>JAZHEH010000847.1:0-2400000 GCA_036589455.1 Ateles fusciceps
CAATGTGTGTGTGTTATATATATTTCTATTTTTTTATTATTTCTTTCTCTCACGTTGTGTATCCCTACTTGGCCATGTTGTTCTGTAACTTCTTGGCTCATGTTTTTGTAACCTTTGGGCCGTGTCATCTTTTGTTGGCCGTCTACAGGTGCTCCTTGGCCGTGCTGGCCCCGAGTTGGTATTGCTCAAGAAAGAGATTAACCTAAGCCATACACACCATATAGAAATTATGAAATTATAAAACTCATTGGCAAATATAAATATCTAATCAAATTCACAATACTCTAATACTGTAACAGTGGTACCATAATCACTTAGTTTTTTGTTTTTGTTTTTGAGATGGAGTCTCACTGTGTCAGTCACCCAGTGTTGGGGTGCAATGAGATCAGTAACTCACTTCACCTTGCATTCCTGGGCTCAAGTGCTCCTCCTGCCTCAGCCCCCTAAGTAGCCGGAACTACAGTCATCCACCACTGTGCCTAAGTTTAGTTTTTTGTAGAGATGGGGTCTGGCTCCTATTGGCCAGGCTGGTCTCAAACTCCTGACCTCAAGTGATCCTCCTGCCCCAGACTCCCAGAGTGCCTGGGATTACAAGTATGAGCCACTGCAACTGGCCCATCATCACTTTTAACTCTAGTATGAAGATTAGAGAACTTATCGAAAAAATATATATAAATAAAAAGATGTTAAAGGATATCAATATATTAATAGATAGCAAATTGTGACAATAACATAAAATTGGGGAAGCATTAGTTTTTGTATGTGATCGGATTTAAGTTATTATAATGTCGATCACATGATGCCATTATGATTACCAAAACTGTTGCATGGTATAAAAGAATTTTGCATAGAGTTTGTGATATTTTTAGCATTTTTTACCCTCAATTATTTTTAAAAAATTGTTATTTGCAACATATGTATTTCCTTGAGCCTGAAAAGTGGTTAACTCACCTCCTTTAAAGCATTTTTAGTTCTAGGAACTGAACTAAACTAAAGAGTGAAAGAGTGTTTGTAATTTTTATTGCTTGCTTTATCCAGGGATCTGACAGATGAGAGTTACCATGCTGAACATGCTGAGAAGGAAGAATAAGCCACAGAGAAGGTGATTATGGCATTTCTGCCTCCACATAAAGCCTGAGTTTGTTTTCAGCGTGTTATTTTTTCATTTACAATAGCACAATACTTGGGAAAAATTGTTACTCTCCAGCAGTTCCTTTCCAGGCTGTGTTCTCTAGTTGATTTCTGGGCCCTAAAGGACAGTTTAGTCATCTGTTTCACTCTTGAATTGATTAAATCTACATTTATACTTATTTTCAATACTCCTTATTCTCCAGAGATTTTGAGAAGGGTTGCAAAATAATCATATATTGTCCTTCAAACCAAAGCGGTAAAAGTTGAAGAAATGCAGCAATTGGTAATGCTATGTTATGTAACCTTCGTTCAGTTACGTATGGCAATCCTACCCTTACATACGTATTCTTGGTGGTGTTTTGTGTATTGGTGATGTTTTGGCGGTGTGTAAGCCTGGCCATGTTTCTGCACGGTTTTTGGCCATGTCTAGGCCATTTTTTTTCATTTGGCCATCTTCCACACAAGCCATTTCCACCAAGTTTTAAACCATTTTAAACAAGCCAACAACTTATTTTTAACCAACAATTTCCCCCAACCGACCCCCAACCACCGCCCCCACGAGCCCCCCCATTTCTGCTTCACCGACCACCCCCGGCCCTGGACCGTTTTAACCCCAACCGGCCCGAGGGCCGGTTCACCGTTCACAGCCGTTCTAGCCTAAGTCTTCAAAAGCATCACTTGTTATGGTGTTATTTGTTTATCTGAGACGAAGTAGGATAATGCATGTGTTTTGGTCTTTTATGTGAAATGCTGTGACATGTTTGCTTTTCCTATCCCTGTCCCACATATTTTTTCCTCCCTCTTAAATTTGTATAATTTTATAAACCCAGTACATGTGTTTTTCTTATATTATATTTTAATAATTTTGATGTTCATAGGTTTATCGACTCTAATGCTGATTTGAGTTACATAAAATATACTAGAGAAGAGTTCTTCCATATTCTGGCAGTGAGCTACTGACAATCAAATAATTATCCTATAATGCTATGACTAGGTATTTAATGTGGCTTTGATGAGACTTTAGTGGAAAGTGGGTGGAGAAGGGGAAATGTACAAGCTCTAAATACACATCTTTGACAGCAAGCTAACCAAAAGATTGGTCCCAATGCAGAGATATAACCTTATTATGGAATAAATAGCTAAACTAAAATTAGTTGTGGGAAATGGTAAAAGTCAAACTACTGTTTTTTGTATTACATACCTTTAATATAATTGATTTTCTTGTGCTAACTTAATTTTTGAAGTAGTGAATATTATATATGTATATATCCATACATATGCACAACTACTTAAAAAGTCCTAATCGAAAAAGTACATGATTTTAAAAAATAAGTATGGAACAAATGTGAAGATATGATATATAACCACTTTCCCTCTTCTCAAAGAAGTGTAAGACTCCCTACAAACTAAGGTGGAAAAGTAGGAGCATGAGGTGACCAATTTTGGTGAATGTGGCTTAAGAATATGCTACTGCAGCCTGCCCTATCCTGATAGAATCTCTGGAATTGCCATGGAAGACATGAATATGTAAAATACAATGGGGAGGTGTGGCCGCTTCTTGTGGAGTGGGAGGCAGTGGCCAGTTTGTTGAACCGCTGTGAGCTGTCAACAAAGAGAAGCACATATAGGTACCAAGGTAGACCTAAGGCAAATAGGTCGATCCTGCAGTGCCAGTGGGTCAAGGGATGAAAATACATTAATGCAATTGACATATCACACCTGAACTGAGACTGGAAGACTTGGAAGTGGAAATGCAGTAGTAGATGGGGTGTGATGTGGCGGGGGTGTAGGGACCTGTAATTCCAAATGAGAAGAATGACATGTCAGGTGTTAGCAGCTTGCTGGAGATGAGATGATTAGCTAAGGATTGAATAAAGAACAATGCATCAGCTCAGCAGTTCTGTTGTGTGAACGAATAGTGGTGTAGGAGATAAGATGCCTTTGGGTGGGGGCACTGTGGCAAGCCCTGTGGATCCTGAAATGCACCCTCACCACCTGCAGATGTGGGGAGGAATGCTTCTGAACTTGTGAGCTTGGTTCCAGACAAAACAGACTCTAGTTGACCTGAACGAAAGGAATTTAGGGAAGGACAGGAGAGCTTTGATGATGAGTGTGCTGGGAGGGCAGACTTAGCTCAGCCAAAACCACAGCACAGGAAGCTTCTGGTTAGATGCTGATGACACCACTCTGGCATGGCCACTTGAGAAATGAACACAGGGGCATCACTACAAGTTAACCTCTGCCACTGATGCTGCTGCTAGAATAAATAGCAGGTCTCTGCATTTCCTATGTGCATGTGGATTTCCTATCCTGGGTAGGACTATCCTGTTGGCCAACATTAGTCATGTGCTAAGCTCTGGTTATTGGTTTTGAGGTGCTGATTGGGTAACTGCTCTCTTTATTGTGGCATTCCATGCCCTGTCTGCCTGGCCCAAAGGAAGAAGGCTCATGCGATGAATGAGATTTAAGCACTTCTTGAATTGAATATCTTGAAGCAACCTGATTATGAAATCATTGATTGTTGCTGCTGGAAGGAATGGGAGGTTAAGATAATCTAATACACCGCAGAAAAGTATAAGCTTATGTTTCATACACCTGAGTGGTTTAAAATTATATATGGATTATGGAAGGAGATAGAGAACACCTTACCAGGCGCATGAAATACCAACTTAACCATTCAGCAGGCCCTCCCTGGACTGCATTCTATCCACTACTAAAGCCACAAGTGTGGAGGCAGGGAATGTAAGTGACTGGCACAGATAATACGTGAGTGAAGATCTGATCTTGGGGGTTTGTAAAACTTGAAGTACTATATCCACTGGTTTGTGATTTATTGAGATGTGTTAAGCAGGGGGTGGCATTTCTGAATTCACTATTAGATAATTTGTTCTGAAACATTATCTAACATGGTACCATCTTCTCCTATTATGACTAAAAGAATAAACCACAGTGTAGTGGATATGGTCCAGGCTGGGAAGTGTTCCATGTGGAAATGGTGATGTCTTATCCAAAACACGATCCTAACATGATGAACCAGATGTAATTGACCTTTAGCTCACAGTCCTGTGCCACCAAAGAACAGAATTACCAAAACAAAGAGCAAAGTGCTCATATTATCCACCACATTTTATTTGGTTTACTCTGCCAAGCTCCTTCCTCCTTTTCCACTCCCTGGGGTATCAATGGCAAGGATGGAGGAAGGCATTTGCAAATAATCTTGTCTGTTGTGTGCTTCACCTTGAGTGTGCTGGTGACATGGAGTATCCATTCCTTTACCTCCTTTAGCTGAGCAGGGTGAGGCAGGAAGGGTTAACAGGAGACAAGGTAATGGTGTAAGTGAACCTGTTTTGAGTTTGAGATGTAACTTACTCTGTTGGGGCTTCTGTGTTATAGGACTAGGTCAGGGGCTGCTGGGGCTGAGTGGTGCCTGCTTGACTAGGTGGGGCATTGCACCCTCCTAGCTCCCCTCTGAGCAGGGTTGCTTCTTTCTAAATTTGGCTTCCCTGATGAGTCAGTGATTCAGATTCCCTGTTGGAGTGACAATGGGGTTATGGTGAATGGCTGGGACGTAGACAAAAGAAGGAAGTGTTTGGCCATGTCTTTAGCTTGTGGTGAGACATTAGTGTTGATGCAGAGAGTCAATTCTGGTTTGTGGTGAGGACTAACACCTTGTTGACTCCCACTTAACATGTTGCTAGGTGAACCCAATTTGTGGTCTAGTGCCTTGCATGGTGCCACTATGTAGTAAACATTTGATGAATGAAAGGATGAAAACTCTGTAAAGACGAATAATGCAAATATCTACAACCCAACAAACTGGATGCTGGTGTGAAGAATTAATTGACTGTGTGTAACAGCGTATTGCTAGGGAAAAGGAGCCAGGGGGTGGAAAGAGAAATTCAATTAAGTGTCAGGTTGCTGAGTGACAGGCTGCATTTGATAGAACTTTTAGCTTAATTGCTTGTATTTCATTAAGAGTTTTATTTATCAAGAGTATTCTTCATTTTAAAAGTCTCAGGTGGTGTCTGAGTGGCTTTGGGCTATTTTTCTGCATTGATTGAGGACATTGAATTGTGGACCTAAGATTTACCCGGGACCTCAGAGACATTCTTGTCTGGGCAAAGACCATCCTTTATCCTAACTCCCGAGGCTTGTGGTCCTCTCATGCCTCCTGTCTCAAAGTTTAGTAAGCGTTGCATTTCTCTGGGGAGAAAAATCTGTATTTCTTCTTCAGATTTTCAAAGGGATAGGAGTCCCATAGACAGTAACACTCAGCCAGGCTGACCAGCTTGTTTGGTTTCGTTCTCTGTGGTTGTTTTTCCTTCCCCATAGAAACAACCTTAATTGGGGTGCATAGTTGTAAAATTGTACATGAAGTCAGTGCTAGAAACTAAATTACTGTTACTCTGTACTAACAAAACTGACTTTAAAAATAACTATCCTTGAGAAGAAAATCATCCCTACAAGATTCAATTTAATTAGAGATATGATTGCTATCAGGGTTTTCAAGAATGTCCTATAAGCTCAAAAGTAGATGCATTCTATTATAAATCAAATGGGTCCTGGTGCCCTAGAGGTATATAAAAAATATACAGTGTGGCTAACTTGAGTTATTCTTTTCTGAAG
This sequence comes from Ateles fusciceps, assembly GCA_036589455.1. NCBI lineage: Eukaryota > Metazoa > Chordata > Mammalia > Primates > Atelidae > Ateles > Ateles fusciceps. Next base: position 5,758 of record JAZHEH010000847.1, read on the forward strand.
GCTTCCAGATCCTTCTTGTGAGGAGAATTGTCCAATGCATAATCTGTAATGGTTATAGAGAGGGAGGGAGAGGAAGGAAAGGAGGGAGGGAGGAAGGGAGGGAGAGAAGGAAGGGAGGGAGGGGGGAGGAGAGGGAGGGGAGGAGAGAGGGAGAGAGGGAAGGGAGGAGGAGGGGGGAGGGGGGAGAGGGGAGGGAGGGAGGAAGGGGGAGGAAGGAAGGAGAGAGGGGGAGAGGAGGGGAGGGAGGGAGGGAGGAGGGGGAGAGGAGAGGGAGGGAGGGGAGGGACAGACAGCCTTCTGAGCCTTGGGGCTCCATCACCAGTCTGTTAACATGGCTCCCTCTGGCCCTGTCTATGCTCCTGGGGTCCCAGCTACTTGGGAGGCTAAGGTAGGAGGATCGCTTGAACCCACGAGGTTGAAGGGGCTCACTTCAACCCCCTCTGGTCCTCTCTGAGCCTTGGTTCTCTCATTTATAAACAAGATGATCACTTGTTTTATAAGTGAGAGAACCAAGGCTCAGAGAAGGCCAGAGGTTTTCCCAAGGACACACAGCCAGCCATGGGCAGAACCAGACTAGCACTTGTTCTTCCTGCTTTTTTTCCAAGCAACTGGCTCTGTGTGGGGCCTCTGAGTGACCTGGCTTAGGTCGCGCAGGGACAGTTCAGGGGGGCAGCCATTTCTTTTCCTTTTGATCTATTAGGGCAGGAGAACAGAGTGATTAGGACTGCTGTCACTGCCTAGGCTTAAATTCTGGATCTCCTGATTGTTATGTGAACTTGGACAAATGCTTTGACCACACTGATAAACTGAGGATGGTAGGAGCATCTGTCTCACTCACCGTCAGGGGGCTTCCATGGGGTATTCCATGCCATGCACTTGGACTATACTGGTACATAGTAAATGCTTAATAAATAGCAGCTATAATTATTATTGTCTTTCCAAGTAAGATTTAATTTGAGAAAAAAAAAGTTCCTAATTCTCCTTTTTTTTTTTTTTTTTCGAGAAGGAGCTCACTCTGTCACTCAGGCTGGAGTGCAGTGACATGATCACAGCTCACTGCAACCTCAACCTCCTGGGCTCAAGTGATCCTCCCATTTCAGCCGCCCGAGTAGCTAGGACCACAGGTACACACCATCAAGCTCAGCTAATTAATTTTTTTTTTTTTGTAGAGACAGGGTCTTGCTATATTGCTCAGGCTAGTCTTGGACTCCTGAGCTCAAGCAATTCTCCCACCTCAGCCTCACTAAATGCTGGGATTACAGGCGTGAGCCACCACACCTGGCCTCTAATTCTTAAAAATAATTGAGGAGCATTGTCCTGAGAGACTAAGTAGGTCCCTCCCCAACTGGTTCTTTTTTTTTTTTTTTTTTTTTTGAGGTGGAGTCTAACTCTGTCGCCTGGGCTGGAGTGCAGTGGTGAGATCTCGGTTCACTGTAACCTCCACCTCCCAGGTTCAAGCGATTCTCCTGCCTCAGCCTCCCGAGTAGCTGGAATTACATGTCCCTGCCACTACGTCCAGCTAATTCTTTGTATTTCTAGTAGAGATGGGGTTTCACTATGTTGGCCAGGGTGGTCTCGAACTCCTGACATGGTGATCCACCCACCTCGGCCTCCCAAAGTGCTGGGATTATAGGCGTGAGCCACTGCGAGTGGCCCCAACCTGTTCTTAAGAAGAAATAATTTACTCCGGGAGATGAGTGGACTCAGTCCTGGGCCATGATGAGTTCTGGGGAACCAAGGTTTCTTTCTGCCTTGGGTTTTGCTCTTCCTGGCACTCCCTTGGTCCCTGAGTATTTTTCTTTTCTTTTCCACGGTGAACATCTATTCTGGCTCTGTTCTCCTCCTCTTTCCTTTTCCCTCCCTTCCTGTCCCATCCCATCCCCTCCCTCCCTCCCTTCTTCCCTTTCTTCCTTCCTTCCCTCCCTCCCTCCCTCCCTCCTTCCTTCCTCCCTTCCTTCCCTCCTTTCCTCCCTCCCTCCTTCCCCTCCTTCCTTCCTTCCTTTTATTCGTCCATCCATCCATCCATCCATTCATCTGCTGGGTGTGGGAGCTGGCTTCTACAGTCCCTTAAGAGCTGATTGTGCACATCTGTTTCTGACTCTGCATTTAACAATGTCACTTGATGGCTTGACAGTCAACCATGGTGGGAGTATTTACACCATTGAAATTGGAGAATACTACAAATAAGGGCTTTTTTGGGATTATGTTTACTTTTTTTGAAAACTATTTTTCAGCCTACTGTTTCATCCATCCATCCCTGCATCATGTATCCCTCTCTCTGGATGTCCAGACATCCAGCCACCAAACACTGTCCATCCATCTGACATGTATTAAACACTTCTTGTGGGCCAGGCCCTATACAGGCTCCACTGGGAGGGCAGAACTGACTCGAGCCCACTCCCTGCCCTTGAGGAATTGACACTTTAGAGGAACAGACATCTTACACACTCAAGGACTGTCCTGGACATCATCTCATTTGATGATCTTGGTCAGTATTGGTATTTCAGTGTGACCATTGAGGACATTAAGGCCCAGAGAGGTTAAATGGATTGCCTGAGGTCACACAGCTGGCTGTCCATTCATTTGTTTACTCGTATGACAAGGCATAATGCTCAGCTTACAGAGGGGCTCAAATCCAGCCAGAATACCAAGGTGAAAACTGACTTTCAAACCTGTCCTCAGAAATAAACCTTCTTAAAAAAACAAAAAAGAAAAGAATAGGAAGAGTTATTTTTCCATCTTGCTTAGATGGGGGACAGTTTTGAATTTATTTTTTTCAGATTGAACAATTGTTCCTCAAATGGATAGTGATAGGTGATCTAAAAAATAATCTTTAAAAACGTCGCCGAGTTGGGCATTTCCTCCCGGTGACATAACTCAGTGTGACAGAATGCATTTAAATGCACGGAAAAGGAATGGTAAGGAGTGCAGTGCGGGTGTTTGTGTGGGCTGCTGGCTCCTTAACCCTCTCCTTTCACCATCCTTCCCCCTTTCCGCCCTGCCCCTGGACCTGTGGGCACGTTCATTTCCCTCACTGCCTCCAGTCGTATATCTACACAGGCACCAGGCATCAAAAGCACTTCTGAAGATCCTGGGGCCCAGGATGGAGGCAGGTGACAGGCTGGGGGGGGGGGGGAGAGGGTGTGGGTTTCCTAATGGGCCAAAGAAAGAGGTGCTAGGAATGCATGAAAGATGATGCCTTCCTTCTCTTTGGATTCCTATCTGTTCTCATTGTATTTCTATTCCTGCGCATGGCCACCATGGTAACAAGGGGAGGGCTTCGCTTTGGGAAGGCCAGGACCAGGCCAGGTGAGGCCCAGGGACAAAGGATCCCCTGATAACTCAGCACTCAGTGTGCGAGGAAACCATACCACAATTCCTCCCTGGTTTGGTGGGTGGCCTCCCTCTAAGAGACAGAACCCCAGGGCCACGCTAGGGTTGCAGCTGAGAGTGTGGATGGCAGCATGGTGCTCAAGGTGCTGGAGTTTCCTTTGTGTGATGTTTTAGTTGTACTTCCCAAGGTATGTTCCGTTATCTGCACACTGGTTTCAGTTTCTGGCATTCTGCGTGTCTGCCATTATGGCTGGGAAGAAAGAAAGGTAGATAACTCCTTAGAGAGGAAAAGGAGGATCCGATGGAGAGGATGTCTTAGGTCGGTCAGCTTTCCTAGATGGAGATTCTTGCAGAATTTTTGCAGAGAGTAAATTATTGCAGATGAGGAGTGAAGGGAGCTGGACATGGGAGGGGAAGGACCTGACACTAGAGGTCAGCTTCAACCTGATCTGTGGGGAGCTCTGGAGCATGAATTGTATCACAGATTGGACCCCGCTTGAGGCCAGGGGAATGGCATTTGTACTCCCATGTCAGTCACTAGCTACTGGTTGCCAGTGGTGGGGATGGGAGTGAGAAGAGAGTAGCCTCCTAGAGGAGGCAGATCTGCCAAAGGCAAGTCTCTGGGGAAGGGGGCGGGGTGAGCCTTTAAGCCTTTAGGACTCACAGGACGTGGGGGCTGGGGTGCTAGTCTGATAAAGGGGTGTCATGGTTTGAATGTGCCCCCAGATTTCATGTTGTGGAAACCAAATTCCTAAATCCGTATGTTGATTGGAGGTGGGGCTTTGAGAGATAATTAAGATGAGATAAGGTCATCAGGCTGGGGCCCCCATGATGAAACTGGTGACTTTAGGGGAAGAGGAAGAGACCTGAGCTGGAAGCTCCCTGGCTTTTATCATGTGATGCCTTTCACCCCATTATGACACAGCAAGAAGGGCCTCACCAGATGCAGCCCCTTGGTCTTGGACTTCTCGGTCTTTAGAACTTTAAGAAATACATGTTTTTTCTTTTCTTTATTTTCATTTTTATTTTTTTATAGAGACGGGGTTTCACCATGTTGGCCAGGATGGTCTTGATCTCTTGACCTTGTGATCCTCCCGCCTTGGCCTCCCAAAGTGCTGGGATTACAGGTGTGAGCCACCGTGCCCAGCACATGTTTTTCTTAATAGATTATCCAGTCTCACATATTAAGTTGTAGCAACAGAAAACAGAACAAGACAGGGCATGTGGGTTGGGAAGCAACAGCTACCACCAGGAGAACCTCAACAAGACAGGAAAAGGAGGGGGAGGGAACTGTTCCCCTCCCTGCCTGGGGGACTGTGGGAGGAATTCAGCAGCAAGCAGGAGGCACTCTTCACCTACTGCTACCCCTCACTCCCCATGCCACTGTAGCAAAAGTTCACAGAAAGTCCTCTTTTAATAACTGGGTGCCATCAGCAGGTAGGGGAAGAGACCTGAAAGCCACACTCATGAAAGAGAGACCGAGGTGAGAGATTCTTTAAATGCTTACTGCTCTGAGTATGGCTCCAGGATCAGCAGCACCAATTATCACCTGGAGCTTGTCCAAAACGCAGGCTCTCAGGTCCCACCTCAACTCAAGCTACTGAATCCAATCCAAAATTTTAACAAGATTTCAAGTGATTTGTGTATACACTTAAAGTGTGAGATGTTCTCCTTAGAAAAAAGGTATTATATCAGGACATGTGCCTCTTGGCTGGACAGACAGCTGAAGAGTAGCACAGTATCTTCATTCATTTATTTTCTGTTCTTTATGTTGTTTGTTCTTTCAACCCATCACTGTATTGAACATCAGTTTTCCGGGCAATGTCCTAGGGGAAACAAAGCTTCCCTGTTCTCCTGGAGCTTACTGTCTGTGGGGGGCTGAGACACTGGACATGTAATTATACACATCGTTTATTACAATTGCGATAAGTACCACAGAGAAAAAGTACAGGTGACAGTAGAAGCATAACACAGGGGAGATGACCTGGTCTGGGGCTTACGGAAGCTTCTCTGAGGAAGCAACATTGGAAAATGGGGACAGCGCGCGTTCTAGGCAGAGGGGGAGAGCTCACGCAAAGTTCCTGTTGCAGGAGAGAGCTCAGAGATTTTAAGGATGTCTTACAAAATTCCAGTCCTGGCTGGGCCCAGTTGCCCATACGTGTAATTCCAGCACTTTGAGAGGCTGAGGTAGGTGGATCACTTGAGGTCAGGAGTTTGAGACCAGGCTGGCTAATATGATGAAATCCCTTCTCTACTAAAAATACAAAAATTAGCTGGGCATGGTGGTGGGCACCTGTAGTCCCAGCTTCTTGGGAGGCTGAGGCAGGAGGATCACTTGAACCCAGGAGACAGAGGTTGCCGTGAGCTGAGATTGTGTTGTTGCACTCCAGCTTGGGCAATAGAGGGAGACTCCATCTCAAAAAAAAAAAAAATCTCGAGAAGAATGAAAGAGAGAGACAGGAGATGGGATGGTGAGATGGAGGCAGGGGTGTAACCCCTGAAGGCCCTTGCAGGCCAAGATAAGGATTTTGGACTTTCATCATCAGAGCAGATGGCATCCTTGGGAAGAATGTTTCGTGTAACTCATCAGAGCGTGAACTCTGCCACTCGCTAGCTGTGAGACCCTGGACAGGTGGCTTAACCTTGCAGCATCTCAGTCGTCTCATCTGTAACAGAAGAACAACCTAGTGCCTGTGTCATAGGGTGGTTTTTAGGATTAAATGAGTTGCTATATGTCAAGGGCTTATAACAGTGAATAGCACATGAGGAATTGCAATGACCATTGAAGGGTTTTCCTCAGGAGAAGAATGTGATAAGATTTGTGATGCTTCAAGAAATCCCTCTCACTACTGCATGAGGGAAATTAGACTGCAAAAGAGACACTGGACTGTGGAAGGGAAACTACAGTGAAGGCAGAGAGACCAGTCAGAAGATTACAGCCTCCCCCGGGCTAAGACGATGGTGGCTCAGACCAGCGTGGAAGCAGTGGAGATGGAAAGAGGATGGATGAATGGAACTTGGTGAATTGTTGGGTTTGTGTGCTGGGGCTGGAGGAAGGGAGTGGGCATGAGGCAGCAGAGGAGTCGAGGATGCTTCCAGGGTTTCTAGCTTGGTTGTCTTAGTGGTTGGGTAGCCAGGTTTTGGTGGAAGGTGATGAATTAAATGTTGGACATGTCGAATTTGGACATGTGATGTTAAAATGGAGATACTGAACAGGGAGATGAGATGTGGGGCTTCAGATAAAAATCTAGGAGTCACTAACATAAAGATGGCAAATAAAACCATGGGAGTCCAGGCACCGTGGCTCACGCCTGTAATCCCAGCACTTTAGGAGGCCAAGGCAGGTGGATCACTTGAGGCCAGGAGTTCGAGACCAGCCTGGGCAACATGGCAAAACCCTGTCTCTACTAAAAATACAGAAATTAGCCAGTTGGTGTGCATACCTGAGGTTCCATCTACTTGGGAAGCTGAGGTGGGAGGGTGGCTTGAGCCCGGGCTGTGGAGGCTGCAATGAGTTGTGGTTGTGCCACTGCACTCCAGCCTGAGTGACAGAGCCAGACCCTGTCTCAAAGCAAACAGACAAATACACAAGCAAAAAAACCAAAACAAAACAGAAAACAAAACCAACCAACAAACAAAAACCCCAGGGGAAGAGATGAAACTGCTCAAAAATAGTACATGGAGCTTGGAGTCTGGAGTCACATAGACTTGGATCTGAATCTCCTCACTAGCTAGATTTTGGGAGAGTGATTTAGCTTCTCTGATAACCAGTTTTTAATCTGAAAAATGAGCATAATTATAACTACACCCAAGGGTTATTGCGGGAGGTAAATGAGACAATGTGTTTAAAACATCTGGCACGGAGCTCAGTCATTATTAATCATTTATCTTCTTTTATTCCCCCATCCTCAGTCATCACATACATTTTTTTCTACCTTGGTTTCTAAGGCCTTCTGCATCCAAGTACACCAGGCCTGCGTGCGCCTGTTGCCCAGGTGCTGAACCCAAAGTGGTGCATGTCCAGATGGGAACCTGGCTGCCCCAGGCAAGGCTGCCACACGTAGGAGAGGCAGTCATGTTGTGAAGTGAACACTCGTCTTCAAGTCAGGTGGACGTTGATTAGAGTCTCATCTCTGCTTCCCACTTGCTTGGGATGTCAGGTAAATCAGTGCGCCTGCCAGGGCCTCAGGCATTCATCTGCAAAGTGAAGCATCAGGTGATGCTGCTCTGTCTTAGTTTGCTAGGGCTGCAGTAACAAAGTGCCACAAATGGGGTGGCTTAAAACGACCGCCTTGTATTCTCTCACTGTGCTGAAGACTCGAAGTTCGCAGTCCGCAGGACCATGCCCCTCTGAGACTCTGGGGAGGACTTTTCTTGTGTCTTCCTGGCTTTTGGTGTTGGCCAGCAACCCCTGCCATTCCTTGGCTTGCAGCTGTGTCACTCTAGTCTCTGTCTCTGTGGTCACATGGCATCCTCCTCTTGGGTGTCTGTGTCTCTTCTCTTCTTCTTTTTTTGAGACAAAGTCACACTCTTGTTGCCCAGAGTTAGAGTGAAATAGTGTGAAATCTCGGCTCACTGCAACCTCTGCCTTCCGGGTTCCAGCGATTCTCCTGCCTCAGCCTCCCAGATACCTGGGGTTACAGCTGTCACGCCACCATGCCCCGCCAATTTTTGTATTTTTTTAGTAGAGACGGGGTTTCTCCATGTTGGTCGGGTTGGTCTCGAACTCTTGACCTTTGGTGATCCACCCATCTCGGCCTCCCAAAGTGCTGGGATTACAGGCGTGAGCCACTGCGCCCGGCTGTCTCTTCTCCTCTTATAAGGCCACTGGTCATATTGGCTTAAGAGCCTACCTTACTGTGGTATGACCTCATCCTGACTAATTATATCTGCAATGACCCTATTTCCAAATAAGGTTACATTCTCGGTTACTGGGGCTAGGACTTCAACCTGTCTTTTTTGGGAACACAATTCAACCCATAACATACTCCTAATATGTTTTTTCCTTTCAATCTGTAAAAAGCAGAAAAAAAATCTCCCCAGAGAAAAAAGCTGGGGAACGTTAATTATATTTTCATTTGTTGTTAGAAAGCAGTTTTCTGACTACTTAGAAATACGTGTTTTCTCCGTTAATTATGATCTCCTTGTGGCAAGTAATCATTGCAGGTGAAAGGTCTTTCTCATTTAGAGATCGAACAAAGGCAAGAGTTAGACCGGCTATATCTGGGGAGGAGAAATTTGTGCTAAGTTGGAAAATACAACCCTTTTCTCCCTTCTGTGTTCTCGACACAACTTCTTTCTAGGGTGGGGGCATTACTGGTGGTGGGGGACTTTTGTTTTCTCTGCTTCCGTTAAACTGGACCTCTAGAAATCCTTTACCTTCTCCTGATAGTGGCAGCAGTACACCTTTGCCTTCCGCTTCAAGGATAATCCGGTGTCTGAGCGTGAGAGACTCTGATGGCCTCTCCATTCCATAGAATATCTTACTGGTCAACTCCCTTGAAGAAGTCGTGCCTGAGGATGTTGGAAGTTAATAAAGGGCCCATGTCCAAGAGGTCTTGGGCACCAAAAACTCATGGCCAATCACGCTTTTAGTATTTACTCAAATGAGTTGAAAACTTATGTCCAGACAAAATCTTACGCATGAGTGTTTACAGCAGCTTTGTTCATAATTGCCAAAACTGGAAAGCAACCAAGATGTCCTTCAGTAGGTGAATGGATAAACAACCTGTGATACATCCTCAGAATGGAGTGTCACTCAGTGATTTTTTTAAAACAGCTATCAAGCCACAAAAAGACACAGAAGAATCTTAAAGGCATATTGCTAAGTGAAAGAAACCATTCTGAAAAGGCCACATACTCTGTGATCCCAACGATATGTCATTCTGGAAAAGGCAAAACTATGGTGACAGTAAAGAGATCAGTGGTTTCCAGGGGTTTGGAAGGAGGTAAGGAGGGATGAATAGGTGGGGCAGGGGCATTTTTAGGGCTCCGAAGCTATTTTGTATGATGCTGTAATGGCAGGTACATGACATTTGCCAAAACCCATAGAATATGTCACACAGAGAGTGAACTCTAAACTATGGGCTTTAGTTATTAATAATGTATTAGTATTCATCAAGTACAATAAATGTACTACACTAATGCAAGGTATTAATAATAGGTCAACTGGGCTGGGCGTGGTGGCTCACACCTGTAATCCCAGCACTTTGGGAGGCCGAGGTGGGAGGATGACTTGAGGCCAGGAGTTCGAGACCATCCTGGCCAACATGATGAGACCCCGTCTCTACTAAAAATACAACAACTAGCTAGGCATAGTGCTGAGCGATTGTAATCCCAGTTCTCGGGAGGCTGAAGCAGGAGAATCACTTGAACCCGGGAGGCGGAGGTTGCAGTGAGCTGAGATCACACCATTGCACTTCAGCCTGGGCAAAAAGAGTGAAACTGCATCTCAAAATAATAATAATAATAATAATAGGTCAACTGTTTGCAGGGTTCAGGGGAGAAGGAGAGGGAATACATGGGAGTTCTCTGTACTTTCTATTCAGTTCTGTAAACTTAAAACTATTCTAAAAAAATAAGCTCTATTAAAAACAGCCAACTAGACAAACAAAAACTCCTTCCAGACTAGTCGCTTTGGGAAAGCTCCTGGGGTCTATGACTGTGGGACCTCTTGGGATTTTCCTTGCGAGGCAGAAAGTGCTAATGCCTGACACATCTCTTCACATCTGGGTGGCCTTAGTTCAACCAGTGCCCACACTGTCTAAAAGGTTATCAGCTTTGAGTGGAGCTGCATGCAAAAGGGGGTCCCATAGCTGGTTCAGCAACTGTGCAAGTGACCCTACCACTTGGCAGGCCACGTGGCAGATTGGCTTGCTGTCTGTAGTCTGGAAAATCTTAAGAATCCTAGCAGATGGTGCTTGGCAGTGACTAGGATAAGGCAAGTGAGACACTTCCCTCGGGCATGAAATTAAGAGGGTCAGGCAATAAACCTTGGCCATCAAGAGGTTAGTATTTTACAAGATTTTACTAATATTACTATTTTAATGCAGTGCTTTAAAAAACAATGCCAAAAACTCATTGTAAACAAAATATCCAAACTTTGAGATGGAATCCAACCCTGCGCTTGTGAACCCAGCCGCACTCATCTCACTCTTGTCGGGGCCCCATTACATCCTGCCTTGATTGACTGTTTTGAGATTTTAGTCATCTTGGCATTAATTTTTATTTCAAAAATTATTTTGGCAAAATATTGTTTATCTTGATGACTGAGATTTTGAGCACCTTCCCTTAAATTTTTTGCTCAAGGCAAGTGCTTGACTCATGTCACCCTAGTCCAGGCCCTGCCCCTATGCCTCTCAGTGATCAAGTCAATATATTCATTCAGCAAATATTAATTGTGCACTTTGTAGATACTTGGTGGACAACATAACTCACCCCATGGGTATCCATCCTGCTATTTCCCTGGTCAGCCCATTGTTCAAGGGACTCATGACCACGTGGCCACGGCAGTATGCATGCGTCCAGCACCAAGACTTCCTGGGCTGTCCTCACTGCTTACTGCGGAATGTTCCAGCAGCAGATGTCTTTACCAACGAGGTGCCATATAGCACATTGAGGGGATCTGATGGCTGGTTGATTAATAGGTCCCCATTTGCTATGGAGGGGGAAATAATCTGTTCTTACCAGAATAGACACATATCCTGGATTTCCATTTCCATCATGCCCTGGCAGCATCACCATCCATGAACTTGTGAAATGTGTCTTCATAGCCACAGTGTTCCCTTGGGCCACAGCAAGAGCAGTGAGGCACTGGGCTGGTGCTCACGGAATTTGCTAGTTTTACCATGTAGACATGAAGTGGCTAGCTTGGTGGAAGGATAAAGTAGACCTCTGAAGGCTCAGCTCTGCCACGTTTAATGCTGGGCTGCTCTTGTGCAGGACATAGTAGCATATGTTCTGAAGCAGCAACTGATAACTAATGTGTTGTCTTTCATGTCCAGAATACACAGATCTTCTCCCTTGACTCTGAGTTGCTTCTACTCAGAGATCCTGAATTACAGCAGAGCCCACTGTTTGCCCAAGTCCTGTTTCTTCACCCAGCAATCCAGCTCCCCCAAACTGCATTCCTGTATTGAGGGCACCTACCATTTCTCACTATCTCCTCCTTCTGACAGTGAGGCATAGGCCTCAGACTTTTGGGAGTAGCTTGACCTCTAGCTTTAAGCTGGAGGACACCAGAACCAGGACACTTATGCTGATCTCATGGTGCTTATGTTTTCCCACTAGAGACTCTGACATCCAGTTCCTCTATATAGCCCCATAGTTTGCTCTGAGTATGCTATGTACAGGGGTATAGGTTGTGCACTGCATAAGTCCATAGGACATCATCCAGATGTAATAGATGTGAACAGTGCCCTTGGACCTGTGCAATGCAGAAGCCTTGCCTGAGCAGTTAGGCATAAATAACTTGCACCAACATATTGAAGGAAAGGGGCATGGCAAGCTGTCTCTGGTGCCTAAATCAAGTTCGTAATAAAACAGCGGCAACAACATTTAATGTTTTGAAGCATTGTGCTTAGCCTTTTACGTCCATCGTCTCAGTTAATCCTCACAATAGTCCTGTTAGGTGGTATTAATATTATTCTTGTATTACAGATGGGGGAAACTGAGTCTCAGTGAGGTTGGGTAGCTTGCCAAGGACACACAGCCGGAAAGTGGTAGAGCCAGGATTTGAACCCAGGGGAGGCTAACTCCCCAGCCTTTGCACTTAAACATGACCCAACACTGGTCGTATACCTGACTTCATTTCAGGAATGGAAGCTGGATCCAGTTCTCAGAAGAACCTGAGACCTTGCCAGGATCTTAAACATTTTAGTGGGGGAAAGAGACTTAGAACTAGGCAAATGTGTATCAAAGCCATGCTCCACCACTTGCCAATGCAACTTCGGCTTCATCCCGTCATCTCTCTCAGCCTCTATTACCTGTTCCAATTTGCCTTTAATTGCGAGAAGATACTGCACACTTACTGATGTCAGACACATCTAAGAACTTGAACCACATGACCTCCTTCAGCCCTTACAACACGTCTATCTGCAGCCCTTTCTGATAGGACCCTGGCCTGGAGGGGGACATCCACGTGAGAACATGTGTCGAAAGGGCTTTCAAAGTGTCACCTTGTGATATGGTTTGGCTCTGTGTCACCACCCAAATCTCATATCGAATTATAGTCTCCATAATTCCCACATGTTGAGGGAGGGACCTGTGGGAAGTGATTGGATCACAGGGGCGGCTTCCTCCATGCTGTTCTAGTGATGGTGAGGGCGTTCTTAGGAGAGCTGATTGTTTTAAAAGTGCTTTGAAGTCCCCCCCCTTTGCCACATTCTCTCTCCAGCCACCATGTGACGAAGGTACTTGCTTCCCCTTCACCTTCTGCCATGACTGTAAGTTTCCTGAGGCCTCCCCAACCATGGGAAACTGTGAGTCTATTAAACCCCTTTCCTTTATAAATTACCCAGTTTCAGGTATTTCTTTATAGCAGTGTGAAACAGACTAATACACCATTCTATGCACATGTGTTCGTTGGCAAGAGTGACAGTTGCTAAGTCTACTGAACCCCAACTTACATGACATGTTCTGCTAAGCAGTCACATGCGGCATCTCGGTTAACCTTGTGGGATGGGTACTGCTGTTATTGCTACTTTCCGAGGCATCTGAACTGAGCCTCAAAGATGTGAAATAACATTCTGTGGGTCACAAAGCTAACAGGTGATGGGGCTGGTTTTTGACCGAGGCAGGCTTATTGAAAAGCCCATGCTCTTAAATGTTGGTACCCAAAGGCCTCTCTGGATGGTCTTTCCTCACAGGGCCCCTTTTCAAATGCTGGATATTAACTTCCCATGTCAATTTGTTAGGTGAATGATGGTATCTCAATATTTTAATTTGTATAAAATAGATTTCCAGTGCTATTAACTTTACTCTGTGACCCAAGCTGAAGTATGGTAGTCACTGCACCCCAGGTCACTGCATTCTGTCTCCCGAGTAGCTGGGACCACAGGCGTGCACCACCACGCGCAGCTGTTTTTTTTTTGTGTGTGTGTGTTTAGAGATGAGATTCTGCCATATTGGCCAGGCTGGTCTCAAACCCTGGCCTCAAGTGATCCTCCTGCTTCTGCCTTCCAAACTGCTGGGGTTACAGACGTGAGCCACTGTGCCCGGTAGCGATTAACTTCTTTATTTGAAAAGCGAAATCAAGTTTATTAAGAAAGTAATGGCCGTTCCAAAGGCAGGGTGGCCTCGAGGGCTGCTGGTTGGTTATTTTTACGGTTTATTTCTTGATGATATGCCAAGTAAGAAATGAATTATTCATGAGTTTTCCAGGAAAGGGGCAGACAATTCTGGAACTGAGGGTTACTCCTCTTTTAGACCATACAGGGTAACTTCTGGATGTTGCCATGGCATTTGTAAGCTGTCATGGCGCTGGTGGGAGTGTCCTTAGCCGGCTAATGTATTATAATTAGCATCTAATGAGCAGTGAGGATGACCAGAGGTCACTTTCAACCCCATCTTGCTTTCGGTGGCTTTTGGCCGGTTCTTTACCACATCCTGTTTATCAGCCGCCTCTTTGTGGCCTGTATCTTGTGCCAACCTCCTGTCTCATCCTGTGACAGGATGCCTACCCGCCTGGGAATGTGGCCCAGCAGGTCTCAGCCTCATTTTTCCCAGCTCCTATTCAAGATGGAGTCGCTCTGGTTGGAACTCTCACCCTTTTACAAGGGGATTCTTAGTCCTAAGGGTTGCAGAGGGATGAAGGTCCATCTTCTTTAGGCTGAATAGGGGCTCTGATATTCCTGCCTAACTATTAGGGTCTCTCGTATCCAGGTAGAGAGGGAGCTCAGTCAGAAAGCGTTGGTATGCCGAGGGCCGTTCATAACTCCGAAATTTTGACAAAAGGAGATATCCAAAGTCAGCCACCTGGTGCTGCAGTCTCTTTCCTTTGGGTCAGGCTTCTCTCCAGTATTGTCCCTTTGTGGTTTGCTAGGAAGAGGTTACTGGAAAGGGATCCTGATGTAGACTCCAAAGGAGGGTTCTTGGATCTGGTGCAACAAAGAATTCAGGGTGAGTCCACAGAGGAAAACAAAAGCAAGTTTATTAAGAAATTAAAGGAAGGCCGGGCGCAGTGGCGCACGCCTGTAATCCCAGCATTTTGAAGTCTGAGGCGTGAGCCACCACGCCTAGCCCTGCATATATCGTAAACATTTTGTTTGTATGTTAAAAAAATCTATCTATCTATCATCTATCATCTATCTATCTATCTATCTATCTATCTATCTATCTATCTATGTATCTATCTGGCCATCTAGTTGTCTTTTATCAATCTATCATCTGTCAACTGGGATCATCTCCTGGGGGACATTTGACAATCTCTGGACACATTTTTAGTTGTCACAACTGGAAACTGGCTACTGGGTCGCTTGCTAGGTGAGGCCAGGGATGATGTTATACATTCTACAATGCCCAGGGCGGCCCTACACACACAAGTCATCAGCGTCAGATGTCAGTAGTGCTTACATTACGAAACTGTCATCTGTCTATTTTTGTGAGTGAAGTCTTTTCCCCATGGATTGTCTTACTGGCATAGCAGTATTTTCATCAGTAGCAGAGGAGACTATTAAGCATGTGAGGGGTTGTTCTCATGGGTGTTTGCTCCAAGCCCTGGGAAGAGCAGCCTCCCTCGACAGGCAGCATCCCTTGACTTTCACAGAGCCCAGAACACGATGGTGTGGGGCCCTTGACCGTGGCTTAGGCTCTTACAGGTCTCTTAGAGAGACTTGGTGTCCCAGAGGAGGTATCTTCTGGGGAGAGACCAAGAAGGCCTGAAAGACAACCCATGATTCCATTTAAATAAATGTCAAGAACTGGCAAAACTCACATCTGGTGACAGAACTCAGGGGTGTCGTTTCTGGGGTTAGGGAGAGGACTGAGTTGAAGGGCCGCAAGGGAAGTTTTGGGGATTATTTCTGGCACAATGAGCCTGAGTGATGGAGGTTTTTTCCCCCAGGACGTTTTATTCTTTAAAAAACAAGGCACAGCTATAGCTGCAGTATCCCCCCCTCTTTTTTTTTGAGACAGAGTCTCACCCTGTTGCCCAGGCTGGAGTGCAGTGGTGCAGTCACAGCTCACTACAGCCTCAGTCTCCTGGCCTCAAGTGAGCCTCCCCTTAGCCTCCTAAGTAGCTGGGACTATAGGCATGTGCCACCATGCTTGGCTAATTTTTTTTTATTATTTATTTTTGGTAGAGACAGGGTCTCACTATGTTGCCCAGGCTGGTCTCCAACTCCTGGGCTCAAAGATCCTCCTGCCTTGACCTCTCAAAGTGCTGGGATTATAGTTGTGAGCCACAGTACCCAGCCATTAGAAGCCCCATGATATCCTGCTCCAGCCCTAGCTCATTCCCCCTGTCTCTCTTTCCAGAGGCAGCCAATGTCCAGAAATTGATAAGTATCTTTCACATCCATGTTTTTGTATTTTTTCAAGCAGTGTAGTTTGGTGTGTGGTTTTTTTTTTTCAATTTTTTTTTATTGTAGTAAAACATACGTAAAATAAAATTTACCATCTTAACCATTTTGGTATATTCAGTACGTTAAGTAATTTAATTACTCACCTAATTAAGCAATTAGTTAAATGATTTAGTATATTAGGTCCTTTAGCATTTGAAGTACAGCGATATTAAGTACATTCATGTTGCAGTGCAGCCATCACCACCCTCCACCTCCAGAATGCCTTTCATCTTGCAAAACTGAAACTCAATGCTCATTAAGCAATAACACCTCCATTCCCCCAGCTCCTGACAACCACCATTCTACTTTCTGTTTTTATGAATTTTGCTATTCTAGAGACTTCATGTAAGTGGAATCATACAGTATTTGTCTTTTTGTGTTTGGTTTATTTCACTTAGCATAATGTCCTCAAGGTTTATCCATGGTGTAACATGTGTCAGAATTTCTTTCCTTTTTATGGCTGAATAATATTCCATTTTTGTGTGTGTCTGTAAATACACACCACACACACCCACACACCACACACCCAACACCACACACCCACACACCACACACCACACACACACACCACACACACCCACACACCACACACCACACACCACACACACACCACACACACACACCGCACACACACATACCACACACACACACCACACACACACCACACACACACACCACACACACACACACACACACACACACACACACACACACACACACACACACACACACACACACACACACACACACACACACACACCACACACACACACACACACACACACCACACACACATCACACACACACACCACATACCACACACACACACCACACACACACACACACACACACACACACAGGCCGTGTGTACCACGTTTTGTTTATTCGTCCTCTCATCAATGGACACTTGGGTTTCTTCCACCTTTTGGCTACTGTGAATAACGCTGCTGTGAACATGGGTGTCTTTCTCTTTGGGACATGGCTTTGAAATCTTCTGGGTATAGATCCAGAAGTGTAATTGCTAGATCATACAGTAATTTTATGCTTAGTTTTTTGAGGAACTGCCATATTGTTTTCCACAGTGGCTGTCTCATGTTACACTCCTTCCAATAGCGTACGAAGGCTCTGATTTCCCTACATCCTCACCAACACTTGTTTTTTTCTCTCTCTCTTTTTTTTTTTTTTTGACATGGAGTCTTGCTATGTCATCCAGGCTGGAGTGCAGTGACTCACTGCAACCTCTGCCTCCAGGGTTCAAATGATTCTCCTGCCTCAGCCTCCCGTGTAACTGGGATTATGGTCATGCACCACCATGCCAGCTAATTTTTGTATTTTTAGTAGAGACGGGGTTTACCATGTGGGCCAGGCTGATCTCGAACCTCTGACCTCAGGTGAAGTGCTGGGATTACAGGCGTGAGCCACCATGTCTGGCCTCTCTCCCCTTTTTAACAGTAGCCATCCTAATGGGTGTGAGGTGGTGTCTCGTGGTTTCAATTTGCACTTTCCTAATGATTAACGATGCTGAGCATCTTTTCATGGGCTTATTGGCCATTTGTATGTCTTCTTTGGAGAAATGTCTACTCAAGTCCTTTGTTCATTTTTGAATTGGGTTATGTATTTTGTTGCTGAGTAGTGTGTTTTTAAACATTGCACTTAAAGTACCACACTGTGCATATTTTTCTGAATTTTCTTTTTCAGTTAATATTCTTTTTTTTACTTTTTGAGACACAGTCTTGCTCTGTCATCCAGGCTGGAGTGCAGTGGTGTGATCTTGGTTCACTGCAACCTCCTCCTCCTGGGTTCAAGTGATCCTCCTGCCTCAGCCTCCCTGTAGCTGGGATTATAGGTACGCATCACTATGCCCAGCTAATTTTTGTATTTTTAGTAGAGACGGGGTTTCACCATGCTGGCCAGGCTGGTCTCGAGTTCCTGACCTTGAGTGATCTGCCAGCCATGGCCTCCCAAAGTGCTGGGATTACAGGTGTGAGCCACTGCACCCCGGACTCATTTAATACTCTTTATCTACTTAATTGACTTTAACTGCTGTAAAATACTCTATTGTGTTGCATACTTCTCTTCTCCAGTGTTCTATTATTGGGTATTTAGGTGGTTTCCAGTTGTTCAGTATGGCACTGCTTCAGTGAACATCACGACTTGTTTGTGTATGTTTATTTTTTAACCAGTCATAATATTGTTTTTCAGTTGGTTCTCTTGCGTTCTCCAGAAAGACAATATTATCACAAACCGAAAATAATAATACTTTTGTTGCTTTCTTTCCTATAGTTATGATTCACGTCTATTTCTGGTCTGGTACATTGCTTAGAAATTTCAGAACAGTAGTAAACAGCAGTGGAAACAGGGACTATCCTTGTTCGGTTCCTGACATGAATGAAGTTGCCCCCTGAATTTCGCTGTTAAGGATGAGTTCGGCTTTCGGTTTGAAATGCTAATTTTTATTTATCATCTTGAGGTATTATTTTTATTTGAATATATTAAATGAATTTTATAGACTAATTTAAATATTATTAGAGTATGTGTTTTTCTTCTACAAATTATTATAGTAATAGACTTCTAGTATTGATGTATTATTCTCCTGATCTACTGCAGGATTATGTTTGCTCGTATCTTTTTAGTGTTTTTGTCTGTATCACATATTCAGTAGGATTGGCCCGTTTTTGTTGTTGTTGACTATCTTTTAAATCACAGTAACATGGTTTTTTCTTTCCTAATAGGACATTATTGAGATATAATTTACATTCAGTAAATTGCACACACCTTAAGCGTACAGCTGGATGAATTCTGACAAATACATACACCTCCGTCACCATCATCCAGATCAAGATACAGCACATTTTCATGGTCCCATAACATTCCCTGTGGCCCCTCCAGTCAACCTTCCATCCACACCCCAGCAACCACTTCCCTGATCTCTATCCTCAGAGATTAGTTTGGTCTGTGCTGTCCCTGAACTTGTTCTCTGTATGATCATATCGTTTATACTCCTCTGTATCTGGTTTCTTTCATTCAACATAATGTTTTATTAAAAAATTATAAAAACTTTCTATTACTGTTTTTTTTTTTTTTTTTTTGGAGATGGAGTGTTAATATGTTGCCCAGCCTGGAGTGCAGTGGCGATTCACAGATGTGATCCCAGCTCACTGCAGCCTCAAACTCCTGGGCTTAAGCCATCCTCTAGCCTCAGCCTCCTGAGTAGGCAACCTCAGGGTGCCTGGGAACATAATGTTTTTGAGATTCACACAAATCGTTATGTCACTAGTTTTGCTAGCTTTGTAAAATGAACTGATAAGATTTACGACTTTTGACCAGATATGGTGGCTCATGCCTATAATCCCAGCATTTTGGGAGTCTGAGGCAGGAGGATCGCTTGAGCCCAGGAGATCGAGGCTGCAGTGAGCTATGATGGTGCCCTGCATTCCAGCCTGGGTGACAGGAATGAGACCCTGTTTTAAAAAAAAAAAGATTTACATCTTTTTCTTTTTTATGCCCTAACAGAGCTAATGTTACAAAAGTTATTTGTTCTGTGAAAGGTGAAATAACTCACCTGTGAAATCATCTGAGGCTATAACCATTTTAGGAGGCAATACTTTAATGACTTTCTTTAAATTTTTCCTTTATTATTGTTCTATTCAGATAGTCTACTTTTTGTTGAAGTAATTTTTTAATGTTATTTTTTTCCAGAAAATAATCCATTTCACTGTAGTTTTGAAATTATAAGTATATAATTGTATGTAGAGTCCTCTTAGAGTTTTAAAACCTATAGTTTTCCTTTTGGCATTTATAACATTTATTTGCATTTCTTCTTTTTTTTTTTTTTTTTGACACAAAGTCTCGCTCTGGCACAATCTTGGCTCTCTGCAACCTCTGCCTCCTGAGTTCAAGAGATTCTCTGCCTCAGCCTCCCAAGTAGCTGGGACTATAAGTGCGCCACCACGCCTGGCTAATTTTTGCATTTTTTGTAGAGATGGGGTTTCGCCATGTTGGCCAGGCTGGTCTTGAACTCCTGGCCTCAAGTGATCCACCCACCTTGGCCTCCCAAAGTGCTGGGATTACAAGTGTGAGCCACCACGCCTGGCCTATTTGTGTTTCTTCTAATGGTAGAAGCAAAGCTTTTTTATGAACCAACTCTAAAAATAATTTATTAATCCTGTCTTTCTGACTGTTAAGATGACTACTCATCAATGTTTGCTTTTAACTGTGTTTTAACAGCTTTCTTCCCCCTGGTTGTTTTGATTTGTTATTAAAACCAAATTAGTTAAATGAAAGTTTATTTTACCTATTTTTATGCTTTTCTGATTGACCATAAAGGGCTTTTAAGGCTACAGATTTGCCAATCAATCAGCTTTGTCTCATCCCATAAGATTTCTTATACGTTTTCTCTTTTCCATTGTTTTTAAAAAGTCTGTTTGCAGTTTTGATTTTTGCTCTTTAGCTCAAATATTATCCAGGAGAGCACTTAAAAATATCTAAGTGATTGAGTCGTTTAGTTTGTGTGATAGGAGAGAAGCATTTCTTATTTAGAATTCCCCATGATTTCTAGGGATGGTGGTTCCTGTCTCTTTAGTGTCCTTTGCCTTATATACAGCTGTGAGAGGTGTAGGTATAGGAACTTTAGGGGAGCTCAGTCTGAGTCCAGTTAGTCTGCATAAAAAAGGGAGCAAGTCTGATGCCTCTTCAGAGCCATCAGGGAGATGTGAGAGGGGAAGGGTGTATATGACTTGTGGCTGAGACACAGGAAACTCACAGAACTCATAAGTAAATGGGCTCAGTTGGAGGTTGGAATGTGGGTAGGAAGGGAGCTGGCTGAGAGTTAATTTTGGAGTAGCATATTTGAATGAGCCAGATTTAACTGCTTTACTCGTATCGACTCTAAACTGTAGACAGTGAGGAATCATTCAGGGTTTCTTGCATGCAAGTGATGTGATTGAGATTTATTCTCAATGTTAAGATCCCACTCACCTCCCAGAATGCTGGTAGCCAGGGAGAAGATGGAAAGATTCTTTTTTGGAGCATATGACAAGCCCAAGGGTAGAATCCTAAAGACCTTAACATTGCAATCTTCTCAACAAAATGTCCTGTTCAGATCTCCTTGTATGACTCTTAGTTGAAAAGCTCAGAGGTCCCAATCAATTTTTAGTGTCTCAGTGTTTAATATGAGCAGAAAACCAAAGGTCGCTTGACATTTAAGAAAAGCCTCTACCATGAAGGACAGAGATCCAAACAAAGAAACAAAGAAAAAAAGCAGCCCAGAGGAGGTAGGCTATGCAAGGAGAAGAAATCTTAAAAGCATTAACATTCTCAGAGATACGATAGAAAGATACAGCATTCATGAAACGAGTAAGTAATGCTGATGAAAAGAACACACAGAATTCAGAGAACAGTAAAACACCAGAAACTTAAAGAAATTAAAAGCAAAAAATGCTCAAACATTCACCAGAAGGATTGAATGATAAAGTTGAGTTAATATCTCAGAAAGAAAGTGATATCTACAAAGAAATGGAAAACAAGAGAGAAAAAGATTTAAAAAAATGAGAGAAACAGACTGGCGGGTCCAACATCCAAAAAACAGGAGTTTAAGAAGGAGAGGATACAGAAAATGAAAGGGCAAGCATCCTCAAAGAAATGATTTAAGGAAAATTCCTAGAACTGAAGGATGTGGAATCTAGATTGATGAGACCCATCATATGCTCAACAAAACAGACCTATACCTTTGAAAAGAGATTTTTTTTTTTAAAAGAATTATGCATCTGAAATTTCTGGTTTACTTAGAAGATAATTAACGCTAAAATTGGAGAATACAAATTAACTTTAATGCCAAAGTTGGAAAGTACAAGTTAACTTGTGATTTGCATGTTGCCAGACTGGATATGAAAGGACTTCTGGCTGCATCTGATAACAGAGTGGACCGGTGTCATGTCAAAGAAATGGGCATTCCTATAATGAGAGAATGTCGTGTAGAAAAGTAGCATCCTAATTTTTAAAGTATTTTAGATTTGGTTGGGAGAACAATCCGTCACTTACAAAATAAGCAGGAGGAAAAAACAAACAATTTAATATATTTTTTAGAGCTATACAGTTTACAAAGTGCTGTAGCCTATGTGTGATAAACTATCTAAATTAATTTTTTTTTTCTTGGAACAATAGGAATATATCAATTAATCTTAATAATGCAAGCAAGGCATTGTGACTCCCATTTTGCAGACGAGAAAGAGGCTCAGAGAGGTTAAGCAAATTGTCCAAGTTCATAGAGTTTGCAGGTGGCAGAGCTGGGATTTAAATGGCGGCCTCTGATTCTCTTGGCCTGTCCCTTAGCATCACCTTGAGGTCACAAGATGGTTGAAGAAAGAGGAAGGAGAAAGGGTGGAAAGCAAAGGGTGAAAAAGAATGTGTGCCAGCTCTGCCTTTCGTGACATCGCTCTGACGTCCATCCAGCAGTCTCTTCTTAAGTATCACTTGCCAGACTATGCTATGTGGCCACCTCTCTTGGCAGAGGAAGCTGGGAAATGCAGCGTTTTAATTGGACGGCTTCCTTGGGTGAAACCAAAGCTCTGTTAAGAAGGAAGATTTGAGTTGGCAGCCCGGAGTCTCTGCGAAAGCCAGGAACAAAAGCAGCTAAGGTGTCCCTTTCTTTGGCTAGCTAGCAGCTATTTACACGGATAGTTGTTTTTTTCTTTTTCCTTGGATTTGGATAATGTGGATTATTTTCATGCAGTAGAATCAGATTTTCAATATAGTGCATGTATTTAATATTTAAATATGGTGAGTTCACTGGCTTTTTCTGTCCTCAGACAAGATTTTTATGATGATCCCAAATCCTGTTAAGATTTAGTCTGAATTGTTCTGCTAAATAGCACTCAGTGTTTTAAGCTCCCTGAAAGTGGTTACCCATAGTTTTCTGCACTTTTCTTTCTGTGCCCTCTTCCCCAGGACCATTTCCCCCTCTGTCCTCTTCCCCACTTCCCATTCTCTTTCTCCACCAGTTCAATTGTTGTCACTGCTTACTGAAATTGAGCTGAATGCCAGAGAGAATGTCTAGTTCAACCAGCTCATGTTGCAGACAGGGGAAAGGGAGGCCCAGAAAGTCAGGGAGATCTCTGGCAAGGACTAATGCCCTCTGGCTCCAGTATTCTTGAAGGAAGGTCAGTGATTCTTATTGCCAGGAGGAAAGACAGAGAGTGAAGGGCCTGAAGTGGGAAAGAAAGAGACTGGGGACATTCAAGGAAACAAGAGGAGACTGGTGTGTTTGCAGTGCAGGGAGTGAGGCTGAGAGTGGCTTGAGCCAAAGCTAGTAGGGCCCTCAGGACCATGGGAAGCCAAGGCACGCAGGCAATGCTGAGGATATGCGTGTATTGGCTTCTGAAGGGTAACAGCTGGGAAATGGTGTAATTTAGCTTAAAATCTTAAAGAGTCCTTATGTCTGCTTCATAGAGACATACTGGGGAGGGCAAGAACACAAAAGAGGAGAAGAGTGAGGGCCACTACCGTTGTCCTGGTGGGAGATAACAAAGGCTTGAACTAACGTAGAGGCAGTCAGGTTGGAGGATGAGCGGATGGACGTAGTGTAAGTTGTCAGGCTTGGAGGACAGATTTGGGGGATGGGGGCATGGAAGAGCGGAAAGGGGAAAGAATCCTAGGGTTCTGTCTTGTACAAATAAGTAGATGAAGGAGCCCTTCATGGAATTAGGGAGCACTGGAGGAGGAGAAGATTGGAGTGGAGATCCAAAAATCACTTTTGTGCTGAAGTTTCTGCAGTACAGTCTCGTGGAGATGTCAGTAAGGCAGCTAGACGGATATCCTGAACTGGGTCCTTCTGTGATATTTCTAATTGGCTGTTGTATATATAGGAAAACTATTGCTTCATACAAATACACTTTTTGTTTTTTGAGATGGTCTCACTCTGTTGCCCAGGCTGGAGTGCAGTGGTGGGAACATGGTTCACTGCAGCCTCAACCTCCTGGGCTCAAGTGATCCTCAAATCTCAGCCTCTCTAATATGTACCACCATGCCTGGCTAATTTAAAAAAAAACAACAACTTTTTTTTATGTAGAGATAGGGGTCTCACTATGTTGCCCAAGCTGGCCTCAAACTCCTGGGTTCAAGCAATCCTCCTGCTTCAGCCTTCCAAAGTACTGGGATTATAGGCATGAACCATTGAGTCCAGCTGCAAATATACTTTGTATTAGACCATTTTACTGGCCTCTCTGATTAGTTTGAAGAGCTTTTCTGTGACTTTTTTTGGTGTTCTGATATATAACTATATTGTCTGCTAATAATGATAAACATGCTGCTTCTTTCCAACCATTTAATCCCTTATTATTTTTCTTGTTCTATCACATCGGCTATAGTAGAGGTCCTTTTACAGTTAGCTTTTTAAAAAAATATATAATTTTTTATAAAAAATATGGAACGCTTCATGAATTTGCATGTCATCATTGTGCAGGGGCCATGCTAATCTTCTCTGTATTGTTCCAATTTTAGTATATGTGCTGCCAAAGTGAGCACTACAGTTAGTTTTACTGATGACAATAATATTGATATTTGAGCAGCTAAGAGGAAGATGATTTTGAGGTAAAGCTTTGAGGCAGTGTATACAGCTCAGAAATTATGACAGAAGTTTAGCTGCGGTGTGATAATGCCTTTGAATAAGGTGATATCTTAGTTCCTGCTGCTATAACCCAATGCCACAGACTGGGTAATTTATAGTGAGCAGAAGTTTATTGGCTCATGGTTCTGGAGGCTGGGAAGTCCAAGATCAAGGGGCTGGCATCTGACGAGGCCCTTCTTGCTGTGTCATCCTATGGTGGGAGGGCAAAAAAAGGGTGAGAGAGTGAGCAAAGGGTCAAACTCTGGAGCCTCAAACCCTTAAATTCATTCACGGACGAGGAGCCTTCCTGACCTAAACACCTCCCATGAGGGCCCACCTCCCAGTATGCCCCACCTCCTGACACTGTTGCATTGAGGATTCTGTTTCCACACATGCTTTCTGGGAGACACAGTCAAACCATAGCAGGTGATAACTGAAGACACAAAAAGGGATATAAATACCAACGCTGTTACCCTCATACTCATAGCCAGAAGAATGGTCTCGCCATGAAACATGATCACAATGCTTCAAACCTGAAACATGGTGGTCAGATTGACAGGAAACTATGACTATCTAAACAGTAAGTGTTGAAGTTGGGTAGAGTGTGTTCATTTGGAAAAGAGAACAGAGAAGAAATTTATCGCAAGTCTCAGTTTATGAACAGCTGTAAAAAGGTAGGATCAAAAGAAATAGGTAAATTTCTAAAAATCTATGTCCATGGTTGAAGCTTAATCTTCTTCCAAAATATACTGTAACAACTATAATTTATGTAATGGTAGTGTACATGTAACATATCACCCGGTTTCCTCAACACCTCAGTGATATGGGTAGTAATTCACATTAATCCACAATTTGACATTTTGTAACATGCTTCGTTTACCTCATTTGATGTTTACATTCCCAGGGCTTACTCCCTTGCAATTAAGGCTCCAATAAAAATCAATCTGCTTTTAGTTCTTTGAACGCAATGTCATGCATTCTCTCTACTAAGCCTTTGTACATGTGGCCCACCTTGTGATGCCTGTTTCTTCTTCACAACCCAGTTCAGACCCAAGGAAAGGCCTCTGTTCCATTGCCGGAAGGGAGAGGTGAGTGTAGCCAGCAAGGTCTTGAAGGAATCTAGGCCAGTTAGCAGGTACAGCACAACTCAAATATGCTGCTGTATTTGACACTGTATTACATACTGGCCTAAGCTTTGCTGAGCTCCCTTGCTTTAGGGAAAAAAGAAAAGAAAGTCCTCTTTAGCTAGCTGCATTTCCTTTTCCCATTTCCAGAGTGTACCAGGGAGGTACACATGTAATTGACCATGCGCTCATCTTTACCCATCACTCTTCTGGGGCAGATGCCAAATCATGCCTCTCATGATGCTAGAGCTTCATGGGGGTGGAGCAGGCCTGGGTGCTGTCTATGAGGGAATGAATGGTCCAAAGCTCCAGGTCTGGACAGTCTGAGGCCCTCTTGCTGGGGACTAGCATTTTGGGAACAATGAAATACACTTGGCAGGATCTGAAACTTTCTGCAGTTAGGATTGGTTGGGTGGAAGGGGATCTTGGGTGGCCTTCAAGCCTTGGAGACCCCCAATCCAAGATCTGTAAGGACGGATTCCTAGACTCTCCCAGCTTATCTGCATCATGAGTGTTTGTCACTCTGCTGTGCGGGCCCCAGGTTGTCTCCACTGTGAGGCTGCAAGATCGTTGTGGAAACAGGCTGAGCCTATTCCGTCTCGCTCAGTCACAGGGCCTTGTCTGGTGCCTGG
The DNA here is from genome assembly GCA_036589455.1 of Ateles fusciceps. Lineage (NCBI taxonomy): Eukaryota > Metazoa > Chordata > Mammalia > Primates > Atelidae > Ateles > Ateles fusciceps. Next base: position 32,009 of record JAZHEH010000847.1, read on the forward strand.
CACACAGAGGGCTGCAGCAAATGTTGGTTGATTTGAAACCAGAGTTGAGCCTCCTGCCTCAGCATCTGTCTCCATAGCCAGTCACGTGGCTGCCTAAAGGAGGAGAAGATAAAAGAATCCCAGGTGACTTTGTGGGTTAAAACGGTTTTAAAGCTCCTGCTTTAGAAGCTCAAGTAAAACTTTCGTCCTGTGTGGACTGGATAAAGCGTTCTGTCAGCCAGCCGGGGCTCGCCTAGAACTGGGGGCAGGGGGAGAAGGGAGAGCCATGTTGTCACTTTAATTGCATTGGCATAAATATTTGATATTCAATAAATTAGATCTGGAGCAACGAAAACATTCTTGCAAATGGAGTTTTTACCTGGAGCCTAGCCCCATTAGCAGAGGAGTAGAGGGCAGCCTGCCCCAGGGCCAGTAATTAACTCAAGTGGAGCAGAACTAAGCACTTTTGACAGCCTTCCTAGTCTGGAATTAACTGTCATCTTGGAGGAGAAAGAAAGTGCACTGTCACATTACGGCTTATGAGAGGTTCTCCAGGGCTGCCAGCCCCCTTAGTTTCCTGATGTCTCCGCAATGTTTTTTTCATCATTAGAGACAAGTTTAAAAGCAGCTAACGATGTATTTTATATCCACGTACCTGAATCACAGATTTCACCAAAAGAGAAGACATTAGCGTGGTAATTCAATTTTTTTTTTCCTTTTGGCAGTTGTAATGAAACAAGATACAGTGGATGCTGTTAGAAGTCACAACACTGTGATATCTGAAGACAGGACAAGCTGGATGTTTTTTTCTCCTCTCTCTATCGGTACTTGCCTGTAATGAGCATAGCTTAGCCACTGTCTGTCTGTGCTGTCGCCCCCGCCCGGACCCAGTGTTTATGAAAGTAGCAATTGCTTCTGAGAAAAGGCAAAACTGTTGGAGCCTGAAGCTCCTTCTAGAAGCCACTGCTTGTCTTGTTCCGTGGAAACTGATACAGTGGAAATTGGAGTTGTGCCAGGTCGGTCTTGCTGATGTCTGTGCAGGCCATTTTTTATAAGGTTGCAGATCTCAGCCAAGCTCTCAGCTAGGCTGGGTGTGAGAATGGGGTCTCCAGCGATGCTCGGCTGGCTTTGGAAGGAAGGGCTGCCTGTGCACTCGTGTGTGTTGAGAGGGGCGAGTTGTGCAGCCTGGTACACAGATCATGAACATCTGTTCCTTCTAGGTTTTCTGCCTACTTCCACAGCAGTAAAACCACGACTCACAGCCTTTATCACTCAGCCTCAACACTGCTTCCTTCACGCCCTACAGCCAATGGGAACTGGGATCTCCCTTGATTTCCCCCTTTCTGCCATCTTAAGCACAGTGGTTCAAGGCTGATCCTCCTCTTAGAACTTGACCCTTTGCCTCTGTCTGGCACCACTCCCGGCACAGTGTTAAGTCTGAAGATGTGATCGTGTTCCTTCTCTGCTTGAAAGTCTCCTTGAGCGGGGCGTGATGGCTCACGCCTGTAATCCCAACACTTTGGGAGGCTGAGGCGGGTGGATCACCTGAGGTCGGGAGTTCGAGACCAGCCTGACCAACATGGAGAAACCCCGTCTCTACTAAAAATACAAAAAATTAGCCAGGCGTGGTGGCATGTGCCTGTAATCCCAGCTACTCGGGAGGCTGAGGCAGGAGAATTGCTTGAACCTGGGAGGCAGAGGTTGCAGTGAGCTGAGATCACACCATTGTACTCCAGCCTGGGCAACAAGAGTGAAACTCTGTCTCAAAAAAAAAAAAAAAGTCTCCTTGGCTTTGGCTTTCTCTTGATGCCCCAGCAGAGGCCCCAAACCTTGGCTGCTCATTACAATCTTGGAGAGCCAGCCTGGCTGGACCAGAGTCCACAAAGTTGATGCCCAGGGAGTGCGAATGACAACCCATGGCTTACAGAATCAAGCCCTGAAGTCTTAGCCTCAATGGCCTCCTCCCCTTTGGGCCCCAGAAGACATGGGGCTTGGCCACAACCCTCAACCGTGCACCTTCCCCTCAACTCTTCCCCCTGGTTCACTTCCACTTATCGTTTAAGACCCAGTGAAATGTCACCTCCTTCTGAAGCCTTCCCTAACTTCTCTAGGCAGAATTGTGGCCATTCATTCATTTGCCCATTCTCATTCAGCAAACACTTGCAGGACGCCTGCAGGTACCACGTCTTGTGCAGGGTTCTGAAGATGACTTAGCAGCAAAAGCACAGATGCCAGGAGCTTCTCTGCTAGTGGAGAATACAGAGGAGACAGGAGCAGAGCAGACAATCAGGGAAGGCTTCCTAGAGATCAGGGTAATCTGAAGGGTGTGTATGAGCCACAGGAGTGAGGGTGGGGAGGGGGGAAGGCTTTGGGTAGGAGAAAATGTGTTAGAGGACAGGAAGGGTGAGACCAAGGTGTAAACAGGCCAGATTTGCAGCCATTTCTCCACAGTGTATGGTGTGTCTCTAGTGGGAGAGTGCTCAGTAGGTTTTTGTTTTTTATTTGTTTGTTTTTTTAAGAGACAGGATCTTGCTCTGTTGTCCAGGCTGGAGTGCAGTGGTGCAGTCATAGCTCACTGAAGCCTCCAATTCTTGGGCTCAAGTGATCCTCCTGCCTCAGTGGCCCGAGCGGCTGGGACTACAGGAATGTACCACTGTACCTGACTAATTTTAAAAATTTTTATAAAGACAGGGACTCACTATTTTGCCCAGCTGGTCTCAAGCTCCTGGCCTCAATGGATCCTCTGCCTTTGGCCTCCCAAAGTGCTAGAATTACAGGCATGAGCCGCCGCACCCAGCCTCAGTAGGTGTTGTTGGTGAAGTGCAAGCCAAGCTAGAGGGCCAGCTGTGGGGCAGTGGTGGACACTGAACTGGAGAGCCAATGTCAGGGACGGGACAGGATATACTGTCCATTAAGTTGTAGGTGATGGGGTGTCCTTGCACTTTAAAGGTATATACATAAATTTAGGGCCGTGTAAGGCTAGTAGTATTATTTCCATTTCACACAGGTGGAATGTGAGGTTCCAAACAGCTAACTGACATGCCCATGGTCATTCAGCGAGTAAGGGGCAGAGCTGGGATTTGAACCCAGGCAGGGTGGCTCTGGAGCTGCACTTTTAATGCAGACTATATCATGCAGCCACAGCCTGAGCTGACTTCTCACCAGAGCTGGTCGTTCCTCTTTCACCCCCTCCAACCAGCCCATGCCTGGCTCAGAGCTGACTCCTGGTGTCTCTGGGACTTTTGAATTTTCAGCGATGATATTCAAGAGGAAAAGAGAATTTTTGAAAAGGGAGTTCAGAACCCTCTGAGACAATGACCTGAGACCCTGTGGAAGACTGCCAGGTGTTGGGGAAATGCAAGAGCAGTCAGCTGCCCTCCTGAGGGCCAGGCCTGGGGACAGCACAGTTCGGCAGTCCCTTGTTGCTGCTGGGCTCCCAAATGCTTGGGGAGTATTTTCTGTGCTCTGTTCATATTTTATCAAGACATCATTGGCTGGGCGCAGTGGCTCATGCCTATAATCCCGGCACTTTGGGAGGTGAAGGCAGACGGATCGCCTGAGGTCAGGAGTTCAAGACCAGCTTGGCCAACATGGCAAACCCCATCTTTACTAAAAATGCAAAAATTCGTCGGGTGTGGTGGTGGGCACCTGTAATCTCAGCTACATGGGAGGCTGAGATACGAGCATCGCTTGAACCCGGGAGATGGAGTTTTCAGTGAGCCGAGGTTGTGGGTGACAGAGTGAGACTCGGTCTCAAAAAAAAAAAAAAAAAAAAGAGAGAGAGAGAGAGATCATTGACAAAATGCACAGATCTAAGAATTCAGCTTAATTGCTTTTTTTAAAAAAACCATTTTAAAAAAATTTCGAGATAGTTTATTTGTAAAAATACTGTGATAGTAGCACAGAGTCCCCATATACCCTGCACCTAGTTTCCTTAGTGTTAACACCTTGCATTACCCTAATACAACTATCAACATTAAGAGAACAGGTGTGGCGGCTCACACCTGTAATCCCAGCACTTTGGGAGGCTAAGGCAGGAGCATCGCTTGAGCCCAGAAGTTCGAAACCAGCCTGAGCAACATGGCAAGACCCCATCTCTACAAAAAATACAAACATTAGCTAGGCTTGGTGGCATGTGCCTGTAGTCCCAGCTACTAGGGAGGCTGAGGTGGGAGAATTGCTTGAGTCCTGGTGGTCTAGGCTTCAGTGAGCCAAAAATCATGCCACTGAACTCCAGCCTGGGCAATAGAGTGAGACCCTATCTCAACAAAACAAAACAAAAAACAAAGATGAATAGCTGACTATGCACAGAATGCCGGCCCTGGCTCAATTTCATCCACTTTTCCATTCATACCTTCTTTCTGTTCCAAGACCCCATGCGGGATCTCACATTTCATTCAGGTGCGTTCACATGGCACTCAGGTGCGTTCACATGGCATTCAAGTGCGTTCACATGGCATTCAGACGCGTTCACATGGCATTCAGGTACATTCATATGGCATACAGGTATATTCACATGGCACTCAGGTATGTTCACATGGCACTCAGGTGTGTTCACATGGCACTCAGGTGCATTCACATGGCATTCAGGTACGTTCACATGGCACTCAGGTGCATTCACATGGCATTCAGGTATGTTCACATGGCACTCAGGTGCATTCACATGGCACTCAGGTGCATTCACATGGCATTCAAGTGTGTTCACATGGCATTCAGACGTGTTCACATGGCATTCAGGTACATTCACATGGCATACAGGTACATTCACATGGCATTCAGGTACATTCACATGGCAATCAGGTGCATTCACATGGCATTCAGTTGTTGGGTCTCTGGACTGTGACAGTTTCTCAGTGTTTCTTTGTTTTTACTGACCTGAACAGTTTTGAGAAGTACTGGTCAAATATTTTGTAGAATGTCCTTCAATTTGGGTTTCTCTGTCATTCTGCTCATGATTAGACTGGTGTTAGCTATCTGGGGGATGAATACTCATATCACACCAGGGGCACGTGACTTATCACTGGTGATCGATGCCATTTTTTAAAGTGCATATAGTTGGGCGCCGTGGTTCATGCCTGTAATCCCAGCACTTTGGGAGGCCGAGGTGGGTGGATCACTTGAGGTCAAGAGTTTGAGACCAGCCTGGCCAATATGGTGAAGCCCCATCCCTACTAAAAATACAAAAATTAGCCAGTCATGGTGGCACACACTTGTAATCCCAGCTACTCGGAAGGCTGAGGCAGGAGAGTTGCTTGAACCCAAGAAGGGGAGGTTGCAGTGAGCCGAGATTGCACCACTGCACTCAAGCCTGGGGGACAGAGCCAGACTCCATCAAATAAACAAATAGACAAACAAATAAATAAATACATAAATAAAGTGCATATGCCCATTTACCACCACCCAGATCTAGATATAGAACATTTTTAGATTTCCTAAAAGTTCCCTTGTGCCCCTTTCCAGCCAATCTCTGCTTCCCCACCGCTAGGCAGCCACTGTTCAGATTTCTGTCACTCTAAGTTAAATTCTTGTGCCCGTGCTTGAATTTCATATGATAACAATAGGTATATAGTCCTATTTTGCTTGGCTTTATTTGCACAACTTAACGTTTTTGAGATGCATTTAGTGTTGTTGCTGGTGGCTGCAGACTGTTTTTTTTTTCATTGTTGTCTAGTATTGCATTGTAGGAATACATGCGATTTCTCCATTCTCCTGCTGATGGACATTTGGGTGGTTTCCAGTCTGGGGCTATGAGGTATAAACTGCCACGAACATTCCCGTGCGGTTGTGTCGGTGGACAGGCTGTGCTTCAGTTTTGACAGTCCAGGTGATGGTGGAACTTTCATCTCTTCAGTTCTCACTCCTAAAGACTTTCTAAAAATACCCTCATTTGCTCTCTCTCTCCAAATGGATGAGGGGAAGAATAAAAGCCTCTATAAAGAACAGAGGAAAAAGCTCTTGCTAGGAGATGGGCATGAGTGCATCCGCAAATCTCATCCGCTGTAGCTCCGCAAGATTTCTTTCTTTCTTTTTTTTTTTTTAATTTTATAATTTCGCAGGACCAGAGCCACAGTTGCAAAGATTTCTTAAATGTATCTGTCTCCGTTTTCCCAGCTCCCACCGGGGATGGGGCCATGTCCATTTCTTCCCTCCTCTCTGATCTGGTCTTCTCAATTGTACACTTGTAAACCCATAGTTTATTCTCAACATGGGAGCCAGAGAAGTCTTTTCAACACCAACCCACCCCCAACCCTCCACGTACTATCAAGGCCCTCCAAAGCTCCCTTCTGCCTTAGGAGAAACTTTAAATTCCCCATCCTGCACTCCAGGCCTGAGCATGTCATTCTACCTACCTGCCCTGCCTCCTATTCCCTTCCCACAAGCTCACAGTCTTTGCGCTGGCTGTTCCCTCTGCCTGGAATGTGCTTCCCAAGGGAATCTGCATGACACACCCTGTCAGGACTCCATTCTAATGGCACCTCTGTAGAGAGGCCTTCTTTGAGCACTCAGTCAGACATAGCAGCCCCCTCCTCTGCCACACTAATCTGCTTTCTGTCTCTACAAATGTGCCTATTCTGGACATTTTATATGAATAGAATTATACAATATGTGGCTTTTTGTGTTTGGCTTCTTTTATGCATCATAAGGTTTTCAAAATCCACCCATGGTGTAGAAGAATTCAGTACTCAACTCCTTTTTATGGCTGAATAATATTCCATTGTATGGATATACCATAATTTATTTATCTATTCATCAATGGATAGGCACTGGGTTGTTTTCACGTCTTTGAGTATTGTGAATAGGCTGCTATGAGTATTTGTGGATATGTTTTTATTTCAACATTTTTCACTGCTCTTGGCTATTTACCTAGGCATGCAATTGCTTAGTCCCTCTATGTTTAGTTTTTTGAGGAACTTCCAAATTTCTCTCCCAAAACAGCAGCATGATTTTACATTCCCACCAGCAATGCACAAGTCTTCCAGTTTCTCCACATCCTTGTTGACATTTGTTATTCTGTCTCTTGGATTATAGCCATCCTAGTGGATGCTGAGTAGTATCTCATTGGCGTTTTGGTGTACATTTCTCTCATCACAAATGATCTTGAGCATTTTCTCTCATGTTTCTTGGCCACTTGTGTATCTTTGGAGAAATGTCATTATAAAATTGGATTATGTGTCTTATTATTGTTGAGTTTTAAGAGTATTTGATATATTCCAAATACTCTTCCCTTATAAGATACATGATTTGCAAATACTTTCTCCCATTCTGTGATTTGACTTTTCATTTTCTTGAAAGTATTCTTTAAAGCACAAAAGTCTTATTTTTTTTTTTTTTTTTTTTTGAGACAGTCTCACTATGTCGCCCAGGCTGGAATGCAGGGGCATAATCTCAGTTCACTGCAACCTCTGCCTCCTGGGTTCAAGCGATCCTCCTGCTTCAGCCTCCTGAGTAGCTGGGATTACAGGTGCATGTGCCACCACACTCAACTAATTTTTGTAATTTTTAGTAGAGATGGGGTTCTGCCAGGTTGGTCTTGAACTCTTGACCTCAGGTGATCTGCCCGCCTCAGCCTCCCAAAGTGCTGAGATTACAGGTGTGAGCCACTGTGCCTGGCCAAAAGTCCTAAATTTGGATGAAGTCTAATTTATCTAGTTTTTTTCTTTTGTTGCTTGTGCTTTTGGTGTCATATCTAAGAAATTCTTGTCTAATTCAAGGTCACAAAGATTTCTACATAACTTTCTTCAAAGAGTTTTATAGTTTTAGCTCTTACATTTAGATCTTGCATCCATTTTGGCTTAATTTTTATACATAGAGTGAGGTAGGGGTTCAATTCATTCTTATTGTAAGAATTTTTTTTTTGGCTAATTATCCTAGCACCATTTGTTAAAAAGATATTTTTCCCCCTCTGAAATTGTTTTGACACTTTTGTTAAAAATTAATTGATCATAAATGTAAGAGTTTATTTCTGATCTCTCAAATCTATTCTTTTGGTCTGTATGTCTATTTATGAAAGTCTCACACTGTTTTGATTACTGTAGCTTTGTTATATGTTTTAAAATTGGGAACTTTCAGTCCTCTTACTGTGTTCTTCTTTTCCAAGATTACTTTGGTTATTAAAGGTTCCTTGTATTTATATGTAAATCTTAGGATGAGTTTGACAATTTTTGCAGAAAAGCCTGCTAGGACTTAGATTGAGATTGCAAATCTGTAGAGCAATCAAAGAGTTTTGCCATCTTAGCAATTTAAATCTTGCAGTCCATGAACATGGGCATTTTTCCATTTGTTTAGGTTTTCTTTAAATCTTTTCAAGGCTGTTTTTTAATTTCAGTGTAAAAGCCTAAGTGTTTTTATTTTGTTGCTATTTGAAATGGAATTGTTTTTTAAATCTCATTTTCTGGTAGTGCATTTCTAGTACATAGCAACACAATTAATTTTTGTATGTTGATTTTGTATCCTGCAACCTTGATAAACTTGTTCATTGACTGTAACAATTATTTTGTGGATTTTTTAGGATTTTGTATATACAAGATCTTGTCTTCTGTGAATACAGGCAATTTTACTTCTACTTTAGAAAAATGGATGCCTTTTATTATTTTTTCTTGCCTGATTGTCATGGCTAGACCTTCCAGTACAATGTTGAACAGAAGTTATGAGAGGAGACATCCTTGTCTTTTTCCTGATCTTAGTCATAAAAAGTACAGTCTTACACCATTAACTATAATGTTAGCTATGGATTTGTTTGTTTGTTTATTTGTTTGTAGATGGCCTTTATCAGATTAAGGATGTTTCCTTCTTTCTATTTTTTGTTTTTGTTTTTGTTTTTTAATCATAAGATATGATTGGATTTTCTCAGTTGTTTTTTCTGCATCCTTTGAGATAATCATGTGGTTTTTGTCCTTTATTCTATTAATAGGGCACATTATGTTGATTAATATTCATATGTTGAACAAATCTTGTATTCCTGGGATACCTTTCACTATGTCATGGTGTATTATTCTTCTTACAAGTTTCTAGATTTGATTTGCCAGTATTTTGTTGAAGATTTTTATGTTTATTCATAAGGGATATTGATCTGTAGTTTTCTTTCTTGTCTGATGTCTTTGTCTAGTATTAGTATTAGAGTAATACTGATCTCAAAGAATGAGTTAGTAGGTGCTCCTTCATATTCTTTATTTTGGAAGAGTTTGTGAAAAGTCAGTATTAATTCTTCTTTAAACATCGGATAGAACTTACCAGTTAAGCCTTTTGGTCCTGGGCTTTGGTTTGTGGGAAGTGGTTTGATTATTAATTTAATTGCTTTATTTGTTAGAATTCTATTCAGATTTTCTCTTTCTTTTTGAATCGATTTGATAGTTTTTGTCTTCCTGGGAATTTCTCAATTTTCCTCTAGGTTATCTAGTTTGTTGGATTACAGTTATTGATAATATTCCACTGTAAACCTTTTTTTTTTTTTTTTTTGAGACAGGGTCTTGCTCCATCACACAGGCTGGAGTGCATTGGTGCAAACATGGCTCACTGCAGCCTTCCCTTCCCAGCCTCAAGGAATCCTCCCACCTCAGCCTCCATAGTCGCTAGGAGTACATGCATGGGTCACCATACCTGGCTAAGTTTTTTTTTTTTTTTTTTTTTAGACGGAGTCTCACTCTGTAATCAGGGTGGAGTGCAGTGGCATGATCTTGGCTCACTACAACCTCTGCCACCCAGGTTCAAGCGATTCTCCTGCCTCAGCCTCCTGAGTAGCTGAGACTACAGGCATGTGCCACCATGCCTGGCTAATTTTTTGTATTTTTAGTAGAGATGGGGTTTCACTGTGTTAGCCAGGATGATTTTGATCTCCTAACCTCATGATCTGCCTGACTTGGCCACCCTAAGTGCTGGGATTACAGGCGTGAGCCACTGCGCCCGACCAATTTTTGTATTTTTTTGTAGAGATGGGGTTTCTCCATGTTGTCCAGGCTGGTCTTGAACTCCTGGACTCAAGCAATCTTCTCGCCTTCGCCTCCCAAAGTGCTGGGATTACAGGTGTGAATCACTGTGCCCAGCTTATAAACCTTTCTATTTCTGTAAGATTGACAGTAATGTTACTTCTTTCCTGATTTAATAATTTGAGTCTTCTCTATTTTTTTCTTGTCAGTATAGGTAAAGATTTGCCAGTTTTGTTGATCCTTACAAAGAACCAACTTTTACTTTTATTGATTTTCTCTATTATTTTTTATTTTCTATTTCATTTATTTCTGCTCTACTCTTTATTATTTCTTTCTTCTTCTTGCTTTGGGTTTAGTTTGCTCTTATTTTTCTAGTCTCTTCAGGTGGAGGTTTAGAATATTGATTTGAAATCTTTCTTAGTTTATTAATATTGGCATTTACAGCTATAAATTTCCCTCTAAGTATTGCTTTAGCTGCATTACATATGTTTGTTATGTTGTGTTTTCATTTTCATTCATCTCAAAGTATTTTCTAATATACTTGTAATTTCTTCCTTTTTGTTTTTTATTGATACATAGTTCTTATATGCATTTATGGAGTACATGGGATATTTTGTTACATGCATAGGATCTGTAAAGATCAAGTCAAAGTATTTAGAATATCTATTGCTTTGAGCGTTGGTCACTCAGGAGTGTGTTAATATCCACATTTGTGAATTTTATAAGTTTTCTTCTGGTAATGATTTATAATTTTATTTTATTGTGGTTAGAGAATATACTTTATATATTTTCTGTCATTTTACATTTATTAAACCTTGTTTTATTGCCTAACATATGGTCTATCTTTGAGAATGTTTTATGTGCACCTAAGAAGTTCTCTGCTTTTGCTGGGTGGAAGGTTTTATAGATGTTAGGTCTGGTTGTTTATAGTATTGCTCAAATCTATTTTCTTGTTGATCTTCTGTCTAGTTATTCCATCCATTATCATAATGGGTTATTGAAGTATCTAACTATTATTATTAATTTTTTTTCTACGTCGTTCTTCAATTCTGTTGAGTTTTGTTTCATGTATTTTGAGACTCTGCTGTTAGGTTCATGTATGTTTATATAGGTTAATTTCCTTAATCGAAAATCTGACATCTGAAGCGCCTCAAAATCCAAACCTTTTTGAGTGCCAACATGACTCCACAAGGGACAAATTCCAGTCCTGACCTCACATGCTTTCTGATGGTTCAATGTACCTGTATGCAAACTTTGTTTCATGCATAAAATTAATTATTATTATTATTATTATTATTATTTGAGACGGAGTCTTGCTCTGTTGCCCAGGCTGGAGTGCAATGGCACAATCTCGGCTCACTATAACGTCTGCCTCCTGGGTTCAAGCGATTCTCCCGCCTCAGCCTCCTGAGTAGCTGGGATTACAGGTCTGCGCCACCACACCCAGCTAATTTTTGTATTTTTAGTAGAGATGGGGTTTCACCATGTTGGTCAGGCTAGTCTCAAACTTCTGACTTCATGATCTGCTCACCTTAGCCTCCCAAAGTGCTGGGATTATGGCTGTGAGCCACTGTGCCCGGCCTCATGCATAAAATTATTAAAAACATTGTATAAAATTACCTTCAGACTATGTATACAAAGTACATATGAAACATAAATGAATTTCTTGTTTAAACTTGGGTCTCATCCCCAGAATATCTCATATATGTGCAACTATTCCAAAATCTAAAATACCTGTGGTCCCAGGCACTTTGTGTAAAGGATACAGCCTATAATTTTTGTGTAGATTGATCCTTTTATCATTATAAAATTTCCTTTTTCATTTCTCATAAAATACCTTTGTCTTACCATCTATTTTATCTGATTTTAGTACAGCTACTCCGCCTCTCTTTTAGTTACTGTTTTCATGGCATATTTGTTTCCATCTTTTACTTTCAACTTATTTGTGTTTTTGAATCTGAACTGTGTGTCTATAAATAGCACATAGATGAATAATGTTTTAAAATCCATTCTGCCCTTTGATTGGAGTGTTTAATCCATTTATATTTACTGTAATCACTAATGAAGTGGAATTTCCATTTTTCATTTACTATTTGAAGTAGAATTTCCATTTTTCGTTTACTATTTGTTTTCTACATATGTTGAATCTTTTGTATCCCTCTATGCGCCCATATTGTCTTCTTTTGTATTAGGTAGGTATTTTCCTGTGTACCATTAAAAAAACTTTTCTTTTCTCCTTTACTATATGTTTTCTGAAGTTAATTTCTTAGTGATTGCCCTGGGGATTGTAATTAACAACTTGCAATAATAAAGTTCAGATTTATACCTTTTTAATTTTAATAGCATATATAAACTTTAAAAAATATAATTGTATTACCCCTCTCATAATTTGTGCTGTTTTTGCCATACAGATTACATCTTTACATATTGTGTACCTATCAATACAGTTTTTTTTTTTTAATTAAGAGATAGAGTCTCACTCTGATACAGGCTGGAGTGCAGTGACATGATCATAGCTCGCTGCGGCTTTGAACTCCTAGACTCAAGTGATTATCTGCCTCAGCCTCCTGAATAGCTAGGACTACAAGTGTGTGCCACCGTGCCTGGTTAATAAAAAAATTTTTTGGTAGAGACAGGGTCTCACTATGTTGCCCAGGCTAGTCTCAAACTCCTGACATCAAGCAATTCTCCTGCCTTAGCCTCCCAAAGTGCTAGGATTACAGGTATGAGCCATCACACCTGGCCTCAATACAATTTGAACACCATGCGAAGATTAGGGTTATGCTTCTATAAACCAAGAAAGCACAAAAATCTAGGAGAGAAGCTTGGGACACACTCTTTCCTACCACTCTCAGATAAAGCATCCATGCCAGCCACCTTGATCTCTGACTTGCAGACACCTTGATCTCAGACTTCTAGCCTCCAGAACTGTGAGATAATCATTTATTTTTATTTTATTTGTTTCTTTGTTTTGAGACAGAGTCTCATTCTTTTTGCCCAGGCTGGAATGCAGTGGCACGATCTCAGCTCACTGCAACCTCCGCCTTCGGGTTCAAGTGATTCTCCTGCCTCAGCCTCCTGAGTAGCTGGGATTACAGGTGCCCGCCACCACGCCTGGCTGATTTTTGTACTTTTAGTAGAGATCGGGTTTTGCCCTGTTGGCCAGGCTGGTCTGCAACTCCTGACCTCAGGTGATCCGCTCACCTCAGCCTCCCAAAGTGTTGGGATTACAGGCATGAGCCACCGCGCCCAGCCGAGATAATTTAAATTTAAGCTGCTGAGTTTGTAGTACTTTGTTACGGCATCTCCAGTGAACTAACACAGTTCGGATATGAGTACAAAATGGTCTAGCTTTTGTCTTGCTCCAATGCAGTCACATGATGGCCCTGTCTGAGGTTGGTGTTCTGTAAGACTGTTTATGTTCCACAAGAAAAACACCAGGTCCCAACCGTGAGTGCCTGGTGAGCTCCCCCAATGCCAGGGGCTGCTTTCTCTTTCTCACTACAAAGTCTTTATTCATCAGATAAATGTTCATTTTATGTTGTCTTTAAGGGTTTATACTAATTCTTTTCTTTCTTTCTTTTTTTAAAATTTATTTTTATAACAGGGTCTTACTGCATCGCCCAGGAGTGCAGTGGCACAATCATGGCTCACTGCAGCCTCAATCTCCCTGGCTCAAGCTATCCTCCTGCCTCAGCCTCCCAAAGTAGCTGGGACTACAGGTGAGTGTCACCACGCCCCACTAATTTTTTTTTTTTTTGATTTTTAGTAGAGATGAGGTCTGGTATGTTGCCCAGGTTGGTCTTGAACTTTTGGTCTCAAGGATCTTCCTACCTCAGCCTCCCAAAGTGTTAGGATGACGGGTATGATCCACCATGCCTGGCCTAATTCTTTTTTTAAATATTTAAATATTTAATCCAGCTGCCATTTATTTTCGAGTGGGGGATGGGGTGAGAAATGTGTGTCCTCAGGTAGAGGGTATGAGGTTCAAAGTGATTATAACGGTGTTGGGGCTGAACCTGCTGAGGTCTTCATGGACCTGGGTGGTTGACCTGGCAGGTTGCTACGGTCTGAATGTTTATGTTCCTCGCAAATTTGTATGTTGAAATCCTCAGCCCCAAGGTGATGGTATTAAGAAGTGGGGCCTTTGGGAGGTGATTTGGTCATGGAGCGGAGTCCTCATAAATGGAATTGGTGCTCTTACAAAAGAGGCCTGAGAGAAACCCCTCACCCCTTCCACCACGGGAAGACACCTGTGAAATAGAAAGTGGGCCCTCACCAGACGCCAAATACGCTGGTGCCCTAATCTTGGACTTCCAGCCTTCAGAACTATGAGAAATCAAGTTTGGTTGCAAGCCACCCAGTTTATACTGTTTTACTCTAGGAGCCCAAAAGGATCAAGATACAGCTATGAAGCTGGCTTAGACCAATCGTTTTTAATTCCCCTTAAGCTGACTTGTACATAGAAATGACCTCAGAACGACCACTCAGAGCATGCTTTTCCTTGTTGCTTTTGATGGCAGGAAAAGTACCAGGCCGTCCATTGAAGTTACCACGTGTCATGGCTGTGAGTGCCTTCACTACTTGGAGGAGGCTCATTAGTAGACAACCCTCCCAGAGCCCTACGTGCAACCGGCATCTATGTGGTCTGTTCGGGTAAGTGCAGTTCAGGATCAATTATGGATGAGGCTCCACAGCAGATGAGTAAGTGGGCTGTTGTCTACTTTGAAAAATTAATGGGACCTGATTAATATGGGAGAACACTCCTCTCTTCCTCAACCCGGAGAGGCTCAGATCTCGGAGGAAGCTCGGGGGTTGGCGCTGGGGGAGGAAGCAGCTCCTGTGTCTGTGGGTGTTAGGTTTGATTCATAGGATCATGCTTTGGAATTTTCTTCTCCTTTGACAGATGAGGCTGCTGAATTCCATCAGGGTGAATCAATTTGCTCAGACAGGTAGAAGGAAAGAGAATAGTCAATTATTATTTTTAAAATTTAAAAGCTTTTCTTGTATGGAAAATTAAAAACACTTACAGAAGTAGAGAAAGATTGATATCATGTAGCCATTCTCAAACTTTTTCATCTTAGGAATGTTTTATACTTTCAAAAAATTATTGAGGACCTCAAGGAGCTTTTGTTTATTTGGGCTGCACTGTTGATATTAGCCGTATTAGACATTAAAATTCACACGCTTATAAATATTAACTCTTTTAAAAATAACAATAATGCCATTACATGTTTAACACCAGATAGCATTTTTATTTTTGACACTTTATTTCTACTATAAGGTTTCAGATGACAATTATACATTCTCCATTAGATTTTATTTCATTTTTATTGTAGTAAAATATACATAACAGAAAGCTTATCATTTTAACCTTTTTTTTTTTTTTTGAGACAGAGTCTTGCCTGTTGCCCAGGCTGGAGTGCAGTGGTGTAATCTCGGCTCACTGCAACCTCTGCCTCTGGGGTTAAAGTGATTCTTGTGCCTCAGCCTCCTGAATTGCTGGGACTACGAGCATGTACCGCTATGCCTGGCTAATGTTTGTATTCTTAGTAGAGATAGTGTTTTGCCATGTTGGCCAGGCTGCTCTTGAACTCTGGCCTTGAGCAGTCCACCCACCTCGGCCTCCCAAAGTGCTGGGATTACACTGTGTACCACTGCACCTGGCTCCACTTTAACCATTTTAAAATGTACAGCTCAATGGCATTGTGTACACTCACATAGTTGTGTAACCATCACTATTATCCATTTCCAGAAGCTTTTCCTCATCTCACAGTGAAACTGTGTCCCCATGAGCAACTCTCCATCTGCCTCCCCCAGCCCCTTGTGAGTGCTGTTCTACTTTCGGTCTCTATGATTTTCACTACTCTGGGTATTTCATGTAAGTGGCACCATGTAATGTTTGTCCCTTTGTGAATGACTTATTTCACTTATCATAATATCCTCAAGATTCATCCAGATGCTGTAGCCCACGTCCGAATCGCCTTCGTTTTTGAGGCTGAATATTCCCTTGTATGTATACACCACTGTGTCCATCTGCTCATCCACTGATGGAGATTGGGGTTGTTCCCACCTTTTGGCTACTGTGAATGCAAACACTCGTGTACAAAGATATATTTTTGAGACTCCACTTTAAGTTCCTTTGTGTGCTTACCCAGAAGCAGAATTGCTGAATCGCACGGAAATTCTGATGTTTCATATTTTGAGGAATCGTCACACTGCTGTTCATCGTGACTGAACCATTTTACATTCTCACCAGCAGTGTGCCTGTGTTCTAACTTCTTCACATCGATGCCAACACGCGAATTCTGTTTTTATACAATAGCAATCCAAATGAATGTTAAATACATTCTTATTTAAAAAACCTAATATTTCCCAAACAAAAAAAATTAGTGAGAAAAGGACATTGTTTTACATTTTGTTAATCTTGAATGTCTGGCTTACTGGGCAGCTGGAGTCTCATATCTGCTTTTTCATTTAATCTTTGTGACATCACATGCCATGTGGCCTCTGGAAAGCTCCACAGTAACCTGGGCGAAGGAGAGGGGAGAAAGGCAGATGACATGCTAGTATTATTAGGAAAATAGGGTTTTTTTTGAGATAGAGTTTCGCTCTGTCACTCACCCAGGCTGGAGTGCAGTGGCAGTGCGGTCTCGGCTCACTGCAACCTCTGCCTCCCTGGTTCAAGTGACTCTCATGCCTCACTCTCCAAAGTGGCTGGGACTACATGCACCTGCCACCATGCCTAGCTAATTTTTGTATTTTTTATAGAGATGGGGTTTCACCGTGTTGGCCAGGCTGGTGTCGAACTCCTGACCTCAAGAGATCTGCTTTCCTTGGCCTGCTAAAGTGCTGAGATTACAGGCATGAGCCACCACGCCCGGCCAATATTATACTGTTTTCTAAACTTGACCTCAGACCATGAGCACACCTGTTGGGTCGGCCCTCTCTGTCTGTGTCTTTTTCCCACTGGGACTTTGGGAAAAGCTCTTGTTTCCCTCCCTGCCTTCATCTCTCACAAGTGGGGGCTCTTTTGGTAGATTTTTGAGTAGCCCTCTAGCCAGGCCTCGCACAGGCTGCTGGACAGATAGCTGAACTGGATGTGGCTGTTTGAAGCAATTCTGGATATTGTGTTTGAATCTGGATCATGAGTGGAAACACTTCCACTCACTGTAGAATTGGTGGAGTTCACACAATACGGGATCCAAGGTCATCCAGTCTTGATCCTCTCCCAAGACTGAAACTCTCTCTGAAATGCTCTGCCCAAAGGGCATCTGACCTCTGCTTGTATACCTCCAGTGACAGGGAACTCACTACCTACCTCAGCAGACAGCCAGACCATAGATGGTGCTCTCTATGAACGCGCCACCACATTGTGTAACATTGCGGGGAACAACCCAGATTTATGCTATGGTGGGAAAAACTCAGACTGGGAGTTGAGATTCCTGGGTATAAGATTGGGATCACTGTGGTTAAGCCCCATCCTTGGAGGGTTTCCATTTCTTCCCTGTGAAGAACGCTTATCTCTGGTTCCTTTTACCATTAATATTCTGATGTATTTTCTAATTTGGCCACGTAGTCTACAGGAGCAGCCTTGAAGGGCTTGGAGAAACTGAGTCCTCTTTAAGTGTGGTCCTCACCATCCCTCCTGGTGCACTGTCTCCAGCTATCCATCCAGAACCATTCCAGTCCGCTCCTGGCCTCTGCATGGAGCCCGAGCCCAACACAGACCTCCCAAGAGGCTCTGGATTCACTGATGCTGCTACGGTCCTGAGCAAAAACACGGCTGCTTTGTTTACCACCCCACCCCAACATAAGCTGTTCTCAGACTTTACAAAGAATCCACTAGGCTTTCAATGCTTTTGCCCTGTATCTCAACTAACTCTCAAATAGAGGGACCTTCTTACAAGAAGAAGAAGGAAAAATAAAGTGGAAAAACACCTTGATCAGGTAATTGAGGGGAGAACTGGGGCTCAGGCTGCTTCTTGGTTTGGAGAGGGTGTGGAGGTGGCTAATCTGGCCCTGGCCTGAGAGAAATTCCAGGCTGGCAGGCTGGACTGCCTGTCTCCATAGCAACTGTTGTTATTGGTAACTGAATAACCATTTCCTAGAACAGCGGCTGGAGCTGCTGATGGTTTTCCCTTCTGGTTAGAAGAGAGAGGACCCAGGCTCTTTGCTGATTGATCCTAAGTGCTGAGCTCTTTGCTCCCATTTTGGGATCTTCATTTGATACTGGGCAAGCTGAAGCCAACCCTTCTGTTTCACCTCTCATCTCTGCCAGCAGAGAGGGTGGGACAAACTGACTTCATGTCTGTTTTCCAGCTTCCTCTGAGAGGTTCAGAAAGGTGCTCAGGGGCCTTTAGCTAGCAAGATCTAGAACTTGAACTTTGCCCTGCCTGATTCTGAAACCCGTGCTTGTGACCACAGGGCTGTTGTGACTCTGTCCTCTCCCTCTGAGATCTCATGAAAACCTGATCAGCCTTCTCATGACACCATAAGCTGCCTGGCTATTTGTGAGGACAGGTAGCATCTTACAGTGACTCATGGTCTGCGCGAGGCTTATTCTAGAAGCTGTCTTGCTTGTTTATCCTGCAGTGGGGTCAGTGGGACCTTAAAATGCTGTTGCCCTAGAATTATTAGGGTCATGCTCATCCCGGTCATTGCCTCAAACTTCCTGCTCTCCCTTCATCCTGGGGAGTGACATGCAGTGGAGCAGACCTGGCCACTGGAGTGAATTCCAGACCACTCTCATGGAGGAGCTTAGGCTATTTCATTTGTTACCGAGCCAAAGGAGCTTGATGCCCAATGCACTAGAAGCCAGTGCTATGACTCTGAGTTTTTGAGAAACAAAAAGCTTTTTTTTTTTTTTGAGATAGAGTCTCACTCTGTTGCCAGGCTGGAGTGCAGAGGTGCGATCTCAGCTCACTGCATCCTCCACCTCCTGGGTTCAACCAATTCTCCTGCCTCAGCCTCCTGAGTAGCTGGGACTACAGGCGCATGCTGCCGTGACTGGATAATTTTTGCATTTTTAGTAGAGACAGGGTTTCATCATGTTGGCCAGGAGAGTCTTGATCTCTTGACCTTGTGATCCACCCACCTGGGCCTCCCAAAGTGCTGGGATTATAGGCGTGAGCCACCGCGCCTGGCCAAGAAATGAAAAGCTTTTTAAGTTGACTATCAAGGAGACAGGAGTCCAGCTCAAATCTGTCTCCCTGTGCTAGCGTTCACAATTTCATTCATAAAGTTTGAAGGGGTGGATTCTGGGAAAGCGGGTGATTGGTGGAAGGAAAGGGAAGGTCTGGAAAGTCCTCAGGCATGCAGTTATCTCTCCATGCCACCTCATGTGCAAATTTGTGGGGGAGTGTTAGTGTGAATCAGGCAGTGTTTCATGTTTCCAGACCAGGCAAGATGGCTCACAAGTGGCTCTATGATCTGGAGAAAGTCAGCAGGGAGGGTTGTGATTTGTAATTATAAAAAATTAACAAATTACATCCTCAATGTGTTTAACTCCTAGTCCCTTTCAAAAGGATCTTTGGGTATCTAATTGACATTTTAAGAGACATATTGGCTAGTTAGACATCAATTGACATCCTTATTAAATATCAATTAACACATATCCTAACGTGAGATTTAATTAGCGTGTTGTAGCTGTTCTTTTAAAAGTCAATTAAATGCTTGGAATATTCTTACAAGCCGACTCCACTGATAGCAATTATGTATGATTTCCTGTCATAAATCATTTTTAGTGGGTCGCAGGGCAAGCTGATTCGAATATACACATCAGGTCTTTCAAGAAGAATTTAAAAATCAGTCATTAGATATCTAACGAACCCTCTTCTCTGCTGATTGTGAATAACAGGAATGTTTGGCGCTTGGACTGTAGTTTATTGCATTTTCACGTGTTTGTTGGGACTCCAGATCAAACAGAATGGACACCTGCCTCCAGGGAGAGTTGTGCTTCGTTTGAAAAGAAAAACTGTGATAGAATAAACATAACATAAAATGTATCATCTTAACCTTTTAAAAATGTGTAGTTCAGTAGAGTTAAGTACATTTGCATTGTACAACCAGTCTCCAGAATTCTTTTGATCTTGCAAGACTGAAATTCTTGTACCCATTAAATAATGATTCCCCTTTCTCTTTCCCCCTCAGCCCTGACAATCACCATTCTAATTTCCATCTCTAGGAGTCTGACTACTTTCGATGGCTCATGTAGAATTATACAGTTTTGTTTTTGGTGTGTGACTGGCTTATTTTACTTGGCATAATGTCCTCAAGTTTCATCCATTTTGTAGCATGCATTAGAATTTCCCCTCCTTTTAAAGGCTGAGTAATATTCCATCGTATGTCTAGACCACGTTTTGTTTATCCACCATCTCTTAATGGACGCTTGCACTGCTTCTACCTTTTGGCTATTTGGAATAATGCTGCTATGAACACGGGTGTACAAATATCTCCTGGAGACCCTGCTTTCCATTCTTCTGGGTACATACCCAGAAGTGGGATTGTTGGACCATAGAGTGTGGTCTCTTCTCATGCTGCTAATAAAGACGGACCTGAGACTAGGTAATTTATAAAGGAAAGAGGTTTAATGGACTCACAGTTCCACATGGCTGGGTAGGCCTCACAATCATGGTGGAAGGCAAGGAGGAGCAAGTCACGTCTTACATGGAGGGTAGCAGGCAAAGAGGGAACTTGTGCAGGAGAACTCCTTTATACAACTATTAGATCTCATGAGACTTACTCACTATCATGAGAACAGCATGGGAAAGACCTGTCTCTATGATTCAATTACCTCCCACTGGGTCCCTCCCACAATACGTGGGAATTGTGGGAGCTACAATTCAAGATGAGATTTGAATGGGGACATAGCAAAACCATATCATAGAGTAATTCTATTTTTAGTTTTTTTTCTGGGGGAACATACTTCATTTTTATTTATATTTATATATATATTTTATTGCATTTTAGGTTCTGGGGTACATGTAAAGAACATGCAGGATTGTTGCATAGGTACATACATGGCGATGTGGTTTGCTGCCTCCATCCCCATCACCTATATCTGGCATTTCTCCCCATGTTATCCCTCCCCAACTCCCTACCCCCATTGTCCCTCCCCTAGTCCCCCCCCCCCAACAGACCTCAGTGTGTGATGCTCCCCCTCCATATGTCCATGTGTTCTCATTGTTCAACACCCGCCTGTGAGTAAGAACATGCATTTCTTGGATGGATAGATGGAGAGATGAATTGATGGACGGATAGATGAATGATGGATGGATGAGTAGATGGATGAATGAATGAACAAAGGAATGTATGCATGGGTGGATGGATGACTTCCAGCTCACAGATTTTCAGCTGTAAACTTCTCTGTGTGTTCAGGACATCCTTATATGTAGATTATCAGCAGAGAGCTGAGCTACATGTGTGTTTCATTTCCAGTTCCTGTGGACAAGAATTATGACTTCTCTGGGAAATCACTGTAGTGAACTGATTAACAACTAATTATAAGAGGACATTTTTATGTTTTGACCCCAGAGTTAACCATATGAACTTTGATGAAGAGGAAAATCAAGGACTGGGTGAATTCATTTAAATTTAGTTTAATATGTCCTTTCAGCATATAAGCAGCTAATAAAAATGGATATCTTTTGTGTGCAAATCTCCTCTGAAGGGTCCTCCGTGGATGTTCTAGGGTCACAGCCAGTTCTCTTTGAAGTGTGGCCCAGAGATCTCTGGAGACAGGTTCATGAGCTTTGTAAAAATGTAGATTCTGGGGTCCACCCCAGACCCATTGAATGGGAACTTCAGAAGTGCGGCCCAGAATGGGACCTTTCTGAAGTATTCTTGTTAGAACTTAGGCTCCTAGGAAACTCTCTAGGACAGAACCTAACAGATGACGAAACAGGCCAGCCAGGCACAGTGGCTCACGCCTGCAATCCCAGCACTTTGGGAGGCCTAGGTGGGCGGATCACTTGAGGTCAGGAGTTTGATACCGACCTGGCCAACATGGTGAAACCCCATCTCTACTAAAACTACAAAAATTTAGCTGGATATGGTGGCACGTGCCTGTAATCCCAGCTACTTGGGAGGCTGAGGCACAAGAATCGCTGGAGGTTGCAGTGAGCTGAGATTGTGCCACTGCCTTCCAGCCTGGGTGACGGAGTGAGACTCTGTCTCAGAAAAACCCAGAAAAGTATTATATTTAAAAAAAAAAAGCAACTGAGGCCAGAGAGGGGCAGTGAACTATTCAAGGTCACACAGCAAACCCATGGCACAGCTCAGACTAGAACCTTCTCTTTCGTCTACCAGACCAACAGCCTGTTCTTGATGATAGGTGAGAGTGAATGAAATTTAGGATTAAAATAATCATATTGCTTCCATCTTAAACTTACATTTTCCAGTCTCAATTTTCCAAGAATAATGTCCATTAAATAATTAATGTTCCTGAAAATACTCTGGGCTCCCTCATGCCTTTTTATTCCTGGAACATCAAACCCTTTCAGATCATAATTAATTTAAGACTTGATGTCCCCAAGAGGTAGCCAGACACCCACAGAAACTTGGTAATTGGTTCAGAATACCAAGAGACACAGTCTGCATTCTAGAATTTCCCTGATTTGAGAAGGGGATGGGACTGGAGAGAGTCTAACGTGTCTCCGAGGGCTGCCACGCACCAGGCAATGTGCAAGTTGCTTCTCATACGTTCTCATATCCCAGCCTCGTGGCATTGGAGGTACGTGGAATTATCCCTATTTTACAAATAGAGGCAGTGAAGGCTCAGATCACCCAAGGTCTCTTCAGCCTGGTGGCATTGAAGGAGGTGGCAAATCTGTGTTGTAGAACTCATCACATTCCCACAAATTCAGATCAGGGTGGTGATTGTTCTACCTGTTTTTAATTTTTTTTTTTTTTTTTTGAGACTGAGTCTCGCTCTGTTGGCAGGCTGGAGTGCAGTGGCGTGATCTTGGCTCACTGCAACCTCTGCCTCCCAGGTTCAAGTGATTCTCCGGTCTCAGCCTCCTGAGTAGCTGGGACTACAGGCACTCACCACCACATTCAGCTAATTTCTGTATTTGTTTTAGTAGAGACAGGGTTTCACTATTTTGGCCAGGATGATCTTGATCTCTTGACCTCGTGATCCACCCGCCTTGGCCTTCCAAAGTGCTGAGATTTCAGAAGTGAGCCACCGCACCCTGCCCTGTTTTTTGTTTTGTTTAGTTTTGTTTAGAGGTAGGGTCTTTCTCTGTAACTCAGGCTAGAGTTCAGTGTGGTCCAGTCATGGCTCACTGCAGTCTTGACTGACTGGGCTCAAGCCAGCTTCCCTCTTCAGCCTCCCAAGTAGCGGGGACCACAGGTGCATGCCACCACAACTGCCTAATTTTTTTATTTTTATTTTTTATAGAGACAGGGTTTTGCTGTGTTGCCCAGGCTGTTCCCAAACCCCTGACTTCAAGCAATTCTCCTGTCTCAGCATCCCAAAGTGCTGGGATTACAGGTGTGAGCCACTGTCCCTGGCTTATGCTGATTTTAAAACACGCTTGGCCAGCGTGGTTGAGAGGAGTGGAGTGGGTGTTCCTAGGACGCACCAGAAGGGCAATGAGGAAGGGTTGGCAGAGCTGGGGTCTGGGTTTAGACAGAGGCCGCACTGCAGATAACCTGCCTCCAGGCAAATAGTTTGTTTTGTGCTGTTTATAAATAACCACCCCTCACATCCATCAAGGCCTTCATGGGGGTACCACACATAACCACCCCTAGCTGTTCATTCATTTATTCATTCATTCAACAAATATTTACTGAGCAACTGCTGTGTGCCAGGCACCGTCTCGGGCACTGGGGAAACAGCAGGGACCTTGGTGACTACACAGACAGTAAAGCAGCAAGCAAGTTCATGACTGAGGGACCTCGAACAACTTGGGGTTTGGGGGTGCCAACCCCTACCCTGTGCAGTCGAAAATTCTCATATAACTTTAAAACTGAACTAATAGCTTACTGTTAGCCAAAGCCTTACTGATGACACAAACACTTGATTCACAGATATTTTATATGTTTTATTCATTGCATACTGTGTTCTTATAATAAAGAAAGCTGGAGAAAGAGAATGTAATCATGGGCTGGGCGTGGTGGCTCACGCCTGTAATCCCAGCACTTTGGGAGGCCGAGGCAGGTGGATCACGAGGTCAGGAGTTCAAGACCAGCCTGGCCAAGATGGTGAAACTCCCTCTCTACTAAAAATACCAAAAAAATTAGCCAGGTGCCATGGTGGACACCGGTAGTCACAGCTACTCAGGAGGCTGAGACAGAGAATTGCTTGAACCTGGGAGACGGAGGTTGCAGTGAGCAGAGATCGCGCCGCTGCACTCCAGCCTGGGTGACAGAGTGAGACTCCGTCTCAAAAAAAAAAAAAAAAAAATCATAAGGAAGAGAAAGTCTATTTATTATTCATTAAGTGGAAGTGGATCATCATAAAGACCTTCATCCTCGTCGTCTTCATGTTTAGGCTGGGGAGGACGAAGAGGAGGAGGAGGGGTTGGTTTTGCTGTCTCAGGGCTGGCAGAGGCGGAAGGGGTAGAGGAGGTGGAAGGGGGAGGTAAGAGAGGCAGACTCACTTGGTGTGATTTTATTGCCAAAAATCTGTCTAAGTGGGCCTGCAGAGTTGAAACCTGTGTTGTCCAAGAGTTGACTGTCACTAATAAATTACCCACTGTGACCCATGCAATGAAGATCCAGGGTGTTGGGGACGCTGTAGAGAGGTCAGTTAGGGAAGGCTCTGTGCCCTGCCGTTTTAGGCTGAGAGCTGAAGGCTGGAGAGGAAGCAACTGGGGAAGGCGGGGAACAGTGAGCTGAGGCTCAGAGCAGGGGGAAACGTGCTGTGCTGTAGGATTTCGAACTGTGGACCGAAAGGAAGACTCCCATCCCTGCCATTCCTGCCCCAAGGAGGGGCGGCGGGTGTGCGGGGAGGGAGGGGTGAGGTGGTCCTGGCCAGCTGAGCAGCAGTGTTGGAACATGAGGGTGGTTTAGCCCTGGGTTAGGAAATGGGGGGCCATGGAAGAGTGGGGGCGAGGAGTGACACGGGCTGACTTAGGACGTGTAAGCGCCTTGTGGCTTCAGTGTAGACTCCAGATGGGGGCAGGTGGGGGCTGTAGGGAGCCCAGGTGAGAGGTGCTGGCTGCTTGGCCTGAGGAAAGAGGGATGAAGGTCTGAGTCAAGGGCAGACCCAGATACATCTAGCGCAAGGAGCGCACCTACCCAGGCTGACTTCTGAGTATTTGGAGACTCGCTCTGGGCCAGGGCAGGGACTTTTCTCCCATTCAGTAGGTAGGAACACTGAGGTCTCGAAAGTGAAGTGATGTGCCTGAGTTCTCTGCGGTAGGTGCGACGCTACACAAAGCCTCTGCCCACCCTTGCGGCCTGGCTGGACCGGGGACCTTGTCCCTCAGGAAGTAAGCGAGGCCAGCTCAGGAGAGAACCCAGCCCTGCAAGTGCTCGGGGTGGACACAGTCTCGATTCACAGTGAACCCTTCCCCTGGACTGGCCAAGGAGGGCTCAGAGAGGCTTGAGATGGAGCTGGGCTTGGGAGGAGGCCGCAGTCAGGTGGGAGAGGAGGAGGAGAGCCACAGGCAGTTACATAATGACACTCAGCAGTGGCTGAGGACAGGCAGCTCTGATGGTGGTAGTGGGGAGTGGAGAGGGGCGGGTGCATTTTGGGTAAGGAGAGTGGTCAGAGAGGGTATGAGACGTGGCCAGGAGGGTATGAGAGATGCCAGTGAGAGTGGAGGGTGGGTTTGGGTGGGAGAGACCCTCTAGGTGAGAAGGTGGGGTGTGGGGTGTTTTAGGATTAAGGGTGAAGCCTCATCCTCTAGGCTGGGAGGTGGGAGGCCTGGCCTGTGGCCCTAGTTCTTCCCCTGAGTGACCAGCTGCCTTGAGTGGCCGGTCACATCCCCTCTGGAGAGCCTCTTCCCCCAACTGAGCCTCGAGTGGGGGCCCCGTCGCGGTAAAGACAAGCTTTCCCTATTCATGGTAAAAATAATCTCTCCAACCCCCTTAGAAGATTTGCAATCTCATTTCTTTCATACGGTATATGTGAAAAAGTAGTTAATTATTTAGATCAGCATACTGCTAAAGACTCTATTACAAAGTTCATGTTTAATGCAGAAAAAGACATTTTAAAAATCCCTTCCCTTGAAAAAGAGATACACACAATGTCTTGTGAATTAATTTCTTTTGAATTAATTATGTAATAAACAGCACAATTTGTTGACAAATATATCTTTGAAGAACATCTCCTGTTTGATTTGGGGGAGTAAATGCTGATGAAAATGTAGATTGATGTTTCATTCTGCACATCATTGGAGAACCGCTTTCATAGCTGGATGATAGGGACTTGTGTGTTCTGTGCCTAAATAAAAGCCATGGGATTATTGGTGAATTTGGAGGTTTTGTTTCAAATTGACTATAAATAGGAGAGAAGCCTCCAAGATGCTGTTGGTGAGACCCACTCTAGGAACCCATCGTGGTGTGAATAGCTTTTTTCCCCCTCCGATAAATGAAAAAGTTAAATTGGTTGTGCCCATCTCTGTATTTTCTCTCTTTGTAATTGGTTTTTGTGGTGCTGGAAACATATGGATGTGTTTTATAAGAAACTCTGATCCGACAGCACCAATGAAAGGTAACACGAGGCACATCCAGTGAGTTCTCATCACTTCAGTGATGACCATTCACTTGTATTTCGTCACTGTCCCCTGGCTTTCTGTTCTTAGCTAATATTCTGTGGTGGATATAAATGAAACAGGGTAAGAGTAAGAATATGAGCAACTTGAACTGTTAAACAGCCAACATCCTACAAACAAATGTAAAATGATAACAGCGATAAGGTTCATAAGATGCTTATAACACTGGAATATAGTCAGTGGCCAACAAAGGTTAGCTGTGGTGATGACGATGATGAGGGCTCAGAGAGGGAGTGCTCTGGAGCTAAATTGCTGTGTGACCATGGGCAAGCTGCTTACCCTTTCTGTGCTTCAGTTTCTTCATTTGCAACATGGAGACAATTACGGTACATGCCTGGTACGTTTGTTGTAAGGTTTAAATGAATTAACATAAAAAAATGCTTCGAGTATTCTGAGCGCATAGTAAGCACTAAAAAATGTTACCTATTAAAAAAATCATTATCACATATTCTCATAATTAGTCAAGGGAGGCTTCCCAGAGGAAATGACATGGAGCTGAGCTGTGAAAGATGAGTCAGCAGTAGCCAGGCGACAATGGAGGGATAAGCATTCCAGGCAGAAGGAACAGCATGTACAAAAGTCCTAGGGTGGGAACAGACTGTGGTACATTTGGGGAGCCGAACAGGGCTAGCGGTGCTGGAGCAGAGTGATCCAGGAGGAGGGGGGAGGAGACAGGAGGCTGGAGAGATCAGCTGGGGGCCTGAGGAAGTAGGGCCTGGGGGCTTTTGTTAGGGATTCTGGTCTTTATGCTGAGAGCAATGAAGGCCGAAAAGGGGATTTTAAGCAAGGGAGAGGCAAGATCTCCCTGCCGATTTGAAAAGCTCCCTCTAGTGGCTTTGGGGAGGGCTGAGGACGGCGGGATGAGGCCTTTGGTGGGGTGGATCTGGGAGGGATGGAGAGGTGATTGCAGAGAGGAGTCTAAGATGTGGCCCCCAAAGGAGTTGGTGATGTGTGCGGTGGATGTGCAGGGTGAGGAAGAGAAAGCGGACAAGGACGATGCCCCTCTTTTTTGGTTTGTGTAGCCACTGGGTGGATAGCGGTGCCTGAGAATGATGGTGTGGAGGGGTGAGATGACTTCTCTGAGCCTCAGTTTCCTTATTTGTGCCCCCAGCCTGTGGTGGGGATTATTAAGTGAGAGAACACATGAAAGAGCGGTCAGCACAGCCCCCACCACGTGTCTTTTCTCCCCCAGACTCATCACCTGGGACCTGCCTCCTTCCTACCATGGGCATTGGTGGAACGGAAGGTAGATATCACCCACGCCCAAGTCTCTGGATCTTGTTATCCTCATCTATACGACAGGGACAAGGGCCCTTAACCCACAGGTTTCTATGAGAGTCACAGGATGACGCAAGTGGGGAGCTTTGTGTGCATGAAGGGCTGTGGATTGTGGTCAGTGACCAGCAAGCCGGAGTCCGAGAGATGTTTCCTCTTCCTACCTTCTTCTGCAGCATGCTCTAATGTACACATTTTTTTGGAGATGGAGTCCCACTCTGTCGCCCATCTGCAGTGCAGTGGTGCAATCTTGGCTCACTGCAACCTCTGCTTCCCATGTTCAAGTGATTCTCCTGCCTTAGCCTCATGAATAGCTGGGACTACAGGGGTGTGCCATTACTCCTGGCTATTTTTTAATTTTTTAAATTTTTAGTAGAGACAGAGTTTCACTATGTTGACCAGGCTGGTCTTGAACTCCTGACCTCAAGTGATCTGCCTGCCTTGGCCTCCCAAAATGCTGGGTTTACAGGCGTGAGCCATTGCGCCTGGCCCTAACATATGTACATTTATGTGGATAAAACATACATGTACACACTTGTGCTCACACATCCCTCCTGCCAATTTCAGCCCTCAACACAAGCATGCGTGCACACACTTACACACACACTCGTGGTACCCACCTCCACACACCCCTTGAAAAATTCAAACTCAGGTCTCTAGAGCTCCACTTGCTGTCAGTGGAAATACAATGCAAACCATATATATCATTTTAAGGTTTCTTGTAGCCACATTAAAAGTACAAAGAAACACTGAATTTTTTTTTTTTTTTCCTGAAGACAGAGTCTCGCTCTGTCGCCCGGCTGGAGTGCAGTGGTGCGATCTTGGCTCACTGTAACCTCCACCTCCTGGGTTCAAGCGATTCTCCTGCCTCAGTCTCCTGAGTAGCTGGGACTACAGGTGCACATTACCACACCTGGCTAGTTTTTTATATTTTAAGAGAGACGGGGTTTCACCATGTTGGCTAGGATGGTCTTGATCTCCTGACCTTGTGATCCACCTGCCTCAGCCTCCCAAAGTACTATGATTACAGGCATGAGCTACTGCGCCTGGCCTGAAATTAATTTTAATACGATATTTGATTTAACCCAGTATATCTAAAATATCATTTCAACATGTAATCAAAACAAAACCTATTTGAAACTTATTCAAATGTATTTTGATATTCTTGGTGGGGTTTTTTGTGCAGTCTTAAAAATCCATGTGTATTTTACACTTATAAGACAAGTCACTTTTCAAGGGCACAGTCACCACTTGTAACCTGTGCTATGACATTGGGTAGCACAGTTGGGGATTATCTGCTCAGAACCCTCATTCAACAGGTGGGGAAACTGAGGCCCTGCATGGGGCAGCGACTGGCTATGAAGGATGCAGCCTCGCCACTTTATCCCATAACACCCTGCTGTGTAAGGAATCCAAGGCCCCCATCCACCCCTTCTGTCTGCAGAGTGGCCCCAGCATACTCCATACCTGGCTTCCCAGCAGAGGTGCTGCCCACGCATGGGTCAGGCTTGGGGTGGCCTGCAAAGCCTCTTATTTAACCTACTGGTCTGTGATCCTCTCCTAGGGGTGCATCAGCTGGAAGTAGCGGGGTTCACTGCAGGGAGGGAACACTTGGGTCCTCCCCCTTTTCTTACAGCCCCCGTGTGGGGTGGCTAGAATGCGGCCACTTGGAAGCCAGGCAAGGGTGAGACAAGGGACATGGTGACTCTCTTTCCCTGATGGACCTGGTCCTGGGGTCAGGGAATTCATTCTGCCTGCCTTGGTTCTGCCATTAGCTGCTGAGGCCAGAGTTCATGGACAGCAAGCAAGTGGCTGACCCAGATCCCATATGCCTTTCCAGCTGTGAAAGCTTCTCTGCCAAACAGCCACCAGAGTCTTCAAGGCTAAATAAAAGGTAATGAGTCTGCTAGAAAAATGGGTCAGAGGCCCATTAACTCAGGCTCAGATGTGGCTGAGAGCTTGCTTTAACTATGGCAGTGCCTCCAGCATGAGGCAGAGCTGGGGGATTGGACCCTTCGGGAGATGGTTTGAAGACTGAGCCTTGAATGCTGGAGGGGTCCAGGGCTTGCAGGTGAATCAGAGTCCCGGCCCAGCTTCCTGGGGACTTGTTACCTGCCGTTCCACCTGGCCCTTGGAAAGGTGACAAGAGCGTGTGCCACATACTCAATGCTCTGAGTATCACCTCATTTAACCCTCTCAATGATGCAGTGTGGGATGCTGTACAGTGGCTGCCTCCATTTCACAGATGAGGAAACTGAGGTACAGCCAGGGAAGGAAACTGCCCAGAGTCTCACAGTCAGTAATGGGTGGAGCTGGGATTCAAACCCAGGTGAACTTGACTCTGGGGTAGGGGTGGAAGGTGCACTTTCTATTATAGTTTCACCCAGGGTCAAAGCCAGGCTCATTTAGGCCAGGCTCTTTCGTGCGGCCAGATGTCTGTCTGAGCTCCTGTTCCAGAAAGCCAGCTGCCCTGGGAGGTATCTCTGTGGGTCCTGGGTGCCTCACGCCCTCCACACTCAAACCTGATCTCCCCCTGACCTGCCCCTGTTCTGTCCCCCTCATGGAGACAGGAGGCTCTCCGCATGGAATTAGACTCCCAAAGCCATTCTGATCTGCAGCTGTCCCTCAGCCCCACACCTGGTGATCCTTGCAACAGACATACATTGAGCACCTACGTTGTGCCGGGCACTGTTCTAGGTTCAAAGGAGAAACCAGTGGACAAAATCAACCAACATTTATGCATTCCATCTCGTGAGGGCTGACTCAGAGGAAACATGAAAATGAGGTGCACCAGCCAGTGTCGATGCCTTGGAGGAGGTGGAGCAGGGTGCGGAACTGGGAATCTTGGAGGAGTTGCAATATTTATTGGGGTAGTCGGAGTATGCCTTATAGAGAACCTGACACTTGAGCAAAGATTTTTTTTTTTTTTTTTTTTTTTTGATATAGTCTCACTCTGTCACCCAGGCTGGAGTGCAGTGGCGCGATCTCGGCTCATTGCAACCTCCGCCTCCTGGATTCAGGCAATTCTCCTGCCTCAGCCTCTCGAGTAGCTGGGATTACAGGCACACGCCAACATGCCCAGCTAATTTTTGTATTTTTAGTAGAGACGGGGTTTCACCATGTTGGCCAGGATGATCTCGATCTTTTGACCTTGTGATCCGCCCACCTCAGCCTCCCAAAGTGCTGGGATTACAGGTGTGAGCCACTGTGCCCGGCCTTGAGCCAAAATTTTAAAGGATCAAGGGAACGAGTCATGAGGATATGGGAGGGGAAGAGCATTCCAGAGAAGGGGAACAGCCAGTGCAAAAGTCCTGAGGAAGAAATGGTGTTTGCAAGCTCAAGGAATGGCAGGGTGTGGGTGGAGAGGAAGGAGTAGGAAGAGGAGAGATGTTAGCAGGAGATGAGGTCAGAGAAAAGACAGGGAGGGGCAGATCACACAGGGGCTTGTAGAACAATGCAAGGCCTGGCTTTGACCCTGGGTGAAATGATGCTATTTGATTTACCTTCAAAAAGGCTCACTCAGAGAAGGGAGGCAAGGAGGCCAGTGAAGTGGCTGCAGCCAAACTCAGGTGAGAGAGGAAAGGGCGGCTGGGACCAGGGAGAAGGGGTCAGATTTGAGTGTGTGGTGAAGCTGGCAAGGCTTCCTCATGGGCTGGACAAGTTGGAGGCTGCAGGTGGAGCAGGTCTGGGGGAAGATCAGGAGTCCAGCTTTGGAGCTGTGGAAAGGCCTCCTAGATATGCCAGGGGAGCTGTTGGGAGAGAGTCAGGATTGTGGGCTTCCAGATAGGGACAGAGGTCTGGGCTAGAGTGGCTGGCATGTGTGTAGATATGAAGCTACAGCCTGGATGGTCACCAAAGGCTGAGCCCCAGGGCCCTGGGGAGAAGGGGGAGGCATGAGCAGAGGCGATGAGAAGTAGTTATAGGGTGGGAGGAGAACCAGGAATGCTGAGCTGTGCTGGGTCAGCTAAGATGAGAACTGAGCATCTCCCAGGAGACTTAGCGATGTGGAGGTCATCAGTGGCCATGTGGAGGTCATCAGTGGCCATGTAGAGGTCATCAGTGGCCATGTGGGCGACGCCTGGCAGGGGTGATTCCCGGGTCTGAGCAATCTACCTTTTATCAACGTGGCAGGTTGAATAGCAGCCACCTGAGGGGCCAGGCACTAATCCCGGCAGCCCCTAAATATTAATATTAGCTTATATGGCAAAATGGTCTTTGTGGCTGTGTTAAGGATTTTGAGATGGAAAAATTATCTGGGAATATATGGGCCCTACAAACAATCCTCATAAGAGAGAGGCAGAGGGAGGTTTGACACAGACCGATGGCATTGTGACACTGAGGTAGAAATTGCAGTCGTGCTGCTACAGGTTAAAAAGTGTCACAGCCACCAGAAGCTGGAGGAGGCGAGGCATGGATTCTGGCCGGGAGCCTCTGAAGGGAGCACAGTGCCCTTGCTGCTTTAATTTCAGCCCAGTGATAATGACTTCAGACTTCTGGCCTCCAGAGCTGCAAGAGAATAAATTTCTGTGGCTTTAAGCCATCGTGTTTATGGTAATTTGTCACGGCAGCCACAGGAAACAAACACACCCCTTCTGGCATCAGGTCCCCCCCTTCCCACCTGCCTTAGTCATCCTCTGTCCCTCATCCAGCAATTATCACAGCCTCATCACCAGGCTCCTGCCTCCAGGCTGCCCCAGAGCCTGCCCTCTACACACAGAGCCTGATGGGGTAACTTCTGTCCCTAACATCCTCTGCACGGAGCCCACATTCGCTAGCCTGAAGCTCAAGGCTTTTCCTGAAAAAGCCCTAATACTCTTCACACTCATTTCTCACCACTGGCTCCTACCACTTATGCTCCATAACCTCCGTGCAATTGTCAGCTGCTACATGTTCTCTGAAGCTTCTGAGCCATCGTGTTTGCTGTTTCCTCTGCCTGGAACACCCTTCCCCATCCTAGACATAGGCATGGTTTGTTTCCCCATTGGATTTAGGTCTTTACCCAACGAATTTTTCTGATGATCATTTTAAAAGTGCAACTCCCTCTTCACCCCCCACGTTTCTGATTCTCTTCCCGTACCTTGTTTTTCTCCATGGTACTTATTACTACCTATGTATTTAACTTATTTGTTCATTGTCTGATGCCTCCAATTGCAATTAAATTCCACAGAGGTGGGAAATGTAGTCTGTTTTGTTTACATGTGTATCTCCACCACCAAGGAACATGTCTGGCATGTAATAAGAACTCAATAAATATACGCCGAATGAATGAGTGAGTGGGCCTATGAATGAAAGAGCAAAAGAGACCAAAAAAAAATCAACCAGGTGTGGTGGTGCATGCCTGTGGTTTCAGCTACTCAGGAAGCTGAGGTGGGAGGATCGCTTGAGCCTGGGAGGTGGAGGTTGCGGTGAGCTGAGATCATGCCACTGCACTCCAGCCTGGGTGACAGTATGAGACTCTGTCTCAAAAAAAAAAAAAAAAAAAGAGAGAGAGAGAGAGAGAGGGAGAGAGAGAGAGAGGGAGAGAGAGACTCAGAACAGAAGGAGAGGCGAATGATATAGGAAGAAAGAA
Source organism: Ateles fusciceps (assembly GCA_036589455.1). Lineage (NCBI taxonomy): Eukaryota > Metazoa > Chordata > Mammalia > Primates > Atelidae > Ateles > Ateles fusciceps. The sequence continues at coordinate 65,482 of JAZHEH010000847.1, forward strand.
AGCCAGGAGCACGTGGTATCTCTGAGGCCAAGAGAGTTAAGTATTTCATAAAAATACAGAAACTTCCGAATCATCCATTGTAAAAATGAGTCAAGTCTAGGAATAATGTTAATTTTTTTTTTTTTTTTTGAGACGGAGTCTTGCTTTGTTGCCAGGCTGGAGTACAGTGACACGATCTCAGCTCACTGCAACCTCTGTCTCCTGGGTTCAAGCGATTCCCCTGCCTCAGCCTCCTGAGTGGCTGGGACTATAGGTGTGTGCCACCACGCCCGGCTAATTTTTTGTATTTTTTAGTAGAAATGGAATTTCACCATGGCCAGGATGGTCTCGATCTCCTGACCTTGTGATCTGCCCACTGCGGCCTCCCAAAGTGGTGGGATTACAGGCGTGAGCCATCGTGCCCGGCTGCTAATGTATTTTTATTGCATAAAACTTTTTCTGGGATTTGATTATTGGCATAGCCTACCTGTGAGCCACAGTATTTATTCAACAAGAGACCCATTCAGCTAACTCTGCCAAACTCTCACATTCTTTGAGGATGAGGACACCTTAAGTGCCAAGCCCTGTGCTCGATGCTTCATGCTGTGATTTTCCCACCAACCCTTTCCGTGGGGTGTGGGGGGGCAGGTAAACAGTGTGGCCCCTCACCTTTTCCTCATCCCATTTCCAGGAACTGACCAGCAGGAAAAGCTTGATGTGTAGCATGGTGTATCTATACAAGGAGACACAAAGCTACGTCCTTTTGAAAGTGAAATTCCATGAATCCTATTATCCTGCAACTGTTCCTCCTTCCCCTGAGTAATCTGTGGATGCCTTTCCATGTCATTATTAAAAGATCTGTGTCATTTCTCCCATCACTTGAGGGCCACCTGCTCTCACCCTAGAGTAACTATGGAGACGAGTTTACTGTGCACCTTTCCTGGTGTGTCTGAGTTTAGCCCCGCCACGATCTGTCTATATAAACATACAATATATACACACAAACAGCTCTGTGGGGGAGGGACGCACGCCCTATCACAGAGCAGCAGCTGCTTTCTTCAGACCAGTTCTGCCACCCACCAGCTCTGCCACCCCACCCTTCCCAGCCTCTACAGAAGCCCAAGAGCAGGTCTGGGCTCTCCAGGGAGGTTGTGGCGGGGAAAGGTGCCTTTTCTGTCAGAGATGAGAGTGGGGAGCTGGGGGATGGCCGTGTTAATAGTCCCCTCTTGCAGTACACACATGCTACTTTATTTTTAGCAGGCCATGGCATCACGCTTGAATATCAGCCTGCGTCTTGCTTCCTTCACTCACCAGCTCATCTTAGAGCACTCTCCATGTGGACGTGTACAAGTCCTCCGCACTGTGAGTGAGGGCTTCGTGGAATTCAGCAGGATGGCCAGGCCACACTGTATCCAGCTTCCCTCCCGGGGATGGATCCCCACACGGCTCTGATCTTCTCCTTGCATGTTGGAGACCGTGGCTTTTATCAGTACCTTTACACACTGAACTTGACTTTGTGTAGGTAGATTCCTACACGAGGAGTAGGGTTGCTGGATCAAGGGCAGGACATTTAAGATTCTAGCTGATGCTGCTGCCAAGTTATTTTTTGCTGTGATGGTAGCAAGTCACACTCTCCCTCTGTGTGGGTGAATGCGTCCACATGCACGTGCTTGTCAGTCCAGGCAGGGAAGTGGCTGAGGAGAGGGGCACAGGGAGCATAAGAGGAATGGGAGCGAACTCTGCCTTTTTTTTTTCTTTAAGAGACACGATCTCACTATGTTGCTCAGGCTAGTCTCGAACTCCTGGGCTCAAGTGATCTACTTGCCTCGGCCTCCCAAAGTGCTGGGATTACAGGCATGAGCCACTGTGCCCGGCGCGAGTTCTGCTTTGCAGAAAGGATGCTGGGGCTGAGCTGTATGAAAGACAGTGCAGCAGAGTGGACGTCACTACCCCCCGCGCCCATGTGGACTTCTTTCCTATTCTTTTTTCCCGTGGGCCTCTTATATCCCTGGGCAGGAAGGAACATCCAAGTTCAGGCTAGTGAGCACCTCCTTAAATCTTGCATTTTGTCCTAGACCTGGTAAAACCATACCCATTTTACAGATGAAGAAAGTGAGGCTTGGGGCAGTGCGATAAGTGTGCAAGACCATAGGACCTGCAGCTGTGTCCCCTCTGGAGGACGCCTGTGGAATGTAAGGCCATGCAGCTGTGTCCCCCTCTGGAGGATGCCTGTGGAATGTAAGGCCATGCAGCTGTGTCCCCCACTGGAGGACGCCTGTGGAATGTAAGGCCATGCAGCTGTGTCCCCCGCTGGAGGACGCCTGTGGAATGTAAGACCATGCAGCTGTGTCCCCGCTGGAGGACGCCTGTGGAATGTAAGGCCATGCAGCTGTGTCCCCGCTGGAGGACGCCTGTGGAATGTAAGGCCATGCAGCTGTGTCCCCTCTGGAGGACGCCTGTGGAATGTAAGGCCATGCAGCTGTGTCCCCTCTGGAGGACGCCTGTGGAATGTAAGGCCATGCAGCTGTGTCCCCCTCTGGAGGACGCCTGTGGAATGTAAGGGAGGTGGTATGGGATCCTCCAGGGAGAACAGCCTGGCCAGTGGGCAGAGGGGCCTGGGGTCGGGGTGATTCTGGGGGTGCCGCTAACTTAGCTCTGTGATCCTGGCTCCCCACCTCTCAGACTACAACTGTGGCACCTGGAAAATAGGTGGGTGGACTTTGATTAAGGGTTACAGAGGACCCAGGAGACAAGTAGATCTGGCGGGTACACGGCTCTGAGACGTTGTGGATGGCAGGACTGGGGCACTGTGTGATGATGGCGCATGCCAGGGCCTGGGCACTACGGAATACTACAGGCTGCTCCCTGGCTGAAGGAGCAACCTCTACTCATCCTAGGAGCTGGATCCTGGGATGGGGGCAGGTGCAGTATTGCCAGCATTTCGTTGGAGAAAGTGAAAACTCAGGTTTTTTCCTTTTTTTTTTTTGTTGAGATGGAGTATTACTCTGTGTCCCAGGTTGGAGTGCAATGGTGTGATCTCGGCTCACTGCAACCTCTGCTTCCTGGGTTCAAGCTATTCTCCTGTCAGCCTCCCAAGTAGCTGAGATTACAGGCACATGCCACCCCGCCTGGCTAACTTTTGTGTTTTTAGTAGAGATAGGGTTTCGCCATGTTGGCCAGGCTAGTCTTGAACTCCTGACCTCAGGTGATCCACCCGCCTCAGCCTCCCAGAGTGCTGAGCCACCGTGCCCGGCTAAAACTCGGGTTTTCATGCAGTATGGAGTTGTGAAAGGCTGGCCGTTTACGGGGTTTGGGAGCCATCCATTAGGCCTCCTGGGACTCTCAACCCTTTACAATCCTCATAATCAAAGACTCCTGACCTTTCTGAGCCACGGGCCTCTTCTTTGAGCACGTCTTCTAAATGCACAGAATAAAAATACATTAGATTGCAAAGAATTCCGATTATGGTTATCAAAATATTAAAAACATAGTTTTTAATATTTTAAACATAGTTATCAAAACTATGAAACATAGTTATCAAAATATTAAAAACATGATTATAGTTATCAAACATAGTTATCAAAATATTAAAACATATTTATCATAGTTATCAAAATATTAAACATAGTTATCAAAATATTAAAAACATGATTCTGATACAGTAACAAATGTATTTCTTCATTAATGCACTAAATAACAAGAGCTAGGGACAGGTCTAATCAGCATCAGCTTTGAAGTGGTCCTGGGTATAAACGATCTCTGGAGGTAGCAGCAATGACTGTAATTCGATATGAAAATATCTGTGCTTCTTTTGATGACAAAGGCAAGAAGGCCACTAACACTGCTGTGGTTTGCTGTTGACATTCTCGAGGGAAGGAAATGCTAACTTTCAGTTAGGCAGTGGTGCTGAAGAGACAGATATAATTTTTTTCCACCTCCCAAGTTTACCAACTCCCTCCATGAAGGTCCCCTGTCATTCATGGGGTTAGGGGGTGAGCAGAGAGGGGCTTGGACCCCAGGGCATAGTGAAGTGCTCATGACCAGAGGCCCTTCCATGGCTAAAACTGGTGAGGGGCAAGGGGGGTGGGCAACAGGGAGCTCATCCCCCAGGGCAGGCCTCCCAGCAGCAGGCAAACCTGAGATCAGGCAAGGGCCTGCCCTTCCTCCCTGCAGCCCTGTGAGTCACAAAACGTCCTTTCTCAGGAAGACCAAATATAAACAGTTCAGGATTATCTTGAGAACAAGATGTTTGTTTGCTTTCTAAAATTGCAGACATGGCAAAGTGCTGAGGCCTACAACTGCAATTAATAACAATTTAGGCCCATCGCTCCCGGAGCAGAGCTGCATCTCAGCGTTAGAGACAGAGACCCAGCTTTTCCTTAATTTGTGTTCAGGCAACATGAAGTTTGTTTCTTCCTAGTCAGGGTATTTTTATTGCTTGTATCACCCCAGATTATACAAGCAATACATGCTCATTGTAAAAATTCCAAAACACTATGGAAAGTGAAATTTTCCCCATTTTAACTCATTCCCAGAGAACCACTAACAATGTATTCGACCCACCATGTTTTTTGTCTCCACGCATGTACTCACACACATTACCGTTCATAGAATTTCTTTTTCCAAATGGCATTCTGTGAAAAGTGTTCTACAACTTGTACTTTTTTTTTTTTTTTTTTGAGACTGAGTCTCGCTCTGTCACCCAGGCTTGAGTGCTCGGCTTACTGCAAACTCCACCTCCCGGGTTCAAGTGATTCTCCTGCCTCAGCCTCCCTGGGACTACAGCCACCTGCCACCACACCTGGCTAATATTTGTACTTTTGGTGGAGATGGGGTTTCACCATGTTGGCCAGGTTGGTCTCAAACTCCTGGCCTCAGGTGATCCACCCACCTCGGCCTCCCAGGGTGCTGGGACTATAGGCGTGAGCCACCACGCCCGGCCACAGCCTGTGCTTTTCACCAAAGATGTCATAAATGTTATTTGTCTATATGTCTGTTTCCTCAGTTGGAAATTAGAGTTTCAGAAAAGGAAATACAGTGCTTTATAAATCTTTTTAAATCGAATGCACCTTATCCAACAATTCATAGGATTCAACAATTATTTGCTGAGCTACTGACCATATTAATAAATACATACATTTGTTATTCAAAAAATAAATTGTGAACACCTTTGTATGTTCATTCAACAATACTTCATTGTTTCATGGTGCCTGAGGACTAAGTTGTAGGGACGTGACTGAATTTTTCAGTGACCACTTAGGTACTTGGATTGTTCCTTATTTTTCAAACCTGTTCTGCTCCAAACATCCTCATAACATACATATCTTTGCCTGCTTCTTTACGCATTTTTCAGACCCAAAGAAAAGCCTATTGAGATTGTACCAAATTACAAACCTACCACCACAGAATCTTTTTAATCTGTTCCCTCACTAACATGGAGTGTTTATTTGTTTAGTGGATTTGAACACACTTTATTCAACAAAAATCAGGCCTATTTGAAATATGCCAAAGGTGCTTCTATAATTCTTTCTACTAAATTTCTAATTGGATTTTTGTTCTTTTGAATATTTCAGAAGATAATATACTTTGAACAATTTCAAGCTTGTGGAAAAATTGCTAGAACAATACACAGAACTACCATATACCCCTCACCCAGATCATCAAATTCTTAACATTTTATCCAATTCTGCCTCTCTCTCTCTCTCTCTCTCTCTCTCTCTCTCTCTCTCCCTCCATTATTCTTTTTCTGAATCTTTGGAAAGCAAGCTGCAGACATAATATTCCATCATCTCTAAACACAGTTGTGTGTGTATTTCACCAGACCAAGTTCATTCCCTACCTAACCCTGATGCAACCCTCCAAATCAAGAAATCAGCATCAGTGCAAACACCACCATCCAATCCGTGGACCCTATTCAAGCATCCCAACAATGTGTCTTTTCCCCTCTGGTCCAGAATCTTCTCCAAGAATGTGTATCGCGTTTAGTTCTTGTGCATTTTCAGTTTCCTCCAAGCCGGAACAGTTCCTCATTTTGCCCTGTTTTTTGACTTCTCAACGGTTTTAAAGGGTTCCGTTTTCTAGGATGACACTCAGCTGAGATCTATCTGAAGTTTCCCTGTGTCCACACTCAGCTCATGTTCCTGGGCAGGAAGGCTGCAGGACGATGCTGTGCGATTTCAGTGCATATCTCAGGAGGCACAAGACGGTGGCCATCTCTGGAGGCGTTAGCCTCAAGCACCAGGTCATCTTGGTGCCTGCCAGCTTTCCCCCACCATATATTTTATTTTTTAAATTAATAATTTAATTATTATTAATTAATTAATTTTTGAGACAGAGTTTCGCTCTTGTTGCCCAGGCTGGAGTGCAGTCACACCGTCTCGGCTTACTGCAATCTCCGCCTTCCGGGTTCAAGCGATTCTCCTGCCTCAGCCTCCCAAGTAGCTGGGATTACAGGTGCCTGCCACCGCGCCCAGCTAATTTTTTTGTATTTTTAGTAAAGATGGTGTTTCACCATGTTGGCCAGGCTGGTCTCGAACTCCTGACCTCAAGTGTTCCACCTGCCTCGGCTTCCCAAAGTGCTGGCACTACAGGCGTGAGCTACAGTGCCCGGCCTTAGGTTTTGCCACCATAAACTCACCATTTCCCTTTTGTAATTGATTGGTATGTTGTGGGGAAGGTGTCTAAGATGATGCCCACATTTTCTGTTCCTTGTTAAACCCCGTTCGTGGACGACTTCTGGATCACTCACCTTTGTGATATTGGCCAAGTGGTAATTTTTCTATTATCATCGTTTCTTCTACACCTATGAGCTGGTATTCTATTACAAGAAAAATCTTTTCCTTTTCCTTCATGTATGTATGGGTGTATTTATATCAGCAGGCGCTCATGGAGTCCTATTTTATAATTGATTTCTATCATTACCTAGTTTGACGATCAAAATCTTGTCTCCAGCCTGGACGACAGAATAAGACCTGCCTCAAAAAGGACTGAACTCTAATCATTAACAAGGTTCAGCATCTTTTCTTGTTGTTTCTTATTTGAATCTTGTTCATTTATTTTGCCCATTCTTCTACTAAATTCAGTTTTCTCTTCTTAATATGAGAGTTTTTTGTACTGTAGAGATGTCGGATCTTGGTTATTTGCAACCAATTATCTTTTGATTTTGCTTATGGTATACGTTACCATTTAACATTTTTATGTAATAAAACAAGACTTCTTTTTTAGGGTTTTATATTCCCCAAGTTTTATATAAATATATTTTTTCCTACCATTTTAAACATTTAAAAAATATATACATCACTCATCTCTCTGGAATACATCTTGGTATTTGAAGGAAATTTGGAAAATTTTTTCCTTCCAAATGTATAGCTGTTTATCCCAACATCTTTTTTTTTTTTTTTTTTTTTTGGATGAAGTCTCCCTCTGTCATCCAAGCTGGAGTGCAGTGGTGCAGTCTCGGCTCACTGCAACCTCCGCCTCCTGGGTTCAAGCGATTCTCCTGTCTCAGCCTCCTGAGTAGCTGGAATTACAGGTGCCCCGTCACCATGCCCAGCTAATTTTTGTATTTTTAGTAGAAACCGGGTTTCACCATGTTGGCCAGGATGGTCTCGATCCCCTGACCTCAAGCGATCCACCCACCTCGGCAAAGTGCTGGGATTATAGGCGTAAGCCACCTCACCTTGTCCCTATATCTTTTTATATAATCCATAAACTTTTGACTAATTCGAACTGCTGCCTTTATTACAAATTAAACTTCGGTATACACTTGGGTCTAATTTTGATTATCCATTCTGTTTCACTCATTTGTCTGTCTCTTTAGGCAACACAATATGTTATTGATGACTGTAGTTTTGTAAGACTACAGTAATTTTTAAATATCTGGTAAGGAGAAGCCCCCTTTAATGTTCTTTTTAAAGGATTTTTACAGCATTATACATTTATTTTGGGGGGGCAGAATTTAGAATAATTTTTTGTTAAAATCCCAAACATTTTTTTGATATTTTAATTTGGATTGCATTAAAGTTTAGACTATTTTGAGGAGAATATCTATTTTTATGGTGTGAGATCTGCATGAAAGGTACCTATCACTATTCATGCAGTCTTTTCTTTATATTATGTTTCTAAGCTGTACTTTACATTTCTCTGCATTACAGGCTCTGCACATTTCTTATTATGTTCATTCCTAGAATTTTCTTTTTTTTTTTGGTTATTGGGAAATGAATCTTTTATTCCATTATATTTTCTAACTAGCTATTACTTATATATGTCAGAGTATAGTGGGAGGAAGTAGTCCCTGCTGGGTAAACACATGGGCTTTGGAATAGGACCACCTGGATTCTCATCCTGGTGCTGATATTCGAAGTTGTTTGAATGCAGGCTGGTGACGTCACCTCTCTGAGCCTATTTCTTCATTTTTACCGTAAGGCTAAAAATAGCATCTATTTCATGGAAATGTCCTTAACAAATGTTAGCTATTATTTAAAATTTTTGTAAGGAGCCATTTTCCTGAGCTGTTCTATTGTATATATTTTTCTAACTTACTAGATTATTATTCCTGTATTATCATATTGTATTGAATTATGTTATTTCTAATGGTTTATCAGTTGACTCAGGTTTTCTAGGAAGGTGATTATATAATATATACGTGTTTTGCTGCCTTTTTCCCAAAAGTCATATCTTACTTTATTTTTATTTATGTTTTCCACAGAGATGAGTCTCACTATGTTGGCCCCAGGCTGGTCTCAAACTCCTGGATTCAAGTGATCACCCTGCCTCATCGGCCTCCCAAAGTGCTAGGATTACAGGTATGAGCCACCATGCCTGGCCCCTCTTATGTTAATTTCTTATTTACCTGTGGATGCCCTGATTCTGTTTCTCCTTTATCAGAAGAAATGCTCCTTTGCCTGAAGCTTTGAGTAAGAGGTTAGTTATTGAAGACATAAGTATGTCTCCATCCAATAGTTATCTATAGATAGCTATCTGGGTATTTAGTGATCCAGGTATTTAATAACATTATAAAATTATTTTTAACTTTTTCATTATAAATTGATATTTCATTTCACCAAATATCTTTGGGGGGGGGCATGTAGGGGAGATGACCTCGTCATTTTTCTATTTTAACCCATTGATACGGTAAATCATATCTGTAGAGTTCCTAATGTTGTACCATCCTTGCAGTCTCGGTGCAAACCCTGGCTTGGATGTATTATGGTAGTTATGTGACGTACTGCTGTAAGTGATTCATCAATATTTCATTTAATGTTTTGGATCAGTTTACTTTTTTCTTGTTGTTTTCAGCTTTTAGTGCTACTTTTATGCCTGCTTTATTTAAAAGTAAAAAAATTCTTTTTTCTAAATTCTCTGGAACACTATTTTTATTCCTTAATTATATTTTTAAGATTGTATTTTATCATATAGTAAAATTGACTTTATTTGGAGAGTGCAGTTTTATGAGTTTTGACACATGTATATATTCATGTAAGCAGCACACAATCAAGGCATAGAACAATTCCATCATTGCATAAAGCTCTCTTGTGGTTTCGAACCACCAGCAGGGAAGGCAGAGGAGCAGGGGAGGGGAAGAGGACTAAGAGGAAGAGGAAGGAAGAAAGACAGAGGGAGGTAGAGAAAGGGAAAGAGAGAAAGAAAGAGAGGGAAAGGAGGGAAGAAGAGAGGATGGGAGGGGAAGAGGAGAAGAAAAGGGAAAGAGAGGTGAAGGGAGGGAGAGAAGAAGTGAGAGAGGGAGGAGGGAGGAAGGGAAGGCAGAGGCAGGGAGGAAGGAGGGGAGAGGGGAAAGGGAGAAGGGGGAGTGAGGATGGTGTGATCAGAAGGAACTTACGGAACAGAATCAGACATTCCTCGGGGATTCCGAGAATTGTTTTTATGGGGAACCTAGAAGAAGGATGGACTGTGGCTGGGATGGCTAAGCGTCATAGTAATTTGCATAATTTTTTTTTTTTTTTTTTTTGAGACAGTGTCTCGCTCTGTTGCCAGGCTGGAGTGCAGTGGTGCAATCTTGGCTCACTGCAACCTCTGCCTCCCAGGTTCAAGCGATTCTCCTGCCTCAGCCTCCTGAGTAGCTGGGACTACAGGCATGCACCACTCACCACACCCAGCTAATTTTTGTATTTTTAGTAGAGATGGGGTTTCACCATGTTGGCCAGGATGGTCTTGATCTCTTGACCTTGTGATCCACCTGTCTTGGCCTCCCAAAGTGCTGGGATTATAGGCGTGAGCCACTGGCCTGATAGTAATTCGTATCTTAAAATTACTTTCTGGCCACTGTTGAAACCTGAGAAAATATTGGTGAATGTTTGCAGGAATGTAACTGTTTAAGTCTATTAATTTTCTTCCAAATACAGCATTAGCTGCTTATTTCTTCTTTCAGTCAGGAGTTGTTGGGGGAGAAATGTCTGATTTTTTATTTTTTTCTTTGCCTTTACTATTAATTTATGCTTCTATTGCATGAAGGTTAGAGCTTAGGAACTGTATTGCATCTACTTTTAGATTTTTTATATTTCCTTTGTAGCCTAGCACATGTCAAATGTTCCACTGGCATGTGAAGAAAAGGAATATTCTTTGTTTTCTGTGGACAGGTTTTATTATATTGTATACACACATATTTGATCAATGTCATTAATTATATTATTTAAAGCATTTATGGCTTTAACAATTTCTGAGAGAAGGGAGTTAAAGTTTTCTACTCTTGCGTTTCTCTTGATTTCACATTGTATTTAAGAGTTTTTGCTCCTTGTCTGTTGATGTTGTATTATCTGGAATGATGCCATGACAATCATTGTTTTTTAAATTTATTTTTTCTTGGCCTGCTTTGCATGTAATGACAATCATTCTCATTATGTTTTATATCCTTTATCATCATGGGTGATGCTTTGTCTCATTAATAATTTTTGGCTTCATTTCAACTTTGTTGATATTAATGTCATGAATCCTAATTTCTTTTTAGTTCCTATGTGCCTGGCAGGTTCTCAGAAATCTTTTTTCTTTCCAATTCCTTCCCAATCCTTTCCTTTTCTCTCACTCCCTCCTGCCCCATCTTAACTCATCAGTTACTGATACAGTTCATCACATGTTTTTACTTTCTAAAAAGATATATATTTCTCTCTCTTTTTTGGATTTCTCAGCTCAAGATACAAAACAGTGTACAACAGTGTATAGTGACTCTCTACCATAAAAGATGACAAGATCTGTGGATTCTTACGTCCTCCTTATTTCAGCTTTGTTATGATCTGAGATTTTTATTATAGGCTATTGTAAATATTTTATTTTAATTATTTTTACATAATATAGATTTTCTTTGAGGAGTTATAATTTTGACTTAAAATTAAGTTTCACAGTTATTGAGGGTTCATTTTATATTTAAAAGGATCCAAGGTTCACTTTTTTTTATTTTCTGAGACGGGATCTTACTCTGCTGCCCAGACTGGAGTGCGGTCTGCAGTCACAGCTCACTGCAGCCTCCCCTTCTGTGGCTGACGTGATTCTCCTACCTCAGCCTCCTGAGTAGCTGGTGCTACAGGCATGCACCATCACACCCAGCTAATTTTTAAATTTTTGTGGAAACTGGGTTTCTCTATGTTGCCTAGGCTGGTCTCGAACTCCTGGGCTCAAGTGATCCTCCTGCTTCAGCCTCCCAAAATGCCTAGATTACAGATATGAGCCATTGTGCTGGGCCCAAGATTCACTTCTTAACCTCTTCTTGACCTTTCCTACAGTAGCTTCCCTATTCTTGACTTCTTTTATTATCTTTTGGTTGTCTGGGTTTTGTTATGAAATGTTGCTGAATCCTACAGTCCCTGAATTTAGGTACTTTTACTGCACACACAGAAAATTATGTGAGATCATGAGGAGGTTAATTTGCTTGACTGTAATATTTATTCCATTGTGTATATGTACATCAAAACATTATATTATATACCATATATATATACACACACAATGAATTTTTTGGAAGGAAAAAATCTAAAAAACAATGACAAAAATAACAAAAGCCTCACATCAGTTTATTGGGTGTAAACTTCTTAAGTCATATTTTTATTTCCTCAAACCTTTGCAGATGTTATGCTGGTCTTCTGATGTCAAATACTAATATGGAGAAATCAAGAGGGCAGCCTGATATTCTCCCTTTAATCGATAACTTGGTAATACTGGCTAGGCACTTACATAATTATCCTTTTTAAATGCTTTAAGTTGAAAATCTTTATCACACTATGTCTAGATTTTCCTCTTTCTCTACTAATGTCTTTTTTGAAAGCCATATACTTTTTCAATCTTCACATTCAGTACTTTTTCTTTATTATATGATGGATCCTTTGCATGCTACATTTTTTTCCTGTTCTCTCTTTAAGGATGCAACTTATCGGTATGTTTACCTCTACTGTGTGTCAAACATAACAATCACCTTCTCTAAATTGTTTCTAACTCTTTGACCTTTTCCTTAGCATTTTGGGTGATTTTTCTATTATCTTATCTTGAATTCTCCCTCTCTATATTCCTGCTGTTGTCAGTTCTGTCCTGGCCTTTTCTTATCTACTTAATAGGAGCATAATACAATTATTCTGGTTCACAACTTTTTACTTTGGCTCTGCAATTCTTCCAATCGTATCCTGTTAAATTATCGTCTCATCTTTGGCTTTTCTGAGACTATGATACATCTGTGGTCTCATTTTTTTTTAATGTTTCTAAATCGTCTTCTTCCAACATGAAATCTTAACATTTAGCATGATCTATTTCTTCCTTTCCTGTTGTTTTTTGAAAATGTTCATAGCTTTGGTGTTATTTTTGTGGTTGCTGCTGTTATTCCAGCTTATCTTTGAGGCAGGGGGTTTATCTGGCGTACTGTCTGCCTAAATATGGGACACCTGGGTCTCCCTGGCTTCCTCCCCTATCTCCCTGGCTCTTCGCTTTACCTCTCTGATCTTAAGCTTCAAGGCTGCTCTTCTGTTGCCTGGAAGGCAGGGGGAGGAGGCTCGGGGCCGGGACAATGGTAGTAAGTGAAACTTCTGTGACTTTCTCTCTACAGTACATGGCTTAACGCCCTGTGGGGAAGTCACTCTTCCTGGTTGGGGACACATCCAATCGGGGGTGGTGGGGAAGGAGGGACACCCTTGGCTTCAGGTCATCCCCAGTTTCAGAGAGAGAGAGAGAGAGAAGAGAGAGACCACCTTTTGAGGACATGTCCCCATAAGAACAATCAATTCCAGGCCACGAGTGCAGCCAAGCTCTTCTGCCTTCTCACTAGTTCGCGTTCTGTGGATTCTGGCTCCTCTGTGTATTCACAGTGAGGGAAGGAGGCCAAGTGGGTCGTTCTTTTACACTCCACATATCCCCTGGGCTACCTCTCTCGTGGGAGATGTTTTCTCTCTCCATTCTGTGAAGGCTTTGTTTGTAGTCAGTGTTATCTTGGTGTTTATCTCCTTGAAAGAGTTCTGCTTCCCTCTCAGTTAGAGGCGAGTAGCATGGGTTTGTCTGAGTTTGGCCAACTCACTACTTTCTAGAATAAAAAACAGTCGTCTAGACTGGTGATTCTCATCTAGGGACAATTTGTTCCCCTATGACCAGGGGACGCTTGGCAGAGAATGGAGACATCTTTGGTTGGCACAACTTGGCAGGGCTTGCTCCTGGCATGAAGTGAGTTGAAGCCAGGGATGCTGAGGTCATGCCACACAGGACAGTCGCCCACAACATAGAATGATTTCTTTCAAAGTGTCAGATAGTGCCAAGCTGAAAAATCCTTTTCCAGATCAACATTCCCTGGATTCTCTCCTGGACTGTGCATTCTCCCTGTCTCCATCTCACCAAACGAGGTGATGTCATTAGGTTCCTCTGAATTTCGTTCGACATTTCGCCATTGCAGAGATGAGCAGCATGTCCGCTCTGAGTCTCCTTCCAATTTGGTCTGAACTTTCCTTTTAGGAAGATCTTTTCAAAATCCAACCCATGTGGTTGAACCCTGTCTTGTCTGTTTGTGCTGCTATAACAAAATATCTGAGACTTGGTAATTTTTAAAGAACAGAAATAGATTTCTTACAGTTCTGGAGGCTGGGAAGTCCAACATCAAGGCACAGGCGTTTTATGTCCTGTGAGAACCTACTTACTGCATTCTCACAAGGTGAGGGGATGAAAAGGGCAAAAGAGATGAATGCTGTGAAGAAACGGAAGGGCAAGAAAGGGCCTGGTGAGTTCCCTTGAGCCCTTCTCTAAGAGTGCTACTTTCATTCATGATGGCGGAGCTCTCATGCCTTAATCACATTTCGAAGTCCCCATCTCTTAATACTTGGGGATTAGGTTCCAATGTATAAATTCTTAAGGGACACATACCTTCAAAGCATAGCAGGCCCCATGGCTAGTGTCAGAACTGCTATTCTTGGTCATTTAAAAGTGTATGTCTGGCCGGGCATGGTGGCTCACGCCTATAATCCCAGCACTTTGGGAGGCAGAGGTGGGTGGATCACAAGGTCAGGAGATTGAGACCATCTTGGGCAACATGGTGAAACCCCACCTCTACTAAAAATCCAAAAATTAGCTGGGCATGGTGGTGTGTGACTGTAATCTCAGCTACTCGGGAGACTGAGGCAGGAAAATCACTTAAACCAGGGAGTCGGAGGTTGCAGTGAGCCTGAGATCACATCCTTGCACTCCAGCCTGGTGACGGAGGGAGACTCCGTCTCAAAAAAAAAAAAACAAAAACAAAAAAGTGTGTGTCTATTTGTGGTCATCATTCTCTTCGGTTTGTGGAGAGGGACATTGAGTGAGCCTGCATTTACCTTCCCATCTTTCCTCGGATATTGCAGATAATTTTAGAGAAAACCTCACCAAATAATTTAGTTGTTCAATTCCATATTTCAAAAGTAGCTGTAATTACTCTTTGCAGCACATTTTCCTATCACCTTTTCCTTGCATTACCTCATTTAATCCTCCGGCAGCCTATTGAGATGGGAATTATTATGCCCACTCTCTGGTAGCTTTCACTCATCCATGGCAGTGAGTTGATGTGGATTAGATCTGTTCAACTCGAAATGTTGTGCCTTTTCCACTACACTGCATTCCTTTTCAACAGACAAAATAATAACCTCCTTGCTCTATGCTGGCGAGTGTGTTTGTCAGAGAGATTGGATTCTATAAGGCATCACTCACCGTATCTACTCTGCCTAAGGGTATGTTTAATTGAACTTAATTGGAACAACTACCCGGGGTTTAAAATTTTTATTATCGTTTTTTCTGTCTCACTCTGAAGTCAAAAACTCACCAACATTTAAAGCAGGTGTTGTTGTAAGTTCCACTATATATAAATGTGGTGTTCTTCTGTCTGTTGGAAATAGGAGAAATATAACACAAGTATTGGCTCACCACTGGGTCGGGATTTTCAGCCTGCCTCTTTTTCTGCTCCACTGGGATGGACCACTTTCTTCAGGTTATGCAGAGGAAAGAACACTGTGGTCCCTGTCTTGACTGTGTGACCAGAACAAGTTACTTAACATCTCTGGGCTTCATCTCTCTCTGTTGGGAATGAAATAGAAGGTCATATACTCTTCCTACCTTTAAGGTTTCAGATTTCATGAAATCCAAGTCTGGGAACTGACTCCAGACCATAGCTTCAGTATGGACTTGGCTATATTGCTGGGTGGTCTTGGGAAAGTTCCTTCCTTTCTTTGGGTCTCAGTTTGCCCATCTGTAAAATAGCCTTATTAGGTACGTTCAGTGGTTTTCTCTTTTCCTTCCTTCCTTCCTTCCTTTCTTCTTTCCTTCCTTCCTTCCTTCCTTTGTCCCTTCCTCCCTTCCTTCCCTTCCCTCCTTCCTTCTTTCCTTCCCTTCCTTCCCTTCTTTCCCTTCCTTCCCTTCTTTCCCTTCCTTCCCTTCCTCCCTTCCCTCCCTTCCTTCCTTCCCTCCCTTCCTTCCTTCCCTCCCTTCCTCCCTTCCCTCCCTTCCTCCCTTCCTTCCCCTCTTTCCCTTCCTTCCTTCCCTCCCTTCCTTTCGTCCCTCTCTTCCTTCCTTCGCTCCCTCCTTCCCTCCCTCCCTTCCTTCCCTCCCTCCCTCCTTCCCTCCCTCCCTTTCTCCCTTCCTCCTTTCCTTTCCTTCCTTCCTTTCCTTCCCTCCCTCCCTCTCTCCCCCTTCCTTCCTTCCTCCCTCCCTTCCTTTCCTTCCTTTCCTTCCCTCCCTCCCTCCCTCCCTCCCTCCCTCCCTCCCTCCCTCCTTTCCTTCCTTCCTTCCTCCTTCCTTCCTTCCTTCCTTCCTTCCTTCCTTCCTTCCTTCCTCTCTCTCGCTCTCTCTGTTTCTCTCTTGCTCTCTCTGTTTCTCTCTTTCTCTCTCTTTCTGGAGTCTTGCTCTGTCACCCAGGCTGGAGTGCAATGGCATGGTCTCCACTCACTTCAACCTCCGCCTCCCGAGTTCAAGTGATTCTCCTGCCTCAGCCGCCTGAGTAGCTGGGACTATAGGCACCTGCCCCACGCCTGGCTGATTTTTGTCTTTTTAGTAGAGACAGGGTTTCATCAAGTTGGTCAGCTGGTCTTGCCCTCTGACCTCAGGTGATCCACCTGCCTTGGCCTACCAATGTGCTGGGATTACAGGCGTGAGCCACCACATGAGGCCGCTCAGTGGTTTTCAAACTGTGTTCCAAGGAACACTAGGAACTGCAGCGGTGGAAACAGCAAGACCAGGCTTGTGCTTTATATAGTCCACCTCCAGGTAAGGTTACATTTGTAAAAAGTGTCCTATTGTTAACAAATGAAAAATTGTTCTGAGATATTTCTTCCCTTCCTCCCTCCCTCCCTCCCCGCCTCCCTCCCTCCCCCTCCCTCCCTTCCTTCCTTCCTTCACCTTGCTCTGTTGCTGGAGTACAGTGGCACAATCATACCTCACTGCAGCCTTCAACTCCTGGGTTCGAGCGATGCTCCTGCTTAGCCGCCCCCCCACCCCCAAGTAGCTAGGACTACACGTACATGCCACCACACCTGGCTAATTTTTCAATTTTTTGGAGACACGGAGTCTTGCTATGTTGCCCAGGCTAGTGTTGAACTTCTGGCCTCAAGGGGTCCTCCCCACCTAAGCCTCCTAAAGCATTGGGATTGTAGGTGTGAGCCACTGCACCTGTCAAGTATGCTTCTTTAGTGTATATACTGTTTTCTGTGATTCCCTCTTTACCGCATGACTGTCAGGCAGTCTGAAGTCCTTATTCCTTTTTGCATTGAGAGGTTCTCCTAGGCTCTGAGAAGGAAGTCTCATCACAGTGAGGCTCATGTTTAGAGGGTCCCCAGCTTCCCAGCCTACCTCTCTTCCCACAGGTTTAGAGCCCACAACCTGGTTGTCTCAGGACATCTTTATCGGTTGCTCCAAAGATACCTCCAATCCAACACCCTCCCTTCACTTCTGACCGCCTTTTTCCCACGACGGCTTCTTCTCTCTCTGCGTGGTGGAAGCCTGTGGCTCATTTTGGATTCTCCCATCTTCCTCAGCTTCGCCATCCAATTAGTTACCCTAGGCAGTCCTGGTTCTGTCCCCTGGACAGTCTGATAACTTCTAGCACATCCTCTGACCTCTGGGCCTCAGTTTCCTCAGGAAGGAAGAAAGGAGGGGGACAGAAGATAAAAAGGAAGCATTGTTTACTGAGCTCCTTCTCCTTGCCATAGGCAAGGAATTGACGCCAACCAGACCCCGCGGGATTCAATCTGGTTACTTCTTAGTTTTGTGCTCTTGGCAAAATAACACCTTCCCTTTCTGAGCTTGTTTCCTCATCTCTAAAGCGGGGGTGGTAATATGTGTTCTGAGGATGAAATGGTGGTGGGCCTGGCACGTTTTAAGCGTTCGGTGTATGTTAGCCGGCGCGCCTGTCCGCCCCTCCCTTCCTCTTTCCTTCGCTGCCTCGCTGAGAGCCTGTCTGTTTGGCTGTGTTTTTCCACCCAGCCAACTGCTCCCCCACAAGTGTGTGCAGTGTTTGGGAGTGCGGGCTGTGAGGTGAGGTTGTGAGCTGCAAACACAACTGCTCCCTCCGGCTTCCATCGCTGGCCGACAAATGTCACATTCATCCAAATAGCAACTTCAGGGCACACTTCTTTCCTGATTTGTTAGTGCTTCTGAAAAATTAAATGGAGAGATATTGAGGTGCCAAGAAACATGAGGAGCTCATTGCAGAAGCAGAGCCAGCTCTTCCTCCACCCTCCAAAGCTCTAAAATTACACTCAGCAAACCCTACGAGGAGAGCTCTGCCCACTCTGACCCCAAAGCAAAGGCGTCGCATTTGCCTGAAGGCCCCAGTTTGGGAGATAGACCCTTAAGATGAAACATCGCCTGTTACGTCTCTCACTCCCTCTGCTTCCGTCTGGAGCTGGTACCACTGGAGACACTGAGTGCTCACCAGCGAGCATTTAATTGTTTCTTCCTTTAGAATCACCTTTATTGGGGTATAACTGATGTATGATAAAACGCACCAGGCTGGGCGCGGTGGCTCATGCCTGTAGTCCTAGCACTGTGGGAGGCTGAGGTGGGTGGATCACCTGAAGTCAGGAGTTCGAGACCAGCCTGGCCAACATGGTGAAACCCCATCTCCACTAAAAATACAAAAATACAAAAAGGAAAAACAAAACAAAACAAAACAAAACAAAACAAAAAAACCTGGCTAACATGGTAAAACTGTGTCTCTACTAAAAATGCAAAAATTAGCCAGGCATGGTGGTACATGCCTGTAATCCCAGCTACTGGGGAGGCTGAGGCAGAACTGCTTGAACCCAGGAGGTAGAGGCTGCAGTAAGCCGAGATCACGCCACTGCACTCCAACCTGGGCAACAGAGCAAGCCTCTGTGTAAAATAAAATAAAATATAAAAAAATAAAAAACTAAAATGCACCTATTTAGGTGTCCAATTCAATGGGCTTTGACAGATGTCCACATTCATAGAACTCTCACCACAATAAAAACATAGACCATTTCTATCACCCCAACAATTTTTATTTAAAATTCAGAAATATTACAACCATCCAGAAAAGTACAGAGATTACTGCAATGAAATAATGCTTACGAATCTACCACCAAGGTTTAGCAGATGTTACTGTGTTGCTACGTTTGTCCTAATTTCTTTCTTCTCTCTCTTCCTCCCTTCATCCTCACTTGGAGAAAGAAAGAAAATTAAATAAAAATTCTTTTAAAGAAATGAAACATTATCAGTACAGTCAGAGCCTTCCTTATCCCAGTCCTCTGAGGTAACCGCTGTCATTACCCATGTGTTAAAGGCACATGTCTTACTCATGGTTAAGAACTTACTGACTGTGTATGGTCACAAGGAATAGACAGCTCTGTTAGGTGGGCTTTTGACATTTATGTAGAATAGTAGTGTATGTGTCCTTTTGCAACTTACTGTAACTTGACGTGCTTTTAGGATTTATTCACCTTTTTACAAGTCAATCAAGTTCATTTGCCTTCAATTCATATTCTAATGTAAGAAGGTTTTAAAATTTACTTACCCAATCCTCTACTGATAGGCATTTAGGTTGTTCTCTTTCTCTTCCCAACATCGGGGCTGTGGTGCAAATTATGAGCCCATGTATAGGAATTACTCTTTCGGGATATTTATCTGAAACTGGACTTTTTGGGTCTTAAGGCCCCAGGGCATGGACACGTCCAGCTTCACTAGATATTGACAAATTGCTCTCCCAGGTGAGAGTATCAGCACTCCCTTCCTAAAAGCTTCCTGTCTTTCCCACCTCCTCTGCAACATTTCGTTAGATTTTTTCCCCCCAACCTGATGTTTATGAAATAGTCTTTCAATTGCTTAAATTTGCATTTCCCCTGGTCGACAGCGAAGCTGAGCATGTATTTATACATTGATTGGGCTTTAGAGTTTCTTCTGTGAATGCTTGTGGATATTTTTGCCTCTTTTTCTATTTGCTTTTGAAATTGGATTGTAAAAATTCTATATGTATTATAGATATTGATCCCTTACCACTTATATGTATTGTAAATATTTTCTCCAAGCCTGTGGCCTCTCTGTTAATTTTGGTTTTGGTGCTTTTTGGTCACAGAAATGTTAAGTTTTAATGCAGTCAGATTTTTCTCTGTGATTTATGCTTTCTGTGAATTGTTGTAAGAAATCCTTCCGTACTCCATGAGCATCTCCTACATTTTCTTCTAAAAGAGATAAGGACTATTCTTCCCATGTTACGGATAAGGAAATGGAAGAAGTGACTTGTCCAACGTCCACGGATGTAGGTGGCAGATCTAGGACTAGCCCTCTGTGTGCTGATTCTAAATCCAACACACTTTCCTTTACTTGGGGCTGGATCTGGGAATCAGATGATCATGGCTTTGTGTGCTCTTGACCTTGACCTGTGGTGGGCGGACACTGGGCGGAGCATGTCCCCTCTCTGTGACTCCTCTTGGTAGTCCTGGGGTCAGGCAGCCTCACGACTTTCCCTTTGCCGGATGTGTCGGTGAATACTGAGCTCCCGAAGGTCAGCTTTGGGAGAGATTTGGGGCCATGTGTTACACACGGAGAAACTGAGACCCTGATTGGGGGAGAGCCTTGCTCTGGACTTGCCTGTGGCTTGTCCCACCTGCCAAGAGCACAGTTCCGGCACTGCCTGGCTCCCACTCTGAACCCACTTGGGCCTCCCCACTCTGGCCTGACCACTGGACAACAGCAGCCACCGATGGGAAGGACACATGCCACCTGCCAGGTGACTGCACATCTGCCCCTTGACTTTGTCCTCATAGCAGCCTTAGGGCTGACAGCTGTCATCTCCATTTTACAGAAGAGGAAGTTGAAATTTAGAGAGGGTAATTCGTTTGACCAAAGTCACACACACAGGCAGGAAACCCTGATCCCTGTGACTCCAAAGCTCATCCTGGTTCTGCTCTGTTTTGGAGGTGACTGAGTCAAAACTGGAGAACAGCTCCTGCTCTGATTCACCCTTAACTGTTAGAGAACCTGTGTCCCCCGCCCCACGTGGTCACCTCTGCCCTGAGCCTCTCCTCAGTGTCTCAGAGCCTCTAATCCTGACTCGGTCTCTTATTTTTTATTTTAATTTAATTTTATTTTTTTGAGACAGACTTTTGCTCTTGTTGCCAAGGCTGGAGTGCAATGGTGTTATCTCAGCTCACTGCAACCTCTGCCTCCTGGGTTCAAGCAATTCTTCTGCCTTAGCCTCCTGAGTAGCTGGGATTACAGGCATGCACCGTCACGCCTGGCTAATTTTGTATTTTTAGTAGAGACAGGGTTTTGCTATGTAAGTCAGGCTGGTCTAAACTCCTGACCTCAGGTGATCCTCCAGCCTCGGCCTCCCAAAGTGCTGGGATTACAGGCGGGAGCCACCACCCTCAGCATGGTCTCTTGTCTTAAAGCAAGGAGGTTTTCACAGCTCCCGGCCCATCCACACACAGCCTCTACCACTCACACATCAGACTGAGTGGGCAGGCAGTGTCCTACATTCATTCATTCATTCCTTTACTCATTCACTTAATTTTAACTGGGCATCTGCCACGTGCCAGATGTTAGAGAGTCAGGGTGACATCTAGCCTGGTCTGAGTCCTGTGCCATCTTTCTTGACTCTCAGAGCCTCAGTTTCTTCATCTATAAAATGGGCACAATGACCACTCAACTCCTCAAACTGCTGTGAAGGTTGACTGAGAGGAACAAGGTTGTGGCTATGATTCCGTGGCCAGTTTACTGTGGGGTCTGTGACTGCTGCCCGGTTCTGTCGTCTGAGCTCAGGGTTGCCAGGCTTGGAATGGTGGGGTGGGTAGAGCACAGGCTCTGAAGCCAGAGTGCCTGGGTTCAAATCCTCCCACCACCCTGATTGGCTGTGTGGTTTTCAGCAATATACTAAGGCTTTTCGGTGCCACATTTCCTCATTTAAAAAATTATGTTAATAATAATGCCTACCCTATGACATTGTCATGAATATGAAAAAAGTTAATGCACGTTAAACACAAAAAGCCATGTAATTATAGACAAAATTGTGTTCCCCCCTCCCCCCGCCCCACCCCAAATTCATGTGTTGAGGCCCTAACCCTCAATTTGACTGTATTTGGAGATAGGGCCTTTAAGGAGGTAATTGGGGTGATATGGTTTGGCTGTGTCCCCACCAAAATCTCACCTCGAATTGTAACAATCTGCACATGTCAAGGGTGGGGCCAGGTGGCGATGATGGAATCATGCGGGCGGTCTCCCCATACTGTTCTCCTGGTAGTGAATAAGTCTCACGAGATCTGATGAGTTTTATAAATGCGAGTTCCCCCTGCACAAGCTCTCTTGCCTGCCGCCATGTGAGATGTGACTTTGCTCCTCATTTGCCTTCTGCCATGATTGTGAGGACTTCCCCAGCCATTTGGAACTGAGTCAATTAAACCTCTTCCCTTTATAAATTACCCAGTCTCCGGTATGTCTTTATTAGCAGAGTGAGAACAGACTAATACATAGTGTTACATGAGGTCTTAAGGGGAATGGGGGGGGACTAATCAGATAGGACTGATGTCCTTAAGAGAAGAGGACCGGTGCGGTGGCTTACATGGTGGCTCACGCCTGTAATCCCAGCACTTTGGGAGGCCAAGGCTGGCAGATCATGAGGTCAAGAGATTGAGACCATCCTGGCCAACATGGTGAAATCCTGTCTCTACTAAAAATACAAAAATTAGCTGGGCCTGGTGGCGTGCGCCTGTGGTCCCACCTACTCGGGAGGCTGAGGCAGGAGAATCGCTTGAACCAGGGAGGCAGAGGTTGCAGTGAGCCAAGATCACGCCACTGCACTCCAGTCTGGGTGATGGAGTGAGACTCCATCTCAAAAAAAAAAAAAAAAAAAGTAAAGAAAAGAGACAGCTGAGATAGATCTTCCCCCCATGCCCTTTCCCTCTCTTTCGTGTGTACACAGAGAAAAGGCCATGTGAGGACACAGCAAAAAGGTGGCCGTGTGCAAGCCAGGAAGTGTGGCCTCACCAACACCAGCCCTGCTGGCTCCTAATCTTGGACTTTCAGCCTCCAGCACAGAAATCAATTTCTATTGTTTAAGCCCCCCTGTCTGTGGTATTCTCTTACGGCAGCCTGAGCAGACTAATACACACACCAAACTCATGGTAAGCGCTAAAGAAAAGCTAATTATCTGATAATAATTTTTTTCTTTTGACAATAATTTTGTTTATTATTATTAATACAATTGTGTTTGTAACTGAAAGACCAGATTCAAGTATCTCCTGCAGTGTTGATAAGAGGGTGGCAGGGTGAGGGACTGGGGCCAGTGTTGGCACCCTGTCCAACAAAGGACTTCCCCCTCCCAGGCAGCCAACAAAAGGCTGGGCCAGGCTGCAGGTGGTCAGGGAAGCCTGGCCTCCTTGTCACTTCTGCCTCTCATCACCGGAGCACAGGCCTGCTCTGGGCCAAGGGTATCAGAAGGCTTTGCTTGTGCTGTTTCTGTGACCCAGTGGCCTCTCCTCTTCAACTGCCTAACTCTGATGCCCCTTTCAGACCTGCCCCCTAAGCCACTCCCTTAGACATCTGTCAGTAACAGGAGAGAACATGGACAGATTAGGGGTGGAGGGATGGGAAGGTGTCTTCTGATTGCTTCTCTTTCTTTTACAAAATAAAAAGCAAGGTCAACAGCTGAGAGTGGAGGCGGGTAGGAGTTGGAGATTTGAGGTGGGGGGGGGGGGGAGATAAGGAATATAGGTTATCTTACTTTTGGTCGCTCAAAAGCAGACCCCAAGACAAGGATCCCAGAGCACGTAGTTTATTTCAAAGGGGATCCCAGGACGGGCAGGGGACTAGGGCAGTGAGACAGGAAGGGAAGGGAGCCAAGCTCGTTATTATGGTGGGCAGCTGAACGCCAGTCAATCCCACTGGGCTATCATGGGGGCCACCCAAGATGGGAGGTGACTGGAATGATCGACATTCCAACTAGGGATGGTTTTTGCTTAAAGGTCGCTCCTGGTTGAGAGGTCAAATCTCTGCCTCCAGCCACCCTCCCCCAAGAAAGCCCTATCCATGCAGATGAGGGCAATTAGCATTGGGGCAGCAAGGAAAGGGTGCTGGCCAGGGGTCATGGATGGGACCTTGCCCACATCTGCTTTGGTGAAGGAGTGAATTAACCAGCAACAAGTGATGGTCCCTCAGGGTTAATGGTGATTGGTTTAAAGTGAGCCAAACAGCATAAGTTGTCAAAGGAACTTAGTCATCCCAGATTATCATGCCTGGCAAATTTTAGTATTTTTCGTAGAGATGAGTGTTCTTGTGTTTGCCAGGCCAGTCTCGAACTCCTGGCCTCAAGACTGACTTACAGATGACATAAACTATAGAGCCCCCAGAAGAAAAGATACTTTTCCAAAATCACTCTTTGCATGGTCAGGTTGGCAGGTCATATTCCTTTGGAAACTTACACAGAAGGAAAAAAGAACACCTTTTAAAGCAGTTTCTTAGTATACAAAAGTAAAACATGATTATTGGAGAAAATGCAGAAAATATAGACAGAAAATTTAAAATCACCCAGAAACCTGTAACCCAGGGACAGCCACTGTCAACAATGGGTCTGTGCCTTGCTAGTCTATTTCCTAAGCATTTGTGTATCAATATAGTTTTTTTCCAACAAAATTTCATTATATGTATACATTATATGTAATAGAACATGATTTTTTCATATTACAGTATAATCACGTATCTCTTTCCAACTCATTGAATGTTTTTCTGCATAAATGTTTAGGGCCACACAATATTCCAGTGTTAAACATTGAAATTGTTTACATTTTTTCATTGTTATAAATACCACTGCAATTAATTCCCCGGAACTCACTCTGAGCATGACCATGAATATTTCCTAAGAATAAATCCCTAAGAGTGGAATTGCCAGCTCAAAGGGTAAGCACTTTTTAAGGCATTTATTTGATAATTTGTCAATTTGATAAACTTTGGTAACTTTGGAAATGACGTGACTGTCTATTCACTTGCTCAGTCCAAAATTCTTAGGTCATTCTGTGTATAATAATTCTGTACTTTGTGGTAGGATTTCTGTAGGGTCCTTTGAAAGGGGACATAAAAAAGGCACGTTCGTTTGCCATGTTGATAACACTGCCAAATTATCTTCTGAAAGTATTTAACCAAATTGAATGTTCTTATCCAAAAACACACTATTTCTGTCTTTTTTTCTGTTAAGTACTTTGGAAGAGTTAAATTGTTGTTCCTTTCTCATAGACATCATGCACATTTTAAAGTTTTTCCTTAGTTATCTTTTGATTTTTGTTGCTGGCATGAATGAAATTTTAAAAATCGGTTATATTTTCTAGTTGGTCATTGTTGAAAACTTAAGAAAACTATAGATTTTAGTATATTTATTTTTAAGCTGTCTGTCTTACTGAATCTATTATTATTTCCATCAGGTTTTCAATTCATTTGCTTGGTTTTTTTCTCAAAGTAGAAATAAAATGTGCAAATATTCATCATTTTACTTATTTTCCTAATATTTGTATCTCTTATTTCATTCTCTTGCCTAGTGACATTGGTGGCACTTCCAGAAGAGAGCACAAAACCAGTGATAGCATCAATCTCCTTAGTCTTTTCTTAGATTTAGGGGGAATCTCATGTGTGTCTTCCCTTTGAGAATGATGCCAAAACTCATCTGATGTACCTGTGCAAACGTTTTTGTTATGGAACTATCCTACTATTCTCGTTTTATGAAACATTGACATCAGGGATAGGTATTACTTTTAAAAATTGTATTTTAGGGCAGGGCGTCGTGGCTCATGCCTGTAATCCCAGCACTTTGGGAGGCCGAGGTGGGTAGATCACTTGATGTCAGGAATTTGAGAACAGCAGCCAACATGGTGAAACTCCATCTCCACTCAAACTACAGAAATTATGCGTGGCGTGGTGGCACGTGCCTGTAATCACAGCTACGTGGGAAGCTGAGGTAGGAGAATGGCTTGAGCCAGTGAGCCAAGATCATGCCACTGCACTCCAGCCTGGGTGACAGGGCAAGACTCGGTCTCAAAAAAAAATAAAAAAATTGTTTTTTAGATATTTATTGAAATTTTTTCTTTTTATATTAACAGTCTACTGAATTTTGAATAACCCTGGCTTATTCTCACAAATTTTCTTTTAATGTCCTATTTAGTTTTTTGCTAATATTTTGTTATTTTGCATGTATATTCATAATTGGGTTTATAGTCTTTTATTTTGCGCTTGTCTACTTTTTAAATACTAAATTCTGCATAATTTGTAAAATTAGTTGAAAATGTTCTTTCATCATGCATTGGGACAATTTGAATAGCAACAGATTTCTATGATGTTGGGATTTTTGAAAGAGTTCTACCTCTTCTGATGTAATCATGGTTCTGCTTTCTTCTTTGTTTTTTCCAGAACAATTTTTTTGAACAAGTTTTGCTGGTCCTCTTACTCATAGTCTTTCTGAATCATTTTATTTTACATAAGTGTTTGTGGAGTTAAATTTTATATTTTAACTCAAGTAAGTTTTTTAAAAAAACTGTTTATTTCATTTTCATTTATTGTCCTAACAATTTCTGTTGTTTAAAAATGTTCTTAGGTTATTTTGCTTGTTGTGATTCATTGCAGTATAATTTGCTTTGTATTTTTAAAGTAATCGAATGCCCATATAGATTCTGCTTTTAGATTTATTGATAATTGAACAACTTGATTAATCCTAGATTCTCCAGTTCATCAGTTTTAGAAGTAAGGCCTTGCCTTTTGTCTTTCTCTATGAACAGAAGGCTAATTGCACGTTTCTGCTTCCTCTCATTCTCTCCTCTGTCAATATCAATTCCAAATCCACCTTACCAGATTTGTGTGTCCTGAATTTCTGCCCCAGCCTATTATAAGGAACTTATCATTCATATTTGTATTAGGTGTCTTTCTTTGTCAAGGAACTTAATATTCTTGTTCTTTCTTATAACAGTATTTCCCATGTTTATTTAGTCTTCATTTCATGTTGAGAATTTGGATGCAGTTTGGATGGATTTGGCTCTTACCCCAGGCTTTCTACAATACAGCTTTTATGTTCAGAAATATACATCTATTCAACTAGTTCTTGAGAGAGTATTTACGTGATCTCCTGCTAAAGTTTTCTGATGTTTAATAACACCCTGTCTGTTTCCTTACCAGATGACTGGCACCTTGACTGGAATTAGAATTTGGGGGCTTAGAACTTGGGGATCGTATTTCTTCTCTTCCTTTAAACTCTGCCTTGTCTTCTGTCAGTGAATTGTATGGCAGAAACATCAGAGTCCTCTCTTCTTCAGTGCAGATATTTACAGACATTTTTGTTTCTAACTAAAGTGAAATAATTTTTATTAGAGTTTGCCTCGACATTGTCTTTGTTCTTTTTTCACATTAGGAAAGAGCTCTTCTTTTATGTCTCGATCACTGTTTCTGTCCAGGTTGTTCTAGTCTCTTCTTTAGGAGCACCATCCTACACTCCATCTCTTTTGTTCCTCTGTGGTCTTCCTCAATCCTTTGGCTTTTGCTTCTACATTCTGTGTTATTTTCTTTCAAGAACCCTCCATCTTGCCAATCTGGGTTCCCTCAGTGATGAATCTGTTCTCCCTCCCTTCCTACCCATTAAAAAAATGTTCTAATAGCATTGCTTGGCTTCTTACCATTTTTTGGTATCATCGCCCGTTCTTTTGTAAACCCAGTCTATGGTTACAGGAGCTCATTTTTCATTCTTTTTTTCTTTGGAGTCCTTGAACTTTTTCCCATGTCACTGAGAGGAGAAAGTAGATTAGCCCCACATTTTCATCTGTTTCATGGGTTCAGTTTTAGAAACATGGTCTTCATCTCTCTGTGCTGCTGTGTTCATTTCCTTCTCATTGGTTGCTAAGTTCTTGGTTCTTGCTCAGTTTTCACCTGTGAATAGGATTCTACTTAGGATTTGTACTTGCCTTGGGCTGGCATGAATAGATTTTCGTTTGTGATTCCCCCTCACTTCGTGCTCTACCCTAATGTATCTGGGTAGTTTCAGAATCACCTTACTAGTATTAAGTGAATATATATCTGGATGCATGTTGAGAGATTCAGAAGGACGCAAAACCAATACAAAATATTGATTGCTTTAAAGTAAGATTAAAGGGAAAGACTATTGACCTTTAATTTAAAAACCTCTCTTAAAAAGTGGGCAAACATTATGAATATCTGATAGAATGTATACATGACTAATCTGCCATGTAAAAAGATATTTGGCCTTGCTGATATCCAGTGAAATGCAAATTAAAACCACACGGAGACATCATCACTTGCACATCAGATTGAAAAAGATTTACAATTTTATAATGTCCAACATGGCAGAGATGTTGAGACAGAGGCACTATTTCAAGACATTATTTTAAAAAGGGAACTTGGAGACTGGATCATGTAACTTAATTTTAGGCATTTAAAACTCAGACTGAAATGGGCTTGTGGACAAAGTGGGTTAATTTAGTCTTTATGTATTTTGTTTTTGCTAAATAAATATCCCATATAAGAAGCCTTATAAACAAATTCAAGCGCAGACTTTAGTTTGCATTAGGATTGCCTTCAGTTTTTCTGTACTGTCATGTTTTGCCTAGAATGCTGATTTCTTCACTGCTTTATCAAGAGGTGGACCTGACCAAATACATCAGCATCGTAAAATAAATATACAGAGCGTGAGGGCTTCAAGTTCCTGTCAGGGTGACCTAGAAGCCCACACTGATGGTTCTTGCCATGAACTCTCCTCTGGGAGAAACCACAGAAATAGTAGAAAACATGGATTGGAGGAACTAACAAAGAACTGTTGGACACTCCTGGAAGGGTCTCATGGCTGCTTTTGTTTTTTTTTTTCCTTGAGACAGAGTTTCACTCTTGTTGCCCAGGCTGGAGTGCAATAGCATGATCTCCGCTCACTGCAACCCCTGTCTCCCGGGTTCAAGCAATTCTCCTGCCTCAGCCTCCTGAGTAGCTGGGATTACAGGCGCCCGCCACCACGTCTGGCTAATTTTTTTTTGTATTTTTAGTAGAGACGGGGTTTCACCATGTTGGCCAGGCTGTTCTCGAACTCCTGACCTCAGGTGATCCACCCACCTCGGCCTCCCAATGTGCTGGGATTACAGGCGTGAGCCACTGCACCTGGCCCTCACGGCTGCTTTGAACTGGAGTGTGTATGTGTGTGTGTGTGTGTGTGCGTGCACACTCATGTATGTTGGGGGCAGTAAAGGATGGGACAAGCAAAGGCAGTGGTGGGAGGGTGGGTTAGAGCAGTGATTTGCAATCCTGGTGCACGTTAGATATCATCTGAGAAGCTTTAAAAAATTTTGACACCAGATAACAGGGAAATATAGGAGAATGTCCTCCTTAGTTGATTGATGTTGAATTACTAGCTGTCTACAACTTCCAAATGCTTCAACGAACAAAACACCCTTAGTAGATAGAGAATAAGAGAGAGAGAGAGAACAAGAGCAACTGTGGCAGCTTTTGGTGAATCCAGGTGAAGACGGTAGTGATGTTCTCTGTACTGTTTTTTTAAGTCTGATTGGTTGGTTTGATTTTTGTTTTCAGAATACAATGTTGAGAAAATCAATACTCACCTCCAAACCTCCTCCCAGATATTCTGATTTCATTGGTCTGTGATGCTGTGGCATTTGAAAAATGTTCCACATGTGCATCTAATGCTGAACCAAGATTAAAACCTACCGGGTTGGCAGGAAGCTTTTAAAAAGCTCTATTCTTGGCCAGGCGCGGTGGCTCAGGTCTGTAATCCCAGCACTTTGGGAGGCCAAGGCAGGTGGATCACAAGCTCAAGACATGGAGACCACCCTGGTCAACATGGTGAAACCTTGTCTCTACTAAAACTACAAAAATTAGCCGGGCGTAGTGGTGTGTACCTGTAGTCCCAGCTACTCAGGAGGCTGAGGCAGGAGAACTGCTTGAACCCGGGAGGCGGAGGTTGCAGTGAGCTGAGATAGTGCCACTGCACTCCAGCCTGGTGACAGAGCAAGACTCCGTCTCAAAAAAAAAAAAAAACAAAAAAGCTCTATTCTTGCTGCTTCTCCTGAAATGCCTTGGTATCATCTTTGACTTCCACTTCACCATAGAAATTGGAAGCAACAGCCCAGACTTCCAGTGCCAGTAAACATGGGACAGCTGGGTGCTCTTCTGAGCAAGGAATTGATGCAAAATGAAATCCCAACCAGAGGAGTTGTCAGTTACAAGGCCAGCAAAGAGCAGTGGTTAACTGCTGTTTTGTGGTAGTTGAGCTTCTCTACCCAGGGGCTCATCCCTCTACTTCACTGACATTCATCCACTGGGACATAGATGAGAGCCTGGCTCTTTGAGATTCCATTCATTTTGCTAAACAAAGTAGCTGGTTCCATTGTGGGAACATGAATTCACAGGCCAAGATACCTAGACATCTGAGAAACACTTCTCTCTCTCTCTCTTTTTTTTTTTTTTAAAGACAAATTGAGTACATTCACCTGAATCACAATTATTCAGAGATGGCTTCAGAATTTAAAATAACATAATAAAAATAATTAAGAAAATAAGAGAAGATTTTAAGCATGTGAAGAAAAAGTAAGAAATCATTGACAAGAACCAAGTAGAAATATCGAATATGAAAAGTATAATTGTTGAAGCAAAAATCACAAGAGATAGAATTAATAGCAGGATGGAAACAGCTGAAGAACAAAATAATATAATGGAGGATTAGGTAGAGGAATTATTCTGAGGCAAGAGGAAATGATGAAGAGGGAGAAAATATGTATTTTCAGAATGCTTTGAAAGATGGAGGATAGAAGTAAAAGTGTTAATACTTTAAAAATGAAAACACTAAGAGCAGAAAAAAATAAAAAAGATGAAATATTTAAAGAAACAGTGAAGATTCAACTTCCTAAAATTGAAGACAAGAGTCTCTGGCTTGGAAAGTCCTATAGAACACCAAAGAAAGAGAAAAAGAAAAACCTATACTTAACTGGGTGTGGTGGTTCACATCTGTAATCCCAGCACTTTGGGAGGCCAAGGCAGGAAGATTGCTTGCATTCAGGAGTTCAAGACCAGCCTGGGCAACATAGTGAGACCCCTTCTCTACAAAAAATAAAAAATTAGCTGAATGTGATGGTGTGCACCTGTAGTCCCAGCTACTTGGGAGGCTGAGGCAGGAGAATTGCTTGAGTCTGGGAAGTTGAGCCTGCAGTAAGCCATGATCTTGCCACTGCACTTCAGCCTGGTGGATATAGTAAGATTTTGTCTCAAAACAAAATGAAGCAAAAAAAAAAAAAAAAAAACCACAAAAAACAAAAACCCAAAAAACAAAATCAAAACACAAAAAAAGCTGTACCTATGTTAGAGTGAAACATAAGAACATCAAAGACAAATTGTAAACCTTTTTGAACTTGAAGCAGATTGCCAACAAACAAGAATCAGACCAACGTCAAGTGGGTACTACAAGTGATATGAGAACACGGAAGACTAGATTTAAATTTAGTCAAGTTCAAGAAATAGGAAAAATAAACTTGAGTATGGGTCTTAAGTTAAGGGTAACTGACATAAGACCCAAAGCAAAATACATAGTTTTTGAACCAGCAAAAGGAAATTCTCCCTACTCAAAAGAAAATTGGGTGGAAGAAGAAGGAAAAAAGACAAAGAAATCCCTATAAGTGTAAATTGTGAAATACATTATAGTATAACAATAATTATAATAAATGAAAATGAATTAAATTCACAGACATCTCAGAGTAGATTTTTTAAAAGAAAGAGACAATATTATGTTTTCAAAATAAGAAATAAGCAATACAAAAAGGCAGAAAAGTTGAAAAATCAGACTGGATTCCAGGCAAACATGAAGATATTGATAGTTTGGCAATTTCAACATGTGACAAAATGGCATTTAATGCCAAAACATCATCACGAACAAAGCAAGAGGTTATATACTAATAAAAGGAACAATACAACCAAAAACCCAATACAAACATATATGGACCTAAAAATATACACTAAAAATATGTCAGGCAACAAGTGACAGAACCACAGGGAGAGGGTGATAATGCATTATTTGCATTGAATCTTTTATTGTATCCTCCCAGAAATGGACAGATTAGGTAGTCTAAAAATGATCAGGAATACTTTTAAAAATCTTCTCTTTGCTCCCAGTGTTCTGGGATTTCAAGATGATATGTTTTAGCACGGGTCTATTTTTGTCCATCTTACTTGCTACTCACAGGCCTTTTCAATCTGTCAGTTCTTGCCCTTCTCTTGGGGACATGTTTTTATGATTGTTTTGTTGCTGATGTACTCTTCTATGTTTCTCTGTTCTCTCTGGAACTCCTTTTATGTGGCTGGCATCTTCTGGATGGTTTCTCTAGTTTATATATTTATTTTTTAACCTTTTCTTTCCTATTATCTTTATGTTTGTCTTTTTGATCTACTTTCTGGGAGATTTCCTCATCTATAGCTTCCAAGTCTGCCGCCGACTTTAAAATTTTTCTATCATATTTTTAACTTTATGAGCACTCTTTTGGTTTCAAATGTTGCTTTTCTTAAAATAGAATCCTGTTCCTATTTCATGTTTGCAATACTTCATCCCTTTGAAGGAACTAATACTTTTTAAAAAGAGATTTTCTTCTTTCTGGATCATTTCTGTTTCTCTAAATACTCCTGTATTGGCTTTTATCGCTGCTGTTAAAAAACTAACACAATATAAGTGTATTATCTTATAGTTCTGTAGGTTAGACATTCAATATGGGTTTCACTGAACTGATTTCATGGTGTTGGAAGGAACATGTTTCTTTCTGGAGGTTCTAGGGCTAATCTGTTTCCTTGCCTTTTTCGGCTTTTAGAGAACAGTCACATTCCTTCACTCGTAGCCCGTTTCCTTCCATCTCTGTCTCTTTTCTCATTGCCACATCTCCTTCTGACCATGGCAAAGAAAAGTTTTTGGCTTTTAAGGACTCATACGATTAGACTGGGCTCACCCAGATAATCCAGGATAATCTCCTTATCTCAGGAATCAGAACATTAACAACTTTTAATTCCGTTTGCAACCTTAAATCTGCAAAAGTGCCAGTAGCATGATACATTCCCTGATTCTGGGAATTCGAACATGCACATTTTGGGAGGCTATTATTCTACCTACTATACCCCATCCCCATAACCCATCTTTTTTTGTTTGATTTTGTTCTCCGATTTTCACTTTAGAGGTTTTCCTCACATGTCTGGTAATCTCTGGCTATCTGCACATACTTAGGAATGAGAGATTAAAAAGTTTATTGGAAGCTCTGAAACATGAGTGGAGCTTATTGGCTGTATAACTGTGGATGATTCAACAGAGCAGTTCCCTGGCAACCCGCATGTCAGTATCTCAGGGTCTTTCCTGTTGGGCTGGTCAATTCCCCAGAGAAGACTTGTACAGCTTCCTCCCTAGAGGCAGAAGGGCTGGCCACCTGAGACACTATCTGAGTGGGGGAAGAGGTTTAAGAATTTCAAGATCTGGGATGTGTGTGTTTAGACTTAATTCTCTTGTGTCTGTCAACTATACCTGTCATCCCTTTTGGAAAAACTAGACATTCAGTCATCTGCCTGAGTGTAAAGAATCAGGGGAAGATGGGGCAGGGGGGAGTCCAAATGTCTCTTAAACAGACTTTCAACAACTCTTGAATTTTTAGTCCAGTCCTCACCTTTACTTCCAGAGATCCTGGATAGCAATTGCTGAGTGATTGGGGTGTTCTTTAGTATAAACTGGGTTGGTTCTTGGATTCACCCTCCGTTGGCTTATAACTCAACTTTCTCAGTCCTCAGCTTGTTTATCTGCTTTCCAGCTTCCAAAATTTTGATGTTGCTTTTTTTCCTATCGGTCCTTGTTAATAGATGCCTTATTCGTTGTTGTTAAAACCCTTTATTGTTGCTTTAATGACATTTCCAAAGAAAGCAGAGCTCAAAGCTTGGGTTCAATTCATTATTTTTAACCAGGAAGTTGGTATATTTTTTCCATATTTGTTGAACCCACTGTGCAACATGAGCCATGGAAGTGCCCTGTCCCACTGTGGATGCCTCTTCTGACTTACATCTTTCTCCTTTTTGGGGTGGAGCGACTATATCAGAGACATCAAGCTAAAGGAAAAGCTCATAACCATAGGCTTTCTGTGTTGAAGGTTGCTATGACGTTCAATGGCAAAAACCACAATGATTTTTATACCAACTTAATAATGTTCCCAACCCAACAGGTATTTGTTGATGATATTGGTCTATAGCTCTGCGAATAGTTCCCAAATGATATTTTCCAGCCTTCCTGATTCTGCCATTGCCTTCCTGACATCCATGTGTGTGCCCACTTCTGTGTGCTTGCACACACACACACACACACACACACTTCCTTCCTTTTTTGAAGCGTACCCTTATCAGTGTTAAGAATCTGAGTCAGAATGATGGGAGGGCTTTGGTCTTCTTGTTCAGCCCAATTACCATGGCTCAGAATGCTGTCTATGTAGGGAGATGAGTCCCTGATTTTTTTCATGGCCCATCTTTCCCTCATACCACCAAATTGAAGATAATGCTGTAACTTTGCATTTAGTTTTATAGCCCTAGGAATATCCAGTACCATATATGTTTAAATACAGGACAACCCAGAACATAAAACATCTCCATTCCTTTTCCAGTTGAGAATATTCCCCCGCATTTTGGCCAATTTAAGTATAAATAACCTTTAGAACCTTGTTGAAATGGATGTTTACTTATAAATTTTGTTGGAGTACTTTCATTACATATACAATTTAAAATTATAAAAGTAATTTAATGTATTGTTTTTTCCTTCTTCATATAATAATAAAGTTGTAACAAACAATTTTATTCAAAGTCTTCACTGGTGTCTGGGACATTAGTGTCTTTGTCGTCAGTAGAGCTATTTTCTTTTTTAATTGTCCAACACAGTTTTCCACAGTACGTTACCTTCCTTTCCATCTGAGGCATTGTGACACATTTATGTTTGTATCTATGTATTTGCTTCCACAGAAACTTTATCCCAAGCCACAAAAACCTATTACGTGAGGACAGATTTTTGGTTGTTTAATTTGTCCTGATGGTATATGTGCAAGATTTCTACAGACAACCATTTTCTGTATTGATTTTTAAGTGAGCTTTAGAAGGATTGTTTACAAAGACATTTGACACTTGCAATTGTGAGGTGATACCTTTAGCAATAATTACTAAATCTGTGTCAAATTCCTTTGCCTTCCTTATTTACTGATTCTGTCAGGTGACAACTCTAATCATTGCAGACCAGTATTGACTGAGGTCATTTCAGGCTGATGTTTCTTTGCCAAACAAGATTTTTGTTCAAAATAAAGAATTTGAGGCTGAGTGCAGGGCTCACGCCTGTAATCCCAGAACTTTGGGAGGCCGAGGTGGACGGATCACCTGAAGCCAGGAGTTAGAGACCAGCCTGGCCCACATGGTAAAACCCCATCTCTACTAAAATACAAAAATTAGGTGGGCATGGTGGTGGGTGCCTGTAGTCCCAGCTACTCGGGAAGCTGAGGCACAAGACTTGTTTGAACCTGGGAGGTGGAGGTTGCAGTGAGCCAAGACTGTGCCACTGTACTTCAACCTGGGTGACAGAGCAAGACTCTGTCTCAAAAAATAAAAAAAAAATGGAAAGTGCATTTTTAGAATAGTGCATTTCCAAATTGGTCTTCTTGTTCAGCCTTATTGCTGTGGCTGAGAATGCTGTCTGTGTAGGGAGATGGGTCCTTGTTTTTTTTCATGGCCCATCCATGCCTTTCCCCCTCATGCCTCTTCGTATAAATTACCCAGTCTCAGGTCGTCTGTTAGAGCGACACTTAAGTGGACTAAGACACTCTCTCTTCAGACATCCACAAGATGAGATCTTTTTTAAGGGTATAAATTTAGAGCAATTCTTTTCCGAGAGTTAATTTTTAGAAATTATTATATTTGGAGTAGATTCCACACACAGTTGGTTTTATTGCTTATTGTTGATCCCCTTTTATCCTGATCTTCTCATTTCTGGGTCCAACGCTTTGATCCAAGGGATTTAAATATCATGATTTAAAATATCATTTACACATTGATGATTCTCAGTGTTGTACCTTCGGTCTTGACATTTTCCTTGATCTTCAGTTTACACATTCATCTGTTGACACCTCCTAAGCCTAAACCTGAATTGATGTTTAATATGCTTCTCAAACTTAAAAATGTCCAATGCAGAATTAGTCCTCCAAGAGTTGGATTTTGTAAAGCCAGGATGCCTCTGGGTTTCCGTCTCTGTGTGTGTATCCACTGCCCGTTTGACCTTCTCCACCATGTTATGATGCAGACCAGTAGCCTTCACCACAAGCCTGGGCCACACCCTTGAACTTCTTAGCCTGCAGAGCTGTGAGCTAAATAAACCCCTCTTCTTTATAAATTGCCCAGTCTCAGGTATTCTGTTATAGCAACAACACTAAGTAGACTAAGACGCTCTCCCTTCAGATATCCACAGGACTTTCTCCATCATTTAATTCAGGTCTCTGTTAAGATGTTATCTTCCCAAGTACAGTAGCACCCCCACTGACACACACTAGTCATCCTGTAACCCTTCATCCTGTGTTCTTTTTCTTTATAAAACTTACCATTTACTGTAATTTAAATATTTATTGTTTACATTATATTCACTTGTTTATTTTCTGTTTTCCACGAGAATGTGGGCTCCATTAAGGCTAAAACTTTGTTTTGTTCACGATTTATTCTCGGTTTCTAGCACCAAGTCTGCGTCCAATAAATATTTGTTAAATGAATGAATGAGTGAACAAATTGTTTTCTTTGGAAACACCAGTTTTCCACATGGTGGATCACATATTTAGTTCTCCTTCTTTCATCTTTTTTCTTTTAACCACGGCATTCCTGCTTTCTCTTTATAATTTTCATCCCTTTTCTTTTATCCCTGCGTTCCTGACATCTTATCAGCATCGATGACTCGGTGTGTGTTTGTTTTGCTCCAGTACTTTATTGCTGTTGGCACAGTCTGAAATTCTGCTATAGCATTGTTCATTTCTTTTATTATTAGTTTCTCAAAATAAAAGCAGTCTCAACCAGGCTTCTGTTCATCCCATTCTTCTGCATTATTATTTCTTCTCTCGTCTTGCATTTCATAGGCTCTACATTTTCTTGAATTTTATTGGGAACTTAAACTTTTCTTTTAGCAAGTGACTTTCTTCAGAAGACCTTTTCTTTTGCTTCCTGGCAGAGTGTTTAAGGGGTGTCTCAATATCCACACAGAATCCCTAGGTGAAGAATGGGAGATGTGTTGGTCTGAGGCATTTAAGGAGATCTCCTTTTAATCATTAGTGGCTGAGCTAACCAAGCAGAGACTTCAGTGGCAACATGTGACAAAGAATGTAGACTTTACACAATAATTTCAAAAGACACGTAAAAAATAGCAGCAACAACAAATAATAATAACAAACTCTGGAGAGGGGGAGAATCTGATTTCCAGAGTTGCCATACTATATTATTTTAAAGGTCTACTTTTTCAACAAAAAATATAAGTCATGCAAAGAAATCAGAAAATATGGCCCATAAACAGAAAAAAGGGGGGAAAAGAATTAAGAGAAACTCCACCGAGGAAGCCCAGATGTTGGATTTATTAGACAAAGGCTTTAAATTAGCTATTTAAAATATGCTTAAAGAACTAAGGAAATTATATCTAAGGAACTAAAGAAAAGTTGGAAAATATTGTCTCATGAAATATAGAATGTCAATAAAGAGAAGTTATAAAAATAAAAATTCTGGTGTTGAAAGTACAGTGACTGAAATGAAACATTCACTTAGAGGAGCTCAACAGAACATTTGAACAGGCAGAAGAAAAAGAAGTCAGCAAATCTGATGACAGGTCAAATGATATATATCTGTCTGAGGAAGAGAAAAATAAAAAGAATGAAGAAAAACGAAGAGTGTGAGACCTATCAAACCTACTGAGATATACCAAGAATATAAAAATATGCATAATAGGGGTTCTACAAGAGAAGATAGAGTGGCAGAAAGAATATTTGAAGAAAAAAGATGGCTAACACTTTCCAAATTTGATGAGAAACATTCACCTACATGTTCAAGAATCTCAACAAACTCCAACTAGGATAAACTAAGAAAGATCCTTACCTAGGCACATGATAATTAAACTGTTAAGAGGCAAAGACAAAGAGAATATCTTCAGAGTATTAAGAGAGAAGTGACTCACCATGTAGAAGAGATCCTTAATAAGATCGTCAGCTGACTTTTAATTAGAAATCATAGATGTCAGAAGACAGTGAGTGGGATGGTATAGTCAGAGCCCTGATAGATCCAGAATTCTATATCCAACAAAAC
Source organism: Ateles fusciceps (assembly GCA_036589455.1). Classification (NCBI taxonomy): domain Eukaryota; kingdom Metazoa; phylum Chordata; class Mammalia; order Primates; family Atelidae; genus Ateles; species Ateles fusciceps. The sequence continues at coordinate 103,759 of JAZHEH010000847.1, forward strand.
TATCTTTTAAAAATGAAGGAGACATTAAGACATTCCCAGAAAGACAAAAACAGAGGCAGTTGGTCAGGTATTTCAGCCTGAAGGACTGAACATTCTTTAGTATTTCTCTACCAGAAATACTAACGAACATTCAACTTTTATACAAGAAATATTAATGAACACGCAGTCCTTCAGGCTGAAATGATAGGATAATAGGAAGTAACTCAAATCCACTTAAAGAAATAAAGGTAACCACATAGATAAATACAAAGGGAAAAACAAATATAAAAGGAAAAATAAATTTTTTTGGTAACTCTTTTTCCTCCTATTTGTTTTAAAGGACAGCTATATGAAGCAAAAATTATAAATCTATGTTGATGGTCATAGAATGTATAAAGATACAATCTGTATGATAAAAATAGTGCAAAAGTTGGGGAGGGAAGGAAACTATATTGGAGAAAGGTTCATATATACAATTGAGATGAAGATAATGTTAATCCAATCTAGGTTGTTATAAATTAAGATGTTAATTATAATCTCCAGGGCAGCCACTAAGAAAATAACTAAAATATATATAATGAAAGAAATGACAAAGGAATACTAGAAAATATCTATTTAGTACAAAAGTAGGTAATAATGGAGGAATAGAAGAAGCCAGAAAGAAGAGACACATATACAAACAAACATCAAAATAGGAGACATAAAGCCTACCTTATCAGCAATTACATGAAATTACTCTACATAATCAAAATGTAAAACTTTTATGTTTCATTGGACACCATCAAGAAAGGGCAAGACAACTCAGAATGAGAGAAAAGTTCAAATTATATATCTGATAAGGGACTTGTATCTAGAATATATAAAGAGCATCCACAGTTCAACAATAACTAGATAAATAACCCAATTAAAACATTGTGCAAAGAATCTGAATACACATATCTCCAAAGAAGATGTACAAATGACAGTAAGCACATAAAAAGATGCCCAACATCATTAGCAGGGACGGAGTGCAGATTAAACCAACGATGAATACATTTTTTGTTTTTGTTCTTTTTAAGAGATGGGGTCTCACCATGGCGCCCAGACTGGAGTGCAGTGGCTACTCACAGGCACATTCATGACACACTGTAGCCTCAAACTTCTGGGCCCAAGTGATGCTCCTACCTCAGCCTCCCAAGTGTCTGGGACTACAGGCATGAACCACTGCACCCAGATTAAAACAATGAGACAGTACTTCAGACCCACTAGAATGGCTATGATAAAAATGATGGACAATAATAAAGGTTCGTGAGGATGTAGAGAAATTGGGACATGCCTTCACTGATGGTGGGAATGTAAAATGGTGCAGCTGCTTTGAAAAATTCTGGCAGTTCCTCATAAAGTCAGACATACGGTTAACACATGAACCAGCAATTCCATTCATAGGTATATGACCCCCAGAATTGAAAAATCTATGTTCACACAAAAACTTGCACAGAAATGTTCATAGCAGCTTTATTCATAATAGCCAAAACATGGAAAGAATCCAAATGTCCATTGACTGATGAATGGATAAACAAAACGTGGTATATCCATACAACGAAATATTAGCCTTAAAAAGGGATGAACTACTGATGCATACAAAACATGGATGAACCTTGAAAACATTTGTTAAATGAAAGAAGCCGGACACAAGAGTCACATATTGTATGACTCCATTTATATGAAATGCCTGGAAAAGACATATCCCTAGAGACAGAAAGATTAGTCGTTACCAGGGGCTTGGAGAAGGGGCAGTGCAGAATGGTTCTAATGGTTACAGAGTTTCTTTTAGAGTGATAAAAACGTTCTGGAAATTGATAGTGGTGACTGTTGAACCACTTGTGGACGTATGAAAAACCACTGCATTGCAGTTTAAGGGGTAAATATTATAGTGTGTGAATATATCTTAGTTTAAAAATGAGATGAGTTGTGACTAGACCTCTAATGTGCAAGGGACCTCCTCCCATGTCCTACCTCTGTCACCTGGACGTGTCTAAGTGGCCCTCCTGCCATCGCCTTGACCCCTCTTGGTCCCTGTATTGGTCGGGGCTCTTCAGAGATATAGAACGAATAGGATATCAACATCAATATTGGTATTGACAGCAATATCTATATTGACAAAAATATTGATATATAGAGAGATCTAGACACATAGAAAGAGCAGCTCTTCACCCCACAAGCTCCTTCCTGTACCCTTTGGGAGCTCTATTATTTTTTCTTTTGAGATGGAGTCTCACTCTGTTGCCAGGCTGGAGTGCAGTGGCACGATCTCAGCTCACTGCAACCTTAATCTCCCGGGTTCAAGCGATTCTCCTGCCTCAGCCTCCTGAGTCGCTGGGACTACAGGTGTGCGCCACCATGCCCAGCTAATTTTTTTTTTTTTTCAGTAGAGACGGTGTTTCACCATGTTGACCAGAATGGCCTTGATCTCTTGACTTTGTGATCTGCTTGCCTCAGACTCCGAAAGTGCTGGGATTACAGGCGTGAGCCACCACACCCGCCCTGGAGCTCTGTTGTTTATACTCCCAGTAACTAGCTAGGATTTCATGACTAGAATCATCACTCCTATTTCCTTCTTGTGGGCTTAATGAGAGGATATATACTGAACCTGGAACCTGGCCAGTCCAGGGACTGTGGATGTCCTGGGGGAGGGTGACTGGCTGACAGCTCCTGAGATGGAGAAGATGAGAATCTACGTTCCTGTGAACAGAGCATGGTCCCTGAGAACCCAACCTCTGTGCACTGACTAGCATATGCCCAGCTCTTCCAGAGGCTAGAGTTAAAAATCTCATATTACAATTCTGCTCAAAAACCTTCATCGACTCCCCATTAAATCCTAAATAAGAGCCTCAGTTTAGTCTAACTTTACCTTTTCTAGAATATGATCCCGGTCCACCTTCCTGGTTTCCTAAGCCACGTTCCTTCAGTTCCTGTCATCCTTCTGCAGACTTGACCAGACATTCCAGAGACCCTGATGTCTCCGTCATGCCTTGAACATGCCATTAGGCACCATGCCATGGAGAAACTGGACTTGGGATACAGGGAGACCTGGTCAGCAAGTCCAGCTCTGCCAAAGACTAGCTCAGTAACCTCAGGAAAGTCACTCTACCTTCCGCTTACTTTCCTCGTTTGTCAAAATGAGGAATGAGTCTACCTGTCTCAGTCGGTAGGCACGAGGCTGAAGCGGCACAGAGTATCTGAAGGGTCTTAGGGAACCAATTTGGCCTAGTCTAGCATCCCCTTCCTGGGGGGAAGAGGCCCCCTCTCCTGCTCCCACCCTTTGGTTCTGTGGGCTGCTAGTCACTGCCACTTTCACATCTCTAGACACACAGGTGAGAACGTGGATCTCTTTGGGAACTTTCAAACTGGAGTTAAAGAAGGATTGCCTCTTTAGGATGGAAGGGCCTGGAAGATGTGAAGTGGGGGAGTCAGTGGTGCCATTTGGCCCGGAAGGCCAGTGTGTGAGCATGGAGAGAGCTGCGGCGGCATTTAATTTTGGGTTCTGGTTATTTCTACAGCCAGCTGCAGCCCTTCCCACGTTAAGCAAACTCACCCATCAATTACCCTTTGACCCAAGCTGGATTAAGACAGGTTTCTGATCCTTGCATGAAGTCACCTGATTACCTCAGAAGTCAGGGATTGGGGACCCTTCCCCCAACCCCTCATTGCTCCAGGTTTATGTTCTTATTCTCTGCTCTTACCTTTCCCATGAGATCTGAGGCTCTGTGTAGGCAGGGAAATAGTCATTCGACTTGCTCTTTCCTGTGAGCCAGTTTGAGGTTCAGTCAGTGTTTGGGCTTAACCCTCTCAGCTCAGGCAACATCAGCAGGGCAGTGAGAGCCTTTGCTCAGGGAGTGGAGGCACTTAGAAAACTTGGAGATGGGTGCCAGGGCTTCTGCCAGCTTCCAGGGGAGAACTAAGTCTGGACTTCTGTGAATCTCAATGGCTAAACCGCCTTCATTTTCACTCAGACCCACCAAATCCAAGTTTCTGGAATTGAGGCCTGAGAATCTCATATTTTTCAAGCATCCAGGTAATTCTCATGTGGCCTAAACTTGAGGATCTCTGGGCTGAGTCTTTGATGATGCCCTGAGTTCATCATTTTACTTCTTCAGATTCCTGAGTAGAGCAGTGTGGGGAAAGTTAGAACCCAAACAAGCCAGTGAGCTAGTTTCTTATGCTAATGGTCACACAGATCTCATAATTGCATGGAGGACACAAGTATCTCACAATTAGCGTGTGCTGTTTTGTTCCTGGGGGGGCAATTGTTCCGCAACAATGGCCAGGCTCAGTGCTGGACCACCAGCCTCCCTCCCCCTCCAGCACATTCCAATACCATGAGAGAAGAGCCCCAAGTTCTCAGGACTTTAACCCTTTCCTGCCAGGACCCCCAGGACCAGTGCTGAGGTGGGGGAGGTTCATGATGGGATGCCGGGCCTCCGGAGGGAAGTGGGAAAAGAAAACGTGGAATGACTGAGGATTTGGGGCAGTGAGCACTTTGCATTTAAGGCTGTGTTTCTCACTCAGACCTAACGAAGCATAACTTACGGGGTTGAGGTGTAGGAACCCCCCTGGGAATTCTGATTTTACTAGGATCTGAGACTCACTGGCCAAATCTTTACCTCTTTCAGGCTGACAAGTTGCCTAAAAGGGTAGGAGGACTTACTCCAGTCCTTCATCGGCCACTTAAACTATCACAATAGCCTTCTGTCTTCTCAGTGGGATTACGAGTGACCCAGCGGAGGAGGCAGCAGGATGTGGTGACAAAACCACACCTCTGGCCCTAAAACTTGTGTCACCTCCTGGCTGCCATTCAGCAGCCATGTGAGTTTAGGAAAGTCGTTTCACCTCTGAGCTGCAGATTCCTCATCTGTAAAATGAAGACAAGAACACCCCTCCCTAGTATTGGGGTATTTAGATTGTTTTCACTTTTTTGCTTTCTTTTACCATATTCTTGGCATTATGAGTTTATCTTCAAGGTTCTGACCAATGAATGATCCCAGGAGTGTTCACGAAAACCCCTGGGGGAAACTTTTACAAAATAAGTAGATTGAAGTCTATTGAGCTGGAATTCATAATTCATAAATTCATACTTAGGAATGGAGTATTTGGATAAAGTTCTTCAGGGCTTCCTAATGCACACTTTTATTTTTTAAATGTTTTATGATTTATTTTTTTTGCAGACAGGGCCTCGATCTGTTGCCCAGACTAGAATGCAATGGTGCAATCACAGCTTACTGCAGCCTCAGCCTCCAGGGCTCAAATCATCCTCCTGTATCAGCCTCCCAAGTGACTAGGTCTACGGGCATGTGCCACCACGCCCAGCTAATTTTTTAAACATTTTTGGTAGACAGTGGCTGATAGGGTGATATAATTTGGCTATGTCCCCGCCTAAATCTCAACTTGAATTGTATTTCCCAGAATTCCCATGTGTTGTGGGAGGGACCCAGGAGGAGGTAATTGAATCATGATGGCTGGTCTTTCCCGTGCTATTCTCGTGATAGTGCATAAGTCTCATGAGATCTGATGGGTTTATCAGGGTTTTCCACTTTTGCTGCTTCCTCATTTTTCTCTTGCTGCCACTACGTGAGATATGTATGAATCACCTCCTGCCGTGATTCTGAGGTCTCCCCAGCCATGTGGAACTGTCAGTTCAATTAAACCTCTTTTGTTCCCAGTTTTGAGTATGTCAGCAGCATGAAAACAAACGAATACACTGGGTTTTGGTATGTTGCCCAGGCTGGTCTCGAACTGTCCTCAACTGATCCTCTGCCTTGGCCTCCCAAACTGCTGGAATTACAGAGGTGAGCCACCTCGCCTGGCCCCCTAATGCATACTTTTATTCAAACTCATCTGTGAGAGGCCTGGAAGGACTTTGACATGGTAAAAAAAAAAAGTGTGATTTTGTTTTGCAGAGGCATTGATTTAAATTGTGCACACTGATATCTTAGAGCAAGTAAGTTAGCAGGGAGTGAGCCTGGACAGGTACCCAGCATCGACCTACCTGTCTCCTTTCTAAGATTTCCAAAGGGCTAAACACTTTACTTATTGTCTTATTTAATCCTGAATTTGTACTGCTGCTCTGGGCTACTCTCAGGCCCCTAGACCATATATCCAGCTACCTGCCTGATCTCTCCACTTGGATGGGAATAAATATCTCCAGTGTTGTTGGTCCCCACGGAACTTCCGATTCCCCTAAACCTGATCCATCCTCAACTTCAATGGCAACTTACTTAATGGCAATTAAATTCTTATGATTTCTTGGGCATTTTGAATATATCCTTAAATGTTCCTTTCTCTCACATCCTACATCCTATTCTTGAGTAAATTCCACTGACTCTACCCTTACAAAACATCCAGAATCCAAAAAGTTCTCATCATACTCATGGCAAACTCTCTGTCCTAAGGCACTTTCACCTCTCTCCTGAATAATTGCCATCATATTAAGGCAATGTCTCTGATTCTACCCTTGACCTGCCACAGTCAAATGTCACCTTAGCAAGAGTCCTTCCATGAATACTCCACCTCAAAGGCCCTCCACCCCAAACGCCCTAACCCATTCCATTTCCATGCTTTATTTTTCTCGGTAGCACTGACTACCGGTTCTTATAAGTTTGCTTGTTGTTATCTATCTTCTTTTAGAATGTGAGTTCAATCTAAATACCAGACTAAATACCTAAACTTTAGATTGGTGAGAAATGATATAAATACCTAAACTCATGTAAGGCACGGACTCTTGCCTGTTTTGTTAGCCCTGGAACCCCAGGGTTTAAAACAGTGCCAAGTGTATGATAGACCCTGTTACCCTTCTATCATCTGTCGTCTCTCTCTCTCTCAATCAATCTACCTACCTGCCTACCTACCCACTTACCTATCAACTCTCTCTCTTTCTATCTATCTACCTATCTATCTATCTGTTGAATGAATACTCACAACATCTAGGTATTATTTTCTTCATTTTACAGACAAGGGAATGGAGGTTCAGAAGATTTTTTTTTGAAGGCCGCAATGTGAGTAGAGAGAAAAGCTGAGAGCTGGGTATGAAACCCAGGACTGACCCACTGCAGAGATCATTTTCTCGTCCATAGAGCTACTTTTTGTAATCTAACTACAATTTCCTTCTAAATGTAGCTCTTGCATTTGCATTTCAAATTGAAACTTGAGACTGTGATTCTCATAAATCAACATGGAGGCTCAACTTTAAGACAAGAGGTCTTATTTTTTAAATATCAAATTATTTTTTATTTTTTTAATTAATTAACTCTTTTTTGAGATGGAGTCTTGCTCTGTTGCCAGGCTGGAGTGCAGTGGCATGATCTTGGCTCATTGCAACCTCCGCCTCCCTGGTTCAAGTGATTCTCCTGCCTCGGCCTCCCAAGTAGCTGGGACTACAGGCGTGCGCCACCACTCCCAGCTGATTTTTGTATTTTTAGTAGAGACAGGGTTTCACCATGTTGGCCAGGATGGTCTCGATCTCTTGACCTCATGATCCACCCACATTGGCATCCCAAAGTGGTAGGATTACAGGTGTGAGCCACCGCGCCCGGCCTTTTTGTTTTATTTTATTTTTTGGGACAGTGTCTTACTCTGTCACCCAGGCTGGAGTGCAGTGGTACAATTACAGCTCACTGCAACCTCCACCTCCTGGGTTCAAGTGATTCTCCCACCTCCACCTCCAGAGTAGCTGGGATTACAGGTGTGTGCCACCACACCTGGCTAATTTTATATTTTTAGTAGAGATGGGGTTTCATCATGTTGGCCAGGCTGGTCTCAAACTCCTGACTTCAAGTGATCTGCTCACCTCGGCTTCCCAAAGAGCTGGGATTACAGGCTTGAGCCACCATGCCCAGCCTAGACAAGAGGCCTTCTTATCCCAGTCTCCCAAATCTCTGTGAGCTATGCCATGCCAACTCTGCAGGAATCCAGACAACTCTAGTCAGTGCGGACCTGAAAAGGAACTGGATCCTCTGTGGCTTTCTTGCTCATTGTTTCCACTTGTAAGGAATCCTAAGGAGAAGAATGGACGACTCATTTGCATAAAGATATTTATCTCTGAATTGTGATTTATTCAGTAGAAATCTTGAGAATTACAATTCTGAGCTCTGGAGCCCAATGTTAAGAGGTCTGGGAGAAGAGGCCGGTGCTGTGGCTCACACCTGTAGTCCCAGCACTTTGGGAGGCTGAGGCGGGCGGATCACCTGAAGTCAGGAGTTCGAGATCAGCTTGGCCAACATGGTGAAACCCCCGTCTCTACTAAAAATACGAAATAAATTAGCTGGGCATGGAAGCCAATGCCTGTAATCCCAGGCTGAGACAGGAGAATCGCTTGAACCTGGGGGCGGAGTTGCAGTGAACCAAGATCGCAGCACTTTACTCCAGCCTGGACGACAGAGCGAGACTCCATCTCAAAACAAAATAAGAGGTCTGGGAGAAGAGAAAGAACCAGTAAAAGATACCAGAAAGGAGCGACCTGGGAGGTAGGATGATGCCAGGAACGTGCGGTGTCCTGGAAGGCAAATAAAAACATGCCTCGAGGAAGATTCCTAGAAATAAGATCAGAAATTGGTCTACTAGGAAAAAACAATGAACCTCCACTGAAGGATATGAAATAGGACTTCAGTAAATAGAGACACATCTTTGATAGGAAGTTTTAGTATAGAAAGAATGTCTGCTCTTCGTAGATGAGTCTTTAACTCAATGTAATTCCAGTGAAAACACCCTACTCGAACTGATGGGAACTTAACAAAGTTATAAATCTGGGACAATTGTTATAAAAGAATAGAACTGAATTTCCCAAAAGGAAGCATAAGAAGTGGAATTTGCCCCCACCTGTTTACCAAAACATATTATAAAGGGAAATGGATGGAAACCGAACTGCAGTAGCATGGCGTGATGAATGAGGGGCCGCCCAGTACAGACATGGGCTTCAGCATCCACGGCTGTGCAGCGGATAATGAAATTGACACTTTACATTTGGAGAGGAAATAATGAATTACTTATTAAATCATATCTAAATTAGCTAGTCATTTAGATTTTTAAAAAAATAAGCAAGAAACTGTACCTGAGTCTTACTCCAAAAGAGACTTCAGAAAAATGAAGATTAAAAAAAAAAAGCAATCCATACAGTATACAAGAAAACACAACAGAATAGTTTAGTACTCTTTAGAAAAATGAAAAGACTGACAGATTTAATTGCACAAAATAAAAAACTTCTATAGAGCAAAATAAATCATAAAATTAAAAGATAAACACACCTGTGAAATAAAAAAAATTTTTTTTTTTTTTTTGAGACAGTCTCTGTCACCCAGGCTGGAGGGCAGTGGCACAATCTTGGCTCACTGCAACTTCTGCCTCCTGGGTTCAGCCTCCTCAGTAGCTGGGATTACAGGAGTGTACCACCACATCTGGCTAATTTTTGTATTTTTAGTAGAGACGGGGTTTCACCATGTTGGTCAGGCTGGTTTCGAACTCCTGACCTCGTGATCCAAGCACCTCGGCCTCCCAAAGTGTTGGGATTACAGGCGTGAGCCACTGTGCCCGGCCAAAACTTTTAAACATATATGAGAGAAATGGTTAATATCATTAATGTTAACTTTGGGGTAAAAGTAAAGTTGGGAGCTAAATAAATACTTTGGTAAGGAGAGGAGGAGGCTTACACTCTGCCCATCACCTTCTTTCTGCAAGTATCGGCTCCCTGCACCTGCGCCAGGTCAGGCTACTTCCAGGTGGGCAGGCTGGGCCGGGGAGCTTCCTACGTACCTAGAGCTGAAAGTCCCACTTCTACCACCCCTCCATCCTGGTGGCCCACTTGGACCCTGCTGCCCCTCTCTGCACTAGGTGTGATGATACGGGATAGGAGGAGTCACCAGAGACCCCTTTTCTCAGTAAGAGCAAGACCAGGCTGGCATCCAAGCTAAAGGCAGGGGCTGGGGCTGCTGGGCAGAGGGATGGAGTGGGTTCTAACTCAGAAGATAGGTGGGAGGAGAGGGAAGGCTGAGCACAGCAGCAGGGAGGGGAGGCGAGGAGGGGAAAAAGCAGAGATGGGAGTGCCCAGGCAGCTAGAACGGGGTGGGGGTGGGGGGGTTGGGGGGGGCAGTCGGGGCAGCAGAGGTGGGACAGCTGAGGTGGGGGGTGTCCCTCCAGGCCCCAGAGCTGCCACTTCACCCCTCTCACTCATCCAGTTTGCAATGAGCTCCCTTTACTACATGGAAAGTATCCTCCTGAACTTGTTTGCAGGAAACAACGCAAGGCAAGGCGTGAATGCCCACTTTGAGATGTTAATTACTTATTTGGTTCATTTATTCAAAAAATAATGTATCGATTATTTACTCTGAGTCACACTGTGCTAGGCACTGGGAATGCTTGGAATACTCATCACACCCATGCGTTTATAAATTTTAAGGCAATGTGAGAACGCTTAGATTTAAAATGGAAAACCACAAATGACAGGTTTCTCTGCCAACTCTACTCAACTGCCTTTCACCAAGGTCAGAGAACTCCAGGGTGTGGCTTTCCTCCTAAGTTTACTGAGCCTGCCACGGGTCAGGCAGCACGCTAGGCTCTGGGGTTAGAGTGCTGACTATCCTCATGAGTTTATTAATTTAAAATGAGGCCCAAACACGGGGTCACATAGTGTCCAGAATGAAATAATTGGACCGACACAGCTTGTTTCAAAGCAGCTGAGATCCGTTGCTTTTTTGGCATTTGGTCTGTGGTGCTGGGTCAAAAAACAGGGAGGTGTATATGGGAGGAGATCATAAATGCAGCTATTTAATCCACTGTCACTTTGTAAGAGCCCCACTGAATTTTTGATGGGAAAAATGTTTTTGTCGGGGTTGAGCTTCAGAACAAAAGAAATGCAAGAACACAGAGCAGAATTGATAGTGTTTAAAAATATGTTAAAAGATCTTATACTTTGTAACAAAGTCGGCCAGCTATAATGGAAGAATTCCTGACACAGCAGAGGCCTGGCCAAGCCCCTTCCCTGGGGGGCCCCCAAGCTGTCAGTTGAAAGAAATCGTCCTGCCTGATGACCACGTGCCACTCTCTCGATGCTTGGGAACAAAATTGTGACGTGACAGACTGTACACTGTTTGTCCAGAATAACACAAAAATGTGTTCTGGAGAATCGGTTTAGACTTAGGGTATCTGGTGAGCCAGCACAGGACTAGGAAACAGATGCCAGGGGTTCTAGTCCCCGCTTTATGCGAGCGACCCTGCCCAAGGCTCGTTCTCTGTCTCTCAACCTGTTCGCTCCTCTGTAAAAGAGGAACAATGAGCTAAAGGAGCTCCATCTCCCAAAACTAAGTGAGGATCAAATATAGCCATCAGTGGGGGAGAGAGCCACTCATGTTTTTGCTCCGGCCCTCCCCCACCCCCCCTGCCCCCACCCACCCCCACCCCCCTTGCCCCCCCCCCCCACCCCCACCCCCCCACCCCCCACCCCCACCCCCACCCCCCCACCCCCCACCCCCACCCCCACCCCCCCTGCCCCCCACCGCCACATCATCTCCATGTTCCAGTTAGAATCTTGGGCAAGGCCAAGAGCTGAATTCAGGGTGGCTGCTCATGTCCTTGGCCACTGCCACAAATTTGTGCCTCGAGGCCTCACTTTCCTCTTATTTCTGTCACTTCCTATGTCAGTGCACCCAAAATCTCTACTAGCCCTTCCATGGTGTAAAATTGTTTTGAGGAGGCATCTTTCCAGTCTAGCACTATATTTCCCAGCCTGCCTTGCATCTGGAGTTTAGCCATATGAGAAGTTCTCATCAAGGGAAGGAGAGCAGAAGTGATGTGTCACCTCTGGGCTGGGGTTTATGTGAAGCAGGGGGATGGTGGAGCCAGTGATAAGGAAGCCTGGATCCCTGAATCACCATATGGAGGAAAGCTGTCAGCAAACAAGAAACTGGCCTCTTCAGTGAACTGGACTCATCAGTGAGCAGGAAACAGACTCTGTTCTGAGATTGAGCCACTGTAATTCGGGGCCTATTTATTGCAGTAGCTAATGTCACCCAGGAGATACACACTATCCACACACTCACCTCCCCGGCACAAGCTGTCATTTCAAACCTCTCAGACATTCACAGATCACATCCACACAGATCCAGGGGAACGGGATCACTGATGTTATCAACTTAGTCATTGATGGAACAAATATTTATAACTCCTCTGCAATGTGCAAGGAGCAAGGCTAAGTGTCTCTAACACAATGCAGATCCCACCCCACCCTTCCTGGAGGAGGTCATGTCCAGGTCTCCTCCCAAGTCCAGCTGCTGGCCAGAGGCCCTCATTCTCCCACCTGGGGATCCAGCCCACTCTTAGACTCCCGGTCCTGGACTTAGCTTTCTTCAAAATCCAGCCCCTATTCACTGTGTGCAATACATCCTAAAGCAGCAGTTTCCAACCCCTAGGCCCATGGACCTGTACTGGTCTGTGGCCTGTTAGGAACCAGGCAGCACAGCAGGAGGTGAGCGGCAGGCAAGTGAGCGTTACTCCATCTCCTACCAGATCAGCGGCAGCATTAGATTCTCATAGGAGCACGAACCCTATTGTGAACTGTGCATGTGAGGAATCCGGATTACACTCTCCTTATAAGAATCTAATGCCTGGGCAAGATGAGGTGGCTCACGCCTGTAATCCCAGCACTTTGGGAGGCTGAGGTGGGCGGATCATGAGGTCAAGCAATTGAGACCATCTTGGCCAACATGGTGAAACCCTGCCTCTACTAAAAATACAAAAATTAGTGGGGCATGGTGGTGCGTGCCTATAGTCCCAGCTATTCAGGAGGCTGAGGCAGGAGAATCGCTTGAACCCAGGAGGCAGAGATGGCAGTGAGCTGAGATCACACCACTGCACTCCAGCCTGGGTGACAGAGAGAGACTCCGTTTCAAAAAAAAAAAAACTAAGAACCAAATTCCTGATGATCAGAGGTGGAACTCTTCCATTCCTAAACATCCCTCCCCCATACCCCCGGTCTGTGGAAAAATTATCTTCCACGAAACCGGTCCCTCATGCTGAAAAGGTTGGGGACCACTGCCCTAGAGGCCATCTTCCCCTGTAGGATTGCCGCTCCCCCCTCATGAATGTAAAAATCCAACTGGAAGTCCGCACCATTCCATCCTCAGCCTTCTCACCTTTCCTTCAACTGCACCCCATGTAGACCTCCCAAACCAAAACCCCCTCCTTTAGTCATTCTCTGCCCCACTCCTGGTTTCCTTTCACTCTTAATCTAGGATCGACCTAAGAGCCAAGCATTTTCACTGGTACTGAGCAAATGCCCTCCTCGCGGGTACAGAGGGCAGGGTGCAGTTTCAGTCATCCCTGGCAGGCCCAGGAGTTTCTCATAGTTCTCCAGAGCCTTCTCATTTGTCCTGATTCTTTTGCCTGGCTTCCCTTCAGATGTGGTGCCTCCTTTCCCCATACCGCACACACAACGCTCGGAGCTGAGGACATCACTGTCCACCTCTGGAAATGGAAACATAAGTTATGGCGCCTTTGTAAGATGATCCTGCTGCCTCTTTAAGTGACGGGTTTAACTGTGGCCACAGGGGTTGGCCAGCAAGCCATAGACTGGATTTCAACTTCATTGACTTCCTTTATGTGGTACACAACCTATGCAACAGTACATGGTCGACTTGGCTTTGAGCTTCTAAACCCGGCTCGTGAGGTCCTCCCTCTGGCTTGCCCCTCTGGCTGTATTCAGGCCCTTTCTGCCATGCCCTGGATTCTCTACCAATAGACAGCTTTATGGAGAGCCCTGTGTATAGTGGGTTACTTCAAACCCGCGTGTCTTTGCTCTTACTGTGTTTCTGACTAGAGAATTCTGCTTCGCTCAGCCAGTTCCTGGTCATCTCTGAGACGTCGTTTGGGAGTGCCCTCATCCTGGAAGTCGTTCTGCAACCCTTCCTGCCTCTTGCAGCCTCCACTCCCAGCTCCTGCAGCCCCTGGGTAACCCCCATTGGCACTTATTGCCCACCACTGCCATTTCTGCCCACACATCTGTCTGAACACAGCCTCTCTCCAGCAGGGATCACATCTGAAACCTTGGTAGCCTGCTCCAGTTCTGGACCTGGCAGCGGAGGACAGCAGGAAATGGAATGAAATGAGGAAAATGGCTTTAATCTAAAGAGGGCTCGATAGGATGAAATGAATCCATTCTGATAGATTCACTCATTCATGATTCACTGGGTCAACAAATACTTTTTGAGCACACGCTGTGTGCCAGGCGCTGTGCTGGCCCCGGGGCATCGTGAACAACCATTTCTGGCTACGTGGGGAGCTCCCAGCTTTAGCTCGCACATACATCATAGGGTCAGAAAGGGAAGTGTAAATAATGATTCTGGTCGGGGCAGTGTGGAGAGGAAAGGAAAAACTGGGCCTAACCTGGCAGGGGCTGGGGGTGGAAGCGCATGATTTGGGTAGCGGAGGAGGGCCGTGGGCTGCAGCCAAGGCCTGGGGGCTGTTCGCTACCCACCTGTGACCTTCAAGAGCCTAGGCCTAAAGTTAGGATCCTAGGCTCCCAGGCCTGTCTCTCGTGTGAGCGGTTCAGAGAGCTTGAGCAAGGCACTGCCCAGCTCTGGGTTGCAACTTTGAGGGAGAAGAATCCAAGGCTGAATGAAGCTTGAGCCGCCAGGTCTGATCTCAGTCCATGGGGGGCCTGCCCTTGGCATAAGCCCCTTGCTCTTGGGTGCAGAGGACACTACAGAGCCAGAGACAGCCAGGATCTCTTTCCCAGGCTGCTTGCTAAAATTCAAAGAACCCATCTGCTCACCCACTGCTGCTAGAGTTGCCATTTTAATAACCAAGTCTAGGAGATTCAATTAAGATTGGGAGCCCCATCCCTCTTCTAGGGAGGCCTCACAATTGGTGTTTTTCTTTGCGAAAGCATGAGTGGGGCCCTTTGCAGGGGTTTTTGTACAGCAAGCAGCACAGAGAGAGGAAAAAAACTAACAACTTTGTTCAAAGATGCCAATAATAGGGGGTTTCTTCCTGTCTCCCCATGGAAGGTTGTCGACAGTCCAGGCACAATCGGCCGGCGGCTGGCCTGCTCAGAGAGGGGGACGTGTGCTCCTTTGTTACGATGGGCTGAATAGGATGTCCCTGCACCCAGACCTGGTCTCCCAGCTAACAAAGGGCCCCTTTATCACCCCGGGCAAAGAGTGCTGCTGAGGTTGCCACAGCAACTCGGGGACACAGACTTAACGTGCAAGTGACATTTCAGATGGTAACCGGGCATGCAAAAATTCAAATTTCTTTATGTAGAGTGGTTTCCTTCTCTGGATATTTTAAAGGAACCATATCACAAACAAAAGAAAAAAATAAATAAGCCAACAATAAATAATATACAGTCAAGCCAGCAAACAGAATATTGCAATTCAGAATGCTGGTTCCTCCCCCTCTTGATGAAAAAGTTGGGTGAAAAGCCTTGCTGAGGGCATCGCCGGAGGCCTCGGGGTAAGCTGAGGGTTTTTCCTATTTGAAAGGCAATTGGACATCATTAAGAAAGTTTGGGGGAGAAAATCATCCGGAATTGCAGTCACTAGACACAGGACACTGTTCCTTGTCTCTGTCTCTGTGTTTACGAAACACTGCTGGATGATATGCCGTATGCCAGGCTGAGAGCTGGGCTGGGGTACGCAAAGAGACGTCAGGTTCCTGCAGCCCAAAGGACAGTAAAGCATGGTCCCATGTTAACGTGATCTCCATACAACGCTACACTGCCTTTAGTTGAGGTCAAGGCAGTTGCCTCTCAGAGGAAGTAGACGCAGGTGGCATGAGCAGGGAAGAGTGGAACTTGGATTTGCTACCAACCCAGTGTCGATACTTTGTTGCTATTCGCTGGATGGAATGAGGGAGACCCTGAGGGAAGGAAGGAAGATGAGGAAGGGCTACCTCTACATTCTTGTCTCGTGGAAAGCAGGGTGAATAGCGTGATGCAGGCACAAATGTTTACCCAACTGCCACCTTAACACAGAAGGTATTTTTCTTCCACATTTTATTATGACAGTTGAATAAACAACGACGGAATATGACAGCGAACACCTGTGTATCTGCCACCTGGATTCCACCGTTACTTTCCTCCCCCTGGTTTTGTCACATACTTACTGCCCGTCTATCTGTTTCTCTATCCATTCATCAAGCTCTCTTCTTTTGGGGGATGCATTTCAAACTGCAGACATCCTTTCACTTCCCCTAAAATACGTCAGCATGTGTATCATCAATTAGAGTCTAGTATTTGTTTACAGTTTTTTTAATGTGAAATTCACATACGATACAATGTACCAACCTTAAATGTACATTTTCTGAGTTTTGAGGAATGTGACTGCCTATGTAACCTAAGCCTTCATTAACATATAGTATATTAGGGTTACCTCAGAAAGTTTCCTTATGTTCCTGCCCAATCTCCCCCACTGGCCAACCATTATAGCAAAAATAATGTTCTCATGTTGCTTTGCAGTCGTCATGGTAATTCATTCTTCTGTTCACTTAATTCATTCTTTAGTCACACAGGGCCTTTACTGGCCCAGGCACTGGCTACAAGTCCTCATACGCGGTGATGTGTAAATGCTCTGGGTTTGAATCTCAGGCCTAGAGTTTTGTAGGGCAAGCCATCTAACCTCTCTGAGCTCCACTTTCCTGACCTGTAAACTGGGGATGGTAACATTAGCAACAGCCTCACAATGGGTAGATTATGTGAGATGATACATGCCAACCACTTAGTACATAGTAAGTGCTCAATAAACATATCGTCTTGAGGGATGCCACAGCTGAATGGTTGCTGTCAGCACTCCAGAACTTTAAAACCCTTTATCTCTCTCATGTCCATTAACTCGACTATTGTCTCTGTCTAATTTTGGCTACTAAAAGCCCTGCTTCTCTGAACGTTTTTGGACAAGGACATTTAGGCTTCTGCAGAATGATCTTCCAAGGCCCAGTAGAGACTTGGAAGGGGAGTGCCCAGAGAGTCGTACATCTTTTATTTTTGTGTTCTTGTCCTCATGTGCCCCTTAAAGCGGGCCTGCTCGTGAAGCCACCAGCAGTTGGGGAATGGTGATTACCAGAAGGGGCTTTGCCAAAGGTTGTCCTCAAGGTGAGAAGTAGTAGCTGACTCTAACTTTATTCTCCTTCGCCCAAGCCTGTGCTATAGCAGGTGATAGAAAATATGGCACCAGAGGGGCATCTAGGACCAAAGTGGAGTATTGTTGTTCTTAGAAGGGGGGAAACATTAGTAGACATTCTCCTGTGGAAATGAAGGAGATTTAGATCACAAATTCCTGGGTCCAGGCAGCTCACCCTTGCTCAGAGCTCAGTTTCTGAAGATGAGTCCAAAGGTGAGGCCAAGAAATAGCCATCTCTTTCACCTGCCTAACTCCTACTTATCCTACAGTGCCCAGCTCAGCATCACCTCCCTCAGGAAGTCCTCCACTTTAAGTACAGTGTTCCCAGTCCACTTTGTACTTAACTCTATCATGTTAATCATACTGTATGTGATTGGCCATTTACCTGTCTGTCTCCCCAATTCAGCTATGAGCACAAATCATGTCTCAATCATAGCTTGAATCTCTAGTCCCTGGCATGTGCTAAAAAATATCTTTCTTATATTAATTTAACCAATATGCCAAATGCTTTCTAAGTACTAGAGCAGAGGTAACAGATACAAGAGCGTTAAAAAAATCATGTTTACCCCAATACATTTGAAAAACTAAGTGAAATGAACAATGTTCTAGAAAAGCATACCAACATTTACTAAGAAAAAAAATAATATGATGATCCAATTATAATTTAAGAAGTTGAATCAGTTACTAAAATTCTTCTTTCCCATTCATTAGGCAAAACGAGTATAAACTTGATACAGAAAACTTGGCAACAATAGCACCAATTTTAGACCAATTTTTATTAACATGGATGCGAAAAAACAAACAAACAAACGAACAACAAAACCCTAAGTGAATTAACTGCAAATGGAGTTTCGCAGTATATTAGAAAATAAATTATGGCTGGATGTAGTGGCTCATGGCTGTAATCCCAGCCACATGGGAGGCTGAGGCAGGAGGACCACCTGGGCCCAGGAGTTTGAGGCTGCAGTGAGCTATGATCACACCACTGGACTCCAGCCTGGGTGACGAGAGTGAGACCCTGTTTCAGATAATAATATTAATAACAAATTAGGACCAAATAGAAATCCCAGCAGTTATCTAAGGTAGTCAAGGATGGTTCAATATGAATAATATCTATTTATATAATACATATTATTAATAGGTTAGATGATAAAACCCAGATGGTTATTTCAATAGATGCCAAAAAAACTCATTGTAAACTACAATTAATTCATGCCAGAAAAAAAATCTTAGCAGACTAGGAATAAAAAGAAACTTTGTTAATTGATAAAATGTATTACCAAAAGCTATAATAAGTATGTTACTTAATGTCTTAACAGTGAAATGTAAGAAGTATGTTCACTGAAGTAAGGAACATGGCAAGAATGCCCGATATCACCACTTCTACTTAACATTGATTCTAGAGGTGCTGGACAATGCAATAGGAAAAGAAAAAGAAAGGAGTTGTAAGAAGATTGAAAACGAAGAACAGAATCAACCCCCACCCTTTACAGATAACATGACTGCACAGAAAGTCAAAGGGAATCTATAGAAAAACAGAGGAAATAAGACAGTTTTAAAATTTTTCTTGGATATAATATTAATTTTCAAAACTTTAATAGTATTCCTATCATCTGTCTGAATTAAAATAACTTTTTATCAAAAAAGTTAATTCTCCCCAAGCTAACTGAAGAATTAAATTAATTTCAAGTAAAATGGCAATAGGGTTTTCTTTTTACCTTAACCTGAAATGTATATGACAAATTAGAAAGATGCAGTGAGGTGCAGTAGTTATGAGTGTGAATTTGGGAGCCAAACTGGCTAGTTACACATCTTGGCTACAACCTGTACTAATGGCAGGTAAGTTACCTGGCCTCTCTGTGCCTTAGTTTCCTCATTGATAAGATAGGGACTACCTCATGGGATTGTTGGATAAGGAAGTTGAGCAGAGTCCAGGACTTGCATTCAGAGTCTTTTTTTTTTGAGACAGTCTCACTCCATCACCAGGCACCAGGCTGGAGTGCAGTGGCGTGACCTTGGCTCACCGCAACCTCTGCCGCCCGGGTTCAAGCAATTCCCTTGCCTCAGCCTCCTGAGTAGCTGGGACTACAGGCGCGCGCCACCACGCCCAGCTAATTTTTTTGTATTTTTAGTAGAGACAGGGTTTCACCATGTTGACCAGGATGGTCTCGATCCCTTGACCTCGTGATCTGCCCGCCTCGGCCTCCCAAAGTGCTGGGATTACAGGCGTGAGCCACTGCGCCCGGCCTCATTCAGAGTCTTTGACATCAAATCTTGCATAACTTTTTATGTGCAGGGGCCAAAGTAAGTCACTTTGTGCCAAAGTCTGCCACACATGTGTTGGTCCATTAGATCTTTTGTCCAGCAGACACTTTGAGTGCAAATTGTGAGCTTCTTTGGCTCATTGTCAGAAATAATGGACACATCTGCATGCTGTTGGCCAGAGGGCACCATGGCCAGGGCTCCAGGAATGCCAACTGCTGCCTCAGACAATAGCTACCCACCTCTACCAAGTTCCTGGAGGAGATGTGTATAGCTTGTACCTGTATCTCTTTGTTTAAGGGCTTTCTCTGGTTGCCACAGCCCTGTTCTGCCTCTCAGGCTGAACTGCCTGGGAATGAATGCCCCTGGGAGTAGGCTTCAGCCAAGAGTGTTAAGAGAGTTGGTGGGTAAAGACCCCAATTCCTCGTTCTTTAAGTGGGATAACTCTGAGTATGTGCTCTACGCTATTTTCAGAATTCCCCAGTGGAGCTATGCTCCAGTTGCCCACAGCAGTAATTTGTTGGCTAATATGCCCTTTCTTGACTGTCTTCCTCTCTTGTCTCACTTTCCCACACCACTTCCTGTGTGTCCTGGAATTGCTCTCCCATAAACTGCTTGCACCAGAATCTGTGTCTCAGGATCTGCTTTTGACCTCAACTAAGAGAATTTTAGCTTTTGAAGTGAGGATTTCCCTGTGAACTTCCATTTTCCACAACTCAATCCAGCTTTACATATCTCACCACATGCACGCTGGTTACTGGGAAGGAAAGGACCGACACAGATGTAGCCAGGGCCTCCCCCGGAGTGCTGAATTGTGACTTCTCTCACCAGAAAACATGGCCCATCTGTGAGCTGGAATCTGAACAGTTCTTCGTGTGTGTGTGTGTGTGTGTGTGTGTGTGTGCAGGAAGGTCTTCTCTCCAGAGGTGGGCATGAAGCACCCATGATTTGCTAGCCCCTGTGCTAGTCACTGGGGGCACTGATATGAGCGAGCCGTTGTCCTCGCCTTGGAGAAGTCACAGGGCAAATGTGATATTTCAATTCTTTGAGATTCACACTAGTAGTCCTGTGTGCAGATGATTATTGGAGCAGCAAATTGGAGCGCTAAGTTGGAGTTTTGGAAAGCAGTCTTAACCAAACAAATGGTACTGGAATTAGGTCTTAAAAAATGAGTTGACATTTGTTAGCATTTTTATGGCTCAGAGAATAGGATTAAATATGCTCAGGCTCTTAAAGCTTCCACCTGGAAGTGACACACACCACTTCTGTTCATGTTCCATTAGCTAAAGTGTCTCATGGTCACACCAAAATTCAAGTGGGTGGGGGAGTACAAGTCTACCATGTGCCTATAAGGAGAAGAGGAAGAAGATTCATTACTAGATCTTAATGCTCCCACAGTTGGGTTTTTAGTTCCTCTGTCATAGTTGTTTTTTAGGGATTAGTCCTTTCGATTTAAAGCCAAGTCATTCCCTAGGTAAAGGAATAGGTGGAGTAGGACTCATTTCCCTCTTGGATCCCATGGGTAAGTGGACACATCTTGTACTAATCATGTCTTATTGTCTGTATTCTGATACTTTGACATTTGGGGTCTTGCAGACCCTGGAGAGACTGCCCCTTCTAGGGTTAGCTAATACCTAGAAATAGTCAACAACTCACCTGTGAGCCTGTGAGCATAGTTTTCTAATGTAAACCTATACAGAGCCTATACCTCCAAAACCTGTATTATTGGGTTCTCACACGCCAACTCACTATCTACCTGTCCTAATTACTCCAGGGCCAGGTACCTAGACAACTAGGGACAGCCCCTATGCCCCAGAGCTGCTGGAATTATTCAAACAAGCCAATCCGGAATCTGCTGCCCCTGCCCTGTCTGCTCCTTCCTGCGGAAACCACAGTAAAGGCTCTTACCCACAGTCCTCCCCTCTCCTGCTGCCTCCTGACTGACCTGGCACTTCCCCAGTGGCTCCCCAACGGCAAGGCATATCCCCTCCTCCTGACACCTGGGAGTACCAAACTATCTTGTCATTGGCAATCATCTCCTGATGTGTTGTCCTTACCATACCTCAAGGTTAATAAAACATATTAAAACACATCTATATTCTGATATCTCAGCTATTATGATATCAGAAACTAAGAGCTGGAAGATGAACAAACAGATACTCTGGGTCTCCAGACTGGACCAGCTGGACCACTGGCTGAGACCTGAGGTTCCTCTCTTACAGATTTCCCTTGCAATCAAAGGGAAGAGAGGAGAGCTCAAGCCCCACTCCCATCTTCAAGACAACAGATGAGGCTGTGGTGCCTCCTTGGGGGAACTGAGCCATCCACTTCCTGTCTGATCAACTGCCAACATGAAGTGGCAAGATCAAGCTTTGGGGCCTTGGTGGACTTCGCTGCTGGACTTCTCAGATACCTCCTTGGTGCTGGCTCCCTCCTCAGGGAAGGAAGTGGATATGGATGGTTGCTGCTGTTGGCAGGCTACAGAAAAGTCAAATAGCTGTCTGTAGCTGACCCATTGCATATGGGTCTTCAAATTCTGGTGGATATTGTTCTACACCTCTGGCCAGAGTTAGTGGGACCAACACTGTGGAAATTTGGCCAGTAGGAAGTGCTCCAGGTGGGATTTCCAGACTTATGTATGGTCCTGGCTCTATTATTAGTTGCCACGTTGTGCATTCCTCACTGGGTCTCACTCTTCTCATCTGTAAAATAGCCACAGCAGTCTTATTTCCCCGACCCGGAGTATTTCTGTGAAGACTGGTTTACACAATCTGCAACAGAGGTATCTGCAAAAAAACAAAACAAAGAAAAATGAAACAAACAAAAAAATAAAACTACAGTGAGCATTATAATTAATGGTGAAATATTGATAGTTTTCATTCTGAGATCAGGAATGAGAAAAACAAAGGTGTCTGCTACTATTACCTCTTAACAAAATTATACTGGTGATACTAGCCAGTGCAACAGGCAAGAAAAACAAACAAAACTTATAAGAAAAAAGAAAAAAACTAAAACTCTCATTTTTACAGATGAGATAGAAAATGGTATTTTTTGGAAGCCAAAAAATCTACAGATGAATTACTAGAATTAATAAATGAGTTTGGCAATGTTGCTGGATACAAGGGCATTATATAAAAATCGATTTATACTATGTTTCAGACCTATATTGCTAAGTAACAAATCACCCCAAAACTTTGTGGCTTAAAGTAAAAATAATCATTTGTTATCTTTCATGGTTTCTGTGCATTTTGGATTCAAGAAGGGCTCATCTGCACAGTTCAGGCTTCTTCATGTGGGTGCAGCCAGATAGCAGATGGAACAGAAACAGCAGGGGCTGGCACAGCCGGGGACTGGCTAGGAATCCCTCTTTACTTAGTATCAGGGTCTCTGCATATGATTTATCTGTGTGGGTTAGTCTGGGCTTCTTCAATGCATGGCAGGCTAAGAGTTCTTATATGATGACTTACTGTTCCAAAGAAAAAAGTCCTAAGAGAGGGAGTCAGGTAGAAGTCCTATTAACTTTTATGACCTAGCTAGCCTCAGAAGGCACACAGATTCATTTCTGTCACACTGTTTTTGTTAAAACCCATTCACTCAGACTAACCTTTTCCCAAGGGGGAAGAGTGTCAAAGAATTTGTGTAAAACAACACTGTACTGACAACAAACAGAAAATAAAGAAACCATTCATAATAGCAACAAAAAATATCAAGGGCTAAATCTAATAAAAGATGTGCAAGGTCTCCACATAGAAAACTACAAAACAATGCTGAGATAACTTTTTAAAAACCCAAAATAAATGAAGGGACATACCATGTTCATGGATAAGAACTTTTATTAAAAATGTTAGTTTTATTCCAATTGATCTAAAGCTTCAAAGTGATACCAATTGAAATCCCAGCAAGATTGTGTCAGTGTGTTTGTGTGTATGTATATAAATACGTATGCTGATTTCAAAATTTCTATGAAAATTCAAATATCAAGAATAGCCAATACAGTCTTAAAGAACCAAGTGGGTAGACTTATTTCATGGGACATTTAGACTTATAAAGCCACAGTAATCCAGACATTGTCATAATGGCACAGGGATAGAACAATATGCTAACAGAATAGAATAGAGAATTCAGGAACAGTCTCATGCACATACAGACTACTTGATTTATGAGAATGTTAGCACTGGAGAAGAATATGTGTGTGTGTGTGTGTGTGTGTGTGTGTGTGTGTGTGTTGATGGGGGTGGTGGTGATCTTTTTAATAAAGAGTGCTAGTCAGTTGGATATCCAGATGAAAAAAATAGGACCATGGAAAATTTTTTCTGATGAGGTGTGGCATTGTATTTCCAGAAACAATGACTGCTGAAATCTCTATTTGGAAGTTCTTTCCTTTCTGAGTTATAATTTCCCTCTGTTGTTCCCAAGGCTTCAGTAACTGCCTGTTTCCCATACCTATCTTTTGTTGATGGATCTTTCTAATGGTCCTAGTTCTAGGCCAGGACCAGCAAAGCCCAAACAGCAGTTGAGAACTAAGTTCTAAGCTAGCTCCTGAGCGGTCAGGAAGCTCAAGTCCTTTTCTCCAAATGGCATCCTATATCCTGATGCCACACAAGAATGCCATTCTGACTGACTTCTGCCTCCTGGCCTCTCCCAGTCAGACACATCTGGAGCAGTCAGCAGTCAGGCAGTGGAGATTGCTAGCGTAGACAATGCTTGCATGAAAAGGGGGGGATGGGGGTGCAACAGTCTAGCAACCAGCTAGACTGTTGGTTGGGGGAGGAATCCCGTTTCACAGTCACCTTTCTGACCCACCATCAGACCCATCCCCTTCCCATCCCATTTTCTCCCTTTCCTCATTCCAAGAGATGGTAACTGCGGGCAGATCCTAGGCCCCTCTTCAGACCTTTGGGCACTCGGCATTCCTACCGCCCTCCCCCTCCCTATCATTAAAAGGGGCGGGGTCCTTCTGCTTTCTCCAGGTGGTTTCAGTTCTGGATCCTTTGGGGGCAGTGGAGTCCACCCACTTGGAGTTCCATTACTGGTGCTGCAAGTCCTTGACTCAGTTTCTCCATATGTGAGTGAGAGTTTAAGTGTGGCAATCTCCGGGGGGGCCTCTCAAGCTGACTTAGACCAGTGAGAAGAGGAGGGGGACGGGCATCCTAAGAGCAGCCTCCTCAGGCTCTGGCCAGAGTCCCCCAGGTAAGGCAGCACCCATCTTCAAAGTGGTCCTGTTACCACCTTCCTCTTCTCCCCCGCCCCCCACGCCGAGGGGCAGGGGGCTAGCGACGCCCCCAGTATTTAGGGCAAAGAGTGTCCCACTTCTGCGGAGGGTGTCGTTCGGGCTTCTCTTCTCTCCTCACTGTGGGTGGCGAAAGGCGGGACGGAAAAGCGCCTTCAGGACCGGCGTGCCCCCCTCAGGGAGGCAGGGCCAGGCGGGGGACCCGGCGGCGGCCCAGCTCGGGGGAGGGACCTGCCCGCCCGGCCCGGGCCCCCGGCCCTCGGCAGCGCCGGAGGCCGGAACAATAGCGCGCGCAGGCGGGGCGGGGGGCGGGGGCGGGGCGCTCCTCCGGGCACCGCCCCCGGTCCGCCCCCCGCGCTCGCAGTCCCGCTTGCACACTGGCTCCACCCGCCGCCCGCCCAGGCACTGCCCGCGGGAGCCGCCGCCGCCGCCGCGCCCGCCATGGACGTCCGCCTGTACCCCTCGGCGCCTGCGGTGGGCGCGCGGCCCGGGGCCGAGCCGGCCGGCCTGGCGCACCTGGACTATTACCACGGCGGTAAGGTAGGCGGGGGCGGGCTGGGGCCCCCGGCGGGCGGGGCCGGAGTCACCTGGCGGCTCGGGACTCGGGCGCTCCCGGGGTCGCACGGGGCCGCGCACATCAGTACCACCGACGGGCACGGGCGGCTCACCTCGATCCCCTCGCGGCCACGCTCGCTCCCTGTTGTGCGGATCGCGGGCCGAAGTCATCCAGACAGCCACCGTGCGACGACACAGTGGCCCCCTCACCCGCGTCCCCTGACAGCCTCGCAGCCCTTCCCAAGCCGACGCACAGGGACCCGCGGCCACGCGCGGATAGCCAGGCACCACTTCCACGGTCGCACCGTCCCACGCCAGTCGTCCTGACAGTCATTTACACACCACGACACGCAGCCACTCACCCACAAGCAGCCTCGCCGCCAGAGACGAGTCACCCACGCACGCTCCGATGCCACACACACCGTGACATGCCCCCATCCGCTGTCACAGCTAGGCGCAACTGGGTACAGTCACACAAAGAAGTCGCTCGACAGTCACACGCACGCAGTCATCACGCCTCACCCCGGGCGCACGCGGACACACACAGCCACCCCCTGGACGGGGGAGCCTCAGACGCGATCGTCTTGACGGCCGCACAGTCCCACAAGGTCACACCCAGGGACCGCCACGCCGCGGTCATCCACACTAGCGCGTCGAGGTTTAACTTCTCAGCGCCGCTGCGCACTAATTGGGCGGTTTACTAATTGGCCGTCTCTGCCCGGCGGGGCCTCGGATTCTGAGTAGGCAGCGGCCAATCGAGGCCTGTCCCCTTCCGGGAACGGTGAGCAGGCGTCCCTCCAAGCTGGGGCTGTAGTGTGGGACACCCTTCCTCCTCCATATTTTCAAGATCGCCGCCCCCCACCAGCGCGAGGTCCCCGCTGCGCTCCGCCGGGCGCGTTCCCAGCGATGGAGGCTCGCGTGCCTGGAACCCCAAACCCAAGGCGTCAGGTCTCACTGCCCCGCCTGACCCAGCCCGGGATGGGTTGGGCGCCTCTGCAGAGTCCGCGTTTCCTTCGGTGTCCGGGGAGGGAACTTTCAAACTTAGTTAGGAAGCCAGACTGTCCGCGCGTCCGCCAGTCGGTGCGTCGGTCCGGGCCGGCTGGAGCCGAGCGCGGCTTTTCGTCACTCGGAGCCCGGATTGAACAGCGCGCGTGGGTTTCCCGTGGCCTCGGCGCAGACGCGCGGGCTCCGTGGCGATGTATGGTGAGTGCGCGTCCGGTGGCTGGATCCGCAGCCCCCAGGATCTCTCCCCCAACCTCGGAGGCCTTTTTCGTCCGGCCCCTGGTAGTGGGGCTGCCGCAGGATGGGGGCGTCCCGGCACGGATCCCGGGATCTCCCCGGGCTTCAGGCCCTAGGGGGAGCGGCCTCTGACAAAGCACCCCGCAATTTGCCGGGGTCGGGAAGGGTCCGGGCCACCAGGGCCTGCGCGATATGGGGCGGGGGTGGGTGACAAGTGAGGTCTTGCGAAGAGTGGGGGGTGGTTCTCTTTTGTCCAGTGACCTGCAAAGTTAGAAGCCGAAGAGGGGGGGATGGTAACCTCAGGAGAAGGCCGGGAGCTGCCTCCAGTCTGATGGAGGGAAAATAGATTAAAAGTAGCAAGTGGAGTTTTCAGGGAGGAGAAGGTTGGGTGTGAGGGCAGTTGATCTGTCTTCTGCCCTTGGCTTTGTTATTTTTAAAAATGTGAAGTTGGCGAGGTAGGTTCCAGCCTCTGGTTTGGGCGTGTGGGTGGGTTAGGCATTTGTGCGTCAAAGTCTGAGTGGGTAGGGGCTTAGCCTGGAGCGCTCCCTTTGAAGGTGGTGTTTCTGTAGATCTCGCCTGGGTGGGGCTGTCCCAAATAGGGACCGTTGGAGGCAGGACTCAGCCGAGGCCCCTGCTTGATTCTCATGCCTTGTAAACCTCTGACTCAGCACCAGAATCTGTGCGAATCTCCTCAGGAAGGGCCCGACAGGGAGGGAATGAGAAGCCGGCGATTCTGGTTTCTGTGTGTGATGTAGAACCCCTGGCCCATATGTGGAGAATGTGTCCAGAGTGGGGCGGGGCACGGGTGAGGGTGGGGGATGCAGCTGAGCCACTGGATAGGTGAAAGGAAGGTCTGACCTTGCACTTGGATGTGAAACCTGCTACTCAGTCCTTCAGGCTAGAGCAGGGTGAGGCGGGAGGGGAAAGGTCAGTGTACTCATCTAGGGGCGAGAGGTCTTTTGGTAACGAATTCCCAAGTGGGCGTGGCCTCAGTGGTGGTGGTTGGGGGGTGGGGTCAGGCTGTGAACAGAAACTCCCCTTTTCTGGCTCAAGAAGTGAATGGGGTGTGGTTGGGGAGGGAAATGCTCAGGCTCCACCTTTAGTCACTATCAAAGCTGGAGGGGAAACCGAGGCTCAGAGTGCAGTAGTGACAACACTTGGGGTCTGTAGGCTGGGCTGCATCCACACATTGGGGGGTGGACGCACCCACGCAAAGCGGGGGGCTCTCCTCCCTGGAGCCCAGACAAGAGGCTTGTTGCACAGGGCGCCAGGCTTTATATACATAAGGGCAAGCATTTGCCTAAGTGATGCCTGACAACTATGGGGCAGTTGACCTGGAAGGGCCCTTGGCGACCATCCCCTTGGCGACCGTCCCTTGGCGACTGTCCCCTTAGTGATCCTCTACACAGAGATTCCCAGCCTCTTTAAACCAAAGTCACGGACATTGGTTGTTCTTTTGGTATCTTTTGTTTGAGAAAATACACACTGAGGAAAAGCTGCTGTGGTTATATTTTTGCTTTGAAATAGATGTGTATTTTATTAATCACAGTAATATTAGCATGCATTGGAAAAATAGCTTACCAGGTATGAAGAAGACCCATTACTATTTAATGTAATAAAGGTGCTTTTTGAGCATACAGATTTGTGGCCCCGTGGCCCCCATGGATCTGTGGCTCCATGCTGGGAACCATTGGTCTCCTTCTTCTTTGCATTACAGAAGGGGAAACTGAGTCACGGAGGAGCATACTCACAGATTACACGGCAAGTAAAGAGCCAAGATGAGGCCTGAGCCCAGGTTTCTGGACTCCCAGCAGGACACTCATTCGGCCTCTTTGCAAGTCTCTGTCACAGTTTAGGGGTTTACAGCCGTAACATCTTTCTTAGGGTAACTATGAACTCCATTCGGATTTTGGCAAGGCACTTTACCAGGCTGGGGGGGGGAGTTGGGGAATCCTTGCTCAACTATGGCATACTAGTGTAAACTGGCCATCGGAACTGGGCAAGCCTGGGTTCCAATATCCATCTGTTGCTTAGCAGCCTAGGGCAGATGATTTTTAGCTCATTTTCTACTGAGATATGATTTACATACAATAACATGAAGATTTTAAGTGTACAGTTCCATGAGTTTTGACAAATATTAACACCCATGTAACCAACATCCCAGTCCAGATGGAGAACATTTCCCTCATCTCAGAAAGTTCCCTCATATCCCTTTACAGTCAGCACGCCCTATCCCCCACCTCCAGAGGCAACTACTTATCTATTACCAATGCTTTCTTTAAGTTCAACTTAGGTATATTAACCATGTTTAAGTTCTAGAACTTGATATGCAACATAAACATTTGTGTGTCTATCTTTTTGCTCAATGTAATGTCTCCAGCATTCATCCATGTTGTTGTATATATCCTAGTTTGTTCCATTTAATTGCTGAATAATCCTGTGTAAATATCATACAATTGGTTTATCATTCACCTGCAGATGGATATTTGGGTTTGTTTCCAAGTCCGAGCTATCGTAAGTAAAGCTGCTGTGAACATTCTTATACAAGTCTTTTTGTGGGCGGGGAACATCATTTATTATCTCTGAGTCTTGGTGTTCTCTCAAAGACAACATTGCCTGCCTGTGAGTTTCAGGAGGGTTAAGTGAGGTAATACAGGTTGCGACAGTTCTTGGCACATACCAGCTCCTAATTAGATAACAACAATGTCAACCATCTGGGGCCTATTCCAGGAAGAGGCTTAGCATCTCTGTTCCAGCATCCTTCATCCCTGAACTGAACGTCCTTCAAGGCCAACCTGGGTACCACCTTCCCCATGTGGTGTTTCACAGCCAGCAAGCTTCTCTTTCCCTCCAGGCTTCCTAAAGAACTGGCACTGGATAGGATGTGGCATGTTCTGCCATCCTTCATTCTACCAACAATATTTATTGAGCGCTTCTTGGTGCTAGGCACCGTGCAAGGCAATGGATGCTGCAGCAGTGAACAAAAGTCACTCAAATCACTGCCCTCTGGAGCTTCTCTATCAGTGTGGGACTCATAAATACATGGTCTCATGATTGATGGCAATACGACTTTGGAGAAAAATGGAACAGGAAGAGAGTTGGGGGTCCCAAGGCCTAGGGCTGGCTTGTGATTTTAAATAGGGAAGTTGAGGAAGGTCTTGTGATCTAGAGTAGTGTTCTCAAATCTGTGGACACATGAAGAATCATCTGGCAATATTTTTTTAGATTTAATTTAATTTGAAGTTCTGGGATACATGTGCGGGATGTGCAGGTTTGTTACATAGGTAAACGTGTGCATTGGTGGTTTGCTGCACCTATCAACCCATCACCTAGGTGTTAAGCCCTGCATGCATTAGCTATTTACCCTGATTCCTTCCCTCTCTCCCCCACGCCCCCTTGACAAGCACCGGTGTGTGTTGTTCCCCTTCCTGTGTCCGTGTGTTCTCATTGTTCAGCTCCCACTTATGAATGAGAGACATGCATCATTTGGTTTTCTGTTCCTGTGTTAGGTTTTCTGTTCCTGGGTTAGTTTGCTGAGGATAATGGCTTCCAGTTCCATCCAGGCCCCTGCAAAGGACATGATCTCATTCCTTTTATGGCTGCATAATATTCCATGGTATATATGTACCACATTCCCTTTATCTAGTTTAACATTGATGGGCATTTGAGTTGATTCCATGTCTTTCATCTGGCAAGATTTAAAAAACAGATTCTTGGGCTCCATCCGCAGAGACTCGATTCAGTTGGTCTGGCATGGGGCCCTGGGAATGTGCATGTCTAATGAGCTCTCCAGGTGATGTGACTGCTGATTCAAGGACCACATTTGTGTAGCGGTGGTTTGGTTGTTTGTGTACAGGTTTTGTGGGCTCCTGGCAGGCAGGAGTTCTGCCCAGCACCTGGCATGGTGGCTGACCCATAATTGCTCAGTAAATATGTGCTGGTGGGTGAAGGATTCCACTTTCCACCCACACAGCTCTGGGCACAGCATCTTGTAAGGATGAGACATGGACAAGCTTGGTTAATGAATGATTGGAGACTCTTTTTGACACAAATTCATGAAGTGGGGTTAAACTATGGACTTGATCTGAACTTGACCTATGTGAGGCCTGCCCAGCATCCTTTGTGGGTGAGATTCCCACAGCTCCTTTCTGCAGGGGCACAGACGGCTGCGAGTGGGTCCCATGGAAGGCACCCTGGGACGGGTGGGCTTAGAGCTGAGATGGCTGGTCCCAGGGAGCGCTTAGATGAATGTCTGCATCTCTGCTAGGAGGCTCTCATTTACTTTCCATCTAAGTATGTTCCCCATAGCTCCTCTCCTAACCTGTGCTGGGGCCTCCTCCAGGAAGGACCCCAGGACTTTTGCATGGTAGGAGTAGCAGCCCCAGCCTGGCACTGCTCCCCTCGTCTGCTGGGTGACCTGGATCCTATCAGTGCCCTTCTTTGGGCCTCTGTTTTCCTGTGTGCAAAGGGAAAGCAAATCAGTGATCATCAGCCTAGAGGGATGGTGTGGGGTGGAAATATAATGAAATACAGGCTGGGGACATCCTTTCTGACTATGGAGGGAATCCTGGGAGGGAATGCTGGTGGGATGGTGCTTTTTGAGGAGATGGGCCTGCTATCTTTCAGAGGGCAGGAACCACTGAGTCTGCCTTGATCTTTGTATTCCCAGTGCTAGCCTGACACATAGGTGCTCAGCAAATATTTGCTGAATGAATGAATGAATCTAGGCGTTGCCAGTTGTAACCTGTGGCTTGAGGAACTTAGCATCTGTTTGGCTGTTGTCATCTGAATACTTTGTGGGGCACAAGGAGTCCAGGGCAGGACAGGGCAGAGGCTCAGAGTCTTTGGCTGACATTCCATTCCTAGAGGAGCTTCCCCCAAGTGGGCTTAGAGCACAGAGCCTGGCACACAGAGCAGCTGGTAGGTGGGAAGAGGAGCTGAGTCTGCATGAAAGACAAGGTCCTGTGCCTCCCCCCTTATGGGATTCTGTAGGGTGATCTGTTTTGCTTCTCTGATTTCCTAGAGTTGGTCTCAGGATATGAAGGCATCGTGGATTGTGGAATCTGGCAGACTTGGGTTTGAACACTCCCTTCACCACCATCAGGGCAGGCCAGTTATTTAATCACCCTGGGCTCAGTCTCCTCATCTGTAAAATGGGCACACTGACATCTCCCCCTTTGGAGCTTGAGGGTTGGAGATCATGTATGTGTAGCACTTGACCCCAGCAGGAAATGCTTTCATTTTCATCCACAAAGAGCAGCCCAACTGAAAGTTAAAATGGAACCTGCTTTTCTGCACCAGCTACTGGAGGATGCCCCACAGCCGCCCCGCCACGTTTTTTTTTTTTTTTTTTTTTTTTTTTCTAGAGACGCAGTCTTGCTCTGTTGCTCACGCTGGAGTGCAGTGGTACAATCATAGCTCAGTGCAGCCTCAAACTCCTGGGCTTAAATGATCCTTCCGCTTTAGCCTTCCAAAGTGCTGGGATTGCAGGCATGAACCGCCGCTTTCTGGCCCTGGGCTGCTAGCAGTCCCGACATCAGTTGCTTCCATGTCTTGGTTCCTTGACCTGACTTTCCTGAGCCTTTGGGTTGAAGGAATCTCTTATTGGAGTGTCCAGGATTGTGAACTGGGAGAGAGTTGCTCATTTCCTCTACCTTCTGCTACCTTCTTGAATCTGTGTACCAGATAAAGTGGGTTTTGGAGGCAGAGAAAATTGGTTCGCATCACAGCTGCACCATCCAGTGGCTTGGGCAGGTGACCTTGTGCCCATCACTTAGCTGCTCAGGTCTCAGTTTTCTTATCTGTACAAGGGGGACAGAAATGCCTGTCTTCTATTGCTGTGAAGATCAGATGAAAGTAATAGGTAATGGAAATTCTGTCTAATCTAGAATGCTGTTTCCCAGCCTTGGCGCTTGGACATTTTGGACCAAATAACTGTTTGTTGTGGGAGTTGCGGCATGCATGGTAGAATGTTTAGTTGTATCCCTGGCATCTACCCAGTAGAGCCAAGAGCATCCCCCTACCCCCAGTCATGACAACAAAAATGTCTCCAGACTTTGCCCCTGGTTGAGAACCAATGGTGTGGGAAGAAAGTGTAGCACAGGTAAACTAGAAGACGGCGGTGAAGAGAGTCGCAGCACTGCAGCAGGGCCCGTGTGTGCTTTCTGGCCAGGGTTTCAGTCCACTGTCTTCCTTCTGTCATCTTGTATCCACGGAGTTGGCAGTCATCCTATTTACATGGATTCAAACCTACAGGGTGATTTTTCAGCATGGTTTGGGAGCAAGTAAAAACATATGGCAAGTAATTATTAACCTAATGAGTTGTGGTAAATTGTAATTTTATATCTTCGTGAAACGATGTTGTATGACACAGGATAATAAATTTTGATCAATTTCCCTGATATTTAAAACCTGCTGCCATACAATTGCTAATCCTGGTGCCTGCTAGGATGCGCCACGTGATTGTGGGTTTTTCAGTATTTAATGGCCTGTTTACTGCTGGGTTTCTCAGATGTTCAACAGCTTTTTATGCGGTGCCTACCGGGTGCTGGGGGATTCAGCCCTGTCCTGGAGGCTCAGTGACTCAATAGAAAAGTTTTATTTACCGGGTGAATGGCTATGTGGATTTGTAATCAATTGGCTCAAAATGCAGAGTGATAATTAAATATAAAATTGGCTGAGCAGTGCCAGTGCCAGGAGTCTGGGAAGGTTTTACATGTTGAAGTCTTATAGGAATGCCAGGTGGGCTACCTGGGGGTGTGTAGAGTGGAGGGGGGTGTTCCAGGCAGAGGGCCACTGCAGGGGTGGTTTGGGGACACTGTCAGCCTATGGAGGGGGAAACCTGCCTGCATGGGAGCTGGGACAGCAGCAGAGGTGGTTATGAAGAGCCTCGCACCCCAGCAGAGATGGTTATGAAGAGCCTTGCACCCCAGCCTGTTGCGCTTTTAAGCTGAGGAGCGCCTGGAACCAGGGGTGCGATGCACAAGTACAGAACGTGTCACGTCGCTGGATTTTGACCGTTCTCTACCACTGTCTCTTGGTTTTCTGCTGATGGAAAGTCTAATGACTTGTATTCGATTCCACCAGTAGCCCGCGATACTCTGCTTCTCAACCTTTAGCCCAACAGAATCACCTGGAGCTCAGTTAAAACAAGACTGCTGGCTCCACTCTTAAAAGTTCTGACTCAGCAGGTCTGCGGAGGAGCCGAAAGTGGGCACTGCTAGCAAGTGGAAGGTGCTGATGTTGCTGGTCCAGGAAACACGCTTGGGCGGGGGGAGAAGCTGGCCTGGCCCGTCCTGTGGTTCTGATGACGCCATCCCACAGGGAGCTGTGGTGCTAAGGTGGCTTTTTAGGATTGTCCCAGGTGGAGGTGAGGGGACTGCCAAGCCCTTGATTCCTGCAACATTCAGCCATTTCAGCGTAAGTGAGAGGCCTAAAAGTGAACAGCAGGCAGTTCCCTTGGACAAAGGAGTTCCCCTGCAGTAGAGGGCAGTCCCACTGAAGGGCGAGCTACAAGCCCAGCAGCTGATATTCCTGGGGTTGGGGGTGAGCATTTGGAAGGGGGCTGGGGAGTACCACTATGTCCATTTTGGGAGAGATGCATCCTGGGGAGAAAATACACCTTCCTCTTGGTTCTCAGGAAATCAAGGGCCAGCATGCGGATGACTTTCCGTGACTATCACTTACTTGCTCAGGTTCTCCTTTGTCTCATGACGTGAGAGAGATGTGCCATCTGCTCTGCGTACAAAATGCAGGGGTAGTTACTTCTTGGGTCCAAGGGAAGACAAGTGATAACTAATGGGGTTTTTAGGGGCGTAAAGATGCTCTTAGATGCTCCAGGGTAGGATTCCAGAGTCCTTGCACTGAGCTGTCACACGTTTTCCTGTGTGTTAGGGAGGACTCCAGATGGGTCTCCAAGGAGCTTCTGGGCCATGCTTAAGGAGGTCACCTCTGGGCAAAGCGAGGGCTTCCTCTTTGGGCTGGAGTCCTGTCTAGTCAACAAGAGGCCGTCTATCCTGCCCTGCCTCGATGCAAGTCAGTGTCCCTGGCTTTGCCTTTCACCTTCACTGAGCTCCCAGGAAGCCCAGAGGCAAAGAGTGGGTCCCTTGTAGCCATGACACAGGCTGTCATGGTGTGGCTGTTGTTCATTAACTCACTCCCAACTGCACTTCACTTTTCTATCATTTTCTCCTTTATCTTGAGTCCTGCTGCTCTTTTATTTTTAAAAAATTGATTTTGGGCCAGGTGCGCTGGCTCGTGCCTGTAATCCCAGCACTTTGGGAGGCCGAGGCGGGTGGATCACGAGGTCAAAAGATCGAGACTATCCTGGCCAACGTGGTGAAGCCCCATCTCTACTAAAAATACAAAAATTAAGCTGGGCGTGGTGGTGTGCACCTGTAGTCCTACCTACTTGGGAGGCTGAGGCAGGAGAATTGCTTGAACCTGAGAGGCAGAGGTTGCAGTGAGCTGAGATCATGCCACTGCACTCCAGCCTGGTGACAGAGCGAGATTCCATCTAAAAAAAAAAATGCATTTTGCTCTTTGTAAGACACACAGAAGTTGTGAAGTCCCCCTCACTCTCTGTCCCTGTCCCCTTCTCCCCACGCAGCCCTGTGTCCTGGGGTATCCACTGGAAAAGACGTGGAGTGTGTACTTCCCATCAAACCCATTCTTTAGTTCCCCCACTTTTAATACGTTCGCTTTTATTTCTGTAATCATTTTTTCATTTTCCCAGAATTCCAAATTTCTTGATTGATCTCATATTATGGCGGTCTATTCTTCTTTTATGGATATGTGACTATCTTGAATCTCTTTGAAGATGGTAATTCAATTTTTTAAAAAGTGGTCTTTTGTTTCCTGCATTTAAGTCTGTTTCACTGGTGGTTCTTCTGCTCACTTTTAGGCCTCTCTTTTATGCTGATATTTTCTACAGATGCCTGGTGATTCTTGGTTGACATTTAAATGTGTAAATAGTGGGGGAGTCTAGATCTGTCCTGTGGTTGTGAGTTTCCTCAACACGGGTGGGAGCTGTGACTGTGTGGGTGGGCAGCGTGGATGATGAGGAGAAATGCCCTGTGTGTGGTGTGTGAGTACAGACCCCACTGCCGTGTGGGATGAACCTACGACATCCTTGGGGGCCTCTCTGCCCCCTCAGGTAGGCCAGCAGTTACACCCCAGGGCATTGATGCACTTTTTTCCAGCCTCGTGCCTACCTGCAGGAGGGAATCTCCTGGGCAGATTTCTCCCTTCAGTTAGAGAATTCTTCTCCTTGGCATTCGCCTGGGGGGGCAAAACTAACAATCGGCTTCTCCCAGGGCTTTGGACGGGCGTGGGGGTCCCAGCCCAGGCTTCCTCTCTCTGGGAATGTTCTGGGGTTCAGTTAGGTGCTGAGTGCCGGCTCCTCGGTGCCCATGGGCTTCGCTGTGAGTCTGTTTCTTTGACTCCTTAGTTGCTAGCAGTCTCATAATATTTCTGATCCCAGCCTTTTCTTATTTTCTTAGGTGCCTTAAGTCTTCCTAAGAACTATGCTGGGCACATTTGTCCCTATTTTTTAGGTGAGAAGACTGAGATCCAGATGAATCGGGTCACAGAAGGGTGGTAGAAGAGGCTGTTAGGCGGAGCTGGAATTCGGCCGAGCTCTCTCTGCAGCTGTCAGGGTGCCAGGGGGAGCTCACTTCCTCCTGCTGCGGGGGGTGGAAGAGTGCATCGCTGGCCCCTGGTTTTAGTACACCTTTACATTACGCCTAATTAAAATGTGCTTATCTCCAAGCTGAGCCTAATTTGCAGGAATGATTTAGTAACTTGTTGGAAATGAATCGACTCAGTACTATAACCCAGGGGGTCAATCCATGCATACATTTTATTGTTCTATTGTGCTGTGTTTTGACTTGAACTGAACTTTACGATGTGGAAGCTGGACCCTGGGCCCTTTGTGTCTCATTTATTCTGCAAATATTTACTGAGTGACTGTGGGGTGCTGTTTACATGATGTAAGAAGGCCTCCCACCTCTGCTTCCATGCTTTCTCTGTTCTCTGTGTCCACCTGAGACGGAAGTTCATTTTTATGCAAACCCAGATGTTGGATCCAAATGTGACTTTGAGTTTGATGGAAGTGCCTGGGTTCGTTTCCTGACACTTATAAGCTGTGTGACTTTGGACCTGTCACTTAGCCTCTCTGAGTCTTGGTTTCCTGGCTTAATCACATTTTTTTTTGCATCTCAGATTGGTGGTTAGGCCTGTGGGAGGGCAAGGAAGTCTCCCCCTCCCTCATTTCTGCCTCCAGGCACTGTTTGGGTCCACTGGGCCCTCTGTAGAACAGCGAGGATAGGCCCTATCCTAGGTGTTAATGCCTTTATTAATTATACAGTCTAAGGAGCTTTTCAGTTCAGGATCGGTGTAATGCTGGTTCCCATTGGGACTGTCTCTTTTCTCTCCTGTATCAGTTCCCTTCTTTCTCATTGCAATTCCCACAGGGAGTTTTTCAGGACCAATGAAACATCCAGGCTCACAAGACGAACACAGGGGACACTTGGCACCAGTCTCCTTGAAAGACTTGGGACACAGCCTGACACAGCCTGCCAGCAAGGCACGTGAGCTGTTCTCTTCTGCAGGAGTAATTCTTGCAACAGTCTCTGCAACGGTCCACAAAGGTGGCCAGGAGCTATTCTCTTTGCTGCCCACTCCCTCCCAGGCTCTGGGTCAAGTGCAAAGGAATGAGATATACAACGGGTGGATTTGGAAGCCATCCTGGCTTAGAAGCCTTATTCTCCCAGCAGCCATATCCACTGTAACAATTCCATAGGCTTAGCTTCAAGGACCCAGGGACGTGTCAGGTACAAATGTCACTGTATCCAGGAAAATCCAAAGTATGGCTTCTTTTTCAGATATTTATAACTTATTTATAGTTCTTTCCAGTTCAGATGCAACTTACTAATCAGGGGTCATTTTTACCATAAGCAGAGTTGCCTGGTAACATGTTAACATCCCACCTTCATCAGGTTTTCAGGGAAGTTATGCTCTGCAATTAACAAAGGTGAAATTCTCTTGCAACAAGGAAAAGGATTTAGTTAACCCTTTATCCCCGTATTCATCATCCTAACTTTTTCCCTCTGAGGGTTGGTATTTTTGGCATCTCTTTTAGAAGGAAGAATGGAGTCCTCAGTATGTCCTAAATATATTCTACATTATACACATTTTCTGATTGTTCTATGTAAGACACATACACACACACACACACACACACACACACACACACACACACATGCATGCATGCGACAGGAGATACGCTTTCGAGTCATATTGGCCTGGGATTCAATCTTGGCTTTGCCACTTACGGAGAGTTAATTCCCTCCTTCCCTCCCTTCCTTCCTTTCTTCCTTCCTCCCTCCCTCCCTCCCTTCCCTCCTTCCTTCCTTCCCTCCCTCTCCTCCTTCCTTCCCTCCCTCCCTCCCTCCTTCCTTCCCTCCCTCCCCTCCTTCCTTCCTTCCCTTCCTCCCCTCCCTCCTTCCTTCCTTCCCTGCCTCCTATCCCTCCCTCCCTCCTATCCCTCCCTCCCCCTCCTCCTTCCTTCCCTCCCTCTCCTCCTTCCTTCCCTCCCTCCCCTCCCCTCCTTCCTTCCTTCCCTCCCTCCCATCCCTCCCTCCCCTCCTTCCTTCCTTCCCTTCCTCGCCTCCCTCCCTCCCCTCCTTCCTTCCTTCCCTCCCTCCCCTCCCTCCTTCCTTCTTTCCCTCCCTCCCTCCCTTCCCTCCTTCCTTTCTTCTCTCCCTCACTTCCCTTCTTCCTTCCTTCCCTCCCTC
Organism: Ateles fusciceps; assembly: GCA_036589455.1. NCBI lineage: Eukaryota > Metazoa > Chordata > Mammalia > Primates > Atelidae > Ateles > Ateles fusciceps. The sequence continues at coordinate 141,957 of JAZHEH010000847.1, forward strand.
CTTCCCTCCTTCATACAGCTATGCAAAGAGCATGCACTGCCTGCTGTATGCAAGGCTTTGTGGTAGGTGCCAGGCAGGAACAGGTGATTTAGACATGGTCCTTGTCCTTGAGAAGCATGATCTTATTAGAGACAGAAATAAACAATTTTAAGTGTGTGTGGTCAGCATTAGGTTGAAGCAGCACAGGAGAGTGGGACCCCCAGGCTATGCTGGGGACAGTCGGGAGAATTCTCAGAGGGGAGGGACACTTACCTGTGCTTGAAGGTGAGTGGAACTTGGCCAAGTGAAGAAGGTAGGGAAAAGCATTCCAGGTAGAAGGAACAACATATGCAAAGGCATAGAAGGGGCTGAGAGTGTCAAGAGATGAGGCTGAAGAAGGGAGCCCGGGACGTTTGGGAGGCTATTTATTATCCCTGGCTTCAGTTTTCTCATATACAAAATGTAATGAGCAGTGCTTACTTGTTTATGAAATTAAATGAGGTAATGATGTATGTTTAAACACCTGATGTAGTTAGCTTCAATTCCCTTTCCAAATCTGTCTACAGATGCTGAAGAGCCAGGCTTTGATTTTAAATGAGACAAGGACTAAGAGGCACTGAAGGGCCCAGGCCGCCCGCTTGCACGGTGCAGGTTTCCTCCAGCTGCTCTTGCGCGGGCCGCTTTATTGCTCCTTTGGACGGAGCACTGAATGTCTGCATGCCGTCGGGTTATGTCCTTCAGGATCAGCGAAGCACATCATTGTGTTTCTTAATGGCTCGATGCTAACAGCAACTCACGGCCTGTTGAGGTGTCCTCTGGGACAATTTTTCATCTGCCTATGGCCATGCTTCTGTCTGACACTCTATCAACATGCCCTGTCATTTGCTGCTTTGTCTTGCTTAGCTGAAAGGTGGCCACCTCCCACATGCCAGCCGGGGAAGCTTAGCTTTCCATGGAGTTTGGAGACATTTACTATTCAGCCACCAAAGATCAGGATGAGCTGAGGAGCCGTGGTGGCCACCATCAATATCTTTATGATGCATAAATTGGATCCTGTCTCTTCTCCATACAAAGTTGCTTAACGGTGCTGGGCGTGGTGGCTCACGCCTGTAATCCCAGCACTTTGGGAGGCAGAGGCGGGTGGATCATTCAAGATCAGGAGTTTGAGACCAGCCTGGCCAGCCTGGTGAAACCTCGTCTCTACTAAACATACAAACATTAGTCGGGCAGTATGGCATGTGCCTGTAATCCCAGCTACTAGGGAGGCTAAGGCAGAAGAATTCTTGAACCCGGGAGGTGGAGGTTGCAGTGAGCTGAGATTGTGCCACTGCACTCTAGTCTGGGTGACAGAGTGAGACCCTGTCTCAAAAAAACCAACCCCCCCCCCCAAAAAAAAACCAAAAACAAAGCTTCTCAATGGCTTTCCGTTGTAGCTTGATGAGCCCTTACAAACCGAAATCATATCTTCTCAGGTTTCTGCTGAAAGCCTTCCAGTGCCTTCCCCTGGTGAGCAGATAGCATTCAACTCCTTCTTTGTCCCGCAAGTCCTCATGTGAGCTTGCCCCTGCCTGTGCTTCCAGCCTCTGTTCCAGGAACCAGGCTTCATGCTGGGGACATGGTGATGAGCAAAGTCAGGGTCAGTCCCCCTCATGACTCTGTTCCAGCCACCTTGGCCTTTTTGCTATTTCTCAGACCCACCGTGTTCTTTTGTGCTTGAGGGGCTTTGCACATGCTGTTCCCTTTGCCTGGAGTGTTCATGCCCTCATTCTTCACATGGCTGGCTCCTGCTCAGCCTCTGATCTCAGCTTCATCCTCATCTTCCCAGAGTCTGACCTGCTCATCTGTGCAGTTGCCTCCCTTTTTCTCTGAGCCTCTGAGTATTTTTATTTTTTTATTATATTTTTTAAGAAGAAGTCTCACTCTGTCACCCAGGCTGGAGTGCAATGGCACGATCTCAGCTCACTGCAACCTCCGCCCCGCAGGTTCAAGTGATTCTCCTGCCACAGCCTCCTGAGTAGCTGGGATTACAGGTGCTGGCCACCGTGCCTGACTAATTTTTGTATTTTTAGTAGAGATGGGGTTTCACCATCTTGGTCAGGCGGGTCTTGAACTCCTGACCTCGTGATCCACCCACCTTGGCCTCCCAAAGTACAGGGATTACAGGCTTGAGGCACTGCACCCAGCTCTTATTTTTATTTTTAATTAATTATTTATTTATTTATTTGAGACATAGTCTTGCTCTGTCGCCCAGGCTGGAGTATACTGGTGTGATCTCAGCTCACTGCAACCTCCAATTCCTGGGTTCAAGCGATTCTCCTGTCTCAGCCTCCTGAGTAGCTGGGATTACAGGCACATACCACCATGCCCAGCTAATTTTTGTATTTTTAGTAGAGACAAGGTTTCACTGTGTTGGCCAGGATTGTCTCGATCTCCTGACCTCGTGATCTGCCTGCCTCAGCCTCCCAAAGTGCCGGCATGTGTGAGCTACCATGCCCGTCCGCCTCTGAGTATTTTTCTTCGTGGCATCATATATCTGTGAAATTACTTGGTTGTTCCCCCCTTCAGGATAATAAACTTTAAGAAGCAATAGGTCATGCTTATTTTGTTTACCATTGTGTCCCCAGCCCTAGCATGGTGTCTGATCTATAGTAGGTGCTCAGTAAAAAGTTGTTGAAAGAATGAACGAATGAATGAGGCAGATCATATTTCCCAGTGGCCACTGTAACATAGCCCAGGCTGTGTTTCTAAGAAGAATCCACTCACCCTCTCTGGGCCTCACTTATCCTGTTTATATGTTGTTGCCAGGAGGACTAAGCACATACATGTGAGGGACACAGTGTTTGGGGCCTGCAAGGGTTAATCAGTGCAAATTCTAGAATTCTTATTGTAGAAACATGCCAGGCCCATCTCAGGCTGAGCCCAAGGAGGAAAAATGAGATATGACTCCAGAGAGATGATGTTGGAAATCCTTGTCCTCATGGCTTTTAATCAGTGCTTGACTGTTTGGGGCACAGGCTGGCAGAGGCAGCCCCTGTTCTGTCCCCTTCTCATCTCCGTGGGAATGATGACCTTGCCTTTGTGAGGAGGGAGGCGTCACTCGCAGTTGCTTGGGCTGGGGTAACTGGGACACAGTTGGCATGGCCTTCGGAGATAATGAAACCTCTCTCCAGCCCGTGGGAATGTTTCTGTTGAGCAAGCAGGACTTTTTGGTGGCTTCTTTCCTAAAGTTATCACTCCTCCTCTTTTTTTTTTTTTTTTAAATTGAACTGTAAATTATGAACACTATGTTACCTGCCAAAAGTTTAGGAAATGAGGGGAAGTCACCTGCTATTATCCCGCGGTGCAGATTCCAGGGCAGTGTTTCACACTTTGCCTTCTTAATCCTCAAGGCTTGCAACCCGCACTGCCCTACTGTGGTCCACGGGAAGCCCCTTGCCCATCGCTTTCTTTCTACCTATTTCAGATGTTTATTGTTTACGCCCTTCTCTCCTTCCTCCTCTATCCCCTTCACTAGAATATCGGCTTTGCAAATATGGGGGATCTCTGTTGTTTGCTCACGGGTGGAGCCTTCAGAGTGACTCTGGTTTTAGTGTTTCTCACCCACCTGGAAAACTCCTACACACACATCACATCTTCTTTTTTTTTTCTTTTTTGAGATGAAGTCTCGCTCTGTTGCCCAGACTGGAGTGCAGTGGCGTGATCTTGGCTCACTGCAGCCTCTGCCTCCCGGGTTCAAGCGATTCTCCTGCTTCAGCCTCCCGAGTAGCTGGGATTAGAGGTGCGTGCCACTGCACCTGCCTAATTTTTTGTATTTTTGGTAGAACGGGGTTTCACCATGTTGGCCAGGCTGGTCTTGAACTCCTGACCTCAGGCAATCCCCCTGCCTTGGCCTCCCAAAGTGCTAGGATTACAGGCATGAGCCACCGCACCCGGCCTTTTTTTTTTCTTTTAAAGACAGAGTCTTGCTCTATTTCCCAGGCTGGAGTGCAGTGGCACAAACATGGCTCACTACAGCCTCACCTCCTGGGCTCGAGCGATCCTCCTGCCTCAGCCTCCTGAGTAGCTGGGACTACAGGCACATGCCACCACACTTGACTAATGTTTTAATTTTTTGAAGAGGGGTCTCACCATGTTGCCCAGGCTGATCTTCAACTCCTGGGCTCAAGTGATCCTCCCACCTCGGCCTCCCAAGTAGCTGGGACTACAGGCATGTGCCACCATGCCCAGCTAAACACACATGTTTTTTAAGTTTCTGCTCCAGTGCCACCCCCTCCAGGAGGCCTTCACAGCTGCCCTCCCCTGTGCTACTGCCCCTCCCATCCGGCATCTGTGACATGGTGGCCTCGCTGGGGCTGGGCTGCCCAATGTCCCCAGGAGACATGGGCTTCGGAGGTCGTGTCCGGACACCTGGACTTTGACTTCAGAGCGGTGAGAGATGTGGAGGTGTGCTACATTTTAGAAGAATCTTTGCAGTTGTTCTGTGGGGGGGAATATTGGCCGGGGCAACAGTGGAGGCAGGAGAGTAGTTGGGAGGTGGTGCCTGTGGCGTAGGAGGACCTGATGATGGCTTGTGGCCATGCTGTCTAATAAGGTAGCCAGTAGCCACGGGGTGGCTTTTCTTTACTTAAAATAAGGAAAAATAAAACAAAATTTCGTTCCTTCACACTAGCCATATTTTGAGTGCTCAGTAGCCACATATGGGTATTCCCCATTGGGCAGTGCAGATGCAGGCATTTCGTCCCTGCAGAGGGTTCTGTGGGTCCGCTCTGGCATGGACTGTGGTGGCGGAGTGGAGATGAAGAGAAGTAAGGGTGTGGGAGGTCACAGGAGGGAAGATGTATACGGTTTGGGAATGAGTTGGGTCTGGGGTATGATGGAGAGTGCGGTATCAAGACTCAGGAAGTAAAATTTCTGGGTCAAAAAAGAGCGAGCATTTTTATGATGCCTGATTCATGGTGATCTGTCATTTTCCAGAAGGGTCATCCCCCACTCACCAGCAGCACGAGAAAGTGCCCATTGTACCCTGCCCTCCTGGCACAGCTTATTACCTTTTGAAAACCCTTCCATTGTGTATATACCTCTTACCAAATCTGCCTTCATTTAGTGTCTAGCATGTGGACCCTGAGGTCTTTGTGATCGGGGGACTTATATGTATATTAATGCAGATTTCAATAAAAAGAGTTATGTTTGCCATTGTGGTACGGGCTGATGCTGTTTAAATGCCTTCGGTAATATCTTCAATCAGACGGCAAATAGAAAACAGGAAAGTTAGTAATAAAAAATGAATTAGGACGATTAGCGAAAGGTGAGCTGCTTCTGTCCTCAGGCGACAGGCAGAGTTGACGGAGCTTTGCAGGGTGTCTCCTGTCCAAACACGCGTCTGGATTATTGCAGCCTTCGGGGCTGGCCCTGGGGTCTTCTCTGCACATAGGATTTGGTTATTGCATTTGGTTTTGCAAAGGTCATGGACATCCCCCTCGGAGGGGCTTTGAGGGGCTCACACCAGGACTGGGGGCTCACACCCTGGGGTGGGCTGAAGGTGGGGGGGTTGGAGAGGGGTTGCTGCCCTCCCTGTCATTTCTGACTGAGGGCAGGTCAGGGTTTTCTTCCTCTCAGCAGAGACATCAGTGGGCCTTGCTCCTCTCCACACATCCTCCAGAGGCCTGGACAAATCTCATCCACCCCTCTTTCTGATACCTTCCCCCAGGGTGCTTTTGGGGAATCTTTCCTAGTTGTCTGGTGGCATGGGGCAAAGTCCCTTCAAGAAGGAAGTAAATGCAAAGGCTTTAATTGACTAACGTAGACCCTGGGGCACCAAAGAGAAACAGAATTCTCGTGACCAGGTAAGGTCACTAGAGGCTAGAGCGGGAACCAGAAGGGTGAGACGCTTCTACCAGGGTAATGTTGGGGGTCACACTCACCTGGAGCAACAGGGACCATGTTGACCCCCCACAGGGGGGTGCTCAGGCGGTCAGTGTCTCCATTACCTGGCTGATTCCTGTAGTTGATGGTCAAGTTTGGATAATGTCTTAGCTCACTGGGGCTGATGAACAGGATACCAGAGACTGAGTGGTATTTATTTATTATTTCTGACAGTTCTGGGGGCTGGGAAGTCCAAGATCAAGGCATAGCAGGTCTGGTGTCTGGTGATGGCCCACTTCCTCATAGATAGCCCTTGTTTCACTCTGGCCTCACATGGTGGAAGGGGCCAGCTAGCTCTCTGGGCTCTTGTTAATAAGGGCACTGATCTCCATAAGGAGGGCTCTGCCACCATGACATAAGCAGCCCCCAAAGGCCCTGCATCCTGATACCATCAGGATTTCCACATGTGAATTCTGTGGGGGAAGCAGCATCCAGACCGTGGCAGATAACACGCATATTAGCAATACGATCGTCAAGACGGAGGGGTGGGTTTGGTCAATACCCATGTTAGTTGCTAATCCCCACAGAGGGCTGGTGACTGCCTACCTCAAGCCAGCACATCTGAAACTGAAGAGCACCTGAATCATGTGGGGGTCTTGTGAGAATGCAGATTCTGATTCAGTCAGTCTGGGTGGGGCCAGAGATCCTGCATTTCTAACAAAGTCTAGATGATGCCGGTCAGGGGGCCATGCTCTGAGAATCAAGGTGTTTGTGTGAGGCTGACATTCTAGAAGCAGAGGCTCAGACGAAGGTTCGTGTGTGAGAGGTTCGGTGGGGAGCGCTCACAGGAGAAAGGGAACAGACCCTGAGGCAGGAATGTTGCTAGAAAGTGGGTCCCACCTGGAGGCTGGGGTGGTGCCTCTGCACCCTGCACACCAGTTAGTCATTGGCCATGGGCTGCCCAGGATGGGGGAGAGGTATCATGCCTCCTGTGCCACCTCCCAGCAGGCGTTCTTCCAGAGGGAGCAGCTGTGGGCGTCAGCACTCAGCCCCTGGGGGAGTGGGTGTGCAGCCTGAAAGAGGGGTTCTGGGTGGAACCCGTGGTCGTCCCACACACAGTATCTTTGCCTGAGGATGGTCTTGAGGAAGGTGGACTGGGAGGCAGGACTCGGGCTCTGGTGTGGACTCTGCTGTGTCCCGTGAGATGGCCGGTTTTCCTCTCTGGGAGCTGTGTGTGCTGCAGGCTCACCAGTTGGTTGGTCCTTTGTCCTTGTCCTCAGGCTATGATGGAGGCTGAGGCTGGGGATGGGGTAGGGTCTGCACAGGAAGAGGGAGCTCTTATTTCAGAGTCCAAGGTAAGGACAGAGAGTGAGAAAAAGAGAGAGAGAGAGAGGAGAGAGGGAGAGATCACCCCTGAGGCCTGCAGTGTTCAGGGAGGGCTTCCTGGCAGAGGGAACCTTTAGGTGGGTTCCCTCTGAAACCCTCCAAGAAGGGTAGGAGAACATAGAGGAGTGGGGGAAGGGCAGAGGCATTTATTTAGCATCCACCACAGGATGGGCATTTCACTTATTTATTTAATCTTCACAACAATCCTATTTAGAAAGCCACCTCTGCCGTGCAGGTGAGGAGCTGAGGCTCAGGAGGTGAGGGCACCGGGCCGGGGTCACAGTGGGATTGGAACCCAAGCCTGCTTGCCAGGAACATACTCTGTCTTCCTAAGGGACCACGCCACATAGGGAGGGGGTGTGTGGAAAGGGGAGGGGAGCTGGCAGCCTTGGGAATTACTGCAGACCTGACTGGATAGGCAGAGGCTCGTATAGAGGGGCTGGGAGGACTGAGTCCCAGGCTCTGGGGTTTGGATTCTGTACTAGGGAGCCATGGAAGGCTTTGGGGCAGGCGTGAGGGTGCAGTTATGCCCTCTGCTCTGGGACCCCCTTCCTTCCCCCAACTCTGAGCCAGCTTCTCCACTTCATCTGTGTGTGTGTGTCTGTGTGTTTGTGTCTGTGTGTGTACATGTCTGTGTGTGTGTGTCTGCATGTGTTGGGGTGGGTGGAGTCATCCTGGACCCTTTCTGTAGACCTTTTTTGGACATCTGGGCTCTCGGGGCAGGGATGTGCGTCTCTTTTTGCTGTAGATGTTTTGTGGGGCAGAGGCCAGGCTAAGCCGCCGACAGTGTCGCTGAAGTCATGCTCTGTCCAGGAATCTTGGTGACAGCTGGGTGTCTTGCCGCCGTGGTGAGCCTTCCTCCTCTCCCCTTCCCATGCAGCTAGCCCCATGCTGTGCACTGGTGCCTTGGGGGACGAATGGAGGAAGGATCACAAATCATTATCCCAGATGAAGACCGGGGTGAGCTTGGGGTGCGTCAGGACCTTGTAGGGAGGGCTCGGTTCTGAATTACCTTCAGTCTTCTTCACTCTGTTCCTCACTTCTGTGGCCTGAGTTTTCTTTCCCAGTCAAAGCTGGGAACATCCAGCTCTTTCTCCGTCATCTTCCCTGTAAGCCTCTCTTGCATAGATGTTATATAAGCTACAGTCACAGCTTGGCACTTGGCACGAGATGCTGATATCAAACATGAAAACTGTTAGTGCTAAGCGAGGCTGTGGGGGATAAGATGGTTGAGTGAAAGGTACCAGCGGAGTGGGGGTGGGGACCAGGAGGAACTACTCTTTACTGAGTACCTACTATGTGCCAGGCACTGTGCTAGGTATCTTTTGTATACTATCTTATTTAACCCCTGCAACAGCCCTGCAAGCTATGTATTACTATTACCATGTCACAAATGGGATATCTGAAGCTCAGATAAACTTGCCCAAGGTCACACAGCCTGTAAGAAGCAGAGTGGATCTGCCTGGCAGGGTGGCTCATGCTTGTAATCCCAGCACTTTGGGAAGCCGAGGCAGGTGGATCACCTGAGGTCAGGAGTTCAAGACCAGCCTGGCCAACCTGGTGAAACCCTATCTCTAGTAAAAATACAAAAAAATTAGCCGGGCGTGGTGTTGCATGCCTGTAATCCCAGCTACCCAGGAAGCTGAGGCAGGAGAATCACTTGAATCTGGGAGGTGGAGATTGCAGTGAGCTGAGATCGCACCATTGCACTCTAGCCTGGGCAACAAGAGTGAAACTCCGTCTCAACAAAAGGAAGCAGAGTGGATCATGAACCTGAATCTGTCTAGCTCTGAAGTCATGCTCTCTATTCAGCACCATGTTCTTGCATGACAGGGGTCTTTGGCTTCCTTCTGGAGACCCTTTCATGTGTTTCTCCTTTAGTCTCAGACCATCAACCCGAGAAGGCTTGGCATGGCGTGTGTCATTCCCACTGGTAGAGACGGGCAGACCTACCCACAGAGGTGAGTGCCCACCTCATCCCAGCTCGAACCGATATCACAGGCCAGCAGGCTCAGACTCAGGGTCTGACATTCCCTGACCCCAGCTGCTTCCCAGCCCCCAAGAGGCTTTGTCGTTTTCAACTTGATGTTGAGTAGATCAGACACGTGTTCTTTGGCTGTGAGCGTACCAGGGCAAACGCTCTCCTGCTAGCTCCTGTATCACTTGTATATTGCTGCATAGTAAGCCACCAGAATTAATGGCTTGAAACAACCACCATTTCAATTAGCTCGTGATCCGCAGGTTGGCTGCAAGGCTTCCTGGCTAGGCTGGTTGTCTCCACAGGCTCTTCCCCGCATCATGGTCAGTTGGCCAGTGACCTGGGAGCTCCATGATCTAGGACAGCCTTCCTCTTGTGGCTGGCAGCTTGCATGCGGCTGGCTGGGAACTGGCTGGTTGTTGGCTTGGCTCCTCACATGACCTCCTCTCCTCCAGCAGGCTAGCTTGGGCATGTGCCCCTGGCGCTCCCAGGCTCCCTGGCGCAGGAAAGAGAGAAAAGCCCAGTGTCCTGGTGCTTTTCACGCCTCTGTTTGTGTCACATTTGCTGTTGTCCCATTTGTTAAATACAGGTGCATTTATGCGACAATGAGACAAGCGGCAGCCTCACAGTGCCGAGGGCATGCCTATAGGACGGGAGGCTATGATTATAATTAGTTGTCATCTCTGTAATCTACACAGCTGCCCCCCGCTCTTCAGACAGCAGACATTCATCGAGCCCCTGCTGGGTGCCAGGCACTGTGGCAGGGACTCTAGGGTGAACAAGACAGGCCTTGTGCTGTGGGCATGTGGCCTCTAGTCTGGCCAGTGAATAATCACATGATGAAACATACCGAAAGCAGAACAGGTGTGGTGAAGGAGAGCCACACAGGGCCGGGAGAGCAGGCAACGGAGCACATCGGCAGGGCTGTGGGAAGACCAGGAGTTGCTCAATGATGGGCACAGGGGAAGCATTGCAGACAGAGGGAAGAACACATGCAAAGGCCCTGTGGAAGGAGGGGCCTGGCACACTTAACCACCCAAGAAAGTGCCAGTTTCTTTTAAGTGTCGGCAACCTTGGGCTGAGAAAGGAACTTGTGGTTCGCAGAGGTCCCCCAAGTGTTCACGTGCGGTGCAGTCTCAGGAGGGAGGTGGCTGAGACCTTCCCACCAGCAGCTCCTGGGTTTTGTGGGCTGGGAGAGGAGACCCAGGAGGGATTTGAGCATTGGGAAGGGTGTTGTGGGCACAGGATTCAGCTTGAGGAAGGGGAGGAGGAAGCAAGGAAGGGGTCAGTTGCGGAGGATTTGGGAGGACCACTCAGTCCTGCTGGCTGGTGGTCTCTGAACCATGGACCGAGAATGAGATGATCAGATGCTGGGGAGGCCCGTGGGGAGGGTGCACAGAGGAATGACTTGGGGACCCTCCCCAGCCACACCCCAGGTCTCCAACCCTAAGCCAGCCTCTATGTCCCTATGCAGGGCTGAGAGGGCCGTCCTGGGGGTGACTGGAGCATCGAGTCCCTCTGGGGAGCTGCCTGCCCAGTCCCATAAGCAGCCTTCGATGTCCCCGGAGCCTCCAGCAGCTTCTCTCAGGGCAGATCAGGGGCTCTGGTTTTGGAAAAGGCCCAGCATCATTGGGTGCCAGAATAATGATCATAAACGAACCAGCACAGATTGGAAAAATGGGAGGAGTCAGACGCATCCGAGTGTGGGTCCCTGCTTCTCTCCAGCGTCTCCATGAAACCGTGCAAGTAGCTGCCCGGTCCTGAGCCTCAGTTTTCTCATCTGGAAACAGGGCCAGCTCACATCCTTCCTGAGTCAAGTGAAGAGGGAAGGTTTGAGGGCTGTTAATGCCAGCACCTTCAGTCTAATGCCTGTGGACATTGCGGGGGACCCCAGTGACTGCACCGTGGAGTGAAGCAAACTCTCCTCTTACCAGGACCCATGTCAGTGGAGCTTTCTTCCCCAGAATAAACAGAAACCATGGCAACCTGTCCCAGTGATGGCCTGTCACGGATGCGGGCCCCACTCACAACTCCACCCGCTGTGGAGTGACCCACGGGGACCCCTTAGCCCTCCCCTCCTGCCTGAGGTAGGACTGAGAAGTTCAGTCCTGACTTTGGGTTTCCATTCAACCTCGGATTTTATTACTTAATAATAAATGCTTGTCCCAGAAAGCAGGCCTCAAATGAGATAACTGGAAGTGATCCCGGCTCCCGCCCCATGTCCTGCTGGGTGCGCTAGGAGTTGTCAGGCTGCTGCTGGAGGTGGGCGCTGAAATGGCAGCAAATCTGCTCTGAGAGGGAGGGCGATAAGCCTGTGAGATCGTTCAGTCTTCAGATGGCCAGAGAGGTGATGGCATTAATACCCCACTGTACGGAGAGCCTCAGCCCTTTACCTGGGCTTCACAGCTAGCAACTGGCAGAGCTGGGATTCAAACCTGCATCTTCATGCTCCAGAACTTATTTCCATACTGGCTTTAGCTGAACTGTAGGCCCAGCCACCACATGGCAGGGAAAAAGCATTTGTCGCTCCCCTGCATTGGGGGCAACTGGTATGTGATGCTTGCTCTCAGCACAACGGGTTCAGGGTGGTGGAGGGGCATCTGAGGCAGCTGTGAAGGCCAGGGGTGTTTTCCAGCCCTTGTGTTTCTGCCTTAGGGCCTCCTTGTGCAGCTCTGGTAGAAGGGACAGGTGCCCTCGCTTCTAGAAGCATGGTCTTGCCTTAGCTGGAAGTTGAGGGTGGAGCTTCCTGGAGCCCCTGGCTTCACCTGCGTCTGCAGCCATCCAGACTGGATGCCAAAGCCCCAGCTTGGGCAACTCCCCCCCCATCTCTCGGAGCCCCAGTGTCCTTATCTGTAAAATGAGACCAGTGACTCAGGCACGGAGTAGCATAGTGGTGTGGGTATGCAGGTTAGGCCTTAGAACCTTAGTTCCAATTCTGTCTGTGACAGTTACTAGCTGTGCACATCTAGTAAGTTACTTAACCTCTCTGTGCCTCAGTTCCTCCTCTGTAAAATGGGGATAATAATTGCATCTATTTAATTTGTGGTAAGGTTTGCACAGCGATTTCATCATATTGGGACTGGAGGAGTTGAGCAAGAAGAAAAGACAAAACTGAGGTCTAGCTTCTGTCCGTTTCTGGGCAAAAGCTGAAGTTAGCACGAAGTCAGCCCAAGCACGCTCCGCTGCGCTCTAAGTGCAGCTCTGCTGCCGGAACCCAGCCAGGGGGAGGGTGTCTATGTGTAGGGGATGGGAGCTGATTAAGAACAGGACGGATGCCAAGACTAGTGAGGCGTTTTAACAGAATGAGGCTGGAATGTGGCATTGTGTGTAAGTCCCACAAATGAATCCATGCGGTTGGAAGATGAGCGAGGGTTCGTTTGGTGAGATCGTTCGTATAGTCAGACATGAATTTAAACTGAGCCTGCAGCTTAGGAGCTGTGTGGCTTCTCTGAGCCTGTTGGCACACCTGAAAAGAAAAACGTCTTATCTCATTTTGCTAGATTGTCTAAGGATTAAAGAGGAGATAGAAAGTACCAGTGCCTAGTATAGAGTGGATGCTGACTAAGCACCCCAAGAGTGTTTTATGGGGTGCTGATTTGATTCAGTCGGTGCTGCTACTGAGTGACCACAGGGATATGCCCAGATATGCTGCAGAGGTTTCTTTGTATGGTTAAGGGGCAGGGAGTCACGCCCTGCTTGAGACACTTTTCCCTAGGGAAAATGAAGTCACGGGACTTGTTCACCTGGATAGTGCCGTCCAGGGGTGTATGGGGCTTGGGGTACTGCAGGCAAGTCCCTGGGACAGTGTGGCTGAGGGATGGGGCATTGGGTCTAGAAGCTTGGTGCAGAGCTCAATCAAGAAACTTAAAAGAAAACACAGTGTGAAGATTTTCTACCTTGAGGACACTGGGGCCATTGAAGGATTTCAAATGGCGAGTGTCACATTTGTTTTTGGAAGAGATGGCGACCTGCTCTGTCACCCAGCCTGAAGTATAGTGCCATGATCATAGCTCACTGCAGCCTCCAACTCCTGGGCTCAAGTGATCTTCCTGCATCAGGCTCCTGAGTAGCTGGGATTACAGGCATGTGCCACCATGCCCAGCTAATTTTTTTTTTTCTGTTTTTCAGAGACGGATCTCAATATATCGCCCAGGCTGGTCTTGAATTCCTGACCTCAAGCGATCCTCCCATCTCAACCTCTCAAAGTGCTGAGATTACAGATGTGAGCAATCACACCTGGCAACTTTTTTTTTTTCCCAAGAAAACTCTACTGATTGGCCTGGAAAATGAAAGGGGGAGGGTGAGCTAAGAGGCTGCTATGGGGATCCAGGCCAGAAGGGTCAGAGGCTGAGCCAGAGTCACGGGGTTGGAGGGGGAATGAGAGGTGACTGCAGAGGATGAGGCAGTGATCAGGGCACCCTACGCGTGTGGCGTGGCACTTTGGTGGTCAGTACTTTGCAGAGAGGAGGTACATGGGATTAAGCACCCACAAAATCCCAGTGGGCGTGAGGATCTAGACAGGGCACCTTAGAAGTGCAAAGCGGCTTTAGTCACTTCCCTTGGGTGAGATTTGTTTAATAGAAGCTTGCAGCTTCTCAGCACTTAACAGGTGCTGACGGGGGCATCACAATATTGTGAAATTAAGCTGTGAAGCTGACTTCATTACCAGCTTACCTGGCGATGCAGCAGCTGCCTTAGTTAGCACTGATGGTTGGGCATGACAGAGCTAAAATTGAACCTGGCAATTACCACTCATGAGAGGCTCTCGGTGCTGTGGAAGGAAGGTTCCATGGAAATCAACCCTGGTAATCACAGGGTTTAAAATTAGTCAGTTACTATTAAGGTTGCTCTGTCAGTGTATGCTTCAGGGTGATGTGAGGGAAGGGGCCATGGAGGCTTGGGTCTGGGCTGTCGTGGGTTACCTTGTGTTCACCTGCACTGCATTTAAGAAAAAAAAATTAGTTCTAGGACAAAGGTTTGAGAGTCCCAGTGTTAATAATATCACGGTGCATGATGGCCATTTGTATGATGAGTGATTTTAAAGCCCTGTTTTGTTGCTGTTGTTTGTTTTTGAGACGGAGTTTCGCTCTTGTCACCCAGGCTGGCGTGCAATGGCGCGATCTTGGCTCACTGCAACCTCTGCCTCCTGGGATCAAGCGATTCTCTTGCCTCAGCCTCCTGAGTAGCTGGGATTACAGGCGTGCGCCACCACGCCTGGCTCATTTTTGTATTTTCGGTAGAGACGGGTTTCACCATGTTAGCCAGGCTGGTCTCGAATTCCTGACATTATGTGATCTACCCACCTCAGCCTCCCAAAGTGTTGGGATTACGGGAGCCACTGTGCCCGGCCTAAAGCCCTGCTCTTTTGATTTGCATAAACTCACGCCCTCTCTCAGCTTTGGTGTTTTCTGTTGACTTGAGGGGGTTTCCTGACTCACTTCTGGCCTCTCCTTGGGATGTTGCGTGGGAAGAACTCAGCTCTGTGGACTCCTCCTTGCCCCGGAGGAAGGAATGATGTGTTAGGATGGAAGGTTCCTGAGTCCTTCACAGCATCGTTTTTGGTAAACCTTGGCTGGAACATCTCAGCAATCTTAGAATATTTGTCCTCATTTTGTGAATAAAGACAGCAAGGGGCTGATGTGGGCTTGGCTGCTACTGCAGCGAGAATCAAGGGACAAAGCTGATAATAACTCGGTTGTGAGTTTGCCGGGCCTGTGTGCGCTGACCCTCATCAATAAGAAGATGGAAGCCGACTCGTTGCTGTGAGCCTCAGCTTCCTCATCTGTAAAATGGGAACTTGTTTTGTGCAGGTGTGAGGATTAAATGAGATCATCAAACAGCAGAACCTCAGCATGGCGGCTGTTGGCTGTTAACACTGATATTTATGGACCAGACCAAGCACTTACCGTAGATGACAGCTGCTTTGCACAAAAACCCCATTAGGAGGGAACTGTTATTCCCATCTTAACATTAGTAAACAGAGGCTCAGAGAGGATATCAATTTGACCAGGTTCTCTGGACCAGTAAGGGTACAGCCAGGATTCAAACCCAGGCACTGTGGCCACAGATCCTGGCCATTGCCCCTGCCCCTCACCCTGGGAAGAGCTGAACAACAAGAAAACAAGTAACAGGCTCATGCCTGTAATCCCAGCACTTTGGGAGGCCAAGAGAAGAAGATTGCTTAAGGACAGGAGTTCAAGACCAGCCTGGGCAACGTAGTGAGATGCTATCTTTACAAAAAAAAGAAAATAACACAAAAATTAGCAGGGTGTGGTGGCACATGCCTGTAGTCCCAGCTACTTGGGAGGCTGAAGCAGGAGGATCTCTCAAGCCTAGGAATTCAAGGCTGCAATGAGTTATGATCATGCCTCTGCAGCCTGGGCAACAGAGGGAGACCCTGTCAAAAAATAAAGAAAAGAAAAAAGACAACATGCAGCCTGGACAAGCTGCATCCGTGGATGAGAAGAGAGAAGCATTAAAACTGAAAGATCATTTCCAAAAGGCTGCAGCTCCTCCACAGGAAGCTGAGTCATCTCTCTTTGTTTTGAACCATAACCATCACGCTGCCTCAGAATCTGAAACATTAAAAAAGAACTAAAAAATGTTGAGTTCCTTCATGGTGCTCCACCCCAGAAGGAGCCGAGCCGAGGGGCCACAGAGACGGGACCCCCTCCAACTCACACTAAATACCCCCCGCCTGAATATTTATTGCAAAGCCAAGAGCACCGCGCCTGCACACCCTGGGATTTGCCTTGCTAAGCCTCAGTTATCCCACCTACCAGGTGCACCTGCCGCAGCCCTGCCTGCCCTATGGTGCTGGTGCTCTCGGGGTGCAGGAGTCAGGGTTGGGAGGCTGCTTTCTCACCTGCTTTTCTCACAGGTGTGGACAGCACGATCACAACCCTAAATGCCTCCTCCCAGCACATTTGGCAGAATCCAGTCCAGAATCTGGGCCTCGGCTTAGCTCCTGTAAAACTCCCTCTCCTACCGATGGTGGGGTCCAGTGAGCGTTCGACGAAGAATGCAGGGGCTTTCTGTGCTTCTCTGGTATCACCCAGCTTCTGCCTTTTAAAATGCCTCGTTCCTTCTCTGTGTGCTCAAACTCTGCCCCTTCTCCAAGTCTCAGCTTGAATGACACCATTTTTATGAAGCCCTCGCCCAGGTGACTAACCTGAGACCCTTAACCGTGAGCACTGTTTCCCTTATATTCATAGTTACCTCCATGTGTGAGGGAGGACAGGGCAGTGTTCTGTTCACACATTGCTTCAGTATCTGGAATTATGACCTATGTGAAGTAAGAAGGAGGCAGAGGGAACAAAAAAAATGTTTGCTGAGTGAATGAATAAATAAATGATCCTTGAAGGATTTTTACCTTTGTGTTTTCTCTGTGACAATCAATTATACCTTACACTTATCTCTTGTTTCTGATGAACAAGTTTAACATTCGACAAGCAACATGGCTTCTTTCAACATCAACAGATGCCCATCATTTTTCATGGCTGCATAGTATTTCATTGCACCGAGAGCCATGATGTATTTATCCAATCCTCTATCAATGGACTTTATTGTTATTTTCATCTTCTTATAAATAATGATGCAATAAATATCCTGTCCACACAAATTTGAGCCTAGAAAGTTCTTTTTCATCCAAAGCTTATATAAATGTTCATGGACAGTTTCTTCTTGCACGCTTACAACTTTGTATGTGTTTCTGAATCTTTGGCATGTCTGAAATTTTCATCCAACTTTGTATCATGGTGCAAAATCCTCCTCTCTTTTGCCTTGAGATGAGTGCCACGTGCCTTGGATCTATTGGTTGTGTGCACTTTCTATTTGGTGGGCACCCACTGTGTGTCAGGTGCCGTGCTAGGAGCCGGGACCCAGAGATGAGCAAGACAGACGATCCTGACCATGAAGCAGCTCAGAGCCTAGAGAAGAACAGTAAGCACAGAAACGAAAGTCATCAAACACGTGAGCAGAAACCATTGGCTGGAGGCGTGTGCTATGGACAAAATAATTCAGGTGCAGGTGAGATTAGAGGAGCTCTCTTTAGGGAGGAAGGAGATTTTTGAGCAGAGCTGGAAAGATGAGAAGCCCTCCGTTGTGTGAAGGTCGGGGAAGAGCATTCCAGGCAGAGGGAACAGCACGAGAAAGGTACAGAGGCAGGGAAGCCTTTTGTAACCCCCTCCCACTCTCTCCCTCCTCCTGCAGACGTGCTGGGCACCAGCCCCCTTTACCACATGAAATTTGCTCTACCCAGGCTGTTCTCCCTGCCACTTAGTATTGTTAGCAGTGTTCAGGAATAGGATGATTTCCCAGTGTTCTTCCTGCTCAGTCTGGATCCTTTCTTAGCTCTAGGATGCTTCCTCAGCAGCCTTTGCTTCTTCTGAAATGTCTAAAAAATTAAAATTAGTTTAATAGCACCCGGCACAGTACATGACACTTAATAGGTACTACTATCCCCCATTTTACAGGTGAAGAAACTGAGGCTCAGGGGAAGTTAGCCTTTCCAGCAGGCAGAGCTAGGATTCAAACCTAGCCCTGCCTTATTTCAAAGTCGGCCTTCTTCACGGAGCCCTAGTTTAACTGCATTTGTGCGAAAGCTGATGAGAGACTGCTGGTTAATCCCTAGTGCCTCGGGCCAGCTTTATCCCAAGCGCATCGAGGCTTGTGGTGGGTGACCTTGACCTTTGGCCTGATGGCTTCAGAAGAGTGGAAAGGAACCAGGGGAGGTTATTTTTCTGTTTTAAATTACAAATGTAATGCATGCTTGTGGTAAAGAATAAAAAAAAAATGAAACAAGAAAGAAAAAGCAGCAACTGAAAATATCTCCTCCTCCCTGGTGTAACCACTATTAACAGCCTAGTATCTTTTACAGGCCTGTTCAAACATATACATATACACAGTTACTATTTTTATAAAAATGGAACTGTGTCCTTGACTTTTTCTCCCAGCCAGTTCCAAGTCAGTACCTATATACCTTCCTCATTCCATCGGATGTATTTCAATGTATTCAACCAGACCCTGGCTTTCGACATTTAGCTGTCTCTAATTCTCTCTGTAACAAGCAACATCCCTGGGCACGCATCCATGCACTGAGTACAGGTATTTCTGCAGGATGGTTGCTCAGAAGTCTAATTGCTGAATGAAAGGGCGTGCAAGTTTCACACGTTGACAGGTGCTGCCAATTTGCCTTCCGAAGGCTCTTCCAGAGCAACACCCCTCCCAAGGCAGCGTGTGTGAGTGGGGAAGGCTCTTAAGCCACAAATGACATGGAGCTGCGCTATATTTAGGGGCTGCCTCCCCTTCTGCTCCCCCGAGACCTGGCGTGAAGACCGCCACCAGGAGCTCCGAACACGCAGGCCCAAATTGGAAGAGGAGATGGATTTTGATAAAAGAGGTTAAATAACAGGTTTCTCCATTTCACCTTATACGAACGGGATGGGGGGTGGGGGTGCCGGGCCTCCAGCCAATAGAGGACCAAGAGTTGTCAGGAGGGCTTATAAAGCTTGCTATTTCTGGCTTTTTTTTCTCTTTCTCTGCTGATTATGCAGCAGACTCGCACAGAGGCTGTCGCGGGCGCGTTCTCTCGCTGCCTGGGCTTCTGTGGAATGAGACTCGGGCTCCTTCTACTTGCAAGACACTGGTGCATTGCAGGTGTGTTTCTGCAGAAGGTAAGCAGCGGGTGCCCGCCGCTCCCTGGGGTGGAGGTGGTCAGGCCATCACTGCGGGCTGAAGACAGGTGATGTCTGGATCAGGGCAGGCAGGGACTTGGACTGGTACCTGTCACATTCTGGAACGAAGATGCTTTAGAGGGGCCAGGAGGCCTGCAGTTGGCAGCTCCTTCTTGGAAAGGAATTCTGGAGGCGGTTGGGATTGGCCTGTGGAGAGGCAGGGTCAGGCTGTGGTCCTGGCACCCAGGAAGCATTCATTCATTCATTCATTCATTCAGCACACCCTGCAGTGGGCCTGGCCAGGTGTGGGTTGGGGATCTGGCTGATTCAGACTGGAAACAGTGGGAGCAGTGATGGGGGATGGCCCATGGCTTGGGAGGAGCCCAGAAGATACCTGGGCTGAAGAGGGAAAGGGGCCTTCTCAGAAGGCAAAAGCAGTGAGGAGCAGCTGAGGACGTCCTCAGGAACACCTGAGCTGCCTCTTCCACTGGATTTTGGAGTTTGAGGAATCAATAAAAATTCCTTCCCAGATTTGGTGAATGCCACCTTTCCCTTTTGTTAAGTAAGGACATTGAAAAATAACCAGTTGGGATCTCCACACACCATACTTTTGTAGAAGAAAGGACAGCAACAAATGAGAAAGGACCTAGTCACAGACTTAAGGGGATACACATGCGCTTAATAGGGAGCAGAGATTTCAAATGCAGAAACCTAATGTGAATGGCCATCCCAGCTGTGCCTGGGAGGCTATCTTGGCGATGGGAGTTGGCTGCGTTGGGGGCGGGGCTTGCTGCTGTTGATGGGGCTGCACCCAGCAGACCTGGAGGCCCGACCTCTTCTGGTGCTCTGATTTATCACAGCCATTGCTGAAATCCGGCTTCCTGCATGTGCGTCTCGGCAACAGAAGCCTCCCGCTCAGGTCCGCTTTCCGTCATTTGGAACATCCTGGGTGAACCGGGAGAGACCAGGAAACACAGCTTCTGTGCCTCCTGTGATGCTTTCCACCTTCTCCACTCTGGGCCTGAGAGCCTGCAGGAGGCAGTGGGCCCAAGTCTGCAAGGGAAGGCTGAGGAGCCAGCTGGCCACAGAACGTAGCTATTGAGCACCTACTGTGTACTGGGGTCTGGGTTAGGTACTGCTTACTAAGCTCAGCTGAGCCACAAATACAATCTGTGAGCAAACCAGTTCTTTGAGCTTTCCAAGTCTCAGTGTCTTCATAAAATGGGGACACTGATGCCTACTTTCTTGTGTTGTCATGACTGTGTATAAACATTTACTGTGTTCATGTGTATATGTACACACACATGCACGTGTGTACATACACACTGCCTAACACTTTGCCTGGTATGGTGGAAAGACCTCATTAACGAGGCATGAATGAATGAACAAATGACCCAGGACGTCGGCTCAGCTCATGAGGAGGGCGTGGCTCACAGGGGCATGTGTTTTTGTGCATCTGTGTGTATGATCCAGGGAGCTCTCTTCTTGTGCTTGGAGTCAGAGGCTCTGGAATCCGTCTGGGGGAGCTTAAAGGCAGGGCCACGTCTGTTTCACAGCCCTGGCTGATGGGAATTCTTTGTGTCTCTGGTCACTTTCATGGGTTCTTGATTGGGAGAGGAGTTCATGGCAGGAACCGACTGGCCATCTTGAAACAGAACTGATCCTTTTAGTGTTAACTTTTCCCCGAACAACTTACTGAAGACCACTCATGAGGACTGTGTTGGCGGGGCCCTGGGAAAACAGCCGGCCAGTAAGCCAGTGTTCAGACCGCTCCCTGACCACCTGTTGGCCGAGAGCACCTGGCTGGGAAGGAGGGCATTGGAAGGAAAGGAGTGTTGGAAGGGGAGAGAGTGGCTAGAATTGCACCCCACACATGCTCTCTGCCTGGAGAACAGAAGCTGAACCCAGCTTTAAGACCCTGTTTTAAGTCATGGCTCTGTTCTTCCTTGCTGTGTGACCTCAGCACAGCAACCTCTCTGAGCCAGAGTTTCCTTGCCTATAAAATGACCGATTGTTAGGAGGACTAAGTGGGATAAAATGTATAAAGCACATTGCTGGTGCTCAGTAAATAACAGCGTGTTCTCCTGGGGAGGGAAGAGGCCCTGGAGAGCCTTTGCCTGAAACCAGGGTGTCTGCTGGCCCGCAGGGGCCAAAACACAGCAGGCACCTACCGACTCTTTTTGGGAAGAATGAAGGTGTGCAGAAGTGAGAGGCCTGAGTTGCAGGGCTTTTCCTGCCATTAGTAATTGCGGTGTGATCTCGGGCCAGTTCTTCATCTTCTTTGGACCCCTGATTCCCTCAGAAGAAGAATCCAGGCTGATAGCCTCAACCCCTCCTCTTCCTCTGCGCTGGAAATTGGGTGTGCGAGAGCCTCCAGAGCAGGATGAGCTTCATGTTTGAAATAAACCTCCTTTCCTCGGCCGGCGGCATCCCTGATGACTCTCTCCTGCTGCCTTGTGCATGAACAACCCGGTAATTAATGAAATTGGGAGCAGGGGCAGGGAGGCAGGTTTCCCGCAGAGGCAGCTGGGGCCCTGTTGGGGCAGCCTCTCTGCCACCCACTGGGAGGCCCAGGGCTGCCCAGGAGCCACCATCTCCGTCTAGCCAGGGGCCTGGCAGATGTTCACACATCTGGACAGTTGCAGAGTGAGGCCTGAAATATCATAGATGGGGGAGATGAGGAGTGAATGCTCCAGCTTCTTCTGGGCCTGGGAGCCGTTTTCCAGGGGGGGGCCTTGGGGACCTCCTGGTGTTGGGGGCTGAGATGAGCCTGGAGTAGGAATTCGGTGGACCTGGATTTTTAGGCTTTGCTCTCCTGACTTCTAGCTGTGAGTCTCCAGGCGGCTCACTTAAACTCCCTGGGTCTTCCTTGCTGTGAAAAGCAATTGAGGACATTGGAGCAGCAGCCCCCTAGTCATGGGGGCGTTGGTGGAGAAAGGCGGCTTGGATTTGCACGTCCTTACCCCAGGGGGCTCATCTGGAAGGAGACAGTTACTCTCAATGGCCCTTTTCTCGATTCACACCCCCCTCCACCCCAATATGCCCCTTCTACTTTGTGCCCACTTTGTATAGATGACTGTCCACCCCTGGCTTAGGCCACAGATGTGGGATCACCTTTGACCCCTCTCTCTGCCCTACTCCCTGTACTCACCCACCTGCACATGCCGCTGGCTGCACCTTCAGGGTGCAATGACGTCCCCCCTGCTTCACTATTACCTGTCACCCGGGTGACTGCAGGAGCCTCCTCCCAGGCCTCCCTGGCTCCACCCGTCCCCCTTAGTCTGCTCTCCTCGCAGCAGCCAGTGGGATCTCTGAGAACCACCTGATGCGCGCAGCCCTCCCGCTTAGAGCCTTTGGTTGGATGTCTTTTGTAATCAGCTGGATCTGTGCTGATGCCTTTAATAAGCCCACCTGGGGGGCTGGGCACCTGTCAGATCTCACTTTTTGCAGTCCACAAGCTAGCTTCTGCTTCCTGCAGAATCACTGTCCTGCTCCCTCCTAAATCCCCTTCCCCACTGACCAAGCTATTGCCCCTCTTAATTTTACATTCAGACCCCTGTGTCCAGAATATTTCTTTTACCCCTTGGACTCCTGTTTATTCTTGCAGGTGTGGTCATGATGTCCATGGCTTTCCAGAAGCCTTCTCTGATCGCCCCCTCAGTCCACTTGCAACTATCTGAGCCAGGAGCCCCTTCCCTGTGCCCACTTCTGTCACTGTCCTGCCTATCAGTGCTGTGATACTCCGGGAGGACATCACCCACGATGATGTATGTTTCTCACACAGGCTGCAAGGCCAGACAACACAGAAATATTAATTTAGGCAGTAAATGCAAAGACCTCCCTGCAAATTAAGGGCCTGCAGACGTGGACAGACTGGAGTAGGATCCTCAGACTGTGGTTTGATTTGGCTGTGTGACCTTGGACAAGCCACCTAGCCTCTCTGAGCTTGGAGGGTCATGAGGATTGACAAGATGACATGCATAACAATTGTCGTCCTCTTTCCTACTTTTTTGGGATAGTGTTTCCAAAGACATTTGGAATGTTTAAATAACCCCTCGCTCTTGCTCTGAGCAGAGCAAACTCAACAACGCACAGAGGAGCCCACCACAGAACCCCAAACAGGGGGCAAAAATAGCAGCCATCGGGGCAACCTGAGATGCAGAAGCCACAGGAAGAAGCCGCAGGCCAGGCGGATGTCAGCTGCTCTGAGGCCCCGCTGAGGTTTCTCGGATGTGCCTGGCTATGCAGCCGTCACGCCTGCCCTCGCTGGCTCCCCCGACCACAGCATCAGATAAGGCAGTGGAAAAAGTGCTGGCTTCCTCTCTCTGGGGAGGGGTAATCTCAGTGCCATCTGTGGGGCACACTCCATCCCTAGTTGCCTCTCTGGCCTCCCCTCCCCTCCCGCCTGCTTGCTCTGCCTGTCTTTACTGGTCTCTTTGCTGACCGGGTCACACCTGCCAGTGACCCCCACCTTAGGGCCTGTCCATGCTCTCCCCAACACATCTGCTTGGCTCATTCCCTTGCCTCCTTCCAGTCTTTGCTCCACTATCACCTCCTCAATGAGGCCCACCTTGACTGCTGTGTTTAAACTTGCATACCCTCCATCTCAACGTCCCCGATACCCCTCACCTGCTCAACTCTGTTCTTTCCATATACCATGTAAGTCATTTATTGATTGTGTACATTGTTCTCTGTCTCCAATGCAAGAGCGTAAACTCCAGGGGTCTTTGTTCACTGCTGTCTCCCAGGAGCCCAGAATAGTGCCTGGCACAAAGTAGATGCACAGCAAGCATTCTTTTGGCATATGGATGCGTGAGTGCGTGAATCAGAACCAGCCCAGCAATCAGTTCAGACTAGATTTTGGGGTGAGGGGGGATTTGTTTCAGGGCTCCAGGCCCCGGGGGATGAGCTCACTTTGTCCTTGAGGATTCTGGCCTCAGGATTCACCTGCACTGGCCAGAAGCCCCTGCTGAAGTTCGGGGCGACAGCTGTCTGGGGCCAGAGAAGGGTCTGGAAGCCTGTGTTCCTTTCAGGAGGACCCTTGCAGTAGTTGAGAGTCTGGCTTTGGAACCACGCTGTTGTAGGTTTGAATCCTAGCTCCACCACTTCCTAGGTAGATAGCCTTCACCTCCACCTCTCTGTATTTGAGTTTTCTGCCTTTAAAATAGAGTAGATGATGCTGACCTTGCTTGGGTGGTGATTATGAGGGTTACATGCAACGCAGGTAAAGTGCCTGGCTCATAATAGATGAGAAGCAAATGATCATTGCTATTAAACTCATTATTATGGGTTTTTTTTTTTTTTTTTTTCAGAGAAAGGGTCTTGCTCTGTCACCCAGGCTGGAGTGCAATGGCATGATAATAGCTCCGTACCATTAAACTCCTGGGCTCAAACAATCCTCCCATCAGCCTCATGAGTAGCTAGGACTACAGGTGTACACCACCATGCCTGGCTAATTAAAAAAAAAAATATATATATATATATATATATATTAGAGACGAGGCCTTGCTATGCTGCCCAGGCTGGTGCCAAACGCCTGGTCTCCAGCTATCTTCTCGCCCTGGCCTCCCGAAGTTCTGGGATTATACCTGGCCTAAATTTAATGGCACATGTTAGGGTTATGCTGCAGTAACAACCCCCTAGATCTCGTTGTTTATCACGAGGAAGGCTTATTTTTGCTCTTACTACACGTTCCATGACAATCAGCAGAGAAGTAGGGGTTGGGCTCTGCTCCATGGATTACTCAGGGCTGTAGGATGGTCAGGTCTTGACCATCCGGAACCTCGCTGGTCCTCTAGAGCGAGCCTGCGGATCTCAAGTTGGCTTTTCTATACTTCCACCCAGAGGAGACCCGCGTTGCTTCTGCTCATAACTCATTGGCCTAATCTAGACACACGGTTCCAATAAATGGCAAGGGGAGCCCGAGGTGTAGCATCCTACGTGCCAGGAAGGAGAGGAGAGCCAGATATTGGAGAGCAGTGGTAAAGGCAACCACAGCATGTACTTCATTCTCTGCCCTCTCCAGACATACAGAGAAACCGAGACACATTTCATCAGTACTCTCATGGGACTCACTGTGGGTGGTTGAATAATGACCCCTAAATATAGCCGGGTCCTAATCTTTGAAACCCGTGCGTGTGACCTTAAATGGCAGATGGGGCTTTGCCAATGTGGTTAAGGATCTTGGGAGGGGGCGAGTATCCTGGGTTGTCTGGGTGGGCCCTGTAGAATCACAGTGGTCCTTATAAACGAGGAGGGGGTACAGAATCGGGAGAAGGCGATGTGAGGATGGAAGCAGAGGCTGATGGGGGGAAGGGGCCACAAGCCAAGGAACACAAGCAGCCACTAGACGCTGGGAAAGGCAAGGAAATGGGTTTTCTCCTAGAGCCTCCAGAGCAACCAGCCCTGATGACGCCTTGGTTTTAGCCCAGTGAGACTGATTTCAGACTTCTGGCTTTCCAGAACTGTAAGGGAATAGTTTGTGTTGTTTTCAGCCACCCGTTTATGGTGATTTGTGACAGCAGCCCTAGGAAACTAACATACCACCTTCAAGCAGAAAATCATTTGAAACCCACTGCATAGAAGCCGCCTCTGTCTGCTCAGACAGAACCGACCCCTTCCTCCCATTTCTTGTGGTGCCCCTTGCACCTGTCTGTCTTCGCGTTCATGCACAGGCAGGCGTGTCTCTTAGCATAGTCCTTCCACACCCAGCCCCCATGCTCCAACATGGACACGCACACACACCCTCAGCTACTCTTTGAGCCTCTCATTGCTCGGGCTGATCAGGGTTGGTGTGCATCCATGTCTGGAGGAACGTAGGGCAGGCTGCTGGCAAGGTCAACATAAAGAATTTGTCTCTACGTGAAGGACCCTGGCACAACCCAGGAGTGGCTCAGTTGCTGGGAGAGTAGAGGCCTCGTGGGAGATGGTGGGAGGGTGGGGGATGGGGCTGGAGAAATCAGCAGGGAACAGGTCAACCAGGACCTTGGGACCAAGAAAAAGAGTTGGATCTTTGTTTTGAGGACAGAGTGGGGGGGGCCTTAGAAGGGTTTTGAGCAGGGGAGGGACTATGGATGACTCACGGCTGGGTTCTCCTGGTTTGTGACTAGATTAGAAGACTGTCTTTGTCCTCCCATCTTCTGGAAGTCAACTCTGCCAGATACTCCTGAGCTATGCTTTTCATAAGATTTCTCATGCTCCCATTTTATAGATGAGAAAACTGAGACTCAAGGAATGGAACCTCATGGAATCCATGAGGCTGGCTGAGTCATCTTTTAAACTATAAATTAAAGCGTGTTGCTCCCCTGCAAGATCTCTCCAAGGACTTCCCATTTGGGATGAAATCTGAGTGCCCTAGGACCCCACATCACGTCCTTGCCCTGCCCTTCTGCCTACTGTGTACTGTGCACATGAGAGCGTCTACTCACGGACCTCAAGGACTTTGCATTGCCTCTCCCTCTGCCTTAAAGGCTCCCCACCCACTACTTATTGCCCGGCAGCCTCCTTCTCTCCCCCTTCAGGGCTCCCTCAGTTTAATCGCTGCCTCTGCAGAGAGACCCTCTGTCTCCGCACTTCCTGTGTTTGCTGCACAGCACTTAGCACAATGTGTGACCACTTTTACGTGTTTGCTTGTCTGCTGCCTGCCTCCTGCAGTGGACTCGGAGGCTTGCAGGGGCTGGGACCATGTCTACCTTGCTCTTCATGTGTCCTTGCCCCCAGGATGGGACCTGGCATGAAGGGGTCACCCAGCGAGCCTCTGTGGAAGGATGAAGGATGGGTCCTGAGTGCAGAGGATGCAGGGAGCTTTGGACCTTTGAGGGTGGCTGGATGCTCCTGGACCTGCCTCAGAGGACAGATGCCCTGCAGGGGCCAGCTGAGGAGGAGTGCCAGTGGTTTCTCTGGGCACCTGACTAGCCCCATACCTGCTGCACCTAGTTTGACCCACTCCCTGTGCTGCCCACATTCCCTGTAACGTTAAACGCTCTGCCTGCCATTTCAGCCTCCAGGAGGATCCACAAGGGTCTAGGCAAGGACGTGAGACCTGGGTTTGGATCCCAGCTCAGCCACATAACAGCTATGAGACCTGGCACTGTTTCCTTTAACTTTCCGAGCCTCAGTTTCCTCCTCTGTAAAATGGGCATGCAGAGGGACAGTCTCCTCGCACATGAGTCCTGGTGCTTGAATTCAGCTCGAAACTGCCTTATCTGCAATCCAAAAAGCCCTGTAACGAAAAGTTGTTTTGTCAATATGCTGGAAACTCGTTTGGCCCCACAGTCTGACCTGAGCTGACATGAGGCTCTTTGTAATCTGTACTTAGCCGACTTGTGTGAATATTCATATGTTCCGCTGCAGGTGCTGCCTGAGGCTCCACTGAAGCTATGGCAGAATTTGCAGAATTTGCACTTTATTACTTTTCCGAAATTTGAACAAATTCTGAAACTGAACAAGTTCTGGCTGAGAGCTGTGGGTCTGTGTATGCGAGCTGCTGCTGAAAACCCTCCTGGGGCACAGGATGGCCCATGGGGGCCTCTGGCAGCCATTGAAGAGCCGGAAACCCCTTGTTTCCTCTTGGCTGGCTTCTGGTTTCTAGCAGCCAGCGTCTTCTGTAGCCACCTGGGGTTAAATTAGGTTTTGCTGGTTCAGGGGCAGAGGTTAAAGCTCGGGGCAGGGTGAGTCCAGGTACTCACACATTTCTGATGTGAATTTAAAAGGAGAATTTTTTCTTAATGAATCATCAGAAGAAAGAAATCAGAAGGAAGTGTGTGACCAAGGAGAGGAAATTAGGGTTTGCGAACTGCATGAGTCACCCCCCTTTCTGACTCCTGGGTGATCTCTTGCCCTTGGCAATTTTCACTCGTCTCTGACACTCTCAAGGCCGTATTCTACACAACACACTGGGGCTGTTGTGATTTTATTCTGGCTCCAAACCTGCCTCTCATTCTAGCCATCAATGTGAATTTCTATTTTTGAATCCCTGCCATGCCGTTTTACTTATTACTGCTTTAGCCAGTGTTTCTGCCCTGCCCAAGTCCTGCTCAGACTCCTGTTTCTCCATCTTAGCACCTGCAACCCGTTCTCTACCCAGAAGCCAGAGGCCAGTTTCTGAAGGGAGCTCCTGTTCAGGGTTTCAGTCTCACCTCCCCAGTGTGGTCCTGAAGCTCCGTTGTGATAAGGCCCTGCTTGCCTGTCTGTCTTATCTTGTACCACCTTCCTCCTCCGTGAATGGGCCCTTCCCTCCCCTTAGTGAATGCCATTCCCACTGGCCTCTGCCCTCGCCTGGCTGGTTCTGTGCATGCTGTGGGTAGATCTGCCTAGAAGCCATCTCTTCCTTGATGTCTTTTTACGAGGCCCTTGTGTAGGCCCCATGAACCTGGCTTCCTGTCTACTTATTACCCACCCATGTCCTGATTCCTGGTCCTGTCCCCCCTCACTAGACCATGTGCTCTAGGACAAAGACTGTGTGCCCACCGGGTACAGTGGCTCATGCCTGTAATCAATCCCAGCACTTTGGGAGGCCGAGGTGGGCGGATCCCCTGAGGTCAGAAGTTCGAGACCAGCCTGGCCAACATGATGAACCCCCGTCTCTACTAAAAATACAAAAATTAGCTGAGCGTGGTGACGCACGCCTGGAATTCCAGCTACTTGGGAGGCTGAGGTAGGAGAATTACTTGAACTTGGGAGGCGGAGGTTGCAGTGAGCTGAGATACCAGCCTGGGTAAGAGTAAGGATATGTCTCCAAAAAAAAAAAAAGACTGTGTGTCCTGTACATCACTATACCATCCCCAGCGCTCAGAGTAAAAGGCTGTTTTAAGCAAGACTGTTTTAAGCCCACAAGTCCTTGTCCCCTGCCTCTGGCGGGTGGGCTGAGTGGCAGCCGTATTGTCTTCCATTCAGCTGGAACCCATTTCCCATGTCAGCAGTGGTGTGAAATATCCCAGTTGCATTGCAGTAAGTTTGTTTTATGTGCGTTTCCCTACTTGCCATTGAATCAGGTGTCCCTTTTTTCCCTTCCACGTTTATTTCTTCAGATATCGCCTCTTGTGTGACTTTTGTCTGAATCCCGTGTCTTTTTGCCTGTCGGCATCTTGCTTTCTGTTTAATTTGACTGAGCCATTTCTACCTTGTATATATTAACTGTCTTACAGTTGCTGCTGCTATTTTCTTAGCCTGATGTCCTTTTCATTTTGGTTTTATTATGTTTTCTTCCACAGAAGATATTAATGCATATATATTTGAAACTGTCAATCTGTCTTCCTCTGTGATTGCTTCGAGGGCTGAGGACGTTATCCTGCCGCCACAGATCTGATAAACATTCTGTTCTGTTTTCTGATTGTTTCCCTGTAACAGGACTTTTTATGCTTAACTCTTTAATCCGTTTGGCGTGCATTTTGGTGGGTGTCTTGCAGTGGGTATCTAGTTCAATGTTCCTCATAGGGACAGGATAACCCTCTTGTCCCCATTCTGTTTATTAAATAATTGGTCCTTGTCTCTTTGTTTGCAAAAGGGGAGACAAAATAGAGTAGCTGTTATTAGCGTGAGCTTTAGCAGAGTTAAGGTTTTGGCTTTGCCACTTTCTGTGTGATCCATGAGCATGTTGCTTAAATTGAGCTTGTTTTTTCCTCTGTAAAACAGGATGATGATATCTCCCTCCTAGGATCGCTGCAAAGACTGAGCAGAAGATCGTGTGTAAAGCACATCACATGTTACCTGGCATAAAGTAAATGCCCTCTTTAATCTTGATATGTTTCCATGCCTGGTTGGGTCTAACATTGTACTTTTCCTTCTGTTTCATTGATTTAGAATTCTTGTTTTGTTACTGCTTTAATTGTGGCTTCATGGAATGTTTTACTCTCTGGCCAGATTGGGCATCCTTCCGTTACTCTTTCTTTAAGAATATTGCTTTAAACACGCACCTGTTTTCTTTAGCGGATGTTGATTTTCTCTCTCCCATTCTGTACTCGAGCCCACCTCAGTGACTTGTAGACACCCCCTCCTCCCCCTTCCCCAGCACACACACCAGATTTCCCCCACACCCGGCTGCCTAGTCTTTGCTCACTCGGGACCCACTACCTGACAGGTACGTACCAACTGCTCTCACCTGGTCTTTCTCCACCTTAGTGCTTTATCACCCCCGGGTGTTGCCATGCAGGTACCCATTTTCCCTATGGACCTGAGCTTCCCTGGGAATGGGTTCTAGGTCCCTAGTGCCCCTCTGTACCTGGCATGTGGCCAGGTACATTGTAGGTGCTGAGGTTAGGGCTTGGGAAAGACAGGAATGCTTGGGCCTTGACAGTAACTGAGCTAAATCTGGCTGCCTCTGGAGGTGCAGGCTCAGGGGACCCAACAATGTGGCGATTTAATGGTGGGCTATCAGCCCTGGCCTCAGTTTCCCTAGTGGGATTTTGAGAAGCCAGAGGGTTAAAGCTCTCCCAGCCCCAAGGCCTCATTATTTGTCTTAGTTGAGTTTAAGATAAATAAACTGCTTTGGAGTGTGCCTTGGGGTGCAGTTTTCTCTCTGTTTTCTGGGAGAGAAAAGGCCTCTTAGGACAGAGTCCCCCACTGCCCTCCTGGGTCTCCAGGAGAGAGCCCAGATGTGGGTTAGAGGGGTTCACTAGTCAAGAACAAGGGTTGGCTCTCTGCCTGGGAAGGCAACTGGGATGAAAGGGGGAGCTAGCCTTTCTCTGTACACTGCTAGGTAGCATGCAAAACCCTGCCTGTCCCATTCTTGTTCTCCATGGGAGGAATCTGAGGACGAGAGAGGTGAGATCCCTGCCCACTGCCATGCAGCAGCTAAGCGCAGAGCCTGGACTTGAACCTAGATCTGCCTGCTTCCAGAGCTGTGCTACAGCAGCATTCTTCCAGCTCCCCGTCCAAAGGCCGATGTTGAGACAGCTTAAAAATAAATCAGCAGTGTTTACAAACACCATTTCCTGTGTTATCTGGTACTGACAGAAGGAAGTGAACCTGGCCCTTTGTCTGTGTTAGGTTTTGGGGTTAGAGGCATAAGTGCCAAGTTCAGATGACCTAGAAAAACCTTTCTAGGTCAAAGTACAATTTCAAAGATGTCGTTTCTTCTTCTTTTTGAACTGCTCCACGATCGAACGCTGTCGTTGACATATTTCCCTTCCGACAATACAGGCCCTTTGTGGCATGATTGAGGGCTTGTTTTGTAGTGCTGGGGGAGAAAATATCTTCCACATCGTCGGCTGCTCATTGTCTCACTCACACGCGTTCCCCCCCCGCACCGCAGTGCTACCCCGACGTGCGCTCATGCGGCTTTTAGTTAATTGTCTTTGGCAAGAATCAGTTTTGGGACTTGTTCCCAACCGCTTGGATGATAGATAATTGTCAAGTACAAATATTGGCAGCACAGGGGCAACCTGAGGCTCTAGACTGCTGACCGCAGCCCAGCCTCTGGGGAGAGCCGGGGAGCCAGGAGCTGGGCAGCGCCATGTTTTGGGAGGTGACAGGGCAAGACCCGGCAGTAGCACAGCCTCTTAGAATGTAGGCTCTGGAGTTGAACTTCCTGGGTTTGAATCCTCACTCTACCCCTTCCTAACTGTGTGGCCTGGGGCAAGCTACATAACCTCCCTTGACCTCAGTTTCCTAATCTGTAAAATGGGAACCTCAGTAACTTACCTCTTGGGATTGCCATGAGGATTACGGGAGTGGATGCTTGTCATTCAGTTAAGAGTGACTGGCTTGTCTCAGTGTGATGTAACCGTTGCATGAGTTTGTTCTAATGAATTAACGATCATAGCTGTAGTGGATGCTGTCGTGTGTGACTGGGATCCCTCCTCGGATCCAGCCACACATTCTGTCAGCTGCTTAAGAGTGTCGGCTGCCTTGGCCAGGGTCATCAATCCTCGCCCCCTGGGCATCCTGGATGCAATGGCCAGCCTGTGTGGGCATACACGGTGCTTAGCTCCCTGCTCAAATTGGGACACTTCTGCTGGGCCATCCCAGCTCCAGAGCTCCCCTTAGGACAGGCGGAGGCCTCCGTTGTGACTGCATCACAGTTTCGCTTGTCCCTCTGGCCTGTCCTGCTCCCCCACTCCCCTATAGCACTTCCCAGTACATTTCCTGGCTGTAGATTTCACCCTCAGAGTCTGTGCCAGGGAACTTGCTCTGAAACAACAGGTGGCCATCCAGACGCTGAACGCTGAACGGAATCTCGATTGCCATTTGAAAGCACATGCTGATTTCACTTGCTTGTATTTTTGGAAGCTTTTTGAGGAGTGGCCTTGGGTTCTCCACTACCCCCTGTCTCCTAGCCTCTGTGTGTGCACCATTTGGGCACCATCAGTGCGTCTTGGTCACCTCCATAGCTCCTGGAGGGTCCTTCTGCTCTTTAGGTGGGAAGAAGGTGGCCTAGCTCCTAGGCAGACCATAAAACTTAAAACTGATGTAATGGCCCAGGGGCCAGAGAGCATCACCTGTTTCACCCTTCCAGGTACAATGAGGAAACTGAAGCCTAGAAAGGGGAAGGCCTTTTTTCAAGAACACATGGTGAGCGATGCCTTTCTTTTCAATCTTTGAAGGTGATGGTGTTTCGGGATGTAGTGAACAGGCTGGTCTCAGGAGTCAGACATGTGGCTGTTGTGATGTTGTGGCAAGTATTAGGGTCTGACACATGTTTTACGGGGGTGCCTCCACAGCAGAGGGATGGCCAGACCAGCCCAGGAGTGAGTATCAGCAGTGGCTTCTGGGAGGAGGCAGCATAGGAGTTGAATGGGCATGAATGGTGTGGAAGAGAGAAAGCAGGGAGTTTCAGGTGGAGACACAGCCGCTGCAGAGGCCTGGACGAGGTGTGCAGGACAGTGTGGTCTGGGCAGGGAGCTTGGAAGGGCAGAAAGGGGATGGGCGCATGATGGGTGGGAGCAGCCTGGACCGTCGGGCTGGCAGGTGGCAGATGCTCAAGTGAATGCTGTGGTCAAGAATTAAAACTTTCCCCAGTGGAGGGGATGGGACTTGATGGAGAGTGACTTGGGAAGAGCCACACAGAGGCCTTACCTGTCGTGGTCCCCACGGTCCTGCACTGCCTGAGCCAGCTGATGCTCAGTCCATAGTTGTGGAATAAATGAGTGAATGAATGAGGGAAGGGAAGACGGTGCTGAAGAAGAGGCCTTCAGCTGCACTGTGGCGGGTGGGTGGCAGCAGGGACGAGCCCACAAGCTCTGATGAAATGGCTCTTGGTTGGGGTTTATCCTTCTGAGCTGAAACTGGGGGTGGTCCCTATCTTCCCTCTGCTCTCTCACGGGAGAGGTCTCTAGGCCCAGCTTTGATGAGACTCTAGGGACTTGGGGAGTGCAGGTGAGTCCAGCTGAGAGCATGCACATTGGCATCTCCCACAGCAGGGGCCCAGGGAAAGGCCTCCAAGCCGTGAGCCCAATCTGATGAGGCCCTGGCCCTGCCCCTTGGACGGCCTCATCTCACCACACCTTGACCCACTTCCCAGCCCCGCTCCCTCCAGCCCCAGGCAGTGTCTGCAGCCCTCTTGAACCGTTCCCCCTCACAGCGCCAAATGAAAATGTTTGTTGAAAACAACATGTGCATAATTAAAGCTTAATGAGCGCTTGTCTGTTTGGAATGTGCAATTAGATTTATAATCGGGGATGGGAGAGAGCTCCAAATGGCTTTAAATGGAGCTGAGAGAGAGGATAATTTTTGCCATAAATCTGCGGTAATGCAGACGGTGTGTGAGTTGCCATTGGCAGTACCAGGGAAGGAAGAAACACAGGCCTGCCAGGCCTCCATGCCATGCTATGCCAGGCGGCTGCCCTGCCCATCAGGCCAGGCCCTCTGGGCAGCTGCAGCTGGTGAGTATACTGGGATGGGACTAATTGGTGGTCCTGGGGGCAGATCTGCCCTAGGTTGGAGCTGGAGTTTCTGCCTACAGCCTATGAGAGCTGTGATCCAGCCATCTGTGAGGGGCTGAGGGACCGGTGCTGAGTCCAGCTGCCCAAGTCCCCAGGATCCCGGGAGAGAGATTCCTGCATCATCACCATGCTCACCCCCAGCCTGCAAACTGGCTTCAGGGCAGAGCCCTAGTCTATTTTGTTCTCTGCTGTTTCCCAGTACCCAGAGCAGCCCGTAGTAGGGCCTCTGTTAACATTTGTTGGATGAGTGAATGCCTTGTTACCAGACTCTTGCCTTCAACACATCACTCTCCCTGCAAAGCCCATTTCCCCCATATCTATCACAGAGAAATGGATTTGGCTATTGCTGATGTCAACTCTTCTGTCTCTGGGGTTCTGGGTTAGGAGCAGATAATGACTAGGACAGCGGCTAGACCAGCACTACCCAGTAGAAATACAATGCAGGCCACATACGTGATTTTCAATTTTCTAATAGCCACTTTCAAAAAAAGTGAAAAGAAACAGGTGACATTAATGTTAATATGTTAGTTAACCCGGTATATCAAAAATATTAATATCATTCCAACATGTCATCAATATAAAACTACTGACGAGGTATTTTGCATTCCTTTTCATTGTCATCGTCATCATTGCTGCTTTGGAATTCAGCGTGGACTTTACACTGCCCCACATCTCATTTTGGACTAGCCGTGATTCAAGTGCTCAGAAGCCACATGTGGGGGAGCGGCCACCATTCTGGATGGCACTGGTCTAGAAGGAGCACAGTTAGAGCCAAGAGGGAGGGGGCAGTGATTCCCACCTCCCAGAGGAGCCCAGGTGCCTGGCAGCCCTCATCTGTGGTGCTGTAGTGACCAGTGCCATTTTTACCCTACCCCTCCATGTCTTTTTTTTTTTTCATGATTATACTTTAAGTTCTGGGGTCCATGTGCAGAATGTGCAGGTTTGTTACGTAGGAAGACACGTGCCATGGTGGCTTGCTGCATCTATCCCCCCCAGAATCTACATTAGGTATTTCTACTAATGTTATCCCTCCCCAATCCCCCCCCAACCCCTGCTATCCCTACCCTAACCCCCCATCCCCCGACAGGCCCTGGTGTGTGATGTTCCCCTCCCTGTGTCCATGTGTTCTCATTGTTCAACACCCACTTATGAGTGAGAACATGCAGTGTTTGGTTTTCTGTTCTTTTGTCAGTTTGCTGAGAATGATGGTTTCCAGCTTCATCCACGTCCCTGCAAAGGACATGAACTCATCCTTGTTTATGGCTGCATAATATTCCATGGTGTATAGGTGCCACATAGATCTAGAACTAGAAATACCATTTGACCCAGCAATCCCATTACTGGGTATATAGCCAAAGGATTATAAAACATTCAACTATAAAGACACATGCACACGTATGTTTATTGTGGCACTGTTCACAATAGCAAAGACTTGGAACCAACCCAAATGCCCATGAAAGATAGACTGGATAAGGAAAATGTGGCACATACACAACCTCGATGTCTTTCATTGACTGAAACAGGTGGCGCCATCCAAGCCAACTCTTGGTTGTGGTGGGGACAAGGGTCCTGCGGGGGCCCACCGCACTGGGCTCACTTACAAGGCACATTCCCAGCTCCTGTGGCAGGCTGTGCCCAAGGCGTTGGCCCTGCCTCTGATAGTTAAGGCCCCAGGTCCGTAGTCATGAGGTCACCTTCTCTGGTTCATGTGGCTTGGACGCAGTGGGGGGTGGGAGGCCAGGGCGTACTCTTGGGAGCCAGCAGCCTGGACTTCAGACTGAGCCGGCATGTCCCGGCTGTGTGACCTTAGACAGATCCCTTACGCTTTCTGGGCCTCCATTGTAGGGGAGGATTTTATCTGGATTTATCACCAGGCAGAATACAAATGTGCACTGTGCTTGGTGAAGCAGACGCACCAATGAGGAGAAAAACATTTTTGCAGAAAGATTAATATCTGATATTTTGGGAACAAAGCATGAAAGTCATTGTTGGGAAAAATTGGCCCTCACAGTTAGACTTTCTTACAATGACTTTAATTTGCAAATTGTATTTCAAATTACATACAGTGGGCACAGGCATCAAGGGTCTTCTCCATGATGAAGACCTCAGAGATTTGCACAAAGCCCCATTCAGTTTCTTTATCTACAGAAGAGAGGTAGTCACAGCAACTGGCAGCTTTCTTATGAGGATGCAATTATAAAAAGAACTAGCTAACAATGATTGAGTGCCTTCTCTAGGTAGGCAATGTTCTAAGCACGTTCTGTATATTAATTTATTTAATCCAAATGACAGTCATACCCGTTTTCCAGATGAGAAAACTGAGACACGATAATGTAGTTTTTAAAAAAACCCAACAGTTTGAAAGCAACAAGCCCGGGATTTGAACCCTGGCACCCGGACAAGGGCCTGTGTTTGTATCCACTGTGCTATCTTGTTTCTCCAAGTGGTGATGGGCCTGGAGCTGGTGTACAGGGCCTGGGTCAGGCTGAGACTGAGGCTTCCCAGGCCATGCTCTGTTCCTGTTCCTCTTCCATCTGTACTGGCCTCTCTTCCTGGCCCCCCTCCCCCAGCGTCTTCCTGGCCCCCATGTGTATTTCCCCGTGAGACTTCCACATAAAACCGCGCTCTCGGCAGTACCTAGGTTGCAGCTGCCTCTCTCTTTAGAGACGTGTCTTATCTGTGCAGAACGAGCATTCTCACGGCCGATGTGGGGCAGGTGGGAGCAGTGTATGCTGCTTTGATTGTTTCCTCTTTAGATCTCGGTGAGGCGCATTTCTCAGTGCCTGTGACTGACTAGGCTGAGGGCTGTGCATCCCTGCTCTTTGATCTGTGTCTCTGTGTAGACGGGGGGGAGCAACAGCTTCTACAGAACAGCTACGGCTTTGGTACCTGGGCTCAAGGCCAAGTTTGGACTTCCTGGTTGGCTTTGGACAGGCTCTCAACCACTCTGAGCCTCACCTTGCTCATTGCGACAGTGCGGCTGCTCATGGCAGCCTTGGGATTTCTAGGGGGTTCTGATGAGATGGCTGGGCACAGCTCTGGGTCAAGGACTGGTGTACAGTAGGTGCTCATTGGCCAGTGCTCACAGCAGCTGTGGATGTCATATTCCTGCTCCTTGCCAGGTCACCTCCTGTGCTTCCTACGTCATGGAGCCTCCAAGTCACTTTTTCAGGATGCTTCTCTTGAAAGACCCTCTGCCTTGCTTCTGCTCCACTTGGCCAACCTTATCCTGGCCCTTGTCACATATGTCAAAGAAGAGGGCATCATTCAATATCAGAAGCAAGAAGCTGAATTGATTGGTATACTTTGCAAAGGTAGTCTCCCCAAATCAAGCAGGAGCTGATCTTTGGAGGGATTGGGAAAGGATAGAGTCCTGGGATAGGAGGACTTTCAGAGCAGGAGGTTCTGAGTTTGGCTGGCTGTCTCTGTGGTGGACATGTGGCTATTGGGAATAAGACTGTTATTGATTGACTGACTTTCAGAGGTGGGCCGTAAAGCTCTCCGTGATGAATGAGGATGAGCTTTAAGCTGGTTTGGGGATTAATTGTTTGCAGCTTGGGACTGAGGTCAAAGAATGTCTTTTCCTTTGTAGATTCGGGGAATAGGAAGGTTTTGTTCTCCCTCCGTAGCTGTCATCTTCTCCCAAGGACTAGAGGTTCCTTGAAGGCAGGGGCTGTGTCATCATTCTGGCATGCCTGGCACCTAGCATGCTGTCTGGCACACAGCAAGCACTCACAAGACATCATTCAATGAACAGTGACCGTTGCCTCCAAGTCCCTTTGCTTTGATCTCTTTCGGTGCCTTTGTGATGATCTATTTGCATAGATTTCCCAAGGGGAAGTGGCAGAATTCATTGCAGATCCCCAGTGGCTGGGAGCATATTCCTCGGCACATGATAGATGCCCAGAGCACGATACAACAAAGGCGCTGCCTGCTCTCGTTTTGCCTGGGCACGTTTGAATGAGATCTTAGACCCAGGACCAAGAGTGGGAGCGAATGGGCGGAAGACATGGGAGGGACAGGGTCAAGGTGAAGAGGCTGACCTTGAGCAGAGGGAGACACTCTTTCAGACTAAAGGAAAGGAAGTTGAGATGAGCATGATGTAAATACGTAGGGAAGGTTGGGAGAATTGAGGGGGAGTATCTGATGGCCTCAGTTCTTCAGTGATGGAGGAGACATCCTCTGCTAGACTGAGGGGGGAGGCTGATAAGGGGATAGGAGCTGATCTATAATAACAATGATAATAGGTAACATTTATGAAGCACCCGTCAAAAATTATTAATATCTGTAACATAATGCTTAATAACGTTAACTCATAGCTGATGTCTGATAGCAGATATGAGGTAGGAATGTAGTTGCCATAATTGTTGTTTTGTAGTTGAGGAAACGGAGACAGAGTGAAGTTAAAACCAAGGTCACTGAGCTCGTAAGTCGTGGAGCCAGTTGCCAGGTCAGCGCTGTCACCCAGTATGTGACACAGCACGCAGGAGCTGAATGAAGTCCAAAGCTGATTTTAGGTGGAAGCTTTTGGTAGGTCCAAGAATATGGGTTTATAAAAGCCAGCAAGACAGTTAAGGTTGGAGTTGTAGCCAGAAATAAAGGCCTGGAAGAGGTGGATTTCAGTAGATAGAGAAAGGGAGAGTGCTCCAGGCTGATGCTGGGACAATGTGGTAAGAGTGGGGGCACGTGCTGAGTGCAGTGGCTCATGCCTGTAAGCCCAGCACTTTGGGAGGCCGAGGCAGGCAGATCAATTGAGAGCAGGAGTTTGAGACCAGCCTGGCCAACACGTGAAACCCCATCTCTACTAAAAATACGAAATTAGCCAGGTGTGGTGGTGCATGCCTGTAATCCCAGCTACTCAGGAGGCTGAGGCAGGAGAATTGCTTGAAGCTGGGAGGTGGAGGTTGCGGTGAACCGAGATCATGCCACTGCACTCCAGCCTGGGTGACAGAGCAAAACTCCATCTCAAAAAAAAAAAAAAAAAAAAAAAAATAGGGGCACTGGGACTCTCATTATGCTGAGGACCCCACGGGAGCTGAGGCTCAGGGCTGTCATGGAGGGTCCTGGACTCAGGCTAAGTGACATGGAGTCACTGCAGGGTTTGGATCTGAGGAGTAAAGTGATTGTCCAGAGATCGCTAGTGATAGCCAAGGTGTAAGAGGGACTGTGTGATGTGTTTCCACACCAACATGGGTTTGTGGTGCCTGTGCGTGCTCCCACGCTGTGCATACCACATGCATCGCATACCTTTGTGTTCACACTCAGTGTACTCTGAGGGAGGCTGAGCAGAAGGCTGTTGGAGATGATTGAATCAGAGGGATTTAGATGGTAGGGAGACCAGAGTCACCCCAGGGGTACTGACTGGGACTGTGTGGAAGGCGATAGTTTTGTTATGACAGGGGAGTGCTGGAGAAACAGCAAGTCCATGTATGTGTTATGAGTTCAGTGCTTAGAGGTGTTGAATTTGAGGTGCTTATGGGCACATGGGGGGAGACAGCCAGGGAGAAAGCTGTATCTTGGAATCTGGAGGTGATTTGGCTGAAGATGAGGATTTGAGAATTGGTGATGTTGCAGCCGTGAGTAGCGATGACATTGTCCAGAGCAAGTGTGACTCGAGTGAGAAGGAAATACCAGATCCGCATTTCTACCCACCTATCCACTTCACCCAACCATTCAACCCATTCGATCCACCCAGGAAGCCCCACATCCAGGCATCTATCTATGCATCCCCAGCACCCTCCCACTCATCTGTGTTCATCTCATCCACCATCCCAATCCTCTTCCCATACGCTTGTCTGTTCACACTCACGTAGCCATCCCATTTCATCCATCCATTCCTCCACTACCGCTCTCATCCCAGCCATCCCCTCCATACATCCCACCCACCCATCTGTTCATCCATCCATCCATTCCTCCATCTCATTAATAAACCATTCATTAATAATCATTTTATATTACATGTTGAAATCATGGTATGAATATATTGAGTTAAATAAAATATATCATTAAAATTAATTTTATTGTTAATATTTTAAAACTATGGCTACTACATTTAAAAAGAATGAAAAGAGTATAATCAGATTGTCTGTAACACAAGGAATAAATGCTTGAGGGGATGGATGCCCCGTTCTCCATTATGTGATTATAACACATTACAACATTGCATGCCTGTGTTGAAACAACTCACGTGCTCCATAAAAAAACTGTGGCTACTAGAAAATTTAAAATTATATATGTGGGTCACATTTGTAACTTTTCTTATATTTCTGTTGGACAGTGCTAATTTGTACAATCCCTCACCCATTTGTTAATTCACCGATCATCTGTCACCTGTTACCATCTGTCTATCACTCATCTATCCATCATCTGTCTACCCATCCATTCATCCACCTATTTGTCCATTCATCCATCCCGTCCTTTACATCATTCCTCCTTTCCATCCATTCATCTACCCACTTATCATATCTGTTCACCCCACAAATATTTTATTTATACCTGTTATGAATCAGTAACTCTGTGGTCATAAGAATGAGAAAACTGAGGCTTAAAGCACTTCAGCACTTTGCCCAAGTGGCACAGATGGACCTGGGATCTGCTTCTCTAAGATCAGGGCTCTTCACATTGGCTGCCTATTTGCTAAGTTTCCTGAAAAAGAAAAAAAAATCCTTTGGGGGAACATGGTGTAGCTTAGGTTGGGGGGGTGGCTATTGGAATAGGGGCCTAGGAACTCTTTTCCCTGAGGGGACCACACAGGGAAAGGAGAGGTAGGGGAGAGATAGACTCCTTAGAAGGCCCTGTAAGCTGTGTCCCTGGTGGCCGTCATGAAAGGGTTATCCCTACACATTCGATATTTGCAAAAATGTGGGTTCTTTCAGATTCCAAAACTCATTTCCATGACAAAACTCTTGGGAAGAGAAGATGAAGGCCTGGCTTTTGCAGAACAATCTTCCAGCTGTAATGAGGACTGAAGATGGCAATGGGAAAAGGAATTATAATTAGAATATGAAATGGGGAAAATTAATCTATTCCAGTCACTGGTAAGAGGATGTTCTCCTGGCTTTCATGGAAATTCTTAAGCTGTTGTTTCTCCCTACATTTTTTTCCTCACATTTTAAAGCATAGGGAAGGCTGTGTGTCGTGAAAAAAGATTTTTGACTAAGAAACTGATAAATCGTGAAATATGCATTGAATTTAAGGTCGTGTGCATCTTTGCTTTGTATGTCTCTCTATGCACATGCGGTGTTTGTGTTCACATTTATGTGAGTTACATTTAAGTGGCTGCAGATGCATGGTATATTTATACACATGTGGGCACACCTTGCTTTCCTCTGTGTGCATGCTGGGGTTATTGTGTACCCAGTTGTGTAAGGGTCTCTGATATGTGCACACTCACACTTGTGCTGTGTGTGTGTTGGTTTGCGTTACCCATGGACGTGGTACATGGGTGAGTTGAATGCTTCCGTGTCGAAGGCTGTGCTTGCATGACATGGGTCCACACAAACGTGGGCTTGTGGTGCATGTGTGTGCTGCCCACGCTGTGCACATGGTGTACATCATATACCTTTGTTCACACTTAGTGTGTGCACTGCAGCGGGTGTAGATGTGGGTGTTTCTGATCTTGTCTGTGCACATGTGGAGGAGGAGGTAGTCCTGCTCTGTCTGAGTGCAGAGGTGACTTTGTGACCTCTCCCCTTGGCTTCCAAGTTCATCCACCCAGAAAGGGTCCCAAATAAGTAGGGGCTGAGGTGGGAAACCCCAGGCCCCGGAGCCCTGGAAGCCAAGCCAGGGGGAGCCTGAGAACCCTCAGTGTCCCTCAGCTACTCCTCTGTTCCCCCAGTGGTTCCAGCGTGGTGGAATCCTGGCAGAGGTGGGCAGAGAACAGGCCTCCTTGCCTCCTCAGGGCCTCTGCTCATGGCTGCTTGGTAGCTGGTCCTGAGCCCAGTAGGCTCCAGGGCACCGTGCAAGGTGCCCAGGGGTGACTGAACTAAGGAGACCCAGGCCCTGCCTCGGGAACCTCTGCCAACTTCTCAAGCGCCCCTTGAAAGCCAGAAGTAAGCTTTACTCCGGCACGTGGCAGCTCTTTCTTAGACACTGGTTGAATAAAGGAGTGAATGAATAAGACAGGCTCTGGTGACCTCATGGGACTCCACTGCCCACCCCCTTGCCTGCCCCTAACACGCTCGTATTGGAGACCAGGCCCCCTTGCCCTACCCCTCCAGCGCCATTCCCACCACTCTCTGTGGATAATTCCTCTTCTCCTGGACCTCTAACACACTTACCAAGCAGCTGTTATACTCAGGCCCCAGGCAGACTATTGCTAATATAGTAGGATCTAGAAAAGCGTTGGTCCCTGCTGTGAATGCACTTGCAGCTAGTGGGACAGACCAAGCAGAAGAAATCCAACAAGGGACTCCTAAATCCCATCTCTCCCCTGCTGTGTGATCTTGGACCACTGCTTACCCTCTCTCCACCGGTTTCCTTGGTCTTAACAGGGAAAAGGATACTGTCTTCATTGGGTCATTGTGAGGATTAAATGAGGTCTTTTATGTAAGGCATTTTGCTCAGTGCCAGGAATATTCATTCAGTCACCAAATATTTATTGGTTGCCTACTGTGCATATCAGGGAATGAAGCAGATGGTGGCCATGCCTTGTGGTGGCTCTGTTCTCGCCAGCATTTAATAAATGGTGACCATTCAAAGGTTTTTTTGGACATCTTTCCCTCTGTTTCTTATGAATATTCCTATACCATACTGTTCGATTACTATTGCTTTATAAAATGTTTCAAACACTTCATTAAACTTAATGCTCCTCCATTTCCAATTATTCTTCCTATTCGGGTCTACTTAAAAGTTATGTGTGGTTTATTAAAAGTTTTACTTTTGTCAGTATAACCAATGGCCTTGGTCATACATTGAGTCAAGTAGCCAGGAGCTTTTGCTGAAAGCTCCCCTCCCCTGCCCAACTTATAGCCCCATCCCTAATGCCAGCCTCTGCGAGGCTCTGGGAGATTTGGAGACAACCAGCACACAGTTCCAGCCTCCATGTTGCTCCCACTCTGGGACAGATGACAAATGTGGAGATAGTCTGTGCTGTAAGAGGAACAGCCAGAAGAGGTGAGAGCATGGCAGGCCTCCTGGAGGAGGCAGCCTCTAAGCAGGGTCTTGCAGCATGAGCTCTGGATGCAGTGTGATAGATGGAGTCCTGCATTTGGGGTCAGTGCCCAAAGACTAGGCATGGAACAGCCTTGTCTTTTAATCATCCAGCAGTCACTGAGGGACTCTCCCTGTCCCTGTTCTGGGGAGGCTCTTTGGTGCAACCATCAACCCAACTGCCTAGATGGGAAGATAGGCCTTGTCAGAGGCAATCTGAATGTGGTAGTGGCTGCTTTATTTACTTATTCAACAAACATTTATTGAGTACCTTCTCTGTGCCAGGCACTGTTCTAGGAGCTTAGGAGGATCAAGAAACAGATAGACGAAGGTCCCTGATTCCTGGGAGCCTCCATTCTAGTAGGAGGACTCTAACCGTAAGCAATGAATACAGTAAATTTAGAGAATGCTAGCAGGTAGC
The DNA here is from genome assembly GCA_036589455.1 of Ateles fusciceps. Classification (NCBI taxonomy): domain Eukaryota; kingdom Metazoa; phylum Chordata; class Mammalia; order Primates; family Atelidae; genus Ateles; species Ateles fusciceps. Next base: position 185,286 of record JAZHEH010000847.1, read on the forward strand.
GGTGGCTGTGGAACAGAGACCAAGGGAAAGCAGGGTGAGGGCATCGGAGATGGTGGTAGAAAGCGTGGTGGGCTCTCAGCCCACAGAGGCTGGGGACTGGCGTCTGAGCCAGTTATCAGGCAAAGCTTCTCTGAGTGGAAGGGGCTGGGTAAACTGACATTCACGTGGTTGCATAGTGTGAATTTCTACAGCCTCCGTGAGGGCCCCTGGTTGATGTCTGTCTAAATTTCGAATGTACATACAGCTGGACCCGGCAATTATACACATAAATCCTACAGATAAACTCACACCCATGCTCAGTGACGGATGCACAAAAATATTTATGGGAGCAATATTGGGATAGCAAAAGACTAGCAACGATGCAGCTACCCGTGTGCTCAGCTAGTTAAATGTGTGTGTTACATCCACGCTGTAGAATCCTGGGTACAGAAGAAAGAATTATGTTCTGATGTGAAACATTTTCTAAGATGTGTTGCTAAGAGAAAAAGGAAGTGCAGAACTGTATAGCGTGCTGTCATGAATAGAATAAATGACTCTAAAATGCGTATATGTAGACGGGCTTTGAAAGGATATAAAAAAGCTGGTAGACATTGCCTCTGGAGAAGGGCAGTGGATGGCTGGATGTGGGGGTAGTGTTGCTTTTTGTATTCTTGGAATTTTGAGCTATGTGAATATGTCTTAACACAGAAATGGTTCAATTAAAATGAAATGGCTGTTTGCTATTGGTGCCCCACCCAGAACCCTTTACTGACCAGCACAGACATCTCCCATCCACCTTGAGCGCGGGCTGCCTGCACATGGCTCCCAGCCAGTACAATTCTCTGAAGAATTGTCCTTGGACAACTGGGTGATGTCCAAGGGATGCCTTGCTCAAAAGGTGATGCCTCCCCATGTCTCCTAAGGGTAGCCCATGGCCAATGACTTCCTAACCTGGGCTACAGCAGCCCCCCCTTGCTTCGTGTTGGAACTAAAACTCTGCAGTACAATTCATGCCGCAAAGCTCCTCAGTGAAAGAGGCTGAGGGAAGTCTTCAGCCAAGACCACATCCTTGCTTAGCTGCATCCACTCCTGTCCGGCTTTCCTCCGGTGCTTACAGGTTATTCCCAAGGAGTATTTCCTTAATTACCACATGCATCTGAACCCTTGCCTCAGGCTCTGCTTCTAGGGAACCCTATCTAAGATACCTAGCTCAAGGGAAGGGAACTAACTGGAATTAGTGCTCTCCATGTTAATATGTTGAGTTAAGTGCTCTACAGTGCAACGTCCTATGAAGAGGGGCCTACAGGCAGACGGAGTTTCGCTCTTGTTACCCAGGCTGGAGTGCAGTGGCTCGATCTCAGCTCACCGCAACCTCCGCTTCCTGGGTTCAAGCAATTCTCCTGCCTCGGCCTCCCGAGTAGCTGGGACTACAGGCGCACGCCACCATGCCCAGCTAATTTCTGTATTTTTTAGTAGAGACAGGGTTTCACCATGTTGACCAAGATGGTCTCGATCTCTTGACTTCGTGATCCACCCGCCTCGGCCTCCCAAAGTGCTGGGATTATAGGCGTGAGCCGCTGCGCCCGGCCACATCATTCTCATTTAATAGATGATGAATCTCAGAGATTGAGATACCAGCTTGAGATCATACTTCAGGGCAAAGAGGGAGGCAGGGGTCCCAGAGCCCACATCTCCTCCCTGTACCTGCTCCTGAATTTTTAGGCCGATTTGAAGGGAACTCTTCCTGAATCTAGACTTGGCAGCTTCTCTGCACACAGGATGTAGTTCCTGTACATGGTCTTTACCACAGTCCTCGCTGCCTGTGGCCAGGCATGGCCCTAGGGGCTGGGATGGCATAGGTGATGGGGCAAAACCGCTCAGGATGGCAGACTCAGAGGGCATGTCTGGGGCAGGCTGTCATGATCCCAAGGCTCTGGTGTTCTTGGCCTCCCCCAGCACATGGGATTCCAGCTTTAGCTGGTCATCTGATATCATTTTGGTCAAGGGAGGTGTTTGCATACTTCCAAGGATGGGCAGCTCAGCACCTGACAAGGCAGCCTGCTGTGTCTATGGACAAGGCATAGAGGGCAGAAAGGTGTTCCTATTTTAATTTTAAGTGTGTTTAACAGCGTGAACCTGAGCACTTGAGGGCCATGGAACAGGGGCTGCCCCTTCCACCCTAGAGGGAGCCCTGCTGAAATGGAGCCTTGGGCATCTTGGGCTCTGATTTGGCTTCTGTAGCCCCTACAGTCCCCTGCATTCAGTACCCTGGCCTCCTCTGGCTGCCTCTCCTGGTGTCTTCCTGAGAGTATTTTAATCAGAGCTGCTTCTCCCTCTCTCTCTGTTCTAGCTTGATGGTGACAGTGCCTACGTGGGGATGAGTGACGGAAACCCAGAGCTCCTGTCAACCAGCCAGGTGGGGTGCCCCATCCCTCCTGAACGGGGGTCTAAGCTTTGGGCTGGCTGGAGCCAAGCTGTTCCTGGGTGGATGTTGGGGGTGCAGAGTGGGGCCAGCACAACCCACTACTGTCCCCTCTCTGAATGATCAAGAATAGCAATTGAGTCTCCTTAAAAGGCACAATCAAAGTGAAACTGTCGTCTTCTCTGTAAATCAACTACCTGGCTACTGTTGGCTTAAAATGGATTGGGAACCTGTGAAACTTGAAATGTTTTGCCCACACTCCCCATGCTTGGGGGAGCTTTTCCGCAGGAGTGAGTTGAGGTGCCTGCTGCTCCGTACCTCTTGCCACTACACAGCACCCATGGGGACATGTTCTGATTTGGATGCACACACACCCGTGCATAGGCACGCACGGTTCCCCTGCCCACTGGGAATTGTTGAAGGCCACAGGGGAGGGTTGTGGACAGGGCACAAGGGAGGAGGACAGAGGCTTCCTGTGAGGGCCTTGCCAGAGACAAAGGAAGCAGAGTCATTCCTGGGCAAGGCTGTCTCAAATCCATCCCGGCCCTCAGGAGGCCAGAGATGTCAGTTGGAATCAGATTTTCCACTGAGAGCCTGGTCTTTGAAAATTAATGTTTCTCTCAGCTGGGAGCATCCTCACTCTAGACTCTGATGCCACAGAGCGTCCTCGCTGCAGGTCCAGGGAGGGTCACCCTGCAGAATGTGATGCCAGGGCGGGCCCCCACTGCAGGCTGGCACTCCAGGGAGGGTCCTCACTGCAGGGCAGGACCCTGGGGAAGGTCATCCCTGCAGAATGTGATGCCAGGGTGGCTCCTCACCGCAGGCTGGGGCCCCAGGGAGTCACTACAGAAAGTGATACCAGGGAGTGTTCTCATCGCAGGCATGGCATCGTGGAGGATGGTTCCCTAGGTGATGGTACTTGCTGGGTGGGACCAGGTCAGGACACTGATTGGAGGGTTATAGCTGCTGAGAAACTTGGGAAGCTGGAGGGCAACTCTGGCCCTGGAGCTGACCTCTACCATCTATCTCTACCACTGGGGGACTATGGCAGTCCAAGTTGAGTGGCCCCTCAGCCATCAGGCTGGGCACATATTTTCCAGCTGGGGCAATAGAAGCCCATTAAGTCACAAATATTTATGTCCCTTATTCTGTGACAGGTCCCCTGGAGGCCATAGATGAGTAAGACATGGGCCTGTGGCCCTAGGGAGAACTACTAGTGAGAAAGACACTGTAGTTTCAGTGGGGTGTGGAAGCTGCAGGACCGCTCCTGCCGCCGGGGCCACCATACCATGCCCCGCTCTGGCTTGTCCCTGAGTAAGCATCATGCTGCTGCTGCAAAACTGTCTTTATATTGCATTGACATGCACCAGCATTCACAACTGATAGGCAAGACTCCAGGTCCTAGAAGTGGTTATTTTGGAAGAGTCCACTGATGTCATTTAATTGTACATAATCAATTGAAATGTAGTCATCTCAGCAGACCAGAGTTAGCCCTGACATCTTATCTGAGCCTGTTCACAATGTTTGGATAGTATTTTGGTAACATATTGAGCCCTGGTTTTCAGAACTATATTATGGTGAATTCTGTTCTGGAACCTACTGGAAAGCATTGGCAATGTCCTTCCACCAAGAAGGGAAAGTGGGACTCAATGGGACTCTGTGTCTGCTCCAGGCCTGGGCAGAGGGGGAGCCCAGTCCTTTGGAGAGGAGACTTGGTACAAACAAATGTCTCCCTCCCCAAACCATTAACAGTCATATCCGCAACAATTTCCCCAATACTTTGCAGCTTGCAAAGCCTTTTTCTCAATGTTTATTTCAGCTAATCGTCACAACAGCCTTGAGTATGAGTAGACATTACTGTTCAGTTCATTTTATAGATGAGGCAACTGAAGATCAAGGATGTTGGCTGATTCAATCAAGGTGACTCAGCCAGGGAGCATGAGAGCTGGCATTTGAACTTGTGAAGCTCAGACTCAGAGCTCCACAAGCTTCCCTTGCCTTGTCACTGACTTGTCTCAGCCTAGATGTCACTTCTTCAGGGAGCGCTTTGTGACCTCCACATTAGGTCCCCTTTCCATGATTCAGGTCTTTTAAATTCATGTTGTTTGTCACTGTGGTCATCTACTTATCTTGTGATGACTTGGTTCATGCCTGATTTCCTCCCTAAACTGTGACCACCATGGGGAAAGGATCTGGTCTCTCTTGTCCAATGCTGTATATTACAGTGGAGCATAGTGTCTGGAACATCGAGAGTACTCAGGAAATATTTGTGTAATGAGTGATGGCAGCCCCTGCTCTTCTCTGAACTTCAGTGTCTCTAACAGTGGAACAAGGTGGTTGGACTTCCTGAGGGTCCTTCTAAATCTTTTATGCTGTCACCAAGAGGGTCTCCCTAACTTAGGACTTTATGAAGAAGATACTGAAATTCTCTGAGGTTAATTAAATCTACCCAGTGGCATGAACCAATCTTAATGTGAGCAAATTTTGCAATTGCAGTCTAGATTTCTTATAGTATATCCATCAGTTTTTGCTGCATAACAAACACCTCAAAACTTAGTGGCTTAAAACAACAAATGTTTATTTACTTAATGATTCAGTGGGTCCGCAGTTTGGCTGGATTCAGCTGGGCGGTTGTTCTGGCCTTGCCTAGGATCACTTTAGCAGCAGCAGTACACTGCCAGATCAGCCGTGGGCTGGTTGGTATGGGAGGCTCGCCTCTGCTCCACATGGTCTCTCAGCCTCCAGCGTGCTAGCTCCAGGTTGTTCACATGGTAGGAGAAGGATTCCCAGAGAAGCAAGAGCAGAATTTGGAAGATTTCTTGAGGCCTAGGCTTGAAATAAACACACATCTATTTCCAACACATTCTATTTGTCAAAGCCAGTCACAGGACCAGCCTAGATTCAAGGAATGGAGAAATAGCCTCTACCTCTTGATGGGAAAGGCTGTAAAGTATTGTGGCCTTTTTTAAACTACCACATGTAGGAAACATATAGGATATGATTCATGCTTATTTTATTTGAAAAATAACTTAGACTTTTCTGGTACATACAGCTCCCTACAGCTCAGTGGGACCCTACTGGCTTCTAGTCTTTAATGATGAAAGTCCTATATATTTCCTTCCTGTCTTTTCCCTGGAGTGCGTCTTGAACTCACACCACACACACACACACACACACACACACACACACACACACCTCTCTCTCTCTCTCTCTCTCTCTCTCTCTCTCACCACACACACAAACACCCTCTCACAATGTGTTGTCTCATCAACTGCAGGAATTGTATTGTCCCAATTACTGGATTAAGGATTGACATAAACATTTGGGTAAAATGAAGCTCTCATAGCCACTAGAGGATCAGACGATAAACACTCTAAATGGCATAAAATACATTTTATAAATACAGTTAAATACAAGGTTTACCCAATCAGCAAATGTTTATTGGGCGCCTGTTATATGCAAGGCTCTGAGTATGAGTGGGAAGCCATTTATGGAAAACATGTGCTTCCAGAACATCCAGTCAATTTTATTTTATTTTATTTTTGAGATATAGTCTCACTTTGTCATGCAGGCTGGAGTGCAGTGGCCCAATCTTGGCTCACTGTGACCTCCAACTCCTGGGTTCAAGTGATTCTCCTGCCTCAGCCTCCTGAGTAGCTGAGATTACAGGTGCCCACCACCACACCCGGCTGATTTGTGTGTGTATGTGTGTGTGTGTGTCTATGTGTCTGTGCGTATATGTGTTTTTTTAGTAGAGACAGGGTTTCACCATGTTGGCCAGGCTGGTCTTAAACTCCTGACCTCAAGTGATCCACTCACCTTGGCCTCCTAGAGTGCTGGGATTACAGATGTGAGTCACTACGCCTGGCCCAGAACATTCAAATCATTACAAACCTGCTTTTTAATGTAACACTTCTCCTGAAACGCCACCTTCTTTACTTAGAAACTGCAGCTGAGACAGAGGCTCCCTAGGGTATGTATTAGGTGACTGTCCCTTTTTGAAAACTTTCACAGCAGGCCTGTGGGCTTGAAGTTTCTTTTGCAAATGCATGCGCCATTGTCTGGTTTTTGCAAGTCTCCACAGACATTTTGGCATAGCTGCTTTAGCTTCTACAAATGATCACTACCTCCCTCTCCCTCCGTGAACCTTAGATTACCTTTTACCAGGCTTGCCGGGGTGGCCTGAAAATGAGATACAATTCTGAGACAGGGCCGTATCCCCCATCAGCAGCTTCAGGGGGCAGAAGACCTGGTAGAGGTCAGTTCTTCCCATTTGAGAGCAGACTCTGTCCAGGAGTTACAGGAATGAATATTTCCTGGTTATGCGACCCAGGAAGAGTCTCCTCCTTCGTGGGATGAGGTGAGGAGGAAAGGGAGTGGGCTTGGGACCCAGCAAACCTGGATTCAAATTCCAGCTCCTCCATGCCACAGCGTGGGCCAGATTTCCTTATGCAAGTGATAGCAGCTTCCTATCAAATGGGAGGAGTAGCGCCTACCTCCTAGAGTGCCATGAGAAGTAAATGAGGTGTGTATTAGGGATTCTGTTGCTGCCTCACCAGAGTCCTGCTCATCATTCAGCTGCTATGAGTGTTGGCTGCTAACTATTCATAGCTACTCCTTCTTTGGAAAATTGGAACTGTGAACTCGGGAGAGGATGTAAGGGGAAGTCTAGAGACTGATATCCTTATCTCAAGGAGTGACCAACTTTGCAACTCCTCATGGGCTCCAGCTAATCCAGCCAGACTCCAGCTGAGGCCAGATCCTTACACAGCTCCTCCCGTGTCCTTTCCTGCCTCCCTTCCTCCCTTCCTCCGAGAACCTTCCTCCATCGAGTCACTTTCACAGGCATGCCCCTCTCAGGCCCTACCTCAGAGGAAGCTAAACTAAGAGTATGTAAAGCACCAGAGTTTGGAAAAACCAGCTATGACTTATTTTTATTTTTATTACCGTAAATAATGCTTTGGTCACACAAGAGCCTCTGGTCACCTCCTGGGCTCATTTACAACTTGGTGTTTTCGTATGCATTTTTCCCTCTGATGGGAATCCCCTAGTGTTTTTCAACCAACAAATGCCTGTTTGTTCCTTCAGGGGCACTGCAAATGTCACCTCCTCATCACAGCCTTCCTGGCTGTGTGCAGAGTTTTCCATTCTCTTGGCTCTGATACCGCTTCTGCTAAAGAGCTTGCTCACATTTTTAAAGGAATTATTGAAAGAACTTGTGTGTGTGTGTGTGTGTGTGTGTGTGTGTGTGTGTGAGTGAGTCGGGGGAGACAGACTGAATGACAAGTTCAGATTTGCAGTAGTAAAAGCTCTCATGACAAGAATGAATACAGGGAGACCAAGTGGGAGGGTGTGGTAGTAGGCCAAGTAAAGGATTTTGGTTACCCTAGATTGTGGCAGAGGGGATGGAAAGCAGTAGATGGTTTGGGGATGTGTTTTGGAGATAAAATTGGTGGGTCTTGACAGTGATGGACATGGAAGGAGACAGAAATGGAGGAGTAAAGGATGACTCTTGGGCTTCTACCGTGACCCCGTTTTCAGGCGTGGTGGTACCTTTTTCTGAGTTGGGGAAGCCCTGAGGAGATGCAGGTTTGAGGACGTCAGACTTGGATGTGTTACATTTGAGATGCTCATCCACATGGAGATATTCAAGTAGGTAGATGATGGTACAAATCTGGAGCTCGTGAGAGAGGTAAATTTGGAAATCTTCAGCCCATGATGTCAAAACCTTGGGAGGAAGGAGATTTATGGAGGGAGAGGGAAGAGTGAGAAGAGCAGAGGACCAATGACTGAGATGTTGAGCTCCAACATTTGAAGGCAAAGTAGAGGAGGGAAAGACTGTGAAGTAGATTAAGAAGGGGTGGTTTGAGAGTAGGAGAACTTGAGGTCTTAGAAACCAAGGGCAGAGTAATTCAGGAAGAAGAGAGGGGATCTGGGGGAAAACGATGTTGGATCCACAGCTCCTTAAAATTTATCAAAGGATAAATAAAATCCTTTGATAATGGGATCACATCAGGTTAAAAAGCTTCTGTACAGCAAAGGAAACAATCAGCAAAGTGAAGAGACAGCCCACAGGATGGGAGAAAATATTTTCAAACTACCTCACAAGAGATTAATAACCAGAATATATAAGTGCAAATGACTGTTTAGGAAAAAAAAATCATAATCCAATTTAAAAAATGGGCCAAAGATTTGAATAGACATTTCTCAAAAGACCTGCAATGGCAAACAGGCATATGAAGAGTTGCCCACCTTCTTGATCATCAGAGAAATGCAGATCAAAACTACAATGAAATATGGTCTCACCCCAGTTAAAATGGCTTATATTCAAAATACAGGCAATAAAAATGCTAGTGAGTATGTAGGGAAAAGGGAACCCTTGTACACTGTTGGTGGGAATGTAAAATAGCACAATCACTATGGAGAACAGTTTGGAGGTTCCTCAAAAAACTGAAAATAGAGCTGCCATATGATCCAGCAATCTGACTGCTGGGTATATACCCCAAAGAAAGGAAATCAGTGTATTGAAGATATCTGTACTCCCATGTCTGTTGCAGCACTGTTCACAAACAGCCAAGACTTGGAAGAAACCTAAGTGTCCATCAACAGATGAATGGATAAAGAGAATGTGGTATTTATACGCAGTGGAGTACTATTCAGCCATAAAAAACAATGAGATACTGTCATTTGCAACATGGATGGAACTGGAGATCATTATGTTAAGTGAAATAAGTCAGGCACAGAAAGATAAACATTGCGTGTTCTCACTTATTTGTGGAATCTAAAAATCAAAACAATTGTACTCATAAAGATACAGAGTAGTAGGATGGTTGTCAGAGGCTGGGGAAAAGTAGTGGGGCAGAGGGGGGACGTGAGGATGATTAATGTGTATAAAACAGTAGAATGAATAAGACAGTATTTGATAGTACAACAGGGTAACTATAGTCAATTGCACATTTAAAAATAACTGGAGTATAACTGGGTTGTTTGTAACACATGGATAAATGCTTGAGGAATTGGATACCGCATTTTCTATTATATAATTATTACTTATTGCATGCCTGTATCAAAACATCTCATGTGCTCCATAAATATGTACACCTATGTACACACAAAAATTAAAAATTAAAAATAATTTGATAAATGTTAAATTAAACTTGAAATATACTCAAGGAAACCATAAAAGCACTAGCAAAACGATTGTTAAGGTATACTTTACAACTCTGGTGTGGGGAAGGCATTTCTACAATTCAAACCTTTAGAAGAAAGGACTTAAAATTGGACCATAAATTAACATAAAACTAAATTAATATAAAAATTAACATAAAATCAACATATGACTTTTGTATGGCTAATTGAGCACAAGTAAAGTCAGTAGACGAAAGTTGGGCAAGAATATTTTCAACTCATGTCCGAGCTGAAGAACTAATCACCCTTATACATAAAAAGTTGCTAGAAATCAGTTCAAAACCCTGGTAGAAAAACAAAGGAAGGAGATATGAAACAATAGTTTACAGAAAAAGAAATACAAATGGTTCCTAAGTATGTGAAAAATGCTAAGAATCATTCATAAGATACATCATAAGACAGCCATTTTTTACCGATTGGATTGACCAAAACCCACAGGTTTGATAACACACTATTGGAGTTCTTATGGGGAAACAGGTACTTTTATACGTTGCTGTGGGCAGGGCAAATTGGCAACATCTATCAAAATTACTAATACATTGACTTGTAACCCAGCAATTCTTTTTTTGGAAATATGCCCTACGGGTATATTTGTACACGTGGGAAATGACATATTCAAGACTATTCATTTTGATATTGCTTTACTAAAAAAGTGAAAAAGATTGTCACTGGTCATCAGAGAAGTGCAAATCAAAACCACATTGAGATACCATCTCATGCCAGTTAGAATGGTGATCATTAAAAAGTCAGGAAACAACAGATGCTGGAGAGGATATGGAGAAATAGGATCGCTTTTACACTGTTGGTGGGAGTGTAAATTAGTCCAACCATTGTGGAAGACAGTGTGGTGAACCCTGAAGAATCTAGAACTAGAAATACCATTTGACCCAGCAATCCCATTACTAGGTATATACCCAAAGGATTATAAATCATTCTATAAAGACACATGCACACGTATGTTTATTACAGCACTGTTCACAACAGCAAATACTTGGAACCAACCCAAATGCCTGTCAGTGATAGACTGGATAAAGAAAATGTGGCGCATATACACCATGGAATACTAGGCAGCCATGAAAAAGGATGAGTTCATGCCCTTTGCAGGAACATGAAACTGGAAACCATCATTTTCAGCCAACTAACACAGAAACAGAAAACCCAACACCATGTGTTCTCACTCAGTGGGAGTTGAACAATGAGAACACATGGACACAGGGAGGAGAATATCACACACACCAGGACCTGTTGGTGGGTGGAGGGCTAGGGGAGGGGGAGAGCATTAGGAAAAATACCTAATGTAGATGATGGGTTGATGGGTGCAGCGAATCACCGTGGCACGTGTGTGCCTGTGTAACAAACCTGCACGTTCTGCACATGGGTCCCAGAACTTAAAGTATAATAAAAAAAAGATGTAAAACAGCAAGTACAGCATGTTACCATTTATACAAAAAGGTAATAAGAATGTATATTTCTATGTGCTTGCATTTGGAAGGATATATGGGAGCTAGGAGTGGCTTTGTGCACTGTACATGCATGTACCTCTGTGTGTGTGCGTGGTATGGGAACTACAGGTGCCGAGTAGGGATAGAAAAAAGACTTTTCACTGTATCTTTTTATGTTTAGGGAGTTTTAAACCATGTGAATTTATTATAACTTTAGAAAGTTAAATAAAATTTAAATAAGGAGAGAGTCAATTAGCTCAACCGTTTCTGAGGGATTGGGTGAGATGAAAGTTGAAATGTGCCCAATGGTCTTAGCAAAAAGGAAGTTACTCAGGGCTTCAGTATAAGCAGTTTTGATGAGCAGGGTCATTGTGCAGGTCCCATGGGTGGAGTGAGAAGCATGAGGTGAGGATGTGTGAACAGCAAATGTAGACAACTTGTGTGAGAGGTTTGACTGTGCAGGTCAAGGCCAGGGCCCAGCTCAGTGAGACTGAGGATTCCATAGAAGGGATTTTTGTTTTTTAAGAAAAGTCTTTAGAATGTTTAGTCATCAATGGAAGGTGTCAGGAGAGAGGGTGAAGCTCTGGGTTTAGGAGGGGGAAAGGCTAAGGGATGCTTTAAGATTTCAGAGAAGGTGGGAGGGTCTGGGTCCTGCCCAGAGGTGGCAGCTCTGACCTTAGCTGGGAGTGCTGGGTGTGGAGGACAGCAGAGAAAAGGAGTGTGGCTTTGTAGATGGGTTGGCTGGGAGCAGAGGGCGTCTACACCTGAAAGCGTCAGTCTTCTCAGAGTTAGTGGGCTGAGAGCTGGGGACTGCGGGTGAGAGGTGGTGGGGAGGTCTGGGGTATTTCCTGTGGGACGTGGGAGAATGAGCTCCTGGTGCTGATGCTGTGGGGCAGACAGGTGGGTTAATCCAGGGTGAGAGATCTGCCAGGCAGGTGCACCAGAAGGACACACCAGCTTTTTTGCTCAAAAGAGACTGACATAAAGGATCAGGGAATCTAAGCTGTGTCTAGAGAGAAGACGGGGCCTGGGGCTCAGGTTGCAGTGCAGCAGAGAACTACTGGGGAGCGGCTGGATGGCAAGGACATCTTATTTGGGGTGGGAAGCTGGCTGGTGATTTCAGAAGCGAGTAAGCCTTGGCATTGGCAGGGGCCTGGTGTGCCTGGGGAGCAGGGAGCTGCATGGGGGAGAGGCTCCTGGGAGGTGAGGAGCCCACAACCCAGCACAGCAAGGTAGCTGAGCTAAAGGGCCCTGGGAGGATGCTGGGGTGGATGGGAAGCTGGGACCCAGAACTGAAGGCTGGGAGAATGAGAGGCTAGATGCTGCTGGGGCTGAGAGTGGTGGGATTTATAGGGACAGTCAGCAGGGGTTTGAATGGATGGGGCAGTGGAGAGGGAGAAGGATGTCGGTTCCTCTGAAATTCCTGTTGAGGCAGGCGGCGGGCAGAAGGTGTGCTCTGAGGCACGGCTGGGGGTAGGGTACTTTGTTCCTAGAGTGAGAATCCCAGTGGCTCCAGAGCTGTTTGCAGGGGGAATGACACCAGTTGAGCATGAGGATTCCAGGGGCTTACACGTGAGGTGGTCCCTTGGGGAGCCTGCAGGCCTCCGGGGTACAGTGTGTGCCACCAAATGTGAACTTGCTGGCTGCGGGCCTCATAGGGCATGAGCAGCACCACGTGTGGCCCCTGGCCCCATTGCCCCTGTAGCATCCCTTCTCGATGTTCCAGCAGAACGTGTGCTGGAGTGCAGCCATCATATCATACAGGCCAACATTCTCATGCTACAGAATGAGGCTTCTCAGTGCCTTGCACCACACCTGGTGTGCAACAGACACACCAGAACTTGGAGTTTGTGATTCTTGCTGTTGGCGCTAGCATCACCATCATGTTTGTGCAGAAACCTTCCTTCACAGATCCCCAAGGTTGCCTGGTCTGTTTCTCTTACAACTTGGATCAAGCGTAGACCTAGGGTGGGGAAATGGTACCATCAGGGGGCCAGAAGACAAGGAGCTGGTCAGCCTATAGAGGAGAGCTCAGACCAGCAGTTCCCGGAGCACTCGAGGTCACAGCCTCCTTCCAGCAGGGGGCAGTGTTGGATACCCAGAATGGGAAAAAGAGCCAGGAGCTCTGAGTTCGAGGTTCCGCCCCTGTTCTCACGCCTTCATCTGTGCTGGTATCACTCTGAATCTGTTTCCTTGTGTGAATAATGAGGGTAGATGGTCTGTTTTTCCAGTGCTCAGTAATGATGATACTGATCACTAACATTTGCTGTGCACCTCCTTGGGCTCAGGGGCTAGATGTTTTCCATGGGTGGTCTCATTTCATCCTCACGTTACCTGTGTAGGTAGGACTGTTGCTGTCCCATTTTACAGAGGAGGAAGCTGCAGCACAGAGAGGCAGAGGAGGGTGAGGCTCTTTGAAACAGAAACGCTCCCCCAGTAAATGTATGGAGAGGGGAGGTGAACACATGCTGCTGTTGAAATCTAAGATTTCAGTCTGAGTAACTCTGGCCTCTGAGTCTGTGTACATTGTAAAGGGCAAAGATGACAAGGCTTTTATTGCTTTAATTAAAACCTGGGTGAAGAGCTTGCGATTCATATTAAAATGAAATTGTGTTTCGCCCGCTGTGGTGCAGAGAAGGTAACAGCAGTGATTACTGCTAAGATTACAATCAAAGAGAAAAGGCCTTTTGCAAGCATTTCCTATTAAAGCCACAAACATCACACTTTAAAAATAATTATGGTTGTGTTATCAGAACATGATTCATGAGTTCTGAGTAAATACTGGGGGCCTTAAAGGAAACTGTCTCGAGACCATAGATTTTGTTCAAATCTGATGAAATTTAATATCATTTCACAGCTGGAGAATAAAATCCAAGGAGGGAGAAAAAGCCCGTCCAATGTATAAGGAGAGAATTGAGTATATGTCAGACTGAACTAATGAGCTCTCGCCCCATCAACCCTAAACACGCGCTCAGAAAAAATGGCCTAGCTTCTCTTATTTTCATTGAGAGAAAACTGCCAAGGAAGAATGAGTGCTTATATCTCGCCAATCTTTATTTTATATCCCAAAGGCCAAAAATATATTTATTGTAAAGCTCTTGATTCCTGCCTGTGAGATGTTTAAATATTCGAGGGCACAGGCATGGAGGCACTGGGGGAATGGAGGGTGGGGAGGACTTTGGTCTGCGTTTATTGTACCTCCCCCTGTCATAAAGATATTTTTTCATACAATGCAGTGAATGTTTATGGCATATAGTTTTGTTTCCTTCCAACTATTATGAGAGAAATTGAATCCCAGGAAATGTTCACTCTCTCTAAATGGGATGGAAACAATGATGACGATGTGGGAAGTGCAGGGCTTGGGGGGAGGGGGATAGCAGTGGGGTGGACACGTGATTTCAAGGACTTTCTCAAAAACAGCACCCTTCCCCCCTCCCAGCCACCTTGAACTTAGCATCCCCCTGTAGGACCTGGGTTTTGCTGGGGAGGGTCTGAGAACAAAGATTTTGCACATTGTTCATCACTGCATGTGAACTCACCCGTGACCAAGAAGTGGAAATGAGGCCAGACGTGGGGGCTTTCTTAGAATGGGACCGGGTTCTTATCTTCTGGAGAGTCAGGAGCCCGGGTTTGGCCTCTCCTCAGCCCCTCTCCCTGTGTCCCCTCAGACTGTTCATTTGTCCTCTCTGGGCTCTCGTCTTTGCATCTGTGGATGGGGATTGGATGAATATCTCTGAGGGACTGTCCAGGTTGACTTATAGCCAAGGGATCAGCCCCCTTCACCCCCCCTGCCTGAGCACCCGGGAGGGACAACGGTCTGTCCCAAAGATCAGAGGCTGGCCTTCCCCCACCTGGCTGAGTCACACCAGTGCTAAGAGGGTCCTGCAATCAGGCTGGAGGCTGTGTGTCACATTTCAGCCCAGCAGGATGACGATAAGGAGCTGGGTTATAAAGGTAATGACATGAGAAGACAGAACCGGGCTCAGATGATCACCTTGACACACGTGGCTGGGGAAGCTCAGACATGAGAAGACAGAACGGGGCTCAGATGATCACTTTGACACACGTGGCTGGGGAAGCTCGGACAAGTTCACCAACTTTTCTGAGCTTCAAAATTTTGTCTTTAGAAGTTCCTCAAAGTGATGCAGAAGTGAATTAGATGTGTTTATATCCAAAGCGGTTATCCTCATGCTTGGTACATAGTGAATGGTAGTTAGCCTGAGGTGCTACTAAAATACCAATTTTATAGATGGAAAAAATGATTTCAGGAAGGTAAAATGGGGCAGGTACATACTCAGTCCCAAGTAGAGGCCCAGAAGCCCTCGGATCAGGCCAGTGATGCTTGGGAGTTGGCAGGGTCTGCGCCCACAGCCACCCAGTGGTGCCAAGCTCATAGTTGGGAAGGTGCTCACGGCAGACTGAGGGAGCTGGGGCACGTGGCTTTAAGAGGAGCGCGTGGCTGGCTGCGGTAGGATGAGCGGGCGTGAGAGTGACTGTCGCCTTTGGAGAGAGATGGGGACGGAGAGCTCTGAGGAAAGTTGCTGTGCTGCTTCCTCTTAGAGGTCCCCTGAAGAAAACCTTAAGTGACTTTCCTTGTAGCTGCTCAAAGGCTTTAAAAGTCAGCACAGTGTGACCTTTGGCTGTTGACTGCTGGGATGACCCTCAAGGGTGGTAAGTTTGTGGCTAGTGGTTACCGTTGTGCAACGTGTAAACTGAGCAGCTGGAGTTTATTGTTGCCACTAGCCTTCATAAACATTGCTGGAGATTGCAATGGGAAAAATATAATGGGAAGGGGACGAGGAAGCCTTTTTAAATGTATTTATTGATTGAGATGGAGTCTCGCTCCGTCACCCAGGCTGGAGTGCAGTGGTACCATCTTGGTTCACTGCAACCTCTCTTCCAGGTTCAAGTGATTCTCCTGCCTCAGCCTCCTGAGTAGCTGAGATTACAGGCATGCGCCACAATGCCTGGCTAATTTTTGTATATTTAGTAGAGATGGGGTTTCACCATATTGGCCAGGCTGGTCTCGAACTCCTGACCTTAAGTGATCTACCCGCCTTGGCCTCCTAAAGTGCTGGATTACAGGCATGAGCCACCACACTGGCTTTAAAATATATTGATATGACATATTCCACCCAAAATGGAGAACATATAAAAGATGAAGTTGACCAGGGTCTGGAGGAACCGGTGCCCTCGCCCACTGCTGTGTAAATTGGTACCACCACAGATGCCATTTTGCAGCATCTAAAGCTGAACATATGTCTCTGACTCGGTAATTCAACTCCACAAATGCCTTCATATGCTCACCAAAAGATGCATGTAAGAATGTTCAGGCCGGGCATGGTGGCTCATGCCTGTAATCCTAGCACTTTGGGAGGCTGAGGTGGGAGCATCACTTGAGCCCAGGAGTTTGAGACCAGCGTGAGCAACATAGTGAGACCCCTATTTTAAAAAATTAAAACAATTAGCCAGGTATGGTGGGACATACATATAGTCCGAGCTACTCGAGAGGCTAAGGTGGGAGGATAACTTGAGCCCTGGAGGTTGAGGCTGCAGTGAGCAATGATGGCTCCACTGTACTCCAGCCTTGGTGACAGAGTGAGACCCTTTCTCAAAAAAACAAAATGCTCATAGCAGTGTTTTTTTATTAAACCTCAAAACAAAACAATCCAAATGCCCATCAACAGTAGACTGGATAAATGATTCTGAAGTATTCTTACACAGTGGAATACTACGCAGCGATGAGAATGAATGATGGGTAACCTCATGTAGTCATGCAGGTGAATCTCACAAACATGTTGAGTGAAAGAAACCAGACAACAAAACAGAACATTCTAGACAATGCCATTTACATACAGCACATGAACAGGCAAAACTAATCAATGGAGATAGAATGTGAATTGCAGTTACCCTGGAGTGGGGCGGGTAGTGGCTATAGGGGCTTTGAGGGGCTTCAGAGGTGCTGGGAAGGTTTTCTCTCTTCCTTTGAGTGCTGTTTACGCAAGTCTTTTCACTTGGTGAAAATTCATTGAGCTGTACATTTATGATGTGCGCACTTTTCTGTTGTAGCATATGCTTCAATAAAGTGTAAAAAAAGCAAGATCAAGGCATTGTATTTTTACAGTTATCTCCATTTTTAGAGACAGGGCGGGGCAGGGAGGGAACCCAGCCAGGTTTGGTCATTTGTGTCTTGTGTTAATCCAGTCACCAGGGTAGTGTGTTCCCACTGGGAACATGGATGGACGAGCCTTTTACGGCCTGAACAATGTACTTAACTTCCTGGGAGGGGGAAGAATTATTTTAGCCTCGTAATGGACGATGAGCTGTGAAATTGCCCTGGCTGTGGCTTGCCCCAGGGAAGCAGGTGGCACGGGCTTCCCCAGATCCACTCAGCTCTGCAGGCTGTGGCCTTCCACTTTTATTTCCCAGTGGTCAGAGTTTTAGGAAATGTTTGAAACATCAGTATCTTTTTTTTTTTTTTTTTTTGAGATGGAGTCTATCACCAGGCTGGAGTGCAGTGGTGCGATCTCAGCTCACTGCAGCCTCCACCTCCCAGGTTCAAGTGATTCTCCTGCCTCAGCCTCCTGGGTAGCTGGGACTGCAGGCACGCGCCACCACGCCCAGCTAATTTTTGTATTTTCAGTAGAGACGGGGTTTCATCATGTTGGCCAGGATGGTCTCCATCTCTTGACCTTCGTGATTTGCCTGCCTCGATCTCCCAAAGTGCTGGGATTACAGGCGTGAACCACCGCGCCCGGCCAAAGCATATCTTAAAGCACATGCCTATGTGTGTATGTATGTGTGGTTTTTGTGATGACGCTGTCCTGCAGTGCCAGAAGATTTTGTTAATGGAATATGTGAGGATATCTGTGGAAAAGTTTGTCTGGGCACGTACGCACACATGACTGTACACAGACGCATTCATGCACAAACACAAGCAATACAAACACAACTTGAAGGCATGTTCAGTGTATGGAAAGGCACATTGAGCATCGCTGTGTGTGCTTCTGGGCAAGTTACTTAGCCTCTCATTGCCTCAGTTTCCACGGTGAAATGGAGAGAACAAATCAGCTGGCTCTTGGGCTGGTGTGAGCAATACTCATGCATGTGCACAAGCACACACAAATGAGCTTTTAGTTTGTGTTTATTTGCTCAATGACTGCTTTCCTCCTAGACTGGGGGTTCATGGGGGCAGGGACCTGGCACATAGTAGGAGTGGAGTTAATATCTGGTGAGTTAATATCTGGTGATGAACAACTCTCCCAAACCCCCTGGTACAGATGCTGCTGTTTAGACGCATTTACAAGCACATCTGACACACTCATTCACAGGTGTAGACGCATACAGGCATATACACACACACATTCAAATGTGTCCAGACTCAGAACTCAGGAGGGTGGGTCTAGCTGCAGTCTGGGGGCTCTGGACTAGAAGTGAGAGCACTGGGTATTGGTTGTGGCTCCAGGTAATTCTAATTTATTATGTGACCTTGAGTAAGTCTCTCCTCTTCTAAGGGGTCAGGGATTCCCAGCTGCATGTGACAGACTGGAAGTTGAACTATGGTTAGTCTGAATCAAAGTGCTTTTAATGATTCAGGCCGTGCTATCTCCAGTGTGGTCATGGACCTGCCGCATCCCTTGGAGCTTGCTAGGCACGCAGTGTCTCAGTCCCCACCCAGAATCTGATTTAGATTCTCCTAAACCAGAATCTTTATTTTGACAGAATCCCTACTTGATTTGTGTGCACATTACAGGTTCAGAAGTGCTGGCCTAGTGAACATTGCCTTCCCCAAGCACTGCAAGGAATTAGAGAGCCCATCTCAGCAGGTTCATAAGCTGGCAGGGCACAGGCACATGCCCACCCAGAGGAGCAGTTAGAGAATGGAAGAGGAGGCAGTCGGGAGCTGCCTATGAAGACAGAATCAACATGGAAGCTTAGCATCACACATGTGGGAGCCCAGTCCCTTCTATTTATAAAGAAGCAGAATCACATTGGTTAAGGGTGTCAGTTCATGAGCTAGGTTTTTAATTTTAAAAACAGCATATATTAGGGCTGGGCACAGTGGCTCCTGCCTGTAATCCTAGCACTTTGAGAGGCTGAGATAGGTGGGTCACTTGAGGTCAGGCATTGGAGACCAGCCTGGAGAACATGGAGAAACCCTGTCTCTACTAAAAATACAAAAATTAGCGGGGCATGGTGGCATGTGCCTGTAATCTTAGCTACTCAGGAGGCCGAGGCAGGAGAATCACTTGAATTTGGGAGGTGGAGGTTACAGTGGACCAAGATCATGCCACTGAACTCCAGCCTGGGCAACAGAGCAAGACTCTGTCTCAGAAAACAAAAACAAAAACAAAAACCACCCATATCATAGTTCCTGCAGACCAGGAAACAAGTGTGGCTTCATGGGGTGCCTCTGGCTTAAGATGTGTTGGAGGCTGAGCTCAATGTGATAATCAGGGCTGTGGTCTCATCTGATGGCTTGACTGAAGGGGGATTCACTTCCAAGCTGCCTCTGTTGGTTGTTGGCTGGATTCAGTCCCCCTGAGCTCAACTGTTGAGTTAGAATCATGGCTCCATCCCTTCCTTATCAACTAGCTGTGTGGCTTTGTGCAAGTTTCACAACTCTGTGGTTCTGTTTCTTCCTCTGTGAAATGGGTAGAATAATAGCACCTGCTTCGTAGAGTTGTTGTGAAGATTAACAAATTCATGTACGAAAAGTACATAGGTTAGGGATACCCCTTCACATGGTAAGTGCTGTATAAATGGTTTCTGCTATTTTTTGAAAAAAAAGCTGTAGAAAAGCAGGTCAGACCAATGTAAGGATGGGGGCTGAGCTATTTTATTTTATTTATTTTATTTTATGGGTAACTCTGTAGGTTGTAGTACAAGCCTGGTTCAGAGTGGGTGCTCACTATGTTTCAGGGGAGTGGATGAACTCTGGGTGGCAGACCCCTGATGGGATGTTTGGGGCATAGTAACAGGAGCATGGAGTCCAGGCTGCAAGAGGATCAGGCCTTGCTCTATTCTGCTCAGATGACTGGGCCCCATTCATGGTGCCAGCACCAGTAGGGTATTGCGGAAGTCCTGTCAGTGTCACCTGGGAGGACAATGGCATGAGGAGAGGGGCCAGCACACCCAGGGCCATGGTGATACCACAGAATGCAGTGTCTGGGGGTGACAGTGAGTTCACCGTGGCTACTATCAGGCAGGGCTGCAGGGCTTGGTCCAGGAGGCATTGGATGCCAAGCGGAGGCCGGGACCCCACTCTAAGGGACAGAGCAGGGCAGTGTCCATGAAGCAGTGTGCTCTAGGGACTCTACTGCTCAGCCTGGTGTCCTGGAACCTCAGGGCACTCACGAGGGCCATTCTCGGAGAACTTCAGTGCCTTCATCCACAGACAGCTGGCGCTTGGCACATTTTTAGGCAGTGCCACTTCTGTCGTTTTCAGAAGGTAGAAATGGGAAAGAAAAAAGCTGCAAATAGACATCATTTTTCCAGAAGCTTATTTTAAGACAGAAACAACTAGAGAGCCTACTCATCATTTTTGCATGCTTTTAAAATCAGCACTGCCTTGTGTATGCCTGCGTACCTGCATACCAGTAGCACAGGCATGAATTAAATGTGATTTTAAAAATCCCTTGATCCAGTTGCCTCTTTTTACAGGTGGTGTGACTGAGGCCCAGAAAGGGATCAGTGTGATTTGTCCAAGGTCACACAGCCTGTCAGAGGTAGGGGCTCAAATCTTCCTGGGAAGATGCTTAGATAAGGACAAGGAACCAGGAAACCCTGAAGGCCAAGTTGGAATGATTTCATGCTGACAGCATCTCTGAGGGGGGAGGCTGCTTCAGACCTTTGCTGACTTCTTAGAGCTTGCAGGAAAGATGGTACAGAGCTGGGCCCAATACCATAGCAGACCATTAGGACATTGATTCATTCATTCATTCACTCCAAAACATATTTACTAAGCACCTACTGTGTGCCAGGCAGTGGTGTAGGTGCTGAGATGAAACTGTGAACAAAGCAGTCGAACACTCCAGTCCTTACTCATTTGTGCATTCTTTTATTCAGCAAATGTTTACTGAGGGCCTGCTATGTGCAAGGTACTGTCCTTGGCCCTTGGAATATATCAATGACCAAATGGTGGAGTTTATATCCTCGTGAGGGGGAACAGGCAATAATCATTATTACTATTTTGGGATGGAGTCTTGCTCTGTCATCCAGGCTGGAGTGCAGTGGTGCAATTTCAGCTCACTGCAACCTCTGCCTCCCAGGTTCAAACAATTCTCCTGCCTCAGCCTCCTTAGTAGCTGAGATTACAGGTGCCCCCACTCACCATGCCTGGCTTATTTTTGTCTTTTTAGTAGAGACGGGGTTTCACCATGTTGTCCAGGCTGTCTCAAACTCCTGACCTCAAGCGATCCGCCTGCCTTGGCCTCCCAAAGTGCTGGGATTACAGACGTGAGCCACTGCAACCAGCCATGATCATTATTTTTTAAAAGTAAAGTATACTGTATGTTTGCATTTAAGAGCTCTGTGGGGAAACTGAGCGGGTAGGGGAACTGGGTGTGCGAGCAGGGACTGCACTTGCAAACAGCGTGGCCAGGGAAGGTGCTGCTGAGAAGTGACATAGTGAGCAAAGACTTGAAGGGGCGAGGGGAGTGAGAGCTGGGAAAGGACACTGCAGCAGAGGGAGCAGCCAGTGCCAAGGCTCCACAGTGGGGGGTGTGCCTGGCACGTTTGAGGAACGTGGCTGGAGTGGAGGGAGTGAGGAAGAAGAACAGGGAGACTTACCTAACGATGTCTGGGATGGTCAAGAGCAGCTCCCAACCACGTGGGGCATGGACGGGAGGTGAGTGACCCAGGACAGCCTCAGGAGTGATCATGTAGGAGCTGGGACACCCCAACTCCCTTGTAAGGCCTCCCAGCATGGACATGTGGGCAGGGGATGTGCATACGGCCTGGCATCCCTTGCAGTGATTTAAGGGAAGTCTTCAGCATCTTGCAATGCCTTGGAGCCAAGGAGCTCCCATTTTGAGGTGACTGTGGGGAAAAGCAGTGGCATAAGGAAGGATCATGGCCTTTAGATCCAGCCAGACCCATGTCCTAAAAGTGTCGTGGTTGAATATCTTAGTATACCCGCATGGAAAAGCCATTTTCTAAGCATAATGTGAAAACCAGCAATTATACATAATACATTTAATGTTATTAACATAAATGGAAAGCCCTTGATATGGCAAAAGTTATAAATAAGATCAAGTGACAAATTGGGAGAAACATTTGTAGCATGTAATATGCAAATACATAGAATAAAACAATAGAAAAATGGCAAAGGTAATGGTGATTTTAGACATGAAACACATTTGTGTAGGGTTTACAAAAAAACCAAAAGCAAAAACAGATGGAGGGCCAGATTTGGCCCACGGCCCGTGATTTGCTGATCCTGGGTTAGGAAAGTTGACATGTCCAAAACTTGTGGCTCCTCCTTATACCCACCAAGCATGTTTCTCCCTCAGTATTCCTCCACCAGTGGCTCAAGCTGGAAACCTGGGAGTGATGTTTGAGTCCTCCCTGAAGTGGGAAGGCACGTGACATGTCACACACCATCCAGGGTGGCCATAGCGATGAGGGGGTGTCATAGGACATGAGACTGGAAGGCGACTGGGCCAGATCGTGTAGGACTTTGCAGGCTGCGGAGAGGGTTTCACACACACACACCGTATCCTGAGTGCAAAAATGACATCAACTAACTGGAGTATCACCATCAGTTTTGTGTGTAGAATCTCTACCCTGGCTGCTGTGGGGGAGAATGATTTGGAAGGAAAGAGATTAGAAGTTGGGAGACCATTGAGGAGGCGACTGTAGCAGTTGTTGGGGGAGGTGGTGACCGCTTGGACTAGGATGGTTGCTCTGCAGGCGGATCATGGTGGGAAGATTTGAGATTGATGGGGAGGAGGGGCCGGCAGGACTTTGTGACTGATTGGAGGTTGGGGTGAGAGAGGGAGGAACTGAACATCACTCCCAGGTTTCCAGCTTGAGCTACCGGTAGAGGAATACTGAGTTGGAAACGTACTTGGTAGATACAAGGAGGAACAGGAGCTCAGTTCCGGACATGTCGAAGAAATCATGGCCCTTGGGCCAAACCTGACCCTCCACCTGTTTTGTGTCAATACAGCTTCCTTAGTTTAAATATTGCCTGTGGCTACTTTCATGCTCTAGCAAGAGAGTTGAGTAGTTGTGATAAAGACCATATGACTCACAAAGCTAAAAATATATATTATCTGCAGAAAAAGTTTGCTGGGCCCTTCTCTAGGACATCCAAGGGAAAGTGTCAAAGAGGCAGTGGATAGGTAGCTATAAACATGGCATTTAAGGCTGGGCATGGTAGCTCACGCATGTAATCCCACTGCTTTGGAATGCAAAGCAGGGAGGACTGCTTGAGGCCATAAGTTCGAGATTAGTCTGGGCAATACAGCAAGATCCTGTCTCTACAAAAAGAAAAAAGAACAAAATTAGTAGGATGTGGTGGCACATGCCTGTAGTCCCAGCTTCTTGGGAGGCTGAGGTGAGAAGATTGCTTGAACCTGGGAGGTTGAGGCTACAGTAAATTGTGATCATGCCATGGTAGTCCAGCCAATTAAAAAACAGTTTGGGCGTGGTGGAAGACGCCTATAATCCCAGGACTTTGAGTGGCCAAAGTGGGTGGGTCGCTTGAGTTCAGGAGTTTGAGACCAGCCTGGGCAACATGGCAAAACCCCATCTGTACAAAAAATTCAAAAAAAAAATTAACCAGGTGTGGTGGCTTATGCCTGCAGTCCCAGCTACTCAGGAGGCTGAGATGGGAGGATGGCTTGAGCCCGGGAGTCAGAGGCTGCAGTGAGCTGAGAGAGATTGTGCCACTGCACTCTAGCCTGGGTTACAAAGCCAGACTCTGTCTCCAAAAAAAAAAGCCTGCCACTTATTGGAAAAGTGAGCTTTCTTATCTGTGAAGCGGGGGCAATGCCGGTTTAGGCTGCCTCTTATCATTCAAATGCTGCTGCCCACAAGTTATCCCCAGCCTTGCCACTTCTGCTACCTAAGTTCTGCTGGGACTGCTTCTTCCTAAATAAAAAAAACAACCCAAACCCACCCGCCAATCATTTATCTTTCCAGAGCCTCCCCGGCCCTGCATGGTGAATCACCCAGAATGCTGCTGGAACTTTAGCTTGAGTCAGATTGTGTCCTGAACTAGAACACATGGGGATTAACATGTTTGTTCCTAGATAAGGTTTTAGTCAACCAAAGTCCTGTCTAATGTGACTGCCTGTCATTATCCCATTATGATGCCTCTGTCTGCCCCGATCCAAGCATTTCAGGGTCAGGAACAGCCACAGAGCAACTGTGGCCGGCAAGCGTGGCAGACTGCCGACGGAGGTGGGGGGGTGTTAGACGCGCTCCTGTGTAAGTGCCCTGGCTCGGGTTGGAGGTTCTGCCTGTAGATAAAGACTGAAAAAGATATTACTTTCTCCTCCCCCCACCTCCTCCAGAATCCATGCTTCGTTTTAACGGTATGGCTTTTCACTCCCGTTTGGCTTCTGTATGGTATGACTTTTAGATTTTTATTTTTTAAGAAGCATTTTTAGTCCAGGAAAACGACAGGCCAAGCAAAAGGCATAATTGTCCTGATTTTCAGAAGTGCTGCAATACTCCAGATCTGATGTATAGTGAGACTGGAATCAGAAAGATTCTATTCAACGTCTCTGGGATGGGTCCTCACAGTGGTATTATCGGAGATGATTAATTTGACTCGGTCATTATGGACATAGACAAGCCTGACAAAATTGCATTTCATTCCCTGCAGAATTCATAAAATCACTGTGCCCATGATAAGAAGTTACAGTGCTAGTAGCCTGGCTCCAGCTGGTGGGGTTTGGAGTTTGGATAAGATCCCATTTTCCTGTTGTGACAACAGAGTTGAGAACACTGAATTGCACTACAGTCTTTTAGCTGGGGTGGCTTTTTAAAAACTTTTTAGTTTAGGTTCAGGGGTACATGTGAAGGTTTGTTATGTAGGTAAACTTTTCTCATGGGGGTTTGTTGTATAGATTATTTTATCACCCAGATATTTAGCCTAGTACCCGTTAGTTATTTTTCTGCTCCTCTCCCCTCCTCCCATCCTCAAGTAGACCTCAGTGTCTGTTGTTCCTTTTTTGTGTGTTCATGAGTTCTCATTATTTAGCTCTCACTTATGAGTGAGAACATGTGGTATTTGGTTTTCTGTTCCTGCATTAGTTTGCTAAGGATAATGGCCTCCAGCTCCATCCATGTCTCCTGCAAAGACATGATCTCATTCTTTTTTATGACTGCATAGTATTCCATGGTGGATATGTGCCACGTACCACATTTTCTTTATCCAATCTGTCATTGATGGGGATTCAGGTTGATTTCATGTCTGTTGTGAATAGAGCTGCATCCAACATTTGCATACATGTGTCTTTATGGAAGAATGATTTATAATCCTCTGGGTATATATTCAGTAATGGGATTGCTGGGTTGAATGGTAGTTCTGCTTTTAGCTCTTTGAGTGCTTGCTGTATTGCTTTCCACATGGGTTGAACTAATTTGCACTCCTACCAACAGTGTTTAAGTGTTACCTTTTCTCTGCAGCTTTGCCAGCATCTGTTATTTTTCGACTTTTTCATAGTAGCTATTCTGACTGGTGTGAGGTGGTATCTCACTATGGTTTTGATTTGCATTTCTCTAATGATCAGTGATGTTGCAGCTGAGATGTTCTTGCTTGTTAAAATGGCAAGATGGTAGGGCGACCATATAATTTATGGCCCAAACCAGGACACTGATTAGAGTCAAAGAAAACACGGTTAACTTGACACTGGAACAAGACGTGTGGAGCAGGCCTGTCCTGGCCTAACCAGGGTTCGTGTGTGTGTTGGGAGGAGCTTGAACGGTGGCGGAGCAAAACTTTGGCTACTGGTAGGCAGGGCTTCTGGTTCTCATTTTCAGAAATGCTACCCATGTGACTGTGGATAAGTCATTTTTCCCTTTTGAACCTGTTTCCTCATCTGTAAAATGGAAATGCCATTTTATACTTGTTCTGCTTATCAACTGAAGTCTTTTTTCTTCCTTCGTTGGGTGTGTGTGTGGGATTTATGCTGACTTTCTATTAATGTGTTTTCCCATCTGTTTCCTTTTTGGGCTCTTAGGTGGGGTTTTGCAGACAAGGAAACTGAGTAGTAGGCAGTTTGGATAAATTGCCAGAAGCCCTCAGCAAGTAGGATTCCCTATGTCAGTGTAACTCCAAAGCCAGAGCCCTTTCTGCAGATCAATTCTCAATATATGAGAGTTTCCCTAATGAAATATATGAAGCAAAAAATATATAAAGTAACATAGCTTTGAAACATATGAAGCAATATAGCAGGTTGATAAAATCACGATCACAGTAGAATTTTTTAACACATTTCTCTCAGAAACCAAAGGATCAAGCAGAAAAAGAAAAGTAATAGTTGTTTAGAAGATGTAAATGATAGAATTAAAAAGTTGAAAATGATAAATATTGATCAAAATTGGCCTGATACTATATCAGAGGAATTCTCAATGGCTTTTAAAGAATTAATGTATTTTTCATTCCCTTTTGGGTATCTTTTTCTTTTTTCTTATCAGTGGTTACTTATTTTATTAGCCTTTTTAAAAAACCATCTCTTCCTTATATTTCATATCTAAAATTTGTTTTCTATTACTTTTTCTCCTACAGACTTTTGGTTTATTTTGTTATTCTATTTCTACCTTCTTGAGTTGAGCGCTGAGTTGATTTACTTTGTCTTTCTTGTCTTCTAACACATTTATTTCAATTAAAAGGTATAATTTTTCATTGTCCATCTCATAAGTTTTGTCAGGTAGTGTTCTCATCATTTCAGTTGTGATTTCCTCTTTGACTTAGAAGTTACTTAGATGATTGCTCTTAAAGTGTTTAAGTATGTAGGAGGATTTCCCTCCCTTTGTCTTTTTTTTTTTTGTCTCCCTCTTTTTCTCCCATGTTTGTTAATAATTAGGTTCATACATGTCATAGTGCATTCTCACATTGCTGTAAAGAACTACCTGAGACTGGGTAGTTTATAAAGAAAAGAGGTTTAATTGATTCACTGTTCTGCAGGCTGCACAGGAGGCAGGGCTAGGAGGCTGCAGGAAACTTACAATCCTGGTGGAAGGGTGAAGGGGAAGCAAGCACATCTTCACATGGCAGCGGGAGAGAGAGGGAGAGGAAGGGCTCTATGCTTCCAAACAACCGCATGTTGTGAGAACTGACACACTATCATGACAACAGCAAGGGAGAAATCTGCCCCCATGATCCAATCTCCTTCTACCAGGCCCTGCTTGAACTCTGAGAATTATAATTCAACATGAGATCTGGGTGGAGATGCAGAACCAAAGCATATCAGTGCATTTAGGTCTAAAATGTGGACTATGTAATTTCTGTCTTTCGAAGAGTTTGAGATTCTCTTTGTAGCTCACATGGTTATATTTTGTAAGTATTCCAAGGACATTTGAAAGGAATAAATGAGAAGAGTGAATTGTGTTATTCACATCCTCAGTCCTTACTCATTTCTAGCTGACTGATTTGCCCACTTTGTTTATGGCTTTGTCCTAACCGTTTTTACATTTTAAATTTCTGTGGTTTTGTCAGTGTACGTAAAAGTTTATGTCTGTCATTTCTTCTTAGTGGATTTATATTATTTATCAACTTAAGCATTCCTCTTGATATCTTAAGTGCTTTTGTGCCCTTATTTGTACTTAATTTGTTATTAACTTTGCCACTCTGCTTTTTATTGGCCTGCTACATCTATTTATTTATTTATTTATTTGTTTATTTATTTAAAGACAGAGTCTCGCTCTATCACCCAGGATGGTGGGTAGTGTCACAATCTCAGCTCATTGCAACCTCCACTTCCCGGGTTCAAGAGATACTCCTGTCTCAGCCTCCCAAGTAGCTGGGATTACAGGCACCCACCACCATGCCCGACTAATTTTTATATTTTTAGTAAAGATGGGGTTTCACCATGTTAGTCAGACTTGTCTTGGACTCCTGACCTTAGGTGATCTGCCTGCCTTGGCCTCCCAAAGTGCTGGGATTACAGGCGTGAGCCACCATGATCGTCTGATGTTTATTTATTTTTAATCTTAAAGGCCATTTTATTTTAGGCATGTCTATTATAAATTATATGCTGTATTTGTTTTAATAAAAAATATTTATTTTTGATTTATTTTGATTGATTTATTTAATAAAAAATATTTTTGTCTTTTAATAAAGCCATTGAAATCATTCCCATTGTGATTATGAATATTTAGTCTTAATGCAGCCATTTTATGAAGATTATTATCATTTATGATAGTTCATTCTTATTTTCTTTGCAGATATTTCTAGATTGTAAAGTTCTGTTTTTTCTACTTCCTTTTGCTCCTCCAGTGGTTTAACATGTTTGCTTTTTCTTAAAATTTTAATAAATAGTTAATAAATGAATTCAGCAAAGTCAAGATCATTATGGAAAAATCACTTGTATTTCTATAAACCAATAATGAACAATCCATAAAGGAAACCGAGAAAATGATTCCATATATAACAACATCTAAGAGAATAAAAGATGCAGGAATAAATTTAGCCAACAAGGGGAAGAACTTCTAAACTGAAAACTACAAAACATTGCCAAAAAAAAGTAAAGATCTAAATAAAAGAAAGACATCCATGTCTGTGTATTGGAAGACTTAATCTTGTTAAGATGGCAACACTATTCGAGCATCTACAGATTCAGTGCAATCCCTATCAAATTTCCACTTGTCCTTTTTGCAGAAATGGAAAATCTGATCCTCAAATTCATATGGAATTGCCAGGGGCCCTGAATAGCACCAATAATCTTGAAAAACAACAGGCTGGAGGACTCACACTTCCCAATGTCCATAAAGCAACAGTAGTCAAAACAGTGTGGTACTGGCATAAGGATAGACATACAGAACAATGGAATGGAATTGAGAGTCTAGAAATAAACCAATACATCTATGGCCAGTTGATTTTCTATAAGAGTGTCAAGACCATTCAATGGGGAAAGAACAATAGGCTGGGTGGATATTTGAGAAAAGATTATTTGAAAGGGAGGGAACAGCCATTGCAAAGACTCCGGGGCAGAAATGTGTCTGGAGTAGCTGGAGTGGTATGAACACGGGGGATAGGAGATGATGACATCAGAGAGGTAAAAAAGGACATGTGGGGTTGGGGAGAGCAAGACTATATAGCATGATGTGGGGGCCATTGTTCCTTCTCGGAGCGAGGAGAGCCCTAGAGGTTTGTGAGCAGAGCTTACCTTTTAGCAGGACAATTCTGGCTGTGGAGTGAGCATGAACCTTAGCAAGGATAGAGGCAGGGAGGCCAAGAGGCAAGGGAGGAGACTGCTGGGTCATCCAGGGCAAAGAGGGTAATGGCTTAGACCACAGTGGTCCCATCTCAAGGTGGAGCTGATGGCATTTCTGGATAGATTTTGTGTAGGATGTGAGAGGAAGAGAGGGGTCAAGGGTGGTACCTTGGTTTTTGGCCTGAGCAACCAGAAGGATGGAGTGGCCGTTAGCTGAGGTGGAGAAGACTGTGGGAGGGGGCAGGTTCTCTTTTAAATGTGTTAAGTTATTTGAGATATCGATTCACATCCAAAGGGAAGAACAAATAACAGTTGGCTAGAAGAGTCTGCAGTTCAGGGGAAGGTCTGACCTGGAGATAAGAATTGGAGCTCAGCAGCACACAGATGGTCCATAACCCCACAAGTCTGGATGAGAGCATCAGGGAGTTTAGTGTGTTTAGAGCAGGGTCTAAGATCCTAGCTCTGGGACACATCATCAATAGATTAAGGAGAAGAATGGGAACCAACAAAGGACATATAGAAGAAATGCATGTGATTTTGAAGGACCAATATCTCTGGTGTCCCAAAAGCCAAGTGAAGGACCAATATCTCTGGTGTCCCAAAAGCCAAGAGAAGGACCAATGTCTCTGGTGTTCCAGAAGCCAAGTGAAGAAGTTTGTTCCCAGGGAGGAGGATGCACTAATTCTATAAAATTTCACTGAAAAGGTCAAGTAAGATGGCCAGATGAAGACTGAGCATTGACCATTGGATTTAGGAAGATGGAGGTCCTTGATGACCTTCCCAAGCATTTTGGTGGAAATGGGATGAAAACATGACTGGAGTGGGTTGGGTTTGAGAAAGAATGGGTGGAAAGGAAGAGGTAACTCTTTGCAGATGTCCTGTAAGATTTTACTAATATTTTTAACTGGCAGAGCTCTTCCAACTTGCCATCTCTTTCTGTATGTTCATGAGGATGCCAGTGTAGTGAGAAAATTAGGCACCATGGAATGGCCAATTCTACTGTAGGAAAATGCTAGGTTTGGAGTCACAAGACCTGGGTCTGAATCAGAACCTAGACCTACTAGCTGTGCGACACCTCTACTCTCTAAGTTCCATATTCCTCATCTGCAAAATGAAGACAATAATTATTTCTCTACAGAACATGTCTGAATTAAACAGAGAATGTGTATGGACATGCTGGGCTCAGTGCCTGGTGCACAGTAGGTATTCAGGACAAGTTGGTCTGTGTTCGGTGTCATGCATGTAGGATTTGATTGTGTTCAGAAAAGGCATGTACGTGTTTGCGTGCTTAGTTATTTTTAAGTGTGCTAATTGCCTCTTTAAGTGAATTGTCATAACTGTGTGATTCCAATATTTTGATACAGCATATGCTTATTTTTTCAAAAGGCTTCTGGTCAATTGGGCCGGTGCCAGCAGATTGAGGTTTTGTTTTTTGACTAAAAGGAATGGACTTGAGCAGTCACTTAGCATTCACTGGACACCTGCTCTGTGCCAGCACCTATTTTAGTGGTGCTGAGGGACAGGGAGGGAGGTGGCAGTCAAAAACATGAACAGCAGGTGGCTGAGGGGCGTAGAGTATGTTGGGAAGGACAGATGTGGTTTGAAACTGGAGCCTGGGACATTCCCTCATTTCCCATGCTCATTTATTGTGTTGTAATGAGTCTTTACTGTGCACTGTCCTAGGAACTGATGACAAGACAGTTAAAGGACCTTTCAAAGATACAGAGAAAGTAAACAGCAGCTCACTGGCGCAGGATCCTCATTCATGAATGCTCCCAACTCACACAGCACAGGTCTGAGCAACACAGGGTGATGTCTGTCTTCAGCCTGAACACCGAGATGGGCTGGGGCCGATTGCGTTTAGGTGCAATAAGCCACAGATATCACATCACCCCGGAAAACAAAGTCCCACTGCCGGCTTTCCAGTTCAGAGTCGCTGCCTCCAGGAAGCCTTCCCAACCCCTCTGCCCATTCTAAGGCAAGACTCTACTCCTTTGATGCTCCCTACACAATCCCTTGTGTGTGTCCCCGTAGTATCAGAGCATTCATGACAACCGGCAATCATTTTGACTCTACTCACCTTCTGTGTATGTCCCTGTCCCCACATCCCAGTGTGCTACTGTTTACTTATTCTGTGTCCTTGGGGAGGTCCCCACCATCTCTGAAACTCCAGATGAGGGCAACAAGGATAGTAATAACTAACACTGACATCACTGACTGTGCCGGCATTGTCCTGAGAAACTTACATGTTATTGATTCATTTACTCTTTACAACAGCCCTCTAGATACATACTGTCCTTACCCACTTTCTCACACATGAGGAAACTGAGGCACAGAGCGGGTGTTTTAGTCTGTTTTGCATTGCTATAAAGGAATACTTGAGGCTGGATTATTTACAAAGAAAAGAGGTTTAATTGGCTTATGGTTCTGCAGGCTGTGTCACAAGGCACCCACATCTGCTCAGCTTTTGGTGAAGCCTCAGGAAGCTTTTACTCCTGGCAGAAGGCGAAGGGGGAGCAGGTGTGTCACATGGCGAGAGAGGGTGGCGGGGGAGAGGGGGAGAGGGGGGGGAAAGGTGCCAGTCTCTTTCAACAACCAGCTCTTGCGTGAATTAATAGAGCAAAAACTCACTAATTACCGCAGGGAGGGTACCAAGCCACTCCTGAAGGATCGGCCCCATGACCCAAATACTTTTGGCTCAGCCTCACCTCCAACACTGAGATCACTTTCAACATGAGATTTGCAGAGGACAAATATCCAAACTGTATCAGAGGATAAGTAATGTACCCAGAGTCACACACAGGTAGTAAGTGGCAGAGCCAGGATGCAAACCCAAGCTGCCTGGCTCTTAACCATTGCACCGCACTGCCTCCTGCATGATAGGGACAGTAGTTCCCACCTCCAGGGCAGTCATGAAGGTTGAGTGAGATGCATTTTTACAGCATCCGCCCCAGGACCTGGCTGTCCATTCCACTCATACTCATTGTTTTTTTTCAGATGAGGTCTCACTCTGTCAACCAGGCTGGAGTGCAGTGGCACAATCACAGCTCACTTCAGCCTTGACCTCCTGGGCTCAAATATCCTCCCACCTCAGCCCCCGAAGTAACTGGGATTATAGGTGCATAGCACCACACCCAGCGAATTTTCATTTTATTTTTTTGTAGAGGCAGGGTTTCACCATGTTGCCCAGACTGGTCTCGAACTCCCGGGCTCAAGCGATCTTCCTGTCTCGGCCTCCCAAAGTGCTGGGATTACAGGCCAACTCATTGTTTCTGAGCTCTTAGTTTGTATCCAACTCTGTGCCGGGTTCTGACTGAGGCACTGGGGATATAGGGAGCAAAATGCACATTAAGCGTCAAACAAATAACCACACAAGAAGTCAGTTAGCTATTTATACGATGAGTAGCCTCCACAGCAAAATTCTGGGCAATCTTGGGGCATGTGATGGAGTTTGACCTACCCTGGAGTATCAGGGAAGACATTTAAACAAAACCTATTGTGGAGGGATGAGTAGGAACGAGCCACGTGAGGGACCCTGTGTGGCAGGCGGAGCAGTCCAGCAGAGGGAACCGCATGGGGGAGAGCGCAGAGGCAGGAGAGGTCCCTGTGACTAGAGGGGTGGTGGGGCCAGGCCATGCAAGGACTTACAGGGCTGGATTTGGGACTGTGGACTTCATCCTGAAGGCAGTGGGGGAGATGATAGTCTTGATAGAGACCACTCTGGCTACAGAAAGAGAATAGAGCAGCCCAGAGTGGCCAATACAAAGGGCTGGTAAGAGGTGGCAGTGGCCTGGACTAGTGGCAGTGGGGATGGAGAGAAACAGATTGTAAAGATATTTTGGAGGCGTTTCATTGGATTTGAGAGGTGCTGGAGGGTGAGTCCCAGATTCGTGGTTCTATGAACTGGATGGAAAAATTCTCCAAGCAGGTGTCACTTGCTGAGATGGGGAGGCCACAGGGGCATGGCAGGGGAAGGGGCATTATGACCAACAGATGAGAACATTGACTGGGCATGGAGGGGCTCAGCCCTGGAGCTCAGGTGAGTGACCAAGGCTGGAGGGCTAAATGTGGCATCTAGACGAGAATCTAAAAAACCTAGACTGTTTGAAGTCCACCTGGGGAGGCAATGGAAGGCAGGAAGAGAGGGGAGCTCAGGACTGAGCCTGAGGAACCCCAGCATGAGAACAGAGAAGGAGAGGGTGAAGCAGGAAGGTGGGCACAGTCATGGCTGTTCGCAGATGACTGCCCTTCTGTGAGATCATCCCACCACAGCCCTGCAGAGGGGGCCACTGAACAGGAGACCACGTGGGCTCTGGGTCCCAGTGGTGGATCCCAGGATGGCAAAGCACTTACCTCTCAGTCTGTTCTATGGCGGTAAAGGATCGTCTAGGGCTCTCCCCCTGTGGCATTTAGGGATCTTGTGCTTTCTGTCATTGCCACGGGCTGTACACATGCACACCCAGCTATCTCCCACTGCTCAGTGACTTCACCCAGCAGACATTCAGGGACCGGCCCACCACCAACCAGGTCCTGTGTCAGGCTCAGTGATGTTCGCTATTTTAACACGTGCACTTAACAAACAGTACAATGATGCTCGAAGATGTTATTTCTTACACGCTGTCGT
The DNA here is from genome assembly GCA_036589455.1 of Ateles fusciceps. Classification (NCBI taxonomy): domain Eukaryota; kingdom Metazoa; phylum Chordata; class Mammalia; order Primates; family Atelidae; genus Ateles; species Ateles fusciceps. The sequence goes on from JAZHEH010000847.1 coordinate 219,333, forward strand.
GGTTTCGGTTCACCCCCACCTCTGTGCGTATTTCTTGCTTGATAAGGTTTAGCACCGTAGGTAACAATATATGTTAACAGTTACATAGTTTGAAAAAGTGAGAAGGAAGATATTGAATGTTCCCAACACAAAGCAATGATAAATTTCAAGATACTGGATATGCCAGCTATCCTGATAGGATCGTTACGCGTTATTTGTATGAAAACATCACTGTGTACGCCACAAGTATGTACCATTATTTTATGTCTGTTTAAAAAACATGAAAGAAAAAGTGTGAAAAACATTTACCTTTATGTTTACCAATGCCTTTGATATCCTTCCTCTGTTCTAGAACATTTTCAACTATTATTATCTCCTCAGTTCTCCCCTGACCTATTCTCTCAGTCTTCTCGCTCCAGAATGCTGATGGAACAGGTGTCCATTAGACACTCTTACTCTGTCCGCTGCGCACATAAACTCTCTTTCGTATTTCCTTTTTGACTATCTATGCTGAATGCTGGCTAATTTCTTCAGAGTCATCTTCCAGTTGGCACATCTCTCTTCTGCTAGGTCTAATCTCTTCCAGAGTGTAGAAATGGAAGAATAACTCCTCAAGCTAATGTGACCTTGGTACTAAAACCCAAAAAGGACAGTATGAGACAGAAAAATTATAAGCCAGTCACACTTGTGAACCTGATACAAAAGTCCTAAACAAAACATCAGCCACCAAAACCCAACAATCTATAAAAAGAATAATGTGTCATGGCCAAATAGGGTTTATTCCAGGAATGCAAGATCGATCTACCATTAGAAAACCAAATTACATATTTGCTATATTAAGTGCATTAAAGGCGAAAGGTCATTTGAGCCTGTCAGTAGATGCAGGGGGGAAAGAATTTGATAAAATCAAAAAGCCATGCACAATTTTAATAAACCCACACACTGACCCACCAGAATGTCCCTCAACTTGCTAAAGAAGACCTCAAAGAACTCGTGGCAAACGTCATCCTTTATAGTGAAATACGGAGCTCTTTAAGATAAGCAAAAAGGCCAGGATGTCTGCTCTTGCCATTTCTATTCAGTGTTGTCCTGGAGGTTCCCGTACAGTTTGGCAAGGTGGGAAAAAATAAACAAGGAAGGACTGGAAAGGAATGTGTCCAGGTGACTCCTGGTTTCTAGCTTGTTCTCCTGCTTGGATGTTTGTGCTGTTTGCCAAGATGAGAAAGGCTGAGAAGCCCTGGTCGGGCTGAGTGTTGGGAGCACAAGAGAAAATGGTCTGGCTTCCCTGGAGAGATCACCAGGCATGGGATCAGGACACCTCAGCTCTATTCCCAGCTCTTCCCCCAACCTTGGATGGACTGCTTTCCTCCTTGGACCTGAGTCCCATCTGTGACATGGATGGGCAGGAAAGATGGACACAAGGTGGACTGTGAGGGCCAGATCTGGTGGGAAACCAGAGAGGAACAGGGGGAGCCAGTCTCCATTCTCCAGGAGGGCAGACTTTTGTGTGCAGAGCCTCTGGTGGGAGGAAACATCTGTTTGGGGATAGGGCAGGAATCTGACTGAGTCAGGCACCATCTTGACCCTCTGCCTTGCAGAGGCATCATCCCTTCCCTCCTTTGCCAAGGGGTTGCTATCGTTATTGTTGGTGCTGTTGCTGGTGCTGTTGGGTATGTTCTGCGGTTGTAAGGCACTCACCCCTACGACATGTCTTTTTGATGTTTTAGACCTACAACGGCCAGAGCGAGAACAACGAAGACTATGAGATCCCCCCCGATAACACCTCCCAACCTCCCTGAGCCATCCCTCCTGCACCTGGGGGACCACGAAGCCAGCTACCACTCGCTGTGCCACGGCCTCGCCCCCAACGGTCTGCTCCCTGCCTACTCCTACCAGGCCATGGACCTCCCAGCCATCATGGTGTCCAACATGCTAGCACAGGACAGCCATCTGCTGTCGGGCCAGCTGCCCACGGTGAGTCCCTATCACCTGCCACGGTTCCTGCTGGTGACAGCGGGGGAGGGGGGGATTGAGAGGGAAGCAGAATGTTGGTGCTTTGGTAAGAACCCTCTGCTCATGGGCAGGGTCTGGGTTCAGCGGGTTGCTTGCGAGGGAGTCTGTGGAATGCAGCAGACGGGCACAGAGAGAAATCTAATGTCAGCACGCTGCTCCTTTCTGGAGCTCTGTATACGATATCTTGGTATTGATTTGCATTATTTGTTAATAGTATAATCTCTTTTTGACATTTTTATTGAGGTATAATTTATATTCCATACAATTCACCCATTTAAAGTGTACTATTTAATGACTTTTGGTATATTCACAGAGTTGTGTGACCATTAACACAATCGATTTTAGAACGTTTCATCACCTCATAATGACACGCTAGCCGGGCACAGTGGTGTGTACCTATAATCTCAGCTACTTGGGAGGCTGAGGTGGGAGGATGGCTTGAGCCCAGGAGTTCTGGGCTATGGTGCACTATGCAAATCAGTTGGCTGCACTAGCTTTGGCATCGATATGGTGACCTCCCAGGAGTGGGGGACCAGCAGGTTGCCTAAGGAGGGGTAAACTGGCCAAGGTCAGAAACAGAACAGGTCAGATCTCGCTTGCTAACCAGTAGTGGGATCGTGCCTGTGAAAAGCCACTGCACTCCGGGCAACATACAAGACCCTATCACTAAAAAAACAGAAAGGAAGTGCTGTATTCCAGGCACGGCGGCTCACATCTGTAATCCCAGCACTTTGGAGACTGAGTCAGGAAAATTGCTTGAGTTCAGGAGTTGAAGACCAGCCTTGGCAACATAGCAAGATCCCATCTCTACAAAACAAAAAATTAGCCAGGGGTGGTGGTGTGCACCTGTAGTCCTAGCTACTTGGGAGGCCAAGGTGGGAGGATCACTCGTAATGTAAATTTAAATGTAATTTAAAAAATTGTATCTTGCTTAAACTACCAGAGAAGAGGGTGATTACTGAGCTAAAGTTCATGGGATAGGTAAAAATGTAGCAGGCTGACAAAGGCAAGAAGAACCTTTCCCAGGTTGGGGGAATAGCAGGTACAAAAGGGGGCGGCAAGGGTGCTCGTGCCATGCCTGGGAACGGCATGTGGTTCATTCTTTTTATTGGAGCCAAAGGGATAGAGGAGATGAAAGAGCTCGGCAGAGCCTGGATCATAAGGGTCCTGAATACCATTCTAAGGAGGTGTGTGTGTGTGGGGTGTGTGTGTGTGTGTGTCCATCTATATATCTATATTAGATACATCTCTATATATATCTATATTAGCTATATCTCTATATATATCTATGTTAGATATATCTATATATATCTCTCTGTATATATCTATATCTATCAGAATGACTGATTTGAGGCCAGGCGTGGTGGCTCATGCCTCTAAAAACAAAAAAAAAAAAAAAAAAGAAATGCTATATTGCCAGGCCTGGCGGCTCACGCCTATAATCCCAGCACTTTGGGAGGCCGAGGCAGGCAGATCACTTGAGGCTGGGAGTTCAAAACCAGCCTGGTCAACATGGCAAAATTCCGTCTCTACTAAAAATATAAAAATTAGCCAGGCATGGTGGCACATGCCTGTAATATCAGCTACTCAGAAGGCTGAGGCACGAGAATCGCTTGAACCTGGGAGGTGGAGGTTGCTGTGAGCCAAGATGGTGCCACTGCACTCCAGCCTGGGCGACACAGCAAGACCCTGTCTCAAAAAATTAATGGCTGATTTGAACCATCAAAATCTATAGAAAAAAAGAACAGAAGAGCATTTTTTAATATACCATAGAAAAATCTCCTTAAGGGAATTCTAGTGCTTCTTCTGAACAACTGTGACTTGTGTTTATTCTGCTTTTTCCCTTCACAATTAATACTACATACTAGTCATGACTCTTACATTCATTTTTAAGTAACAGGAACCAATCTCAAACTTATGCAAAAGAGTCTGAAATATCCAGGGGGTGGACGCAGGGTTTCAGGCATGGTTTGATCCAGGAACCCCCACCAGTGTCAAGCCCCATTTCCAAACAACAGGCCTGATGGCTGCTGGCAGCTGGCATCTTCCCTGACATCTCTGGCAGAGAGGATCATGACAGCATCACTGGATGGACCACTATGTCTACGAGGAAGCAGTTCACTATTTTATCAGCTTGAGTCACACACACACCTGTGGCATAGGAGGAGGGCTGCTTAGTTGATTTTTCATAGCAGAATCTCATGGTTTGGGGTGGCTTGTGTCTCCCTCTGCCATGACTGCTCAGAAGCCACAGTCAAATTTGTGGCCCCATTCTAGCAGACCCCAGGGCCTTAGGGCGTGGCTTTAGAGTCAGACAAGCCCAACTGTATTTTATTTGTTTACTCTCCTTTTATTACCACCAAACTTCCTTGTTTAAAAAAGCTGGTGTCTTCTGTGTATTTTTTTAAGACACGTCGCATTTTTTGTTTATTTTTTGAGTTAGGTGAGAAATAAAAGGAGACAAGAAGGGAGGGAGGGTGGGAGGAAAACAACTTGAGGTCCACATTTTATAGTGTTTGGTTCTCATGAAAGAGTTCAATGAAAATGGATGCTTCATTGCTCCAGAAATTTCTTCCTTGTGGGTCCATCAATAATGCAAGTCCTCAGCTTTCCCTTCTGTCTCTGAAACCTAGCGATTCAGACTCGCACCGCCATGTCTGGAATGGATTTAACCCATTTGTGCCTGAGGTTGCAATGTTTTGAATTCTTGCAATCAGACCTTGGTGGTGAGCTTGAGCAGTAGGATGTAAATAACTCCCTGCATGCTTAGTGTTCCAATAATGGAACACTAGGCATAAAGGAGTTTCCACTGTGCTAGAACACTTGTACCTTACTTGCTTACCAGGCTCATTTTCTAGCAGAAACCTCACTGCTCTGGACCATCCCTGTTTGGGATTTATGGTAATACAAGCAAGAGCAGGGTCAGGTGGGCACCTTGTCATCTGCTACAAGGGCCGTGGTACAGGGGTGAGCATGGCTAGAGTTTGGGGCCACTTTGTCACTGCCTTTGGTACTGGGGTGAATGGAGACAGTGTCGGGTGATGGTTGGTCCCAGAGACCCGAGTTAGATCCTGGCGTCACCTTTGAAGCTTTGATTCGCCTGTCTTGGAATAATAATAGTACTCACTGAAGATTGTGGTGAAGTGTATTGGAGATAATGTATGTAAAGTCTTAGTAAATGTCTGGCAGAGAGTAAACACTCAATGAACATTTGCTATTGTTATTAGCAATAAAAATGAATTCCCGCTGTAACCAAATGGCAGCGTTTTCCCTTAAGTCTCATTTACCTAAAGGAGCAGCCTGTAGACACCCTCAGGTACATTTGTAGGGCCACCTGATTTAGTAGCTTTGACAAGTACAAAGCATGCTATCTTTTTATCCAAGATGAGCCCCTAATCGCCCCTCCTCGGAAACGCTTTTGTTGTGCTCTGTCCAAATAGGCACTTGCAGTCGTTTTCCAGATTTTCTTTAACTCATGTTTAAGAGGCTTCACAAATTCAGATAGCCTTAATTCTTCCATTAGTCAGACTTTGCAAGGGTTCACTGAATTTTATATTCCCTCTTAATGTAATGGAAGATAAGCCAAACTCTATTACCCAGGGGAGGGCACCCGGGCCAACTGGGAAAACCAGATAAGAACATGTACATGCATTGGGACTATCTGGTGAAGAGAGACAAGGGGTTCTTCAAGATAGTTTTTAAATTCATGTGAACCACAGGACGAAGGGGCGTGGCCCTGTGTGTGTGAGGGCAAACACGCTATGTAGGTGACGCTGGAATTGGTGCGAACCCCTTCTGGGTGTCAAGCACCGTGCAGAGGGCTTTGCAAATGTTTTCTTGCATAATGCCCCCAAGAACCGAACCGAGGGATAGTGATAATACCATCATGAAGGGATGGAGACCCCGAGGTGGCGGGGGATTGTATTAGGGTCCCATGGCTGCCCTAAGAGATTTCCACCAACTCAGGGGCTTAACAAACAGAGATTTATTCTGTCACACCTCTGGAAATCCAGAAGCAATCTCCTTGGGCTGAAATCACGGTGCTAGGAAGAACTCGCTTTCCCCAGAGGCTGTTGGGGAGAATCTGTCCTTGCTTCTCTGCCAGCTCCTGGGGGTTGCTGGTCTTCCCTGGCTTGTGCCTGCCTCATTCTGATCTCTGCCTCCACCTTCACATTGCCGTCCCTCTTGTCAGCAAAACTCCCTTTGCCCCTCCTATAAGGACATTTGTGATGGCATTTAGGGCTTTTGGGGATAATCTGGATAATCGCCCATCTCAAGATCCTAATCACATCTGCAAGGAACCCTTTTTCTAAATACAGTACCATTTACAGGTTCCGAGGACTAGGACCTGATGTCTTTGGGGGGCATTTTTCAACCCACCACAGTGATCCTCAGCTGTGTGCCAGCCTTCATTGAGCGCCCACTAGGTACCAGGCATTGTTCTAGGCTTGGGAGCTACAAGATGCCCTTGAGGGACTCCTGGTGCAGATGGAGAGAAGGTGAAAAGCCTATTTCTAAAACTGTGGCAAATTCTCTAATAGCATCAGCGTGTGGTGCTCTGTGCCGGGAAGAGGCCCCTGACTTAGATGTGGGGTCATCACTTCCTAGAGGAAGTGTCCCCTGATGCAGAGTAGATCCTATGAGTACTTTGTGAATGAATTACTGCTGTATAGCTCTGAAGCAGCATGGCCAGAATTCATACCCACCTCTATCCCCCTGCCATCCAGATGGCTGAGGGATGGTGCGACCAGGCTGCCAGGGCCACAGGTGGCACAGAGGATGCCCTTGATGGCCAGGATGCTTCAGGTGTTGTCTGCACAGACTGAGATACACTGGGGAAGGCATCCCTGGAGAGGCGGGGCAAGGCCAAGGCATTTGACAGCCATCTCATAAATGCCAAAGCCCCCTTGGCTCTTATCCCAGAGGCCACCAATTCTTTCTGGTCCCCTGCCCTGGCCTGCTCAGCCTTGCGAACATGCATGGGAGTTAGCCTTCTGCTTTAAAGCTATGGCAGCTAGCAGGAGTCATGTACGATATTGGAATCGAACCCCTTTTACAAAATTAAATATGCTTAAGGCTTCTCCCTCAACTTCAGCGTCTTAACTGATTAAACATTCATTTCCAAGACAAAAAGAGTCAATTTAGTATGAAAGATATATTTTGCCAGTTTAATTTAAAGTGCTGCACCTCTGTCTGACCCTGATTTTCATAACTCAATAATTTTATCCTGTGTTGATTGTCTCATTTCGAGAGAGATATTGTGTGTATAAATCAGTTTCTAAAATACCCAAAGAAACTTGAAGAGTGGAATTTATTAAGCTGCTTCTGTTAAGTCTGAAATCATTTATTTTGGAGTTGTCCTTGGGAAGTGTTCGAGCTTATGCTTCTGGCTTACCCAGGAGAGGAATTACCCTGGGAGACGGCAGAGTTGGACGTTCCCAGGCAGATTCCTGGGTAACCTGCACCTTTTGTGAGACCAGAGAAACTCCAGGGAAAGCCTCAGGCGGATGGAGGCTGGGCCCAACCAGAAATGAGTTCCGGCAAAGCTGCCCTGACCGTTCTGGTGATCAGGGAAATGTGGTATTTTTCTGCACCAAGCCCTGTGGCTCCCTGGAGCTGTGTGGTCTAGCTGTGGGACGCACTTAGGAGAGGTATGCAGATGTCATTCATGCGTTATCCTCCCAGCTTTGACTCTTGTTTGATTTCTTTGGGATCTTGGACAAATTACTTCTCCCCCAGCCTCAGTTTTCCCATCTGTGAAATGAGGATTGGGATTTCAGCTCTGGTGAACTCACAAATAGGAAAATGGGTATAATTGCTTTGTTAGCAGTAACATACTGGATAAGTGTATGGGTTTGAGGTTCAATAGTCCTCTCACTACTACCAACATCACACATGCCAGTGGCCTGCGGGGACTCAAATCCTATCAAACGCAGTTCTTAGTGCTGCATTTCAGATCCTTTGTGCTCCAGGTTCCTGTCCCAAAGCCTCTTGCCAGGACAGGCCCTTCCTGCTGCACACAGAGGGCTAGGGGTGGTGGCCCAGGGACCCCTACCCCAAGCAAAGGGCCTTTCCAGGCTGGTGCCCTGGGCTAGGCTGTTGGGGGAGGGGACTGAGCTGTACCTTAATTGTCACTTGACCACCTTGCTTTAGAGATGGTTCCTGTGCCCAGAGCCTGGGGGCGGGGCTTAAAACTTAGAGTCGGGGGCAGGGCCTTAGACTTAGGGACAGGATCTGGGTATTGACTCTGGGAGGTCCTTACTATACCTCCTAACACCTCCCCCATTTTCTTCCTGTTCTGAACTATTTCCCTCCAATCTCCTTTCTCTCTCCCTCTTCCCTTCTCTGCCGTTTTCCTCCTCCCCCGCAGAAGTCATGGTCTGTCCCTGTTTGATTCTTACAAGTTGAGACATAGGAATTCCATCCTGAGTTGGAGGCACAAGGAAAAAAGAACCTCAACCCTTGGTCCTCTGGTCTTCTGAAACACGGAGGGCTCTATGGATCCCTTAGTCCAACCTATTCATTTCATTATTCTTAATGCATAACATTTGTGGTTTGGTTTTGTCTTATGATTGTATCAGTTAGCTTTTGCTGTGTAACAAACTACCCCAATACCTAGTGACTTAAAATAATGAATTCTTATGATTTCTCATTATTCGGTAGGTCAGCGAGGTAGTTCTTTTGATCTGGACTGGTGCAGGTGATTTCTGAGTCCAGCTTACAGCTTGCCTGCAGCTGCCTGTTCTAGGATGGCTTTATTGATGTTGCAGTGGTTGGCCCAGTGTCAGCTGAGACCAAAGGGGGATGATTTGGCCAGTCTCATCTTTCACAATGAGAGATGTATGTCTCAAGGCTAGGCATCATGGCTCACCTGTCATATTGGCACTTTGAGAGGCCAAGATGGGTAGATCACTTGAGGTCAGGAGTTTAAGATCAACCTGGCCAACATGGTGAAACCCCATCTCTACTTTAAAAAAGCCAAAAATTAGCTGGGCATAGTGGCTTGTGCCTGTAATCCCAGCTTCTCAGGAGGCTGAAGCAAGAGAATCACTTGAACCTGGGAGGCCAAGGTTGCAGTGAGCTGAGATCACACCCCTGCACTCTGGCCTGGGTGACAGATTGAGACTGTCTCAAAAACAACAACAACAACAACAACAAAAAACAAAATGAAACAAAACAAAAACAGATGTGTGTCTCCTGTTTACAATAGCAAAGACCTGGAGCCAACCCAAATGCCCATCAGTGATAGACTAGACAAAGAAAATGTGGCACATATACACTGTGGAATACTATGCAGCCCTAAGAAAGGATGAGTTCTGTCCTTTGTAGGGACATGGTTGAAGCTGGAAACCATCATTCTCAGCGAACTGACAACAAGAACAGAAAACCAAACACCGGGTGTCAAACGATGAGAACACATGGGCACAGGGAGGGGGAGCATCACACACTGGGGTCTGTTGGGGGGTGGGGGACTAGGGGAGGGACAGCGGGGGGGGGGTGGGGAGGTTGGAGAGGGGATAACACTGGGAGAAATGCCTGATGTAGGTGACGGGGAGGATGGAGGCAGCGAACCACCATGGCATGTGTGTACCTGTGCAACAATCCTGCAAGATCTGCACATGTACCCCAGAACCTAAAGTACAATTGAAAAAAAAAAGAAGAGAGAGATATGTGTCTCTCATCACATGGTGGCCTAGGATCGTTCATATGGTGATGGACACAGGGTACCCAGGGTAGCAGGAAAGGGTACACCCCAATGCACAGCGCTTTTCAAACCTCTGTATGCATGCTATTTGCTCCTGGCCCATTGGCCAAAGCCTGTCACATGGCAAATCCCAGAGTAAGGGGTGGAGAAGTAGATCCTACCTCTTAAAGAGAGAAATGGCAGAGTCACATGGTAGGAGGCATGGACGCAGAAAGGCAAGAATGTGTAGCCAATTTTGTAACCTGCTGTGATGATGTTTTGGGTTTTTTCTGTGCATTTTTGGCTTCTTGGTATACAGTATCATCTAGTAGTCAGGTGCATAGGCTCTGTGGTCAGGCTGACCTAAGTTCAAACCCCAGCTCCCCTTCTTGTTACACCCAACCCTGTGACCCAGAGCAAGGGGTTGATCCTCCCTGAGCCTCAGTTTCTTGATCTGTAAATGGAGATATTGTTACCTGCCTCGTAGGAATTTATCAAGAGTCAGCGATCTGATGCAGGTGAAGTGGCACGCATAGGCAATCGGTAAATGTAAGCTGCTCTGTTTATTACTTTATCCACTTTATTGACGGGGTTGGGGTGGCTTCAGCCTCGTCTGTACGTTTGTCCAGGCTGACCTGCTGGTTACCAGCTTTGTGAGGGGCTGAGGTGGCTGGGGTTAGCGGGAGGGCCTCAGCTGGGGGACAGGCAGGAGAAGGCATATTAATTACACTAGGAGCTTGGTCAGGGCTCAGAGCTTAAAAGCAACAGCAAAGCGACAGTTCCCGTGACGGCCAGAGACACAATGCTTCTTAGCATCATGACCAAGGGAAGGATCCATCTGAGTTGAAGCAGGGGGTCGCCAGGACCACCTCCGGCTTGGGCTTTTCCAAGGTGCCATGTTTTTGTCTAACGTCCCACTGGGGGATGGATGTTGGGGGAGCACCGATCTCCCATATGGGTCTCTGAGGGTCCTAAACGGTGGTAACTAGAGGTCCAGGGCTTCCTTTGTATTTATCAGAGTCCAGATGAAACTCCTGCCACCTGTTTTTCAGAGGCAGTAAGCAAAAGAAATATGTCTTTTTACATTTTATAAAACTAAGAAAAATGGCTTTAAATAGCTTTTGCTCCCCCTGCTATAATTATTTATTTTCAAACACTCCTGCAGGGGACTGCTCCGTTTTCTTACCCTGCACTCCTTTTTCTCATAAATGAACCATCACTTCAATAAATCATTATGGAAACAGAGACTAACACTGGCTCTGAAAGGTTGAAAGATTTATGTAACACATTTATGTTTCCCATTTTCTCATTCTGGTACTCGGCTGCAAAAGCTAAGCTAATAAAAGCTGCTATTAATATTTCTTGTTGCCTAGCAACCCCAGAGCGGGAGTAATAGCTTCGGCTAGAAAAATAGATGACCGATAAGGAAAAATTCAATTCTTTTATTATCTCAGGGGGAAATGGCCTTTTACTGGAACATTATGATGTACGAGTGTGAAGTTGAACACAAAAGATTTTTTTGTATGTGTTTGTTTTTCTATTTTTAATGAACATTATTTTACCTCCACTAACTCTTTTAGGGCACTTTTCTTTTCTTTCATAAACCCCCCCCATCCCATCCCTCATGCTTAATTTAGCAGCTATAGTAGTTAAGAATCTGTCAGCGTTCTTTAGTTTAAAAATGGTTTCTGCAAAGGTTTACAACTCAGTCATAAAAATTCACTCCCTGTTAAAACTCAGGCCAGTGATAAGCTAACACGCAGGCTGGTTTTCTGAGAACAGGATCACGTTTGTTGAAGAGATAAGATTCATGGTTTTTCCTCCAAGAAAGGTCAGAAAGGAACAAAACAAGTTCTTTTCCATGTCCCAGTTTTCTTTGGAACCAGGGGACGCTGTCTCTTTTGAGAACTGTTTGCTGTGCAATTTGGGATGTGTTCACACTGGGTGAGGCCAGGGAACAGATACTACTGAGCACCTGCTCTGCAGAGCCTTGGTGCCATTCCCGTCTCCCAGCGCCCTTTAAGGTAGGTACCATTAGGGTGCCTATTTTTCAGAGGCAGAAACTGAGGCTTAGAGAGGTCAAGGGATCAGGCTGAGGTGGCATCTTTTTTTTGAGATGGAGTCTTGCTCTGTTGCCCAGGCTGGAGTGCAGTGGTGCGATCTCGGCTCACTGCAGTCTCCTCCTCCTGGGTTCAAGCAGTTCTCCTGCCTCAGCCTCCCGAGTAGCTGGGACTACAGGTGCGTGCCACCATGGCCGGCTAATGTTTTGTATTTTTAGTAGCGGCGTGATTTCACCATGTTAGCCAGGATGGTGACCACCTCCTGACTTGGTGATCCGCCCGCCTTGGCCTCCCAAAGTGCTGGGATTACAGCAGTGTGAGCCACTGCGCCTGGCTTTTTTTTTTTTTAATTTATTTTTAGTAGAGACAGGGTTCGCCATGTTGCCCAAGCTGGTCTCGAACACCTGAACTCAGGCAATCCACCCGCCTCAGCCTCCCAAAGTGCCAGGATTACAGGCATGAGCTACCGTGCCTGGCCTAAGGTAGTATCTTAAACCATGGTGTTTCCTACCTGCGTTCTTTAGCGCAGGAGTTCCCAGCCTCAGCAGCCCTGACATTTGGGTGGGATAATTCTCTGTTATGGGGGATGTCCTGTGCCTTGTAGGAAGTCTAGCAGCATTCCTGGCCTCTACTCACTATTCCTGGCCTCTGGTAGCACTACCCTAGTCAAAATCAAAATGGAATATGTCTCTAGACATTACCAAATGTCCCCTGGGGAGCAAAATCACCCCTGGTTGAGAGCCACCACATGCTGTTCGCTCTGCTTAGAAGGCTATTCCACCTTGTCTACCCACTAAACTGCTGTTCCTGTGTTAGGACCCAGTTCAGAAGTCATCTTCTCACAGAGGCTGCCTGGATGCTCTGGGCTGGAACTAGGGTGAGGCATGTGAGACACGTGCCTCAATCCTGAGATTTAAGGGTGTGTCCAAAACTCAGTAATCGAGATGAAAATAGTATTTTAATGAAATATTTTGAAAAGGCAAAATTAACACAGAAAACCATGATGAACAACATATCAGAAATGTAAATAATGGTGGGCTCAGTCTCAATTCCTGGAAATACGTGGTTGTGCACCTACCAGGGGCCACCGGTCTGGGACGGCCTGAAGGCTGGGCCTGGGCCTCGTGTCTTTCTCTGGGCCCAGCATCTAGCAAAGGGCCTGGTTAGCAGGTGGCCTTCAGTGTTTGTTTATAAATTACTGAATGAATGGGAGAAGGGAATTACTTGTCGAAGGTCACATAGCCAGAAAAAGGATACAGCTGGAACTTGAACCTGGGCCTCTGACTCTAAGCCCGGTGCTCCCTGCCCCCGCCTGGCTGAGTATGAGTATGGGATTCATCTTTGCTGCCTTCTGAGTAGGGACCTAAGCTGTGGAAGATGGAAAGATAGCCTGGGGTGCTCACTGTTGAGGAGTGGCGGGCAGGCAACAGCGGCCATGATTTCAGCTTGGTGTCAACCTGGCTTTCCCGGGGTTATTTCAGCTTCACAATCTCTCTGCCAGGCAAGAGCTGGCATGGGCAGCACAGTGACGTGTGGAGCTTCCCCAGAAATGTCACAATGGCCAGCCCCTTGCAGCACTGCTCACCAGTGGGACCAGATGCCTCACCTTGGCCTTTGGAGTGCAAGGACCACACCTTGTTAGACCCTGTGTCCATCCTCTCGGTGAACTTTTCCTAAACAAATGGGTGAATTATTTATAACTGTCATGTAACATTTATTTAGCACTTACTATGGACCTGGCACCTATTAACCCTTTCTATCGATTATCTCACTTAATCCTTGACCCTGAGAAGGAGGTACTGCTATTGTTGCCATTTTACAGATGAGAAAACAGAGGCGTAGAGGGGTAAATGACTTGGCTATACAGTTATTAAAAGGGGGTGCCACGATTTCAACCCAGGCAGGCTGACTCCCCAGCCTGGGCTCTCCATATCTGGCCTATGTAGCCTTCCGCAATGAATGAGTGAATGAACAAATGAATGTGCAAGGCAGTGAGCAGGACAAGATGGGACCCACTTAATCTGCCCATCTCTGAGTTGAGCCATTCATATTCATAAATAATCTCAACATGAAGTGTGAGGTGCTTGTGGCTTGAAACAAGAAATGGAAGAAGTGCTGAGCTCAGAGGACAATCCCGGCACGAAGGCTTCCTGGAGGTGGTAGCCCTGGGGGCCAGAGGACAGTGGCAAAAGCCTGAGAGGAGGAAATTTCATATTTTCGCAGACTCCCTGTTCAGACCTGATCACCACCCCTTCTGCTGAAATTCATAAAACAATTTGCGATGTTTTATGGTCGCTCAGCTGCCCTCTGCTGCCCACCCTTTCCACCCCCTGCAGAGCTCCTAATCAGAGCACTGGAGGCTGAGTGCAACGGACAGGTGTTTAACTTCCACTCCAGGCAGCATGCCAAGCCTAACAGGGTATGAACTCTGAGAGCTGCTCCCGAGTCATGAGGGAGAATTCAGGGAAAATTGCAGTGACATTCGTCAGCTGCAGCTTCGATATTACTGGGTGTAATGGCTCTTTCCTCCGAGTGCATATTCAGGACCATGTTTGGGAAAATGAGCTTTTAATGTACCGTCGGCATTGCTGAGAAGCCATCTTTGGCTCGGCAGAATGTCTGGAGCACATAAAACTTGAGATTTATTGGAGTCATTTTCCCCCCTGCTCTGGCTGGATAATAAAAAGTCGGTCTCATGAGCTCTCTTTCTCTCATCTTGTGGCTTTGTCCATTTAGAACTCGCAGTCTTTATAAAAGGCAGCAAGACAAATACAGCTCATCTAAATATTAAAGCTCGAGGAGAGAGTGTCAGGGCACTGTGGAGGACTGGAGGCTGGGAGCGTTTCCAGGACAAGTGTGTCCCGTCAGAGATTGAAGCTCAGCAGCTGGGTTGGGCTGGGGCTCGGGCTGCGGTGGTGGCAGCCTCTTGCCCAAGCAATAGCACTTCACTGGGAGTCTGGGGTCCTGGAGTCCCTGTTCTGCCCCAGTGAGTGACCTTGGGTGAATTATTTTCTGTCTCAGAGCCTCAAGTAAGATGGAGCTGATGCTGTCTACTCCACAGGGTGATTGTGAGAATCAAACGTGCTAATGAATATTTCTGATGTTTCGCTTTATGTGTGGGATGTAGCAGGTGTCTAAAAAGGTTTGTTGACTGACTGACTGACTGATGACTGAAGGATGAATGAATATGAATGAATGAAAAATAAATGCCTGTGTAAACACCTCAAACTAGAGTGCTACATCATTTTTGGAGAGTAAGTCGTGTGGGGACCCTGTAGCCTCTTCTGTCTTACACTACAGTCTGCTCCATCTCTTCTCACCCTCCCATTGACTTTAAGGGAGGAGATAGAATTCTGCTCATTTATAGCTGCGTTCCTGAGACCCAAAGGGCAGGGGGATTGTCCAAAGACACACAGCTAGGAAGTGGTGGAGACACAATGGGACCCTGATTCCCATGACCCCAAGTGCTTTGTATCCTCCACATAAAAAACATCCCTCACCCTATCCTTGGCTCAGGACTCTGAGCTGGGACGGGGGGCAGAAGTGGGACCCTTGCCTCGTCTCCCCATTGAGTGTGAGTGTTGGTCAAAGCTCTCAGCTGAGACAGGGTTAGGAGGGCAAAAATGTTGGCTCGATGGCTCTGTCTCCAAACTCCTGGTAGCAAGGAAAAAGGAAAGGGATGTCAGGTGAGCAGTCAGAGCCTGTCATGGGGTGCGCCTGTTGGGCAGAGCTATGGGACTGGGATGCTGGAGCCCTGAGGAATCTCTAACTAACCAACTAACTAACTAACCAACTAAGCACGGTTAGTTCTTCCTATCACCCCAGAAACTGATAACCAGACCGCAAATCAGGAAGCCTGGGTTCAACTTCCTGTCTCTGCTACCACTAAGAGATTGTGGGAGGCAAGTCACTTTCCTTCCGGCCTCACTTTCTTCACCTCTTGAATGGACAAAACCCAAATCACCCCAGGGAGTTGTGGAAAGGGTCAAGGGAGAGAGGGCCTCTAAAGCATTTCCTGAATGAGCTCTTCAAGAGATTCAAGTCCTTGTGGGGGGCGTGTGGATCACAGCTGGCTCAGGAGAGCCACGGGGTTAGGAGGGAGGGCTCCAGGGTCAGGCAGCATCAGCTGCACATGTAACCAGCTGTGTGATCTCAGCCAAGCTGTTTAACCTCTCTGTGCCACAGTTTCCTCCCAGGGTTGTTGTGAAGAGTAAATGAGACATTAGAGATGGTATCCAGAGCTGTGCTAGAGGGAGGTCTGCCTGGTCCCATGGCGAGCAGTGGAGCGTGGATTAGAACACAGAGTTGCTGGCATTTGTTCCCCAATGTGAAGTGTGAATCAGTTGTGGGTCACAGGCTGGGAGTGGATGGAGCTTCTCCATAACTTCCTATGTAAGACGGCCCCCCCCAGGGGAGGGAGAGCATTGGGACAAATACCTACTGCATGTGGGGTTTAAAACCTAGATGATGGGTTGACAGGTGCAGCAAACCACCATGGCACATGTATATCTATGTAACAAACGTTCTGGTCATCTAACCTGGAACTTAAACTAAGATGGTCTCCCCCGTTTCCCCGTCCCCCCGGCCAAGGGCAGTTCTCGGGAAAGGGGGGAGGTGTGTGCCTTTGGCAGCCACATTCCCAGCAGGGGTCCAGCAAGACAGCTCCTGCTGAGCTGCTTCTGAAAACATGATCCTAAGGCCAGCAGCATCAGCATTGCCTGGGGACTTGTTAGAGATGCAGATTCTCAGGCCCCTCCCTAGACCTGGTGACTGGGAGACTCAGCTGGGCCCAGCAGCCCATGCCTAACCACACCTCCGAGGGCTTCTGATGCCAGCCCAGAACCACTGGGCTGTGGTCATTCTCCATTGAACCTTGAGTTCTCAGTTGTTTTAGGACAGATGGGATGCACTTGTGTTTCTGTTTGCCTTGAGGATTTCATCACACTCGCGATGGTTGCAGACTTTTTCCTCCAGAGAAGCTCGAGGACCCACACTTCTGCCTGTGGCTCCTGGTTCTTTCCTACCCCGTGCGCCTTCCATTGGCACAGGCCTTGAAGCGGACTCTCTGGCATGAAAGTCCCAGCCTGTGATCAGAAAGACTCCACGTTTTCCTGAATTGCACGATGCCTCATCTTGGGGGGGGACTTCATGGGCAATTGTGCACCAGGGGCCTCAGCAGAGCCAGGAACAAAATGCAACAGGGAGAGGAAAGGAGGCCCAGGACACGGGAGGCATGAGGGACGTCTGTGTGACCGGAACACAAGATTCCTCTTGCTGCTTATGGGGGAGAGGGGTGTGCATGTGCCAGGGATGATGAGCGAAGCCCATTCTTCGAGATCATAGGAGGACAGAGTGTGGGCAGGTGGGCAAAAAGACTCAAGCTAGACCTTTACAGCACTGGCAGCAGCTGGCCCAGAGGAATTGGACCTTGGTCAGAAGCACAGGATAACAGCAAATTATGGGGTCACTACCCCATCCCACAGGACTCCTCTTCTCCTTTGGGAGCCCCAGACCTGAGGCCCCTAGCCCTGTACACACAAGACCCCCAGCCACTCCCTTTTTGTCTGACTTGTGAACTTGACACATTCTTACTGCTGCTTCTGTATCCCTGCTCTGATTAACTCTAGCCAGTACATTGGCTGTGCCCTGCAGGCTTCCACTAGGGAGATTTTTTTTTTTTTTTTTTTTTTTTTTTTTTTTTGAGACAGAGTCTTGCTCTGTTGCCCAGGCTGGAGTACAGTGGTACAATCATGGCTCACTGTAGCCTCTACCTCCCTGACTCAAGCAATCCTCCCGCCTCAGCTTCTGAGTAGCTGGGATCACAGACACACACCACCATATCTGGATTTTTTTTTTTTTTAGAGATGGGGTTTCCCTATGTAGCCCAGGCTTGTCTTGTACTCCTGGCCTCAAGTGACCCTCCCACTTTGGCCTCCCAAAGTGTTGGGAGTATGGGCGTGAGGCACCACGCCAGGCCTAAGTGACCTTGATCACACTAAACCAGAACGGCACCTGTCCATAACCCACTGCAAAATGAATTCCAGATGTGGTAGGGAGCAGGCTGTCTTTGCCCTCAGCACGTGGCGGAAGGCCTGCCACCCACGCACGTGTCCACAGCACAAGTGAGCAGTGGCCAGCTGATGACGCTGGAGAGAAAACTGTCCTTCGGGAACAGCCCCTTCACCAGGCCCCTCCCTGTGTCTTCTCTGTGCCATGGCCCTGCTGAGGGGGGGGTTGGCGCATTGCCAGAATTAACGTTGTAGGGCTTGGACTTGGAGAGACCTGGATTTAAATGAGTTCCTCCAGCTGCATGCGTGTTGAGTAAGTGACCCAGGCTCTCTGAACTTCAGTGTGTTTTTGGTATAAAATAGATGTGTTCATCATCCTTACCTTGTGAGCCGCTCTGAGGATGAGATGCTGTCATGGTTATAAAGTACTCCGCATGGGAGCCGTGGCAGTGCTACTGTTTGTCTCTCAGCACTTTACGTGTATGCTGTCTCTGTGTTCTTCCCTGTCAGCCACATGGAGAGCCCTGTACCCTCTCTAGTTCCCACAGGAGTCCACCTTCCCTGGCATTGGTGAACTCACGGTGGACGCCCACGTGGTCTCACAGGGGTATCCGGCACAGATGGTTTACTCATTTCTGCGTTTCCACGCCTTATTGTGGCCACAGTCATGTGAGCGTGTCCCATGCCTGGGACTCCTCTCGGTTCTGTCTCTCACACTGTGAGTCCCTTGGACCTGGCATCTCCCCTATACTTACGTCTGTGCCCATGAGACCAAGGCTCCTCCATGGGCAGGACCTGCCTTCCTTAAAAATTAGCTTAGTGACCCCTGAGTGGGCCATCCTTGGGGGTCCGCCCTCCACCCCAAGCAGGTCCTCAGTGTGTTTCTATCAAACAGGTACAATTTTTCTCCCAAAGATAGATTCTAGTTGTACGTTAGTTGGAGTCTACCAAGAAGCAGGCACCGGCTGGGACTAGCCATGTAAGAGGAGAGAAAGCGTGGGAAAGGGAGGTGGAGGAGGAAGAGAAGGCCAGAGGAAGGGGGTAGCTTCAGACTGCAATGTACATCTGAGACCAGAAGAAAAAAGGATGGGAGGGAAGGAAGAAAGAAAGGAAAGGAGGAAGGAAGGAGGGAAAGATAGAGGAAGGAAGAAAGGGACAGAAGGGAGGCAGGGAAGGGATCCTAGCACTTTGGGAGGTCAAGGCGGGTAGATCACCTGAGGTCCAGGAGTTCAAGACCAGCCTGTCCAACATGGTGGAACCCTGTTTCTACTAAAACTACAAAAATTTAGTTGGGTGTGGTGGTGCACACCTGTAATCCCAGCTACTTGGGAGGCTGAGGCAGGAGAATCGCTTGAACTTGGAAGGCGGAAGTTGCAGTGAGCTGAGATTGCACCACTGCATTCCAGTCTGGGTGACAGACTAGATTTCGTCTCAAGGAAGGAGGGAAAGAAGGACTGACTGGATAGGAAGAACCAGGGAGCAAGGACTGGGCAGGAAGCATCTTGGACTGCAGCATAGTTTTAAGAAAGGTTGGCCCGGCCAGTGGGGGAGTCCTCAAACCGAAGCCACCCTGTGGAGGAGCTGTACCCCTTGCCCACGTGGACCTGCCTTAGGCCCCAGTGTGTTCGGGCACTGACCGCAGGGGTGTGGCCTGGGAGGCGCGTGCTCAGGGAGCCGAGGAGCTGCGGCTGGTGCGCTCAGCGCCAGTGCCGCCTGGCGCAGGAGGTCTGAGCTCCACATCTTCGTGGCCACCACAGCCCACCCCTTGTGCCACACAGCTCTGCTTCTTATGCAGGACAGGGAGCAGCACCTCCATGTCCCATGGGCCCTCACTTCCGAGGGGAAACTTAGCAAACAAATGGCAACATCACACCTTTGGTCTTGGGGCTGCCACCAGTACTCACCCTCTTCCCTCCTTCGTCAGCCGTATCCCCCTCTCCCTTAGCGTCCCCGCCACAGATCCGGTGGCTGCCCTGCCTGGCCTGCCCCCGAGAGGCCTGAGTCCTTGGCCGTCGCGTACTTCCTGGCCACGGTTCTTGCACACATCCACCCGCAGTTGCAGCGGAGAAGGGCGTTCCAGGAAGCGCTCACGAGGGTCACCTGGGCTCTGCGTGGATTCCTCCCTGCCCCTGTTGAATCCCAGCAGCGCTCCCTCCTCCTGCTGCATGGGACCAGTTCCCTGCTGCAGTGGTGACTCCTTACCTGCTGGCCCTTGGATGTGAGAGGTCCAAAGGGCCATGGCAGAAGCCCTAACTTGGGGTTCACTGGAACCTTCACTGTGTTCTCTAGCAACAGTGCATGCCCTTTTGGGGGCCAGGTCCTCCAACCCAGCAGAGCCCAGAGCTGCAGGGTCAGTAAGCACGAGATCCCCCCAGGGAATCCTAGGGAAGGATAATGCAGGGCCACTGCTGTTTCCACCCCTGGGCTCCTGGACCGTGTGTTCTTCACAACGCCACAGGGAGGACCCTGATTTAATACAGGTACCACATTCCGAATGACAGCACCCTGCCTTTTCAGAGTGGCGTCTCCAAGTTGAGGCTTCATCTGCCCTTGAAGAAGGCCATTCCAGCATTCTTTGAGGCTGGTGGGTTCTGGATGGTGGGATATGTGGTAGGTCCCGTGGTCAGGGGATCTTTCCCACGCTGCTTTCACTGTGATGTTGGATGCTATGCTGTGTGGGGTTCCAGGCCTGTGGACCAGCCTTTGCTCAGCCTTACCTTCTAGGGAAGGTGTGCTTGGGGGTAAGGGTAGACCCAAGCATGCCCCACTCAAGGGTCACAGAGAGTAGTGCTGACTGAGGCTCTGTAGACAGGAGGCACAACCTCATACCCAGAACATCTGTCCCCCGAGGGGATGCACAGCTGGCCTGTCCATGATGGGAGGGGTCTGGGGTAGCCAACTTGCCATTGGGTGGCTGCTTGGTCTTGAGGGCTGAGAACTGGTCTCTGCTGCTGACCCACTGGACATTCAGACAGCATCAGCTAGACTGGCCTTGCTAAATGGGTGTTCATGTCACTGGGTTCATACAGAGCCATCATCTTTGTCACCCTGGCTACTCCATTCATGTGCTCAGTGCCAGTTCTGTGGTGGCCAGTGGTAAAGAGTGGCTGCTGTCAACTGCCTGAGCCGTTTCATCTCTTTGACCGTTCAGTGCCTCTTCTGTGGCAACTGCTGTCTGATTGGCAAAATGCGTGATTCAAAAATCACAACCTATGCCCACTCCCAGCTCTCCATACATCTGCTGCCATCCCTGACCAGCTTATCTCCGAGATCACAGTTCTTTTCCCCCTCCAGTCCCCTGACCAGACAGCCGGGCACAGGCCCTTGCCTGTGAATCTGTAGACAACTGATCCTCATAATTGGTGAATTTCTGTATTTGTGAATTGATAAATATTATTTACTCACCGAAATCCATTTGTAACCCCAAATCAGCACTCGCCATGCTTTCATGGTCGTTTGCAAACATGCACAGAATGGCAGAAAATGTGAGTCACCCAGTGAGCATGTCCCCAGCAGAGGGCAAACAAGGGGACATTTTGCCTTCTGGTTTCAGCCTTGGTACTGTAAACAAGGATCCTTTTTATGGTCTAGTTAGTGCTGTGTTTTTCGCATTTTTGTGCTTCTTGTTCCCAATTTTGCTGTTTAAAATGACCCCCAAACATAGTACTGAAGTGTTCCATCTAGTGTTCCTAAGTGCAAGAAGGTCGTAATATGCCTTCTGGAGAAAACAGGTGTGTCAGATAAGCTTCATTCAGCCATGAGTTACAGTGCTGTGAGTTCAATGTTAATGTGTTAACTACACACACACACACACACACACACACACACACACACACACATATTTTATTATATTTTACGTTCGGGGTCCATGTGCAGATCGTGCAGGGTTGTTACATAGGTACACACGTGCCATGGTGATTTACTGCATCCATCCCTCCATCATCTACATTAGGCATTTCTCCTAATGCTATCTCTCCCCAATCCACCTACCTCCTGCTATCCCTCCCCTAGCCCCCCCCCATGCCCCGACAGGCCCCAGTGTGTGATGTTCCCCTCCTTGTGTCCATTTGTTCTCATTATTCAACACCTACTTATGAGTGAGAACATGCAGCGTTTGGTTTTCTGTTCTTGTGTCAGTTTGCTGAGAATGATGCTTTCCAGCTTCATCCATGTCCCTGCAAAGGACATGAACTCATCCTTTTTTATGGCTGCATAGTATTCCACGATGTATATGTGCCACATTTTCTTTATCCAGTGTATCATTGATGGGCATTTGGGTTGGTTCCAAGTCTTTACTGTTGTGAACAATATATATTAAGTGAGGTGTTTTTGAACAGAACACACATCGAACAAGGTTCTGTACTGATCGATTGAGAAAAGTATTGTGACCAGGGGTTCATGGAAACCCAATCCTATATTTCCCCTTGGAGCAATTGCTGAGTATTCACTAATTCGGCGTTTGCAGTGACTTTATAGAAAATAACTACCATGAATAGTGAGAGTTGACGTATATTCTCACATCTCAGGCCTCTTCTTCTTCCACACAAAGCACATGATTAGGTGCAGTGTCCACGGCTCATCGCTGCCTCCCTGGGAGACGTCTCCTCTCTAGTCCCCGCCGCACTCCTGTGAGTGCTACTGTGATGCAGCCACTGTCCACGTTTGGCTCATACCTCCATATGGACCCGACTCATCTGTAAATCATACTTGGGTCTTTCTTCTTCTTTTAGCTACAGGACCCACCACTACTCAATACAGCCATGGGTATGAGCTGCGGGAGGGCCCTTGTGTGGTGATGGCATATGATGTGAGAGGCCGGGCTGTCCTCCCATTCCGTGTCCTCATGCTTCTGGTCCTGTGTGGGCTCTGTCCTGAGATGCCATTTCCATCTCATGAGGGACTGCTGCTGGGAGCCTCTGATGTTATGATGAGTTGGTTCATCCAACTGAACCCAGCTCCTAATAAGCAGCTCCAGGTCGGCCCATGGCCAAGTGCCCCACGCCCCATCTCCACCACAGCCTAGTAACACTCCAGGATCTGTGTCCTAAAAGAAGTCTAATTATGTTCTGTACATGGTATGGCTGTGCTGAGATCCCGGGGGACCTATATTGTACTTCTGTTATAAGCTCTGAATGACATTTCATCCCATCCATCCCTGAGATGTCTGGTCAACACCATAGGCTCTGCTGTATCCGATGGCCCATGTGGTAGGTCTCCTTGCATTGAAGCCTGGACCACGGTGGAGCCCTGCCCTGTTCTGGGCCCACACAGAGCAGGCAGCTCTCCATGTCACCTAATACATGGGCGGAGCATAGCCCTAGATGTGGAATGCGAGCCTTCAGAACCCAAAGAAGCCTCCTAGGCCCTGTGCTTCCTTTTTCGTGGTAGGGGAAGCAGGAGGCAGACATTTGTCTTTGACTGTACCCCTAAGAACGTCACAGACACAGCAGGTCTTAGAATCTTCATATGGCCTGTCTGATAGTTAATTTCATCTGGCTGTCTCAAATTGTATAGCTTTTTAGAATGTGAGATTTGGGGGGGGTTTTAGAAACGCCCTCACATCTACAGAGAAGATACTTTTCAGTGGTTGTAACTCATTTTCCTTTTGTTTCATTGCATAGAGCTGAACTTTCATTTTCAAATGGTGATATCAGTGGCCAGCGATCCCTGCCTTCTCACCCAGTTCAGTGGAAATGTGATTCACCCTTGGCATGGAGTTAGCTTTCTTTAGCACGTTTTAAAAACCATCCTTCAGTTTTCAGCTTACTCATAGCTTTTTGAGATTTTCAAGTACCTATTAAGTATGTACTGAGATGAATAGATCATCTTCTTCCTTGATATATTGAGGGGGGGAATCTGATCAATATATTCCCCAGTATTAGCATGTTTGACTTGATGACGGTGTGCATGTATGTGCACATATAAAAATGTATGCACAGACAACGTACATATACTTTTAAATATGAGACTGGATTTAATTTAGTGTCACTTAGGGTTTTTCTTTTACATTCATGTGTTTTTTTCCCACAGTCATGTGTCTTCACTTTCCCCAAATTCAGTAGTAAGATGTGTCCATGGCTTTCTTTGTATAAGATAGCTTTCTCATACATTTGCAATGAGGTTCTACCGTCTTTATAAGATGACTCTTACACTGAGATCTACTGAGTAATCTACTGAGATCGACTGACTGTCACACTGAGATCTCACACTTCTGTACTGAGATTCTACCCTCTTCGTAAGAAGACGATTACACTGAGAGCTTTACGGTTATTACCGTGGAGTTGTATATAGTATTACCTCATCTCTTTTATGGTCTTTGTCTCCATAATGATACAGTGATTAATAACCTAAAGACCTCTGTTGGTGATTTCTCTCTCTTTTGTGTTCATCTGTACCAGGGGCAAGTTTATCCATCTTATTGCTTTATCTACATTGTTTTATTCATTTTATTCAGAGGACTAAACATCAGAGTTACGTTCCAATTCTATTACTTTTCTTTTTCTTAATGTATTCATTTCCCCCCTTTATGTTTATTAATCCCTTCTTTCTTTCTGTAGATGTTTAAATTTTTTATTTTGAATTCTTTAGTTCATTTACTTTTATTGTTTATTGTTTAATAATAAAAAGTTTATGGCTGTACGTTTTTTCTTAGTATGGCTTTGGCTGTATCCTATAAATTTTGAAATGAAGTATTCTTACATCTTTTACTGTCTTCCCAAAGCATAGCTTTGGGGATTTGAATTTTAAAAATGGCACATGTTCACTGTAAAAAAAAAAATTAAATCAACAAAGAAACAGAAATCGTTAAAATTGCACCATCCACAAATAATCACTATTAACCCAACCATTTGCTAAGTATGTTTTCAGTTTTATCTTTGTGCATTATACATAAAGATATGTAATAATACACACAATGTACAAAGATATAATATATATAACATATAAAATATATACAAAATTTACATAAGTGGGGCCCTAACGTGATGCCTTTTCCTGTTCTTTCCAGTGTGTTCTATTGGAGCAGTTCTAGGACCTGCCAATTTTCTGTAACACTGTATCAGGTGTGTACTTCCATGTCCATAATTACAGGTCTTGCTCTTCCTTTTAGCGGCTGGATAACATTCCATCGTATGGGTGTTTCATCGTGTACCTAAACAACCTTCTGTTGATGGACATTTAAGCTATTTCTGATCTTTCTCTATTATAAACTCTCTTGGGATGGGTTCCTTGGTTCCTTGGGAGTGGTGAAAATGATTTTTTGAGGGTGGGATCTTAGGAGAGGAAGGGAGAGATGTTAAGCAGAGAAGTTTCCCTCAGATGTGTCGAGCCTCAGCCTGCCCCCAGGGGGCGTTCTGGAGCATAAATTGCACCACACAGTTGATCCCATCATAGGGTAAAGGGGTGGCCTTTGCACCCCCATGTCCCTTTGTCATTGGCCAGAGATTGGGGGATTGAGTGACCTCCTGGGGCTGCAGTACCTGTTGGCAAGGGGTGTCCTGTGAAGAAGTTGGCAACTGAGAGCCTTCACCAACCAATGTTCCCAGCAGCTGGGGGACAGGGTGCTGCTCCAGTGAAGGGGGCCCAGGAGGGGCCCGAGAACTTCTGCTACAGCAGTGGTTCTTAACAGGGCAGTTTTGCCCCCTGGAGACATTTGGCAGTGTCTGGAGACATTTTTGATGGTCACAACTGGAGTTAGTTTAGTAGAGGCTAGGGATGCTGCTAAGCATCCTGTAATGTACAGGATGGCGCCCCCCAGCCCTGCCACCAAAAATTACGTGGCCCCCAAATATCGTTAATGCCAAGGCTGTGAGACCCTGCACTGCAAAAACAGTCAAATATTTTTGTGGATTTATCTTCTCAATTTGTACATTTGTCTCCTTTGGGATTTCAAAACTCCTTGAAACACTCATGTGTCCTCACTTTTCCCAAACTCTGTCCACCTACCCTTTCTTGGCTTTTGTTCTAAGCCCTTTACTGAAACTTCCCACTTCATGGTTGTTTTTTGATTGTTAGTTTTGTTTTTCTGAGATGGAGTCTCGCTCTGTCGCTCAGGTTCCAGGTTGGAGTGCAGCGGCCTGATAGCTCACCGCAACCTCCGCCTCCCAGATTCAAGTGATTCTCCTGCCTCAGCTTCGCGAGTAGCTAGGATTACAGGTGCCCGCCATCATGCCTGGCTAATTTTTGTATTTTAGAGATGGGGTTTCACCATGCTGGCCTGGCTGGTCTTGTCTTGAACTCCCAACCTCAGGCGATCCGCCCCGCCTCGGCCTCCCAGAGTGCTGGGATTACAGGTGTGAGCCACCTCGCCTGGCCCCACTTCACGGTTTTGAATGACCTCTGTGTTGCTGAATTCCGGGGTCAGTGCTCAGCTCCTGACTTACTTGCCTGCTCATCAGCCTTTGACACAATTGGTCACTTTCTCAGCCTTGCTCGACGCTTTCGTCGCCTGGCTGCTGGGATACACACTCTCCCAGTTCTCTCTGCTCCCTCCGTGTTAGTCTCCTGGGTTTACCTTTGAGCGCTGAGAGGTCCCAAGGCTCAGTCCCCTTTTTATCTATTGCAGGTGCTTCATTAGCCCATCTGGTTTTGTGGTTTTAAATACACTGTATGTCCTGAGAACTTTCAGATTTATATCTCTAACCCCACGTATCTCTGTGGTTGTCTCACAAGTATCTGAAACTCACTCTCTAAAACCAAGGTCCTATCACTTCCCCTTCCCTGCTCCTCCACTGCCCTCCACTCCCTCTCACCTCACCAAAGGCAGCTCCATCCTCCCAGTTGCTCAGGGCATACAACTAGGGGTCATGATCCCGGACCACCCTTTCTCTAGACAAGGACCTGGTTCACAACCTCCCAGTGCCTTCACATCTCCCTCAAAGTGAGAGCCAGTGACTTATAGTGTCCACAAGACCCCACATAATCTGCATACCACCCCTACCCGCCCTGCTCACTCGGCTCGAGCCCCGCCAGCCTCCTCACCAGTCCTTCAACGTGCCAGGCACGAGCCTGCATCGATTTCTTTGCCATTCTGTTCCCTCTGCCTGGAACACTCTTACACAGACACCTGCAGACCATGTTCTTATACCTCTGTCTTTCTTAGAGAGTCACTCAGATGTCACTCTCATGAGGCCTTTCTAGCCACCCTTCCTAAAATTGTACCCCATGCCCCACCTAATACCTTGAGCTCATCTTCGCTGCTCTATTTTCCTCCCTGGGACTTACCACTGTCTAAAGCCTGATATGTTTATGTGTGTGTCTGGTGTCACCTCTGTCTCCTTCACTGGAACCCAGGTGCCCTGAGGGCAGGGACTTGGTTTGTTTTGTTCAGTGCTGTATCCCCAGAACCAAAATCAGTGCCTGGTACATAGGAGGCACTCAACAATTATTTTTAAATAAAATTGGAATGAGTGGTGGGCTAGGAGACATGCACATTTGGAAGCATATTGCCAAGTCATTTTGCTTCGGATGACAGATGGTGGTGATCATGGGAGATATGGGTCTTTCCTACTATTTCGCAGGCACTGTGCTAAGTGCTTTATGTAATTCTCATGAAACCTGCATTATGTAATTCTTATGTAATCTTAAAGGTTTCATGAACTCTCATCTTTAAGCCAGCCTGGATTCTAAGATGGCCTGTTGCCTTGAAGGGACTGGGGATAATGAAAGCTTCTCATGAAACCATTCAGTTGTCACCCCATTGTATGGATAAGGCAGCTGAGGGGGATAGGACTGTGCAGTCTGTTCTGGAAGAATGTTCAGACCAGGTCATCTGCCGGGCATCACTGCACTTCATCCTGACACACCACCCAGCAAATCGGTGGTATATCAGCCACACCCCCACTCATGGTACCGGAGATACCAGACTTCTCCCACCCATGTCAGCCCCAAATTTTGTAGAACTTAAAAAACCCTGAACTAATCCTATATGTGAAAAATGTTATTTTTTCCCCCCCCTCCCACCACATGTCTGGATCCTTGGGAGGAATGAGTTACAGCCTCCGCCACCCTCAGACAGAACCCTGATCCTCAGTGGAGGAGCAATTGGATGCGATCAGGAGAGCAGGGATCTTGGGGCTAGAAGATTCCAGCTCAAGCCCCGGCTCTATCCTGAGCAAGCTTCTTCCCCTTCTCGGCCTCAGCTTTCGCATCTATAGCATATGGTAACCATCACAGCGCCTGCCTTAGAGGAGGGATGTGAGGATAAATGAGGAGCCATTTGTGGAGACTCCCAGACTGGTTACAGGTTGAGAGGCCCTAAAGCTCATGGTGGGGCTGGCTGGGGACACATAGTCCTCTGACGTGGCCAGGCCATGGAGTCCGGGGTAGTGGGGAACTCTGATCTTTAAGCCAGCCTGGATTCTAAGATGCCTGTTGCCTTGAATGGCTGTACCTGGTCAGTCAACATTTGGCCATTGCCCAAAAGGGGCTGGGGATAATGACTTCCTTCCGTGTTGATAGCAGCACAGTTTGCAATTGCAAAAACGTGGAACCAACCCAAATGGCCATCAATCAACCAGTGGATAAAGAGAATGTGGTAATATATATATATATATATATATATATATATATATATATATACATACACACATAACTTTTTTACACAATGGAATACTACTCAGCCAGAAAGAGGAATGAATTAATGGCATTTGCAGCAACATAGGTGGGATTGGAGACTATTATTCTAGTGAAGTAACTCAAGAATGGAAAACCAAACATCGTATATTCTCATTCATAAGTGGGAGCTAAGCTATGAGGGTGCAGAGGCATAAGAATCATACAACGGACTTCGGGGACTCAGGAGGGAAGGGTGGGAAGAGGGGGAGTAAAGAAGATAAATAGTATATTTTGAATTAGAAGTTACTCTTTCATATTAAATAGTGGGCATTTCTCTTAAATTATGGGTAAAAACCTAGGAATTTGTTTGACCTCAAAAATAAAAAGAAACCATAATAAACCTAAAAACGGGGGCTGGAGAGCAGGGAACGCCTGGCTGCCGCTTCCTCCCTGACACTGTCTCAGACGCCAGGCCTCCTCAGACCCCCTTCATCAATTAATTTGTAGTAAATTAGGTGGTAGGAACCACCTCAAAACTCCAAGTCCTCTCTGTGCCTCGGGTTCACTGTGTGACCTCAGGGACAGTCCTGACCCTCTCTGGAGCTCCCTCCCTCTTCTGAGGGGGTGAGGTTACTGAGCCCCATCCCTGAGCACCCACACCTCTCCTGGGAAAGGACCTGGGAAGCTTTTCCTGCCGCCTCCTCCCCACCTTGGGCATTTCCGTCTCGGCTTAACCAGGCACTTCAACAGGCAACACTTTTCTTGAGAGTTCATAAAAACATGTAAACACGGGTGAGGATACAAAATATTGGGCGGCGAGGCGGTAAAACACGCCAATGTTTGTTGTAGTAGTTGAATATTCATGAGCTGACTGTTTAAATTACAGTTCACAACTGTTGCAGGGCCTGATGAATAATTTAAATGAGGGTGGCCAAAGAGATTTCAACACTGCATTAGCAAACTGCTCAGGATCAGCTTCAGAGAATTTATAATTAGCTCGGAATAGCCTATAATAAATTCTTTGGAAAGATGGTTTTAATTAGCACACGTGCCAATTCAGAATGTAGAATGTTCGGGGGGAGGCAGTGGGTCACCCTCCCCCTCCTTCTTATGTTTCCCCGTCACGCGGAGGTCCCGCCACCTGTCAGGGATCCCTGAGCCACGCTGAGCCCACCCAGAGCCCGCCAGCAGGCTTCCTGCCTTGAGTCTGTCCTACCTCCACTGCCCATCCCAGCTCAGGCCTCTCTGCCATGACATGTCCAGCTGCAGAAACCTCTGACCTGGTCTCCCTGCTTCTGTGTCTCCTGCTCCAGTTCATCTCCGTGGGGGCAGCCAGTGGGAACTTTCTGGATGCAGATCTCATTCCATCTCTGCCCCATTTGAAGATCCTTAATTGAGGAGGCCCAGAGAAATGAAGTGGCTAGTCGAGCTCAAATAGGTCCCAGGGACTAGTGGACTTCAGCCAGTGCTTAGGTGCTTGGGGATAGGCAAGGCATCACTGGCAGAAGGAGTGCACAGGCAAAGGCGAGGAGGCAGGCATGTTCCATATCGGGGGCGGGGGCAGTGGGAAGCCAGACAAGCAGAGGCTTGGAGGAAGTGGGTGCCTGACCGTCATGTGCCCCAAATGCTTGGAAGTGGAGGAGGTAGGAGGGAGGTCCCACTTAGGGGATCATGCAGGCTGCCAGTCTGGGTTCCAGAGCTCCCAGGCCCACCTGGCTCATTTCTCAACATGTACTGAGGACCTGCCAGGTGCCAGGCCTCAGGCTGGGCACCGGGGAAATGGTTCAGAGCAAAGCACCAGCCTCAGTTCCCGCTTTCATAAATAGAGCACGTAACCAGAGCCATGTACACACTCAGCCAAAGGTATGACTACAGCTGTGGCAAGTTCAACGAGAAAAATAACAGGGTGTCAGGAGAGAGAATCACCAGGGATCCTGATTTAGGTGAGAGAGCCAGGGAAGGCCTCCTGGAGGAGGGGCATTTGAACTGAGTCCAGAAGTAAGCAGGGGTGAGGGAGGCCAGCTGGTCCAGGTGGAAGGAGCTGGGCCAGCAGGGTGTCAGAGCTGCCCATTTCCAGACGGGGTCCTGTGGATTCGGGGGGAGTCTAGTAGAGCCCTCAGCAGCAGCCTGGGGAGGAGCTGGACTGGTCTGGGAGAGGGATGTCTGTCTATGGGAGCTCATTGCTGGAGGAGGAAATAACTTTTTCTCCCAAACCCTGGCTGCAGCGCATAGAGCTGCGAGACCTTGAGCAAGACATTGGAGTTTCTCTGCTTCATTTCATCAGGGTCACTCGTGCACTCATTCATTCTACCCTTAAACTTTTATTGAGCCCCTGCTATGTACCAGGCACTCTTCCAGGCCCTGGGCAGTGAACAAAACCGATGATAATCCCTGATTCATGGAGTGTACATGCCAGTGATACAGACAGATTGAGGCAAGGGAGTAACATGTGCCCTTCCTATCCCTCAGATGGGGCAGGAAAGGCTCCCTGCCAGATTCGCTGAGGCACCCTCCCAGCCCTGGTACTGTGGGCAGGGCTCTCAGGCCCCTTTTGAAATAGAAACTGAAGATCAGATTCAGGAAGTTGGAGGATTCACAGCTTGGACGGGTCATTTTTGCTTATCCACCCCCCTGTGACCAAGGGTGGCCAGTTGTACCTCCTCAGCTGTCTCCTGTCCATGACATCTGCTTCAGGTGCCTCTTGACCCTGCCTTTAGCCTCTTGCCCTGAGCAAGGCAAGTCTGCTGGGCCACCCGCCACTTGCACACTGCTATGGCTCCCCAGTGCCTGTCGGACCAAGTCCTCGTCCCCCTGTGATCTGCTCCTCCTGGCTCCCCAAGCTTCATCCTTTCCTTGACCGGAGTGAACCCTGGAGTCCTAGGAGCCCCCCCTCAACACTCAAGAGTGGCCACTGAGCTGGTGCTGAACATCAAGCCTCTCCCTCCGAGTCTGCTTCCATCACAGCAGTTCTGCGGTTTGTCATTGTTTTTGACCAGCGGTTCCCTCTCAGTTCCTCACAAAGATACAGAAAGATAAGTCACAAAGATGAGTCAAAACAAGACGGATATTGCTGTGCTGACCCGCCTGGCGATAACAAGCACCGTACCCTTTCGGGTACTCTGTAACCGTGGGTAAGAGGATGTGGTGAGGCCTGCCCAGCCTACACCATGCCCCTCTGCCCTAAGTAGTGAAAAGATCTCAGACTCTGGGGTCAGACAGACCTGGGTTCGGAGTCTGTTCCTGCTGTGTGTGCTGCAGACAGGGAACCGTGGACCTTACCTCTCGGAGGCTCCATTTGCTCATCTGGAAAGTGGAGACAGCAGCACCAAGCTCATAGGGTTGTTTAAAGGACCACTTGACCCCAGAGATGAGAGCATGGCCTGTGCGTGGCAAAGCCATGTCACAGTCACCCAGTTCTGCAGTTAGGATCCCCATGGGACATGACTGTGCTGGGGAACACCTGCCCTTCACAATTGCACTTTCTGCTCAGCATCTAAATAGAAAGTCGTCCTGTGACACCTGCTTACTGTCTCCTCTCTCCCCTTGGGGTCCCAGCAGAGCTTCTGAGAGGGGGCCATCCACTCTGGCTGTCTGTATTTCCTCCCCTCCCATTCACCTTGGCCTCTGCCTCCCTGTGACTACAAAGCTCCTCTGGTTAGGGGCACTGATGGTCTCCATGTTGCCAAACCCATTGGGCACCTGCTGTCTTTGTCATCCTTGACTTTGGCTGTATTAGGTGAGGCTCCCAGTGTCCACTGCTCAGGCCACCCTTTTGCACCCTCCTTTATAGGGCTCTCCTGATGCTCCACACTCATGGCTGGGGACCACAGGGGAGCCCAGGCCATTTCCACTGCTCTATCCCCCTCTCCTGAGCACCAGACCATGCAATTGGCCTGTCCCCACCTGGAGACCCCCACTTGGATGTCATCCCCAAGCTTAGCTGTCCACAGCTGGCCGCTCTCCCCCTACGTGGCCAGACGTGTCTCTTCTGTGTCAGCAGCCAATGAATCTCACTGGTGATCTGGTGTGGGCTTTGATCATCTGCCACATCCAGTCCCTGGTCCTGCGCCTCTCCCTCCATCTCTTGCTTTCCGTCTGTCTGAGTCTCAGATGGTGGCTACATCACCTCCCTGCTGGAAGTTGCCACCTACTCTTAGCAGCCAAGCTGGCCTTTCTAAAATACAAGTCACTGCTCTGCCTAAAACTCTTCTGGGTTTCCAGTGACCCTCAGGATAAAGTCCAATGTCTTCCCCTGGTGTTCAAGGCCACCCAGCCTGGCCCCTGCCTGTGCCTCTAAGCCCCTCCTTCCCCAACCCTCCTTACCCCTCCCACTATCCTTCACTCTAGCCAAGTCAGGGCCTTTCCTGATGCCCATTGTGCCCTTGACCCTTGTCTTACTGCCTCACTTGGCCTGTGGCTTCCCTCTCGGCCCTCACCACCGCTGTGACTGTGTATTGATTTGGGTGTAGATTAGCTTCACAGGGCAGGGGAGTCCCAGTGCTGAGCACAGGACCTGGCGCATAGCAGATGCTTAATAAATACAGATGTGCCTGCTATAAAGTGACACATGCCTTCCAGAAAAACCTGCAAAATCCTAAGAAGAGTTTATGGGAAAAATAGAGCTGGAACAGACTACTAAAGGTCTATGCAACTTTGTAACCAGAGCACTGAAAGAAAACCCGTAGCAGTCCTAATGCATGTGTCTGTGCAGTTCAAAAGCATTTGTTAAATTCTTCCTTAAAAACCCTCAGTAAGAACTGGGGAGGCGTTTTGATGGATGGGGGCTCGAGGAAGGGTGGGGAGGCATTTTGATGGAACGGGGTATGAGGTTCACTGCTGAGTTATGGAGACAAGGGTGAAATACACAAAGATGGAGAAGCAAACAGTTGGCACTTTTATGCCAGAGCATGTGGCCAAGTGGCACCGTGGGGAAGGTGGGTGAGCGGGCATTGGGAGCAGCACTGCTTCCTCCACTGTTTGCTGAGTCCTGCTCTATTAGCGTCCTCTGTGTTCAGCTGCTGTTCCTTGGTAGCATAAAATGGTACTGCTCTGGAAGAATCCTGTATGCCTGAGCAGGACTCCTCTGCAACGCCGCTTTCCCCATTCACTGGAAGGGATGAGAGACGCATGTCAGGAGCATGCTGCATTTGTCGAGTGGGTGAGTACACTAGTGGCATGGGTGGTGTGTGTTGGTGCAATTAGCTCATTCCATCTGTTTGCCCCGCTGGACTTGGCCCTTTCTGCATGGCAAGGTCTGTGCCTGCATTCTTTGTGTCTCAGGTCCTGTGGCTCATTGCCTGTCACTATGTAGGTCCTGGGGCTGTGACAGTTCGCAGGCCACTGTTTCTGCCCTCAAAGAACCAACCAAGAATGCACCATGCGGCTGGTGGGAGTTACCCAAAAGCACTTGCTGGAGAAATGCCCGAGCTGTCCATGAAGAGACTTCTCAGAGTCCAGGAAAATGAAGGGGATCCTGAACCTTGGCAAGAAGGGGTGGATTTGGGAGACCGTGTGGAGGTGGCATGTGCTTTTGGAGGCCCAGCGGACATGGAGGGTGAAGGGAGGGGGAGGTTGGTGGATAACTCATTCGACATTCACTGAACCCCAGCTAGGGGTCGAGGTGTTGGGCGGGCACCGGTCTAGGTACCAGCAATACATCAGTGAACCAAAGATCTTTGCTTGTGTGGAATTTACATCCTAGCAGGAGGAGCAAGATAATAGACAGTAAACTGCTAAACAAGTCACGCAGTGTGTTAGCAGGTGTTAAGTGCTTTGGAAGAAAGAACAGAAGCATAATGGGATGACGAATGCTGGCCCGGTGTGTGGGGCAGGGCAGCAGGTTGCAGCATTGGGTAGGATGGTCAGGGAAGGCCTTCTGGGAAAACTGAGTTCTGAAGGAAGTCTTGCAGGAGGTGGAGGAGGGAGAAGGGTGAGTATCTCCTGCTGGGTAGGGGGAGAACGTCCATGCAGAGGCAGCAGCTGACCCCCCAGGGTTTTCCAGCTCAGCACTACTGACATTTGGGCTGGATTGTTCTATGTGGGGCTGCCCTGTGCATGGAAGGATGTTGACCAGCTTCTCTGGCGTCTACCCACCAGATGCCAGGAGCGTCCTCGAGGTTGTAACAACAACAGTGTCTCCAAATAATGCCTAATATCCCCCCTGGGGGCAAAAATGCACTGAGCTGAGAAGAGAGCCCTGTGGTGGCAGCCTGCTTGGGTGCTGAAGGAAGAGCAAGGGGGTGGGTGTGATGGAGAGGGGTGATGGAGGGCAGCATGGTGGAGGAGGCCAGAGAGGTGCCAGATGGTGGTGGTTGAGTTGTTATAGGGGCTTGTGGCTTAGTAAGGACTTTGGCTTTTACCTGGGATGTAGTAGGGAGCTAGTGCTGGCTCTGAGCGGAGGAGAGAGGGTCTGCATGCAGAGATGGGGAGCACGGGGACCCCGCACAGCCCCATCCCAACCTGAACAGAAACCTCACACCCCAAGCTGAGCAATCCCAGGCCCTGGGGCTGGATGACCTGTATTTGCAAACTTTTCTTCAAAGACAAAACCAGACCCCAGAGGGGACAAATTGCTTTTCATTTCTATGCTTCTCTGCTGGTGGCTTCATATTCATAACACAATGATCAGCATCACCAGGAATGAGGCTGTTGCCTTAAAGGATAAATTAGTCTGACTCTTAACTCAATAATTAAAACTGTGATGGTGCTCGGCCTGCAGGGATAATATACTATTATTATAGTCGTTTGTTTCAATTAAATGCTTACTGATTCTACGACAGCAGCTGGGCACCTGTGCGCTGCAGCTATTACTGTGAAGAAGACATCTAAATTTCAGGAGAAATTCGCCAGCATGCGAAGGATCTCCCGCCAAGCATGAAAGTGTGTTAGAAATACTTACCGATGAGGCTTTAGGGCCAGGGGCAGGCACGGGGGAGGCTTCCTATTGGTTCTCTTTTCCTGTCTTTTGTGCTGGATTTTTTTTTTTTTTTTCCCAAAAAGGAGATAATTTTCAATTATTTGATGCTTAAAGCCCCAGGACATCTCAGAGAGCAGTGTGCCCCTGGGAAGACTGGCATGGGGGAGCTTTAGTTGTGACTTCTGACATCATTGATTCTGGGTTACAGTAAGCTGGATCATGCCCCACCAGATGCCCACGTACCAATCCCTGAGGCCTGTGACTGTGCCACCTTGTTTATCAAAAGGGGCTTTGTAGCTGTGATGACGTTAAAGCTCTTGAGATGGGGGAGATGACCCTGGTTTATTCGTGTGCCCATGTGGCACATCTGGGTTGCTGCACTGGTTAAGATTGTGGGTTCATTTCTGCCTCCCCCACCAGAATGTGCACTCCTGAGGTGGGGTGTTTCTAGCTCAAGGTCTCAGACATCACGGCCCTCAGGGAATGTTGATTGAATCAATGAATGAGCACGAGGAGCGTTGAGCTTGAGTGTGAGCTCAGTGACGTCATTTCAAAAGTATTTTCAAGAGGGAGGGGAGAGAGTCCAACACATGGCACCCTGCTGATGAGGCCACAGAAGCAGAGAGCAAAAAGGCCATGTGATGTGGGGCTACAAGCCAAGGGATGAGGATACGGTTCATCCAAAATAATCATAAGAATTATGGAAATGCATCTCCCCTGGAACCTCCAGAGGGAACTCGCCCAGCCGGCACCTTTACTTCAGTGAGACTGATTCTGGGCTTCTGACTTCCAGGAGGTGCTTGTGCTGTTCTTGCTCGTGCAAGGGAAGGAATTTGTGTGATTTCACAGCATGAAGTTTGTGGTAGTTTGTTACAGTAACAATAGGAAATGAATACACAGAGTCTCCACCGCCTTCTCAGAGGCTGAGACGTGGAGACTGTCACTGGGGAGGCAGATTTGCTGCAGGCCAGAGGCTTCTTGTCACTTGTCAGTGCCCAGAGGTGTTGTTTCTGTGGCCGTCCCCTTAGCACCTGCAAGCACGCTTACCCTCCTCCAAGTGCAGCCTCTGGATACCCCTTTATCCTGGTCTCCCACCCTACCCATCACTCCAGCCCTGCCAGGCTCCAGCGGCTTGCAGCGCTCATCACACTGGCCCACGCCTCAGTGCCTTTGCATGTGCTATTCCTGCTCCTGGTACATACTCTGTACCCTCTGTATCTTCTGCAGACTTCAAGAGTCAGCTCAGAGTTTTTTCCTGTGGAAAGGCTTCCTGGCTGTCCGGGCATTGGAGGGGCTCCTTCTCTGGCACCCCACAGGACCCCAGGCACACCTGGGTTGCTGCACTGGTTAAAACTGTGGGTTCATTTCTGCCGCCCCCACCAGAATGTGCACTCCTGAGATGGAGTGTTTCTAGATCAGAGTCTCAGACATAACAGCCCTCAGGGAATGTTTACTGAATGAATGAATGAATGAATGAGTACCAGGAGCAGCTTGAAGTTCTGGGAGGTCTAGAGAAGTAAAGTGGCCACAGACAGGGGTGTGATCAGGGCAGCTCAACGCAGAGGCCTGCAGAAGACACAAGAAAGAGGCTCAAGGCAGTGATGGCAGCTCACAGTAGAGGACACAACAGTGGCCAACTTCAGGGTCTCTGTCACCGTGCAGTCCTGTCTGCCAGGTCTAGACTTCTAGGCTGGACCCCAGACTTGTGACCTCTTCTTTTCCTTCTAGGACTGGCATGCAGGAGCTTTGTCATTGACTTCTCACATCATCGATCCAAGTGTGGTGGGCTGGATAAGAACCCCCCACAGAGATGTCCATGTCCTAATTCCCAGAACCTGTGAACATGTTAGCTTCCATAGACACCCTGCTGGCTCCCGAAACTGAACACATTTCTGCCTGTGCTCATCACCTTTCCTCTGACCAATTCTGCTCCTCCTCCTATGTCTCCACCTCAGAGAACTGCAATAGCCACCCCTTATCACCATTTCATCTCAAGAGTCTTGCTTGACTCGGCCACTACTCATCCCACACATTCCACTCAATCACTTATCAATATCAGTCTTCCTCAGTGCCTCTCAGACCTACCTGATAGATTTGGCCACTGCCATAGACTGTACTCCAGTCCCCTCTCTGGGACCTCTTGTCTTCTCTCTCAGCTGCCTCATCCATGTGGAACCAGAATGGTTCCATAGGGCAATTCTGAACGCATACCTCCCCTGCGGAAATCCCTTTGATGGCTCCCATTGGACTGGGAGAACCTTCTCCCACTCTGGCTCTCAGGCCTTTTGTTGTCCATCCCTGCTGACCTCTGAAGCCTCAGTGAAGCCACCTTGGGTCCTGCCAGGTCCATCTCAGCTCCACGGCTTTGTGCAGGCTGTTTCCTCTTCCTGGACACCCTCCCTCTCTTCACCAGCTAACTCCTGAGCAGCTGCAAGAGTCAGGCCAGGCTCCACTTCCTTTCGGTGGCATTATTCCTCTACAGACTGGGTGGGGGAGGTCTCTGCACACGTCTTACTCCCATTCCCCGCCCCGCCACCACGCAAGGCCTCTTGAAGGAGGGACTGTGTTCTGGTTAGCCACGTGTTCTCTGAACCCGGAATCTTCACTTGGCACTGGACATGCTCAACAAAGGCTGCTGAGGGGCTGGAGGGAGGCGTGGCTGATTCGCTGTGGTGAGGGTGGTTCTTAGCCCCTCTCAGCAGGACCCTGCTCAATGCCTGGGGGATGCAGAGGTGCTGGGTGAGGGGGTGGCAGGGGCCAGCCAGGTGGCTGTCCTCAGTCAGGTTCCCTGGAAACAGACTCCGAGATGGAGCTTGTGCACAGCAAGTTTTGGGGGAGCAGTCTCGGGAATGTCACCTATGAGAAGTAAAGGAAGCAGTCTGGGGCAGAGAGAGAACAGGAACTGACATGTATTGCTACAGAGGCCTCAGCCAATCCAGTGAGCTCTGGAATGCTAGGATGCGCCTTTTGAGATGTCCCAAATTGAGTCAAGGGAGCTGGGTCTTTGAACCCCCACATCACTGGATGCAGGCCACCCCTTGGAAGGGGTTGTAACCATGGGGGAAGCAACTCCATCAGCCACAGGCAATTCCTGGAGAGGGGTACAGCTGCGAGCTGTCAGGAGCCCATATGCCCGGCAGCTGGAGAACTGAGTGCCGTGGTCCTGAAGGGGCTGCCAGGGTGTGCATGCCTCACTATTCCCCCACAGGGGTCATAGCTGCACTGATTTTAGAGAGGCTGCAGTGTGAGGTCAGAGCAAGAGCTTAGCTGGTGGACAGCGCAGGGCTTGGCCAAGTGAGAGCACGCCGAGAAGGTGTTTACTGAGGCTGTACTGGGCAAGTGGGTACGGTGATGAGGAAGGGCTGAGGACGCAGACGTGGGAGCTACACCGACATTCATGTGGATCCAGCTCTGCCGCCTACAGCCAAGTGACCTCGGGCCTGTGACTTCTCATTCTGAGCCTCTCAGTTTCCTCGTAAATGAAATGTTGATGATAAGCACCCCTTTCTCCCATGCCTGAGTGAGAATCAGCTGTGGTCAACAGGTCAGTGTCTGGCAAATGCCACCTGCCACATAAAGGAGAGCATTTCTAGCATCGCTGCTACTTACTGACCACACGCCTCTACCAGAGGGGTTGCCAGTCTGTGGCCGTGGGCCAAAGGCCCTCCGCCTGTTGTTGTAAATAAAGTTTTACTGGAACACAGCTGCAGCCCTCATTTGCATTCTTGTCTGCGGCTGTTTTCCTGCTTCTGCAGCGGAATTGAGTGGTGATTAGAGACCATCTGGCCCGCAAAGCTTAGAATATTTACTATCTGACCCTTTACATCGTTTGCCAAGCCCTGGATCTGACAAATACAGCACATATTTGTGAAGCCACTCCTGCGCCAGGCTGTGTGCTGTCACTTTTAGTGTCCTTGGAGCCTCCCTCCTGGCTTCTCTCTCCTCTCAGATTTCAGAACCTTCTATTGTTTCTCACCTCTTTTTTTTTTTTTTTTTTGAGATGGATTCTTGCTCTGTTACCCAGGTTGGAGTGCAATGGTGCGATCTCAGCTCACGGCAACCTCCACCTCCCAGCTTCAAGCGATTCTCCTGCCTCAGCCTCCTGAGTAGCTGGGATTACAGGAGCCCACCACCACGCCCAGCTAATTTTTGTATTTTTAGTAGAGACAAAGTTTCGCCATGTTGGTCAGGCTGGTCTCGAACTCCTGACCTGAGGTGATCCACCCGCCTGGGCCTCCCAAAGTGCTGGAATCGCAGGCATGAGCCACCTTGCCCAGCTGTTTCTCACCTCTTCTTAGCCCATTTGAGATCCAGTTCAAGCTCATACCTTGAGCAAGTTCATGCGGGAATGAAGAAAGGAAAACTTTTGTGTTGAACACCGGCTACATGCCTGAATCTATACAAAGTTACCTTTTCATTTGATCCTCACAGTTGCCCCATGAGGGCGGTGTCATTGTTACCCCATGTTGAAGCTGTTAAGATTTGTATGGGTGCAGTGAAAAACATGTCAGACTCAGAAGACAGGCAGGATTCTGACTTTCCCGCTTTCTGGCTGTGTGGTCTTAGTTAAGTCACTTAACCTCTCTGGGTCTCAGTGTCTTTATTGTCAGATGAGGGTGATATGAGTGCTTATGTCAAAGACTTGTTGGTGAATCTCCTAGCGTGGTTCCTGGGGTGTAGTGAGCCCTCACTCACTGTAATACCAGATATTATTATTGTTACTATTGCTACCATTCTCTATAAAACAAGGACGCTGGGATCTGTCGGAAAGCACTGCTCTTTATAAATTACTGTGTCAGGTAGTTCTTTATAGCAGTGTGAGAATGGATTGATACAGAAAATTGGTACCCAGTAGTCAGGCAGTGCTGTAGAGATACCTGAAAATGCGGAATCAACTTCGGAACTGGGTGACAGGCAGAGGTTGGGACAGTTTGGAGGGCTCAGAAGAAGACAGGAAGATGTGGGAAAGTTTGGAACTTGCTGGAGACTTGTTGAATGGTTTTGACCAAAATGCCAGTGGTAATATGGACAGTGAAGTTCAGTGGTCTCAGATGGAGAGAAGGAACCTATTGAAAACTAGAGCAAAGGTCACTCTTGCTACGCTTTGATTTCTGATTATGCTCAGAAACTAATGAGAAGGGCTGGGTGCCGTGGCTCACACCTGTAATCCCAGCACTTGGGGGAGCTAAGGAGGGTGGATCACTTGAGCCCAGGAGTTCAAGAACAGCCTGAGCAACGTAGGGAGACTCTGTGTCTACAAAAATACAAAAAATTAGCTGGGTGCCGTGGCTCCACCTGTGGTCCCAGCTCCTTGGGAGGCTGAGGTGGGAGGATCGCCTGAGCCTGGGAGGTGGAGGCTGCAGTGAGCTGTCATTGCACCACTGTCCTCCAGCCTGGGTGACTGAGTCCAGACATTAAGGAGAAGTTTCTGAACCTTTTCAAACTGAAGCAGGAACTTAAATGAGAGCACAATTGAGCAGAGCCTCTGCCATCAGAAAAAAGACCCCACACTATATACACCTGTCAGCACGTCAGATGGACCCTGTACATGTATACAACTATGACTTGTCAATTAAAAGAAAAGAAAAAAAAAATTAATTCTGGGGGAGAAAAAAGAATTCCACCTTCCCAGGCTGAGTGTGAGGCTGTGTTGAATGACAGCTGGTTTAGGCCTGGGGAGGAAGCAGGGCGGCTGCCAGCTCTGTGAGTCGGCAGAAGGCGGGGAAGGAGGAAGGTGTGATTTTTCTTGTTCTCTCCTCGCTGTGTGGGGTTACGCTGAGCACACGTGGCTGCTCTCCATAGAGGCTGCAAATGGGGGAATTTGTAAAACACGCCTTTGTGTTCCTGCAGCCCTGCGAAGCTATTAAGCCCTGCGATCCTAATTACGTTCATAGCCGCCTCGTTCCTGTGCCTCCGTGTCTCCTCCTTCCTGGGGGCGGGTGCAGATGTGGCTCGGGAGTGTGGCCATATGTTTCCATGAGGGAAGCAGGAGGCTGGCTTCACTTGGTTCCCAGACATCTCATGAGTGCCGGCTGCCTGCCCAGCCCTCTGCCTGGTGCTGGGGAGGCAGGTGTCTCCGCATTGAGCAGATGCTGGGAGGAAACATGGAGAGCTCTGCCAGAGGCTTGGAAAGAGGGCGAGGCCAGAGGATGGAGCAGGAGAAGGAGGGCTTCACGGAGGAGGTGATGATTCAGATAAGCCACAAAGGAGGATGATACAGAGGGCAGGTGTCCAGTCTAGAGAGAAGCCCACATGTCCCAAGGGAGCTCTGGGAAGAGGCTGGAGGGGTCAGGAGGAGAGAGATTGTACAGATCTTTGTGGGATATTGTACATGGCTAGGCCATTGCTAAGTGGGCCTGTGGGAGCTGCTGAGAGAGGAGAGCAAGGAGGAGACATTTCATGCCCCAGAAGGGTCACTGCAGGGGCCAGCATGGCGCCTGGACTCAGGAGGCCGTGCTGGAGGCCGGGCCCGGGGCTGCGTAGCCTGAGATGGCCCTGAAATCAGACCCTGACACAAAGGTTTCGGTGCAGGAAGTTTGTCGGGGGGGGGGGTGAACCCAGGAAGCCCGCGGAGGGGAAGAAGACAAGTGATACAGAAGGAAAGAAAGTCATGGGTTGTTACCACTGTGAGCAACAGGAACGCGGTCCTGCTGTGGACCCTGCGAGAGACTGTGGACGTGATCCGGGAAGGATGTCAAGTCTTCCGCGACACAACTCAGAATCGTCCCATGGAGGGGGAGAGGAAGTCGAGGTTTCATCTACAAACTCCTGTTCCTCACCAGCTGAGGGTCATTCCTGGGGCCCCAGTTGCTCAGGACTTCCAGGCTGTTTGAGGGAGAGAGACACCCTCAGGCAGGGAGCCGAGGGAAGCCGTCTGCATGCACAGTAACCCTCGGTAGGGACCCCGAGGTGGGCTGAGGGCCAGGGGGACAGGGTCGCCATGGCATCTGCTGCAGCTGATCAGGACAAAAGGCCATAGCTGCTAAAAGCACTGGGGCAGCGGGGTGTGGATTCTGACTGGAGTAGGGGTTTCGTGAACTGGTAGAGTGTTCTAGAATGTGTGGAGGGATGGACAGGGTGTCACCACTTCTGTGTCCCTCTCTTGTGAGCTCAACTTTCTTTTTTCTTTTTTTTTGAGACAGAGTCTCACTCTGTCACCAGGCTAGAGTGTAGTGGAGAGATCTGGGGCTCACTGCAACCTCTGCCTCCTGGGTTCAAGTGATTCTCCTGCCTCAGCCTCCCAAATAGCTGGGACTACAGGCGTGCACCACCACATCCAGCTAATTTTTATATTTTTAGTAGAGATGGGGTTTTATCATGTTGGCCAGATGGTCTCGATCTCCTGACCTCGTGATCCACCCGCCTTGGTCTCCCAAAGTGCTGGGATTACACCTCACCTGGCCAACTTTCTTCTTCTAAAGGCTGAAATTGGCTCTAAGCAGAATACGTTCTTAGGTGCAACATGGGAATTTTAGAATCATCACGGAGGATGCCCCTATCTGTAGATGTCCATGCAGGAGCCACAGACTCACTTGGAAGAAAAGTAAGGCAGGA
The DNA here is from genome assembly GCA_036589455.1 of Ateles fusciceps. NCBI lineage: Eukaryota > Metazoa > Chordata > Mammalia > Primates > Atelidae > Ateles > Ateles fusciceps. Next base: position 262,101 of record JAZHEH010000847.1, read on the forward strand.
GGAGAGGTCAGACAGAACCTGAGGAACACCAGCGTTTAGCAGGTGGGCTGAAGAAGAGCAGGAAGGACTGGCTGATGAGGTGGTCGGACAGCCAGGCACTGGGCCCTGAATGGAGGGGAAGAGGGCTGGGACGGGAGGCAGCAGGCCCATGAGTCGAGGATGGAGAAGTGTCTTGGGGAAGGCATCATAACTTAGGGAGGAAGGTGATACTTTGGAGAAACTCAGCTCCACCTTTAGTAGCTGTGTGATCATGGCCAAGTCTCTTGGCCTCTCTGAGACTTGGCTTTTTCTACTGGGGATGATTATATTCTACCTCCTATGGTAGTTATGGTGATTAAATGAGTCATATGTGGACATGCTCAGCACGGTGTCTGGCACATATTAAGTGCTTAATAAAAAAATCTCTCCTCCTTCTGATGAGGATGGTGGTGAGGACACTGAAGATGATTACAGTGGTGTGGGTAGTGATGAGGACAGATGCCAGGGGAGTTGCTGATGGGAGGAGTGGCCCAAGGACAATGAGGAGAGACAATTGTTTGCGCAGTTGGCTGCATGGAGAAGAAGAAAAGTTGGGGGCAGAAGTTTTTAGGAGACGTGGAGCTAATAGAGATTTTAGTCTAAAGATGGGAGAGGAGTGATGCTGATGAGATGCAGCCAACAGAGAGGGAGACTGGTGCGGACCCGATGGAGGCGGAGGCTCTCTAGAAGCAGAGCCCGAGACCGGTTCATGTGAAGATTGTTTATTGAGGGAGGGGCTGCAGGAATCAGGGTTTGCAGGGGAAGGGGCGGAGCACGGATGTAGCCTCAGCTGGAGACTCGCTTCAGCCTGATTCCATGGGGGAGCCCTGGAACGCAGCCACCCTGCACAGCAAGCAGGGTAGCCTTTTGTACCACTGTGCCAGTCAAGCAGTGGTGACGTCTGCTGCAGGGCGGGCCATTGGCATTAAAGAGGTGTCATAGCCTCCTGGGAGAAGCAGCTCCTATTTGGCCAAAGACGGTTTTCTGGAGATGCGGGCAGATGCCAGTGCTCCCAGCACACGGGGGAATGGGTACAGCAGTGTGGTCGAGGGTATGGGTTCCGGCACTGACAGTGTCCGCTACAGCAGGCATCCTCAACTAGCAGGTCTCAAATTAGGGGCACAGTTTTCGCCTTGGGGAAATTAGGACAAAGTTTTTTAAATGCCCTAGAAAACCTGGGGTGCTTAGTGGTTGTCCCCATGCCTTGCTGGTTTGTATCTGTGAATAGCCAGTCACGTACTGTCTTTACGAAGGGGACTGTCTAATGGACTGTGAGACCCGGAAGCGCACTTGGGGAAGGGGACTCTCTCATCCCCAGAGCCTGGCACTGTTTCCATCACAAAGCATGGACTCATGAAAGGTCTGACTATATATTGAGAATATATTTGTAACTATAGTGAGCATGAAGCTTCTCCACAGAGACCTGACGTCCTTCTTGGATCGTATCCAGTTCTGCCGCTGTGGCTTTAGTTTTATTCAATAGATCCAACAAGCATTTGCTTTTGCAGTGTGCAGGCTCGAATCTAGAAATTAGGGTATAAAGAAGAGTCACTGGACAATTGTACAAAATCTGTAGTTCTAAAGAAGGCAGATTCTGAGAACCTTACTCCAAACAATAGGCAAAAACATTCATAATAAACTTCAATTATTGGTGTATCCATGCGATGAGAAGAATTTGCAATCAGGAAAGATTGCTTTCAGGTAAAACATGTGTATTAGTCTCTTCTCATGCTGCTAATAAAGACATACCCAAGACTGCGTAATTTATAAAGGAAAATGATTTAGTGGACTCACAGTTCCACAGGCTGAGGAGACCTCACAATCATGGCAGAAGGCAAAAGAGAAGCAGAGGCACATCTTACACGGCAGCAGACAAAGAGGTCCTGCGCAGGGGGAGCTCCCGTTTATAAAACCATCAGACCTCATGAGACTTATTCACTATTACAAGAACAGCACAGGAAAGACCTGCCCCCATAATTCGATTACCTCCCATTGGGTCCCTCCCACAACATGTGGAAAGCCTCTTTATATATATATATATTTTTTTTTTTTATTGCATTTTAGGTTTTGGGGTACATGTGAAGAACATGCAAGATTGTTGCATAGGTACACACATGGCAGTGTGATTTGCTGCCTTCCTCCCCATCACCTATATCTGGCATTTCTCCCCATGCTATCTCTCCCCCAACTCCCCACCCCCCGCTGTCCCTCCCCTTTTCCCCCCCCAACAGACCCCAGTGTGTGATGCTTCCCTCCCTGTGTCCATGTGTTCTCATTGTTCAACACCCGCCTATGAGTGAGAACATGCGGTGTTTGATTTTCTGTTCTTGTGTCAATTTGTTGAGAATGATGGTTTCCAGTTTCATCCATGTTCCTACAAAGGACACGAACTCATCGTTTTTTATGGCTGCATAATATTCCATGGTGTATATGTGCCACATTTTCCCTGTCCAGTCTATCATTGATGGGCATTTGGGTTGGTTCCAGGTCTTTGCTATTGTAAACTGTGCTGCAATGAACATTCGTGTGCATGTGTCCTTATAGTAGAACGATTTATAATCCTTTGGATATATACCCAGTAATGGGATTGCTGGGTCAAATGGAATTTCTATTTCTAGGTCCCTGAGGAATCGCCACACTGCCTTCCACAATGGTTGAACTAATTTACACTCCCACCAACAGTGTAAAAGTGTTCCTATTTCTCCACATCCTCTCCAGCATCTGTTGTCTCCAGATTTTTTAATGATCGCCATTCTAACTGGCATGAGATGGTATCTCAGTGTAATTTTGATTTGCATTTCTCTAATGACCAGTGATGATGAGCATTTTTTCATATGTTTGTTGGCTTCATGTATGTCTTCTTTTGTAAAGTGTCTGTTCATATCCTTCGCCCACTTTCGAATGGGCTTGTTTGTTTTTTTCTTGTAAATCTGTTTTAGTTCTTTGTAGATTCTGGATATCAGCCGTTTGTCAGATGGGTAGACTGCAAACATTTTTTCCCATTCTGTTGGTTGCCGATTCACTCTAATGACTGTTTGTTTTGCTGTGCAGAAGCTGTGGAGTTTGATTAGGTCCCATTTGTCTATTTTGGCTTTTGTTGCCAATGCTTTTGGTGTTTTGGTCATGAAGTCCTTGCCTATGCCTATGTCCTGAATGGTTTTGCCTAGATTTTCTTCTAGGGTTTTTATGGTGTTAGGTCTTATGTTTAAGTCTTTAATCCATCTGGAGTTAATTTTAGCGTAAGGTGTCAGGAAGGGGTCCAGTTTCTGCTTTCTGCATATGGCTAGCCAGTTTTCCCAACACCATTTATTAAACAGGGACTCATTTCCACATTGCTTGTTTTTGTCAGGTTTGTCAAAGATCGGCTGGTTGTAGATGTGTTGTGTTGCCTCGGAGGCCTCTGTTCTGTTCCATTGGTCTATATCTCTGTTTTGGTACCAGTACCATACTGTTTTGATTACTGTAGCTTTGTAGTATAGTTTGAAGTCCAGTAGTATGATGCCTCCAGCTTTGTTCTTTTTGCTTAGAATTGACTTGGCTACGTGGGCTCTCTTTTGGTTCCATATGAAGTTTAAGGTGGTTTTTTCCAGTTCTATGAAGAAGGTCATTGGTAGCTTGATAGGGATAGCATTGAATCTGTAAATTACTTTGGGCAGTGTGGCCATTTTAACGATATTGATTCTTCCTAGCCATGAACATGGAATGTTTTTCCATCTGTTTGTGTCCTCTCTTATTTCGTTGAGCAGTGGTTTGTAGTTCTCCTTGAAGAGGTCCTTTACATTCCTTGTTAGTTGTATTCCTAGGTATTTTATTCTCTTTGTAGCAATTGTGAATGGCAGTTGGTTCTTGATTTGGCTGTCTTTAAGTCTGTTATTGGTGTATAGGAATGCTTGTGATTTTTGCACATTGATTTTGTATCCTGAGACTTTGCTGAAGTTGCTTATCAGTTTCAGGAGATTTTGGGCTGAGATGATGGGGTCTTCTAGATACACAATCATGTCGTCTGCAAATAGAGACAGTTTGGCTTCCTCCTTTCATATTTGAATACCCTTTATTTCTTTTTCTTGCCTGATTGCTCTGGTTAGAACTTCTAATACTATATTAAATAGGAGTGGTGAGAGAGGACATCCTTGTCTAATGCCAGATTTCAAAGGGAATGCTTCTAGTTTTTGCCCATTCACTATGATATTGGCTGTTGGTTTGTCGTAAATAGCTTTTATCATTTTGAGATATGTTCCATCAATACCTAGTTTATTGAGGGTTTTTAGCATAAAGTGCTGTTGAATTTCGTCAAAGGCCTTCTCTGCATCAATTGAGATAATCATGTGGTTTTTGTCTTTGGTTCTGTTTATGTCGTGGATTATGTTTATAGATTTGCATATGTTGAACCAGCCTTGCATCCCCGGGATGAAGCCTACTTGATCATGGTGGATAAGCTTTTTGATGTGCTGTTGCAATCGGTTTGCCAGTATTTTATTGAAGATTTTTGCATCTATGTTCATTGTGGATATTGGCCTGAAGTTTTCTTTTCTTGCTGAGTCTCTGTCGGGTTTTGGTATCAGAATGATGTTGGTCTCATAAAATGATTTGGGAAGGATTCCCCTCTTTTGGATTGTTTGGAATAGTTTCAGAAGGAATGGTACCAGCTCCTCTTTGTATGTCTGGTAGAATTCGGCTGTGAACCCATCTGGACCTGGGCTTTTTTGGGTGGTAGGCTCTTAATTGCTGCCTCAACTTCAGACCTTGTTATTGGTCTATTCAGGGTTTCGACTTCTTCCTGGTTTAGGCTTGGGAGGATGCAAGTGTTCAGGAATTTATCCATTTCTTCCAGGTTTACTAGTTTATGTGCATAGAGTTGTTTGTAATAATCTCTGATGATGATTTGAATTTCTGTGGAATCTGTGGTGATATCCCCCTTTATCATTTTTTATTGCATCTATTTGATTATTTTTTTTTTTTATTAATCTGGCTAGTGGTCTATTTTGTTGGGAAAGCCTCTTTTTTTATAGGGTGGGATCAATTATATCCCTACCAGATAAAATTTGTTTGCATTTTTATGGACAAGAATGAGTTTTACTCTACCTCACACCCATTAGTATGGCTTCTAGAAAAGAGGGAGGGGAGAGAAACAAGTGGCATGGATGTGTAGAAACTCAGGCGGAACCCTCGTGTGCTGCTGGGGGGAGTGTGAGGTGGTGTAGCTGTAAGGGTTATTGCCAAGTTTAAAATAAGGAAACTGAGACCAGCATAGGAAAATTAAATGCCAATTTATTAAGCTTCTGGGCGAGGTTCTGTGGTCCGGGAAAGGGGGCCAGAGAACTTGCGCTTGACTCCTCTTGGGTGTGGGGTTTTATAGGGAGTGAAGGCATTTTGATTGGTTGTGGAGAAACAGGACGTGGACGGCACAAGCTGCTATTGGTAGGTAGGCGGGATTTCCGGTGAGTGGGCCGCCCAGTGGGAGTGGGACCTGGACGGAGCAAAATGCTATTGGGCAGGTTTTGGCAGGGCTTCTTTTAAACTTTGGCAGGGTTTTCCAATGGCTGGCTAGGTGCCAGGTGCAGAGTTTAGTGTTGAGTGCAGATTCTGGTGCGGAGTGCAGAGGTGGGTGTGTCCGGCCTCCTGGCGAGGTGACCGCCCTTACGGTAGCCACTATGGAAAACTGTATGGTGGTTTCTTAAAAATTAAAAACAGAATTACTGTAGGGATACAGCAGTTGCAATTCTGGGTGTCTACTCAAGAGAATTGGAAGCAGAGTCTCCAAGAGAAACGTGTGCACCCACATTCCTAGCAGCATTCTTCATAATGCCCAACCAAGTGCCTACCAGCAGATGAATGCATAAGCTAAATATAGTCTATACATACAAGGGTGGATTGTTCAGCCCTAAAAAAGGGAAGAAGTTCCGATTCAGCTACCACGTGGATGAAGCTTGAGGACCTTATGCTAAGTGAAATAAGCCAGTCACGAAAGAGCAAATACTGTATGATTGCACTTGTTTGAGGTACCTGGAGTAGTCATATTTCCAGAGACAGAAAGTAGAAGAGTGGTTTCCAGGGCTGAGGGGAGAGAGGAATGTGGTCGCTGAATCGGAACTTTGTTCCCTTTTTGAGGCTGAACAATATACACTTGTACGTATAGACTACATTTAGCTTATCCATTCATCTGCTGGTAGGCACTTGGTGGGGGAATTATAAATAATGCTGCTAGGAATGTGGGTACACTCGTATTTCTTGGAGACTCTGCTTCTAATTCTCTTGAGTAGATACCCAGAATTGCCATTTCCTAGGGACAGAACGCCAGTTTTGCAAAATGAAAAGAATTCTGCGGATGGATGCTGGTGATGGCTGCACAGTGGCATGAATGTGTTTAATGCCTTTTAACTGTACACTTAAAAATGATTAAGATGGTAACTTTTATGTATATTTTATCACAATTTAAATTTTTTAATGATTAAAAATGACCGTTGCATTAATATCACCTAGAAAGCTCTAGAAAGAGCTTACAAAGTTGTAAAATAGCCTAGACAAAAACATATACTCCTATAGAAGCAGGTAAGCCCAGAGGTCCACTGGACAAGGCCCTGCGGTTCATTGAATGGACACTCATTTGTCCATTTCAAAGTCTTTTGCAGTTTTCCACACTGTATGTACATCTTCTTGTGCATGTCAAAAAGTCCTTTATAGTCAACATCTGGGAGTAGAACTGCTAGGTTATAGGAGATGTGCATCTTCAATATACCGAGTACCTGCAGGTTGTCTCCTAAAGTGTTTTACATACTAGTCCACATTCCTGACAGCAGTATATGCAGAAACCTAAATGGTCCAGTAAACTTATGAAAAGGTGTGATCGGCCTCACTAGTGATCAGAACTGGGGAAATCAGAATGGCTTCGAGAGAATTTCACACTTAGCAGGTTTGCAAAACTTCAAATATCTGCCATTATCAAAAGTAGGAAAAATATGAAAATTACTGAGTCGGGAATATCTGATGGAAGAATTCTAAAGCAGGCGGCTGGGAAGAAAAATAAAACAAGCCCTAACATTGAGCTCTAAGGCCAATTTGACCTTGAGGAGATAATGCCAGATTCTTGTTTAAGGCTTATAGAAGGAAGAGTGTATAAATTGTGGGATGGGAAGAGGGGGGGTGTTTAGAATTTTGCAAAAATTGATCATACTTGGGTGACAAATAGTCTGTACACCAAACCCCTGTGACATGCAATTTGTCTGTATAACAAACTTTCACATGTACTCTTGAACCTAAAAGTTTTAAAAAAGGAAAAACACATTGTTCATATCCTAAGCTATAATGAAAACCTCAATACATTCCAAAGAGATAAAATTCTAGGAGTCATGGTCTCTGATCATGATAACACAAGGATACATTAAAAAGACACTCTTCCAAATAATTTTAGGGTAAGAAAAAATCAGTATAGAATATTTTAAAAATATTTGTATGATGTAGCTACAATTCTCCTCGGGAGAAATATCATAATTATAGAGCAGGGTTTCTCCACCTCAGCACCGCTGACATTTTGGGATGCATAATTCTTTGTTTAGTGGGGGACATCCCTGGCCACCACCCACCAGATGCCAGTAGCTTCCCAACCTCCAGTTGTCAGAACCAAAAATGTCTTCAGATAAATGCCCCTGCGTGGTAAAATTGCTCATCTGAACTCCTGCCCTAGATGTTTCTGTTACTAAAGAAGAAAACGTGAAAATAGCTTAATATGAAAACCTATGTAAAAAACAATATATGATACCTCAAGTCAACATTAATAGAGAGAGGAAAGCAGCATTTAATGAATGATCATAAAAGTTATCAAACTGATTTTTCAAAATATAAGAGCTCGTTCTTGAGCTAGACAGTTGAAATATATCAACTTTTGGCCAGGTGTGATGGCTCATGCCTGTAATCCCAGCACTTTGGGAAGCTGAGGCGGGTGGATCAGTTGAGGTCAGGAGTTTGGGACCAGCTTGGCCAACATGGCAAAACTCCGTCTCTTCTAAAAATACAGAAGTAGCCAGGTGTGGTGGCATTCACCTGTAATCCCAGCTACAGGAGGCTGAGGCAGGAAAATCGCTTGAGTCCAGGAGGCGGAGGCTGCAGTGAGTCGAGATTGCATCACTGCACTCCACTGTGGGCAACAGAGCAAGACTCTGTCTCAAAAACATAAAAAATAAATAAAATATATAAACTTTTGAGAAAGAAAATTTTAAAAAGCAACGTGTATTCACAATATTACAATTTTGAATGGGAATTCATGAAAACCACAGAGTATATTAAAAATATCCACTTATATGCTAGTATGTGTTAGTATCTGGATAAAATGAATAATTATATATATATTTAAAGTATATGTATATATAAAATTTACCAAAACTAACTCAAGAGAAAATGGAAACTAAAATAGACCTATTAACCATGAAGGATATTGTGAAAACAAAAAGCACTGGGCCTCAGATGGTTTTCTATTTAAGCTCTTTCATTCTCTAAGGAGAATGTAATTTATATGTTGTTTATACTTTTCCAGGACATAAGGAAAAAGCTCATTTTTGAAAGTTGATCATAACACCACCAACATTTGACAAAAGTAACCCTAAAAAATAAAAACTAAGAGATATGTAATTAAAAAAAAAAAAAAAGACATGTCAGACACATTCAAACAAACATACAGGCAAGGACAGCATTATTAATATCAAATTCCACTGAATTCAAGGCAAAAAATGAGACAAAAAAAAAGATAATAATGATAAAGAGTTTAATCTATAAAGAAGATATTATTGCCTGTCTTCTTTTTGCAATAAAAACCAACATTAGAGCCGGGCATGGTGGCTCATGCCTGTAATCCCAGCACTTTGGGAGGCTGAGGTGGGCAGATCACTTGAGGTCAGGAGTTTGAGACCAGCCTGGCCAATGTGGTGAAACCCCGTCTCTACTAAAAATACAAAAATTAGCTGGGCATGGTGGTGCCGCCTGTAGTCCCAGCTGCTTGGGAGGCTGAAGCAGGAGAACTGGTTGAACCTGGGAGGCAGAGGTTGCAGTGAGCCTTGATCACACCACTGTACACCAGCCTGGGCAGCACAGCAAGACTCCATCTCAAAACCAAAACAAAACCGACATCAAATTCCCAAAACAAACACTTTAAGCATTAAAGGGAGTTTTTTTATGGAAGCAGAAAAATTGGAGGCAATCTGGACAAGCCTGTGTAAGATTAAAGAGCCAGAAAGGTAAGGAATCTAAGTAATCACTGATGGAATGGATCAATATTATACTGCTGTGTTCATCTGCAAACACAGCCTGTTCTTTGTAAGGACTGTGGAATATGTACACAATTTAATCATATTCGGGTCCCAAAGAAAACTTTAACAAAATCTCAAACTTGTGAATAGTACAGACCCAATTCTTTGGTCACTTTTGTTACTAGAAACTGTAGCCAAACAAAACAAAACAAAAATAGCCACTTAGCATTTCAAGAATGGATATTTATCCATTCCATCAGTGATTAGATTCCTTACCTTTTTGGCTCTTTAATCTTACACAGGCTTATCCAGATTGCCTCCAATTTTTCTGAAATTTTACTTTTCTCCAATTTTACTTTTTTGTTGGCCTCTCTTTTTATTTACGTTCCAGGGTATATGTGCAGGATATGCAGGTTTGTTACAAGGTAAATGTGTGCCGTGGTGGTTTGCTGTACCTAGCAACCCATCACCTAGGTATTAAACGCATTATGCATTAGCATTTTTCTTGATGCTCTCCCTCCTCTCACTCCCCCTCAACAGGCCCCAGTGTGTGTTGTTCCCCTCCCCCGTGTCTAAGTGTTCACATTATTCAGCTCCCACTTATAAGTGAGAGTGTTTGGTTTTTTTGTTCCTGTGTTAGTTTGCTGACGGTAATGGCTTCCAGCTCCATCCATGTCTCTGAGAAGGACATGATCTCATTCCTTTTTTATGGCTGCATAGTATTCCATGGTGTACATGTACCACATTTTCTTTATCCAGTCTATCGTTGATGGGTATCTAGGTTGATTCCGTGTCTTTGGTATTGTGAATAGTGCTGTAATGAACATACTCGTGCATGTATCTTTATAGAATGATTTCTACTCCTCTGGGTATATACCCAGTAATGGGATTGCTGGGTTAAATGGTATTCCACAACTCTTCTTGAACAACTCTTGGATCAAACAAGAAAGCAGATTTTAAGTGTTCTCATCTAAGCAATGCTATGTGAGGTGATGAATATGTTAATTAGCTTGATTTAAATTCCACAGTGTATACATGCATCAAAACACCATATAATACACATAAACATATACAATTTGTCAATTAAAAAAATAAAATATGACCTAAAACTGAGGTGGAAGCAGCAATTATAAATCTTTAAAATGTGAAGGAAGGGATGGCTAAAGATAAAATGAGATATTAAAGGACTAGAAGACAGAGCAGACGTGATCAATTTGAGAGTGGATTCTTTTGAGGAGAAAAGAAACAACCCACATAAACCTGAAAACCCATTTGCTTTCTGAATGAAGAAAAGATGAGAGAAAAACACAGATATCTGATGTTAAATAGTAGAGAGGGGAAGTAACTACAGATGCAGAGGAAATAAAAATCGGAAGAGTGTGCAAATTGGTATGCCCTCTGAACAGGGTGTGTATATATATTTAGGTCAAAAGTACTATTCTAAATGTGTGTTTAGTGTGAGAAAAAAACCAGTAGCTTTCTTATATTCCAGAAGTAATCGCTTAGAACATAGCACAGGGAATGGAGTTAACAACAAAATTACTGACCTGTAGAAAGAAAACTGCTCAACTTTATCAAGAAATTTATTTATTCAATGTATTTAACACATGCTTCTACAATATAGGGCTTACTGTCTGCCAGGTACATTTGATCTTTAAGAACCCTGGAGTGTAAGTTTTCTCATATCCACATCTTACAGATGAAGAAACGGAGGCACAAATAGGTTAGGTAACTTGGCCAAAGTCACCCAACTGGTAGGTAGCAGGACCAGGATTCAAAATGAAGTTAGTGTCCAGCGTCTGTGTGCTTTGCTCTCACAGTGACTGGTCAATTCATGCAGAGACATACCACATTCCAGGAGGGAAGACTGTCTCATCCGATGATCCATCACAACTGGACTGAGCTCTCTAGCAGGGGCTGAAATACAAAGCTTCTATGCAGTGTGAACGGCAGTAAAACGGCACACAGCCGAGGAGCTGCCGTTTTCCCATGAGTGCACTGATTCACGCAAAGGTCCAAGTAGTGTGGGGCTCCACCTTGAGATCCACCTGTCAGGGATCAGAGCGGGAGCCACACCCATCACTTCTCCTCTGCATTCCTTCCTCTAAGTCCGCTAGCACAGATGTGATGGACAGATCCTTCCTAACTCAGAGCCCCTGTCCTCCTCTCTTAGATCCAGGAGATGGTCCACTCCGAGGTGGCCGCCTACGACTCGGGCCGGCCCGGGGCCCTGCTGGGCCGCCCGGCAATGCTGGCCAGCCACATGACTGCCCTCAGCCAGTCCCAGCTCATCTCGCAGATGGGCATCCGGAGCAGCATCACCCATAGTTCCCCGTCACCCCCGGGGAGCAAGTCAGCGACCCCCCTCGCCCTCCAGCTCTACTCAGGACGAGGAGTCGGAGGCACATTTCAAGGTATGTGTGGGGGGAGGAAGAGAGCCTGAAGCTGCGCTCCTATCGGCAGGGAAGGGGTCCTGTGGGGAAGTGGGCATCGCCTCCCTCTAGTAAAGACTCCACTGACCAGGTGTTCCCGGTGGCGATTGGGATGTCCACCACCAACCTCAGTGGGTTTCTGTTAAGACACTCACGCCACAGCGGAAGCCAAGGAAAAAGCACATTGGCAGGTGGAACAGCTGGTCATGGGGATGGCACCCATGGGGCCTTGGGACATCAGGCTTTGGCTGCTCCATGTGCTGAGTATCCTTGACAAGCTTTGTCCCCTCTGGGCTCCCACGGCCTTATGTGTAAAGCAGAGAAAACACCAACAAATGTGGAGGGGACGGGGTGGGAAAATCCTGTGAAACTGGCAAAGCCTGACTCCTGAAGGCCAGTGGGCGATTTCAGAGGTGTGGATGGCTTCAGCAAGGTCACCGGGGTCACATTTATGGCCATTTGGCCCTTTTAGGAGAAAATATTCTGACAAAAATATGTGGTCCAACAGACGGCAGCTCTGGGCCTAGAACATTCACTGACCTTGAGGGTGGGGTGCAAAAATGACCCCTCCATTGGGAACGCGCATCCCCCCAACATTCCTGGAGTAGAGTGGTTTGGCCTCTTCAAGAACATGGTGGGGATGAGAGCCCAACACCTGTCCATGCTCTGCCCCTTCTTTGCATTGACTCCAAATCTGCTGCCCTGTGAGAGAACATCTTGTTATACCAGGGAGGAACACAGAGGCCCAGAAAGGCAAAGACAGAAGTGTTTGCCTGGGACCTCCCCCGCAAGCTAGTGGCAGAATCAAGACTTACTTCCCTCTGTGCCTCCTACCTCTGTCAAACCAGTGTCCTTTCCATGTGGTGGCCTTGCAGAGACCTGGGGCAGTAACCCTGGACTTCGGGGTTTACCTCTGGATCCTGGCCCAGCTTCATCCTAAGGATAACTTGGTCTCTATTACAGTCCATGCAGGGACGGTTTTTATTGAACCAGCATTCCCTATGGGCCAGACACTGGTCTAAGCACATAACACGTCTTCCTCTGTGTAATCCTCATAAAAGTCCTGTGGGGCAGGGACTGATATTATCTCTGTTTGGCAGATGGGGACACTGAGGCATAGAGAGGTTAAGTAATGTATCCAGTGTCACACAACTAGTAAGTGGGGGAACCAGGATTTAAACCCAGGTGGCTGCAGGTGCAGTCCAGTGTATGTGCCCTCAACCCCCTGCACTGCTGTGCCTGCTCAGGACTTTATCGATGACAACATGCCTCTTTATCCCTTATCTCGCTAGGGCCGCACCACGGTGCTAACACACCTGGGGCTTGGAGAAAGGGGGTGGCTGCAGAGAAAGCTTCAGGAACAGAATCGTGTCTACTGGCCCATGGCTTTCTTATCAGTTCAAGATGTCACCATCCCATTCCTTCTACCACCTTGTCCTGGAAGCCCTAAGTCACGTGTTCACAGGATCATGGTCCTGCAGTCTGTCCAGGGTGAAGCCTCTGGCTCCAGGGCTGACCCAGTAACAGTCACTTCAGCCTCATCCCTTCCCCCACTTCACAGGGGTCCAGGGACTGAGCCACCTACTCAAAGCTGCAGAGCTGAAACATGGTGGCGGAGACCAAGCTTGTGTAGTGCAGGATCCTCTTTGGGGATTATTTGTGATCACAAGTGGGAGAGCAGTTAGAAATATATATACACACGTTCCAGACTTGGAAATAGGCCCCAAATGACTGCGCATTCTTTCAATGTCATACCAAAGCGTTGGCTACCAGGTTCATTCAAGAATTATCTGATTCTCTAGGAAACTGACCTTAGCTTTGATTCATTGTTCATTATTGATTAGGGGATTTTACAACTCTGTAAAAGATGATGTTACCTTGGGGAAAAAAAATGATGACGGATGTAGTAAGTGATTCTTGGCTGATTATAAGGCAAATTAACTTTGCCCTGTAGAGATGCAAATTTCTGTCCAGTAGAAAAGATTGAAAGTCCGAAAGGGGATAGTTTTAGCGCTCTGTTGGGCACTAACCCGTTTTATGTGTGATTTAGTAATCTAATTCCAGCATTCTTTCAATTCTTTCAGTGACTGTAAAGTCATCTTCTATAAACACTGGTCCTGTGTTTCTCTGAATCCAGTTTACAATCATGCTGATTCTCTTTAATGAGTTAAACACCCAGGGTGTGCGTGTATGTGTCTGTCTGTCTGTCCATTGCCTCCCCCACCTAGCGAGTGGTTATGTGTATGAGAGCAGGGCTAGAGAAGTACGGCTCCGCCCGAGTCTGTGTTGATCGCCTTTGGCATGAGGCCCTTGGACTTCTTTGGTTTCTGACTCTTCTCATTCGGGCAGATCTCTGGAGAAAAGAGACCTTCAGCCGACCCAGGAAAAAGGCCAAGAACCCAAAGAAGAAGAAAAAGAAGGACCCCAATGAGCCACAGAAGCCCGTGTCGGCCTACGCACTCTTCTTCAGAGACACTCAGGCTGCCATCAAGGGACAGAACCCCAGTGCCACTTTCGGTGATGTGTCCAAAATCGTGGCCTCCATGTGGGACAGCCTGGGAGAGGAGCAGAAGCAGGTGAGCCTCCATCTCTTTCTGGGCCATCCCCTGAGGCTTTGTGGTCCTGGAGCCAAGGACAGACTGTGAAGGTCTGAAACCAGGCCCAGACCCTGGGACTAGAGACTCTTGCAGAGGCCTTTCCTGGGCTCGGGTTGCCCATCTGTAAACTGGGAAGCTAGCTGCCTTCCAATTCTACTACTTATCATCTGCGTTCACTAGCAGCTTTGCCATTCTGAACCTCGGCTTCACCACTGATCAAATGAGAGCAAGCATCTCCATCCATCTGGTCCCTTCAACCCTAGAAGCCTGGAGTCCAGGCCAGGGCTTCCCGTCCCGCTGACCATGTGCCTGTGGCCTCCTCTAAAGGCCTCCAGGGAGAAGAGAGAGCAGAACTAGCTGGTAGGCAAATATAGTTGTCAGCTGTGTGGCCTCAGGCTGACCACCTCAATCTCTGAGCCTCGCTTTCCATATCTATAAAACAGGGATGCTGGCTACTCATTCTCTGAGCTCAGATCCTGGCTGAGCTCTATGCTGAGCTCTCCCTTCAGTCAGTATTTCACTGAGTCCTTCCAACACCCTGTGGAGTAGCCATTGCTTTCCTGGTTTGGTAGAGACACCAAGAGGTAAAGTTACTTGCCCAGGGTCATCAGCATGAATCAAGGTAGAGTCAGGATTTGAACTCACATCTGTAGAAGCTGGAGGCTCAATTGGGCTGTTGGCACGAGAGACACGAATCATATAAGCAGATGAGTAAATGTAAAATTACAGTTGTGATTGTGCCATGTACCAGGAGGGTACATAGTTCATGAGAGTGAAAAGAGCAGTGATGGACATTGTCCGAGGGGTCAGATCTCCCGGTGAGGCCTGAAGAGTGAGTTCTCTTTGGAGGAGGGGGAAGTGTTCCAGGCAGGGAGGCCTGGTAAGGGAAGGAGCCTGGAAAAGCACAGGGGACTGAAAGGAGTCCAGGATGGCCAGAGAGGAGACAGTAAAAGTCCCTTTAGCAGAGACCGAGCTGGAAAGGAGGGTAGGGGCCAGACTACGCTGGGCTTTGTGGACCTTGGAAAGAGTCAGGTCCTGTTCTAAGAGGAGAGAAAATCAGTGAAGAGTTTTATGCAGATGAGACCAGAACGGCGGCCTAAGGCAGGTAAGAGTGGCTGTGGAGGGTGCACAGTCATCCAGGTGAGGGAGGGTGGGGCCTGGATCATCTTCCAGGATGGTTTGGGGTAGGGGACCCAGAGTACATCCTGGGAGACTCCTTGCATCTGGCTTACATTCTGAGTAAATGGAGATGCCATTCACTGATTGGAAATATGGGCAAAGTAGCAGGCTTGGGGCAGAGCAATGGATTACTGACTTATTTGAAACATATCCTTTATCATATTCTAAAATTTTAGGTTATTTTGGAATGTTATAGGGCAGAGAGTTTGGGAGATGACCCCCACATCTGGTAGGGGGAGGAGGGAAGTGAGACAAGGAAAGGAATCCAGGAAAGGGCACACTGTCCCAGGAGAATCCACCATGGGGAACCAGAGTGCAATCCTGCTGGGAACTCAGGAGCCCGCATAGAATGTGCCAGGCTTCAGGGGCATCCCATCCGAGTGGCAGTGGTGCTAGGGTGGAAGGAAGGACACCAGCACTCCTTCAAAGCTGGTCCAGAGGATATTACTTCTCCAGCACCTCTGGCCTGCCACACATACCAGGCTCCTGCCACCAGAGGGACCCTCAGGCAAAGAAAGACAGGAGTAAGGACTGGGGAATATTGGCAGGGCACTGCCGGCTTTTGCTACAGGAATGTTTGTCGTTTTCATTTGTATGTTTTGTTGGCAACCATTCCCTACAAGTTTTTTTGGTGGGGGGGATTTCCTTTCCCTTTATACACAGTCTGGGGAGACAGTGGTCTCAAGTGCTCCGTCCCCCAGGCACTCCTTCCACCAATGCTTTCTCTGACCTCATTCTGAAATCACATTTTGAAATGTGACTTATATTTTTATTTTACTAATAATTAATACACTAATAAATAACCTAGAGAGGTAGAGTTGAGAAAATTATAGGAAATTAAAAAACCCTTGCCTCTTCCCCCAAAAGTTTCACGTCTAGGTGATGGATAGGAAAGTTCTTTCAAATCATCAAAGACCTAATAATTCCAAGACTTAGAAAAAGAAGAAAACCCTCACAAGTCTTTATACACAATGTAACCTTGACACTAAATCATAATGAGGTTAACTGTGTCATTTAATTTTGAGCTTCTGGGAGTTGCATGGCTGTCAGCTGGAGCAGCGGAGCCACACTGAGCCATGTGTGTCTCCCATCATCCAGCAAACTAGCTCATGCTTATTCACATAGCAAGTCAGAGTTCCAAGAGCAGTTTTAGAGCAGAAGAATGGTGGAAAGGAGGCAGAACTAACTTGCAGCTCCCACGTGGATAGCAGCGTGTGGACACTCACATTGTGAACTTTTGCTCCAAGAACTACCCCAGGAACATACCAGAAAAGATAGAAGAATCCACAGATCCTTTGAAGGAGGTGGATTGCTGCTTCAGGCTCTCTGGGACAGCCCAGGAACTGAGTCAGCTTGCTTTCTCAGCTGGGAGGCCTGTGGCCTGGGGCAAGTTCTCAGCCCTGCTCACTGGCTGCCTGGAAATAAACTTGGTGCTGTTGGGGGTGCATGGTGGGAGTGAGACCAGCCTGTGGCTGCCAACTTCCCCCACTTCCCTGGCAACATGTATGGTGCAGCAGAGGCAGCCACAATCCCCCTGGGAACACACCCCCAACAGCATCTGCAGCAAGCCCTGCCTAAGGAGAGTCTGAGCTCAGACACTCCTAACCCTCCCTCTACCTGATGGTCTTTCTCTACCTGCCCTGGTAGCCAAAGACAAAGGACAGAATCTCGGGAGCTCTATGGCCCTGCCCACCGCCTGACCCAAGGGCAAGCTTGTATCCTCCCTATACTACTGCAGCTGATGCGCTCTTGAAAGTGCCACCTCCTGGCTGAGGGCTGACCAACACAAAACCAGCACACTTGACAAAAATAACATAATCAAAGATCTTCACGGAGTCCACTTCACTCCCCCCGCTACCTCCACCAGAGCAGGTATTGATAGCCATGGAGGAGAGACCTGAAGACAGATCATATCGCAGGACTCTTTGCAGACACTCCCCAGTACTAGCCCGGAGCTCCGCAGCATGACTAGATCCAGAAGAGGAATAACAATCACTGCAGTAGTGCTCTCCGGAAACCACACCCCTAGGGGAAGGGGGAGAGCACCCCAAGGGGCAGCAGCCTGTGAGTCCCAGATCTTCCCTCTGACATAGTTTACCCAAATGAGCAGGCAACAGAAAAATAATTCTGATAATATGATAAAACAATGTTATTTAACACCCCCAAAAGATCACACTAGCTCACCAGCAATGGATCCAAACCAAGATGAAATCTCTGAATTGCCAGAGAAAGAATTCAGAAGGTTGACTGTTAAGCTAATCAGGAGGCACCAGAGAAATGTGAAGTGCAACTGAAAAAAATATACAGGATATGAATGGAAAAATCTCCAGTGAAATAGCATAAATAAAAACAATCAGAACTTCTGGAAATGAAGGACACAGAGAAATGCAAAATACACTGTAAAATCTCAGCAATAGAATTGGACAAGTAGAAGAAAGAACTTCAGAGCTCTCAGACAAAGCTTTCAAATTAACCCAATTCAACAAAGACAAAGACTTTTAACAAATGAGCAAAGCCTCCAAGAAGTTTGAGATTATGTTAAATGACCAAATCTAAGAATAATTAGTGTTCCCCGAGGAAGAAGAGAAAAATCTACAAGTTTGGAAAACATACTGAGGGAATAATCGAGGAAAACTTCCCTGGCCTTGCTAGAGATCTAGATATCCAAATACATGAAGGTCAAAGAACACCTGGGAAATTTTTCACAAAAATACCAGCACCTTAGCACATAGTCAGGTTATCCAAAGTCAAGATGAAAGAAAGAATCTTAAGATCTGTGAGACAAAAGCATCAGTAACCTATAAAGGAAACTCTATCAGATTAATAGCAGATTTCTCAGCAGAAACCTTATCAGCTAGAAGGGATTGGGGTCCTATTTTGAGCCTCCTTAAACAATTATCAGCCAAGAATTTTGTATCCAGCAAAACTAAGCTTCATAAATGAAGGAAAAATATTCTTTTTGCAAACCCATGCTGAGAGAATTTGTCACTGCCAAGCCAGCACTACCAGAACTAGTAAAAGGAGCTCAATCTTGAGACAAATTCTCAAAATACACCAAAATGGGATCTCCTTAAATAATAAATCTCACAGGACCTCTAAAGTAATAACACAATTTTTTAAAAACCACAAGGTATTTGGGCAACAAATAGCACAATGAATAGAAGAATAGCACCTCACATCTCAATACTAACATTGACTGTAAATGGCCTAAATGCTCCACTTAAAAATACAGAATGGCAGAATGAGTAAGAATTCACCAACCAAGTATCTGTTGTCTTCAAGAGACTCACCTGACACTTAAGGACTCACATAAACTTAAGGTAAAGGGGTGGGAAGAGATTCCATATAAATAGATAATAGATAGCAAAAGTGAGGAGTAGCTATTCTTTTATCAGACCAAACAAACTTTAAAGCAACAGCAGTTTAAAAAGACAAAGGGACATTATATAATGATAAAAGGACTAGTCCAACAGGAAAATATCACAATCCTAAATTTATATGCATCTAACACGCTCCCAAATTTGTAAAACAATTACTACTAGACCTACGAAATGAGATAGACAGTAACACAACAATAGTGGAAGACTTCAGTAATCCACTGACAGCACTAGACAGGTCATCAAGACAAAGTCAACAAAGAAACAACAAACAAACTATACCCTACAGCAAACGGACTTAACAGATATTTACAGAACACTCTACCCAACAACTGCAGAATATACCCTCTATTCATTCGTACATGGAACATTTTCCATGTGATAGGTCACAAAACAAGTCTCAATAAATTTAGAAAAATAGAAATTATATCAAGTACTCCCTCAAACCCCAGTGGAATAAAACTGGAAATCAAAAGAAACCCTCAAAACAATACAAATACATGGAAATTAAATAACCTGCTCCTGAATGGTTGTTGGGTCAACAATGAAATCAAGATGGATATTATAAAACTCTTTGAACTGAATGATAACAGAAACATGACCTATCAAAACTTCTGGGATACAGCAAAAGTGGTACCAAGAGGAAAGTTTGTAGCATTAAACGCCTACATCAAAAAGTCTGAAAGAGCACAAACAGACAATCTAAGTCACACCTCAAGGAACTGGAGAAAAAGAATGCACCAAACTCAAAACCAGCAGAAGAAAAGAAATGACCAAGATCAGAGCAAAACCAAATGAAACTTAAACAAAAATACAAAAGAAATAAAACGGAAAGCTGGTTCTTTGAAAAGATAAAACTGATGGACCATTAGTGAGATTAACCAAGAAAGAGAGAGGATCCAGTTAAGCTCAATTAGAAACATACATGAGATATTACAACTGATACCACAGAAATAGAAAAGATAATTCAAGGCTACTATGAACACCTTTATGTATATAAACTAGAAAACCTAGAGGAGATGGATAAATTCCTGGAAATATACAACCATCCTAGATTAAACCAGGAAGAAATGGAAGCTCCGAACAGACCAATAACAAGCAGCGGATTGACATGGCAATTAAAAAGTTACCAACAAAAAAAAAATTCCAGGACTAGATGGATACTCAGCTGAATTCTATCAGACTTTTAAAGGGCACCATTCCACAAAATAAAGAGAGAATCCTTCCTAAATCATTCTATGAAGCCAGTATCACCCTAATACCCAAATCAGGAAAGGACATAACAAAAAGAAAGCTACAGGCCAATATTCCTTCTATGCCCAATATCAGCATAGAAGGGACATACCTTAAGGTAATAAAAGCCATCTATGATAAACCCAGAGCCAACATTATACTGAATGGGGGAAAAACTGAAAGCATTCCCCCTGAAAACTGGAACAAGACAAGGATGCCCACTCTCACCACTTCTATTCAACAGAGTACTGGTAGCCCTACCCAGAGCAATCAGACAAGAGAAAGAACATTCGAATCAGTAAAGAGGAAGTCAGACTGACGCTGTTTGCTGACGACGTGATCATATATCTAGATGAACATGGATGCAAAAATTCTTGCACAATACTAGCTAACCAAATTCAATGGCGTATCAAAGATAATCCACCATGATCAAGTGGGTTTCATACCAGCGATGCAGGAATGGTTTAACATACACAAGTCAATAAATGTGATACACCACATACACAGAATTAAAAACTACATGATCTCAATAGACACAGAAAAGGCATTTGACAAAATTCAGCCTCCCTTTATGATTAAAACCCTTAGCAAAATTGGCATAAAAGGGACATACCTTAAGGTAATAAAAGCCGTCTATGATAAATCCAGAGCCAACATTATACTGAATGGGGAAAAGTTGAAAGCATTCCCCCTGAGAACTAGAACAAGACAAGGATGCCCACTGTCACTACTTTTATCCAATGTAGTACTGGAAGTCCTAGCCCCAGCGCAATCAGACAAGAGAAAGAAAGAAAGGGCATCCCAATCAGTAAAGAGGAAGTCAAACTGTCGCTTTGCTGATGATGTGATCATATTCCTAGAAAACCCTAAAGACTCATCCAAAAAGCTCCTAGAACTGGGAAATGAATTCAGCAGAGTTTCAGGATACAAAATTAATGTGCACAAATCAATAGCTCTGCAATACACCAACTGTGACCAAGCTGAGAATCACATCAAGAACTCAATCCCTTTTAGCTGCAAAAAAAATAAAATATTTAGGAATATACCTAACCAAGGAGGTGGAAGACCTCTACAAGGAAAACTACAAAACATGCTGAAAGAAATCGTAGATGAAATCAGTGGAAACACATCCCATGCTCATGGATGGGTAGAATCAATAGTGTGAAAATGACCATACTGCCAAAAGCAATCTGTAAATTTAATGCAATTCCCGTCAAAATACCACCATTATTCTTCACAGAACTAGAAAAAAAAATCCTAAAATTCATATGGAACCAAAAAAGAGCCCTCATAGCCAAAGGAAGACTAAGCAAAAAGAACAAATCTGGAGGCATCACATTACCCGACTTCAAAGTATAAGGCCATAGTCACCAAAACAGCATGCTACTGATATAAAAACAGGTATATATACCAATGGAAAAGAATACAGAACCTGGAAATGAAGCCGAATACTTACAACCAAGTGATCTTCGACAAAGCAAACAAAAATATAAAATAGGGAAAGGACATCTTATTCAAAAACTGGTGCTGGGATAATCGGCAGCCACGTGCAGAAGAGTGAAACTGCATCCTCACCTCTCACCTTACACAAAAGTCAACTCAAAACGGATCCAAGACTTAAATCTAAGACCTGAAACCCTAAAAATTCACAAGATAACACTGGAAAAACCCTTCTAGACATTGGCTGAGGCAAAGTCTTCATGACCAAAGAACCCAAAAGCAAATGCAACACAAACAAAGATAAATAGATGGGACTTAATTAAACTAAAAAGCTTCTGCACAGCAAAGGAAATAACCAGCAGAGGAAACAGGCCACAGAGTGGGAGAAAGTCTTCACAATCTATACTTTCGACAAAAGACTAATATCCAGGATCTAGAAAGGAACTCAAATCAACAAGGGAAAAAAAAAAGCAATCCCATCAAAATATGGGCTAAGGAAAGGAATAGACAATTCTCAACAGAAAATATACAAATGGCCAACAAATGTATTAAAAAATAATCAACATTGTTATGATCAGGGAAATCTAAGTCAAAACCACCTTACTCCTGCAAGAATATCCATAAACAAAAAATCAAAAAATAATAGATGTTGGCATGGATGTGGTGAAAAGGGAACACTTTTACACTGTTTGTGGGAATGTAAACTAGTCCATCCACTGTGAAAAACAGTGTGGAGATTCCTCAAAGAACTAAACGTAGATCTGTTTGATCCAGCAATCCCACTCCTGGGTATCCACCCAGAGGAAAAGTAATTTTACAAAAAAAGATACTTGCACACACATTTGTAGCAGCCCAAATTCGCAATTGCAAAAATATGGAACCAGCCCAAATGCCCATCCATCAATAAGTGGATAAAAACAATGTGGTATATATATGTACACATGCCATGGAATACTACTCAGCCATAAAAAGGAATGAAATGATGGCATTCGCAGCAACCTGGATGGAACTGGAGACCATTATTCTAAGTGAAGTAACTCAGAAATGGAAAACCAAGCATTGTATGTTCTCACTCATAAATGGGAGCTAAGCTATGAGGATGCAAAGGCATAAGAATCATACAATGGACCCGGGGGACTCAGGGAAAAGGATAGGAGGGGGTGGGGGATAAAAGACTATACCTCAGGTACAGTGTACACTGCTCAGGTGACGGGTGTACCAAAATCTCAGATCACCATCGAACAACTTACTCATGTACAAAACAAAAAAGTTTTTAAATAAGAGTTCCAAGAGTAGAAAGAGGGCTCACCAACATGCGAGCATTTTTTCAGTCTCTGCTTGCTTCATTTATGCTTGTCTTACTGGCCAATGCAAGTTACACAAGGCTAAGCTCCAAGTCGTTTCTAACAAAAGGCATGGAAACGAGGTGCGAACAAACTGGGACCAATCCTCCAATAACATATGAAACCCAGTCTAACATTTTCAATAAAAAGTATTAGCAAAGCAAATCCAGAATAACACACTGTGAACAAGTAGGTTCGTTCTCGGTTGCAAAGGTGGGTCAGCATTAAGCAGCCTGCACTGTGCTGGATCAGAACAGGAGGCTTCAAAGGGCCTTGTCTTTCTGTGGCAAGTTGTGCTGTTGTAACTTGGAGGCCCAGAGAGGTGAAGCATGTTGGCCAAAGCCACACAGGGACTTGGCCGAGGAGCTGGGATAGGGCCTGGTCTCCACAATTTCTCTGCAGTGCTCCCCGGGAAGGGGCTACTGGCCCCACCAACCTTGTCCATTCATAATCCTTGAGTCCATGCCTTCCCCACCCCAGGACGCTGCACCGCATCTCCTCCATAACCTTCTCCCAGTGTTGCTCATGTGTTGACTCTTCCAGGCCTATAAGAGGAAGACTGAAGCAGCAAAGAAGGAATATCTGAAGGCTCTGGCAGCCTACCGGGCTAGCCTCGTCTCCAAGGTAACACCGGGAATCTCCAGGCACAGCCCTGATCTGAGTGGGGCCACTTGAGGAATGGAGTGAGAACTGGGGCCCATGGGAAAGGCCAGCACCCTAGGTCTTAGAAAGGATGGGTCAGACCTGCATGGTCATGGCTGCAGGGCACCTACATATGCCAGGTTCATTCTGGGCACTTTACATGCGTTTCATTGGATTCTTCCAACAAGAACCCAGCACCCAGAGGGGTTAAGCAACTTGCCTGAAAATATTGTTTGTTAAAGCAACCGCACTAGATTCAAACCCAGTTTTGCCAGTTTTATGTGGTCTTCACTTCTGACCGCTGATGGGGCTTGGGACATGCTACCCAAAATATGGCACCTCCTCACCACACTGTCGGCCTCCTCTGTTAACACCAGCAACGTAGGAAGCTAGGTGTGGCTGTGGATGCATGGCCCAAGCGGAGATGGGTGTTATTCCTGTTACAGAGGAGATAGCATCCAAATTGCTCCATAAAAGTTCAAGTAAGGCCGGGCGTGGTGGCTCATGCCTGTAATCCCAGCACTCCGGGAGGCTGAGGCGGGTGGATCATGAGGTCAGGAGATCAACACCATCCTGGCCAACATTGTGAAGTCCCGTCTCTACTAAATACAAAAAATTAGCCGGGCATGGTGGCATGTGCCGGTAATCCCAGCTACTTGGGTGGTTGAGGCAGGGGAATCTCTTGAACCTGGGAGGCAGAGATTGCAGTGAGCCGAGATCAAGCCACTGCACTCCAGCCTGATGACAAAGCAAGACTCCATCTCAAAAAAAAAAAAAAAAAGGTCAAGGAAAAGGCAGTTCAAAGTCAAGGGAACATCTGCAAAGGCCAGAGGTTGGGAGGAGCATGAATAGAGCTGGCTTGGCAGGATGATGCTGGTCTCCCTGGCCAGGCTGAGGAGCATGGATGCCCTCACAGGCAGGGGAGCCCCCCCAAAGATAAAAGATGGGGGTGGCTGAATGGTCAGAGCCAAGGAGACTAAGGAGCCTGCATTATCTCTGGTTAGTCCAAGCTCTCTCCCAAGGGGCCAGAGAGCCAGCCAGGGGCCATGTTGAGGGGTTGTAGAGCCATCTGGCCTCACAGCCCAAGTTCTGGCTCATCCCTCTTCTCTTCTCCAGTGACTGATACCTGTCTCCTTCCAGAGCTCCCCCGGACCAAGGTGAGACCAAGAGCAGTCAGCCAAACCCACCAGCCAAAATGCTGCCACCCAAGCAGCCCATGTATGCCATGCCAGGCCTGGCCTCCTTCCTGACGCCATCGGACCTGCAGGCCTTCCGCAGCGGGGCCTCCCCGGCCAGCCTCGCCCGGACGCTGGGCTCCAAGTCTCTGCTGCCAGGCCTCAGTGCGTCCCTCGCCGCCACCACCCTCCTCCCGCTCAGCCCCCCCACTGCACCAGCAACTGTCACTGCCCCCTCACGCCCAGGGCGCCCTCCTCAGTCCACCTGTTAGCATGTCCCCAGCCCCCCAGCCCGCTGTCCTGCCCACCCCCATGGCACTCCAGGTGCAGCTGGCGATGAGCCCCTCACCTCCCGGGCCACAGGTAAGCAGGGACAAGCAGGAACAGCCCTTCTGTGACCGTGTGGGGAGGGGAAGCGGCTTTGCCATTTCACACCTGGGCCCTGCCACTCACCAGGGATGTAACCTCAGCCTTGGCACCTGATCTGAGCCTCAGTTACCACATCTAGGAAGTGGGGCAGGCATACCTTACCCGAGACGCAAGTTTGTAAGTTGCCAGACTGACGCTTAGGGTATTCCAGGCCCCTCTTCCTGCATTCTCAGCCCTAACCCTGCCCTTCCCCAAAGCCCTTGAGACCCTACCCCAGCTAATTGTTTCACAGAGATTGCTACAAGGTTCACACGGCCCTCAGAGGTCACTGGGCTCAGTAACTCCATTTTACAGAGGCCCAGAAAGGGAAAGCCCTGTAAGCAAAGCCCCTGATTCAGCCAAGACGAGGGTGAATATTTTGAAAGGTGCACTGCTGGGAGCAAGGCAGCAGCCCTGGAGGCAGAGAGGCGATTCTGGGGTGACAGGGGAGGCAGCGTCTCTTCTGTGTGGACACCCTGGGACCCATGGTCCCTCACCCTGGGCAGCCTAGGACAGTCTGCCCCCTCCTCTCTCCTTGGCTCATGGCCTCCTCCTTCCCCCTCTGTAGGACTCTCCCGCACCTCTCTGAGTTTCCCAGCAGCTCGGGCTCCTGCTCCCCTGGCCCATCCAACCCCACCAGCAGCGGGGACTGGGACAGCAGCTACCCCAGCGGGGGAGTGCGGCATCAGCACCTGCAGGTCAGTCCTCACCCATGCCTGCCTTTGTCCTGCCGGCCAGGGGGGAGTGGGGAACAGGATAGCCAGGGATGGGAGAATAGCTGAGGGCAGCGTGGACAGGGCAGGACCCCGAGGTCACTGTCAGCCCTGCTGAGGGGATGCCTCGAGTCCTCAGGAGATGACACCGCAGAGCCAGGCCCCGGAAGGACTCTGCTGGCCTGATGCCGAGGCTGGCTGGGGAAACTGACTAATCTTCAGTCTTGCTGCTGCTTCCTCCCTCCTGTTTTTTCACAAACGCTTCCACGTGACATTCACTGATGAGTTCTGCACGTTAGGCAGGTTCTTTAGAAGCAGAGCCTGAGGCAGCAGGGATTGGGTGCCCTTGGGGGAGGTGTCGGGGGAGAGCTTGCAGGAAGGTGGGTGAGGGAGGCAAGACTGGGAAGAAGCCGAGCAGGGATGTAGCCTCAGCTGGAGACTTACTTCCGCCTGATCCCATGAGAGCACCCAATCATGAACGGTGCTAGAGCGGGTCCAGCTGGAGGTCTGGGAACTGGCTTTTTCAGCCCCTGCATCAGTCAGCCCTGGGCTGTGGGCTGCCGCTGGGGGAGTGGGGCCCACTGGGCAGGGAAGCTCCCAAGAACAGAACAGCTGAGAACGCAGGACAGCGGGCCTGGGTGAGACACGGTGGGAGAAGGGACCCACGCTCTATCCCAAGGAATGACACAGACACTTTAGAGATGCCTTCCCCCTGCACTCCAGCATCCTCCCGACTTGGGCCTCTGTTCCCAGCCTGCACTCCACCTTTCAAACCCATGCTAACCACCTCCCTCTAGAAAGCCTTCCTGGATCTGGGCCACACCAACTCCGGGAAAGAGTGACTTTTCACTTCAGCCAGCAGGAGAGGGAGAATAGAATGAGGAGGGCCACTTGCTCCATAACCCGCCAACCTGGTTCTCAATCCCTTGGTGAAAATGAGTCCCACAGTCACACCTGGAGGATGCAGCCACACCTGGGGGACGTAGTGCCAAGCAGCTGTCCCAGCAATAGCTCCACACCCTGGAAGGCACAGCACACTTGTCGGGTGGCCACCTCTGCTGCCTAGACCCATTGCCCTCAGCCCTAGCCTCAGGCTCCCAGCCCAGGGCTCATTCCTCTGCCAAGCCTATCAGCACCCTTGGGCACTGAGCAAGCGACCACCATGCACGCCCCATTTCTGACACACCTGGGCTGAGATTCCACATGGATGGGTGGACTCTGCTCAGCAAGAATCCCTTCCCCTGCACCCCAAGCAGGTGCAGACCATCCGACCCCAGCCCTTTCCCATCTCCAAAGTTTCCTTTCTCAAAAGTCAGAGTACTTGGGGTATGTAGGGAGGTCTTTAGTGTCACAGAATGTCCAAGCTTCCCAAGGCTGGCCCGTCGCATCCAGCATGGAGATGGATCGCAGCACGGCACTACTTTAAAAGCATAGAAAGCACCTGTCCTCCCTTGATTCAGTTTGAGATTTACAAATTCCTGTGATTAAAAACCGACGTGAGAGCAATGGTGACATCAGCGTGCACCTCAAAGAAGGACAGACACACTGCTACACTTTCCCACAGAGCTGAGGACTGAGTGGTTCCCTGCTGGGATTCCAGGAGGGGCTTGGTTCTGCTTGGTGCAGAATCTGGGGTGGGCAGCTGCAAGTCCCTCATTCAGCCTCAGAGAGGCAGCTGAATCTCGGGGATAGGAGGTGGGGACAGTGCAGGGGTCCTGGTGCTCTCCTGGCCTGGGGGAGGTGCCTAACGGCTTTGACAGCCCCTCCTCTCTCTCACAGCTTGCTTCCCAGAGACAAATCACTCTACCTCACCTAATCCCGCCTCCCCCTCATCCCTGAGGCTCGCTGGAAGGCACTGCTCGGAGCCTGAAGGGCTGACAGCAGAAAAGAGGCCCTGGCCAGAGGCAGGGTGGCCCATCAGAGAGATCCCATTGCCTGGGGGCTGAGTCTCTTCCTCGACCTCCCACCAGACTCTGCAGAGACAGCCCCACTGCCTGCCGCCAGCCCAAAGAACCTGCAGGAACCTTCTACCCGCTGACCTGCTTGCTCCAGGGTAACCGTGGACCCTGTCCTCGCCCTGCGCGCGGTACCCTATGTCTGGATGCCTGGCCCCAGCCCCAGCTCATGGGGACTGCCCCTGGCGGAGTCGCTTACCAATGGACACCCACCCCCGATGCTTGGGCCAGGGGGCCGGCCCCCATCATAGACGTGCACATCGGCTTTCCAGTGTGAACAAGATTACGAAACCTATGAACTGGTGGTTCCGTGTAAGTAGTTGACTATGTGTTTTAGAACTGTGCTGAAGACATCTGTATTATTTTGTGGGGGGAAAAAAAGTAGTTTCCTTTAAGGTAAAAAGCATTTTATATGGCCCTTAGCACATTTTTAAGTTTTATCTTAAGGGAGACGTGCACAAAAGCGGCCGCCGACCTGTGTCGCCATCCTCACAGCAAGGACCGGACGATCGCGAGCCCCCACCCCCCGCACCGCTCTCCTTTCAAACATGTATTCATGTCTTTTAAATTGCCAGCGACGACTTTTGTCTATTTATGAAGAAACCCTGAGAACAGGGTTGCAGCTTCTCCTACCGTGTGCGTGGTTTTGGGGTTTGGTTTGGGTTCTTGACGTTGTTTGCAGCTGTTTTCTGGCCCTGGCGAGTGTCTGTCTTGGTGCCCAGTGCTTCTCTCAAATCTCTTTATAATAAAACTTCTGAAAAGCTGAAAACAAGTCTGTGTCTCCTTGCCCTTGGTGAGCCGGAGTCGCGCCCCCCACAAAGTGGCATTTGATGGTGGCCTGCCCAGGATGGAGCCCCTTGGGGCAGACAGACTCGGGTCGAAGCCTAGCCTGAGCTTTACCAGCCCATGGGGGTTTGTGTGTGGGTAATGGGCCCACTCTGACCTCAGTCTTGTCCTCTAACGGAGTAACCATGCTGCGGACCCACAGGCCTCTTGTGTTGGTGGAAAGGGGTGTGGGCAGGAGCGCCGCCACACAGGAACCTGCATCAGCCGGTGACAGTGGCGGGCCCTCCCCACCATCCTCTGGAGGATGGGGCCTCCCAGGCTGGTGGAGGTGAGCAGTGGGGAACCCGGGGTGGAAGCCAAGGGGCTTCTTTTTCAAACCTGAGCGTAGGAAGCATCCTAGACAGGGGATTCTTTAAACCAGGTTTCCCCCGCAGATGTTAGATGGTGGTACTATTTTAACTACATCTAGAAAGGTACCAATTGCCTGGTGGGAAGCTGCAACTTGGCATCCTGTGATGCAGCCATTTTGAGGTGAGAGCAGGCGCCCCGGCTCCCAGCCAGGCCCAGGACCTTGACACAGGAGCCCCCACGTTTAGGACCGCTCTTCTGGCCTCTCATTCTCCAATCATGGTAAACCCCCTCCTTCCAGATGACAGCCAGGAGTGCGGTGCTGTTTCCCCCACACCCAAGGGCATTTTGTAATCCACTTTGGAAAAACAAAAAGAAAACCCCAAACCAGCCAACCCCCTGCCATCCCGAAGTAGCCGCAGCGCGATGTATGGCTTAAATACTTCATGTGCTTACAATTTCTTCTTCTACGCAGAGCTTGTCAGCAACATGACGGCTTAGACAGGTTAGTATTCAACTCTTGCTTTCACATTTGTGAAAACAGCTTTCCCTGGGATCCACGCAGACGGCCCGCAATGACAAGAGTACAATGCCATCCTTGTATGGTGGTGCTGAGGTGAGGCCTGCTGCCACCCCTCACAGGTGTGCCAGGAGCTCAGGAGTCCTTTCCAAGTGTCCACACGCCAAGGCCAGCCTCTAGGCTGCACAGGACACTCAGAGGTCCCAGGCAGAACCTAAGTGCCCTGCCTGCAGATCTCAGGGACTGTCTGTTGCATGGGTGTGTCCTAGGGCCCCAGAGAGTGAGAACAGAGCCAAAAGGCTAATTTCAGGGCCATGGAGAGGACAGCGACTGTCTTAGTTCATCTCAGGTGCCCTAACAGAACGCCACAGGCCGAGTGGCTTGCAGTAACACAAACTCACTGCTCACAGTTGTGGAGCCTGGGAGGTCTAAGATCAAGGCGCTGGCAGCCTCAGGGGTGAGGGTTCACTTGCTGATTCATAGACATCCATCCTCTTGCTGTGTACGACAGGGCTGGAGGGGGAGGGCACTCTCCAGAATAACAGCACTCACCCCAATCCTGAGGGCTCCACTCAATCACCTTCCAAAGGCCCTGCCTCCAAATACCGGCCCATCGAGGGTTAGGATTCCGATGATCAATTCCGGGAGGACATAATCGTTCGGTCTATAACGCCGACTGCAGCGGATGACAGTGGTGTCCCCCTCTCCCTGGGCTCCTCTGTGGCCAGAGCCCATCCCCAGGTCCCAAGTGTTGACTGCTCTTAGCTCGCAGCTGCACCACCCCCATCCCGGTCATTGCTCCCCAGAGCTGCCCACAGCTAAGGACGAAATAACAGAGAAACCAACTCTGAGGTCCCATTCACAACCTGAGTCCCTGGAGCAGCCTGAAGCCGTCTCCAGCTGCAACACCATCCTTGCTAAGTTCCTTCCCCCTGCCCCGCCCTGCTCCGAGGATGTGACTCCCTTCTGAGAGTATCCACTCAGTGAATCGCTTGAACCAGAATCCCCATCTCAGGCCCATATGTTTCTAAGGCAACAGACGACGATACTGGCTACACCCATGGTCCAAGTGGGGCCACATCAGTATTGCTCCAGATCTCACTGGCTCTGGCCTTACCTGCAACGGCAAGACTTTCAGCCCCAGAACCACAACTCAAGCCCCACCCCAGGGGCTTCCTCCTTCCTGGGACCTTCCTGGGAGGCAGTGTCTGCTGCCTGTTTTCTATTCCATCCGGCAATGATGGTGGCTACGACCCATGGAGCCCCCAAGAGCCCAGGGTCACACCTGCTGTCAAAACACTGGGGTTTCTGCCATGGGCTCTCCCCTCCCCCATCCCGGTGCTCCCCAAGCAGCTGGCCCCAGGTCCCCTAGCCTTGTCATGGGCCAGGCCCTTCCTGCAGCACCCTCCACCTGCTAGGGCCAGTCTATGGCCAGGGCCCCTCACACCTTGAGGTTTCAAGTTATTGCCGGACCCTACAGCAGTGACCCTGACATTGTGAACACCCCTAACTCCTGCCTGCACAGCCTGTCCCCACTGCCCACAGAGCTTGTCCAGGGACCAACCCCACTCACCCTTCCCAGGGCCAAGCGCCTTCTTCCAATTTCTCCATCTCACATCTCCCCCTACAAACACATCTTGGTCTAAGCAGGAGGCACACCCTGGGCCGAGGCTGAAACCCCCCCCAACCCCAGAAGGCAGGCGTGGCTGGTCCCAAAATTGCCCAGTAGTAATTCCTCTCCTGAGGGATACATATACATGTTTACACTGGATTGGAAGGTGGGCAACAAGGCGCAGATTAATTTTCAGAGTCTGCGATGCTAAAATTCAATGTGTTCATTCAGCAAGAATACAAACAACAGAGTAGCTCCTCTCTGCTAGGCCCTTCGCTGAGCACCAGGGATGCCAGCAGGATGGGGGGAGGCACAGTCTGCCTTCCTGGAGTTAAGGCCCACTTCGGGAGACAGAGATGGAAAACATAATATTATAATTAAATATTAGCTACTTTATATTATAAACCATAAAAGTATAAAATTACGAATGCCATGAGACCAGTGGAAAAGGGGAGCCAGGGGAACGTGGACCAGGGGCGCCCTGTCCAGCTAGGGTCAAAAGCTTCCTGGGTGAGGTGACATCTGGTCTGTGCCCTGACAAATGATCAGGACTGGCATGCACTCCCGTGTGCCACGCTTTCCTGAGCTCAGATCCCGGAGGCTGTGACTCTGCAATTATGAATCTCATCAAGAATTTCAGAGAATTCTCTCTGGAGGAAGTTGAGGCAGAGTCCGCATGGCTGCGTGGGGATCTTTTTGAATTGGAAACAGGGTGGCTGTGCTCAGATGGAAGGTGAACCTCCTGAATGGTGCTTATTCCCGAACATTCGAGCTCTGCAGCCATCTCCTGGGGTGCAGGCCAGCTCTGACTCCCAGCATGGTGGGTAGGGTGCTACCTGTGTGGATAGCGTGCATGTGGAGGTGGTACGAGAGTGTGCAGTGTGGTCTTGTGTGTTTCGCATGTGTGTAAGGGTGAGGTGTGTCCATGCGATGTGCGTGTAGCATGTATGATGCATCCCTGTGCTGTGCACGTCTGTGCATGATGTGCTTGGCAACTGTAAGCTATATATGTATAGGTATGTTATGTGGTGTGCATATGTGTAGCTAGCATGCATGTGGGTTAGACATACACACAGCACCCAAAACACATACAGATACATGCACACACATAACACACAAACTTGGTGCATTACACAGACCTATATCGCATACACACACACATGCACTCATGCATAGCACATGGACACACACCACATACCACGTACACCATGGCCATGTACACATGCATGCCGCATGTACACACATATGCAATGACACACCACACACAAATGTGCATATACACATTGCATGCATACCACTTACATACAAGCCCACCACGCACATATAGACACATACCAAATGCATGCAAATGTCCTTCATATTCCCCATCCACTATTCAGGTGCATCTTACACATCCGTGCCCATCTCATGCAGACACACCCATGGACACATACAAACCCCATGACTGTTCATACTGCTGTACAGCACATGCATATGCACATGTCAGTTGGCACAGAATTATCTGTTCTTGAAAGTTTGAAAGAACTCCCGTGCAAAAGAGATCTGATGTGCGGGTATAGATTCAGGAGTTTAAAACATTGCTCAACCCATCAGTTATTAACCAGCTCTGCTTCCCAAATTATCCAGAACCAATAATCCCAAGCCCACTAAACACTGAAGGGCAGTCATTTCGAGAGTGAGATGCAGTGTGAGGTGGTGGTTAGGTTGAGGGCTGGGTCACAGCCTGCCTGGGAGAATATTCGCTTGGCTGCCTACGAGTTGTATGAGCTCAGGCAAGTTTCTTAACTTGTTTCCTCAGGTCTAACTTGGAGATAATAGTCTCCTCTTCAAAGCGCTGTTCTAAGTAACAATGAGTTAATATAGGTAAAGTCCTTAAAACAGTATTATCATCCATCCGTCCATCCATCTTTTTTTTTTTTTTTTTTTTTTTTTGTAGAGACAGAGTCTCGCTCTGTCGCCCAGGCTGGAGTGCAGTGGTGCGATCTCGGCTCACTGAAACCTCCGCCTCCCGGGTTCAAGCAATTCTCCTGCCTCAGGCTCCCAAGTAGCTGGGATTACAGACACATGCCACACCTGGCTTATTTTGTATTTTAGTAGAGACGGGGTTTCACCGTATTGCCCAGGCTGATCTTGAACTCCTGAGCTCAGGCAATCTGCCCACCTTGGCCTCCCAAAGTGCTAGGATTACAGGCGTGAGCCACTGTGCCCGGCCATCAATTAAATATTACTAGAAGAATATTTAATCTCTACACTGGAAGGTCAAGTTTCTTGCGTTGCGTAGTATTCAGGATATGCTAGGCGACGCTGCAGGAACAACTTCCATCTCAGCAGCTTAACTCAACAGAATTGATTCCTCCAAGCCTCCTCCAAGCCACCAAGAACATTTGGGGTTCTTCTCTAGAGGCTCTGCCACCCCCTTCACCCTCAGAGCCCTCCCCTGGATCCTTTATAACCAGCCAGTGGTGAGTGAGCCGGGGTCCTACAGAAGGAGGAACAAAGTGTCGCCTGTCACTGCTTCCCATTTCCTCATGGCCACGACTAGTCAGCAGGGATGGGAAATGGAATCACCCCAGAGAAAGGGTCCCCAACCCCTGGGCTGTTCCGTGGCCTGTTAGGAACCAGGACACACAGCAGGAGGTGAGCGGTTGGCAAGCGAGCATTACCACCTGAGCGCCACCTCCTGTCAGAACAACCGTGGCATTAGATTTTTTTTTTTTTTTTTTTTTTTTTAAAGACGGAGTTTCACCATGTTGGTCAGGTTGGTCTTGAACTCCCGACCTCAGGTGATCCACCCGCCTTGGCCTCCAAAGTGCTTGGATTAAGGCGTGAGCCACCACGCCCGGCCGGTGGCATTAGATTCTGATAGGAGGGTGAACCCCATTGTGAACTGCATATGTGAGGGAAGGAGGCTGCACACTCCTTATAAGAATCTAACCGACCGGCGCGGTGGCTCACGCCTATAATCCCAGCACTTTGGGAGGCCAAAGTGGGTGGATCACCTGAGGTCAGGAGTTTGAGACCAGCCTGGCAAACATAGTGAAACACTATCTCTACCAAAAATACAAAAATTTGCTGGGCTTGGTGGTGGGTGCCTGTAATCCCAGCTGTTTGGGAGGCTGAGGCGGGAGAATCGCTTGAATCCGGGGGGGCGGATGTTGCGGTGAGCCGAGATCACACCATTGGATTCCAGCCTGGGCGACAAGAGTGAAACTCCATCTCAAAAAAAAAAAAAAAAGAATCTAACTAATGCCTGATGGACTGAGGTGCAACAGTTTCATCCTGAAACCATCTCCCCCGCTTCCTGACCACCTTGGGAAAGTTGCCTTCCACGAAACTGGTCACTGGTGCCAAAAAGGTTGGGGACCGCTGTCCTAGAGGATATGTGCCCAGAAGGAAAGACACAGGTTTGTGGAACTCACAGCGATGCTTTTGTGTATATGTATCATAACACATTTTCAGGGCAGAAATGTGTTGCCCAGAGAGGCCAAGGTACTTGTTGGAGGTCACATAATTTGTATGAAGCTGAGAATTAAAATGACGTCAGACCCCACATCTCTCCTTTTCCAAATTTCTTCCACTTGCACGTAGGAAGCAAAACTCCAAGACGGTGAGATCTCAGGCACTAAAGCCCTGGGATTTGACTTACAAAAAGCGCCGAGATTATCCCTTTACACACAACCCCAGCAACTTTATCTTCCAGCCTTTAGCATACGAGGGAAGTCAGCAAAAAACTATCTGCTAGAGGCAGGCACACCAAAAGCCAAGAGAAGCAATGCTGGGCAAGGGAAGGAAATACACAAACTCAAACGTGGCGGTCTGGGGACATTCGGTGCAGGATCAAACCATCCTATGCACACCGGCTGCCCCTGCAGGCATCACCTAGCAGGCTTATTATTTTTTCTTTGGTTTCAACACGTATAAGGGGACAGGTATGAGTTACTAGACACATTTATTTCTGCAAAATGGCCTTATCCTGGCAAAGTGGACCAGAAGAGCTGTCACTGTCCTTCGAATGAAGGAAAAAGACGATGACATTGGGGAATGGATACAGTTTGGAGAGAGAGGGCTTGGTTCAGAGTGTGAATACCAGCAGGACCAGAGACACTTCAGGCACAACGGAGGTTGCACAGCATCTAGCAAAAATCAGACTGAGGATGGCAATAGCTTTGGGGTTCTAGGACCAACCCTACCATTTCTGGCTGTGACACCTGGAAGAATTTCCACTTGGAGATCTGGTTTCCTCCTATGCAAAACTGCAATGGTAATAGCTATGGCTCAGCCTACTGGTTAAATGAGACGGTATGTGTGAATTGCCTGGGACAACTTAACGTAAGAAATGTTGTTTGCTTATCTTTCTCTAGGTCTGGCTTTCCTTATCTGGGAAGTGGGAATACTGTTACGATTCCCAGAGAACCCTTGTTGGGATTGCAAATGATGGCATATTTGTAGGGGTCTGGCTCGTAACAACTCAGATTCTCACGTTTTGTTACCTTTTTTTTTTTAAGAACCTGGGCCTGAGAGTGAAGAAAGCAGTGTCACCCTTAATCTCTCTGGTCCCCCACTTCAATCTGTCTTCAGGGCACAAGCTCTGCTTCTCTTCCCCCCCTTCCCTCCCCACTCCAATCTTGCTCCTGCTACCAGAAGGTCTGGCCATCCACCACCACCTGCCCATCTCTCTGCCAGCCTTGCCTTGCCTGTGTTTGACCTTCTACCTTAGAGCTCTGTTCCAGGTGGAGAAAGGCTACCTTCCAGAGGTTTCCATTAAATACAATAACAGGTCAAGTGGCATTCATTTAGCAAGCATTTAATTAACTCATATTAAGTGCCAGCTGCTGTGGCAAAGTGACAAGTGACACAGACCAGACAGGTCTCCAGCCTTTTGGACGTCAGGATAGCAGGAGAAATAATCCCTAAACAAGGACACCCGCAGACATAGAGAAGACTTCCAATTGCAAGGGTGCTGAGAAGGTCCAAAAATCACGGCTATGAGCAAGAATAAAAGGAAGCCTGTTTTCCACAGGGAGAAGGTGGGGAAGGAAGGCCTTTTGAGGAAGTACCCTGGAGGTCCACTCCAGCCTGCAGTCATTTTCTTGCAGGGGTTGGAGGTGTGGATGCATATGAGTGCTGACCAGGGAAGAGCCGCTGTCCATCCTTCCCATGAGCTCCAGGGATGAGTGTGAGGGGCCCAGAGCGGGAGGTGAGGTGTGGCCCGGCCCCACTGTAATCAGCTCCTGCAACGCTTATACCCCCTTCTCCTCCGCGGGGATCCCCTGGTTAACCTCCTGGGCAACAGGAAAGATTCCAGTCCACATTTACTTACACAAATGTGCTAATGAGTAAACAGGAAGTGTGAGATGGTGACGAGATGGCATGATAGGGTGACATGACAGGGGCTGGGTAGTGTGTGGCACCGCAGAGAGGGAACGGAGCTGGCTGTCGAGCAGAGACCCGAAGGAAGCAAAGAACAGGCAAGGACAGTGCCAGAACAGAGTTCCTGGCAGAAGAAGGGCACACACAGGCCTGGGGCGGGGAAGACGCTGGCCTGCTCTGAAATAGCAAGGAATCCAGTGTTGGCTGGGAAATGGCCAAGAGGAACGTGGCATGAGATGAGTTTGAGAATCCAGCAGGGGCCTGGCCAGGCCACAAGAGGAGTTTGGACTGTGTTATAAGAACAACAGGAAGTCATCTAGGTTTAGGAGAGGCAGGACCCAGATGGCAGCTTTACAGGATCCCTCTGGCAGTTGAGAGGGGGAGTGGGTGGCGAGGGTGGAGGAGTGGACATGGGAAGATTTGTCAGGAGGCTGCATAGTCATCCAGAGAGAGGCGGTAGTGACAGCGAAGGACAGGAATCCAAATTGCCACGATGCAGAATGCCATTGGAAACTGATCATGTACTCTTGGGCACCATGGACGAGAGCACTGGACGAGGAGCCTGCAGTCCTGATGTCAGGACCTCGGCCCTGGGCCCTGCACCCCTACGCATTAACCACGTGCCTGTGGGCAAAGGTGCCCCTGTACCCGAGGCCAAGACTGACTTCAAGACGTGGGAAGGGAATCAGAGGATGGCAAGGAGCTTTCTGAAGAGCAAGTGCAAAGCAGAAACCACTTTGAAGACCTTCCAATCAACAGCGGGGGACAGGGGGTCTAAATGCAGAGGCCAGCTGTGATTTCACGGTTGCCTTCTGCTGGGGACTGAATCGTGTCTCCCCAAAATTCATATGTTGAAGCTCTGACCTTCAAGGCAATGGTATTTGGAGATGGGGCCTTTGGCAGGTGATTAGGTTGAAAATAGGTCATGAGGGCAGAGTCCTCGTGATGGGATTCAGTGTCCTTATAAGAAGAGACACCAGGGCCGGGAGTGGTGGCTCACACCTGTAATCCCAGCACTTTGGGAGGCTGAGGTGGGTGGATCACCTGAGGCCAGGAGTTCGAGATCAGCCTGGCCAACATGGTGAAACCCCGATACAAAAATCAGCTGGGTGTGGTGGCATGTGCCTGTAACCCCAGCTACTTGGGAGGCTGAGGCAGGAGAACTGGCTTGAACCTGGGAGGCGGAGGTTACAGTGAGCCAAGATTGTACCACTGCACTCTAGTCTGGGTGACAGAGCGAGACTCTGCCACAAACCAAAAAAAAAAAAAAAACAAAAAAAAAACTGCAGAACCCCCTCCCACCTGCCATGTGAGGACACAGAGAAAAGGCAGCCATCTCCAAGCCAGGAAGGGCCCACACCAGAAACCAGCCATGCTGGCGCCTTGATCACGAACTTTCCAGTCTACAGAACTACAAGAAAATCAATTTATGTTGCTTGAGCCACCCAGTCTGATATTTTGTTATGGTAGTAAGGGAATGTATTCTCTTCCTGGGTCCACAAGGGGGCGAAGTTTCAAAGGCAAGAACTTCCCAGCGCCATACCTCCCCGCCTCCCTGATTCAGGGACTTGGAGGTCTTTGTTTTAACTTTTGCATGCCAGAAATAATCAAAGATCGATCACTCCAGTGGAAGTTTAAGGGAACTCCTTTCACAGGCTGTGAAACTTAAAGGGGGTGGGAATTCCTCCCAGGTTAAAAGTCCCCTTCCCCCCACCTTGGTGCGGACTCCATATCTGGATCCCCTTCCACGACCTCGTGGAAGCTCTTTCTCTTCTCCTTTTTCTCTCTGTCTAAATAAATCACTTTCTGCAAAACTCTTTGGGGTCCGATGTTTACTTACAAGCACACCGCATCCAACGGGGTCCTTCCTCCCATTCTTGGGTGAGTAGAGACCAAGGGCCTGGAAGAACACAGCCCACCAGGGGAGCAAGCTAAGCCTGCCCCTGGAATCCAAAGCCCGTCACAGTAGTCCTTGCTGGACTAAGATGCCCTCAGAAAGGGCTCTAGGGGGGACAAGAAAAGGGGGACTCAGACCTGGCAGTGTAAAATGCATTCTGGCAGTGCCCGACACAGGCCTTTCATGATGTTTTTTTAAGAGCAAGTAACATCTACGTGGGTGTAAGAGTGCTAGTTTTCAAGGTCCTTGACTTCAACTTGAAAACTGTAATAATATCATCAACCCTTGGTATCTACAGGGGATTGGTTCCAGGACCTTCCACAGACACCAAAATCCACAGATGCTCAAGTCTCCTATACAAAATGGCATAGAATTTGCAAATAATCTATGCATATCTTCCTGTATACTGGAAATCATCTCTAGATTACTGATAACACCTCATCCAATATAACTGCTATGTAAACAGTTGTTAAACTGTTTTGGTTTTATTTATATATATTTTTACTATTGTATTTTTTTAAAAATGTGTTTGATCTGTGGTTGGCTGAATCCGTCATGCAGAACCCATGGATATGGAGGGCTGACTACATATTCCTGGCTTAAAAAGTGAAATTGGGCAGGGTATGGTGGCTCATGCCTGTAATCCCAGCACTTTTGGGGGGCCAAGGCAGGCGGATCACTTGAGCTCAGGAGTTCACGACCAGCCTGGGCAACATGGTGAAACTCCATCTCTACCAAAATACAAAAAATTAGCCGGGCATGGTGGCATGCACCTGTAGTCCCAGCTCCTCAGAAGGCTGAGGCAGGAGAGTTGCTTGAACCCGGGAGGTGGAGGTTGCAGTGAGCCGAGATCACGCCACTGCACTCCAGCCTGGGTGACAGAGCAAGACTCCGTCTCAGAGAAAAAAGACAGTCAAACTGGACCATGAAGCTTATAATGAAATCAGAGTGTCCTCTGCCCTTTCCTCCTTCCAACCTCCGACCCTCACCATCTGGGGGTAAATACTCTCAACTTTTCATAATTTAACAAATGAATATGTGCACACTGCTCTTTCTTGATTCATAGAGTTTTAAATGCCTTATATTCACGTCTTTTTGTGGAAAAGAAGGATTTAGTGCTCCTCCTCCATCTTGCTTCCCCCGCCATGTCCTCCCAGGGAACTGCAGGATAATTGTGGTGAAGTGAAATTCCAGGCTACATGAGTCCTGTTCTCTAACTCACGTTTGCTGATGGGTCGAGCTGGGTACTTTATTTTTTCCCTTGAATAATTTTCATTTTTGTTTTTCATATGCTTCATTGTCCCCCTCTCCGTCACTCATTTCCCCCCCAAAGCTCAGAGCTGTGAACCCCTTCTGATTATGGTCAGACACTTTGTTCTCCAATTTAATCTCTTTCTCAGGCAGATTCCAGTCATCGTCAGATGCTTCCTTTTATTACTTAGCAAATTCCCTTGCTTTTCTCCATGGCGGGTCTTCTCTTTGCCGATTCCATCCATTCCTCCTTCCTACTTTGCTTCTTTGTGGCGGTGGAATGCATCTTCCAGGCACTTTCGAAGAATGGATAGATGAGCAATAAAGGTGCAGCTCTGCCAGTGTTTTCATTCTGCCCTCACACTTGATTGATGGTTTGACTGGGTAAAGACACCCAGGCTGAAAATAACTTTCTTTCTGAGTTTTGAAGTCGCTGCTTCACTGCCTTCTCATTTCCAGCCTTGCAGTTGAGTGTGGAATGTTATGCTGCTTCCCATTGCTTTGTATGTGGCTTACTTTTTACCCCCTTCTCTGGTAACTTAGATTTTCTCTTCATTCACCATGTCTTGAAATCTCACAGGGATGTCCATTTAGGCAGGTCTTTCCTCACTTTGCTGGTGGTAGATGGACCCTTCCAATCTGAAGAGAGCCAGATGGCATCTCCCCTTCAGCTTCCTCTGTCTTACTCCTAGACCATCTTTTTGAACTTAGAAACCAAGAATTTGGCTTATTTAAGGTCTCATCTATGAAGAAGGGGTTCTCATCACTAATAGTAAGAGCATAACAAACAAAGCACATTCATTAATTCCTCCACGCGCGGGTCTCACGCGGGGGGAATAGGGAGTAGGAGGGTGGTCTCCAAGCTCCTTCATCTTCCCCTGTCAGGCTGGCTTTTTTTTTTCTTAAATTTCAGACAGGTTCTTACTCTGTTGCTCAGGCTGGAGTCCAGTGACGCAATCTCTGCTCACTGCAGCCTCAACCTCCTGCGCTCGAGTGATCCTCCCACCTCAGCCTCCTGAGTAGCTGAGACTACAGACACGTGTCACCACACCTGGCTAATTTTTGTAGATACAGGGTCTCCCTATGTTGTCCAGGCTGATCTCGAACTCCAGAGCTCAAATGATCCTCCTGTCTCAGCCTCCCAAAATGCTGGGGTCACAGGCATGAGCCACTGTGCCCTGTGAGGCTGGCTGTTGACCACAGACTTACATTTTCAGCTCAGCCAGCCCTGTCTAAGCCCTGCCCAGCCCGTTTGATGGGCAGCGTATTAGTCAGCTTGGGCTGCCATAACAACAGAAATGGCTTAAACAACAGAAATTGGCTGGGCGCAGTGGCTCATGCCTGTAATCCCAGCACTTTGGGAGGCCGAGGCAGGCAGATCATGACGTCTGGAGTTTGAGACCAACCTGACCAACATGGTGAAACCCCATCTATACTGAAAATACAAAAATTAGCTGGGTGTGGTGGCACGTGCCTGTAATCCCAGCTACTCAGGAGGCTAAGGCAGGAGAATCACTTAAACCCGGGAGGCGGAGGTTGCAGTGAGCCAAGATCATGCCACTGCACTCCAGCCTGGGTGACAGATCAAGACTAAGTCTCAAAAAAATAATAATAATAATAATAATAATAATTAATTTTCTCGCAGTTCTGGAGACTAGGAGTCCCAGATCAAAGTGCCAGCGGGTGTTGTTTCTTCTGAGGCCTCTCTAGACGGCCACCTTCCCTGTGTTCTCACGTGGTCATCTCTCTGTGCCTCTGCACCCCGGGGTCTCCCTGCGTGTCCGAGTCTCTTCTTCTTATAAGGACACCTGGTAGATTGAATTAGGACCTACCCTAATGGCCTCACTTTTAACTCAGTCACTTTTGTAAAGGGCTTATCTCCAAATACAGTCGTATTCTGAGGCACTGGGGGTTAGAACTTCAACATGTGAGTTTGGGGGAGCACAGTTTCTGTCCCTGATAGATGGGGCAGTCGATCGATGCTGGTTAAGCCCAACCACTGGTTCATGGGCCGGGTGAAAGGAAACAGGCGCAAATCGGGAAGGATTCCGTGTGGGTGCGCAGTAACCAGGTCACCCTTCGGGGAGGGCACTGCGAGGTTGAAATGCGGCATGCTGCGCCTCCAGTGCACCGCTGTCCAGCCCAGGAAACCCACACGTCTCTGCAGGTGCCGTGCACGCTATGCTGACACAGCACAAGGGACATTTACTGATATGTCCGGGGCAGACACTGACGGACGGGGCTCCCTCCCACATCTCCACAATGACTCTCGACCACACCATTTGTCACCTTTCCTGGGTGCCTTCCTAAAAACTCCAAGCTTCCCTAGAATCCTTTGACTCCCATCCACGATATATTATTAGCATAAAGGGAGTTGAAAAACTCATGACCACAGAGGTAGCTGCAAATTCCAATGCTTATGTTATGCATTGCTCTAACATAAGCAAAGGCAGATAACATAAGCAAAGGAAGGAGACAGAGGGACGAGAAGGAATGGTGAGGATTGGGGCTAAGTGGAGAGCGACTGCCCTGCAAAAAGCATTTAAATTCAATGTGTGTCGGAACACCATGCCAGCCAAAAACAACAACAAAAAACAAACCCAGCACGAACCAACCAGCAAAACCAAGTCTGCCAACCAAATGCAACCTCCGAGTGTCTAGTTTGTGACCTCCACTGAGGATATGGTTAAGAGGACGGGCTTTGAAGACAGACCTAGTTTTGAACTGCACTGTCTGTGCTTCTGTGAAGCATGGTCTGGTCTCCAATCTTACAGCCATGTGAGAAATATATGAAATAAAGCATGTAGTGCTTACTGCAGGCCTGGCACATAGCAAGAGCTAAATTAATAGTAGTTACTAATATTATTGTGGTAAATCTGAAAGTAGTGATCTGATTCTAAGCCTCATCTGAACAGTGCGGACAGTACTCATGTGTGGAGTAGTGGCACCGCCTGGTGGTCATAGTTAGGAACTGCAGAGAAGTGTAGCCGGCCTAACAGAATGACTAGCAGCCAAGTGGGCTTTACGGTTAGACGATAGCTTTGAATCCAGTTCTGCCATCTGTGAGTAGGTGACACAGGTCATTCACCTCCATGCTCAGCCTCCTTATTTAACTCCCCTATATCTACAGCCCCACGGAGTGGCTCTGACAACTTAATGAGACAATATAGTATCACAGTATGCAGGAAAGCTCTTAATAAGCACTGAGCCTAAGACATCCTAGCATGATGTCAGAACTCAGAACACCCCCGCGCCACACTGCCGACACCCTTCTCTCCTATGAGAAGGTGAAACAGGTGGATCCCCTGTTGTTGTTGTTTTCTTTTATTTATTTATTTTTCTGAGACGGAGTTTGCTCCTGTTGCCCAGGCTGGAGTGCAATGGTGCGATCTCAGCTCACCACAACCTCCGCCTCCTGGATTCAAGTGATTCTCCTGCCTCGGCCTCCCAAGTAGCTGGGATTACAGGCGTATGCCCCCATGGCTGGCTAATTTTATATTTTTAATAGAGGCAGGGTTTCACCATGTTGATCAGGCTGGTCTCAAACTCCCAACCTCAGGTGATCTGTCCACCTCGGCCTCCCAAAGTGCTGGGATTACAGGCGTGAGCCACCGTGCCTGGCATATTTTTTCTTTTATTGGGTGGCGATGGGAAGGGGTTACTCCTGACTGGAGCCCCTGACCTGAAAAAGAGATCTGCTATAGACACCTGAAATTCACCGGAGCAAAATATTCCTTTGAGTTATGCATTGCTCTATTCAGACTTCTCTTTAAACGGCAAGTTCCCCTGGAAGGGTGACTGTATGAGTCGCAAATACCCAGGTGAGGACGAGTTTCTCAGCTGCTTCCCTCCCTCACAGGAGGGGCCTGGGGGACACTTTGTGCTGTCATTACCTCCCTTTGGGTCCCTGCCCGAGTCACACCCTTCTACCCACTTGCCATTGCTGGCCTGCAGAGCTGGCTTCCTCCCTGCCCGGGATGGGAGACCCTGCCCTCAAGCTGGCTGAGTTGTCCCCAGGAGGTGGAGAACCAGAGGCCAGGCCTGACCTGAGACTGCAGGGGCCATTCTCCCATGGCCCTCTGGGGAAGCGCCCATGCCCAGGCCTGCTCAGCCCTGCTCCTCCTTCCAAGGTCCTGAGCTCTCTTCCAGCAAACAGCAGCAGCATCTGCCTAGAAACACAGGAAGGAGGCCTCCACTCAATCCTTTCCTGCTGCCAGACGGAGAAATAAAAGCAAGAATAACAGAGGACGCTGCCAGAGCACACGTGCTGGGGCCTGTGCTGGGCACTGCAGACCCACTGGCTCCCTTTGTCATCTCCTCAACCCCGTGGGATAGATGCAATGCTTGTCCACATTTCACAGATGAGGAAACTGAGGCTCAGAGGGCTGAGTCAGAGCTAGACAGCAGTGGAGCCCGGGTGGGAACCAGCAGACCAATGCCTGACCCTTTGCCATGGTGCAGTTACCCAGTGATGAGCCATCCCTTCCGCCTGCAAACCCAAGAGGCCTGCTGCTGACTGACCGACATCCAGCCCATCACCCCACTGTCAGATTCATCACGCGTAAGCACAAATGATCGAACTGACACTCTGACCCGCCCTGACAAATGTCACTGGCCAAATATATGACTGGTCAGAACTGACACATAGACAGTCATTTGGCTTGGGAAAGCTAGGATCTGACTCATCTTTGCTTTTAAGAGACCTTAATTTTTTCATTTTAAACTTAAAATTGAGGTATAATTTACATCCTTTAAGCCCACCTTTTAGGTATACAGGTTGATGCCGTTTTGTTTTTTTGGTTTTGAGATGGAGCCTGCATCTCACTCTGTCGCCCAGACTGGAATGCAGCCACACAATCTCAGCTCACTGCAACCTGCACCTCCTGGGTCAAGGGATTCTCCTGTCTCAGCCTCCCGAGTAGCTGGGATTACAGGTGCATGCCACCACACCTGGCTAATTTTTGTATTTTTAGTAGACATGGGGTTTTGCCACGTTGGCCAGCCTAGTCTCGAACTCCTGACCTCAGGCGATCGGCCTACCTCGGCCTCCCAAAGTGCTG
Source organism: Ateles fusciceps (assembly GCA_036589455.1). Lineage (NCBI taxonomy): Eukaryota > Metazoa > Chordata > Mammalia > Primates > Atelidae > Ateles > Ateles fusciceps. The sequence goes on from JAZHEH010000847.1 coordinate 306,693, forward strand.
GGATTCCAGGCGTGAGCCACGACACCCGGCCAGATTGATGAGGTTTGACACACGCATACGTCCCAGTCATACTATAGAACATCTCCTGTCTCCCTAGAAATCCCCCACACCCCTTTCCTGCCAAGCCCTGCCCCCACTGCTCTGGGCAGCCATTGTTCTGATTTCTATCACTACAGTGAGGTTTTGCCTTCTCTAGAATTTCATACACATGGAAGCAGTGGGTATGTACCTATCAATATGTCTGCTTCTTTCACTTAACATTATGGCTTTTAAATTCATCCATGCTGCTCCCTGCATGACTTTAATTTCTTCCTTTTTGTCCCTGAGTAGGATTCCATTGTAAGTGATCAGGCACAGTTTGTTTTTCTGTTGAGGGTCATGTGTGTTGTTTCTAGGTTTTGGCAATTATGCCTAAAGCTGCTATGAACATTCTTGTACAAGTCTTTTTGGACATATGTTTTCTTTATTTTGGGTAAATACGTGGGAGTGGGAGTGCTTGATCATGGGGTAGGTATATGTTTAACTTCAAAGAAAAGCCTGCCAAACCGTTTTCCCAAGTGAGGGTATAATCTGGCCAACTAATTTTAACTACTCATCTCGTGAGCCAGCACTACCTACCAACTGACCTCCTTTCCAGGCAAATACCATGGGACTCATTAGCTGGGCTTCCGGGGACTAGAATGGTTCCCGGAGACAGGCTGGGTGCTGACCAGAAGCAAAGGCTGACATTTGAGAAGTTCCCCGGCTGGCTGCCTGCCTTCTGGGACCTGTGCTGGGCACTGCAGACCCATCGTCTCACTTCCGCCCCAGCTCCTCTTGCAGGCTTCCGAGGCCAAAGAACTTCTGCGGGGCCAGGTATCCCAGCTCCCTCTAAAGAGGCCCTCAGCAAGATGCTCATTCAGTCCCTCACATCAGTGCCAGGTGGAGAGAATGTGACCAGGGTTATCCCGAGGCTGCAGGTGGCCAGGGGAGGTAGGAGGGAGAAGGCGGGACCTCTCCACTCCAGACTTGAGTTTCATGCTCAGGTGTGAGGCTGCAGAGCCCCACGGTACCCCTCAGAAGATCTGGGAGAGGGACTTCTCTCACCTATGAGAGCTAGGACGGAACTGTCAATGGCAGCTCAGTTCGGGCCTCAGGTCAGTTATCAATTGCTGCGTAATGAAGCATCCCCAAGCTTATGGATTAAAATGATTCTTCATTCTACCTCACAAACCTGTGGGTTGACTAGATGGCTCTCCTGCCCCACATGGTTGGCTAGGGCAACAGGACACTGGAGCTGGAACATCAAAGACAGCTTCTCCATATCCAGAGCTCAGCTGAGAAGGCTGAAACTTCTGGGGTTGGCTGGGCGTCTCTCTTCTTCTTCGTCCGTGCGGCTGGTCCATGGAGCTAGCTTGGGCTTCCTCATCACGTGGTGCTCTTAGGGGCGTTGGGCCTCTTTTTTTTTTTTTGAGATAGGGTCTCACCCTGCCACCCAGGCTAGCGTGCACCAATATGATCACAGCTCACTGCAGCCTCGACCTCCCTGGGTTCCAGTGATCCTCCCATCTCAACATCCTGAGTAGCTGGGACTACAGGCGCATGCCACCATGTCTGGCTAATTTCTATTTGTTGTAGAGAATGAGTCTCACTATGTTGCCCAGGCTGGTCTTGAACTCCTGGGTTCAAGTGATTCACCCACCTCGGCCTCACAAGATGCTGGCATTACAGACGTGAGCCACCATGGGCAGCTGAACGACTTCTTACATGGTCTAGTAGGCTGAATAGTGTACTCCCAAAATTCATGTCTGCTCAGAAGCTCAAAATACAACCTTACATATGGTTGTATGTGGCCTCATCTGAACTAGCTACATCTGTGAAGATGAAAACAGCCTTTGCAGATGTCACTAGTTGAGATGATGTCATGCTGGGTTAGGCTGGGCCCTAAATCCAATGTCTCATGTCCTTCTAAGGAGGATGGAAGACAGATACACACAGATGAAGGCCACGTGAAGGCAGAGGAAGACTAGAGTTATGCCAACATCAGCCATGAAATGCCAAGGACTGCCAGGAGCCAAGACACTGGCATGGAACAGATTCTCCCCCATGGCCTCCAGAAGGCCCCAGCCCTGCCAACACCTTGATTTTGGCCTTCCAGCCTCCAGAACAGAGAAAGAATACATTTCGGTTGCCTTAAGCCGCCCAGTTTGTGGTAACTCATTATGGCAGCCCCAGGAAACTAACCTGAGGGTGCCTGAGGTCCGAGGATGAAGCAGAAGCTATGGCGTCTCAGAGGCTGAGCCCCGAACCCACAGAGCATCACCCCACCATGCTTCACCGGCCACAGCAGGGCCTCTCAGCGGAGGCACCATTGGCGCCGGAAGGGTCTTGTCCTGTTTGGCAAGAGCAGAGGCACTGGAGGAGGAGGTTGCTCTGTGCGTTCCGGGACGTTTTGCAGAGTCCCTGGCTTCCACTCAGTATCGGTAGCACCCCCACCAGGCCCAACAACCAAAAATGTCCCCAGAGATTGCCCGATGTGCCCTAGAGGACAAACCACTGCGGGTTGAGAACTACTGGGTTAAAGTAACAGGACCAGTGCAGCTCCCAGCAGAACGGGCTGCAACAGCAGGTGAACACCAGCAAGCTCCCGAGGGCCACCGATGGGACAGTCTCCCGCTTCAGGATCACCTGGAACTTGCCTTGAGTTTTGCAGGACGCACCACACAACCCCCAGATCTTGTTTTTTGCCTTAGAGACAGGGGTTCACTCAGTTGCTCAGGCTGGAGTGCAGTGGTGCAATCATGGCTCACTGCAGACTTGAACTCCTGGGCTCCAGTGATGCCTCAGCCTCCTGAGTAGCTGGGGCTACAGGCACATGCCACTATACCCAGCCAATTTTTTTTTAAAGAGATGGGGTCTTGCAATGTTGCCCAGACTTGTCTCAAACACTTGGGATCAAGCGATTCTCCTGCCTTGGCCACTCAAAATGCTGGGATTACAGGTACAAGCCACGTGCTTGGATCCCCAGAGACCTTGAATCCCATGGGTTTCACCTTATGAAGTGAGTCCCAGGTGGGGGTCAGAAGCTGGCGCCCAAGTCCAGGACCCCATCAATGGCTACCTGTGACTTTGGGTGTTTCTGCACATTTGTTGCCAACTTGAGATGCTGAATTCAAACCACCACAGCACTGCTCCCTGTACCAGCTGAGAAGTGTAGGAAAACGGCATGAAGCCATGTGGTTTGCCCTGGGCAGTCTAACAGGCAAGACATGAATGCACACGTGTCTAGGTTGGGCACTGCAAAAAAAGACGCCACATCTAAGGACAACAGGGCAAACATACTAACTCACATGAGTGGCGGAGGTAAAGATCTGTGGGCTCCCACCTGAGTCTTGGAGCAGCATTGGAGAGCCTCTCCCCACCTAAACCAGTGCTGGCAGCCCCAGCCATGCCACACGCTTGGGGGATCGCATTCACCCTGTGCTGTACCCTCCGCTGCCCAACTCCAAACCTACGTTGTGGCCTCAGCGTGGCAGGCTGCTGTCGGCATCTGTGGTGGGGGTGTGTGTAGCACAGAGCGTGGCACCTGTACGTGCAGCAGAGCTCACCCGGGAGGAAGCGGCATAGGATTTGCCTGATTTCTTGCGTGTTGCATCCACGCTGGACATGGATTTACAAGGGCTGCTTTTTTTGTTTGCTTTATGTTTTTAACTGATAAATTTTCACATCCCCATCTCTGTAGCCATGACCCAAATCATAATGGAATGTTTCTATCACCCCTGATAGTTCTCACGTGCCCTGGCTCATCAGTAATTCCACCTATCTCCCCTCCCCCGCCACCTCCCCAGGTAACCACCACCCTAATTGTTAATTGCCATAAACTGAGTTTGCCTGCTGTTCTAGTGCTGTATATAAATGGACTCATTATCTTTTGTGTCTGGGTTTCTTTCTTCAGCACCATTTTTTGAGATTCATTACTGCAGCTGTAGATAGCCATCCTGTAATTTTAATTAATTAATTAATTTGTTTATTTATTTTTTGAGACCAAGTCTTGCTCTGTTGCCCAGGCTGGAGTGCAGTGGCGCAATCCTGGCTCAATGCAACCTCAGCCTCCCCAGTACAAGCGATTCTCCTGCCTCAGCCTCCCAAGTAGCTGGGATTACAGGCTTGCGCCACCACACCAGGCTAGTTTTTTGTGTTTTTTAGTAGAGACATGTAGGGAGCCATGAGCCCCACACATTGGGCGCCAGAATGTAGGGAACCAGCCATACATCACCCATGGGTACCCCGAGTTCAGTGGGACAAAGGAATGAAAAAAAGATAGATTAAGAGAGAAAGTAGGACCAGGGACCATCAGTTTACTACTTTGGAGGAGACAGTGAAGGCCCCGAGCTCTGCTCATCCACACTGTTTATTGATTACGATCACTTTGATCTATAGGGTAGGGGTGGAGTGATGGTGGAGTGAATCAGTGAGCCGGAAGTGCATCAGTGAGCCAGAACTAGTGTGACATTCTAAGGATTGATAACAGTGGCGGTTTGGGAGTTTCACAAAACAAGAACATGTGGTTATCTTTAGCCTATTATCTATGTGCAGCTGGTAGAACACGGGCCTTACAGGGAGCCTACAAGTCTGTCTACGTCACAGTGCTATGAAGGGGTTTTACGTCCTTGAGCACAATGTTTATGGTAACAGAACTGAGGTCACCCTGCACAGGAACGTGAGGCATGGAGAGGCCTTCCTCCTCAGAGGCCTCCTGCGGCCTTCTGCAGTTTGCTGTTCCTTGTTTATGTGTTGCTCATAACCAATTTATGTAGGCACTCTGTAAGTCCTCTCTCCTTTGCTGCTTTTCCCAACAGAGACGGGGTTTCACCATGTTGCCCAGGTTGGTCTCAAACTCCTAGGTTCAAGCGATCCACCCGCCTCAGCCTCCCAAATCCCTGTACTTTTTATTGGTATAGAATATGATAAAAAGAAGCTTGGTTTATGAAATTGCAGTTCCTAAACAAGATGCTACTGTTTATGGCCCAGTGCCAGAGCCCCTACCCCCTCCTCTCCTTCCCCCAACTCCATCTTTACACTTTGGCCATGACCATTGTCACCCAACTCACCTGAAGGGAGCACCCCGTCCCACCTCAGTCCAGCTTTCCCCCAGGGCTGCCTGTGATTGTTCAGGCTGTGCAATGCCAGCCTGACTTCAGAAATCCCTGAGGAAGAGGTGATGGATATCCTAACTACCCTGCTTCGATTATGATACATGGTATGCATGCACCAAAATATCGCATGTACCCCATAAATATGCACAAATATTGTATATCAATCCAAGATGGAGAACTACTGTAATAAAGAATTACTGGAGGAAGAGAAGGCTTTTTCCAGTTTGCACACTGGCCCTGCCTCGCTGGCAGCAGGTTCTCCACTTCCCATGGCCAGAGCCCTTTCAAACTGTTTTGGCCCCAATGCCATTGCTGCAGGTGGAACAGGCACAGCTGGCTCACCTGGGATAGAAAGTGCACGGCCAGCTTTGTGCGGAAGGAGAGGAAACTCCCCCCTGTACATGGCTGCTGTGCTGCTGTGCTGGGTTCCAGGTACCCTGTACTGCTCCAACTTACCCTTGAGGTATTTTTCCACTGCAGCCCTCCCCACTCTCACCAGAGTCAGGGGCACACCCACCACCACCCTTCCAGGTAATACGGCGTAGCAGAGCACACAGGCCACGGCGCCGACAGTTCCGCCATTTCACACAGCCTCAGCTTCCTCATTTGGCAAATGGGCATAACGACAGCAACTAGCTCATTTGTTTGGCGGGAAAACATGGTAAGATAATCTAGGTCAAGTCCTGGCACAGTACCTGGTGCACAGGTTGTCACTGAATATCACTTTTGGTTGATCTGTGCAGGACAGTTCTCCAGGTGGGCTTGGGTCAACCCATCAACCCCGCCTGCCACCAGCTCTATCTTTTTTTTTTTTTTTTTTGAGACAGAGTCTCACTCTGTCACCCAAACTGGAGTGCAATTGTGTGATCTCAGCTCACTGTGCAACCTCCACCTCCCAGGTTCAAGCGATTCTCCTGCCTCAGCCTCCCAAGTAGTTTAGATTACACATGTGTAATTTCACACATCCAGCTAAGTTTTGTATTTTTAGTAGAGATGGGGATTTGCCATGTTGGCCAGGCTGGTCTCGAACTCCTGACTTCAGGTGATCCACCCACTCCAGCCTCCTCAAGTGCTGAGATTCCAGGTGTGAGCCACGACACCCAGCCACCCGCTTTCTTGCTTATGGTTTTCGGGACGAACTTGGCATGTGCTGGGAATGCAACATCCGGAGATACGTAGGAACTGGCTACAACAGCCCAGGCCCGAACTCCTCTTTTCCCTGCAAACAGAGTATCCTTAGGTGTTTTAGCCCAGCCTATTGTGTTGCCCCTGAAGTATACAACCTGGACTGGGCTGTCTTTTGGGGTCTCTCAGCTGTGGTGCAAGTGGGACACACAGGCAGAGAGACTCCATCCACCCCAGGCAGATTTCCTGAGCCTGGGGGACTCGCTGGCAATGAATCCCAGGCTTCTGCTGTGGCTTGCTGCCTGTCTGTAAGAAATAAACCCATCTCATTTTGTGTAACTTGTGTGCATGGGGGTTCCGTCTCACCGGATTCAGACAAGCTGATCACCAGTGCACAGAAACCCTGCTCCACAACTGGGAATCTAGTTGAAACTCCAGCACTAATGCTGATTTGAGTGGACTCAATACCTGGGTAAAAATACACTTCTGCCCCTGTTCTTCTTCCTCATCTACAAAAGAGATGGCATGCCTGTAATCCCAGCACTCTGGGAGGCCGAGGTGGGCAGATTACTTGAGGCCAGGAGTTCAAGACCAGCCTGGCCAACATGGCAAATCCCCATCTCTACTAAAAATACAAAAATTAGCCGGGTGTGGGAATGCACGCCTGTCATACGGGGTGACCCATAAAGTCACTTCCAAATCTCACATCCTATAAAGCTGTGATTCCCAGAGGCTAAGAGCTCCCCACCACCACCACCGTTTTTTGTACTTTCATTTTTAATATTTAAATCTTTGATCCATTTGCAAGTGACTTTAGTGCAAAGTGTGAGCCATGGATCTAAGTTTAATTTCCCCCCCAATGGTTGCCCAGTTGTCTCCTTGCTATGCATTCAATGTTCCATTTCACCCTTTTGAGTGACACTCCTTTAATTAGAAAATTAGGTTCATTTTCTGGATTTTAAAAATCGTATTCCATTGAGCCATTGATTTTGCTGTAGATTTTTAATATATTTAAATATTTTTGCGGGTCAAGCAACCTCTAGTTTCTGAAATATTTTAGACATATAAACAGTACAGACGAGAAGATAACTAGCGCCCAGGCAACTTCTGCCAATCTTAGTTAAACCTCAGTCAGAACTCAACCCCCACACTCAGTTGTAATAAAAGCTCCCATGCGTGTTTATTTCTACCAGTTTCCATCCTCCTATGAAAGTAGCCACTCGAGTTTTATCATTTCCATTATTTAAAAAAAACCCCACAAATGTAAATATCCACGATATATAATATTGCTTTTAGAATTTTATGTAAATTTCTCATACTGTAAATATCATTCTCCACCTACACGTTTTTGAGATATATGTAATGTTGGTGTATGTACCTTCTCATTCTCATGGCTCTAAGAATTAAATGAAATAATGCTTGTATGCAATTAGAAGTGTCTGGAATGTGATAAGGTTAGCTGTCATTATCAATGTCACTCATCTTTATTTTTATTATCACCATTTCTACGAAAGGGATCAGAGGTTCATGCACGGCCTTGTTGAGAAGCAGCAGAAAGGAGCCAGGATCTCTTTCAGGATAACAGGAGCTGTTTTCCCTGCTCTGAGGTATGTTTGGATGGGAACAGTGGGCTCCGTATCAGCTGTCTCAGGGTGCTGTGCACAACTTGCAGGAATGGCTCTGATTTTGTTTAATGAATCTGCCATGGACTCCAGGCTTGGCCATGTGACATGTTCCAGCCAATGAGACAGCAGCAAACCTGAATCAAGCAGAAACTTGAAAAGTGCTTGCTGATTGGCTTTGCCCTCTTACTGCTCTTGGTCAGACCCGTCGCCCTGAGAACAAGTCCATGCTAGCCTGTTGGATGATGAGAGACCCTGCACAGAAAAGGAAGGTGCCCCAGCTAACATCAGAAAGCCCCCTGCCCATCCAGCAGCCAACTTCAGATGTATGAGTGAATGCCAGCTAAGATAAGCCAAGCTTGGTGAAATCAAAGAATTGCCCACATGAACCTACCCCAAACTGCTGTCCCACAGAGTTATGAGCTCAATAAGTAGGTGTTGCATTAAGTCACAGAGTCTGGGATGGTTTGTTATGCTGCATAAGCTAGCTGATACACCTGGGTAGCTGACAGCTCCACCAATCACTGACCTGTATTTGCAGACTTAACTCTTGGTTACTTGAACAGAAAACAATATTCCACGTGCATGAACCACAACTCCCAAGATACAGGCTCCCCTTCAGAAACAAATGATGTTCAACATTTGGCAGGTCTGAAAAGCTCTCCTCCATACCATGAGTGTGTAAAACATGCCTTGACCCATGATAATCACCAAGGGGCACCTTCTGGGTGAAGCTGGTATCTCCCCAAATAGCAGACTCTTCCCAAGGGAATCACAGGTGATGTATAGGTATTTCTAGCGGGTCCTAACCCCAAATCCATGTTTGAAACCATACCTTATACCTACATATTAACCTCTTGGGTGCAAACACCACAACTAGTCATCCCAGAAAGCAGAATTCCCAAAAAGGGAAGATGTCCTTCTGTACACCGCAAAGGCATGTTGGGCCATGCCTGGAGGAAAGGAGGCAGAGGCTGCAGAGCTGGAAGCTCAGCTGTTCTGAGGCCCTGGGTTGATGCCAGATCGTTGTCCACAGCCGTGCCAGGAAATGCCCCATAGTCCCACACTTGCAAGTGAACAAGCTGGAAGGGTGCCTTTCCAGCTGGGCACAGCTGGTGACAATCAAGATGGTGACCCCAAGAACTGCCCTCAGACTCTGCAAGGCCCATTCTCAGCACAGGTGCGTTATTTAATAGATGAAGTCAGGCCCTCTCTCCTGCCCCCAGACATAGAGAACGGACCACGTGCCTCCTGACATTCTGCGGCCTCAAATCCCACAACCACAAGTGCCATTCACTTAGGGACAACATTGGTGTCTGCCTCAAGAAGTCCCTTCCCACTCCACCTGCTGGGAACATTTCTGCCACCTGGGGAACACGTCCTCTGCTGTGAGGGCTTCTGGACTCGTGTTATAAACAATTCTTTTCTTATGGGCCCGAAAAATTGGAATTGAACCACCCCCCCCAAAAAAATGCAAATCCAAAATACCAAGTACTATACAAAGATGCTTTGATTACACTTTGCTCAAAATGTTTCACCTGTAATCCCAGCACTTTGGGAGGTCGAGGTGGGCGGATCAGGAGATCAGGAGATGGGAGACCATCCTGGCTAACACGGTGAAACCCTGCCTCTACTAAAAATACAAAAAGTTCCTGGGCGGGGTAGCATGTGCCTGTAGTTCCAGCTACTTGGGAGGCTGAGGCAGGAGAATTGCTTCAACCTGGGAGGTGGAGGTTGCAGTGGGCTGAGCCAGCCACTTCACTCCAGCCTGGGTGAAAGAGCGAGACTCTGACTCAAAAAAAAAAAAAAAAAAAAGCTTCACAATAGGAAAGGGAACTGACTCCATATGTACGCTGTCTACCTAAGAAAGAATAAGACACAGATGTCTTCTCTGTGCACGTGCTCCCCAAAAATAAATGAATGAAACCTCTCATCTTAGTCCTTTACAGATTTATCTAAGATTTCTTCCCATGTGTTTGAATTCCTCTATCAGAAAAAAAAATCAAAGCAATACGTACCTATGACTAGAAATTAATTATTATTTACAGACCTATTATAGAAAGCAATCATTTTCCACCCTCTCTCCACACCAACGCAACTCTCGCGGTGTAATTCCTCATGACTACCTTATGTAACCCTAAGTAATGTTTACACCATTCTTTCTTATCAGCTTCTGACATTCCTTCTTCCCAAATTCCTCTTTTTGTTAGATTACTTAGATTTTTTTCCTTAGAAACATCACACCTTTAAACAAGGTGCTTAAACCTCAATTAACTGAACTTTTCTATTAGAATAACTTTTGTCTCCCTACTACAGTTGATGAAAATAGTAACTCCCTTCCACCTCCCCACCCTTTTTCACTGTATACCTTTCAATGTCTGTTAGCTGCACCATAACTTTTATCTGTAATTAACTCCTTAATTGCCAGGCACTATTCTGTGCACTGGGGATACAACCCTCAGAAGACAGTAACACTCCTTCTCTCATGAAAATGACCCTTTGAGGGAAGCAGAGAATAAAATGTAAGGATGCGCAGAAGATGATTTCTGACAATGAAAAGCACACTGGATATAAACAAGCCGTCAGTCATGTACAGGAGGCTGTACCTAGAAGCAGGAGGCTTGAAACTGACTGGGGGCCAGGCGCAGTGGCTCACTCCTATAATCCCAGCATTTTGGGAGGCCGAGGCGGGTGGATCACCTGAGGTCAGGACCAGCCTGGCCAACATAGTGAAACCCTGTCTCTACTTAAAAAAGACAAAAAAAATTGGCTGGACATGGTGGCCCACACCTGTAATCCCAGCACTTTGGAAGGCTGAGGTGGGCAGATCACGAGGTCATGAGATCGAGACCATCCTGGCCAACATGGTGAAACGCCATCTCTACTAAAAATACAAAAAAATTACCGGGCATGGTGGCATGCGCCTGCAGTTCCAGCTACTCAGGAGGCTGAGGCAGGAGAATCACTTAAACCTGGGAGGTGGAGGCTGCAGTGAGCCAAGATCGTGCCACTGCACTCCAGCCTGGGTGACACAGTGAGACTCTGTCTCAAAAAAAAAAAAAAAAAAAAAAAAAGTGGGGGCGGGGGATGTTGGTGTGGTGTCTCACACCTGTAATCTCAGCACTTTGGAAGGCCAAGGCAGGTGGATCACAAGGTCAGGAGTTCAAGACGAGCCTAGCCAATATATTGGAATGCAGTCTCTACTAAAAACACACACACACACACAAAAATTAGCCGGGTGTGGTGGTACATGCCTATAATCCCAGCTACCCGGGAAGCTGAGGCAGGAGAATTGTTTGAACCCAGGATGTGAAGGTTGCAGTGAGCCGAGATTGTGCCACTGCACTCCAGCCTGGGCAACAAAGCAAGCCTCCGTCTCAAACAACAAAACAAAACACTTAATTGGGAAGGTCACAGAACATCTCTCCCAGCAGACGGCACTTGAGCTGAGACCTGAATAACAAGAAGTCCTGTGAATCTTAAGGCTTTCCAGTCTGATTGTGGGAGCAGACAGTGTTCCTGGTCCCGAGGGAGCATGTCTTCTTCCAACTCACATAGTTCCATCTCACACATGCACTGATCAGCAAACTGCCAAGTAGGGGGGGGCCACTCTGCAAACACCTGGGACACGCTCTATGTAATTCTCTTCTCTCTAGGGCTCTGTTGTGCGAAATTTGCCTCGCTTGGTTTCCCCAGGCTGTCAGCCAGAGTCTCCTCCACTCACAGATCATGCCAAGTTCTCCATCTCGGCATGCAACCTGAAAACGCACTGGGGCAATTGCAGAACGTATTAGCCTGGGCTGCCACGACAAAATATCACAGGTGGGGCGGCTTCGACAACAGACATTTATGTTCTTCCAGTTCTGGAGGCTGGAAGTCCGTGACTGAGATGACAGCAAATTCAGTTTCTGGTGAGGGCCTGCCTCCTGGCCTGTCAATGTCCTTCCGTGACTTTACTCTGTGCTTGCACTGGGGGAAGGAGGGATTTTTTTTTAAGTGTTTTTGTTTGTTTGTTTTAATTCAAGAGGCAGGGTCTCTCTCAGTTGCCCAGGCTAGTCTCAAACTCTTGAGCTCAAGCAATCCTCCCATCTCTGCCTCCCAAAAGTGCTAGGATTACAGGCAGGAGCCACTATGCCCCACCTCTTCCTTTTCTTATAAGGACACCAATCCCATCTGACTAGGGTCCCACCCTTATAACCCCATGATCTCATTTAACCTTAATTACCTTCCTAAAGATGTTATCTCCAGATACAGTCACACCGAAGGTTAGGGCTTCACATATGAATTAAGGGGCGGGGGGGTGTGTGGGTGGGCACAATTCAGTCCATAACAGGGCTCACCCCATTTATTTCCCATTTCTCAGGGATCACTGTCCTTTGTTGATTGATACACAAACAGTGTCCTGCAAACCATTGCTTTGTCCCTTCTTGTGTCCATCCAGAAGGGAGATTACCTCTGGTCTCTGGTACGCTATCTCAACTGGTCTTACTTAGATTTTTACATTTATGTGCATAAAATCATCTCATATTTTTATTTTTGTTTTATGATCATTTGTGATATTTCGTATATTTGTGCTTTTTTCTTATTACACTAGCTAGTATTTTTTTCACAGAAACAACTCCCAGTTCTACCATTTCCTTTCTCTTTTCTAATCAATTATTCTATGTATTTCTGTTTATTAATTCTCCCTTCCACATCTTTTCATTGTTATTTGTTTTGTTTTTGACAGTCTTACTCTGTCACTCAGACTGGAATGCAGTGGCACAATCTTGGCTCACTGCAACCTCCACCTCCTGGGCTCAAGAGATTCTCCTGCCTTAGCCTGCCAAGTAGCTGAGATTACAGGCACCCACCACCATGTCCAGCTAGTTTTTGTATTTTCAGTAGAGACAGGTTTCACCTTGTTGGCCAGGCTGGTCTCGAACTCCTGACCTCAAGCTGATTTGCCCGCCTCAGCCTCCCAAAGTGCTGGGATTACAGGTGTAAGCCATTGCACCTGATCCTTTTGTTATTTTTATTGCTGTTCATTTCTTAACTCTAAGTTGGAAATTAAACTTTTTCTTTTCTTTTTAATATATTTATTGCTATACTACCTATTCAATGGTATGAGTTCTTAGATAAGTACTATATTGGCTGTGTTCCAGTGATTCTGGTACATTTTTATTCATAACAAAGCTTTTAATTTCAATAAAACTTACATCCTGAAAATGCACAAATCTTGAGACAGCTGAAAAACCTATTACAGAGCAGGCATATTCGTGAAACCAACACCTCGATCAAAAATAGGACATTGCCAATATCCTAAAAATTCCCACTGTGCCACTTCTCAGTCATATCCCTCCATCCAGGAGCATCACATGCTGGGGTCTGTCGGGGGGCGGGGGGGGGGCACTAGGGAAGGGGCAACGGGGGGGTAGGGAGTTGGGGAGGGATAACAGGTGGAGAAATGCCAGATATAGGTGACAGGAAGATGCAGGCAGCAAACCACATTGCCATGTATGTATCTATGCAACAATCCTGCATGTTCTGCACATGTACCCCAGAACCTAAAGTGCAATAAAATATTTTAAAAATATGTTTTTGTTATGACTGAAATAAATAGAAAATGCAAAATTGCTCCTTAAAATCTACATTGTTGCAAATGTTCCAAGCAGATTTCATGACTTGCTGAAGAGGTTGAATAGCTTACCCAATAATATGCAATAGGTTAAAGAGAGGAAGTACTCCAAAGTCAGAGCACAAAAATAGAAAGATGCCTACGTAAGTGGAAACTAAAAATGTAATAATTGACGTAACTTTTACCCAATTTATTTATATTATTTTGACTTTTAAAAAATTGCTAAAATGAACTCTGACATTTATCAAGTTTGCTCATGTGGGCATTATGCACAATAAACATACATTCTCTTGGCCAGGTGTGGTGGCTTATGCCTGTAATCCCAGCACACTGGGAGGCCAAGGCAGGCAGATCACTTGAGGTCAAGAGTTCGAGATCAGCCTGGCCAACAAGGTGAAACTCTATCTCCACTAAAAATACAAAAATTAGCTGGGCGTGGTGGCAGGTGCCTGTAATCCCAGCTACTCAGGAGTCTGAGGCAGGAGAATCACCTGAACCCAGGGGGCGGAGTTTGCAGTGAGCTGAGATGGCGCCACTGCACTCCAGCCTGGGCAACAGAGTGAGACTCCTTCTCAAAAAAAAAAAAAAAAAAAAAAAACATAAAATAAACATCCTCTTCACAATGCTTTTGGAGAGAGACTGAGCATATGATGCAAATTGCTCTGGACTGGGAATCAGAGTCAACTTTGAGTCTCTGTCCATCAATGATAAACAAGATGCAGTTAAAGAGATTCAAATATTATTTTATTTTGAAGCATAAAATAGGACATTCACAAGACATGAGGTTTTTTCTAGTTCTAAAATATAACATGATCCTAAAAATATTTAGACAATCAAAAATTTTATCAAAGACATGAGAAAATCTGGCAAGACGGTGATTTAAAGAGGTGGACCCAGCTCACCTTCCATATTCATTTTCTACTTTTTTTACTATTAAATTTTCTGCTATTAAAAATTACCAAAAACTTAGTGGATTAAAACAACACAAATGTCTTACCTTATTATCTCACGGTTCTGTGTGTGGGTCAGAGTCCAGCAAGGGTCTCACGGGCTGAATTTGAGGTGTCAGCAGGGCCATGTGCCTTTCGGGAGTCTGTAGGAGGCCATTTGCTTCCTGGCCTCTTCCAGAGGCTCGCTGCCTTCCTTGACACAGCCCTCCTCCTCTATCTTCGAAGCCAGCAACATAGCGTGTAGGAGTAGACAACCTCACTTCCACCACTACGTCTCTTTCTCTTACCACAGCTACCTCTGGTTGTCTGTTCTTAAAGAGTCATGTGATTAGATTGGGCCCACCTGGATAATCCAGGCTACTGGCCCCAACTCAAGGACAGGTGATAGCAACTTAATCAATTCCCTTTGCCACGCCAAGGTAACATGCTCACAGGAGCTGGGGACTAAGATGTGGCCATTGCATTAGGCCACTCTTGCCTTGCTCTAAAGGAATGCCTGAGGCTGGGTAATTTGCAAGAAAAGAGGTTTAATTGGCTCACGGTTCTGCAGGCTTACAGTTTCAAGGATGGCATCATGGTCTGCCCAGCTTCTGGGGAGGCCTTCGGGAGCTTTTACTCATGGTGGAAGATCAAGGGGGAGCAGTCTGTTACATGTGACAGCAGGAGAAGGAGAGAGAGGTGGAGTGGGAAGTGGGGTGCCACGCACTTTTAAACAATCAGATCTCCTGATAACTCACTATCACCAGGACAGCACCAAGCCATGAGGGATCTGCCCCCGTGACCCCCATACCTCCCACCAGCCCCACCTCCAATACTAGGGACTACATTTCAATGTGAGATCTGGGTGGAGAAATACCTAAACTGTATCAGACAACCTTAGGGGCAGTATTTTTCTTCCTCCCATACTCTCTTCCCCAATCTTGCTGGAGTAACTCCAATTCTAGAGCTAGCAGGATAGTGAAGCTTCGAAAGTACATCTGATTCGTTTTTAATCAACCCTATCCTGCTCCTGTCCTGTCCCCCCAAATCTCCAGGGCCTGAAGCCTAGATGATCCTTCATTTCCTATAAAACAAAGCATGAGATGACAAAAGCTCATGTCCCCCACCAGGCCTTAAGACCAAGGACTCCCTGTGCTTCCTAAGGGAGTCTGCTCAGTGGATGTTTTTGAATTACCTATGCCAGAGAGTGGCAAACCTTTTTGTAAGGGACAGAAAGGAAATAGTTTAGGCTTTGCAGGACACATGGTATCTATCACAACTATTCTGTTACCAGAAGGAGGGCTTTGAGTGTGAGTTGTCTGGGTACTTGGCATTTTCGAACAAAGAATTGGATAAAACACACAAAGTGGCAAAGGAATGAAACAAAGCAACGAAGCAATGAAAACAGGGATTTTTTTTTAAATTTATTTTTGAGATGGAGTCTCGCTCTGTCGCTCAGGCTGGAGTGCAGTGGCACAATCTTGGTTCACTGCCACCTCGGCCTCCCAGGTTTAAGCCACTCTCTAAAAGCAGATTTATTAAAGTGGAACGTACTCCACAGGTGGGAGTGGGCCTACCACTCCCACCTGGGTTTTAAGAACTCCTTTTGAAGTCCCTACCAGCTACAAAAATGAGTACCAAACTCATGTTTTGTAAAGGATCATCTAGGCTTCGGCCCTGTAGATTTGGGGAACAGGAAGGAGCTGGATATCAGATTCACAGCTACACCAAATGTCCTGCTTGGGGTCAGGTTCAAGGGAAGTGGGTGGATGCGCAGATAGCTGAAGAACAGTGGGTAGGCTGCCATAGGCAGGTGAAATGTAGTTTTATTCAGCAGCTCTCTTATCAACAGCTCTCACACAGTCCTCTCACCAGCAGTTTTCTCACACTGTCCTCCCTATTTCAGCTGCTTGAGCTCACCCTTGCCTTCAGGGTCAGCAGCTTAACTCTCTCTCTGGGCACAAGCTGGTTCCTACCTCCCCCACTGCCCGCCTGCAAGATGGACAGCTCTGGCTTTCTCTCTCTTCTCTGGGCACCAGTGCACGAGCCATGTCGAGCCATGTCCTCAGAGCCCCATGCAGTGTCAGCAAGACAGTCATACCTTTTACAGACAATAGTGGCATAGAGCCAAGTGTGAACTTACACAGGTTACATAACAAGTGGAGGTGTGCGCCTGCACACCAATCCTGCTGAGTCATGCAGGCCTGGATGTCTGCCTCAGCCTATTCCTTGACGAAAGCACATCCACGTGAAGGAAATAATGTATACAATGGTCCGTTTCCAAGACAAAGTGCCTTGAATTGGCCTAGGTCAGTAAACTACAGAAGACACAAGACATACTAGGCCCTTGCTTGGATAGCCGATGCCTGCTTGTCGGCCTCTCCCTTCTCCCCTTCCTCAC
This sequence comes from Ateles fusciceps, assembly GCA_036589455.1. Classification (NCBI taxonomy): domain Eukaryota; kingdom Metazoa; phylum Chordata; class Mammalia; order Primates; family Atelidae; genus Ateles; species Ateles fusciceps. The sequence goes on from JAZHEH010000847.1 coordinate 323,522, forward strand.
CGCCTTAGCTGCCCCTCACTCGAACCAAAGAAGTTTAGTCTAAAATGAGGGTTTACTAGCCTGCAAAATAGCTCACTTTGTCAGTTCTTATCAGCCTGCCCAGCTACTTAGGTCATTAGGTCGTAAGTCAAATACTTAAAAAGCCCCTGAGCTCACTAGGTGCAGTGGCTCATGCCTGTAATCCCAGCACTTCGGGAGGCCGAGGCATGCGGATCACTTGAGGCCAGGAGTTCAAGACCAGCCTGGCCAATACGGTGAAACCCTGCCTCTACTGAAAATTTTAAAATTAGCTGGGCATGGTGGCTCATGCCTGTGATCCCAGCTACTCGGGAGGCTGAGGCAGGAGAAGTGTTTGAACCCCGGAGGTGGAGGTTGCAGCGAGCTGAGATCGCACGACTGCACTCCGGCCTGGGCAACAGAGTGATACTCTGTCTCAAAAATTAATTAATTAATTAAAAATTGTTCTTAGCTCAAAGAAAACAAAAAGACATCTGGCCAGATTTTGCCCACCAGCCATGTTTTGTCAGCCTCTGATAATCATAAAGGGTTGTCCTCTGCTGAGTGTGGCCTTATTTGGCTGCATACCCTAGACCTGAAGCACGCAGGACTCAAATCTCTGAAACTGGGAGAGTGTTTTTAAATGCAGCTATAAAGTTTTCCTGAATATTCAATATAGCTGCAGGCTGCCTGCTTGTTAGATAAGCACTCACAGGGCATTCTGCTCGCTGCTAGTTTGCCTTGATCAACACTTTTATGTCTTGACCTATAAGAAAGCTCAGAGAACCTAATAACCAGGAATAGCAAAGGAAATCAATTATGAGAGGAGGTAATTACCCTCTCTACAACCAAGAGGTAGAGGGTGGAGGGTGGAGGTTAAAAGAGTATCCCATTTGACCCAGCAATCCCATTACTGGGTATATACTCAAAGAACTATAAATCGTTCTACTATAAAGACACATGCACATGTATGGTCACTGTAGCCCTGTGTACAGTAGCAAAGACCTAGAACCAACCCAAACGCCCATCAATGATAGACTGGACAAAGAAAATGTGGTACATATACACCATGGAATACTATGCAGCCATAAAAAATAATGAGTTCATGTTCTTTGTAGGGACTTGGATGAATCTGGAAACCATTATTCTCAGCAAACTGACACAAGAACAGAAGGCCAAACACCGTATGTTCTCACTCATAGGTGGGTGTTGAACAAAGAGAACACGTGGACTCAGGGGGAGGAGCATCACACACTGGGGGGCAGTTGCAGGGGAATAGGGGAGAGACAGCGTTGGGGGGTGGGGAGGGATAACATGGGGAGAAATGCCAAATATAGTATGCACCTAAAGTAAAATAAATAAATTTAAAAAAAAAAGAGTGGGCCCTGGAGTCAGGGTAAATTACTCGGGGTAAATCATGTAAATTTCCTGGCCACCAGTTTCCTTATCTGCATAATATCGATGATGATAGTGTCTGTCTAATTATATTGTTGGTAGGACTAAATGTTATCATGCATTTAAAATACTTAGTGTCTACTTGTTAGCGTGTGAATGGTTGGTTTTCAGTCCCTCCACTATTAACCATACTGGGATAAAAAAGCAAAAGGAAAAAGAAAAGCAATCTGTACAATTAACTCCTCAAGAAGATGAAAGAGTTAGTGGAAGAGATGAGAAAACTTTAATAACAAATAAATAAAAACTTTCAAGAAAATGCAATTTGGGTTTGATGAAAGACTTGCTGGAAGTCAAATGTTTGGGAAATTAAAAGAAATATCCAGTAGTCGCACTGGGATAAATGGGAATCACGGTATAGTAAGTGACAGGACATCTCCTCATAGGAATGAAAGAACAGGTAGACCAGGGGAAGGGACGACATTTAGGAGGCAGGTGCAGAACACCCCGTGAGAATCCAGCGTGCAGGGAAATACAGAATTAGAAGAGTTGAACACTCAATCCTATTTGAGAGGATAAGTTCAGTGAGCTGAAGGGTCAAAAAAATTTTTTTTTGAGACAGGGTCTTGCTCGGTCACCCCAGGCTGGAGTGCAGTGGTGTGATCTTGGCTCACTACAACTTCTGCCTCCAGATTTAAGCACTCCTGCCTCAGACTTCCAAGTAGCTGGGGTTACAGGTGCACGCCACCACATGCAGCTGATTTCCGTATTTTCAGTAGAGACAGGGTTTCACAATGTTGGCCAGGCTGGTCTTGAACTCCTGACCTCAAGTGATCCACCTGCCTCAGCCTCCCAAAGTGCTAGGATTACAGACATGAGCCACTGCACCTGGCCTGCAGTCTCAAGTTTTCACACCAAAAGAGCACATTGTTTCTAGGACAGGATTAATTACTGAAGAACTCACCTTAGACATATGCGCTGTTTAAATTCTGAAGAATGAATCTTAGGAGAAAATCTTGTAAGACTTCAGAGGGAAAAAAAAGAGTTTACTCACAAAACTAGAAGAGCAAATCTGACTATCATCAGAATTCACCCTTGTAATGCCACCATCCAAGAATACTATACAAAGCCAAGGTGTCACTGATGACTTGGAAAAGAAGATACCAACTTTAGATAAGCAAGGCCTCAGAAAGTATAGCCGCTTTAGCCTAACCAAGGAAAATACTGGAACAGATACCTTCACCAACCGGCTATTTATTATTTATTTATTTATTTTTAGGAATGGGGTCTCACTATGTTGCCCAGGCTGGAGTGCAGTGGCTATTCACAGGCGCAATCCCACTACTGATCAGCACGGGAGTTTTGACCTGCTCCATTTCCGGCCTGGGCCAATTCACCCCTCCTTAGGCAACCTGGTGGTCCCCCGCTCCCGGGAGGTCACCATATCTGATGCCGAACTTAGTGTGGACACCCGATCAGCATAGCGCACTACAGCCCAGAATGCCTGGGCTCAAGCGATCCTTCCACCTCAGCCTCTAAAGTAGCTGGGACTATAGACACGCGCCACCGCGCCCGGTGGCAATTTATTTTTAATTAAGCTAAAAGAAAGTGCAAAGAGAAGTAATAAACTGCACTTGAGAAGGCACTTGAAGAAGAGAGATAATTTTCCAGATGGAGAGCTTGAGATGGATGAAAAGTGAAGAACAAAGAGAATGGTAACTCTGTGGGTTAATCTAAATTAACTATGGCATCACAACAGTATCTTGTGAGGTTAAAAAAAATGGAAATAAAAATCAGGGGGCCAGATGCCTGGCTCACGACTGTAATCCCAGCACTTTGGGAGGCTGAGGCAGATGGATCACCCGAGGCTAGGAGTTTGAGATCAGCCTGGGCAACATGGCGAAATCCCATCTCTACTAAAAATACAAAAAGTAGCAGGTGTGGTGGTGCGTGCCTATAGTCCCAGCTACTTGGGAGGCTGAGGCAGGAGAATCTCTTGAACCCAGGAGGCAGAGGTTGCAATGAGCCGAGATCTCACCACTGCACTCCAGTCTGGGCAACAGAGCAAGACTCCTTCTCAAAAAAAAAATCAGAGGCAGGTGTAAACAGAATTAAAATATTTTAAGGGTCTTGTCTTGTCCAGGAAGAGTAAAGGCACTGTAAACTGGGGAGTCAGTTCTCCTTGTGGGGGCGTTTAAAGATCATTGCACTCAGAGAGGCATGTGAATTAAGGGATTTAGTGTACTCTTGGGTCCTGGAGCTGAGGGACACTGCAGCCTCATGGGAGGAGCTCATAGGGAAGGGGTTCAAGGAGCAGGTGGCACTGAGAGAATGAAGCCAGAGAGTAAGTGCTTTGTTGGGGGCTGGGGAGTACACAGCATAAGGTATGAGGAGAGTTCACTGGTGTGTCTGAGTGCACTGGGTCACTATCGGGGAGGACAGGAAGGGAAGCCTGTGGCAGGGGCCAGCCTTATCACACTGATGCACCTGATCACCCGGGCGGGGTGCTCACCTATTTTAGGGGAATGTCGAGGCATGAGGAAAATATGAAATTTTAAAAATGTACAATAAGTAAATTTACAGATTAAGTTCAGACTTGGATAATTTAAGGATGCGTAGCGTAATTTCTGTGTGCCAGAACTGCTTTTTCTGACTAGTGTTATAAAGACTGAAAGAACATAAATGAACATGGCATGTAACTTTCACACGAATCCTCTGAAACTCGCAGGAGAGGCACGGGCTCCTGGGAAGGTGCAATTGTATATGGCAAGTAACAATGCTTTTCTCAGAGAATATGATGTTGAACTGATGACTTTTTAACTCTTATAAAAGAGACAAGCTGGGATAAATATTCTCAGAGAATTAGACAAATAAAGGATCGCTATGCCATTCATTTCTCCACAAAATCTGGTTTTATACTGGGACCAAGTATTTTATTTTATTTTTTTATTTTTTATTTTGAGAAAGGGTCTCACTATATCACCCAGGCTGCAGTGCAGTGGATTGAACATAGTGCACTGTGGCCTCGAACTCCTGGGCTCAAGTGGTCCTCCTGCTTCGGCCTCTCAAGCAGCTGGAACTATTGGTGCTTGCTGCCACAGCTGGTGGCTCAAGTACATTATTTTTTCAAAACTATCTCCTTAAACAACATTTGGGTCCGTTGAAGAACTGTAACTTTTGTTTTCAAGCTCTCTGCTGATGTAATTGTGCAAAGCTGCAATGCACAAAAATATTCTAAAATGCATTTAATTCTCGGGTGTGATCAGACATTCTGTACACGCATATTACTGGATGAAAACCACCAAAAAACATACATCAGATTCTAGTGCCAGGAAATGTTGACTTCCTGGAGAAATGAATACGTTTTACTTTTCATGATAGATCTAACCTTGTAGTAGGTCGTATTTGCATTTTTACAATATTGAGAAAAATGAGAGACAGATTTCCACTTATCTTCCATTACACATCATCTAACCTGTATATGTCAATCAAACTTGTCCCGATATTTGTCTGTCAAACTTGTATCACAATATCTGTGGCCCAGATATTTATCCGCAGGTTCCCCTTCCTGTCCTCCCCAACAATTTTCCCACTTTTTCCTCTGGCCATTACAACGTAACTGGTACTAGACTGGATTTTTCATCATAAACAACCAGTAAACTGAACTCAATATTACGAAAGCAATAGTTTTTTGTTTGTTTGTTTTGAGATGGAGTCTCGCTCTATCACCCAGGCTGGAGTGCAGTGGCATGATCTCAGCTCACTGCAGCCTCCACTTCCTGATTTCAAGCAATTCTCCTGCCTCAGCCTCCCTAGTGGATGGGATTACAGGCGCGAACTACCAATCCCGGCTAATTTTTGTATTTTTAGTAGAGACAGGGTTTCGCCATGTTGGCCAGGCTGGTCTCGAACTCCTGACCTCAGAAGATCTGCCCACCTCAGCCTCCCAAAGTGCTGGGATTACAAGTGTGAGCCACTGCGCCCGGCCAAAAACAACGTTTTCAAATCTTGGATACCTTCCACACAGCATAGGGATGTCACTCTTGAAAGAAGAGGAACAAAAAGGGGTGATTCTGTAGACTGTCACAAGCTCACCCAGGTAGTAGACCAGTCACAGCTGCCAGGCTGGACATGGTGTCCTTGCTAAAGTTGGTTAGTACAGACTTAGGTACATGGTATTCAAACACTGATTTGGTGAGTGCCTTTTTATCTATCCATTCTACCCAGGAATGGTGATCAAAACCAGTCCCCATTCATATGAGATTCAAAACAATATATGTTCAGTTTTGCCTTCTGGCTACAGCAACATCAAAATACAGTCCAAAGAGACCTGGGCCATCTGGATGTTCTATGGAACATGGCATTGATCTAGGACTTCAATAACGTTATGTCAATCAGGGGGTGCATCTTGGAGGCACTCACACTCCAGGGGCATGGGAGAGAAATCCTACAAAGATTCAGGCACTTGAACTTCAGTAAATGTTTTAGGGGTCTGATGGTTCAGAGGTGTGCTGGGACATCCCTTCAAAAGTAAAAGAAAAAGTTCTGCCTTTTGCATCCCCTACCACAAAGAAAAAGGCACAACATGGGGTTGGGTTTTTTGAATTCAGAAAACAACACATTCCACTGTATATGCCCCCAGCCCATGCACAAGGGGATACATGAGGGCCCCAGCATTGAGTGAGACCAGCAGCAGGAAAGAGCAGGACTTCTGATCTGGAAAACCCTCTGGTGGGGGTGAGGGGGTTATGGTCCCAGAGGTGGTAAGATTCAGTGTGGAGTTTATGGCAAGTCCAAGAGGGTGAATCACAACACAGGTCCCTGGGGGATGGAGCAAGGCCATGGCATCTTTAGAGGAGAATTAGACACCTTTTGAAAACAGCTCCTGGTGGGCTACTGGGCCCTGGTAGACACAGAGCATGTGAATGTAGGCCTCCAAGCGTGTCTGTGACTGCCTGCCATGAGCTGAGTTCTGTTGGATCCACCGAGTAATAAAGATGAGTGGAGTGAAAATAAATCCATTGTAAAATGTAGATAGTATACGCAGGATCAAGCCTGAGCAGGGGCGAAAGGCACAAGTAAGCTACAAATGAAGGTAACCAGACCCCACAGTCACCTACGATGACGGTCTGGTGCCTCCCCCTCAACTCACACTCATGGCTGTGTGAGGATCCTGTAGAGCCAGAAGGGGGCAGCACATTCCCGGGATTGTTTCAAGATGGGTAGCTTGGTATGTGGGTAAAAACCAAAATTGGATAGCAGTTGTGTTATGGCCACATTCAAACAGTTCTGAAAGATGATGGTGATGGGAAGTCTTTTCTGAGTTGAGCTTGATATGGGGGCAGGTGGAGTGGCTGATTTGTAGGCTTGGGATCTCCTACCCATAGCATCTGGCCAGAAAACCATGTCACAGAGAAAAGGGGCGGGAGTGAGCCCATGACCATGAGACCCACTGGATGTATCACTGACTGTACCACCCAGAAACAGCCAGTCTGACAGAGCACCGGAGCAGCCCACTGAAGTTTTAGCTAATGCATCATCTGGGAGGCACCTTAGAGACCTCTATCTGGTGCTAGGCAGGAAGAATACATGGGTCTGGGAACCAAACCAAAGGGAAGCAGGAGTTTCTTCATTTGTCTACATTCTCACTGTGCACCACCACACCTAGCTAATTTTTATGTTAGCCAGTTTGTGTTAAAAGAGCATCTATTGCATACTTTACAAGTAGGAGCTCTATTCGCCCATTCTCATGCTGCTGTAAAGAACTGCCTGAGACTGGGTAATTTCTAAAGGAAAGAGGTTTAATTGACTCACAGTTCTGCCTTGCTGGGGAGGCTTCAGGAAACTTACCATCATGATGGAAGGCAAAGGAGAAGCAAGTATCTTCTTCACAGGGTGGCAAGACAGAGTGAGTGCCAGCAGGGGAAATGTCAGACACTTGTAAAACCATCAGATCTCGTGAGACTCACACATTATCACGAGAACAGCAGGAGAGAAACCACCCCCATGATTTAATTACCTCCACCTGATGCCACCTTTGACTTGTAGGGATTACGGGGATTATAGTTCAAGGTGAGACTTGGGTGGGAACACAGAGCCACACCATATCAGGGGCTTACTTACAAACGATAGCTCTTGTCCTCATATGAAAGAATCAGGAACTTGAAGCACCCAGAGAATATGAAACAATTTTATTTCTGATACTTGTACTAATTGCATGAAAATTTACAGTTTGAACCCTGTTGAAATTTTTTAATTGGCTTGTCAAAGGAAAAAAGTATTTCCCAAAAATCTCTATGTGTAATCATTGTCTGACCTGCATAAATAGTATTGCAAGAATTTACCTGTTACAAAAGTATACTGCCATCAGGCTGGAATGCCTCAAAAGAATTCCATAATTGATTTATTTAACAAGGACAACTTATTTCATTTAATAATAATTGTGGTTAATTCCATGGCTCAGTGATATTAAAGAACCACCATCTTCTCATGCTCTGGGAGACCCAGATGAGCCCCAGTGACTAACCCCAGGTGCACATCAGCTATGACTACAACAGCAGACACAGGAACACTCTTCCTCATGCACCCTTTGGCAGCACTGAGAACACAATTCTAAATAGCCTGCTGCCTGTTTCCACTCAGATCTCATTTGAAAGAAAAGACTCAACAGCCCCACCCTAAACCAAACACTGCTAACATAGTTAGCAAGACTGGTTTCATCTAATCAAGATGTATTACAGCATCTCTGCCAGCAAGGGAAATAGTAGAGAAATGACTGTTAGTTAGAAAACCAGTCATGCTATATAAGTGGGTGTATATTAAAATTCAAAAGGCAGATATTTGTACAATATAGTTTATAAGACCGCTGAGTATCCCTAATACAAAAATTCAAAACCCAAAATGCTCCAAAACTTGAAGCTTTTTGAGTGCTGACATGGTTCAAAGGAAATGCTCATTGGAGGATTTGGGATTTGGGATTTGGGATTTTCAGATTAGGAATGCTCAAGAAGTATAATGCAAATATTCCAAAGTTAAAAAAAAAATCTAACATTCAAAGCACTTCTGGACCAAAGCATTTCAGATACGGGATAGTCAACCTGCAACATCTTACCAATCATAATTATATATGGTTTCTGGCTTACAGAATACTTAGCCTTTGTCTCAATGTATATATTAGTCAGGATTCTCTTAGAGGGACAGAACTAGTAGGATACATATAAAGGGGAGTTTATTAAATATTAACTTATACAATCACAAGGTCCCACAATAGGCTGTCTGCAAGCTAAAGAGCAAGGAAAGCCAGTCCAAGTCTCAAAACTGAAGAACTTGGAGTCCGATCTTCAAGGGTAGGAAGCATCCAGCACAGGAGAGAGATGTAGGCTGGAGGCTAGGGCCATCTAGTCTCTTCATGTTTTTCTGCCTGCTTTATATTCGATGGCGACTGATTAGATGGTGCCTACCCCATTAAGGGTGGGTCTGCCTTCCCCAGTCCACTGACTCAAATGTTAATCTCCTCTGGCAACACCCTCACAGACACACCCAGGATCAATATTGCATCCTTCAATCCAGTCACGCTGACAGTGTTAACCCTCACAATGTATTTATATAGGCACTTATTGGAAACTGATGTAACATAAAACATAGGTTTTTAAAAACACCACTTATTTCTATCTTATAATACGTTTTACTTCCCTCATGTTTACTTTGTGTTAACAATTTCTTACTACTGCATGTTATATGTCAGAATTTTTTCAAACACTTTCATAGTCAGAGAAATATTAATATTAGAAAAGACTGTGTTTTTTAAGTGAAATTGAGCAAAACAACCATAAACACATGCCAGAAAAGGGTGGATAAAGGATTAATATAATATTTTAAATATGTCAAATAGTATTTCATTTGCAATGTATATTGTACTGAGAGATAAAGGTATACTTTTAATACATGATGAGAAAAATCTTCATAGTTGTTTTTTAGTACTCTAATAGCATATATTTACCTACTCACAAATATTTGAAACCCATATATACTAGTCATATATATAATATTTGTTACATAGTATACTTATAAGCATAGTCTCAGCATAAAACTGACATTGCTCATGGGTTGATATGGTTTGGATGTTTGTCCCAGGCTAAATCTCATGCTGAAATGTAATCCCCAGTGTTGGAGGTGGGGCCTGGTGATTAATCATGGTGGCAGACTCCTCATGGCTTCGTGTTATTCCTGCCATAGTGAGTTGTGAATCTCGTTGTTTGAAAGTGCGTAGCTCCTCCCTACACCTGCCTCTTGATCATGTTTTTGCCATGTGACATGCCTGCTCCTGCTTCATCTTTGGTCATGAATAAAAACTCCCTGAGGTCTCCCCCCTCAAGCCAAGCAGATGCCAGCACCACACTTCCTGCACAGCCTGCAGAACTGTGAGCCAATTAAAGCTCTTTGCTTCATAAATTTCCCAGTCTCGGGTATTTCTTTATAGCAATTATAGCAATGCAAGAACAGCCTAACACATGTACATGTGTATACCGAATAATTTTTATTTGGTTGTTTCACTTGTTAATGCTTTTCTAATTCTAATTACCTCCATATTACTTACAGAATAATTATACATGAATATTTTGTTAATTTTTCTAGACAAAGATGAGTATTATAGCTAAAATTGTGACAATAAAGAGAACATTATTTATGGAAAACCTGTTTTTCTATGTTTCTTAGGTGGATAACTTCATGAAAATAGGATTCTTTGAAAAATAGTGTGTTAATTCTTTATTGTTAGAATTCATCCATTAAAATGTTTCAAAAGTTTCACTTCTCTATTAAATATCCATCCTGTGAATTTGTGGGATAGATCACCTACCTTTTGGCCTTCTTAAGATATCTGTTCTGTGAGACTAATGGAGAGTAGTTGAAGGTTGAATTTGGAGGGAATAATACTCTACGCATTACATTCATAGATTCACAGGATTTTGTCCCTAGATGGGCTCTACTGGTGTACAACGGGCTCACTTCTGACAAAAGGATTTCCACATAGGTGATATTCATACGTTTCACTACTGTATGATGATCAGACTACTTAATCTGATGTATAAGACATGCTATCTGCCAGAGAACTTCCTCTATGCATGGCACACACAGGATTTCTCACCTATGGGAGCTCTCTGTGGTGCGTGGAGACATGGTCTCTGCCAGAACAAATTACCACATTATTTACACTCATGGAGTCTCTCCCTTAAATAAGTCATCTGACTTATAAAGAAATCTGACTCCTGACAATGATTTCTCACATTTATTACATTTACAATGCTCTTCCTTCACTCAAGTACTTGAAAGAAGACAGAGTTATCACTTCTGGATAAAAGCATTTCAAAAATAGTAACATCTATAGGATTTTGTTCCTATATAATCATAGTTCTCAAACTTTTTAGGCAGGCATCAGAATCACCTAGAGACCTTATGAAAACAGTTTGCTGTGCTCCACAGCCACAGTTTCTGATTTTGTGGGTCTGGGGTCCGGGTTAATGCCCCAAATCAGAGTTTCTAATTTTGTATTTCTTTTCTTTTTCTCTCTTTTTAAAAAATTAATTAATTAATTATTTTTTTGAGAGACAAGGTCTCACTCTGTCACCCAAGCTGAGGTACAGAGATGTAATCATAGCTTGCTGCATCCTGCAACTCCTGGGCTCAAGGGATCTTCCCAAGACTTGGTACTATAGGTATGCACCACCATGCCTGGCTAATTTCTTTTTTGTAGAGACAGGATCTTGCTATGTCACCCAGGCTGGTCTCATTTCGCTCATGCCTTCGTAGTGGAGGCAGAGATAGGAGAAGGGTCATGAATGGCTGTTGGGTATGTGGTAGACAGAGAAATGCATCATGCATTTATCCCTTCAAGAAGGACTTGCTTCTCTGCAGTGGGAAGTGTGGTCAGTAGACAACTTCCAGCTGTCAGCTCCTTCGGGGTACGCCCCAGCTTCAGAGAGCTATCTCACCCAAGGTCATGCCCTTCCCAGAGCAGCCTATACCCAGTGTATCAGTTCATTTTCATGCTGCCGATAAAGACATACCTGAGATACTGGGAAATTTACAAAAGAAAGAGGTTTAATTGGACTTACAGTTCCAAGTGGCTGGGGAAGTCTCACAGTCATGCGGAAGGCAAGGAGGAGCAACTCAGATCTTACATGGATGGCAGCAGGCAAAGAGAGAGAACTTGTGCAGGGGGAACTCCTCTTTTTAAAATCATCAGACCTCATGAGACTTATTCACTATCACGAGAACAGCATGGGAAAGACTTGCCCCTGTGATTCAATTGCCACCCACTAGGTCCCTCCCAGAACTCGTGGGACTTTAAGATGAGATTTGGGTGGGGACACAGCCAAACCATATCACCCAGTAACTGAGCAAGGCAGGGGTATAAAAGCCAAATGGGAGATGCTCTACAAGCAGCCCTTGCTCTGGGGCTCCCACTGGGTTGGACTTTGTCAGGCCTGCATCAAGTTAGACTTCTTCCTCCACATTCTCCTCCTTCCTCTCACAAGTTTTGATCCCTAATAAATATCTTGCAGCCTAGGTGACTCTCAGTGTCTGCTCCTGCAGAATCTAATCAGTGATGGGATCTTCCACTCACAGTAAAGAAGTGACATAGCCAGGATTAGAAACCAGGTCTGTCCAATTCCAAAGCCCCAACCCATCCCCCATCCACATAGAGTGGTCCCCCACCATACTGCCCCATAGGGCCACCATATCCATTTCCTCAATAAGCACTCACCAAATGTCTACTCTGACCAAGACCTAAGTGGGACAATGGGGATGGCAGTAGAGGCTGTACTGTCTTGCCTGTGTACCAAAACCCAAATCCTTCTCTTCTCCCTGTGCACACACATAGTCCATATTTCCCAGCCTCCCTTGAAGCTAGTTGAGGCCACACAGCTGAGCTCTGGCTAGTGACATATGAACAGAAGTGATATATGCTGTTTTCCTGGTGAAGGTTTTTAGGAAGCAAATTCTGTCCTCCATACTATCTTTCCTTTTCCTTTGGCCAGATGCAGAGACCAACAAAGCCCTAGGATACGCAGACCCACAGATGGGAAAAACCTGGGTCTCTGAATCACTGTGATGAGGGACAGCTGTTCTGTGCTGTTCCATGACAAACTTACATTGTGTATAGCAATTATAAACTGGTGTCTATCACCTCAGCAAGCTTACACTAACTAATGCATGGATATAGAGATGAATCACAGATAGCCCCTCTCTCGAGGAACTCGGTCTAGTGGAGAAACTGTAGATAGGAAGAGACATGAGGTTGTGTAGTTAGGGACTGAGCTTTAGAGAGAGAGATCTGGTTTTTGTCCTGGCTCCTGGGAAGTAATTTCTAAACTCTTAGGATATCCTGATTAACAGGAGTGTCTTTGTTATTCATGGTGGGCTCCTGGGACCACGCCTCACAGTTTGTACTGACAAGATGGGTTAGGGTGAGTGCTGGTCATGCCAGAAAAATCAACCATGAGGTTAGAGGATTGAGGCTTTGGGTATTGGCTTTGGGGGAGGGGTAGAGAGATTAAGTTCAACCATGTGGGCAATGATTCAATTAATCACCTCTAAATAATGGGGGCCCAATGAAAAGCCTAGACACTGAAGCACTGGTTAGCTTCCCTGGTTGGCCATACTTTGTCCTGCTGTTACTTATCAATACTGACAAAGTAAGAGCTCCTGAGGACACAGGGGTTTAGCATTGGAACCCTCTCAGGTTCCACCCTATGTCCCTTTCCCTTGGCTGGTTCTGATTCACATTCTTTGCTTGTAATAAACGTGACTTGAGTAGAGTTCAGTGAGTTCTGGGAGTCTTTCCAGTGAATTAGAGTCTGAGGATAGTCACAGGAACCCCCTTGTTTGTAGCTAGTCAGTATGAAGTGATGGTGGCCACCAAACTTGTGTCTGAAGGAAAAGCAGCCTCGTGGAGATTGTCTCCTCAGACTTTGCTGACTTTACAGCCTCAAGTTGTAAACAGCTTTAAAAGATCACTAAGAAGTGACTGTGCGCCACTGCACTCCAGGCTGGGTGACAGAGCAAGACTCCGTCTCAAAAAACAAAAAAAAGAGGTGACTGTAATGTAGGCACGTGGTCAAGACAGCTTGGAGTGAATGGTGAATGCTGACACATGGGGTGCCCTGGCATTTGTCTCCCTATATGAGGGTCTCACCTGCAGTTGGTCTGTGGACAAAATGTGACTCCCCCGCTCAGTCCAGCTCTCTCACTGACTTGCTCTGTCACCGACTTGCTGTGTGATCCTTACAAATTACAACACTCTCTGCTCTCTCCAGACCTGTTTCCCCAAATGAAAAGGAAACAAATGAGCTGATACATTAGAGTGCCTCCAACTCTGACAGCGTAAGGCATTATTTCCTCAAGCTTCTTCAGAGACCCCCTCCTTCCTTCCCTGAGCTCCTTTAGGAACTCTGAATCATTGCACCCACTCGTATCCAATAGACGAATGGCCCCTGCCACGTCCCCGCTGAGTAGCCTCTCCCCTCAGCTGGCTCATCTGCAGTGATGGGACGGTGGGAGCAGTGTGGTTCTGTCAAAGAGCACAGGCTCTAGGTGTCACAGCTCTGTCCTTCCCTCACTGTGACACCTGGAACAAATCACTCCATCTCCCCCAAGGCTCAATTTTCCTCATTTGCAAAATGGGTGGATGAATACCTACACCATGGAGATATTCCAAAGAATAGAAAATAACAGGGCATTTACCATCTGCTCGCACCATGCTAAGAATTGCTCTAAGTGCCGCATTCATATTTTCAATCTGAAGAGGCAGATAACATGGTAGTCATCACCCCCAGAAAAGAAAGAATCTTATAGATGTTAAGGGACAAAGCCAAGATTTGACCCAGCAACTATGTGCTGAACCACACAGCTGTTCTGCCACCACATAGAGGAGGTGAAGGGCTTAGCACGGGGCCTGACCCACGGCCACCTGACTCCATTGAGTATAACAGCAAGATGGACCAAGAGAGCGTGAGGGAGGGGGAACTTCAGCCTCCATAGGCATAGACAGAGCTTTGCACAAAGCAAGAACCTAAGAGCGATTGTAATTTCAGCATACCTGCAAGTTTTATGTCTTACAGTTTAAGTATTATTTTTATTTTGAGTTACTTATTTGGGGGAGAGTATCTTCATATTACTTTTTCAGGCTTGGCGCCTCCAAGGGTCATCATCTGGGCCTGCTTCTCTCCCAGAACAGCCGGGTCTTCTGTGGGTCCATCAGGTTATGAAACTTTCCTTCTTGCCCGAATCCCACATCTGACTCCCATAGTTCCTAGGTTCCCTCCCTTTCACTGTGCTGGAAGAATCCTGCAGAGACCTCAAGGCAGTGGGCCAGCAATGCTCGTAAGTTCACGCATGGTACAAAACACTTTAAATGCATTCAGGGCATGGCAGGAGACCCATCAGACTTCCTAGAGCTGCCTGTGGTCAAGACTGGAAGAGGAGGCATCAGCCAGGCAGTGTCCTACGCCTGAGCCAAAAGGGGGTGCTGTTTCTGACCAACCCCACCTGGCTCTGACTCTCCAATCCTGGGGCTCAGGAAGCCGCCTTCTTTTCAAACCACCCAAAGTGAGTTTAATAGTCACCCACGCCCCCAACTCATCACACACACACACACACACACACACACACACACACACGCACACACACCCACCCTCGTCTGCAGACTGGCTAAGTGCGCTGGCTGCCCACCTGCTTTCCCTCTGTGGGTTTTATCAAAGTCTACAGATTAAAACAATTCCCTCCTCATTCCCACTCCCACCCCCTGCCCCGCCTGTGGGATCCCAGGACGTTCCGGAGTTTTGAAAACCTTTTTTGTTTTTTGAGACGAAATCTTGCTCTGTTGCCCAGGCTGGAGTGCAGTGGCTCAATCTCAGCTCACTGCAACTTCCACCTCCTGGGTTCAAGAGCTTCTCCTGCCTCAATCTCCCAAGTAGCTGGGTTTACAGGCGCCCACCACCACACCTGGCTAACTTTTGCATTTTCTTTTTTAGTAGAAACAGGGTTCTCAAACTCCTGACCTCAAGTGATCCACCTGCCTCAGCCTCTTAACATGCTGGGATTCCAGGCATCCGCCACCATGCCCAGCCTAAAACCTCTTTATCACTAGAATCTATCTCATTTGAGTTTCACAACTGCATTGCCTAGGAACAAGGCCGTGGGACAGGGATTAGTCTCCTCAGCAGAAGAGGAAACTGAGGCAGGGAAAGAGGGAGTGAGGGGGACACACAGCCCATCATTGGTAGGGTTGGGGTGGGTGGAGGAGCCAGGCCCCTGATGACAGGGTGCGCCTGAACTCGAGCCTACTGGTGGGTGAGGAGCCCGCCCCTCCAACCCCCTCGCTGGGGACCACCGGCTTTCAAAGAAATTTCATGGGCAGTGCTCATTCCTAGAAAGTCAAGAGAACTCAGCTTTCCTGCCACCGACTTGCTGTGTGCATGACCTTGGGCAAGTCCCTCTGCTCCAAGCCTCTGTATAGTGTGGAGATCAGATCAGTGTCCCCCCACTGATGGAGATCGTCTATGACGAAACAATCAGTATCTGAATCACCTCCACCCCTTCGGAGTTCTGGCGATCCTCTATAAAAACGCCAGAGAGCTTGAGCAGAGCTAACAGCACTGTGGTGTGATAACACCACCACCCATCCATTTCTCACTGCTTTCCACTGCTGGGCTTTCCATAAGCCTTCACAGCTAATATAATCCCCACCACCAGGAGGTAGGCACTGTTGTTAGCCTCATTTTATAGATGAGGAAACAGGCTCAGAGAAGTGAAGAAGTTGACCAAGCTAGGATTGGAGCCTGGGGGGGACTCCAGTTCAAAGGGCAGGCTCTTGATTCTACTGTTAGCTACTCATAGAAGTTTCTGGAAGTTTGCTTTGGAAACTCCACCGTGAAAGCTCTGTCACTTTGAGCTTCCATTCAAACAGAAACCCCTCAGCTGCCCCTCAAGTGTCGTGAGAATGAGGACACTGACGGGCAGGACCCACGTACCCCAACCTCTTCCCCACCCACCCTCCTTCAGCCAGCCCCTCATCCTGGGCCCACAAGCACGCTGCAGCCCAGCCAGAGCCCATGAGCAGATGCGGGTTTATTATTGCACAGACTGCAGCGTCCTGAACCTCCACCCCAAACACCAGCCCCCAAAGTAGGCCTGGGAGCTTCAGCAGGCACCGGCTTGTCCCCAGCACAGGCCAAAAGAAAAAAAAACAGAACAAGAATCTCCGATCCTGAGCCTGGAGCCCGTCAGCACTGAGCGGTGTCCCCGGCCCACTCCCCCTCATGCTCCAGGAGTCCCGAGAGGCTCATAGATGCAGAGCCGTGGGCCATGGCCGGCTGAGGGTGGAAGAATCTGTAGGTTCTTCTCCATGGAAATGCAGTCCCGGATTCCAGCCAAGCCACAAGGTCCCAGCAGGGCTTGAAACGGCAAGTGTGAAGCTGGAGGAGGTTTCCAAGCATTGAGGGGAAGTGGGAAAGCAGCCCCATCAGAAGCAAACTCCCAGGTCCCAGAGCTGCCTGGGAGGCCCTGCCACAAAGCCAAAGCCCCCAAGGTCCACAGAAATGAAGGACAGCAGCAGTCCCCTCTGGCTCAGCATGCATGCCACGCTCTTCCCCCAGGCTTGGAGGGGCCTGGAAACCCTTGCCCTCCATCCTCCTGGAGGCAGGAAACCATAGCCTTTGGCCTTCACCCCACTCCCAGCAAACACAAGGGCCCAGAGACCTAGTGTGGTAGAAAACGTCGTTAAGTGAGGTACATGCAAGTAGCTGTCTTCTGCCAAGTAAGCCAAAGGGGCTTATAACTGCACCCCAGGTTGCACCCAGCAGGAGTCCCGGACTTGCTCCTCTCTTGCTGGGAAATGCTTCTTGACAAGCAGCCTGTCTTCTTGCCAACTGGTGTCTGCCTGAGTGTGCCCCAGGGACATCTCCCTGGGCTTCCGTGGGCTTCTGTGACCCCCTCCACAAGCCTTCAGTGGGCCCGGGCGGGGAAGGAGACAAGCCATTTCACAGGGCATCACAGGAGCTTTCTCTCGCCGGCCCCAGGGCTCCTGCAGGTGACGCTCTAGCATCCCAAGCACACGGGAAACCCCAAATGCAATCTCAGTCTCAGGCTCAGACACACTCGAAAACAGGCCGTCATCACTGTGCCTTAACCCCTCTTCCCGCCCCAGCCCCCTGGCCACCTGGTCAGCAGCCTCCCAGTCAGAGGCTCTGTTGGATCTCTCTCGGTCTATTGGTCCAGAAGGGAAGTTAACTGGACTGGTGGGAGAAGACAGAGCACGTGTTCTGGGATATTCAAACTGACCTTGTCCATTTCCTCTACTGTCATCCAGAACATCCACAGGCAAGGGAGGGAGTGCGGTGCACAGACTGCACAAGGACAGGCCTCTGCGCTGGCCTGAGGGGGTTTCAGCACCCATCCCACCCAGCTTCCCTGGGAGGCCTCAGTCCACAGACAAGGGATTAAATCAAAGTGGGGCAGGGTGGGAGGAAGGGGAGGGTGGGATGAAAAGGGGTGGGAGTGAATATTAACATCCTGGTTAGGTGACATCTCCCAAAACACACAAAAGCCCAGGGAGGGGGACAACCTAGGGGAAAGACAAGGGAGTGGAGGAGGACGGGGGACAGGAGCAGATCAGGAAGCTCAAGAGACCAGGGCGCCTCTCTGCGGGCTCTCCTTGCCCTGGGCAGAGAGCTCCTGGAGGCTGCCATTACATTTCATTCCTCTTGACACCACCGCCACCAGGCACAGGCGCTATGGGAGACCTCCTGAAACGTTTGTGGGGTGAATGTGAGCTGGACCGGGGGCTCTGGGTACAGAGTCCAGTCCTCTTGGCCACCCTGCCTGGCACTGCAAAAAGACGGGTCCTCATGTCCTCAGCAGGAACTTCTGGCTCTGCAAAGAGATAGCAAAAGGGTCAGGCGAGGGAGGGAGGGTGGAGGCTGGACTGCCAAGCCAGGTGCAGGGCTCAAGCCTCAGGGCTCATCTTCTCTGGGGCAAGATTCCACCTCTGCATCCCCCCAGACAGTCTTGTCCCTTGGTTCTGATACTCAGCAGATCACAAACAAGTCCCCAAGGCCTCTCCTGGCCCTGGTTGCCTGCCTGTTTATTCGCACACACTGTTCCCTTTGCTGGTGTGCTCATCTCTTCCCTCCTCCTCCCCCACTGTCATCCAGTTCACTCCTTTTCACCCTTCAGGTTATTAAAGGAATCAGTGCCTACAAGAAGCTTTCCCAGAGCCCCTGTGAAACATGGAACCTGCAGAGCTCAAGCGTTCACCCCCAGGGCAGCACCTACCAAGCTGGTATTGCCATTGACGGTTTACTGTGACAGCACAGACTCTCCTGGGACAGATTAAGAACCTCCAGCCCAAACTAAGCTCACATCAAAAAAGAGGGTCTGGGGAACAGGCAAAAATCCCATTATTATCACCGAGCCTGAGACTGCGGCTGTGAAGGCTGGTTCCAGCAGGGAGAAGATTTTCTTTGTCTTGTAGATACTTCATCTTGAAAGCAGTGAGGGCTATTCTCCTTCAGCCCAGCCCAGCCCCCTACACTTCACGGGACCTTACCCCAGCCCCTAGCTCCACCATGGGGAGAAATCAATGGGCAGAGGAATGGGAGGAGGCTGGGAGGCCAAGGGATTAAAGACTGAAGTGGGGGAAGAGAGAAAGCAAGCATGGAAATGGGCATCCCACCACCCCAGGGGAGCTCAGCCTAGACCTGTTGTGCTTGTTTGAACTGCAAGACTTTTCTGAAATGAGTTCTAAGTTCAGGGTCACTTTCACTGTGTTCACCCCATTAGGGCAGGAGTGAGTCCGTGCTGTACCCCCAGCTTCCAGCAGAGCAGTATATGTTGGCAAAATGAATGAGTGAATGAGGCCCTCAGTGCTCACCTGACAAGAGAGCAGGTGCTCTGCAAACACTGAACTAATGGAGAGAGAGAGAGTGTGTGTGTGTGTGTATTGGGGAGGACATGATCTACCAAACCACACTCTAGGTCCTGGCTTCTGCTGGTGGGTGGGCCTCAACTAGTCACAGGACTGTCATCCAAGTACCGAGTAGGTCCCTCCTCCCTGGTGCTCAGAACTCCCCGGGGGCTCCCGCCCCCCACCTCCCCCTCCAGCCGGCTGGCCGCACCTGGTAGGCGAGGGTCAGGTCAAGAGGTGAACGAAGAGGATGGCCAGGCCGATGTTCAGCAGGATCACCATGCAGATGAGGATGGTGTTTGGGACCTGGGAGCAGTGAGAAAGGCTGCCTGAGTCCCCATGGCCTCTGAGACACCCTCACCCAGGTCACAGCAAGGCTGGCCAGAGCGGGAACTTCTGGATGGACCTTCCTAAGAGCATTGCCGGCTATATTCACTGCTGTGTCCTGTCACTTGGCCAGCAGACCATCACAGCTGGAAGGACTCTTGGAAATAAGCAAATCAGGCCTGGAACCCATGCATCCTGCCTTCTTTACTACTAGTTCCCCTTGGGATGCATTCTTCAGTCCCTCAAAGCCCAGCTTCAGTTTTTTTGCTGCCGAGCCTAGCTCCCTGCCTCCCATAAATCAGGAGGTCCATTGGGCCCTTCCTCCACCTCCAGGAAGTCCTCCCTGCTACATCTTGTAGCAGATGCTGCTGGCGCCCAGCCCAAATCCCCCTGACTGGGCAAATGCACCCACCCTCCAGCTGCTCAGGCTCCCAGCTGCCCCTGCTCATGAGAACTGCGACTGCCAATGGGATACCAGGTATAAAGGCACCTGCCTCAAGGCGTGAGGACTCCGCGGGGGCCATTTATCCTCCAAAGTGCTCTGTGGCCAAGGCCACACTCCACTAATCCCCAGCCCTGCTGCACTTCCCCCTACACTATCTGCTTCGCGATCTCTCACACCCCAGTACCCCCAAATCCCCTGCACCGGAATCCTGCCTCAAAGCCGGCTACCTCTAGGGAACCCGACCTTAGGCACGCCTTCCCCGACAGCCTCACCTCTTCCACCTCCACCTCTGCCTCTGCCGCCAGCGTTGCCTCCTTCCGTGCCTTCTTCTTGGCCCCGGCCTTGGTCAGCCCTCGGGCCTCAGTCTTGCGGGCCTTTGGCCTGGGCTCGGCTTTGGGGACGATGGGCTTGGGCTCTAGCTTGGCGGGGGTCTCGCGCGCGGGCTCAGGGCCTCGGAGCGTGGGCAGCTGCATCGGGGCAGTGGCCGGGGACGAGGGCGCGGACTCGGACCCGGAGACCTCGGGCTCGGGCTGGTCCTCGAAAGGCGGGGGCTCGGGCGGTGTGGTGCGCACAGCGTAGCTGTGGTAGCCCTGGTAAAGCGCCACCTCTGGCTCCCGCGACGGCGGAGGCGGCGCCTGCAGAGCCTCGATGGCCATGCGCTCGGTAGCTGGACGCGTGGGATTGCGGCGGACCGCGCCCTCGGACGGAGTGGCTGGCCGGCTGCCCTCGCCGCTGGGCTCGCCGTTCCAGGCGCCCGGGCCCAGCAGGCCGTCCTTGGATGCCCCAGGCCGGGGTCGCTTGGGCTGCGGGGGCGTCCCGGTCGGTGATGGGGGGCCACCCTCGGGCCGAGGGGTCTCGCGCACGTGTAGCTGCGGGCTCTCGCGGGGCGGCTCCCGGAGGCCCGCTGCACCGGCGCCCCGGTCGGGAGGCTCCAGCAGGCTCTCCGAGTTCTCCAGGATCTCCTGCAACAGCCGGCGCTTCTGATATTCCGGACCTGTCAGGGGCAACATAGGGAGGCTGGGCTCGAACCCCACACCACTGCTGGGTGATCCCGCGACAGCCGCTTCGGCTCTAGAGCCTCATTCATGGACTCAGCTGGCACTCACATAGCATTGACCAAGTGCCAGGCACTGTTTTAAGCATTTTCCAAATATTAACTCATTTAATTGTAGTAACTCTATGAAGTTGATGCTACTGTGAACCTCGAAGGGAGACTGGCTCTGAGAGGTTAAATCACTTGCCCAAAGTCACACAGCTGCCAAAGGGCACAGCCGGGACTAGTACCCAGCAGTCTGGCTCCAGAGGTAATGCCCTTTACTATGGCACGCGTCTCTTTCCATTCACTTATCTGAAACATGGGGCTGATCATAACTATTTCATAAATACGAGTGGAAGGATTGAAAAAGTGCCTGTCAAAGGCGGAGCTCAGTGCCTGCACAGGCATAGACCAACAGGGGGAGCGCTGGGATCGGAAGTGAGGGATCCTCCAGGCACAGGTCTTCGCTCCTAGGTTTTCCATCTGGCTTCCTTTCTGCAGCCAGGATCACGTTTAGAAAACACACATCTGATTATGTCGTTAACTTAAAAACCCTTCATTGCAGAGGGACCGATCTCTGTCCCTCAGGGTCTCCCACCACTCTATCCATGTGCAAGATCTCTACCAAGGCCAGGAGGTCCTCCTTACTCTGCAGCCTCGATTCTTAGCACCCACAGTCTACTTTGTGATCTAGCTTCCTGGCATGCTGCTCTGACCGAGTTTCTGTGCCTTTGTGCTTCCTCCACCCATCCCAGCCAGCACTATCTGGCGCAGCAGTTCTCAAAGTGTGGTCTCAGACTAGCCGCACCTGATCCTTAGAAATGCACATTCATTCACGGGCTCCACTTGAGACCTAATGAATCAAAAACTCTCAGGGGTGGGCCCAGCAATCTGTGTCAAATTTAAGACGCACTGACTTGATAGACTCTTGTTCAGCTTTCAAGACTGAGCTCAAATGGCCTCTCCTGAGGGCACCCTTCTCTAACACCTCCTCTTGCCTAACTGGGTTAAGTGCTTCCTGCGAGCTCCCTCTGCTCCCATTCTAACTGCACAGTGCTCATCCTGCTGTGTGAAATGGAACCATAATCATGAGACAACAGCCACAGTCACTGAGAGCTTACTGAGGACTGGACATGTACCTTACATGCGTTTCATCCATGCACAAAAAAGCAGGTACCATTCTTACTCCCATTTTACAGATCAGAAAACTGAGGTTTATGGAGGTTAAACACCTCACTCAAAGTCTCACAGCTGGGAAGCAGTGGAATCAGGATTTGAATGAATGCAGAGTCCATTTATTGTACCCTTAGCTCTGTTGTTTTTGTGACTCTCTGCTCCCCTAGATTTTGGACCCCACTTATGTACTCCTAGAGCCTGGTGCAGTGCCTGACATATGGACAGTGCTCAATGCTTGACTGAAACTGTTGGGCAAATGCAAGAAGCCATCTTCCCCCTCTCGTCCACCAGTGACTTCTCCCCCTCTAAGCTTCACCAGCTCCAACTGTCTTCCCTGCTCAGAACAGAGAGAAAAGACCTGGAGTGCCTCTGCTGCCCTTCCACGAGCTCCCTGCATCATCCCATCCCATACTTGCACAACACCCCAGTTTCCGAGACACATGGGCATCCAGGAAACCACTTGGGCATCTCAGATTCCCGCAAGCAAAGAAAAGCACCCCCCCCCCAGGGAGAGCCCTACCCTGCCCATCCTTCCCTGGTTGGCCCTACCTGGCTGGTAGAAGTCCGGAGCCAGCTCCCCTGGCCAAAGTGCGAGCAATGTTGGACTCCTGGTTGGCGGCCACTGCAGCCTGTTCCGCTGCCTCAGCTTTGGCCTTGGCGTGGCTTGTCCTACGGAGACAACGTGGCAGAAGACTCAGGATCCTTCCAGAGAACCAGCCTTCTGCCCCTTCTCCCCAACCCACAAAGAGACATGCTAAACAGAGCATTCATTCACTCGGGCAGTCAATGAATACTTATTGAGCCTCATGGCCCAGACTGCTGTGTATTCTCTAGATCATTTCCTCTTCTTTCTGAGCACATAGATAGACTACATTTCCCAGCCTCCCTTGCAGTTAGGTGTGGTCAGGTGACTGAGTCCTGGCCAATGTAGTGTGGGAAGATATCATGTATGCTATTTCCAGGCTTGGCCTATAAAAACCTCTATGCCCTCTTGTTTTACCCCAGCATTGCTGGTTGAATGCAGAGCAGGCTGAGGCCCCAGAATAGGGTACTTAACCTCTGTGTCACAGATTCCTTTGGCAGTGCAATGAAGCCTATGGATCCCTTCTCAGAATAATGTTTTCAAATACATAAAATACATAGGATTACAAAAGGATGCAGTTACTTGACATACTGTTTCCAAAATATTTAAAAGAACACATTGGTAATATAATAATCTATATCTTTATTTATTATCACATTAAACAAAATAGCAGGTCTATTAACAACTATAATTTTAAAGTATAGATTAGCATAAAGGATATTTCAAGGATATCTAATTACAACATGTAATAGGACATGAAAATATATGAGATTTCTATTAGTGACAAAGTCACAGCTACTACTAGTACGATTATGGTTTACTGCCTATTTCCGTAATTGAAGAGAAGGCTAAATTGCAGTTAGAGTTAATATAAATATAGATGTAGCTTTTCCCATCTGTAGGGGGCACTTCTGGTGCCTGACACAGATCCCTTCACTGGGCAAATGTGCCCACCCCTGGCTGTGTGAGTGTTGGCTGCTAATGGCTCCCTACTACCCCAGAGACTTGTAGCCCATAGAAGCCACCTTGTTCCAGAAGTTAAAATACTGCCCTGCTTATCCCTAAACCCAGGCAGCCCACACCAATGACTGATATTGGTCAGCCTCCTCTTGCCCCAGGAGGAAGGAACTCCAGCTGCAGCAGCTACAATCCACACTCCAGGACCCCAGTGGACAGGCTGAAGCAGGTCTCCAGCTGAGACCACCTCTTTGTTCAGCTTATTCTCCTCTCTTCTGGAAGCCTCCCTCAATAAATCACTTACACAAGAATCCCCCATTTCAGGCTCTACTTCTAGGGAATCTAACCGAAACCACCCAAGTTCACAGACCCCTGAAATCTATCCACAGAACCTCCTGTGGACTTCAAGTTAAGAAATCTGAGCCTAAATGATTGCACGGAGCAAAGCCCCTTCCCACAGCCCCACAGTTGCATGTGACAGGAGCAATTCTTAAACATTCACTGTGCTAAGTACCTGAGATTTGGGAGATGTCTGTTTCAGCTGTCAGCCTAGCTTAACTCACAGAGGTACCTACTAAAGTAGTAACAGTCCAATTTCCGAATGGGCCAGGCATGGTTCTAAAGGAGTTAGGAAGATTATCTCATATGATTATTCTAATGCCTTAAGAAGCTGATGCTGTTATTATTATCCCTATTTTACAGAAAAGAAAATTGAAGCCCAAACAGGTTAACCAATTTGCCCAATGTCACAGAGTCCTGAAGTACAGGAGCTGGGATTTGGAACCCAGGCAACGTAACTCTAGAACAGGGGGTGTCCAATCTTTTGGCTTCCTTGGGCCGCATTGGAAAAAGAAGGATTGTCATGGACCACACGGAAAATACACTAACGATAGCTGAAGCTTTAAAAAAATCACAAAAAAGAATCCCATAACATTTTAAGAAAGTTTACAAATTTGTGTTGGGCTGCATTCAAAGCCATCCTGGACTGCATGTGGCCCATGGGCACGGGTTAGACAAGCTTGCTCTGTGCCAGGAGCTGAGCATGTGCCAGAGCCTGTGCCAGGAGCCGAGCATAGCCAGGAACTGAGGGCAGAGACTCTGTGGACCAGAAAGGCCACTGTCAGCTGAGGGAGCTGGATAGTAAACAAACACAAAAACTATTGAATAAAATGCAATTAGATAAAAAGTACCTAATGACAATTGTGAAATATGCTGTGAAGGAGGAGTAGAGGATACAGTGAAGACGCAGAACAGAAACACTTAAAGTTGGCCGGGCGCAGCGGCTCACGCCTGTAATCCCAGCACTTTGGGAGGCCAAGGCAGGAGGATCAACTGAGGTCGGAGATCGAGACCAGCCTGACCAACATGGAGAAACCCCTTCTCTATTAAAAATGCAAAATTAGCCAGGCATGGTGGCGTCGCCTGTAATCCCAGCTACTCGGGAGGCTGAGGCAGGAGAATCGCTTGAACCCGGTAGGTGGAAATTGTGGTGGGCCAAGACTGCGCCATTGCACTCCAGCCTGGGCAACAAGAGTGAAACTCCGTCTCAAAACAAAAAAAACAAGAAAGAGTTAATGTCTATGGGTGGTGGAGGTGGGCTGGTCAGGGAAGGATTCCTTAAGGATGTCGCCATTTGAGTTGAGACTTGGAGAAACACATACATTAGGCCCATAAGAGGTGGGTGAGTCAATGAGCCAGCTAGACAGAAGAGCACATGGAAAGACCCTGAGACTGAGGAAGAGCTCGGTGCCTTCAAGGAGCTACAGAGTCAAGTCAGTGTCCACTCCCTACAGATGAGTTAATTCCTTTGGGAGCTGATGTGTGTGTGTCTTCATCTCAGTCTCCAGCAGAGAACTGGGCCCACGGTATACTGGAGATAAATTCCCATAAGCTCCTTCTATGCACCAGGCCTTTTATTCCTTAAAAACCTCAAAACTGTGAGGTAGTGAGGTAGTATTCACCTGTCCCTACCTCACAGGTGGGGAAACTGAGGTTCAGAAAGGTATCTTGCTCAAGGAAACAAAATAGGAGTTAACATTTATAAAGCACTTACCACAAGCCAAGGGCTTTACAGAAATTAACTTGTTTAATCCCCCCCCCCGTAACTCTACAGGGTAGATGTTATTCCCATCATCCGTCTCTACAGAGGAGGCATCCAAGGCACAGGACGGTTCTAGAAATCCACCCAGACTGGCACGGTGGCTCATGCCTGTAATCCCAGCACTTTGGGAGGGCTGAGGCAGGAAGATCACTTGAGCTCAGGAGTTCAACACCAGCCTAGGCAACATAGCAAAACCTTGTCTCTAGTGGAAATTTTTTTAAAAAAAGAAATTAGCCGGTGTGGTGGTGCATGCCTGTAGTCCCAGCTACTCAGGAGGCTGAGGTAGGGGGACTGCTTCAGCCCAGGAGGTTGAGGCTACAGTAAGCTATTATCGCACTGTTGCACTCCAGCCTGGGCAACTGAGCAAGACCATGTCTCAAATAGAAAAAAAGAATCCACCCAAACTTACATAGCCAGTAAGTAACAGAGGAAGGATTCAAAG
Organism: Ateles fusciceps; assembly: GCA_036589455.1. Classification (NCBI taxonomy): domain Eukaryota; kingdom Metazoa; phylum Chordata; class Mammalia; order Primates; family Atelidae; genus Ateles; species Ateles fusciceps. Next base: position 349,943 of record JAZHEH010000847.1, read on the forward strand.
CAAAGCATTCTGGGATCTAAAGTCTGTATCCTAAACACAGGCTTGACTCCACTCAATAACAAGTAGCAGAGTAAGATTCCAAACCCAGAGCTGTCTGATTCCCAAGCCTCTGCCTCACCACTATGCCATATTGCCATGTTTACTGAATGAATGAATGCATGACTGAAAGCAGGCATGCAGGTGTGCACATATGCAGGGGCCGGGAGGCAGCCTAGGGAAGACATAAGAGCACATAGTTTTGGAATCGGCAGCCCTGGATTCCAATTTTGGTTCTGCCAAGGCTGGGGACAGAGTAAGATGACCGAGACACTCACTTCAGGGGCAAAATTTACCGGGCTGCCAAAAAACTCAGTGAACAAGAGAAATAATATTTTAATGCAATATTTTGAAAAGTCAAAATTAATGCAAAAATAAATTCTTGATGAACAACCTATGAAGAGGATTTTTAATAAAGCCTGGATCGGACCCTGCACTTGGATCCTTTACTCACTCACCTCACCCCGCTGGGCCTCTAGGACCTCGGGTGCATGCATAGCTTTACCTTTCTGTGCCTCAATTTCATCTGTAAAGTGGAGATAATAATTCTCACCTCCTGAAGTTGCTGTGGGCCAGGCACGGTGGCTCACACCTGTAATCCCAGTACTTTGGGAGGCTAAGACAGGCGGATCACGAGGTCAGGAGTTCGAGACCAGCCTGGCCAGCATGGTGAAACCCCATCTCTACTAAAAATACATAAATTAGCCAGGCATGGTGGTACGTGCATGTAGCCCCAGTTACTCAGGAGGCTGAGGCAGAAGAATCACTTGTACCCTGGAGGCTGAGGTTGCAGTGAGCCGAGATTACACCACTGCACTCCAGCCTAGGCAGCAAAGTGAGACTCCATCTCAAAAAAAAAAAAAGAAGGAAGGAAGTTGCTGTGAAAACTAAGTGAGAGACAACATGTGAACGTGTTTAGCCTTGATGATGATGACGATGATGACGACGACGGGGTGATGGCGGCAGTGGCGAAGAGGAGGAGGAGAATGACTTTGTCCGTCAGAACTGAGTGTGCTACATGCATATCTCCCAGGCTTATTTTTGCCTACACAAGAGTATGTGTGAGACAAAGTTCTATACTTTTTAGAGCCACTTCCCTGGGAACCTGAAACCCCAGGTGGGAGGAGGAGGGAAAGGGCTGGGCAAGCCTTCAAACCAAGAAAATGCCCTTTTTTGGTCATGTGAGCTGAAGGATGCCCACTTTCTGGTGCCTTTGGAAGCTGTGCCAAGGACTCCTCACAGGGAGAAAAGCAGCCTTTCCGTAGAGCCCTGGAAGATTCTGGGGAACCGACTGTGTACAGCCAGAACACGGGCAGCCACACAGCCCAGGGCAATGAGCGCTACTGTGCTGGAAGGAAGCGCACTCCTCTGTCCATCTCCATCCACCTGGCCTGCTGCATCCTATCAGTCTTTCTCCCCCATGTCCCATGCTCCTGATGTCTGATCCCAGCCTTCAGGCCAGGAATCCCAGTGTTCTTCAGCACCTTCCCTCCCTCCCCACCTCCTTACACATCTATAGCCCATCAATCACCAACGCCAGTCTCTTGGGCTCTCTTTATAGCTCTTGAACCTGCCGTCTCAGACCCTCTGCCACTCCTCCTACACCCCTCCCATCTGTCTCCCCTGCCTGCAGCCTGGCTCTTACAACTGCTCCTGCACACAGCGGCTCAGCAAGCTTACTTAACCCACAAGCCCGTGGCCTCACCCCTTGCTTCCAATCTTTGCAAGGCTTCCTACTGTGCTCAAAATAAAACCCTAGCTACTTAGCATGGCCTTCAAGGCTCTTCAGATCCTTGCCCAAGGTGGTCTGGATGGGGTATACCAGCAGCTTGCAGGTGAAGGGTGAAGGCTGAATCGCTGTGGCTGGGAGGCTACTGCTTCTAGGCCAGTGCCTCTCATAATGCAGTCCGTGACCCCCACCCAACATCCTCATCACCCACAAGCTCAGAAATACAAATTCTCGGGCTCTGGCCCAATCCACTCATCAGAACTGGAAGGGAACGAGCCTAGGAATCTGTGTTTTATACTCCAGATTCTCACTAAAGTCTGAGAAACACGTGTTCAGCAGACAGAGAGAAAAGCTAGCTCCCTCTTGAAACTGTTCCCAGCCTGCTCAACCCCCTAGGAGCCTTGAATATTTTCCTTTCAGCACCAGGGGCCCTCCCTGAATCAAGGCCCTGCTGGGGAAATGCAGAAAGCATTCCTGCTCCTCTGACCACGCACCGTCTCTGGACCCACACCTCCGGGTGAGGGTCTAGAGGATGGCTCTGGCCCTGCTTGGGGGAAGGGAGCAGTCACGGGGGCTGGGGGTGGAACAGGGAGACTCTTCTTGATTTCATTCGGATTAACTTTCGTCAGCAGGGTTAAAAATAAGGCTGGTGTTTCTGGGATAGAAGCAGGGCTATCACCCAATAGAGCCACTTCTAAAAGCACCCGCCCCACCCCGGCCTCCTTTCCCCACCTCCCCTCGCGGTCCCTTCACTGCTTGGATGTTTCCCAGTTGTCTCCACCAGGCAGTGGTGGCTTCATGAGGCCAAAGGGGGGACACTCACCAGACTTGCCCCAACTCCAGGCCTTTGCTTAGGCTGTTCCCCCACCTGGAAGGCTCTTTCCCCCTCCTGCTGCGATCCTGACCTTAAAGAGTCAGTTCACGACCCACCTCTATGTCTTGGTTCATTCATTTAATACAACTTTATGGAGTTCCTGCTATGTGCTAGGCACTTTTCCGGGCACTGAGGACACAGAGGACACAGAGGACACTGAGGACACAGAGGCAAACTGACCATCCAAAAATCCCTTTTACGGCCGGGCACAGTGGCTCACTGCCTGTAATCCCAACACTTTGGGAGGCTGAGGCAGGAGGTTCACGTGAGGCCAGGAGTTTCAGACCAGCGTGGGCAACACAGCAAGACCCCAACTCTGTCTTAAAGAAAACAAAGCAAAACAAAAGGAATAAAGAAAGAAAGAAAACACAAATCCCTTTCAGAGGTTACATTCCAGTGCATGGGTCAGCAGATTACAGTGGTAGGCTAAACCCAGCTGCTGTCAGCTTCTGTAACACCCTTGAGCTAAGAATGGCATATTTTTGAATGGTTAGAAAAAAACAAAAGCAAAGCCAGGAGTGGTGGCTCATGCCTGTAATCCCAGCACTTTGGGAGGCTGAGGCAGGTGGATCACTTGAGACCAGGAGTTCAAGACCAGCCTAGCCCACATAGCGAAACCCCATCTCTACAAAAAGATACAAAAATCAGCTTGGCACAGTGGTGTGCACCTGTAGTCCCAGGTACTCGGGAGGCTGAGGCAGAGAATCACTTGAACCTGGGAGGCAGAGGTTGCAGTGAGCCGAGACTACACCACCGCACTCCAGCCTGGACAACAGAGCTAGACTCTGGCTCAAAAAAACAAAAGTAATATTTTGTGACACATGAAAATTATATGAAATCCAGATATCTGTGACCCTATAAACAAAATTTTGTTGAAACACAGCTATGCTCATTCATATTGTCTAGAGTTAAGTAGTTGCCATAGAAACCATATGACCTACAAGTACCAAAATATTTACCACCTAGTCCTTTACAAAAGTCTGCCCACCTCTGTTCTAATGTATTCACTCAACAAATGTCTCTTCTACTATTATTATGAATAATATTAATCTTGGTTATTTGTGGAGCACTCTGTAACCAGCCTTATGCCATGGCATCCTGTGTAAACACATATGACCTCAGAGAGGTGGAGGCACATTCTCAAGGTCACACACTAGAAAGTGAATCTGCCCAAGCTCTTACCAGTGACACCAAGCTGCTTTCTTCCTGGTGCCACCTCTGAGTCAGGACCATCATGTGCTGGGACCAAGGATGGGAATGAACAAGACCCAGCAGTCGCCCGGGGAGCTTGCAGCCCAATGCAGCCCTGCCAGGTCAATCAAGCAACATTTCTGGAAGTCCATGGATGGGCAGGGGCTCAGAGCAAAGCCTATAAACCACATGGTGGAGTGGCAAAGAGGGGCTAACTCTGGCCAGGCTGCCTGGGCACAGACCCTGGCTCTGCTCCTCATCACCTTGAGCTCGGTCTCCTCATCTGTAAAATGAGAATAATAAGGGCACGCATCTCTAAGGAATGGTGTAAGGATTAAATTTAGTTACAGTCACGTGGCTCAGAACACAGGAAGTGCTACCTAAGGGCTTGTTACATAAAATGAGAAGTACAGTTTTATCCTGGACAACACAGTGAGACCCCCAAAAAATAAAATAAAAACAGGAGCTGGGCCTGGTGGCTAATGGTCCTTGCTACTTGGAGGTTGAGGTGGGAGGATTGCTTGAGCCAGGGAGGTCAAGGCTGCAGTGAGCTATGATTGTGCCACTGCACTCCGGCCTGGGTGACAAAGCAAGACCCTAACACAGAAAAAAAAAAAAAAAAGGAAAAAAAAAGAAAAGCCATGGTGATTTGGAGGAGACTGAAACAAAAATCCTGAATGTCCTAAATGCCACTGAATTGTTCACTTTAGAATAATAATAAAAACAATAATAAATCCTTCAGCCCAGGAATCCCATGGTAGGTTTGGAGGATGGGAGCAGATAATCAGTGTCCTTGGCTCAGGCCATTGCCAGCCTCTCTGGAGGCTGCCGAGGTGGTTACAGGGAAAGTGCTGCCCAGCTTCTTCCTGAGGTGGAGATGCTTCCAATGCCACCGCCCCACCCTCTCCCGAAATAGCCCCTCCCCCCGGCTCTGGCTGGTCATGGCCATTTCCCCCAGAACAATCATGGTCAGGCTAATCTAGAGGAAGGACCACAGCTGGGTGTCCAGCACTGGCACAGAGAGCTCCCTATGAGAAAGCCCTCTCCGCCCCCAAGGTTGCAGGTGCAGTCAGGGAGCCCTGACCGATGGGATCTTCCTCTCCCCACCCAGGACTCTATTCATTCTCATTCGGCAAATGTGTGCTGAGCCCCTGCTATGTGGAGCCCAGATCTGGGTGCTAGAGACATGTACAGTGGTCAACGAGGCAGGCAGTGCCCTACTGGAAAGCCCCTCACAAGAGGGGTTAAGGGCACAAACTCAAGTCCAATTCGTAGCACCATCATCTAGATATCTGACCTTTGCTCTCTGCCCTCAGTTTCTGCAATGCTGAAATAGGGATAAGAACTAAACTCACAAAATTACTGGGAGTCTGAAATGAGATAGCACAAATGTGCTTAGCATAAACAGAATACGTATCAAATATTAGCTAGCATTATTATTAGTGTTTTTGTTACTCTTAGAACAATGCTTACAAGCATTCACTTCCAAAATTCTATCATTTGCCAACAAATGGATGTGTCACGTAAACATCATTTCAGGGTTCGCCCACAGTGTAGCATGCATCAGTACTTCATTCCCTTTTATTGTCAATATTCCATTGTGTGGATACGCCATATTTTGTTTACCTGTTCAATAGTTGATGGACATTAGGGTTGTTTCCACTTTTTGGTTATTATGAACAATGCTGCTATGGACATCTGGGTACAGGTTTTTGGGTGGACATGTTTTCATTCCTCCTGAGTATATACCTAGGAGCAGAACTGCTGGGTCCTGTGGTAACCCTATGTTTAACTTTTGAGGATCTGCCAGACTGGTCTTGAGATGGCTGTACCACAAAAAAAATCAAAAAAAAAAAAAATCAAAAAATAAAATAAAATAAATAAATAAAAGAGATGGCTGTACCATATTATGTTCCATCAGTAACACGTGAGAGTTCCAGTTTCTCCACATCCTCCCTAACACTTGATATCATCCATCATTTGATTGCAGCCATACTAGAGGTCTGGGAAGTGCCGTCTCATTGTGGTTTTGATGTGCATTTCCCTGATAGCTAATGACGTTGAACATCTTTCTATGTGCTTAACGGCTGCTTGTATATCTTCTTAGGATAAATGCCTATTTAGATCCTTTGCCTGATTTTAACGGGAATTTTTTGCCTTTTTATTATTGAGTTGTAAAACTTCTTTATATATTCTAATGCAAGTCACTTATCATATATATGATATGCAAATATTTTTCCCATTCTCTGGGCTTTTTCACTTTCTTGATGGTGTCCTTTGAAGTACAAATGTTATTTCATTTTAATGAAGTTCAACTTAGCTATCTTTTGTCACTTGTGCTTTGGGTGTCATAACTAAGAAGGTTTTGCCTAATCCAAGGTCACAAAAATTTACTCTTATATTTTCATCTAAGAATTTTATGGTTTTAGTTCTTATACTTAGTTCTACGAACATTGTTTCTAATAAGAAAAAATGGGAAATAACCTAAGGGCTCATCCCACCTTATGAGGTAGGCACCACCACCGTTTTATAGATGAGGAAACTGAGGCACAGGGAGGCTAGGTCATTTGCTCATTCTTGTTATAATGAAAGTAATAATGAAGGCAGACGTGGGCCCTGCCCTTGAATGATGTAGAGTCTGCTAAGACAGACAAGACAAAGTAGAAAGTCTTCAGTGCAGAACAGGACTATGGGGCAGGAGAAAGCCCATGGGGTAGGTTGTTCATAATTTGTATTTTATTATTTCTATATTGTAAATATAAGATATACTGTATTTACGGCTGGGCGTGGTGGCTCACGCCTATAATCCAAGCACTTTGGAGGCCAAGACGGGCGGATCACCTGAGGTCAGGAGTTCAAGACCAGCCTGACCAACATGGTGAAATCCCGTCTTAAATAAAATAAATAAATAATAAATAATAAATAAAAAAATTAAAAAAAGAAGATATACTGTATTTACTATAAAAATAAAATGGCTTCCTCAAAGAAAATTTTGGAAAATGAGCATTTTTAAAAAAATAAAATATTGCTATTAACATTTTGGTCTTGTTCTCTTTTAAAGAGACAGAGTCTCACTCTGTGGCCCAGGCTGGGGTGCAGTGGTGCAATCATAGCTCACTGCAACCTTGAACTCCTGGGCTCAAGTGATCCTCTCATCTCAGCCTCCCAAGTAGCTCAAATTACAGGGGCACGTCACTGTACCCGGTTGACATGATGGTATATTCCAAGTTGGTTAGGAATGCAGCTGCATGACTGTGGGTAACTTACTGAAATTCTCTGTGCTTTGATTTTTCCATCTGTAAAATGAGGTTATGAAGAGCCCCTATCTCATAGGCTTGCAGGGATTAGAGACAGAACGGACCAGCAGAAAGCATTTGGAACAGGGCCTGGCACACAGCAAGCTCGATGCAGATTTTTCTAGTTGAGGTGAGGAGTCAGAGTGGTGTTGAGGATTCTGACGTTGGGCGGCTGTGACAGTCCTCAGGCCTCATGTGGAACCTCTCCATCTGGGAAGCTCCACCAAAATCCCCCCAGCCTCCAGCTGGAGCAGAGCCTCCTCCAGTGCGGGAGTGGGTGTGTGAGCTCTCAGCCTAGAAGATGGGGCAAAGTAGCAAGAGTTGCTGCTTATCAGCTGGGCATGGCAGCTCACACCTGTAATCTCAGCACTTTGGGAGGCCGAGGCAGGTAGATCACTTGAGGTCAGGAATTTAAGACCAGCCTGGTCAACATGGTGAAATCTTGTCTCTACTAAAAATACAAAAATTAGCCAGGTGTGGTGGCGCATGTCTGTAATCCCAGCTACTCGAGAGGCAGAGGCAGGACAATTGCTTGAACTCAGAAGGCAGATGTTGCAGTGAGTAGAGATCGCACCACTGCACTCCGGCCTGGGCAACAGAGCCAGGCTCTGTCTCAAAAAAAGAAGAAGAAGAAGGTGTTGCTGCTTACTGAGAGCTAACTATGTGCCAGACACTCAGCCGAGGGTGTCAGCTGAATAATGGCCCTAAAGATATTTCGTTCTGGTGCCTGGAACCCATGGATGTTACCTTCTGTGGCAAAGAGGGGTTTGCAGGTACAATTAAATTAAGGATCTTGAGATAGGGAGATCATCCTGGATTAGACAGGAAGGCCCTACATGTAACTACAGGTGTCCTTATAAGAGGGAGCTTTTCATAACAGAAGAGGAGAAGCCGACGTGATGATGGGCGCAGAGACGGGTGTGATGTGTTTTGAAGACAGAGGAAGGTGCCATGAGCTCAGGAATGCAGGGGGCCACTGGGGTTGAAAAGGCAAGGACCGAGATCTTCCCCTTAGAGCCTCCAGAAGGCAATCTGACTTTAGCCTTCCAACCTCCAGAACTGGAAAAGAATAAATCTGTATTGTTTTAAGCCACCAAGTTTGTAGTAACCTGTTGCTGCAGCAACAAAACCAAACCAAACAACCTGTGTGATCTCGTGTCGTCCTCAAGACGATCCACTTCACAGGGGAAGAAACGCAGGCTCAGAAAGTCATTTGCCCACGGCTCATAGCTGGTAAGTCCAGAGCTGGCTTGAGCCCAAACCCAGGTCTCCCTGGCCCCAAAGCCTTTGCTGACCCCTGCATCTGTTGCACCGCTTCGGCTGCACCATGGGGCCCAGCAGCTGTGGTTGCCACAGCCCAGCCTCGTCCTGCAGGGGCATCGAGAGGCCCCCGCGTTATATATTCCTGACATTCCTGCTGCCTGTCTGAGAGGGCCCGGGACTGCGTTACCAGCACGTTCCCCACATCCTTCACATCCCACTAGAAAGTCTGGCCCTTGGGGGCTAGCATCACCCAGAGGTCCGGCTGTACTTTAGCGACCAATGAAATGACAGGGAGGGGAACCTCAGGCCTTGCTCCTCCCCCACTAACCAACAGAGGAGTGGACCCTGCAATTCAACCTGGATCTTGCTGCCTGCCATCAAAGAGGCTTCCAGCTCCAAAACCACACAAGGAAACTTCCTTTTCAAAATATCTATGCCTGATTTTAAAATTTTACAAACTACAGAAACCATCATATTAAAGCAACAGCACACTGAAGTAACTTCGCTAACACAATAGCTGTTTCAGTTTTTGAGCCTTCCTTGTCTGTCCAGGTGTACATCTACTATTTTTTCCTTTTTGGGGGGGGTGCCCTTCATTTATAACACAATGTACACATCTATTTTTTATCAGGGCCATGAATACAATAAACACTCCATTTTTGAGGCATGGTGGTCAACAGCATGGAATCTGAAGTCACGTTATGTGGGTGTGAATCCCTGACTTCCTAGCTTTCACCCAGAAAGTCACTTAGCCCCTCTGTGCATTGATTTTTCTCTTCTTAAAAGTGAGAGGTGGCAGGCAGATTTCTCAGATGGCTCCTGTATTCCCATCCTAGTGTAATTCCTTCCCCTCGAGTGTAGGCTAGACCTAGTGACACGCATCTAATGAACAGACTATGCGAAAGTCACGGGACATTACTTCCATGATTTGTTAAGACTATGACTTCTCTGCAGCAAGCTGCCATGTTGGAGAGGAACTGAGCCCCTCAGTCTCATAGGCTGCAAGAAACTGGATCCTACCAATAACCACATGTGTGAGCTTGGAATGGATCTTTCCCTGGTGGAGCTTTCAGATGAGACCACAGCCCTGGCCAGTACCTAGACTGCAGCCTGAGAGAGACCCTGAGCCAGAGGACTCAGCCACCATGCCCTGATAACTGACGTGCAGAACTGTGAGACGACAAATGTGTTGTTGTTTTAAGCTGCTCTGTGTGGGGATAATTTGCTATGCATTGATGGGTAACTAACACAGTGGGGGATAATCATGCCTACATCATAGGGTAATGAAAATTAAATGAGGTAGTGGCCACAAAGGGCTAAGAACAGTGCTTTGCAAAGAGTAAGCACTACAGAAGTGTTAGCTGTTCCTACCATACTTTTATAATTTATTCACTTAAGTAATTTTCCATGTTTCCATATACTGACATTTATCATTTAATTGTTCAACCATTTTTTTTCTTTAAAAATCTAGCATCTACATATTTTTGTGCTAGTGATACCCTTTCTGGGAATGTGACCGACAGATATACTCAAATTGTACAAAATGACACATGTATGAGTCCCAGATGACTTCTGGAAAATCTTGTCCCCATCTCCATCATTCACTTATTTATCTGGTGAACTCCTACACATCCTTCAGGACCCTACCCCAGGATAGTTTACTCTGACTGCCAGCTCTCTGCTCTTACCGTCTCCTGCACTTAGCTGCCAGGTGACTTTGCCTTTCTGTGATTAGTCTGTGAGCTTCACAGTATTTATTGTAACACTGTAATAGCTAAAGAGTGGAAACAAAGCGAAGTCCAGCAGTAGGGGAGCTGGTTAACTAAATTACGGCATAGCCATTTGAAGGAGTATTATGTAGCCAATACTAGGAATAAGATTGCTCTTTATGTATGACCAAGAGTGAATTCCAAGATACGTTAAGTCAGGAAGCAAGGTTTAAAAGAATTTCTACTGTATGTAACACTTGTGTAATCAGACAACCTGTTTGCTCTTCTATATATAGACTATTTATGGAAAGATAGGTAAGAAACTTACAATACAGGTTGCCCACTGGGAATGAGGTGGAAGGGAGGAAGACAGATAGACACACACACACACACACACACACACACACACATACACACACACACACAGACATTTCGGCTGGGTATTCTCCTTTGCCTTATCTCCTACCCTTGCCCTATCTTATCCATTCCCTACCCAGCTCTGTGCCCAGGGAGATGGTCTCTATAGCCTGCATCACCAGCACCCTTGCTCCCTGGCTTCCAGTGTGTCCCTCCAACTGGGGGCTCCAGCAAGAGGCCGGAGAGGGCTTGGGTGTCTATTCCACTTCTCTCTCTTCCCACCTGGCTCCCTCCTCCACATCTGCAGCTCTCCCCTGCCCTCCACCACCACCGTCCACAGCTGGACCTCTCACTCCCCCACCCCCAACCTCCACAGCTGCAGCCCTCACCCACCCCACCCCTACCCTCCACAGCTGCAGCTCTCACCCACCCCACCCCCACCCTCCACAGCTGCAGCCCTCACCCACCCCACCCCCACCCTCCACAGCTGCAGCCCTCGCCCACCCCACCCCCCACCCTCCACAGCTGCAGCTCACCCACTCCACCCCCACCCTCCACAGCTGCAGCCCTCGCCCACCCCATCCCCACCCTCCACAGCTGCAGCCCTCGCCCACCCCACCCCCACCCTCCACAGCTGCAGCCCTCACCCACCCCACCCCCACCCTCCACAGCTGCAGCCCTCGCCCACCCCACCCCCCACCCTCCACAGCTGCAGCCTCACCCACCCCACCCCCCACCCTCCACAGCTGCAGCTCACCCACCCCACCCCCACCCTCCACAGCTGCAGCTCTCACCCACCCCACCCCCCACCCTCCACAGCTGCAGCCCTCACCCACCCTAACCACCCCTGTCCCTGCTCCAGTCATCACACCATTTCCCTCTCCCCCCACCCCATGTCCCTTCAGACCTGGGGCATAACAGTTCCCACGGCTGCTAGCCCTGGATGCCTTAACATACCTTGCTAATTTTTCTGCCCACATCTCTGCAAATAGCACCTTCATTAAACTCTCCCCAATTAAACCCTTGGGATAGACCCTTTCCTGCCAGGACCCAGACTGATACAACCCTTCTGGATATTCTGAAGGTGCATAAGTTATACTCACTTCAAAATAAATAAATAAATATTTTAAAAACCTCACATCTATTACTACTAGGACTTTTAGAGGTCTGGTTTAATTTATTCCTTACAACAACCCTAAGGGCCAGGTCTTATTATGTCCACTGAATAGGGAAACTAGGCCCCCTCTGGGGGCAGCCACACAGCCGGGAAGCTGTGAGTTGGGGATGGAACGGCAGTCTACCTGATTCTAAAGGCTGTGCGAAGCCTCATCACTAGCACTCTTGCCCACTGGCTTCCAGTGTGCACAGTGACTGGGGGACCCCAGCAAGAGGCCAGAGAGGGCTGGCTGTCTATTCCCATTCTATCTTACGGCAGGATGGCCCTAGGAGAGATTCCAGTCTATCTCCTGCCTACGAAGCAAGAAGAAGAGGGCAAGGCCTGGGTTAAAGCCCACGTTTTCCAGGCTGGTCTTGTTCTATCGAATGTTCTCTAATGCCTTCTTAAAGCATCTTTTACTGGAAGGCATGACTAGAGAGGTAGGCAGGGGCGATATAAATATAAATATAAATATAAATATATATATATATATATATATATATATATATGACCACCTGCTGTGCCAAGTGGTTGACCATGTAGATGCTGGGTGCTGGGAAAGATCAAATGGACAGAATAGCAACAGTGGTTGGTGGGGATACCTGGGGGACTCAGGGAGGCTGCTAGTTATAAACCAGTATAGACTATTTTAATATTTAATAATTGGCATGACAGTACCTACTGTGGTGCCCAGCTAGATGCCAACCCTGGATGTAAATTTTCCTTCTTATGCTCCATCTGGTCCAGAAACTCTCCCCCAGAGGCCACCCCCAGGAGATCTGGTCTTGACCTTCTGCTTAAGACCCACAAAGTGCCTTTCCTAGTGCCTGAAGGATGAGATGGAAATGCTTTAATTTCCGTCTCATCTTCTGGGTCCCACAAGGGCCAGAAGCTTCACTGCTGTGTGTCTGTCAGCAGAGAGAGAGGCTGCCACAGAGCAGGACTATTTATCTGAAAATATTTAGGCTCACCAGGAATGTGCTGGATAAATGTTTCATTATATGAATCACACATACTTGACTATGAGACTCACAGAGCTGGACAGACCCTCAGAAATGATCTCATCTCCTTTAAGTCCAACACAGTAACAAGAAGGGGAAACTGAGGCCCAGAGAAGTCTGTGTGATCGTTTTCCATCACTGAAAGTTAGTCATTGTGATTGTTACTCTGTTATAGACATACTGGAAGGGTCATGTACTATGTGACAGGCCCCTTTGTAAGTACTTGTGCATATCATGTCACTTTACCTGAACAGCAGCCTTATGAGAAAATTACTATTATCACCCTCAGTGTACACGTGAGAAAACTGGGACTCAGCATTTCAATAACTTGCCCAAGGACACACAGACACCAACGGATGGGACGTCAGTCTGGGTGCCCAGGAGGTGCTCATGGAAGCCTTGGGCAGTCGAGCTGACACAAAAACGTGATCACGTACCACGGATTAACAGAGAGTAAAACCAACCCCAGCCCCCGTCCAGCCTCTTGCTTGGGGAACCTGGGGGCTTCAGGTGGCTTAGAAGTAGTGAACATTTCTTTCAGGAAACAGAGACAGGTGGAAGGTCCTGCCACCCTCTCCAGAGGGCCACAACTGTCACTGTGCTCCCAGGAGGGGGACAAAGTCTGCTGGAAAAAGGCCTCACCATCTGCCTACTCTGTCCCCTGGGTATAACCCAGCAAGAGGATGATGAATCCCCTGGGACTCATCACCATCATCCTCAACCTCATCAACACCACCACTCTGAATAGGCAATACCTGCTGCACACCTACTAGGTGCCAGGGACTTGCATGTGTTTTCTCAATTAATTCTCACAATATTCTCTAAAGTAGGTATCACTATCCCCACTTCGAAGGTGAGAAGGTATGTAACCCATCCAATCCACACAGCTGGGCTTACACCAAAATAAGAAGATGGAAGCATTAGTTACCACTGGAGTCAGACAACCTGGTTTCAAGCCCCAGCTCCCCCACTTCCAACTTGCGTGACCTTTGCCGACTCAAGGAACCTCTCCCAGTCTCAGTTTCCTCATCTGTAAAATGAGTTACTAATAGCACTTAGCTATACTAGCAGCTACTTCTTGTAAGGGTTATGGAAATTGTGGTATGTGAAGAGTCTATTCATTCAGTTGTGACAAGTATTTACTAGGCACTTAATAGACCCTTTCCTGCCAGAACCCAGACTGATACAACCCTTCTGGATGTTCTGAATGTGCATATAGTATACAGTATATATGTATATTCAGTATATAGTTTATATGTATGTGCTGTGCTGGGCTAATCTTGGGAGACCATTGTGAGCAGGAGAGACTCGCCTTCTGGAGCTTACAGACCAGCTCAGCATTGTGCCAGCACATAGCAGGCACCCCATGAATGTTAACTGGTATTTTTTGTTATTATTACTTAGTGGATTTCTTCCCAAGGGTCAGGCTCCACCCTGCAACTCGCTTGCCCAGGAACCTGCTGACTTAGCTTCGGTGTGCTCTGCCCCTGCCCTACCCCACCCAGGAGCCAGCCTGCAATGGCATCTTACGAGGCCCCAGTCGGCAGACATCTCCTGCCTAAATAAGGACAAGGCGCCCAGGAGAGCTTTCTGTGAGCCGGAGGAATGTGACAGCTGAGTCCTCCCAGCCCAGCGGCCTCCTCCGCCTCCGGCCCCTCCCCAGGTGGGGGCTCGGCTAGGGCATTCCAGCTTCTCCTAGAGCAGCCCCCAGTGTCACTGACACCCACTCGCTCCCTACCCCAGGCTGCTCTAAAAACTGATAAGGAGCTCTGGGAAGGAATTCCAGGCAGCTCCATTTGTTCCTGGGGGCTGGCGACCCTGCTGTCACAGGGACAGGAGAGGAAGAAGCCACCAGGAGGGGCCAAACTCAGCCTTCCTCTGGACAACTGCATCCCTTTGTTCAAAACACACTTCCAGAGATTGCATTTGGCCCCAGGCACCATGCCAGGTACTGGAGGTCCAGAGGAGATTCCGACCCTGTTGCCTTATCCCATCACAGCAGTCACTGGGCCAAGTCTTTGAATCCTGGTGTGGGGCAGGGTGGGTGGAAGTCATATCTACTCATGAGGTCAGGAAGACCTCTTAAGAGAAGTTCTTGCTGAGGTAACAGTTGATGATGTGCATTCAAAACCCAACCAGGCTTCTCCGCAGCTCTGTGACCTTGAATGAGTCACTTTACAGCTCGGTCCCTCTATTTCCCATCTGTGAAATGGGGGATGATAATAGCATCAATTTCATAGGGTTGGAGGGACTGGTATTTGAGGAGTAAGAAGCCATATTTTAGAGCCTTGTTTAAGGTGGCCAGAGAGTTTGTCATTCAAACTAGGGCATGTGAGAGTGAAAGGCAGGCTGCTCATAATTACACCTAGTATGAGCCAGGACAGTCCCAGGCGCAGAGGGCTGTGCGGCCAATCCTGGCCTTGACCACACCAAGGAGCCAAAGGTCAGTGACCGTGTCTCTTTCATCTTTGCAGCAATGAACACCACACTCAGAGTACAGTAGGTGCACATGACGGGTGTGGAGGTTTTGTTTTAAACAAATCTGACCTTTGGATTTCCCAGGAAGAGTAAGTGCCCATATGATGAAGACATTTAAACTCAAGACCTGAGCTAGAGCCCAAGCAAAAATTACGGAATGTAATGCACTAGTTAAGGGATGTGTATTGAGCCCTTCATGTGGGTCCATGCCTGGCCCCTGGGGTGCTGGGACCAAGGGGAAAGAGGTGTCATGAGGTAGCAAAACAAACAGGTGAAGGATTCCATTCCCAGTGACCAACCCCGGTTAGCTGAATAACGAGGAGGGGGTTTGGAGACAGGGCCCGTGGCGTAGAAAAGACACCATCAGGGAAGGATAAGGTCTCAGGTGGGCCTGAGGGATGTGCTGTCCATGAGAACAGATGCAGTTGGAGAGAAGGCACTCAGGGGAGGGGCAGGGGAATGGCCTGGACACTGGCGGCGGGGTGAGCAGTAGAGGGGCCATGCTGAGTAGAGTGGCTTATGTCATGGTAGCCACATGCCAGGGGCAGTCCCTTCCCCACCCCTTACACACAGGCTGATGTGTGGCAACCCACACGACTCTACTTCCCACAGCAGTAAAACCAAGCTTCGCCCTTCAGGGTTGCCCAGAGACCGGATGACACAATGCCTGTGAAGCTCCCCTCAGTTCATGGCATGTTGCAAAAGTAGGAAGAAAATGTCTTGAGGGAGGAGTTCTGTCTGTTTCATTCATTGGTGAATCCCCAGCACCCACCACACAGAGTCTGGCTCAGAAGAGATGCTGAATACAAATTGGCTGAATGAATAAACAGTAGCTATTACTATCATCACCATCATCACCATATAGTGATAGGGTCTGTCCTAGCTGGAGCAGAGGAGGATTAAAAAAGGAAATTTCCATAGACTAGGAAACAGGCCTAGACAGGTGAAGGGATATGCCCAAGGTCATGTTGCCAAAAGTCACAGAACAGGAACCGGCTCCCCATCTGAGGCTCCTCAACCCCGCCTCCTTCCCTCCCTCGTCCTGCCTGCCTTCTGCAAGCCTCTGCTGGGCCTACTAAGTGCAGATGTTGGACAGTGCCACAGGGATAGAAAGAAACTTAAAACCAAAGGTTTAGCCATAAGGAGCTGATAGACCAGCAGAGAAGACAGAGGAGAACAATCCAATCTGGAGCGGTTCAGAGTTCTCAAATAGAGTACACAGAGCAAACAGGGGGAGCTGGAAAACTTCCCGAAGATGAAACCGCTGAGCTACAGCCTGAAGCCGAGATGAGGACACAAGCCGTGTGCGCAGTGCTGTGCCAGAGCTCTCATGCAAGCTCTCGCCTGCTCCAGAGAGTTCTGCTCGTAAGTCCTCCCAGCTCTGCACTCAGAGACTGCCTTTCACTGCTAGCCTGAAATCAGCCATGGCGGCAGAATTTACACCACGGAAACTGGCAAACTTTAGGAAGCTATTGAATCAGCATACAATGTCTCACAAGAGACATTAACTAGAAGAAAGTTAACTGTCTCTGCAAATTCAAACCCTTATGTTTCTTTCACCTCTGCCCTGGACAATTTCTGTGACTATCCCTTTAAAAAACAGATGATTAGCTCTCTTGACAAAAAGCTCCATCTCGACAAAAAGTTTTCCATCTACGACTACAAGATGCCCCTCCCCTGTTTATCATGGGATAGTTCTCACAGTGGGTCTCGGGCAGCATCTGTGTATAAATGAAAACCTGTAATTTGTTCTACTAAGGAGTTGAGGACTCTTCCAGGCTGTACATGAGTGTTCTCTTTTCTCCCAGCATGTAATTCTTAGAAAATGGCAAAGTCGGCTGGGCACGCGGCTCACACCTGTAATCCCAGCACTTTGGGAGGCCAAGATGGGCAGATCATTTGAGGTCAGGAGTTCAAGACCAGCCTGGCCAACATGGTGAAACCATGTATTGCATGGAGGTGCACACCTGTAATCCCAGCTACTCAGGAGACTGAGGCAGGAGAATCACTTGAACCCAAGAGGTGGAGGATGCCAGTAAGCCCAGATTATACCACTGCATTCTGGCCTCGGTGACGGAGTGAGACCCTGAGGAAAAGGGGAAAAAAGGGAAGAAAGGGAAGAGGAAGAGGAAGGGGAATGGCAGGGAAAGAGAAGGTACAAAAAGAAAGAAGAAAATGGCAAAGTCTTACTTTAAATTCTGAGGCTGTCGTCTTATTTTCTACTACTATATGAGCTGCTCAGTCAGAGAAGAGAGGAAAGGGTGTTTTAAATAAGGAAACAGCAAGAGCTCTCTCTCTCTCTCTCTCTCTCTCTCTCTCTCTCAACACACACACACACACACACACACACACACACACATACAGTGTTTAGGAAACTGAGAAAAGTTCAGGCTGACAACAGCATGAGTAAATAGAGAGCCAGGATGGGGCAGGTGATAAAGGTTCTTAAAAGCCACGTTCATTGAGTGTGGCTGAAACCAGTCAAAGCTCACCAGCCAGTCTCCTCTTCCTTCCGGGCACATACCTAGACGGTTTCCCCACCGCCCTTGCAGGAAGGTATGGTCATGTGACTGGCTTCTGGCCAATGGAATGTGAGAGGATACGCCGTGTGCCTACTTCCTGGCCCAGCCAGGAGGAGCTTCCATGTGCATCCTTCTGTGTGCTTTCCCCTTTCGCCAGCTCAATGCAGAAGACCATAATGACCCTGGAAGCCACGTGCAGAAGGTGAAAGGGGCTACAAGGTGAGAGGAGCCTTGGTCCCCCTAAATCATTGCTTGGATGACACTGAGCAAGAAAAACGTTGCCAGGCCAGGCGCGGTGGCTCATGCCCGTAATCCCAGCACTTTGGGAGGACAAGGTGGGCAGATCTCCTGAGGTCAGGAGTTTGAGACCATCCTGACCAACATGGTGAAACCCCATCTCTACTAAAAATACAAAAATTAGCCAGGCGTGGTGGCAGGTGCCTTAATCCCAGTTTCTTGGGAGCCTGAGGCAGGAGAATTGCTTGAACCCAGGAGGTGGAGGTTGCAGTGAGCCGAGACTGCACCATTGCACTCCAGCCTGGGCAACAAGAGCGACACTCTGCCTCAAAAAAAAAAAAGTTGCTGATCCGTTCTACAGGTGCATGCTTGTTTCCTACTAGTACAAATGAAGGAATGGAAGATGAGGGAAAGTGGCGAGGGTGGTCCTGTGTTCCTCTTATCCAGTTTGGGTGACTCCTATTCCAGTGCTCCACCAACAAGCCTCAGCTGTAAGATAAACCATTTGCTACAGGATAGAGTGGAGAGGAGGACCACCGCTCACTTTCGACAAGATTCAAGAAGGCACCTGTTTGTCCTTCTTTCAAGAGTCCTCAGGCCCACGAATGAGTTAGTCACTGACAAGCATTTTGTGAGCTTGCTGTGGGCGGGGCCTGTCTAGACTTGGCCTCCTCTTACCCACAGCCTAGTGCCTGGAGAACAAACCCCTTCAAAGACTGTCTTTCCTTCTCTCTGAGACTGGGAAGAGGGAGAGGAGAACTCTTTCAGGCCAGGGTCTCTAAAGGATGGGTTGCTTTCTACTGGCAGGACCAAGAATGATAGGTGGTACCAGACCATTCATTAGGTAACATTGTTCTTTGCAATTTCTGTAAAAGCAGAAAGTATATCTGTAAAAAGTTAAAATTTTTTAAAAATTCAATTTCAACCACTCTGATTACATCATTGAGAAAGTCTCACTTGCTGCTAATATGTCTTTAACGTTTCTCTTTTTTGTTTGTTTGTTTTTTTGAGACAGAGTGTCACTCTGTCGCCCAGGCTGGAGTGCAGTGCCTGATCTCGGCTCACTATACCTTCCACTTCCCGGGCTCAAGCAATTCTCCTGCCTCAGCCTCCTGAGTAGCTGGGATTACAGGCACTGGCCAGCACGCCCGGCTAATTTTTGTATTTTTAGAAGAGATGGAGTTTCACCATGTTGGCCAGGCTGGTCTCAAACTCCTGACCTCAAGTGATCCACCCGCCTTGGCTTCCCGAAGTGCTGGGATCACAGGTGTGAGCCATTGCTCTTGGACTTTAATGCCTCTTTTACACACTGTTTTTAACTGAGAACACAGCAGCAAGCAGCCTTGAATCTGAGTTTGTTTGCTCTATTAGACAGAGTCTGGCTCTCTCGCCCAGGCTGGAGTGCAGTAGTGTGATCGTGGCCCCCTGAAGCCTCGACTTCCTGGGCTCAAGCTAGCCTCCTGCCTCAGTCTCCCGAACAGCACCTAGGACTACAGGAGAGCATTGCCACACCCAGCTAATTTTTTGACTTTTTTGTAGAGATGGGGTCTCACTATATTGCCCAGGCTCGTCTCAAACTCCTGGCCTCAAGCAATTGTCCTGCCTTGGCCCCCTCAAAGCGCTGGGATTACAGGTATGAGCCACCATACCTGGCCAAGATTTTAATAAGCAACTGAGGCATGGTTGAATGATGTTTTCCTTCACTGTATTCTTTTTCTTCTTTTTGGTTTTTTTTTTGTTTTGGCTAACTTTTTCTCATCTAATACTAGATTTCTATTTATAGATAATGGTCTAAAGTCTCTTTGTAAGAATAAATTTAGATTTAAGAAAGGTAAAATATTTTTTAAATAGGAAGGGGGTCCAGATGGCATGTGGACACGGCGTGGCTCAGGGAGGTACAGCAGTGACTGGCATTTGGGAAACGCTGCCTTCCCCAGCTGTCACACCGCTGTGCCTTTGCCTCAGCTCGCCCTTCTGTCTGCTCTCCCACACTGACCTCACTGGGCTGCCCTGGACTCCCTCTGGGCTAAGGTCATCTCCCAAAGGATCCACAGTAACAATAGCTGCACATGACTGGGGCGTGGGAAAGCCCAAGCAAGGAAGTGAATCTGGGCTGGATTTCTCCCCCAACGACAAGGCAAGGAGAGCTCAGTGGTCCAGGAAATGGAGACCCACAGAGGCGCAGGGACTTGACCCGGGTCATTGAGCAAGTCAGTGACAGAGGCCTTCCCACCCTAAAACAATGTGGATGGGAAGATAAAATGGGACAACTGCCACAGAAAGCCTTTGATCCAGCCACTGCAATTTGGGGGAATTTATTCTAGAGATATACCGACCCATGGGTGAAATATTGATCTAACATAGCAAATATCTGGAAATCACCCAAACATCCACATTCAACATCTGGAGCCTGATTCAATAAATTATGGCACAGCTGTATAATGAAATTCTACACAAGTATTTAAAAATTGATCAAGTTCCGTATCTGGAAAAGCATGAACAGATCTCCAATATATACACAGCAAAGAGAAAAAAGCAAGATTCCAAACAGTATGTATAATATGCTACCTTTTGTGTAAGAAAGAGAAGAACAGGAATCTAAATATATATTTGCTCATATTAGGTCGAACCATATGAAATTGCCATCTTATAGGTCAAACCTGGTCAAATATTAGCAATTTCACATTTTTCATCTTAATAGAAAGGGACTCTGAAAGGAAAGGAAAGAAACTACAAACAAGAGTTGCCTATGGGGTATGGAGGTGGCAACAAGACGGGGACAGGGAGAGGAGGTGGACTCTTTCTATTAATACTTTTCTAATGTTGGGTTTTGTATTCTTTTTTGTTGTTGTTGTTGTTTGTTTTTTGAGACGGAGTTTCGCTCTTGTCACCCAGGCTGGTGTGCAATGGCGCCGTGTTGGCTCACCACAACCTCTGCCTCCCGGGTTCAAGCGATTCTCCTGCCTCAGCCTCCTGAGTAGCTGGGATTACAGGCATGTACCACCAAACCTGGCTAATTTTGTATTTTTTAGTAGAGATGGGGTTTCTCCATGTTGGTCAGGTTGGTCTCGAACTCCCAACCTCAGGTGATCCACCCGCCTCGGCCTCCCAAAGTGCTGTGATTACAAGCATGAGCCATCGCGCCCAGCAACTGTTGGATTTTGAACCAAATGAATAAGATTTTTTTTTTTTTAATAAAGGAAAACATCAGTAGGGCCTCACGGGGCAGGCTTTCTGCAACATGACACCTGTCTCTATATCCATCCCAGCTGGGTGGTCAGGAAAGGACGGTGCAGCCTGGGCCCAGGGTGCACCTCAGTTTAGCCTCTGAAAAATCCCTTCTAGAGAACCCACTCTGTGGTATTTCCCACCCACCACGTGGTAGGTCAGAGCTCCAGGAGCCTCCACCCCTTGGGCCAGGCTTCTGGCAAAGCTACAGCAATTCCTGTGGGATGACAGTTTGGGCACCAGGCTGCCATGACTTTGTAGGAGCACCCCCTTCCCAGACAGGGCCACAGGAAGCCAGGACTGATGGGAACAGCACTTCAGCAGCAATGCGATAGGTCCCCCACAAGGATATGGCTTGGCCAAAGGTAGCTCTGGAAATGGATCCCCCACTGCTGCCCCTTCCTCCTATCTTGTCCTATGGCACACATCCTCTAGCAACCTAAGGAGAGAGGTTCTCCCTGGGTGATCACTGGGATTATGGAAACACGTGGGCGATCCCCAGAGATCTCACCCTATATAGGCTCTCTGGTTCTTCTTCAATAACACCAGGAGGAATCACTGAAGCAAGAGTAAGCATAGCTAGAATAATTTTTTTAAACTGCCACTACTGAATGACTGTGGTATGCAGTACTTGACACGGGTTATATCTCATTTTACCCTCAGTGGTAAGTGCTATATCAATTTCTACCACCTCCCACAGTTGGAGAAACTGAGGCTCAGGGAAGTGACCTGCCCAAGGAACAAGTGTTATCTGACTCTAAAGCCTGGGTTCTTGACCATGAATGATGTTTGTGCCTCTGTTTCTCCATATGAATATGGAGAGAGTGAGAAGCTGTGAAAACAGAGGTGCAGTGAAGGGCCGAGAGATGTGGTGACCACGGACGACTCGGGATGTTAAGGTCACAGTCTTCAAACCTCTGCTAGGACGCTGAGACAGACATTGCTAGCTTCTCCACCAAACAGCCATCCTCTCCCTCTTTCCCACTAACAGAGGCCTAATTTGTTCAAGGAAGCAACGCATCTGGCTAAAAATATTCACTTGCCCCTTCTCTACATCTAGGGAAGGGTGAATCCCTGGGGTGGGCTTCACTTCTGCATGGAGAGAAACTGTTGCATTTGGACCTCTGCTGTCTGGAATGCAGAGGTGAAGCTGGGCGTGGGGTGGCTGTCTCTGAGTGTGAGGACAAAAGTCACCCTCTAAGGACAGTGGGTGGGAAAGGCAGATGGAGGTGGGTCCCTGAGGATATCATGGAGCTGCCACTCAGCATGGTACAGCCTCTCTGATCACATTATGTGAGAAAATAAGCCCAATGGGTGAGGCGGTAAAGCAGCTTATTTTTAAAAATTATATCTTAGAGAAAGGGTCTTGCTCTGTTGCCCAGGCTGGAGTGCAGCGATGTGATCATAGCTCACTGAAGCCTTGAACTCCTGGGCTCAAGGGATCCTCCTGTGTAGCTGGGACTACAGGTACATGCTACTACGCCTAGCCAATATTTTTATTTTAAAATTTTTTTTGTAGAGACAGGGTCTCACCGTGTTGCCCAGGCTGGTCTCGAACTCCTGGCCTCAAGCAATCCCCCTGCCTCTGCTTCCCAAAGCTCTGGGATTACAGGCAGGAGCCACCACGCCCAGCCACAGGCAGCTTCTATTACCTGCAGCTGAGCACAATTCTAATCTACACAGTCCTCAAGGATAGCACTGGGACCCGTGGGTAGAAGGTACAGAGAAGCAGAGAGCCCTTCCGGTTTTAGCAAATCCAAAAGGCAAATCTGTCAAAAGTTGGCCTGGACCACCTCCACACACAGTGAGCTCCTCATGCCTGGAGAGACAGAAGCAGTGACTGAGTGACTGAATGACCACTTGGCAGGATGATGGGAAAGGCGTTCTGACACTGGCTGGGGTTGGACCAAATGGCCTTGCATGCTTTCATCATTTCCACTTTGGGAGGTGAGGAAAGGCCCCCAGGATACGTGCCCAGTTATGTATGGGCAAGCGCGCATGCCCTACCGTGACCTGCAAGGCCCCTGAAGCACCATCTAGTAGAACTTTCAGGGATGAGGTACATGTTCTATATCTGCGCTGTCGCAGCTATCCAACACTTGAAACACGGCTAGTGAGACTGAGGAAGGAAACTTCTCCTTTCTTTAACTTCAGTTAACTTAAACAGCCACAGGTTGCTGGTGGCTCCCATACTATACAACATTGTCATTCATCCCGCCACCTTCCCACACGCTCTCTGGCCTTCCCTCCCACTACTGTCCTCCCCCTCACTCTGCTTCAGCCCCACTGGCCTCCTCACTGTTCCCAGAACATGCCAAGCATATGCCCACCTCAAAGCCTTCCCTGGCCCCTCCCTCTCCTCAGTGGCTCTCCCTGATATAGTCCCCTGGCCAACTCTTTCAGTTCCATGTCTCTGCTTCAATGTCAACGAGGCCTTCCTCAGTGAGGCCACCCCGACCACATATTTTGAAAGGCGGCTTGCCCAACCAGAGGTTCTGTCTTTTATGTGCGTCTGTTGTCTGTCTCCCCCAGTGGGAGGGCAAACACCATGAAGGTGAGATCTTCAGGTTTTCTTCCCCAAGAGCCTAGAACATTACCTGGCACGGAGCAGACTCTCAATAAGTACTTGCTGCCTGTGTTTCAAGGCTGAAATGAGTGAAATGGAGGGTGCCCCTTGCTGTGGGTTCTTCCCATTACAGGGTGTTTAAGGCCTGACATTCGTCAGTCAACCAGGCTTCCTGGGCACACGTACCTGCTGGGTGCTACGCCAGGTGCTGGCACCTGGGTCTGGGGTACCAGGGGCACAGAAAACAGGGAACCCAGACTAGAAGGGAGCTCAGAGCTCCCCCTGAGGGGCGAAACAGTCAAGCTGAGTGAAGCCAGATGAAAAGAGTAGGGTTAGTGAGGGAGTAAAGGAAAAGCATTTTGGGCAAGGGGAACAGTATGTACAAAGGACTATAGGCAGCAAAGAGAACAGCCCTTTGGAGTAAACATGGCTGAAGGCAAACGATGGGGTGAGTGGTATGAGATGAGGCCGGTGGGGTAAATGGAGCCAGAAAGGAAGGGACTTGGGGGCTAAAGTAAGGAATCTGGAATTTCTCCTAAAAGCAGCACCCCTGGTGCCTGCATCCCAGCTCCTGTGTCCACCCCTAGTTTTCCCCGTAGCTGTGGAGGCCAGTTCCATGTGAGGTCAGACTTACCCAGCACTGTCAGGGTTCCATGCAAGCACAGCTATCCACTTCCTGCCCAGAGCCTGCTCTGAGGCTGCAGGAGGCCCTTTTACCCTCTGCTGCTTGGGAAGCTCCCAGTGAATGTGGCACTGGAGCCTCCGTCCATCCTTCAGGTGGGCAACGCTGCAGGTACTGAGGTCTGAGCTGGATCCAGTCCCCGTGGTCTGCAGTGATGCCTCAATAACACACACCTGCACTGCCTGTCCTTCTTCACTCTCTCATGCTCCCCACTCACTCCCTTTCAGCTTCTCCCTCCTGGAATCACCTCCCCAATAAACTATCTGCACCTGAATCCTTGTCTCAGGCTCTGCTTTTGCAGGAACCCAAGCCAAGGGCTCCGTGAGAGTTTTGTGCAGCAGTGTGGCACATGCAGGCTGGCATTTTTTAAAGCTCATGTTCGCTATTGTGTGGAGAACAGTACGGGGGCAGAAGGAGGCATGAAAATCAGTGATGGGCCCTTGGGGATGGGCAGTGAGAGGGGCTGCTAGCTGGCACTGGGCTGGTGGCAGTGGAGAGAGAGACAAATAGGGGCTGGAGACAAATAGGGGGTGCTTGGCTCCCCCAAAGAACCAGAGGCTTGAGAGGCAAGGAGGGGTGACATGGAGGCCAGGCTTGGGTCATGCCTGGTTTTGGGAACCAGCCTCACCAAGTTCCATCCCTCAAGCCCCACCTGGCTTTGAAGACCTGTTGCAAAAGGGCTATTTTTAGAGAGCTGGGTGTTTACTTGAAGGATTTAAAGACAGGCTTTATTTTTAACTCCCCACCCAGTGGCAGGGACTCACTGGTGTGGACTTAGGAAGTTAAGTGGAAGTTGGACCGGGCTTTGGAAACCCAGGGAGAGGAGCAGCATTTGGGGGAAGGATGAAGCTTAAAGGAGACAGCTGGCCTCGCCACGTTCCACTCACCTCGGGCTCCGGGTAAGAACGATGATGAAACTGCCCACGGTCTCTCCTTACCAAGCACCCACTGAATGCCACGGCCACACAAAGCCCTCTACAAACATCGCCTCATATCATCCTCACCATAACTGGGGGGGCGGGGGCAGGCCTGTTCCTGTCCCTGTTCTACAGACGAGGAAAGGGAGGCTCAGGGAGGACTGAGGACACTTAGTGGGCAAGTGACAGAACAGGATCTGAGCATCGATTCCCCAGCGCCCCAGCCTGCACTCTGAATCGCTCTGGCATTCGACAGCATGGCCGGGCACCGAGGTCTAGGCATGGAGTGTGAGCCTGGCAGCAGCTAAGAGACTTTCTCTTCCCATCATGGTGAAGAAGGTGGAGTCTGGCTCAGAGACTCGGGAGCCTGGCTGTGTCAGTTCTCTTGTAAGTTTGGACTGGTTTTCTCATCTGTGAAAAGGGATAATATAATAAATAGCACCTCCTTCATGAGGCTAAGATGAAGCAGGGCACAGAAGGGGCCTCGGTGTAGAGGCTGGCAGGCAGTGGTGGGAAGGGGGCACTGGGAGATGCCCTGTCCATGCCAAGCACTGCTCCCAGCACTGTACATTTATCAACAGCCACTTGACCCTCTCCTAGGCCCCACGGGGAAGTTTCTCTCATGATCCCCACCTTAAAGATGAAGAAATGGAGGTATGGGAAGCTTAGGGGAAAGCCACTTGCCCAAAGCCAGTAAGAGAACAGGACTAGAGCCCAGACCGCCCGACCTGGCCTCAACTCTCACTGACCCAGGGCAGCCACTAGCATTCTCATTTTTACTGTTCTGTCAACACTCTTGGTCTGGGCCCTTCCAGCACTGACCTGAATCCCTGGGGCTCAGTCCAGGAGCCAGGAGCAGGCACTGGTCTCACTGTGGGGGAAACCCTTGCATCTGTGGGACAGGGACATTTTTCTCCCGAAGGCACAGGCTGCTGGCCTGTATGTTCTCTGACTCTGCTACTTGGGCTAAAAAGTAAAGCTGGGCCAGGCACAATGGCTCATGGCTGTAATCCCAACACTTTGGGAGGCCAAGGTGGGCAGATCACCTGAGGTCAGGAGTTCAAGACCAGGCTGGCCAACATGGTGAAACCCCATCTCTACAAGAAACACAAAAGTTAGCTGGGAGTGGCAGTGTGCCTATAGTCTCAGCTACTGGGGAGGCTGAGGCAGGAGAACCGCTTGAACCCGGGAGGAGGAGGCTGCAGCTAACCAAGATTGCATCACTGAACTCTAGCCTGAGCCACAAAGCGAGACTCCATCCCCACCCACAAAAAAAAAAAAAAAAAGAAAGAAAGAAAAGTAAAACTGAAAATGTTCTGGAGCTAGGCCCTAAGCACAGCTTATAAGGGTGGAGGGGATAAAAACATTCCCTTCCACTTCGAAGAGCTCTGTCCTCTTTCATTTGATTTATTAATTGTGACCCAGAAGCCAGCTGAGGGTTCACAGGAGCCTCCCTCACCCTGCCTTCCAGCCACACTCCTCTCTGCTCTGACCCGGACTCACTGCACAACCCTAGCTGGGTCTCTGCCGCTTGGTAGGCCTCAGTTTCTCCATCTGTGAAATGAGCACATTGGGCCTCCTCTTCCCTACGGCACCTTCCAGCTCTCACCAGCTCTTTCTGAGGACTGAAGGGGGCACGCTGGGTCTTCTCTCTAGTTCTCTACACTCCAAGCGTGGAAGACCTGGCTCCCCCAAATGCACGGTCACTGTAGCTCTCTAACATCTCCCTGCTGCCAGGGACCCAGGCAAGCTCCTCTCTCTCTCCCAGACCACTCAGCCTTGGAGTCACAGCTGCCTCATACGTCGCAAGAATCCGGCTCTGACAACTCAGGAAATTCCATTCACTCCTGCACCTCAGTTTCTGGGTGCAAAGGGATTTTGTCCATCTGGTAATTCACAAAGGAGGGATGTGGTAAGGGGCAGAGTCTGGGGTCGAGGACCTTTCCAATGCTTTGAGCCCGTCCTCAGGGAATTCAGTCTCGCTTAGTGGAACCTCCAGCCTATCCAGGCATCTCAGGAGGCGAGCCAGAGACACTGAGAAAGAGGACAGACGTAGCCTCTGTGGATATGGGCAGTTGTTTGGAGGAGTGTTGCAGGTGGACACTGGGTTCATGGAACACCAGATTTTCCTCAAACAGTCTGGCAAATATGCAAAAGACTAATCGCACGTAGCTCCGGCAGCCAGGGTGTGAGAAGACAGCACTCATGCACGCTGTCGGGAGTTATAAACTGAGTGCAACCCTTTTGGATGTTAACTTGGGTTCTGATAATAATTAAATGTACATTTCTCTTGACCCCAAAATTCTACTCTTAGGAATTTAATCCATAAAGTTTCATCTGCATCTCTCTTGCAACGATTATTCTTCAAATATTTGTTGAACATATACTGGAGGGTGGTATGAGACACTGGATGGGGTTGGTTGGATTTTGCTGAATTCACTCAGTTTGGTCCCTGTCAAGAGGGACCAAATTGACCAAATTGACATTTTGACAGTAAATGTCAGGAGAGTCAGTCCCTTGCAAAGACCCACGTGAATTGACATTATATTCTCAATGTGTTCCAGCGCTGCTTGAATGTCCCTGATGGGATACATTGCCTGGCTGGGGCATTCCTTTAACCAGTCCTGTGAGCAAGGATATTGGTCCAAGGCTGTTCATTGCAGCCTCATCGGTGATCAAGAAAACGTGAAATGGGTTCAGTTTCCATCAAAAGAGATCTGGTTAAATGAATCATGGTACCTCCACACTTCGGACCAGTATACAGCTGATAAGAGAGGAAGATAAATCTATGTGTATTACATAAAAGGATCTCAAAACATATTACATCAAAACGGCAAGTTATACAACATCATCTAGGTAGTCCTACTTATGAAAAACAGAAATAAAACCAGAACAGGTAAGTAGAAGAATTCTATAAGCGAATTTTAAACAACAGCCACTTCAGAGGTGCCACTAGAGTGGAAGTAGGGCAGGGGTTTGATCACTTTTTTATTTTGTATGCGTATGACCTTCCTTGGATTTCGTATGCGTATGACCTTCCTTGAATTTCGTATGTGTAAGATCTTCCTTGGATTTTAAAGACAGGTATGTTATTTAGAACAATGTAACAAAAGAAAAAAGAAAGAGAAAGAGAAACTCACTGTATCTGAAGTCACAGCACAGGGTAGCGACTCAGAACACAGATTCAGGGCCAGAATCTCAGCTCTGTCACTTACTAGCTGTGTGACTTAGGGCATGTTAAAAACAAAACAAGTGCCGGGCATGGTGCTCACACCTGTTATCCCAGCACTTTGGGAGGCCGAGGCAGGTGGATCATTTGAAGTCAGGAGTTCAAGACCAGCCTGGCCAACATGGTGAAACTCTGTTTCCACTAAAAATACAAAAATTAGCCAGTGGTAGTGGCATGTGCCTGTAATCCCAGCTACTCGGGAGGCTAAGACAGGAGAATCGCTTGAGCCCAGGAGGCAGAGGTTGCAGTGAGGCAAGATCGCACCACTGTACTCCAGGCTGGGGGACAGAGTGAGATCCTGTCCCCCCCCCAAAAAAAAAAAAACAAAAAATCTCTCTATATGCCTAAGTTAGAATTAGATGAGTTAATTTAGCTGAGCACTTAGTGGCCGCCACATATGAAGTCCTCAATGAATGTCATCCAATAGTGTTGGCCATTATTATCCATACTCTCTTGGGATCCCCCTTGGGATCCCCTGAGATAGCTGAGGCTGGAAGATGTGACTGGAAATGAGTGCTGAGGCTGAGTCAGCCCTCAGGTCACTGGACTCTCGTTCCAGTGCTCCTTCTGTTCTACGTGGCTGCCTCTGTTTCCGATGCAATGGCCTTCCCCTGATAGATGAGGAAAGGGCGTGTGGTGAGGAAACAAGGAAAGGAAACAACAGGTTCTTCGTTTCTTTCCCACCTGCTGACAATGTCCTGGATGTAGAAAGGGAGAATTTGTTGGGCAAAGGTGACCCAAGCTGCCCTTCGGGGCGCCACGTGGCCCTGAGCTCATTACCGGCCTTTGCTGCGTGTCGGCACTGGGCATTTCCCCTGCCTTCTCCCCCACAATCTAAGGCAGACATCTCTCAAAACCTGCAACCCCCGCTGATTCAACACCGGGCAGACTGCCACCTCAACACTCCCCTTCCTCCAATTAGAAAATCAACATTCGGCCAGGTGCGGTGGCTCATGCCTGTAATCCCAGCACTTTGGGAGGCCGAGGCGGGTGGATCACGAGGTCAGCAGTTCAAGACCAGCCTGGCCAAGATGGTGAAACCTTGTCTCTACTAAAAATACAAAAATTAGCTGGGCGTGGCGGGTGTGCCTGTAATCTCAGCTACTCGGGAGGTTGAGGTAGAGACTTGCTTGAACCTGAGAGGTGGAGGTTACAGTAAGCTGAGATCGCGCCACTGCACTCCAGCCTGGGTGACAGAGTGAGACTCTGTCTCAAAAAAAAAAAAAAAAAAAAAATCAACATTCTCCTTCCTCCAATTAAAAAAAAAAAAGAATACAAAAAGGATAATTTGACTAACTGTGCCCCAGGCTTCTGGAAGCCCAAGCCCCTGGCCAGCCTCCTAATGGTGCCACCAGACCCTGCCTCTCCATCCCAGTGGCTCTGCCACATTTCAGGTCTCCACCATCTCCCCAGATCCCCCGCAGCAGCCTCACTGACACCCAGACTACAGCTTGGCCCTTGCCACACAACCCCTCATTCTTGTGACAAGAGCCATGATCCGGGTATGGTCATACACATTTGGGCAGGCCGCTCCCAGCTCTCATGGCTACCCACTCATGAAGCGGGGGCAGCGGCAGCATATAGCACACATACATGATTTGCCCGGCCTGCATATTTGTCATGTGTGTGAGTGTGTGTATGTGTGCATGTGTGTGTATGTAGCCACACATTGGTGAGTTTTCCTGCATGGATGTGAGAGCTTTGGGGTTTAGTGAAAGATGTGCTGGGCCTCTCCCCATTTTCCTGTTGCTCCATCCCACTGCCTGTGACCCCACCCTATTCTTCACCACCTTCTTCTACCCTCTTCCCCCTAACCCCTGCTCCTAAACCGAGTCCTCCAATTTGTTATGCAAAGTACTTAAGAACTGGAAGATTTCACACAGGGCATGGTGGCTCATGCCTCTAATCCCAGCAATTTGGGAGGCTGAAGCAGCGAATCACTTGAGGTCGGGAATTCAAGACCAGCCTGGCCAACATGGCGAAACCTCGTCTCTACTAAAAATACAAAACTTAGCTGGGAGTGGTGGTGCATGCCTGTAATTCCAACTACTGGGGAGGCTGAGACATGAGAAATGCTTGAACCTGAAAAAAAGAATTGAAAGACTTCATACTAACTAGATGTTATGTGCCCTCTGATGTGATACAGTATGAAGTACACAGAACTATTTATTAAGTTTTCATGCCAGAAAAATCTAATCTGAATCCTCTCTAGATAGAATTTACAGGAAGTATAGGAAAGAGAGAAACTAAACAGTGTCATAAGGAATGAGCCTGACAAATCATCAACAAAAAGGAGGAGGATGCTGTAGACTAAGAGATTCATGACACGGCTCCCAAGCTGAAAATCAAATTTCAGAACAATTCTACTTAAAGTAGCAGCAAAAAGAATAAAACATTTAGAAACAAATTTAGCAAAATAAGTATAAAATTGAGCACTGAAAACTATAAAGCATCGCTGAAAAAATCAAAGACTTAGATCAACGGAAATGCTCCATGTTCATGGATTGGAAGACTTAAAATTGTTAAAAGAATAATATTCCCTAAACTGATCTACAGATTTAAGAAAATCCCTATCAAAATCCCAGCGGCATTTTTCCCCCCTGCAGAAATTGCCAAGCTAATGCTAAAATCCACATGGAAATGCAAGATATCTTGATAAATAAATGCAAGATTATCTTGATATCCAAGATAATCTTGAAAAAGAAGAACAAAGTTAGAGGATTCACATTTCCCAACTTCAGAACTTAGTACAAAGCTATAGTGATCAAGACCAGCCTCTGGCATAAGGATGGAAATATATAGATCGTTGGAATAGAATTGAGAGTCTAGCCAATAAATAACAAAAAGACAAATACAGGCCAGGGGTGGTGGCTCACGTCTGTAATCCCAGCACTTTGGGAGGTCGAGGCAAGTGGATCACCTGAGGCCAGGAGTTCAAGACCAGCCTGGGCAACATAGCAAGACCTCATCTCTACAAATAATTTTTTTTTTTTTTTTTTGAGACAGAGTGTTGCTCTGTTGCCCAGGCTGGAGTGCAATGGCGTGATCTTGGCTCCCTGCAACCTCTGCCTCCTGGATTCAAGTGATTCTCCTGCCTCAGCCTCCCGAGTAGCTGGGACTACAGGCACCTGCCCCCATGCCTGGCAAAGTTTTGTATTTTTAGTAGAGATGGGGTTTCGCCATATTGGCCAGGCTGGTCTCGAACTCCTGAGCTTGTGATCCACCCACCTTGGCCTCCCAAAGTGCTGGGATTACAGGTGTGAGCCACACCTGGGATTACAGGTGTGAGCCTGGTCAATTTTTTTTTTTTTAATTAGCCAGTTGTCGTGGTATGCACTACAGCTACTTGGGAGGCTGAGGTGAGAGGATACTTGAGCCCAGGTAGTGGAGGCTGCAATGAGCTGACACGGCAACACCGCACCCCAGCCTGGACTACAAAGCGAGACCCTGTCTCAAACACAAAACAAAACAAAAAGATGAAGTAAATATGGCAAAACTGCTAACAATTATTAAATCCAGTTAATGGATACATGCGTGTTCAGTTTACCACTTTCTCTAACTTTCCCATAATAAAAAGTCAAAAACTGGAAGATTTTGTAACAAAATGCCAGTCTCTAGTTTGTCTTAAAAAATCAAGAGCTGTTCTAACATTGAATCCATGTTCCTCCTGGGCAGCCGTTAGCTAGGAGGGGGCAGCCCCACCCAAGGGGGCTTGCAGAGACCCGGGAACCTGGTTTCCACGGCCCCACCACCCTCTAGCGAGTCGGACACAAGCCTGTGGCCTGCCTGGCCCCTGGAAACTTTTAGCTTGTAACATCAGACTTTCACTCAACCGGGCATTTAAAACCAGTCCTAGCCTGGCCCCAGGCTGCCTTCTCGGCCTCATCTCTAATCTTTCCCCACCCACTTCAGCATTCTGGATGACTCATTGCTCCCAAAATACACCGTGTGCATTCCTACCTCCATGCCTTTGCACATGCTGGTTCTTCTACCTGGAACGACCTTGCTCTTCCTCTTTTCCACCTGGCAGACTCCCAATCAGAGGTGGCCCTGCAGGGAGCTTTCCCAGACCTCCTCTGGGATTGTTAGTTGCTCTTTCCATTGGACCCCACCAATTTCAGCTCTTTCCTCCCTGTCCTCCGCCACTGACTGTCCGATCCCTGCATGGCTTCGTCCCCAACCTGGGAGTCCCCAGAGGACACTGCCCACACTGGTTCACCACTGGGTGCTCAGCACCCTGGCACAAGCCTGGCACAGAGTAAGTGCTTATTAAAGTTTGTGAAAGAAAACCAACTGAAAGTCGGATCGTGGCTAAGAGCATTCTAGAACCAGGTCACCCGGCTTCAACTTCCAGCTCTGCCATGACTCAGTTGTGCCACCTGTTTGAGATACTTAACCTGTCTGTGCCTCAGTTTTTTCATCTGTAAAATAAAAATAACAGTACCTCCCACACAGGGTTGTTTTGAGGATTAAATAATGTATTCCTACCAGGCACAGTAGCTCACACCTGTAATCCCAGCTCTTAAGAAGGCCAAGGGGGGGAGGATAGCTTGAGCCCAGGAGTTCAAGACCTGTCTGGGCAATATAGCAAGACCCTGTTCTCCACAAAAAGGAAAAAAAAATGTTAACACATGTCAGGCACTTAAAATCATGCCTGGCCCCCAGAAATAAGGACTATATGAATGCATATTAAATAAAATTAAATAAGCAGGTTCAAAGATGGGCAATTATTATCAAGAGCCTCCCCCGAGACCTAGTTTAGTCCCTGAGATCTAGTCCAGTGTCAGACCCTCTTCCCTCCAGTGGCCTGTGTCCCCTGTGACACTGGAAATGAGTGTTGGCAGTGCAGAGTCATAGCTTGAAGTGACACCAAATCCATTCTTCTCATTAGTCAGGGAAAAGGCCTCTGTAGGTGCCTACAGCTCTTCAATACTGGTCAATCTCTCACCAAAGTCTCTTTTAAACATAAAGAAACTTTAGGCTCAGTGCCTTTGAGCATCAGTCGTTTGACCTGGAACTTGAATAGCTTCGTTCTGTTTTCAGAACTTCCTGTGATACTGATTTCTCATTTTCAACTGTGATTAGGAAGCCTTCCTTTTCAATAAATGTACTTACGTATTTTTAAGTAAGTTGCTTGAAAGATGAAGATTAAAATAGTAAGTAGTGATGGTGTGTGAATGTAACAGAACCTGGGATTGGGGCCTGCAGAAGATGAACATTTGGGAAGCAGTTGTGTAGGGACTGGAAGAGAAGACAGGGCCTTCCCTCAAGGCAATTTCATTCTTGGGTCAGTGCAGAATGACACAGGATGGATAATAACAGCTTACACCTCCTTGCATGCTTTCCAAGCACTGGCCCTTTCCATGAGCTATTTCTTTTACTCTCTGCAGCACTACTTTCAGGGAGGAAGTAATATAATTCCCATCTGATTAAAGAGGAAAGTGAGCCCAGAGAGGTGAGATAACTTGCCTAAGGTCACACAGTTTATAAAAGGCTGAAGCCAGATTCAAACCTAGGTCCATCCAGTGCCACCGCCCACGGACCACACGGACGGGTTCCTGCTCACCAGAGAAATTCAGCTCCCAGCAACTGAAGAAGCCAACTCTAAGCTGTGCTCAACTTGGGAATTTCCAGAGCCAGCATGGTGGGGGAGATGGGAGGTGGGGGTTGAGGGGGATAGAAGACAGACAGATGCCACCCTGGTACAAAACCTGAGATGCTCCAAACCTCACACCCTAGGGCAACTGAGAACAGGCCATCCCCTGCCGCTGCCACGGGGACACAACAGCAAGAAAACTAGACAACGGCAATGGCAGCTGACGCTTACAGGCTACTTCCCGCTTGTAAACCCTGAGCCGTGTGTATATACCCTTCGTATATAGGCTCTGCTTTAACCTTGTGAAAACTTTTCAAGGTGGGTCTTTTAGAAATTAGACATTTGAGGTCTGGAGGGAAGACAAGATATAGCAAGCAAGGGGCTGAGTCGAAGCCTTACTCTTAACGCTCACTGTGCTCCTTCCAGAAAACATGCATTTATCAGGGTGTTGGCATGACAACCTGAAAAGTTTAGGCACGTCCCCAAACATACCAGCTTCCCTCCACAATCCAGCATCTATGACCTTAAAAGGCATCACAAAAGAGTTCTTAGCTACAAAATCAGAAGACATAAATCTAGTTCCCTCCTGATCGTTGTGTGGCTGTGCGTATATCTAGATACTTTTCTGCACCTCAGTTTCCCCAACTGCACAGTGACAGGGTTGGGATTATTCTGAAGGCCCCGAATGGGTCTACAGCGACACTGTCCAATCAAAATATAACGTGCATCACATACCTAATTTTAAATGTTCTAGTAGCCACATTCAAAAAAGTAAAAAGAAACAGCGCAATTAATTTTAATAATATATTTTGTCAAACCTGATATATCTAAAATATAACCATTTCAATATGTAATCAATGTTTTAAAAATTATTGATAGGTTACTTTACATTCTTTTCATACTAAGTCTTTGAAATCCAGGATATGTTTCACATTTACAGCCCATCTTCATTTGAACCAGCTACATTCCAAGTGCCCAGCAGCCATGTGTGACGAGTGGCTACCACACTGGACAGCCCAGGTCAAGAATCTTTTTCAATCCATAGCTCATTTTAAGGGAACAGCTGCCTCATCTTTCTCCCTTCTCTTAGGAAAGATGTCCTGATCGTAGCCTCTGGGCTGACAAGTTCCACATAAGCCCGGAGGGGGGAGGAGCTGGAAGCCACGATGGAGAGAAAGCCAGGGCCTGTCTGGGTGTGAGGAAAGCCAGGGCCCGTCTGGGTGTGAGGAGGCCGCGGCTGCTGGGGATGCTTTCTGTCTCTCTGCTGCCAGATTACTCACGAAGCCCCAGGGATGGGGGAGAGTCCCTGAGGAAGATGACCACAATCCTGCTTTTCCTCCTGACCCCAAAATTCCCTTAATTGGAAATTCAGCGTGAGCTTGAAACCCATCCAGACAGCCACCCCCACCCATGGCAATAGCTCTGTGGGCGCAGGACTCCTGCTGCAGACACATGAGGAATGCAAATCCCCTGGGGCTCTCACAATGCCACTGCATGCAAGAGGCTGGGTCCCAACTTCTCAGTCCCCAGGCTCACTTCCCGGCTGTGGGCCTGGCACACACCCGGGTGGCTCAACACCTTCACGTGCAAGGGCACAAGCATCGGCAGGAAAGATCAGGAGGGCAAGGAAAATAAGGGGGCATCCCTCCTTCTCCCCAAACTTCCACTTCCTCACCTTTAAAATCAAATGTTAGATTGTAGCAATGATTGTCTTTCCTGCTGGCTGCCCTGTCAAGCATTTTACAGGCATTAGCTCACCTACTTCTTTGAGGAAAGAGGATCGCAGGGTCATAGTGGTGAAGAACTTGAGCAAGGTCACACAGATCTCCAGGAGAAGAGCTGGATTTCTAATTCATGGTCTTTTGAATCAAGAACTTAAGTTCTTTCCTGCTGTGCTCTGCCTAAGTGGCCCAGGGTAGCCCGGGACAGTCTGGGCTTACACTTGTTATAACCAGATACATTTAGTATAATTATTAAAAATGTTCCCTTTGGAAGAAGGAGCAAATCTTCCATACAGAACAATTTCAAATAATTTAGGTAGATATTTCCCCCTCCAAAATCTGGTGCAGCTGAATTTCAGACCCTTCTGTCTCTTGAGTGTGGGCTGCACTGAATGTCTGAATTCCAAAGGGTAGAGTGGGAAAAGAAGAAATAGGAGCTGGACATCAGAGAAACCTGGGAGACCCACCTTAGCCAAGAGATCAAAGTTAACATCCTCAATAATCAGTCATGTTCATATCATGTGTCCCCACTACAATGTGATGAAAAGGGCACTTTACTTCTGTGGTCT
The DNA here is from genome assembly GCA_036589455.1 of Ateles fusciceps. Classification (NCBI taxonomy): domain Eukaryota; kingdom Metazoa; phylum Chordata; class Mammalia; order Primates; family Atelidae; genus Ateles; species Ateles fusciceps. The sequence goes on from JAZHEH010000847.1 coordinate 386,300, forward strand.
TCTTCCCCCAAATCTATAACCTCGGTCTAATTATAAGAAACATATCAGACAACCCCAAACTGAGGGACACTCTACAAACTATCTCACCAGTACTCCTCAAAACTGTTGGGTTTGGCGTGTGGCTCACACCTGTAATACTAGCACTTGGGAGGCCAAAGCAGGAGGATCACTTGAGGCCAGGAGCTTGAGAACAGCCTGGCCAACATGGTAGAACCCCGTCTCTGCTAAAAATACAAAAATTAGCCAGGTGTGGTGGCGCACACCCATGGTTCCAGTTACTTTGGTGACTGAGGCACAAGAATCGCTTGAACCTGGGAGGCAGAGGTTGTGGTGGGTCAAGATGGCACCACTGCACTCCAGCCTGGGCAACACAGTGAGACCCTGCCTCAAAAAAAAAAAAAAAAAAAAAAAACTGTCAAGGACACACAAAAAAAGGAAAGAATGAGAAACTGTCACAGACCATAGGGGACCAAGGAGACCTGACAACTAAAGCTAAATGCAGTGTGCGATCCTGCATGAAATCCTGAAACAGGAAGACGATATTAATGGGAAATTTAGTGAAATGCAAATAAAGTCTGGAGTTCAGTGAAGAGTTACGTGCCATGTTGGTTTTGACAAATGTATTATGATGATGTAAGAAGGTAACATTAGGGGAAAATGGATAGAGTGTATGGGAACTGTCTGCAGTCTCCTTGCAACTTTTCTGTAAATCTAAAATTACTTCCACCTAAAAGTTTTATTTTTAAAAAGTGTTCCCTGTTACTCATAGAGGTGTTCAGGTTTAGACAGTCAATTATATGACCACCTGGTCCTTTAACAGAATACCTAGGACTGGGTCATTTGTAGGTGAAGTCTAAGGTCAAGGCACCAGTGGGTCAGGGTCTGGGGAGGCCATTATCTTCCTCCAAGATGGCACCCTGCACGCTGCATTCTCTGGAGGGGGAGGAAGGCTGGATCCTCACATGGCAGAAGGCAGGAGTGCCAAGAGGCAAAAAGGGGTCAAACTTACTCTTTTATAAGGGATTTAATCCCACCCATGAGGATTAATCACCCCTCAAGCATTAGTCTCAGGACTAATCATCTCTCAAAGGTCCCGTGTCTTAATGTTACAACGACAATTAAATTTCAACATGAGTTTTGGAGAGGATGATCATTCAAACCATAGTTGCCTCTAACCAAGAAGTCTTAAGAAAATCTCCCATACCTTCTGGCCCCCTTAATGATGCCAACTGTTCACACATTTAGAGCAGTTTAAAGTTTACCAAGTAGAGCATTAGCAAGACGTGCTAGTTAAAGTTTTAGAATCGGAAGCTAGAAGTTGATGCCTGCGTTCTCCTACTTGCTTGCCAGGTAGTCTTGGGCATATTACATTCCTTCTCTGGGCCTCAGTTTCCACGTCCATAAAATGAATTCATTCTATGATGACAATGACACCATGTCTGGTGTCCGGCACTGTAGTGGTGACTGTGATGGGCCACCCCGGATTCCCCTTCAGGACTGAAGGACTTATTTCTCCCACTCCCAGGTACTCAGACAGTTGCCAGCTGCCAGCCCTCTCCAGGGATTGCCCTTGGCTGAAGAGAGCTGTCCAGCCCCAGTCCAGCCTCCTTCTGGAGGGTAGCCTGCATACAAATGTGGAGGGTATAAGGATCCAGCTCCCTCATCCCAACTTGGGATGACTTTGAAGGCTATCTCCACTGCAGAGCACCCCTTATGGTTGGCTGAGGCTTTGTTGAGACTGCATTGCAACCCAGTGTCTCCCACTGCCCAATCTGGCCTTCTTCCCTTTCCCACAAGTGTTGATCCAGAGAGTGCTCCTTATTCATTTCCTGCATGTTAATCTTCATCTCAAAGTCCGCTTCCCGGGCAAACTCACCTCGCAACAGGATTGTGAGCCACCTGACCTGCACTGTCTTTCCTAACCCTTAGACCAACTTGTCTTTATAGATGAGACCATTGAGATTAGAGAAGAAAACAGATCTGGCCAAGGACATACAACTAAGAATGGCAGTGCCACAGATGAGAAACTGACACTCAAGCCAACTGATCTGCCCAGATCAATGAACTAAAAAATAGCAGGGCCAGGATTTGGCCCTAGGCCTGCTTAACTCTGAACACCATGTACCCGTCTCCGGCCCAGGCCATTTACCGCTTCCCAGGAGAATTGCTACAGCCCAGGACAGGCTAGTGCCTTTTATCACCCTCCTGCCAGACCACACCGCTGCTGTCCTTGCAGCTCACCCCAGATTTGCAAAATGAGAATAAGAACAGTATCTACCTCTTCAGGTAGTTACCGTAGGTAATTAATGTAGGTAAAGACCTCAGAACAGTGACTGGCACACAGGGAATCCTATTTAAGTGGTGGGTTAAAAACAAATCAGGTAAGTCATGTAAAGCTGCATCTGTGATGCGTTCTAAGGACAGAACAGCAGCTGGCAGTGAACCTCATGAGCTCTCTAAGGGAATCAGGGTTGACCTGAGCTCTGAAGGAGGAGTAGAAGTCACGTGGGCAGCAAAGGAACCAGTATGAACCAAAGCTCTGTGGCAGGAGGAACCAAAAAAGGAAGCAGCAGCACAGAGGGAAGAAAAATCCAGACTCAGGGAAAGAATGAGAAAAAATAGGCTGGTAAGAGGATGGGAACCAGATTATAAAAGGCCACTCACTAACTGGGTGATTTTGGACAAGTCACCTTATCTATCTGGGCTTCACTCATCTCATCTGCAAAACAGAAATAAACATAGTACCTATCATAAGGATTAATCACCTCTCAAACATTATAGGGACTGAGTGAGTCAATATTAGTGAACCACTTAAAATTGACTTGTACCTAGTAGGTGCCATAAATGTTTGGAGACATTAGAACTTTATCTGAAGTACAAAGAGAAGACTTAAAGGTGTTTGAATGTAGATGATCGGGTTGGTGTTTAGCGGATGAGAGCGTGGATGGATGCATGGGTGGATGGATAGGTGGGGGTGGCTGAATGAATGGAAGTGTAGACAGATTGCTGGATGGAAGTGTGGCTGAGTAAGAGAGGTGGCTGGCTGGATGGTTGGATTATCCCGTGGGTCCATGTTGTTTTAATGGACTGAAGCATTGCTGGGTCAATCAATGGAAGTACTTGAGTGAATGGATACGTGGCTGGGTGTTAAGATGGATGGCCAGGTGGCTGGAGGCAGCTGAGTGAATGCAGGTGATTGGTGGATGAGGGGGACAGGTGAGTGGTTGAAAGCGTGTTTGTATGTTTAGATGGGCATCTTGGTAGTTGGATGGGTGGTTGAGTCAATGGATGGATGAGTGATTAGCTGGCTGGGTAGGTAAAAGGATAAAAAATTGGGCAGGTTGGATGGAATAGATGAGTCAACCTTTGAGTGAATGGTGGTTGTTCAGGTAGATGATGTTCAGGTGTGATGTGGGACCGGGGGTGGCTGGGTGGGTAGAGGGGTTGTTCAGTGAGTGTTAGAGAAGTTAGTGAATGAAGGAATTGGGTAGATTTGGGTGGGCATCTGGGTGGTTGACAGCGAGGCTGTGTGAATAGTTGTTTGACTGGATGGCTGGGTGGGTAAACAGGAAGTGCAATGGGTCAGGGGATGGGTGGATGACTGGAGACATGGTTGTTCAGGAGCATATTAGAGAGGTTGGGTGAGTGGAAAGGTTAAGTCAATGGAGGGCTGGGTGCAGCTGTGTGATGGATGATGGATGGATGAGTGAACAGGAGGCACCAGCTCCTGAAGCGCCTCCAGTTAACCCTCTGAAGGTGATGAGGGTAAAAGAAGCAGAATCAGGCTTGGAGACAGGGCATTCTAAGTTACCCTGCCCCAGGCCCCCTCTTCCCCAACCGAAGGCAACCCTTTCCACCCCCACCACCGCTGTCCTACCTGGAGGCGGCGATCTCGGCCTTCTGGCGCGCGATGGCAGCAGCGCGCTGGGCACCCTCCACACTGTGCTCCACCTTCTGGCGGACCTTGTTGCTCTTGAGCTGCAGCACGCGGCGCTTGGTGCCCTTGACCAGCACGTTGTGGCGGTACTTGCCCTCCTCGCGGTGGCCGTCTGGCAGCGTGGTGCAGCCGTAGCCGTGGCGCAGGTTGTCCAGCCACTCGCCCTCGTAGCGGAGGCCGCTGGAGCGCTCGCTCACGCCGAAGCCCGAGCGTTTGTCGTTCTTCCATTCGCCCATGTAGGTCTCGGTGGTGGTGGCGTCGATGTCGGCCTCGAAGGGCGCAGCCTCGTCGGCGCCCTCGGCGGCCTCGCCCAGGCTGGCGGTGGAGGCGGCGTCGCTGGCGCCCGAGCTGAGGTCGCTCTTGAGGAAGCTGACACGGCTGCGCTGGCTGCCCAGGGACGTGCGAGACTCTGCGCGCCTCAACTTGCCCAGCAGCGCGCCCCGCTGGAAGAGGCCGCCGCCCTTGGGCGCCCGCGCGGCCGCCTCGGCGTTGGCCAGGAGGCTGAGCGCGAAGCCGCCGCGTGGGATGGCGGGCGAGGGCAGCGCGGGGCCGTCGGAGGCCGGCGAGGCGGGTGAGTCCGGCGCCACTGTGCCGTTGCTGTGCTCGCTGCGCAGGGACGACAGCGACGTGCGCAGCGGCGAGCGCACCACCACGGCCATCCCGTAGGGCACGCTCTGGCGCACGCCGTAGCCGTGGCGCATGCCGTTGGTGAACTGGCCTTGGTACGTCCCTGTGGGTGAGGAGAGGGTGCGTCAGTGGGCGGCACGACGGGCCCCCGCGTGTGCACGGTGACCTGGGAGGGCAAGGGCAGGAGTGGGCAAGGCGGGGTGGGGGAGTGTGAGCCTGCTAGAATGTGCATTAACACGAGTGCATCAGCCAGGAGGAACTTGCACGATGGTGGGAAAATTTCCGTTGGTGGGAACATGGCAAGGTCACAAGTCATGTATGGATAAGCCAGCGAGTTAGCATGGTAGTGTGAATGTTGGAGAGCCTGGAGCTGTGTGTGTATTTGTGCGAGATCGTGTGTACAAGACACTGTGGGCATGCATATCGATGTCTTTTGACTATATAAGATCATGAGGCTGGTGAGGTGGCTCACGCCTGTAGTCCCAGCACTTTGGGAGGCCAAGGTGGGTGGATCGCTCAAGCTCAGGAGTTCAAGACCAACCTGGGCAACATGGCGAAACCTCTCTCTACAAAAAATTTAGCCAGGCGTGGTGGCATGCACCTGTGGTCCCAGCTACTAGAGAGGCTGAGGTGGGAGGATCACCTGAGCCTGGGAGGTCGAGGCTGCAGTGAGCCATGATTGTGCCATTGCACCCCAGTCTGGGCTAAAGACTGAGATCCTGTCTCTCACACACACACAAATCATGAGCGTGCAGTGCAGTGTGTGCACAGTGGGTGAGTGCCTGAGATCTCATGGAGGTGACATTTTGGATGTGTATGAGGTTCTGAGTGTGCAAGGCTATCGTAGTGCCAAAGAAGAAAGTAATATGTAGCACTCCAGGCTGAGTGTGTGGTGGGCGTCAGTGAAACTGAGACACTGAGACCAGGTGAGACCACATGGAGGAAGGCTAGTGGTGTGTACAAGGTGTCGGCAACCTAGGTCCTGCATGTACGCAAGTCCGTGAGCTCCTGGGACTGAGATGCTTTGTTAGTAGCCACGCAAGTCTTACGCGTGTGGAGAGGCAGCAGAGAGTAGTGGTTCAGAGCACAGACTGCAGAGCCAGGGCAACTGACTTAACCTCCCTGTGCCTTAGCTTCCTCATCTGCCAGAGATAATAACTGCCTCTTACCTCCTAGGGTTTTTTGTTTGTTTGAGGTTTAAATGAGTTAATGTCTCTGAAAAACTCTGAAAGCAAAGATATGTGTGTGAGACTGTGACTCTACAAAGCTGTGCTCATGTGTGAGGTCACCCGAGTTGTATGACAAGCTGATACACAGCTGCCAAAATAATTTCATCCTTCACCCCCATCCTGACATGTGGTTCTCCCCCAGGGCTCATCCAAAACCTTCTCCTATTCTCTCTAGATGATTGCATCATCTAGTGTTTTTAAACGGCCATCTATGTCCTGCTGATACCCCCAAATATATCCCCAACCCCTACCCCTCCCCTCGGTAGCTCCAGATGTCACCTTGGAAATTTGTGTCCTCTAGATGGTACACAGCCACCTCCAGCTCACATCTCCCCTCACTCACCCCCCCACACAGCTGGGCCACCATCTTGGTCTTCTCTCCCATGGCAGTGCCACTGAAAGGCAGTTTTCTGCTTTCATCTTTGTACCTCCAGCATATAGAACAGTACCTAATACATAACGTTCACTGCACCAAAGGCAGAAATTCCGAGCCTTCTTGTTTTTGTTTTAAACACGAGCTGATACGTTCTTTCTGGTTAACAAAAACCAAAAGGTCTTCCTCCTAATAAATGTCCAGGAGCAAGATGGCTGCGTAAACAACCAAGGTAGGGACTCCTAAGCTCACCCCAGCAGACCTGCTGTTGCACTGCTCTTCCCTCTTCCTGGAACTCTTTTTCTCCAGATAGCCTTCAAGTCTTTGCACAATGAGACATATTCTGCCCCCCCTGTGATGGTTAATGCTGAGTCTCAACTTGATTGGATTGAAGGATGCAAAGTATTGATCCTGGGTGTATCTGTGAGGGTGTTGCCAAAGGAGATTAACATTTGAGTCAGTGGGCTGGGGAAGGTGGACCCACCCTTAATCTGAGTGGGCATCTTCTAATCAGCCGCCAGCAAATATAAAGCAGGCAGAAAAATGTGAAAAGGCTAGACTGTCTTAGCCTCCCAGCCTACATCATCCTCCCGTGCTGGATGCTTCCTGCCCTCAAACATCAGACTCCAAGTTCTTCAGCTTTGGGACTTGGACTGGCTTCCTTGCTCCTCAGCTTTCGGACAGCCCATTGTGAGACCTTGTGAGTGTATGAGTTAATACTCCTTAATTGGCTGGGCGCGGTAGCTCACGCCTGTAATCCCAGCACTTTGGGAGGCCGAGGTGGGTAGATCACGAGGTCAAGAGATCAAGACCATCCTGGCCAACATGGTGAAACCCCGTCTGTACTAAAAATACAAAAAAATTAGCTGGGCGTGGTGGCACGCGCCTGTAGTCCCAGCTACTCGGGAGGCTGAGGCAGGAGAATTGCTTGAACCCGGGAGGTGGAGGTTGCAGTGAGCCAGGTTGCGCCACTGCACTCCAGCCTGGCGCCTGGTGACGGAGTGAGACTTTGTCTCAAAAAAAAAAAAAAAAATACGCCTTAATAAACTTATATATATATATATCCTACTAGTTCTGTCCCTCTAGAGAACCCTGACAAATACACCACCCTGTTTAAAATTGTAATCTGCTTATGTCACATTGTGTGCCTTTATCAAAACATCTCATGTAGCCCATAAATATTTAATACATACACCTATTATGAACCCACAACATTTTTTTTCAAAATTGCAGTCTGCCTGCATCCCCACCACCCTGCTCGCTTATGTACTTTCCTTATTTTTCCCGTAGCACATATCACCTTCTAACATACCATGTGACTTATTTATCACATTAATTGCTTTTCTCCCTCTGCTAGAATGGAAGCTCCACGAGGACAGAGATATTTTCTATTTTGTTCTTGGATGGATTCCAGAACCTGGAAAAGTGCCTGGTACATAGAGATGCTCTGTTAATATCTGTAAAATGACTGACTGAACCTGTCCAAAAACTCCATCTCATTGGGTGACCTTGGCAATTGCTTTTTTTTTTTTTTTTTTTTGAGATGGAGTCTCACTCTGTTGCCCAGGCTGCAGTGCAGTGGTGCAATCTCAGCTCACTGCAACTTCCACCTCCTGAGTTCAAGCGATTCTCCTGCCTCAGCCTCCCTAGTAGCTGGGACTACAGGCATGTGTGACCATGCCCAGCTAATTTTTGTATTTTTAGTAGAGGTGGGGTTTCACCATAGTGGTCAGGCTGGTCTCAAACTCCTGATCTTGTGATCCACTGGCCTCAGCCTCCCAAAGTGCTGGGATTACAGGCGGGTGACATCGTGCCCGGCTGGCAATTCCTTTTCTTAAGGCCTCCATTGCCTGCCTGTCAGTGATGTATTGGGTAAAGAGCTATCCATGGTTTGAACCAATTCTGAGATTCTGAGCTTCTAGGAATTGGTGCACTGGGACTTTGGAGGCGAAGGAGGACACATCTAGATGCTTCCACACTGCCTGGTCCCTCCCAGCACAGGTACGTGAGCTCAAGGTCCCACTTCTACCCCACCCTGCCCCTTCTGCATGAAGAGCCTCCATTAAGGATCAAGAACCCCCATTAAGGATCACGTACAATGCCAGGGGCTCATTTAAACCTCTTTACAGTCCTGTGAGGTGGGTCCCACGATAATGCTCATTTCCAGGAGGACACTGGTGATCTGAGATTTTAAGTAACTTGACCAAGGAAATGGGATCCAAGCCTAAGTCTATCTGATGCCAGAGTGCATGCTGCAAGCCCTTGGCTCTTAGTGCACATTAGAAGCACCAGTGAAACTTTAAAAGAAAACAACTGATCCCTGGGCTTCACCACTGTCAATTCCAGTTTAATCTATTGGAGAAGGTCCCTAGTGCTTCCAGCCCCTATGGACAGCAGGAAAGAGCAGCCAGGAGAGAGAGAGACACCTGGGCTTTCTTCCCTTCAATGACCAGCCTCAAAAAACCAGGATCGTGGAATATCAGCAATAAAAGGGCTAAAGAGAAATGGAGAGAGACAGAAATGGAGAAGAAAGCACTGGGCATGATCTCATAGAGGAAGATGCAAATATGACCTCTATTTCATAGGTAGATTGCTGTTCGAAGAAGTTATGTGACTTGCTCAAAGTCATACATGGAGAAAGGCACAGAACTGGGATTTGAACTAAGGTCCAAGTTAAGCTAAGTAAGTGAGAAATGGGATTGTGTGGCAGATGCAATGAACAGAGAAATGAGAATGTGGTACAGCAGATGAAAAATGGGAAGTTGGATAGATGGGAAACCAATAGGTCGCATTTCCCAGGCTCATTCACATGTGATCCCATTGGATGGAGGCTGAGCACAGAATGGAACGTGGGATCCACCATTCATTTGTGATTCAATCAATCACAATTGAATGTGGCTTCATATATCATCTAAGCTGGGGAACCTTGGGCAAGTTCCTTCTGATACTCAGTTTTTTATCTGGGAAATGGAAAAGTAATACTCACTTTCCAGGGGTCTTTTGAGGATGAAAAATGAGACAACAAACAATGGAAACAAATGTCAATCAGCTGGTGCATGGAGAAACTAACACAGTGAAGTGCTAGTCAGCGAGAAGAGAGCAGACTGCCATTACGTACAGCACAGGGATGGGTCTCTAGAACATGCTCAGTGAACAAAGTCAGAGATAAAAGAGTATAAGCTGTGTGATTCCAATTACATTAAAGCCTCAAAAAAAACTAACCTATAGTGCCAGAAAGTGGATCTATGGTTGCCTGGAGCTGGGTGTGGAAGGAATCAAATGCAAAAGGGCACATGGAAACTTTCTGAGTTAACGGAAATGTTCTGCATCTTTTTTTTTTTTTTTTTTTTTTTTTGAGATGGAGTTTTGCTCTTTTTGCCCAGGCTGGAGTGCAGTGGCACAATCTCGGCTCACTGCAACCTCCACCTTCCCAGTTCAAGTGATTCTCCTGCCTTAGCCTTCCAAGTAGCTGGGATGACAGGAGCTCGCCACCATATCCAGCTAATTTTTGTAATTTTAGTAGAGTTGGGGTTTCACCATGTTGGCCAGGCTGGTCTTGAACTCCTGACCTCAGGTGATCCACCCACCTCGGCCTCCCAAAGTATTGAGATGACGGGCGTGAGCCGCCGTGCCCAGCCAAATGTTCTGCATCTTGATTGTGCTGATGGTTTACACAAGTGTTGTACGTTTGTCACACCTTCACATTTCAAATGCATTTTATCATATGGAAATTACATCTTGATAAAGCTGATTTTTGTAATGTAAATAAATAAATTGTAAAGAAAATTTTTAGAAAAATAAAAAAAAAACAGCATAGCATTCTGCAAATATCTATTAGGAAAGCCATCAGCTCTACTTTCCAAACGAATCCAGAATCCAGCCACTTCTCACCACCTCCACTTTGACTAGATGGTGGTCTGTGCTACCATTCTCTCTCACCTGGATTTTCATAGTCACTGCCGCACTGGTCTCCTGATTTTACCCTTGCCCCTCTATCCATCCCTCACACAGTAATCAGAGGGATTTTGTTCACAGGTATTAAGTCAGATCACGACGCTGCACTGCCCCTTCTTACTCAGAAGAAAAGCTGATGTTCTTAGTGACCCACAGGCCCTACCTGAACTTCATCCCCATCACTTCTCCGTGCTCCTCTCCTCCCATGCTCCCCTTTCTCTCACTCCACTCTAGCCACAAAGGCTGCTTTGCTGATGCACATGAGTCATGGAACCACCTCTGGGCCTTGCCATTGCTGTTCCCTCTACCTGTAATGCCCTTCCTCCAGATACTTATATGGTTCACCCTCTTGCGATCTTCAAGCCTTTACTCATATGTCACGTTCTCCGTGAAGCCACCTGTGACCACCTATTTAAGATTCAGCCCCTGCCCAAGGTCTTCTGTCTCCCTCTCTTGCTTTATTTTTCCTAGAGCATGTCTAATGCAACATACATTTTGCTTTGTGTGTGTGTTATTGACCATCCCCCTCGCTGGCATGTGAACTCCTTAAAGGCAAGGATTCTTTTCTCTTTTTTGTTGACTGTGGTATCCTCAGTTCCTTGAACTGTGCCAAATAGGTACTCAATAAATATGTGCTGGATGAATGAATGAGTGCACGAACAGCAGGCATTCCATAACTGTTTATCCTCTTCTTTCTGTTTTGTCCATCTGCAAACCACTCTGTGGAATAACAGCTCTGGAGAGGTATTTTATGGTTCCTGTTTTACAGATGAGAAAAAAACTAAGTACCAAAAAGGACAAAGGACTCATCCAAGATGACACAGCTGATTAATATGCCAGAGCCAAACTCAAATCCATGTCTGGCCATGTTCCTCTACTTCTCAGAAGGAAGAAGAAAAAAAAAGGAAAGGGGAAAGTGAGCACTCAGAGAGCAGAGAAGATGGTACACTGGGAGAAAGAGAGAAGACATCTAATCTCTGGGTTGGACAAGTTTATGAAATTAAATCAATCACCCTACCTTTGGCTTCAGTTTGGCATGAGATGGGCTGACATAGTCCCTTTAAAGCCCAAGAAAAACTGAGATTGCAATAGGAGAGCAGCTCTTGGCCACCAGTTAGGAAGGAAACAGGCTATATTAGGAAACTTACAAGCAAGTGGCAAGAGGCACAGACACCCAGGGGAGGCTGGGAGTGACAGGCCCCTGGGAAGGGGGAAAAACAGCTGCTGAGGCCACCCCCAGCCCAGCTCTCTCCAAGACAGGACAGTTCTCCCTGGGGACAGGAAGAATGCATCTACAGAGGGAGAGAGGGAGGACCCTGCCTATGACGGTCTGGCTGAGAGGGAGGGACCTCTCGGATACCCAGTGGGCTGCCTCCTCACTGGGCTTTGTCAACCCTGCAGGGCTTCCCACTGTCCCAAAGCGAAGGACCGAGATCCTTAACAGCCTACAAGATGTGGCAGGGGCCACCCCTGCCAGCTCCCCTGCCTCATCTCGGACTGCTCACCATGCACACGCACCTTCCCACCTTGGGGCCTTTGCACAAGCTTTCCCCATTTCTTCGCGTGCTCTTCTCTTCCCTCTTTCCCTGACCAGCTTCTGCTGACAGTTCAAGCTTTGGCTTAAACGTGACTTCGTCCAGGAAGGTTTTTGAGCCCCATTCCCTGCGTGTTGCTGGAAACAGCCTCGTGTTGTCACGTCATCCATTTTTCTTAGTGCTTTTCCCAGGTGCCGGTGAATAATGATCATGACCATTTGTTCACCGTAAGCCTTTCCTGCTTCTCTTTAGCTTCCAAGAAGGAGGAAGCTTTGTCTACCTTACATTCTTGCTAAGATCCTGGCATCTAGCACAGCTCCCAGGCCCAAGAAAATCCTCAGTAAGCATCCCATGAATTTTCGACTCTTTTCCTGAATGACACTCTTATGTCCTTTGAGGGGCAGGAAACCCATCTCTTTCCCTCATGACTCAGTATGTAGTAGGTGCTCAATAGCGGACAGCAGTGGCTGCCAAGGGTGTTCAGGTCTAGATTCAGCAGTTCAAACCCTGGGAGTTATCGGCGTACATGTAAGATGCTGGTGAAGGCCATAACCATGGCAAAAATACAGTCCTGTTCCCTCAACAGGATTCCTGAAATTAATAAAACCTAAACGTAGTCTTCTCCTTGCAATTTCTCTTCTGGTTAGTATAGAATAACAGGGATTTAAAACTAAACTCTGACGTTGAATAGTTCTAAGACATGCATAAACTTTTTAAGCCTGCTGAGCCTCTGTCCTTCTGTAAAATGAAAGTAATGATACCAATTTTATCTGGCAATCCTTTGCATTTGACAAGCTAGATGAAGACCATGCATTCTTCTAGCTAGGTGCTGGGATACAGCCGTGAACTAAGTGGACATGATCCCTGCCAGCAAGGGGCTTGGAGTCTTGTGCCAGGGATAGACTAAATTTAATTAACCAGTCACAGAAATAAACGCAGCCATGGCAGTAGTCCAGATGAGAGGTGATGCCTCAGGTCTTGAGTGGCAGGGAGTGGGGAGGGCTGGTTGAAGATTAAATGAACTATGTGTGAGGCAGCTAGCTCAGTGCCTAGTATACAGTAAGTGTTCAATAAAGTCTAGATTTTTGACAGGTCAGAGTCTTTGCCCAGAAAGGATTAACTGAAAAGATGACAAAGAGCCACAGAAGACAGAGACACAGCTCAAGAAGAAAATGAAACCAGCTCCAATTTTCTGCCCAGGTCCAGTTGTTTGTAAGAATGCATGTTTGGGGCCAGGCGCGGTGGCTCATGCCTATAATCCCAGCATTTTGGGAGGGCGAGGTGGGTGGATCACGAGGTCAAGAGATCAAGACCATCCTGGTCAACATGGTAAAACCCCATCTCTACTAAAAATACAAAAATTAGCCAGGCATGGTGGTGCACGCCTACAGTCCCAGCTACTCGGGAGGCTGAGGCAGGAGAATTGCTTGAACCCAGGAGGCAGAGGTTGCAGTGAGCCGAGATTGCACCATTGCACTCCAGCCTGGGTAACAAGAGCAATACTCCATCTCAAAAAAAAAAAAAAAAAAGAATGCGTGTTTGTGCTCTGGAATACCCAGGTTTTGTTGGTTGGGGCACACCCCTGACTCAGGGAGAAGGCCTCGGAGCTTCTGACCTGAGGGGGCAGAAAACGTTGGGATCTGTTCATTTGCCTCCATACTCCTAAACACACACCACAGTATAGTTCCTGGCAGCCATATCTACAGTACAAGATCCCCTTTCCTGGTGAGAGATTACGATTTAATTGCTCTGGACGTTGGATATTTTTCAAAACAACTCATTGATTCTAATGTGCAGGCTGGGTTGGAAACTGTAAACTCTGCCCACTGACCTCCCATCAACCAGCATGCTCCATTCCTTCTGTCAAACCTGCTATCTTGACTGGGCATGGTGGCCCATGCCTGTAATCCCAGCACTTTGGGAGGCTAAGGCAGGAAGATCACTTGAGGCCAGGAGTTCGAGACCCGCCTGGCTAACATAGCGAAACTCCGCCTTTACTAAAAATCCAAAAATAAGCCAGGCATAATGGCACATGCCTGTAATCCCAGGTACTCTGGAGGCTGACGCAGGAGAATCGCTTGAACAGGGGAGGCAGAGGTTGCAGTGAGCCGAGATGACACCACTGCACTCCAGCCTGGATGACACAGTGACACTCTTTCTCAAAAAATTTAAAATTAAAAATAAAACCCTGCTAACTGGTACCCTTGGCACACAGACGCTCCCAGCTGGTAGACCATGCTCGCAGAAGCCCACAGGCTTCTGTACCCAGATGTGAAGTTTTATGTTTAAGATTGTTTCCAAAGTTGTTTACTTCAGTTGTGTTCATTATTGAAATGATGGGATTTATTAATATTTCTCATGTAAACCAGTGGAATATCAATGTACCAAAAAATAAAGAGGGCTGCTATTCCTCAGAAAAGCCAGATACTTTTAGATGTCCATAAAGGAGAGTCCCTAAAAAATTATCCTCAAATTCAGTATGAATGACACACCTATCTAAGACTGGGAACGAAGTTATAAAAACCTAGACATTTTCTACGCTCAGGTTGCCAGTGTCTTCAACTCCTCGCTCCTCTTTAAAGAAACTGAAAGGAACTAGTTTTTATAGATTACACATGATGGGCATCCAGGAACGACAATGAGAAACTCCATTCATTAAAGACTTTGTCATCAGAAGACTAGTGAATGAAAAGATTGGGTGACTATATATTATGCATATGTGTGATTTAAATTTAAAAATATAAGACATATGTATTATTTTTGTGTTTCTCTGCTTTTACTGACTTATTTGATTAACCGATTTATAACCGGTACTGATGACATCAGATAAGAGGGCTTATCTGATTTTATTTGGTTTTAAACATCAGTCTGAATACATTTGCTTTGGCAAACAGATTTGTCCATTTCAGGAAGACACCAGGAAAACCATGAAGACTATGAGAAAGAAATCAAGCAAATCACCTATGCCAAAGTTCTCGGTATGTACTCTTATGTGAGACTTTCTCATAGGGCGTGAATCCAAGGTTTGGAGGAGTTTAGCAAGGAGAAAACTGTAGTTTTTGTTCTTTTTCAGGGAAATGATGATTGTGGCCTGAGCCACTGGATACTCTATCTTTGCCTGCTCTACAGGAATTTTCCTGGCGTGTTTGGTGCAGGTCATTCAGTTGCATCCAAAGAGGCCAACGTGCGGGCCTGTGTCCTGTGGAAGATGTTCCCTGCTTATAAACTAGTAATCCATTAAGGCAGGTTCTCTAAAAATGTATTTCTCAAAACTTGTGTTAATGTGTTTTATCATGGGGGAAATAAAGCACAGTTCTGAAGTTGAGAAAGTTTGAGAAAATCAAAGTGAGATAAAATGAAAGGTCTCCTTCCCATGGGATGTATCAGAACCCTTCCTGTGCTCATGACTACTGTGACCCTCCAAGAGACAGATGTTATTTAATCAGAAGGTCCCTTTGGCAGAGCATCTGCCACAGTTTGTGTCCCATGGAACCCACTTTGGGCAACGGCAATTCTCTACTCCTTTGCTGATAGGACCTCAATTTTGTTCCAGTGTCTAGTTCTCCATGAGACTTAGAGAAGGATAAGCCTGTCTCCAGCTCTAGGGGTAAACTCTGATCGCTCTAAGCCAGACTTTCAGATCTTCCTTGCCAATGACTGGATTATACGTGGGTTTGTGATGAAATCTGGCATTGAGACTGAGAGAAAATCAGCTGTGAGGGGGAGGCAGAAAAGAGGTTTTTGTTCTTATAAAGACATACACACAGAGAAGCACAGCTTCTTCTGCTGGATGTCAATGTATCTAGAGGTGACCCCAGAGCTATGGCAGCCACCTTGGGACCATGAGGAGAGCTAGCTGAAAACAAAGCTGATATTCTGTGGATGGCAGAGCAAAAAGGTGGCAGGAAGCTGGATCCTTGTTGATGCTGTTAAGCCTCTAAATTAACCAACCCTGGGGTTCCACTACCTCTGGATTTTCAATTATATGAAATAATAAATATCCTCACTGTTTAAGTCTGTGCTGTCCAATATGCTAGCCACTAGCCACCTGTGGTCACTGAACACTAAATTTTTTAAAACTCACACAAAAAGAATGGAAAATATCCCATTAATGATTGTATATTGATTACACACAAAAAGATAATATTGTGAACAGTGAGTTAAATAAAATATATTATTAAAATTAATTTTACCTTTTTAAATATGGCTACTAAAAATGTTTAAATTACATATGTAGTTCATATTATACTTCCATTAGAAAGTGCTGGTTTAAGTCATTTGGAGTTAAGGTTTTCCATGCCCTGCAGTCAAAAAAAGTATCTTAACAGATACAGGCAACATCATTTTGATTTTACAGCTGGAAAAGCCAAAACTAAGAATTTTAATGACCTGCTCATGATGACACAATGTGGCAGTTGTTGGCAGTCACAGCCAAGCATCCTAACTAGTGCTTTCACCTCTAAGAATATGAGAACATCCCTTACAAGTTAAAGGTTCCGAAATTCTCACCCAAAGCTCAGCTCTGAAGAAAGCATGACCGTTTCAGAAATGCAAGTGCTATGGTTCAGATGTTTCTCTCCTCCAGACTTCATGTTGAAATGTTATCCTCAGTGTTGGAGGTGGGAACTAATGGGAGGTGTTTGGGTCATGGGGGCAGATCCCTCATGGATAGATTAATGCCCTCCCTTGGGGGTGAATGAGTTCCTGCTCTATTAATTCCCACAAGAGCTGGTTGTTACAAAGAGCCTGGTACCTCCCCATTCTCACTCTTGCTTCTACTCTTGCCACGTGATCTCTGCACACGCCAGCTCCCCTTCACCTTCTGCCATGAGTGGAAGCAGCCTGAGGACCTCATCAGAGGTAGATGCTCCACCTTGAACTTTTCAGCCACTAGAATCATTAGCCAAATAAACCTTTTTCTTTATAAATTACCCGACCTCAGGTATTCTTTTTTAGATGAAGTCTCTGTCATCCAGGCTGGAGTGCAGTGACGTGATCTTGGTTAACTACAACCTCCGCCTGCTGGGTTTAAGCAATTCTCCTGCCTCAGCCTCCCAAGTAGCTGTGGCTGTAGGTACCTGCCACCATACCCAGCTAATTTTTTGTATTTTTATTGGAGACAGCATTTCACTATGTTGGCCAGGCTGGTCTTGAACTCCTGACCTTGTGATCTGCCTCCAAACCCAGAATGGACACTGAGAACACCACCCCATCTGGCCAGCGACACCTTCCTATTTCCAGGAAACTATCTGAAGTTGGAAGATCAACGTGCCTGGATGCTATGGGTTGAATGTTTGTTGCCCCAGAGAAACTCATACTGAAATGTAATCCCCAATGTGGCAGTATTGAGAGGTGGGGCCTTTAAGAGGTGATAATCCACTCATGGATTCATGGTTTAATTGGTTATGGGAGTGGGACTGGTGGCTTTATAAGAGGAAGAAGAGAGATCTGAGCTACTACACTCGGCCCTCTTATCACATGACACCCTGTGCCACCTTGGGACTCTGTGGAGAGTCATCACTAGTAAGAATGGCCTCTCTTGATATGACTCCTTGACCTTCAACTTCCTAGCCTCCAGAAATATAGGAAATAGGCTGGGTACGGAGGCTCACGCCTGTAATCCCAGCACTTTGGGAGGCCGAGGCTGGCAGATCATGAGGTCAGGAGTTTGAGACCAGTCTGGCCAACATACTGAAACCCTATCTCTACTAAAAATACAAAAAATTAGCCAGGTATGGTGGTGTGCACCTGTAATCCCAGCTACTTGGGAGGCTGAGGCAGGAGAAGCATGTGAACCTGGGAGGCGGAGGTTGCAGTGAGCCAAGATCGCGCCATTGCACTCCAGCCTGGGTGACAATGTGAGACTCTGTCTGGAAAAAAAAAAAAAAGAGGAAAAAAATATAGGAAATACATTTTGTTTCTTATAAACTACACAGTTTCAGGTATTCTGTTGTAAGTAATAGAAAACAGACTAACACACTGGAGAACTGAAGAGAGATGGAGAGAAAGGAACGAGGATTAGTTCCTCGTTCTTTTTTCTAGGAGTCCCCACTGCCTATGGAAGTCCTTACCTGATAGTCTAGCCCCTTCATGACCTGGTTCCGACTCACTTTCTCAGCCTTATCTTCCCAAATCCTTCATAACCCAGTTTCAAACCACCTCCTTCAGGAAACCACCTTCCTTCCTCCAAATTCTCATTGCCCAAGACACTGATCACTTTTTACTCCCCATGGCAGCTCTCCTGTCTTCATCTTGCCTGTTTTGTCTCCCAGCCATCCCTGATCCTTCTCCAAGTCCTCTCACATAATATCAGATGCTGGCACGAGATCTTGGCCGGCCCATGGAAGTGTCATCAACAAATTTCAGACAGTGTTTAAGACGAAGCATGGCAGATACAGAGTGAGCATCAGAGAGTCCAGGGGTTAGTGGCTCTCGTCCAAGCATACCAAGATTAGGCCAGGTGAAGCAGAAATGCTCACTGTGATCAGTACGCATGCCCAAGCCACAGACACTGTACAGATGCTCCTGAGTATAAGGGATTCATCCCAGCTTGGCTCTAACCCACCTTGATAAAGACTCTGGACCCAGCATCCCAGAGAAAGTAAGGCAGGGCTTAGACATTTTGGGGGGTAGCAAAGAATAATGGAAATTACATGGCCTTTAGAAACAGATAGACCTGACTCTGAATATCTCCTTAATTTTGCTTAATATATTGTTAGAATGAATAGATAAGAAAGAATCCTAACAGATACAGGCATCATCATTTCAATGGTGTAATTGGAAAAAATGCAACTAAGAACGTAAGTGACTTTCTCATGATGACACAGTGCGGTACTCCTTAATTTTTCTACTTCTCTCGGTCTCCACCCTATCTGTCTGGTCCAAGCCACACCCATTTCCCCCTTGATGATGACAGCAGTATCCTCCCTGGCCCCCACTTCAGGGCACGCTTTGCTGCTGCCACTCATCTCCTTCATAAGATGCAAATCTCGGCAGTTTACTGCCCCTCTTAAAACCCTGCAGTAACTTTCCAGTGCCTTGAGGATTGTCTCGGGTCAGGATCCATAGGGAACAGATTCTGAAGCTGAGATGGTGTGCGGGTGATTTAGTGAGGAGTGCTCTCAGGAAGAGCACGTGTAAGGAAGGAAGCAGGATTTGGCAGTGGAAGAAGCTGAACATCTGCAACAGAATCTTCAACTGATCCCAGGGGGATTGAAGCTGGTATCGCCCTTCAGAGTTGCCCAAAATCAAAGCAAGGAGGCCTGGTCATTACAGTCATTGATGTCAGTGAGGGAGCTCCCTTGTAGAACGGAAATGCCCAGCTAGGATCTGTCAGCTGCTAACACTCCCGGCAGCTCGGGGAATGGGACCCTGGTCCTAAGGAGTGTCTGAAGGGGTACCCCAGAGTCTGTCAGAAGAATGAAGTCCAAGCTCCTCACTGTTACCCACAAAACCCTCGTGATCTGGGCTCTGCCAATCTCTCCAGCCTCATCCACCCAACTTTCCCTCTCAGCCTCTGTGTTCCAGCCTTTTCTGGACTAGCAAGCTCAGGTCCCACCTCCAAGCCTTTGCATTTGCCATCTCTTCTGCCTGCCTGTGTGGCCTCCCCTGTCACCCAGTTTACCCCTGTTCAGCCTGCAGTTCTCAGCTCAAACACCACTTCCTCAAGGAAGCCTTCTCTGATTATCAGACCAGACCAGACTCCCCTGTTGTCAGTTCATAAACTCTTCTATTTTTCCTGCAAAATATGTATCACATTTTGTATTTAAGTAACTGTTAGATACCGGTCTCTGCTGTTAGGATACATGCACTTGGGGGCCGGGCGGGTCTGTCTTGCCCACCACAGCATCTCCAGCACTCAATGCAGAAACTAACACATGGAAGACATGCAGCAGATACTGTCAAATGCATTAACGAGCACAGGCCTTGGATAAGCTATCTTTGTTAAATCAGCTTAACAATAACCCACAACACTCGGACCAACTGGATAAGCTATCTTTGAGTCTGTCTCCTCTCAGTAAAGTGGCATAGCAAGTTTACTTTGCAGGGTTGCTATATTACATGGGTTATCTAGCAGAGATCTCAGGCTCTCCATAGAGGTTGGCTCCCTTCACTTGATGGAAAAGATTGTAGGGTGACCAGTTATCCCAGTTTGCCTATGTCTGAGGGGTTTCCTGGGATGTGGAACTTTCAGTGCTAACATCAGAGCAGTTTCAGGCAAATGGAGATGGCTGATCACCCTAAATTGGGGTGAGAAGAAAAAAAAGGCATTTCATATTAGCACAATAGCTGGGATACAGTAGCAAACCAGCTCTTTAGGAAAAACCAACCAACCAACCTCAATCTGTAACGTTAGTCAGTTTCCATTGTGTAAATACTCCCACCATGACTGCAAAGTTCCTGAGCTCTCATGAGCCAGTAGGAGCTGGCTCTAGGAACCCATATGTGTGTATGTATCAATATTTTTGTTTGTTTTGTTTTGTTTCAAGACAGTCTCGCTCTGTAATCCAAGCTGGAGTGCAGCGGCACAATCACAGCTCACTGCAGCCTCAACCTCCTGAGCTAAAGTGATCCTGCCACCTCAGCCTCCCGGGTCACTGGGACCACAGGTGCCTGCCACCACGCCTGGCTAATTATATTTTTGTAGAGATGTGGTCTCACTATGTTGCCCAGACTGCTCTTGAACTCCTGGACTCAAGCAATCCTCTTACCTGAGCCTCCCGAAGTGCTGCCGTGATAGGCAGGAGTCACCAAACAGGGCTCAATAACCCGTATTTAATACGGGCTGTTAGATTTCTATTGCAAATGTTCAACACAGCCATAGACAACCTCAACTCTGGTGTAAGTGAGAATATTTTAATCCTGAGAAGGTCACAGCTAGAGTGGAGCTTGGAGATTAAATCCACTTTTATAAAAATTGTGACAGTGAAAAAAATCTGACATAAAAATATTATAACAGTAAACAAATCTGACATAACTGACTCCATCTCACTTCCCACCTCACAAGCTGTCTTCACTCATTCCTGGATATAGACCAAACTAACTATGAAAATAACTGAGTTAATAGTTTAAGACAAACATAGTTAACAGTCCTTTTCTGAAACTAACTCCCTCTTTACTCAGAGACCAAACTGCCTTTATAAAATTATGACTCTGGAGAAATATAGCCAGAGGTTACAAGGCTTGTAACGTCCCCCACTGACTCCTAGAGATAACATCATTACTGTCAAAACCTAAAACTGGTCTTTAAAATATTTTTTCAACTTTTACTTTCTGACGATTCTACCCAGATCTGAGACTCATAACAAAAAACTAATTCAACCAGTCCCATAACTCCCACCCCAAAACTGCCTCAATACAAAAAAAAAACAAAAAACAAAAAACCAGCTTCAACTTCCTATCATTTCATCCCCAACCCAACCAATCAACATCGGCCTCTCCTAGCCCCCGGCCTGCCAAACTATCCTTCAAAAACGCTGGCTTCTAAACTTTCAGAGACAAATTTAAATAATCAGCTCTCATCTCCCTGCTTGACTAGCCCTACATTTACTAAATTCTTTCTCTACTACAATACCAGTGTCCCAATAAGTTCATTTTTCCGTACAATAAACACACAACAATTTCACCAGACAATGACAAGATCTTCTAGTCCAAGGCTGTGAGTAATCCATCACACACACCACTTATTCCCTATCTGTGTCCACAACTGACTTGCATATGGGTCATGAGGCTGAGTAGCACTATGGCCTGGAGTCTCCCCTCCCCATTTCCCCAGGTAGCCACGGCCAATTAGCCAGTGTTGCGCGTGAGAAAATCTGCTTATCTTAATGGGTAAGTGTAGTCTTGTTCCTTCATTATACAGGGGAGGAAGCTTAGGCTCAGAGAGGTAGAGGGACCTGCCCAAGGCTACACAGCCCGGGAGTAGCTCAGCTGAGACTGAGGAACAGCTTCCTCGCCTCAAATGCTCTTTCAACCCTGCCTTGCATTGAAAAGCTGAGTACCCAGAGTGGGGGAGAAACAAAGGGAGACCATCCAGGATTCTGAGCCTAGATTCTGGAAATCTGTGTTCAGACACCCCCACCCCCAACCCTTTTGCATCCTGAGGGCTTCTTGTTATGTCTACAGGTAAATAGTGTTTGTATGGCGGAAGCACTTGCAAAAGTTGGGCCAGGTGCAGTGGCTCGTGCATGTAATCCCAGCACTTTGGGAAGCGAGGCAGGCAGATCGCTTGAAGCCAGTTCACGGCCAGCCTGGCCAACATGGTGAAGCCCTGTCTCTACTAAAAATACAAAATTTTGCCAGGTGTGGTGTTGCTCGCCTGTAATCCCAGCTACTTGGAAGGCTGAGGCGAGAGAATCGCTTGAACCCAGGAGGCAGAGGTTGCAGTGAGCTGAGATCACACCACTGCACTCCAGCCTGGGCAACAGAGTGAGACTCCAGCTCAAAAAAAAAAAAAAAAAAAAAAAAAAAAATTAATGAATTAACTAAAAATTAAAAATAAAATAAAAATTGCAAAAGTTGGGCCAGGTGCAGTGGCTCATGACTGTAATCCCAGCACTTTGGGAAGCTGAGGTGTGTGGATCTCTTGAGCTCAGGAGTTCAAGACCAGCCTGGTCAACATGATGAGACCCCTATCTCTACTGGAAAACACAAAAGAGTAGCTGGGTGTGGTGGTGCATGTCTGTGGTCCCAGCTACTCAGGAGGCTGAGGTGGGAGGATTGTGTGAGCCCCGTGAAGGCAGTGGGCCAAGATGCCTCCTGCACTCCAGCCTGGATGACAGAGTGAGACCCTGTCTCAAATTTAAAAAAAAAGAAAAATAGATATTGCAAAAGTCATATGCTCATTGCAAAAAATCCAAACAACAGAAGACTATATAAAAGAAAAGACCTCTATCTGGTCTCCCCAGAGTAACTCCTGTTAATGATTTAGATCCTTCCAGGCCTTCTTCTGCCAAACTGCAACTATATACTTATCACAAATAGACTAAAAGCTTAGCTGTTCACCAGTCTACCACTGCCCTACTCTGAGAACACTACGTAGCACCTAGCAGGCACTCAATAAATATTTGCCAAATGGCTGTTGTTCACTTACAATGCCTTAGATTTATTTCTGTATGAATATAGGTGGGTCCACCCCTGTCTTTTTAAAGGTCTTTATTACTTCATCGCATGGCCTCATAAATTAATTTAATAGACCCTTCAGTGAGCACTTAGACTGCGTTACATTTTTCTCATAACAATTCCAAGGCCTTGCTCCCTGGCTCGCCTACAAGGCTGGCACCAAAGTCCCTTCCCATGGCTTCCAAATGCTGCTGTCCATCAAATCTCCACAGTCTCTGGTTTCCTGGGATCACCAACAGACAACCCGAAGCGGAGGAGCTTTGGGACCAGCTCCCGGGAGCAGGGTCAGGTTGCAGCGGGTAGACGACAAGTCCCTGAGCCCACAAGGCTCCACCACCCGTACATGCAGAGGCTGCTGCCCCAGATGATGCCCCATAGCTCACACCAGAAGCAGAGGATTAACCAGGAGGCATCGCCTGGGTGCTGACAGCACAGGAGCCTGCGGCCTGGGGGACAGCCCCATTTCCAGGCCTTGGGTCAGCTCAGCAGCCCTCAGGGCCTTGGGGACCAGAGATGATTGTATGTGCAAGAGGCAAGAAAGGTCAAGGGGGGAGTCTAAAGGGAGCCCCACCTACCTGAGCACAGGCCTGCCCACAACCCCAACGCCCATAGACACATGGGCATCTCTCACCTGTGGTGTCCAGCACTGAACTCCTGACCTTCCCTCCTCAAACCCTCATCCCATCTCAGTTCATGGAGGCACCATCCCTCCATGGCTCAGGCCAAAGCCTTGGGACCATCCATGACTTCTCTTTCTCTCACTCCTATCCAGTCTATAAGCTCTTACTTCAAAATGCATCTTCTCACCACCTCTGCTGCTGCAAGGTGGTGGTGCCAGCCACCACCATCTCATCATCTCACCAATAATAATTGTAATAAACTCACTAGTTGGTCTCCATGCCACCTCCCCCTCACTCAATACCTGTCGTCCCAAAACAGCCTCTTCTCAATACCATAGCTAAAAGAATCTCATCCAAGGGGTCAGATCCTGTCCCTTTCTTTTTTGCTTCTGGAGACAGGGTCTCACCATGTTGCCCAGGCTGGTCTTGAATTCCTGGGCTCAAGCAACCCTCCTGTCTCAGCCTCTTAAAGTGCTGGCCTCCTCTGTACATCCTGTCAAGGGTATATACTGTAGGTTTGTCTGTCACTGATGATGTTAAATTAGATCACTGAGTTAAAAGGTACCCATAGGCCAGGCACAGTGGCTCACGCCTGTAATCCCAGCAATTTGGGAAGCTGAGGCAGATGGGTGGCTAGGGCTCAAGAGTTCGAGACCAGACAGGGCAACATGGAAAAACCCCATCTCTACAAAAAAATTAGCCAGGCCAGGTGGTGTGGGCCTGTAGTCCTAGGCACTCGCAGGCTGGGGTGGGAGGATCGCTTGAGCCCAGGAGGTCAAGGCTGTGGTGAGCCGTGATTGTACCATTGCACTCCAGGCTGGGCGACAGAGCAAGACCCTGTCAAAAAATAAATAAATAAAAATAAAAAATAAAAAAGTACCCATAAAGGATTCCAATTTAATTAAAAATAGAAATAATAAAAGCATGGTGCATGCCACAGAGTGTCCCCTGGGGGCTGCATGCAGCCATCAGCCTCCTTGTGTGACCCCAACTCTACCCCATCCACAGCAATGGCCAGCCAGCATTGGCAGGAAGACCTCCAGGCACAAGGTGCTCATTCCTGGCCCAGAGCAGGGGTCACTCTGGAGTTCCTAGCACACCTGGGCTGCTCTGTGGATTCTGCCAGCACAGATCTGTGCCAGGCAACTCTCATCAGTTCCCTTTAAGCAGGGAGTGAAAGTTACACAGGGGGGAGGAGTGCCAGGCCTAACTATTCCCCTATTCTGTGGCTTCAGCTTGGGAAGAGACAGGTGAGAACAAGGATAACCCTCCATGGCAGGAAGTCTGTGGCAGGAAGCGACCATGTCCCCCTCGCCCCACACTCCACCCTCAACCAGGGCCCTCAGAAAATAAGACTCGACATTCCTCACAAGGGTGTGGAGGGCAAGGCCTGCTCCAGGGGAACAGCTGCTGGGCACTGAGTTAGTAAGCCCTGGAAACAAGCAAGCTCGATGAATCCCAAAGGCCTGGCCTTGGACAGGGGCACGTCTGCAGAGATTTGGGAGATTTGGCCAATCGGACACATGAATCACTGAAAACAAGGCCGTGGAGAGGAAAGACTAATAATGTCCGCTTTCCTGTCCTGCTAAGGGTCTGCTGTGCTCTCCTGGGGTCTCTGTAGAATGCCTAGAAGCTGCCAAGACAGCAACTCAGCTGACTGTCACGCTGATACCTGGCTGTGAACTGGGACATGAGATTTCCAAGATGAGGTTAAATTATGCTGATTCTACATTGGAAATGGAATTGTGTCTGGCATGGATTCCGTCTACACTGGCAGGTATCCAGGCAGAACTAAGCGAATCAGAGTCTTGTCTTATTCACTGTTCCAAAGTTTTTTGTCCTCAAATATCCTCCCAAAGACAGGGACAGCTATGGTTTGGGCCATCCTGAATTAATTCACCCTTTGGAATGTGAAGGAAATACAGAAACACATATTTTGGCATTTCCTGTGTGCCAGGTATTGTGCTGAGTGCGTCACACGTATTATCTTGTTTCCTTGTCTTGACCATATTCTAAGGGAGATTTTAACACATCCCTAAAAGAAAAATGGAAATGGAAGCTCAGGGAGGTTACATGGTGTGCCCAGGTTCACCTGGTTAAGAACTGGCACAACTGGGATTTGAACACAGATCTGGTTAGAGACTCTAAGTCTCAGATGCTTAAATATCACATGTCTTCCTTTATAATATCAGATTCCCTCAGGGCCTCTACACTCGATTTTTAATAACAAATTATTTCAAGTTAAAAGATATTCCTTTTAGGCCAGGTGTGGTGGCTCATGCCTGTAACCCAAGCACTTTGGAGGCCAAGGCGGGCGGATCACCTGAGGTCGGGAGTTCAAGACCAGCCTGACCAACATCGTGAAACCCCATCTTTATAAAATAAATAAATTGATTAATTAATTAAATTAAATTTAAAAAAAGATACTCCTTTTAATGCGAAAAACAAAAACAAAAAGATAGAACTAAGAAATTAACCAAGTGAGGTAAAGGAATTCAAAGTCAATATACAACAACAGTTGTATTTCTATAAACTAGCAGTCAACAACTGAGAAAATAAAATGTTAAACGCCGTTTACAACATCACAAAAACGAAAATATGCTAAAATTAACAAAAGATGCGTAAGACATTGACATCTCTAAAACATTGCTGTGGGAAATTAAAGAAAACTTAAACAAACGGAGATACATACCATGTTCATGGGTTGGAAGACTCACTGCTAATAAGATGTCCATTCTCTCAAACTGATCTATATCGACTGCATACAATCTTCATCAAAATCCCAGCAGGCCTTTTTCAGAAATCAAGAAGCTGGTTTTCCTGTTTTGTTTTGTTTTTGAGACAGGGTCTCACTCTATTGCCCAGGCTGAAGAAGCTGATTTTAAAATGGAAATGACCCGGAATAATCCAGTGTTGAACAAGAAGAGCAAAGTTGAAGAATTTACTCTGATTTTATGGCAATATAAAGCTACAGTAACCAAGGCAGCATGCCACTGGCATAAAGATAGAGAAACTGACCAATAGAAAAGATATTCTATTATGAAAATAAATAAATAAATATAGAAGTTAAGTTCTTTCAAGCTTATCTCTGCAAGGAATATGTATCACAGGCCCAGAGAATGTGATGCCAGGTACTTACTGATCAGTCCTCCGCCTGGCAAAATCACATAGCCCCTGTGTTCAGAGTCAATTGGACTAAAATTAGCTTAAGTCAGCTTTGAGCAGAAGAAAGAAAACTGGATCCAGAAAGTGGAAGCTTGGGTTTTTGACCCAATTGTCATAATTAAACATAAAGGCTCAAGTTTTCAGCATGTAATAATAATAATAATAATCATAATAATAATAAAAGCACTAACATATGCCAAACCCTGTTCTAAGAGCTTTACATGGATCAGGGACTCATTTAATTCTGTCAACAAAATAGAATAAAAGAGAAAATAGCAAGCATTGTACCTAGGAAGGAAAATCTTTTTTGAGATGGTTTGTTTCAGTTTCACATTTTTTAAGATGTGTATAGGTACACAACTACAATGTAAAATACCTATTTTTTTTTTTTTGGCATTCACTTCCCAGAGAAGGAATCAAATACATATCTTATAGTGGGATTGCAATTATGACAGTTTAAAAGCCAGTAGGGTTGTAGATGAGAGGGTTATGAGGAAGCCCAAGTAATACAATGCCCATAAGACTCTTAGCCAGAGCCTGGTACATAGTAAAGGCACATTAACTAGTAGCGAGGCACAGTTATTATCATTGTCGAGACCAGCTTCGTGGATGCTGGAACTACGTAGTCTTGTAGGACACAGCACTCAGAAGGGCCCTGCACCTGGGTCAATGCTCTATTGTCCCCCATCTTAAAATTCTCTTAATAATTTCGAAGAAGAGGTCTGCATTTTCATTTTGCACTGGGTCTCACAAATTATGTAGCATGTCCCATTTTGTATCAGGGTTTACATGTATTAAAATATTTATAATATAAAATATTTAATGATCAGTTATCATCAAATTGCATCTCTGCTTCTTATTAGCTAGACAACCTTGAGTGAGGTACTTGCATGCTCTCCATCTCAGTTTCCTCATCTGTAAAACAGGAGTCGTAACTGCTTCTGCATGAGGTTGTTGTGTGAAGGTTTAAATAACACAACAGGCCAGGCGTGGTGGCTTACCCCTGTAATCTCAGCACTTTGGGAGGCCAAAGCTGGCGGATCACCTGAGGTCAGGAGTTCGAGACTAGCCTGGCCAAAATGGTGAAACCCCCGTTTCTACTAAAAATACAAAAATATTAGCCGGGCATGGTGACACACTCCTGTAGTCCCAGCTACTCGGGAGGCTGAGGTAGGAGAATAGCTTGAACCCAGGAGGCAGAGGTTGCAGTGCGCCAAGATTGGGTCACTGCACTCCAGCCTGGGCAATAAGAGCAAAATTTTGTCTCAAACAATAAATAAAGAAATAACACAACATACCTAAAGTGCTAGGAACGATGCCTGGGACTTAGCACTCCAAAAATGTTAACTATTATTATTTATTTATGTATGTATTTTTGACATGGTGTCTCATTCTGTTGCACAGCCTGGAGTGCAGTAATGTGATCATGCCTCTCTGCAGCCTCGACCTCCCGGGCTCAAGCGATCCTCCCACCTCAGCCTCTCAAGTAGTTGAGACTACAGGCATGTGCCACAACATCCAGCTAATTTTTGTATTTTTCTTTTTTGTAGAGATGGTGTTTTACCATATTTCCCAGGCTGGAGAACTCCTGGGCGCAAGCAATGTGCCCACCTCAGCCTTACTGTTGTTATTTTTATTAGCTTTATGGAAAAAAGTCAACTTCAGGCTTGGTTCTTCCAGTGCACATTTCGGGGAAGGGATTATTAAAGTCATCAGTGGTTCTGGAACTGATCTGAGCAAGAGATGACTTGGAGAATCTGAGACTACGTGAGAAAGCGCCTCCCAGAAAAACACAGATAGTCTTGCACATGTGTGCACATCATGCCTGAAGTTTCAGGGCATTTATGGGTCTCTGAGGCCAAAGCAGGGGCCCCAGGACCAAGAACCTCAGAAAACAACAAGCACCACGGAATCTAGGAGGTCTGGAGTCCATGAGTGTCTCGGTGGGAACAGCCAGCCAGCCACGCAACAAGCGCATTACTCTTTCAGGGCTGGGGTGTGTGCGTGTGCTTTAAGTCAGCAGCTGTTTTTAGCTTTGCTATATATGGCCGGGGAGGAATGAGGGCTATAGGAGGGGGGAGGGGTGCCAAGCAGCTTACAACAGTGTTTGGGAGGCCAGAGCTCCTGCACCAGCCCCACCTTCCCCTTCCAAGGTGAGAGCTGAAGAGTTTATCCTCAGACCAGAGAAAAAGGCTAGAACACAAGGAGGGGTCTGCGGAGGTGGGAGTGTCAGGGGCTTCCAAGAAGATGCCAAGTCAAGTCACCTTAGAACAGTGAGTGTCAAACTTTTTTGACCATGACTTGCAGTTAGAAATACATTTTACATTGCAAAACACACATAAATGCAGACACTTTGAAACACACACATACTTTCACACATTGTGTGTGTGCATATATAAATATATCTCCCCAACTGAACAAATATTTCCAAAAATAATACTTTATCTTATTCTGTGAAATAATCCAATACTTCTATTCTAACCTTTCCTTTTGAAAAATGCAGGTCCTGACCCATTGAATTGATTTCACCATCCACTAATGAGTTGACATCTCCAGTAAGGAAAACTGCTGTTTTCTTGGTAGCATTTGACTGCAAGAAAGGGGAGCAGTGGAGAAGAATCCTGAACCTTTGAGGATAAGATGCAAGTTTCAGCTTTATCTCCTAGCTGGATGGGAAGTTTTGGACCTCCCAGCTTTTGCATGCTGTCTTCTGGTCCTGGAGTCTTCCTCCGTCCTTGTCACCTGGTTCACTCCTGCACTTACATCGGGGCTAAGCTTGCAAATGACTTCAGAAAGACTCCCTGAATGCCTGTGTCTGCTCAGCTGCCCACTCTGGTTCTGTTGCTCTCCTGTCTGTCCCTACCTAGCACCCGACACAGGACTGCAGGACAATTTCTGTTAGATTTTCTGTGGAGGCAGGGAGCGTTTCTCTTCTGCTTATTTCTACACCACCGGTGTAGCATAGTGCTGCTTCATCATAGTCACTAAATAAATATTTATTGGATGGATTAATAATAGGTAATAGTGGACAGGTGCAATGGCACACGCCTGTAATCCCAGCACTTTGGGAGGCTAAGGTGGGCAGATCACGAGGTCAGAGATCAAGATCATCCTGGCCAACATGGTGAAACGCTGTCTCTACTAAAATACAAAAATTAGCTGGGTGTGATAGCATGAGCCTATAGTCCCAGCTACTTGGGACACTGAGGCAAGAGAATCACTTGAACCTGGGAGGTGGAGGTTGCAATGAGCCGAGATTGCACCACTGCACTCTAGCCTGGTGACAGAGTGAGACTTTGTCTCAAAAATATATATATATAGGCAATAGTAATAATAGCAACAACCATTTACTGAGTACTCATTTATCCCATCAGAAGACTTTTGAGAGACTGGGATAGGTCCATTTTATAGATAAGGGACTTAGTGAATTCAAACAACGTGGCAGGGCCAGGGGAATGACCCAGGGCTGTCTGACTCCCAGACGTTCCTAATCATAGATCTTATTTGTCCACATTCCCCTCTGCAGCGATACCCAGGTTGGGGGAAAGGGTGAGGGCAGATCCTTAACAAATCCTCTGGGGACTGATGACAGGTTGATTAAAGAGATTTTCCGAAGCGGTGGCCACATCTAATTTTGGAGAGTTACACCTCATGTGTGGCTTGGGAAAGAGAATCTGTGAGGTTGCCAGGGCTCCTGGATGTGGGGTCGTCTCATTGGGGAGAAGTCTGAGCCTCTGACAAACCAAGACAGCAGGACTTCTGGTCACCTGGCCTGAAGAGCTCCTAGGCACACGTGGGATAAACCCAGGCCCCGCAGAGCCTGTGTGATTCGGCCCAACCCCACGACTGTTGCACTCCTCACTCACTCTGGCATTCTTGCTGTTCCTCAAACACACCAAGCCCAGCCCTGCCTCAGGGCCTTTGCAACGAGATTCCCTCTGCCTGAGGGGACCTATTTCCTCTCTAGGTTTCTGAGACCATCTAAGAACACCAGCCTCTTCCGCCTCTGTTAGTTTTTTCCATAACACTTGTAACTTCTACAGATTACATGTATGTTTGTTTTCTGGTTTATGTCCATCTTCTCCACTGGACAGGGAGCTCCTTGAGGACCTTGTCTTTGTCACTGTCCCAGCCCTAGAACTTGCTGTGAAGCAGTGCCTGGAACAGACCAGGTGCTCAGTAATATTGGTTGCATGCATGAATGAATGAATGAATAGGTTTTCCCCCTTTAGACATATTGGAAGATGAGCCTGTGGTTTCCTATGCTCACTTTGACCCAGAAATTTGTGTCCTGTGACTCACATCCAGACCCCTAAACACACACACACACACACACACACACACAGAGAACACACACAGGCACACAGGCACACACATACACACCTTGGTTTGAAGAGAAGAGGGACTGGAAGGAACATTCTACGCATGCCAACAGTGCACCACTGTGCCTAGGTAACCGACGCCATGTAAGCACGCAAGGATTATCTCCATTTTATAGCCAGAGAAACTGAGGCTTGCTCTCTGCTCTGTCCCCAGTGTCTAGCACTGTGCCTGCATGAAACATCTGGTGAACCAAATTGTACTAGATTCAAGAGGCTCAGAAAACGTTCAAGGTCACCCAACTAGCAAGTGGCGGAGCCAAGATCTGTGCTCAGGGCTGTTCAGTTCCCAACCTGCTGGGTAGCAGCCAAAGGCACCTGCAGAAACTCCAGGGACCTCGTTACCATCCAGACATGGTCTTGAGGGCAGGCCCTCACCCAAACACCCACCAACTAGCAGCCCAGATGCAAATCTATCCTGCACCTGAGGCTGCTGTCAATGCGCCCAAGGGCCTCAGCTTCAGCAAACCTTGCTCCCTGGGCTGGCTGAGGCCTTTTCCTGCTCCAGCTGTTCTGGTCCCAGTCCCACTCCCACACTTCCTGTCCCCTGTCAAAAAGAGGAGACACTAGTGACGAATACAACATTCTGCGAATGCCTTCTGATGCCAAATGTCACTTGTAAAAATTAGCCAGTTTTGAGTTATCTGTGTGGGTTCCTCTTTCCAATGCAGCTCATTAGGAAGACTCTGTAGAATTATCCTGCATTAGAAAGAGTTTGAATGACCCTTCAAAGCCGCAGCCAGCAGACTTTCACTGTAAAGAGTCAGGCAGGGCTGGCCATGATGGCTCACACCTGTAATCCCAGCACTTTGGGAGGCCAAGGAAGGTGGATTACTTGAGGTCAGGAGTTCAAGACCAGCCTGGCCAACATGGCAAAATCCCATCTCTACCAAATTTTTTTTTTTTAATTAGATGGGTGTAGTGGCAGGTGCCTGTAGTCCCAGCTACTTGGGAGGCTGAGATGGGAGAATCACTTGAACCTGGGATGCAGAGGCTGCAGTGAGCCAAGATTGTGCCACTGCACTCTAGCCTGGGCTACAGAGTGAGACCCTGTCTCAAAAAAAAAAAAAAAATGCCAGATAGTAAATGCTTTAGGCTTTGCAGGACAAGAAGTAAAATTGAGGATGTTATGTAGGGGCTTTTAAATAATTAAATAATTTCACGTGTCAAAAAAATACTATTTTTTTTTTTCCAAACATTTAAAAATGTAACATCACTCTCAGCTTATAAGCTGTGCAGAACTGACAGCAGGCAAGATTGCCACATGGCCCATGGTTTGCTAGGCCCTAATTTAAAGCAATACTTTTTAAACTCTAATATGTATAAAAATTGCCTGATAAACTTGTGAAAGCAGTGTTTGGGCCCACACTCAGAGATTCTGATGAGAAGGTCTGGGTGGGCCACTGAGCTTGCATTTCTAACTGTGGATTGATGGTGCTGATACTTCCTGTCCACTGACCACATTTTGAGCAGTACTGATATTCTAAAGTGCCCACTTCATAGATGAGGAAACTGTGGCCCAGCTAAATGATACGTCTGCTGTTACACCCCGTGGACTAGGTAATGACATCTGCTCTGCCACTCCACAGGGCTGTTTTTGCCACAGAAAACCCCTCTCCATTTCTTTAACCCACTACTAC
The DNA here is from genome assembly GCA_036589455.1 of Ateles fusciceps. Lineage (NCBI taxonomy): Eukaryota > Metazoa > Chordata > Mammalia > Primates > Atelidae > Ateles > Ateles fusciceps. The sequence goes on from JAZHEH010000847.1 coordinate 418,880, forward strand.
TCTCATGCTTCTGAGCTTTGTCCTCACTCCTCTCTCTGCCTCATGCCCACCCTCACAAACGTAACTTTCCTATAGAGATCAACCTCCGGCGTGAGCTCAGCTACGGTATTTCCTGACCTCCTCAAATCTAAATGCTCCTTTCTGCCCCAGCATTCTATACGTACTTGTGTCTAATATGTATAACTGTTTGTCTGCATGCCTTTGTTTTTTGGTTTTTCAAAAAAACAAATGATGAATGTTTAGCTGGAAAGATGAATGGGTAGGTGGGCAGATGGATGGATGGGCAGGTAGGTGGGTGGGTGGGTGGGTGGACTGGTGTGTAGATAGATGATGAATGGATAGATGGATGGGTGGATGGGTAGACGGGTGGGTGGGCGGACTGGTGTGTAGATAGATGATGAATGGATAGATGGATGGGTGGATGGGTAGATGGGTTGGTGGATGAATGAATACTCCTCATGATCTATTGCTTGAAAATAGTTTTCATGACAAGGTTGAGACTAGACCCCAACTCTGCTAGAGTCTATTCCATGGCTATCTATGTTGGGACATGCTGAACATGTAAACAGCAGCAGTTACATTTTATTGAGTGTGTGTTGAGTGTGCATGTATATGGCCAGCTTTGTACTAAGCAGTCCTGCCAATCCTCTCATCAACCCCTTTATTAGCTCCACCTTTACTACAAGAAAATGGATGCTCAGAAAGGTGGAGCAGCTTGCCCAAAGCCACACAGCACAGCACATCCTAGCCCATCTGATTCTGTGCCAATTGCCCATCACCTTTTCCACCCTCCACCAGTGTTCCTCACCCTCCCTGGCCCCGCCCCAGCTCTGCAGGCCCCCAGCTGGCCTCACCTCCATCAGCATAGGTCTCGGTGCCATAGCCGTCTTGCAGGCCATTGTTCCAAGTGCCCTCATACTTGGCACCGCTGCTTGAGCTCTGCCGGATTCCGTAGCGTCCCTTGAAGCCATGTGTCCACTCGCCCTTGTAGAGCCAGCGCCCCTTGGTCTCTATGCCCAGCCCATGCCGTTTGCCCTGGCTCCAGTATCCCTCAAAGGTGTTTCCGCTGGGCCAGGTATAGACACCTGCCACTTCAAAGCCAAAGTTCCAGGAGCCAGAGTATTCGCCCTGGCCCTTGGGGCCTGTGCACAGTCCATGCCCATGGGCCTTTCCCCCCCTCCCAGCCCCCGCAGTACGCCCCACCATCATCAAAGTCGAAGCGGCCCCCGCTCATCTCATCATAGCCTCTGACAACCTCGGCGTCCTCCAGCGTGGGTGCAGAGGGCGTGGGTGATGCCGGCAACACTCCTCCAGTGCCCTGGGGGCCAGGCCCCCAGACTCACCACTGCGCCCCAGGAGGGGGAAAGCAGGAGGCCAGCAGAGGCTGAAGGAGCCCAGGCGCCAAGTCAGTACTGGGTCGGCTAGGCAGTGCCATGCCCGGGAGCCTCGACTCCACCAGCCAGAGCAAGGCTGCCTGCTGGGAAGAAAGCAGGAAGGAAGGGTTCAAAGTTCCCACAAAGAATCCCAAGTCTGCCTTCCAAGACGTCCAAGGGAAAACGGTGTGATCTCTTTAAGAAACCCAGCGAATGGGTGCGGGGGAAGGGTCCCCAGCCTTTTCAAAAGAGGGGGAAATTCCCCTCAGTGACAGCCCCCGCCTGAGGCTGAATTCCCGCAGCCCGCTGGCCCCCTTCTCCACCCCAGTGGGTGTGCGGGGCTGCTGATCTCCTGGCCGCTGCCCCGCCCCCTTCTCCAACCCTGCCCTCCTCCTGGGACAGAAAGGTCAGTGTTGCCCTAACAAGGCCATTGGATCTCAGAAGCTGCTCCCAAAATAACCCCGGCCAGCCCAGCCTCCTTCAAAGCGGGAAGGAGGGGGTATTTCAAATCGTGCCCGTGCCGCCGACCCAGCAGTGGCTGGAGGGCTGAGGAAGGAGGCTAAGAACTGAGTGCAGGCAGCCCAGGGACCTTGGTGTCTTTTCCTGCTGGGAGTGACAGCTCCCTTCCATTCTCAGAGTCCCCTGGGTCTGCGGGCAGGGAGGGCGCCGGGGGAATTGGGGAAGGGAGGGGGAGAGGGAGACCGGAACGCCCAGTCCTGGAACACTGAAAATCCCCCAGAGCGAGAAGGTTGGCAGGTCTCAGCCCCACCACCACTCACATGCCCTAAGGGGACCTGGGGTTACAGCACCACTGCCAGCCCCATCAAGGAATCCGGTGACCTAAAGAGAAAGGAATGGAGACAGTTTCACATGTGCTCCCAAAAGCAGAGGAGAGAAGTCAGAAAGAGAGGTGAGGCTGTGGAAACAGTCTGAAAGATACACGAAATCTGAGTCCAGGGCTCACGCACCACCCAGAACTCCCTCTACCCCAGGAACCCTGGGAGAACCCGGGGAGAACTCGGTGCAAGAGCAACCATCTATTCCCTTTCTCTTTCCTCCGGAAGGGCAAGGAGCCTGCCCTCCTCTCTGCCTGAGACACAGACTGGACGTCCTGCTGGCTTCTTCTCCCCACCCCTTGATGCCCCTGCACCCTCCCTGCTGCAGACCCAGCAGACCCTGAGGGTCGAAGGAGTCCCCTTCCTGTCAACCCAGGGTTGTGTTGTAATGAGGTCCTCTCAGAAATTCTCAAGGGTCATGATTTTTTTAAATGTCCCTTTCTGAGCTGTCTTTTGCTCTAGTGTCCTAGGAGCCTGTGAGGCCAGACTTCAGAAAGCTCTTGGGGCAGGGTCAGGAGAGAAGGGCCTGGGTGGATTCCCAGCCACTCAGGTTCCTACCAAACTCCAGTAAAAAGAACAAATAAATCTCCAGGGCAAGAAGCTGTGGCCAGAGCTAAGGATGGTAAAGCCCAGCTAAGCCCAGGGTTAATGCAAGTCTAGAGGAATTCTGGGAAAGGTAAGAGCCACCAAGACTAGGAAGGTCTGTGTGTGTGAACCTATGTGTGAGTAAGAGAGTGTGTGAAAGTGTATGTGTGTGTTTGCGTGTGTTAAGAGTGTGTTTGTATGCAAGTGTGAGTGTGAGTGGGTGTGTTGTGTGTGGTGAGAGTGTGTGTGTGAAGCTGTGAGTGCAAAAGTGTACGTGTGTGTTGTGAGTATATGTGTGGTGAGAGTGTGTGTGTGTGTGATGGTGTGATGGTGTGTGCTGTGTGTTGTGAGAGTATGTGTGTCATGTGTGTTTATGTGTGTGTGTGAGGGTGTGTGTGGTGTGTGTGGGTGTGTGGTGTGTGTGTGGTGAGAGTGTGTGTTTGTGTGTGTGTTTGTGTATGTGTGAGAGTGTGTGTGTGTGTGTGTGTGTGTGTGAAGACAGGGACCGAAGGGAAAGAGAGAACGAAGCACAGTACCTACTAGAGAACATTAGACAATTATCTGACTTTAAACTTGTCTGACATATTTCCAAACCCCATGATAACTTAGGCCACATAAAGTCACTGCAGAGTCTTGCTCTTGTTCGGGAAGTGGGTAAAAAATGTTCCCTCCTTTCCTTCCAGCGGGTTTACCAGTTTTTAGGACTTGGTTTGATCCTGGGTCACAGCCCCTAACCTTAAAGAGCCCCTTCGGTACTTGCGTTTCACCACCAGGTAGAAGCAGCCAGCCTCTTGGGCTCACTGTCATTGTCCGTTCGCCAAGCTGACAGGGAGCAAGTCGTGGATAAAAACTGTGCCCTCTGGGTAGTTAGGCGTGAGCCCTGGCCAGGTTGACTGGCAGCCTGCTTCCACAATTCACTTCTAAGAACACCTCAGGGCTACTCCCAGGGAGTTCAGCTTTCACCACTTCTCACTGAGGTCTTCTGAGAATCACAAACTTCTTTCTAGCTCTGCTCTCAAGGGAAGAGCATCTGAAACTGGAAGCTAGGGGAGTTTCAGCTGCGGATTCAATGCTGTAATCACATGCTTGGGCCAGGTGGCCACTGCTACGTAATTTAACCACTCTTCATCCATAGCAGCTCCCTAGGGTGGCTCTACCTAGGGTTACTACACATAAAAATCACCTATAGAACTTAAAAACATAAAGAGATCCCAGAGCCCCACCCCAGACCTACCGAATTAGATTGTCCTGGGCAAACACTTCGGCAGCTGAATTCTTTTAAAAGCTTCTCAGATGAATCTGACTTTCATCTCTAGTTAAAAACACCGTACGCGCTGGGTATGGTGGCTCACACCTGTAATTCCAGAACTTTGGGAGGCCAAGCTGGAGGATTGCTTGAGCCCAAGAGTTTGAGACCAGCCTAGAAACAGATCCCACCACTACAATTTAAAAAAATTAAAAAATTATCCAGGTGTGGTGATGCATACGTGTGGTCCCAGCTACCTGGGAAGCTGAGGCAGGGGGGATCGCTTGAGCCAAGGAGTTGCAGGCTGCAATGAGCTGTATTGTGCCACTGCGCTCCAGCCTGGGCAACCCTGTCTCAAAAAATAAAAAAATAAAAATAAGTAGAAAACAACAAGAACAACAAAAACCACTGTAAGTTTTCAAATTAAGAAACTGTTTAAGAACATAAAAATTCATGAATCCATTTACCGCAGGCTGAGTAGTTTTGGAGTTAGATACATGTTCAAATCCCAGTCCTGCCCCTCACAAGCTGTGTGACCTGGGACCAATTGTTAATTTCTCTAAACTGCAAATTCTTCATCTGTAAAAGTCCCTACCTCAAAGGATTATTGGTATCAAGGATAACAGTATCTACCTTATATGGCTGGGTGAGAATTACAGAGTTAATACTGTGAAAAGGTTCAGGACACACTACACACATAATTAGCGTTAGCTCTTATTAGTACTACTCTCACATACTAAATTACTTTTCAGGCTTAATAAAATAGTCATCAAAGAGGGAAGAGAGAACCCCTCCTAAATATTAAATATCTTGACATCAAAGCACTTTCTTCCTCCCAATTCAGGTTTATTCTACATTACTCTGTGGTTTCTCATTTTTTAAACTGCAAAACTAAGTTACTGGTAAAGGGATACTTTGACTTTGTAAAAGTCTAAGTAAAATTCTTTGCCAAATTTGGTACTGGCCTTACCTGCCCAGAGCTTTCTGACAAACTACTATTTGTCCTCGCCTTTAAACCAGAGCATTTCAGGGAAAAGGAGACCTCTTGTGGTGCTATATGAATTACAACAGCTTTTCCTCAGAAAAACCAAGTTCTTCAAATCCAATGGAATTTACTAAACTTGCAATATTAGTCGGGCACGGTGGTGCATGCCTGTGGTCCCAGCTACTCCAGAGGCTGAGGCAGGAGGATTGCTTGAGCCTGGGAGGTCAAGGCTGCAGTGAGCCGTGATTGCATCACTGCACTCCAGCCTGGGTGATGGAGCAAAACCCTTTCTCAAAAAAAAAAAAAAAATTAATTAAAAACTAAATAGGCCAGGTGTGGTGGCTCACGCCTGTAATCCTAGCACTTTGAGAGGCCAGGGTGGGCAGATCACCTGAGGTCAGGGGTTCAAGACCAGCCTGGCCAACATGGCGAAACCCCGTCTCTACTAAAAATACAAAAATTAGCTGGGTGTGGTGGTGGGTGCCTGTAAGCCCAGCTACTTGGGACGCTGAGGCCGGAGAATCACTTGAACCCAGGAGGCAGAGACTGCAGTGAGCCAAGACTGTGCCACTGCACTGCAGCCTTGGTGACAGAGTGCGACTCCGTCTCAAAAATAAATAAATAAATTTGAAATAATTGTAAACTGATTTTAAAGATAGCTATCCTATTCTCTCTCCTTCCCAGATCTCTTCCCACTCCCTGGTTCTGTCCCCTGGTCACTTTCTCCCTCTATTTCCTGTTCTACTTCTCAAGCTTGACTGCTTCTCTCTGGGAGCCTCAAAGGCAGATAACTGAAAATCTGTAACAAAGAGAAGGACTGCGCCCAGAAATTCACTGGAATTCTCAGCCATGAAGGCTCAGCAGAGCGAGGCTCGCCTGCCCAGGAAGCTTTTCCAGGCAGGTTTCCCAGCTGGGCTAGTCCCCTTCCCAAATGCTGGCTCCTCCCCCAAACTATGAGTTGTTTAAAGCAAGGATTTTCTTCTTTCCAAAAAAAATAGTGGATAGTCCTGTAGTGAACATACTTGTGCATGTATTTTCATAACAGAATGATTTATATTCCTTTGGATATATACCCAGTAATGAGAATATTTCTGGTTTCAGATCTTTGAGGAATCACCATACTAGCTTCCACAATGGTTGAGCAAATTTACATTCCCACTGAAAGTATAAAAGCATTCCTATTTCTCCAGAGCCTTACAGCATCTTTTGTTTCTTCACTTTTGTAATTGCCATTCTAACTGGTGTGAGGTGGTATCTCATTGTGCTTTTGATTTGCTTTTCTCTAATGATCAGTGAATCAACCCAAATGCCCATCAGTGATAGACTGGATAAAGAAAATGTGGTACATATACACCCTGCAATACTATGCAGCCATAAAAGGGAATGAGAGCATGTCCTTTGGAGGGACATGGATGGAGCTGGAAGCCATTATTCTCAGCAAACTAACACAGGAACAGAAAACCAAACATGTTCTTACTTATAAGTGGGAGCTGAACAATGGAAACACATGGACAGAGAGGGAAACAATGGGGCCTGTGGGCGAGGTGGGGGGCAGGAAGAGAGATAGCACCAGGATAAATAGCTAATGCATACAGGGTTAAATTGGCTTAATACCTAGGTGATGGGCTGATAGGTGCAGCAAACCACCATGGCACACTCTTACCTATGTAACAAACCTGCATGTCCTGAACATGTACCCCAGAACTTAATTAAAAAGCCTGAGCACCTACTGTACAGTAGACATTGCAGCTCATCTGTGTCTACCCAGTGCCTGCACATAGTGGGTGCTCCTGGTCCTCCCAGCATCTAGCAGCTGATGAACCCCTTCTGAAATCCTTTTTTTTTTTGAGATGGAGCCTCACTCTGTTGCTCAGGCTAGAGTACAATGTTTTGCCATTTTGGCCAGTCTGGTCTTGAACTCCTGACCTCAGGCAATCCACCCGCCTCGGTCTCCAAAAGTTATGGGATTACAGGCATGAGCCACCATGCCCAACCGAGACTTAACCTTTTGAAAGAGCACTGGCTACTATGTGCAGACTAAGGGAAGGCAAGGAAGACAGTTAGGAGGCTACTGCAGTGAGCCAGGCAATGGGTTTGGTGACTTGGGCACATGGCAAGTGCAGGAGATAAGATGTGTTCTGGAATTATTTTAATCTAAATCCTTTCCGAGATTTGCTGATGGACTGGATTTAGGGTGAGAGAGAAAGACAGGTATTAAGGTTGACTCCAAAGGTTTTAATAAGTTTGGAGTCAGCTGAAGGGACAAATTTGCAAGTGGAAATGGAGAGTTTCGTTTGTTCTTATCAAATCTGAGATGCTCATGAGATATTTAGAAATGTTGCGTAGGTGGCTGGATGTCTGACTGAAGACCAGGAGAGAGGTGCGGGCTAGAGATGCAGACTTAGAAGTCACCGGGAGAGGGAGGTTATGCAAAGCCATGTGACTAGAGACCTCAGAAATGAATGTAAAGAAGCCAGAGAACAAAGGTCTGGGACACTCCCCAAGGTACAGAACTCAGGGGATGGGGAGGAACCAGTAAGGGAGGCATTCCAGAAGTCAATTGAAAAAGGATTTCAGGGCTGAGCACAGTGGCTTACGCCTGTAATCCCAGCACTTTGGGAGGCTGATGCAGGCGGGTGGATCACAAGGTCAGGAGATCGAAACCATCCTGGCTAACACCGTGAACCCCTGTCTCTACTAAAAATATAAAAAATTAGCCAGGCATGGTACGTGCCTGTAGTCCCAGCTACTTGGGAGGCTGAGGCAGGAGACTTGCTTGAACCTGGGAGTCAGAGGTTGCAGTAAGCCGAGATGGCACCACTGCACTCTAGCCTGAGCGACGGAGGGAGGCTCCATCTCAAAATAAAAAAAAAGATTTCAGAAGGGGTCATCAGCTGCTAGATGCTGGGAAGACCAGGAGCACCCACTATGTGCAGGCACTGGGTAGACACAGATGAGCTGCAATGTCTACTGCACAGTAGGTGCTCAGGCTTTTTAATAATTTAAGTTATAGGGTCCATGTTCAGGACATGCAGTTTTGTTACATAGGTAAGTGTGTGCCATGGTGGTTTGCTGCACCTATCAACCCATCACCTAGGTATTAAGCCTATTTGTACTGAAAATACAAAAAAATTAGTCAGACATGGTGGCGCACAACTGTGATCCCCCACTACCTGGGAGGCTGACACATGAGAATTGCTTAAAGCCAGGAGGTAGAGGTTGCAGTGAGCTGGGATCGTGCCACTGCACTCCAGCCTGGGCAACAGGGCAACAGAGCAAGACTGTGTCTCAAAAAAAAAAAAAAAAAAAAAAGGTTAAGTCTGGTCATGTCTCTCCTCTACTCCCCCAAATTGCTCCCTATCTCACTCAGACTAGGAGCCAACGCCTTTAAAATGCCCTACCAGGCCCTTCATGATCTGTCCCTGCTCATCTCTCTCTGACCCCACCTGCTCAAGCTGCACTGACATCTTTGTGGTTCCTTCTGCCAAGAATGCCCCTCCCTCAGATGCCGCTGTGGCTCACTCTCTCAACTTCCTTCAGGTCTCTGCTCAAATGTCACCTTATCACAGCAGCTTCTCTGCCCATCCCAATTAGCAACCCTATCCCTAGCCCACCCCTTCCTATTGCCTAATCCTTTTTCTCTCCATACTACTTACATGTTTATCATCTTTTTCTACGGAGGACAAGAATATTGCTCTGCTTACTATTCAATTCCCAGAATCTAGTAGTGTCCCGTTGTGTTGCAGGTACTTGGTATTTATTGAATGAATGAAAACTTGTTAAATAAAGGCATGTGGAAATCAGGATGTTACTATTTTGGAACATCAGAGTGAGACTTAATCCCTCAATCCATAAGCCGAATCCATTTTCCTACATGTATCAGAGAAAGGAGATTAGTTCAGTAAGTCACATTCACAAAAGGAAGTCAAATGTCCGATGAGGGACCCTAATGTTAAAGTTGGCCCAATTGGGTCTGAGCAATTTTTGACTTCAAGATTCATGGTTTGAGGAAGATTTTGCTGAGATGTATATAACTTACAAGTTATTCCCACAAACCCGGAATGCCTAAACTTTCATCCAAGTTGGATTTCAAGTTACTAGGTCATTAGAACTTTGCCCTTTTCAATCCTTACACCCCTCCTAACACCTTTGTATGAAAAGAACACATATCATTCTCCCTTCTCTGGTGACTACTGGGCTAATATACAGCATTAAGTATATAACCAGACCGTGGGCTTGAAAAGCAAACTAAAAGGGATTTAAAGGCTTAAGAACTCATCTTAATTCAAAGAACATGTTAAGCCCACTTAACATGAACTTGAATAGCTCACTACTTAATTACAATAGCTCCACTCCTCTCCAGTTTTTGTTTTTAAGGTGAGGAAAACATTAGTTGTGGAGGTGAGAGAGGGGTGGTACCTTTACAACCAGAATCTTAAACTTTGGTCTGGGGATTCCTGAAGTCCCTGAGAACCTTCTAAGAAATCTGAGGCCAAAATTATTTTCATGGTACTAAAACATTACAGGTTGAGCGAGGTTCCCTGATCTGAAAATCCAAAATCTGATATGCCTCAAAATCTAGAACTTTTTGAGCACTGACATGAGGATCAAAGGACATGCTCATTGGAGCAATTTGGCTTTTAGGATTAGGGAAGCTCAACTGGTCAGCATGTAATGCAAATCTTTCAAAATCTGAAAAAAGCCTGAGATGTGGAACACTACTGGTCCCAAGCATTTCATTTACGGAATATTAAACCTGTTAGTTGCCTTTTTCACACTCACTCTCTCACAAGTGTACAAGAGTTTGCCAGAGACCACACAATATGCGATCTCCCAGAGACTGAATGCAGAAACATATGAGAATCTGTCTTCTAATTAAGCCAAACATTAAAAAGATTTGCAAAAAGGCAGAACAATGCCACTCTTCGTATTATTTGAAAAGCTATTTTTCATTAAAAAATGTTTAACTTGTAATGAGTTATCTTTAAATATTTTTAAAGATCTTAATTTCTAATATGGTAAATATTAAGATATATTCTTTTGGAGATTATAACAAAATCTTTTGGGTCCTAAATTTGTCAGTGTAAAGAAGTGTTTACAAAAAGTTTTGAGAATTTCTGCCTTAGATACACTACATAGTGCACCTTCTGTCATTAAGAAATATCTGTCACAGATTCTAGAGCTGTAAGGTATTTTGCTCCCTTCCTTTAACCAGACTTCAAATGTCACCAAATCCACACTAAACCAATAACCAGCAGAGGACTCCCACTACTTAAGCTCAGGATTTTTCCAGTCAATACCCTTCCCCTCCCCCAAATACAAATCACCTATTTGTTGACGCCCACCTCCCATTTTCGTGAATCAACCATATAGCCAGTGCGATGTTTTAGCAAATATAAACGTATTTTGTAATTTAAACAAAAGCTTCTGTTAACATTATTGCTAACATGGCTAGGCACTGTCACTAAATTTGGTGGGTCTGCTTAGGATGGTCTGAACACATGCAACATTCATTTTGGAGCCACCTGAAAAACAAGGATTCATCAGCCAGCTGAAACCAACGACAGATTATTTTACCAAACTGGAGGGAATTTCGAAATGGTTAACCAAATCCGTGGGATACGGAATGCACAAAATTCTCTGGTGGAGTTGCTGGAGTGACAGGGCAGCTCAAAGAGGTAACCATTTAGGACATTTGCAACTGAGGCATGAGACCTGTATTACAAGTAACAAAAAAACATGCCATATATTTTAAATGCTGGAGATGAACACACACACTAGTTTCAAATATTACACCCCCTCCCTCCAACGGAAGCAGCCCATTCCAAGCTGTGTACTTGAAACTGCATGTAACATGTCTCAGGATGAACAGCACCAGCAAGGGCTTATTTAGTGATGGGTAATAACTCTCTCAAACAATAGAGGGCAGGCCAGCTAGTTTATTCAAATGGAATCTAAACCTTAGATCTCTGGCTTAACAATAACAGGAGAAACCTTTATAGACACAATAAATCTTACATTAAATCAGAGGTGATTTAAATCAGTCTTGTAACTTCTAATGTTCTGAGCTGGCAATTACAGCACGACAAATGTTTAGTGCAGTTACAAAATCACATTTTCCTTTCCTTGGCTACCAAACCTTAAATCCGAAAAATGCACCATTTCACAAAGGCTTTATTTACCATATACCCACTGCTGCCAGTCTCAAGTAATTACGGTTTCTTCATTCCCCAGGAACATTTCTAAATAAGATGATTTTTCTTTGATCTGCTCAGCCTTGAAGTGTAAGAACTCAGAGAGTAAGTTTAAAGAATGAAGATTAACTGAGATGCCAAGAAAAGTTTTTATTGCAAGCACAGTGAGCAGAAAGAGATGTCTTCTCACACAAAGTGGCCACAAGGTCTACCATTAACTAAATCTCTTTGACAAGCCTTCATTGGTTTAAAGCATATGAATTAGCTTCTTGCTATCAGGTGTACATCATTTCTGCCATGTGGGACATTTTCTTGGGAATATACAAGTAATACTCCATGTAGCCTGACAGGTCCTCAATGGTCACATCATCCACAAAGACTCGAGCTTGCTCAGAACAGGATCGGGGAGAGCCAGACAGAGTTCTGGTGTGCAGCGACTGAGAGTAGTCCTCAAGTGTGGATCTTCGTTCTGGAGCCAAGGGAGGGACATTCTGCAGGCCTGAAAAGGAATAGACTTCCATATCATGCCATCTCTTACACTGGCACTCCTTGCCTATGCATGTGCATGGTTTGCCATGGTTTAGCTTGGAAACCGATTGAAAGTCAGAGAGATCACTGGCTTTGAGACTTGCGTGGGAGACTTGGGTAGCATCAGAGGAGTCTTCCTTCTTACTCTCTGATGGGAGCCTTGGAACGGAAGTTCTCAAAGGCTCAACAACTGCCCCTGTGTGATTAGCATCGAGAGAAGCAGAGCTTTCTCCTGCACTGAACTCTTTAGGGGCTGAAATTCCCAGCCCACTGCTGCCATCAGGGGTGTCAGTCTGGCTTTTGTGCTTGAGTTGACTGCTGGAAGAAGATGCTATTGTACTGCAATGTATAAACTTTGGAGGATGAAGGACAGGTGACTTAGAACGTCGACGACGCTGAGTTCTTACTGCTCCTCGTGAAGACTTCCTTGTAGACCTAAGAAGAAAATAAATATACAAGAAGATACTGAGATACAGAGCTGTCCTCAACAGATTTTTATGAGAGTAGGAAATTTACCTCCCCTCAGATTTATGAGTCCAAGGTCATAATTTCCTCCAAGAGATGCAGCTGCTTCCATTTCCATGCTGCCTAAGTCTTTGTGTCTCAAAAACTTCAACATCATCTTATTAGCAAGCTAAAGAACCAGGTGAGATAATGGTATTTTTTAACTGAATCACTTGGGCCAAACATTTGGAACAGAACACATGCCCTGTTCCCAACTCTCAGAGGGTCTGAGGGAAGCACCTCAGACAGACAACTGAAACAGATTCTGTAAAGCCTAAATACTGTGCCCTAAACTTGAATATATTCTATATGCTATAGCAGCTTCAGAACCACTGTGAGGCTAATGTTACAAATGACCATTATGCCATTACTATTACATAGACTTCTGATTTATTTATCATTGGTAACAGCCAATCAATCAAAACCAACCAAAAAATTAACAATACTTACAACCCCCTGAGGTTTTGAGATACTGAGAATTACTGGACACACTATGTAAGATAACTATTCATTAAATATTTAAATAAATTAATGAAATGAAAGAAAAGATACTCGAAACTGTTAAGCGAATTAGAGACAAGAACCAAACAGGACACTGAAAAACAAAAAAAATTTTATTTGGAATTAAAGTAAATGAATAGGCTAAACAGAACACAGTAGTCCCATCTTATCCATGGCTTCGCCTTCTATAGTTTCAGTTATCTGCAGTCAACCATGGTCTGAAAATACTAAATAAATTCCAGAAATAAGCAATTCGTAAGTTTTAAATTGCACCCATTATGAGTGGCATGATGAAATCTTGCACGATCCTGCTGAGTCCCACCTGGGATGTGAATCGTCTCTTCGTCCAGGGTATCCACACTGTATATGCTACCTACCTATCAGTCACTTAGTAGCCATCTTTGTGATCAGATCAACTATCATGGTACTGCAGTGCTTGTGTTCAAGTAACTCTTATTTTACTTAACAATGGCCCCAAAGCGCAAGAGTAGTGATGCTGGCAACCTGAGTATACGAAGAAAAGCCATGAAGTACTTCTGCTGTGATTAGAATGTGTCACCCAAAAGTTCATGTGTTGTAAACTTGATCCCCAGTGCATCAGTGCTGAGACCTTCGGGGGTGACTAGGTCACGAGGGCTCTGCCTTCAAGAATGGATTAATCCATCTACAGATTAATAAATTCAGGGAGAGGGATAGTTATCACAAGAACAGCTCTGTTATAAAAGCCAGTTTGGCCATTTCTCATGAGCCCCCTTGCCACGTGATATCCTTCCCCATGTTACGACGCAGCAGTGAAACACCAGATGCTGATGACATGCTCTTAGACTTCCCCAGCCTCCAGAATTATAAGAAATAAGTCTCTTTAAAAATTACCTAGTCTCAGGTATTCCAGATATAGCAATAGAAAATGAACTAAGACAGCTTTCTTTAAGTGAAAAGGTGAAAGTTCTTGACTTAGTAAGGAAAACAAAATCATATACTGAGGTTGCTAGGATCTGTGGTAAGAACAAATCTCCTATCTGGAAAATTGTGAAGAAGGAAAAACAAATTTGTGATAGTCTTGCTGTTGCACTTCAAACTGTGAAAGTTATAGCCACAGTGCACGGTAAGTCCTTAGTTAAGATGGAAAAAGCATTAAATTTGTAGGTGGAAGACATGAACAACATGTGTTCTGACTGATGGGAAATGGGTTTAATATTGCCTGCAGTTTCAAGTGTCCACTGGGGTTCTTAGAATGTATCCCCTATGGATAAGGGGACTTGTATAGACAAGCTAAAGAAAGAATTATTGACTGGAAAACAAATCTGAATTATTTCTAACAAGGGCCAACAAACTATAGCCCGTGGGTCAAATCTGGCTCCCTACCTGTTTTTGTACAGCTTATGGACACTGCTCCAGTGGGTTAGCACTGCAAACCACAGAGACCAGGCTAGGGCATCCTCCCCTGCCCTATTCTCCCTGCCCACCTTCCTAGCCAGTGGACATGTTGCACCACCGTCCAGCACCCACACTGGCTAACAACTACACGTTGGGTCTCTAATGTTGGCAGCTCATCACTGAGCGGCAGAATCTCAGTTCAAGTCTCCAACCAGTGCTGGGATCTCTGGAGGAGAAAGAGCATGCGGGGATATCGGAGTGTCACTGGGACAGAGAGTAAAACTGACCGTGGCACTACCTGCTACCCACCCATTCCACAGAGTTCTCCTTTCAGGCTAGTCACTTCATCCTAAGACTGTCTTGGCAACTGAAAACAAAATGTGTCCACCAGCCAGGATGGCCAACCCCAGGCAAACAGGGTAGAATAGGAGTTTTCTCTTATATAAGCACTTATCAATATCCTTGGATTTTTGTTTCTTGGCCTCCAAAGCCTAAAAAATTTACCATACGGTGTTTTACAAAAAAACTTTGCCAACCCCTGACCTAAAAGGCAGTACAGAAACAAGGATTTGGAAAAAATGTAAAAGTTAAGAGAGATGAGAGTAATTCTGGAATATCTGAATAAATGTATATAAAGAACAGAGGACAAGTGATTTTCATAGACATAATGACTGAGAAATTTTCTAAATTGATAAGAGAATCTATGAATGCAGGAAGTACACTGGAGCAGGACAAATAAAAAGAAATCCACACACATACACTCTAGCAAAACTACAGAATAGCAAAGACAGTAAGAAGATCTTAAAAGCAGCCAGAGACTAGAAAGATTTCCAAAATAATAACAATTAGATTGAAGGTATTCACTATCAATGTAATGAAACCAGAAGACAATGAACTATACCTTCAAGTGCTAAGATAAAGTAACTGTCAATCTAGAAATATAATGTCAAGTATATCAACTCTATCTTTCAAAAACAGGGATGAAATAAAGAATAGATAAATGAAAGCAAAGTACAGTTGGTCTTCTGTATCCATGTATTCTACACCTGTGGATTCAACCAAGAGCAGACTGAAAATATCCAGGAAAAAAACAATTCCACAAAATTCCAAAAAGCAAAACTTTAATTTGCTGTGCTCTGAGTACTATGCTGACTCCATGTGAGTGAAGTGTTGTGTAAGCATTGTGGTGGGTATGATAAGTAATCTAGAGTTGATTTAAAGTATACGGGTGAATGAGCATAGGTTATATGCAAATACTACACCACTCTGTCTAAGAGACATAAGCATCCTCAGATTTTGGTACTGAGAGGGGTGTGTGAGTGGGGGATGACCTGGAATCAATCCCCATGGATACAGATGATTGTTATTTATCAATAGGACATGATGTTATTTAACATCAGAAGCACCTTTCAAATGTATTCTATATGGAGTAACACAATGCAGAGGTCCTATTTAATAGCAATAAACCTTCACTAAAGAAACTAGGAAAAAAAATATGGGAGGTCTGAAGTGAAAGCATGGTTAGCAAACAAATTATAAACAAGTAGATAAATCTAAATAAATACTGTCTGCTTAAATAGTAATAAAACCTAGTTTGTGCGATACAAAATAAGTAATGTAACTAAAATTTGGGCAACTACATCACGGAAGTCAGGAGATCAGAGGAAAAGGTTCTAAGGAGAAGGGCTAAAATACTATTAACTTTTGTCTTTGTTAAAAGCATGCATGGTAAAATCAAATCTAACAACTACTGAAAGACTAGAAACAGGCTGGGTACAGTGGCTCATGCCTGTAATCCCAGCATGGGAGGCTGAGCTGGGCAGATCACCTGAGGTCAGGAGTTTGAGACCAGCCTGACCCACATGGTGAAACCCTGTCCCTACTAAAAATACAAAAATTAGCGGGGCATGGTGGCAGGCGCCTATAATCCCAGCTACTCAGGAGGCTGAGGCAGGAGAATCGCTTGAACCTAGGAGGCGGAGGTTGCAGTGAGCCAAGATCGCGCCATTGTCCGCCATTGTACTCTAGCCTGTGTGACAGAGCTAGACTTGTCTCAAAAAAGAAAACAAAGAAAAAACAAAAGAATAGAAACAAAGTGTGCCATTTCCAAACCACTAGAGGGAAAAAACAAACAAAATCCTTGCAAACAATTGTTTTTAAAGTAGAAGAGGCAAGGTGAAAAAAAAAAAAAAGAAAAAAAAATAGAAGAAAAGCAGGACAGAGGGAGGGAGGTAAAAAAAAATTAAAAAAAAAAAAAGAAAAGAAAAAAAGCAGGACAAATAACAAAGTAAAATGGCAGAATCGTGTCCAAACATATCAATAATCAAATAAAAGTAAACGCACTAAACTCAGCAGCTAAAAAAAACTGATGATCAAATTGAATAAATCAGAAAAAAATAAAACCTAGTCATAAGCTATCTGCATGAAACATACCTAAAATTTAAGAACACAGAATGCTTGAAAGAATAGAAGACTGGGTGTGGTGGCTCATGTCTATAATCGCAGCACTTTGGGAGGCCAAGGCAGGTGGATCACTTAAGGTCAGAGGTTCAAGACCAGCCTGGCCAACATGGTGAAACCTAATCTTTACTAAAAATACAAAAATTAACTGGGTGTGGTAGCAGACACCTGTAATCCCAGCTACCTGGAAGGCCAAGGCAGGAGAACTGCTTGAACCTGAGAGGCCGAGGGTGCAATAAGCTGAGATTGTGCCACTGTACTCCAGTCTGTGTGAGAGTAAGAGTGACACTCTGTCTCAAAAAAAAAAAAAAAAAAAAAAAAAAAAGACACATAAGGGAAACACTAACTAGAAGAAAACTTTAAGACAAAAACCATTATAAGGGATTAAGAATGTCACTACATAATAAAAGTTTCAATTCAGGAGGAAAACATTCTAAACCTGAATAAACCTATGCTATAGAAATCTAACAAAATAACCTCAAGATACATAAAGCAAAAATATAAAATTTAAAGGGAAAATAGACAAATTCACTTCCATGGGGTATATTTCAATGTACATCTTTATTATTTGTAAGTCAAGTTGACCAAAAACTTGAAAAAAAGTTCAACTAACGCATTTAGAAGTCTTATTTAATGAAGATAGAACCCAAGAACAACTAGAGAAGTCCCAATCTTCTCAAATACACACAGAATATATATAAAAATTGACTATGGACCAGGCCAAACAGAAAGTCTCAGCAAATTCAGCAAAAGAAGGATTAGGTCCTTCTCTGATCATTGGGTCTTAGGTTCTATATCATAACCTACTCTTTTCTGGACACTCAGGGAGGAAATTCTAATAATGTTTTACAACATCGGAATAAAAATCATTTCAGTAAGAAGCTCTTACCCATGCCAACTGTCTTTAGATGCACATGTGGTTTTAGGTTTGGGATCATCTGTTGCTGTTCTGACTGGTGCTCTGACACCTGTGCCTTCTCCAACAGACAGAGATGCTATGGACCTGAAGACAAGAACAAAGTTTACGGCTACAGAAAACTGTAAAATGAGGAGAATGTATTGTTCTAACTCAAATTCAACACTTATCAATACATTTTTTCCTAGTTTAAGTTTCTCAAAAATTGCTTAGCTTTTAGTGTGAATTTTCCTTCAAAATCAAATTTAGAGGATCCCTAAAAGCCCATGATTGCAAAATCATAAGCCAAAGAATGACTGGCAAGTATACCCAGCAACAGGATATAAATAGACGTTCAGACTCTTTCTCTGGGGCAGATCAGGCCTTATGGCCAGAGAATGCTAATGACACTGACCATTTATTTTATGCAGGCAAACCAGAGTCTTGGAATCCTAAGTTTAGAAGCAAAAACATTAGGAGACTCCATCTAACTTAAAACTGAATACATTTTCAAATATTATTCAACTTTTAGAAAAATATTCTAATTTTTGCAACTAACAAATTTGAAATATTACTCAGAGTTAAATCCTTGTGGTTTAAAATTATACAGATAACATGGGTTCCCAGTAGAGAACACGAAAAAATCTCAAAGTAAGAAAAACAGAATCATCCATAACCTTACGACCCAGAGACTACCAACATCGAACGTCGGCAGAAATCCTTTTGGACTTTTTACACACACACACCCCCCCCACACACCCCTCCTACTATATGTGCTATACTGTTGACAAAAATTCTTTAGAAAGCGACATTAATCTACTAAAATAATGTTCAATGAAACATAATATAAAGTAAAAAGTAACTGGGAATAATCTAAATATCTAATAGAAAAAAACATTGTATTTCTAAATTATGGCATATCTCTACAATGAAATGTTGGGAATTTATTAGAAATTGCGTGTACAAAGAACTTTTAATGATATGCGGGAATGTTTATAAGGAGAAAGCAGCATGGTTAAAACACCTATACATACATATGATCTCAACTATGTAAAATAAGTATAGGCTATCATGAACCAGTGGTCTAGATGTTAAGAGCAGTTAGAGTAAACTGTGATTTTTACTTCCATTTTTATCCTGTTTTGTTTTTTGTAAATTTTTATACAATAAGCATGTATTATGTTACAGTCAGATAAAAAGGATATTGTTTTGTAATAAATATATAGAGATTTGTTCTAATAAGACAAATACCATTAAGGAATCAAAACCTGTTGAACAGGATCATGCTAAATTCCTGGCAAGGCTTGGTTGGTTTATGAGTCAACACCTCAGATTTGTAAACTGGCAACAATATAAAACAACTAGAAATATACCACACTACTACACAAGTCTTATTCTGCTTAGTCATGCTAATGACTCACCCCCTTCTCTTACTTTGTTTTCTCAAATGTTCTCCTTCTCTTCTTACAATTTTATTCAAGGCAGAATACATGCTACAAATATATAATTTTTTTAAATTTCAGCTTTTATTTTAGATACAGGTGATATATGTGTAGGATTGCTCATGACTGCACTGGACTCAGGTTGTGAACACAATACCCAATAGGTAGGTTTTCAACCCACATTCTGCTCCCGCCCTCCCCACTCCAGTAGTCAGCAGGGTCTATTATTCCCATGTTTATGTCCATGTGTACTCAATATTTAGCTCCCACTTCTAAGTGAGAACAAGTAGCATTTGGTTTTACAAATATGTAATTTTTCACTATATATTTTGAAAATTTTAAAAATGTTTCAAGTAATTTTCAGGGATATCAAAATGACTTAATTTTATTTTTTTTGTTTGTTTTTTTTTTGAGACAGGGTCTCACTCTGTTGCCCAGGGTGGAGTGCTGTGGCATGATCTCAGCTTACTCCACCTTCCACCTCCTGGGCTCAAGTGATCCTCCCGCCTCAGCCTACAGAGCAGCTGGGACTACATGCATACACTACCACGCCTAGCTAATTTTTTGTTTTTTTCTGTACAGAAGGGGTTTTGCCATGTTGCCCACACTGGTTTTGAACTCCTGAGCTCAAGTGATCTGCCCACCTTGGCCTCCCTAAGTACTGGAATTACAGGCCTGAGGCATCATGCCCAGCCTGGCTTAACTATTTCAACCTCTTAAAACATCAAGAAAGAAGTTCGTGTATCAATAGTTACTTATATAAATTTACACACTAAAAGATTTTTATGTATAATTGTGTGTATACATGTCTAGTATTTTCCTGATGTAAAAAATTATTCCTATACAAGAAATCTCAAAGGATACACTGCAGCCACAATCTGGAACAATCTGCTTCTCTGCTTTGCTTCCGTTTCCAAGACAATTTATCAAAGTATTGCTATGAACTGGCAAGATGACCATATTAGAAAACTATCGGGAGAAAAGGTATGTTTTTGAAGTATCATGGAAGCAAACATGAGAATCTACAATATCTACTGCGCAAATCTACCAGCATAAAGCTCATCTGATACACCAAAAATAGTACCAGCAATAGGCAAGTGGCTATATCAACAACTAACACCTACTTGATTTTTACTTTGTGCTAGGTACTGCATGCATTTCTTCATATTGTCTTCAAGGTACCAAATAAAGGATGGTTAAGAGCACAAGTTCTGCAGACAGGCTGTCTAGGTTCAAATCCTGGCTCTGCAACTTCTTACCAATGTGACTTATAGCAAGTAATTTAATTTGTGTGAGTCTCATCTGCAAACTGAAATGACAATAGTATCCATCTCCTAGGGTGGTAGTGAGGATTAAATAATGCCCGCAAAGTACTTAACCCAGTGTTGAGGACACAGTAAGTGAACAATAAACATTAATGATTATTATTATTACTTGTGGGGTGTTCTACTTTGAGCTTCCAGTGTTTAGTTTCCATTCAGCAAAAGAAAAATTCTTATATCCATTAAAAATGTTAGTATTTCTTTTGGCCTGGAAGAAAAAACTGGGGTGAGAAGAGTCTTACACAGAATATTTTGCAAAGGGTGAAACATTAATATTCAGACAGCAGCTGGTATGCAGGTGCTCTAATTAGTTTGGCCAAAGGGTCCAAGATTATTGATCTCTGTGACAGAACCCTACTGAATAAAGGTTTCCATAGTGATAGGCTTAGCAATCACAGACCATGAAATCTACAATGTCTTCATAGATTGAGCCAACCACTTTAGTGAAAAATACTGATTCCTTTGAGACACATGATAAAATCCCTGATGGGATACTGCTTAATAATCTTTGATTAAAAAACCCTCCTCAAAGTTAACAAAAACCAAAACACCCAATTTAGGAGGGCAAATGAACTGCTACTTTTCAAATTTAACCAAAGGGTTTTTTATTAAAGTAAAACAATACTGTGCAGAATCTGGAAGAATGTCACACTATTAGCATTTATATCTTCTTTGAATAATGAGAAATATTAAAAGAGGAAGAGCTTTTTAGGGAAAAGTGACTATTTAAAATGTGTAAATAATTCCAAATAATAATATATATTTAGTTACCCTGATGCATCCACTCTTAATTTCTTGAAAGCAGTCTGTAGACTCTCCTCCTCTCCATCTTTGGCTTCGGATTTCATTGTGAAAGTTTTTACACTACTTATCGATGTTCCTGTTAACATTTAAAAAGAAAATAAAGTAAGCAAAGTAAAAACAGGTGGGATCAAAAGTATACCTTTTGTTAAAAATTTATATTCCTGTTACCATTACTGTTAGAAGAAAAAAAGCAAATTTGTATTTCTAAAAGGAAGTTTCAGTGTAGATAACTGAAGACTATAGGTTTCATTTATTAAGGGGAAACAAATAAAATGATACCAAAAAATGGGTATGTACTATGACAGAATGTAAACTGTTCAGATACTTCATGCCAATATCCTATTACACAATTTTGGAAACCAGATGACCTAAAATCTATGTTTCAGTACATACTTTTTAACAGGGGAATCTCCCCAATTGGTCTGGAAACCTATGGACAAAATATCAGAAATAAAAGAGAACAGCTCAAACCATAGCACTCTGATTCTTTAAAATGACACTATTTGTCTGGCCTAACCCTAGCTAAGTATAACTTCATGACACACGATAGCATTTCTCTAAAGCAATCCTGATCCAGACAGCTATGTTCAGGAAGACGTGTTTTAGAGAACAAGATGTTACCACTGTTAAAGCAGAATTAGAAATACACTCTACCAATAAGGGTGATACTTTCATTTGTGGGGTTTTTTTTCCATAGCCGGGAGTAGTGTAATTGTTAAACAATTAATGAACTACACTTGTGACCCCCCCAAAAAATTCACTGTGCATATGAGTGAAAAAAAAATTTTTTTCTTTAGCCAAAAGAAAGGTTGAAAGAAAAAAAACATAAACTACTATTGTGTAGATGCACCATTAAATGATCTCTTAACTAGTCTGATTAACCAAAGTCCTCCATATTTTCCACCTGATTTTTATCTTTAAACAAAGAAAGGGAGAAGAACCAACCAAAGCAACATGAAATGCAACAGAGAAGTCTGCTAATAAGCCCTCAAATCTAGTCTCCAAATTATTTTTTTCACTCAGGGTTATTAGTACCAAATCCTGAATAAAAATTAAGCAAACCAGCATCTGTGAACATTATCAGAGAGAATCAGAAAGAAAAAGTACAACAAAAAAGTAGAAATAGAGTCTTTTTTTTGGTTTTTTGGCTTTTTTTTTTTTGAGACAAGAATCTTGCTCTGTCACCCAGGCTGGAGTGCAGTGGCACGATCTCAGCTCATTGCAACCTCCACCTCCCAGGTTCAAGCGATTCTCCTGCCTCATCCTCCTCAGCAGCTGGGACTAAAGGCGCGTGCCACCACGCCCAGCTAATTTTTGTACTTTTAGTAGAGATGGGGTTTCACCATTTCTAAGTTGTTACTCCCCATCCCCCACCCCACCCCGCTTAGGCATTCTTAGAGGGAGCAATGCCTCTCCACTGGCTCTTGGGTCCTCTCTGATTCATATCTGCTGGTTTCTCACGGTGGCTCCGAAGTTACTGTGAGACTGCTAATATTCCAAAGGTCAAGGTGTCGTGATGTTTGATATAATGTAACCATGTAGTACCAGCAGCAAAATAAAGAGGCAAGGAATCAGGACTTCTCACTTATTTATTTGCAGAAGTTAAGGTATTGTAGGCAGAGCTCTCTGGGGACACTGAAAACAGTCTCAAAGTAATTCAGCTACTGAAAAAAAAAAAAAAGAAAAAAAAATTCACCCAGCCTGCACCTCAACTTCTCAGGACAAAAAAAAAAAAAAAAAAAATTAAAGACACTTTCCACATACATTTTGCTGGTTTAAGTACATGAACATGAAAAAACACTATCCACACAACCCCATGCTTCACCAGTCTCTCATTCTCAATTTAGGGCAGGATCCCTCCCAAATACACAATAAACTCCTATATACCTGGGGGGGAGAGGTGAGTAATCACTTATTCCAGTATTTTCAAAGCTTCACATCATCTAAAAAAAGTACTATGGTAGGTTGTAAACAAATTATTCCTGCTGGTAGAACTAAATTGAAGTTTGACTTACAGTGTTCCTCAATTACCTTATGACCCGTTAGTCAATGTTCAGCCCTTACAGAGTTAGTAAATCATCTGAGCCAATCTCCCCAACTCGCAGACCCCACACAAGTCCTCTTTAACCTTCTCTGGAAATCAGTCAACATATTTACGTACACGTCAAATTTAAGTATACACTGCTGAATCCTACAGGCAGAAATACATTTCTTCCAAAAATATTTACAGAATTCCTACCATGTGCATGATACTAGACTGAATGCTAGGGACAGAAGCCTAAACTCCATTTCTGTAAGGCCTAGAATCTCATTCCTGCCCTTCAAGAGCTTACAATGTAACACTGTGCTAAGAGGCTCTGAACCCACATACGTAACTTTTAATTATACCATGCTGACTTAATAGCATGGCAGGTGATCACCCTAGATGTTAATACAAACTTTACATTCCTGTTGACACACCAAGAAAATCTATCATCTAAAAAGCAAAACAGGCCAAAATTAAAATCTGGCTACAGACTAAAACTTCAGGAATGAAGTTCTGTCTAAAGGATTTTCAGACTTTCAGCATTTTTGACTACTCGCCTTTTTTCTGTTATTTTAGCCCAGAGCAAAGGTGTTAGGCGTAACTTTAAGAGCTAGAGAAGAGCATGTTTGTAATTATAAAAACCTCACTATGCCCCTTTGCATCCCCCAGATCCCCATTCACTCAAAGCAAGGGCTGTACAACTAACTCTGGACAAAAGATATAACTGGCTTGCCCTTCTTCATTAATATTAAATTTGTGGGAGACAGTCTTGGCGTTTTCACTGCAATGAACTCCAAGTTGAACAATCTCCAAAGAGATGAAACTTTAAAGCCTATTCCAAGTTACTTTGTGTTAGCTCAAATCACACTGGGCAATTTAACTGTGCCTCGGATTTTCCACAACCTTACGAAAATTACAAAGTTCTTCGAAGTTTCTCCATCAAAAGGACAAATTCCTCGTTTTTCTCTTTCAACGAAAGAAATGCGTCATAATCTTATTTGTATCTTGCCGTTTTAACCAAGACCTCCTTGAATCTCAAGTCTAGGTCTACATTTCCAGGGCCCTGAGAAGACCAGAGAACAATTAATAAGGGATGCGCGGGTAAGCGTTGTCATCACAACGTTCAAGATTTCGAAACTCCCAGACCACCAGGAAGCGTAGAGTACGGGAAAGAAAACCCTACCCAGCAACTCGAAGAGGCAAACTAGACCGGGAGAAAACAATAGGCCCCCAGGGCAAAAAGCACATTCACACCTCCCTGTGTAACCTACTCATCCCTTTACACTCGCAGTGCTGCAACCAAAACACGAAGTTATTTCTTTTCGCCCAAAGTCTGGGGTCTGTCGCGGTTAAACATGAACAGAGGAAAATTCCTGGTCAGAAGCCGGGGGGGGGGAGAGGGGGGCGGAGAGGACGGGGCTGTCCAGGGGCTCCGCCCGGCCGGAGTCTCCAGCTGGAAAGTTGCGCTCCTCGGGAGATTCCCGGGGTCAGAACGCGAGGCTGGAGTCGGAGCGACGCACAAGGGATGCGGGAGAAGAAACGAGTGGGGCCGAGAGGCAGCCAACGAGAATGGGGCTATGAGGAGAGCAGGGAAAGGGCGGGAAGGGGCAAAGGGCGGCCAAGGAGGGCGAAAAAGGGGAAGCTGCCGCTGGGCGGGAGACGGCGGAGGAGCGGGACGGGGCGGGGGCCGCGGGAGAATAGGAAGGCGGGAACGGGAGAGAGCGCGGAACTCGGAGCCCCAGTAGGTATAGGCCGCGGCGGAGGAGGGGGCGCGGAGCGGCCCAGGCCTAGCCCCGACGCGACCAGAGGCGGGCGGGCTCGGGGAAAGCCGCCTGCGGCCCGGCCGGCTGTGGAGGCCAAGACGCGGTACCGCGGCCCCTCACCGTCACGTCAGGGCACTTACCTCCTCGCAGCTGGGGCACTCGGGTGATCCGGCGCCGTCAGTTCAGAGCGTTTCTCCCGAATCTCGGCGCCCGACTGACCCGGATCCAAACCCGCCAAGGGGGCGGCCCGCGCCTCAGGAGGTGCACTGAGCCTGCGCATTCCGGCATGCGCCCCGCCCCCTACTCATGCTCCTCCCACCCCAGTGACTCGGCAGCGCGGCAGGCGACGGCTGCGCAGGCGCAGGGCGGCACCCGCGCCTCTCCAATGCCCCGCACCCGCCCCCTTCGGTAGCACGTGCGCCTTACATCATTTCCTGTTATTCTTCGGGTTTTTCTCCTCCCAGTGGCGTGGGTTCGCTCCCGGCCCGCTTTTGGGGCGTGCCTGCTTCCTTCTCTCTGTCAGGTGAGCGAGTAGGCGCCAGGCAACGCAGTCGCCCTCTGCCTCCACCGCCCTGGGATCGTCTTGTGCTTGGTCCTCTACATGAAGTCACTTATGCAGCGGAATTCCGCGGAGCGAGGGCGAGGACAGGGTGCGGGGTCTTTATGGCAGCGGATCCCCCGGCTGAGCACTTGGCCAGTGTCTCTGTGATGCTAGAATCTGGACGGCCTGCGACTTTTTCCTGGGCTCGGACACCAGCCCTCGCCTTCTGGTGATCTTTCAGGGCCTGCAGAGAAGCGAAGAGGTATTGAACGTGGCCAGGGCCATTCGTGTGAAGCTGGAATTATAGTTGAATTGAAATGCCTTCGCTTTTGATATCGCTGCTGTTTGTCTTGAGCCAACTGCTTTTCCTTCTCTGGGCCTCAGTTTTCCGTCTAGTAAGTGAGGAAGTTGGACCTTATCGGTGAATCGTTTTTTCAGGTGTAGACTCCTTTGAGAATCTAGTGAGAACTGTAGACCTTCTTGCCAAAGAAATGCACCTACACGCCAAATTTGCAGAAAGATTTAGGCAGTTCACCTAAGGAGATGAATTTTAGGGCTCTTTACATTTTTCGGATTCTGAATGTTGCTCAGGTGGCAAGCGGGGAAAAGGTGATTTGCGCAACAGCTGCCACCCGCTCCATCACCAGGACTGGTTCTGCTGATGTAGCTGTTCCTATCCTCGCCTGCCAGTCCCCAGCTCCACGCCTGCACTTCTCAACGCTTCGTGAGAGCGGATGAATTTGCTCAATAGAGTCGGCTGGCGTTGATTGTGGCCCACCCCCTAGAGTGACCCCTAAACCAAACTGGCCCCTTCCACCGTCATTCATTCCCCAATACTTAGTCAACTAACTAGATAGGCTGCCAAAGATGGTTTAACTGTGTCCAGCCTAGCTACAGCCAGGCTTTGGAATGCCTGGCCTATGTCTGTAAATGAAATCTAGCAATTTATTGTATAATGTTGTTAAACACGAAGCATGTAGTTGGCCCTGGGTAAAATATTTTACATTCTGATCGTTGATACCAGAGGCTGAGTAACTGACGGGATGAAGAAAACTGTTCATTGTATTCATTGTAACCTAATGATGCTAAGTAGACAGCGTTAGATGACATTAGAGATTAGATAACGTGTTCTAGCTGCCTTTGTCCTTTGTCACATAGTTCTAGTAAGTTAGGATTTAAACTGCCCTTCTCAACATCTCTTGGAAAAGAAAAAGCGGGAAATATGATACATTTTTTTCTCAGACCTTGCCAAGTGAAATCTATCAGTACCAAATAGAGTTTTTTAAGCTGCCACTTCAAAATATAGCTTCAGATAAAATCTCATATATCCTTGAGAAGGTCGGGTGTGGTGGCTCATGCCTATCATCCCAACACTTTGGGAGGCGGAGGCTGGTGGATCACTTGAGATCAGGCGTTTGAGACCAGCCTGGCCCACATGGCAAAACCCTGTCTCTACTAATAACACAAAAAAATTAGCTGGGCATGGTGGGGCATGCACCTGTAATCCCAGCTACTCAGGACGCTGAGGCAGGAGAATCTCTTGAAGCCCATAGGCAGAGGTTGCAGTGAGCCGAGATTGTGCCACTGCACTCCAGCCTGGGCAACAGAGCAAAACTGTCTAAAACAACAACAAAACACACACACACACACACACACACACACACACACACACACACACACCCTCCTATATCCTTGAGGGGAAAGAATTGCCTGGATCACGATTGAATTCCCAGAGCTTAGCACAGTTCCTGGGGGGTTAGTAGATGCTCAATACAGTTTTGGTGAATTTTCATTTTACCTGATTTCCACCCCTAATGATATTAAATACTAAAAACTAAAAAGTTACAGCATTTCATTTTATGTAGGCACATGTCCATCATAAAGAGGTTGATGCTTTCCAGGAATGTGACGCATTACTCAGGGAGTACTTGGAAGAGGAAAACCTCCTGTGCATACTGAAGTCTGTTACCTCATACACCTGACGTGGCCTGAAGTTTCAAGTCATACATAGGACTGGCTCACAGTGTGGTACGTCATGACTTGGAATGACATAGAAAAGCTACAAAATGGGATATGAGTGAACAAAAAGCCAGGTCGGTGTCCTATACCAGCAATTCAGGGTCTTTTTTAATCGTGGGGAAAAGCCTGAACTTGTGTGTGGACTTGATATTCAAGAAATCAACTTTGTATTAATGTACGTGGTAATGCTATTTAATTAAAAAGCTGTGGTAGATGTAAAATTCCTCTTAACAATGCTTCCTTCTTGTTACAAGTGTCCTGTACATGCTTTAGTAGGAGAAACTTAATTCTGAATTTATACTGCAAGAACAGTTTATATAGGAAGAAAACTTTGGAGACGCCAAGTGCAAAGTAATAAAGAAAATTATTTCCCTAAGATTGTGGCTGCCATTGTACCAGTCGGTAATCTGGAAAATATTCCGTTCTTATGTTTTAAGACTCAAATAAATTAATTTATTCCTTACCTCAATATAACTTTTAAAAATTATTTTGGGTAGGCCGGGCCCAGTGGCTCACGCCTGTATTCCCAGCACTTTAGGAGGCTGAGGCGGGTGGATCACCTGAAGTCAGGAGTTCAAGGCCAACATGATGAAACCCCATCTTATATATATATACACACACAAATTAGCTGGGAATGGTGGCACATGCCTATAATCCCAGCTACTTGGGAAACTGAGGCATCAAGAATCCCTGAACCCAGTAGGTGGAGGTTGCAGTGAGCTGAGATCATGCCACTGCACTCCAGCCTGGGCTACAGATCAAGACCCTGTCTCGAAAAAATAAAATAAAACGGCTTTGGGATAGAAGGTAGTGATAATGATTATTTGTCTTGATTTACAAGTTGTTAGCTCATGTCATCTTCATAACCAATTTGTGAAATGTACTTTTATGATGTCTGTTTTACAGCTGAGGAGACCAGGGCTCAGAATAGTTAGATCACTTGTCCAAGGTTACGTAACTTGTAAATGGCAGAACAGGGATTCCAATCTCGTCAGTCTGCCTATACCACCCTGCTGATCGATGAGTTACCCGTGCTTTTCTTAGCCTCCCAGGAATACCTGCTTTGACCCGGAAAACATCACTGAGCTTGAGGAAATTGGCTGCCCAGGGCCTAGGGCTGTTCAAGCCACACTTTCTTTGCACATATTTGAACCCAGCAGGCGTACCTCCCTCTCAGGTCTTTTGTATTTGATGTTTCCCCCTCAGCCCTCTGATGTTTATCCACAGCTCATCTCTTCATTCAAAGTCTCCTCATATCAGCTCCCCAGGGGGGCTTTCTTGGCTACCCAAGTTCCCCCTTCATTCTGTGTCCCTTTACCCAGCTTTATGATAGCACTTATCACTACCTGACAATGTATCATCATTTTTGGTCCCCTCACTAGAATAGAAGCTACCTGAGGACAGGGACGTTGTGTCTTTTTTTAGTCACTATTTTTATTGAATTGAAGATGCACATTTTCCCACAATTTACTAATAGCAGCCTGAAAATCTGGATGTATCTTATAATCACCAATGTGTCTTGGTTTAATTGGTACTATTTTTTTTTCTTTCTTACTTGTACCTACAATAAATGGTGAGTCTTTAAATTGATAGTATCTTAGAACTGATGAAAATACAGTGTATCCCCAGGGTCTAAACTCTATGTGGCACGCATTTGGCTCTCAGTAATTACTTGAGTGTTTTGAGTTTGAAGACATTGAGTGTTGTGTGCCAGAAACTATCGAAACTGGTTTTTTTTGAGGTCTCGCTCTGTCGCCCAGGCTGGAGTGAAGTGGCACGATCTTGGCTCACTGTCACCTCCGCCACCCAGGTTCAACTGATTCTCGTGCCTCAGCCTCCCGAGTAGCTGCGATTACAGGCAAGCACCACCATGCTCTGCTAATTTTTGTATTTTTAGTAGCAATTTATATCATTCTAGCAGACTCTTAGAAAGTAGATGGGGAGGGTGGGGAATATAAGAGAGACCAGTTAGAAGATACTTGAGATCATCTGAGGGAAGGCTAGAATGGGAACCATGCCCACGGATGGTGAGACCAGCAGGGCTCCGCAGCCTGCTAAGCCGAGGTGTCGGGCCTGAGCCAAGCCAGTAGGTGGCCCTCTTCACTAAAGAAGGGAATCCAAGAAGCCGGCTAGGTTTGGGGAGTGGGAGAGTTTGGTTTTGAATATAAAAGTTTCAAGTGCACATGAAAGCAGGTGGTCCCAAAGGCTGCGATGAGGGATTTATCTTGAGGTTTCTCCTCCTAAGAACTGTGGGAGTTATGGAAGAGAAATGACCAGATTTTGGAAAGATAACTGGTTTCAGCGTGAGCCGGCATGGTGATCCAGGCCTGAGGTGATGGTGATGGAAGGGGCAGGTGACTGTAAGTATGGAGAACAAGTGAGCCAATTGGAGAGCTGTGTAGATAGGCCTCGGTGAGAGATTGACTATGAACAGGATGGGCAGTGAGACAAAGCTGACAATGATACTTTGCTCTCCAGTTTGAGCAACTGAATGGATATTGGTGCCTGTCTGAGTTAAACTCTGTTGAACACAGCTGACAGCAGAGGAAGAACTTTTAAATTGAGGATAATAGTTACTAACAGCTAATACGTGCTTTCTTTTATTCTTTCTTTTTTCTTTTTTGAGACAGAATCTCACTCTTTGCCCAGGCTGGGGTGCTGTGGTGCAGTCTTGGCTCACTGCAACCTCCGCTTCCTAATTCAAGTGATTCTCCTGCCTCAGTCACCCCAGTCACCCACGTGTGTCGCCATGCCCAGCTAATTTTTTTTTTTTTTTTGTAGGGACAGGGTTTTGCCATGTTAGCCAGGCTAGTCTCAGACTACTGGCCTCAAGTGATCTGCCCTCCTCGGCCTCCCAAAGTGCTGGGATTATAAACATGAGCCACCATGCCTAGCCTATGAGAGCTGATACTTTCATAGCTCTTCCTGTATGTCAGAAGACTCATTTTAGTTCTCACCACAATCCTATGAGATTACCATTATCACCTTCATCTTCCAGATGAGGAAACTGAAGCAAAGAGAAGTTAAGTAACTCGCCTGAGATCACACAGCTAATAAGTGGCAGAGCTAGAATTTGGACCTAGGCAGCCTGGTAGAGTCTGCTGTCGCTGCCTCTCTGTGCTGAGATTTCTCTAAATGAGCTCAGTTTGGACAGAGTGAACCGGAGAGATCTGGGGCAGCCGCGTGGAGGTGTCCAGCAGGCAGGAAGATAGATGGTTCTGAAGCTCACATGGGAGGTGGGGACTGGAAATGAAGACTGTGGAGTCTGCATACCAGTGGCCACTGAAGCCACAGGAAAGGACAGGACCCTTAAGGAGAGGGTGGGAAATAATCAGAGGAAAGAAAACAACAGAGCCCTGGAAGGCAAACACAAAGCATTCCAGTTGTGGGCAGGACATCGTCCCTTCTGCCCGCTAAGACACTGCACCTGGCTTCTAGATCTTCAGCTAACAGATAGTGAGTCAATCCCCCCTGAATTTGTTTGGCTCTGGGTACCCTGACAAAGTAGAGTTTCTGGACCCACAACCCTAAGGACCTGCCTCAGTGATGGTGATCCCCATTCTCTTCTACAAGAGTCCACTTGGGGGGACCTGTTGGCTTCGCTAGGCATCTGCTTTTTGCCCCTCCCACAACTAAAGAGCCTCCAGCTCCCCTGTCTACCACCTGTCAGCTTTGTCAGGTCAGGGCCCCTGCCTGTCTGGACCACAATAACACTTCACCTGGAGCTTCCTCGGGTGCCTCCTGAACTTATGTTCAGCCCTTTACCCATACATTTCTTGTATCATCTGCTAGCTTCTAAATTTCTGGAGGACAAGAAGAACCTGTTAGGCTGACTCTCCCTCCACCCCTGCTCCCCCTGTGTGGGTTAAATGGCCCTACTCCATTGTCCCATGGCACTTTACACGCAGGCCACCAGGATAGGAGCTGCATTTTGTATCTCTGTACCTAGCACAGGAGCCAGTGAGTCCATCAGGCAGTCAGTCAGTCATCTCGGCAATTAATTCCAGTTGTCTACTAGCTTTCTAGAAACATGACTGGGACTACTGATGCCTTTGACAGTTGACTTCAGCAGCAGAGCCTTTCACAAGAGTCTCCCGTTTTTGTGGGGAGGGAAATAGGCAAGGGTTAGGAAGTGGGAATTCACTGCTCTTGTCATTCTCTTCATAGCCCCCACGCTACTGTGGTCTGTTACTTTTATAGTTGCTTTCCTGAAATGTTGGGGAACAGGATGGAAAGTGAAGGAGGGCTTTGTGATGCCTTGGTGAATGACCTAGCCATGTGCCTGTGTGCCGATTCCCATGAAGCCTGCACCAATTTGAGTTCCAAGACTCCGGTCAATCAATCCTCAGAGCTCCAGGAGAGGAGGGGCAGTTTTTCCTGGTAGCTGCTGATCACCAGCAGAGGGAGCCCTAGGACTCTTTTCCTTACTGATGGTAAACCCTTCACTGTGGCTTCAAAGCTGTGGAGGACCCTGGGATTTGTGGATCACTTGTCTTTAGAATAGAATCAAGAAGTAAAGCTACAGAAGAAAAGAATCTGCACATGGTGAGGATTGGAAGGGAGTGTTGAGAGGGGCTTCTGGGGTGCTGGTAATATTGTTCCTTGATCCGATGTTGGTTATAGGAGTGTGTGCTGTAATGTAGTATATGTACATTTCTCTGTGTGTATAATTAAACTTCAATTAAAACTTTTTAAAACTTAAACCTCTGTTTGTATACCACAAAATAAGTATCGGGTTAGGATGAGCTGTTCTTCTCCTTCTTAACCTTATCTGCCTAACAAGACAGTCCCTTCCCCTGAGAAAACCACAAGCCATTGGGTGAGGATTTTTGCTGCAGCAGCCGAATACAGAAAGTGAACAAAGGACATGAACAGAGGGTTCACAGCAAAAGAAATACAAATGGCCCTTAAACGTGTGAAAGATGCTCAACCTCAATTTTCAAAGAGAAATCTTATTAAAAGTATACAGAGATACCATTTTTAACCTGTGAGATTGGCAGAAACCCCAAAGCTTGACAGCATGCCCTGTGGATGGGCTGGAGGTGGGGGGAGTCAGGGGAATGCATAGCAGGCCCTTTAACACATTGCAAGTAGGATTGTGAAATTGACAGCCCTGTTGATTTTGGCACTATCTACCAAAATTACAAGTCTAAGAATTACCCTGTAGATGACATTTGTACATATGTATAATAATTTATGTAAAAGGTGATCCATTGCAACATTGGCTGCAATAGCAAAAGATTGGAAACAATCAAGTGTCTCTCAGTAGATGACTGGTCCAAAAAACGGGTGCATCCATAAAGCAAAATACTATATAATTGGGGAAAAGTTTGAGGAAGCTCTATGTGTGCCGAGGAAAGATCTCTAAGATATATGTGAAAAGAAAGCAAGACATACAGCTAAGGATATATGTTTGTATTGCTTCTATCTTCATAAATAAAAACTGATTAGCTACACAAGAAACAGAAGTGTTTCAGGAAATGGTTGGGGGCCAGCAGGAGGGACCAGGCTTCTGAGTGTATGCCTTGTGTTCTGATTTTTGAATTGTGTCAGTGTATTACCTGTGCAAAACAAAACAAAAAGTTTAGAGTCCCTGCTCTAAAGCCGCTGAGCTAAGTTAGGAATTCATAAATTATTATACCTGCCCAATTGTAGAACAGCCAGGTTTGGTTTTTTAGTTTGCACCAAGCTGTGTCTTGGTAAGAGTCTTCAACTTACTCCACATTAGAACACAATTCAGGAAAATGTAGTGCAGTTTCCTGGCTCAGCCTAACCCTCAAGAATTCCTTCCTTCCCCCTCCATGTGCTTGAAACCAATCTTGCCCCTTAAGTGTTGACACTCAGCTAGTTATCATTTTTCAAAGTGTTTCATTTTCTGCTTATACATTCATGAGCATCTAACCTGCCTGAGGGGAAAAATAAAAAGTTTTTACCAGAAAAGTACAATGTGTCTTCAGAAACCAATAGATATGAAATCTTGCTTTCTGTCCCTTATCTTTGCCTGTCTCTATAGCCATCCTTTCCCCTTTCCCTCCCTGTGGCTAAAGCAATCCCAACTTGAACACTGGTTCCCATCTCTCCTCCCTTCTCAGGAAACTCAGTTGCTTCTGTATATGCAAATACACGTCATGTCTTCTGTCATATTAAAACCAAAAACAAAATGAAAACGAAAAACAAACCCCAAACCCACACAGCCCCCTTCTACCCAGGTTCCCCCTAGAGCTCCTGTCCTTTTCTTCCCCCTTGGAGCCTTAGCTAGTGGCTCTACTCTTTCCCTTCTCCACCCACCCTCCTTATCTCTCTCTCCCTCCTCCCTCTCCCCCTACCTCCACTCTCCTGCAACCAGACTTCCATCCCACTAAAATGTTCCTTGCCAAGGTCATGGATAACCTCCTTGTTGCTGAATCCACTGGTCCTGGTTCCGACCCTGCCTGACACTGAACACAGCCACCTCCTTCACTCGCTTTCCTGTCCGCCCCTGTGGCCACTGCTCACAGGGGCAGCCTCTCAGCCCCTCCTTTTCCATCTCCTCTGCAGGCTCCACTTTTCTCACTGGTCTGCTGACCCTCAGGGGCCATACCTTGGCTCTCTTCTCATCTCTCATTCACTTCCTGGATGATCCCGGGTTGGAGAATATGGAAAGGAAATCGGACTTGCTTGAGTGAAAAGTGAATCCACTGGAAGAATGTATCAGAAAACTCACCCAACAAAAACAAAAGCTGAACAGCCAGGCCTTATCAGCCTGGGAGCCAGACCGAGTCTTTCCCAGGTGCCAGGAATCTCTGAGCATTGCTTCCAGGTGATTCAGTTCCACACATTTTTGTTCCTGAAACTGATACATCTCTCCACATAAGATTCAGATTCCCAGGAAAGAAACTGCTTTCATGGCAGGGTTATATCTGGCCCACTCCAACTCAGAGGGGGGAAAAACTACAACTTCCTCTATATTTTCTTTTCTTTTCTTTTTTTTTTTTTTTTTGAGATGGAGTCTCACTTTGTCGCCCAGGCTGGAGTGCAATGGCAAAATCTCTGCTCACTATAACCTCCACCTCCCAGGTTCGAGCTATCCTCCTGCCTCAGCCTCCCCAGTAGCTGGAACTACGGGTGTGAGCCACCGTTCCTGGCTAATTTTTGTATTTTTTAGCAGAGATGGGGTTTCACTATGTTGGCCAGGCTGGTCTCGAACTCCTGACCTCAAGTGATCTGCCCACCTGGACCTCCCAAAATGCTAGGATTACAGGCATGAGCCACCACACCTGGCCCTGTATTTTCATCTAATCTCATTTTCATCTCAAACTTCCATTCTCCCAACTTGAGGGGATACTTCAGTCTCTTCTGGTTCACAGCACTCTCTTTGCACAGATACTCAATATTCAGGCTCCTCCTTCTCCCGTCTACTTCCATTCTCCTGGGGTGGCATCTGGGTATAAGGTCGTAGTGGGTGAGCTTTATGGCTTAGATGCTGTTCTCTGCCTGTTGCTGGTCTTCACTGCCATGTGATCGCTCTGGACTTGCCCCTGGGCATTATGGATTATGGTGGAACTTACCAAAATGGGGTGGACCTCATTTAATTCCTGAGCATTACACAGACCTGCTTAGAAAATTGCTCCTGTCTATGGCCATGAGGTCCTCATGTGCCACAACCCTCACAGCTTGTCACCTGGCCTCTCTTTGTCCATCAGTCTACTTAGCACATCACTGGGGCATGTGGACACGTCTAGATCACCTACATGGCACCCACAGGTCAAAGGGGTATGGGCTGCTGTTATCCACATGCTATCTCACAGGGCTCCTGTGACAGCTTCAGTGCCAGCTTAGTGCTGTGGCGTGGTCATTGGTGGGGGGGCATCTCTCCCTGGGCTGTGCTTGGGAAAGTGGGATACTAGTGTCCCCCCAAACCTGTCCAGATGCTTCTTAGTCCTACATAGGAGTTTTCCTACATAGGAGGAGGGTGGACCATAACACTTGCACCTGAACTCTTTCCTGCTTTTTCTCCTTGGCAGCACTGGAAGGCTCTTGTCCCCTCCTGCTGTACAGGAACTTGTCTTCACCTTATACTGTGTCATCTCCACACTGTGGCATATAGAACATCTCTATCCTCTCATCCCCAAGTTGTCCTCTTGCTCTGTAAAGGGAAGATTTGGGAAGTTAGGAAAACTTTTTCTGCCTCAACGAAGTCACATTTTAACACTAATGTCTCACACTGTGGACTCAAGAAAATCTAACTTAAAACAGAGCCAAGCAATGGCTCCCATTGATTGAATGGCTGGAGGGAGCTGCTGGCTAACTGGGAATTAGGAATTATCCACAACAAAAGTGCGTTTGGTTTTATCTCAAGAAATATTCTCCTTTACACCTGTCTTGGCAGATGTGCCCACTGCTTGGGTGGCAGGACACTTTGTCTCACCAAGGCTTCCTGGAAGGGATGGGGTGCTTCTCTAAAGGGAAAAATGGGCTGCTGTCACCCATAAAAAGGGGTAAAGGGGAAGGGCAGGCAGAAACAGTAAATGTCTTCTCTAGCTTCAGGTTACAGCTGCCTGCCGCTGACACGACGTCCGGATCTGCAGCCCGTGTGTCTCCTCGATGCCAGGCCTCTGTGTCCACTGTCTTCCTAGTCAGTCGT
This sequence comes from Ateles fusciceps, assembly GCA_036589455.1. Taxonomy (NCBI): domain Eukaryota; kingdom Metazoa; phylum Chordata; class Mammalia; order Primates; family Atelidae; genus Ateles; species Ateles fusciceps. The sequence continues at coordinate 454,904 of JAZHEH010000847.1, forward strand.
CTACGTGGATGTCCCCTCTGACACCTCGTGAAACATGATGTGTTTCTAATTGAGCAGGTTATCTTTCCTCCTAAGCCTAGTCTCCTGGCCTTTCCCCAGCCCCTTCCAGTTTAATTTGAATCAAATTGAATGTGATTCACCTCCTCCCATCCGTCTGGCTTCTGGGTTATTTAATTACCACCCACCCAAACTTTGGAAATAGGACTTACCTTAGTGGGCTAGGAGAGAATGAAATGACTAATGTGGTAGAACACACCTGGCTCATATCACCCGATATGGTTTAGATATTTGTCTCCTCAGAATCTCAGGTCAAATGTGACTCCCCGTGTTGGAGGTGGGGCCTGATGGGAGGTGTTTAGGTCATGGGGGTGGATCCCCCAGGAATGGTGAGCTCCCATGGTAATGAGTTCACCCCAGGCCCAGTTGTTAGAAAGAGCCTGGTACCTCCCGCCTGCTGTCTCTTGCTTCCCTCTCTGGCCTTGTTACCGGCGCAGGCCAGCTTTGCCTCGCATCCTGCCGTGAGTGGAAGCAGCCTGAGGCCCTCACTAGAAGCCAAGCAGGTGCTGGTGCCATGCTTGTACAGCCTGCAGAACTGTGACCCAGGCAAACCTCTCTTCTGTGTATATTACCCAATCTCAGATATTCTTTTATAGCGTCACAAAACAGACTAATACAGCATCCAACAACATTAGCTACTGCTACTATTATCATCGTATTTTAAGTGTGCGCACTTTTAATTGCTGGTAAACTGTGTGAGCTGGTTTGGATGTCTGTCCCTCCAATTCTCATGTTGAACTGTAATCTCCAGTGTTGGAGGTGGGGCCTGGTGGGAAGTGTCTGGATGATGGGGCAGATCCCTCATGCCCGGCTTAGCGCCATCCCCGTGGTGATGAGTGAGTTCATGGGGGATCTGGTTGTTTAATGGTGTGTGGCACCACCCCACTCTCTTTCCTGCTCTTTTTTTGCCATGTGACACACGGGCTCCCCTTTGCCTTCTGCCATGACTGTAAATTCCCTAAGGTCTCACCAGAAGCAGATGCCAGCACCCCACTTCCTGTACAGTCTGCAGAACCAAGAGCCAATTAAACCTGTTTCTTTATAAAGACACAGACCCAGGTATTTATTTATATCAATGCACGAACAGCCTAATACACTAGATACATGTGTTACATCCTGCTTTTCTCAATTTACTATTATGAGCATTTTTATGTCACAAAATATTTCTAAAAACATTATTTTAATGACTGTATTATAGTCCATCATTTACATGTATTCATAATTTATTCTGTAGGTAACCATTCACCTGTTTCTGGAACATTAGGGGTATGTGTGTGTGTGTGTTTGTTGTAATAAAAAACTCTAAGCCAAAAATCCTTGTCTGATTCTTTTCTTAGAATAGAATTTTACACCTGGAACTCCTAGGTGAGAAGGTATAAATGGTTTAAACTCTCCGGCGACACACTAATAAATTGTTTAAAAGGAAAGTTCTCAACCGTTTACTCTCTCAGCAGTGTGTATAATAGGGCCCTCCTCACCACACCCTTTCAAGCAGCGAGGTGAGCTTTTTTAAAGTCCACCTTTGTTGCTACTATTTCTTTACAAGGCAAGTTTTACTACATTTCTCCAGGATGGTGGGAGTTGGTCCCATGCCCTAGATGCTTTTACCTATGTTGCCTGTTATATTGTTAATAAATTAGCTAACAGTCCCATAAACCCTGGGTTGACATATTCACCTGTTTCCTTCCTTATCTGTTTTCCTGTAGGTGGAAATATTTCTTTTCTTTTCTTTTTTTTTTTTTTTTTTTTTTTTGAGACAGAGTCTTGCTGTGTCACCCAGGCTGGAGTTCAGTGGCGCCATATTGGCTCACTGCAACCTCAGCCTCCCAGGTTCAAGGAAGTCTCCTGCCTCAGCCTCCCGGGTAGCTGGGATTACAGGCGTGCATCACCATGCCCAGCTAACTTTTTTGTATTTTATGTAGAGACAGGGTTTCGCCATGTTGGCCAGGCTGGTATCAAACTCCTGACTTCAAGTGATCTTCCCGCCTCGACCTCTCAAAGTGTTGGGATTACAGGTGTGAGCCACCATACCTAGCCAATACATTGGTTTTTGTTTCTCTGTTGCCCCTGCCCTAAGATGTTTAGCATGTGGCATCCCTCCCCTGGTGACAGCACAGTCCCAAAGCCCAGTAATAGATTCTAAAGAAACTCAACTCAGGTAAGGTACGAGCTTAGCTGGACTGACCCATTATCTGAAATCTGTGTGTGGCATTCCCAACTTACATTGCCAATACTTGTGCCTGTTTCAACTTCAGATTTCTATTCAGTGTAATCGCCCTTAAGTTACCCTACTAGTGGTATCCTAACCTCCCAGAAAGAGAGCTAGAGTTTTATTTTGTTAAAGTAAAATCAATATTCCTCAGTTTTCTGTATTTTACAAAATGCATTCACACATGATTGCCTTGATCCTCAGAATAACTGGGAGTTAGGTATGTTTAGCTCCATTTTGCAGATGAGGCCCAGAGAGGTGAAGCCACTTGAGCTGGAGAGTGACAGATCTCAAGTCCCTGCTCTTTCTAAAGCATGCTGCCTTCAGAAAAGAGCCAGAAGGAGGAAAGTGACTTTAGAAAGAGGAATACCAGCTTTGAAGGAATAAAAGCTGACAAGGAATTGAAAGAGCCGAGGCACAAGTTTGAACAGAGTTGTAGGACTGGCCCTTGATTGTAAACGCCCATTGCTGCACCTGCTTCTGTTACTTGGGGGAGTTGCAGCAAAAGGAACAGCAGCCTGGGACTCCAGACAGCTGGGTTCTCCCTCATCCTTCCAGGGCCACCACTTCCTATGGGCCCTTGGGCAAGTCACTGCATTTTCTGAGTCTCAGTTTCCCCATTTTCAGAATGGAAATAACTACCCCTGTCTACCAACTTAGAAGAATTGCTCTGAGCATCTGATAAGGTGGTGTGGATGATGCTGCCTTGGGGGCTTTAAAGTGTGGAGCTCAAGGAATCCCTTAAGTTGGGCTTGCTTACTCCAGGAGTGGGCAGAACAGGATTCCAAACTGAGTTCTTTTCTTTTTCCCCTTTTTTTCTTTTCCTATCTCTTATTTTTATCCTTATTTTACAATGTCCTTGTAAGAGGAAACAAGTGATGCTGAAATACTTTTTTAACTTTTATTTTAGAATTGGGGTACATGTGCGGGTTTGTTACACAGGTATATTGTGGGATGCTGAGGTTTGGGATACAAATGAATTAGTCACCCCAGTGGTGAGCATAGTGCCCAATAAATGGGATTTTTCAGCCCTTACTCCCTTCCCCTCTTCAAAGTATTCCCCAGTGTGTGTTGTTGCCGTTTTTATGACCATGTGTACTCAGTGATTAGGTCCCACTTAGGAGTAAGAACATGCAGGATTTGGTTTTCTGTTTCTCTGTTAATGCGTTTAGGATAATGGCCTCCAGCTGCATCCACGTTGCTACAAAAGACACAATTTCATTCTTTTATATGGCTGCCTGATACTCCATGGTGTATATGTACCATATTTTCTTGATCAAATCCGCTCTTGATGGACACCTGGGTTGATTTCATGTCTGTGCTATTGTGAATAGCACTGCAATGAACACACGGGTGCATGTGTCTCTGCGGTAGAATGATTTCTTTTCCTTTGAGTACATACCCATTATTGGGATGGTGCTGAAATATTTAAAGTAGAAATGAAAATTCTCATGTGCTCCCCCTGCCCCTCCATTCTACTCTGCAGAGAGACAGCCACTGTATGTGGTTTAGAACACCTCCTTCCAGGCTTTAAATAAACGAAGCCCATGCAGATTTCTCTGCGTATACTTTCTCAGTACATATACACGTGCGCTTGTTCATACAGTTTGTTCTTTAAATTTTATTAAAATGTCCTCTATACTGCATCTCGATTTTTTCCCCTCATAATTTTAAGACCTTGCTATATCAGAGCTACTTTTCTATTCTAGAAAGAAAGACATAGAAACTCTTTTCAATGCCTGGGAATTTTACAGGTATATATATTTAATGTATTATTTAATTTGGGTTATTATCAATTTTTATTATTTTGTTTAATTAGTTAATTTATTTTAAGACAGAGTCTCACTGTCACCCTGGCTGGAGTGCAGTGGTGCGATCTCGGCTCACTGCAACTTCTGCCTCCCAGGTTCAAGTGATTCTCCTGCCTCAGCCTCCCGAGTAGCTAGGATTACAGGCGTGCACCACCATGCCTGGCTTATTTTTGTAATTTTTTAGTAGAGATGAGTTTCAACCTGTTGGCCAGGCTAGTCTCAAACTCTTGACCTCAGGTGATCACCTACTTCAACCTCCCAAAGTGCTGAGATTACAGGCATGAGCCACCATGCCCAGCCTGGTTATTACCGATGTTTAAAATATTACCAATGGCGCTGCATTAAAACGCTTGTCAAACAAGTTTGTACGCTTGTAAATGTATTTTGAATGAAGTTGCTGGTAACAGATTGTAATATTTGGTAGATAGGCAGAATTCCTGGATTCCACTCCCACCAGTGGTGTTTGGGGTGCCCATTGGCCTACGGTGGTTCTCGCCAGAGGTGCTTCTTCCCCTGAGGTTCTGCCCCTGAGGGGACATTTGGCAATGCCTGGAGACATCTTTGGCTGTCACAGCTTGGGGGACGGTAATGGAGATGCTACTGATATCTAGTGGATAGAAGCCACTAGATACTGCTTGACACCTTACAACAAACAGGAGAGTCCCCCCACAACAAAAAATTATGTCAGTAGTTCCAAGGTTGAGGAACCCTGATCTCCACCAAGATTGCCAGTGGCGGACAGTGTCCCTCTTTTCAATCTTGCCAACCTGGTAGTTTGCAAAATGATAATTTATTCTGTACCTCTTCCGGATAATAGAGATATCTCTATTTCTTCCTTTGTATATTACTTGAATTTGATATCATGAACATATATGATTTCTGTAATTCTTTTGAAAAGCCATTGAGGATTTTAAAAAATCTACACCTCTTGGACCATTAACTGTTGACTGGCTTTGCAGTGTGTTCCTAAGACTTAATTGTGTACATGCCAGCTTGTTTTTCCCTGATAAGGTATAGAAGTCCTCAGTGTGGGCCTTGAGAAGCCATCGGTGCTTCAGGTTCCAGTCTCCCATCCTCTGGCCTTCAGAATTCCTCTATTGCTCTTCCAAATCATTTTCACCTGGTGGACACCCAGACCCAGGGGCCAACTCCTAAGAATCATCTTGGCCCAGAGAGACTCCTTACCACTGATCAGGCCTCCAAAACAGAATGTACCTTGCGGCTGACCCTAGGAAACCCAGCACACATACCATGGACTCATCTGCCCCGGCGCTCATTTCACACTCATGCTCACGCTCATTTCGTAGCTTTGAAACCTGAGATCTATTTGCCCAGTGAACTTCCAGGGCTGTCAGAGCTGAGCCAAGCTCCCTGGTGCTGCTGTGGAGCTGGAGCTGGAGCTGGAGCTGCTGGCATAGGCTCTGGTGGAGTTCACATTCCCCTCCTCGTCTCCGCTAGGTCCTGTCAGAGTGGAAATGGAATGGAGCCCAGTCTTACCCTTGCCTGGCATGGCAGGGACTCCCAGAGCAGTGCCACGCTCCTTCCACGTGGTGCAGAGCTAGCTAGAGTCAGCCTGGAGGAAGTATCCATGGGGAACTTGTTGGTATCCCTTGGATATTCCCAAGAAAATGTCTCACGTGGTAGAAGTGGCATTGACTTGCCTGCAGCCGTTGTGAATCGTGTGGAGTGGGTTCCTCCAATAGCTGACTTCCAGAGTGGGCAAACAGCTCCTGGCCCTGGTGCCGGGCACAGGGCTTCTGCCAGCAGTTCTGAATGTTTAGTATGCAGCCCAGTGTGGTTTTGCAGTAAAGCAAAGGCGTACGTGGAGCCTGCCGGGTCTAACATCTCCACTCTCTAGAATCCACACAAGTCATATCAGGGGCATGGAGTGTCCAAGCTGCGAGGCCATGAATTCCTGAGACACCCGGGCATTGCTGACTTAGAGAGACAGCAGGAAGAGAATCATGGTAGGAGAGGAGGGGAGGAGAAGACATAAGGAGATGGGCCTGAGTTCTCCGCCTGCCCTGCTGCCAAGATAAATCACCAGACCTCTTGGGCCTCAGCTTCCTCATTAACTAGTTATTGGAAGCATTCACCCTTTTTCAATCTGAAGTTTTCTCAGAAACACTGTCAATTAGGTAAAGCTGGCTAAAATGAACTAGAGATTTAAAGTAGAGTTGAGATTAAGTCCAGCTCCTGTCTCTTATTCTAAAGTAAGCAATGCTCAGAACAGAAAGGAAAAAAAAAAGAGAGAGATACAGCCAAGCAAAAAGTAATTCATAAAGAACGCTCATAATTCCACCCACCCAGAGGCCATGGCGTCCTGGTGGAAGCCTTCCAGATATGTGGTTCTTTTTTCTTTGTTTTATTGAAATGCCGTCTTGCTCTGTTGCTTAGGCTGGAGTGCAGTGGTGAAATCTTGGCTCACTGCAACCTCCACCTCTGGGGTTCAAGCAATTCTCCTGCCTCAGCCTCCTGGGTAGCTGGGATTACAGGCACCCACCACCACACCTGGCTAATATTTTTGCCTTTTTAGTAGAGACAGGGTTTCACCATGTTGGCCAGGCTGGTCTCGAACTCCTGACCTCGAGTGATCCACCCGCCTCGGCCTCCCAAAGTGCTGGGATTACAGGCATGAGACAGAACACCTGGTCGAAATGTGATTCTTAACTTGGATTAGTAGCCTGCTTTGGAGGAAGGGAGCCCCTGAACTCACTAAAGTTGTGTGTTTGGGTTCAAGTTTCTACCACTCATTTAATTCAGAGAGGTTCTTGACTCATCGAAACAAGAACCAGTGTTTTAAGTATTTTCTTGAAATATATATTTAAAATACCTTTCATGAGATCTGACCATACAGGCTATTTTGCAATTTGCTGTTGTCCCTTACTATTTTTTTTTCAATTTGCAATCTGCTATTTTGCGATTTGCTATTGTCCCTTACTAATATACTGAGCTTGATTTAACAAACCCTCTTTTGTGGGCCCTTTAGGATATTCCAGTTGTATAGCTATTACAGTGAGCACAGTGCACATATAAGCTGGGTGAAGAAGAATTAGAACATAATGAGAAATCAAGGAAAAAACATAAAATTTGAATGGCTGACAGAAGTGCTCTAAAGGGTATGAAAGGATGCCAAATTATCCTGCAGTGAAAAAAATTACCAATAAGAAAACACGCAAGGGGCTGGGTGCGGCGGCTTACACCTGTAATCCCAGCACTTTGGGAAGCTGAGGTGGGCGGATCACCTGAGCTCCAGTTCAAAACCAGCCTGGCCAACATGGTGAACAATCTCATCTCTACTAAAAATATAAAAATGAGCCAGGCATGGTGACGGACGCCTGTAATTTCAGCTAGTCAGGAGGCTGAGGCAGGAGAATCACTTGAACCCAGGAGGCAGAGGTTGCAATGAGCTGAGATCACGCCATTGTACTCCAGCCTAGGCAACAAGAGCGAAACAACACCTCAAAAAAGAAAAACACCCTAGGGGCCAGGCGGTGGCTCATGCCTGTAATCCCAGCACTTTAGGAGGGTGAGACTGGCAGATCACTTGAGGTCAGGAGTTTGAGACCAGCCTGGCCAACATGGTGAAACCCCATCACTACTAAAAATACAATAATTAGCTGGGTGTGGTGGCATGCACCTGTAATCCCAGCTACTTGGGAGGCTGGGGTGGGAGAATCGCTTGAACCTGGGAGACAGAGGTTGCAGTGAACTGAGACCAAGCCACTGCACTCCAGCCCGGGCAACAGAGTGAGACTCGGTCTCCAAAAAAAGAATGAAGAAGAGAGAGAGAGAAAGCAAGCCAGCCAGGGACTAATATTTTCAACCAATTATATTTAAGTCAACAAATATTTATTGGGCAGATGCTATGAATATTATCAGCCAGACCCTCTGCCAGGTGTGCAGACTCAACAGGTAGCTGTCACTGACCTTACTGAGTGTACAAACTAGCAGAGACCAACACGGAAGTTATTTCACACTCAGTTTGTGTTTAACCAAACTGCCTTCCTGCCCCATGACCTCTGGCACAGCCCCTTCATTATGGAAACTGTCGGGAGGCCTGCGCATAGGCGTGTTTTGATGAATCAGCATTGGCAGGGGAGGACACAGAGAAACCCCGAATCATCTTGCTCCTGATGCTCTTCTCCCGCCGTGACCCAGCCTCCCTGCCTTTGAGGAGGCTGCACATTCCAGCCCTGAGTGGAGGCCCCGTTCAAGCTCACAACCAATCCACAGGTTCTCCCTAAAAGAAGGTCATTCAACCCCTGTGTGTTCTTTTCAGAAACAGAACTGCCCTCTGTCTCAGCCCCTTCCTGCTTGTTTGAACCTTTTCCTTATATTGAAGTGCAACAGCCCTCCCTATAACTTCCTCTGATGGATCCCAGAACCTCATAGAACAAGTTTGTCATTCTCTCCAATCTGCAGATGTAAAGACCTTTAGATCTTTGGGTGAAGCATGCAATCCCACGGTCTGCTCCTTGAGTGGATGCCCAGGGTCTGTGATGCTCTTCCCTGGCAGGAAGGCCCTATGAACCCCGGCTGATTCATCAGACTGTACATGCCCAGATCTTCCAACAGAGTATCCATGAACAGATGGCCACAGCATGGGGCAGCAGAGGCCAGATATTTGGGGACCGGCTATGCTGATGACACTGAAAAAACTTTTGCAGCTTCAAGAGCTGGGTGGGGGAAGGAAGAGATGATGGGCCAGCCCTGATTGGAGGATCTAATCTACTGTCCTCCCAAAAGGAGCCTGTGCACCTTACAGCAGAGCTTCTCCCAGTTAAAGTGCATGTCCATCTCCTGGGAGTCTGCTAAACTGTGGACTTAGGGCAGAGCCTGAGACTCTGCATTTCTTACAAACTCCCAGTGATGTGCTGATGCTTCAGACATGCTTCAAGTAGCAAGACCCTGGGGCAGAGGCGAGAATCACAGTCCTCTGGGAGAGTTTTAAAAATAGGGAAAGTGGCTGGGCACTGTGGCTCACGCCTGTAATCCCAGCACTTTGGGAGGCCGAGGTAGGTGAATCACCTGACGTCAGGAGTTCGAGACCAGCCTGCCCAATATGGAGAAACCCCGTCTCTACTAAAAATACAAAATTAGCCGGGCATGATGGCACACACCTGTAATCCCAGCTACTCGGGAGGCTGAGGCAGGACAATTGCTTGAACCCAGGAGGCAGAGGTTGCAGAGAGCCAAGATCACACCACTGCACTCCAGCCTGGGCGACACAGTGAGACTCGGTCTCAAAAATAAATAAATAGGCCAGGCGCAGTGGCTCATGCCTGTAATCCCAGTACTTTGGGAGGCCAAGACAGGCAGATCACTTGAGATCAGGAGTTTAAGACCAGCCTGGCCAACATGGTGAAACCCTGCCTCTACTAAAAATACAAAAATTAGCTTGTTGTTGTGGCAGGCATCTGTAATCCCAGCTACTCAGGGAGGCTGAGGCAGGAGAATCGCTTAAACCCGAGAGGCAGAGGTTGCAGTGAGCTGAGATCATACCACCGTACTCCAGCCTGGGCAACACAGTGAGACTCCGTCTTAAAAATCAATAATAAATAAATAAATGCAGATTTTAGGCTGTACCATAAACCAATTAAATCAGAATCCCTAGGGCTGGGTTCCTGGCATAGCTACTTTATAAAAGGCCTTGGTTAGTTGTAATGTGCACACAGGGTAAAACATCACTGATTGACACCCTTCCACTCCCTGCCACCTTCTCTTACACTGCTTTAGTTTGAAATCTCCACTGGGTGAGACTGATGACCAGCCCAGTTTGGTTTGGAGCAGAAGCAGTGGATCGCAGAATCACCTGGGAGCTTTATAAAATGTTGATGTCAGGGTTCCTGCCCCAGACCAACTGATTCAGAATTTCAAGGTGTCAGGGCCAAGAGATTCTTGTTTCACAAAGGTGGTGCTGAAGTTCCATTACCATTGTAGAACCTAATATAAGAATCATCTAGGATTACCACATTCTTCCCCTGAACATTCAGATTCAAGGTTTGAAGTGAAAACCAGTAACCTGTATGTTTAACAAGTGCCACAGGTGATTCTCATGAGATACAAGGTTGAGAAACACAGATAGAGGAAAGATCCCTGGATTGGAGTCAGTAAGATAGGGCTCCTGGCTGTGCGATTGCTCACAGATCACTTACCCTGTCTGAGATTCATCTCTTCATCTGTGAACTAGAGATGATGATAACTGCATGAGGCAGAGATGGATCACTGTCACCCAGAGATCTGTGTTCTCAGTCCGTAGGATGCAGTAGTTGTTGGAAAGTGGTTGCCACTCTCCAGGGACCGCCTTTCCCAGCTCCGCTTTGCATTGAGGTGGGGCGACCACATGACTGAGCTGTGGCCAATGAATGTGGGCAGAAGTGAGGAATGCTGCTGCCCACAAAACCCCCATAATCCTTCACTCTCTCTTCCCATCTGCCCACTGGCTATCAATGCCTGCAGGAACTTGAAAGTACCGAGGGAAGGTCGATAGAACTCCTTGTTCTTCCCCACACCTGCTGCCAACTAGACTTTATATGAGTGAAAAAATAAACTTCTATTGTGTGAAGCCACTGGGGTTTGTATCTGTTACGGCAACGAATATCTATGTTACCAAACATATTGCCTCTGGGATTGTGGCAAAAATTAAATGTGCTAATGCAGAGGCTGCAAAGCGACAACGTGTGGGCTTGAACCCACCCTGCAGATATGCTCTGTTATGCCTGTCCCAGTGTTCTTTTTCATATAAGTTTATCAATAATTTTTTTTAATTAATTTATTTTAGATGGTGTCTCGCTCTGTCGCCCCGGCTGGAGTGCAGTGGTGCTATCTCAGCTCACTGCAACCTCCACCTCCCAGGTTCAAGCAATTCTCCTGTTTCAGCCTCCTGAGTAGCTGGGATTACAGCCATACAGCACCATGCGTGGCTAATTTTTGTATTTTTAGTAGAGACGGGGGTTTCACCATATTGGCCAGGCTGGTCTTGAACTCCTGACCTCAGGTGATCCACCAGCCTTGGTCTCCCAAAGTGCTGGGATTACAGGCGTGAGCCACTGGGCCCAGCCGAATCTATCAATAAATTTTTTTAAATGAGCAAATTCACACAAACATCCAGATTTCCAGATTCGTGAAAACCCGGAATCGGTGGCACCTGGGTTTGCATTCCAGTGGCTGGAGCGGGAGCGGCCGTCCTGTTAGGTGGAACTTGTGCTCCGCAGCTTGCCACAGTCTCCACCACACACCGTTGCTTTATGCCTGGTTTGCCTCACATTCATGGCGCTTCTCCCACGGCTGCAGCTTCTCGAGTCAGGGGAACCCTGATGCAATAGATGTAGAAGCTCCGCGTTAGCTGTTAAGATTTTTCACAGCGAAATTCAAGTGACTTCTTACTCTCAGGAAATTCATTCTTGCCCAGAATTTGGAAGCAAAATCTCCTGGGACTCTTTACAGGCTGAAGGATGTTCCTCGTCTCTACCCTACCCATATCTGTGGCCATTTCAGCATCCACTATATGGAGGCAGAGGTGTGAGATGGGGCGAGCTCAGCCGGATTTGGGGATCAGATAGACCTGGGTCCCCAATGCCAGCTATGCTTGCTTCCTAGCTGGGGATTTGGGGTCAGGCATTTCTTGTTTTCTTTCTTTTCTTTTTCTTTTATTTATTTATTTAGAGACGGAGTTTTGCTCTTGTTGCCCAGGCTGGAGAGCAATGGCGTGATCTTGGCTTGGCTAACTGCAACCTCTGCCTCCCAGGTTCAAGCAATTCTCCTGCCCCAGCCTCCGAGTAGCTGGGATTACAGACACTTACAACCATGCCCAGCTAAATTTTGTATTTTTACTAGAGATGGGGTTTCACCATGTTGGTCGGGCTGGTCTTAAACTCCTGACCTCTGGTGATTCGCCTGCCTTGGGCTCCAAAAGTGCTGGGATTACAGACGTGAGCCACCGCCCCTGGCCAGTATTTACTGTTTTCTGAGTCGCTGTTTCCATCTGTCAAATGTGGACATTAAGGCTCTTTCCACGAGATTTCGGTAACAGGTCTAGCTCAGAAGGACACTCAGGCGGTGTGAATTTCCTTCCCTTTTTCTGCAGTGTGAGGACCAGGACTGGCTGCCTTCAGTGGTCACAGGGAAATTAAGCAGTATCTTTTTTTTTTTTCTAAACAAGTTTGATTTAAAAAAATTTTTTAAAGATGCAACAAGGCATGTCTACTATAGGTATATTAGTCAGCTTGGGCTACCGTAACAAAATATCACATACCAGGTGGTTTACTAAATGAAAGAAGTAGACAAAAAAAATCAGAAACCCATTTTCTCACAGTTGTGGAAGCTGCAAGTCCAAGATCAAGGTGCCAGCAGGGTTGGTTTCTGCTGAGGCCTCCCTTGCTGACTTGCAGATGGCGACCTTCTCACTGTGTCCTCACAGGGCCTTTCTTGCTTGGGCACTCCTGTGTCCCTTCCTCTTAGAAGAACAAGAGTCCTGTTGAATTACAGCTTCACCCTTATGACCTAATCTAACCTTTATTATGTCCTCAAAGGCCCTATCTTCATATACAACCACATTAGGGATTAGTTCAACATATCAATTTTGGGATGCCCAATTAAATCCATAACAGAAGGAAAACCAGAAACTCCAAATTAAGAAAAATAAACAACAGGCCAGGTTCAGTGGCTCATGCCTATAATCTCAATACTTTGGAAGTCCAAGGAGGGTGGTTCATATGAGGTCAGGAGTTCATGACCAGCCTGGCCAACATGGTGAAACCCCATCTCTACTAAAAATACAAAAATTAGCCAGGCATGGTGACACATGCTTGTAATCCCAGCTACTTGGGAAGCTGAGGCAGGAGAACTGCTTGAACCCAGGAGGTGGAGGTTGCAATGAGCAGAGATTGTGCCACTGTACTCCAGCCTGGGTGAGAGAGTGAGACTCCATCTGAAAGAAAGAAAGAAAGAAAGAAAGAAAAGAAAGAAAGAAAGAAAGAAAAGAAAGAAAGAGAGAGAGAGAGAAGAAAAGAAAGAAGGAAGGAAGGAGGAAAAGGAAGGGAAAGGAAGGAAGGGAAAGAGAAGAAAAGAAAGAAAAGAAAGAAGGAAGGAAGGGAAGGAAGGAAGGAAAGGAAGGAAGGGAAAGAAAGAAAGAAAGAAAAGAAAGCAAACAAAAAACCCCATTTATCATCTTTTCTAACTCTTGTCTCCACCCATCTCAATAGAACCACGTGACTCCTCTTAAACTTTTAATAACTGCCCTTCTACAATTTATATGTCTTAAAAATTTGAATTGTATATACATTTTTGGTAACCTGCTTTTTTTCCTCTTTACATTTTGAAGAGTGTAATAACCTAAACTAAACAGAATTTTTAAAGCACCTTATATAATCAATACCTGTTCTTAAAATTTAAACATATCATTAAATCCTTCCTCGTATTTAGTGGATATAAATTATTCCATGGCCAAGCATGATGGCTCACACCTGTAGTCTCAACAATTTGGGAGGCCTAGACGGGCAGATCACTTGAGCTCAGTAGTTCAAGACCAGCCTTGGCAACATGGTGAAGCCCCATCTCTACAAAAAGTACAAAAATTAGCTGGGCATGGTGGCACATGTCTGTTGTCCCAATTACTCAGGAGGCTGAAGTGGGAGGATCACCTGAGCTCGTGGAGGTTGAGGCTGCAGTAAGCCATGATTGTGTCACTGCACTCCAGCCTGGGCAACACAGTGAGACCCTGTCTCAATCAATCAATCAATCCACCCATCCATGTTAGAGACATAGCTCTACTTTTTAAGTCAAATCCCCTATCATCTGGACACTTCAAAGTTCATTTTCTATGGACTTACTGTTCATTGGCTCTTGACTTTGGGCTACTAACACTCATATCCAGATGAGCGTCAGTTTCCGGATGCATATTATCAGGATGATAACGATATCTGTCTCAATTAAGATAATGTCTGTAAAGTGCTTGGCACACTGTCTGGCACATGGAAAACCCTCATAGCTGTTATTATGATTATTATAAATTTGTACAACCTTGTATACATAGCCAATGGTTTCTATAGGATAAATTCCTAAAAGTTAAGCACATATGATAAATTTCTGCTAAATTTCACCAAATTTTCTTCCTGAAAGGCTAGGCAAATCCACAATCTCTTATCGGAAATGAATTTTTGAATTTGGCTTTTGTGAGATTTTAGAAAGGTAATGTAGTACTATACGATATATCATGTGAAATTCCCAGTGGGGGCTGGGGCAGCACCTCATAATCAAATACATTAATATTTTTTCAGAGAGACAGAGAAATAAAGATCATACTCTCATATCAGTTCAGTGCAGATGTTGCCACTAAATTAGTTTGTCTTAAACTTGTAACTTGCAGTAAGGATAGAGAGAGAAAACTTTTGATTTTATAACTTTGGACTTTAAAGTCGCAGTTAGGGAATTATTGGCTTTCATAACCGGCAAGTTTAGTGGGCCAGAGCTGTAGGATTGCTTAAGGTTGCAACTCAGTTATTGCATCCAGAGGCCATTTGCTTCCACCTCAGTACCCTGTCACTTGGTGTCAATTTCATTCAAGTCTGGCTCCACTCAAGGATGGCTACCAGGAGCAGTGGAGGTTACAAGCTTCCTGGCCAATGTCTAACAAAAGAGCAGCCACATCCCATGGCCTGGCGCGGTGGCTCGTGCCTGTAATCCCAGCGCTTTGGGAGGCTGAGGTTGGCAGATCACCTGAGGTCAGGAGTTTGAAACCAGCCTGGCCAACATGGTGTAATCTGATCTCTACTAAAAATACAAAAGTTAGCCAGGTGTGGTGGCGCATGCCTGTAATCCCAGATACTCGGAGGCTGAGACAGGAGAAACACTTCAACCCGGGAGGCAGAGGTTGCAGTGAGCCAAAATCACACCACTGCATACAGCCTGGGCAACAGAGTGAGACTTTGTCTAAGAAAAAAAAAAAAAGGCAGACACATCCCGCAAGCACTGCACAAAAACCTGAGCATTGCTCAAACAGGACCACACCTGGACCACCAGCGAAATGCTCTGGGCTGACTGGCTCAGGTATTAGAAACAATCACTGGAACGAGGGAGGATGGGATTAATCTGATTGGCTTTGACCACTGGGGCAGGAGTCAAAGTAAGCCCCACCCCACTCCCTTGGCTGCAACATGAGGGGGTGGGATCAGGGACCATCTGCAACAGATGGGTGTAGAATAGATGATGGACAAATAACCAGAGTGTCCACTGCAGATTTTAGTACGAATTGCTTGTTTCTAATTTTAACTACTACTTATTGATTTGTAGGACCTCTTTATATATGATGAATATTATGCCTTGATACGTCCCCACCCAACTCTTACCTTAAGTTATAGCTCTCATAATCCCCACATGTCCTGGGAGGGACTTGGTGGGGAGGTAATTGAATCATGGGGGTGGGTTTTCACATGCTGTTCTCATGATAGTGAGTAAGTCTCATGAGATCCGATGGTTTTATAAAGGGCAGTTCCCCTGCACACACTCTCTTGCCTGCTGCCAAGAGAGTACATGCAAGACACGTCCCTGCTCCTCCTTTACCTTCCACCATGATTGCGAGGCCTCCTCAGCCATTAAACCTCTTTTCTTTATAAATTACCCAGTCTCAGGTATTTCTTCATAGCAGTATGAAAACGGACTAATACATGTTTTTATGTAAATTGCAAATATTTCTCCCAGTCTATTGCTTATTTTTAACTTTATTTTGTAATTTTTGCGGTACAAAATTTTTTAAGCTTTGTGTGTCAAATCTGTCAGCCCTTCCCCTACTCTTTTAGTCCAAGCAGGATTTGAAGTGTTTTGGGGGGGGAAGGGAAAATAGTGGGGGAGCAGCACTGCCCTTCAAAGACCTTGGAAATAATGTCACCCCTGGGAATTAAAACGACACCCAGGGAATGAGATCAGAGTTCTGGAAAAGAGCATTGAGAGACTGTGTAAAAGTGTGGAACGAAGACTTGAGGGTCACGACAAACTTCTGTCAGGCTGACCAGAGGCCACCACCAGGAGCAGGCCGGGGGTCATTCATTGATTGACTTATTTGTTTAATACTGGGCACCTACTCTGTGTCAGGCTCTGGGCCAGGAGCTGAATTACCAAGTCCTTACCCTATGGAGCTTATATCCCTATTGGGGAAATAAATAATAACTACATGGCAGGCCAGGTGCAGTGGCTCACGCCTGTAATCTCAGCACTTTGGGAGGCTGAGGAGGGCAGATCACTTGAGGTCAGGAGTTTGAGACCAGCCTGACCAACATGGAGAAACCATGTTGGTCTCTAAGAAAAAACAAAATTAGCTGGGCAAGGCGCACGCCTGTAATCCCAGCTATTTGGGAGGCTGAAGCAGAAGAATCATTTGAACCCGGAAGGCCGAGGTTGCAGTGAGCCAAGATCAAGCCATTGCACTCCAGCCTGGGTGACAAGAGCAAAACTCCATCTCAAAACAAAACAAACAAACAAAAAACTGCACGGCAGACTCCTGCTGGTAAGTGCTACGGAGAAAAATAGTCACAGAAAGGAGTGCTGGGTCAGAGTAGCTACCTCTTTCACGTGGGCAGTCAGGAAAAGTTTAGCTAATTCTAAGGCGGCATTTACATGAACAGACATATGAAGGTGGTGAGGGAGAGAGCTTGGGGGAAAAAAAACAAACAGAAAAAGAACATGGCAGACAGTGGGAACAGCAAGTTAAGAGACCCTCAGCAAGGTTGAGGGGGCACCCGCTGCCTCTAGGGAAGAATCAGGAGGCTGATGGACTGAGGCAATGGATGAGGGAGGGCCGAGGAGATTGGGAGGTGTGACGGGGCCAGACCCGGTAGCACCTTTAAGTCATTAGGACTTTGGCTTTCCTCTGCGTGAGATGAGACATCACTGGAGGACTGGCTGTGAGTCACTAAACATCCCTGAGGTCTTTGTACTAAACCCTGCCTGGAGAAAGACAGGAGACAGAGACAGTCAGTGAAAAACTTGCAAAGGCAGCCCCAGAGAGCCTGAAGTCAGCCATGTGTCCTAGCCACGTTCAGGGAAGAGAGACACTGGCTGGGGAATCCCAGAGTGGGTGACCTGAGCCATCCATCCCTGCATCAAGGTGATCGCAGTATCCACCTCAATGAGTTAATGACAGCGTGGTGCTTAGCAGGCTATTGGGCACATGGGACATGGTCCTGGCTGTTATTATGTCATGATAACATAGGATCATATGTGCTATCAGACTTTTTAAATACACAGTCTGCAAGTATAGGTCCAGGTGAGATGTTCCCCAGGGCACCCCATCTCATTGTGCCCTGGGTTCACATTCAGCAGCAACCTCTTGGTGGCTGAGTTCATTTCTAGGCATCATGGAAGAAGGGGAGGAATAGTCCACCCCTGAGGAATACAGACTTCAGGCCTTTTTGAATTTCTGACACCCAAACTGGACAATTATTTCCCTGCTTAAAATGCTCTAGGGTGCCAGGTGTGGTGGTCCACACCTGTAATCCCAGCACTTTGGGAGGCTGAGACAGGTGGATCACCTGAGGTCAGGACTTCAAGATCAGCCTAGCCAACATCGTGAAACTCTGTCTCTACTAAAAATACAATACTAAATACTAAAAATACAAAATTAGCCAGGCGTGGTGGCATGCACCTTTAATATCAACTATTTGGGAGGCTGAGGCAGGAGAATCTTTTGAACATAGGAGGTGGAGGTTGCAGTGAACCAAGATGGTACCATTGCCTGGGCAACAGAGTGAGACTCCATCTCAAAAAAAAAAAACAAACAAAAAAACACTCTTCAGGTACTTCCCAGTGCCCTTGGCACAAGCTGATGACTCCTGCAGGTGTCCTAAGTGGCCTGGCAGGACCACTCAGCCTCACGTCTCCACTCTGCCTCCAGCAGATGGGTGGCCATCAGCCTGTCAAGCACCTCTGGGCCTGTGTCTCTACCTGGAGTGTGCATCCTTTCCACCTCCTCCCCAGCTGGCTATGTCCCCCTCAACCCACAAGCCTCTGCTTCAAGTCTCTGAGCAGCGGACCCGTAGCTGGCAGCACCCATGTTTATTGCCTGAGGGCTTTCTGTGGCCACTGGGACCCACTCTGCCAACTGCAGGGCAAGCCTGAAGTGCCAGGAAATTAAAACTTCTCTCAAGAAGCAGCCCTCAAACGACTGACAGGACTTGGTGTATAAATACCCCAACTGTCTCCCTCCTTGGGCAGCATAATGCTGAGGGCCTTCATGAGACTCTGAAAATTTGCCTGTGGGATTAAGCCCTGGTCACCCACAGTGGTAACTTGCTTGGCAGTACGCCTTCTTTGGCTGTCTTCCTGTCTCCTGTGCTTGCCCCGCAAGATGTCTTTTTTCTCCAAAGTTAACGATGTGCCCTTGAATACGAATACTTGTCTCAGGGTCTGCTTGGGAGGAACGCATACTGAGAGCCGTTGCCCTGAAAAGCCTTCCCTGGCATGACCAGTGCCTAGACAGGGCATCTAGATGTCCCCTTCTGTCCCCACACCCCTTTCCCATCCCAGTCACAGCACTTATCACACAGTGCTATCATTGTCCAGGTCCCCAAGGAAACACAGACGATTCACTAGGAAAGAAGTTTAGTTGGCTTTTATTTGTTTGTTTCTTTTGAGACGTGTGTCACTCTAGTTGCCCAAGCTGGAGTGCAGTGGCGCAATCTTAACTCACTGCAATCCTCCCATCTCAGCCTCCGCAGTAGCTGGGACTACAGGTGCATGACACAACCCCTGGCTAACTTTTTGTACTTTTAGTAGAGACAGGGTTTTGGCATGTTTCCCAGGCTGGTCTCAAACTCGTGATCCCAAACAATCCACCCACCTAAGCCTCCTAAAGTGCTGGGATAACAGGTGTGAGCCACCACACCCAGCCTGGTTTTTAAACAGTTGAAGGAATGGTGAACTTCACTCATAATTAGTGAAATTCACATAAAGAATGCCAGCTGACAAATGCCAACAAAAGGACAAAATTAGCAAATCACCGTTTCCTAACGGTAGTAACTACTTGAGTCAAGGACCATCAGTGAATGAGGAACTGGACAGCCACGAGGTGCTGGTCAGAAGAGGAGGAATGAACATTTACCTAGAGAGGTGTGCTCACCGCCTGAACCCCAGGATCGAGCTTGGCATTATTAGTAGTTAGACATGTTGTGAGGTGAAATGGAGCACATAGCACCACTCATGAAATATAATTACTTTCTCACCCCCAAAATGTTCCATCTAAATCTAAGCCATCCATTGGATCTAAATACTAGTTTTTAGGAAATACAGGAGAGAGTACAGAAGTTCAAGGACACCACAATTAAGCAATGTGACAGATCCTAGAGAGGAACATTGTCCAAGAAAATTGGCCCAGTCTCTTCATGTGTCAATGTCATGGCGGGGGGGTCAAAAAAAAAAGTGAGGACCATATTAGATTAAAATAGACTTAAGAATGCAGGAAAAAAATCCATTACGTAGTCCTTGATTGGATCCTGGTTAAAACCACCTGCAAAGACATTTCTGGCAAAACTGGAGAAATTTGAATATTTTTCGAACCACACTGTTAATTTCTTTTTTTTTTTTTTTGAGACAGGGTCTCTCTCTTTTGCCCAGGCTGTAGTGCAGTGGCATGATCTCAGCTCACTGCAACCTCCGCCTCCCAGGCTCAAGCAATCCTCCTGCCTCAACCTCCTGACTAGCCAGGACTACAGGCACATGTCACCACGTCCGGCTAATTTTTGTATTTTTTGTAGAGATGGGGCTCCACCATGTCACCCAGGCTGGTCTGAAACTCCTGGACTCAAGTGATCCTCCCGTCTCGGCCTCCCAAAGTGCTGGGATTACAGGCATAAGCCACCAGGCCCGGCCTTCATATTGTTAATTTATTAATATGAAAATTGTGTTTTATATAAGAAAATAACCTATGTTAGATATAAATTATGTTGATACTTTATAAGTATCT
Source organism: Ateles fusciceps (assembly GCA_036589455.1). Taxonomy (NCBI): domain Eukaryota; kingdom Metazoa; phylum Chordata; class Mammalia; order Primates; family Atelidae; genus Ateles; species Ateles fusciceps. The sequence continues at coordinate 474,936 of JAZHEH010000847.1, forward strand.
AATACTGATGGATTTAGTTGGAGAAATATCATGATGCCTATAATTTATTTCAAAATACTTCACTCTCCAATTAAACAAATAGGGCAAATTTTTAACAACACTTATATCTAGGTGATAGATGTATGGATATTCATTGAGCTACTTTCATATTTTTGAAAACATTTTGTGATAAAAAGAAAATAAAAGCAAACTAAAGACATATCATTTTCTACCCATAGATTCAGAAATAAAAAGTTTTAAAATAGGCCGTGTTGGCAAGCGTGCAGGGCACTTTGGTACAACCTCTTTGATGTGATGTTTGGCAAAGCCATGGCCTTTGATCCAGCAATTACACTTCTAGGAATTTAGCATACAGATTATACAGAAATATGGGCAAATATGTATAAATAAGGATATTCACTGCAGCTTAATCTTTATTATAAAAGATTAGAAACAACATATATGTCCATGAGTAGAAGTTGTTAAGTAAATATTTTATGGTCCATTCATATAGTACAGAGCCCTGCAAAGTACAGGGTAGACCTGTTGTGCTGATAGGAAACTCTTTCCAAGATGTCTTGCTAAGTGAACAAGCCAAAGAGCAGGCCAGTGTCTGCCTATCTTATTGTTGTAGCTCTGGTGCCTAGCAATGCACCTGGCACACAGTGGGTCCACAACTAATATTAGTTGAGGGAATAACACACATCTGAGCATGACTGCTGTGAGTCAGGCTCCCTGAATGCCACCAGTTTCAAGACACTGATAGGGGCCAGATTTTACACCTCCATCAAATTTCCACCCGACAGGACAGCCGCTCCTGGTCCAACTGCTGGCACGCATACCCAGGTGCCAGCTATTCTGGGTTTTCACGAACCTGGAAATCCGGAAGTTTGTGTGAAATTGCTCATTGTAAAATTTGTCAATAAAAAACACTGGGGCAGGCATAACAGAGCATATCTGCAGGGTGGGTTCAAGCCCACACATTGTCATTTGCAGCCTCCACATTAGCACATCTACTTTTTGCCACACTCCCAGAGGCAGTATGTTTGGTAATAGCACTCATTGCCGTAACAGATACAAACCCCAGTGGCTTCACACAATAGAAGTTTATTTTTCACTCATATGAAGTCCAGTTGGCAGCAGGTGTGGGGGAGGAACAAGAGTTCTATTGATCTTCCCTTGGGGCTTTCAAGTTCCTGCAGGCATTGATATCCAGTGGACAGATGGGAAGAGAGAGTGGAGGATCATGGGGGTTTTGTGGGCAGCAGCATTCCTCACTTCTGCCACATTCATTGGCCACAACCCAGTCGTGTGGTTGACCCACATCAATGCAAAGCGGAGCTGGGAAAGGTGGTCCCTGGAGAGTGGCAGCCACTTTCTAACAACTACTGTGTCCTTTGGACTGAGAACACAGATCTCTGGGTGACAGTGATCCATCTCTGCCTCAGGCAGTTATTATCATCATCTCTATTTCACAGATGAAGAGATGAATCTCAGAGAGGGTAAGTGACCTGTGAGAAGTCACACAGCCAGGAGCCCTATCTTACTGACTCCAATCCAGGGATCTTTCCTCCATCTCAGTGTTTCCCAACTGTGTTAGGCTGTTCTCACATTGCTATAAAGAAATACCCAAAACTGGGTAATTTATGAAGAAAAGAGGTTTAATTGGCTCATGGTTCTGCAGGCTGTACAGGAAACATGCCACCAGCACCTGCTTGGCTTCTGATGAGGCCTCAGAAGGCTTCCAATCATGGCGAAGGCAAAGGGGAAGCTGGCAATCGCATGGTGACAGGGGAAGCAAGACAGAGTAGGGCAAGATGTGCCGCACACTTTTTTTCTTTTTGTTTTTTTCAGTTTGCTTTCATCATCTGTTCCCAACCACACACTTTTAAACAACCAGATCTCACAAGACCTCACTGCTTATTGCAAGGACAGCACCAAGCCATGAGGGGTCAATTCCATGATCCAATCACCTCCTACCAGGCCCCGCCTCCAACACTGGGGACTACATTTCAACATGAGATTTGGTGGAGACACAGATGCAAACAGTAATCACCAACCTTGCATCTCAAGAGAGTCACCTATGGCACGTGTTAAACCTATAAGATTGTGATCTTGGGAGCATATGGGATTGAATTTTTCCTCAGGACATACCAATCCCTTTTTTTGCAAAATCAAACAGTGAACAACAACAATTTCACAAAAAGAGTGACAAAGAACGTATGCTGAACCAGGGAGGCTAATGTAGCAACTGTGACTTGATAGAAAATGTAGCTACAGGTTTTGCAGCAGCCAAGGCAAAAGGGGAAACCCATGGGCTACAGAGCATTTGTTACCTGGTAGAAGGAAGAACACCGGTTCCTTCTGAGCCAGGCTTACAGCCTAGGGGATGATATACCCAGGAGTCCTTAGTAGCATGATGGATGGGGGTGGGCAGTGGGGGGGTGAGAGGGAGGACTGAGCTTATCTTCCTAGCACATCTATTTGCATCTGTTGTTTGCTTCTGTATTTCCTCAATGGTAAATGAATTAAAACATCATATTTATAGTAATAGAAGCATAGGTGTATTAAGGAAGTTTCCTGAAGTTTCCATGAATGTTCAGGACAGACTTTGTGACAACAAAGGCTTTCTTTGGGCTCATCTGGTTGTGCCTTGGTAGAAGATGTGACCTTGAACCAATGACTTGACATTTCTGAGCCTCGCCTTCCTCATCTGTGAAAAATGATTATTGTGCAGATGAAATGGGATGATGCATGTAAGGGGCCCGGGTTGATAAATGGTTGCTGTGCTGTTGTTCATGGTGTTGTCATATTATCATGACCTTATGGCTAAGAGCACAGACTCTGGAGCCAGACTGCCTGTGTTCACATCAGCACCACCACCTAGGAGCTCGATGACCTTGGGCAAGGTCACTTAGCCTCTCTGTGCCTCAGTTTCCTTCTCTGTAAAATGAAGCTAATAGGACTATTGTGAGAGCTAAATAAGCTGATAGTTGTAAAGTCCTTAAAACAGTGGCTGGGCATAGAGTAAGTGCTATGGAAGTGTCTGTTAAATAAATCATAGTCCGTTCCCTCTGCCCTTCGAGGCTCTTCAAGGGAAAAGTTAGAAGATAACAGTTTCAAAGCCAGACAAGCAATTTCCAGACACTAATTTCTAAATGAATATCCAGAATCCCAGTTAAGAGGTATTTGCTGCTTAGTGGACTGAGAGGCAGGAAAGCGTTGATGATGGTGGAATCTTTGGCAGGTGCCTGGGCGATGTGCTGAGCTGTTTGGGGGGGCACAGCCCACTTCCTTGGGCTCCTTCCACTCTTGCGGGGAGCCTGACACTGAGGGCTGGCGGCTTTTCTGGCGGGCCAGGGGGAGGAGGAGGAAGGAGCTCCCGGGATCCCCCTCGCCCCCTCCCCCGCCTGCCCGGTGAGTAATGACATTCACGGAGCCGGAGCCGGGAGGGAGGGAGGAGAGGGGCAGGCTCGGCGAGGCCATGTGATGCTGGGCGAGAGAGAGCCGCCGCACTGGAGCCTCCTTCTTTCCTGCCTCTGATTCCAGGCTGTCATGGCGACCCCCAACAACCTGACCCCCACCAACTGCAGCTGGTGGCCCATCTCCGCGCTGGAGAGCGATGCAGCCAAGCCGGCTGAGGCCCCCGACGCGCCCGAGGCGGCCAGCCCCGCCCATTGGCCCAGGGAGAGCCTGGTTCTGTACCACTGGACCCAGTCCTTCAGCTCGCAGAAGGTAGAGCCGGGCCGGGAGCCGCCTGCGCCGGTGGCCGGGAGGCTTGGGGAGGGGGAGCACCAGGGCTTGAGGGGTCTGAGCGCGGCGAGAGACTGGAGTGGGGAACCTGGGGTTTGGGGGTCCCGGAGGTCGGAGGACCAGGGGTTCCTTCCAGGGCTGCTACCTGGAAGGCGACCCGCCCTGCCTGGGCCCCAGCAGCACAGTTCTCAATTTTAGGAGCATCCTTTCTGCCTGTTTCCCTCCCAGAAATAGCCGGTCTGTTGGGGTGCGGGGTGGGGGGAGCTGAGAAAAAAGACAAAGGCAAGGGGAAGGGAATGGGCACTGCTGGGAAGGCGGCCTGGTGGGGTGGGAGTGCTGCTGTGGAGAGGGAGAAGAAGCGCTTCCTGGGGTCCAGCCCCGGCAGTCCCCTCAGTCCCTCCCTGCACGCTGCCTGCCATCCCGGATACTGCAGCTCCCCCCCACCCCAACACACACACACAGGTCACAGCTCCTCTGCCCCTCTGTCCCGGCTGCGGGCCTTCCTCTGACTGGGGCTTGGAAGGTCTGTCCCCAGTAGTCGCCCGCCCCTAATTCCGTGTCTTCAGCTGAGAGGGAAGGAGTTAAACCATCCCCTCACTCACACCAGCTCGGCTCACCCCTGAGCCATTTTAGGGGCTGGGGCCACTCTGCGCCTTTAAGAGCAAAACAGACCTGTTTTGCTCTTAAAGGCGCAGAGTAGCCCCTAAAATGCTTCTAGAACTAGAGGAGCTGAGGGGTCGTTGGAAATCCAGTCTTATGCTGGAGTCTCAGGGTTCCCGCTTCCTGGGGGTGAGGCTGTGAACTGCACCCCTCAAACAGGGGCGCCTCTAGGGGTGCAATCTCCCACCCAGGGCGGCTGGCCAGTGTCTGGGACATGGATTCAGCACCACGGCCAGGGCCCAGAGGCGGGTCCTGCTGGGGCCTAAGGGGCACCGCCGACTGACCCTCTGACTCCTCTTCTTCCTGGAAGATCCTTTTGCTCCATTCGCTCATTTTCCAAATGGAAAAACAGATTCTATGAAGAGAAAGGGCCTTGGAACCCAAAGACTTGGGTTTGAGTCTTGGTCTAGGCTCATTTCATCATCTGGAAAGCGGGATAATGATAATAACAATAGTTACTTCCAATCCCAACCCCTTCTCAGGGTTGCTGATAGGGTTGTTGAAGAAGGGGTATAACTTAGGAACTTAGTGTTACAGACTGGCACTACTCAAACTTGAGCGTGCATTAGAATCCCTGGATGATGCTGGTTAAAATCCAGACTGCTGGATTCTACCCCAAGGATTCTGATCCAGTGGGTCTGGAATGGGGTCCAAGATGCTGCTTTTCCAACAAGCGACCAGGTAATGCTTTTGAAGCTGCTCCACCAATCATATTGCCCACTGACTCACTGTGGAGCTGTGGATAGGTTACTTTACCTCTCCAAAGCCTCAGCTTTATAATCTGGAAGATGGGGTGAATTCAGTAACTTCCTTGGAGGGCTATTGTGAGAGTGACATGTGATATGCTGCACAGAAAGTACCGACGGCAGTGCCTGGTGAGGGGTCAAGGCTCTGTTAATAATGAGTGTTATATTTTGTTTTGTTTTGTTTTTTGAGACAGAGTCTTGCTCTGTCACCCAGGCTGGAGTACAGTGGCACAATCCCGGCTCACTGCAACCTCTGCCTCCCAGGTTCAAGCAGTTCTCCTGCCTCAGCCTCTCAAGTAGCTGGGACTACAGGCGCACGCCACCACACTGGCTATTTTTAAAATATTTTTGGTAGAGACAGCATTTCACTATGTTAGCCAGGCTGGTCTCAAACTCCTGATCTCAAGTGATCCACCCACCTCAGCATCCCAAAGTGCTGGGATTACAGGCATCAGCCACCACCCACGGCTGTCATAATGGTATTAAAACACTAGGGAACGGAGGAGCCAGAGTTAATCCAGGTCATACTGGAACGATCCACAAATTCTGCACATGCTTGCAGAGTACCTACTGCATCCTAGGCCTCATGCAAGAAGCCTGGGGGATGGGAGTTTGGAGATGAAGCAGACTGCCCTTCAGATGCTAGAACCTCCTCCCACCTAGAACCTCAGGAAGCAGGCTCCAGTGGCTGGGACCAGACAGGGGGCAGGGAGGTGGCACCTCCCATAACCATATCACGAGGGACCGTCCTGTTCTTTACGACATGAAATATTTCCTATGTGGTCTGAGCTCAGGGCTGAGGTGGCCCCATTGTCAGGGATGAGACCGTCTGCTGCAGCCCCATTTTTGACCAAGTCTCTGGCCAAGGTAACCTGGGCATCCTTCTGTCTCCCATGCCAGGGTCTTCCCCCTACCCAGGGGCCCATGGAGGATTCTAGAAACAGTGTAGTTTGGCAGAAAGGACATGGGCTCTGCAGTCAAAGAGTCCTGGGTTCAATTCTCATCTTGGCTACTTACTGGCTGAGTGACCTTGGACAAGTCACTTTACCTCTCTGTGCCTCAATGTCCTCATCTGGAAGCAGGGATTTTACATCCTACCCTGCAGAATTCCTGGACTCTTTAGAAGACATAGACATATGTTAACTGCCTGGCATGTAGTAGGAGCTTAGCAGGTGAGTTTCCTTCCCTCTCGCCAATCCTGAAGGGCCTTAATTGTATAAAGAGGGCAGTCCCCATTGTCAAGCCTCTAAATAGCCTGCCTTTAATGGCATGTGAACTATTAATGGAGAAAAATAGCCCACCTCTAGGAGTGATGGTGGTTTCACTGGGCATCTGGCGATCATTCCAGACCCAGAGGGCAGCAGGACAGTGTGTGGGCCCAAGGCCCAGACTCTATGGCCAGACTGCCCAGGCTTCCATCTCAGCTCTGCCATTGGCCAGCTGGGTAATCCCGTGCAAGCTGCTTAACCTCTCATGCCTCAGTTATCCACACCTGTAAATTGAGAACATTGGTGCCTCCCCCAACAGGGTCATGGTAAGGATTCAGCAAATGTATCCATGTCAATCACCTAGAATAGCACCTGGCACATAGAAAGTGCTCAGTTAAGTGCTGGGTGCTGTTATAAAGGCATGGATTTTGGAATCAACCAGACATGCAATCAAATCCCAACTTTGCCATTCCCAGCTATGGGACTTTGTGCAAGTGTCTTCTTTACCTCTCTAAGGCAACTTTCTCATATATTTGGGGGGAGAGGGCTGGGAAGTCTGAGTGATATCATGCATGTTCCCACACTTAGCACAATGCCTTAAACAATTGCCTGCTAACAGTGAGCTTTCAGGCACTATCATAGGTCAGGATTTGGGGCCACAGGGTTTGGAGGAGGGTGTAAATGCATAGTTAATTGTAGGAAGCTTCTGAGGCGGTCCCTGCCCCCAGTCTCCTTCTCCTTTGTGGGGAGGAGTGAGGCCAGGAGGGGCAAAAATGCAGGGGAGTCAGGAGACCAAGGTTCTAGTGCTGGCAGTCCCAGTAACTGGCTGTGTGACCTGACCCTCACTGGTCCTCAGTTTTCCCAACAGGGAAATGAACTAGATGTTTGATACAACCTGCCTCCCTCCTCCTTCCCCAGTCAGGAAGAACTGCCTTTACCCCCTCAGTGCCTCCTGCCTTTGGGGGAATCCATCTGTCCTCCACCCGCCACTTTTCAAAAACCAAGATTGCTACTTCCTAGCTGTGTGACTGAGAAAGTTACTTACAATCTCTGTGCCTGTTTCCTTTTCTTAAAAGTGAGGCTACTGGAAGGTACTAGGACCTATCTCATTGGAATTCATAGGGATTAAGATCTAATGCATGTAAAGCTCTACAAGAGTGCCTGGCACAGAGGTGATGCTAATAATTGGCTGTTGTTACTGCTGTTATTTCCACCAGAGTGAGTCTCTGAGGGTCATCCCTGGCTCCTTGCAGCAAGCCTGGTTCATGGTTCCCTTACTGCCTCTTTCAGGGTCTGCCCTGTCTTAGATGTACCTCTGGAGAGCTCCCGGCCCAGCCTTCAGTTCCCAGGGACAAGAGACCCAAGTCTGGGGCCTGCTAGAGGCCAGTTCTGACACCCAGGCATGGCAGGAGACATGCAAGGGGTGAAGGATGAGCTCTCTCCCACCCTGCCCTTGCCTTTCAAACTCTTAGGCCTGGCCCCCCAACTTGTCCAGGCTGCACTCGACCATGTACTGCCTCCCCCCCACCTAACAGGAGGCCCACAGATGAGAGCTGATGGGGGCAGTAACTCGATACATCTCCCCACTTCTCTGCTCAGAAGCCTGCAGTGACTCCTAGGTCCCTCCAGGAAAACGCGAGAGTCCTCACAATGGCCTCAGGCCATGGCATATCTCCTGCCATGCCTGGGTGTCAGAACTGGCCTCTGGCAGGCCCCAGAGTTGGGTCTTGACTCAAGCAACCTTAGGTTAGCAGGGTCCTAACCTTGCTGGAGTCAAGACCCAAGTTTCGGGGGAACCTATGGGCCCTTCTCAGAATAATGTTGTTTTTTTTTAATTTAATGTAATTTTATTTTTTTTTTATTAAGATGGGGTTTTACCATTATGGCCAGGCTGGTCTTGAACTCCTGACCTCAGGTGACCCACCCACCTCGGCCTCCCAAAGTGCTAGGATTACAGGCGTGAGCCCCCGCGCCCGGCCAATGTTTTTAATTGAATAAAATAAAATGCATAGGATTTTTAGGTTAGAACGAAAACCAATCGTATTGAAGTACGGCATTATATAATAATATTTATGTTTCTGTATTAACCCCTTATATAACACGGCCTGGTGGCTAGTCCCCTAACAACTGTCATACTGGAATCGTGATGAGTGCGCATATTTTGAGGCAACTGCAACAACTGTGAAGTGATGAAAATATCTGATTCCTAGTGGTGACAATATTGCAGGCACTGCTAAATGCTACCCCACTTTATCGCCTACATTCATAATTGAAGAAAATGCTAACTGTCAGTTTGAGATTACTGAAAATAAACATATAATTTTCCCATCCTAGTTCAAGGAGTCCTTGAATTAATTCATGGAACCCTTGGCCTGGGAGTGTGGATTAAAAGATCCCGTGGAGAAGCTGGCCAGGCGTGGTGGCTCACATCCGTAATCCCAGCACTTTGGGAGGCCAAGGTGGGTGGATCACCTGAAGTCAGGAGTTCACCTGGCCAACAGGTGAAACCCTGTCTCTATTAAAAATACAGGCCAGGCATGGTGGCTCATGCCTGTAATCCCAGCACTTTGGGAGGCTGAGGCAGGCGGATCACCTGAGGTCTGGAGTTCGAGACTAGCCTGACCAACATGGTGAAACCCCATCTTTACTAAAAATACAAAAATTAGTTGGGCGTGATGGCGTGCACCTGTACTCCCAGCTACTTCGGAGGCTGAGGCAAGAGAATCGCTTGAACCTGGGAGGCGGAGGTTGCAGTGAGCTGAGATTGTGCCACTGCACTCCAGCTTGGGCAACAAGAGCAAAACTCCAGCTCAAAAAAACACCAAAAACTAAAAACGAAAAACAAAAAATAACCAGACATGGTGGTGTATGTCTGTAGTCCCAGCTACTTGGGAAGCTAAGGTAGGAAAATCGCTTGAATCTGGGAGGTGGAGGTTGCATCGAGCCAAGATTGCACCACTGAACTCCAGCCTGGGCAACAGAGCGAGACCCTGTCTCAAAAAAAAAAAAAAAAAAAGATACTGTGCACAGCCCTTTCTGCTCCTACCCTCCTTGTCTACTCCTGACCGCCCTGCTCCAGACACACTGGCTTCCTTGCTGTCTTTTGAGTATATCCAACATGCTTAGAGCTTTAGCACTGGCTGTTCCCCTCTGCCCGAAGCTCTCTTCTCCAGATCCCTGTGTGGACCACTCCCTCACTTCTTTCAAGCCTTTGCTCAAATGCCACCTTCTCGAGAGGCCTGTCCTGATAGTCTACCTTATTTAAAATTACCACCTGTCTCCCTGACACCCTTGTGCCCCAATTCCCCGTCCCTGCTCTATTTTCTCTTTTTGGGGGAGCACTCACCATCTTTTGAGAAACCAAATTGCTTATCATCTGCCTGCCCCCCACTAACATGTCAGTTTCCTGAGGTCAGGGATCTTTGTTTTGTTTACTGCTGAGTTACTAACAAGACCTGGTACATAGTAGGCACTCAGTAAAAAGCGGTGAAAAGTGATGGATTTGCAAGCTGTGAGGTGTTATGTTCAAAAGTCATTTGACTCTGTAAACCTAAAACTGCTCTAAAAATAAAACCTATTAATTAAAAAATAATAATAATGTGAAATAAACTGAGCTCAGAGATGCTGAGTGTCTTTTACAAAGTCACACCGCAACTAAATGACTAATTCAAGGCACCAACCCAGGCCGTCACGTAAACAAAGGCCTGGGTGAGGAGAGGCAGTGCCTGACCCACGACAGTGAGGCACCAGTGGGTGATTTTCAGGCACCCACAGGGAAGCTCATTCACCCAGAGATGGTTGATGTCCGATCACACTAAGTGGTGACCACCCAGGTCTAGCCCAGCCTCCAGGGGGCACACATGGCAGATGGCCTTGGTAGCTGCATGCCCTTCCCTTAGGTTTGGCTTCCTCTCTGGGTCCCCCTCCCTCACAGGGTGACACATGGCTCTGGCCTGTAGCTCAGCTAAAGGTGAAAGTCTCCTTGGCCGCCTGCTAGGGTGACCCCAAAGCAGCTCCAAGCAGGATTATCATGCCTCTAAAGATAGTCCCCTCCCCAAACAGCAGCCCTATCTGACACCTTCATGGGAGACCCAGGGCAGGGCATGGGAGCGGCCCCTGGAGGCAGGTGCCCTGCCAAGATGGAAAGCCAACTGTCTGGCCCTACCAAGGGCAAAGGCCTGGTTTGGGCTCTGTTCCCCCCAGTCAGAGGTCCCAGCTTGGCCTGGAGGATGGAGGGCCAGGTAAAGACAAGAGAAGGGGGCTGTCTGCTCCAGCCAAACTCCAGTCTCCACTACTCTGGGCTTCTCCAGGTCACAGGCCACCCATGAACTCAAGTATACACATGCATACATGCTCCCACTCATGTGCACTCACACTGGCACATGCACACACACAAGGCACACACTCCATGTGCACACATGCACACTCACATCCACATGCACAGGCCTTGAATACTCACACTTACTCATACACTCATCCATGCACACCCACACTCATGCACACACAGACATGCACATACATTTGCTCACTCATACGCACGCACTCACACACTCAGACCCAAACAGATGCCGCCCCCGGGCTGCTCACTCTCTGCAACAGTCTTTCCCCCTCTCTCAGACAGAACCAGCAGCTCCCTCCCACTGCTGAGGAGGGGAGGCAGAGCCAGCCCTGTCTCCTGCCTCCTGCATGGTTGTGAATGTAGTAGTGTCACTTGCAGCAGGGCTTCGGGGCACTCCGTGAACACTGAATCCAGCCCCCTTGTTTTGCTGATGAGAAAAAGGAGGCTCAGAAAGGGGCAGTGATAGCTCTAAGGTCACACAGCATTGCTATGGCAGATCCAAGATGAGGACTTGAACCCCTGTGTCCTAGCCCAGGGCCTCTACCTGCACTATGCGCTCCAGCTATAGGACCTGCTCTTGGTTAATGGAGCAAATAAGTCTGTGAATGGATGTTGGGCGTTTCAGGGTAAGCTACCTTTCCCCTTCCCACGATCCACCAAACAGAAGGATGTGTTTCTGTTCACTGTGAGGGTGGGGCATGAAGTACTGTAGGACACCCCAGAGTGTGTACGTGGTGTGTGTGTAATAAGTGATGTTAGAACTCATATATTAACCTTCTATGCTGGGGCTCTCTCCACCACACCCCATTTCGACCTCATGCTTGCATTCCTCACTTCACAGAAGCTAGAAATCAGAGAGAGCAAGTGACTTGTTCAAGGTCACACAGCAAATAAGCAGTAGAGCTAGGCTTCCAAGTCAAGGTCTGTCTGCCTCCAAAACCTGCCCTCATACCAGCAGCTAAGACACATTACCCCTACTGTGTTTCAGGCATCATTCCACAGGGACTAATGCATTTAATCCTCACAATGGGCCTCCGAGGCAATTGCTCTAGGACTCCCATTGGACAGGAGGGGAAACTGAAGCACAAATAAGTAAAGCTTGCCGGGTGTGGTGGCTCATGCCTGCAACCCCACATTTTGGGAGGCCAAGGTGGGTGGATCACTTAAGGTCAGGAGTTCAAGACCAGCCTGGTCAATATGATGAAACCCCATCTCTACTAAAAATACAAATATTAGCCAGGTGTGGTAGCATGTGCCTGTAATTCCAGCTATTCAGGAGGCTGAGGCAGGAGAATCGCTTGAACCCGGGAGGTAGAGGTTGTGGTGAACCGAGATCACGCCATTGCACTCCAGCCTAGGCAACAAGATCAAAACTCTGTCTCAAAAAAATTAGCTGGGCGTGGTGGCAAGAGCTTGTAGTGCCAACTACTTGGGAGACTGAGCCAAGAGAATTGCTTGAGCCCAGGAGACGGAGGTTGCAGTGAGCCGAGATCGCACCACTGCACTCCAGCCTGGTCAATAGAGCAAGACTCTGTCTCAAAAAAAAAAAAAACCGTTTCTGTGAATTTCCTGGCCAGACCCACTCCTAGGGTCCAGGCTGAGTGTTCAACTGTGATAACGATGATCACCACGTGAGTACCAGCTGTTAGTCCCAGACACTGGGTTGGTACTGTTAATACTCCCATTCTTAAAATAAGGAAACTGAGGCTCACAAAGTTTAAGGACTTTGTCCACACTCACACAGCCAGGAATCCTATTCCGGATGTGTCCAGCTGTCAAATCCAGCCCCTCAGCCACCAGGCAGCACTGCCCCTTGTCCCCCGAGCAGAACTGCATTCCTCCCTCCACCAGGCACATGCCCCCGAGAGATATCCCCCCAAACCCAGGTGCCCAAGAATGGGCTGAAAGCAACCGTGTCCCCCTCCTGTGTGTGACCTCTGACCTCCCTCCCCGCACACCCCCACCCCACCCGGGCAGAGTGTCTCCTGTGTCCGCCCGCCTTCCCCGCTCTGACCCTGGCGCCTGCAGGTGCGGCTGGTGATTGCCGAGAAGGGCCTGGTGTGTGAGGAGCGGGACGTGAGCCTGCCACAGAGTGAGCACAAGGAGCCCTGGTTCATGCGGCTCAACCTGGGCGAGGAGGTGCCCGTCATCATCCACCGCGACAACATCATCAGCGACTACGACCAGATCATTGACTACGTGGAGCGCACCTTCACAGGAGGTACGGCTGCCTCCCCCACCCAGGGCCCTGCTCCACACCTCAGGGGCCCACACAGGCTGACAGGGTCCCAGAACTTTGGAAAGTCTGGGCAATTCACTGGGACCATGGGCAAGGCCCAGTCTCCCCAAAAAGGAGCCACAGAGCCACAGGCAGGGTTCAGATGCCCCCAAGACCGCCAGAGCCATGGGCACGCTACTGATCCATAAGGACCCCAGAGACCTCCCCTGTCCCCTGGTACTGTAAGGGCACAGCCCAGACAGCCCCTGAGGAGCGGTGGGGCTACAGCCCCTTCTCCAGAGCTATGCAGTCACAGGCACGGCCCCTTCAGCATGAGTGGCCCCAGAACACCCTCTGGGTCCCCCACAGACAGGGTCCAGATCCCTCAGGGGTCCCAGAGCAAGGGCAGGGCCCAGCTCCCCTCTGGAACATAGATTCCCTAGGAACCTGGAGACATGGTCCCAGACACCCCAGAACCCTGAGACAGGGGAGGGCCCAGATATCCCAGGACCCCACAGACAGGGGAGGGCCCAGATACCCCAGCACCCCATGGATAGGGGGAGGGCCCAGACACCCCAGAACCCTGCAGACAGGGGGAGGGCCCAGCACCCCAGAACCCTGCAGAGCCCTCTGTCCTCTCCCCCACTTGGGCCCTCTTCAGGCTCAGGAACTCACTGCCCATCGCAGAGGCTCAGACAGCCATTGGGAGGGCATCAGGGCCCAGGTGTGCACTGTTTTAAAAGAATGTGAATCGATTGCCAACGTTTAAGTCAAGGGGACCCAGGTGTCGAACACCTAGTGCAGCCTCTCCTGAATCCCGCAACACTGGGCCCAGACCCCCGCCTGGCAGCAAATCTGGAGCTGAGAGGAGCTACCTCTTAGGAACAGCTTGGCAGAGCCCAGTGAGGAGAGGTGGCTGGGCCACCACTAGGATCCCCCTGTCAGCCAGCAGCTGAGCCCGAGCATGGGTGGGCCCGGGGCCTCTGGACAGAGACATCTTGGGGCTCAGGGACGCTGGGGGCAGATGGCCAGGGCAGGGCCCTCTGGCTGTCCTGCCCAGACCCTGGCGGTGCCCACAGAGCACGTGGTGGCCCTGATGCCTGAGGTGGGCAGCCTGCAGCACGCGCGGGTGCTGCAGTACCGGGAGCTGCTGGACGCACTGCCCATGGACGCCTACACGCACGGCTGCATCCTGCACCCCGAGCTCACCACCGACTCCATGATCCCCAAGTATGCCACAGCCGAGATCCGCAGTGAGTGCCGGGGGCCTGACATCCCCTTCGCTTCGCCTTTCACTGCCCCTCCTTTTTCCAAAGGAAGCCCTCCCTCTCCTTGGCCTCTCTCTGTCCTCCCTCCGTCCTTCCCTTCTTCCTCTTTCTCTTGTATTATCTGTTTGTCCTCTTGCACTCTCCATTTGTCCCTGCCTTTCTCTGAGTGCTCTGGGTTGGTTCCTGACTCTGCTGGTCTTTCTCTCTCACTCTTGCTGTCTCTGTCTGCCTCTTGCTTCCCCGCTGCCTTCCCAGCCTTCCATCTCATTCACCCAGTTTCTAACAGAATATGTCTCTCTCCCTCTCTGCCAGTCTCTCTCCCATCCCCCCTCCCCTGCCTCCTACTCTTGTCCTGCCCTCCCTTACAGAGACTACGGGGCTGTCTGTCCCCACAAGGTTTGTTCTCCCCACATGAGTTTCAGCCTTAGACAGTCAGGGTTGTGCTTGGTGGCCAAGGACACCGAGTGAACTCAGGGTTAGGATTAGCAAGGAAGGCTGCCCAGATGTAGCAAGTCCCCCAGTGGGGTCTCGGATTGAAGGTCTGACACCTGGTGAATGGGTGTTGGATTAAATCAGATAATCCCTCAGCAGCTGTTTACAGACTACAGTCTAGGCTCTAAATAATCACCATGGGGTCCTACAGCCAAAAGACACCTGAAGATTCTTAGTAGATAATAGGTGCTTGGTAAATGGTCCTGTCCTTCCCCCTCAAAGGAACGTGGCTAATGTTCAAAGGCAGGGTTGCAGGAGGTGTCAGGTTGCAGAACTCAACCTGTCCCTTGAGAACCATTGCCACTGAACAAGACTCAGAATTTTTTCTTTCTTTCTTTCTTTCTTTTTTTTTTTTTTTTTTTTTTTTTTTTGGTGAGACAGAATCTCCGTCTGTCATCCAGGCTGGAGTGCAGTGGTGCAGTCTTGACTCACTGCAACCGCCTCCTCCCAGTCTCAAGTGATCTCTCAGCCTCCCAAGTCGCTGGGACCACAGGCACATGCTACCACAACTGGCTAATTTTTTGTATTTTTGGTGGAGATGGGATTTTGCCATATTGCCCAGGCTTATCTTGAACTTCTGACCTCAGGTGATCTGCCTGCCTTAGTCTCCCAAAGTGCTGGGATGAGCCACTGTGCATGGCCAAGAGTCAGGATTTATCTACACATCTGGCTCCCAGCAACAGCCCCCTCAACAACATTTAAGAGACCTTGGGCAGGGGACTGGGGACAAACAGGAATAGACACAGCTTCTGCCATCCCAGGGTCAAGTTCCATAGAAGGAAAGACAAGTCACCAGGCAATGGCAGTGCAGGACTAAGTGAATTTACACAAGCTCTCAGGAGGGCAGCCTGGCACTCTATGTCGAACATAAAATAGCCCCCATCTTGGTGATTACCCTGCAGTTACACTTGAACATGTGCACCAAGAAGTATGTGCAAAGGTATTTACTACAGCATAGTTGGCAAGACCAAGAATATCGCTGGAAATAACCCAGCTGTCATGAATAGAGAACCGGGTAAATAAATTACGGGTACTTCCATACAATAGAATACTGTGCAGATGTTTTTAAAAATTAATAGGTGTATGGAATGCTCCCTAAGATAGATTAGTGAGTGGAAAAAAGTGAAGGTCAAAAAAAAAATCTAGTGTGCTATCATTAGTACTCAGAAGGGGGTTAAATGGACACACAGATGCTTGCACTGCAAGGAGTATTTCTGGAAGGATACACAGAAGCTGCCAATAGTTTTTGTCTTTCGGGAATAGAGCTAACAGACTGCAGCTGGAGAGGACAGAGATTTACTTTTATAGTACCTTCTTCAATATTGTTTGAATTTTAACAATATACACGTACAAACTGTTCAAAAACGAATTCATTTAAAAATGTTTAATCTGGTGCCAAAAAGTGTTATGAGCAGGAGATCAGGGAGGTTGTGGACATACACGTGCCCGCCCCAGCCTCTGGGGCCACAGAAGGCTTCCAAAGCAGCAGTGACCAAGGATGTGTAGCAGGTAGAAGGGAAGGAAGAGGGAGAATTATTTCACGCTCTGGAGTAGGACAGGGTGTGGTGTGTTTGGGGGAGCCAGAGGAAGTTCAGTGTGGTGCAACTGCAGCCCAAGGTGGAGTGGAAATGGTTGTGGTGTGTGTCTGGGGAGGAGGTCTGGCAGAATTTGGATTTTATCCAAAGAGCAGTGGAGAGACAGTGACGGGAAGTGGAATGGTCAGATCTGTATTTTAGGAAGATCACTCCTCTGAGGGAAGAGTGAACGGGGCAGGCCCTGGCTGTTAGTAGGTGGAGGCCTGACTGAGGGCTGGAGGCAGTCCCCAAGTGCTTCTGGGGGCTAGGAGTACTCCCTCAATCTTGCCCTGAGCCATTTGAAGGTGCCTAGAAGGCAGTGGGAGTCCAGAGCAGACCCAGCCCACTCCCTCCCTCCCTGTCTTTCTCTGAGGAGGCAGAGAGGATCTCAGGGCTCCAGCCCAGCTGGGGGATGAGGGGGAGGGAGGTCCCAGAGTGTAGAAGGAGTAGAAGCCAGCCTGCAGTGACCTCCTAATCAGCTTCAGGTCTTCTCTTGGGCTGGCCTGCCCTCCCGGAGTCTAAAGCCAGCCACACGGGCAGCACTGGGTGAGAGGCAAGAAAGAAGATGCTGTCCTTGACCTTCACATTCATAAAACATCAGTGAGCCTTAATATAGCCCTGAACCTGAAAGAGCTGGGAGTGTGTTTACTGGGATTTGTGCCAGGATAGGAGATGGGCAGTGGGTGGTGAAATCTCAGAGGACAGAAGCTAAACAACCTAAGTCACTCACTCATTTCATTCATTCATTCATTCACTCACTCATTCATTCATTCAACACTCACTGAGCTCCTGCTCTGTGCCAGGTCTGTGCTGAGTTTTAAGGGAACAAAGATGAATCTGACATAGACACTGCTCTCCAGAAGCTCAAGTGTTAGAAGGAGACATACATATTCAGCGATAACTACATTAGCACCAAAATCTCCATGTACAGCAAGCAACTGCACAAGTCCAGGAGGGCTCTTTTCATATAGACAGCAAGGTTAATGGAGTTGTGAATGGCAGCTCTGATTAGTGTGTTTGCATTCCCTGGCAGAAGTCTGTAGGGTATAAACTGGGAAGCAAAGGCATTGAGTGGGCAGACCTCCTAGAGGATCAGGAAGGGCTTCATGGAGGAGGTGATCTTCAGCTGGATCTAGAAGGAGGCTTTCAGGAAAGGAGGATAAGGCTATTTTAGGAAGAAGCAATAGTATGAGAAGCCTGGAGGTGTGGAGTGGTCTGGCACATTCAGGGAACAGCAAGCATGTGGAGTGGCTGAAATTTACATCTTGGGACAGGGACAGTTAAGGAAACTCAATGAAAGATGGAGCAGGTGAGAGGGAGAGGAACTGGATCCTGCAGGCTCTTCAAAGGAAAGTTGAGGAAATAGGATGTTATCTAAGGGCAGTGAGGAGCTAGGGATGGGTTTTAAACAGGGAGTGGAATGGTCAAGTGTGTGAAGAAGGTATCTCTGGCAGGGGTGGGGAGAAGGGCTTGTAAGGGAGAGGGGAGGTGGCAGAGGGTGGGTTAAATTCACCCAGGTAAGACATTAATGGGGTCTAAACTAAGAGATAGTCAGAGGTTAAACAGAGGACGTTAACCATGAGAAAATATGAGAAAGATGGAGGAGGAAGAATCAACAGGACCTGGGACTGACTTGATGTGGGATGAGGTGGCGGGGAGGAGCTGAGAGTGAATCCCAGGCATCTGGCTGGGCTTTGTGTGGGGGGAGGGGATGCTGCAATTTGGGAAGAATGCAGGGGAGAAGCAGGGAGGCAGGAAAGATGACCAGGTCTAGGGTCGGGTCTATTGATTTCTGGCATCTCCTACTTGTCCTCAAGGGTACAGTCTCCTCCTCTGTGAGGCCTCTCAGCCCCTTGTGCCCCAGGCAGGCAGCCCCTGGGTCCCTCTGCCTTGTGTCCATTCTTCCCTACAGATTAATCATGCTGTGCTGTAGAGTTTTTTTTTATTTTTCTGTTTAAAAAATGTATATTTTATAATATTGTTGATGTGTATTATTTATTTATTTTAGTATTTTTTTAGAGTCAGGGTCATTCTGTTGCCCAGGCTGGAGTGCAGTGGTACAGTCATAGCTCACTGCAGCCTTGACCTCCCAGGCTCAAGCGATTCTCTGCCTCAGCCTCCTGAGTAACTGGGACTACAGTGTGCACCATCACACCTGGCTAAGATTTTTTTTAAAAAAGATGGGGTCTTGCTGTGTTGCCCAAGCTGGTCTTGAACTCCTGGGCTCAAGTGATCCTCCCATCTCAGCCTCCAAAAGTGTTAGGATTACAGGAGTGAGGCACTGTGCCTGGGATTTCTTTATGTGCCTGTCTCTCTCACCAGCCTGAGCTCAGGGCAGGATGGCATCTCATCCATCACTATGGCACAGCCTGCAGTGCTTCCTAAGTGTTGGCTGTTGACAGTATTACTTCTTTGACCGGTGTTTGGATGGGGCCTACTTCAACTTGTGTAAGGGAGGTGATGGGGTAGCAACCCAGGCATCAGAGGAATGGGACCTTTCCTATTCTCTCCCCCAGGACATTTAGCCAATGCCACCACGGACCTCATGAAACTGGACCATGAAGGGGAGCCCCAGCTCTCTGAGCCCTACCTTTCCAAACAGAAAAAGCTCATGGTGAGTGCCCCTAGGCCTGCTGAGTCCCTTCCCTACCATCTCTTCCATGGAAATGAACAACAGGAGAAGCAGAAGATCAGCAGTTCTAAATAGAAGCTCAGCTGATGATGTGAAATGGAAAAACCCCTGGCTTGCTTTTCCAATCCTGTCTCCTGCCATTTACTAGCTGTTTGACCTTGAGTAAGCAACTGCTGCCCTGGGGCCTCACTTTCCTCATGTCTTAGGGTGTGTCTTTAAAAGCAGGGCACTGGCCAGGCGTGGTAGCTCATGCCTGTAATCCCAGCACTTTGGGAGGCTGAGGCGGGTAGATCACTTGTCAGGAGTTCAAGACCAGCCTGGCCAACATGGCAAAACCCCGTCTCTACTAAAAATACAAAAATTAGCTAGCCACCATGGTGGGCACCTATAGTCCCAGCTACTCGGGAGGCTGAGGCAGGAGAATTGCTTGAACCTGGTTGGCGGAGGTTGCAGTGAGCTGAGATCGGGCCACTACACTCCAGCCTGAACAGCAGAGTGAGACTGTCTCAAAAAGTAGTAGTAATAATAAATAAATAAATAAATAAATAAATAAAAATGCAGAGCACTAAATAGGGGTTCTTGGGAAAGGAGGAATTGAAGGAGTGCTCTGAGGGGGACCCCAGAGGGATGGGAGGAATAAGGAAGAGGAAGCTGCAAAGCCTCATTTGATTCCACAGGAAGCTCTGGAGCAGAAATGGCACCACAAAGGTGGTCAACCTTGAGGCAAGGAACCAGCCTTTTATCCCCCTCATATCAGTGGGACATTGACTACAGATTGTTGGAGGGAGGGGGTGCAGGCAGTAACCTCCCAAGTATTTGTGGGCAATGCAGCTCCTTATTGGCTGAGAGAAGGCGCGGCTGTGAGCCACTAGCAGCCAGCCCTCCAGCATCTGGGTGTATGAATATACCAGGGATCTAGGCAGGACAGCCAAGCTTGCAGGACTGTTGTAGGCACCAGATGAGAGTGCTTCATAACAGGAGGGGCATCCTATATACTTGGGGGATGTTTGGAGGTTTGCAGAAGAAGGTTAGCAAAGCTCCTTCCATCCCTGGACATCCTGGCTCTATTGAGGCCGACTCAGCTTTTCTTGGCCCTGTCCTGCCCGCAGGCCAAGATCTTGGAGCATGATGACGTGAGCTACCTGAAAAAGATCCTCGGGGAGCTGGCCATGGTGCTGGACCAGATCGAGGCGGAGCTGGAGAAAAGGAAGCTGGAGAACGAGGGTGGGTGTCAACCCTGGGGAGGGAGGGGTGGTGGTTGCCAACCAGCCTACTCTGCCCCTGCCCAGTCTCAGCTTCTTTTTCCCAAAGGTCTCAGAGGACCTCCCAGGTGGTTAGAAGCATGGGCTATGGCCGGGCACGGTGGCTCACGCCTGTAATCACAGCACTTTGGGAGGCCGAGGCGGGTGGACCACGAGGTCAGAAGTTCAAGACCAGCCTGGCCAAGACGGTGAAACCTCATCTCTACTAAAAATACAAAAATCAGCCGGGCATGGTGGCAGGCGCCTGTAATCCCAGCTACACAGGAGGCTGAGGCAGGAGAATTGCTTGAACCCAGGTGGCAGAGGTTGCAGTGAGCCGAGATCATGCCACTGCACTCCAACCTGGGTGATAGAGTGAGACTCCATCTCAAAAAAAAAAAAAAAAGATGAAACATGGGCTATGGAGTCATATTAAGGTTCAAGTCATAACTTGGTCACTTCCTAGCTAAGTAACTGTGGTCAGATTCTCCCCTCTCTGAACTTGAGTTTCCCATCTGTAATAGTAAGACCTTCCTCAAGGATGCTGTTGAGACATTGTGTGAAATAATACACGTACAGTGCTTCGATTAGGGCTTAGCACATAGTAGGTGTTTAGTAAAGGGAGGTGAAGATGATGATGAGAGTGATAATGGCCACTACCCACCACACCATCCCACTTGCCCTGCCCAAGAATGCATTATGGCTCCTTCACGCTCCAACCAGACATCCAAGCTCACCCAGACTCTCCTTGACCTTGCCTCTTCCTGCTCCCAGCTGGGCCTCTAGACTTTGACATGCCAACTTCATTCCAACTTCACACTTTTGCTTCCACAGCCCTTCCCTGGAGTACCCTTCCTCCAGCACTCCACTCCATTTTGCCTGTTACACACCATCTTTGACACGGCCCTTCTTCAAATCTCATTCTCAGCCTTCCCATCTTGCTCTGTTTAAGACCTGTGAGTCTTGTCTTCTGAACAATTCAAATTTATGGAGCATTTGCAACAGCTTCCCGCATATGCATGGCTGTGTACGGGAAGGCTGTAGAGCCCAGGGTCTAAACAGACAGGGTTAGAGTAAGAACATCTCGAATTAGAGTTCCAGCTTTGCTGCCTGAACTATGTAAGCCTGGAAAAGTTGCTTTCCCTATTGAAGCCTCAGTTTCCTCATCTATAAGACGGGATGTAATAATACAACTTAATCCTGTCTTGTTGGACTCCTGTGAAAATCCAGCATGCCGAGAACTGCCTGTCTCATTACGAGTTTAATAGATAAGACAGCTAAAGGCACGCACATTCTCCAGATGAGAAAACTGAGGCTCAGAGAAATAAAGTGAGTTGCCCAAGGTCAGGCAGCTCATAGATGTCATCGTTAGGGCCAGAACTGGTTAATTCTCAATGAGTCCAGTGTTGTTTCCAGCATCTCACAACTGACGCCACTAGCACAAGACACACATGGAGACCTTATATCCCAAACAGGAACATCATCATGCATCCTGAAGCCAGCTGCCTAAATCCTTTCTGGAAACAAAGCCTGATATGACTAAGTGAGAAAAAAATAATATACACCTCAAAGAGGAACTTTCGGCTGGGCACGGTGGCTCACGCCTGTAATCCCAGCACTTTGGGAGGCCGAGGCGAGTGGATCACCTGCGGTCAGGAGTTCGAGACCAGCCTGACCAACATGGAGAAACCCATCTCTACTAAAAATACCAAAATTATCCAGGTGTGGTGGCACATGCCTATAATCCCAGCTGCTAGGGAGGCTAGGGCAGGAGAATTGCTTGAACCCAGGAGGCGGAGATTGTGGTGAGCCGAGATCATGTCATTGCACTACAGACTGGGCAACAAGAGCAAAACTCCATCTCAGAAAAAAAAAAAAAGAAAAAAAGCCCTGTTTCCAAATACACTCTCAAAAAAGAGAAGAATTGTCTTGGGCCACACATAAAATATGTTAACACTGGCAATAGCTGATGAGCTTTTAAAAAATCACAAAAAAATATCAAAATGTTTTAAGAAAGTTTATGAATTTGCATTGGGCCACATTCAAAGCCATCCTGGGCTGCATGTGGCCCACAGGCTGCAGGTTGGACAAGCTTGTTCTAAGGCTTAGGGCTTCAACATGTGAATTTTGTAAGGGTCACAATCCAGCCCAGAAAAATCTATATATTTAATAGACTTTACTGTGTGTCAGGCACTGTTCTAAGTGTTTCACAGACTTCAACTCACTTAATCCCCATAACAACCCCAGGAGGTGGGTCATATTGGCGATCCTGTTTAACAGATGAGGAAACTAAGGCACAGAAAGACTCAATGACTTTCCTGAGGTCACACAGATAGCAATGGTGGAGCCTGGATTCAAACTTTGGCTCCTGGAATCTGAGTTCTTAAGCACTAGCTCTGGGCTCTTTCCTGTTCTATAAAAGGGTGATAGGCTGGGGCGTGGTGGCTCACGCCTGTAATCTCAGCACTTTAGGAGGTTGAGGTGGGTGGATCACTTGAGGTCAGGAGTTCGAGACCAGCCTGGCCAACATGGCAAAACCCCTTCTCTACTAAAAATTCAAAAAAATTAGCTGGGCGTGGTGGTGGGCACCTGTAATCTCAGTTATTCAGGGAGCTGAGGCAGGAGAATCACTCGAACCTGGGAGGCAGAGGTTGCAGTGAGCCGAGATTGTGCCACTGCACTCCAACCTAGGCAGCAGAGCGAGACTCCATCTCAAAAGAAAAAGAAAAGAGGGGCATGGGGTTGTGAATGAGGGGAGAGCTGGAGCAGGTGAGGTGAGATCACAGGCCTCAGAACCTACATTTACAAGTTTGGATTTTATACTAAGTACAGTGGGAAGCCCCTGGATGGCTTTGAGAGGGGAGTATCAGTTAGTTTCTGATGCATAACAAACCATTCCAAATCTGAGTGACTTAAAAAGAAGGGCCTTTTATTTGATCATGATATGTAGCTTGGCAGTGTGGGCTAAGCTCAGCTGGGACGGTTTGCCTCTCTCATGTGGGGAATGGCTGACCTCATTCTTGCATTTGGAGCCAGCAAATTTAAGACAGTAAATGTTGAGTACTTCGCACAGTGCCTGGCTCAAGGTGACATATTCTTTTCTCTTTTTTTGGAGACAAGTCTTGCTCTTGTCCCCCCCTGCTGGAGTGCAATGGTGTGATCTCAGGTTCAAGCAATTCTCCTGTCTCAGCCTCCTGAGTAGCTAGGAATACAGGTGCCTGTCACCATGCTGGCTAATTTTTGTATTTTTAGTAAAGATGGGGTTTCACCATGTTGGCCAGGCTGGTCTTGAACTCCTGACCTCAGGTGATCCGACTGCCTCAGCCTCCCAAAGTGATGGGATTACAGTCATAAGCTACCGTGCCCCACTGACATGTTCTAAAAATTATTATTACCATTCTTTTTCATTCATTTATTCAAATATTTATTGAATATCTCCTAGATGCCAGGTCCTGGGGATAAATTAATGAGCAAAATCCAGACATCGTTCTTGCTCTCATGGAGTTTGCAGTCTTAGAGAGGAAAAAAAAACCATGAGTCTTAGATGGCAGGAGCAGCAAAGCCATCAAGAGGCATACATTGCAAAGTGGCACGCGTACAGGAATGGAAGGAACTTGTGGCCCTGTTCACAGTCTCCATGGGGCTGAGTTGTTCCAATTTGAGAGGATTCCAACTGCTGTGTAAAAATGGACTTCAAGGGAGACGGAGGGGAGGCCGGTGCAGCAGCCCAGGGGAGAGATGATGTTGGCATGGACTGAGATGGTTGCAGTGGAGATGGTGAGGTGTGAATGGACTTGAGAGGTATTTTGAAGATAAAATGAATAGGAACTTGCAGGGGGGTTAGGAGTGAGATAAAAGAAAATCAAAGGCAATTCTTGGGGCTTGGACCAAGCTACCTAATGGTACCATTTCCTGATATGGGCAAGGGGGACCTGAGAGATCAGTTTAGGAGACAGTGAGTTTGAGACACCTGAGAGAGGATGTCACAGAGGCCATTAGATATTCCAGCCTGACACTCAAAGGAGAGGTCAGAATTTGGAGATTCGGGAGTCCTCAGCCAATACATGGTGTTTAAAGCTATAGAATTGGATGTTTCCATCGAAGAAGAGAGTGGTGAGAGACAAAAAGAGGAATCGGGACCTGCCGTATTAGTTCTCTATTGTGGCATAAGAAATTGCTGTCAACCGGCCGGGCCCGGTGGCTCATGCCTGTAATCCAAGCACTTTGGAGGCCAAGGCGGGTGGATCACCTGAGGTCGGGAGCTCAAGACCAGCCTGACCAACATGGTGAAACCCCGTCTTTTAAAAGAAAAAAAAAAAGAAATTGCTGTCAACCTTAGTGTCTTAAATTTAAAATTTTTTTTTTTGAGATGGAGTTTCGCTCTTGTTGCCCAGGCTGGAGTGCAGTGGTGCCATCTCGGCTCACTGCAACCTCCTCCTCCTGGGTTCAATTGATTCTCCTGCCTCAGCCTCCCAAGTAGCTGGGATTACAGGCACCCCGCCACCACATCCAGCTAATTTTTTGTATATTTTAGTAGAAACGGGGTTTCACCATGTTGGCCAGGCTGGTCTTGAACTCCTGACCTCAGGTGATCCACCTGCCTCAGTTTCCCAAAGTGCTGGGATTACAGGCATGAGCCACCATGCCTGGCTTAAAATCATTTATATATGTCCCACATTTACTGTGGATCTGGAATTCTGGAGCAGCTGGGCTGGGCAGCTCTGAATCAGGGGTTGCATGATGCGAGTTGCCTTCAAGTTATCAGCTGGGGCTGCAGTGATTTGAAGGCTTGACTGGGGCTGGAGGATCCACTTGCAAGCTGGCTTATTCACGTGGTTCTTAGCTACAGGCCTTTGTTCCCTGCTGGCTGTTGGCAGGAGACTTTAGTTCCTCACCATATGGGTCTTTCAATAGGCTGCTCAGGTTCCTTTACAGCATGGCCACTGGCTTTCCCTGAGCAAGTGATCCCAGAGAAAGGGAAAAAGCAGAAGCCACAATGTCTTTTATGATCTACCACTGGAAGTCACTGCCCCATCATTCATTAGAAGTCACAAAATATGGCCGGGCATGGTGGCTCACGCCTGTAATCCCAGCACTTTGAAAAGCCAAGGTGGGCGGATCACCTGAGGTCGGGAGTTCGAGACCAGCCTGACCAACATGGAGAAACTCCATCTCTACTAAAAACACAAAATTAGCCGGGCATAGTGATGCATGCCTGTAATCCCAGTTACTTGGGAGGCTGAGGCAAGAGAATTGCTTGAACCCGGGAGGCGGAGGTTGTGGTGAGCCGAGACTGTGCCATTGCACTCCAGCCTGGGTGACAGAGTGAAACTCCATCTCAAAAAAAAAAAAAAAAAAAAAAAAAAGAAGTGATAAAATGTAGCCCCTATTCAAGGGGAGGAGAATTGGGCTCCACTGAAGTGGGGGAGTAGATCAAGTAATTTGTGGGTGTACTTTAAAACTACCACACCCTGGGCCAGGCATGGTCATGTGCATTTGTAATTCCAGCTACTTGGGAGGCTGAGGCAGGAGGATCACTTGAGCCCAGCAGTTTGACACTAGTCTGAGCAACATGGTGAGACTCTGTCTCCACAAAAAAAAAATACAAAAATTAGCTGAGTGAGGTAGTACGTTCCTATAGTCTCAGCTACTCAGGAGGCTGAGGCAAGAGGATTGCTTGAGCCTGGGAGGCTGAGGCTGCAGTGAGCCGTCTTCTGGGAGACAGAGTGAGACCGTGTCTCAAATAGTAATAGTAATAATCATCATAATCAGAACTAGCACGTCTGTGCAGAGGTTCTCCCACACTGAGTGGGGGATCAGGGCAGAGGAGCCAGCAAAGTCCACTGAGGAGTGGCCAGTGAGGTAGGAGGACCCTTGTGTTAGGAGGAACTACGGGAGGATGGAGTTTTAAGGAGGCAGAATGATGTCAGTCCTGCTGGAGCTTGAGTAAGCCAGGATAGGAAAGCATGCCCTCGGCTTTCTACCATAGATGTCAGTGGTGACCTTGCCAAAAGCATTTCACTGCAACTTGGGCAAAAACCAGATTGGAATGGGCTGAAGAGTGCATGGGAGGTGAGGAATGAAGGCGGTGAGCACAGATACCTCTTTTGAGAAGGGTAGAGGCCAACAGAGAAGGGGATGGTGGCTGAAGAAGGACATGGGGTGACAGGAGGAATTGTTTTTAGACAGGAGATGTACAAATGTGTTCTCGTGCTGGTGGAAACAGTGCAGTGGAAAGGAGGAATTGGTGGTGCAGGACGGTGAGGCAGAGGCCACGAAGACAAGAGGGGCGTGGTTTGGGCAGGGGCCCTGTAGAAAACAGAGGACATCTGCAAACAGGGGAAATGGAAGAGGGCTCAAGAGAGCGGCCATTTACCAAGGCACAGTCAGGATGCAGGGACACCCCAAGGCAGAGAGGAGTACCCCAGGCCTGAAATCTTGAGATCACAGGGTCAAGAGAGCAGATTCAGAAACCTGGACAGAGGTGGTCCCTGCTAGCCCATGGTGACTCGCAGAGGAGCTGAGGGAAGTTGGTCCGATGTCACTGTTGCCCTCCCGCCTCTCCTGCCCCTGCTTCCTACTTGCCTAACTTTCCAGAGCCAGAGGGCATGAGCCCCAGGGGGGTGTAGCCAGCAAGTCAGTTTCCTGGGGTGCAGAACAACATAGAGAAGGGGGAGGAGGACCTAGAAAGGCAACCTGAAGAGATGCGGAGACACGCTGCGGAACAGGTGCAAAGGACCCATGGAGGGCTTGGCCATGGGGGTAGGAGGCGCCCTGCATTGTGTCCACATCGGCAGCATGGACATCTGCAAACCGGGGAGATAGAAGAGGGCTCCATAGAGGGACTGTTGACCAAAGCACAGGCAGGATGCAGGGACACCCCAAGGCAGAGAGGAGTACCCAGGCCTGGAGTCTTGAGATCACGCGGTCATGAGCATTGAGGTGAGGAGTGTCGGCTTTCATATCTGAAAGCTGCTATCTTCTGAAGGAGGCTTGAGGTGAAGTCATCGGCTGAGGGAACTGGGGACAGGGTGTAAGAAGTGTGAGAACAGAGGATGAAAAAATGCAATTGTCTCCACAGGGAGCAGGAAGCACTCAAGAAATATAATAGGACCCTGGGCAGCACTGAGTGCCCTCCTGGGCTTTGTGGTCCTGACTTTAAAGTGTAACCAGTTGGCCTAATTGTGAGATGATCGCCTCCAGCTGGCAGACCCAGGGAAGTGCAGTTGGGGCTCACCCAGGCCTGGGGTTTGCAAAGGGAACACACAACTGGAAGAGAAGGGAGGGGGGACAGAGAAGGGGTCAGATACCAGATCACTTCCCACACACTAACATGGACACACATAGAAGGCCATCAGCATTTGCCTACAAACATAAACACAGGCATGAACATAACAGTGAACATGTCTGTAGCAAACATCCAGGTGCACCTGGCCTTATGCTGCACTCACACGTGTGGTAATCCCACAACACGTGGACACAGATGCCCATGGGAGTGGATATCCATGTGCATATCTGCTCACCCTCCTCAGCCCTCCAGCCACCTCCCCCACATCCTCACTCACAACTGATCACTTCAGGTTAGTGCAAAAATAATTGTGGTTTTGACCATTAAAAGTAATGGCAATATGTCACTGAGAAAATCAAAGCATTAGAAAGAGATCTTCACAGCTCTGTATCTCATCAATTCTGAGATGCATCTTTGTTAGACCACATCTTAGCATCTCTGAAATTGGAATGTTTCTTACAGTCAATAGTTTAGTTCTCCTTTCTTACTTTTGGGTAGGTGTCTTACATTTAATAGTAACTTAGATTGGATGAAATATGGTAGCACATCTGCCCTCTAGTTACCAAGGAGGGACTGTTCTTGTCCTTGTCCAAGGATGGAAGGGATTGTCCTTTAAGACAGTCCCTTCCCTAGTGCGCTAGATCCCATCCACTCTCATCCCTGTAAGAACAGCACATCCGTAATTCTATCCACTCTTCCCTGTAGAATCTTTTCCCCCTCTCTGTGGCATCAGCCCCAAACACATGCTATTTTATTCCTCCCAGCTTATGAAAATGCTCTTGCTTGTCTCTCTCCATTGGCCCATCCTCCCCATTCCAGCAAAACTCCTTGGAGGAGTGATCTTTGTTCCCCATCTCCAATTCCTCTCCTCTCTTTCTCTTTGAACTCCCTCCAAGCTGGCTTTTAAGTCAGCATTCTATTCCAGATGCCTTGTCAGGGTCGCCAGTCACAGTTTGCCAGTCAAACCAGTTCTCAGACCTCCTATCTGACCTCAACGCAGCATTTGAACACAGCTGAGCACTGTCTCCTCCTCAGAACCCTGTCCTAAGGTGGCTCCTGGACATCACACTCTCCTGGTTCTTCTCCTACCTCACAGGCAGCTCCTTCTTATCATCTTTGCTGGTTTCTCTTGGTGTCAATATCTAAAGTTTGCAGGGGGACCCAGGGTTCAGTCCCTTCCCCCTATTCCCAAGTCTGTCTACACTGATACTGTGTACTTTTCCGGCTTTAAATACCACGTCCACACTGACGGGGCTTCCCTGAGCCTGGAACCTGCATCACTAACTCCCAATTCATTATCTCTCCTCAAGGGCCCATCGGTGTCTTGTTTGTTTGTTTTTGAGACAGGGTCTCACTCTGTCACCCAGGCTGGAGTGCAATGTTGTGAACAAGGCTCACTGCAACCTCGACCTTCGGGGTTCAAACCATCCTCCTGCTTCAGCCT
The DNA here is from genome assembly GCA_036589455.1 of Ateles fusciceps. Classification (NCBI taxonomy): domain Eukaryota; kingdom Metazoa; phylum Chordata; class Mammalia; order Primates; family Atelidae; genus Ateles; species Ateles fusciceps. The sequence continues at coordinate 503,778 of JAZHEH010000847.1, forward strand.
TCCTAATAGCTAGGACCACAGGCACATTGGCACACATGCTACCATAGTCAGCTATTTTTTAAATTTTTTTGTAGAGAAGGGGGTCTCGCCATGTTGCCCAGGCTAATCTCAAACTCCTGTGCTCAAGCAATCCTCCTGCCTTAGCCTCCCAAAGTAAAGGAGAGAGATGTTAGCCACTGCACCTGGCTTCATCAGGTGCCTTGAAGGTTACCTATTCAAGGATAACCTTCTGATGAGAGCCTTCATTACACTTTGCCCCCTGGCCCCATGACTGTGAGCCTTTTGAGGGGGAGACACTGTGTTGTGTCACGTCTTCATGCCCAGTACGTACTGCCAGGTAACCCCTTGCTGAATGAATGAATCAGTGACCAAGAAGATACCGAGCAGAAGGAAAGGGCTCAGGATTTGAAGGTGTATTCATGGAGTTTCTGAACTGAAAGGAGCAGCAGAGGCAAGCTCCCCCAGGAAAGCAGCCCTCACAGGAAGTGAAGAGAGAGGGAAGAGCATTCTGGGCCTGGAGTACATATAGCAGGGACAAAGGCCCAGAGGCTGAAGTGGGGCAGCTTGCTGGGGAAAACAGTGGACCAATGGGCAGTTCACAAGAAGTCAAGATTAGAGACGTATATTAGAGCTAAACTAACTCTTAAAAGGGCTTGACAGCTAGGCACAGAAACTTGGACATGAAGATGTAGTCAGTGGGGAGAATTAAACATTTTTGAGCAAACAGGCAATGTAGGAGAGCAAAGCCACTCCAGAATTTCAGGTCAAAACAACTGGGAGGAAATATTGCACAAACAAGTGTTTCCTAAAAATGTAGGCTAATTTTTTCCTTCTTAATCCCAAATGTGACAGTCAGGCTAAATTTAGATGACACGGCGGGAGGCGGAGGCTAAAAAATAAAAATAAATAAATAAATTTAGATGACACAAAAACTGGTGATAAATAATGTAAAACCACATTGTGAAAGTTATCCTCTTTCGATTACATCAAAGAGTATTAGTAAGATATTAGTGTTAACCCCTTTATAATATGTATTTAATATCTGCCCCTTTCTTAAAAACAAAGTGAGGCCAGGTGTGGTGGCTCACGCCTGTAATCTCAGCACTTTGGGAGGCCGAGGCAGGCGGATCGTCTAAGGTCAGGAGTTCGAGAGCAGCCTGGCCAACATGGCAAAACTCCATCTCTAGTAAAAATACCAAAAACAAATTAGCCAGGCATGGTGGTGCACACCTGTAGTCCCAGCTACTCGGGAGGCTGAGGCCGGAGAATTGTTTGAACCCTGGAGGTGGAGGTTGCAGTGAGCCGAGACTGCGCCACTGCACTCCAGGGTGACAGAACGAGCCTCTGTCCAGAAAGAAGAGAGAGAGAGGAAGAAAGGAAGGAAGGGAGGGAGGAATGGAAGGAGGGACGGAAGGAAAAAGAAAAGAAATAAACCAGTCTTGGGCACAGAGACTTTGATGGGCAGTAGTATCCAGCTGGAATTTCATCGCATTTGTTTTGTTTTTGTTATGTTTACTTTTACTGTGGATAGTTTGTAGCAAATCATTTAATGCTACTGTTAATGATAGTTTAGTTTTTCATTCATCAATCATTCAGTAAGGATTTACTGAGCACCTATTGTATGCCAGGCACAGTTCTAGATGCAGAGGATATAGCCACAAACAAGACAGACCAAAATCCCTGCCCTCATGGAGTTTCCACTCTTGCAGAGGACAAAAGACAATAAACAAAATGAGTACCTCAAGTAGATGGTGCAATGTGGCGCTACGTTCTTTGGAGGAAAGCAAAGCAGGGGGAGGGGGAAAGTGACTGCCAGGGTAAGGTCCTCCTCCATCTCCTTCACATCTTCACTCACATGCCATCTTCTCCTGGGCTTCACAGGCTACCAATTTACCATTGCCATTCAAAACTTCCATTTTAGCTGGGCACGGTGGCTCACACCTGTAATTCCAGCACTTTGGGAGCCCAAGGCCAGCGGATCACAAGGTCAGGAGTTCGAGACCAGCCTGGCCAATGTGGTGAAACCCCGTCTCTACTAAAAATACAAGAAAAATTAGCCAAGCACAGTGGCACATGCCTGTAATCCCAGAGAGAGAATGAGATTCTGTCTCAAAAACAAACAAACAAAAAACCTTCCATTTTATTCTTTTATTTTTATTTTTTTTTTTATTTTGGGATGGAGTTTTACTCTTGTTGCTCAGGCTGGAGTGCAATGGCTCAATCTCAGCTCACTGCAACCTCTACCTCCCAGGTTCAAGCGATTCTCCTGCCTCAGCTTCCCGAGAAGCTGGGATTACAAGTGCCCGCCACCACGCCCGGCTAATTTTTGTATTTTTAGGAGAACCACCTCTGCCTCCCAAAGTGCTGGGATTACAAGTGTGAGCCACAGCACCCGACCCAAAACTTTCATTTTAAATTGGTGGTCTGGGAAGCCCAGGAGAAGATGGCAAATGAACAAATATGTGAAGGAGGCAGAGGAATGAGCTCCGTGGCTATGCAGAAGACTGTTCCAGGCAGAGGGAACAGCAAGGGCAAAGGCCCTGTGGTAGGAATGTGCCTGATGGGAGGAACTGCAGGAGGCCAGTGTGTCTGGAGAAGAGTGAGGAAGGGGGAGAGAAGCAGAATCTGAGGTCTGAAAGGGACCTGGAAGCCAGATCACAGAGGGCCTTACAGGGCATGGAAGGGCTTCTGCTTTTCTCTGGCCACAACAGTGCATCATCAGAGGGTTTTGAGAAGGGGAGAAGTGACATTATCCGACACTTAAATTTTAACATGACCACTTTGGCTGCTGTGCTAAGAATACACTCCAGGGGACAAGGGCAGAAACAGGGAGATCTTTTTAAAGGACATTGTGGTAACTTAGAAGATAATGGTTGTTTGGACAAGGACAGTAAAGGTAGAGCCGGTATTAGATTCTGGATGTATTTGAAGATAACACTGATGGAAATGGCTGACAAATTGTATGTGGGGGATGAAAGAGAATTCATGGTGGGGCCTGACACAGTAGGTCTCGCCTGCAATACCAGCACTTTGGGAGGCCGAGGCGGGCGGATGACCTGAAGTCAGGAGTTCAAGACCAGCCTGGCCAACATGGTGAAACCTCATCTCTACAAAAAATACAAAAATTAGCTGGACATGGTGACGGATGCCTGTAATCCTAGCTACTAGGGTGGCTAAAGCAGGAGAATTGCTTGAATCAGGGAGGTGGAAGTTGCAGTGAGCTGAGATCATGCCACTGCACTCCAGCCTGGGTGACAGAGCAAGACTCCATCTCAAAAAAAAAAAAAAAAAAAGGAAGAGAATTCATGGTGGCACCAAGGCTTTTGGGCAGAGCAACTGCAAGGGTGAAGGTTCCATTACTGAGATGGGGATGAGCATGGTGGCTCTGAGGGTGACAATAAGGAATTCCATTTTGAATTTGAAATGCAGAGTGGACACCAAGTGGAGCTGTCAAAGGGGTAGTTGTATATGTGTCCGGAGTTTCAAGACACATACGTGCACTTTATTTATGTATTTATTTATTTGGGATGGAGTCTCACTCTGTTCTCCAGGGTGGAGTGCAGTGGCATAATCTCGGCCCACTGCAACCTCCATCTCCCAGGTTCAAGCAATTCTCATGCCTCAGCCTCCTAAGTAGCTGGGATTACAGGTGTGCACCACCATGCCCAGCTAATTTTTATATTTTTAGTAGAGATGGGGTTTCACCATGGTGGCCAGGCTGGTCTTGAACTCCTGACCTCAAAGAGCCACTTCCCTCAGCCTCCCAAAGTGCTGGGATTACAGGTGTGAGCCATCACGCCGGCCACATATTTGCACTTTAAAAGTCAGCTGATGTATCAGCTGTAAAATGAGAATAAGAAAGAAAAAAAAGAGGGAAAAAAAGTCAATTATTTAAAGAAAAAAATAATAATAGAAATAGTATGAGGATATGGCAAAAATCACTGAAGTTGTACAGGAATGAGTAACCCTCGGGGAAATACTCAGACAGGCATGCAAAAGCCAGAGGAGCTCTTGGAGAGAAGTGAGCGTGTGTGCTAGGGGAGGTTGATCCCCTTGCCTCCTCTCTCTTCCACTCTAGGGCAGAAATGCGAGCTATGGCTCTGTGGCTGTGCCTTCACCCTTGCTGATGTCCTCCTGGGGAGCCACCCTGCACCGCCTCAAGTTCCTGGGACTGTCCAAGAAATACTGGGAAGATGGCAGCCGGCCCAACCTGCAGTCCTTCTTTGAGAGAGTCCAGAGACGCTTTGCCTTCCGGAAAGTCCTGGGTGACATCCACACCACCCTGCTGTCGGCTGTCATCCCCAATGCTTTCCGGCTGGTCAAGAGGAAACCCCCATCCTTCTTCGGGGCATCCTTCCTCATGGGCTCCCTGGGCGGGATGGGCTACTTTGCCTACTGGTACCTCAAGAAAAAATACATCTAGGGCCAGGCCTGGGGCTTGGTGTCTGACTGTCGGTGTCTCTGTGCTGTGTGATTCCCCCATGAGCTCTCAGTAACTCACTGTCTCGTGAACACTTGGACAGCCCTCCCCGCCCTTCGTTCTGAGTAATAATATCGTCAGTGTGAAAACATTCCATAGTTTAGAAGTAGACATTGCCGATACCGTGACTCAAGGCCACGGCTCTACTAAAAAGAGAGAGGAAGCGAGAGAGAGAGAGAACAAAAACCAGAAACAAAACACGAATGCCTTTTCTTTCGATTCAAGGTCTCAAGACGGAACTGTGGGGGACTGGTTAGGAACTGAGGTGAGTCCCAGGAGGTTTCATCCGCCAGGGCCCAGATTCTGGGAGGTGCTGGGGCTCTGAGGGCCTGACCCCTCGCCTCCCCTTCCCCTCTTGCCCAGGGGAACTCTTCCACAGGACAAAGCCAACATCGAGACTCAACTCCTCTAACCGGTACCTCTGAATGGGGCTGGAGAACCGGAGACCCCATGGGAGGTCCCTGAAGATCAGAAGGGGCTTCACGCTTCTCCTGGACATGGACTGAGACAGACTGGCTTGAGCCAAGGCAGTGGCACCCAAAAACCAGGCCATGGTGGGGACATACACCATGAGCACACCCTCTCATTGCCCTTCTGATTTGGCCCGTGTGTTGGGTTTGGCTCTAATAGAAACCTCTGAAAGCAGCAGCCATCATCCTCTTCCTACGTTGAGTTTTTCCACCTTGTGAGGTGAGACTTTCAGTAAAAGCCATGTAGACCTTCTCTCAGAAGGTCAGTCCAGCCCAAGTGCAGGGGTGGACCTGGAGGGGACAACCTAGGTCCCCCTCCCAGCCTCTGCCCAAGCCATCTCCTTCAATACCCACCCTTCCCGTCACTACCAGGGCTGCAGTCTCTGCATCCACGCCACCCACCCTGGTCCGGTCTCACTTTCCTGTGCCTTTTGCATGTTGGGAAAGGGTCTTGGTGTCACTACTGCTCATGCATAGAAACCGGGAAAGCCCCAATAAAGCATCCAGGAGGAGCAGTTGCTTTTCATTTCTAAACCTGTGTTGTCCATCCAGTTCTCACTGCCAAGGGCTGGAGCCGGCAGGGTAGAGATATGAGGTCTCAGTCTCAGTTCTTCACAAGGGCCAGCAACAGTTGACTCCTGGTCTCAAGTTGCTGGGTCTGGGGCTGGCTTCCACATTGACTTTCCAGGGCTCTGACCTTAACATTAACCCAGAGTATTCAGGACAGCACTTCACAGGTTACAGGGCATGCCTACAACCATTTGCTCTCATTAACCTGTGCAAGGGCCAGGTGTAGTGACTCATATCCATAATCCCAGTGTTTTGGGAGGCCAAGGTGGGAGAATTGCTCCAGGCCAGGAGTTCAAGACAAGCTTGGGAAACATACCGAGACCTCATCTCTAGAAAATAAAATAAACCTATATATGGACCTCGGGGGTATTCAGGGCACATGCCCCCCACCCCAAATTCCCAGAGGGAAAAATGTGTTTAAAATGCCAAAAGAACATTAAATCAGGAGTATAATGTACAGAATATAGGGGATAGTTTTATTTACTTTGCAAAAAAAAGTAATAAGAATTTGCACATCTTTTTTCATCAAGGTAAAAAGAAAACTTAGTCATCTAGGGTCAAGACAGGGCGAAAGCGGAACTTAGACACCATGAACACTGTCGGGCACCATCCATTTCCTCGGCTAATCAAACATTCACACAGACCCTGCCCACGCTTCATTCAGCTTCCACTCAATAACATCATACTCAATCCTCACAGGATCTACTGCCTTTCTGGAATGAGAACATGCTAACCGTTTGTCCAAAAATGAGACTCACAAAGCCCCACTGGCCAGTAACATCACTCTAGATCATGCTGGATTCTCTTCTCATTCCTCCTCTAGCTCTAGAGATCACACCTATACCTCGATCTACTATAATATAGTGATGAAAACATAAATTTGCCCATCACTAGCATTCTTTATATTCAATTACACACACACACACACACACCCCCAAGCAAAGAAGAAAATACTCACAGCTGCTATAGGTCTCATTTCTGTAACTGATTCCAAGGCCACTGTTGATATTTATAATTTCTCTTTTTTCACTAGCTATTCTAGGTTCTCTTTGCCCTCAGCCAGCACCTGTTAGTTGGGGTATTTTACCTGGTGACATGACTCAGACTCTGGCGGTCCTTGGATTGCTATGGTCTTCCATTACTATTGGATGTGGAAGTATGACAGGGCACCGCAGACAATCCCTATTCTTCCATGCTATCACTGTGCAGGAGCAACCCAGTTTACCCCTTGTAATCAGCTCAATCATCCCAGCCTGTAGAGAAACACACTACTTTGCCTGTAGTTTCAATGGTATGAAGAGCTCAAAATGGCCAAGCAGCAGTTTCAACTTCTAACTTCACTGAACCACTGAATTGTTCCTCAATAGATGTACTCCTCCCTTAGGAGCTATAATTTCCTCCTTCCTCCTCTCCTCCTTCCTCCTCCTCCTCCTCCTTCCTTTCTTCTTCTTCTTCTTCTTTTTTTTGAAACAGAGTCTCACATTGTCACCCGGGCTGGAGTGCAACGGTGTGATCTTGGCTCACTATAACCTCTGCCTCCCAGGTTCATGCAATTCTCCTGCCTTAGCCTCCCAAGTAGCTGGGATTACAGGTGCACACCACCACACCCGGCTAAATTTTTGTATCTTTAGTAGAGATGGGGTTTCATTATGTTGTCCAGGCTGTTCTCAAACTCCTGACCTCGTAATCTGCCCTGCCCGCCTTGGCCTCCCAAAGTGCTGGGATTACAAGCGTGAACCACCGCACCCAGCCAGGAGCTATAATCTCTAAACCATCAAAATCCAAAGTTTCAGTGATTGGAAGCAACAGTTTTATGAATGGGTTATTTGTATAATAGAGTCACTTCCACTTCCACCTGGGCATTGCTAGACCCATGTTCTCTGGCAGTGGGAGAAACAGCACTGGTTGGTTGAAAGTACACACTGTATCCTGTAGGACATCACTCCACATTGCACTGTCTCCTGACTGCCACTGTAACAGTCTTCAAGAGGCCATTTCAGTGTTCGATAAGACCAGCTGCTTCTAGATAAGAGAGTACTTTCTTCTAGATAAGAGAGTACACGGTAAGGCCAGAATATCCTATGGGTATAATCACACTGCTGCATTTCTTTTGCAATAATATCAACTCATTGGTCAGAAATAAAATAACCCTTTCATAAAACTGTTGCTTTCTATCACTGAAACTTTGGATTTTGATGGTTTAGAGATTATAGGCCCCCCGCCCCCCCCCCCCGCCCGGGGGGACCAGGCCAGCGGGGACGCGAAAAAAAAAAAAAAAAAAAAAAATAGCTCCTGGCCGGGTGCGGTGGCTCACGCTTGTTGGTATGTGCAATACCAACACTGGAACCAAGGCATTCATAAGTCCATGGATATCGTAGTTAGAGAAGGCAAATTCATACAGAGAATAAGTGAGTACAAACTGCTGCTTCCTCTGTGAATGGAAGGGGTTCAATGGGATTCATCTGCCATGGATAGCCAGTTCCTACGGCGAATTGTGTCATATTAGGAACTGTGCACACTGGGCACTCGGCAGTGGTATTCACTAAATCAGCCTTGATTCGCTAAATCAGAGGAAATCCGTGTTGTTATATCCATCTATAACCTCTAGCTCAATTACCATGGCCCTTTTGTACATAAGCCTATTGAGCAAGCACCAGAGTGGCCGGGGAAAGAGAACGACAGACAAGCTACAGAACAAGGCATCTTGTCTACAGGTTTATTAAGCAATGGTTTCTCTCCACAGTGGGTACATTCTGGGGGCACATGCATAGGACACGAATATCCTCTCATTCTGTGTTCACTGGTAGGGGCCCATCCACGTTCCTTCTCCCACAGAGCCTCTTGTTAGCAGTCTTCCAATCTTCTTCCCATGTTCATGAGCATCCAGCCAAACCATCCGTCCCATGCATATGCACAGATTTGTATTCCTGGACTTCTGTCTCTATCTTGGTGAGGCAGACAAGCAGACACACTGCTTGCAATTCTGTTCACTGTGAGGATTTGCCTTCTGCAATGTCTTTCAGGGCATTCCTGTAGCGCTGCAACCATCCACTTCCAGGTGGCGCCAGGCCTGAGTTTTTTCTTCCTCCATCAACTAATTATAGAGAATTTGCCATGAGGCCTCTGGTGTTGACTGAGGAAGAGGCAGTAATGCGGTGGAATAGATGCCATTGTCTGAGCTATATCACTTTCACTTGATGATAGAATGTTGCTGTATATGTTTAGCTTTATGGCTTGATGGATCAGATGATAGCCAGTTCATGATGGGGACAGCAGGTTGTATAGTCACCTGGTGTCTCACAGTCAGGTGTGCAGTCTCTACCAGGGCCCAGTAGAAAGCCAGATATTATATCTCGACCTGGCATGGTGGCTCATGCCTGTAGTCCCAGCACTTTGGGAGACCAAGGAGAATGGATCACCAGAGGTCAGGAGTTCGAGACCAGCCTGGCCAACATAGTAAAACACCATCGCTATTAAAAATACAAAAATTAGCCAGGCATGGTGATGCATGCCTATAATCCCAGGAGGCTGAGGCAGGAGAACTGCTGGAACCTGGAAGGCAGAGGTTGTGGTGAGCCGAGATCGCGCCATTGCACTCTAGCCTAGGCAACAAGAGTGGAACTCTGTCTCAAAAAAAAAAAAAAGAGAGAGAGAGAAAGTTCAGATATCTTGGGGAGGTTGAGGCAGGAGGATCGCTTGAGCCCAGGAGTTCAAATCCAGCCTGGGCAACAAAGTGAGACCGCATCACTAAAACCTTTAAAAGGGGTGGAGGGAATTCAGTTATCTCCCATTGACAAGCTCGGTGGTACAGACTGGCCAGTGTCTCTGTTCACTGCCTTCATTCTTTCCATCTGTTACTTCACGTTCCAGTGCATTGTCTTCATCTGCATGGTGAAGACTTTGTCATGAGAAGCCTGGGTTTATGTGATAGGACAGAAGGGGAAGGAGGAATACATGCCCAATAGTTTAAGACCTAGACTGGAAAAAACAATATTTCACTTCTGCTCACAGTCCACCTGTAAGAATGGAGGGGCACACCTGCTGCAAAGGAGGCTGGGAAATGTAGTCTCTGGTTGGGTAGCCTATTGCTAAGGAAGAAGAGAACAGATTTTGGTGTACGGCCAGCAGCCTCTGGCTTAAGGAATAACTGTGAATGAGAAGAGGATCAGGTAGACTGCTGGAGAAAAAGGCAGACTCTGGCCAGGCTTGGTGGCTCACACCTGTAATCACAGCACTTTGGGAGGCCAAGGTGGGTGAATCACCTGAGGTCAGGAGTTTGAGACCAGCCTGGCCAACATGGTAAAACCTGTCTCTTTTAAAAATACAAAAGTTAGCAGGCATGGTGGTGCACGCCTGTAATTCCAGCTACTAGGGGGAGACTAAAGCAGAAGAATTGCTTGAACTGGGAGGCAGAGGTTACAGTGAGCCAAGATCGTGACACTGCATGCCAGCCTGGACAACAGAGTGAGACTCTGAGAGAGAGAGAGAGAGAGAGAGAGAGAGAGAAGAAAGAAGGAAGGAAGGAAGCAAGCAAGGAAGGAAGGAAAGAAGGAAGGAGGGAGGGAAGGAAGGAGGGAGGGAGGGAGAGGAAGGAAGGAAGGAAGGAGGGAGGGAGGGAGGAAGGGAAGGCTGGTGTGTGGTGGTGAGATCATAGCTCACTGCAGCCTCAAACTCCTGGGCTCAAGTGATCCACCCACCTCAGCCTCCTGAGTTGCTGGAACTACAGGTGTGCACCACCATGACTGGCTCCTGGTCCCATTCTGTCTTTCAGAACATCATGGAGAAAATCTAGAGTGGGAGACAGGAAGTGTCAACACACAAGCATTTACTCAGAAATCCGTCAGCTGCCTAGCCTTTTGAGTTGCCATTGGGGGCTTCAGAAATGAAGAGGATGGGGCTATCAGAGTTCAGTAGTCAGGAAGACCGACAACATTGCCAGGACTGTGGTAGTGGGCATCCCCAAAATTTAGACTGTTAAGAAGGTCTCCATCATTGCAGAAGGATTCCTGCGGGGGAGGACAGTAAGGGATTCTAAAGGGCATATTTTCTTTAGCTCATTGGTTCCTCATTGCCAAAGTCACAGACTTGATTGCTCAGATCACATCAGCATAGCTCCAAAAACCTGTTTGGTTTCTTTCTAGCAACCTACATTACCTAAAGGCCTTAGTTTTCTCACCTCTGAAATGGAGCTGACAATAATAGCTTCCATTCATTGACTACTAACTATGCACTCTGAAATTTACATAAATTATTTCTAACCCTGAGAAGTGTAGTTTTCATGTTTCATGGATGAGAAAACTGAGGCTTAGAGAGTTCAAGTACTCAAGGTAAAAGCAGTAGCTTAGACTATTCATGTTCCCCAACTGGATTATACATCCTGGCCTTTGACATGAAATTTTGCAAGACCTCTCCTGTTGGTAGAGTTCATTCCCTGCTCCACTGATGGGGCAATTGTTCATGTGAACTTCTTGGGCCCATAGAATGTTAGACGAAGGATGTGACAGGAGCAGAGGCTTTATTTATTTATTTATTGAGACAGAGTTTTGCTCTTGTTGCCCAGGCTGGAGTGCAGTGGCACGATCTTGGCTCACTGCAGCCTCAGCCTCCTGGGTTCAAGCGATTCTCCTACCAAGTAGCTGAGATTACAGGCGCACGACACCACACCCAGTTAATTTTTTGTATTTTTAGTAGAGACGGGGTTTCACCAGTGTTGGTTCAAGACAGGGTGGTCTCGAACTCCTGGCCTCAAGTGATCTGCCCACCTTGGCCTCCCAAAGTGCTGGGATTACAGGCATGAGCCAGCGCACCCAGCCAAGCAGAGGCTTTAAATGTGCTGTATGGTTTGGCCAAGGCTTGGGTGCCCCAGTGGCCATCATGAGAAGAGCATGCCCCATGTAGTTGCTGCCCTTTAAGTCTGAACACCAGAATGAAACAAGTGGAACAGCAGAGCCAAGCTTGTGGCCTGGAGCCAAGCACAGCCGACAGGCAGCCTGATGCAGAACTACCCAGCTGAAGACAGTCCATACCAGCAGAGCTGCAATTGATCAGTGAGCATTTGTAAGCCCATGAATTTGGGGGTGGCTTGTTACAAAGCATTACTGTAACCCAGTTATTAAAATTAGCTGGGCATGGTGGCGCATGCCTGTAATCACAATGGGTTCAGCTTACCCACCACCTAGACAAAGCCAATTTATCAAGACAGAGGAATTAAATTGAGAAAGAGTAATTCATGCACAGCCAGCTGTGCAGGAGACCAAAGTTTTATTATTACTCAAATCAGTCGCTCAAGCTCAAATAAGTCTCTCCAAGCATTCAGGGACTGAAGTTTTTAAAAATAATTTGGGCCGAGTACAGTGACTCACACCTGTAATCTCAGCACTTTGGGAGGCCGAGGCAGGCAGATCACGAGCTCAGAAGACTTAGGCCATCTTGGCCAACATGGTGAAACCTGGTCTCTACTAAAAATACAAAAACCAGCTGGGTATGGTGGTGTGTGCCTGTAGTCCCAGTTACTTGTGAGGCTAAAAGCAGGAGAATCGCTTGAACCCGGGAGGTGGAGGTTGCAGTGAGCTGAGATCCCACCACTGTACTCCAGCCTGGCGACAGAGGGAGACCCCATCTCAAAAATAATAATAATAATAATTGGCTTGCCAGGCACAGTGGCTCACGCCTGTAATCCTAGCCCTTTGGGAGGCCGAGGTGGATGGATCACCTGAGGTCAGGAGTTTAGACCAGCCTGGCCATCATGGTGAAACCCCATCACTACTAAAAATACAAAAAACTGCCCGGGCACGGTGGCTCACATGGGAGGCCAAGGCGGGCAGATCACAAAGTCAGGAGTTTGAGACCAGCCCGGCCAACATAGTGAAACCCTGTCTCTATTAAAAAAAAAAAGGGAAAAAAAAAAAAAAAAAAAAAAAAAAAAAAAAAAAAAAAAAAAAAAAAAAAAAATTAGCTGGGTGTGGTGGCATATGCCTGTAATCCCAGCTACATGGGAGGCTGAGACAAGAGAATCGCTTGAACCCAGGAGGCAGAGGTTGCAGTGGGTGACAGAGCGAGACTCCATCTCAAAAAAATAAAATAAAAAATAAATAAGAAAAATAAAAATAATTTGGCAGGCAGGGGCTTGGGAAGTGGGGGAGTGCTGATTGTCTCAGGTTAAAGATGGAATCGTAGGGGACTGAAGTAAGGTTTTCTTGCTATCTTTTGTTCCTGGGTGGGAGAGCAGAACTAGCTGGGCCAGATTACCTGTCTGGGGGATGTCAGCTGATCCACTCAGTGCAGAATGTCTCAAGCACTGATCTTAGGTTTTACAACAGTGTTGTAGCTAGGAGCAATTTGGGGAGGCTCAGACTCTTGGAGACAAAGGCTGCATGACTCCTAAACTGTAATTTCTAATCCTGTAGTGAATGTGTTAGTCCTGCAAAGGCGGACTGGTCCCCCAGGCAAGAAGACAGTCTTTTCAGGAAAGGGCTATTATCGATTTTGTTTCAGAGTCAAACCATGAACTGAATTCCTTCCCAAAGTTAGTTTGGCCTATGCCCAAGAATGAACAAGGACAGCTTAAAGGTTAAAAGCAAGATGGAGTCAGTTAGGTCTGATTTCTTTCACTGTCATAATTTCCTGTTATAATTTTGCAAAGGCGGTTTTATTATTACAGCAATCTCTGACTCATACAACAGCAGAGCTAGGATATGAAGCATCAGATGTGTTAGGAGCCAAAGCCTTTGCTATTTTCTCTATAGTCTAGGTTGTTGGTAACTACAGGTGAGATAATACAGTAAAAATGTCAGACACTAGGCCGGGCGAGGTGGCTCAAGCCTGTAATCCCAGCACTTTGGGAGGCCGAGGTGGGTGGATCACCTGAGGTCAGGAGTTCAAGACCAGCCTGGCCATCATGGTGAAACCCCATCTTTATTTCAAAAAAAAAAAAAAAAAAAAGTCAGACAGTAAATTAAAAAATCTAGAACAAATGCTAGTTATTAATATTATTCATTGTTGCTTTCTTATTATATTGATTATACTAAGTCATTTCAGGGCTGTTGGGGATATTTAGGAGCTATAGTGCCCAGGCTTCTGAGAGAGACATCCTTACGCAAAACTATAATATTATGTAGCCCCCATAGGTGCCTGACATTTTAAAGCTTACATTTTCCAACCTGTGACTTCATTAAGACAATTGAAGACTAGTGCAGCAGAAAGTATTATCCTCACTTCGTAGTTGAGTAACCAGCTCAGAAAAACGAAGTGATTGGCCCAAGATCGCACAGCTGGGGAGCTGATCGGCAGAATTGGAACACAGTCCGCTTGGCTCCAGGTCAAGTGCTTCTAATAACTCCAGATGAGAGTCCACTTTGTCCCCATCCATTCATCCCACAGCACTCCCCAGCAGCACAGCGGGGTTCTGGCAGATGCAGCATGATCAGGAAATGCAGGCAGAAGGCAGGAAGGGATGAGAGGAGTGGAGGGTGGGAAATTAGCTACAGCAGCTTCTTAGGGCAGGGCCCCAGTAACTTTTTTTTTTTTGAGATGCAGTCTCACTCTGTCACCCAGACTACACTGCAGTGGCGTCACCTTGGCTCACGGCAACCTCCACCTCCTGGGTGCAAGCAATTCTCTTGCCTTAGCCTCCCGAGTAGCTGGGATTATAGGTTCACACCACCACACCTGGCTACTTTTTGTATTTTTAGTAGACGGGGTTTCATCATATTGGCCAGGCTGGTCTCAAACTCCTGACCTCAACTGATCCGCCCACCTCGGCCTCCCAAAGTACTGGGATTACAGGCGTGAGCCATTGCACCCGGCCTGCTACTAGGTCACCATATAAACAGATGGTACCAACTTACCTCTCTTCTCCTAAGGTAAAACTCCCCAGAGACTATATTCAAGGTTTCTGGGACAGTTTCTAAAGGTGTTTAAACTGTAAAGGGTTTCTCCTAACAGAACCTACCTTCTTGACAGCTATCAAAAATGTTTTAATTTTGGAGACTTTGAGAGGCTAAGGCGGGTGGATCACCTGAGGTCATGAGTTTGAGACCAGCCTGGCCAACATGGTGAAACCCCGTCTCTACTAAAAATACAAAAGTTAGCCAGGCGTGGTGACGCACACCTGTAATCCCAGCTACTCGGGAGGCTGAGGAACGAGAATCACTTGAACAAGGAGGCAGAGGTTGCAGTGAGCTGAGATTGTGCCACTGTGCTCCAGCCTGGGTGACAGAGCGAGACTCTGTCTCAAAAAATTAAATAAATAAATATTTAAAATAAATAAATACATACATACATAAAAGACCTCTGCAGTTTATTCCTCTGGGAATTAGGTCCAGCTCCCCCATGTCCAGTAAACCCATGTGAACGTGTGCAACCAGGCCTGGCCTACATTTTTGCGTTGATGTAGAGAGAAAGGAGGCAGGGCTGCAACAAAGTACGCCCAGAGGTCTGCTCCCCCATCACTCACCAGGAAACCAGCTGCCACCTCAGCTCTGAGTGGGAGTTTCTTTTCATGTTGTTTCCAAAAATAAAAGCCACAGTCAGCTTGGGAAGAACTTTTCATCAAGCAGAACAGAGAAACCGAGTAGAAAAGATTCAGAGTTGGTGAGATTATCCAGTCCACCCCCCATCATTTATTACAGGAGGAAATTGAAACCCAGAGATGTCGAGTGACTAGTTCAAGGTCACACCGAAGAGTGGAAAAACCAGCAGCAGAACTCAGCTCAAACCCAGCTCGAAGCCAGGTGCTCCAACTTCCAGCTGAGCGTCTTAGTCCTCTTCTTCTATAGCAGAAGACCACAGACTGGGTAACTTATAAAGAACAGTGACTTATTTCTTACAGTTCTGGAGGCTGGGAAGTGCAAGATCAAGGGACTGGCATCTGGCAAGGGCCTTCTTGCCACATCATCCTATAGTGGAAGGCAAAGGGCTAAAGGTTTTAGGGGCTAGGGGGACAAACTCATCCTTTATAACAATGCTCCTCTCAAGGTAACAAACCCACTCCCAGAATAATGGCATTAATCCTGATTAATCCTCATAACATGATTACCTCTTAATGGTCCCACCTCTCAATGCTGTTGCACTGGGGATTAAGTTTCCAGGACGCGAACTTTGGAAAATACACTTAAACCACAGCACTGCGTGCTCTTTATGTTATAGCAGGGAGTATCTATGATCTCCACTCACAGTCCTTTAAGACTGCCTTTCTTCCTATCTCGGTTGCTTTTTAAAATGACAGAAAAGTGAGGCTTCTTGAAAAATGGATGTCTGCACAAAAATCATAGTAACATATCTATGTGCCTTTGTGTGTGCTGTCCCCACTGCCTTGGATTCCCTTCTCTGCCTAACTGCTTGAACTCCTCCTCATCCATCAAAACCCCAAAGAATTGCTGCCTTCTGTGAAAATATTCCCTAGCTCTCCAGGGGCGCTGGCTGTTCCCCGCTCTATGTTCTTGGCCCTGACCTTGCCCCAGCACTCAGAACACCTTATGGTGGAACTGGGTCTTCTCCAGGAGAGTGAAAACTCTTCAAAGGCAGAGATGTACCAAATTCACCAGCACACAGCTTAAGCTACCAAAAGATGGACTTTGAACCACAGTCTCCGTGAGGGAGGGAATTGATCATTCCACCCCAGCTCCCAGCTCACAGTGTGAGCCCAAGGAGGGTTAGTTCTTACCGAAGGAATCTGAACAGGGACGTTCTACAACAGGAGCCACGTTCTAATCCTGGAGCCACGGAGCTTTCGACAGACACTTTCTGGACGTGCCAAGCAGGTCAGGCTGACAAACGAGTGGGCACTAAAAGGCACAAGAAGCTCTCACATGTGTATAGGCCTCCAGGGCTACAAAGCACTTGCAAAGGTGACCTCATCTGAGTCAACTCTGAAAGTGCTCTTCAGTGCTGCTTCCGTGAGGCCTACTTTACCTTCTGCCAAGGGACGCCTGCTCCCAAGTCTGGCTGACCCTGCCCTCAGGACTGTAAGACACGAAGGGGCATGGAGGGAAGGAGTAAGTCAAGCTAAAAATACATGACTGAACACGCATTTATATTACAAGATTTAGGGGGAAAAATAGGAGCAACTCCAGCCGTAAAGTAACCTGTATATGACAAGTTAAATTGAGAAAGAATTATCTACTTTCACAAAGTGGGCTGAGGTTTACTGGGCTCTGCACTTCCTTAAGAGCATTAGAAAAGAACACACAAAACACCGAAGTGTGGGATTTCATTATCTCCAGTTTACTTTAATTTGCTTGTTTACACGCATGATCTGTGTATATATAACAGCGGCAAGGGCCATTCTCTAAATACAATCTGGTACCCAGACTATGACAGATGCACGTGGAAAATGAGGCGTCGGAGAACCGATCTCAACACAGGCAGGATAAGCATGGCAGTATTCTACGATCACAGGTGCTCCCAGAGCCTCTTGTTCAGCAACTGGGGGGTGACAGACACTTTTCAACACAATACAGGACAATTTTAACAAAAGACCCAGACTCCAAATGGCACCCAGAATATATTCATTTCTCTGCCTTCTCTAAAGGAGGTGGAAAGTTCTAAAGGCTTACTCAAGAGAAAGGAGGCAGGAAGGCTATCACCTGCTAAGCAGATGCTGGGCACTTTACAGGCACCATTTCCCTTCAACATCTCCACTTTACAGGTGATGAAAACGAGGTTTGCCATGATCACACAGCCAATAAGAGTGTTGCCAAGATATGAACCCACATCTCACGTTTGCTTGAGCCCAAATCCTTTCTCTTATGTCAGTCATGCTGTCTCACACAGGAATAGAAAGCATGCTCCCAAGGAAGAGGGAAAGGTGCTCAGCATGGACAAGTGGCGGAAGCCTCATCGATACAGAAGGTTCTGCAACTGACACTTCCACAGAGTTAATTTAGTGCTGAGCCCGAATCAGATCCACATGAGATAAATATCTGGAGATTTAAGTGTCACAAAGGAACTTCTGGAGTCACCTTTGCCTATCTCCTTTTGGTGCTGAACATGACACTTAGAACAGCTTTTTGGTTTTTTTGTTGTTTTTTTTTGTTTTGAGATGGAGTCTCACTCTGTCACTCAGGCTGGAGTGTAGTGGCATGATCTTGATGATCTTGGCTCACTGCAACCTCTGTGCTCGCGGGTTCAAGTGATTCTCCTGCCTCAGCCTCCCACGTAGCTGGGACTACAGGTATGCACCACCAGACCCAGCTAATTTTTGTATTTTTAGTAGAGACGGGGTTTCACCATGTTGGCCAGGCTGGCCAGGCCTCAAGTGATCCTCCCACCTTGGCCTCCCAAAGTGCTGGGATTACAGGTGTGAGCCACCGTGCCTGGCCTAGGAGAGCTTTCAATCCCTTCAACAAGCCCCTGCCATCTACTCCATAGCCACTCCCACCACTGGCTTATGGATGTAAGCAACAGAGGGCCACATCGTGCCAATGCCTCCAAAGCACCACGGCACCACCTCCCATATCTCGCCTGTGTTCCTGCCCCTTTTGGGTGCAACGTGTCATGACACATTGTGATCAATAAAGTTAACCTGCAACTTGATGGGATATGAAATATTTAAAATATATCTTCATATAAAAAATTTTTACATCGAAGATTCACCCTCAGCCACCTAAGCGTGAGTGAAGCCAGTCAGGTGTAGTGCTTCTCAGTTATTGCTTCTATCAGGCTTAACTGGAGAGAGGGGCAGCAAGGCAGCTTGAAGGGTGATTACCCCAACAGCAAGGGGCTCGGTTTGAAAGGCTAGTCTGGGAGAGAACAGGGGACATCTTATTACAGGGCATGGAACTGTGCCTTTGTGGAGGCGACAGGATTTCTAACCCTTCCCAGCACGGTCACAGCAAAGGCCACAAAATGACAAAGCTGGAAACCGAGAAGTGCTGCAAAGGGGAAAGAAAAAGTAAACTGATTTCAACGCCAGCTGAACAGGCCCCGGGATGATTTCGTTTGGTCGGTGATGCAAATTAACGGGAGGGAGGGGCCACGGTCACGCCACCTTTTAATAAGGGTGATTTTGCAAACAGGTTGGCTTCTTGCCATCTGAGGGGAGGCATTTTACTTCACGTCTGAATTAGCATAATCTTGTCCAAAAGGTGCAGATGCCCTGGGCCACCGCAGAGTGATCAACACACTCAGCACGTGATCCCACAGCAAACTGTTGAGTCTGCCACTGATACGTGGTCAGGGAAGCTTCAGTGCAAGCATGCATTCTGCAAAGTCACCCTGACTCACCTTAAAATCAGCAGGCTGTTACTAAAATGCCTGCCTTCTGGTTTTTATTATTGTATTTATTTATTTTTATTATAGAAACGGCGGGGGGGGAATCTCACTATGTTGCTCAGGCTGGTCTCGAACTCCTGGGCTCCAGTAATCCTCCCACAGCGGCCTCCCAAAGTGCCGGGATTATAGGTGTGAGTCACTACACCTGGCCCAGCTTTCACTGTTAACAGAGAAAACAGCCCCGTGGGGGTGGAATTTACGACTATCAGCCCAGAGTTTGGTTTATAACAAGTAAATTAGTGTTCTAAGCCAACCAGCCAACCCTCAAAACAATCTACGTATGCCAGAGCGCAGCACTGGACTTGTGAGTTATTTTCAGGAGTTTTACCAACACAGAACAAATGCCATAGTTCTTATCAAAAACTGTAAAGGATTCACTCAAAATAGAACAGAAAAAAAAGGTAATCTTGTTGCTCCAAAAAACCAGCATATAGTAATAGAAAACACGGACAGAAAATGATCGTCGTCCATTACACACGAATTCATCCAATACTCGGTCGGGGAGGCACTGCATGTTAAAGGGCCTGTTTCAGTGGCTAATCACAAGCCAGCTGCAATATTTAAACATTTCATGGATGAAACGAATACGATAACCAGAGAGTGTCCTTCAGGCGTCAGGGTGTTTTATAAAGAACGCTGCCTGAAACAGATGCCC
This sequence comes from Ateles fusciceps, assembly GCA_036589455.1. NCBI lineage: Eukaryota > Metazoa > Chordata > Mammalia > Primates > Atelidae > Ateles > Ateles fusciceps. The sequence goes on from JAZHEH010000847.1 coordinate 523,225, forward strand.
ATGCGAAATTGACCAGTGGGAAATACTGGGTTTTTTATTTGTTTTTGGAGATAGAGTCTTGCTCTGTCGCCCAGGCTGGAGTGCAGTGGTGCAATCCTGGCTCACTGCAACCTCCGCCTCCCAGGTTCAAGTAATTCTCCTGCCTCAGCCTCCTGAGTAGCTGGGATTACAGGCACCTGTCACCACGCCCAGCTAATTTTTGTATTTTTAGTAGAGACGAGGTTTCGCCATGTTGGCCAGGCTGGTCGCCAACTCCTGACCTCAGGTGATCCACTTGCCTCAGCCTCCCAAAGTGCTGGGATTACAGGTGTGAGCCACTGTGCCTGGCCAGAAATACTGTAAAGTAACAGCAGTAAGAGCCATTAAAATCTAAAGACAACTAGAACCTGGGAGAAGGCAGCAAAGGAGCCCCAAGGCTCTGGCCTCCCCTTTAGCCACACCATAGAGGCTTTCCTGATTCTGCCCTTTTGCTGAGCCTTAGCTCTGCACCCTAGGGACAAAAGGAGTGTTCCAGACAAAGGTCAAGCCTTGCCAAGGACAAAAAGTGCCTAACTGGGAATGGTGGTGCTTGCGACACTGGGATGTTGTCAAGAATAGTCTGAGGACTAAACTCACTCCCCAGACTTCAGCACCACCCACCACAACTACCTGGTACACTTTCCCTCTGAAGTAGGATCAATAATTTAGCCAAATAACTAAGCAAAATTTAAAAAAATAGATTCGTCATGGTCCTCTGTCCCCCCCTTTTGTTACTCTTTTACTTCTTGTAACTGTCTTGCTTCAAATTCAAACCACAGCTCTGGGGAGGAAGTCCTGGGGAAAAGGCTTTCAGATACCAATACCCATATGTCCCGTACCAGCCCAGCAAACCGAACAAGGTGCCGAACACCTTCTGGGACAAGTTGTGGAAATAAACAGCTGTGCACAGAAACATCAACACCCAGATGAAAGTCAGAATGCCCAGGGCCACCACCAGGGTGGTGATGGCGGCGTGGAGGCAGTGGCTTCGGTCTGTCTTCACCTCATGCATCACAGACAACTCTTCCACGATCATGAGGGCGCAGAAGGTCAGCAGGAATGAGTGACCTGAGATGTCAAAGCCATGCCAAAAGCCCCTTCCCGGTGGCACTGCTGCTTGCTCTGGTGCTCCTCCTGACCCCCTCTAGGGCCGGGGACTGGTAGCAGGTACCCGTGTAGTGTTCGATGTTGGAGAAGATGGAGGTGCAGACGTACCAGATGGCCGTGCCCACAAGCAGGGTGCTCAGCCGCCGCAGGACCAGGCCAGCCTTGCCGGTCAGGTGGTAGTTGGTGAGGGCAATGAAAGGCAGGAGGAGACAGAACGTCCAAGCCCAGGCCATTTTGACAAAATACCTGACAGAGGAGGAAAGAGGAAGTGAAGAGAGGGAACACGGCGGAGAGGACACCATGTCAGGACTCAGGTCTCTAGACTGCCAAGGGAAGGAAAATGAGAAAACTGATCAAAGCTACAGATCACAGCAACTATCATGTGTTAAATACTTACCAGACGCTTCACTTACTAAGCACTTTTTTTTTTGAGATGGAGTCTTGCTCTGTCGCCCAGGCCAGAGTGCAATGGCGCAATCTCGGCTCACTGCAACCTCTACCTCCTGGGTTCAAGCAATTCTCTACCTCAGCCTCCTGCATAGCTGGGATTACAGGCACGGCCACCACACTCAGCTAATTTTTGTATTTTTAGTAGACACAGGGTTTCACTATCTTGGCCAGGCTGGTCTTGAACTCCTGACCTTGTGATCCACCTGCCTCAGCCTCCCAAAGTGCTGGGATTACAAGCATGAGCCACTGCGCCCGGCCTCTAAATACTTTATTTTAATTTCAATTTTTATTTTTTTGAGACAGAGTCTCGCTCTGTCACCCACACTGGAGTGCAGTGGCGCAATCTTGGCTCACTGCAACCTCTACCTCCTGGGTTCAAGCGATTCTCCTCCGAGTAGCTGGGATTACAGGTGCACATCACCACACCTGGCTAATCTGTGTATTTTTAGTAGAGATGGGGTTTCACCATTATGGCCAGGCTGGTCTCAAACTCCTGGCCTCAACTGATCCTCAGCCGCCTCAGTCTCCCAAAGTGCTGGGATTACAGGCGTGAGCCACTATGCCCAAACCACCCCCCCAACCCCTGTGTAAGTACTTTAAATGTATTAACCAGTTAATTTGTAAACGACACTATGAGGTAAGTACTGTTATTATCCGCATTTAACAGAAAAGAAAACTAAGACACAGGGAAGTGCCAAACCCAAAGTGGAGGAGTCGGCATTCAAATCCAGGACCTGTGGTCTTAAGCACTATGTTATTTACTTAGGAAAATAATAATAATTGAGCATCTACCAAATGCCAGGAGCTTTCACACACACTCACTTTCCCACAGAGCACTCACATTTACCCTGGGAAGAAGGTACCACTGTTCCATTGTATAGACAAGAAATCTAAGGCTCAGAAAACTTTAGTACCTTGCCAAGGTCACACTCATATAACCGGCAAGCACAGATTCAACGATGGTTTGGACAGCCCCAAAGTCCACGCTATTTCTCCCATACCATGTGTTTTTTGTTTTTCTTTTTTCTTTTCTTTTTTTTTTTTTTTTTGAGACAGGGTCTCACTCTGTCACCCAGGCTTACGTGCAGTGGCACAATCATACCTCACTGCAGCCTCAAACTCCTGGGCTCAAGTAATCCTCCCACCTCAGCCTCACAAATAGATGGGACTATAGGTGTGTGCCAATGTGCCTGGCTAATTTTTGTGTGTGTGTGTGTGTGCACGCACGCGTGCGCGTGCAGAGATGGGGCCTTGCTATGTTGCCCAGGCTGGTCTTGAACTCCAAACCTCAAGCAATTATCCTGCCTCAGCCTCCCAAAGTGCTGGGATTACAGGTATGAACCACGACACCCAGCCTGGTTCTTTCCCAATAGCACAGTCTTGCAACAATGAGCTTTACTTTAAGCCAAAGACCCGGGTTCAAATCTTGACTCTGACTTATTATACCTCCTACCTCTCCAGCCCTCAGTTTCTTCAGCTATGAAACAGAGCTGGGGGACCAAATGATTTTTTTATTTTTGAGAGGGAGTTTCACTCTTGTCACCCAGGCTGGAGTGCAATGGCACAATCTCGGCTCACTGCAACCTCCGCCTCCTAGGTTAAAGCGATTCTCCTGCCTCAGCCTCCCAGGTAGCCGGGATTATAGGTACCTACCACCACACCCGGCCAATTTTTGTATTTTTATTTCTTTATTTTGAGATGGAGTCTCACTCTGTCGCCCAGGCTGGAGTGCAGTGGCACGATCTCAGCTTATTGCAGCCCCCACCTCCCAGGTTCAAGCAATTCTCCTGCCTCAGCCTCCCGAGTGGCTGGGATTACAGGCATGCAAAACCATGCCCAGCTAATTTTTGTATTTTTAGTAGAGATGGGGTTTCTCCATGTTGGCCAGTCTTGAACTCCTGACCTCAGGTGATCCGCCCACCTCGGCCTCCCAAAGTGCTTTGATTACAGGTATGAGCCACTACGCCTGGCATGGCTCTTCTTAATGGCAGAAACAGTCCTGCAACAAAGTTTTACTTTAAGCCAAAAGACCCGGGTTCAAAGCTTGACTCTGACTTAACTTACTATACCTCCAACCTCTCCAGACCTCAGTTTCTTCAGCTATTAAACAGAGCTGGGAGGACCAAATGATTTTTAAGGTCCCTTCTAGATTTAGATTCACTAGTTCCCTCTCATTAATCAGCACTGAGGCTTGGAACAAAACTCCAGGATCCATGGCTACCCCCAAAACAGCAGGGGTGTGTTGTCAGCCAGGCCACTTGGCTCCCACCTCACCTAGGCCAGAGGAAGCAGCAGCTGCCTTGTCCGCCTCCCCTGTGCTCACGAAGCGTGCTGACCTAAACGCAGGACAGAGACTTAGGGCCACTACCACCCTCATGACCTATTCTTAGCCCAGCCTCTCAGGGTGGGTGAAGAAGGACGGTGGGCCAAGGACAGAAGGACTCTTTTCTAGGTTCCAATGGCTTCTAGGGCACCACCCCAGGGCCTGTCACTAAAATGTTCACTGGGACTGATAAGGAAGATCTCGCCAGAGCCAAGACCTGTCAGGCATTTGAGGGAGCTGCCTGTGAGAGAAACCAGGGTTTTAAGCAGATAACCAAAGTTGGGCTGACTTTCAGGACACGCCGGAGACACTTATTCTGGAAGACACTTAGGCTCACATCAAGGGAGCAGTTTTATCTTTCAGAGTTTCCCTTTATGTCTGGAACAGTTTTTGTGCAATAAACTTACTGGCCGGGAGTTTTGAAAAAGAAGGCAAGCAAGCAAAGGAGTGGATGGGTGGAGATAAGGCGCTGTCTCAAAGCGCCCGGCTGGGATTGCTTTTCTGGGCCACTGCCATGCATTCTGAGTGGCGGAGATAATCCAAGGAGATCCAGGGGAAAGGGCACAGACTAGGGGGTTCCACTCCTCTGTGAGTATCTCGGAGCGGGGGCTCTGTCACAGGCTAGGGCGAAGCTCTTCCACAGGTGGTGATGGGATTCTGTCACACGCCGCGGGGATCTGATTTGGCGCAAGGTGGGGTCTGTGAGGGGTCTGACACAGGCAGGCAGGACAGTGAGGTGGCATCTCCCAAACAGGTCAGGGGCCAGCTCCTAACTCCAAGGGAAGGCGGGGGAATGGCAACATGGGCTGGTTCATCCCCACCCCACTGCACACCCTACACACAGAGACACACACGACCCCGCTCGCCACCGCCTGCCCAGTCAAGCTCAGGCTGCCCAACGTTGGGTCTGCAAACACGAACTGCTAGTGACACCCGCTACCCCGGGACCCCCAGGCGCGACAAGCATGCAGATGCTGCTGTCACGGCTGAGAGGAGAACCTCCCCCTCCAATGACTCGTCCACCACGGCAGGTAGCCCCGGCTTCTCTGCGCGAGGCGACAGCGGGCCGGCTCTGGCTGGGACAGCAGAAGACCGGGGTGCACTCACATGTTGAGGACGTTGCGCTTGTTGCTGAGGTAGCTCTCGGGCAGCGGGGACAACTCCTTGAGGAGGGAGCCCGCCAGCATGGAGGCCACCAGCGCCCAGGGCAGATAGCGCCGCACGGCCGCCCGCACCAGCGTCCCCCGGAGGAACCACGCGCAGCGCTCCAGATGCTCCATGCCCGATCTTGTCGGCCACCGTCCGCCTCCTTGTGCCGTCTCGGCCACCGTATTGCCCTTTGCTCGGACCAGCGCCTCCGCCTCCCTTCGAACGCATGTGCGCCGCCCGCGAGTCCCACCCCTTGCGACGTGCTTGGGCTCCGGAGCCCGCGCGCTCCCCCCTCGTGGCCACTGGCTGCCTCTGCAGCGTTCCGGTCCCCGAACTCCTGGCTCCTCTCTGCGCTCTCCTGGCTGTCCCCGCGCAGCCAAGCCACACGCTGGAGTCCTGCAGGTTCCAGTAAGCCTCTGTGTCTTGTTCTGGTCTGGGAAAAAGCGCTTGTGAAAGTATTTGCTGGAGGCTGGAAGAGGATAAATGTAGCCCTGGAGATTTGGAACAGTCGTCACAGCATCATTAAGTCTTTCTTGGAGCAAAATCTTTGGGCAAAGAGTTTTTAAATTTGACCCTGAAAGTACAGGCAAGAAAAGCAAAAACAGACAAAGGGGATTACATAAAAATGAAAACCAGTCCAGGTGCGGTGGCTCACGCCTGTAATTCCAGAACTTTGGGAGGCCAAGGCAGGCGGATCACCTGGAGTCAGGAGTTGGAGACCAGACAGGCCAATATGATGAAACTCTGTCTCTACTAAAAATACAAAAATTAGCCAGGCGTGGTGGCGGGCACCTGTAATCCTAGCTACTGAGGAGGCTGAGGCAGGAAAATCACTTGAATCCGGAAGGCAGAGGTTGCAGTGAGCTGAGATCCCCCCTGCACTCCAGCCTGGGCGACAGAGCAAGACTCCATCTAAAAAAAAAAAAAAAAAAAAAAAGAAAATACAGAAGATAAGTGTTGGTGAGGATGTGAAGAAAAGACAGTGCTTGTACACTGTTGGGAATATAAATTAGCACCGCCGTTATAGAAAACTGTACCGAGGTTCCTCAAAAAACTAAAAACGGGATTACCATATGATCCAGCAATTCCACAAAAGCTGAAATCAGTATGCCAAATAGATGTGTGCACTCCCAAGTACATTGCAGCACTATTCACAGCAGCCAAGTTACAGAATCAGCCCAAGCGTCCGTCGCTGAGTGGATGGATGGATAAAGAAAATGTAGTATATACACCCGCTGAAATACTATTCAGCCTTTAAAAAAGAAATAAATTCTGTCATTTGTGGCAATGCGGATGGAATTGGAGAACATTATACACAGTGGAATAATGTATAGGGACACAAAGACAAATCCCATGTGGACAAAGGCAATACTTACACGTAGAATCTAAAACAATCAAACACATAGAAGCAAAGAACAGAATGGTGGTTACCAAAGGCTAAGGGGTGAAGTGGGAATGGGGGAGATGATGGTAATAGGGCCAAAGCCTTAGACAGGAGGAATAAGTTTTGTTTTGTTTCGTTTTGTTTGAGGGCTATTGCATGGCATGGTGAATGTAGTGCATTGTAGTGTACTATGCTTTGCTTTTTTTTTTTTTGAGACAGTCTCACTCTGTTGCCAGGCGGAGTGCAGTGGCGCGATCTTGGCTCGCTGCAACCTCCACCTCCTGAATTCAAGTGATTCTCCTGCTTCAGCATCCCGAGTAGCTAGGATTGCAAGCGCCCACCACCATGCCCGGCTAATTTTTGTATTTTTAGTAGACGGGGTTTCACCATATTAGCCAGGCTCCTGACCTCGTGATTACTGGGGTGCACTCATGTGTTGAGGACGTTGTGCTTGTTGCTGAGGTAGCTCTCGGGCAGCGGGGACACAAATTCAGCTGGGCGTGGTGGCTCACGCCTATAATCCCAGCGCTTTGGGAGGCTGAGGTGGGCGGATCACAAGGTCAGGAATTTGAGACCAGCCTGACCAACATGGTGAAACCCCATCTCTACTAAAAATACAAAAATTAGCCGGGCATGGTGGTGAGTGCCTGTAATCCCAGCTACTCAGGAAGCTGAGGCAGGAGAATCGCTTAAACTTGGGAGGTGAAGGTTGCAGTGAGCCGAGATGGCGCCATTGCACTCCAGCCTGGGTGAGACAGGGTAAGACTCTGTCAAAAAAAAAAAAAAAAAAAAAAAATCCGTGATTTTATAATGGTACTTGAAAAACTAATGGCCACTTTCAGCGGAACCAACTCATTATTTTGAAAACTAGTAAACAAAAGTAAAGAATCAAGCATTTTTTTTCCCTGTCTTTCCTATGTGAACTAAACCACTGAGCAACCAGACAGTAGGTGAGTTTCTTTTTACAGAAATATCTCAGTAAATGAAGACGGAATGATAGAAAATCACCATATGTAACATGCAAGTAAAATTTAAGTTTGTGATAGTGGTGAGTCACATTCATTAAAGAAGAGTGAGTTGCAGATATTCATAAACAGAAAACTCTTTTTTGTTTTTGTATTTTTTGTTTGTTTGTTTTTAGATAGGGTCTTGCTCTGTCACCCAGGCTGGAGTACAGTGGCAAGATCTTGGCTTACTGTAACCTCTACCTCCTGGGCTCAAGTGATCCTCCCACCATCATGTGCCACCACACATGGCTAATTTTCAAAGCTTTTTTTTTTTTTTTGTAGAGACAAGGTCTCACTATGTTGTCTGGGCTAGTCTGGAACTCCTGGGTTCAAGCAATCCTCTTGCCTCAGCCTCCCAAAATACTGGGATTACAGACACAAGCCACTGCGCCTGGCTGAGAAGAATTTAATAAATTAATTTCAGCAGCTCTTACTAAATCTCTAAAAATTCACCTTAAGGCCGGTCATGGTGGCTCACGCCTGTAATCCCAGCACTTTGGGAGGCCGAGATGGGTGGATCACCTGAGGTCAGGAGTTCGAGACCAACCTGACCAACATGGTGACACCTCATCTCTTTAAAAAAAAAAAAAGAAAAAAAAATTCACCTTATAAGTTTTAAATTTTAAAAATCAGATCATCAGAATTTTGATCTTTGTTCAAAATTTTATATTTTAGTCTTCTTAGCGTTGGATTTGCAGAAGCCCCAGGGCTTCACGTTTACTGTGGAAATGAACTATAACCAAAAAATCCATCTGCCTCAGAAAAGTAACACTTTCTTATTGCTAACTGTAATTTCAAACTCCGTATATATGTCACTTGTTTTGCAAGAGTAGACTCAGTCTCTCTTAGGCAAATAAATACTCTTTGAGTTTTTAAAAACTCTCGTCTCTTTATTTTGATGGCAGTTTGAGTTTTTGAAAAACATGAAATCACTAACTTTGTGGAATTGTTACATGGAAATCATCTGAGGCTATGATTGTGCTTTGGCCAGGTTGGACATATATATATATATATATATATATATAATATTAGGTATTATTAATATGTTAATATATTAATATATTAATTAGTATGTGTGTATATATATAAAGATTAAAGTAAAAGGAAATTTAAGTTTAAAATGCCTTCTCATAAAGAATTTTTCTCTTTTTCCCTTAACTCAAAGGAGCATATCATAAAGAATTTTTGGGCTGGGTGTGGTGGCTCACACCTGTAACCCTAGCACTTTGGGAGGCCAAAATGGGAGGACTGGCTTGAACCTAGGAATTTGAGACCAGCCTGGGCAACATAGCCAGACCTCATCTCTCTCTTTTCTTTTCTTGAGTTGGAGTCTCGATCTGTCTCCCAGGCTGGAGTGCAGTGACATGATCTCGGCTCACTGCAACCTCTGCCTCCCGGGTTCAAGTGATCTCTTAAAACAAAAAAAATTAGGCTGAGTAAGGTGGCTCACACCTGTAATCCCAGCACTTTGGGAGGCTGAGGCGGGAGAGCACTTGAGGTCAGGAGTTCAAGACCAGCCTGGCCAACACAGTGAAACCCAATCTCTACTAAGAACACAAAAATTAACTGAGCATGGTGGTGCACGCCTGTAGGCCCAGCTACTCGGAAGGCTGAGGCATGAGAATCACTTGAACCCTGGAGGCAGAGGTTGCAGCGAGCTGAGATCACATCACTGCACTGCAGCAGAGTGACAGAGTGAGACTTTGTCTCGAAAACAAAACAAAACAAAGCAAGACAACAACAACAAAATGAGTCAAAGGGGTGTCATATATATGCCTAGCTACTTGGGAAGCTGAGGCCGGAGGATCACGTAAGCCTGGGCAGTCCAGGCTGCAGTGAGCTATGATTGCGCCACTGTACCTTGCATGGGTGACAAAGTGACGCCCTGTCTCAAAAAAAAAAACAAAATTGTTCTTTATATCCATATTAGGTTAAAATACCAGTGATTCATAAGGGGATTAAATTCTGCTGGGGCAGAATACTAAAAAATAAGGGTGTTTATTTCCATTTTAAAGTCAATTGGTGGCTGGGTGAGGCGATTCACATCTGTAATCCCAACATTTTGGGAGGCTGAGGTGGGCGGATCACTTGAAGTCAGGAGTTTGAGACCAGCCTGGCCAATATAGTGAAACCCCATCTCTACTAAAAATATAAAAATTAGCTGGGCGTGGTGGCATGGGTGTGTAGTCCCAGCTACTTGGGAGGCTGAGGTACGAGAGAGAATCGCTTGAACCTGGGAAACAGAGGTTGCAATGAGCCAAGATTGCACCACTGCACTCTAGTCTGGGTGACAGAGTGAGACCCTGTCTCAGAAATGAAAAATAAAGTAAATTGGTTACCGGAAGCTATGATTCCACCACTCATCCTGCCTGGGCAACAGGGCAAGACCCTGTCTCTAAAATACATAAACAAACAAACAAACAAACAAATAAATAAAGTAAACTGGCTTGTATCACTTGGTTAAATGGCAAAATGTAGGAGTTCTTTATGTGTTAGGAGTATCCATCAAAGATTCCATTTAGGCCAGGCGTGGTGGCTCACGCCTGTAATCCAAGCACTTTGGAGGCCAAGGCCGGCGGATCACCTGAGGTCGGGAGTTCAAGATCAGCCTGACCAACACGGTGAAACCCCGTCTTTAAAAAAAAAAAAGACTCCATTTAAAACATACTTTATAATGTGCTTGTTCGTCTGTCTCGTTTCTGTCTCCCCTAGAATGTCAGTTGCAGAGGGTGGGTAACTTTATCTGTCTTGCCCATTGATGCATCCCAAGTGTCTAGAACTGTGTCTGGCAACCACTAAGCACTCCAAACAATGCTATTTTGTCGCTGAATAAATTAAAGAATCATTATTAACACAGTGATCTAAAGGAACTTATTGTAAAATTTAAATTGCTTCTTTACAACCAGAAGAGAAACAATGGAAAATAATAAAAATTACGAAATTATTATTTTGGGGTGATGCAAAAACAAAAAAAAAAAGAAATTACTGAAGAAGAAAAAAATAAAATAAATGATTATGAAGAAGAAAAAAAAATTTTTTTAAAAAGAAATTATCAGGCGGGGAGCGGTGGCTCACGCCTATAATCCCAGCACTTTGGGAGGCCATGGTGGGTGGATCACAAGGTCAAGAGATCGAGACCATCCTGGTCAACGTGGTGAAACTCCGTCTCTACTAAAAATACAAAATTTAGCTGGGCATGGTGGCGCATGCCTGTAGTCCCAGCTACTCAGGAGGCTAAGGCAGGAGAATTGCTTGAATCCAGGAGGCGGAGGTTGTGTTGAGCCGAGATTGCGCCATTGCACTCCAGCCTGGGCAACAAGAGCTAAACTCCGTCTCAAAAAAAAGAAAAAAAATAGAAAAAGCAAATTATCATTGTTTCAATCTTAAGGTGTTCCCAAGATTATACATCTCTGGGAAAGGGGTTTTCTGGTCTATCAAATCTGAAAGATGCTGTGATAAAATGACAATGGATTAAGTAGAGGGTGCCTGGGGTCAGGGAAGAGTTCTTGGAAGGGATGATTTCTATCTAAGCCGAGATCTGAAGGACTGGCCAGGGGAACAGTGGGAAGCCGTCATTGCAGGAAAAGCAACCAGCAGGTGCCTTTTGTTGGCTGGTGTGCATGAAATAATTCACTCTGGGCTGGGAGTCAGGGACAGCAGCCCAGGAATTCTCCCAGTGGGAGGCCCTCTTGTCCACAGCTACTGGCCAGTGAGCAGGAGGATTCATCTCCAGCACCAACTCCTTCCTTCTGAGCTCTCCTCTGCAATGCCTCCCCCCTCTGTTAACCTCTAGCCACCTCTCCTTTTGCCTGGAAGGGACGACTAGCCACTCCCTGGGGTGAGGCAGCTGAGCAAAGCTGGTGTCTGCCAGAGGCCAGGCTGCCTGATTGCCCCACTGGGAGGGGCTTGTTCCCTGAAACACACACAAGCCCAGATTACCCATCATCTGGGCCCATCAGGGGCACAGGCTCAGCAGGGCTGGCGGCTTTACTTAGCTGCAGGGTGAGTGGCAGGGGGGTTCCTAGGACCCTACACATCCCTGGCAGCCTAAAGATCCTCCTGCTCCCTCTGATAACTGTCTCCTGCAGACTCCAGTACTTCCTATCTCAGGCAGGTCATGGCCTGGGAGGAGAGGAAGCTTTTGTTACCTGAAAGACCAATGGTAGGTCAGGCGAGGTGGCTTATGCTTGTAACCCAGCACTTTGGGAGGCTGAAGCAGGAGGATCACTTAAGCCCAGGAGTTCCAGACCAGTCTGGGCAGCAGAGACCTTATCTCTATTAAACAACTTTTTTTCAATTAGCTGGGCTGCACAGTGGCTCACACCTGTAATCCTAACACTTTGGGAGGCCAAGGCAGGTGGATGTCTTGAAGGCAGGAATTTGAGACCAGCCTGCCAACATGACAAAACCCAGTCTCTGCTAAAAATACAAAAATTAACCAGGCGTGGTGGTATAAGCCTGTAATCCCAGCTACTGAGGAGGCTGAGGCACAAGAATTGCTTGAACCTGGGAGGCAGAGGTTGCAGTAAACTGAGATCATGCCACTGCATTCCAGCCTAGGTGACAGAGTGAGATTGTCTCAAAAATAAAATAAAATAAAAATCTGGGCATGGTGGTATATTCCTATAATCCCAGCTACGTGGGAGGCTGAGGCAGGAGAATCACTTGAACCTTGGAGGTGGAGGTTGCAGTGAACCGAGATCACACCACTGCAATCCAGCCTGCGCAATAGAGCAAGACTCTGTCTCAAAAATAAATAAATAAACAAAAAACAAAAATCAATAAATTTTTAAAATAAAATGAAATAGGCTGGGCATGGTAGCTCAAACCTGTAATCTCAACACTTCGAGAGGCTCAAGAGTTCAGACCAGCCTGGGAAACACAGTGAGACCCCTGTCTCTGCAAAAAGTAAATTTTAAAAAAATTACCAGGAAGTGGTGGTGTGCCTGTAGTCCCAGATATTGAGGAGGCTGAGACGGGAGGATCGCTTGAGCTCAGGAGTTTCAGGCTGCAGTGAGCCGGCTTATGCCACTGCACTCCAGCCTGGGTGACAAGATGATGGAGACCCTGAATCAAAACAAATAAAATGAAATAAGAAAATAAAATAAAAAAGAGTCTTTGGCTGCTCCTAGCAGCTTGAGAGATAAGTCAGGCAACGTGTCACCATGCCCATTTAACCGATGGGAAGGCGGGCTCAGTTCTGAGGCCACAGAAGAGCAAGGAGGCCCTGAGGGTCTCTCGGGTCCCTTCCCGCCCCGCCCTGTTTAATTCTAGGGTCTGGCGCCAGGACGTGGCCGCGGGGCCCGAACTCCAGGCCCCCTGAGGAATGTGGGGCACCCGCGGGCCGGTAGCAAGGTGGCAGGCTGGGGGCGCTGACGCCGAGGCTTTTCCGCTCCAGCTGCGCGGGCCGGCGACACAGCAAATTCTGAGGGCACACCTGATTGTGCAGTGGTCCCGGGACGAGGATTTCCCAGTCCTCCGGTCGCCGGGGCCTGAGGGCACGGCCTTGACCCCGGGACTCCGGGGGCCCGCGCGGCGTAAGAGCTGAGGGCGCCCCCTGGTGTTAAGCGCGCTAGGCCAGCCCTCGCCCTCCCCCGCTGCCAATCCCAACCCCCTGGCACCTGGGGTGGAGGCAGCTCTGCCTCTGAAGGTGACCCGGCAGAAGCTCCTTCCTTCAAAGAGCTTATTTATGCTCTTCCTACTTTATTTTTATTTTGTTTTATTTTGTGAGAGAAGATCTTATTGGGTCCATTTTACAGATGAAGAAACTGAGGCTCGTGAGTTGGTATGACTGGCTCTGGGTCGAGGAAGAGGGGGGGCAAACATGGCGGGTGGGGCCCCGCCTATGTCTGTTTGGCTCAAGAATCTGCCCATTCAGTCAATTCGGTCCATGGGTTTGGTTTGTGTGTGTGTGTCTGTGTTTGCAGGTAGGGTGTGTTTCCATGTATGCAGAGTGGAAAAGCATCTATATTTAAAGATGGATAGGTTTGAAGGGGAGCGTAGGCGTGTCTGCTTTATTGGAAGGTAGTTTCTATTTGTGTTGGCCACAGGTCCTTAGCAATGTGTGTACAGTGCTGGGGGCTAGGGTTATGCTGGGGGAGGGTATTTATGTGTATTGGGTAGGAAGTATGTGTTGAGGAGACAAGAACAGGATATATCTGTTGGTGTGTGTGTTTTTCTTCTGTAGGAATTTTACTTTTATACATGTTGAAAGGACTATTTTAAATTAAACAAATGGCCGGGAGCAGTGGTTCATGCTTGTAATCCCAGCACTTTGGGAGGCCAAGGCAGGAGGATTGCTTGAGCCCAGGAGTTTGATACCAGCCTGGGCGACATGGCAAAATCCCAACTGTACAAAAAAAAAAAAAAAAAAAGATATAAAACCTGTAAAACACCCCTGTAAGAGCTCCCTCGTGCCCACTCTGAGCCGCTACCCTCCACCCCTTCCCCCCGGCAAAAGTAGCCACTGTTCTGACTTCCAATACCCTAAGTTAGGTTTGCCTGCTCTGGAGTATCTTGTCAATGGAATCACACAGCACTTCTCTTTGGGGAGGTTAATAGCGGTTATTGGACTACCTTTGCTTTGTGTGCTAAAAAGTTTCCATATCTCACTGAATTTCTCACAGTAGCCATATCAGCTAACACCTATTTGTTTATTTATTTTAGTTTAGTTTTTTAGAGACAAGGTCTCTCTCTGTCACCCAGGCTGGAGTGCAGTGGCATGATCACAGCTCACTGTAGCCTCAACCTCCTGGGCTCAAGCCATCCTCCCACTTCAGCCTCCTGAGTGGCTAGGACCTCAGGCACATACCACCAGACCTGGCTAATTTTTGTACTTTTTCTTTTTAAGATGAAGTCTCCCAGTGTTGCCCAGGCTGCTCTCGAACTTTTTGGCTCAAGCAATCCTCTTGCCTCGGTTTCCCAAAGTGCTGGGATTACAGGTGTTAGCCGCCACACCTAGCCAGCACCTACTCATTGTTCCCATTTTACAGATGAGCAAATGCTCAGAGAAGGCCCATGACTTGCTCCAGGTCAGAGTTATCAGAATCCACAGCTCTGGTCTATGCTCAATAGACTGTCTTACCTCCCTTGGGGTGATCTGCAGAAGACGGGCACTACTGTGGGACTGCAGAGAGCAGGAGACAAAGCCTGGAGCTCAGAGGTGCTTCTGCATGTGATTTATTTCCTGAGTCAGTTTCTCCAGCCTGGGCAACAGATTGAGAATCTGTCTCAAAAAAAAAAAAAAAAAGGAGGTAAAAATTCTCCTGCTTGGTTAAGACTTTTTATTTTTAAATAAAACACAAATATTGAAAGTCACATAAAACAAACATCTGCTTGAAGGTTGCTCACCTAACGCTCCTCTGTCTCCCTGGGACCTTTTCTCTTCCAGAGGCAACTGGATTGGTGAGGCCCCGGTACAAAATGGGAAAGCCGTGCTCCGCCTGTCCCCCCCAGTTACCAAGGCAGCTGCAATAGCAACATGTGCTTCTCTGGACTGAAATCCAATAAGCTCCTGAGCTTCTGAATTTTCTCTGGGCTTTGGTGTGTCTCCAGCTGGAGCTGACCCTCCACGTCCTGCCTTGAAAAAACTGGGTGGAGAAATAATTTTTTCTTTAAAGGTTATGAGTGAGAATCATCCATATTGAACTTTCCCTCCTAGATTCCCTTTCTTAAATGTCCAACATGTGTCAGAAGAAAATGACCTCCTTGCTTTCCTTCTTTCCTACTTGCATCTTTCTTTTCTTGGGCCTCCAGAAAAGAGCCCTGCATGTTTCATTAATCCAATTCTCAGAGAACCAAGGCTGGAGGGCATAGGACTGGTGCCTCAGGACCGGGGATGATGGCTTACACCTATAATCCCAGCATTTTGGGAGGCCAAGGTGGGAGAATCACTTGAGTCCTGGAGTTGGAGAACAGCCTAGAAAACATGGCAATACCCCATCTCTATTTAAAAACAAACAGAAATCCTGGCGCCTTGGTTTTGTGTCTCTCAGGCTTTGTCAAACCCAAATGACTTCGTCCGTCCAATGAAAGGAATTCTGCCGAGGGTGGCGGCTCACGCCTGTAATCCCAGCACTTTGGGAGGCTGAGGCGGGTGGATCACATGAAGTCAACAGTTCGAGACCAGCCTGGCCAACATGGTGAAACCCTGTCTCTACTAAAAATACAAAAATTAGCCAAGAGTGGTGGCTCGCTCCTGTAGTCCCAGCTACTTGGGAGGCTGAGGCAGGAGAATCGCTCGAACCTGGGGGGCGGAGGTTACGGTGAGCAGAGATGGAGCCACTGCACTCCAGCCTAGGCACAGAGACAGACTCTGTCTCTTTAAAAAAAAAAGAAAGCCGGGCGTGGTGGCGCGTGCCTGTAGTCCCAGCTACTCCTGGAGGCTGAGGTGGGAGGATCGCTTGAGCCCAGGAGTTCTGGGCTGTAGTGCGCTATGCCGATCGGGTGTCCGCACTAAGTTCGGCATCAATATGGTGACCTCCCGGGAGTGGGGGACCACCAGGTTGCCTAAGGAGGGGTGAACCGGCCCAGGTCGGAAATGGAGCAGGTCAAAACTCCCGTGCTGATAGTAGTGGGATTGCGCCTGTCAATATCCACTGCACTCCAGCCTGGGCAACATAGCCAGACCCCGTCTCTTATAAAAAAAAAAAAAGAAAGAAAGAAAGAAGAGAGTAATCTGCCCTCATTCATCCAAGTAACAGCCAGCCAGTTTCTGGGCAACCTTTGAAGACTGGTGATTCCCTCCCTGAATAGGGCACACTTCAGACCCATGATTTTAAAAAACAATGAAATTGGCTTGTGGACATCCCCACCCCACTCCCACTACATGGTCTTGGAGCCACCACGGAGTCCAGGCCCCCCTTTTTACAGATGGGTACACTGAGGCTCTGAGCAGGGTGTAACTTACCCAGAGCTGCATAGCTTGTCTTTGATGGCCAAGGTTAGAGCTGAGTCTCTGACAGCCCCTTCCTGCTTCCTAGCCTCTCAGAACTGGGAAGTGAAAGCCAGTGTTGGCCTGAGGGGACTCTCGGTCTTCTCTTTATCTACTGCCTGTTCTATCTCTGCCTGGTTTCTTAGTCTCTGTTCGCTCATTCTTTTTCTCCCGGACAATCTTACAGTCATTCCAATAAGCCATTTCCCCCTCTCCCCACCTCATCCCCACCCAGTGATCACAGCACACAAAAGTCCTTTTGTCTCCAGAGATAGTAAAATCTCCTCCCTCAGACCTTGCCCTGGGGCCCACTCCCTGCTTGGCTGGAGAGCGCCTCCTTTGAAGACCTGGGATGGAAAACAGGCCCTTTCTCTTGGATTCCCTACATTGTCCCGGATGGAGTGAGTTTCTCAACCTGTGTGTGTCACCCCCTCCCATCCCACCCCCAATAAAGACCTTTGAGATCCAATGCAGTGGCTCTTTCTGGTTCCTCCCTCTCTCTGCTCCCAAGAGGGTCAAAAGACAAAGAAGGGGAACTGGGTGGGGGGAAGATGGGTGAAGGGAAAACCAGCTCAACTGGAAGACCAGGGGAAGGAACTAACAGCACTTTGGGCCCTGCTCTGCGGAAGGCTAGATCAGTGCACAGGTACATGCGCATATACCATTGCTCCATTTTACAGATGAGATAAATGAGGTGTGGGGTGAGGACCAATTTCTAAATGCTGGAAATAAGTGAAATAAGAGAACTAAGAGGCTGGGCGCAGTGGCTCACGCCTGTAATCCCAGCATTTTGGGAGGCCAAGGCGGGCAGATTACTTGAGGCCAGAAGTTCGAGACCAGTCTGGGCAACACGGTGAAACCCCGTCTCCACTAAAATTACAAAAATTAGGTGGTGCACCCCTGTAATCCCAGCTACTCAGGAGGCTGAGACATCAGAATTGCTTGAACCCTGGAGGTGGAGGTTGCAGTGAGCCAAGACCACGCCATTGCACTCCAGCCTGGGCGACAAAGCAAGTCTGTGTCTAAAAAATAAAAAATAAAAAAAAAGAGACAGAGAAATAAGGACATTGTTGTGAGTTCATATCTTCTTAGACTATATCTTCCTACTTTATTTTTTGGAATGGGCTCTTCTTGAAGGCTGTATCAGAAATGGAAAACCCAAGGGATCACCAGGAATTCCCACCTTACAGTGGCAATTTTTGCTTAATTATCTCTTCCTTCGTGCATCCCCTAGAGTTTCTTCCCCCTTCTGAGCTGAGAGGCAGGAGTGAAGGGGTTAAGACATTGAGTTTTGGTGTCATATAGAACAGATTCAGCCTGGCACGGTGGCTCAGGCCTGTAATCCCAGCACTTTGGGAGGCCGAGGCAGGTGGATCACGTGAGGTCAGGAGTTCCAGACCATCCTGACCAACATGGTGAAATTCCATCACTACTAAGAGTACGAAATTAGCCAGGCGTGGTGGTGTGCACCTGTAATCCCAGCTACTCGGGAGGCTGAGGCAGTAGAATTGCTTGAACCCAGGAGGCAGAGGTTGGAGTGAGCTGAGATTGCCCCATTGCACTCCAGCCTGGGCGACAAGAGTGAAACTGTCTCAAAAAAAAAAAAAAAAAAAGAACAGATTCAAATGAAGCGTCTTGAGCCTCAGTTTTTACATCTGTAAAATGGGAATACTGACTGTGACAATTCAATGATATTAAGAGCATAGAATGCTGACAAACTAAACAGTTCATAAATGCCGGTGGCTGTCATTCTCATTATCCTGGTGCTCGGGAAGGCAATGTGGGACCCATTGAAATAGCATAGGCTTTGGGGTCAGATGATGCTGAATTCCAATTCTGTGTCAGTTCCTTCCTAGTTACGTGACCTCATGATGCCACTTCATGCAGGGGGTCACATACCACTTAAACTTCCAGAACATTTTGGGAAATTGACATAGGGTTAGCAAACCTCCCCGCCCCATATAAAAATATTAATACTTTTTTTTTTTTTTGAGACCGAGTCTGGCTCTGTCGCCCAGGCCAGAGTGCAATGGTGCGATCTCGGCTCACTTCAACCTCTGCCTCCCAGGTTCAAGCAATTCTCCTGCCTCAGTCTCCCGAGTAGCTGGGATTACATACTTGCCACCATGTCCAGCTAATTTCTGTATTTTTAGTAGAGATGGGGTTTCACCTTGTTGACCAGGCTGGTCTTGAACTGCTGACCTCAAGGGATCCACCCTCCTCTGCCTCCCAAAGTGCTGGGATTACAGGCATGAGCCACTGCACCCAACCAAGAATATTAATACTTTAAATTAAAAAATCTCACATTTATTATCACTGTTGTTTTACAAAAGAAAGGACATTTTAATACAATCCATGTCCATCAAAAGGAGTTGAAGGTCCCTCTGGGGTGGCTGATCAAGCTGAAAAAGAGACTATGGGGAGAGAGGAGAAATATATCCATTCGCTATTTTAGAGACGGGGCAAACTATGAGCTAGATATCGCTATAATGAGATGAAATAATTTACCAAAAAACATACAGCAAGAAAATAGTGGAGCTGGAGTTTCTGATTTTTCTGAGGCCAGAGTTTGTTTCACTGCTTCTCATTTGAGCTCTCTCTAACAGGATAAATGACCTCGATTTCAGAATCCTCAAGCAGGTGGTGAGATCCAAAATTGAGACAAAAGAAATGGGGCTGTTCAAAAAAAAAAGCCAGGTGGCAGGTGTCTAACATACTGGGGAGCTAAAACAGGGCATGCAGGTTTCAGCAGCAGGTTGAATTCAGAAAGGGGAAGGAGACTAGAGGAGACCAGACAGGATGACTCTGGCCCACTGGCCTGGAGGCAGACTGGCGTTTCCCAACCCCTCAAATCAACCCCCAGTCTGTAATAGTATCTTTGAATGACGATCTGATTAAGGTCCGTCTCCTCCATCAGTCCACAAGTTTTGGGGGTACATCTCTACCTTGCTTATTTCCATATCACTAGAGTCTAGCACAAGGCCTGGCACATAGTAGGTGCTCAATAAATATGTTAGATGAAAGGAAGATGACACCTCTATGGACTAGCGGTGAGACCGCAGGCCTGCAATTTCTCTCTGTGCTTCAGTCTCTTCATCTCAAGTTTTCAGTTAAATGTGACAACACCCGTCTGCAACTCCCAGCATCCAGTAGGCACTCAATAAACGCAGTTCTCCACCCTCCTTTCTCCTCTGCCCCTCCCTCAGCTTTCCCACTACTTCCTGCATGGTGACACACCCATAGTTTGGAGCCATAAAACCCAACCCAGGTTGGACTCTCACCTCTCCAGCTCCTTCTGCTCGGGTCCTGTCCTCAAATTGGGGGGCTGATGTCCCTGTACGTCTGGCTCTCGGTTCCCCTAACACCAGAGTATAGAACTGGGGCCCGAGTGGACCTCAGGTCTGGCCAGGTCGCCATTGCCATGGAGACAGCTGCAGTCCCCAGCCACAGGTTCCCTAAGTGACTGGTTACTCTTTAACGTATCCACCCACCTTGGGTGATTAGAAGAATCAATAAGATAACCGGGCGGTGGCAGCTGGCCACACTCACCGCCTTCCTGGTGGACTGGCTCCTGGTGGCTCTGCTGCAGCTGTGTGCGGGCCCCTGCTCCTCCATGCCCCCGGGTCTCCGGCTGGGTGGACTTGGCCATGGTCAGTGTGAACGCGCCCCTCGGGGCTCCAGTGGAGAGTCCTTATGGTAAGTAGGGCTGAGGGGAGAATGGACAGGGCGGGGCTGCGGTCAGGTTTGGGAGGCCATGGGACACCTCCCCGTGTGTTTCTGGCAGGCCCAAAGACCCCTAGAGCTCCCCTAGAAGGGCAGGAAGCCCCACGGAGGCATGTGACTTGCTTCCCTAAGATCTCAAGCTCGGGCATGGCCTGTCTGGTGCGAGAAGTGCTGGGAGGGGTCGTAGGAGCCCTGAGGCAGGGGTTTGGCTCATTTTGTCTATCCAGAGGCCTTCCTGGGGAACCCACCGAAGGGGGGCTTTCCAAAATTCCACAGAGGGTGGGGCTTGGAAGCACCGTCTTGCTTCGCTGCGGGGCAAATTGAGGTCTGCAGAGAAAGCCTTGCTGGGCCTAAGTCATGTCGCTGGAGCACTGTCAAGCTGGGCATGGGATCCCGGCAGCTGGGTCCCTCCGCACCTCCATGGGCTCTGGATAATGGGGAAGAGATAGAAAGCGCTGCATAGCGTGGAGTGTTGGAAAATGAGAATATCTAGTGCGGATGTGTGAAACTTAGATGCAGAACTAGAAAGAGAGTGTTACCGATGGTGAAAGACTCAGGCTCCCTGCTTGGGGTGACCCCCACATTGGAAGTAACCCAAGGTCCCTTAGCAGAGGGAAGATGGATAAATAAGGCATGATGCGTCTCTACAATGGAATGCTATTCCATTGTTCAAGGAAAAAACACTTATCTGTGTGTGTGACAGGGAAGAATCTCTCAGTCAGATTAAGTTAAAACGGTATGCCAAAGAACTGTATAGTTTCTGATAGCGAAACGGATTTAGATGTAAATATGTACACACGCGTTATAGACGTATTATGAACACACGTGTATATATGTATATTCCACGTATAGAAAATTCGTGGAATGACATGAAGAAATTGGTGACAGGTTTGTTTCTGAGGAGGGAAATTCAAGAGAACTTTTGTTTTACCTTTTGGGGGACACATTTTGGATTTTTTAAAAAGTTGGGTGCATTTTATAAACCTGTTCAAATCACACACCTGCACAGAACTTGACCCCTGGAATCCAGAAAACCCGGGTCTAGTTGTGACTCTGTCACACGACTCAACATTCATGCACCTCTTGCTTTCTTTCTGAAGTGGAGACGGGACGAGGATGTGTCTTAGGGTCACGGTGAATGCCGCGCGGAGCAGGGGTGTAAAGCGCTTGATACCACGCGCATTGCAAAGCCACAGTGAACATTTATATCATCAGTTGCTGAGGACGGGGGGCCAGTGAGTGACAGAATTAGGACCTGATCTCCTGACTCTAGTCAGGGAGAATCTTCTTTGCTTTGACCCCCATCCAACAGGAATATGGCAGAGGCTGAAGAAACAAACAGCCCGGGAACCCATCCCACACACCCGCTCGGTGACCTTGGGCAAGACACTTACCCTCTCAACCTATTTCCTCATCTGTAAAATGAAGATAATAACAGGACCTATTCTCCCCCGAGGGCAGGAGATAAAGGAGATAGCATAGCTAAAGGATGAGGCCACCCTTAATCCACAATTTTAAGGCCTGGTTTAAAGATACCAACAGATGACTTGGTTGAACCTGTGGCCAGAGGAAGACATTGTCTCTCAAAGGGGCCAGACAGCTTCTGGGGAAGGATAGCCCAGGTCATAAGGCTAAGCAAGGGGTGAACCGAAGGCCCCACAGTGTCTCTTAAAGGATTATAATAATATAGCCTGACAGCCTTCCACTGTCTCCCAAGTCTCTGCACCTTGTAGGACATCCTCATGTCTCTTCTTCTCTGCCCCCGGTGTCGTACTCATATAATGCATTCAGCAGTTTATTCGCATGGTTGCATGGATGGATGGATGGATGGGTAGATGGGTGAATGGATGAATAAATGGGTGATTGGATGTTCTACTATTATCTCTCAGACAGCTCTTTCACTTTCCCAACAGCCGTCTAAGATAAATATATTGTATCTCCAAGGACAGAAGAACTAAGGTTCAAGATTTTTTTTTAAAAGTCATCTGACTCCAGACCTGACACAATCCAGCCCCCTCTGCTGTAGGCCACAGATCTGTCTGGGCAGAGAACAGAGAACTCCAGTGGCCTTGCAGGGCTTCCACAATGAGCACTTGTGTCCCAGGGCAGTGGAAGCTTCGCTGTAGTACATGTGTGCCTGTGTGTATGTGTGTAAGAGCGGCTAAAAGAGCCTGATTTGATTTTTTTTTATAAAATACATCTGGGTTAGCATCCTAGCATCCTAGATCTACCTGTCTTAACAAAAAAAGCTGTGCAGTCTTATGAGTCAAATCATTACCCTTCTCTGAGCCTCACATATTTTATCGATAAAATGAGCTAGTGAAGTCTGCTGGGAGAGGCTCCAGATAAAAAAAAAAAATCGCTTTCTGAGAAAAGAAACAAGTGCTCTGAGGAAACAAAAGCCCTCTCCTAGACTGGACACAGTGGCTCATGCCTGTAATCCCAGCACTTTGGGAGGCTGAGGAGGGCAGATAACTTGAGGTTAGGAGTTGGAGACCAGTCTGGCCAACATGGCAAAACCTCGTTTCTACTAAAAATACAAAAATTAGCTGGGCGTGGTGGCATGCGCCTGTAATTCCAGCTATTTGGGAGGCTGAGGCATGAGAGTCGTTTGAACCTGGGAGGTGGAGGTTGCAGTGAGCCGAGATCACGCTACTGCCACTCCAGCTTGGGCAACAGAGCAAGACTCTATCTCCAAAAAAAACCCTCTTCTGGGGTCCTTTAATGGGGATAACATTAATCATCTGCTAAGATGACCATAGCAGAGGTGCATTGGTGGATCAGGGACATGGCACATAGAAGAGCCTGTTAGAGGCAGAGGAAGACATGGCTGCTGTGAGGATCAGATGGAGGAATCCATGAGTGCTTAGAGCAGTGCAGGGTCCAGAGTCAGCAGGCGAGAAATCCTAGTTGTGGTTTCATGTATTTGAGCTTCAGCAGGACTCTAACGAGTTGCCCTTTGGCGTGGTGATGCTGGGTGAATTTAACCCTCCTGGACTTGGGGTGCTTCTGCGGCACACTGGATTTGGCTTTGTAGTTCATGTCATCGCTCTGATCAGACAGTTGTTGGTGTGACTTGCGGTGTCTGGCTCCCCCACCAGACTGTAAACTCCGTGAGCTCTGGGACCTGGTGATTTGTTCAGCCTTGTTTGTCTCACAATGTCTCACATGGTGACTGGCACAGAAGAAATGCTCAATAAGCATTTGTTGACGAGTGAATTGAGGGGCCTGAGAAACAGCGCTACAACCATGGTCATCAGCGTCAGCCGGATCCTGCGACTTTCCCTTCCCTCCTCTCTGCCCTCCTCACTGTGTTGGCTTTGGTCCTTGTATTTGCCCCATTACAACCCAAACTGGCTGTTCCAGCATGAGGTGTGGTGTCTGCACTTACGTGTCTGAAGCTGGAGGCAGGAGTTGAAGGGATTTTTCTCAATACCCTTGTTTCTTTATCCAAAAGCAAAACTTCCCCAGAAACTTCCTGGCACACTCCCCTAGTTCAAGGAAAGTTGGAAGTCAAGTTTGTAGTGGAAAGAGATAGGAAAGCCAAGATGGGCCTGGACTAGTGATTCTTCTCTTGGGGTGTGGCATACTACTGCTCCAAAGAGAACTGAGGTTGATTTAAGTGAGTTTCTCAACATCAGCACTACTGACATTTTGGCCTGGAAGAGTATCTGTGGCGGGGGTGGTGGGGAGGGGGGATGTCCTGTGGATCATAGGACGTTAAACAGCATCCCTGGCCTCTATCTACTCCCCCAGATGCCAGTAACATCTCTCCCCATCAGTTGTGCCAACCAAAAATGTCTCCAGAAAGCCAAATGTCCCCTGGGGCACATATAATCCCGGCATGTTATAGAACAAGGTATTCCGGGGAGTGTCCACCACAATGGAGTGGACTGTGACTCTTGTGTTGTTCTGCCTTGAGTACCAGGATCTTGCTCAGTGACAATTTGGGACTACCCTGAGCAACTGTGAGGACGAGATGCTAAGTGTGCATACCTGTGCGCTAACCTGACTCCTGGCCTTATTACTTTTCTACCTTTATTTTCCTTTCAACAAGTTTCCCTTGGTTATTTATTTTGCTCCTTTGGTAGTTTCTCGTTTCTGTAAGTCCCTTGAATCTCCTTGAAGAAAAGGTCTGTTTCTATCTAATTCTTTTTGTTATACTCCAGCCTTTCAAAGGGCCTGGTCCCATGCAGACCTTGATCGAAGGTTAATTGAGTGGATGAATGAAGGCGAAGGTGGATGGATGAATGAATGTATGTCTGGGTGGGTGGGTAGGTGGATGGACTGATGAGTGAATGTGATGTGATGGATGGATGGATAGATGGGCGGAGGGATACATGCGTGGAACAGATGGAGAAATGGCTGGATGGATGAGACAAACAGATGAATGAGTAACAGGGGGAGATGGCTGGGTGGATAGATAGGTGGATGGATTAAAAAAAGATGTTATGAGTAGATGAGTATGTGTGGAGGGTGATGAGTGGATGGGTAAGTAGATGGATGAGATGGATGGAAAGATATGTAGATATGTAGGTGCATGTGATAAATGGATGAATACGTAGCTGAATAGATGGGTAGGTGGTTAGGGGAAGGATGGATGGACAAATGATATGATGGGTAGGTAGATGAAAAGATGGATGGATGGATGATGGATGGATGGATGGATGGATGATGGATGGATGGATGGATGGATGGATGGATGGATGGATGATGGATGATGGATGGATGATGGATGGATGGATGGATGATGGATGGATGGATGGATGGATGATGGATGGATGGATGGATGATGGATGATGGATGGATGATGGATGGATGATGGATGGATGATGGATGGATGGATGATGGATGGATGGATGGATGGATGGATGATGGATGAGAAGGGGTGGGCTGAGGTGGCCTGGAATAGCAGCACCTTCAAGTGCTCTAGAGAGAACAAGTGAGGAGATGGGGGATGTCAACAATCTTCTATCAGGGGAATACTTGTATCTGTTTTTAAGTGCCAGGTGAGCCTAATTTTCCTAGCTATGTAGGCCTAGTCCCTTTCACCAAGGGCATCAGCTTGAGGACAGATCAGAGGCCATTGTCAGAGGCAGTTTGATGATGTGGCTCTCCCCCTTGAAGCTCTGTGATGATGGTGCTTCAGCTATCTGTTCCTCAGTTTCTTCACCCATCAAATGAACCATTCTTGTTATGAAGATTTCACGAGCTAATGAAAGAGAAAAGGTAATAGAAGCTATAATGAACATGCTGTGTCCTTGCGAAGGGTGGATAGGCCCAAAGTTGAGTAGGACCCCAGATGCTGGCT
The DNA here is from genome assembly GCA_036589455.1 of Ateles fusciceps. Taxonomy (NCBI): domain Eukaryota; kingdom Metazoa; phylum Chordata; class Mammalia; order Primates; family Atelidae; genus Ateles; species Ateles fusciceps. Next base: position 548,629 of record JAZHEH010000847.1, read on the forward strand.
GGCTATGGGACTGTGTCCAGTATTCGGCTATGGCTGCTCCCACCCTTCATTCCCAAAATATGGTCCCTTTCCAGCCCCTACCCATCTCCCCTCCCACATCACCTTCCCATCCTACCTCAGTTTGGTCTTCAGCCCCTATGGTTCACAAACCTGGTTGCACATAGGAAAGCTTTTTTTGTTTTGTTTTGTTTTGTTTTTTGAGACAGAATCTTGCTCTGTCACCAGGCTGGAGTGCAGTGGCGCGATCTTGGCTCACTGCAACCTCCATCTCCCAGGTTCAAGCAATTCCCCTGCCTCAGCCTCCTGAGTAGCTGAGACTATAAGCATGCACCACCACGCCTGGCTAATTTTTTGTATTTTAGTAGAGACGGGGTTTCACCATGGCCAGGATGGTCTCGATCTCCTGACTTCATGATCCGCCCACCTCGGCCTCCCAGAGTGCTGGGATTACAGGCATGAGCCACCGCGCCTGGCCAGGAAACTTTTTAAAACAAATTTTGGGGCTCCACTCCAGACCCAATGAATCAGAGTCTCCTGGGGAGAGTTCCAAGAATCTGTAACTTTTTATTGAGCTGCTTATGTGATTTAGGGTATGCAGTTCAGCTGCAGTATGGAAACCATTACCTTACTTTGTCCCACTTAGTAAAGGGAGGAACTAGATACCCAGAGTGCATCTTGCCTCCACCCAGAATCCTCCTGTATTCATTAATTCATTGTTTGTTTGTTCATCTCTTCAACAAACTTCCACTGGAGGCTTATGGTATGCAAGACATTTTGTTAGGCATTGGGAGAACATAGGAGGATGTTTGCTTCACACAGTGGCTCACGCCGCCGAGGTGGATGGATCACCTGAGGTCAGGAGTTCGAGACCAGCCTGACCAACATGGTGAAACCCTGTCTCTATTAAAAATACAGATACTAGCCAGGCATGTTGGTGGGCCCCTGTAATCCCAGCTACTGGGGAGGCTGAGGCAAGATAATTGCTTGAACCCGGGAGGTGGAGGTTGCAGTGAGCTGAGATGCACTCCAGCCTGGGTGATGAGAGTGAGACTCTGTCTCAAAACAAACAAACAAACAAAAAAGAACAACCTTGCTTCAGATCTTAGACAGTGCCCAATTTGGTGGGTAGATAGACAAGCCAGCAGCAACCAAAAACAGAGTGCCATGATAAGGACAGAGAAGGCGCCATGGAATACAGAGGGACTTATGAGAAGGGGAAGGGGTCACAGACTTCTTGACCCTGAAGGAGTAGACTGATATATCTAAGCCAGAACCTGAAGGTTATCAGGAGTCAGCTGGGAGAAGAGATGGTGGGGAAGAGTGTTCCCAGCTGAGGGGACAACATATGCAAAGGCCTGGAGCATGGCGACACACCACTCTGATTTTACTTATGTTTTACTGCAATTGATTCCATCCTTTATTGAAAGTATTTTGAGACTTGTCTGGTTGTTTCATGATTGATTAATCTTGTTCCTAAAAGCAGGCTGAGGCTGGGTATAGTGGCTCACATCGTAATCCCAGCACTTTGGGAGGCTGAGGCGGGCAGATCTCTTGAGGTCAGGAGTTCGAGACCAGCCTGGCCAATATGGTGAAACCCCACCTCTACTAAAAATATGAAAATTAGCTGGACATGGTGCCAGGCGCCTGTAATCCCAGCTACTCAGGAGGCTGAGACAGAAGAATCACTTGAAACCAGGAGGTGGAGGCTGCAGTAAGCCAAGGTTACACCACCTCACTCCAACCTGGGCAACAGAGGGAAACTCGTGTAAAAAAAAAAGACAGAACAAAAAAGCATGCTGAGATGCTTAAGTGAAGGAATTGTGCCTGCCATTTTTCCTGACTCATATTCCTCATATTTTCATTTAAGCCCCTTTTATGTAATAGGCAAGACGCTGGCGATTTGTTATGTTTTCTCCCTTTGAAGCCTTGCAATAACCCATCCAAGTAGGAAGTATTGTCTCCATTTTATGGAGAAATTGAGATTCAGAGTTGTTAAGTCGAGTTTCCCTGCATCGCCCAGCAAATAGTGATTAAATCTAGTCTGACACCAAATCCTCATACCTTCAGCTATCATGTCATAATAGCATCCAAGGGGGCTGGATATCATAGTGGTTAGCAGCTCAAGTCAGGCTGCCTGGGTTCAAACTACCATCTACTAGCTGTGTGACCTCAAGCAAATGACTCAATTTATTTATTTATTTATTTTTTTTTGAGACGGAATCTTGCTCTGTTGTCCAGGCTGGAATGCAATGGCACGATCTTGGCGCACTGCAACCTCCACCTCCTGCCTCAGCCTCCCAAGTAGCTGGTATGATAGGCGCCCACGACCACGCCTGGCTAATTTTTTGTATTTTTAGTAGAGATGGGGTTTCGCCATGTTCGCCAGGCTGGTCTTGAACTCCTGACTGGTCTCGAACTCCTGACCTCAAGTGACACTCCCGCCTTGGCCTCCCAAAGTGCTGGGATTACAGGCGTGAGCCACCGTGGCCGGCTGACTCAATCTTTTTTGCCTCCATTTCTTCATCTGTCAAATGGGGCTGATGATGATAACAGCATTTACTTCATAGGGTTGTTGTGAGAAATAAATAAAGTCAATATGTGTAAAGTGCTGAGTGTTGAGCACATAGAAAGTGCTATGTGAATTTGAACTATTCTTATTATACCTGCAGAGTGTGCATCTACTACATGCAAAGGACTGGACACTTACTAGGTGCTAGCATCGTTTTGGTTGTTGTAGAAGCAACAGAGATGAATGAGGAATAGGTAACTAGTCCCAGGAGGCAACTATATGGCTGGAGAGTTAGGACAAGGCTTTGTTGCAAGCCTTCTGGGGCCCTGGGATGCCTGGTGTCTCCTCTTGGGGGTGCTGGTTCATAGATGTGAGTCTGTGTGGCTCCTTCACAGAGGAGGAGGCAGATGAGAGGCATAGAAAGGGAGGGGACAGGCCTATCCTCCTCAGAGACTTTACTCAAGTCCTTCTCCTGCTGCTTGCTTCTTCGTCTCCTTTTTTTTTTTGAGACGGAGTCTCAGTGTCACCCAGGGGCATGATCTCTGCTCACTGCAACCTCCACTTCCTGGGTTCAAGCAATTCTCATGCCTCAGCCTCCCAAGTAGCTGGTATTACAGGTGCGTGCCACCACACCTGACAAATTTTTGTAGTTTTGGTAGAGATGGGGTTTCACCACGTTGGCCAGGCTGGACTCCTGGCCTCATGTGATCCACCCACCTCGGCCTCCCAAAGTGCTGGGATTACAGGCATGAGCCACTGCACCGGGCCTCCATTTCCTCTTTTCAGAAACGGAGGTAGGACGACCACCTGGCTCAGGGGTTGTCACACAGTATTCCCTGGGTCCTAAGAGCGAGGAAAGATCTGCAGGTTCGCTTTGAGGATAATGGGAGATGGGTGTGTTCACATGGCTAGGGCTTAGCCTCCACTAACCCTTCAACCTCTGCTTCCATCAGAGACCCTTCTTTTTGACTTTTGTAGATTTCTTTTCATTTTATTTTATTTTAGAGACAGGGTCTCGCTATGTTGCCCAGGCTAGCCTCAAACTCCTGGGCTCAAGCAATCCTCCCACCTCAGCCTCCCAATCCCTGGGAATGGTTCAAAAATATTTGGAAAATCAGAAGACCACATCAGTGTGTTTCAAACTGCAATCTTAACCCAGGAATAGATGATGCAATTTGTTGGGGTTGTATTAGTTCAGGCAATCTAGCTTATGTAATAAGCAAATGCAAACTTTAGGTTAGAAGTTTACTGACTTCTGTGGCATGGTTATCCAGGGACCCCTTAAGTCACCCTAGCCCAGAGAGACACTTGCACTTCTACTCACATCCCATTGGTGAGAACTAGTTACATGGCCCTTGCCCAATGCAAAGGAGTCTGAAAGATGTGGTCCCTAGCTGGGCGGGACTTCCTCTAAGTCTGCAAAGGGGAACATGGATTTGTTGGTACATGGTTGATCATCTCTGCGATAGGGTCATGCTCACACACACATCAAATATGTATAACAAGTGTAAATATACAATTTACAAAATTATCTTTATTGTTTTTGTTTTGTTGTTGTTTTTGAGACAGGGTCTTGCTTTGTCACGTGGGCTAGAGTGAGCCACAATCATGGCTCCCTGTATCCTCAACTACCTGAGCTCAAGCAATCCTTCCACCTAAGCCTCCCAAGTAGCTGGGACCACAGGTGCAGGCCACCATGCCCAGCTAATTTTTTTAATTTTTTTATAGAGACAGGTCTTGCTATGTTGCACAGGCTGGTCTCCTACTCCTGTCCTCAAGCAATCTTCCTACATCAGCCTCCCAAAATGCTGGGATTACAGGCTGAGCCACCGCACCCGGCCTTTACAATTTTTTTAGATGAAATATTTCAATAAAAAAGTGCATAGATAGATACAGAGATAGCAATAAAGCAAATGTGACAGAATACAACCAGTTGGTGAATTCAGGTGAAAGGATACATCAGTGCTCACTATACTAGTCTTTCAAAGTTTAAAGTTTGACATTTTTAAAAGTAAAATAATGGAGAAAATGAAAATCTTAAAATTTGCTAGACCTGGGCTGGGCATGGTGGCTCACGCCTCTAATCCCAGCACTTTGGGAGGCTGAGGTGGGCGGATCACTGAGGTTGGGAGTTCAAGATCAGCCTGATCAACATGGAGAAACTCCATCTCTACTAAAAATACAAAATTAGCCAGGTGTGGTGGTGCATGCCTGTAATCCCAGCTACTCTGGAGGCTGAGGCTGGAGAATTGTTTGAACCTGGGAGATAGAGGTTGCAGTGAGCTGAGATCATACCATTGCACTCTAGCCTGGCAACAAGAGTGAAGCCCTGTCTCAAAAAAAAAAAGAAAAAAAAAAAAAGGCCAGGAGCAGTGGCTCACACCTATAATTTCAGCACTTTGGGAGGCTGAGGCGGCAGATGATGACAAGGTCAGGAGACTGTGACCATCCTGGCTAACACGGTAAAACCCCATCTCTATTAAAAATACAAAAAATGAGCCAGGCGTGGTGGCTTGTGCCTGTAGTCCCAGCTACTCAGAAGGCGGAGGCAGGAGAATCACTTGAACCTGGGAGGCGGAGGTTGCAATGAGCCAGGATCACGCGACTGCACTCCAGTCTGGACAACAAAAGCAACACTCCATCTCAAAAAAATAAAAATAAATTAAAAAAAACAGAAAAAAAAAGAAGATACAACTACAGTAAGATTTGGCCAGGTGCAGTGACTCATGCCTGAATCCCAGCACTTTGGGGGGCTGAGGTGGGTGAATCATTTGAGCCCAGGAGTTAAAAACCAGCCTGGGCACCATGGCGAAAACCTGTCTCTACAAAAAAATACAAAAATTAGCTGGGCATGTGGTGCACACCTGTAGTCCCAGATACTCCGGAGTCTGAGGTTGCAGTGAGCCGAGACTGCAACACCACACTCCAGCCTGGGTGACAGAGTGTAATCCTAGTGCTTTGGGAGGTAAAGGCAGAAGATCGCCACCACACCTGGCCTTAAAAAATATTTTTGCTGAACTATAACATTCAAAACAGAAAAAGGCACAAATCATCGACGTATCACTTTATGAAATTTTACATTTTAACAAAAGAATGAAATAAAATGAGAAAATATAGAGCATTTAATGTAAGAGGAACATAGGTATGTCTTTGAAACTTTTGTTTTATTTATATATGTTTATGGATTTGTGCTTGGGGTTATGCTAATAGCCAGGTATAATTTATGGAGTACTTACTACGGCTTTACACATATTAACTCCTAATTCTCAAAATGTCCCTGTGGGCGGGGCACAGTGGCACACACCTGTAATCCCAGCACATTGGGAGGCTGAGGGGGGAGATCAGGGGGAGCCGGCGCCGGTGGGCAGATCACTTGAGGTCAGGAGTTTGAGACCAGCCTGGCCAACATGGTGAAATCCCATCTCTACAAAAAAAAAGGCAAAAATTAGCTGGGCATGGTGGTGCGCACCTGTAATCCCAGCTACTCAGGAGCTAAGGCAGAAGAATCTCTTGAACCTGGCAGGTGGAGATTGCAGTGAGCCAAGATCATGCCACTGTACTCCAGCCTGGGCAACAGAGTGAGACCCTGTCTCAAAAACAAACAAAAAGCCCAGCATACTTTTTATTAGGTGAACCCACAAAGCACAGGGGCCGATTTTAGTTAGTCCACAGACAAGCACTTTTAAATCTTTGTGCATTTATTGTAAATTGGAAAAATTTATAAATAGCATATTAAAGCATTAAGAGAAAACATCCCTTAAAAAATAATGTATGTCTTCAAAAGAAAAGAAAATATCAAGTAAACAATTATAGATAAATGAAGTACAGGTAACAGGCAGATGTGGTCACAATGGATGAACAGGGGCTGGTCGAGGTGGCTCATGCCTGTAATCCCAGCACTTTGGGAGGCTGCGGCAGGTGGATCACAAGGTCAGGAGTTCAAGACGAGCCTGACCAACACGGTGAAACCCCGCCTCTACTAAAAATGCAAAAATTAGCCAGGCTTGGTGGCACATGCCTATAATCCCAGTTATTCAGGAGGCTGAGGCAGGAGAATCACTTGAACCTGGGAGGCGGAGGTTGCAGTGAGCCAAGATCACGCCATTGCACTCCAACCTGGGCGACAGAGTGAGACTCCATCTCAAAAAAAAAAAAAAAAATTGGATGAAGAGGAATACAAATGTCTGGGGCTTCGGGCCACACACTGAACCTGACATCAGAAGGCCCAGATGTGGGACCTGGTTAATTTGTTTTCTAGTGCTAGGTTATTTCATCCTGGAATAATACCATGGGCTAGGCACTATTCTAAGCACTTTATAAAAATTAACTCCTCAGCCAGACATTTTGGCTCACACGTAAATCCCAACACTTTGGGAGGCTGAGGCAAGAGGATCACTTAAGGCTAGGAGTTCAAGACAAGCCTGGGCAACAAAGTGAGACCCTGCCTCTCCATGAATAAATAAATAAATAACTCTTTTAATCCTACAACCATCTGTTGAGGTAGGTACTGTCATCATACCCATTTCTCAGGAGAGAAAACAAAGTCTCAAGAGAGATTAAATAGCTTGCTCAAAACCACACAGACCATGAGAGGCAGTGCTAGAATTTAACACCAAGGATTGTATTAGAAAAGGCAATACTAGCTCATCAACCCAAAACTCGAGAAGAGAGTTTATCTCCTTCATGCAGGTACCCAGGGTCCCCCACTCCTTCCCCATCATGTGGAAGATGAGCTTTCTTTTTTTTTTTTGAGGTGTGTGTGTGTGTGTGTGTGTGTGTGTGTGTGTGTTTTGAGACAGGCCCTCGCTCTGTGGCCCAGGCTAGAGTGCAGTGGTGCGATCATGGCTCACCACAACCTCTGCCTCCTGAGTTCAAGCGATTCTCGTGCCTCAGTTTCCTGAGTAGCTGGGATTACAGGTTTGTGTCACCATGCCTGGCTAATTTTTGCATTTTTAGTGGAGATGGGGTTTTACCATGTTGGTCAGGCTGGTCTCGAATTCATGACCTCAAGTGATCCACCCATCTTGGCCTCCCAAAATGCTGAGATTACAAGCATTAGAAACTGTGCCCAGTCAGGAAGATGGATTTTATTTGAACACTGGGCCCTACTGGGATCAGCAGAATTTTCTGCATTATTCTGGCATCCACATCCTTCTCTGAAAATGGGTTTAACAATGCTAGTTCTGTTTATCCCTCAGGGTAGCTCTGCTGCTCAAGGTGATAGAGGCAAGAGTGTCCTGCAAACTGCAAAGAATTTCTTGAATGTAAAATGTTAGTATGTATTGATATGACGTTGATCAAAGCTATGTTACCGTGTTACAGTGCGGATGAATTTAAACAGTGCGTGGAAAGTCTTTGGTTCACATACAAAGTCAGCTGTGAATAACAGCAGTACTAGTAATGTGGTTATGCAATTGAAAATATTGATTTATCTGGCCAGGTGCAGCGGTTCATGCCTGTTATCCCAGTACATTGGGAGGCTGAGACAGGTGGATCACCTGAGGTCGCGAGTTCGAGACCAACCTGACCAACATGGAGAAACCTCGTCTCTACTAAAAATACAAAATTAGCCAGGTGTGGTGGTGCATGCCTGTCATCCCAGCTACTCGGGAGGCTGAGGCAGAAGAATCCCTTAAACCCAGGAGGCAGAGGTTGTGTCGAACCAAGATTGCATAATTGCACTCCAGCCTGGGCAACAAGAGCAAAACTCCATATAAAAAAAAGAAAATATAGACTTAATTGATTTATCTCCAGATTGGGATATAGTTATATAGGACCTTTCTTACCAGCAGGTGAACACATTACATCTGTAACTGAAAAATCAAGAAGTCTTGATTTCTTGAGAAGTCAGTATAATCATGATTTTAGAAATACAATCAAGAGGAAAGCAGCAGTGGGGAAAACCCCAGCTAAAATAGTTGCTAGTGGTCGCCTCTGGGTGACAGTAATCAGATCTGGGAGAGCGGGTGGGCAGCTGCTGCTGTTATAATCCTTGTAGGATTTGACTTTTTCAACTGTGTACATACACAGCTTGGATTAAAAAATAAAAAAGGATTAAGTGGGCGTGGTGGCATTTACCTGTAGTCTCAGCTACTAGAGAGGCTGAGGTGGACAGATTGCTTGAGCTCATGCATTGGAAGCTGCAGTGAGCTGTGATTGTGCCACTGCACTCCAGCCTGGGTGACAGAGTGAGACCCCCCATCTCTATAAAAAAATAAAAATAGGGCCAGCTGCCATGGAGGAAGCATCTAGAATCACACCTGTGATCCCAGCATTTTGGGAGGCTGAGGTGGAAGGATCGCTTGAGCCCAGGAGTTGGAGGCTGCAGTCAGCTATGATTGTCCCACTGCACTCCAGCATAGGTGACATAGTGAGCCCCCATCTCTTAAAAAAAAAAAAGTGGAGACCGGGCGAGGTGGCTCATACCTGTAATCCCAGCACTTTGGGAGGCTGAGGCAGGCGGATCACGCGGTCAAGAGATTGAGACCATCCTGGCCAACATGGTGAAACCTCGTCTCTGTTAAAAATACAAAAATTAGCTGGGCGTGGTGGCGTGTGCCTGTAGTCCCAGCTATTCGGGAGGCTGAGGCAGGAGAATTGCTTGAACCCAGGAGGCAGAGGTTGCAGTGAGCGGAGATTGTGCCACTGCACTCCAGCCTGGCGCCTGGCAACAGAGTGAGACTTTGAAAAAAAAGGGTCAGTCACAGTGGCTCATGCCTGTGATCCTGGCATTTTGGGAGGCTGAGGTAGGGGAACTGCTTGAGCCTGGAAGGAAGGTCAAGGCTGTAGTGAACACACATCATGCCACTGCACTCCAGCTTGGACGATAGTGAGACCCTGTCTCAAAAGAAAAAGAAAAATGAAAATTTAAAAGGTAAAGGGACTAATTAAGCACTGTTTCTTTTCTTTATTTCTTTTTTTTTTTTTTTTTTGAGACATAGTCTCGTACTGTCACCTGGGCTGGAGTGCAGTAGCGCGATTTCGGCTTGCTTCAACCTCTGCTCCCCCAGGTTCAAGCAATTCTCTATCTCAGCCTCCCAGGTAGCTGAGATTATAAGCGCCCGCCACCATGCCTGGCTAACTTTTTTGTATTTTTAATAGAGATATGGTTTCACTGTGTCGGCCAGGCTGGTCTCAAACTCCTGACTTTGTGATTCGCCCGCCTCGGCCTCCCAAAGTGCTGGGATTACAGGCATGAGCCACCTCGCCTGGCCAAACATTATTTCTTTTTTTTTTTTTTTTTTTTTTGCTTGAATGCTGTGCTGGGACAAACATTGTTTCAAACAACCTCAAATGTACCTGGAAACAGTTGGGTCAGGAAGTCATGAATGGGCAGAGTTAGAGAAATCAGCCACGTTTCACATCCAGCTGAAACTCCTCCAACACCTTTGGATCGCCCTTCAAATACAACCTGAGCTCTTTTCTTTTCTTTTTGAGACAGAGTCTCACTCTGTGACGCAGGCTGGAGTTCAGTGGCATGATCTTGGCTCACTGCAACCTCTGCCTCCTGAGAAGCTGGGATTATAGGCGCGCATCACCACACCTGGCTAATTATTGTATTTTTAGTAGAGCCAAGGTTTCACCATGTTGCCAGGCTGGTCTCGAACTCCTGATCTCAAGTGATTCAACCATCTTGGCCTCCTGCGAGCCACCGCACCCAGCCATGAGCTCTTTTCTTTGACCAAAATGCCCCAACAGGCTCTGCTTCTTGTCTGATAGTCTCTCATCTTTCTCCCTTTTGCTCACTCCAGGCAGCCACACTGGCCTTTTGACAACCCTTCAATTACACTAAGCACATTCCTGCCATTGGGCCTTTGTACCTGCCGGGAATCCCCTCTTCCAGGCATGCCTTCTCCTAGATCTTCGCATAGCTGATTTAGTCTCATCGTTGGGGCCTTAGTTCAAATGTCCTCCACCCAGAGCAGCCTACCTTGAGCACCCAAATCTAAGCCTGCCCCACCTCCATCCCTCACTAGCAATTCCATTATCCTCTACTGCACTGAAATTACACATTCCTGATCTGTTTATCACCTGTCTCCTTCACAGGAGGTCCGTGACAGCAGGGAGTTAGGCTGTCTTGCTCCCTGCTGTATCCCCAGCACGTAGAACAGTGCTTGGCTCACAGTAGGCGCTCTGTAAATATTTGTGGAATGAGCAAATACAGATGAGGACAGCTGAGTCAGTAGGGTGAGCAGCTGGTCGGACCAGGGGTGGAGGGAGGAAATGGCAGCCTCTGCCTGGGCCTTGCCCTGGGTAAACAGGTCTCCTTCTGCCCAGACAGTCACTATTTGACAACTGTCTGCCATGGGCCTGGCTGAGCCTGGGCTGCCAAACTGCCAACTAATTCCCTGGGACAAGCAGTGGAGGCAGCCATATCTCCAGGAGAGTTCTGAAGGAGCAGGTCAGAAAGTTGTCCAAACAGACATAAGGAAGGGCGGGGAAGGTGGGGGAGACAGGGGAGAGAGCAGGGCGCCCTGTCCTGGGTAGAGCCAGAGAAGCTGGAGGGAGGCCTGGGCCGCTCCCCCGGGCAGCTTCCCAGGTGAAATCAGCTGCCTACAGGGTTCAGCGCTGGGAGCAAGGAGACCCAGGCTGCGGTCCCAGCTCTAGTCTTGACATGCACAGGGTCTCTGCCATCTGTAGGCCTTAGCTTCTTCACTTGTACGTTAAGAGGCTACGGCAGATTAGTGGCTTTCAAACAGTTTTTTAAAAGGCAGTGAAAGGCCGGGCATGCTGGCTCACACCTATAATCCCAGCACTTTGGGAGGCCAAGGCGGGTGGATCACGAGGTCAAGAGATCGAGGCCATCCTGGTCAACATGTTGAAACCCCATCTCTACTAAAAATACAAAAATTAGCTGGGCATGGTGGTGCACACCTGTAGTCCCAGCTACTAGGGAGGCTGACGCAGGAGAATTGCTTGAACCCAGGAGGCGGAGGTTGCGGTGAGCCGAGATCGCGCCATTGCACTCCAGCCTGGGTAACAAGAGTGAAACTCCGTCTCAAAAAAAAAAAAAGCAGTGAAGGGCCAGGTGTAATGGCTCAGGCCTGTAATCCCAACACTTTGGGAGGCCAAGGTGGGGAGATTATCAGAGGTCAGGAGTTCAAGACCAGGTTGGCCAAATGGTGAAACGCCATAGCTGCTAAAAATACAAAAATTAGCTGGGCAGGGTGGTGCATGCCTGTAGTCCCAGCTACTCTGGAGGCTGAGGCATAAGAATTGCTTGAACCCAGGAGGCGGGAGTTGCAGTGAGCTGAGATCGCATCACTGCACTCCAGCCTAGGCAACAGAGCAAGACTCCATCTCAAAAAAAAGAAAAGGCAGTGAGGGCTTCCTTCAAACAGAATTTTCCCCAGCACCCACTTCACAGGAATGACACACAGAGGTGCCTGGGTGAAAGCAAGGGCGGAGGCATGGAGGCTGCCCACCCTGGAGCCCCAAGGTGAAAACCACCCAGCTTCTTGGTTTCTGAGTTTCCTCAGCCTGGTTGGGTAGAAGGGGCTGTAGCAAGAGAAGCATCTAGAATCTGGTAATCAAATGTAGACACAGATTCAAGCCCCACTGCATGATCTGGGGCAATTTACCCCACTTTTCTGAGGCTTCTTAGCCCTCTCTCTAAACCGGGCATCCTAAAGTATCCGTCCTTTGTGGGGTTTTCCTAATACGTCCTGCACAGAACCTGCCATCTAGTAAACTCTTGATAGAGCAGCAAAAACTCCATGTTTGTTTTTATTTCATAGCAGAAATGACCTGGAATAGAAACCTAAAGACACAGTTCTTGATCTTCTTTGAGATGGGAACGTATTTAACTACTCTGAACCTCAGTTTCCTCCTCTTTTAAACATGGTCAAGGGTTTAAAGGGGACCAGAGGTGGAGATCCATTCCACCGAGGTGTTTTTTTGTTTTTGTTTTTGAGATGGAGTCTCCGTCGGTGGTCCAGGCTGGTTCGCAGTGATGCAATCTCTTTTTTAAGATTAAAATTTTAAAAAAAGCTAGGGGTCAGGCATGGTGGCTCATGCCTGTAATCCCAGCACTTTGGGAGGCTGAGGCAGGCGGATCATGAGATCAGGAGTTTGAGACCAGTTTTGCCAACATGGCGAAATCCCATCTCCACTAAAAATGCAAAAATTAGCCAGGCATGGTGGCACGTTCCTATAGTCCCAGCTACTGAGGAGGCTGAGGCAGAAGAATCTCTTGAACCTGGGAGACGGAGGTTGCAGTGAGCCAAGATCATGCCACTGTACTCCAGCCTGGATGACAGAGCAAGACCCTGTCAAAATAAAATAAAATAAAAGTCCCAACTTTCACCTCCTTTAAAAAAAGTGAAAGCTCTAGCAACAGTGATACCCCATGAAGCAGCAACAATCTCCGGGAGCTACTTTAGATTCGCAGGCTTCCTCTGATTTGCCATAGTCTCCACTATGCCTTAGTGTCCCCACACTGAAACTTATTAATGAACATACATCACTATGTTTGCTGCATAGTTTTTCTTACGGGAACGTGTGAACTTTGCTCATACTCTATCTGTTCCACTTATTTCAGTTACTTCTCTGGGTATTGAGGGCAATTGAATTTGGGATCCCTGATCACTGAGACCAAAGTGAAGTTCATTTATCTGCACGAGCAATCTTTCTGTTTCATAGATTTACCATGTTTCTAAGCAACTACAAGAAAAGTGTAAATTATGTCTGTGGCTCACGTTCTATTTCGATTGGCCAGCACTGGCCGAGTCCCTTGGATTCTGCAGCCACGTACAAGCTTGCTGCTAACTCATTCTGCCTCCATTTTCCATTCTTGCGTAGACCAAACGCAGTCATATCTCTTGGGTTGGGTCTTCTCCCCACCCCACAGTTATCTTTGGTGTCTCCACCTGTCTGTCCAGAGGATCCAGACTCCAGAACTCCAGGCATGTCTTCTAGAATTCTCCACATGGGAAATCTCACTCCCAGCCCCCAGCTGGCAGCCATTGTGCTTTCTTTATCAGACATTCACATAAAACAATAGTCAATCTGAAACTGAAGTACACATCCAATTCTTCTGTCTCCAGCCTCAAATCCAGTGATTTGTGGGGTGAAGTTGGTGGTGAGAGGCTTTTTTTTTTTCTCTTCTCCAGGGCCAGTCATATAGTTTTTCTGGAGATAAGGTGGACTGAGTTTGGGGGAGGAACACAGGTCCGTCTACAGCGAAGGTTCTGACTTTGTTTTCGGAGGAGATGATGTCGTGGCTCCTCTGGGGAGATGAGATGAGAAAATCTTGAAGACCTAGGGGGCCGGGAGGAAAGGAATCTTGGCAGTGACAAAGACGCCTTCAAATGAGGGGGGCTAACACGGTAGTGGCTGAGAATTTGTGTTGCAGTCAGGAGGGCTTTGGTTAGAGATACAACCACAGCATGACCTCGGACAGGTGACTTTACCTCTCTGACCCTCAGTCTCTTCATCTGTAAAATGAGGATAGGAATGGGCCAGTCTCAGTGACTCACGCCTGTAATCCCAGCACTTTGGGAGGCTGAGGCAGGCCGATCACCTGAAGTCGAGAGTTTGAGACCAGTCTGACCAACATGGAGAAACTCTGTCTCTACTAAAAATACAAAATTAGCTGGGCGTGGTGGTGCATGCCTATAATCCCAGCTACTCAGGAAGCTGAGGCAGGAGAATCGCTTGAACCCAGGAGGTAGAGGCTGCGGTGAGCTGAGATCGCGCCATTGCACTCCAGCCTGGGCAACAAGAGTGAAACTCCATATCAAAAAAAAAAAGAATAGACTTGACTTGCACCTCAACGAGAAGTTAAACGAGATATCCTAGCACTGCACTTTGTATATAAAGGCTCTGTAAATGTCAGCTATCATTACAAAGAGCACAAAGTGGCATTTGGAGTAAATTTCATTTGTTTTTAAGAGATAGGGTTTTGCTGTGTCACCAGGCTGGAGTGCAGTGGCACAGTCAAAACGCACTCCAGCCTCAAATTCCTGGGCTCAAGCCATCCTCTCGCCTAAGCCTCACAAGTAGCTGGGACCACAGACACACACCACTGTGCCTGGCTAACTTTTACTTTTTAATTTTTTTAAGTTTTAAAATTTTCTGTAGAGATGAGGGTCTCACTGTGTTGCCCAGGCTGGTCTCAAACTCCTAGCCCGAGATGATCCTCTCAACTTGGCCTCCCAGAACACTGGGATTATAAGTGTTAGCCACCACACCCAGTCCAATTTAATTCTTGTTTTATCATTCTCTGCATTTTGTATTTCCTCCACCATGAACCTGCTCTAGTTAAGTAAGAAACAGTTAAGTGGGGGAGGAGAAATAAAACTTAAACCCCTAAATAAGCCCCTAAATGTGGGGTCCAGCATGAGGTTTACAGCTGGGAAAAGGTAAGAGATCCTGTACTTCAAACTATACATACCCATTTTTTAATTAAACTTTTTTTAATTTTTATTTTGTTTTATTTATTTAGAAACAGTCTCACTGTCTCCCAGGCTGCAATGCAATGGTACGATCTTGGCTCACTGCAACCTCCACCTCCTGGGTTCAAGCGATTCTCCTGCCTCAGCCTCCTGAGTAGTAGCTGGGACTACAGGTGTGTGCCACCATGCCTGACTGATTTTTGTATTTTTCGTAGAGGTGGGGTTTCACTATGTTGGCCAGGCTGGTCTCGAACTCCTGACCTCTGATGATCCACCCACCTCAGCCTCCCAAAGTGCTGGGATTACAGGTGTGAGCCACCTCGCCCAGCCCTCAGTGTTCTTGACACGTGACAAAGCCTTGGCTACTCCAAGAACTGCCTGCAGCGTGTAGGGCCCTGAGTTAGTTTCAAGAGCCCCTTGAAGGACGTTAACACCTATTCAAGCCCTCCCTGTTCTCAGACCAAGAAATGCTATACCTTAGATAGACTCCTAGTTGCTTTTAAAAAATGAGTTTCTAGATTTTTTTCCACAGTTGCTTATCATCGTGCAAATTGTATGATTTAAATTTTTTTGTGTATGTGTCAGTGTCTTGCTCTGTCACCCAGACTGGAGTGCAATGGTGCAATCTTCGGCTCACTGCAACCTCTGCCTTTCAGGTTCAAGCAGTTCTCCTGCCTCTGCCTCTCGAGTAGCTGGGATTACAGGTGCCCACCACCACGCCCAGCTAATTTTTGTATTTTTAGTAGAGAGAGGGCTTTACCATATTGGCCAGGCTGGTCTCAAACTCCTGACCTCATGATCCACCCACTTTGGCTTCCCAAAGTGCTGGGGATTATAGGCATAAGCCACCATGCCAGGCTGATTTTTAAAATTATACTGCCAAATTGTCTGTAGCTTGTACGTAGGAAGATGGTTGACTTCATAAATCTCATTTCTCCTTTTTTTTAAAGAAATATTACAAACATGCAGAAAAGTATAGAGAATAACATTATGAACATTGATGTATCCACCACTCAGTTTTGTCAGATCTTACTACACGACCACGTTTTCTTTGGATTTTGTTTGTTTGTTTGTTTGTTTTAATGACAAATTAAACGTTACACTTAGAGTTGAAGCCCCTTGTCTTCCTGATCCCATCACCCTGCTACCCTTCTCAGGGGTGATCATGGTCACCATTTGGTATTTATCATTACCAGACACGTTTTCACAATTCTGCCATACATGGCTATATAAGCAAAGTAAAATATTTTGCTAATTTGGGAAATTTATTTTAATGATATATTGTACATATCCTGCAGCAAATGCCTTTTATTACTCCTCATAATAGGTTTCTGGATCTTTTCATGATGATACAAGTTGCACCAGCTCACTCATTTAAGATGCTGCCTCCCGAATTCAAGTGATTCTCCTGCCTCAGCCTTTCAAGTGGCTGGGATTAGAGGCGCCTGCCACCATGCCCAGCTAATTTTCGTATTATTATTATTAGAGATGGTGTTCTACCTTGTCGGCCAGGCTGGGTGTGGGCTCATGCCTGTAAACCCAGCGCTTTGGGAGGCCAAGGCGAGTGAATCACGTGAGCCCAGGAGTTCAAGACCAGCCTGGGCAACATGATGAAACCCTGTCTAATCAAAAAATAAAATGCTGTGTATCCGTGAAGTACTATGCAGCCATAAAAAGAATAAAATCATATCCTCTGCAGCAGCATGGATATATCTGGAAACCATCATCCTAAGTAAACTAATGCAGAAACAGAAAACCAAATAACGTGTGTTCTCGCCTATAGTGAGAGCTAAGCATTCGGTGAACATGGACATAAAGACGGGGGACAGGAGACACTGGGAATCCAAAAGGGTGAAGGAGGGAGGGGTGCAAAGGTTGGAAACCTTCCTATTGGCTACTGTGCTCATTAACTGGTGATGAATTCTTTCATACTGGAAACCTCAGTATCATGCAATATACCTTTGTAACAAACCTGTATATGCACCTCTTGATTCTAAAATAAAAGTTGAAATAACAGGCCGGGCGATGTTTAAAAACACATTCGGCCAGGCGCAGTGGCTCACACCTGTAATCTCAGCACTTTGGGAGGCCAAGGCAGGTGGGTCAGTTGAGGTCAGGAGTTTGAGTCTAGCCTGGCCAACGTGGTGAAACGCTGTCTATACTGAAAATACAAAGATTAGCCAGGTTTGGTGGCAGGCGCCTGTAATCCCAGCTACTTAGGAGGCTGAGGCATGAAAATCGCTTGAACCTGGGAGGCAGGTGAAAAACAAAGTTGAAATAACAAAAAATAGAATAAAATAGTGTCTATAAATACCTCGAGTATATTTATTCTGTTGTGTTTGTTTGTTTGTTTGAAGACAGAGTCTCACTCTGTTATTCCGGCTGGAGTCCAGTGGCACAATCTTGGCTCATTTTAACCTCTGCCTCCCGAATTCAAGCGATTCTACAGCCTCAGCCTCTCAAGTAACTAGGATAACAAGTGCCCGCCACCATGTCCAGCTAATTTTCATATTATTAGTAGTAGAGATGGAATTTCACCATGTTGGCCAGGCTAGTCTTGAACTCCTTACCTCAAGAGATTGGCCCACCTCAGCCTCCCAAAGTGCTGGGATTACAGGTTTGAGCCGCTGCGCCCAGCCTATTCTATTTTTTTGACAATGGATTTGTTTCCAGTTTGTCACTATCTCCAGTGATGACCCAAAGAACATTCTTATACTTGTGGATGAGAGTTTCTCTAGGTAACACGTAGAGATGGAATTTCTGTATCCTAGACAGTGGGTATTGTCACTTTTAAGAGATGTTACTAAATTGCTCATTCTTGACTACCGACTTCCACTTCAAACAATAGTTACGTGGAGTTCTGGTTGCTCTACAGCCTCACCAGCACTTGACTTTGTAAGATACTGAATGTAAAATTATACTTCACTTTCAA
Source organism: Ateles fusciceps (assembly GCA_036589455.1). NCBI lineage: Eukaryota > Metazoa > Chordata > Mammalia > Primates > Atelidae > Ateles > Ateles fusciceps. Next base: position 566,465 of record JAZHEH010000847.1, read on the forward strand.
AGTTGCTTTTCCTCTATTACTAGAGAAGGAGAGGCTCTTTTTGTCATTTGGGTTTCCTCGTTATGAGTGTGCTTGTTCATCTCTTTGACCATTATTTACCTTTCCTTATCAAAATTTGTAGGCATTTTTTAGCACTCTTAGAAACATTTTTCATGCATGTATTTTTTTATTTTTATTTTTTTGAGATGGAGTCTCACTCTGTTACCTAGGCTGGAGTGCAGTGGTGCGATCTCGGCTCACTGCAACCTCTGCCTCCTGGGTTCGAGTGATTCTCCTGTCTTAGCATCCTGAGTACCTGAGATTACAGGCATGCACTGCTGCACCCAGCTGATTTTTGTATTTTTAGTAGAGATGGGGTTTCACCATGTTGCCCAGGCTGGTCTTGAACTCCTGACCTCAGGTGATTCACCTGCCTCAGCCTCCCAAAGTGCTGCCATTACAGGCATAAGCCACCACACCGGCCACATGTGGTTTTTGTTTGTTTGTGTGTGTGTGTGTGTGTGTGTTTTGTTTTTGTTTTTTGAGACGGAGTCACACTGTCACCCGGGCTGGAGTACAGTTGTGCAATCTCGGCTCACTGCAACCTCTGCCTCCCAGAATCAAGCGATTCTCCTGCCTCAGCCTCCGAAGTAGCTGGGATTACAGGTGCCCACCACCATGCCCATCTACTTTTTTTGTATTTTTAGTAGAGACGGGGTTTCACTATGCTGGCCAGGCTGGACTCGAACTCCTGACCCCGTGATCCCCTCTCCTAGGCTTCCCAAAGTACTGGGATTACTGGCGTGAGCCACTGCACCTGGTGCCACATGTGTTTTTAAACAATGCACTACATGCACTACAGTGTGATCAACACATCCATTTACTGAAATAATCCATTCTCAATGCAGTGCCGGAATTATTTATTCTTGATACCAATCCTTTCTCGGTTATATTATAGGAAAATACCTTTGTATTTCAGACTGTAAGTTGTATTTTCACTCTCATTTGAGGGTCTTTGGTATACAACAGTTTTCAATTTTAATATAGTTACGCTTTAAATTATACATAAGTTTATTAAATTTAATAATTTTCTCTGCAGTTTGTGCTTTTTTTGAGGGGTTGGGGGACAGGTTTTTCTCTGTCTCCTAGGCTGGAATGCAGTAGTATGATCTTAGTTGACTGCAGCCTCAAACTCCTGGGCTCAAGCAGTCCTCCTGCCTCAGCCTCCCGAGCAGCTAGGACTACAGGCATGTGTCATTATGCCCGACTAATTTTTTTTTTTTTTGTAGAGTTGGGATCTCACTGCATTGACCAGGCTGGTCTTGAACTTCTGGCCTCAAGGGATCCTCCTGCCTCAGCCTCTCAAAGTATTGGGATTATAGGCATGAGCCATTGTAGTGAGCCTTTTTATATTTTGTCTGTAAAATCTTCCAGTGTGCCAGGCACAGTCACTCACCCCTGTAATCACAGCACTTTGGGAGGCTGAAGTGGGCAGATTGCTTGAAGCCAGGAGGTTGCGGCTAGCCTGGCCAACATGGCAAAACCTCATCTCTACTAAAAATACAAAAATTAGCCAGGTGTGGTGGCACATACCTGTAGTCTCATCTTCTTGGGAGGCTGAGGCATGGGAATTGCTTGAACCCAGGAGCCAGAGGTTGTGGTGAGCTGAGATCACCCTACTGCATTCCAGCCTAGGACAAGACTCTGTCTCCAAAAATAATAATAATAATAAAGAAAAAAAATTTGTAGTTCCCTGAGATAATAGAGATATTATTCTAAACTTTTTCTATAAGTTTTGCTGGGCATGGTGGTTCATGCCTGAAATTCTAGCACTTTGGGAGGCCAAGGAGGGCAGATCCCTTGAGTTTGAGGTCAGGAGTTCACCAGTCTGACCAACATGGTGAAACCCCGTCTCTGCTAAAAATACAAAAATTATCTGGGCATGGTGGCATACACCTATAATCCCAGCTACTTGGGAGGTAGAGGCAGGAGAATCGCTTGAACCTGGAGGCAGGGGTTACAGTGAGCCAAGATTGTGCCACTGCACTACAACCTGGGAAACAGAGCAAGACTCTGTCTCAAAAGAAAAAAAAAAAGATTTTAAAGATTTATTTTTCATAGTTAGGTCTTTATTCTGTAGAAATTAATGTTTGTGTGTGGTGTGAGGTAGGGATGCCATTATATCTTTCTTTACATGGATAATGAATTGATCTAGCACCATTTATTGAATAGGACATCCTTTCTTGACTGGTATGCAATGCCATCACTTTTGTCTCCCACTTTCAAATATATGCAGACCTGTTTTTAGGCTCTCTATACTGCCCCACTTAGCTATTTCCAATAACCACATTTAGACATTTTTTTTTAATGGTGAGTGACTCTACAAAGAAATCAAAATAAAGTTTAAAAGAGCTAAAAGGAGAAAGGTTAAAATTAATTTTAATAATATATTTTACTTAACCCAATATATATAAAACATCATTTCAACATAATTAATGAGATACTTTTTTTCTGTTAGGTCTTCAAAATCAATGTATATTCTACTCTTACAAGCCTAGTCACATTTCAAGGTCTCAATAGACCCATGTGGCTTGTGGCTGCCATATTGGACAGTGCAGCAATAACTCTATACATCATAGAATACATTTCCATTTTATAATTGTTCTTTAAAATCAACTTGTCTATTCTCTTTGCTCATTGATAAACAGATGGGGCTGAACAGGATAGAACAAAGGTTAGAGACTCATGGCATATTTGTCTCCACTGGAATTTAATAATAGCAACTACCATATTTTGAGTGCTTACAATTTGCCAAGCACTGTGCTAACTGGCTTTGTCCTGTCAGGCTTTTAATGGAAATTTCATTGAATTCGTTGATTAATTTGGGAAAAACTGAAATCTTTACATAATGAATCTTGCTGCCATGGACATGATACATTTATATAAATCTCATTTATATAGGTCTTTTTTGAGATGGAGTTTTGCTCTTATTTCCCAGGCTGGAGTGCAATGGTACGATCTTGGCTCACCACAACCTCCACCTCCCAGGTTCAAGGGATTCCTCTGCTTCAACCTCCCAAGTAGCTGGGATTACAGGCACACACCAGCACACCTGGTTAATTTTGTATTTTTACTAGATATGGGGCTTCTCCATGTTAGCCAGGCTGGTCTCGAACCCCCAACCTGAGGTGATCTGCCCACCTCAGCCTCCCAAAGTGCTGAGATTACAGGCATGAGCTACTGCACCCAGCCTCTTTTTGTTTGTTTATTTGTTTGAAATACAGTCTCACTCTGTTGCCCAGGCTATAGTGCAATGGCACAATCTCAGCTCACTGCAACCTCCACCTCCCAGGTTCAAGTAATTCTCCTGCTTCAGCCACCTGAGTAGCTGGGATTATAGCAGGCATGTGCCACCACACCTGGCTAAGTTTTGTATTTTTAGTAGAGACAGGGTTTTGTAATGTTGGCCAGGCTGGTCTCCAACTCCTGACCTCAGATGATCCACCCACCTCGGCCAGGCACGAGCCACTGCTCCCAGCTAATATAAGTCTTCATTTAAATATCTTCTTTTATGTTTTAATGAAGTTTGATGATTTTAATACATAACAAGTTTTTTGTTAGATGAATTCCTAGATAATTATTATTGCTGTGTAAATAATTTTTTTAAATCATATCCTCTCGGCCAGGTGCAGTGGCCCATCCCTGTAATTCCAGCACTTCGGGAAGCCGAGGCAGGCTGATTGATTGAGCTCAGGAGTTCAAGATCAGCCTGAGCAACATGCCGAAGCCCTAGTCTCTACCAAAAATACAAAAAATTAGCCGGGTGTAGGGGCATGCACCTCTGGTCCCAGCTACAAGAGAGGCTGAGGCAGGAGGATTGCCTGAGCCCAGAAAGCAGAGGTTGCTGTGAGCCAAGATTGCATCACTGCACTCCAGCCTGGGCAACAGAGTGAGAACCCATCTCAAAAAAAGGCCATGTTTATTTTATTTATTTATTTATTTATTTACTTGCTTACTTACTCACTTATTGAGACGGAGTTTTGCTCTCATTGCCCCGGCTGGAGTGCAATGGCGCAATCTCAGCTCATGGCAACCTCTGCCTCCTAGATTCAAGTGATTCTCCTGCCTCAGCCTCCCAAGTAGCTGGGATTACAGGCGTGGGCCACTACGCTGGGCTAATTTTCATATTTTAAGTAGAGATAGGGTTTCACCATATTGGTCAGGCTGGTCTTGAATTCCTGACCTCATGATCTGCCCACCTCAGGCTCCAGAAGCGCTGGGATTACAGGCATGAGCCACCATGCCCTGCCTCTATTTATTTAAAAATTAGAAAAAAACATCTGATGACTAGGCCCACCGTTGGTCCTGGCACCTGGAGGTAGGACCCCAGGCATCTGATTTTTTTTTTTTTTTTTTGAGACAGGGTCTTGCTTTGGCGCCCAGGCTGGAGTGCAGTGGCACGATCTTGGCTCACTGCAACCTCCACCTCCCAGGTTCAAGCAATTCTTCTGCCTCAGCCTGCCGAGTAGCTGGGATTACAGGCATCTGCCATCACACCTGGCTAATTTTTGTATTTTTTTTTTTTTAGTAGAGATAGGGTTGCACCATGTTGGCCAGGCTGGTCTTGAACTCCTGAACTCAGGTGATCTGCCTGCCTCCCAAAGTGCTGGGATTACAGGCAAGAGCCACCTTGCCCAGACGACATATGAATTTTTAATAATGGCCCCAGATGATTCTTATGGACACCAAGATTTGAGAAGCATTGAATGACTGAGAGAAAATTTCTTCTAAGGATAGAGGCCTGGCACAGTGGTTCTGCAGTATAGAGCATTTCAACCCCGAGGGACATTTATCAATGTGTGGAGATAGTTTTGGTTGTCACACCTTGGGGGGTAGGGGAAAGTGCTGCTGGCATCTAGTGGACAGAGGCCAGACTTGCTGCCAGGGACGATGTACGGGACAGTCCCCCCCCCCCGACAAAGAATTCTCTAGCCCAAATCTCATTAGTGCCAAGGTCAAGAAACCCTGGTTAACAATTAAGAGTTTGAACCCTTCCAAATGTTGGAGCATATATGATTTTTAAATCTTCAATTTTTATTTTAGTTTCCAAAATTTCTGCTATAAGCATAGAATCCTTTTCATTGAATACCTGCTATGCTCCGAGCACTTGAAGTTTACATCACTGTCAGTTCCTCCTGAAAGACTTTTTCATTCATTCATCCAACAAATATCCATTAAACATTTATTAAAATGTATTCCAAACCGCCACAGTGGCTCACGCCTGTAATCCTAGCACTTTGGAAGGCCTAGGTGGGTGGACCACCTGAGGTCAGGAGTTCAAGACCAGCCTGGCCAACATGGTGAAACCCCGTCTCTACTAAAAATACAAAAATTAGCTGGGCATGGTGGCAGACACCTGTAATATCAGTTACTCGGGAGGCTAAGGCAGGAGAATTGCTTGAACCCGGGAGGTAGAAGTTGCAGTGAGCCAAGATCATACCATTGCACTACAGCCTGGGTAACAAGAGCAAAACTCCATCTTAAAAAATAAAACGTATTCCAGGCAGAGGGGAAAGTAGGTGCAAAGGCCCAAGACTGGAAAGAAAAACTTTAAAGACGGCTAGTACGGCTGCCGCTCATAGGGGTGGGGCACGTGGAATGAATGAGGATGGAGCTGGAGGGATATAAAAACAAGGCCGTGAATGGCCTCACAGTGTAAAGCAGTTGTGTGAGTTTTCTTGTAAATGCATAGGAAGTCGTAAAAATTTAAGCAGAAGAGGATCTGAGCCAATGTACATTTGTACAAGATCACCCCTGGCCCCTGGGTGAAGAGTGGGGGGGTAGGGGAGCCACAGTGGAAAAAGAAGTGAAGGGGCGAGGCAGAGGTGGGGGAGATCCCCTCCCCACCCTGGCAGGGTTTTTTTGTTTTTGTTTTGTTTTGTTTCGTTTTGTTTAAAAAAGGAAGACGTGAAAAGACTTTTGCAGACCTCCGGAGATGATGCATAAGGTAGGCTGGGGTGGAGATGGAAAGACGTTGAAAAAGCTAGGTACTGTTTGGAGGTGGCAAGAACTGAATTTTCTGAAGAACTGGAAGGGAAGAGAAGGACAACACCGAGACTGTGACTTGCAGGACGTTGGCTTGAATAACTGAGAGAAGGTGGGTGAGGGAATATGACATACAGATATTACTATTATTCTCTTTTGAGCCTGAGGAAGGGGAAGTGAATCGCCCCTACTTCACAAAGATAGTATATGGGCTCCAGGTGTGTCTAACACAAAGGTCGTCTCTTTCCACACTCCCATATCCACACATTAATTTAATTTAATTTTTTAATTGAGACAGAGTCTCACTCTATCATCCAGGCTGGAGTGCAGTGGCGCGATCATGGCTCACTGCGGCCTCTGACTCCTGGGCTTCCCGCGATCCTCCCACCTTGGCCTCCCGAAGTGCTGAAATTATAGGCATGCACCACCATGCCCCGCCTACCTTCATTTTTATAATGGGGATGACATTTAATGATAGTAATATCATTATAAATGCCCCTACATGCTGCCATCTGCTTCCACGTGGAAGCAGCACAAAGCCCGGGACCTTCCTCAGAGGCCCCTGTGCATTGGACCAAGGTGCTGGGAACAGAAGTTTAGTAGGTAGTGGAAGGGCAGTAGCTGCCAGCCTAGGAAGTGGTTTTAAAATCTTGCGTTATGAGTGCTGCAGTGGCCATGTGCTGGTGTGTGATGGGAGATCTACGTAACTGAACCCAGCGAGCTGCGATTGGTGATCGAACTGAGCAGGCTTCCTCTGGATTTGGAGAGACGGTAGTGCGTCTGGGCCTGTGATTGGTGGGGTGCAGTGTGGCCTCCGCTGTGACTGGTGAAGTCCCTAAGGCTAAACTTCTGAACAACAGTTCCCGCATTGGCCACGAGGAGGAGCCCGGGGAGCGCAAAGCGCAGCACTGCGGAGAGTCTCGGCCGCCTCCTCCCGGACGCCCGCCGGCCCAGCGCGGTGCTGGCCCTGCCCTGCGCCCTGGGGCAACCGCGGGACGAGGTGGGCGGGAAAGGGTGTCAGGGCTCCCCAGCTGTGGCCCGGGTGGCCACGCTTCTCTGCACAGTTCCTTTGGCCTCTTCCCCCTGGCTCCCAGCCCCGCAGAAGACATTGGCTGAACCGAGGGGTGGGGCTGCGGGTTCGCGAAGGTTTGTGAAGGCCCAGATCCAGGTTGCAAAACTGTGGAGTCTATCAAGTGAGATTTAGCAGCCGCCACCCCCGCCCCGCTCAGGGGCGCCCCCTGCCTTCCTCAGAGTCCTCTCAAATTTAGCAGCCTCCCCATACCCTTTAACATCCTCAAAGAACTTTTGCAAAGTGGCCTCTCACTGGAGCTAAAATGACCTGTGCAGGTAAAGGCCCCTAGCTCAGGGGCTCGCCCCTGCCCATCCCCAGGTGCTATCACATCGTGCTGTGCGTCTTCACTGCACTTAACCACTGTTTGTAATTTACTTCGCTTTTCATGTATTTACTTGCTTCTGTCTGCAACCCGCCTCTCCATCAAAATGCAAGCTCTGTGAGGGAGGGTGTAGGGTTGCCCGCTGCAACACAGAACGCCCAGTTTCATCTGAGTGTGAGATGAGCAGCACATTTTAAGAGTATGAGTAGGTCCCATGCATTATTTGGGACACATTCATACTAACAAAGTATTCCTCGTGTATCTTAAATTCACATTTAACTGGGTATTCTGTATTTTTATTTGCTCATCTGCAACCCTCTGGGGAGGGGATATTTTGCCCACGGTCTTCACTGCTGCATCTCCAACACGCACAACCATGCACGTGGACGGTGCTGAATAAATGTTGAATGTTTTGATGGATGATTTCCTTCCTTCATTCACTCAGTTATCCATCCAGACTATTTATGTCAAGTGGGTCCTGGGAATACGATGGGAGACGGGGACATAGTCCAGTGGAGGAGGCAGACAACCGGTCTAACTACCATCTGGTTAAACTATGATGATATAAAGCTTTGGGGGCAGTGGGGTGGGGGGAGACAGAGGATGAGCCTGGAGTTCTGTTTCCTGAAGGAAGATGACTGAAATGGGACTTGGAGGGTGAGAAGGCAAAGAAAGACGGGCGACAGCTCTCTGCTTGAGATCGTGGGGTTCTGGAAGCTGCGCGTGGCTGGGGAGGGTGCGTGCTGGGGAGGGTGCGTGTGCAGTGTGGGCGGGGCGGTCAGGAAGAGGTGAGGGGGGAGACTCGCATTCACTGGGTGTTACCACCCACCGGCCAGGCACAAGAGGGATGCCATGTTGCTGTTATTGTGCCCATCATACAGATGAGGAAACTGAGGCTTAGAGAAGTGAAATGCCTTGCCTACGTTTGCAGTCTTAGAGGGAAAAGCTGAGCTTCAAACTCAGGTCTGGCAGACTCTGAAGGCTGCACTCTTCTAGAAAAGCCACTCTGTGAAGGATTACAACCCCAATAGGGAGATGGAGAAACTGAGGCTTGGAAAGGTGATAGGGCTTTCCCTGTGAATACAGCTGTGTCTAGTTGAGCAGAATCCTGAAGCAGTGCAAGAGTTACGGTTTTCTTTCAAGCCCTCCGGAGAAACAACAGGAAGGCCAGAGCAGGACCCAGGAGTCCAGACCACTGCGTCTCCCATTCCTGTTCAGGTTGGCTCTCTAGGAGCCCCTTGTAGAGCCCTGGGGCTAATTCCTTGCATGGGTCCTGGACAGGTCCGCAGTTTCCATGGAGACCGCCTCCCACCATCCCTGAAATCTCATTGTGACCAGTATTAAGGGATTAACTCTGCCCAGCAGCCCTCGCAGGGTCTGGGGTGCCGGAGGGGGGCAGCAGGAGCTCCCTCAAGGATGAAGAGGTTGTGCACTGTGCGGGACCCCATAGCAGCAGGAGGAGGATGTCGGACTGGGGCCAGGGCCTCCCCCGGGAGCCACCAGGTATGGTCCTGACTCCACATCTGCCTGGAAGGACGGGATGGTAGGAGAGAGACACAGGACCAAGGGGGAGGATTCCAGACTGGGGAGCAGTGTGAAGGATTTATAAGCTCACCCGCTAACCCAGGAACGGCCAGGGCCCTGATGGGTGAATGACGTTCTGATCAAAGAAGGAGGATTCAGAAGCCCTCAACAAGGTGAGAGGAGCCCCGTGGAGTCTTAGGGGTACTCCAAGGCCGCCTACAGACCAGATCTCTAATCTCTCCCATTTTGCAGCTGGGAAAACTGAGGCATGGAGAGGGAAAATGACTTGACCAAAGTCAGTGAGTCAGTGAACCGAAGCAGGTCAAGAATCCAGAGGGAACCCTGAAGTTCCTGAACGGAAAACAAGCAGTTAAAATCTCATTGCCACTTCCGCCTTCAAATCCTCCTCCCTGAGCTCCAAGCACGGGGTCCCCTCTGTCTCCTGCACCCAGGGCCTGTCTCCTCGGCCATGCTTCCCTCCCTGCCTCTCATCCTCCTCCTGACTTCCCCTGCCACCCACACAGCCTGAGGCTGGCAGAGAGTTCCTGACACGTTCTTTAGTGCTGGCAGGCACAGCCACCAGGTCCCCACTGTTCCATCCAGTGGACACCCTCTCTTAGGTCCCTATCTGAATGACTTGGGACATTCTTTGTTCCACATTTTATCCTCTCTTTGGGGTTTCTGGGTCCAGACACAGTGAGGACCCTAACAGCCCCCTCCCCCACCTCTTGTCCTGACAAGGCCAGGCCTGCATGCCCAAAGGTCTCTGAGCTGGGTTTTGTGGAAGGCCACATCAGTGCATGGGCATAAACACCAGCTCTGGAGCCAGGTAGAGGCGGGTCTAACACCACTGCTTTGGCTCACTGGGAAAATGATGTCCGTTTCCTCACCTGTGACGGGAGACAATAACCCTCTCCTTCCTCAAAGATTGCTCTCAGCTGCTATGGAAAAATCTCCAGGTTGTGATACTAAATGAAACAAACAAGATATAGAACTGTGTAAGAGGCAGAGGCTACTCATGTATGATCTTATGTGCTGCTTGGTCTGTATAAAGAAACCTTGGCAGATACCTCTGTAAAGGATGTGGTCCCCCCATAGTGAGGAAGTCAGGGAGAACAGGGGAACAGGAGACAGGGCTGAAAGCAACACTTCTCAATTTACACCGTTTACGTTTTGATTCTGAACCATGTGAATGTAGTACCAATTCAAAACTAAATGGAAAGATGTCAATGAATTAAGATATTAAATAATGATAATAACACATATCTCAATGATATGACAGGTGTGCAGCCAAGAGTTAGACCCAGGTAGTAGAAACTGACTCAAAGGAAGAGAAGGCCTGTCTTCAAGTCACTGAATCCTTGGCCTAGAAAGGCCCTTTATTTTGTCAACGTCAATTTGCCGATAACAATAATAATACTCTTGGTAGCAAGAAACAGGAGCTTCCTACCTGGGGAGCACGGTGCCAAGCACTGTGTGAACATTATCTCATTTAATTGGCATTTGGATTTTGTGAGGAAGCTACCATCATTCCCACTTAACAGATGAGGAAACTGAGCCTCGCTGCAGTTTTGAGTAGTAAGTTATAGTAAGTGGTAGAATTTGGATGCCATCGAAGCCTTTCCAGCTTCAAATTTCATGCCCTCCTACAGTGGGTCTCGATATTGGCTGCACAAAAATACAGATGCCTGGCGCCTCCCCACCCCTATCCTAAGATTTGATCATTGGTCTGTGATAGGACTGGGCATCTGTCTTTAATTTAAAACATCTTTTTTAAAAATAGACAAGGGGCCGGGTGCGGTGGCTCACGTCTATAATCCCTGCACTTTGGGAGGCTGAGGTGGGCGGATTACCTGAGGTTGGGAGTTCAAGACCAGCCTGACCAACATGGAGAAACCCCGTCTCTACTAGAAATACAAAATTAGCCGGGTATGGTGGTGCCTGCCTGTAATCCCAGCTCAGCTACTCGGGAGGCTAAGGTACGAGAATTGCTCTAACCTGTGAGGTGGAGATTGTGGTGAGCCGAGATCGCATCATTGCACTCCAGCCTGGGCAATAACAGCAAAACTCCATCTCAAAAAAAATAGACACAGGGTTTCACTATGTTGCCCAGGCTGGCCTCAAACTCCTGGGCTCAAAGCAATCCTCCCACCTCAGCCTCCCAAAGTGCTAGGGTTACGGGTGTGAGCCACCATGTGCAGTCAACATCTGTATATTTTAAAGGTTTCAGATGATTCTTGAGGGTTGAGTCTGCTTTATATTCGACAAAAATTCTCCAGTGGGAAACCAAGGGGAGGGAAATGACCTTGCCCAAGGACACACAGTGGCTGGAACCAGAGCTGGGGCAGGGCACCCAGCAGCTCACATGAAGCCCTTGTGCAAATAAGAAAAGGCATCCTACTCTGGGCAGGCAGAGCTCCATAGGTACTTGGCTTGGCAAGTGGAACAAGGGCTGGATTTCCACCCCTACTCACCCTCTTGACTGGAGAACCTTTGTGCAGTGAACAACCTGCACAACTGTACAAGGCAGTGACTCTGGCCTGACCTCAGGACTTCAAAACACCTCACCTTAGTGACCTGGAAAATCCCTGGGGTCCCTTAGAACAAGAGTATGGGGAGAACGAGGGTGGCTTCTGGGATGTGGGTTCCTCCCTCACTCCCCAAACCAGAGTCTGGGTTAGGCAGGGGCTACTACCATCAACCATCAGGCCCACAAGGTCTAGGAAGGCCACATCTAATTTCCAAGGTCACCCCTGCAGATAAATTCAGGAACATAAACAGGAGGGATGAACATAAACAGGAGGACACCACCACCCTCGGCCCAGATATCACAAGCCACCTGGCAGGAGGCAGGCTGCAGGGACGCCCCACCCACACAGACCCAAGTCCTCCTGGCTTCTTTCCTGATCACTCTCCAGACCATACTCTCTGCCCTCCCTCTGGAGCCTTGCAGTCAGCATCTCCCACAGTGCCCTGCTCTCTGCCCTTCTCCTGGCCCCCTCTCACTGGCACTTATCATGTGGCAACTGTGGAAGGGTGGGGTAGCCCTGGAGTTAGGAGCACAGACTCTAGAGCCAGACTGCCCAGGTTCCAATTCTACTTCTTGTTTCTCATCAGCTGTGTGAGCATGGGTATATGACTCAACCTCTCTGTGCCTTTGGTGTGTAAAATGATGGTAAAAATGTTGCCCTCCCTCCCAGAGTGGCTGGGAGGATCAAGGAAGGAACAGGCGCAAAGCCCCTGAAACAGCTGCATAGCCATTGGCCATGATGATCAATGTGTGTATTTTGCCCATTGCATTCTCATGACAACCCTAGAAGTTAAATAGTATCATTCCCAATTTACAGGTGAAGAAACTGAGACTCGGAGAGGTTGAGAGAGTCAGGGCAGGGCTCTGCGCCTTCTCCAGGGCCTGACGCCTCCAGAGACAGGATGTGGCTGAGATGGATTATAATGTAGTCTCTGGTTTGCAGCGCATGGCTGCTGGTCACATTCTCACGGGGCTCATGGGACACAGAGCCAGGTGGATTCCCCTACGTGGGCCTTCCAGTGGCTCTCAGGCACCTCCCTGCTTCCAGCCAGCCCTGAGAGGAGGGGGAGAACGGCATGGCAAGGCATTTGCAGAACCATCTTGTTCACCACTGTCCTTCAAGGCTTCGCTCAGGTCCATAGAGAGCTCACCATTCATTCCCATGCTGGCTGCAGCCCCAGAATACCCACATGACCTTCTGTCCTTGGACAAGTCACTTCCCCCCTCTGGTCTCCATCTCCCCATCTGTGCAACGAGGGGATGAGGCTGCATCAGTGGTTTTCCAACCCTCAGATAAGATCTTAAGGAAGATTACATATAAAAGGGAGTCACCGGTTGAAGCTGGGACTGTGGATACATACTATGTAGCTCCTGGGAGCCTTGGAACGCGGCTTGACAAGCCCAGCCCACATCCTCCCAAAGATTCTCCCGGCTCTGACACTGCAGGGTTCTAGAACCCCAAGCTCAAAGCTACCGCTTCCCATCCCTGTTTGGAAAGCTCTGCCCCAGCTGCCTTTATCTCTCTTTGGTAACAGAGCAAATTTGCTCAGGACCCAGCACAGGGGGAACAAGCAGACTGTTGACTCTTGAGTAAAACCTCCTCTTTGGAGGGCAGCCGAGGCGGCCATGGGATATGCATTGGGAGGCCAGCGGCCTCTTGCATAACGCTGGAGGCTCCTGCCCACCCAGGCCTTTTCAGGGTTAGGGGTGAGCAAAACCGCAAACTCATGTCCAGTTAATTTTTTAAGGCAAAATCAACAGGCTCAGCAATGATTAGCAGCTGGGTAAGTTGGTCTTAATCAGGCTTGAGGAGAGGGAGGGAGGAAGGAGGCCAGTCGAGGCCCAGGGATGGGGCCCAGTTATGAGTTAACCACATGAATGTTGCTTCCTTCCAAACCCACTGGCCTTCAGCCCCAGGCTCCCTCATCTTCCTCATAGAAATACTCCTGTGGCAACCCGGTGGCCAACCGTCATCGGGTGAACAAACACAACGCCACTCACGGTCGGTAGGAGGTGCTACCAGGGCTTGTGAGGGTTGCGATGAAGCAGAAAGGGCTCATTGTTAAGATGCAGCTCACCCCACCACCACTGCATGGCTTTCAGCAAGCCCTTTTCACACTCTGAGGCTCCCTGAGCAGCCCCAGGTCTGGGCCCCAAGTCTATGGTTCAGTTTGCGGCCAGCTACTGTTACCCTGATGGCCTCAGTGTTTCTGTCCACAAAATGGGTGGGTTAGCCAAGGCATCCCTTCTGGTCTTGAAGTTTTGTGGGTGCCTGATTTGGTTAAGCCACAGCGGCTTGTGCCCAAGGTGCAGAGGGTGGTATGAGCAGCATTTTAGGAGCTCAGGGAAGAGAAAGGGAAGGGACCTACCTGGTATCTGCCGTTAGTATCAGCAAGCGCCAGATGCCAGCTCCAGGAAGAGGGCTGTCCTCTCAGATGGGAGACAGGGGTCCTGTGGACTGGCTGTGGCTGTGACAGAGACCCTAGGTGGCCCAGACCCCCTGTTCCTGGACCCTGGAAGCCGCTAAAGGAAGCAGCAAGGCCAGGCCAGCCTCGGGCCAGGTGGCTGCCTGAACTGGAGTTTGGTCAGTGGTTGGGGACCTATATTGTGAGATAGTTAGGACTTTGTCCACAAACTGGAATTTGAAATTTCACAGGGGCAAAACTGAAGGGCCCTACCCCACAGTGGAGATGGCTCTTGGCTTCTCTCCTCCACGACTTTTGTTCTTTGTCTTGATAAGTCCCAGTTTTCCCTACACCGCTCCCGGAGTGGCGGGTAGGGAAGACAAGACAGGAGATAGTGGCGTGGTGAGCACCCAGGGGAAGCGAAGGTGCTGGGCAGCCCCCGGGGAGGCCAGGTGTGTGGAGGATGTCCCTGCACTTGCCTTGCCTGTGCCCAGGTACAAGGTGCTTTACTTCTCAGTTCCCCGAGTTCCCCTGCAAGACCAAGGCAGTGAAGCCACCAGCCCCAGTGCCCTAGAATTCTGAAGTCCTTTCTGGGATTCCAGGAGTCATGATCCAAGTAGCGCATAGAGGGGCGAAGCCCTCAAGCTCTGGAGGCAGGACTCGGGTTCAAGTGACAGCCCCTCCCTTATGAGCTGTGTGGCTTTGGGCAAGTCACTTCACCTCTCTGAGCTTCAATTTTGTCATTTTTAAAATGGGGATGACAGGCTGGGTGTAGTGGCTCACATCTGTAATCCCAGCACTTTGAGAGGCCAAGGTGGGCAGATCACCTGAGGTCAGGAGTTCGAGACCAGCCTGATCCACATGGAGAAATCTTGTCTCTATTAAAAATACAAAATTATCCGGGCATGGTGGCACATGCCTGAAATCCCGGCCACTCAGGAGGCTGAGGCAGGAGAATCGCTTGAACTTGGGAGGCAGAGGTTGCAGTGAGCTGAGATCAGGCCATTGCACTCCAGCCTGGGCAACAAGAGCAAAACTCCATCTCAAAAAAACAATGAAAAAATGGGGGATGCAATAGCCCCTATCTCAATGGGCAGATAATATGAGAAGAGTAGAAGGTTTTTAGCACCAAGGCTAGCAAAAAATTTCTCTGTAAATATTAGACCTTATTAAAATGTAAAAGAGAAGCAATGTGGTTCATAACGGCAGCATCCTTGCCACTGTCCACAGCAGAGGAACGAGCTCTCTGCTCCTGCCTCCCCAACTGCAGGCTGCCCAGGGCAATCCCTCCTTCCCATCTCAATTGGATCTCTCAGTGAGCTCTGAGGTCCTTTGCTCTCTCCCAGGATCTGCTGCCTCTTGAGCTGGGGCCTGACAGCCCAAAGCAGGTGAGCAGAGGTAAAGAACGGCTGCTAAATCAATGGCATTGAGGCCAGAGCTTGTTCATGGCTGGGCGTGTGGTACATGGAGCTGTCCTAAGCAGGGGTCCTGATTCCGACTGATTATGTGGCCAGTGTGTTATGGAGTCAATGACCAATGACAGTAACTGCTACTGTTGTACTGTGCGCCTACACTTCGTTGTTTAATGCTTGAACCATCCCTACGAAGAAAGTATCAACCCAGTTTTCTGATGCTGAAACTAAAGCTGAGAAAGGTAGTTGAGGTCACAGAGTTTGGTACATGGACACTGCCTGGATTTTAAGCCGGGTCTATCTGACTTCAGCGTCTGTGGTTTTTTCCCTAAAGAGAGGTCAGGAGGAAGGGGGGCTAAGAACCTTATTCACTCCATCATTTAATCTTCACAACGAACTACAAGTTAGACCCATTTTACAGAAAGAGTAACCGAGGCTTCGAAATAATAACTTGCTTTGTGCAGACCGCTGGCCCTGGGCTTGGAATATAGACAGTCACTGGTATACAGGACCAGAGACCAACACCCACAGGCTCACATCCGTTCAGTCCACAGAAAGAAGCTTATTTTTTTATAAGCATAGAAATAAAAACCAAACCAATACTGTGACATTTGCTCTGTGACTTGCTGTATTTATTATGTGTTCATATGAAAGCATCTAAGCATTGTCAGGATCATGTTCTTCCTCATTGGAGGGCGTTATGAAGTTGCTTTCTTTTTCTCCATTAGTTAAAAAAATTCCCTTGGAGGAAGGGAATGAAACTTTTTATAATTGATACATAATAATTATACATATGTATGGAGCTCATGTGTTTTGATACATGCATATAATGTGTCATGATCAATCAAAGCATTTAGGATATCCATCACCTCAAACATCTGTCCTTTCTTTGTGTTGGGGACATTTCAGATCTTCTCTTCTAGCTATTTTGAAATAAACAATCAATTATTGTAAACTACGATCACCCTACCATGCTATAAGCACTAGATCTTATTCCTTCTATCTCACTATATTTTTGTATCCACGAACCTACGTCTCTTCATCCCCTGAATGAAACATTCTTAAAAAAAAAAGAAAGAAAAAAGAAAGTCTTGCTCTATCATCCAGGCTGGAGTGCAGTAGTACAATCTCAGCTCACTACAGCCTCCACCTCCTGGGTTCAAGCGATTCTCCTGCCTCAGCCTCCCAAGTAGCTGGGACTACAGGCATATGCCACCAAGCCTGGCTAATTTTTGTATTTTTAGTAGAAATGGAGTTTCTCCATGTTGGCCAGGCTGGTCTTGAACTCCTGACCTCAAGTGATCTGTCCACCTCGGCCTCCCAAACTACTGGGATTACAGATGTGAGCTACCTCGCCCGGGCTGAAACTTTCAAGATCTCAAGATACCATACATTTAAAGCACCCCAGTCTCTTCATTTTCCACGTCCCATTCTTTCTCCTCATCTAACATGAAGAACATTGTATTAATCTGATTTTTAAGGATTTTTTTTTTGCTGTTACGTGTTAAGGATTGTTTGGTATCCCAATGAAAACATTCTGCTTTGCAGACCAAAGTCTGCCTATTTCAGGGGCATGAGATCATTTCATTCCTAGCCATTGTCACAAAATACATGGAGTCATATTTAAAATATAAAGTGGTGACATACGTATGTTTAAAATGGAAATACAAAGCAAAAAGATAGATGTGCGATGTCATGTGTATTAAGTTCTCTGTACTTATGTAAATGTAACTGACTTGTCTGTCTGTTACTGAGCTGTGGGGTGCAAGGACACATCTCTGGCTACTTTGCATCTGTAATCCGCAAAGGTTCTGGGCAGCTGCCACCTCAGTCTTCTCTGTATTATCATAGCTTGGTTTAAATAAACTATGCAGAAACGATGAACAACAAGAACAAAAGAAATAATAGGTTGCCTGAGGTCACAGAGCCAGCAGATCTTATAGGTGGTGCATCGTTTATACGAGGAATGTGTATCCAGAACACATTGTTTGGCGTTGACTAAGGGTGGAATGAATCATGTATGTAAGAGGTTATGCAATTTCCGTAATGGTTGGATAGATTTACTTATGGGGTAGGTTATAATGTGGCGGGATGTGACTCTAGAACGTGCCTCCTAGGCAGTCATGCAGGTTGTGCATTTGGTAAGCCAGGTATGTCGTGGTTCATGTCTCTAGTAGCTCATCATTTGCAGGCTGTCTACCTAGTAGTTCTTGTGGATAACGGGTCAAGGCTGTGGCATGGTATTGATTCTAGACCTTATCTGATTGATTCTAAGATATCGTCTGTAGAAAAATGCATTGGTATTTTTGTTGCCAATGAAATTCTGACATGTCATTGATCACATACCCCCACCTTTTGTTGTTGTTGTTGTTGTTGTTGTTGAGACAAAGTTTCGGTCTTGTTGCCCAGGCTGGAGTGCAATGGCGCTATCTCCGCTCACCGCAACCTCCGCCTCCCGGGTTCAAGTGATTCTCTTGCCTCAGCCTCCTGAGTCACTGGGATTACAGGCATGTGTCACCACGCCTAATTTTGTATTTTCAGTAGAGATGGGGTTTCTCCAAGTTGGTCAGGCTGGTTTTGAACTCCTGACCTCAGGCGATCCGCCTGCCTCGGCCTCCCAAACTGCTGAGATTACAGGCATGAGCCACCACGTCCAGCCTCACATTCCTCTTTAAGCAATGTAGAAGTGTGCCTCAGAGTGGATGAGGCCATGTATTACTGGGTTGTGTGGATAGTAGCTGTGCCTGTGGCCTGCCATAGGTGCCAGGCAGGTGGCAGGGACCTGGGCTCGGCTCCTGGAGGCTCCTCCTTGAGCTGCCCTCTACTTCTCTTCTGTGTTCATCCCTTAGTCAGATCTTCCCTTTCTGCCCACCTCTGCACTGCCCCCAAGGCCAGTGAAGCCAGATCAGATATCCCCGAGGTAGGCGTGGGAGAAACCCATCAGTATTTGGTCTCTTTCAGCCCCTTATCAAATCTCAAACTGTGGGTTGTTGGGGGCTGCCTCTTGCTCCCTCCCTCAAAGTCTTCTCCTGGCCAATAGAAAACTAAGCCAAGATCATCTTTCCATTTAACAGAGGGAGAAATTGAGGCCCTGAGAAGAGATAGATGTAAATAAATCTATTGGAATAGCGACTGAGCTAGTTCCTAAACCCAGGTCTCCTTGCACCAAATCGAGCTTCTCTTCTCCTCCAGAACAGCTGCTCCTTCTCCCCTTTCCCTGCAGGAAACAGCACCCACCCCCACACGTCATCTCAGCTTCAGAGATCAAATCAAGTGGGGGAAAATAAAGCCAAGCAGGGCAGAGAAAGGGCTTCCAGCAGTGGGAAGAACGTGGAGGGGATGACTCCTCATACCCGTCAAACACACATGCCCTGACTCCCGATTTGCTAACTCATTAATTCACCCATACAGTCAATCATTCATTCACTCATTAATTCACCCACCCATTTGCTCATTCACTCATTAATTCACCCACTCTTTCGCTCATTCACTTACTCAGTAATTTACCCTCTCATTCTTTCATTCACTCAATTCATGCATTCACTCAACTTACTCATTAATTCACCCTGTCTCTAAATCACTTGGTCCTAGTTCACCCACTCATTAATCCCCCCCACCCTGACTCACTCATTAACTAGTGCTCCCACTCATTCACCCACTCTTGCTCACAGGTGTCACCGAGTCCCTCCAACCTGCCCTTCCAGCCAGTAGCAGAGGACAGGCTCCCAGGCCTCCCAGGTCTCAGGCTTTCCCTTCCTCTGCCCTCACTCTCTGCCTTCTACATCGAGACTTCACTTCCTCAGATAGATTAGCGTCTCTTGAAAGTGTCTGCACAGAAAGCAATGAGGGCTGGAGGGAATGAGAACAGAGTGTACCATGAGCTTCGACAGGCAGGACCAGCTGTGTAATTTTCAGGACCCCGTTCAAAACAAAAATCACAACCCCTTTTTCAAAAGTCATGATGAATTTTAAGACAACCACAGCAGAGCACTGAACCAGGCACCAGGACTTTCTAAGGGTTGGGCTGCCTGTGACTGCACTGGCGATCCCCCTACAAAACCCACTTTGAAGATAGGAGGCAGGTGGAGAGAAACAGAGGTATGGAAAGAGGGATACAGAACAGGGAGAGGGAGGAGGAAGAGGATGGACGTCTGCCAGGCCCCACTTGGTGTTTTTTATGCCGTCTCATTTCTTTCTCAAACCACCCTTTGAGGTTGATTGTACATTTTACAGAGAAGGAAACTGAGGCTCAGAGAGGGGAATCATTTACCCAAGGTCCCACTTAGCAGGTGGTAGGTGCCTGAATGTAAATCCAGGTCTCTGCCTGCTCTGGGAGGGGGGTGGGAGTGAGGGAAACAGGAGAATGTGAAGGGAAAATCCGAGATGGAGTCTGTCTGGGCCAGAAACCCTGGGAGCTGTGGGAGATGGTGGGGGGCAGGATGGGGTCCTAGGGAGCAGGCGCGGGGGAATTGGAGGTGAGTCTGGCCCTCCCAGCCTTCCAGTCCATTCTGCTCCCAGGGGAACCAGGAAACTTCGGGGGAACTGAAGGGAGCTCCCAGAACAAGGATCCAGAAGATTGGCATCTGAGGCCTGGGATTTAGGTTTCTAAATCATGGGCCATGGGGCAGCCTTATCTCTACAAGAGCATCGAGGGTAGAAGTCATTGATTTGGGAAGTTATCGAATGAGGGGGATCTCGGAGGGAGGCTGTCAGTGCCTGATAGCATCAGTTAGAATGCCCGACTTAGGATGACAATGGCTTGGAGGGGCGGCTGAGTCAAGGGTCAAATGAGTGCCCGAGAGTTATGATGCCTGCCTTGTACAATTGATAACTGAATATCAGTGAGTTAGGGCCCCAACAGTTGTAATTAGCACTCCGGGGTGTCAGCCAGAAACCAACAAACAGCCAAATCCCTGCAGCCCCGCCCAGCCTATCCACAGGCGGGGGACCGATTAACCATTAACCCCCACCCCTCCCTGGCAGAGCCTCCACCCCTCCGCAAAGGCTAGGCCTAGACTCCCAGCAGATCTTCCCAGAGGACGGTTTGAAAGGAAGGCAGAGAGGGCACTGGGAGGAGGCAGTGGGAGGGCGGAGGGCGGGGGCTGGGGCTCAGCCTTCAGGGTGGGCGCCCAGGGCAGGGCAGGTGGCCGTGGCGTGGAGGCAGGGGAGAATGCGCCTCTCCAAAACCCTCGTCGACATGGACATGGCCGACTACAGTGCTGCACTGGACCCAGCCTACACCACCCTGGAATTTGAGAATGTGCAGGTGTTGACGATGGGCAATGGTAGGTGGGGGACAGGTGTGTCCAGGTGTGCCAGTGGGGGCAGGTGTGCCTGGGTACAAGAGCAGATCTTTGGTACTCAACTTTGGGGTGGGAGGAGAATGATAGAAAATGGTAGGTTGGTCCTACAGGCTAGCACAGGTATTGCCAGGTGAAGCCCATGTGCCCAGGTATAGCGATCACAGGCATTCCAGGTGAAGGGAGGCCTGCAAGGGCCAATTTCCAGCAAAAGTCGATCCTGGCTGTTCCTCCCAGGCCCTTCCAGTCCCCACTGCCTCGCAGCGGCTCTGCTTGGCGCTTGGCTCAGTGACGTGATGGTGAGCTCCCTTTCGGTGCCCAGCTCCAGCGATTCAACCTGGCACAGCCCCTTCTTGAACCCCTTGGGCCTAGGTTCAGAGAGATGGCAAGGGGCGTTGTGTCCCTGGAGGATGGTGGTTGGAGACATATATCTGCCTTTCTTGGTGTCTTTGGGATTTCCCTAGGGGAATTGGCACTTAGGGAAAATGGAGTTCTCAGGGAAGTTTTGCTAACTACAAAGCCATCTCAGCACTGTGTGTGTTGTGTGTGCGTTTGTGTGTGATCATGAGTTTCCGTGTAAGTTGTATGGGTGGGGTGATGCCTTCAGGAACACATTTGCATATGTGTGTTCATTTGTGTCTGTGTGTGAGTTCTGTGTCTATTTCCCTTTGTATTTATTGAGTGGGTCTGTGTTTGTGTCTCTAGGAGGTGCCCATGTTGATCTTGCTTGTGTATGTAAGTGACTGGGTGTATGTGTGTTTGTGGATGTTTGTACATGCGTGCTGTGTGTGTGGGTCGCTACAGCACATGCATTTGTGCATGTGGACCTGTTGGAGTGCTGTTCTTCCTGCATGCTTATCCTGTGTGGGCGTTTTGTCGTGTGCCCACATTTGTACCTGCTGTGTACATATGCAGCCCCCTGTACCTCGGGTGAGGTCAGTGGTCTCTGGTGTGCATGATTGCCAGACCCAAGTGCAGGATTCTGTTGTTGCGGTTCACCAAGTGAGCTTCACATCAGCAACATGTCTGTTTATCTCTGAGCAGATTTTGTTGCCGGCATGTCTCTCCAGATTTACGTGTCCACTCTGACATCACTGGAGAATATCTGGAGGGGTGGGCCGTTCTCCTCCACAGGGAGGTAGGGGGAAAGGAGGGGGCCTGGAAACCCCTCCTGGAGGGGAAGGGCCCCATCGGGTCCCAGGCCAGCCTCAGAGGAGAGGGGGCAGGCAGCTAGCTGAGGTCAGCCTGCCACCCCGCTTCCTTCTGTGTCTTGGAGCCACACAGCCAGTGTCAGTCTGCAGCTCCAGCCGAGGCCTGGAAGCTTGTGGTCAGCTCAGCTAGAGCAAGGAGGCAGCCGCTGGGCACTGCCTGTGGTCAGCTCAGCAGGTGCTCGACTGCCCTCGCTGTCCACTCACTGTGTGACCTTGGGCATGTCACCTCCCCCTTTCCCCGGCTTCTGCATCTTCTACAAAACAGGCTTCATTCCCCCCAGGCCTGGTGGCTGGCCGGCTTTTAGGCCTGTCTGAGGACCACGCGAGGAGCTCAAGGCGAAAGCGCACTGGAGATGCTAAACGAGTTGCTGCCGCACGAGGCAGAGTGTCCAGAGTGTCGTGTGTCCCCAGGAGGATCACTGCCCTGCCCTGGCTGCCTCCCCCGCCCCCATCACTTTTTCAAAGCCTGGGAACTGTGTGCTCCTGAGGCAGAGGCCAAGCCCCTGAACTGGGTCCCAAAGACAAGACCACCTCCAGCTCTGGAACCAGAAAGATCTGGACTCAAATCGGGCATAGATCCTTCCAACCTGTGTGAACGTGGCAAGGCAGTTTCCTCTCTGAGTCTCAGTTTCCTCATCTATAAGATGGGAATAAGTAATAGTGTCTGTCTCCCAGGGCTGGCCAGAGGATAAAGATAAAGTACCTGGGTGCTGAGCCCTGGTAAAGGGTCCTGGCCCCAATATGGGTCATCTCAAGGGCTCTGAGCGTCTGTAAGCAGGGTCCCCAGCATTCCTCGCTGGAGTTTGAAGTGTTCTGAATTGGGGTTATGTGACGTTGTCCTCCAAAGTGTTTTGGGTACATCCTGGGCTCGTGGTTCAAAGGTTCCAGGGATATTTCTCCCCCGCCCACTCCCTACCCCAATGCAGCAGCAGCCCCGGGGGCTCCTTGTTCATTAGAGGCCCCAGCAGACACCTCAACACGTGCAGCTCTGGCCGGAGTAGCCCAGCACACCTGGACCATAAGCCCGAGCCTCTGCTTCACCACAAGCAGTGTGATGACACCAGGAAGCCGCTTGTCCTCTCTAAGCCTCAGTGTCCTCACCTGCGGAATGGAGGTGCTCAGCTGACCTCAGAGGGGGAGATGATATAGCTGACAGCCCCCAGCCCATCTTGCCCCGGAGGTGGGCGCTTCTTCCCCAGCCTCCTGCTGAACGGCCAGGAGCTGTGGGGTCAGCTCTCCCTGGGGGTTGGGGGAGAGAGGCTGAGGGAGAAAGGGCACCCATTCGGCTTAACAATTATCACCATCTCCAGGAATAATTCACCAAGTGGAGGGGGCTGCACTCCTGGGGGACACCTGGGAGTCTGCGATGGCAGAAATGAGATGCGACAGTGTCTGCTTGTGCACAGAGCCTGGAAGTCCTCTGCTCCAAGAGTTTTCTTCTGCAGAAAAGTTTTTATTTCACAAACACTGATATAGTGCTTACCACGTGCCAAGACACATATGAGAATTCATCGAATCCCCATAACAAACCTAGGGGAATATCATGTTCCCCATTTTACAAGTGAGGACACAAAGGCATAGACAGGTAAATGAACATAGCCAATAAATATCACATGGCTAAAAAGTGGGCAGGCTGGGATTGAACCCTGGGCAGAAGGCCTTCAAGGGCTGTGCTGTTACCTACAGTGAATGGCCCTCTCCAGGTCTTAACTGGATGCCCCCCGAGGAATCCAAGGTCTGATTCAGGATTTCTATGAATACACATGTGTGTGTTATGTATGTGTGTGTGCATATGTGTATGTGTCTGTGTGTAGGTGTGCATGTGTGTATATGTGTGTGGACTATGTGTATGTGTGTATATGTATGGACTGTGTATGTGTGTGTGCACACGTGTATATATGTGTTTGTTGATGTGTCTATGTGTGCATGTTGTGTTGTGTGTGTGCACATTTGTGTGTTCATGTGTAGACTGTGTGTGGACTGTGTGTGTGTGTGTGCATGTGTGCGTGGTTGTGTGTGGACTCTGGTGTGTGTGTGGTATGTGGTGTGTGTCTGCATGTGTGTGGACTGTGGTATATGTGCCTGTGTGTGCGTGAGCATGTGTGCATGTATGTGTGGACTGTGTGGTGTGTGTGTGGTTGTGTTGGTTGTGTGTGGACTGTGTGGTGTATGTGGACTGTGGTGTGTTCACGTGTGTGTGCATGTGTATGTCACCGTGTGGTATGTGTCGACTGTGGTGTGTGTTCGTGTGTGCGTGCATGCATGTGTATGTGACTGTGTGGTGTGTGTCTGTGTGCATGTGTGTGGACTGTGTGGTGTATGTGGACTGTGGTGTCTGTTTGTGTGTGTGCGTGCATGTGTATGTGACTGTGTGGTGTGTGTCTGTGTGCTTGTGTGTGGACTGTGTGGCACACACACTTGCATTTTCCCGGGGGCTGACCCATTGCATTTGTTGTCTTCTTCAAAAGGGTCTATCTTTGGTGAAAAATTTGCTGACAAAAAGGGGGTTCAGCTGCTGCTATTTTTTAAACTTTGGAAACAGACCAAACTGCTCCCTTTTATGGTTAGAGAAACTGAGGCCCAGAAGAAATTGAAGCAAGAAGGAAGTTGCCCAAGTTTACAGGCGAGTTAGTGGCGCATCAGCACTAGTGCCCAGGACTCCTGGCACCCAGCCCGAGATCCTCTTTGCCGTCTGCCTCTATGGCCCCCCCTCACATTTGTGTAGATGTAGTAGCTTTTGCCTGCGGAATGGGAGCCATGTCCAGACCCACCTGCAGGAGGCCACATGAGTGACTGTTCTCTGCCCAAGTCTTTCCTGTTCCCCAGAGAATTTGCGGGCCCCTGGGCACGCAGCTGAGATCCACCCAGCCTTGGTGGCCAGTGGGTGATAACTGAGGGACAGGACCTGGTTCTGGGGAGAATGTTTCTCCCTTCCACTGCCCTCTCCCCCAGTTAGGAGCAGGCTCTCACCCTGGAAGGTGGCCAGGTTTTCATGCCTACCTAGAGACAGCTGGGGCTCGTGGCCTCCACCACAGGGAGATGCACACCCTCAGAATCAGCTCTGTGAAGTCACCACCAGCCCCAGTTTACAGATGTGAAACTGAAGCTCCAAAAGTCAGGAGGTCACCGAGCAGGGAGGCGATGCAGTGGGAACAGCCCCCGGATATGGCTGAGGCTGAAGCCCTGGAGAGATCCCCCACAGGGCTCCCTTAGATGTTTGCCTTTCTCTTCTTCCTGAAGCCTCACTCCCTTCTCTCCTGCCACAGACACGTCCCCCGTCAGAAGGCACCAACCTCAACGCGCCCAACAGCCTGGGTGTCAGCGCCCTGTGTGCCATCTGCGGGGACCGGGCCACAGGCAAACACTACGGCGCCTCGAGCTGTGACGGCTGCAAGGGCTTCTTCCGGAGGAGTGTGCGGAAGAATCACATGTACTCCTGCAGGTGAGGAGCCTCAGTTTCTCCAGCTGGGAAATGGGCACACTTGGGCTCATGTCACCAAGATCTGTCTTCTCCCTGAGTGGGTCCCAGAGATAGCTACCCTTCAGGGCTTTCAAGGCTCTTTGGGTTTTGTAGGCTTTGTAAATCCAGAGAGGGCATCTATTCTAGGAACCACAGTTACTGATCATCAAGCTACTGGCTGCCCTTTATCGAGCTCTTATCCAATGCCAGGCACCATACTAAGTCTTCGTGTATTTAACCATCCCCTTAAGCCCATTGTCATTTTTCCCATTCCACGAGGCCTCTTCTGAAGCCTCGGTAGATGAACCCATCTTCCCGTCTGGTGCTTTTTCTGGGACAAATAGGAGACTGACCCCCACGCCATTCCACTACCCCAAGGGCTTCCACCAACCCCACAGTCTTCCCAAGGCCCTGGAGAGCCCTCCTTCAAAAGCATCTCCTGTTCTGGGTAATCACAACAATAAAATCATGGCAGCTGTCAATTGTGAACACTTGTCATGTGCAGATATGGTGCCCCATCAGTGCATGACTTCGTTTCACCTGCCAACACCCCTGTGAGATGGTTACTGTTGTTATTCCCATTTTATAGAGGAGGAAACTGTGGCTTGGAGGGCTAGGCATCTGCCCAAGGTCAACCAGCTTGAATCCATGGCAGAGCCAGGGCTGACACTCAGGGCCCCACCCGTCACCACTGTGTGACTTGGCCTCTACTTCCTATCCCCCCTCCAGAGAGAGGCTTATGTGAACCAAGTATTAACTCTGGGCCATAACCAGGAGCCTGCTATGGGTTCTGGGCTTTTATAGGATGTGGTGGAAATAGCAGGGCTCTGGTACTCGAGAGGTCAGGGTTCCCAACTCAGCTCTAACCTCAACCAGCAGAGTCACCCAGGACCACACGTTGCCTCTCTGAACCTCAGTTTCCCCTTGTTTAGCAGGAGAGGACTGGAGTCTTAGGTCGTAGCACCTCTCCAGCTCCTGGCGGGTTCAAGGGAGAAGTCCTAGGATGAAGGGATGAGAGCACTGAGGCTGGGGGTCCACTGGATAGCCAGGGCCCTAGTTCTGTCCTAAGAGGAGGAAGTTGTGTCTTCTCCATCCAACCATCCAAAGCCCTCCGCAGATTTAGCCGGCAGTGCGTGGTGGACAAAGACAAGAGGAACCAGTGCCGCTACTGCAGGCTCAAGAAGTGCTTCCGGGCTGGCATGAAGAAGGAAGGTGAGCCTTGGGCCCCCCTCCCCACTGCCCCACCTGCACCCACAGCTCCCCGACAGTCATTTACAACTGTAGCCACACTTTATGACTCAGTGCCAGGCCCCAGGGTGACTGGCTAATGGCCGAGAAGAGGGAGGTCCTGGAAATCTGACCATAGGGAGCGGCTGGGCTTGGTCTTGAGAAAGATTCAGAGAGATAAGCTCCCACTCTTGGCTCTTCAGGCTCCCAGCAACCACCAGCCCTGCCTGCCTGCCTGTCTGTGCCACCACAAGGCAGCCACGTTGGGTGTTTGTTTTTTTAATATAATGTTTCCAACATTAGGGCAAGCATAGAGAATGACATTGCAAACATCTGCAAACTCACCACCCCAACTTCGCAAAGGGGACAGACATCGGAGCCCGATTCCTGAACTTCCTGTGCCAGGGACAAGCACCCCAATTCCCTTACTATTCATCCATGGGTATCAGGCGATTTCAAAAATCTTCACATTCTAGAAAATTGGAACAAGGCCGGGCGCGGTTGCTCATGCCTGTAATCCCAGCCCTTTGGGAGGCAGAGGCGGGTGGATCACAAGGTCAGAAGTTTGAGACCAGCCTGGCCAACATAGTGAAATCCTGTCTCCACTAAAAATACAATAAATTAGCCAGGAGTGGTGGTATGTACCTGTAATCCCAGCTACTCAGGAGGCTCAGGCAGGAGAATTGTGTGAACCCAGGAGGCAGAGGTTGCCGTGAGCCAAGATTGTGCCATTGCACTCCAGCCCAGGGACAGTACGAGACTCCATCTCAAAAAAAAAAAAAACCAGAAAGTGGAAACGAGACCCCAGACCCATCCTGGACGAAGGAGGGTGAGAAGACCAGAGCACAACATTTATTAAGGTCTTGCCAGGCCTCCTGCTACCAGGAGGTATCAGTCACTGGGCTGGGCTTTTTCCACACTGCGATGGGCTGGGTTCCTTTCATTTTCATGACAACCCTATGTGGGAAAACGTCATGAAAATGAAAGGAACCCAGCCCATTGAACCTATTACAATTCCTCCGTTTTCGTGGATGGAGGAACTGAGGCCCACAATTTTTAAACAACTGTCTTTGGGTCCCACAGCTGATGCTTGGAAGGTCTGAGGTTGAACCCAGAGCTTTGTGCTGCTTGGACCACATTTGGCTGCCTGTTATTTTATGCCCTCCAGATCCCAGGGATGTTTAAAATTGCTTTCAGCCTGTTGCCAGTGAGCCAAGATCGTGCCACTGCACTCCAGCCTGGGCAACAAAAGCAAAACTTCATCTCAAAAAAAAAATAATAATAATTGCTTTCAGCCCAAGCAAGGGAAGCAGACATTTTTTTTTTTTTTTTTTTTTTGAAGACAGTGTCTTGCTCTGTCACCCAGACCGGAGTGCAGTGGCACGATCTTGGCTCACTGCAACCTCCACCTCCCCCGTTCAAGCAATTCTCCTGCCTCAGCCTCCTGAGTAGCTGGGATTACAGGCATGTGCCACCACGCCCAGCTAATTTTGCATTGTTTTAGTAGAGACAGGGTTTCACCATGTTGGTCAGGCCCCCTGGTCTCGAACTCCTGACCTCGTGATCCGCCCACCTCAGCCTCCTAAAGTGCTGGGATTACAGGCATGAGCCACCACACCTGGCCAGAAAAATCTTTTAACTGCTTTAAACTAACTTAAGGCCAGGCTCAGTGGCTCACACCTATAATCCCAGTACGTTGGGAGGCTGAGGCGGGTAGATCATTTGAGGTCAGGAGTTTGAGATCAGCTTGACCGACATGGTAAAACCCTGATCTACTAAAAATACAAAAAAATTATCTGGGCATGGTGGCACATGCCTGTAGTCCCGGCTACTCAAGAGGCTGAGGCAGGAGAATTGCTTGAACCTAGGCAGCAGAGGTTGCAGTGAGCCGAGATCATGCCACTACACTCCAGACTGGGCAACAGAACGAGAGTTCTCTCTCTCAAAAAAAAAAAGTAACTTGAGTTTATTTTCCAATCTCTTCATTTCCTGCTCCTCTAAACTCAACCTTTCTCAGCTCTGCGACCAGCCCCAGACCTTCGCTTCTAGCCCACAGCCAAACCTTGGCCTAGTCCTGCTAGTTTTGTACAAACACACCCCACTCCCCAGCACACCCCAGAAGCAGGAACCTAGGACCCAGCTTGCTCCGGAGCCCACTGAGGAGGGGAGGGGAGGCTTTGGTAGCCTCTCTTTCCCCTGTATCTGCTCCTGGTCCTCTGTTTTCTCTCCCCTCCCTCTGAAATATCTTCTATGTCTCACCCTTACAGGGCCTTAGTTTGAGTTCATGAGCTCTCTTGGAAAATCTGGGCTCGCTGATCCCGATGCGGGAGCGGGTGGTCTCCAAGGCCTGCTCTAAACACTGCAATTCTAACATGTAGACCTCAGTGGTTCTCCAAGGGCAAGAGGGGCTTTTTCAAGCTGCAAATACTCCTTCTCTCTCCAACCCAGTTTTCAAGGGGGTTGAGCCTCTCTCACCCACTTCAGCTTCCACTTTGTGGACTGAGAAAAGTAATGAATGAGAACACGATGCACGTGTGAACAGTTGGAGGCAAGAAGACGACTGAGAACTACAGTCTCTAAGGTTCTGACATTTCTGTGGTTGTAATAGTCCACGATTCCATTATCCCCAAAGCGTAGGATTTTAGGCACTGTGATTGCTCGTAGGTGTCATCCAGAGGGCACTGGTTTGAGAGAAGGACTCTCTCACAGTGGAAGTTCAGTCTGTGACAGGCAGGTGGGAGAGGGGTTGGCAGCCCTCCTGAGTGGATGGCTACCCCACCTCCACTGCGTGGGGCCCGGTCCTGCATGTGGTCAGTTGTTGCAAATAATGTCTCTTATTAGACATCCAGAGTCATTTTCACTTATGTAATTTAGGGACATTTCTGTCCCTTCTGCGCTCCAGTTTTCTCATCTATAAAATGAGGACATTGGATAGTGAACCCTTCAGCCCCATGAGTCTCGATCCTCACTCCCCCACCTACCTGCGCAAGTTCACACTGCCCACTAGGATGGGTATGTTTGTTCCCTGGTCCGATCTCGGCTCACTACAACCTCTGTCTCCTGGGTTCAAGTGATTCTCCTGCCTCAGCCTCCCAAGCAGCTGGTATTACAGGCGTGTGCTACCATGCCCGGCTAATTTTGTATCTTTAGTAGAGATGGAGTTTCACCATATTGGCCAGGCTGATCTTGAACCCCTGACCTCAGGTGATCCACCTCGGCCTCCCAAAGTGCTGGAATTACAGGTGTGAGCCATGGTGCCTGGCCCCTAGGTCTCTCTTGAGCTGCTGCAAAGCCAGCAAACCTCTTACCAGGCTCCTGGAAGGGGGGATGAGAGCATCAGACCGTTCAGCCTTAGTTCAGCCTTGAAAATAGCTGCTTGCTTCCTGGCCCAGGGAAACTGACATGCTGGCTGGAGGATAGGAGAGTTGGCTGATGGTAAGTGAGTGTGGGTTAGTCAATGTTGGTGCTTGTTTACATGCCTGGGTTACCTGGAAGATCATGACACATGCAGTCACTTGGTTGTTTTGAGAACGGGCCAGAGTGGCAAAGTGCTCAGTTGCCACTGTGGTCAAGCCATGGGAGGTGAGGGTATTCCTAGCTCTACCTAAGTCTTCTAGGCCACACCACTCCTTCTCAGCCTGCCAGGAAGCTCCCAAAGTCAAAAGAAAGTCCTGGCGGAAATCTCACTGACCAGGAGAATTGGGACAAGTTTTCATTTCTTTTTCTTGATGACCTTAAGAGAATTTGGGGACTAAACCCAAAAATAGTCCCTGAGAACCAGAAAGTATAAGCTGGGAAGGTGGGATTTTGAGACCAGCTGAGTCAATAAGAGGTCATCAAATCTGCCTGCTCCCCCAACTTTACAGAAAAGAACACTGAGGCTAGAGAGGTGAGGTGATGGGTCAGGGGTGGAGTCAGGTCTAGAACTCAGGCTCGCCAGAGCTGAGCAGACACCAAGCTCCCTGGAGTGAAACTTGCAGTGATCAGTGTAGGAGGTACATTTCTTGATCCGGATTGCTGAAACTTTCTCTCAACCACAGAGAGGGTCTCCAGGTCTCAAGGGCCTGTAAGTCTCTGCCAGAGGATAGTCCATCATGGCTGGAAGGGGCTCCCTGGAAGGACAAAGACTCCAGGGACAACCCTGGGGGGTCAATAGGCCAACAGCAGGCCAAAAATTCTTTCCTGTAACCCAAAGCCAGGGAGACAGACACTTGCCTGGGCCTCAGCTGTCAGGCCCAGGACAAATACCCGGCTCCTGGCATAAAAAACCCAGCCCATAAAGCGGACCCAGGGTTGCAGGAGATAAGCATTGGTGATGGGCCAGAGGCCGTCTGATGGGACCTTCCTCGGAAGCCCCGGCCCTGCTCCTCACCAGTTTTCAATAGGATTGAGCCTGTCTCATCCAACTTCAACTACCCCAAGAGTTCTCTGGGAAGACAGGCTCATCTCCTCTCTGCCTCTGCCCAGGTCGGTTAATATTCAATAGAAGTTACATTAGGTCCCCGACCCTGCTAATACTGAGCAAACATTTGGAAAACATCATTCCGTGACTAAGCTCGCGCCGGGCACTGATAACGCCCGCCTAACCTTGAGGAGCCCTATCCGCAGCTGCTCACAGCAGCCCTTTCATTCCGCCCGCCGGCCACTCGGCGCCCTGGTGGGTGGGTGCGGGCGCTGGCAGGAGGCTGCCGTGGGGAGGGGCGTGGGGGGCAGGGCGGATGGCCTGGGCAGGGGAGCCGTGCTCTGAGCTGGCCCCGTGCACATGGTGGGTCTGAGAGGAGGTGGCTTGCCTCTGGACTTCCGTTCTATCCCACTGACTCCCCCGGCTCAGTGCAGATGATTCGACTTTTATTCTCTGATTTTAACAATGTGTCAACATCAAGAGAAAGTTGAATCGCGGGGGTGTCAAAGTTCCCTGGAGAAATAGGGTGCTTATAACAATGAGAGTTTATGACCAGGCTTGGTGCCTCACACCTATAATCCCAGCGTTTTGTGAGGCTGAGTGGATCACTTGAAGCCAGGAGTTCGAGACCAGGAGTTCAAGACCAGCCTGGGCAACATAATGAGACCCCCGTGTGTCTCAAAAAAAAAAAATTTATCCAGGCACGATGGCACACACCTATAATCCCAGCTATTTGGGAGGCTGAGGCAGGAGGATCACTTGAACCAAGGAGGTTGAAGCTGCAGTGAGCTATGATCATGCCACTGCACTCCAGCCTGGGCAACAGGAAAAAAAAAAATTAATTAGAGCTTGTCTCCTCCAACGCCTTCTTTCTCTCACTGCACAAGTATTTACTGAGCACCTACTATGTACCAGGCTCTGTTCTGGTGGCTGGGACTATAGCAGTGAACTAGAGGGATGGAGTTTTGGCCTTCTGAAACTTTCCTTCTAAGAAAGAGACAGATAGCAAAGGAAGTAACAAATAATTCTACAATAAGTCCCTTGAAGAAAAACAAACCACAGTGGGGCAGGGCCAGGGTTGGGGGCATGCTGTGTTAGGGTGGCTGGAGAGGGTGTCTGAAAGGCGACATTTGCACAGAGGCAGGAGTGAAATGAAGATGTGGCTGCACTGTGCCCTGTGCAGAAAGGGAATCCCAGGCCGTGACAACAGCAGCCCAGCAATGTGCAGATGTATCCAGGCTGGAGGCGGGTTTTCCGGGACAGAGTGGGTGGGAGGAAACCAGTAAAAGGGGCAATCAGAGAGGAGAAGAAGGGCCTTGAGGACTTGTGAGGTTGGAAGTCACTGGTTTTGAGCAGCAGGGAACATGATTTGAATGTGTTTGAATGGATCTCTCTGTCTCTGAGAGGAACACAGACTGCAGGCGCAAGGCAGAAGCAGAGCCCAGGAGGAGGCAGGATCTAATCCAAGAGAGACAGTAGCCGGGAGCAGGGAGGGAGCAACGGGTCTGTCATGATCACTGACAGGGCTGGGGTGTGAGGGGGAAGCCGAGGACTGCGCCCAGGCTTGAGGGACTGGAAAACCAACCTGCCGGTCCCTGAGATGAGACGGAGTGCAGGGAGTTGGCTGGGGAGAGAAATGCCTATGGGTAGGGAAACAGGCCCAGAGATGGGCTGCGATTGCCATGGGCACCCAGAGTGGCAGGTTCCAGACAGGAAGCCAGACCTCAAGCAGCTTCATGCTCCCTCCTTTCCAAATCAGCCAAGCCCCATTCCACAGTGAAGCCTCTTGGACTCCAAGGGCTGTCCCGTCCACTGTCGGGACGGTAGAAGGATCATCTTCTATCTCAGGCCAAGACTGACCCAGATGGGGGCGGGCAGTGGAGCCTGGGGCCCCAGTGGACAGTGCCCGGAACAGAGCAGTGGTGGGAGGGAGGGAAGCACCTGGCCTTGCTGACGCTGAGAAGGTTAGTGTGGAGTACAGGCGGCTTCTGCGGATGGCCATCAGGGCAGTTGGAGCCCCCAGATCCCCTTGTTCAGGAATCCGCAGGCTGGCTCCGTGTCACCCAGAGCAATTTGTTTTGCTTGCTTTACTGACTTTCGTTTGGAAAGAAAGGGACCATTTTGTAGACCAGGGCTTGAACATCTTTCATCTGGTCAGCTCCCCGCCTCAATGCTCAAGACCCATTTTAAGCCTGTAGCTGAGGCATCACGGGCTTGCATGCCCGTGGTGATGGGCGGATCACTCCTGTAGCCTCTCCATTATGTGGGGGGGCAGTTCTGATATGCAGAAAGTTCTTCCACCAGCTGAGTTAGAGCCCGTCTCCCCTCATTCCACATGCTGATGTGGGTCTGTCTTCTGGACGCCCCCACCTCCTGCTCCCACTCCTCATCAGTCACAGACACCCCCACCCCCTCACTCCACCCCTACTCTCCCTGCTCACCTCTCTCTGCCTCCTCACAGCCGTTCAAAATGAGCGGGACCGGATCAGCACTCGAAGGTCAAGCTATGAGGACAGCAGCCTTCCCTCCATCAACGCGCTCCTGCAGGCAGAGGTCCTGTCCCGACAGGTACCAGGGTGACCCTGCTGCCCACCCAGGGATCCCCCACACTATGGAGGAGCTCACCTCTTCCACCTCCGTTCTCCCCCAGCCAGGCCCTGGAGCAACTGATGGGAGAGCCCTCAGATATTACAGAAGGGACACTGAATCCAATGTCACATGGCCCAGTTAGCAGCAAAGGCGAAACTCGAACCTGGCGCCCTGGGGTACTTTTTAGTTCATTGTGCTGCCTGCCTCCCACAGGCCAAGTAGAGTCTTCGCGTTCATTGGGGGCCTGCAATCAGCTTGGCCCTGAGAGAACAGAGCAGTGGGTCAGTGCACAGAGGTGGCAAAGTGGGGCCTAGCCCACCCCTTGCTGTGTGACCTTGAGCAAGTCACAGCACCTCTCTGAGCCATGGTTGCCTTCGTTGTCAGATGAGGGTGACCACTTTTTGCCCTGCATCTCCTCTAAGGCTAGAGACTCCTTGGAACTCTAAAGCTGATAGAGGAGGAGGCAGGGGCAGGTAGCAAGCGAAGACCCAGAGGGAGCCCTTCTCCCTCATCCCTGCCTCCTCCCTCCCGCCATTTTTCCCACGAGCTTCCTTCGGAGCTGGAAGGCACCCACTGTCCAGCTTCCTCCCAACACCTGACTCCAGGGAGGGGGCCCTGTCCGGGGGCAGAGAGTGCAGGAGGGCCCAAACATCTCCAGCATTTTCTTCCCTGTATCTCTGGAAGATCACCTCCCCCATCTCCGGGATCAACGGTGACATTCGAGCTAAGAAGATCGCCAGCATCGCAGACGTGTGTGAGTCCATGAAGGAGCAGCTGCTGGTTCTCGTCGAGTGGGCCAAGTACATCCCGGCTTTCTGCGAGCTCCCCCTTAGATGACCAGGTGAGGGTGGGCGTGGATGGTGGGCAGTAGTGGGCACCGGGCAGCCAGGATGCGGCAGGCTCAACTAGGAAACGGCTTCAGACTGGCTTGATTTTATTTTATTCAACAAAATGCGTAGAGCACATACGTGTCTGAAACTGTTGAAATCACCTTACAAATGTTAACTCAGTCAGCTCCTCCAACAACTCTATGAGGTAGATACGAAGGGACGATTATTACTGCTATCTCATAGGTGAGGAAATTGGGGCACAGAGAGGTTAAGTAACCTGCTCAAGGTCACTAGCTACTATCCAGCACAGCTGGGATTAGAACCCCAGCAAGGAAGCTCCAAAGTCCAGGCTCCTAAACCATTGCACCATGCGGCGCTCCCAGGGGGATGTTGACAGGGACCCTGGGACAGGGGATCAGGAGATTTTGGTTTAAGCTCTGGTCTCTAAGACTGGTTGTCTGGGTAATCCTGGGGCAGATTACTTCTTCTCTCAGCCTCAGTGTTCTCTTATCTGTCAAGTGGAAATGATAATAGCCACTTCAGAGTGTGGTTGGGAGGATTGAGGACATTACTGCCTGAAAAGTGCAAAATTCAGGTAATGGAGAGAGCTGCGCCATGGCTGGACCACAGCTGCTCTCCCTAAACATGGTTTCTGCCTTGTTTCCCAACAAAACAGTTGAACTCCGCATCATATTTCCCACCTTATGTTTTTTTGGAATACTTAAACATCCCTGGGGGAAGAAAGGGTTGAAGGAAGGTGGCATGTGTCTCAGGACAGGTGAATTTCAGAGATGCCACCTACGAAGCTCCTGCCCAGAGCACGCCTTGTTTCCTGCTGGAAGAGGAGCTGGGCTGGGCCACCTCCCCGAGCTTCGGAGAAAGCCTCAGGTGCACTCGCTTACCTGTTTTGCGCCTTTTCATAAGACACTGACAATGCATATTGCCTTTGAAAGCTTCTGAGAAGCCTCGTCCAGGCAGTTGTTTGACTTCGCAGATGCCAGGGCTTCCCAAACTCCCAAGGCCCCAAGATTCTCCTGGAACGCCTATTAAACCTGCACATTGGGACACTGTGAAAACGCTGGTTTGGCTGGTCCCCAGCCTCATGCAGAGGCTGGACCCGAGGCCCTCTTCGATGACTCCTCCCTCCGTTAGCAAAATCGGTGGGGCAAGGATCTTGGACAATCCGCCCTACCCTCTCCCCTGCTCCTTGTGCTCTGGCCCCAGTCCCCCTCTGCTGGAGTCTCCACATTAATGTTTAATCCCCTCCTGTTCCTTCCCAGGGGCTTAGCAGGGCAACAAGATACCCCCCAACCTGAGCAATTGTTAACCTCGATTTTCCCACCCAAACCTCCCTGGCTGGGGCTCAGAGCATTCTCAGAGAGCAATGATGGGTGGCCAATAACACAGGACAATCATTAACACACCACCCTGACCTCCCGGCCCACCCCCCAGAACAGCTGCCATGGCAAGGGGTTGAACCTGGGACCAGAAGGGTTCTCAGCTCCCCCATTCCTGGTGTACAAGGAGCCCAGCTAGCCCAATGCAGGTGGGGCACCCCGGGGAAAGTCAGGGGCATTGTCCTCCAAAGGGCACCCCAATTCTGTCGACATTGCCCCAGGAACTAGATTCCCAGTTTGCATGCTTCTTGGGGCTGGATACAATTGGAGAAGAGATTGGGGCTTAGAGAGATAAAGCAATTTGCCTGACGTCGCAGAGCAAGTTAGCCCCAGAGCTGGGACTCAAATCCACGTCTTCTGCCTCACGGTGTGAACGCCACTGGGGTGACTGATGAAAGCCTTGCACAGTGCCTGGCACGGGAGGTGCTCAGCAGTCAGCATCCTTGGCCTCCCCTCCATGCCAGTCAGGGAAAGTGGGTTTCACCTCCCAGGCAGTTTCCTCTTTTTCTGTTTTCTTCACAAGGTTCTATCCATGGAAAATAGAAGGGGTGAGGACAAGTGGCTGCCCAGGAGCAGCTGGAGCTAGAGAGGAAGTCAGGATGTTTGCCCATTCATTCATTCATTTCCCCGTTCCTTCCTTCCTTCATTCAAATATTTATTGGAGGCTTATTTTGTGCCAAGTACCTTCAGGCAAATTTCTTTTTCCCTCTAACAATTTCACCTCCTTAGAGGCCTTCTCTGACCTCCCCATCTAAGGTAGCTGTTCTCGCCCCAATGCTGCCATCATCCTTTCTACTCCCCTCCCTCCCTTCTTCCCTTGTTCCCACCTTTCATCCTTCTTTCCTTCCTCCCTCTCCTTCCTTCTTTCCTTTGTGTTGTGATCATCCTCTGTCCTCGGCACTTACTTGTTCTCTACTATCTGCTCTACCCCCTCCCCTATAAAATGTGAGTTCCATGAGACTAGAGACCTTGTCTCTCATTTTTAAACATTGTGACTCCATTATCTTAAAAACTGTCCGGGATTTAGTAGGCATTTAGGATTTGATAACTGAAAGAATGAACAATCGTGAATGAATGAACAAAGGCATTTTAACCTTCTGCTTTGGCTTGCTATAGAAATTTCAGACTCCCTAACCCAACCCTGAAGATAAGATCCTTGAGGCTACCAGCCTGGTGCGGTTTGTGCCAGGCCCTCCTTTGGTCCTTAGGCAAGCACTAAAGCAGATGGCTCTCAGTGGGCTGGCTCTGTCCTTCTGTGAGCTTGCTGGGCCCCTACCTACAACTCCAGTCTTTGAAGTCTTGCCTTGTACATGAAGCTGATTCTCTGCCAGGGACCAGTGCCCATACCTTTGCTTTGAGAAGGACCAGCCCTGAGACCCAACATCCACATCCATGTTCTTGTAATGCCCTCTCAGCATCCTGGAGTCCCTGGAGGGATCTGCCAGGCCAGTGATTTCCCCAACAGAATTACGCTTCTGAGTCAACTGAGGAGCTTACTATAAACACAGATCTCTGGACCCACCCTAAACATACAGAATCGGGATCAGAATCTCAGGGCCTAAGAATCTGTATTTTCAGGCCGGGTGCAGTGGCTCACACCTGTAATCCCAGCACTTTAGGAGGCTGAGTTGGGTGGATCACCTGAGGTCAGGAGCTCAAGATCAGCCTGGCCAATATAGTGAAACCCTGTCTCTACTAAAAATAAAAATTAAAAAAAAAAATGGCCAGGTATGGTGGCACATGCCTGTAGTCTCAGCTACTCGGGAGGCTTGGCATGAGAATCACCTGGACCTGGGATGTGGAGGTTGCAGTGAGCCGAGATCATGCCACTGAGCTCTAGCCTGGGCAACAGAGTGAGACTCTGTCTCAAAAAAAAAAAAAAAATAGAATCTGTATTTTTACAAAGTACCCTTCATAATTCTCCATAGCTGGTCCATGGGTGGGAATTTTACAGTTTTGGAACTTTTGGGGATCATAGACCCTTTGGAGAATCTCAAAAGAGAGAAAAAAGCACACAGAATGTTGCTTACCGTTTCATCGGGCACACAGAAGAGGGCCAGCGGGGGAAACAGCCTCTTGCCCAAGGACACGGCAGTTCAAGGGCAGAGTGAGCATGAGGTCTGTCTGCTCTGAGCGCATGTTCTTTCTCCTTCCAGGTTTTTGCAGAATCCCTTCCAGGTTTCTAGTTTTATGGGCAGTCGTTTAATGATGCCCATTTCACAGTTCAGGCAGGTAGAGGCAGAGGGGGAGCATTAAGCTGACTTGCCCAACGTCATTGAGTTAGCTACAGGCAGCCTTTCCAAGGTTGCAGATGCCAGACACGGTTCCTTTTCTCTTTCAGGTGGCCCTGCTCAGAGCCCATGCTGGCGAACACCTGCTGCTCGGAGCCACCAAGCGATCCATGGTGTTCAAGGACGTGCTGCTCCTAGGTGAGGAGGCTGCCAGCCCGGGCCAGGGCTCCATGGAGGACGTGCCTAGCACAGCACTCACCCAGCAAGGAGATTCACATGGTGGCATGCAGGGGCAAGGGAGACTGGTCAGGAGTGGCCCTGTCCTCAGGCTTGCAAATGGAGGATTCCAGGACTCAGTTCTCAACTGGATACACCACTCAGATGCAAGGAAACATGGATGCAAGGCATCAAATTCCCAGCATTAAAGTTGGAGCACAATAGGGTTATCCCTGGAATTACCTGTGCATCCTTTTTTTTTTTTTTAGACAGAGTCTTGCTCTATCACTCAGGCTGGAGTGCAATGGTGCGATCTTGGTTCACTTCAGCCTCCGCCTGCCGGGTTCAAGCAATTCTCCTGCCTCACCCTCTGGAGTAGCTGGGACTACAGGCACGTACCACCACACCCAGCAAATTTTTGTATTTTTAGTAGAGACAGGGTTTCACCATGTTAGCCAGGCTGGTCTCAAACTCCTGGCCTCAAATGATCCACCTGCCTCAGTCTCCCAAAGTGCTGGGATACCAGGCATGAGCCACCACACCCAGCCTACCTGTGCACTCTGATGTTCTTTCTGGAGTAGGAGCAAGAGGTGGTCAGGAATGGCACAAAGCCCCAGCCCATGTCACCTGTGCCTTCATGGCATATTTATTATTTGAAATGCTTGTACGGCACACACTATGTGCCAGGGACTGTGCTCACTGCTTTGCAAACACTACCTATTTTAATACAGCAATGCTATGCGGGAAGCTCAATTATTCATCCTCATCTTAGAGATGAGAAAACTGAGGCACAGAGAGGCTGAGTAACTTATCCAAACATACCTGGCTGTCAGGGGCAGAGCCATTTAAGCAGGGCAGTACGCTTCCAGAATCTGGTCCCTTCACCTTGATGCTTTGGTGCCCACCAGGTGGCCTTTGAATGTCATCGATCTCATGAGTCATGTTGGTAAATGGAGCTTGGGTCATGTGAAAGGAGTCCTAGAAAGCCAAGTTCCAAGCTCAGCCGGATGACTCGAGGCAGCTCACCTTCTGAATCTGGGCCTCAGCTTCCTTACCTGTGAAATGGGAGTGATCATCCCTACAGGGCCTCCTCCCACAGGCACCAGTTATCTTCCCAACTTAAAAGCCAAAACTAGAGGAGAGGACTTAACCCAAGGTGACTTCCCATCCTCCCTCCCTCCCAACCATTCCAGGCAATGACTATATCGTCCCTCGGCACTGCCCGGAGCTGGCGGAGATGAGCCGGGTGTCCATGCGCATT
This sequence comes from Ateles fusciceps, assembly GCA_036589455.1. NCBI lineage: Eukaryota > Metazoa > Chordata > Mammalia > Primates > Atelidae > Ateles > Ateles fusciceps. The sequence goes on from JAZHEH010000847.1 coordinate 605,878, forward strand.
CTTGACGAGCTGGTGCTGCCCTTCCAGGAGCTGCAGATCGATGACAATGAGTATGCCTACCTCAAAGCCATCATCTTCTTTGACCCAGGTACACTGCACACCTCCTAAGCCATTCCTGACTCTCTCTCCAGAACCCTCTGTTAGACTTCTCCTATTGGGTTATGTACACTGAGTTCACAACCTCATCTCCTGTGAACGACAGCCAGGAGAGGCCGTTTTCATTTACACATCAGGCAAGTCAAGATTCAAAGGGAGGATATGGCCAGGCGCGGTGGCTCATGCCTATAATCCAGCACTTTGGGAAGCTGAGGCGGGCGGATCAGCAGAGGTCAGGGGTTCAAGACCAGCCTGGCCAACATGGCGAAACCCCTTCATTGCAGGATGAAGATAGAGCATTCCTACCCTCTCCTGCGGCTCTCGGCTCTCCTCTCCCCATTCTGTTGACTGACTTTTGCATCTGCATTTATACAGAATGCCTTTGTCATCAGTCTTTGCGCAAAACCTGCTTTTGTTTCCCACGGTCAAAGGTGCCTTAACCCTGGAGGTTTGCTTGCCTTCCGTGCTTACATGTTAGAGGGGACCTACTGTGTGCCAGGCACTGTCCTTCATACCGCAGATAGATTACCTCTAGTTAGTGATGAAAAGGCCAGGCGTGGTGGCTCACGCCTGTAATCCCAGCACTTCGGGAGACTGAGACAGCAGGTCACCTGAGGTCAGGAGTTCAAGACTAGTCTGGTAAATGTGGTGAAACCCCATCTCTACTAAAAATACAAAAATTAGCCGGGTGTGGTAGTGGGCGCCTATAATCCCAGCTACTCCAGAGGCTGAGGCAGGAGAATCATTTGAACTCGGGAGACAAAGATTGCAGTGAGCCGAGATTGCACCACTGCACTCCAACCTGGGCCACAAGAGCAAAACTCTGTCTCAAAAAAAGAAAAAAAATATATATATATGTGTGTGTGTGTATATATATGTGTGTGTGTTTATATGTGTGTGTATATATATATGTGTGTGTGTGTATATATATGTGTGTATATATATGTGTGTGTGTATATATGTGTGTGTATATATATGTGTGTGTATATATATGTGTGTGTGTATATATATGTGTGTGTATATATATGTGTGTGTATATATATGTGTGTATGCGTATATATGTGTATATATATGTATATGTATGTGTGTATATATATGTGTATGTATATATGTGTGTATATAGTGTGTGTGTGTGTATATATGTGTGTGTGTATATATATGTATGTATATATATGTGTGTGTGTATATATGTGTATATATATGTGTGTATATATATATGTGTGTGTATATATATGTGTATGTATGTATATATATATATATAGTGATAAAGAGGAAGATGAGCAGCGTGTATTGAATGCTCAGTAGAGAGCTGTTTTTAAACACTGTTTGTGGATTATCTTACTTACCAACATGATACCTGTGAAGTAGGAATTATTATTATCTCGAGCTTACAGATAAGGAAACTGAGGCATGGTTAACTTGCCCAAGATCACGTAACCAGAAAATGGCAGAGCTTGAACTGTCGACCACCTATCGATCCCAATTTCTCTCTCTCTCAAGCCCTCATTCTTACCCAGCAGATGCTATCCCACTTTTCCCGGAAGGTGAGATTTCTAGTTCTGGTTCCCTCCAGAGCCTGGCCCAGCCTGTATCCTCTGTAGTGCTCAGCAGGAGGCTGGACTGGCAGAATCGCTCTGCAAAATGGGCAGGATCACTGATGCTGAGTCAGAGGCAGCCGCCTCCAGCAATTTGAAGAGGCGGGGACCTAGTTCAAGGCCTGGTGTGCAGGAGATGCTCAATAAATGTTTGTGGACTGAATGAAACAATGAACAAACATGATTCAGTGGAGAGAGCCCACTAAAAATGTTGGTGAATGTTATTTCTGCCACTTCCTTTGTCCATGAAAGAGGAAATAAATGCGTTACCTCCATGAAGGTTGAGATTAAATATTGGATGACCTCTTAAGTTCCCTTCTAGGCTAAGGATCTCGAATTTAGTCACTGATTTTTTTTCATTCATTCTTCTACCCATCTAAATATATATATATTTATATAACTATATATTTATGTGTATAAATATAATATATATTATATTTATGTAAATATATATATACACACACACACACACACACATTATTGTCTGTCACCCAGGCTGGAGTGCATCGGCACCATCTCAGCTCACTGCAACCTCCACCTCCCAGTTTCAAGCAATTCTCCCACCTCAGCCTCCGGAGTGGCTGGGATTACAGGCATGTGTCACCACGCCAGGCTAATTTTTGTATTATTAGTAGAGATGGGGTTTCACCATGTTGGCCAGGCTGATCTCAAATTCCTGGCCTCAAGTAATCCTCCTGCCTTGGCCTCCCAAAGTGCTGGGATTGCAGGCATGAGCCACTGCGTCTGGCTCTATTCAATAAATATTGACTATGCATGGTACTAGGTGGTGGGTTTTAAATGGCAAAGGTGCGGTGGCTCACACCTGTAATCCCAGAGCTTTGGGAGGCCGGGGCAGGCAGATTACTTGAGGTCAGGAGTCCAAGACCAGCATGGCCAACATGGTGAAACCCCATCTCTACTAAAATACAAAAATTAGCTGAGCATGGTGGCGTGTGCCTGTAATCCCAGCTGCTCAAGAGGCTAAGGCAGGAGAACCACTTGAACCCAGGAGGCGGGGGTTGCAGTGAGCTGAGATCGCACCACTGTACTCCAGCCTGGGCGACAGAGGGACACTCAGTCTAAAATAAAATAAAATAAAATAAGAAACATAAAATGGCAAATAAGCCACATGCCTGCCCACACAGAGCTCACGGTTGGACGGCACGACAATTACATCCTGTGTGGTCAGCAGTGATGGAGGAGCCACAGAGATCTGGAAACAGGAGGAACACAGGATACAGACATAGGAGGGTAGAATGGAGACTTCCTGGAGGAGGTGAAACCTAACTCAGGTCCCTAAGTTGATAGGAAACAGGGACCAGGGAAGGGGAGTCTGTTCTAACACAGTAGAAGCAGCAGGTGCTTGAGGTCGGGATAAGGAGACATCAGCTGTGGTCAAAAACCCCAAGTTCCCATCGTGACTCTGCAAACAGCCACTGGCTGTGTGACACAGGACAAGTCCTTTCCTTGCACTGTGACTCAGTTTCCCCATGTATAAGATGAGGAGGTTGCTAGGTGCTTACTGGGCACATTCCTGAAGTCCCCTCCATCTCCTATTCCCCACTCTTCTGGTTTAGTCCCTTAGGAAATGTGGCAGGAATCTTTTTCTGCCTGTGTCTAGGAAATCACAGTTCATGCTGGCATACCCTGGTTGTTGAGGTCCCTGAATCCTTGTGCCCACCCTGCTGAAGACTCCTTGTATGACACAAGTCAGGGGACATCTGGATCTTGACTCCCTGCTCTCCTCCCTTGCCCACCCCCTTCCATTGTAGATGCCAAGGGGCTGAGCGATCCAGGGAAGATCAAGCGGCTGCGTTCCCAGGTGCAGGTGAGCTTGGAGGACTACATCAACGACCGCCAGTACGACTCACGCGGCCGCTTTGGCGAGCTGCTGCTGCTGCTGCCTACCCTGCAGAGCATCACCTGGCAGATGATCGAGCAGATCCAGTTCATCAAGCTCTTCGGCATGGCCAAGATTGACAACCTGCTGCAGGAGATGCTGTTGGGAGGTCTGTGCCAGGCCCAGGAGGGGCGGGGTTGCAGTGGGGGACTCTCCAGGATATGAGCCTCACACAGACCTGAGCTCACCCCTCAGCTCCTTGGCTTCCCCACTGTGTGGCTTTGGGAGAGTTGCTTAACCTGTGTCTCCGTTTTCTCGCCAGAAAAATGGGAACAAGGACAATGATCTGTTTGTTCAGGCGCCGAGAGCCTTGCACGTGCCAGTCACTGTTCTAAGTGCTGGCAATTCAGCAAAGAACAAGATCTTTGCTTTCCGGGGGGTTGTGTATGTGTGTGAGTATGTGTGGATGCAGCGTTTCTGTGTATATGCATGTATGGGCACGCATATGTGTATAAAGGCTCACATTTTATGATTTTGAAATAAACAGGCAATATGATAGAGTTTAACTGAAAAGGGATCCTCTTTAGATAGGGGAGGCCAAAGGAGACCTCTCTGAAGTGATGACTCTTATGCTAAGACCTAATGGCTGAAAGGAAATGGGAGGCTTAAAGGCCAAGAGAGGAATATTCCAAGAAGGAACTACTTCAAGGCCTCTAGAGTGGAGAGAGCTGTGTGTTTGAGAAAGAAGGGTAAGGCTGTGAGATGGAGAAGATGTATGAGGTGAAGATGGAGATTGGGCAGAAACCAAATCATAAACATACAGCTTTGTTTGGATTTTATTCTCATTGCAACTATTGTAAGGAGAGTGAAAAACAGACTAATTATTTTATTTGTTTATTTATTTTTTGAGACAAAGCCTTCCTCTATCATCCAGGCTGAAGTGCAACTATTGTAAGGAGAGTGAAAAACAGACTAATTATTTTATTTGTTTATTTATTTTTTGAGACAACGCCTTCCTCTATCACCCAGGCTGAAGTGCAGTGGCGCCATCTCAGCTCACTGCAACCTCCACCTCCCGAGTTCAAGCAATTCTCCTGCCTCAGCCTCCCAAGTAGCTGGGATTACAGGTTTCCATGACCACACCTGGCTCATTTTTTTATATTTTTAGTAGAGACAGGGTTTCACCATATTGGCCAAGATGGTCTCCAACTCCTGACCTCAAGTGATCATCGTGCTAGAATTAGAGGTGTGAGCCACCACACCTGGTCCAGACTAATGTTTTAAGCAAACCACTCTGACTGTTGGGTAGAGAGTGAATTACAGAGATTCCTGAGAATGTCACTGTCTCCAATCATGTGATGGAAGATGGACGCTTAAACAATGGAAATGGAGCAGTGATGACAAACCTGATTGTCTATTTGGAGGAAGAGCCCACACCCACAGGATTTGCTGATTGATCAGTTGTAGGGAGTAAGAGGAAGAGAAAGAGTCAAGGACAAAGTCTACATTTTTGCTTTGAGTAGCAGGAAAGATGATGGAGTAATTTACTGAGATGAGAAGGATAGAATAAACAAATTGAGGCTGGGACTGGGGGTGGTAGTGAGGGGTGACCCCAGAGATCCATTGTGGGCTTTCTTTTCTTTTTGAGACGAGATCTCACTCTGTCACCCAGGCTGGAGTAGAGTGGCACAATCATAGCTCGCTGCAGCTTCAACCTTCCAGGCTCAAGAGAGCCTTCCACCCCAGTCTTTCGAATTGCTGGGACTACAGGTGTGTGCCACCATACCCAGCTAATTTTTCGTTTTTATTTTTTGTGGAGATGGGGTCTTACTATGTTGCCCAGGCTGGTCTTGAACACCGGGCCTTAAGCAGTCCTTCCGACTTGGCCTCTCAAAGTGCTGGGATTACCAGCATGTGAGCCCCCATGCCCAGCCTCATTGTGGACTTTCATTAAGCATGAGATGACTATTATAGCTCTAAGTTATCGAGGAGGCAGTTGAATGTAAGAGTCTGTTTTGCCCAAGCAGCTCTGTGGAATCAGGGGGAAGATGGAGCCAGGAGGGAAGGGAAGAAGACTGGCCAGAGGGGTAGGAGAAAACCAGGGCAATTCCAGAATCCAAGAGAAGAGCGTGTTTGAAGGAGGACAGAGTGTTTAATGGTGTTAAACTCTACAGAGAGACAGAAGGAGGGAGGAAAGGAGAGGTGAAGGGAGGAGGGGAAGAGAGAGGAAAGAGTCCATTGGATGGGCAGCTGGAGGCTCTTGGCAATTGTGTTGAAAGCAGTGTCAGAGCGCTAGGAGAGTGGAAACCAGATTGGAGAGTGCTTCAAAGAGAGTGAGTGGGAAAGTGGAGATAGAGTAGATAATCCTTAGAAATGGTTTGACTACGAAGGGGAGTATGAAGGAGTTAGGATGACTGCAAGGGAGTGATTAGAATGATAGATCATGGAGTCTTGGTTGCACTCAAAGAAAAATAAAGATGAGGCCGGGTGAGGTGGCTCACATCTGTAATCCTAGCATTTTGGGAGGCTTAGGTGGGTGGATCACTTGATGCTAGGAGTTCAAGACCAGCCTAGCCAACATAGCGAAATGCCATCTCTACTAAAAATACAAAAAAAAATTAGTCAGGCATAGTGGCATACACCTGGAATCCCAGCTACTCAGGAGGCTGAGGCAGGAGAATCACTTGAACCTGGGAGGTGGAGGTTGCAGTGAGCCAAGATCGCGCCACTGCACTCCAGCCTGGGTGACAGAGCGAGACTCCATCTCAACAACAAAAAGGATAGGGTGTTAGTGAAAAGTGGGTGCCAGTGGATTGACAGCCTCAGTAGGGCTGAAGAATTTTTGCAGTGATGGTACTCAGTTAAGGGAGCCGGAAGGACAGGAGGTGAAGTCAAAGTGGGGATCTTGATTTCGAGATTTTGGAGGCGTTTCATTGACTGCACATGATGAGGCGAAGGCAAGGTTTCTCAATATGGGTCCTATCGATACCTGGAACTGGACAATCCTTTGTTGCATGGGGCTGTCCTGTGCACTGTTCAGCTGCATCTCTGTCCTGTACCCATAAGGTGCCAGCAGCACTTCTCCAGTGGTGACAACCAAAAATGTCTTCAGATATTGTCAAATGTCTCTTGATGGGCCCAAATCATCCCCAGTTGGGAACCATTGTCATGTGATAGCTCATTTCGTTCTCACTTTGACCCTGTGAACATGGGGTTGGTATAAATAGGTGTCATTGGATCAGGATCAGGAGCCTGTGGTGGGGTGGAAAAAACATCTCTGATGGAAGCACCAACGTGAGCAGAAGCATAGAGACAGGAAAACACAGGGGACACATAGGTGCTGTAAGTAGGTCAGCTTGGCTACAGCAGAAATGTGAGGGATGAGGCTGAAAGGTGAGGCAGGACCAAACGGTTGAAGGCCTTGCATGCCCAGGAGCTGTGAGAGCCATGGATTACATCGATTATGCTGCTATGTGACCAATATCCTACTCATTAGAACATTTAAGTGATCTCAGAGCTTCCTTATATGCACCTTGTTCCTTTCAACTCACTTTTGTTCTTTTGGTTTGTTGGGGTTCCCTTAACACCCTCGTGAAGGCTACGGATGGGAATGGTACACCCTGTTTACTAACCCAGGAATAGGTACCCAACAGACACTGCCAATATTGGACGGGGCAGGTTGATCGGCCACACCTGAGGAAGATGACATCCCAAGGCCTGGGGTCTGCATCCCAGACGTTCCATCCTGACTGATCTTCTCTACCTGCAGGGTCCTCCAGCGATGCACCCCATGCCCACCACCCCCTGCACCCTCACCTGATGCAGGAACACATGGGAACCAACGTCATTGTTGCCAACACGATGCCCACTCACCTCAGCAATGGACAGATGTGTGAGTGGCCCCGGCCCAGGGGGCAGGCAGGTGGGCAACTGGGGCTCTACCCTGCAAAGGGTGAGGATGGGGCTTAAGAGAGGAGGCAGGAGAAGGCAGAGTCTAGAAGGTAGAACCAGGATGCAACCGTTTTCTAGGCTCCAGGGTAGGGAGTGAAGGGCAAGGTTGTCCGTTTGCTGGGGCTGTTTATTCAGTAAGGTGATTGACAGCCTTTGTTGGGATGAGGTAATCCACTGGATGAGGTGGTCCATTGGGTGAACATGTTCTGGAGTGAGAATTCCATTAGTTGACATTGTCCATTAGGTAAAAGTGTTCACTGCAATAAAGCTGCTCATCCATTGGGTCAGGATGTCCGCTGGGCTAGACCATCCTCTGAAACCTCCAAAGCACAAACTTGTCACTGGGCAAAACTCTTCAAAGAATAAGATTATCAATGGGATGAGGTGGTCTACTGAGATGAGACGGCATTTTACTGACGTTCTTGGGGAAAGTTGCCCATTGAACAAAGTTGATCAATTGGGTTAAAGTTATTCTCCAAACCTACCATGAGAGTGAGGCCAATGAGTTTCTATTACTCATCTCCTAAATCTCCAAGAAATGGTATTTTTTGAGCCAGTTGGCCCTGGGTCTCATCAACTGCTGCTCCTTCTCCCGGGAAGGAATATCCCTGTCACCCATCCCACTGCCCTTGGGGACAGCCAGTCCTGGGCCTTGGTTTGGGAGAAGCAGTCCAAGTCTGCATATCAAATAAATGACGGAGGAGATGGGTGGTAGGACCTTCCAGACCTCATACAACTTAGGCTTTATCATCTGGGACTCATAGAAGGTCTGAGCCATAAAAGGCCTTAGGGATTATCTGCTTTAGTTAATTGTCTCATTTTATAGAGGAAGAAATTAAGTCGGGGCGGGGGTAGGGGCAGGGGCAGGGGCAGGGGAGGGGGGAGGGGAGGCAGAACTTTCCCAGGGCTCTTCGTTTACTCCCCCAAAGGCCGGAATTTTGAGCAGCCCCTATCTGTCTGTTTGTCCTTCCAGCCACCCCTGAGACCCCACAGCCTTCACCACCAGGTGGCTCAGGGTCTGAGCCTTATAAGCTCCTGCCAGGAGCTGTCGCCACGATCGTCAAGCCCCTCTCCGCCATCCCCCAGCCAACCATCACCAAGCAGGAAGTTATCTAGCAAGCCGCTGGGGCTTGGGGGCTCTGCTGGCTTCCCCCAGCCCCCTCCGAGAGAGCGCCTGGTGATCACGTGGTCACAGCAAAGGAAGGCGTGACGCCAGGGCCAGTCCCAGAGCAGGAATGGGAAGGATGAAGGGCCCAAGAGCACGGCCTAAGGGCCACATTCCACTGCCACCCTTGACGCCCTGCTCTGGATAATGAGAGTTTGACTTGGAGAGACCCCACTGGAAAGTCCTCTACTGCCTTGGACAACTTTTCTCATGTTGAAGCCACTGCCTTCACCTTCATCCATGTCCAACCCCTGACTTCACCCCAAAGGACAGCTGTCTGGAGATGACTTGAGGCCTTACTCAAAACCCAGCTCCCTCTCCCCTAGCCTGGTGCTTCTCTCTTAGCCCCAGCCATGGTGTCCAGAAAGAGCCCCGTGAGGCTAGGTCCAATCGCGACACTTGGGGCATCTCGCTCCTCCTCCTTCTGCTGCCCCCCCTTCAAACGCCCCCCTGTCTCTGCTGTCGCTTGCTCTACCATCCCGTCTTCTCCAACACCACCTCTCCAGAGGCTGAGGAAGACTTGGAAACGATTCCCCCCAGTCATTCTGGTCACATGTTGTAAGCACTGACCGGGGCCAGGCAGGGTATAGAAGGCTGTGGCGAGGGAAGACGCCTTCCTCCTCCAATCCCAACGCACCCTCCTTCTTCAGGGTCTTGGGTGGGTATTCGGGGGTGAGGATCTCTGCAGGCTTTTCACCTGAGAAAACAAGCCCAGGTTGGCAACTGCACAGGAACTTGGAGGGAGGCTGGAGTGGAGAGGAAAAGCATTAGAAAGAAGGAAACCATGCACTAGGCCTTTGAGAAAGGGGAGAATTCTGGCTGGTAGAGCAGGAGGGACGGGACATTCCAAAGAACAGCCTGAGCCAAGGCCTACCTGAGCCAAGGTAGGAAGCATCTAGCAAGGATCGAGGAAGAATGATGTGGGAGAGAGACAATGAAGAGAGAGAGAGGGCCTGCTGGAGAGCGTAGGGTCTGGAATACCAGGCTGAGGTCCTGATCAGCTGCAAGGGGTATGCAGGGACCTGGGCTTCTGGAAAATGAACACAGCAGTTCGGCAGAGGATGGGAGACTGGGGAGCAGGGCGGTCAGGTGGGGGTGGCTGATACAATGCGGGTGAGAGTAATGAGGCTTGGGGCTGGCAAGGACAGGATGGGTAAACCTTCACATCAGAGTGACATCAGGAGCAGTGATCTCCCAAGGCCTGTCTCAAGTTCTGCCTTACTTCCAGGCACTATCGTAAGGCACATGATGTGCGTCATCTCATCTAATCCTCCCTTCCTCCCCATTAACCTAGAGATTGTTTTTGGTTTTGTTTTTTATTTTCCCCTTCCCCCAGCCCTCACCCACCCCACCCCCCTCCTAGAGATTGTTACGGAAGATGAAATTGTGTTCTACACATGATCTTAGCCAAAAGAGGTGAAGTGATTTTTTTCTGAAACTCACATAACTAGGAAGTGGCTGAGTCAGGACTTGAACCCAGGTCTCCCTGGATCAGAACAGGAGCTCTTAACTACAGTGGCTGAATAGCTTCTCCAAAGGCTCCCTTTGTTCTCACCGTAATCAAGTTGAGGGGCTTCCGGCTCCCTTCGCCAGCCTCAGAAACCACCACTCGTTCTTCTGGGAGCCTTGCCCACTCCCAGGACTAAGATTGGCCTGAGGCTGCACCAAAATTCACTTAGGGTGGAGCATCTGTTTGCTGATAAATATTAAGGAGAATTCGTGACTGTTGACAGCTTTTCTCTCTTCACTCCCCCAAGTCTAGGGGAGGGCCAGCAGGGGTCTGTTTCCTGGGAGCCAGGCTCATCTGGCCTGTTGGTGTGGGGGTGGAACAGTGTGCCCAGTTGGGGGCAGGGGAGGACTAAGCAGGCCTGGGTTTGAGGCCTGCTCTGGGGGACCGTCACTCCAGGTGTATTCTGGAAACATTAGACCCCAGGATGGAGCAACCAGCATGTCATCCATGTGGAATCTTGGTGGCTTTGGGGACGTTCTGGAAAATGCTACGGATCAGTGTGAGCAAAGGAACGTGTCCTGAGGCTGGAGGTGTGATTATGTAGGAGGGGAACTGTTGGGCTGACTCCTGCCCCCCTGATCAACACTGACCCCTCTGAGTGGATAGAGCCAGTGCCCCCGTGCCCAGAAATCCCACCATTAGTGATTGTTCTTTATGGGAAAGAGGCATGAAGAAGTATTGGGGCGATGGGTCAGAGAGGAGTCGCCACACCCCTAGGGCAGTCCCAGCCAAGCCCCCAATCCCAGGAGAGACTGCGCGCTGCTCAGAGCTCCCAAGACTTCCTCCACCACCTCACTAAGTGCCCCCCGAAATCCCCACTAGACGGCTCAGCCTGGTCTGCGGCAAGGCAGGGAAGCTGGAACTGTTTCTGGGCATTGTGGTCATTCTGCTCTGTTCCTCCTCCCCTCCCTCCAGTGTTGCTCAGGCCTCTGTCATGGGAGCAAAGTTGAGATAAGGATGTCCCATGGAGTGCAGTGGGCACAGTGGCCCTTCATGGGAGCAATCTTTTGGAGCAGGAGGTCAGTTCTCTGATGGGAATCTACCCCTTTCTGGATGAGAAACCCATTCCACTTTTATAACTTTATTGTAACGTGAGAAACACAAAGTTTACTTTTTTGACTCTAAACTGACACATGACATTAGAAAAATCTCTCTTTTTCTACCTGAATTGTGGTCCTAAAACATAAAATCTGATGGACTAACGAGGGTTGCTGGGGGGGACAAGCATGGGCACAACACTTCCCTCACCAAGACACCCGGATCTTCAGGCAGGTCTCAGGAGCTTCTAAAATCCGAATGGCTCTCCTGAGAGTGGCCAGAGGAGAGGAGAGGGTCAGAAAGGAATGCTCTTCTGTTTCTTGTCATGACCAAGACAATTACTTTTTGCCAATTTTTTCTGCGATCTGCCCTGATTAAGATGAATTGTGACATTTACATCAAGCAATTATCAAAGCGGGCTGGGTCTCATCAGACCGACCCACATCTTTCTGTGGGTGTGAATGTCATCAGGTCCTGCACTGACCCCTGAGCCCCCATCACTGCCGCTTGATGGGGCAAAGAAACAAAAAACATTTCTTACTCTTGTGTGTTTTAACAAGTTTATGAAACAAAATAAATGGCACATATGTTTTCTAAGTCCTTGGATGAGTATCTTTTCTTTCTTTCAGGTGTCAGAAATAAGACTGAGTCTTCTGGTTCTACTTGGGGATTAAAAAAAAATGTTTTAAAGGAAGAATGAGAATGATTTTATAGTTCTTTGTGATGTGCAGAGTGTTTTTGTATCCATTATAATTTTTTCAGTCTTCACATCAAGAGGTAAGCCGTTAGACATGATTATTCCCACTTTCCAGATGAGGAGACTGAGGCTTGTGGAAGTGATTTATCTTGAGAGGCAGAGGTAGACATCTAGCCCTGGTCTCTTGACTCCAAGTACATAGTATATGAAGAGAGTGAAAGTTGAGTCCCCCTCCTGAAGAGGGGAGTGATGAGGGAGAGTACAATGGAAAGATCTGGAAGAATGGCAAGAGGGTCCAAGGGTCTGTCATCCTCCACCAAGGTCCAAGCCAGAGCCCTTTTCTGGGTCACCTCAATCTGCCAGGATTGGGAGATGAGTAGCCTTGGCGGCATTTCATAAAAGCAAATAATTTTGTTGTTGTTGTTGTTATTTTGTTTTTCGAAGGACAAGGCTGTGCATAGTGGCTCACATCTGTAATCCCAGCACTTTGGGAGGCTGAGCCAGGAGGATCACTTGAGCTCAAGAATTTGAGACCAGCCAGAGCAACATAGGGAGACACCATCTCTACAAAAAATTTTAAAATTAGCCATGTGTGGTGGTGTACACCTATAGTACCAGCTACTCTGAAGGCTGAGGAGGGAGGATTGCTTCCGCCCAGGAGTTCGAGGCTGCAGTGAGCTATGAACGCACAACTGCACTACAGCCTGGGTGAAAGAGCAAGACCCTGTCTCAAAACAGAAATAATAAGTAAAAAGAATAAAAGCAAGGGATGCACTTGGGAATCTCCAGCCGGATCTGTAGCCACTTAGGTCCTCTCCGTGGCTAAACTATTATAGAAGGTGGCCTTGTGCATTGGCAGTCAGCATCAACTGACTGCTAGCTTTTCTTTCAAACTCAGTGTTTGCCAGTGTCATGCTGATAGCTTGAAATTGGCTATTGCTGGAGTGTTTACACCACAAGGACTAGCAAGCTGTACAGAGCAGGGCTTTTGTTCCTGGAGAACCAGTTGTTAACATTCACCAGCACACCACAGCATTCAGCAATAGCTGGACCATGGGATGCCTGCATACAGGGGACATCTTCATTGGGGAATGAGGGTAGAGCAGGGTGATCCTTTTAGCTCTTCCTTAAAGGAGGGGACAAAAGTTCTGGTCAGGGAGGCACACGTCTTGCTGATCAGTGTAAACTCGGGCAGGTCACTCTACCACTCCGAGCCTCATCTGCAAAGTGGGAATGATCACTCCCTACAGGAAAGATGTCAGGATTCAATGGAATGAAATCACAGTAACTGTGAGCGCTCCCGTAGTACATGGGCAGTACAAGTGAACTCTTCATGTGCCCCTTTCTAGCTCGAGGTTAACCATTAAGCTCTCCAGCCTCCAGAGCACCCGTTTGCTGTCTACCTGATCCCTGGGGCCGCTCCCGCCTTCCGCTGTGCCTTTCCTCTACTCGTCAGCACCAGGAAATGTTTTTGATAACGTTGCAATGGACGCCTTGTCCATGCCGCCGCCATCGGGGACATGGGGGAGTGAGGGCCAGAGGAGACTATTTCAGTCCTAAATTGTGCTTAATAAATCCATATCAAAACCATAAACCCTGGACTGCCATAAATTCCTCTACCCTTGGCTCCTCCACCTCATCAGCCCTTTGCCCCGGTTAATCTCAAATCTCAGCACAAGCAGACAGAGCTTCAGGCTTGGTTTCTATTTCAGTTGCTAAACAGCATCAGCTCACGTGGCAAACGGTAAAATTCCCATTTTAGAGATGATGAAACTGAGGTTCAGAAAGGTGAGGAAACTTGTCCAAGGTCACACAGCTAGAGACCCCAGCCGAGACCTGAGCCCATGCTTCTAGCACCCAGGTAGCCTGATTAAGAAATGGGAGTTCTTGGCTGAGCATGGTGACCCACACCTGTAATCCCAGCATTTTAGGAGGCCAAGGCAGGCAGATTACCTGAGATCAGGAGTTCAAGACTACCCTGGCCAACATGATGAAACCCTGTCTCAACTAAAAATACAAAAACTAGCCGGGCCTGGTGGCACACGCCTATAATCCCAGCTACTCAGGAGGCAGAGGCAGAGGTGGCAGTGAGCCGAGATTGCACCACTGCACTCCAGCCTGGGCAACAGGGTGAGACTCCGTCTCAAAAAAAAAAGAGAGAATTCTCAATTCTCAAGCTTCTTGGGAAGACAGATTTGAGGTTCCCTCTCATGTCCTTGTTTGGTAGCCCTACAATTAAACCTCTTTCTCTGCTACAAAACATTGGAAAAAATACTTGGAATTTCTAAGAAGGCGCCTCTTTTTTTTTTTTTTTTTTTTTTTTTGAGTTAGGGTCTCACTCTGTCACCCAGGCTGGAGTGCAGTGGTGCCATCATAGCTCTCTGCAACCTCTGCTTCCAAAGCTCAAGCAATCCTCCCACCCTAGCCTTTTGAGTAGCTGGGGTACAGTGTGCCAGCACACCTGGTTAATTTTTTTTTTTTTTAGTAGAGATGAGGTTTTGCTATGTTGCCCGGGCTGACCTCTTTTTAGCTCTTCTGAAAGCTTGTTTCCCCAAGCCATGCTACTACTAGAAGCTGCTTATCCCACCATCCCATCATTGCTCAGAGTGGGGGACCAGAAGTAGAAGGGACCCTGGCTGACAGGCTGCTTGAAGATCCAAAGAATGTTCCCTGCAGTGTGAATGGCCTGTCATCCCACATTGGTGAGATCGTCCTACTTCCTCATTTGTGGAACCCAGATAACCCTTGATCTGCATTTCTCAAATCCACGTACCATATGTAAATTCCAGGATGTGATCTCAGGGACCTGAATCACAGGATCCCAGGCAGCTGTTTGACAATGGTGGAGCTAGACACCAAATCATGATGCCAAGGACATTTACTAGGCTCTTCCTCTTTGCCAAACATGGCTGGACATAATTTAATCCCCCACAACACCCTCTGCGGTCATCATTCTTGTGGCTGTGTTTCACAAATGAGGAAACAAGGCCAGGCACCGTGGCTCACGCCTATAATCCCAGCACTGTGGGAGGCAGAGGCAGGTGGATCACCTGAGGTTGGGAGATTGAGAGCAGCCTGGCCAACATGGTAAAATTCTGTCTCTACTAAAAGTACAAAAAAAATAGCTGGGTGTGATGGTACATGCCTGGAGTCCCAGCTACTTGGGAGGCTGAGGCAGTAGAATTGCTTGAACCCAGGAGACAGAGGTTGCAGTGAGCTAAGATCATGCCACTGCACTCAAGCTTGGGCAACAGAGTGAGACCCTGCCCCCCCCCCCCAAAAAAAAAGAAAGAAAGGAAAAAAAGAAATGAGGACACAGGCTGAGGAGGAGATAGGAAGGGCCTTGCCCAAGGTCGGCAGCTGGTCACACTCCATAGCTGGTGTGGCCGCTGATCCGATGCTCACTCTCTGACTCCAGGGGCCAACATGAGGCCTTGAGGAAGACACTGGTGACTCCGTCACTGCGTGGTGGGCCCAGAAGTAGTGTGAGCGGTGGAAAGCTCATCTCATGACAGATGTCAACCGGCAAAGCCCCGTGCCGAGTGCCCAGGATCATGGAGAAGCAATAGCCCGAGGTGCCTCCCTCCTAGAGCTTTCAGTTTCCACATGGACAGGGGAAATAAGAAGCAGTTGACAAGAGCCAAAGGCGCGAGGGTGACAGCTGGTGAGGTGGTAGGGAGGGCAAGGTGACTGCACTCTGGGAAAGGGAGAGGTGTGTGCTTTGAAGGAGGATTCAGAGGCAATAATGAGGCGAGACAGAAGTGCACTCGAGGCTGAGGAGTGAGCAGCGTCGGGAGGAGGCAGTGGGAACTCTATGGATGGGGCAGGAGGGGGCTGGCGTTTTCCAACCTCGGTGCACAGGCCAGCTTGACCTCTCCGTGCCCGAGGACTGCTGTAACTTTCATGACTTATTTTTCATTAAATCAGTTCCCAGTGATTCCCTTTAAACTTCAGGTCACTGACATCAATAGGACACCAGCATCATTTGCCGTAAATTAGAGGTGATTGCAAAATTCGTGAAAAAACAATATTCTCCAGCTGCAGCCAGGTGGAATGGCCTCAGGGAAAACTCTGCTCTTTCTTTTGTATTAAAAGGGAAAACTGGCAAACAGTACAGAGATGTTAAAGGCATATGCATACCCAGTGGAGACTTTCTCAGACTTTCTCCTTTAAGTTTGCAGAGAGAAGACCTGTAAAGGATAGACTTTGGGGACACCGTCACTTAATACTTTCCAGGATGTTTCTAAAACTCCCCCCCGTTTCACTAGAGGCCCTCATCCCACTTCTGGAAGCTTGCTCACTTGGACAGCTGGTCCGCACACAGGTAGTGGGGACCACAAATACTAGACAGAGGAGTCTGGAACTCCTCCGGGGAGAAGGAAGCCACTAGAGGTTTCTGTTTCTTTGTTTGTTTGAGAGGGAGGCTTGCTCTGTCACCCAGGCTGGGGTGCAGTGGCGCGATCTTGGCTCACTGCAACCTCCACCTCTCAGGTTCAAGCAGTTCTCCTGACTTGGCCTTCCAAGTAGCTGGGATTACAGGCGCCAGCCACCACGCCCGGCTAATTTTTGTATTTTTAGTAGAGAAGTGGTTTCACCATGTTGGCCAGGCTGGTTTCAAACTCCTGAGCTCAAGTGATCTGCCCGCCTCAGCCTCCCCAAGGGATTACAGGCGTGAGCCACGGCGCCGGCCCCACTGGAGCTTTGAGAGCAGTGAAGGTTATGGGCAGATCTGTACATATATACACAAATATATATATATGTATATTTGTTTTAGACAGGGTCTCCCTCTGTCACCCAGGTTGGAGTGCAGTGGTGCAATCACAGCTCACTGCAACCTCCGCCGTCTGAACTCAAGTGATCCTCCTACCTCAGCCTACTGAATAGCTGAGACCACAGGCGCACACAACTATTTTTTTTTTTTTGTATTTTTAGTAGAGACGGGGTCTTGCCATGCTGTCCAGGCTTGTCTCAAACTCCTGAGCTCAAGCAATCTGCCTGGCTCGGCCTCCCAGAGTGTTGGGATTACAGGCGTGAGCCACTGCACCCGGCCAGATCTGTGTCTTCAAAACATCACCCTGGCTGCTTTGTTTCAGACAGTGGAAGGGGTGTAACTGTCAGCCGGGAGACCAGTGAAGACACGCAGGTACTGGACCAGGTAGTAACGTCCACACCAAGATGGTGGAGTGGAGTAGAGAAAAGAACCAGTCCCTGAGACTTTCATTCACTCATTCATTCATTCAACAAATATTTAGTGAGTGCCTACGATGTGTTGAACATTTTTCTGAGTCTGAGAGGTGGGCAGGGGTGAGACCAGAGGGACACTTCCAGGCCATGAGAAAGATCTTGGATTTTATTGGTATAGTGGGAAGCTCTTTGTTTTTGAATAGAGAAGTGATATGAGGCCAGGTGCAGTGGCTCATGCCTGTAATCCCAGCACTTTGGGAAGCTGAGGCAGGCGGATCACGAATTCAGGAAATTGAGACCATCCTGGCCAACATGGTGAAACCCCATCTCTATTAAAAAGACAAAAATTAGCTGGGTGTGGTAGTGCATGCCTGTAATCCCAGCTACTCAGGAGGCTGAGGCAGGAGAATTGCTTGAATCCAGTAGGCGGAAGTTGCAGTGTGCTGAGATCGCACGCCACTGCACTCCAGCCTGGTGACAGAGCAAGACTCCGTCTGAAAAAAAAGGTGATATGATCTGCTTGATGTTCTGAAAAGGCCACTCTCTGCTATATAGAGAATGGACTATGTGGAACAACAGTGGAAGCAGAGAAGCCCACAGGTGGCCTGTGCCGTGGTCCAGGTGAAAGATAATGGTAGCATGGACTAGGGTTGTGTAGTGGGCAGAATTTTTTTTTTTTTTTTTTTGAAATGAATTCTCACTCTGTTGCCCAGGCTGGAGTGCAGTGGCGTGATCTCAGCTCACTGCAACCTCCGCCTCCTGGTTCAAGCGATTCTCCTGCTTCAGCCTCCTGAGTAGCTGGGACTACAGGTGCCTGCTACCATACCCAGCTAATTTTTGTATTTTTAGTAGAGACAGGGTTTAGCTATGTTGGCCAGGCTGGTCTGGATCTCCTGACCTTGTGATCCACCCACCTCGGCCTCCCAGAGTGTTGGGATTACAGGAGTGAGCCACTGCGCCTGGCTAGTGGGCAGAATTTTTAAGATGCCCCCCTAAGATGCCTGTCTTTGGTACATACACACCTTCTTTCAGTTACTCAATTAGGCATGAATCTAGGTGCTCCTGTGAAGAGATTTTGCAGATGTAATTAAGGTCCCAAACCAGCTGACTCTTTGATAGGGAGATATTCCTTGGTGGGCCTGGCCTAATCAGGTGAGGCCTTAAAGGGAACTGGGCTCTTTCTATGAAATTAGAAATGTGAGAAGGATTCCACATAAGGGAGAGTCTCTGTTGCTGGCTTTGAAGACAAAGGGGGCCACATGGCAAGGAATGCAAGTGGCCTCTAGAAGCTGAGAGACCCCTGGCTCACAACCAGCAAGGAAATGGTAACAGGGTAACAGTCCGACAACCATGAGGAACTGAATGGAGGCAACAGCATGAATGAGCTTGAATCCTTCCCTAAGCCCTCAGGTAGGCAGTCAACCCAGTTTTTTAAGAACTTGAGCAGGGAACCCAGTCACGCCACATCCGGACTGCTGTTCTATAGACCTGTGAGATCACAAATGGGCAGCTGTTTTCTTTTTCTTTTTCCTTTTTTTGAAATGGAGTTTCACTCTTTTTGCCCAGGCTGGAGTGCAATGGCATGATCTGGGCTCACTGCAACCTTCCACCTCCCAGGTTCAAGTGATTTTCCTGCCTCAGCCTCCCCGGGTAGCTGGGATTACAGGTGTGCACCACCATGCCCAGCTAATTTAGTATTTTTAGTAGAAACAGTTTCACTATGTTGGCCCAGCCTGGTCTCAAACTCCTGACCTCAGGTGATCTGCCCACCTCGGCCTCCCAAAGTGCTGGGATTACAGGCATGAGTCACCACACCCAGCCAACAAATGGGCAGTGTTTTAAGCATCTACATTTGTGGCAATTTGTTAAGCAGCAATAGAAAATGAATACAGGTGGTGGTGGTGAGAGGCAGGCAGAGTGGAGTGTTTTGAAAGTAGAAGAGCAGCCGGGCGTGGTGGCTCACGCCTGTAATCCAAGCACTTTGGAGGCCAAGGCAGGCGGATCACCTGAGGTTGGGAGTTCAAGACCAGCCTGACCAACATGGTGAAACCCTGTCTTTAAAAAAAAAAAAAAAAAGAATAAGAAAGTAGAAGAGCAAAGAACTTGCTTAGATGTGTGAAGAGAAGAAGTAACTCTGGGGCAGGTGGTGCTGTCCATTGGCAGTGGAAGACTGGAGAAGCTACAAATTTGGGTGAGAAAACAAAGAGCTTGGTTTTGGATGTACTATTTGAGATGCCAATTAAACATCCAGGGACTCTTTGGATATATGAGTCTAGAGCTTGGGGAAAAGTTGGGGCTGGAGCTAAAAAGTCCAAGTTGTAAGCATAAATGAGAACTTTAAAAGTCAATGGGGCTGGGCACGGTGCTCACTTCTGTAATCCCAGAGCTTTGGGATGCGAAGGGAGAATCGCTTGAGGCCAGGAGTTCAAGACCAGCGTGGGCAACGTAGCAAGACCCTCTGTCTCTACAAAAAATTCGAAAAGAAAAAATATAGCCAGGTGTGATGGCACACACCTGTGGTCCCAGCCACTCTGGAGGCTGAGCCAGGAGAATCGTTTGACCCCAAAAATTCAAGGCTGCAGTGAGCCATGATCAAGCCACTGCACTTCAGCCGAGATGACAGAGCGAGACCCTGTGTCTATCAAAGAAAAAAAAGTCAGTAGAAGATTGCTCAGCAATAAAAAGAAGCAAACTACTGATACAAACAACATGGGGCTAGGCATGGTGGCTCACACCTGTAATCCCAGCACTTTGGGAGGCTGAGGTGGGAGGATTGCTTGGAGCAATCCTAGGGTGCCTAGGAGTTCAAGACCCACCAGGGCAACATAGTGAGACCCCCATCTCTGCAAATATAAAACAAATTAGCCAGGCAGGGTGGTGTGAGCCTGTAGCCCCAGCTACTCGGGAAGCTGGGGCAGAAGGATTGCTTGAGCCCAGGAGTTCGAGGCTTCGGTAACCGTAATTGCATTGTTGCACTCCAGCCCAGGAGACAGAGTGAGATCCTGTTTCAAAAAATAAAAACAGAAAAGATCAATATAGTTGGTGAATGAAAGGGATTCTAGCAAATTTGTTGTGGATCTACTAGGTGCTGTGTGTGCTGGCCTACTGGCCTTACCCACTCACCTTGCTGAGATTGTGGGGGAGGTGAAATGGACTAGCCCTGCTATACAGCTGAGAGGCAAGTGGCTCACGCTGGGTCCGCCCACAGCATAACAGTGGCGAAGTGAGAATATCCACACTGGTGTGTCCTGCACGCTATTCCCTTTGCATAGAATGAGTGGAAGAATAAAGAAATGAGCATCACTGCAGGTGCTGAGCTTTCTCTAGCAGATTCCAGCGGAGGATCTGAGAACGTGATATTTTAAGCGAAGTTGGGGCCATAAAACTTGTTCCATTTCCCAACTTGTGCAACGCCCAGCCACCCCCGCCCCCGCTCTGGCTCTGAGATTGCTCCCCGGCCTTGGGAAGGGCTCCCCAAGCTTATCTCATGGGGGGAGAGTGAAACAGTAAAAGCCTTTATGGCTTTGAGATCACGTCTGCAAGGGGCAGCGATTGTCGCTATAAACCTGAGCTGGCCCTGCAAGGGAGGGCAATACCCTGGGGTCGAGAGGAGTCAGGGAGAGTTGAGCAATGCCAAGGGAACAGCCCATGCTGAGCCGAGCACTTTGGGGCCTCTGGTGAGGGACCATCCTTCATTAACCTCATTTCATCTTCACATAAAACCCTGTGAGGTTTTTTTCTTTTGAGACAGAGTCTTGCTTTGTCACCCAGGTTGGGGTGCAGTGGCTCAATCATGGCCCACGGCAACCTCGACCTCCTGGGCTCAAGCAATTCTCCAGCCTCAGCCTCCTAAGTAGCTGAGAGTACAGGCACATGCCACCATTCTTGGACAACTTTTAAATTTTTTTGTGGACTTAGAGTCTTGCTATGTTGCCCAGGCTGGTGTCAAACTCCTGGGTTCAACTCATCCCCTACCTCAGCTTGCAAAGTGCTGGGATTGCAGGTGTGAGCCACTGCATCTAGCCTTATTGCAAAGTTTTAAAAAATTCTATGACACGCCTTTTTTTCACATTATAGTACCTCTGAAACCAGGGTGTGTGTTTAAATCAGTGGCATCCCACAATTGCTACGGGTTAGATCAGGTGGTGGCCCTGAACTAATTGGTTCTGTCATTATTTCCAGTGGCCTAACTGGACAACGACACCCCCTTTGTATTTCATCAAAAATGACTTAAGGACCATTTGAGGAAAGGGACATGAGTCCTGCTTGTTTCCGAAAACCTTCCATTGACACCTTCTGATAAGATCACGAAAGCACCTGGGCAAAACCTGCAGAACAGGAGTAAACGGGTTGGGGAGGAAATCCAGGAAACGATAGTGGAGCGTTCTTTCAAGAAATGCTGCATGAGCAAAGCTTTTAATGGAATGGAAGACGATATTACATGGAAACATATGGACAATGAAGATTCCGAGCAGAAAAGTGACCTCAATGGGCTGGATGCTGACTGTGAAATTTTGAAATTCCTTATCTAATCTATCTTACCCAGATTTTCTTTTTTATGTGTACACAAGGGTGATATATAATTTTCTATTTTCTTCAGAGTCTCGCTCTGTCACCCAGGCTGGAGTGTAATAGCATGATCTTGGCTCACTGCAACCTCCACCTCCAGGGTTCAAGCAATTCTCCTGCCTCAGCCTCCCGAGTAGCTGGGACTACAGGTGGCGCACCGCCACACCTGGCTAATTTTTGTATTTTTAATGAAGATGAGGTTTCGCCATGTTAACCAAGCTGATCTCGAACTCCTGACCCCAAGTGATCCGCCCACCTCAGCCTCCCAAAGTGCTGGGATTATAGACATGAGCCACTATGCCCAGAGATTTTTTTTTTTTTTTTTTTTTTTTAAGAATGGATCCCACTCTGTTGCCCAGGCTGGAGTGCAGTGGCCAGATCTCAGCTTACTGCAGACTCCACCTCCCAGGTTCCAGCGATTCTCCTGCCTCAGCCTCCCAAGTAGCCTGGGATAAAGGTGCCCACCACCATACCTGGCTAAGGCTAATTTTTTGTATTTTCAGTAGAGATAGGGTTTTACCATGTTGGCCAGGTTGGTCTCAAACTCCTGACCTCCTCCCACCGCAGCCTCCCAAAGTGCCGCGATTACAGGTGAAAGCTGCCGTGCCCAGCCAATATATAATTTTAAAAACTATGTCTAAGTCTCAAAGAGTCTTTTAATAAATAGAAAATACTTCTAAGTGATAAGGAAGCATTGTCACAATTAATTGGCAGTGCATTTTCTTTCTAGGTGGTAAACAAAATGCTAGTGCTGCTTACAGCAGAAGCATCTCCAGTCAGATTCCCCCATTTCACAGATGAGAAAACTGAGGATACGAAGGCCACAGGGCAAATCAGTGATGATGCCAGAGCTTTTGCTGACAACAGATCCTGTGCTCTTTCTAACACCTGAGGCTGACTTGGATGTGGATTAGCCCCCTGGCTCTTCCCCTCCTCAAAGATCAAGACAACTAGCCAGACAACTCCAACTCCACCATCCCAAGGACCTCTGGGAGGCAGTGAGCCTCCCTATTGTTCAAAACTCAGGCCAGCATAGCAGCTCACGCTTGTAATCCCAGCATTCTGGGAGGCCAAGGCGGGCGGATCACCTGAGGTCAGGAGTTCAAGACCAGCCTGGCCAATATGGTAAACCCCATCTCTACTAAAAATACAAAAATTATCTGGGTGTGGTGGCAGGTGCCTGTATTCCCAGCTACTCTGGGAGGCTGAGGCAGGAGAATCACTTGAACCTGGTAGGCGGAGGTTGTGGTGAGCTGAGATCATGCCACTGCACTCCAGCCTGGGAGACAGAGCAAGATTCCATCTCAAAAAAAAAAAGAATGGTGGCTAACATCTGTAATCTTAGCACTTTGGGAGGCTGAGGCAGATGGATCATGAGGTCAGGATTTCAAGACCAGCCCGGCCAAGATAGTGAAACCCCATCTCTACTGAAAATACAAAAATTAGCCAGGCATGGTGGTGTGCGCTTATAATCCCAGCTACTCAGGAAGCTGAGGCAGAGAATTGCTTGAACCCAGGAGGGGGGAGGTTGCAGTGAGCTGAGATCGCGCCACTGCACTCCATTCTGGGTGACAAAGCAAGACCCTGTCTCAGAAAAAAAAAACAAACCATCAAGCTGAGGAGGGTTAGCAGGAAGCCTTCTGCCCAATGCACCAGCCACCCGTACTTCCCACTGCTGGCCTCAGCAGCCCCAGTCTGGCCAAGTCCACCCCAACCTGTGCTGCCACACACCCTTCATGCTCTTCCTAGGACATTTAATCACCTGGCCTTGGGCCAGGCAGACTAGACTCTTACCTCATTTTACAGACAAGGAAACTGAGACCCAGAGAGGCTGCCAGACTCTTGCAGGCAAGTTAGGAAAGGGGATGGTCTGGAACCCAGGGCTCAAAATTCAGTGTTCTTTCCAACTTCACAGATTTCTTAGATCCAGAAGAGGCAGGCTGGCAAGGGATAGCAAGGGACTCGGAGTGAGTCAAAAGAAAGGACTTCCAGGTCAGAGGGATGTGTAAGCTTGAATATGTAATCGTGGGAGGATGCCAAGGGTCTTTACCTGAGTCTTGTCAGGACTAACAGGTCCGGGACAGCTGCATTTAAGAGGCCCGTAGAGGCACCATCTTGCTCAGAGAATGCGGCAAAACTACACCAGGCATCTCTACCACCCGCATCAGATCTGACCTGTCCCTGCTTAAAAACCTCCAGTGGCTTCCCATTATTCTAGGAACAACTTCAAACTCTTCACCAGGGTCCAAATGTCCTACAGACCCTGGTTTCTGATCATGCCCCTGAGATCACCTCCCCTTGGTCATTCCATTCCAGCCCCCTTGGGCTCCTTCCTGTTCCTCAACACACTGAAGCTGTTCCCATTTCACAGCCTTTACCCTGATGTTCCCTTTATCTGTAACATTCTGTCCTCAGCTCTTCCCATGGCCACTTCCTTTTAAACATTCAGGTCCCTACTCAAACGTTGCCTCTTGGAGAGGCGTTCCCTGATCATTTAGCTAAGTACATGAGGCTTTGCAGGATATATGGTCCCTGCTGCAACTACTGAAGTCTGCTCTTATAGCATAAAACAGCCATAAGCAATATGTAAGTGAATGGGTGTGGCTGAGTTCCAATAAAACTTTATTTGCAAAAGTAGGCAGTAGGCCAGATGTGGCCCATGAATGAAATTTGCTTACTCCAGCTCTAACTCATTGTTTTGTGGTTGTCTTCCTCTATCCTTCCCCTCCCTATACTGTTAAGTCCGTAAGAGCAGAGACTGAGTTTTGTTCAATGCTGCTGTGGTAGCCAGCCTCCAAGATATCCCCCAGTGATCTCCATTTCCTGGTATTTCCACCATTAGGTACTCCCCTTCCAAACTGAATAGCGTTGTCCTGTGAATCACTAGGATTTGTGAAAAAGATGGAGTGTGACTTTTGAGGCTAGATGATAAAAGGCGTTGTGGATTCCATGTTGCCATCTTGAATCCCTTGCTCTGGGGAAGCCAGCGGCCATGTTGTAAGGACACTCAAGTAATCCTATGGCAAGGTCCACATGGGAGGAACTGAGGCCTCCTGCCAACTGCCAGCCATGTGAATGATCCAAATTGAAAGTGGATTCTCCAGCCCCAGTCAAGCTTTCAGGGGATCATGGTCCCAGCTGGTATTTTGACTACAACCTCATGAGACATCTAAGCCAGAACCATCCAGCTAAGCCATTTCTGAAGTCCTACCACACAGAAACTATGATAAAATACATGTTTGTTGTTTTAAAATCAAGGTAATGAGATATGCAGGCATAGATAACTCACATAGTTGCCTAGCGCAGTGTCTGATCACAGAATAAACAGGCTCAATTAATACTGGTTAATAAGTTAGGTGCTTAATAAACATAGAAGGACACATTATAAAAATAAACATTTGAAGCCGCTGCAGTGAGTGCATTCCCACTCATTAGGTGCCGAATAAACTTTTATTAAAATAAAATAAATGTTTGAAAGACAAATGTAATATAATGTTTATACAAATAAGTGTAAAAATACACATTAAATAAAATAGAAGGGTACAATTAACACTTTCCTAATCCACTGATAGTCCCTGGACAAGATGCCTACATGAGAATTCTTTCAACCTTGAGATCCTAAGCTTCGGAGATTCTGTTTCTGTGTATAATTAATACTAAGTCTAGGATTATATAATTCTGAGACTAGGCTTCTGTTTCACCAAGTCCGTGGTTCTAAAAGCTTGTGATTCTAACAACTTATGATTCATTTATCAACATATATCTTGGGCCAGGCATGCTCCTCATGCCTTTGGGAGGCTGAGGAGAGCTGATCACAAGGTCAAGAGATCAAGACCATCCTGGCCAACATGGTGAAACCCCATCTCTACTAAAAATTAGGCAGGTGTGGTGGTGCACGCCTATAGTCCCAGCTACTCGGGAGGCTGAGGCAGGAGAATTGCTTGAACCCAGGAGGCAGAGGTTGCAGTGAGCCAAGATCTCACCACTGCACTCCAGCCTGGTGACAGAGCGAGACTCCGTCTCAAAAAACAAACAAACAAAAACATATATCTTGGCTGACCAACTCTTCTCTGCCAGGCACAGTGCTCGGTGCTAGGGATTCAGTAGAGAAAAGATCACCCCAGTATCTGCCCTCCTGTGGCTCATGAGTGGATGGGAACACAGGCAAACACATGGGCACACATGATGCAGTGATCTCTGTCACATGGGTAAGCGCAGCAGCTGGGGTGGGGAGTGTGGTAAAGGAAGGACACCAATCGAGACTATTCAGGAGAGATGTGAGCAGAAACTGTCCCAAAAAGCAAACAGGAAAAGAGGGTACTTCAACCAGGGAAGAAAGCACTGTTGTAGACTGCGTTCCAAGTAACAGGAACAGCCATTGCAAAGGTCCAGGGGTGGGGGGGGAGAAAGCCAGCATCCAGCACATCTGGTGAAGCAAGATGAGTTCAGTATGGGTTGGTGTAGAGTTGGGGGCGGGAGGTGGTGGAAGAGGGGCGGAGTGGCCAGAGACTGTGGTCAGATGACTGAGAACCTAGTAAACCATGTCAAGGAGTTTGAACTTTATCCTGAGGGCAAAGGGGAGCCAGGGAAGGGTTTTAAGGGGGCAGCAGAGTGGTGCGATCTGGTTGGTAGTTTGGAAAGATGCCCCTGGCTGCTGTGTACAGGTTTAGAAGAAGGAGAGATAAGAGACAAGTTTGGAACAAGACCTCAGGTGAGAGAAGAAGACGCCAGAGTGGGTGGGAGGTCGGCCTGAGAGAAACATTTCATTTACAGTGTGGAAAACAGATGGGGGGGTGGTGGCAGTGTGGGTTATACTGGTAAACTGGGAGCCCAGGACTCCTGGATTTTATGATTCTAAAATTCTTGATCTGGCACAGTGGCTTATGCCTGTAATCCCAGCACTTTGGGAGGCCAAGGTGGGCAGATCATTTGAGGTCAGGAGTTCAAGATCAGCCTAGGCAACATGGTGAATCCCTGTCTCCACTAAAAACACAGAACAATTAGCTGGGCCTGGTAGTGCACACCTGTAATCCCAGCTACTCGGGAGGCTGAGATAGGAGGATCCTTTGAACCCAGGAGGTAGAGATTGCAGTGAGCCGAGATCACACCACTGCATTGTCGCCTTGGTGACAGATGAAGACTCCATCTCAAAAATAAAGTAAAATAAAAAATAGTAAAAGTATCTGATTCTGTGTTCAACACGCCATCATTCAACACAAAATGTCCAATGATATCACCATATGTGTACAATGCCCGACCTTATTGCCCTCCATCTCTCCTTTCTGAGCTTCAGTTTTTCTTATTTACAAAGTGAGGATCATTAACACTGTCCTTGCAAAGCAGCCATGGGAGTGGGGGCTGGTGTGTACTCAGCATCTGCACAGAAAGGGGCTCCGTCATGGCAGCGTGTTTGCCCTGAAGTGCTCAACACACAGGCACTTCAGGAAAGAGCTGGGTGTTGAAAGAACAAGAGAGATCAGAAGGGAAGAGCAGGGCAGGTAAAGAAGAGCCTGGTCCTTGTCTGCTCCTAGAGACCTGGGCTGCTCTGGCCTCCCAACTTCTGCCTGGGCATCTGGCACCCATATATGGTTGTTAGCTTCTAGGCACCAGCAAGTTCACATGTTGGTTGTGGGGTTCCCCATTTCTGCAGCTGGCCAGCTCTGCCACCTCCTTCTCCTGGCCTTAAACTCCCTCAGGGGCTGCAGACACCAGTTGGGGGTAGCCAGGCAAGATCTGGTCTTCCCTGGACTGATCTAAGCCAGGTCAGGTCCCGCAAAGATGATTGGACCCAACCTGCTTACACTCGAGCGCCTCCTCTAGGTCACGCTATGGGTATTCCCTTCTTAGACAACCGTCCATTGGCTCCAGCAAGAGCAAGCCTTTGGAGACAGAACCTTCACTCTCCCCAAAACACGTGGTCTCCTGAACCACACCCAAGGTTTATGTGTGCTCCTGCATTATAATTTGCTTCTTACCAATGGTTCAGTTTTAATTCAGTTCAATCCACAAAACATCAGTTGAGGCTGGGCACAATGGCTCACGCCTGTAATCCCAGCACTTTGGGAGTCTGAGGCGGGTGGATCACTTGAGGTCAGGAGTTTGAGACCAGCCTGGCCAACATGATGAAACCCTGTCTCTACTAAAAATACAAAACTTAGCAGGGTGTGGTCGTGGCTGCCTGTAATCCCAGCTACTTGGGAGGCTGAGGCAAGAGAATCACTTGAACCTGGGAGGCAGAGGTTGCAGTAAGCTGAGATCACGCCACTGCACTCCAGCCTGGGCAACAGAGCAAGACCCCATCTCAAAAAAATAAAAAATAAATTGAACAACATAACTGCAGCAGGCATACCCGTTGCTTGGAGAAAGAGATGGGAGGCCAGCAGTGGTGGGTCTGAAGCTGCACAGTGCTTAGTGGGTCAGAGTTGGGCTTAGGGTCTGAAGCCAGAGAGCTCAGATCATTTCTCTGCACACAGTAGGGGCTCCAAAACACCCATGAAATTAAATCAAATTAGGAGTTCAAGTGACACAAGTCATATACATTTACTGGCCAGCATGTGCACCGACTGTTTCCGGAAGGCGATGAGAGACTAGAGAGCAAGACGGCTTCCAGGAAGGTGGGCTGGGTAACCAAGATCAGGGGTGGGGAGAAAGATCTACTTCCCACTTTATGCCCTTTGGACCTTTTGAAATGTTTTATTTTCACCACGTGCACACAGAGCAGAGTCAATCAAACAAACCATCACAGTTAAATAAACAATGCAGGGAGCCAGGCTGTCTTGGTGCTCCATGGTTTCATGCATGCTCTTCCCCCCGGTGAGATACTCCTTCCTAGCTTTCTCCAACTGAAGAAGTACGCAAATGTCCTGTCTTCTGGTGCCCTGTGCCTGCCTCCCTGTGATGGTTCTTCTCTGCTTACCCACCATATCCACACACACACAGTCCAATCTCCAACCCTGTCTGTCCTGCTCTGTAGCCTGGAGGCAGCTGTGCTTTCTGACTTCGCAATGCATTCAGCCAAGGGGAGGAATCCGCAGAGATAAAAGGGCAGGATGGGGGGAGAAGAGGGCATGTTGATGCCACCCCCAGCTCCCTCCCTGTTTTGCCTTAACTTTGGCAGAGGCTGATTTTCTCCGTGGCCTCAACTCCTGCCTGAACCTGACTTCTATGGCTCCAGCTGTCTCTGCGTCAAGGAACACCATTCTCTCTCTCACCCCATTGGCCTTGGGGTGCTAACAGCTCCCCCACTGTTGCAGTCCCTGTGTGCCTCACCTCTGCACTTTCTTCATTAAGTTTGCTTCAGTGAAGCTAGCGGTTCACAAGCTGGGGTGACTGCCCCCAGGGGACATTCGGTGATGTCTGGAGACACTTTGGGTCGTGGTGACCGGTAGAGAAGATGCTACTGGTGGAGGCAAGAGATAGAGCCAAACAAGGCCGCGCGCGGGGGCTCACGCCTGTAATCCTAGCACTGTGGGAGGCTGAGGCGGGTGGATCACCTGAGGTCAGGAGTTCAAAACCAGCCTGACCAACATGGAGAAACCCCGTCTCTACTAAAAATTTTTAAAAAATTAGCCATGTGTGGTGTTGGGTGCCTGTAATCTCAGCTACTCGGGAGGCTGAGGCAAGAGAATCGCCTGAACCCGGGAGGTGGAGGCTGCGGTAAGCCAAGATTGCGCCATTGCACTCCAGCCTGGGCAATAAGAGCGAAACTCCGTCCCCAAAAAACAAAAAGAGATATGCTAAACATCCTACCCTGTACAGGACATCACCCACAACAGAATTAGCCAGCCCCAAATGTCAATAGCACTGAGACTGAGAATCCCCCGTGAGTTTTTGGGACTCACACTTCTCCCTGCCTGGAGCCAGACAGTTCATGGCAAGGATCCTAGACTCCTGCTGTCCTCCCTGCACTGTGGTGTGATCTGCCAGTTTCCACACCTGCTGTTGATCATCTCTCTTTCCCAGAGATGAAAAGACCCCAGCCTTGCCCTCAAGGTAGCCATGGTGCAGTGGAGAGAGACCCTGGTGACAAGGTTTCCCCAGAAACCTTGAGTCCTTGAGGGCAAAGTCTCTTTGTCAGTCACCATGTAGCCCCAGTAGTAGGAGAGCAGCAGACACTCGCTGATTGAAACAAAAGGTCCTTTAAAAATATCTTAAAATAAGCCCGGCGCGGTGGCTCATGCCTGTAATCCCAGCACTTTAGGAGGCCAAGGCAGGTGGATCACCTGAGGTCAGGAGTTCAAGACCAGCCTGGCCAACATGGCGAAAGCCCATCTCTACTAAAAACCCAAAAATTAGCCAGGCGTGGTGGTGGGTGCCTGTAATTCCAGCTACCTGGGCCCCAGCGGCATGGGGGTTGTCTTTGTGATGATTCATTAAGCTGCACACTTGAGTTTTGTGCATTTTTTGATGTCTGTTTTTTGGTTTTTGTTTTCTTTGGATTTGGGGTCTCACTTTGTCACCCAGGCTGGAGTGCAGTGGCACCATCACAGCTCACTACAGCCTCCACCTCCTGAGGCTCAGGCCATCCTCCAACCTCAGCCTCATAAGTAGCTGGGACTACAGGCATGTGCCACGATGCCTGGCTAATTTATTATTATTTGTAGAAGCAGGGGATCTTGCTATGTTGCCCAGGCTGGCCTCCAACTCCTGGGCTCGAGTGATCCTCCAGCCTAATCCCAAAGTGTTGGGATTACAGGCATTAGCCATCATGCCCAGCCACATGTGTGTTATACTTCAAATTTTATGTAAAATTTTTTGAAACACACACACAGAAACCATTACCATCTGGAAATATTTCTCTGGACAAAGCAGGATTGTGTTTGGATAGAAGGGAAACCAAATGAGAAAACAATCCATTCCAAGTACAGGAAGCATCTGTCGACCCTTTGCTGAACAGGTGAAAAGAATACAATTGTCAGGACTGGGCTTGGTGGCTCACACCTGTAATTCCAACACTTTGGGAAGCCAAGGCGAGCTGATCACTTGAAGTCAGGAGTTCTAGCCAACATGGTGAAACTCTGTCTCTACTAAAAATACAAATATTAGCTGGTCATGGTGGTGCACGCTTGTAATCCCAGCTACTTGGGAACCTGAGGCAGGAGAATCACTTGAACCTCGAGGCGGAGGTTGCAGTGAGCCGAGATCACACCTCTGCACTCCAGCCTGGGCCACAGAGAGAGATCTGCCTCAAAGAAAAAAAAAAAAGAATACAATTGTCAGGTATGTCCCAATTTGAAATTGTGGTGCTTAATAAAACAGCCCCTTTTTTTCTCGACAATTGCTGTAGATGATGATATCGGTGTTGGGATTCATGTCTGTTTCACTCTCCTGTTTTTCCTGAGTTCTCAGGCATTTGAAGTTATAACTTTCTATGGATTTGATATGTCAAGCTTTCATGGGGAAAAAAGTGCCACCACAGCAAAGAGAATATGAGAATCTGACGGTGGGGTTCTAAATCCTGTGTATCAGAATCAGGCTGCAAATGGCAGGATGGGTTTGGGGGTGATTCCTGTGACTGGGATTGGTGGGAGGGAATTGCCCGTGGGGGATGGGCAGAATCTAGCAGGCAAGAGACTGCTGCAGCCATCTCTGCAAAGCTGTGTTCCCATTTACCAAGGGCCTCTCCACCCTCTAGTCCCCTAAGGCCCACTCCATGCCAGATTACAGTGGGGCGGCATGCATCCAATCACAAAGACATGGTGTGCCAGGAAGGAACTTGGAGGTTACTTGATGCATCCTGGAGATAAGTGTGTGGGATTGGGGCTGGGATTGAGCATCTTCTGATTAGTGTTTCACACAAACACTGCAGAGAATGAACTCAGGGGCTGGAGAGAGGCAGGAGGCCAGCGAAGAGAGTGGAGTGTCCACAGGGGGCAAGTTTGCCATGTGTTTGCCAAGGACTGACTAGAGGGTGGAGAGGCCCTTGGTAAATGGGAACACAGCTTTGCAGAGATGGCTGCAGCAGTCTCTTGCCTGCTAGATTCTGCCCGTCCCCCATGGGCACTTCCCTCCCACCAATCCCAGTCACGTGAATCACCCCCCCCAAACTGATCCTGCCACTTGCATCCTGCCACATGACACCAATGGCAGCCAGGTGTCATGAGAGCCTATGGCCCCAACACCTAGACTCAATCCCACCTCCAAACAACCCAAACCGACCACTTCCCACCGCCTCACTCCTCCATCCCAGCCCTGGGGCTCACCATCACCTGGCACACAGTAGGTGGTCACAAAATATTTACTAAAGCCCAGCTACCTCCTGGCAGGTCCCCTGCCCCACTCTGGCCCCTGAGTCCATTCTCTGGTGTTTATAAAAATCAGCAGATTAGTATGTATAAACTAATCAGCAGATGCTCAGGCTTAGCCCCCAGCCCACCCAGTTATCCCCAGGCCACATGGAGTAACATGCAAATTTCTTCCCACATGCAAATTCCTTCCCACTACTTGCAGGCCCCCAGTCGCCAGCCCCCGTGGCCTCTGCTCTCCCCTGTCACTCAGTGACACCTGTCCACCCTCAGGGCCTTTGCTTTCGCCACCACCACCGTGTCCCTCTGCCTGGACTCCTTTTCTCCCACATCTTCAAAACAGCTGCTGCTTCTTGTGACTCAGATGTCGCAAATGTCACCCACTCTCAGGAAACTGGCAACACAGGGCCTCTTGGGAGGAAGACTGCAAAGCTGCGGACAAAGGGCCTGACGTTGTGGCAGCACAGCTGCTTGAATTCGCACCATGTGCATATTCAAATACAGCATTAATTAAAACAGAAGCCTTGGCTGGGAGCAGTGGCTCACGCCTGCAATCCCAGCACTTCCGGAAGCAAGGCAGGAAGATCACTTGAGCTCAGGAGTTCAAGACTAGCCTGGGCGACATAGAAAAACCCTGTCTCTACAAAAAATACAAAAATTAGCCAGCTGTGGTTGCGCACACCTGTGGTCCCAGCTACTCGTAAGGCTGAGGAGGGAGTATTGCTTGAGACTGGAAGGTGGAGGTTGCAGTGAGCCAAGATCACACCACTGCACTCTAGCCTGGACAGCAGAGCCAGACCCTGTTTCAAAAAAGCCAAAAAACAAAAGTGTCGCCTTGGAGACAACCTTCCCAGTTACTTCCTCTTACGGTACTATAACTTCCCCTTAGGAATGCTAATTACAGTCTGCAATTGCCTTGTCTTTGGGGGGTTTCTTTTTTCTTTTTCCATTTTTTTTGCTTTTTATTTTGTTTTGTTTTGTTTTGGAGACGGAGTCTTGCTCTATCGCCCAGGCTGGAGTGCAGTGATGCCACCTCGGCTCAGTGCAACCTCCGCCTCCCAGGTTCAAGCGATACTCCTGCTTCAGCCTCCAGAGTAGTTGGGACTGCAGGTGCCCGCCACCACGTGTGTCTATTCTTTGTATTTTTAGTAGAAACGGGGTTTCACCATGTTAGCCAGGCTGGTCTTGAACTCCTGACCTCAGGTGATCCCCCCTGCCTCTGCCTCCAAAAGTGCTGTGATTACAGACGTGAGACACTGTGCCCAGCCCTTTCCTTCTTTTTTTTCATTTATAGTCTATCTCCCCCTTCACGAAGACGAAGACTTTGCCTGTCTTATCCATCACCTGGCACATAGTAGGTGGTCACAAAATATTTACTAAGTAAGTGAAGAGAAGACAGGAGGGAGGGGAGGACGAATATCTGAGTGGAGAATGAATATCCGAGTGAAGACTTGGGTGTTAACGAGGCAAAGCTGAGGTGGTTGGAAGATGTGAAGAAGGCCGATGGGACTAGAGGTGAGAGACCCAGGGGTGCAGCAGGCCAAATGATGCCCATTTTATAGATGAGACATCTGAGACTCAGAGATGGCAAGGGGCATGGCCAAGTCATCCAGTGGGACAGGTCCTGGATGAATCCAGGCTCCAACTCCAGAGTGAATAGACCCTCAGTTACTGAGCACCCATCTGTACTAACTGATGAGGTGAGTACTGTTATTCCTTCCTAAGGCACAGCCAGGCTCAGTGGCTCATGCCTGTTAATCCCAGAACTTTGGGAGGCCGAGATGGGTGGATTGCTTGTGGCCAGGAGTTCAAGACCAGCCTGGGAAACATAGCAAAACATCTCTTCCAAAAAAAAAAAATGTTTTTCAAATTACCTGGGCTTGGTGATGCCTGCCTGTACTCCTTGCTGCTCAGGAGGCTGAGGCAAGAGGGATATTTGAGCCCAGGAGTTCAAGCCTGCAGTGAGCTATGATTGGGCCACTTTACTTCAGTCTGGGCAACAGAGCAAGACCCTGTCTCTTAAAAAAAAAAAAAAAAGGGGAAGAGAGTGTTTGAGTGACCTGCCTAAGGTCACACAGCTGGGAAGTAGCCACGCCTCAGGGCTTTCGTTTACTCTCAGTGGCTATTCTCTACCACTTACCCCGCCTTGCTGCCAACTCTCAGCTTGGACCCCAGCACGGGCTCTGAGTTCAAACCCTGACCCTCTCTAGAGCTTTGGGCAAAGCCAGGAAATTCCATGAAACCCCTTCAAGGCCTGGGTTCCGGTTCCCCCAACTCCAAACCGAAAGACAGCAAAACTAGCCCTCCTTGCAAGGCTGCTGTGAGAAAACAGTGATAAAAATTAATTATAGGACTTGTATGTAATAAAAATAATTGTAGGGCTCCTGGCAAACAGCCCAGCTGTAGAGATATGGACTGATGATAGCAGGTTTTTATGGCCCTGCGGCCCAGCCTTCCCGAGGCTGGGGTGATAGGAGCTGGGTCACAAGATGGGGGTGGTCACAGGCAGGAAACTCCCAGCAGCCCTTGCCGTGGGGGAGGCCTGGGCCTGTTTCCGATGCGGCCTGCACAGTGATTTCAGGGGTGCTTGAAAGGTCACTCCCCTAGCCTGATGGGCCACCATTCGTCATCCATCTGGTTGGGTCTGATGTCCCTTGCTGTTTGCCTTTCTAAAAACCTGCCAACAAGTTTGGGCACGGTGGCTCACACCTGGAATCCCAGCACTTTGGGAGGCCAAGGTGGGTGGATCACTTAAGGTCAGGGGTTCAAGACCAGCCTGGCCAACATGGTGAAACCCTGTCTCTACTAAAAATACAAAAATTAGCCAGGCATGGTGGCACACACCTGTAGTCCCAGCTACTTGAGAGGCTGAGGCAGAAGAATTGCTTGAACCTGGGAGGCGGAGGTTGCAGTGAACTGAGATGGTGCCATTGCACTCCAGCCTGGGCCACAGAGTAAGACTCTGTCTCTAAAAACATACATACATACATACATACCCATAAACAATGAGCACTTTACAGTGACTTCATTCATTCATTAATTCTCAAGGCCCCAAGGAAAGGCACAGAGCCGATTTTGATGGTGGTGGAGGTGGAGCAAGGCCCAGAGGAGACAGTGACGCATTCTTCTTTTATCCAACAGATATTTACCAAGGCCCACTTTATGCCACATGCCTGGCTGGAGGAAGGTAGTGCCAGGGACACCAGGGACTTGCCCAGGATCATAGGAGGCGCTAGGGTGGGGAGGAAGTTAGGGTTGGCTCCTGGGTCCCCAACACCAAGGACAGTAGTTTCACTGCCACAAAAAAAGACTGAGTGGCTTGTCCCTTTGGCAAAATGACTCTCTCTAGGATTCTGGCCCTCCCTGCAGGTTTTCACAGCTAATTCTTAAAGGCATCAAAAACCCATATTAGAACACTGGTATCTTTTTTTTAATGAAAATGGAACCTACTTATCACGAAATCTCAACCAATAAAGAGAAGTACAAAGAAGAAAGTTCAAAACGTGGAAAGTTTACTACCCAGAGAAAAATACTCTTAGCAGAGGTAGCAGAGCTAAGTGGTCAATAGCAGACTCAGACCAAAATGCCTGGGGCCACGTGCTGGCTTGCAACCTAACCATGCTAGAGTGTAGCCTCTCCCCCTGCCTGTTTCTTCACCTGCAAAGCTGTATAATGGAAGCACCTGTCACACACAGGGTATTACATGTTAGGAGCATGAAACAAGCTAACCATTTGTGGAGTGCTTAGCACAGCACCCAACACAGAATAAGTGCTACTTAAAGGGTTGTCCAGTGTATCCTCAGATGGGGCTCCATGCAGACATACCACACCTGCTTACAGTCTTAGGACCTGATTAAAAAAAAAATATATATATATATATATATTATATATATATACACACACACACAGAGAGACACTAAACAAGATATCCTAGGCACCTTCCCATATCTATGAGCTTCTTTCTTTTTTTTTTTTGAGGCAAAGTCTCCCTCTGTCACCAGGCTAGAGTGTAGTGGTGCGATCTCGGCTTACTGTAATCTCCACCTCCCGGGTTCAAGTGATTCTCCTGCTTCAGCCTCCCGAGTAGCTGGGATTAGAGGCTTGCACCGCCATGCCCAGCTAATTTTTTGTATTTTTAATAGAGATGGGGTTTCACCATGTTGGCCAGGATGTTCTCAATCTCTTGACCTCATGATCCACCCGACTTGGCCTCCAAAAGTGCTGGGATTATAGGCGTGAGCCACCGCACCTGGCCATAAGCTTCTTTCTATAAGTAACAATTGATTTAGGCTGGAGACAGTGGCTCACACTTGTAATCCCAGCACTTTGGGAAGCCGAGGTGGAAAGGATTGCTTGAAGCCAGGAGTTCAAGACCAACCAGGCAACAGCAAGACCCTATCTCTACAAAATAAAATAAAATAAAATTATCTGGGTGTGGGGGCATGTGCCTGTAGTCCCAGCTACTCAGGAGACTGAGGTGGGAGGATGGGTTGAGCCCAGAAGTTTGAGGCTGCAGTGAGATACAACGGTGCCACTGCACTCCAGTCTGGACAACAGATCAAGATCTTGGCTCTAAAAAAACAAACAAAAGAAATTGTTTTAGAGGCTTAGCAACGGACACATTCAGAAGCCCCCTCTTCACTGCGGATCGGCAGTAGCACCCTTGATTGTTTATTTCCTGCCTGTAACGGCATTGAGAGTTTTCTGTATAATTCTCTGTCACGAAGGTTTAGGAACTAGGGCTCATAGACAGCCAAAAACTTGCCTGAGATCCCACAGCTAAGCCTTGAACCCCAGACATCTGGAATTCGGAGGCAGAGCTGAATCCTCAAGCTGTAGCCATCCCGCCCTCCTTGTCCATCACAACTGAAAAACCCTCACTGAGAAATCCCGAGGGCTTTGGAGTCAGGTGGCCATGACTTTGAATTCCTGCCGTGCCACAGACTGGCTGCTTCTTGAGCCAGTCCCTCACCCTCCCAGAGCATCAGTTTTCATAACTCTAAAATGGGGCTGCTGATACCTATCTCCCAGCATTTCTGTAGATATTGCTACTACTACCTGGCTAGTTGCTGCCGTTTCTGGAATGGTGTTGCATATGGGGCTCCACGCTAAGTGCTTTTCAGACAATATTTCATTTAACTGAAAATCACAGGTCAAGTGTCCAGCAGGCGAACAGGAATGTTAGCTTCCCTAGAATGTGCATTTCAGGCCAAGTGCGGTGGCTCTTGCCTGTAATCCCAGCACTTTGGGAGGCCGAGGCAGGAGGATCACTTGAGTCCAGGAGTTTGAGACCAGCCTGGGCAACTTAGCTAGACCTCACTAAGGCATTGCAGTGTGCAACTGTAGTCTCAACTACTTGGGAGGCTGAGGTGGAAGGATCGATTGAGCTGGGAGGTAGAGGCTGCAGTGAGCCAAGATTTGGCCACTGCACTGCAGCCTGGGCAACAGAGCGAGACCCTATCTCAAAAAAAGATAAAAAGAATGTATATTTCATATTAGTAGAAACTTCTGGACTGTCTCAGGACCTAAAAGAGTGCTTGGCACATAACAAAATGCTCAAAAAAAATTACTGAATGAATGAATGACTCTAATTTAGCCAATATCCATGACAAAGGGATCTGTTACATACTGGGTATGTGACTTTGAGCAAGTCTCTTCAGGCCTCTGAACCTGTTTTCTCCTACGTTTAATGGGTATGACACAGACAATATCTACTGAGTTAAGTCTGTGCTGGGCCCGATTCGAAGTGGTTTATATGGAATATCTCCTTTAAACCTTACAACAGCATTTGAGGTACTATTATTAGCCCATATTAACGTTGAACTAACCGAGGCACAGGGAGATTAAGTAACCTGGCTAAGGTCACAAGTAAGAGGTGGAGCTAAGAGATAAATGCCCCAGGCCTCTGATGCCACAATGTACCCACTTAACACCACTCTACGCTGCTTTTCTAAGATAACCCACCCTTGGTCGCTGACAGTACAAGGAATAAATATATGGTGGTACATTTATGCAATAGAATACCATACAGCAATTAGGTTGGGTGCCGTGGCTCATGCCTGTAATCCCAATACTTTGGAAGGCTGAGGCAGGTGGATGACTTGAGCTCAGGAGTTTGAGACCAGTTTGGGCAATATAGCAAGACCTCATCTCTAAAAAGAAGAAGAAGAAGAGAGAATACTATGCCACTATTAAGAAGAGCACATTGAGGCCAGGTGAGGTGGCTCACTCCTGTAATCCCAGCACTTTGGGAGACTGAGACAGGCAGATCATTTGAGGGCAGGAGTTCGAGACCAGCCTGAGCAACATAGTGAGACTCCTGTCTCTACAAAAAACACCAAAAAATTTAGCCAGGCATGATGGCATGCGCCTGTAGCCCCAGCTACTGAGGAGGATGAAGTGGGGGATTGCTTGAGCCCCAGGAGGTGGAGGCTGCAGTGAACCAAGATTGCAACACTGTACTGCAGCCTGGGTACCAGAGCGAGACCCTGTCTCAAAAAAATAAATAAATAAAAGACATTATTGATAACTGCAACATGAGTGAATCTCACAATTATGCTGAAAGAAATTCAGGCACAAATGACTACTAGAGTTGCTAAATAAAATGCAGGATATTTGGTTAAATTTGAATTTTAGATTAAACGATGAATAACTATTTTAGCATAAGTCCCAGGAGCAATTCAAATTTAAATGACATCTGGGCTGGGTGTAATGGCTCATGCCTGCAATCTCAGCACTTTGGGAGGCCGAGGAGGGCAGGATACGAGGTCAGGAGATCGAGATCAGCCTGGCCAACATGGTGAAACCCTGTCTCTCCTAAAGATACAAAAAAAATTAGCCAGACATGGTGGCGCGCACCTGTAATCCCACCTAGTGGGAAGGTTGAGGCAGGAGAATTGCTTGAACCTGGGAGATGGAAGTTGCAGTGAGCTGAGGTCGTGCCACTGCACTCCAGCCTGGGTGACAGGGCAAGACTCTGCCTCAAAAAAAAAAAAAGACATTCGGGATTTTTATGTGCCTAACCTGCCAACCCTAAAGTTTGCATATGTATGATTCCATTTATGTGAAGTTCAGAAATAAGCAAAACAAATAAATGGTAATAGAATCAGGAGCATGGTTGCCTTGGGTGAGAGTAGGAATGAATAGAAAGCATATTAGAAAAGCTTTATGTCTTGATCTGGATGGAGGCTACCTGTGTGTATACACATGTAACA
Source organism: Ateles fusciceps (assembly GCA_036589455.1). NCBI lineage: Eukaryota > Metazoa > Chordata > Mammalia > Primates > Atelidae > Ateles > Ateles fusciceps. Next base: position 644,981 of record JAZHEH010000847.1, read on the forward strand.
ATTCACCAAGCTGTACACTTAATGTTTTTACTTTTTACAACACTTGTGAGTTACAACTCCATAAAAAATGTTTTTAGGACAGTTGCAGTGGCCCACGTCTGTAATCCCAGTACTTTGGGAGGTCAAAGCAGGAGGATCACTTGAACTTAGGAGCCTGGGAACATGGTGAGTCTCTACAAAAAAATCAGCCATGTATGATTGTGCACACCTGTAGTTCCAGCTTCTAGGAAGGCTGAGGCAGGAAGATCGCTTGAGCTCAGGAGATCTAGGCTACAGTGAGCTGTGATTGTGCCACTGCACTCCAGCCCGGGCAACAGAATGAGACCCTGTCTCAAACAGAATTATATGCATATATATAACACACAAATTTTTTAAATCCCACAGAGCGATACGCCCTATTACAAAATCTTTGATAATAGTATCTAACTGATGGGGATGTTTGCAAGGTTAAAATGTGATAAAGTTTATGACTCTCTTACTACATTTTAGTCTCTCATAGTAAGAACTCATTGTTGAATGTAAACGGCATTGTTAAATGTAACAGCAGCATTCATACATCATCGTTATTATCGCTGCTTTTTGTATTTCTCTGTATTGCCAATAGATTGGAGCGCCCTCAAGTGTTTAATTTATTATAGCACCTCAGTTATTACAAAGAGCACCCTAAAACCGAGTTTGTAGTCTCAATGCCAAAGGGCAATGCTTTTCTTTCTTTCACTCTAGGGCCACATAAAAAAGGACCAACACATGACCTCCCGGGAGCGAAGAGCCACCAGGTTGCCCAAAGAGAGGTGAACTGGCGCAGGCTGGAAACAGAGCAAGTCCAAACTCCCGCGCTGATCAGTGGTGGGATCACGCCTGTGAATAGCCACTGCACTCCAAACAGCGAGACTCTGTCTTTAAAAAAAAAGATAAAAAAGAAAATGAAATAAAAAAAGAAAAAGAAAAAGTACCAAAATTCACATCAGATCAATAGGTCCCAAGGCTAAGTTAAGCTGTGCCTGTGATCACTCCCTGAAATGTGTCAGAGGAAAGCAGAAGGGAACACGCCGGTCTACCTCCCTTCAATTCAAGCACATTGCAAATATCATCGAGTTTCACAGGAACTCACATAATATTTGAATGTGGCATCACACGGGCTACAGAAATGCTTTCATATTAATAATAGTCACAGCTGGCTTTCAGTGATCGCTTCCTGTGTCCCAGGTACCCTACTAAGAGCTAGATGTCCATTGTTAGCTTTGACCTTTAAAATGACCTGTGAGGCAGATATTCCTTTGTAGCCTGCTTTTTTTCCTTCAGCAGTTCACTTTGGGCATCTTTCCATGTCGATAAATAGAGCTGAGTCGGAAGTACCCGATTCAAAGGCTGAGAAACTTAAACAGTCAGCAGCACTGCCCTGGTGAAGATCAATAATAGTTAACATTTATTGAGTGCTTTATTACACACCAGGCCCTCCACTAATTGTTTCAGGTGAACTCTCTCGCATTTGATCCTTGAGGCAATCCCCAAAGTAGCTTCTATTATTATTCAGATGAGGAATCTGAAGCCCAGAGAAGGAAAGGAACACAGTCAAGGTCAGACAGCTGGTGTTTAATGGCAGAGCTGGGATTCAAACCCAGGTCCCTCTGATTCTGGTGCTGGGCTCTCAGCCAGCATATTTGGAAGACAACATGGAGGAGGATGCAAGGGAGAGTCTTCAAAGTGGGGGAAAAGATCCACTGACAAAGCCTGAAGACGGGCAGTAGGGTGGTGAGAGCCCAGGCCACCATCCTCCATGGAAGTGACAGTAAGGCTGCCCAGAGGTGACACCATTTGGATTAATTCTACATATCCAGCCAATAAAGGAGGTCTTTTTTATAACTTACCAATTCCTAGGCATATGTCCAGTGAGACATATGTGGGTTCAAATCCTCATTGTGCCACTCTAGTTTAAAAAAAAAGTCTGGGCATGGTGGCTTACACCTGTAATCCCTGTAATCGGTGGCCGAGACAGGTGGATCACGAGGTCAGGAGTTCAAGACCAGCCTGGCCAAGATGTTGAAATCCCATCTCTACTAAAAAACAAAAAACATAGCCAGGCATGGTGGCGGGCGCCTGTAATCCCAGCTACTCTGGAGGTTGAGGCAGAGAATTGCTTGAACCTGGAAGGCGGAGTTTGCAGTGAGCCGAGATGGCATCACTGCATTCCAGCCTGGGTGAAGACCGAGACTCCATCTCAAGCAAAACAAAACAAAACAAAACAAAACCGGGCACGGTGGCTCACGCCTGTAATTCAAACACTTTGGGAGCCGCAGAGGGTGGATCACCTGACATCAGGAGTTCAAAACCAGCCTGGCCAACATGGTGAAACCCCATCTCTACTAAAAATACAAAAATTAGCTGGGCCTGGTGGTGCACAGCTGTAATCCCAGCTACATGGGAAGCTGAGGCAGGAGAATTGCTTGCACCCGGAAGGCAGAGGTTGCAGTAATCAGAAGATCGAACCATTGTACTCCATCCTGGGTGACAAGAGCAAAACTGTGTCTCAAGAAAGAAAGAAGGAAAGAAGGGGAAAGAAAGGAAGAAAGAAAGAAAGAAAGAAAGACCAGCATTATTGCCAGGCACAGTGGTTCATGCCTATAATTCCAACACTTTGGGAAGCCAAAGCAGTCAGATCACCTGAGGTCAGGAGTTCGAGACCAGCCTGGCCAACATGGTAAAACACCATCTCTACTAAAAATACAAAAATTAGTTGGGCATGGTGGTACATGCCTGTAATCCCAGCTACTTGGGAGGCTGAGGCAGGAGAATCACTTAAACCCGGAAGGTGGAGGTTGCAGTGAGCCAAGATCATGCCATTACATTCTAGCCTGGGTGACAAAGCGAGACTTCGTCTCAAAAATAAAAATAAAAATAAAAAACCAACATTGTTAAGCTATAACTGATGTTCAATAAACTATACATAGTTAAATTGAATAATTTGATGAGTTTCAACATATGTACATACCCAAAGAACAAACACCACAGTCAAAGTGCCAAATGTTTCCATGGCTTCCAAAAGCTTCCTCATGCTCCTTTGTAAGTCATTCCCCATTCATCCCACCCCCATTCCCAGGTAACCATCATTACTATAGACTGTCTTCTTTCACTATAGATGGCTTTACATTTTCTAGAATTTTATAGAAATAAAATCACGTAATATGTACTTTTCTTTTCTTTTTTTCTTTTTTTTTTGACAGAGTCTCTCTCTCTCTGTCACCCAGGCTAAAGGGCAGTGGCCCAATCTCAGCTCACTAAAACCTCCACCCCTGGGTTCCAGCAATTCTCCTGCCTCAGCCTCCCTAGTAGCTGGGATTACGGGCATGCGCTACCCCACCTGGCTAATTTCTTTTTGTATTTTTGGTAGAGACAGGGTTTTGCCATGTCGGCCAGGCTGGTCTCAAACTCCTGACCTCAGGTGATCCACCCGCCTTAGCTTCTCAAAGTGCTGGGATTACAGGTGTGAGCCATCACACCCTGCCAATATGTACTCTTTCTGTCTGACTTCTCTCATTCAGTATAATTGTTTTGTGATTCATCCATGTTATTGCATGTATCAATAGTTTGTCTCTTTTTATTGCTAAGTAGGATTGAGATGTAGATGTACATATATTAGATTGTTGCAAAAGTAATTGTGGTTTTTGCCATTACCTTTTTTCATTTAGACAGGGTCTTGTTCCGTCACTCATGCTGGAGTACAGTGGCGCCATCTCGGCTCACTGCAACCTCCGACTCCCAGGTTCAAGGGATCCTCCTGCCTCGGCTTTCTGAGTAGCTGGGACTACAAACATGCGCCATCACACTCAGCTAATTTTTGTATTTTTAGTAGAGGCGGGATTTCACCATGTTGGCCAGGCTGGTCTAGAACGCCTGACCTTGGGATCTGCCCGCCTTGGCTTCCCAAAGTGCTGGGATTATAGGTGTGAGCTATCGTGCCCAGCCTGGCCTTTTTAGTTGTAGTCATTTTAGATGCACTCGTTTATTTTAACCTGTGGATCTGAAAGATGGTTTCTGAGACTGTCCGGGCCTCAGTTCTCGCCTGTGTAAAATGGAGATAATTATATCAGCTTTGAAAGGTAGTGAAGACAGTGAACTAGCACATATGCAGCACGTGGAACAGGGACTAGGCCATAGTAGGGGTTCCATAAGGGGTGGGTTTTGTGTTGTTGGCTTTTTTTTTTGTTTTTTTTTTTGAGGTGGAGTCTCATGCAGTGGCACAATCTCAGCTCACTGCAACCTCCGCCTCCCAGGTTCAAGTGATTCTCCTGCCTCAGCCTCTCGAGTAGCTGGGATTACAGGTGCATGCCATCACGCCCGGCTAATTTTTGCATTTTTAGTGGATACGAGGTTTCACCATGTTGGCCAGGCTGGTCTCGAATTCCTGACATCAGGTGATCCACCTGCTTCAGCCTCCTAAAGTGCTAGATAGCAGATCTGAGCCATCACGCCTGGCCAAGAGTGATTATTTTATTACAACTGAACGGTAGGCTGGGCACAGTGGCTCACGCCTATAATCCTAGCACTTTGGGAGGCCGAGGTGGGTGGATCACCTGAGGTCAGGAGTTCAAGACCAGCCTGGCCATCATGGTGAAACCCCACCTTTATAAAAATAAAAAATAAAACAAAAAAAAACTGAACTGCAGCCATCCTATGATCTGGCCACTTACCCCAGGATACAGCATCCTCAACTAGATGGCAAAAAGCCACTTCCTTTGCACTTGTCGGTGCTGTTAGCCTGGAGGAATAACAATAGCACCATCGACTATGCCAGGCACTATCCTAGGTGCTCGTGTGAATCGTTGCAAAGCCCTGGGGGAGTGGGTCAGTGTTTGCCTTCTGTATTACAGATGAGAAAACTGGGATGTAGTAACCAGTCATTGGCCAGGGTCACACAGCAGTGAAGTAATGGTGCTGTGATTTGAACCTATGTAGTTTGATTTAGGATCCAGACATTTCACTAATGGATTACCTAGCTCAGAGCTAGTGAAATAGTCCAGTCACAAAAGCACCTCCTGATGCCCAGAATCATCTTCAGCTCCTCAGACACAGAGCCTGAGGCAAGGATTAGGTACTGTGTGATTTACGAAGGAAAGAACTCGTAAGGGATGAAGGGAAGCAAGACAGGGAGGGAACCAAGCAAAGATGTGGTCTCAGGTAAAGTCTAGCAAGAAGGCTGGCTTTGTGTACCTCTGTACGAGTCAGCTGTTGGCTGTGAGCCTCCCTGTGGGTGAGGGGGAATAAACTTCAGGATGAGGTGATTCCTGAGATGGCAGTTCTCAACAGAAAGGGAAATAGTAAGCCATTAGAAGTCAACAACGGAAGCAGCTGGGGGCATGGTATGTGAGCCCATGTAGGGTTCAAGAGGTTCCCAGAGGCACACTTCTTGCCTGCCTAATGAACCAAGTTCTAGAACATTCTGGAACATTCACTTCCTAGACTTGTTTTGGAGAATTCTCCTTCTCACTGCGACCAGCATGTTGAACAAAACTGGCTTGTGACATGATCAAAGCACACCTTAATTTTTATCTCCCAGTGTCCCTTTGAACATGTATTTGGTGGAGAAACATTTCCCTGCCACTGGGTGAAATCCCCCCCATTACTCTCCTGCTCATTCTGAGGAAACAGACAATTCTATGGTCACTTCAGGTCACAAACACAACCTCAGTTTAGAAATTAGAATGTCCACGCCAGGCACGGTGGCTCACACCTGTAATCCCAGCAGTCTGGGAGGCCGAGGCGGGCGGATCACCTGGAGTCGGGAGTTTGAGACCAGCCTAACCAACATGGAGAAACTCTGTCTCTACTAAAAATATAAAATTAGCTGGGCATGGTGACACATGCCTGTAATCCCAGCCACTCAGGAGGCCGAGGCAGGAGAATCACTTGAACCCAGGAGGTGGAGGTTGCGGTGAGCTGAGATCACACCATTGCCCTCCAGCCTGGGCAACAAGAGTGAAACTCTGTTTTTAAAAAAAAGAAAGAAAGAAATTAGAATGTCCAATCAAGCTTCTAGCCAAAATTCCCAATTTGATTCTGGTTTAAACCTTCTCCCCTCTCCCAGCTCAGGCCTGCTGCAGGAAGATGCGGCTGGCCCCTTCTTTCTCTCCTCTCCCTCACCCACACATGGGGCACAGAGGGGCCATTGGAGATGGCAAGGGGAGAGAAAGGGTCTCCCTTGAGCTGCCACCATCCTGGCTGGCTTCAAGCTGCCCCTTTCTGTTTCGGGCCCCATTGCCACAGGGGCCCTCTCTTCACCCTGGGGGATGCACCTCTCCTTCCAGGGATCCCTTGCAAGTCCTTCATCAATCCTTAGGAATCCAACATCTAACTCAAGCTTCTCGCTGCTGCCACATCTCTGCCCCTCAAGGAGGCCCTAGGGGACAAGACCCAAGAGGACCCCTTGTAGGTGCTCTCTGCCACCATTGGTCCACGGGAAACACTCCAGCAGCCTGTGCCCTGAAAGGCCTGGGAGTGTGGCTTACCTTAGCACTTCCACACTGTGGCTACCTCACCGATTCAGCCCGGCAGCCCGCTTCTCTCAGCCTCTAGACGTCCATGCCCCCATGAGAACACTGGGCCCTCATAATGACCACACATTCATCTCTCCAAATAGTGGCCCCACTCATGCAGGAGCCCCATGACCCCATTCCTCTTCCCATCCTAGGAGGACGTGGTGGATACAGGGGTAATAAGTAATGTAGGGGTTTTATGTAGTCATGGCCAAATTGTAGCAGCTGTGGGTTTGGACTGGGCTCTTAAAAACGGTTACTGGTTGTCACAGCAGAGCTTTCTAGAAACATCGCCCAAGTCATGTCCACCATCCCGAGCCTCAGTTTTTTTCATACCTTTACTGGGGGGTGACAACAACTACCTGATGGATTTGTGGTGAGGACTTAGTAAAGTAGTGAATTTGTGGAGACGACGCGCCAGGATTCCACAATCACACACCTGCAATTCCATCTCCAGGGACCATGTACAAGTGACGTGGCTTCTCTGAGTCTGTTTACTCCTTTGTTCAATGGTGCTCAGAAGAGCCTCTACTCCATTGCATCTCTGTAAGGTTAGTTAAGTGCATACATATGACATGCTTAGCTCAGGACCTGGCACCTGGTAAGAACTCAGTCCATGCTGGGTGTTATTAATACCATGGCGGGTGGGCGGGTACTGATGGAGGTGATGTGGGATCTCTACCCCTTCCATTTCCCTCACTGTTCCAGGCCCTGTTTTGGAAATGCTTCAGCCAGGCTGGGATCCAAGGACCCTGGGAACAGAGAGGACATGCTGTACCTCCAAGCGGCCATGCTGACTCAGGTTAGGAAATCAATGCGTGACCACAAAAACACAGCCAGGCTTTTCCCACTTCTGGGAAATCCACACAGCCAACCCATGGGCATCTCTTTACCCCTCTCCTGAGAGGTGGCCAGCTCCGTTCTACGTCCTGCTTCTGCAGCTTAGGAGCACAAGGCTGGCACACTGAGGAATAGGAGTCTCTGGCCCCTTAAGGAGCCCCAGGCCCAGGGGTCACAAGCTTTGCACGACCCTCTGATTGGGATCAAGCACGTCTGGTGTTTGCCAAGCCTCTGACTTCACCCAGCCCTCGTCTGGACTCTTCTCAAGCCAAGCCAGGCTCCGGACCACTGGTTGGGCAACCCATGACCTCAAACTGGGTCAGACCCATCAGATGAGCATCTGTTTAACAGTATAGGACATTTTGTTTTTTAGAATCCTAAGGGTCAGAGTATAAACCCTCCCCATCCCTAATTCCAACTCCTCCCCCCTCTCTCCCCCACCTATTGCCATTTACTTACTCTGTTACTTTGGGCAAGTTCTTTCAGCTCTCTGAGTTCTGGTTTTCCATCCACCAAATGCAGACTAACAAGTACCTTCACCTTCCAGTGTTGATGCGAGTTTCAGGTAGTGAATGTCAAAGGATGGCACACACATTGGCAGGCACTTCATAAGGGGGAGTTATTATACAAATAGGGGCACTAGACACCAAATAAAAGACAGTATGGGCCAGACAGGGTGGCTCACGCCTGTAATCCCAGCACTTTGGGAGGCCGAGGTGGGCAGATCACAAAGTCAGGAGATTGAGACCATCCTGGCTAACATGGTGAAACCCCGTCTCTACTAAAAATACAAAAATTAGCTGGCACATGCCTGAAATCCCAGCTACTCGGAAGGCTGAGGCAGGAGAATCGCTTGAACCCGGGAGGCAGAGGTTGCAGTGAGCCGAGATCACACCACTGCACTCCAGCCTGGGCAACAGAGCAAGACTCCATCTCAAAACAAACAAACAAATAAACACCAGTATGGTACATATGCTACAGTGGATGACAGGACAGAGCTGAGATCAGACTGCTTGGGTTCCAAACCAGGCTGCTGGCCAGGCAGGGTGGCTCATGCCTGTAATCCTAGCACTTTGGGATGCCAAGGCGGGTGGATCACTTGAGGCCAGGAGTTCAAGACCAGCCTGACCAACATGGTAAAACCCTGTCTCTACTAAAAATACAAATAAAATTAGCTGGGCATGGTGATGGGAACCTGTAATTCCAGATACTCAGTAGGCTGAGGCAGGAGAATCGCCTGAACCCGGGAGGCAGAGGTTGCAGTGAGCCAAGATCGTGCCACTGCGCTCCAGCCTGGGCGACAGAGTGAGACACTGCCTCAAAACAAAACGAAACAACAACAACAAAAGAAACAGGCTGCTCTGCCACCTCCTGTGTGGCCACAGGGAATCTCTCTAAGCCTCAGTTTTCTTCTGCATAAAATGGGAATAATCATAATACAGTTAAGAGGATTCAATTAGATTAGTCGCACTGGGAACAGTGCCTGGCACATAGTATCACCTAATAAGCATTAACAATTTTTTATTTTATTTTATTTTCAAGTGTCTGCCCCAGTTGGGAAACATGAACAATTTTTAATTAGCCACACAAGTGAGTAATGTCAGTAATGGTGCTGAAATCACACAGGTCAAGGTTTTGAACAAAATTCACAGGGAAGTCATATTTAGTGAGCATCTACCTGTGTACCTGGTGCTAACAGAAGCCACACGTTTATACACATATGCACACATATGCACACACACAATGTGAAGTAGGTACTTCTGTCTTCATTTTTTAAAACCTTTATTTTATAAAGCAAAACAGATGCAGAAAACCACACAAATTGAATTTGTAGCAGCCAGGTGCTGTGGCTCACACCTGTAATCCCTTCGAGAAGCCAAGGTGAGCAGATCGCTAGCGCCCAGGAGTTTGAGACCAGCCTGGGCAATATGGCAAAACCTGAAACCCCATCTCCACGAAGAATACATAAGTTAACCAGGCATGGTGGCGTGCACCTATAGTCCCAGTTACTCAGGAGGCTGAAGTAGGAGGATTACTTGAGTCTGGGGAGGTCTGAGGCTACAGTGAGCTGAGATCATACTACTGTACTCCACCCTGGATGACAGAGTGAGACCCTATCTCAAAAAAAAAAAAAAAAAAAAAAATGTAGTTTAGTGAGTCATAACAAGGCAAACACTCTGTAACCACCATCCAGGTCAAGAAACAGAATTTTTGCAGCCACCTCAGGGTTCCCCTCTGCACCTCACCAGGTACTCCATATCAATCACAGCCGCTCCCCACAAAATAACCACTAACCTGAATATTAACTGTTTCTTTGCATTTCTTCATGGCTTCATCATCTGAGTGTGCATCCCTAGATTGTATTGTTTAGTTGTATACACTTTTTATTTTTATTTTTTTCTTGAGACAGAGTCTTGCTCAGCCGCCCAGGCTGGAGTGCAGTGGCACAATCTTGGCTTACTGCAACTACCATCTCCCAGGTTCAAGAGAGTCTCCTGTCTCAGCCACCTGAGTAGCTGGGATTACAGGCACCCACCATCATGCCCAGATAATTTTTGTATTTTAGTAGAGACGGGGTTTCACCATGTTGGCCAGCCTGGTCTTGAACTCCTGACCTCAGGTGATCTACCAGCCTTGGCCTCCCAAAGTGTTGGGATTACAGGCATGAGCCACCATACCTGGCTGTATCCACTTTTTAAAAGCTTGTTTTTTGTTTTTTTTGGAGACAGTGTCTCACTCTGTCGCCCAAGAGGGAGTACATCAGTGCAATCAGAGCTCACTGCAGCCTCGGACACGGCAGACTCAGGTGACTCTCTCACCTCAGCCTCCTGAGTAGCTAGGACTACAGGCATGTGCCACCACACCTGGCTAATTTGTGCATTTTTTTTTGTAGAGACAGGGTTTCACCATGTTGCCCATGCTGGTCTTGAACTCCTGGCCTCAAACAATCCTCCCATTTCGGCCTCCCAAAGTGCTGGGACTACAGGTGTGAGCCACGGTGCCTGTTCAAAAGCCTCTTTTATTAATCCAAAAACCTCTTTTTAAAAATAATCTACAGGTTCTCCCTTCCATCCTTTTTTTTTCCCTTGAAGTTTATCTATTGAATTCAGGCTGTTTTACCCGTAGTTTCTCAAAGTCTGAATTGTGTCAATTGCATCCTCATAGTAAATACAACATGGCCCTCTGACCTCTGCATTTCTTGCAAATTAGCAGCTGGGTTAGACTCAAGGTCCATCTTTTTGGCATAATTACAGCTGGTGCTGGATTCCCTTCCAAGCAGCTCCTACAAGGTTGGAGTTTGCTCTTTTTTTTTTTTTTTATGTTAACTGCCATTGTGTACAATGGCTAGATACATTAATTCACTGTAAATAACAAAATGGCAATATTGTATCATTTTGTTTTCATGTATTAGCTGTAGCAAATTTATAGGGAGGTTCTTTCCTTTATTATTTGGTTACTCATTGAGGAAAGGTGGGAGAATGACTAGATTCTTTCTTTTTATTTACCTAGTTTGGAAGAATATAATTTATTTCCATGCCATCTTCAGAAGGTTATCAATTTGCTGGATATTATTATGAACCCAGGGTTTTAAACATATTTGATGAGTTTCAATCAACTGCAAGCATCATCTTCGTTGCAGCTAAAATTGTTTCATCTTCAGGTTGGCTTCTAAGTCCTTTTGATGTGACCCTGGTAGCCTTTGATAGCCTCCTTGTTATTTGGCATGACAAGATATTCCAGGCTCATTTGGTATATTTCCTGCTACAGATCTGGAATGAGAAATTTCTTCAGGAAGTCTTTTTTTTTTTTTTTCTTTTCTTTTTTTTTGAGACGAAGTCTCACTCCGTTGCCAGGCTGGAGTACAGTGGTGAGATCTCGGCTCACCGCAACCTCTACTTATCAGGTTAAAGCGATTCTCTTGCCTCAGATTCCTGAGCAGCTGGGACTACAGGCACGTGCCACCACGCCAAGCTAATTTTTGTATTTTTAGCAGAGACGGAGTTTCACCATGTTGGCCAGGATGACCTCGATCTCTCGACCTCATGAACCACCCGCCTCGGCCCCCAAAGTGCTGGGATTACAGGCTCGAGCCACCACACCCGAACAAGAAGTCTTTTTTATTTTTATTAATCAAAAATATTATCTGAGTACAAGGTATGCTCATTACCACAAGACTGACCACAGTTAAAGTCTTTTTAGTAGATGGAACAAGGTGTCATATATCTGAATACATGCATATATATTTCCTTTAAAAATAGTCCCAAGTTCACATTGATACATCCAATGCAAATAGTTTTATAGGTTGTTTATGGAACCTCTTCTGTATTACATCTGTAGGTCCTGTCTTCCACACTTGAAATCTTTTGTTTGCAAGGACACAGGGGCTGAGAAAATGGGAAGATGCTATCATTACTGGTTAAAATGACTCAAGAATTCATAAGGGTTAAAAACTCCTTTAAACCTTAGGTTGTGTGGCAAATACCTTGCACTCATCCACTACTGGAGTTGGCAAAATGCTTTCCAGTTTCAGTTACTGTTTTCCCAACAACACATGAATCCACGTTGCAATTTCAGCACTCTCCACTTCTCAGGTCCTCAGACGCCTTGCCGCTTCCCTTCTATTTCCACTGCACAGAGATGCCAATGGCGTGCAGGCCTTGTAGCTGTTGGTGATTTGTTCCCGCTCACTTGTTTCTTGGAGTTCATGAAGTTGCCTTGTCATCTAGTTTTGTGGTAAACGTGTTTATGAATTTTTTTCTATTTTTGGGGGGGGGTATTTGAGGAGATTCAAATCTATGCTAGGCATCATTGACTCCATCTTCCCAGAATTCCCCAGCTGGTATTATTTTCACAGATGAGAAAACTGAGCCTCAGGGAAAAACCTGATTTGCCCAAGATCACACAGCCAGTGACAGCACAGAAATGTATGTGAGGTCACCTGCTTTCATGCAAGGTACAGAGAAGATGCCTAATATACATCACTCCCTCCTCATCTTCCTCCCTACTTCCACTGGTCAGTGTCCTTACAGGATTCTGGAGGTTTTTTGAGGGGATGTTTTTGTTTGTTTGTTTTTGTTTTTTGAGGTGGAGACTCACTCTGTTGCTCAGGCTGGAGTGCAATGGCACAATCTCGGCTCACTGCAACCTTCGCCTGCTGGGTTCAAGCAATTCTCCTGTTTAAACTTACTGCGTAGCTGGGATTACAGGCACCCACCACCATACCTGGCTAACTTTTGTATGTTTAGGAGAGATGGGGGTTTCACCATGCTGGCCAGGCTGGTCTCGAACTCCTGGCCTCAAGTGATCCACCAGCCTCGGCCTCCCAAAGTGCTGGGATTACAGGTGTGAGCCACCACACTCAGCCCCAGGATTCTGTTATTGGCAATCAAAATGAGATTATCCATGCAAAGAGCTCAGCACTCTACCAATGGAAGCATTCAACGACTGGTAGCAGTTAGTATAGGATTTTATGGCTGATGAAACCAAGGGTTAGAGAGACAGACAATTGTTCCAATGTTACACAGCTGGTGAGTGACACAGGATTTAAACTCAGGTCTGTCTGACCAGAACCCGACGTTCTTTCTCCCACAATAGTGGTTCTTAATTTGGAGCAGCTTTGTCTCTCAGGTGGTATTTGGTAATGTCTGAAGATAGCGTTGGTGTTCATCACTGTGAATGTGGAGTGCTACTGCCACCTAGTGGGTAAAGCCTAGGAATGACATTAAACATCCTACAGAACAACAGATTACCATCTGGGCTCCATGTACCAGTAGTAGGTCCTAGGTTTGGGATTTAGGAAAGAGGCTTATTCCAATACCCAGGAAAGCATGGTTAGGACAGGGTCAACCCTCACCATTTGCCACAAGAGCTGCTCTTGGCAGGGCGCAGTAGCTCACACCTGTAATCCTAGCACTTTAGGAGGCCGAGGGGGGGCGGATTACCTGAGGTCGGGAGTTTGAGACCAGCCTGACCAACATGGATAAACCCTGTCTCTACTAAAAATACAAAATTAGCCTGGGCATGGTGGCCCATGCCTGTAATCCCAGCTACTCGGGAGGCTTAGGCAGAAAATCGCTTGAACCCAGGAGGAGAAGGTTGTGGTGAGCCGAGATCAGGCCACTGCACTCCAGCCTGGGCAACAAGAATGAAACTCTGTCCCCACCCCGAAAAAAAAAGACTAGCCAACATGGCAAACATGGCAAAACCCCATCTCTATTAAAAATACCTGGCTGGGTGCAGTGGCTCATGCCTGTAATCCCAGCACTTTGGGAGGCTGAGGCGGGCAGATCACGAGGTCAGGAGTTCGAGACTACCCTGGCCAACATGGTGAAACCCCTTCACTACTAAAAATACAAAATTAGCCTAGTGTACTGGCAGGCGCCTGCAATCCCAGTTACTCAGCTGGGGCAGGAGAGTTGCTTGAACCTGGGAGGCAGAGGTTGCAGTGAGCCAAGATTGTGCCACTGCATCCTAGCCTGGGCAACAGAGTAAGACTCCTTTTCAAAATAAATACATACATAAATAAAAATACCTGTTTGCGTGGCATAAGAAAAGGTGTAAATTCATTTATATGGTTGTAAGTTAATCAGCTTTTTGCCCATTAAAAAAACTGGAGGCTTCGGGAATTTGAGTGGCTTGGCTAAGGTGGCACAGCCAGGATTAGGGATGCCAGATGGTAGGCTGACTAAATCCTCCACACCGCCACTAAAAGATGTCCTCATGCTAATGTCTGAAACCTGTGAATATCCTACCTTATGTTTTTGGGTTTGTTTTTTGTTTTGAAACAGAGTCTCGTTCTGTCACCCAGGCTGGAGTGCAGTGGCATGATCTGGGCTCACTGCAACCTCTGTTTCCCAGGTTCAAGCCATTTTCCTGTCTCAGCCTCCCAAGCAGCTGGGATTACAGGTGTCCAACACCATGCCTAGCTAATTTTTGTATTTTTAGTAGAGATGGTGTTTCACCAGGTTGGCCAGGCTGGTCTCGAACTCCTGACCTCAAGGTGATCCACCCACTTCAGTCTCCCAAAGTGCTGGGATTACAAGTATGAACCACTGCGCGCGGCCTTACTTTCCGTTTTAAAGAGATTTCACAGATGTAATTAATGTAAGGATCTTGATATGGTACCATTATTGTGATTTATCTGGGAGCGCCCAATGTAATCCCGAGTCCTTATAAGAAGCGGGAAGCAGGAGGATCAGTCAGCAGTAGATGTGACAACAGAAACAGGAGGTTGAGATGATTCAAGCAGGGGGCCATGAGCTAAGGAATGCAGGTGGCCTCTACAAACTGAAAAAGGTGGAAAGAAATTGATGTCCCCAGAAAGAATGCAGCCTTGCCAACACCTTGACTTCAGACTTTTGACCTAGATAACTGCAAGATAATATATCTGTGTTGTTTCAATCCATGAAATTTGTAGTAATTCCTTGTAACATTAACAGGAAAATAATACATGGATTTAGCATACAAAACAAAACGCATGATTCCCAGCAGCTGAATTTCAATTCCTATAAACAACAATTTTTAAAGTATAAATATGTCCCAAATGTTGCATAAGACATTTTTATTTTTAATTTTTTTAATTGTTTTAATTTTTACATTTATTTTATTTATTTTTTTGAGATGGAGTTTTGCTCTTGCCCAGGCTAGTGTGCAATGGCGCCATCTCAGCTCACTGCAACCTCCACCTCCTGGGTTCAAGCGATTCTCCTGCCTCAGCCTCCCAAGCAGTGAGGATTACAGGTGCCTGCCATCACGCCCAGCTAATTTTCTTTTGTATTTTTGGTAGACACGGGTTTCATCATGTTGGCTGGGCTGGTCTCAAACCCCTGACCTCAGGTGACCCACCTGCCTCAGCCTCCCAAAGTACTGGGATTACAGGCATGAGCCACCATTTCCGGCCTATTTTTTTGTGTGTTTGGAAAGGAACATATTTACATGTTTATCTGAAATTCAAACTGTAGTGAATATTCTATATTTTTTCTGTAATTCCTAGAAGCGATAAAGCTGAGAGCAGGAGTCAAAACTCATGATTCCCAGTTCCCCTCCACACTGCCACCCCCTGCCCCTCAATCTAGCATCTGGCAGAAACTGCCATGTTCTTTTGGCCCTCATGAATCACTTCCCATCTTCTTGGGACTCCTCCTGCCCCTGGGGTGGAGAAACGAAAAGACTGTTTAAGGTCGTCTCTTGGGGTTGAGAGTTCTCCTGGACCACCAGAATTTCTCTCTAGAAATGGCTTAGTGTCTACTCTGCCTCAGAGGGACCTAGGAGATTTGTCTAAAAGTTGCAGTTGCACAAAATCCTTGCGGGGGGATCTTGATGGACTAGGGTGGGAGTTAGTCATGTCTTTGTCTGGAGGGGACTTCATGAGCCCAAAGCAGGAAAAAAGTAATTACTGAATCAGGCTCCAGAGCAAGAATCAGGTTTCAGATGAGCAAACAGAGGCCCAAGGAGGAATGGGGACTTGCTCCAGGTCACTCAGTTAATGACAGACAGACGTCTCCTGATTTGGAATCTCCCCTTTTGGAGCAGACAGTCCTGACAGCAGCCGTAATAGAGGAAAGTCTAGAATGCTAATGCTGAGATCTGGGTTTGAAGCCCTTTACCGCCTTGATTGCCACTTTCCCTTTCGTGAAATAAAGGAATTGCGTAAGTATGAGGAGTTAATGAGATCATGGATGTGAAACAACAGGTACATGTTAGCATGTTCTTGGAAATAGCAGCTTCTTTCCTTCTCTGAGCTTGTTTCCCCATCTATAAGCCGGGTTTGACAAGCGGCTGCCACCTCAGCTCCTCCCAGCCACTCCGGGTCCGCAGCTCTGAGTCCCGGCCGCTAGGTGGGGGACAGAACGCCGGCGTTGCCAGGAGGTGTCGCACATGCGCGCTCCCAGGCGGAGCCCCGCCTCCCACGCCCCGGAACGTCACTTCCGGCGCGAGGGGCCGGGCCGGCCGGGCCGGGAGTGCGGGTGGTTTCTGTGCGCGCTGCCGGACGAGGCTCCCGCCGCCGATTGACTCGCGCTCCACCCGTAGCCGGGCCGGTGAGTGCCCGCGAGCCCATCCATGTGGACTGGGGGCCGAGGAGAGGGACCCCCGAGAGGGAAGGATAACCGGAAGTGGGTGCCAGAGGCGCGAGAGACCCCAGGAAATGGGGACACCTGGGGAGGGGGTGACAGCCGGAAGTGGGGGCCTCGGAAGGTTGTCCACGAGATGTGGGGTTCGGGGGCTCCAGGAGAGAGGGCCTCCTGACCTCTGCTTGTTGAGAGGAAGGGGTGGAGAGGCAAGTGATGCTCCGGAAAGCGATGGGCTCCAGGTTGGGGGAGATTCCCGGCTTCACCCGTAAGTGGTGTCTGCATCTCACTCATATGTCCGCCTGTCAGCTCATTCATCAGCCTGTGACTGAGCCCTGCGGGGCGCTGGGCACTGCTGAGGCCCTGGAGAGTCAACAGGGAGCTCCAGGTGGAGGGTAGAGATGAGGAGCCCAGGGTGGGGCTAGACGCATCCTTGCTCTGCCTCACCGGGTGCCCCCTTGGCGCATTGCTTAACCTATATCCTCCGCTGGTGTGTACAGGCCACTGCCATGTGTCAGGCACTGGGGGGTGGCAGCGGACGTGGCAGACAAGCACTCTGCCCCTCGTGGAACTTGCATTCTAAGGGACAGTGCTCCTTGTCCTCCTTTTTAAAATGGGAACAGTAATAGCGCTCTCACCAAATACTGTGAAAATTAAATGAGGAAACGCATAAAGGGTTTAGCAATGCTTGATACATGGTAAAATGCTCAAGTATGCATTATCTTCATTCCACTGTGATGTAAGCTTCATAAGGCAAGGAATTAGATTGTTTGCATGTGCGTTCCCAGTGCCTGTGAGCACAGTGCCTGACATATATGGTAGTTGATCAGTAATTATTGGATAAATGAATGGGTGGTGAAATTGAGCCTGGTTTTATGTAAACGCCCATGCCATTGGACTGTAATTTCTAAAAAAGAAATAGCAACCCAGTTTTGTGGAAAACTGGAGGGAATCACCCTCAGGTAGTTTGGGAAAGATTCACAGAGGAGGTAACATGGCAGCTGGGTCTTGAAGGCAATTTGAGCTGTCTGATTAGGAACAAAGAAGAAAATTTCAGGCAGAGTGTATCAGAAGTGCACGAGGTGTTCCAAGGATGATGGGTCATCAGTTTGTTTTGACTGGCATTTAATGTACATCAAGGTGGGCTGAGGTGGGAAATGAGGCTGGAGGTGAGGCCTATACCTTGTGAACCCTGGTTTGTCTCAGGTAGACACTAGATTGGGATTGCAGGCATCTCTTGGTGACTTCCATAGAAACAAAGCCATAGTTGTTCCATTCTTCACTTAGCATACCTCTGCCAAGCAGACTAAAGTCATTCAACAAATATTTATGGAGTGCAGACGATGTGTCTAACACCATGTTAGATGCTGGGTTTAAGATGATGAACAAGACAGACTTCGATGTTGCTCACAAATTGCCAACAGACAATTGCAACAGAGTGGGAGAAGTGTAGGGGAGGCGCGTCACCTGGCCTGGGGGTCAGCAAAGGCTACCTGCTCCAGGCCACCAGCATCTCTCACCTGGATTATTACAATAACCTCTAAATGGCCTCTTTGCTTCGGTCCTCACCCCCTTAGAGTCCATTCTCAAGACAGCAAAGTGGTCCTTTTAAAATATATTTTTATTTATTTATTTGAGATGGAGTCTCACTCTGTCGCCCATGCTGGAGTGCAGTGACATAATCTTGGCTCACTGCAACTTCTGCTTCCTGGTTTCAAGCAATTCTCCTGCTTCAGCTTCCCAAGTAGCTGGCACTACAGGTGTGCGCCACCATGCCCGGCTAATTTTTGTATTTTTAGTAGAGACAGGGTTTCGCCATGTTGGCCAGGCTGGTCTTGAACTCCTGACCTCAGGTGATCCACCTGCCTCAGCCTCCTAAAGTGTAGGGATTACAAGTGTGAGCCACCATGCTCAGCCTGAGAAAAAAACTTAAAAACTAGCCAGGCATGTTGGTGTGCGCCGATAGTCTCAGCTACCTGGGAGGCGAGTCAGGAGGATTGCTTGAACCTAGGAGTTTGAGGTTGCAAAGAGCTATGATTGTGCCACTGCACTTAAGCCTGGGTGACAGAGCAAGACCCTGTCTCTCTCTTAAAAAACAAAAAAGTATGGCCGGGCACAGTGGTTCATGCCTGTAATCCCAGCACTTTAGGAGGCTAAGGCAGGTGGATCACCTGAGGTTAGGAGGTCGAGACCAGCCTAGCCAACATGGTGAAACCCCATCTCTACTAAAAATACAAAAAAATTAGCTGGGCATGGCAGTGGGCGCCTGTAATCCCAGCTACTCGGGAGGCTGAGGCAGGAGAATCACTTGAATCCAGGAGATGGAGGTTGCAGTGAGCCGAGATCACGCCATTGCACTCCAGCCTGGGTGACAAGAGCAAGACTCCATCTTAAAAAAAAAAAAAAAAAAAGTCCAGGCACAGTGGCTCACGCCTGTAATCCTAGCACTTTGGGAGGCCCAGGTGGGCGGATCACAAGGTCAGGAGTTCGAGACCAGCCTGGCCAATATGGTGAAACCCCATCTCTACTAAAAATACAAAAAAATTAGCCAGGCATGGTGATGCATGCCTGTAATCCCAGTAATCAGGAGACTGAGGCCAGAAGCAGGAGGCTCGCAGGCGCCCGGGAGGTGAAGATTGCAGTGAGCTGAAATTGTGCCACTGCACTCCCACCTGGGTGACAGCAAGGCTCCATCTCAAAAAAAAAAAGTGCATGAATTCAGGTCCTCTAAGAAGCAGACACTAGAATGAGATTAGACGTGCTAGAAATTTAGAGGCAACCTCTGTGAAGAACAACACCAGGGAAGGGAGTGGGAGAAGTCAGGAAGAGCCATTGACAGTGATGCAGGTCAGCTCCTGTGAAGGAGGTTTGGGCAGCAAGTCTCTGCCTGCAGGGCAGTCCCAACAAAGGTTTGGCCAGGCCCTCAAGCCAAAGCTGCCTGTTAGAGGAGTCCCATGCCTCACTCAATCACTGGCTACGAGCAGTGAGGCCACAGAGGGCTGTGGGAGGTTTTGGCTTCCCCTGGAGAGTGGATCTAGAGGGACAGCCACTGGGGCCCTTTATCAATTACGTTCTCCCAGCGGGAAATCTGACGGGCACATATTCCCAGCTACCACGATAAGTTACATGAGTACATGGTAAAACATTCAAACAGTACAGTAAATACCCCTTTCTCATCTTAAATGTTCACTTATACAGTTATGTTCCCTAGAGGTAACCATTGGTAAGTTTCTTATATCCTTCCAGAAATTTTCTGTGCATTCACAAGTGTATATATGTGTATACATTAAAAACATGATTATTTTCTGTACACTATTCTACAACTTGCTTTCTTAACATGTCAATTCATAAAGATCTGCCTAATTCCTTTTCCTGACTGACTAGTACCCCATTCATATGGTAATATTACTTAACCAGTCCTCCCCTCATGGGCAGTTAAGGTGTTTCTAATCTTTTATCATTATAATCAATACTTGTGAAGGCCACATGCATATTTTGCACATATATACAAGTATATGTCTTAGAAATGGAATTGTTGACCAAAGGGCATGTGGGTTTACATTCTGAAGATATTGACAGCTTCCCTCCAAAGAGGCTATGTCAATTTGTACTCCCAGCAGCAGCAAGCATATCAGAGTACATTTTTTTTAATTTTTGCCAATCTGAATCTGAGAGTTGGTTTTTTTTTTTGAGACTGACTCTCACTCTGGCTGGAGTACAGTAGCGTGATCTTGGCTCACCGCAACCTCCGCCTCCCCGGTTCAAGCGATTCTCCTGCCTCAGCCTCCTGAGTAACTGGGATTACAGGCATGTGCCACCATGCCTAGCTACATTTTGTGTTTTTAGTAGAGATGGGGTTTCACCATGTTGGCCAGGCTGGTCTCAAACTCTTACCTCAGGTGATCCACCTGCTCGACCTCCCAAAGTGCTCACGCCACCTCGCCTGGCCTCAGAGTTGTTTTAATTTAGACTTATTTAATGACGAATAAGGTCGAACACCTATTCATACATTTATAAGTAAGGCCCTGGTGTTCATTAGGGAGTGTATAGTCTACTAGAGCTGCTGGCTACCTCCCTGGGGGACGCAGCCGGCCTGGGGTCAGACTTGTGTGTATGGTTTAGATCCAGTTCATTGCCCCCAGCTGAGAAACACTGCTCTGAGGTTACTCGGCTTTTACAGGAAGTGTTCCTGTCCCCTGCACTGTGCTGCCCTGGGATTTGGAATAAGCACTGCTAAGCCTTGTTAACTTGTCTTAGGGCTTCTGTGTTGGCAGGGACCCTGGTAGCTAATGTCAGAAGAAAGTGACTCTCTGAGAACCAGCCCTTCTGTGGCCTCACTCTCTGAAAATGAGCTGCCGCCACCACCTGAGCCTCCAGGCTACGTGTGCTCACTGACAGAAGAACTGGTCACCAAAGCCCGGGAGGAGCTGCAGGAAAAGCCGGAATGGAGACTTCGAGATGTGCAGGCCCTCCGTGACATGGTGCGGAGGAGTACCCGAACCTGAGCACGTCCCTCGACGACGCCTTCCTGCTGCGCTTCCTCCGGGCCCGCAAGTTTGATTACGACCGGGCCCTGCAGCTCCTCGTCAACTACCACAGCTGCAGGAGAAGCTGGCCCGAAGTCTTCAATAACTTGAAGCCATCAGCCTTAAAAGATGTCCTCGCTTCCGGGTTCCTCACCGTGCTGCCCCACACTGACCCCAGGGGCTGCCATGTTGTCTGCATCCGCCCAGGTATCTCCCTAGACTGTTGTGGGGCGTGCGTGTCCGTCTTTCTGCAGTGTGCATTCAGCACCCTGTCCTCCTTTCCGAGTCCCTTTTTACCCCTCCTTTGTCATAGTCAAGGCTCTTTGGATTGCAGATGACAAAAACCTAATCAAACCAACTTCAGAAAAAAGGAAGGATTTAGTCTAAGGAGACAGGAGTATATCCCAGAATCAGAAGAGAGCTGAAGGTGTGGCAGCTCTTACTAGGGCCTAGAACCAAGAACCAGAATGCCACCAGGAGCCAAGACAGCCATTCTCCCTGTCTCTACCTGATGGGCTGTGTGTCCTTCAGCCACGCATTTCTGCCTTTTGCACATCTTCACACTTTTTTCTGTGTATGGCTGTCCTGCTCCGGTGCATATAGTTAAATCTGGCACCCCCTCAGCTCTCAGGTTTGCCTGACCACCCAATTAAGTGCCTCAATTCAGATTCCAAATTTCTAGCGGGGAGCATCTGGTGGGGCTGAGGAGCCTGCCCCTGGCCGCAGGATACAAGCATGGCTGCCAGGGCCCTCCCTGAGCCCTCTTTGTGGGTAGTTTGCAGTACAGGTATCAGTGCAAGGGTGTGGACTGGGCAGACACCTGGAAAGGTGCCTCCTCTGCGCCTCCTCCAACCTTTGCTTCCTTTCCTCTGTTTTGTTAAGCCACTGACAGGATTCACTTTGGATTTGTTTTTTGATCTTAGCACTTCATGGCAGTAATCAGGATACCTTACATTTCTTTGTCATGGTAGTTTATGAATGGGGGCTCTCTGCCACTAAAAGAGCATTTAGAAATACTCCCCCAGCCAGGCACAATGGCTCATACCTGTAATCCCAGCACTTTGGGAGAGCAAGGGAGAAGGATTGCTTGAGGAGTTTGAGACCAGCCTGGGCAACATGGTGAGACCCTGTCTCTACAAAAACTTTTAAAAAAGAAAGGAATGCTCCCCAAAAAGCATTTCAACACAGTGACCAGGGGCTGCCAGAACTCGAGATTTCTGATTCTTAGGCCTGTTCTCTTCCATGATACCAAAAGCATTATGAACTTTGGAATGTTCTACTCCCCTCCTAACTTCCATCAGACCAGAGCTAGAGAAAAACGGAAAGTAAGATGCAGTGTTCTCCCTAAGTAAGCCAGGGAATGAGAACACACTGGTAGCCCTCTTTTGCTCATGCATGTAAGCGCCCTCTTGAAGGGAAGTTTGATGGGGAGTTGACACCTCCATGCACTTTCCTCTGCCTTTAATCATTCCCCAAACTCTCTTTGGAGGCTCAACCATTCTCTTCAGACTTTACTGTGTATGTACCAAGACCACTGTTAATGGCTTACCTGCTATTGTAGGTACTTGCCAAAATTAGTAGTGTTTATTTTAAAATAAGCGATGCAGTGCAGATTTTAGGGCATCAGGAGACCTAGAAACCAGTCAGCAGGTTTTTCAGCTTCTCTTTACTCAACTCCTAAGAATATTACAACACAGTCAGACATTGCAACACTGATTGCACCTGTGCTTGCATGGTTTCAACCCTTTGCTCGTGAGTGAATTTTTTGCCCATATGTCTGGAGCAGATCTGGACCCCTTCCCACCAACCCAGCCTTTTAGGAGGAGGCATACACAGAAACATTTGTTTTCAATTGGGCATCAGCTTTGCCTTTGTTAAAGCTCTTTTAAGACATGTGATTGAAAGGAATAATATCCAGTTAAACAGAGGCAGGTTTAATTGGCAGCAATGTTAAACAGCAAGCTGGCACAATTTGGGGACAGAGATCTTTCATAAGAATTTTGCACATATCACATATCTCATTGTTGGCAAATGTGAAGTTTTATCTTTTTTTTTTTTTTGAGACAAAGTCTCGCTCTGTCACCAGGCTGGAGTGCAGTGCTGCAATCTCAGCGCACTGCAACCTCTGCCTCCCGGGTTCAAGTGAGTCTCCTGCCTCAGCCTCTCAGGTAGCTGGGACTACAGGCGTGTGCCACCACGCCCACCTAATTTTTTTGTATTTTTAGTAGACGGGGTTTCGCCATGTTGTCTAGGATGGTCTCAATCTCTTGACCTTGTGATCTGCCCTCCTCGGCCTCCCAAAGTGCTGGGATTACAGGCGTGAGCCACTGCTCCCAGCCGTGAAGTTTTATCTTTTAAGAAAGAGGCACACAGATTTTTGCTATGATTTCTTGAGAATAGTGGTTAACAGTAAAAAAGGGCATTTCCATTTTTTATTCCCCAAAGAGAGGAAAGAATCATTAAATACATGGAGAGTGTTAAAGTATCCACCTTAGAAAGAGGAATTTTATGAGGGAACATAGCACTATGCTTCATCCTCACAGTACTCCCCTCAAGGTTGTGTATGAGTCAAGACTCAGTTTTTTTGTTTGTTTGTTTTTTTGAGACAGAGTCTCCCTCTGTTGCCCAGGTTGGAGTGCAGTGGTGTGATCTCGGCTCACTGCAACCTCTGCCTCCTGAGTTCAAGTGATTCTCCTGCCTCAGCCTCCCAAGTAGCTGAGACTACAGGCATGCACTGCCATTCCCAGCTAATTTTTGTATTTTCAGTAGAGACAGGGTTTCACCATGTTGACCAGGCTTGGTCTTTAACTCCTGACCTCAAATGATCCACCTGCCTTGGCCTCCCAAAGAGTTGAGATTACAGGCGTGAGCCACTACATCTGGCCAAGACTCAGTCTTTGGGTGGCAAGTAACAGAAAGCCAACTCACGTTGGCTGAAACAAGCAAAAAACACAGTTGCTCAGATCACTGAAGTCCAGGTGAAGCTGGATTCAGGGGCCCAAACTCTGGCACTGGAAAGCTGTCTCCACCGCTGCTGTCCTCAACAGGGTCTTCATTCCCAGGCCAGCTCTTTTGCCTCCTGGAGCCTGTGAATCTCGGACTCACAGCCTCAAAACTGTAAGAGGAAAGAGATCTCTTTCCCAAGGGCCAGGGTCCTAGAATTGAGTCTCCTTGACTCTCCTTGACCTGGCTTGGATCACACACGGTGGCCAAAAGGATGTGCTGTCAGATTGGCCAATCGGTCCCTAGTCACTCACTCCCCTCTGAAGTCAGGAGTCAAGTCAGTTCTATCCAAACTGTATGGCTAGAGTGGGAGGAGGTAATTCCCTAAGGAAAATCAGGTTGGTGCTATGAAGATACGGGGAAATATATGACGGCATAAAGCACAGGTGTCCATGAAGGCAGGTATTATCCCCCTATTCTACTTATGAGGAGATGAGGGCTCAGAGTCAGGTATTAAAGTAACTTGCCCACAGTTACACCGCTAGTAACATTCAGACCCTAAGACGTGTCTGACTTCAGAAAATGAGTCTCACTCTGTCACCAGGCTGGAATACAGTGGCGCAATCTCAGCTCACTGCAGCCTCCACCTCCTGGGTTCAAGTGATTCTCCCGCCTCAGCCTCCAGAGTAGCTGGGACTACAGGTGTGCACTACCACACCTAGCTAATTTTTGTATTTTTAGTAGAGACGGGTTTTACCATGTTGGTCAGGCTGGTCTTGATCTCTTGACCTTGTGAGCTGCCCGCCTCGGCCTTCCAAAGTGCTGGAATTACAGGTGTGACCCACTGCGCCTGGCCCAGAATGCATGCTTTTTACTTCAGAGAGAATACTTTTTACTTCAGAGAGCTTCCTTTTTTTTTTGAGCCAGGGTCTCGCCCTGTAACCCAAACTGGAGTACAGTGGCATGATCATGGTCACTGCAGCCTCAACCTCCTGAGCTCATGTGATGCTCCCACCTCAGCCTCCCAAGTAGTGAGACTACAGGCACACCCTACCACACCTGGCTAACATTTGTATATTTTGTAGAGATGGGGTTTTGCCATGTTGCCTGGGCTGGTCTTGAATTCCTGGGCTTAAGCGATCCTCCCACCTTGGCCTTCCAAAGTACTGGGATTACAGGCATGAGCCACTGCGCCCAGCCAGAGCTCATGCTTTTAACCTCAACACTCCGTTGTATTTGCATTGCAAAATGTGCTGCTGTTTGGAGTTAAGAAACCAGCTGCTGCTTATTGTTCCATTTGCTAACCTAAATAGACACACAGCTACTAGAACATCTCTTTTTTCCATTTTGAAATAACAGTGTTAGAAAGGAGATAAATCTTTGTCTGATCATTTATTTATATTAATTTCTGTAACATACTGTCAATCTCTTATGACCTTAGACAGATGGATACCAAGCAACTATCCAATTACCGAAAACATCCGAGCCATATACTTGACCTTAGAAAAACTCATTCAGTCGGAAGAAACCCAGGTGAATGGAATTGTGATTCTTGCAGACTACAAAGGAGTGAGTTTATCAAAAGCATCTCACTTTGGCCCTTTTATAGCCAAAAAGGTGATTGGCATCCTCCAGGTAAGACCCCTATCTGTCCTGCCTGTTTCATGGTGGCTTTGGCTTTCCCCAGGGCCTGTCCCTTTACTGTGGGTCTCACATGATACACAAACAGCACATCTCCCACACCTGCAATCTGAAAAACACAAAAGCATTGTGGGAAGAAATTTAAAAGTCCTGTTTACCACTTGTTCTTATCAGTCTCTCAAGTACCCTCTGGAGTAGGTACTTCATTGTTAAGGCAAGAGTCCAAAAAACTAGGGAACTGCTTTTTGCCTTGTTTTGGTTTGGAAGGCAGAGAAAAAATTCTCCTAACAAACAAAACTGGCTGGGTGTGGTGCCTCACGCCTATAATCCCAACACTTTGGGAGGCCAAGGTGGGTGGATCACTTGAGGTCAGGAGTTCGAGACCAGCCTGGCCAACATGGTAACCCCGTCTCTACCAAAAATACAAAAATTAGCTGGGCCTTGTGGTAGGTGCCTGGAATCCCAGCTACTTGGGAGTGTGAGGCAGGAGAATCACTTGAACCCAGGAGGCAGAGGTTGCAATGAGCTGAGATCACACCATTGCATTCCAGCCTGGGTGAGAACAACAAAACTCTGCCTAAAAAAAAAAAAAAAAAAAAAAAAAACCCTAAGAAATGATGCTTCTGCCCAAGGTGCTGGAGCCCCTCCTGCCCCTCTGTGGACCTGGAGGATGTGGTGCTCTGTTGGGCTGTATTTTGGTCACATGCTTCATACCTCATGTTCTGTGTTTCAGAACATGAGTCACTGGGTCTGTGGGTTCCCTACATATCTGCACCACGTTTAACGGCTTGCACAGGGCCCATTCAGTCCTTCAGCAAATCGTCTGAGATAGGCAAGGCAAGAACTATTTTTCCTTTTTGATAGATGGGGAAACTGAGACCTAGAGAAAATACAGCCTGTCACAGCTGTGACGGGTTTTGATTACTTGTTCATTCTGACCCGCCATGTGGAGTGTTGTCTTTTGTGAACTATGGGGCACCAATGATATAGTAGGTCTTCTCGCTGGATTCCACAATTGTTTCAGTACCTGTGGTGCACCAGGTTTATTATTTAAAGAAATCAGTGCATATGGCCAGGCGCGGTGGCTTGTGCTTCTAATCCCAGCACTTTGAGAGGCTGAGGCGGGCGGATCATGGGGTTAGGAGTTCGAGACCAGGCTGGCCAACACTGTGAAACCCCATCTCTACTAAAAATACAAAAATTAGCTGGTCATGGTGGCGGGTGCCTGTAATCCCAGCTACTTGAGAGGCTGAGGCAGGAGAATTGCTTGAACCTGGGAGGTGAAGGTTGCAGTGAGTCTAGATCACGCCACTGCATTCCAGCCTGGGTGACAGAGCCAGACTCCGTCTCAAAAAGAAATCAGTGCACATTTGGACATTATCATAAATTTGAATTCTGACTTTGAGCCGACCCTGGCTTTCCTTCACTGGCACTCCTTTTGATGCTTCCTGCTGAATACCATGTAGTTTCAGGTGTCAGGATTAAGAGGGTGGATGAGTGTCCATCATCTAGTGAGGGGGAAAAAATTAAATAAGTTTGGGAAATATGGTTTAGCATGTCCCTTTCTTGTAAATTTCACTGTAAGAATTTACATGTTAAAGGTTCTGAACAGGACTACAGTTAAGGAAGCCCACTTGGTTGTGCTTAGTGGACTGTGTTTCTCAAACTCATTTGCCTGCTGTGGAGCTCTGTTTTGTATAACCTCTAATATCCTGAGAAATATACTTTGGCAACACAGATCTAGAAGGTCTGATATCTGCCAGATCTGTGCCTATAGATTCAGACTGTTTCCTGCTATAGAGCAACAGGTCTTCATATGTTTGCCTCTCTTTTTTTTTTTTTTTTTTTTTTGAGACAGAGTCTCACTCTTGTCACCCAGGCTGGAGTGCAGTGGCATGATCTTGGCTCACTGCAACCTCCACCTCTTGGGTTCAAGCAATTTTCCAGCCTCAGCCTCCCAAGTAGCTGGGATTACAGGTGTGTGCCACCATGCCCAGCTAATTTTTGTATTTTTAGTAGAGACGGGGTTTCACCATGTTGGCCAGCCTGGTCTCAAACGCCTGCCTCTGCCTCCCAAAGTGCTGGGATTATAGGCATGAGCCACTGCACCCAGCCTCTGTTTGCCTCTCTTCTTACCTAGTTTTGGGTCCCAGGGAAGACTTTCCCTAAGGTCTGTCTTCCTATTTAGGCCCCACATGGACTGTCGTTGAGGAGGCCATGAGGATCAGATTAGACTTATGTATTGGAGCTGAAAATGAAGATTTAACGGGGGGAGGAAGGTGTGGAAAGACTCTGCAGATGTTCTAAACCCCTTTGCCTTTCCCACACAGGATGGTTTCCCCATTTGGATAAAAGCAGTCCATGTTGTGAATGAACCTCGAATATTTAAAGGCATTTTTGCCATCATAAAACCATTTCTGAAGGAGAAAATAGCAAACAGAGTAAGTGGAGATCCTATTGACTTCAGATTTTTCTTTCCTCCCGCCATTGATTTATTTGTGACATCTGGTACTTGTTTATTTTTGCCCTGGGACTACTAATTTGGAAAGTAGTTACAGATAAAATAAATGAACAGTCCCTTTTTGTGAGGGGAAGATGGAAGATGAAATTAGTAAGAATGTAATATTTGCCAGTAGAGTGAGCACAGCCAGGATTTTTATCATGAGATCCTCCCGACCTTGGCAGTGTAGCAAGGCACCAGCTCTAAAAAAAATTTTTTAATTAAGCGGGTGTGCCTGGGCACGGTGGCTCACGCCTGTAATCCCAGCACTTAAGGAGGCCGAGGCGGGTGGATCACTTGAGGTCAGGAGTTTGAAACCAGTCTGGCCAACATGGTGAAACCCTGTCTCTACTAAAAATACAAAAAATAGCCAGGTGTGGTAGCACATGCCTGTAATTGCAGCTACTTGGGAGGCCGAGGCACGAGAGCACTTGAATCTGGGAGGCAGGGACTGCAGTGTGCCAAGATCATGCCACTGTACTCCAGCCTGGGCAACAGTGAGACTCTGTCTCAACTAAAAAAAAAAAATTAGGTGGGTGTGGTGGCACGTGTGTAGTCTGCACTACTCAGAAGGCTCAGGTGGGAGGATTGCTCAAGCTCAGGAGTTCAAGGCTGCAGCGGGCTATGGTCTTGCCACTGTGTTCCAGCTTGGGTAACAGCAGAACACTGTCTCTAAAATAATTTTTTTTAAAGTGATGGTCATTAGTACTGTGGGGCTTAAAAAATGCTACTTAAGCCTTTCCATTTGCCTAACATGTTGTCCCACTGTGTAGTTTGTGGAGCAATTCAAGGTTTAAGAGCTAGGTGAATTTTAGCTTACCTCTTTTAAGGAGGGGATGAATGGCACTTTGAGTCTTCCTTTCTGACCCAGAAGAGCCACTTCTCTCTTCCCTTTCCCAGTACCACTGATTGAAATGGGATGGGTGGTATTTTTCTCCTTCCCGAGGCCTAGGACGATCATTCCAAAGACTGGGCCCTGAATTTTACTTGCTTTTTCTTCTTTTTTCTTTTTTGAAAGAGTCTTGCTCTGTCGCCCAGGCTGGAGTACAGTAGTATAATCTCAGCTCACTGCAACCTCTGCCCTACAGTTCAAGTGATTCTCCTGCCTCAGCCTCCCAAGTAGATGGGATTATAGGTGCCCACCACCACACCTGGCTAATTTTTATTTTTAGTAGAGAGGGTTTCACCATGTTGGCCAGGTTGGTCTCAAACTCCTGACCTCAGGTGATCCACCCACCTTGGCCTTGCAAAGTGCTGGGATTACAGGCATGAGCCACCACACTGGACCCTTGCTTTTTAAAAGAAGTAACATATATAGATAGAAAATCTCAAAGTTGTAAGGAAGGGAACTTGAAATCCAGTTCCAGATTCCTAGGCTCTTTCCCTGAAGATTTGATTCATCAGCTCAGGGATCTGTGCTTTAAAATCCCCTGAGGAGATTCTGATGCACAGCTAGATGTGCAAACCACTAAGTCAGTGGCTTCCCTGCCTGTGTGTGAACCCACGTGGGTCCCTAAAGGTTCTGTTTGGAACTTTTACCAAAGCAGCCTTTGGACAAGTCTTTGACATCCGTGAAATGCCCCTGTTTGGGGCCCACGATGTTCTTCGTTTGTTCCTTCATAGGTTCATTCATTCAGAAATATCTGTTGATCAACTCTATGCGCAAGCATGTTCTAGATGAACAAAACAGACCAAAATCCCTGCCCCCAGGAAGCTTACATTCTAAAGAGAGCCACAGTGAAGTATGTTATCTAGTATTAGAATGTGGTAAGTGCTACAGAGAAAAATAAAGCAGAGAAAAGGATAGCATGTGTGAGGTGGGAAAGGTTGCAGTATTCAACTGAATAGTTAGAGGTGGCGGCCTTGAGAGGCAGACATTTGAGCAAAGACTTGAGAGGTGAGGGAGTGAGCCACCTAGGTATGTGGGAGGCCTGCAAGGGCACGACCCTGATGTGGGGAGCCTGCCTGGCATGCTGGGAGAGCAGCTAGGCTGGCGCAGCTGGGTCAAAACTGGGAGGGGCAAGTGGTCAGAGGAGGACTCAGAGAAGTAACAAGGCAAGACTGTGAGGGGCCCCTGAGTCTGTGAGGTGGGAGTGCTGGAAGGCTGTACATAGAGGAACAACTGTGAACTGACTTTCATTGAAAAGAACTTAGATTGCAGAGACAAGAGTGGGAGCAGGGAGACCAGGTAGGCGGCCACTGTAGGAATCCAGGGAAGAAGCGATGCGACATGCTGCCATTAGTGTGGTGGTGAGGTGGCTGGATCCTGGATACATTCTGAAGGTCCAGCCAACAGGGCGTATGGCGTAAGGAGAAGAGAATTAAGGATACTTCAGGCTTTCTGGGCTGAAAAAGGAAGGGCAGGGTTGCCATTAACCTTTCCTTCTTCATTCAACAGACATTTATTTGGACACCTGCTATGAAGGAGATTTCTGCATTCCTGATTAACCTAAAAACGTGTGTTTTCATTTCATTCCTCTTTAGTTCTTCCTCCATGGGTCTGACTTGAACTCTCTCCACACAAGCCTTCCAAGAAGCATTCTCCCCAGGGAGTACGGGGGCACGGCTGGGGAGCTGGACACTGCCACCTGGAATGCAGTGCTGCTGGCTTCAGAAGACGACTTTGTGAAAGAGTTCTGCCAACCTGTCCCTGCCTGTGACAGCATCCTGGGCCAGGCGCTGCTGCCTGAGGGCCTGACCTCAGATGCACAGTGTGATGACTCCCTGCGAGCTGTGAAGTCACAGCTATACTCCTGCTACTAGCCTGTCTCCCAGGGTCACCATCCTTCATTCTTTTCCTTCTTTTCTTTGGAGAGGCACAAAGGGAATTTAAGGTGCCAAGGATTCAGCCTTGCTCCTTGTAATTAAACTACAAGATGGAGGAACAGCCTGTGAGGATGTAGGGGGAGCCCATTTTGGGGTAAGCCTTTGGTTACTTGAATTACTCCATGGAAGACATGGAAAATGTCCCCCACTGATTCTTAAACATTTGGGATCCCAGTCTGCAACTATTAATCTGGAGGCTATATCTGTTTTGTTTTGTTTTGTTTTGGTTGGGAGGTGGTGATCTGGTTCTTACACATCTTGGAAGCAAGAACATCAGGACCAGAGTCTCTTCGATCCCATTTTCCAGGAGCAAAACCTTTTTGGCCAGTCAGAACTACATCTATGAAATAATTTGGCCAAACCTGCAGTGTGACCAAATGTGACACTGGGAGTTTGTGTCTTTCACGGAAACCCTAAGTACAGACCTCTGCTGCTCATTGGGGGAAACTTAACTAGAGATGCGGGCCCCAGCTGCTGTCGCTGGGTTTGGAAAGCATCTTAACTGAATCATGCAAGCATCAGAACATAAGCAGCACTTTGTGGTGAAATGTGGAAGACAGAAAACTTCAAAGCACCTCTGGGACTCATTGGTTGAAGCTTGCAATGGAAACTTAAGTTTTCCCAAATCCACAAAGCCTTAGGCCTGGTTCTCAATAGAATCATACAGGGACCTGGCAGGAAGTGATTTTACTCAACCAAAAATACTGGATTCCAGGCCCATGTAGCTACAAGAATTCTGATCTAGGAATCAGAGACCTGGATCCCACCCAAGTGTGCAACTATGGACAAGACATAGGCCTCTGTGGGCCTCAACCTTCTCTGCAGAATGAGGCTGGATGAAGTGTCGGCTAGGGCCCTTTTGGCTCCTGAGCCTCTGGGATTTGATTTAGTTACTGAATGTTAATTTTCTGCCTAGAAAGGTAACTATCTAGATACACGTGATTGGATCTTGTGGTTTTGTTTTGTTTTTTGTGGTACACGTGTCTTTCCAAGAGAGATGTGTCACCAATTAGCCCTGCCTTTAAAGAAACTATTATGTGTATTCCTGGGACTCAGTGACACCAATTTCCTTTTTATAGTGACGGTTAAATTTTGAAAGGATGGCTTTTGTGAGGCCAGGTGAAGCGATCAGGATCTTGTATGAAGAATTCCTTCTATCCCTAAGACTCTGGTACTATATTGTAAACCTGGCTATAGTAGTTAATTACTTGAGATTCTTAAATTTTGGTCTCTGGAAATGAACATAGGGGCAGGTTATTGCTGGGTCACTTCTGGGCCCCCTGCCCTCCCAGCCCCACTTGAGTTTCTCTCTCTGGTCTGGGTGAACCAGCCAGCCTGAATGTTCTGCATTTCAGCACTTTAGAACTTCCCTGTCAAGATTTTAGCCTTAGCCCAAGCACCAAATTAGGTGGTTCACATGATAGCTTTCTACCTATTTCCTTTCAGATGTATTCCATGTGATCATGGTGTTAAACAGTGACTAGTATTATGTGTTGTGCGTGCACCTTCTCCGTGCATTTATTAGACTCACCAGTCAAGGGTAGCTCAGTTGAGGAGAGAACAATACTCTGAAATTTGAAGGCCAGTCTGTTGTTACTAAGTTGTTCATCTCTATTGCTTTTTTAAATGTCTGGAGAAGTTGTTGGTGGAAATCAATTTACTTTACCTCATTAATACAATTCTAGAGTTCTTTCACCATGGATACTAACCCTGGATCCTCTAGGGTCCTGGCTGAGCCAGAAATGCCAAAAAGTACTCCTGGCTGCTTCTAGTACCATCTGATGATGATGTGACCAGCACTGCTGAAAAGGCCCAAGCAGGGCAAGTGGGATGGCTAAAGGAGGGGGGTTCAGAACCCAGTGGCCTGGATGGGAGAATTGGGTGGAGGCTTTCTTAGGTCCCAAAAGGGAAGACAGATCAACAAAACAAAAAACTAGGTAAAGAGGAACGAATCACTCAGCCCTGGGGTTTTCCTAGAGAATCATCTCAAAGACTAGAAGATACTATCTCGATGACCAGACTTGGAGAGGCTTGTTTCTTAGGTTTTTCCAGCTGGACAAGGAAGGAGTGGTTTCACTCAGCTTCTGGAAGAAGTCGGAGCCTAAGTCATCTGCCTCCAGGAGCTGCTTGCTTTGTTTTGGCTCCAAAGAGATATCAGATAGTTTTGACACCTCAGGAAGCTTGAACCAAGCTGTGAAACCAAGACCTCCCTGGGTGAAAATCAAGGTGGTCTCCTTGTAGCTTCACCTGGGTGTTTGTGTCACGTTGCCTCAGCGGGGTGGGGAATGACCAACGAGGGGAGCACCGTGAGCATTTCCCAGTAGAGGGGGAGCACCCTGGTGGGACAAACACATGAACCTCAAGAACTGGGAGTATTTTCCTTCAGGGAGACGTTCTGGCCCAATGCACAAACACTTGGAAATTAACTTTGTAAATTCAAGGTAGTGTGGTGTCAGGAAATGGGACAGTACATCAGGAGACCCGGGCTCCACCTTTACCTCACTATGTGGCCTTGGATGAGCTGTTTAACATCCCTGAGTGATTCTTTGAGAAGGAGATGTAGACTCCAAACTTTATTTCTGGTTATCTAGTTGACTTTACTGCCACAGAGACACTGTACTCTTTTTAGAAGCTTTTTCATTTTTTTCCCCCTCTACTGGCTTGTTATTTAGGAAATTTAGGTCTCAATGAATTGGTACCTAAAAGCTTCCAAATCAATCTGTAAGTTGCAGAATATGGGAATTTCTTCCTCTTCTTCCCCACATCCCAACATGGAATTCTGGAAAGTTGTGCCTCTTCCTAGAATCCTATTCTGCCTTCATGGGGGAGAGACTGTGCGACCTGGCTTCATGTCTTGATTTTCTAACTTGCTCTTGGCAAAGCTTGCTTTATTTTTTTAATTTTTTTCTTGCTTCTTTTTTATCCTATTGTGCTGCACGTATCAACGCAAAAGTACCTTTAGAGCTTTCGTATTTCATCCTGGTTTCACAAGGAGTCACTTACCTGAGGAAGTTTGTAAGTCAGGTTAGAAGACCGGGCACAGTGGCTCATGCCTGTAATCCCAGCACTTTGCAGGGCCGAGGTGGGTGGATCACCTGAAGTCAGGAGTTCAAGACCAGCCTGGCCAACATGGTGAAACCCCGTCTCTACTAAAAATACAAAAATTAGCCGGGCGTGGTGGTGAGCGCCTGTAATCCCAGCTACTCAGGAGGCTGCGGCAGGAGAATCACTTGAACCCAGGGGGCAGAGGTTGCAATGAGCCAAGGTCGCACCACTGCACTCCAGCCTGGGCAACAAGAGTGAAACTCCATCTCAAAAATAAATAGAAATAAAAAATAAATCAGCTTAACAAAACACGATTTTTCCAGAAATGTGACAATAAGAGTCATTTCTCTGAATTCCTTTATATTGAGCCTTTCTGAATTCTCCCTGGGTGGGCAATTTCTTTAAATACTATTTGACTCTCAGCTCAATTGTGGGTTTTTTTTTTTTCATTTGGGTAGCAAAAGCTAGAGTACGGCCGTGGCGATTATATACCTTTTAAAAGTTTACCATTTTAAAGTTGGTAGCATCTAAGGTTTTCCTTTAAAGCCTCCTTTCATTTAGGGAGTAAAATGTTAGCTAAACCAATTATATTCATGTGGCTGTCTTGTGGCCATGAGAGGTGTGGAGATACCGAACAGCAACATGTGTACTGTTAGGAAAGATGTCAGTTCTGGTAATGACTCTCCAAGTTGGGATCTGTTAATAGTGTAAATCTAAATTCTTCTGCTCTCAGCCAGGTGCGGTGGCTCATGCCTATAATCCCAGAACTTTGGAAGACCAAGGGAGGGGCAGATCATTTGAGGTCAGGAGTTTGAGAACAGGCTAGCCATCATGCCGAAACCCCACCTCTACTAAAAAATACAAAAATTAGCTGGGTATGGTGGTGTGCACCTGTAATCCCAGCTGCTTGGTAGGCTGAGGCAGGAGAATCACTTGAACTGGGGAGGCAGAGGTTGCTGTAAGCCGAGATCGTGCCACTGCACTCCAGCCTGGGCAACAAAGCAAAACTTCATCTCAAATACATACGTACATACATAAATTATTCTGCTGCCCTGAAATAAATTCATTCATTCTTCTGCTCTCCTGACTTGGAGAAATGGTTTGCTTGAAATGCTAGTAACAAGCATCAGTAGAGTCTATAGGAACTTGCTTCTTGGGAAGGATCGATGTGATTTGTGAACGGAGATGATGGTGATGACATTCCTATTTTTTGTTGGCTGGGTGCAGTGGCGCACACCTGTAATCCTAGCACTTTGGGAGGCCGAGGTGGGTGGATCACCTGAGGTCAGGAGTTCAAGACCAGCCTGGCCATCATGGTAAAACCCCATCTTATTAAAAAAAAAAAAAAAAAAGAAAGAAATTCCTATTTTTCACTGGGCTGTTTTTCTTTTCATCTCATTGGGCAACAGGTTTAGTGAGGCAGTGAGATGCTGCCGCTGTGGATTCTTGTGGCTGTGCCTCGGCTTCTTGGCATATTAGGTAGGAACCTGTTAAAAGTGAAATACTTGAAACCTCTCTGACCAAGAGCCTCTGATGGAGTGGGAGGTGAGCTAATTTTCTGACCAGCTTGGGCCATCATTTCAGCCACTGGTCACAGTCTTTGCTTCAAACTGAAATTCAGTTTGGCTTTGAGTATAGGGACACATGGTGGATTCATGTACTTCAGTGTTTGTTTTGACCAAAAGTTTATTTTTCTAGTGCATTTTCTAAGTCAAAGTGGTGAAAATATGTAATTTTAGTATGCATGACTGGGTCTGAAACAATAAAAATCCCTGAAAAGTTAAATGTGTGTGGGAGTCTTTTGTGATGATGATGGTTTGGCTAAAGGTTCCAAGGTTCATTATTCACAGCTGGGGGAGACAGAGGCTCCCCTGCAGGTGAGGGAGGGAGGGGCACTGTGATAGGACAGTGCATTCTGCAGATGCGCCGGCTGCCTCTGAGGATCATGCGCATTTAGACTGCTGCACTATGAAAGAGGAGAATGCAGCTAGTTATACAGAGTGGTAGAGGTGATACGCAAATTTTGACATTCTTGAGGCCCAGCTATACTTCTTGGACTGGCCTTGAATCTTTCTAATGAGAGCCAGCCATTTCCGGAATGTGCACGTGGGCTGTGCACACGTGTGTTAAGGACGCTGGTAATCTCATTTAACCTTCAGCTACCCTTAATGCAGTCATGTTACTGTCCCTGTGGGGGAAACTGAGGTACAGAAAAGTAGCTTCCCCCAATGACACACAACTAGCCAAATACTAAGGATGGGATTCAACCCCAGGAAGTGTGACAAGCCCACTATTTTCTCTGATGGTTGGAGACAAATAACCAGTCCCCAGATGAGAAAAGAGAGAGAAGGTAGGACTCTCTCAGGGAGTAAGAAAGTACAAGAAATTGACTTTTTTCCTGGCTTCTTGAAAACACAAGCAGTGGTTATTAACCTCTGAAACCCAAATTGTAACTGAACATTTTATTCCGGAAGTAAGCCCAGACTCTTGGGTAACTGGAGCATGGCTCGACCAACTCTGGTCCCATGCTTGCTAAGCTGTTTCTGTGTCCTCTGTTTTTATAGAGAAGCAGGCACTCTGTGCCCCAGAGGGAGACAAAAACTAGGTCCCCTGGTAGCTCTGGTGAGTTGATGAGTCAGTTGAGAAACACTCTAACATAGGATGTACACTTTTGGTGATGCAACAGGTTAAGTGCTTAACATTGCAGCATAACCAGCCCTTTAGGTCAGCCTTCCCCGAGGAAGTTGTGGAACTTCAGTTCAGTCTGCTTCTCACGTATGGAAAAATGAAGCTAACTTCCAATCCTTTTCTCTCACAGCAGTCTCATGAGGCCCTTGCTATGAGTCAGTATTTTCTTGATGTCCCTGCCCCTCCTTACACAGTACTGGTTTGGCACCCTTACACTCAGTGGCAGCAAAGTTTCACATTATTGCCTTTAAAGCTGGTGAGTAATAAGACCCTTTAGCGTACCACTCTTCTGAGGAAAATGTTTTTAACCAAATACTCATGCTCTTTCCCGAGTAGGGGCCAGCCACTAGGAATATGCTGACCTAGTAAAAGACGAGTCACTGCCTTCAGTTGACTAACTTTATTTTGTTAGTTAGGGTAAAGGAGCAAGCACTCTGGGCCCCAGAGTAGACAAAAACTAGGTGCCCATGGTAGATCTGGTGAGTTGGTGATGAGTCATTAGTGGGCCAGATGACCCCTACATGTCTCTAATACATCTTGTCTCTCATATCCTTATGGGCCAAGAGACAATGAGGTCTAATTGAAAAAAGAACTCTTAAGCCAAGCCCTGGGATTCTGTTTCGCCTCTTACTGAGTAACCACAGGGAAGACATTATCTTCTCTAAGCCTCAAACTGACATATAAAAGGAAGGAGGGAGGGAAATAATCACCACCTTAGAGGCATGTGAATACTGTCTATTTAATGCTTGGTACACGTACCTATCTGTGTGGTTTCTATTATTATTCTTCACCTGAGGACATAGGCATGGTGTAGCCTGAGTCATCCACCAGGAATATGGACATCACTGAGTTGGGTGCCTAGGTAACAGCATGGATAGACCAACACAAAAGGGGTAGAGATTAGAGATGAATAGCAGCTTGCACTAATAAGCATAAGCCTATCTGTTATCAATCTGCACAGATCAAATGCATGACTCATTATGTGAATATTTGCTTTGGCCTGAATGTGTAAAAAGAAAACAGCCGGGTGCAGTGGTTCACACCTATAATCCCAGCACTTTGGGAGGCCGAGGTGGGTGGATCACCTGAGACCAGGAGTGTGAGACCAGCCTGGCCAACATGGCGAAATCCCACTTCTACTAAAAATACAAAAATAAGGTGGGCATGGTGGTGTGCGCTTGTAGTCCCAGCTACCTGGGAAGCTGAGGCAGGAGAACTGTTTGAACCTGGGAGGTTGCAGTGAGCCAAGATGGTGCCACTGCACTCCAGCCTGGGTGACAAGAGCAAAACTCTTGTCTTGGGGGAAAAAAAAAAAGAACCAGTTACAGATTTCTTTGTTCCTTCTCCATCCCTCACTTGACTAGCCAAAAGAAAAAAACCAAACCTCTACACTGAGAACCAGCTCCACGGCTACTCTTTGGCAGTCTGTCTCTCTGATTGTCAAGACAAACTTTTACTTCCCAACCAGATACCTTGCAAGACCAACCTAGAAAGTAAAGGAGTCCAGCATGGACCTAGAAGCTTTCTCCCAGCTGTAACTAGGTAAAAGCAGCAGCTACTGCTGCCGCCTTTGATGAGTTCCTACAGCATGTCCCTGACCTGAAAGTCAGAGTCCTAACCTGCATTCCCCAAGGCTAGAGAAGCCTTTTCATAGTGATGAAACACCAAGGTACTCATCTGGAATGAGATGCCACCCTGAGATCTGATGACTCAAAATACTCCCCTGCTTTAAATGATGATCCTGACCTTACTCAAAATGCTGGCTTACTTATGCTTGTGTATAATTCAGCACTCATGTGTATAATTCACTTGAGTTTTCATTAAACTACTGGGTTTCCTACTAACAAGCAGACTTCACTAATTCTTAGGGTAGGACCAAGCAAAGCAGGGACACTGCCTCCCAACTTTTAAAGTGTTTGTTACTTCAAATTAATATCAAAGTTATCATCACGAGAAAAAAATAACTTTATTGGACTTTGTTACATTTATTTTACATTTAGTATTGTTTGTATTTTGAATTATATTAAGGCGGAGGATGGGCACTGTAATGTTTTTGAAGTTTAGGACCTTTAAAGCTCTTAAGCTGACTCCCCTACTGTAAAGAAAAGCGGGGTATCTGCTTTACACTGGCAAAATAAGGGGCTACATTTCCCCATCTGTCCCTCAAATCCCTTGCAATGCTATGCCCTGACATAAACCACTGGTTTAAAAGACAATGATTCCAATAATTGATATCAAGTCCTGCTTCCCTACCCTCTACCTCCACCCTAACTGAGCCTGTCCCCTCTGTGTTCTTGTGTTTAATTCTGTAACATCTGAAATCCAGCCTCCATCAGATTCTGGCTAAACAACTCTGACCTTCGAATATTGTTTTATTTTAGCCCATAATGAGACTGGCAGCTACTGCCAGTGCTAAAAATGGGTTACACTTTGCAAAATAACTTCATTCTTTGAACAGTCTTACATACTAGGCACCAACACTGAGGCTCAGCTGCCCAAGATCATAAAGCATAGCATGTACTCAACAAATATTAGCTGACCAGTTTCACAGTTAGAAAATGGCAAAGCTGGGATGCAAACCTAAGCAGTCTGACTCCCAAGCCTCTTAACCATTCTTAAGAGACCACCTACATCTGCCACCTGAATAAATGGAACCATATCCACCCAGATGGTGAAACCAGAATCACTCAAAAATCTACCTGTCCCTCATATTATCCATAACTGCCAGTGTTAAAATTCTAATTGCTAAGAGCCCTCACCTGTCAATTTCTCCCCATCCCTACAATTCCACTTCTCTATTTCACATCTCATATGGACTGCTCCTGGTCTCATCTCTCAAAATCCATTTTCTATATATCAGCCCAAGTAACTGAAGATAAAATTTGTTCATGACACTATGAATGTTTTCAGCTGCCCTCAACATAAGGTCCAAACTCTCCCAAGGTTTATAAAGCCCTTTATAACTCAGTCCCTGTCTACATTTCCCCATTCCAGCTTTACTGAACTTTTTTCCCCCATCTCCCTGCCTTTACCATGCAGTTTTATCTCCTCCGCAATGTCGTCTCACCTTCCCATTTCTCTCTTAGCTAACTTCTAAGAGTTCTTGGCTTAAACATCACTTTCTCCAGAAAGCCTACCATGACACCAAATACCTCTCCTCTGAGTTCACTCTAATTCCTAAATCACAGCACAAATTCACCATATTACAACAATCTGTCAGCTCATTTGCACTCTTCTCTAAACTATTCAAGTCCAAGATGGCAGGGCCTCTATCACGTTTAATGTTGTACCCCAAAGCCTACAGGGCCTGACACAGAACAGAAAGGAAATCTTTGTTGAAAGAACTCTTTTATTCTACCTTTTTGCACATCACCTCTCATGAAAATATTTCTTGACAACGCCTTCCCTGTCTCTCATTTACCAAATATGTTACCTAGAGAAGATATTTAGGACAACTTTTTAATAAATTCAAGACTTTGCTCACACGCCAGACCGTAATTTTAGAAGGAACAGGAGCATCCTGACTAGAAGCTGATAAAACCTGACTATCCGGAAAATAAGGAATGGCTGCTAACTCATAAAAGCTGTTGGAAGAAAGGGCCTTAAAATCTTAAAAGTCTTTCTCTTTTAATCAAATACCTTTATAGTGCAAATATAATAAATTCACATGCATTTTACTCTTACATACTCATAACAAGATAATTACAGATTAAAGTTGCAGTGTTTTCCCACGTGAATCTTCATTTTAACCAAACTCACGAAGCATTTATTGAAATGAACACATCTGGCAAAGCGCCAGACCGGAATCAAGCAGCATCAATGCTACAGTGTAAAAAAGTAAATTAAAAAACTCAAGATGTAGAAGCAGTAGCCACATCAGCAACCATTCTTCTAGGGAAGGGACCCATATATACAATCCTTCCCCAAGAACTTTGATGCTACCCCTCCGAAGAATTTAAGCACAAAACAGAGTGCTTGTATCATATAAGTAAGAACTTTCACAGAGGAAAACTGTCATATAAATGCATTTTTTTTTTTTTTTGCTTTTAAAGGATACTGCTATAGAAATATATTAAGCAAGCCTCAAATATCCAACATTTTCCTATCTTACACTTTCAACCAAAATTGTAAGAACCTACAGTCTTTATAAAGAACTCTCTTCACAGCACAGCTGTAGTTCACTTTAAACAAAAAAGTTTCCTTTGTGCTATATCCTTAGAAGTAAACATAATGTACAGATAAACGAGAAGTATAGATTCTGCATCAAGCATTTTTCAATCTTGCCTTCTAACATAAACCTGGATACAGTCAAATTTGCAAAGCGTTCACTTAATATTTTAGTTGAAGCAAACTTAAAAGGTATATGAGTTTTCAGTGAAGGAGACCTTTGTGAGTTGCAGTGGTGTACTTGGCACTCAGAGGTTCGTTCAGCTGAAGTCCCGATTGGTGAGGACAAGTGGAGCCACAAGGGTCCAGACGTAAAGCAGGAGGCAGACCCAGCTGGTGCTGATCTTGACCCATACTGCCGGCCACTTGCTGGTCATGCTCTGAAACTTTGCATCAGGGCTAAGAAATAAGAGAGAGTCAGGTAGAAAAGCTTGGTCTGCCTGATTTCTATCAGACTCCTGCAGCGCCCCTAGCCAAGGCCAAGAAATTCTCCAGTGAAACTTGGCTGGTACTACCCCCCCAGTAGGTTTGTAGAGGGGGACTGGAGGAAGCTGCTATTTTCAGTGTTTATGACCAAGAACTAAAGAACTCATCGAGTCTGCCTCTCAAATGACTTTTCTTCTTGCCAGCATGAAAGACCCCGACTATCAGGGGAAAGTTCTTTAGATGTTCCTAGTTATTGGCAAAAGTCTAGATTGAAACAGCCTCCCTGAAACTTTCCTGCCTTAGTACATTATTACTTGAACCAGAATGGTCTGACATGGCCATCTTTATACACAGAAAATTAGAGAACAAAGATGGGTCAGATTGCTTTATGTCATGATTTTCTCTCTCGATTAACTCAGCTCTGTAAGAGCTCCTAGTGATTTGCACTGCAAAGAATTCCAATGGGTTTTAAATGCTAGAGGAGATAAAGTCAAGAATATTTAACCCAAGATAATTCATTATATGGGTAAGAGCAAGGGTTCTGAGGTCAGCACAATGGATGAGATTTTATAGGCCAAGGGTTTTAGTGCTCTTCAGTCAGTTTTGTCTGTGCCTCCTACCTGTACCAGCCAGTCAGGGTCATCATGATGTACAAGGAAGCCAAGCACAGCATGAAGTGGAAGAAGAAGTAGCTATACTGCACTCCCTCCTTCTCATTGTCCACAACCCGCCGAGGCTGTCCATATTCTTCATCATTGGCACCACTGGCAGTTGTATCACCAAGGATCACGCTGTCACTCCCTGACAGGGTCAGCTTGTCTACTTGGCTATTACTGGAAGTGCGGATGCTAGAAAATGATTGCAAGGGAAGACAAATGAGAAAGAGGCCATGAAGAAGAACTGCTGCCACTGGGATATATAAGACACTTATTGCTGAGCTGCTCCTACTTTGGAGACTGAAAGCTTTCTGAAGATCCTGCTTAAAGTTCTGAACTGTTGTCTATCATCATAAGACTGATGGCACTGTCATCAGTTACTACTTGATGTGGTGGCTTAATTGCTTAGGAATTTCACAAAACACACCATGTTCTCAGTATCTGTTTCCGTGATTTCACAAGTGCCGCTTCTATGATTGGAATGTACCACGCGCCAACCTCCTTCCAGCTAACTTACTCATCCTTCACTTCTCTGACTTGCTGTCACGTCCTCTGGAAGGCCTTCCCTGACATCACCCCTCACTAGGCTAGGTTACAAGACACTCCTCCGACTTCCCACAGCCTCTTGGCTTCCTTCTGCCACTGCACTTATCACTCCTGTGTTCCCTGCTATTCAAAGAATACCTTAACAATGATCTTAGTCTATGTATATCTAGCACTACAGAAACTCACTAAAAGTTAAATGACTGAATAAAAACGTAAATACAAATAAAGAAGAAAAATTACATGATTGTTTCAGTAGACACAGAAAAAACATCTGACAAAATCCAATACCTTTCCATGATTAAAAAAAACAGTCAAAGCAGAACTTCCTCAGGCTGACAAAATAAATAAATGAAAAACCCAGAGCTTACATCATACTTAACAGTGAAAGACTAAAAACCTTTCCCCTGAGATCAGAACAAGACAAGGATCCTACTCTCACCATTTCTATCCACAATGTAGTAAAGTTCTAGCCAGAGCAAGAAAAAAGAGTTAAGATATCCAGATTAGAAAAGAAGTAAAACTGTCTCTATCTGTAGATGACTTCATCTTGTATATAGGAAATCCTATGGAATACATACACATGCAAACCATTAGAACCAGTAAGTAAGTTCGGCAAAGTTGCAGGATACAAGATCAATATACAGAAATCAGGACTGGGTGTGGTGGCTCATGCCTGTAATCTCAACTACTTGAGAGGCTGAGGTGGGAGGATCGCTAGAGGACAGGAGCTCAAGATTGGCCAGTGCTGTTTCTAAAAAACAGCAAGACTGTTTCTTAAAAAATTAAAAATTAGCTGGGCATGGTGGTGTGTGCCCACAGTTTCAGCTACTCAGGAGGCTGAGGAGGGAGGATCACCTGAAACCAGGAGCTTGAGGCTGTAGCGAGCTATGATCACATCACTGCATTCCAGCCTAGGTGACAGAGCAAGACTTAATCTCTCAAAAAAAAATCAGTTATATTTCTTTGTTTTTGAGGTGGAGTCTCACTCTGTCACCCAGGTGGACTGTCATAGTGCAATCACGGCTCACTGCAGTCTTGATCTCCTGGGCTCAATTGATCCTCCCACCTCAGCCTCCCAACTAGCTGGGACTATAGATGTGCACCACCACACCTGGACGAGGTCTTACTATGTTGCTCTGGCTGGTTTCAAACTCAAGTGATCCTCCCCCAAGTGCTGGGATTACAGGCATGAGCCACCGTGCCTGGTCACCAGTCATACTTTTATACACGAGCAATAAATAAACCAAAAGTTAAGCTCAGAAAACATATATTCATTTAGAATACCATCAAAAAGAATAAAATACTTAGAATTTTATTTAAAATAAAATGCTTAAAAACAAAAGAAGTTTAAGACTTGTATACTAGACCAGGCACGATGGCTCACACCTGTAATCCCAGCACTTTGGGAAGCCAAGGTGGGAGAATCACCTGAGGTCAGGAGTTTGAGACCAACCTAGCCAACAATGGTGAAACCCCATCTCTACTAAAAATACAAAAATTAGCCACACATAGTGGCGGGTGCTTGTAATCCCAGCTACTCAGGAACCTGAGGCAGGAGAATCACTTGAATCCAGGAGGTGGAGATTGCAGTGAGCTGAGATTGTGCCACTGTACTCCAGCCTCAGCGACAAAGCAAGACACTGTCTCAAAAAAATATATGT
This sequence comes from Ateles fusciceps, assembly GCA_036589455.1. Taxonomy (NCBI): domain Eukaryota; kingdom Metazoa; phylum Chordata; class Mammalia; order Primates; family Atelidae; genus Ateles; species Ateles fusciceps. The sequence continues at coordinate 689,044 of JAZHEH010000847.1, forward strand.
ACACAGCTCTGTAACTGAAGCAAGTAAAGGACTTCTCATTAAAGGGAGTAAACTTTGTTAATTCCTCGTACTGCGTTTTGAAAGCAGAACAGCTGCTTCACTTTATAATCAATCTCCATGAAAATCTTGTTCTAGGTACCTTTTAACTTACCTAGAATACACAAGGCAGCAAACAAAGACAAACAGTCCAACAACATTATCTGAATCCAGTAAAGACCCACTCTTTGATGGTGGAATAGGGGTAGGGATCACAGCAGTTGAATTTCCAGGAGCCAGGGTTGGTGCAGTTATGCGTGTAATAAAGCTCATCAGGCTGGGGTTGCAGGAACGATCTGAAAATGAGAAATTTTTTATTATTCTTGGTTACAACTCATCTTGTTCCAAGAAAGGATTTGAGGAGTTGCTTACATATCATTCAGTCGTTATGTCAAACATTGGAATTCTTTACTTAAAAAAATCTGAAACTTAACAGTCAGTAACGTATTCGGTCATGATCAATGACTTAGAATTAGGAAAAAAAGAAACAACAGAATCTGTCAAATTTCATAAACATCATTCTTGATTTTATCGGTTTTGTAGTTTAACTGACAAATCTTTTCAATTCTATAGTGCCAAGGCTTTGAGCACAGAAGTTTACTTCTATTTTGTTTTTTACACAGTTACTTAAGAACAAAAAAAGTTATCATTGAGAGAGGGGCAGTCTGCATAATTGTCTTCCTTTAAAAGAAGCACATAGAATATTCTACTGAGAAACAATCCTATAATAACTACAAAAGGAGATTTCCTACAGCTGTTTCTTCTAGAGACTGTGACATCAAACTAAAATTCAGTCAAAACAAAGGGCCAAAACAAGGGTGCCCTTGACCAGAGCTCTTAACTAGTTTGACTCAGCCTAGGTTAGGTAAAGCTTAGACCATCTAAAGGGCTGTGACTCTTCAGGCTATCAGTTATAAATAGCTATGAACAGATGTGGGGACTAAAATGTAAAAGGTAAATACCTACAAATCTACAGTGAACACTGTACATTTAAGTTTTGTTTGTTTGTTTGTTTCACATTTGTTCTAACTCTAGTTTTTGTACCACCTATGTAAGGGCTAATTTCAAACTTTATTGTTATCAACTGAATGTGCTATTGATATTTCCTTACCAGGTTCATTGGACATGGCTGACCAGGTGAGGTACATAGTGTAGAGGGTGATGATGGAGGACTGCAAGAGGCCAGAGCGAGGCTGGTGTTCCTATGGAATCAAAAGGAAAACAGTGCCACAGGGATTGCCAAGGGCTGACTTTCCAAAATGCAGCGCACTTCTCTGGGATTCACTCAACTATCAGTAACTGAGAACTTTTGGATTGTACTTGGGAGTTGAAAGATGACAAGCAACCTTTCAGTTCAGTCAGCCTGCTAAAGAACCAAGAAAGGCGAAGCAAGTGCTACTGGTTCTCAAGGCATTTCGTAATCCTAGAAGTTCCTATTTATCACACAAGGCCTTTGATTTTCTAATCCCTTGGTGTAGTAAAAAGATCTAAGATCAGCTTTGCAACTAATTAGTAGCTGAGTGAGATCTATCACTTCTTTGAGATTTCTGTTTTCTCACTTTTAAAAGGAAAGGTGATATCTATACAATTTTCATATTTCATATTTAAATTCCATGAATTTTTTAAAATTATGGTTTGTTTCCTTTTTTGAGACGGAGTTTTGTTCTTATTGCCCAGGCTGGAGTGCAATGGTGCAATCTCAGCTCACTGCAACCTCTGCCTTCAGGGTTCAAGCGATTCTCCTGACTCAGCCTTCCAAGTAGCTGGGATTACAGGCATGCGCCACCATGCCTGGATAATTCTGTATTTTTAGTAGAGATGGGATTTCACCATGTTGGTCAGGCTGATCTCCAACTCCTGACCTCAAGTGATTCCCCCCCGCCTTGGCCTCCCAAAGTGCTGGCATCACAAGTGTGAGCCACCGCACTTAGCCTAAACTGTATTATTTAAAACTCAAGAGCATGAGTTTTGTTAAATGTTAAAAATCAATGATTTTTCACAGTTTAATTCCCCCTAAAATATCTTAGCTAATGACTCATAAGAATCATTGCCATGGCTTAAACACTTTATAAGAACTATAAATTCTAAGTTACCTAGGTTTTTTTTAATGATAGCGAATTCGTTTAATTATGATATAGGCATGAAATGGTACAGTGTATACTTAAGTTATAATTATGAGAATATAGAAAAATGTTCGAGTGGATAAACTTAGACATAAATTCCTAAGAAAGGTTACTAATTAAAAACCTTTCACAGAGGAAGAAGCAGTAAACAATCATACCTGAATTTTTGGGTGGATAGATATAATAGAAACCACAACGCAAAGGATCAGGTTAATACTGATGAAGAACTTGTTTTCTGTGCAGCCATCTGGTTTGGTGTAGTACGTATAGAGGAGCCCGACACAGATGATTGACAGGATATAAAAGGCGCTTGTGAAAGACAGTAAAGCTGGAGAAAGGGAAACCAATATGAATGCCCACAACTATAATAAACTTATAGTGAAGACCAATTTTCTTCCACTCCATACAAAAACGAGGAGACATTATTTCACTTTTCTGGGGAAATTTACAGTAAAATTACAGAGATCTCAAAGTTAAAGAATCCACATTGCATTCAACTGGCTTGATGTTAAATTCCAAAATCCACCAAGCAACTGAATTCATTTCCCGAATTACCTAATTTGATTTCATGGGTTGAATCACCAGATGTTTGAGCATTCCAGCTAGATGGAACTGCTAATTATATGTTAATTACTGTGTATTGCAAGCTTTTCTTAGGAACCTAGATGATTCCTACACCCTCAAAATGACCCAGTTCACAGCAAGCTCCACACCAGGATGGTGTTAGAGGAAAACAGGATAGACACACAGGTATCTTTCTATGCCAGTTTTTCCCTCTGCAGCCATTGGCTATCTACACCCATTTCCCATCACAATGAGAGTACATCCCTGAACTGGGAAAGTGGCTCATTTGCTATTGTTCATTATCTAAAGTCATGGTCCTTTCCATTCATTAGCTCTGTTGGCTGAGCATGGTGGCTCACGTGTGTAATCCCAGCACTTTGGGAGGCCGAGGTGGATGGATTGCTTAAGCCTCTGAGTCACAGACCAGCCCAGGCAACATGGTGAAACCCTATCTCTACAAAAAATGCAAAAATTAGCCAGGCATGGTAGCATGTGCCTATAGTCTCAGCTACTCAGGAAGCTGAGGCAGGGGGACTGCTTGAGCCCGGACCATAGAGGTTGCAGTGAGCCAAGACAGTGCCACTGCACTCCAGCCTGGACAACATAATAAAACTCTGTCTCAAATAACAAACAAAACAATTAGTTGTGTAGCTCTGAAAATTAGAAAACATGAAACAGCACATATAATACACTTAGACCAACTGCAGGAATGATGAGCTCAGTTAACTTGTATTCAAGTCAAAGCCCAGATGTAAGAAACTAGTTTCTACTTACCTCAATGAATTTTGCATGTCTAAAATTAAATGATGTTCATTAAGTTACTAGCACACTTCTTCATGTTTTCCCACCTGAATATATAAGATTTTTCTACACTTAGTTACTATAAAGTATGACTGATTTGTAACTCATTAGATTCTTCTAGAGTTGTATGATCCAAATGAATTAAAGAAAAGAGACAGATGTGGCAGCTCACGCCTGTAATCCCAACATTTTGGGATGGCAAGGCGGGTGGATCAATTGAGTCCAGGAGTTCCAGCAACATGGAAAAACCCTGTCTCTACAAAAACACACAAAAGTGAAGGGGAAGGCGGCGGGGTGGTAAAAAGAAAAAAGAAAAAAAACCACAAAAGTTAGCTGGGCGTGGTAATGTGGGTGCGATGGTGTGCACCTGTAGTCCCAGCTACTTGGGAGGCTAAGGTGGAAGGATCGCTTGAGCCAGGAAGGCAGAGGTTGCAGGGAGCCATGATTGTGCCACTGCACTCCAGCCTGGGTGACAGAGTGAGACCCAATTTCAGAAAAAAAAAAAAAAAAGAAAGAAACAGGTAAAAATAAAATAGTCATTACAAACAATTTAAATGACCAACAACAGGACAAAGGTTAAATGAATTACAGTATACTCTGCCATGGAATGCCATGGAATTGTATGGAATGGAATACCATGCAGCTTACAGCAAAGTCCATGCCAGGAGCTTGAATGCAGGTTAAATGAGTAAGACATACCTACACTCACTGGTAGGGAGGATATTCATCATGTAGGAAGTGAAAAGAGGGAGTCATGGAACAATACACAGTACAATCTTATTTACATTTAAATACAAAAGCAAGGTGAATGCATAAATACATAAAGGTCCACAAGAGTGGCTACAACTGGAAAGGAAAATGGGTTGTAGATAGGTGAAGATTTGCATGTTTTATTCTTTATAAAGTTAAAAAGTTTTATCATTTGTTTTTATGGTAAACATAGTATTTTTTAAAATATATGTAAATATATTTTAAAGTAAACTAAATAGCCAGGCGCGGTGGCGCGTGCCTGTAGTCCCAGCTACTCGGGAGGCTGAGGTGGGAGGATCACTTGAGCCCAGGAGTTCTGGGCTGTGGTGTGCTATGCCAATCGGGTGTCCGCAGTAAGTTCAGCATAAATATGGTGACCTCCCGGGATCGGAGGACTACCAGGTTGCCTAAGGAGGGGGTGAACCGGCCCAGGTCGGAAACGGAGCAGGTCAAAACTCCCGTGCTGATCAGGAGTGGGATCGCACCTGTGGAATAGCCACTGCACTCCAGCCTGGGCAACACAGCGAGACCCCATCTCTTAAATAAACAAATAAATAAAAAATAAACTAAATAAATAAAATGAAAATAAAACTGGGCATCTTGATAATATGTACTGAAAGCATTTTAAAATATTCATACACTTTGACTTTTCACTTTCCGGGAATTTGTCCAAAGGAAATAATCAAAAATGTGTGCAAGTATATATTATTAGGTAATATTATTAAAGTATATATTATTAGTGTATATATTAAAGTATATATTATTATAAAGTATATATTATTAGTGCTCTACCATAGCCAAAATATATTCATAAGCTACTGTTAACTCCTATTCTCTGCCTAGAAATTATAAGTGCTCCTTTCCCACCAGAAAGCTTTTCATAGCAGGTGTGGGGTCCCTTTCTGAATAAGGCCATAAGACTACTTACCCCTATCTGCCTAAAGTAGGTGGGCGGCTGCCCCATATGTTGAACCCATCTGAGTTTCCTCTCCATGGAAATAAGATTATCAAAACCAGAACTAAGTCAGTAAATACAACTGTTTTTCCTTATCTAAACACGTTATTACATTATGACTCTCAAATAAATTGGGGAAATCCAACAGTTGATATTATCTGTGCTACTTTATTTCAGTAATGCATACAATTCAGAGCCAAATTCAGGAAATTATAGATATTTTTCCTTTTATTTATTTTTATTAATATTTTTAGAGACAGTGTCTCCCAGGCTGGAGTATAGTGGTGTGATAGCTTACTGCAGTCTTGAACTCCTGGGCTCCAGTGATTCGCCTGCCTTAGCCTGCTGAGCAGCTAGGACTATAGGTGTATGCCACCATGCCCGGCTAATTTTTTTTTTTTAACATAAAGATGGAGTCTCAATATGTTGCCTAGGCTGGTCTTGAACTCCTGGATTCAAGCCATTCTCCCACTTTGGCCTTCTGTTGCTGAGGACTCTAGTTGCTGGGACTATAACGATGATTTTTACTGTACACCCTCCTTAATGTAGCAGTATGGCTAACATAGGTGAGTAGAGATACCTACCGGCATACCACAATCTTGGGTTTCCTTCTTCCATTCGATTTACCCATGATTCATTCCAAGAATGAGCAAAGTCTACCAATAGCACCAGCTGAATAAGGATGAAGAAGGCGGCCCCTGTCATGCCAACAAAAAACCAGGCTACAAGAACCAAGAGAGCAAAGTTAATTCTCTACCACAGAGTAACATTTCAGAAGGTCCAACGTTCTGAACGGATTTCGATTAAAACAAGACAGAGGTGGGAGACATTCTGTCTCAAGCAGTATAGCAAGATTCCAAACTCAAAGGCATTTTCTTAAAAGCATTCTACTGGGTTTCAGACCTTTTAAAACATGTTTTAGTTTGTGCTAAGGGGAGCCTACAACCTGAGTTCCAAATGATACTGTAAGTCTTTTCTTTTTGAGGTGGGAAAATCACAGTAGAAATCTAAAGATGTCACCTGATGCCAAGCCAAGGAAGTAGGTTAAGACAGAGATAGGAGAGCACAAGAGTTGTAAGCCCTTATTTTCATAGGCTCTCTGATTAGCTTTGCATTGCAACAAGTGAGAACACAAACAATTAAGATATTGGCAAAAGATTAACATATGGGTCCAGAAAACCTGAGAGGTGCAATGAATGCCTCCTGACTTCAAATCCACATACTGAGTTGCGGCGGGGTATGGTGGCTCACACCTGTAATCCCAGCACTTTGGGAGGCCAAGGCAGGTGGATCACGAGGTCAGGAGTTCAAGACCAGCCTGGCCAAGATGGTGAAACCCGTCTCTACTAAAAATACAAAAATTAGCCGGACATAGTGGCAGGTGCCTGTAATCCCAGCTACTCGAGAGGCTGAGGCAGAGAATTGCTTGAACCAGGGAGGCAAAGGTTGCAGTGAGCCAAGATCATGCCAGTGTGCTCCAGCCTGGGTGACAGAGCAAGACACTGCCTAAAAAAAAAAAAAAAAAAAAAAAAAAAAAAAATTGAGTTGCAGGTACCAAGTCATATTAATTGGACACCATCTCATTTAATTGCCAGTTCTGCAAAAACGTAATTAAAATGTGACTTGGTTTTTTTTGAAACAGAATACTGATCTGTCACCCAGGCTGGAGCACATTGGCATGATCTTGGCTCACTGCAACCTCCACCTCCCAGGTTCAAGCAATTCTGCTGTCTCAGTCTCCTGATTACCTGGAATTATGGGCGTGCACCACCATGCCTGGCTAATTTTGTATTTTTAGTAGACACGGGGTTTCACCACGTTGGCCAGGATGGTCTCAAACTCCTGACCTCAGGTGATCTACCCACCTTGGCCTCCCAAAATGCTGAGATTACAGGCGTGAGTCAGTGCACCTGGCCTAAAATGTAGCTTTAACTCAATCATCTATAGAGTTTATATACCTTAAAATTAACCCCCTCCATGGTGAACCCTACCTGAGCTGAAATAGCCCCCAGGGATGTAGAAAGAGCCAACCATGATTCCAACAAGGGCAGCAATTTTGAAGAACCAAAACCTATTAAAATATAAAAATGCATTTATGAAATGTTAAGTTTCACCTTTATACTGAGAAAAATTCATTTCTGAAATGCAAAAATAATAGCTTTTCCCCCAACATGATTGTCTGGACTATTTTCTTCATTTAACATGAGGCTAATTCATTTAGTATTTCATACAATTAAACGACAATATTAGCAAAGAGAATAAATCATTCATATTTATAATCAGAAAAAAACTAAAAATTTAGAGCTTCCCTACTTTTAGCACTTAAGGTAGGCATTTTCTAACATTCTGGGAGTTCTAAAATAACAGTGTTAGCTACCCACAGAGCCATTAACTGTAAGGTCTGGATGAAAAGTGATCACGAATCTTTTGTTTGCAACACAGGGCACAGATTATCTTGTCCACAATGACACAGCTCATCACTGGCACCTGATTTTCAGTTCACGATCTTTAATGACTGCCTTGTATGACAGAATGGAAAGAACCAAGCTTTGGGGCTAAACAGACCTAAGCTTCAATCCTAGCTCCAACCTCCAATTGCTTAACAGATCTCAGGCAATTTATTTAACCTTTCTGAAATTCAGTTACGGCATGTGTAAAAAGGGAATTGTAATATACACTAAGTTCATAAAACTCCATTCAGTCTTTAATTGAAAATTAAAATTTGGGCCGGGCATGGTGGCTCACGCCTATAATCCCAGCACTATGGGAGGCTGAGGTGGACGGATCACCTGAGGTCAGGCTTTTGAAAGCAGCCTGACCAACATGGAGAAACCCAGCCTCTTCTAAAAATATAAAATTAGCCAGGCATGGTGGCACATGCCTATAATCCCAGCAACTCGGGAGGCTGAGGCAGGAGAATCGCTTGAACCCAGGAGTCAGAGGTTGCAGTGAGCCAAGATCTCACCATTGCACTCCAGCCTGGGCAACCAGAGCGAAACTCAGTCACAAAAAGAGAAACGAAAATAAAAAGACAAGACTCCCTATCCCCTCCATGTTACAGGGATCTAACTGAAAATGACATTTAAAAAATTTCACATGTGTAACAGACCAGAAATACATCTGGACCATTCATTTACATATTCCATTGATTCCACCAGAATGGCAACATTAACTGCTGAAGGGAAGGAAGAGCCACATCATAATATAACAAGTTAATCATAAATCTAACATACCCATTGTGTACTGCTGCTCGGGGATCTTTACTTGTTTTTACTTTTATCATGAGCAGAGAAAAGACAAAGAAAAAGATGGCCATGGCAAAGTTGATCCGATACACAGCTTTATAACCAACCAGCACATCGCAATCTTTATCCGCATTTCTATCAGCCTCATGGATTTTAAATCCCCCCTTCACAAAATCCAGGAATCTGGAAAAAAGCAATTTCAATACTATGAGAATATCTGCATTTAGAGAGATTCTACCCCACCGCAGGAAAGACTGGATGTAGAAAATTACTTCAACAACTACAAGACTGACTATGGAATTTTTCTCTCTGCCTTCCAATTCATTTACAATCTTGTTACCAAACAGTATAAACAAACTGCATTTTAAAAATAAAAATGCTCTCTCTTCTTTGTTCTTTTATGCTGAAGAGGCTGTCTGCCATTTTCCCATGAGATTTTCCAGCTATGAGTGACTCCTCCCAAAGGTGAAGAACTAGTCCAGTTTAGATGCTTTGATCTTAACACATAAGGAAAGAAAATGTTTTGGAGCCGCTCTTTTAATGTTTTCTCTTAGTTGTTAGACTAGAGCCTAAAGATGTTCCTTGCGTATTTCTGGAAAAGGACTAATGTCCTCATATTTCTGTTTTTGACCACACCCCCATATAAGTAAAAAGTCTCCAAATTATAATGAACGTGATTAACAGAGAAGAAATAAAAAAACTAGCAATTTGCAAAATATGAAAATAAACTAACCAACACATCAAGTGCATTGTTGCTCCTTACCTTCTTCAGGTAAGGTTCCATCTCTCTTCTCTGCATGATATAGGATACGGCAGTGCTCAGGATGAGAATGAAAGCATAAATGAGGCGAGTCACCGTGGGATTCTTACTGTTAGGACAGCAACTACACAGCAAACATGAGGCACCGCTGCAGAGGCATGGAACCTGAAATGAGCACACCATGGTCACCTGAGACCTCCTTTAGTAGACTCCTTTATGACACAGATGTCACAGAAGAGAAGACGAGGCAAATCGGACTTTACAGTTTTAACTGAGAGAATCATGGCTGGGAGGAAGTGGTTAAAATCATGGGCTCTGAAGTATTATTTCTACCACTTTGTACCCCAGCAAGTTATGTACTCTTAACCCCATTTCACCAGCTATAAAATGAACTCAATAATAGAATTTTCCTCCCTCAGCCTTTGCTGTATTAAATGAACATTCAACACTGCCTAAAACATATTAACAGCTCAATAAACGTTGATTACATTCTGAGAGCATCATCTGTTTTAAAATATGAGAAGAATATAAACAAACCTAATTCCACTTGCTATTTACAGCTAATCCAAGTTACCAAAGCTGATATTACAACATAAAGCAACATTACATGGAAACCCTCTGATAAATAATAACAGCAAGGGCCATTTAGCTCAGTTCAAGAGGAACCAGGTTCCTCATAAAGTTAAACACAGAACTACCATATGACCCAGCAAGTACATACCTGACCCCAATAGCTACCTTGTTTGAAACAGCTATTCAAACCAAAGCTTATACATGAATGTTCACAGCAGCACTATTTACAATCACCAACATGTGAAAACAATCTACTGTCCATTAATTTATAAGTAAACATGGTCTAAGTAAAATATGGTATACCTGGCCAGGTGCAGTGGGCTCACACCTATAATCCCAGCACTTTGGGAGGCTGAGGCAGGCAGATCACCTGAGGTCAGAAGTTCGAGACAAGCCTGGCCAACATGATGAAACTGCATCTCTACTAAAAATACAAAAATTAGCCAGGCATGGTGGCTCATGCCTATAGTCCAAGCTACTCGGGAGGCTGAGGCAGGCGAATCACTTGAATGCGGGAGACAGAGGTTGCAGTGAGCTGAGATCATGCCACTGCACTCCAGCCTGGGCAACAGAGTGAGACTTGGTCTCAAAAAAAAAGAAAAAAAGAAAAAGGTATATTTACATACCGTGCTAACCTAACCTGTGTTAGCCTGACTGACTCCATTTTAGCTGAGAGCCGGACAGACTCCATCTTAGTCTCCCCCTTTCTGCTATACCCCTCCCCCTGAGTGCATAGCTAGGTCAAGCAGTACTCAAGGGCACTCAGGAATGCACTTACTGATAAGGTCAAGCTGTGCCATCCTCGCTTAGGAATGCGCCTACTGATAATATGAAAAGTCCCTACATCTTCGACCACTTATCTTTTAACTTTTGCTTGTTCTGCTTCTGTAAAATTTGCTTCAGCTAGGCTCCTCCTCCCCTCCTTTAAGCAAGGTATAAAAAGGAATCAAGCAGTGGGAAGGAGGCAGGAAAAAAAAAAGGAATCAAGCCCCTTGTTCGGCAGAGAATTCTGAGCATTAGCCATCTCTCAAGTCGCCAGCAATAAAGGACACCTGATTCAATCTCAGAGTGTGGCACTTTCTCTACAACTTGCTGGGTTACAATACAATGGCTTATTCAGACACCATCGATAGATACATGACAGAACACAGGTGAACCCTGAAAACATCATGCCAAGTTAAAGAAGCCAGAAATGAAAGGTCACATACTGTATTAGTGCATTTACATAATGAAATATCCAGAATAGGTGACTCTAGAGACAGAAGATTAGGGGTTGGAAGTAGAGGGAAATGGGAGTAACGGTTTAATGGGTAAGGGCGTTTCCCTTTAGGGCAATGAACTAAATAGATGTGATGACAGCAAAACATTGTAAATGTACTACATGCCACTATACACTTTTTTTTTCTTTCTTTTTTTGAGACAGTCTCACTCTGTCACCCAGGCTGGAGTGCAGTGGCACAATCTCGGCTGACAGCAACCTCCACCGCCCCAGTTTAAGTGATTCTTGTGCCTCAGCCTCCCAAGTAGCTGGGACTACAGGTATACCCTACCATACCTGGCTGATTTTTTAAATATTTTTTAGTAGAGACAGCGTTTCGTCATGTTGCCCAGGCTGGTCTTGAATTCCTGAGTTCAAGCAATCCACCCACCTCAGCCTCCCAAAGTACTGGGATTACAGGTATGAGATATACCTGGCCCACTACACATTTTTAAATGGTTAACCTTATGTTATGTAAACTTTACCTCCTTTTTTTTTTTAAGAGTAACCTAGATCTTTAGTCTGCTAAAATTTGTTAATGACCACACTACATGAGAGAAGATATAATTTTCTTTCTTTTTTTTTGAGGCAGGGTCTCACTCTATCATCCAGGCTGGAGTGCAATATGCCATCTCGACTCACTGCAACCTCAGCCTCCTGGGCTCAAGCAATTCTCCTGCCTCAGCCTCCTAAGTAGCTGGGATTAAAGGGATTACAGGCATGTGCCACCATGCTCAGCTAATTTTTGTGTGGAGACAGGGTATCACTATGTTGGCCAGGCTGGTCTTGAACTCCTGACCTCCAGTGATCCACCCGCCTTGGCCTCCCAAACAAAGTGCTGGGATTACAGGCATGAGCCACTGTGCCTGCCTTTTTTTTTTTTTTTTTAAAAGAGACAGATGTCACTCTGTTGACCAAGCTAGAGTACAGTTGTGTGCTCATAGCTCACTGCAGCCTCGAACTCCTGGGCTCAAGCGATGCTCTGGCCTCAGTCTCCCGAGTACAAGCAAGCGCCACCATGCCTAGCTAAGAGAGGATATAATTTGAGACATTATGCTTGATTATGAAACTGCCTGAATTGCACTTGATAATGTGACATTATCAAATCACATTACAAGGACAGGCTAATTCAGAATTAGCAGATGTAATCTTCATTTTTTATAGATGGCACCTTGTGTAGACTTTATGATAATTTTGTGTGGTTTGCAGCAAGGTGCTAACATTCTAAAAAAGCTCAGTTTTGTCATGTGTAAAAATGAGCATAATACCACCAACTCGAACAGGGTTACTGAGTAAAGAATGAGATGGTGTCAGGAATATAAAGCACCTAGTATAATGCCTGACACATATATCAGGCTCAATATATCATGGTAGCCGTTATTATTTATAATTGCAACAGCAATGGGAATTTGATCAGCCAGTCTCAGTCTCCAATTCTTAACTAGAATGTAGGCCAAACGCTGCAGAGGCATGTCCTCCACAAATTCTTATGTTGAAGTCCTAATCCCCCAATACCCCAGAATGTAACCTTACTTGGTCACTGCAGATGTAGTAAGAATCTGACTATCTTCACAGTATCCTTAGCTATTGCCTTTGTCCAAGCTACAACTATTATATCTCATCTGGATTAAGTGTGATAGCTCCCATCTCACTGCTGTAGGGAACCCATTCGGAAGCTCTGAGTTGGCCGGGCACAGTGGCTCACGCCTGTAATCTCAGCATTTTGGGAGGCCAAGGCAGGTGGATCATCTGAGGTCAAGAGTTCGAGACCAGCCAGGCCAACATAGTGAAATCCCATCTCTACTATAAACATAAAATATTAGCCAGACGTGGTGGCACATGCCTGTAATCCCAGCTACTAGGGAGGCTGAGGCAGGAGAATCGCTTGAACCTGGGAGGCGGAGGTTTCAGTGAGCCAAGATGGCGCCACTGCACTCCAATCTGGGCAACAGAGTAAGACTCAGTCTCGGGAAAAAAAAAAAAAAAAAAAACGCTAGGAGCAATGGCTTATGCCTGTAATCCCAGCACTTTGGGAGATCAAGGCAGGTGGATCACAAGGTAAGGAGTTTGAGACCAGCCTGGCAAATATAGTGAAACCCCACCTCTATTAAAAACACAAAAATTAGCCAGGCAAAGTGGCTGGTGCCTATAATCCCAGCTACTCTGGAGGCTAAAGCAGGAGAATCACTTGAACCTGGCAGGTGGAGGCTGCAGTGAGCCAAGATCATGCCAGAACACTCCAGCCTGTGCAACAGAGCAAGACTCTGTTAAAAAATAAAAAAAAATAAAAAAGCAGCTCTGAGTTGTCATAAAGGTTATTTTAAGCTGAAGGTATCCGATATTCAATAGATGCAGTTAAAAAAAAAGCCTTCTCAGAACTTCCTTTATCTAACTAAAAGCAGCAACTTCTGGGAAATGAGGCTGCCATAAATTCCCTCTCCAGGGAAGTTTTAAGGCCATGGAGAAGCTGGAAAGACCTCTCATACCTGCATAAACAAGTACTACCACAAACTTTCTTATTTCCTAAAAACAAACTTGTCTTTCCTAAAGAAACCTATTTGTTCTTCTCATACCTTCCTTTCTCCCAGCTTCCTTTCCCCAACTAAATTAGAAAGCCTTGGCCAGGCGCAGTGGCTCACACCTATAATCCCGGAACTTTGGGAATCTGAGGCAGGTAGATCACCTGAGGTCGGGAGTTCGAGACCAGCCTGACCAACATGGAGAAACCTTGTCTCTACTAAAAATACAAAATTAGCCGGGCGTGGTGGTGCATGCCTGTAATCCCAGCTGCTCAGGAGGCTAAGGTAGGAGGATCACTTGAACCCGGGAGGCAGACATTGCGGTGAGCCAAGATCGTGTCATTCCACTCCAGCCTGGGCAACCGAAACTTGGTCTCAAAAAGAAAAAAAAAAGAAATCTTCAAGTTCTAATGACCCCCTTTGAGTTACTATTACTGAGCACTCCTGTGTACATGTCTTGCATGCATAAACAAACTCTTCTCTAAATAATCTGTTTTGTCAGCTTAACTTACAAGCCCCCTGAAGCACAACCCAAAAGGCTGGTGGAAGATTTTTCCCTCCCTATACTGCTTTACCCTTACTTTTCTACCATCTATTCTCCAAACAGCAACCAGAATCCACCTTGTTAAAACACAGGCCCAGATCACATCACTCCTTTTTTCAGACTCTGTAATGGGTTCCCATATAACTTAAGAATAAAAACCAAAGTCCTTAAAAACCTACAAGATCATATAATGGGTATAAACATGATTTTGCTCTCTATCTTCCTGATTTCACTTTCTATTACTCTTTCCCTCACTCATTCTATTCTCTGGTATATAGAACTCCTTAATGTTTCTATTGAATAAAAGGGATTAATAAAATATAAAAGTACCATATATATAGAAATGCTTGGATGGCATCAATTCAAATCTTGGCTTTCAATCAAAGCCAAAATGCATTTCCAGTTATTAGAAAAAAAAGTTTGTTTCAAATTAACAATTCACTCCTTATCTAATGACCTTAACTACATTTTTGAAGAATGTGTGTTATAAATAGTGATTCTGAACCACTAATGGATTATAAAAATCAACTCACTAGGATTTTTGTTTTGAGACAGAGTCTCCCTCTGTCACCAGGCTGGAGTGCAGTGGCGCGATTTCAGCTCACTGTAACCTCCTCCTTCAGGGTTCAAGCGATTCTCCTGCCTCAGCCTCTCAAGTAGCTGGGACTAGAGGTATGAGCCACCACGCCCAGCTAATTTTTGTATTTTTAGTAGAGACTAGGTTTCACCATGTTGGCCAGGATGGTCTCAATCTCTTGACCTTGTGATCCCCCGGCCTCAGCCTCCCAAAGTGCTGGGATTGCAGGCATGAGCCACCACGTCTTCAACTGACCAGGATTTTCTAATGTGATAGAAGATAAAAGAAAAATCGTATAGTAGATGGTAAAGGATTATTTCATAAAACTTTGTCTCTATATGGATGCATCAGATCAACTATGCAAAATCTTTCCTTAGGTCAAGGTCAGAAAAATTTAGGAAAACACTGCTCTCAACAAAGTCCTTAATAATGGAATACTCTTTTGATTTAGGATCAACCTTAAAATACATTGTTTCTAAGAAATGGTGGAATGAAGTCAGGCATGGTGTCACACACCTGGTAGTCCCAGCTACTGGGGAGCCTGAGGCTGGAAGATCACATGAATCCAGGAGTTCAAGTCTTCAGTGAGCTATGATTGAGTCACTGCATTCCAGCCTGGGTGACAGAGCAAAACTGTCCCCCTCCAATAAAAAAAAGCAGGTAGAATGAGCTGAAACAGAATCCCTGGTGTAACAGTGAAATATATGTATGTTTCATGCCCATTTCCTGGCATACAATTCCTAAAATCCTTGGAATAACCAATGTCTTTTTGTATGCTAATGAGATGAGTGGTGACTGGCAGACCCCCACGTAGCTTCATGATGAGGGCTGGTCATAGGAGGAGGTTGGGACTTTTCAGTCTCACCCCTGAACTTTCAAGGAGGAGGAGCTGAAGGTTAGGCCAAATCGCCAAAAATCAGTAATTTTTTTTTTTTTTTTTGAGACGGAGTTTCGCTCTTGTTACCCAGGCTGGAGTGCAATGGCGCAATCTCGGCTCACCGCAACCTCCGCCTCCTGGGTTCAAGCAATTCTCCTGCCTCAGCCTCCCGAGTAGCTGGGACTGCAGGCGTGCGCCACCATGCCCAGCTAATTTTTGTATTTTTAGTAGAGACGGGGTTTCACCATGTTGACCAGGATGGTCTCGATCTCTTGACCTCGTGATCCACCCGCCTCCGCCTCCCAAAGTGCTGGGATTACAGGCGTGAGCCACCACGCCTGGCCCAAAAAACAGTCATTTAATCAATGCTGACTACATAATGAAGCCTGCATAAAAGCCCCAAAAGGACAAAATTCAGAAAATTTTTGGCTGGGAGTGGTGGCTCACACCCAAGAAGTTCGAGACCAGCCTGGCCAACATGGTGAAATCCCATCTCTACTAAAAATACAAAAATTAGCTAGGCATGGTGGCATTCACCTATAATACTAGCTACTCGGGAGGCTGAGACACAAGAATCGCTTCAACCCAGGAGGTGAAGGTTGCAATGAGCTGAGATGGTGCCACTGCACTCCAGCCTGGGTGACAGAGTGAGACTATCTCCAAAAAAAAAAAAAAAGAAAGAAAGAGATTTTGGACAGCTGAACACATGGTTTCTGAAGGGTGGAACCTCAGACACCCCAGAGAGTGCATGAAAGCTCCAGACCTCTTCCCTATACCTTGTCTTACATACCACTTCATCTGTATCTTTAAAAATATATTAATAGTAGCCATAAAAAAGAAGAAAATCACGTCCTTTGCAGCAACAAAGATCAGCTGGAGGCCACCATCCCAAGTGAATTAATGCAGAAACAGAAAACCAAATACAGCATATTCTCACTTACACGTGAGAGCTAAATACTGGGAACACACAGCCACAAAGATGGCAACAATAAACACTGGAGATTCCAAGAGTGGAGGAGGAGGAGGGGCAGGGGCTGAAAAATTACCTATTGGATTCTAAGTTCACTGCTAGGGCAACGGAATCATTAGAAGCCCAAACCGCAGGATAAGGCAATATACCCATGTAACAAAGCTGCCTAGGTACCGTCTGAATCTAAAGTACGTAAATACACACAATAAAATCCTTGTTTTTTTTTTTTTGACACGGAGTCTTGCTCTGTTGCCCACGCTGCAGCACAGTGGCGAGATCTCAGCTCACTGCAACCTCTGCCTCCCGGGTTCATGCGATTCTCCTGCCTCAGCCTCCCAAGCAGCTGGGACTACAGGTGCCCGACACCATGCCTGGCTAATAATAAACTACTTTTATAATAAACTCCAGCAAACATGTTTCCTTGAGTTTTGTGACCAAATTAATCAAAGTCAAGGAGGGGGGTCATGGGAACTCTGATTTATAGGTGGCCGGTCAGAAGCACAGGTAAAAAATCACGTGAGGCTTGCCATTGGTCTTGTGAGACTGAGCCCGCAACTTGTGGGATGTGATGCTATCTCCAAGCAGAGAGCTTCAGAATTGACTTGCAGGGCACCAAGCTGGCATCCCCTGCAGAACTGGTTGTTTGCTTGATGTTTGGGGGGGGAATCCCCCCCGCACCACACATCTGGTGTCAAAAGTGTGCTATGAGTACATTAGAAGAAACTGAGTGTGTTTTTTCTACACACCTGGTCAACTACAACTGCTGGGAATGAGGAATCAAGGAATCAAGCTCCTTCGAAGTGGGTAAATGAAGTAACTCAAGCGTATTCTTTTACAGGCCCTAAAATTTTCTCTTTAAACTGTTTACAGTTTACGAAGCGATGAAACCCACTTACTCACTTCACTGTCATAACTGTTCTCGAAGAGAGGAATTCTGGGGTGATTATCCTCGGATAAATGACTTATAGCAGTACCCAAATATTCAGGCACTGGTTTCCAATTTCGAATAACAATCTACAAGGCCTTCTTTCCCTTGCACCCAGAACTGCAGACAGAGCCTCCGCTAAAATCCGAGTTTTGCCACATACTCTGTAGTTTTGGCAAATCCCGTGCTACGGGATAAAAATATTGCTTGAGCCACACAGAATTAAATGATGCCACCTTAAGAGGTGCCTCGGGAGGAAGCGGAGCCCCAGCGCTGGGAGCTCTCATTCCTTGGTCCTACTCCAGTTCCAGAGGAACCTACATTCAGGAAGCCTCGCAGGGCGGGGCCACCGAATTATAAACGATGGCGGCCTAGCCTCCGCGGTTTCCCGACGAACCCGGAAGACGAGCCGCCTGATCCCGACCTGAGGGTATCGCGGATTTGGGGCTGCGGCCCGGAGACCCTCTGCAGCCCGGGGCCTCCTGATACCCCGAGGACCTCTGGAGCCACGGCCCGCGCAGTTCTGGGCTTGAGGCCTTTCCCCCAAAACCGCAGGTCCGGCGAGGACTCGGTACCCCAAACTCACCCAGCTGGCGAGGGAGAAGACACCGAGCACAGCCCCCATGGTGACGCCAGTGATGGAGGTGGCCGGTCCTGAGGCTGCCTTCTGATGCGATGGTTAGTGCCAGCTGAGACGTCTCCCCAGAAACGCGACGGTTTCTCAGGCCGGAAACGCGGCCCTCCACTGACGCACTGATGCATCACGACGTGGCTCCACCCACCATCCGCGACCGGAGCGGCCGAGAGGGAGCCTGTCGTTGGTTGAGGGGGAAGGCGGGGCTGAACCATTCTGGGGTTGCAGGAACGGTGAAGGTATCATTCCTCACATCATTTGTATTCATTGATCACCCATTATGTGCAAAGATCTGGAGGCTACAGAATTGTACAGAGAGGCACAGTATCTGCGCTCAGAATTTATGATCCAGTTAAGAGGAGATTTGACAACATAAATGCACCATGCCCTAATGTAATGAGTACTATAAAGGAGTATGGGGGGAGATACTCTTTCAATAAAGGTGTATTTAGTGCCTATTATTGTAAGGGGAAAGTAATTTAATTGGTCAGTAGTCTTGGAAGCCTCCTCTGAAGGATTTTTTTTTAAATCTGCGAACTAAAGGATAAGTCCAAGTTAACCAGAAGACGATAGGAATCGTTTCCTAAAATGTGGGGATGTACCCCATTTGGGAGAAATGGACGAATCTAAGGGTGCATGAACAGGACATTACGCGATTTGAAAGAGCAGAGTGAGAACGTCCCATTTCAAACTAACAGGCTAGATGTTTGAGGCCAGTATGGTATTTAACATCTTTCTAACGTTTAGCTCCCTTTTTAACAAAGGAAAGTCTTCATTTTCTAAATCTCTCCAACAGGCAACCATGCCTGCAGTTTTAAAACATTGTTTTGTTTTGAGGTGTGTGTTTGCAATAACCTTTCCATTTCTACCAAGCAATGCTGATTTCCCGTTTAAACGGTGATGTAAATATTCCTTTTGAAATATATATAAAATTTGAGAGTTCACTTAAAGAAGAAAATGAAAACATTATTTACTTACATATATAATAGTTTAAGTGGAATGTGGCAAACGATGATGTCTGGACAATGAGGTGTCACACTTCAATCTTTTCTCCTGTGGTGTGTTAATCTTCCCTGACTGATAAAACTCTCTGAAAGGGGATTCATAATTGAATTTCTTCTCGATTATCAGCCTTTAGTCTGATAAGGGAAATTCATGAAAAGCCCCTCTGGGCTGGGAGAGGTGGCTCACGCCTGTAATCCCAGCACTTTGGGAGGCCTAGGAGGGCGGATCAGGTCAGGAATAGACCAGCCTTGCCAACATGGTGAAACCCCGTCTCTACTAAAAATACAAAAATTAGCCAGGCATGGTGGTGCGCACCTGTAGTCTCAGCTACTCGGGAGGCTGAGGCAGGAGAATCGCTTGAACCTGGGAGGCAGAGGTTGTGGTGAGCCAAAATCATGCCACTGCACTCCAGCCTGGGCAACAGAGCGAGACTGTCTCAAAAAGGAAAAGCCCCTCTGTGCATGTGCTGTTCCCCAAGCAATCATCATACCAATGTGGCATATTTGGAGATGTTATTTCCTGGATTCCTTGAAAATGTATTCCAAATTCATCTTTCACAGAAATGGAATGAAGCTCAAAGGCCATGAAAAGGGTTGATGAAAAGAAAGAGAACTACTCATATTTAATATTTCCTATCTCTCTTTTCCCAGATCCCTCTCCTCATGACACATACACAAATACCAGTTCAAGTCAGGTTGCTTCAGGACCACTGAACTTTCCAGGTAGCCCTTAACATTCTTACTTCTTCCTGTCTGGGTATTGCTGGTCTGGACTTAAGACAGCTAAGACTGTGATAAATTTCATAGATCAAATTCTACCCAAAACATACCTGTACTCAAAAAGAATTAGTTTTACTTGGCTTGTTCAGAAAGGGAGAACACATACCAGAGAAAACATAAGGTGTCTTGGTAAGAGGTAACTGGGGGAGGACTTATTTTAGGATTTGGGCTTGTGCTGGGAAACTCTAAGGAGAGTTCAAGGAGGTGAGGAACAGTTTTGGATTACACACCGTCAAGAAGTAGAGGCGAGTGGGAGGGGGTGGGGAAAAAAAAAAAGAAGTAGAGGCAGTTCAGTGATTAGGTATCTTAAACATTTTTATCCAGGAGGTAGAAGGATTAAAACAAGGCTAGCTTTGCCCTTGGAAAAGAAGCAGAACCCACTCATGTTAGTCAGAATTGGAAGATGTTGAGTCCTATTTGTGATACCAGAGTGACCTTGTCTGTATCTTGTTCCAGCTACATGGTGGTCTTGTCTGATCCTTGTTTATATTCTGTGATCACTGTTAATGTTCAGTTAGGAACATTAGGTCTAGCTGTCGGCTGAACAGTTCTTACCTGCAAGCATTTGTCCTCCCAAATGTAGGATCCCCACCCATCTCTTACTGTTTCTGGCCCTAACTGGTTGAGTGTGTCACCTCTACTTGGCCAAAGGAAGGAGAGCAGATCTTTGAGATCATCTACTCCAATCTCCCACCTCAGGCAGGAGCCCCTCAGCAACATCTCTTCTAGGGTAGGGCACTCGCAGCCACCCAAGGCAGCTCCTCCCATCTTTACACGTCCCTTGTCAAACCTAGGTTATTTTATTTTTATTATTACTAAGTATTTATTTATTAATTTTTGGAGACAGAGTTTCACTCTAGTTGCCCAGACTGGTGCAACTGATCTCAGCTCACTGCAACCTCCACCTTCCAGGTTTAAGCAATTCCCTTGCCTCAGTCTCCCTAGTAGCTGGGATTACAGGCATGTGCCGCCACGCCCGGCTAATTTTGTATTTTTTTAGTACATGCTCATGCCTGTAATCCCAGCACTTTGGGAGGCTGAGGTGGGCGGATCACCTGAGGTCAGGAGTTCAAGACCAGTCTGGCCAACATGGTAAAACCTCGTCTCTACTAAAAATACAAAAAAAAAATTAGCTGGGCATGGTGGTGGGCACCTGTAATTCAAGCTACTCAGGAGGCTGAAGCAGGAGAATCGCTATACACGGGAGGCAGAGGTTGCAGTGAGCCGAGATGGCACCACTGCACTCCAGCCTGGGCGACAGAATGAGACTCCGTCTCAAAAGAAAAAAAAAAAAGGATCATTCTGGCTGCTGGTTGGTATAAAGACTGGAGCAGGGATGGGTTAGAGTTTAGGGTAATAGTAGAAGCAATGGTGGGACTAGTTCAGAGACTGTTGCTCCAAACTAGTATATATAGCTGAAACCGCCTTTGCAAAATTATGACTGAGACGATGAAAAAGATCTAACCTAACTGACTCCATCTTGGTTCTAATCTTTAAGCTGTCTTTGTTCCTTCCTGGGTGTAGGCTGAACTAACTTTGGGAGAAACTTAGTTTATAGTTTAAAACAAAGATAATAGCCCTTTCCCAAAAGAAACCTTCCTCTTACCTCGGGACTAGACTGCCTTTGTAGGACTAACAAATTAGCCACAAGATTAGAAATTATGGTTTAGGAGTCAAGCAACTGGAGGCTATAAGATTCTAGCCTCCCTAAACTTCTCCTGAGATCAGTGCTTGAGATATTTTGCAGACCCTGAGCTTGGTGGATCAGCTGGCACCACACAGACTGAAAAACTGGCTCATCTGATCTGTGGCCCACACCCAGGAACTGACTCAGTACAAGAGGACAGCTCCAACTTCCCATGATTTCATCTCCTACCTAACCAATCAGCACTCCTGGCTTGCAGGCTCCCCCCACCCACCAAGTTGTCGTTAAAAACTCTGATCCCACCAGGCACGGTGGCTCACACCTGTAATCCCAGCACTTTGGTAGGCTCAGGTGGGCAGATCACAAGGTCAGGAGTTCGAGACCAGCCTGGCCAACATGGTGAAACCCCGTCTCTACTAAAAATACAAAAATTAGCGCATGGTGGCAGGCACCTGTAATCTCAGCTACTCTGGAGACTGAGACAGAAGAACTGCTTGAACCCAGGAGGCAGAGGTTGGAGTGAATGGAGATCGCACCACTGCACTCCAGCCTGGGTGACAGAGCGAGACTCCGTCTCAAAAAAAAAAAAAAACAACTCTGATTCCCAGCCTGGTGTGGTGGCTCATGCCTGTAATCCTAGCACTTTGGGAGGCTGAGGTGGGTGGATCACTTGAGGCCAGGAGTTTGAGTCCAGCCTGGCCAACATGGTGAAACCCCCATCTCTACTAAAAAAATACAAAAATTAGCTGGCCATAGTGGTGCATGCCTGTAGTTCCAGCTACTCCGGAGGCTGAGGCAGGAGAATTATTTGAACCCTGGAGGTGGAGGCTGCAGGGAGCCAAGATTGTCCCATTGCACTCCAGCCTGGGCAACAGAGTGAGACTATGTCTCCAAACAAACAAACAAAACTCTGAGCCCCAAATGCTCAGGGACACTGACTTGAGTAATAACAAAACTCCCGTTTCCTGCACAGCCCCCTCTGTGTGAATTACTCTTTCTCTATTGCAATTCCCCTGTCTTGATAAGTCAGCTCTGTCTAGGTGGCAGGCAAGACGAACCCACTGGGCAGTTACATAGCTGGAAGACAGCTCTGTATCTAAACTGTAGCTATGTCTATATCTACCTTGGTCCCTCTTAATTCTTACTATAGTAATTATTTTATTTTATGGATGTATCATAATTTTTCCTCCATTCCCTAAGGATAGGGAATTTTTTTTTTTTTTTTTTTTTTTTGACAGGACCCTCTGTCACCCAGGCTGGAGTTCAGTGGCACAATCTCTGCTAACTGCAACCTCTACCTCCCAGGCTCAAGCCTCCTGAGTAGCTGGGACTACGGGTGGCTAACTTTTTTTTTTTTAGAGGTGAGGTCTCACTATGTTGCCCAGGCTGGTCTTAAACTCCTGGGCTCAAGTGATCTGCCTGCCTCAGCCAACCAAAGTGCTGGGATTGTAACTGCCCAAGGGGTTCAACTTCCATGCTGCATAGACAGAGCCGATTAATCAAGAAGGGTGAATTACAATAGAGAAAGTAATTCACACAAAGCCTGCTATGCTGGAGCCTGGAGTTTTATCATCAAATCAATCTCCCAGAAAACTCAAGGATCAGGTTTTTTAAGACAGAATTTTGCTCTTGTTGTCCAGGCTAGAGTGCAATTTCACTCTTGTTACCCAGGGAATTTTGCTCTTGTTGCCCAGGCTAGAGTGCCCAGGCTGGTCTCAAACTCCCAACCTCAGGTGATCCATCCGCCTTGGCTTCCCAAAGTGCTGGGATTACAGGCATGAGCCACCACGCCTGGCCTGAGATCAGAGTTTTTAAGGCTAATTTGGTGGGGGAGGAGGCCAGTGAATCACTAGTGCTGATTGGTTGGCTCGGGGATGAAATTATAGGGAGTCAAAGATGTTCTCTTCTGCTGTGTCAGTTCCTGGATGGGAGCCATAAAACTGGTTGGCAGGTACAGTGGGGCCATCTGGTTGTTAGAAATGCAAAAACCTGAAAAGACATCTCAAAAGGCTGATCTAGGTTCACAATAGTGATTTTACCTTAAGAGTAATTGCAGGCAGGACACAGTGGCTCATGCCTGTGATCCCAGCACTTTGGGAGGCCTAGTCGGGCAGATGACTTGACGTCAGGAGTTTAAGACCAGCCTGGCCAATGTGGCGAAACCCCGTCTGTACTAAAAATACTAAAATTAGCTGGGCGTGGTGGTGGGTCCCTGTAATCCCAGCTACTTGGGAAGCTGAGGCATGAGAATTGCTTGAACCAGCAAGACAGACGTTGCAATAAACCAAGATCGTGCCACTGCACTCCAGCCTGGGTGACAGAGCAAGACTCTGTCTTAAAAAAAAAAAAAAAAAAGGCCAGGCGTGGTGGCTCACGCCTGTAATCCTTGCACTTTGGGAGGCCGAGGTGGGTGGATCACCTGAGGTCAGGAGTTCAAGACCAGCCTGGCCATCATGGTGAAACCCCATCTTTAAAAAAAAAAAAAATCTTGTGACCTCTAGAATAAGAATATTGAGTGGCAGGTAATATTTAGAATTCCAGCCTTTCTCATCTTGACTTCATGGCCAGTGGCCTGTGGCCTTTCATTTCTTTTACAAGCATAGGTTAGCTTTTTGGAACAGGCTATCATTTAAACTATAGATTGAATTCCTTCCCAAAGCTAGTTTGGCCTACACCCAGGAATGAACAGGACAGTTTAGAGGTTAGAAGCAAGATGGGTCAGTTAGGTCTGCTATCTCAGTTACGATTTTTTGCAAAGGTGGTTTCAGGATGACAGGCATGAGCCTACGCGCCTGGCCCCTGATAGATATTTGGACTGGTCGCAACCCTTTTGCTTTTGCAAAAATGGGAGTCATGAATATATCCTTTTTGCTCAGGTTCCAGCATATCTGGAGTTATTCCAAGAAGTGTAATTGCTAGACAGGAGGAAAAATAAATTATTCCTCAAATTGAAATTAAATCTGATGATCTAATTCTCCATCAAAGAAACCAATTTATTCACTCTTTGCCACACCACCCCTTCAGAGACTATAAAATAGAGGAATCTGCCACCCCTCCCACATCAGTTTTCTTGTCTTTAAATATTCCCAGTCTTGGCAGGGAGTGGTGGCTCACGCCTGTAATCCCAGCATTTTGGGAGGCCAGGCGGGTGGATCACCTGAGGTCAGGAGTTGGAGACCTGCCTGGCCAACATGGCAAAACCCCGTCTCTACTGAAAATACAAAAATTAGGCAGGCGTGGTGGCACATGCCTGTAATCCCAGCTACTCCGGAGGCTGAGGCCTGAGAATCGCTTGAACTCAGGGGGAGGGGGCAGAGGTTGCAGTGAACAGAGATTGCGCCACTGAGTCGCAGCCTGGGCGACAGAGGTGAGATTCTGTCTCAAAACAAAAACACAAAAACAAAAACCCAGTCTAGCAAGCCACCGCCTGAGACCCCGTCCCCTCCTCACACGGTCCCCATCTGAGGTTACAGAGAGATAAACTGAGGCACAAGCAGCATCCGAGGCCCAAGACCTCCCCCTGGCCTCACTGTCCCCCTTTCCCTATCTTCCCCAGCCCAAGTTCCAACCCGGATCCCCTCCCTCACTGCTCAGCCTGTGACTCCCACCTCCTCCCTCCTTTGCCCCCTCCGCGGCTGCGGAAGGGGACGCGAACCGTCCTGGTCCCATCCGAGCCGCCGTAGCGCGAGCGCCGCGGGATTTCGGCAGCCCGGGTCGCCAAGGCAACGGGCTTCGCTGCGGTTTGCGGGCTGCGGGCGCCAGGCTGCCCCGGGGAGGCGCTGCGGGCCGGCGGCCCCGGCTCGGTGAGGCGGCGAGACCGCAGGTGAGCAGGAGCTGGGCGACGGGTCGCGGCCCCAACGCTCGGGCCTGGCGTCGACTCGTCGCTGGGGGCGAGGGGCTGGGCCGCGGGAGACCCCGGGGAGGGAAGCTGCGGCCCGACCTTAGTCCCTCAGCAGCTCAGGGGACGGCGTCCCTCACGCCCTTTGACCCCGCCCGGTGTTCAGGTAGAGTCCGCTTTCGGCTGTTTATTATATTTGTAGCCATTGGTCGACCTCATGCCAAAGTTTCTTTAAAAAAAAAAAAATCCCTTCTTATTTGGGGGTCGGGGAATAACTCAAGACTGTGCGGAAAACCTGTATGTGTGTGCGACTGTTCTGGGGCCAGAGAGGATTGACTTCTTTGTGCGTCAGTTTTATCGTCTGTAAAATGGGCATGGTAGCACCTGTCTAATGACGTTATTACAAGGTAAATATATATTTCAAATTCGCGGAGGTAAGTCCTCAATACGTGGGAGCTTTTATTATTACTACTACTACAAGGAGGACCATCACTGAGCATTTATTGTGAGCCAGGGCCGGGCTGATTGCCAGGGTAAAAAAGTGAACGAGAGACATCTTGGCCCGAGGGAACTCCACAGTCTTCCGGAGGAGACAGACCCGTACACAAGAATTCACAGTGATTCCAGTTATGATTTCGGATATACAGAGGGCTGTGAATGCACGAAGAAACTGGATTTCTGGAGGTGAGGTTAGCGTGGATGGTCAGAGAGATGCCAAAAGAAGGTGACTTCCAAAATGAGACATGAAGGCTGCCTTTGTGTTGTCCAGAAGATGAGGCTGGTGGAGTGCACCTTGCCGTAGGCAGAGAAAGCAGTGTGTGCAAAGCCCTGGGGAGAGAGTGCAGACTTTTTGGGAGTCTGCGAGGATTTCAGGCTAGCTGGAGAGCAGATTATGTGAGCTGGGGGAAGTCTGGCTAGATGGCGTTTGAGAGGCAAGCAGGTGTTCCTCCTGAAAGGCTGTCTTTGTAAGTGTGGAGGAGTTTGGGCTTTGTCTTGGGGGCACTGGGAAGTCAGCAGAGGATTTTAAGCAGGTGGTGTGTGTTTTTGATCAGAGGTATGGTTTCAGAAAGATCAGTTTTTTGTTCTCTTATCATTCCTCCCATCTGTTTTTCACTTTGCAGGCATTCATTTGTGGTGATTCATATATGTGTGTGTGTGTGTGTGTGACTGTGTGTGTATGTATTTATTTTTGAGATGAGGTCTCGGTATGTTGCTCAGGCTGGTCTCCGATTCCTGGGCTCAAGTGGTCTTCCTGTCTCAGCCTCCCAAGTAGTTGGGACTGCAGGTGCACACCGCTGTGCCTGGCTAATTCAAAAAATATTTAATGAGCGTCTTCCATGTGCAAGGCAGTATGTAAGTAGTAAGGAAGCAGGTCCCTGGTCTCAAAGATCACAGATTGGTGAAGAAAAGATGCATCAAACAAGTGATTGTAATTGTGATGATAATTGTGAAAGGGGTTGCATGTTAATGTCAATCTAGCGTAGTTTAGAGATTCAGGTGGGGTTTTGATAAAATGGAGGGAATAGTCTGAGTTAGCTGTGGTGGGGATATTCCAAACATATTCAAAAGTACATTCGTGGAGCCAAAAGCAGTCCACTACAACGGCAACTTAAAGATCAGTATTGAAAGAGATCCATCCAGAGAGGTTAAAAAAAAAAAAGGCTGAGTTTATTCAGGGCTACTGCATTGCATACTCTTGGAAGAAGAGCCATTCCCTTAGGCTACATTAAAAGAAATGGCTAGAGAATCAGGAACGGGAGAGAAACCAGCAAAGTATAGTAATGAAGGCCAAAGGAAGGGGTTGGCCTTTCTAGATGTTGCTGAGATGTCAAGTAATATAAGTTAAAAATTAAATTGTGTCCTTTTGGGTAAATAAATATAGAGGTCATTTGGAACCTCATTGAGCAGATTTGGTGAAATGGTTGGGGCGGAATCTATAATATCAGCAGCTTTCAGCGGTTCAATATAATGTATCAGTGGGATGTGAGAAAGACAAAGTGTAGGCAGCTCAAAGAAGTTTGGCTGTGAAGGGGAGATAGAGAGAAGGCTGGGAGCGATTGAGGAATAAGGTGAAGGTTTTTTGAGCATGAGAGACATTAAATACTGTTGGCAAGGAGCCAGTTGAGAGAGAGAGGCTGAGAAGATACAGGATAGGAAGGGGAGAATTGATAGTATGACTTTCCTGAAAAGATGGGAGTGGAGGAGCTCCACAGCACAGATCCTTCAGTAGGATTCTTATGCCTGTTACTTTTTGGAGACGTAGGAAGCCAGGTAATTCCTGAAAGGAGTGCACCAGTGTAATACAACAAAAATAAATAAAAGGTGTAAGTGTGGAAGGAAGTCACAATTTTCATTATCAGTAGATAGCAGGCATTTATTGAACTAGTATTAAGTACTTTTCAGGCACCATTCTTTTTCTTTCTTTCTTTTTTTTTTTTTTTTGATGCAGGGTATTACTCTATAGCCCATGCTGGAGTGCAGAGGTGCAGCCTTGGCTCACTGCAGCTTTTGCCTCCTGTGCTCAAGCGATCCCCCAGCCTCAACTCCCCCAAGTAGCTGGGAATACAGGTGTGAGCCACCACACCCAGCTAATTTTTGTATTTTTAGTGTAGTCAGGGTTTTGCCATGTTGGCCAGGGTGGTCTCGAACTCCCGACCTCAAGTGATCCACCTGCGTCGGGCTCCCAAAGTGCTAGGATTACAGGAATGAGTCACCGTGCCCTGCTGGTGTTCAGTTTTATCTCAGTAACACAGTCTCTTGTACATATATTTTATTTATTTATTTATTTATTTAGAGACAAAGTCTCACTCTGTCGCTCAGGCTGAAATGCCACTGTGCCCAACCTCATGCACCATTTTTTTTTTTTTTTTTTGAGGCGAAGTCTCACTCTGTCACCCAGGCTGGAGTGCAGTGGCACAATCTTGGCTCACTTCAACCTCTGCCTCCCAGGTTCAAGCGATCCTCCTGCCTTAGCAGGAGAATGAGCAGCAGTTATAAGGTAGACAAAAAGCAATAGCTTTATGCAAACAACAATAGAAAAGGTAATAGGAGCACTGACAACAGCAACATGAAAAATAAATACTTAGAAATAAACTTAAAAATACATGTACCCGGTCTAGCCATACAGAGTAAGAGTTGACTGGGCATGGGAGTGGGAGGACAGAATGAGTAAGGTAAAGTAGTTTTCCTATGGGAATATCAGAGTACTGATACTAGAGAAGGGATAGGTTAAAAAAACAGGTGTCTATCATAAGACTTCATGAGATATTGAGTATCATGTTTTTATAAAGTTGAAAAATTAGCCCGGTACAGTGGCTCACACCTGTAATCCCAGCACCTTGGGAGGCCAAGGTGGGCGGATCATCTGAGGTCGGGAGACTAGCCTGGCCAACATGGTGAAACCCCATCTCTGCTAAAAATACAAAAAGTAGCCAGGTGTAGTGGTGCATGCCTGTAGTCCCAACTACTCGGGAAGCTGAGGCAGGAGAATCTCTTCAACCTGAGAGGCAGAGGTTGCAGTGAGCCAAGATTGCACCTTTGCACTCCAGCCTGGGCAACAAGAGCGAAACTCCGTCTCAAAAAAAAAAAAAAAAAGACAATTAGGTGGGGAGCTGTATGTATTAGAAAGATGTTTACATTACATCATATGGTTAGGTGTAAAAGCAGATTATAGTACAGTATGTTCCTGTTTTTTAAGAATATATACATATTTATAATAAAAATGTCTGGAAATACTAAAAACATCTTTTTAAAAATGTTAAATCTTTAATTGTGAGAAGATTTACCATCTTAACTATTTTTAAGTGTACAGTTTTGTAGTATTCATGCTGTGCAACGAATCTGCACAACTTTTTCGTCTTATAAAAGTGCAAAGGTCAAACTATACCTTTAATAGGTTTAGCTCCCTATTTCCCCCTCTCACCGGTTCTTGGTGGTGCCCATTCTACTTTTGTTTTCTGTGTGTTTGGTTACTCTAGATACCTCATGTTAGTGGAATCTTGCATTATTTGTCTTTTTGTGACGGGCTTATTTCACTAGCATAGTGTCCTCAAGGTTCATCCTTATTGTGTAGCATGTGTCAGAATTTCATTCTTTTTATAAGGCTGAATAATATTCTATTGTATGTTTATACCACACTTTGTTCATCCATTCATTGATGGTCACTTTGAGTTGATTCCATCTTTTGGCTATTGTGAATAATACTGCAATGAAACCTAAGTGTACTAGAAAGGTAAGCTGTTTATGAGATCATGGGAAAACTTTTATTCTGTTCCTCATTTTCCTTAATTTTCCTTTTTTATGAGCATGAATTGCTTTCATAATCAGAAAAAAAATCAGGAAGTATCTTGTTTAGGGGGCTGGGGAAATAAGGGTAAAAAACAGCAGTGACAGTGGGAAAAGAAAGGAGAGGGCAGATTTGAGAGACATTTCAGAAGGAGAATCAACAGGACTTGACCACTACGAGGTAAGGGAGAGAGGAGTGGAAGATGAAGCCTTCTTGGCCTGTGGTTGGAAGGGCTATCAGTCCTGGTGGGGCTTTGACTACAGGAGGAGGGAGGAAATAAGGCTGGAGAGCCACCCAAGCCTTTGTTTAGCAGTTTGGACTTCTAGAAGGTAGAGAGAAGCCATTGAAAGGAAGTGAAATGACTTGATCTGATTTGCACATAGAGAGATTACACTGGCTCTTTCCAACCGTTCTTCAAGCTGAAGCCTGATAGTGCCAAATAGCCCTTTGTGTTGCTTATACTTGAACTTCTGTTAATTTCCTTTTATTTGAGATGAACCTTTAGTACTGAATTACACATGTTATTCTCCTAAAAGCCCCTGGAATATTTTAAACAAAGTTTTATTTAGACTATATTGATGCCTAATTGTGTTTGGTTTTTTTGTTTTGTTTTGTTTTTGTTTTTGTTGCAATGGCATGATCTCGGTTCACTGCAACCTCCGCCTCCTGGGTTCAAGCGATTCTCCTGCCTCAGCCCCTCGAGCAGCTGGGATTACAGGCACCCGCCATTATGCCCAACTAATTTTTGTGTTTTTGTAGAGATGGGGTTTCACCATGTGGGCCAGGCTAGTCTTGAACTCCTGACCTCAAGTGATCTGCTCTCCTCGGCCTCCCAAAGTGCTGGGATTACAGGAATGAGCCACCATGCCCTGCCCATGTTCAGTTTTAGCTCACTAACACAGTCTCCTGTAAATATACTACTTTATTTATTTATTTTTTTAGAGACGGAGTCTCACTCTGTCACTCAGGCTAGAATGCATTGGCACCAGTCTCAGCTCACTGCAGCCTCTGCCTTCAGGGTTCAAGCAATTCTCCAGCCTCAGCTTCCCAAGTAGCGCCACCATGCTGGCTATTTTATTTTATTTTTGCGTTTTTAGTAGAGGTGGGGTTTTACCATATTGGCCAGGCTGGTCTCAACCTCCTGACCTCAGGTGATCCACCCATCTTGGCCTCCCAAAAGTGCTGGGATTAGAGGCATGAGCCACTGTACCCAACATTCTGTAAATATACTTTCTAACTTTAGTAGGAGAAATATGAATAATTGGGAAAGTAAACAAGAAACAAAAATAATTCAAAGTAGAGATGTCATTTAACAGAATGTTTAGAATTCTGTTAAAATTTTAAAACTTAAAATTTTTCACATTTTATTGAAAATTCTGACAATCTCCTTTTGAGAGAAAATATAAAGTACACAGTGTCATATTAAGGAACTGTTACAGAATGAAAATTTTTAGGGTCCAGATGGATTCAGCCCATCACTTAGCTCTACTCCCACAAACCTGTAGTCTCTCTCTACTTCCAGAGCATTACAGACAGAGGGAGCTAACTGTTGTGCTAACATTTGTAAATAGCTCTGCAGTTTACAAGAGCTGGATTTCCAAAAGATGCAAATCCATGGTCTCATTTTAGTTCTCCTAACAATTCTGTGGGGTAGGGATTATCATTCCCATTGTCAAATAAGAAAATTGAAGATCAGAGGATGCGACAGACCCCTCTCAGATCTATATCTACTAAGTCCTGGAGTTTGAATCCAGGTTTTGTTTTCTTATGTTTTAGCCTTTTATTATGGAAAATTTTAGACATATACAAAAGAAGAAAGGATAATAAAAGACGCCTAATATACTCAGCTTTAACAGTTACCAACATATGGTCACTTTTATTTCATCTATACTGCCCACTTCCACCCCACCTTAAATTATCATAAAGCAAATCTCAGGCATCATATTTCATCCATGAATACTGTACTTCAATATGCACATCTAAGAGAAAAGGATTTTTTCTTCCCTCTCCCCCCCATGTAGTCACAGTATCATTATTATACCTAAGGAAATAAATAGTAGTAATTCCTAAGTATTTTTAGTAGAGCCAGCATCCCTTTAATATGTTTATTTCTTTTATGCCTTTTATCCATTGTACCTTATAGGTGATGCTGTGCATAGCCTATTGTATTATGTCGGGGAGACATCAAAGAGTGATGTCTGGTTAACTCTCTTTGTGTGATATTAAGATTGATCATTGGATTCAGGTGTTGATAGCATGATCCAGCTGTTTAAAGTCTCCCATCAGTCTTTCATGGAATGGCTTTAGCAGCTGCCAATAATCACTGTCTAAATCCATTATTTTATTATATTAGGGATTGCAAAATGAATTCACGTTTTCTGTTGCCAAGTCATGTGCTGTGTTTAATCCCACTATCTCCTAATTAAAGGAAGCCTTTACACACTGTCATCTGTGCTCCACTCTGGTAGGTGGGAAAAAAAATTCCTCAATTAGTAGCTCAGCTTAATATAGTAATAAAAAAGAACCAGAAGCCTGGCACGGTGGCTCACACCTGTAATCCCAGCACTTTGGGAGGCCAGCGTAGGCGGATCACAAGGTCAGGAGATTGAGACCATCCTGAGCAACATGGTGAAACCCTGTCTCTACTAAAAATACAAAAATTCGCTGGGTGTGGTGGCGTGCGCCTGTAGTCTCAGCTACTCAAGAGGCTGAGACTTGAGAATCGCTTGAACCCGGAAGGTGGAGGTTGCAGTGAGCCAAGATTGTGCCACTGCACAAAAAAAAAAAAAAAAGAAAAGAACCAGAACCTATATGCTCTGTCCAACACCAGCCTCTCCCAACATTGCTTTCCTGGGTTGGCTTATGTATTTGCAAGACCACACAGTGGAAGGGCTGCCTGTTTCAAACTGCTATTCCTCAACCTACATTAGTAGTCTGCTAATGAACCTCAACCTACATTAGTAGCTGGCTAATGTAGGTTGAGGAATATTTGGGGGTAAAGGTTACACATGTTTTTTTTTTGTTTGTTTGTTTTTAGACAGAATCTCTCTCTGTCACCCAGGCTTGAGTGCAATGGTGCAATTTCAGCTCACTGCAACTATTGCCTTCAGATTTCAAGTGATTCTCCTGCCTCAGCCTCCCAAGTAGCTGGGATTACAGGCATGTGCCACCATGCCTGGATAATTCTGTATTTTTAATAGATAGGGATTTCACCATGTTGGCCAGGCTGGTCTCAAACTCTTGACCTCAAGTGATCCTCCCACTTTGGCCTCCCAAATTGCTGGCATTATAGGTGTGAGCCACCATGCCTGGCCTAGCATTTTTTTTTTAAATGGAAGAATAAAAAAAAAAAATCACAGTTCAACTCAGATAAATCATATAGAGTAAGAATAAGTTTTGTCTTATAAAAGTTTTGTTTCAGCTCAATTTATGTATTTCTGAGCCATGATGTAAAATAATATTTTTTATTGGGGTCCTAGTCAAGTCATATAATTTTTCCAGTATTTATTTATTTTTTTTGAGATGGAGTTTCACTCTTGTTGCCCAGGCTGGAGTGCAGTGGTGTAATCTCAGCTCACTGCAACCTCTGCCTCTTGGGTTCAAGTGATTCTCCTGCCTCAACCTCCCGAGTAGCTGGGATTACAGCATATGCCACCACGCCCAGCTAATTTTTGCATTTCTTTTAGTAGAGACAGGGTTTCACCGTGTTGGCTGGCTGGTCTCAAACTCCTGACCTCAGATGATCCGCCTGCCTTGGCCTCCTAAAGTGTAGGGATTACAGGCGAGAGCCAACTGCACCAGCCTAATTTTTCCAGTATTTAAACAACCACCCTGTGCTATAGCAAGTTTCTCTAGTCAAGGGTTCATTTATGTTCAAGCCTGCTACTTATAAAATAATATAGTATATTGATCCATTTATAAAATAATACAGTGTATGGATTCATTTTAGCATTTTCTTCAAAGGCTTTCTTGGGTGACTACCAAGTAACCAAAATTAATTACATTATCCCTAATGACCAAATTAATCCCCTGGTATTCAAATTGAACTAGATATATGAGGAATGTGAAAAACCTTCCAGAGATTTTCACATGTACTGATGTTTTTGTTTTTTTGTTTTTGTTTTTGTTTGAGATGGAATCTTGCTCTGTTGCCCAGGTTGGAGTGCAATGGCATAATGTCAGCTAACTGCAACCTCCGCCTCCTGGGTTAAAGTGATTCTCCTGCCCCAGCCTCCCGAGTAGCTGGGATTACAGGTGCCTGCCACCATGCCCAGCTTATTTATTTTTTTTTTTTTTTGAGGCGGAGTTTTGCTCTGTCGCCCAGGGTGCAGTGACTCAGTCTCAGTTCCCTGCAACCTCTGCCTCCTGGGTTCAAGTGATTCTCTTGCCTCAGCCTCCCAAGTAGCTGAGACTATAGGCGCCCGCCACCACGCCTGGCTAATTTGTGTATTTTTAGTAGAGGCAGGGTTTCACCATGTTGGCCAGGCTCCTCTTGAACTGCTGACCTTATGATCTGCCCGCCTTGGCCTCCCAAAGTGCTGGAATTACAGGCGTGAGCTACCGTGCCTGACCTTCTTTTGGTATTTTTAGTAGAGAGAAGATTTCACCATGTTGGCCAGGCTGGTCTTGAACTCCTGACCTCAGGCGTTCCACCCAACTCGGCCTCCCTAAGTGCTGGGATCACAGGGGTGAGCCACGGCGCCTGGCTGTACCAATGTTTTTGGTTCTCTGGTTATACTTGAGGTAGAGTAAGTGATTCTAACCAGCACTGGAACCGTTAAAGGAATGCAGGGGCTCATCAAGTATTAGTTGTTTGAAGAGGGGGAAGAAAGTTAGGACTGGGCAGGAATGAGTGGGTGGAGAAACTAACTCAACCCTTTGGTTGGCTTCTAGGCATGGGAATACAGTAGAGGGAGCTGGACCTCCTATGCATATGATGGTAGGAAGAGTAGCCCTAATTTTGTTCCTGCCCTTTCTAATCAGGATGGGCTTAGGACACGAGCAGTGGAATATTTAGTGACATCAGCAATGAAGGACTAGGAAATATGGACTTTGATTTATTTTTAAATTTAATTTTATTTTCTTTTGATATGGAGTCTCGCTCTGTCACCCAGGCTGGAGTGCAGTGGCACGATCTTGGTTCACTGCAACCTCTGTCTCCCAGGTTTAAGTGATTCTCCTGCCTCAGCTTCCCAAGTAGCTGGAACTATAGCCGCCTGCCACCACACCTGGTTAACTTTTGTATTTTTAGTAGAGATGGGGTTTTGCCATGTTGGCCAAGCTGGTCTCGAACTCCTGACCTCAAATAATCCATCTGCCTTAGCCTGGCCAAGTATAGGTTATTTCTTTTCTTTTCTGAGACAGAGTTTTGCTCTTATTGCCCAGACTAGAGTGCAAGCAATGGCTCCATCTCGGCTCACCATGACCTCTGCCTCCTGTGTTCAAGCGATTCTCCTGCCTCAGCCTCCCAAGTAGCTGGGATTACAGACATATGCCATCATGCCTGGCTAATTTTGTATTTTCAGTAGAGACAGGGTTTTTCCATGTTGGTCAAGCTGGTCTCGAACTCCTGACCTCAAGTGATATGCCCTCCTTGGCCTCCCAAAGTGCTAGGATTACAGATGTGAGCCACTATCCCTGGCCAAGGTTGCATTCTGGTTTTTTGTTTTTTGTTTTTTTGTGGGATGGAGTCTCGCTCTGTTGCCCAGGCTGGAGTGCAGTGGCATGATCTCGGGTTACTGCAGCCTCTGCTTCCTGGTTTCAAGCAATTCTTCTGCCTCAGCCTCCTGAGTAGCTGGGACTACAGGCACAGGCCACCACGCCCGGCTAATTTTTGTATTTTTAGTGGAGACAGGATTTCACCATATTGGTCAGGCTGGTCTTGAATTCCTGACCTCGCGATCTGCCCGCCTCAGCCTACCAAAGTGCTAGGATTACAGGCGTGAGCCAGCGCACCCGGCCTGTTATTTTCTTATTTATAATTTATTAAAGCCAAAGACACCATGATTGAAAGCAACTGAAAATGAAAATGATATTTCCAGGGAGGCTAATAACTTACGTAGCTTTCCTGTGGCTTCAAGGTCATTGTTTTCTGTTAGCCAATCCTTAGAAATTGCTAGGACTCATAGGAATGCAGAGTTTTATAATGAGAAGAACAAGAACTTGGCTTTCAGGAAGACTAGGGTAACCTTGGGCAAGGTCTCTGAGTCTAGTTTCCCTTATCTGTAAAATGTCTCATGAGATCATGTGAGAGTTAACCATTATAAAGCTTGGCCACTATAAGGTGCTTAATTAATGTGAGTTATCTTCCTTTCTCCCAGTCGTGATTTTGCAGACCTACCTATTCCATGCTTTTGCTAATCACCAGAATGAAACTTAAAACAAAAAACAAAAAGCTGGTGGTTTAATCTTGATTTTCAATGTCAGCTAAGCATAACGTGATTCTATTCTTATGTGCATAATGCTTAACTTTCACTGGATTTTGATGATCTCTGCATGTTATATGTGGTACATATTAAATGTAGTGGCCATATATTTTTAAAGATGGATTCTAGCTCTGTCACCCAGGCTGGAGTACAGTGGCACAATCTCGGCTCACTGCAGTCTCTGCCTCCTGGGTTCAAGTGATTCTTCTGCCTCAGCCTCCCGAGTATCTGGGATTACAGACATGTGCCACCACACGCGGCTAATTTTTGTATTTTTAGTAGAGACAGGGTTTCACCATGTTGCCCAGGCTGGTCTCGAACTCCTGAACTCAAGTGATTCTCCCACCTCAGTCTACCAAAGTGCTGGGATTACAGGCGTGAGCCACCGCGCTCGGCAGCCATGTATAAACTAAAAAATTGGGACTTGTTTTGTGATAAGTATAGTATACTTAAGAGGGTTAGAAGAACAGAATATTTTGAAGTGTACTCTCAGAGAAATGGTCACTGTGCTTTTATGTATTCATAAGGAAGCAGTGCAAATTTGTGGTTAGGAATGAGGCTCTGGAGTCCTTTGGACATGAATTCATATCTTGTCTCAGGCACTTTCTACTTAATGCACAATACACTTAACCTTCTAAGCTTCAGGGCTTCCTCACTTGTAAAGTGGATACTATGAGAGTTCCTTGTTTCTTGTGAGGATTGCATGAAATTAAGGGCTCAGCACAGTCTTGGCAGATAGAAAGAACTTAACATGTAGATTTTAGCTGTTATGTGTGTTATTATAAAGTCTTTGACACATGCACACTTATTGAGTAACACTTTTTTTTTTTTTTTTTTTTGCAAAAACCTGTCCAAAAAGCACTTCTAAAATAACTCAATACAAAAATTAGCTGGGCGTGGTGACACGTGCCTATGGGCCCAGCTACTCGGGAGGCTGAGGCAGGAGAATTGCTTGAACCCAGGAGGCGGAGATTGCAGTGAGCTGAGATCGCGCCACCTGACTCCAGCCTGGTGCCTAGCAACACAGCAAGACTCTGTCTCAAAACAAAAAAACAAAAATAAAAACAAAAAAACCCCTCAATATTTGCAAACTTACTGTATAGTAAGTTCTTTATCAGGCCTCATATGGAAAAGGCACAGAAATATTTTGAAAACCCATGCCCTATCTTGCATATCCACTGGGAAGACCTGACTTTGGCCTTCTCAAAATATTTGACTAACTCTCAGTACCTGTTCCATTGCTTCTGCGATGACCTCTGCAACTTGTATATGTTTTGGCTGATACAGTTATACTTGTCCTGGACACACTTCAAGGTTAACTTAATCTGTCATGGGCTTCTTTCCCTAGGATTTTCTTGGTTGTGCCATCCCTAGAGTATTGGCTTCTTCCTCAGGCTGGCAGCAAAATCACTGCAATAGGCCTAGGCCCCAGATCTGTGTATGGCACCCACCTAAGGAATAGAAAGATTGTCTTGGCTGGGCGTAGTGGCTCACACCTGTAATCCCAACACTATGGGAAGCTGAGGCAGGTGGATCACCTGAGGTCAGGAGTTTGCGACCAGCCTGACTAACATGGTCAAACTCCATCTCTAGTGAAAATACAAAAAATTAGTCGGGTATGGTGGTAGACACCTGTAGTCCCAGCTACTCGGGAGGGGGGGGAGGCTGAAGCAGGAGAATCGCTTGAACCTGGGAGGTGGAGGTTGCAGTGAGCTGAGATCACACCATTGCACTCCAACCTGGGCAACAGGAGCAAAGCTCCATCTCAAAAAAAAAAGAAAGAAAGATTGTCTCTTTGTTTTCCTTAGAGTGAGAAATATTCTCAGAAGCCTCCAGAAAACTAACCCTAGAATCTCATTGGCATGGATTGGGTCATGTGCTCATTCCTGAGCCAATTCCTGTCAGTAGGGCAGTGCAATGCCCTGATGGGCTTAGGCCTGGTTCTTGAACAAGCCATTTACAAGAGGGATGAAATTATTTCTAGACCAATCAGAAACAGAATTGTGTTTCTGTTAGGGAAAGTTTTTTTTTGAGTAGGGGGAATAGATGCTGAGTAGATTGGTTGAAGAAGAATTGTGTTGGCTGTTGATAACAGTGCTTTAAGGAAGACAGGTTATTTTTCTCTCAAGAAATATTAAGTCCAAAGTAGATAATCTGTTCCTGGCATGGCAGTTCCACAGTGCCATCAGGCAGTCTAGATCTTTCTCTCTTTCTGTTTGACCATCCTTATCACATAGCTTACAGTCACCTTGTGGTCACACGTGTTGCTCTGACTCTAGCCAAAGGGTTCTTGAAGTAGGAAGAAGTAGGAAAGGGGAGGGCAGAGGACACCCTTTAAAGTACCTTAAGTCTCAACCACCATGTTCAGTTTACATCTTTGTCCATTCTTATTTGTGAAGAAGGCTGGTGAATGCAGTTTCTTTGCTGCACACATTGCCATTTCCAAGAACAGAGGGATTCTATACCCCTCTATTTGGAGAAAATTGTGTTTTTTTCTTTTTTTTTTTTTTTGAGACGGAGTTTTGCTCTTGTTACCCAGGCTGGAGTGCAATGGCTCCAGTGCGATTACTCCAGGCTGGAGCGCGATCTCGGCTCACCGCAACCTCCGCCTCCTGGGTTCAAGCAATTCTCCTGCCTCGGCCTCCCGAGTAGGTGAAACTACAGGTGCGCATCACCATGCCCAGCTAATTTTTTGTATTTTTAGTAGAGACGGGGTTTCACCATGTTGACCAGGATGGTCTTCATCCCGTGATCTCGTGATCCACCCACCATGGCCTCCCAAAGTGCTGGGATTACAGGCATGAGCCACTGTGCTCTGCCGAAAATTGTGGGGTTTTTTTGAGACAGAGTCTCACTCCGTCACCAGGCGCCAGGCTGGAGTGCAGTGGCGTGACCTCGGCTCACTACAGCCTCCGCCTCCCGGGTTCAAGCAATTCTCCTGCCTCAGCCTCCCGAGTAGCTGGGACTACAGGCGTGCGCCACGACGCCCAGCTAATTTTTTTTGTATTTTTAGTAGAGACGGGGTTTCACCATGTTGGCCAGGATGGTCTTGAACTCTTGACCTAGTGATCTGCCCGCCTCGGCCTCCCAAAGTGCTGGGATTACAGGCGTGAGCCACCGCGCTTGGCAGTTGTGGTTGCATTGACTTTCTTTTTTCTTTCTTTTTTTTTTTTTCGAGATGGAATCTTGCTCCGTGGCCTGAGCTGAAGTGTAGTGGTGCAATCTTGGCTCACTGCAACCTCCGCCTCCTTGGTGCAAGCAGTTCCCCTGCCTCAGCCTCTGGAGTCGCTGGGATTACAGGTGTGCCCCCACAATACCCAGCTAATTTTGTATTTTTAGTAGAGACAGGGTTTCGCCATATTAGCCAGGTTAGTCTCGAACTCTTGACCTCAGGTGATCTACCCACCTCTGCCTCCCAAAGTGCTGTGACTACACAGGTGTGAGCCACTGCACCCAGCCAACATTATAAATGTTTGCTCATAATGTGTTGATAACAGTGGCAATCAATAAGAGTCAGCTGGGTTTGTTCCCTAGTCTGCTTATTTTTAGTTTTACTTATTGTGATTACAAAATAATTAAATATTATCTTAACTATCGAAATATATAGGGAAAAAGGAAAAAAGATACTGCTTTTATGAAAAATAAGTTGAATGTGTTTACCTGATAAAGATAAATGGCTAAGAAAAAAAGTTATTGTCAAATTAGAGGTAGAAGAGACCTCTGAAAAGATTGAAGAAAGCAACTTAAAAAAATAGGGGGATTCTGACAGGTGGGGTAGCTCTCACCCGTAATCCTAATACTGGTAGGCTGAGGCAGGAAGATCACTTGAGGCCAGGAGTTTGACACCAACCTGGCAACAGTGAGACCCCCATCTCTACAAAAAGTAAAATTAGCCAGATGTGGTGGCATGTCCCTGTAGTCCTAGCTACTTGGGAGGCTGAAGCAGGAGGATCAATTCAGCCCAGCAGTTTGAAGTTACAGTGAACTGTGATCACGCCACTGCATTCCAGCTTGGGGAGACAGAGTATGACCCTGTCTCCAAAACGTATATGTATATTTATATGTATGATTTTGCCTTCAGAATATTTCACAAGTGTCTTTCCAGTAAAAACTGGAAATCATAGATATACATCAAGAGTGTGGTTCATACAGGAACTTTAATTGCTTGAACTTACTCTCAAGAAGAGGCCTTCACTGGGTGCAGTGGGCTCACACCTATAATCCCAGCACTTTAGGAGGCTGAGACAGTTGGATTGCTTGAGTCCAGGAGTTCGAGACACAAGCCTGGGAAATAAGGCAAAACCCTGTCTCTACAAAAAATACAAAAATTAGCAGGACGTGGTGGTGCGTGCCTGTAGTCCCAGCTACTTGGAGGCTGAGGTGGGAGGATCACCTGAGCTCAGGGAGGTTGAGGCTGCAGTGAGCCATGGTCATGCAGCTGCAATCCAGCATGGGTGACAGAGAGACCCTGTCTCAGAAAAGATAAAAGAGAAAAGGGAAAAGGGGAGGGGTAGGCAGGGGAGGGGGAGGCTTTCATCTCTTAGCAAGTATTTGGAAAATAAACATACTTTTAATGATTTGTCTCTTTAACTGTATTTTTAAAAATGTATTAATA
This sequence comes from Ateles fusciceps, assembly GCA_036589455.1. Classification (NCBI taxonomy): domain Eukaryota; kingdom Metazoa; phylum Chordata; class Mammalia; order Primates; family Atelidae; genus Ateles; species Ateles fusciceps. Next base: position 729,747 of record JAZHEH010000847.1, read on the forward strand.
CCATTATCATTCCTGATTCCATCAGGGAGAGAGTTTCTACTTTGTTTCTTAAGTTGTTATTTATGGGTTACTGTGTATCAATTGAAATGAATATCACCAAGCCCTATTGTTGGTCATTATAAATGGTGCCCTGGTGAGCTTTTTCCAGAGACATCTTCTCTAGTAAGTATGTTTTTTGTTTTTTTGGGTTTTTTTTTTTTTTTTTTTTTTTTTTTTTTGAGACGGAGTCTCACTCTGTTGCCCAGGCTGGAGTGCAGTGGTGTAATCATGGCTCACTGCAGCCTCTGCCTTCCCAGTTCAAGCAATTCTCCTGCCTCAGCCTCCTGAGTAGCTGGGACTACAGGCATGCACTACCGCGCCTGGCTAATTTTTGTGTTTTAATAGAGATGGGGTTTCACTATGTTGGCCAGGTTGGTCTCGATCTCTTGACCTCAGGTGATCTGCCTGCTTCCCAAAGTGCTGGAATTACAGACATGAGCCGCTGCACCCAGGCCACTCACTGATTTTAAATAATGTTTAACATACCAAAAAGTTTGGACTGTTTCATGGAATTCAGTGTAATGGAATTTGTCCTGATGTTGCTTCTTTTTCCAAATCACACAGCACTTCAAACTTTTTTTTTTAATAACATTTCTCATAAATAGTCCTCCTCCATAATTACCTTTGTGTTCGTTTTGTGTCTGTTACTGAACTCTTAGTCGTTGAAGACAGGAGTCTTCCTTGGACCTTTGTACATCCTAACATAACAATGGGTGCTCAATTTATGTTCATGGAATGAGAGAATGAATCAATGTCACTGTCTTCTATTATTACATAGCCATCTTCAATAACACTTCCTTTGAATTCATTGTCAGTGGAGCTAGTCTTGTAGCCTTTTCAATAGCTTACATTCCATGTTAGAGCAAAAAATGTTAAACGTGTTACTTATAGTTAAATGATTACAAGCTTGCTTTGTTTTTTTATACACTGAGATTTGTGCCATGGATCAAATCCAGACTTGTTTATAAGGTAATTTCAAATACATGCAAAAGTAGAATAGTATAAAGAAATCTCCGTTATCTATAATCAAGCTTCAACAATTACCAGCATTTTGGAACAAATTTTGATTTGAGATAAGGGTAGAGAGAATACGAGGACATTGGGATGCTGATTTTGATTTTGTGGGGAGAGAAGCGGGCCATGTATGGTGAGCAGGGGTAGAGAAAGAGGAGGCTGGTGGTCCAAATACAAACCTACCTACCTGTCCCCTAGGGTTGTCTTGAGGATTACATGAGTTGACATAGGAAAGTGAAAAGAACAGTGCCTCACACATGCTGAGTACAGCTTAAGTGCTGCCACTGTCATTACTATCACTCCTTCATAGCTTGTGGGGAGCTGAGTGTGGCAGCTGTGGCACTTACTGATTTGGTGACTTTGGACACCAGCCTTTCCAAGCTGCAGTTTCTTCATCTGAAAAAATGGGAATAATAATAGCATCTTAAACATAGCATTGGGGGGCGCGGTGTCACACGCCTGTAATCCCAGCACTTTGGGAGGCCAAGGCGGGCGGATCACTTGAGGTCAGGAATTTGAGACCAGCCTGACCAACATGGTGAAACCCTGTTCTCCATTAAAAATAGGCCAGTCATGGTGGCTCATGTCTTATAATTCCAGCACTTTGGGAGGCTGAGGCGGCCGGATCACTGGAGATCAGGAGTTCGAAACTAGCCTGGCCAACATGGTGATATCTCGTTTCTACTAAAAATACAAAAAATTAGCTGGATGTGGTAGTGCACACCTGTAATCCTAGCTACTTGGGATGCTGGGGCAGGAGAATTACTTGAACCCGGGGGGGCAGAGGTTGCAGTGAGCCGAGATCGCACAACTGTACTCCAGCCTGGATGATAGAGCAAGACTGTCTCGAAAAGAAACCAAAAAACCAAAAAGGTAGCATCTTATCCCACACAGGCAGTGGAATAATATATGTAAATATGTTCTGAATTAATTAACATTAATCACAAGTTTCCAGAGTGGTGTTTTAGTCTGGAGGGAGGGACCATGGTTCAGGAGGATTTGGGAGCCAAGTCAATTCCTTCTATGTATTCTCGTTCTGAGACTTCATGATATTCGTGGCGGAATCATTTGTCAACCTAGCAAATAAACATTACAGCACAATAAGCTTTGTCTCCATTTGTAAAATGTTGTTTAAATAATGAAAACAATTTCACTTTATATAGCTTTTTCATATATGCACTGAAAATGAAATACTTAACCAAGATGATAAAGGGATAAAAATAGTTTTCCTAAGGAAAACTATTTGCTGGGGATTTGTGTTGGAAAAGTTTTGTAGCAGAATCTGTTTCCCTGCCTTTGAAATATAAACAGTGTCTTTATTTGTCTAGATTTTGCTTATCACTGTTTGCTCAACTCCTAATTAAAGATAACTCTGTCATCCACAGATCACTTTGCTACTTTCCCAAAGCCAGAATTTCTCTAGAAAATTAGTTTTCTTTTAAGACTTTAAAACACTTTGCCTTCTCCTTAGTACTGTAAAGAATTCTAATTATGTAGAACATTCATCCAAACCACACACACACACACACACACACACACACACACACACACACACACACACACATCTGTCTGAGATAAGAATTAGATACTGTGGGAAGAGAAATGAAATATCCCTGATGGTTTTAATAATTTTCTGTAGTGTTTGTTTGGACAAGACAATCAGCTGTCACATCCCTTGGGTATGAGAGTTATATAAACCCAGGTCAGAAAGTCAATGCTCTAGACTTAAATTCTCAGGAAGTTTTAAAACTTTTAAAACTCTAAAAACTACTGCTTGCCTTTTAGATTTGACTTTTTAAAAGCTTGATTTTTGCTTTTCAGATACTACAATTTTGGCATTCTTAGTATTCGTGATTTATAGTATCTTGTACTTTTACAGACTTATTCAAACAACTCCCACTTTATGCCCAAATAACAAAAAACATGTACAAGATACAGTTTTATCTCAAAATGAGTAATATCCTAAAGCTATCATTTGGCCCCAGTAACATAGGAACTCTTCATTTTTTTCTTCCACATACTGTTCTGTGTAAATGTTTTATTACACAGTCTTTCTTCCTTGATTATTTTTCCAGGAATTTCGGTATGCTTTGTTGATATTTCTTTTCAAAAACTCCAGCACAAATCATCTCCAGTAGTCATCTAGCCAGTTTTGTACTAGAAGATGTGTTACTTGTTACTTCTTTTTTTTATTTTTTTATTTTTTGAGAAAGAGTCTTGCTCTTTTTGCCCAGGTTGGAGTGCAGCAGCTTGATCTCAGCTCGCTGCAACCTCTGCCTCCCAGGTTGAAGCAAATCTTGTGCCTCAGTCTCCCTAGTAGCTGGGATTACGGGTGTGCACCACCACGCTCAAAATGTATTTTTAGTAGAGTTGGGGTTTCACCATGTTGACCAGGCTGGTCTTGAACTCCTGACCTCAGGTGATCTGCCCGCCTCAGCCTCACAAAGTGCTGGGATTACAGGTGTGAGCTGTGCCCAACTGAAGATGTATTACTTCTAATTTAAACTTCCATTTAAGGCTTGGGACTGTGGCTCACACCTATAATCTCAGCACTTTGGGAGGCCAAGGCAGGAGGATCACTTGAGTCCAGGAGTTCAAGACCAGCCTGTGCAACAAAATAAGACCCCCATCTCTACGAAAAATAGAAAAAAATAGCTGACATGGGATCACATGCTTATAATCTCAGCTACTTGGGAGGCTGAGGTAGTAGGATCACTTGAACCCAGGAGACAGAAGCTGCAGTAAGCTGTGTTTGCCTCACTGCACTCCAGCCTGGATGACAGTGTGAGACCTTTTCTCAAAACAAAAGAAAACAAACTTCCATTTGAGAAAGTGACAGAAAAAGCTTTGGATTTTTGTAATTATAGAAAATCTTTTCTTTGATAATATTATATCTCTTTCAGTGAAAAGGAGTTAGGAGGAGGTCTAAATGTACTCTTTGATCTTCCTTGTTAATCATTTAAACATGGAATTTGGAACTAATTGTAACTTCTGAAGGAACTGGGAAATTTTACTAGTACCTGAGGTATGCCTTAGTTTTTTATATATTGAGTCTTTAGGACCAGTTTTATTCTTTCATTTAAATATGTAGTGAGCATCTACTATGTGCTTACCATTGGGCTGTGTTTTACATATATTAGCTCATTTAATTCTCACACAAGCATTGTTAGGTACATGAGAGGCGACTTCAAAAAGTTCATGGAAAAATTGAATTAAAAGATAAAAATGAAAAATATAAACTTTATTTCTCAACATAAGCTCCATGGAGTTCAAGGCAGCTTTGTGATGATACTAGCCATTTAGCCCATCCCTAAAGAACTGAGGGTTCTGGAAATTTAGCCATATTAATGCAGTCTTTTTTACATTGTTAACTGAAGAAAAATGGGTTCCCTTTAAAGATTTCTTAAGATTAGGAAACAAAAGAAGTCAAAAAGAGCCAAATCAGGACTGCAAGGTGAATGCATAATGATTTCTGTGCGCAGTGATTTCCCATTGAAATCTCATAAACATGTCCCTTGTTTGATGAGAGGAATGAGCAGGAGGAGGGTTGTTATGGTGGAGAAGTACTCTCTGGTGAAGCTTTCCCAGGCATTTTTCTGCTAAAGCTTTGGCTAACTTTCTCAAAACACTCTCATAGTAAGCATATATTATTTTTCTTTGGCTTTCCAGAAAGTCAACAAGGAAAGTGCCTTAACCATCCCAAGAAAACAGTTTCCATGACCTTTGCTTTTGACCAATTCACTTTTGCTTTGACAGGACCACTTCCAACTCCTGGTAGCTATTGCGTTGATTGTACTTTGTCTTCAGGATTATACTGGCAAAGCTATGTTTCATCTCTGTTACAGTTCTTTGAAGAAATGCTTCAGGATCTTGACCCCACTTGTTTAAAATTTCCTTTGAAAGTTCTGCTCTTGTCCGTAGCTTATGTGGGTGCAGTGGATTTGGCACCCAACAAGTGGAAAGTTTTCTCAATTGTAATATTTCCATCAGTTGTGTAAGCTGAGCCAATTGAAATGTTTGCGTTGTTGGCTGTTTCTGATGTTAATCATTGATCCTCTTCAATTAGAGCATGAACAAAATGAATTCTTTTTTTTTTGAGACGGAGTATCGCTCTTGTTACCTGGGCTGGAGTGCAACGGCGCGATCTCGGCTCACCGCAACCTCCGCCTCCTGGGTTCAAGCACCTGCCTCAGCCTCCCGAGTAGCTGGGACTACAGGCGTGCACCACCATGCCCAGCTAATTTTTGTATTTTTAGTAGAGACGGAGTTTCACCATGTTGACCAGGATGGTCTTGATCTCCTGACCTTATGATCCAACTGCCTCGGCCTCCCAAAGTGCTGGGATTATAGGCCTGAGCCACTGTGCCCGGCCAACAAAATGAATTTTTTTTAAAAATCACAAATTGATGTGGATTGTCTGCTGTTGTGGATGCATCTTCAGCATCCTCTTCTCCCGTCTTAAAATGAGTTATCCATTTGTAAATTGCTAATTTCATTGGGGCATTGTACCCATAAACTTTTTGTAAGGTACCAGTGATTTCACCATTCCTTGACTTGAGCTTCACCATAAATTTGATGTTTGCTCTTGCTTCAATTTTAGCAGAATTAATGTTGCTCTTTTCAAACTAATGTTGTATCATTCTTAGTGCCCCAAACGAGATTCTCTTCAGAAATGAAGTTGGGACAAGCTTATTTTGATACAGAACTTTTTTTTTTTTTTTTTTTTTTTTTTTTTTTGAGACAGTGTCTCACTCTGTCTTCCAGGTTGGAGTGCAGTGGTGTCATCTCGGCTCACTGCAACCTCCGCTTCCGGGTTCAAATGGTTCTCCTGCCTCAGCCTCCTGAGTAGCTGGTACTACAGGCATCCACCACCATGCCCAGCTAATTTTTTGTATTTTTAATAGAGATGGGGTTTCACTGTGTTAGCCAGGATGGTCTCGATTTCCTGACCTCATGATTCTCTCGCCTCAGCCTCCCAAAATGCTGGGAATACAGGCGTGAGCCACCGTGCCCGGCTGGTGCAGAACATTTTTGAAGTTCATGTATAGTGTTTTCATAATACATATTATCCATGAAGTTTTTGAAGACCCCTCGTATAATCTAAAAACTTCATCTTCATCCTTGATCTCCCTCACTCTTCTGTCCACATCCATTATGTTTGGTTACAGCAAGACACCATGCAGCAAACCTGTGAGCCATCAGACAAGGGCGGCAGCCTCCTTGCTGTTCTCCCTGATTCCCTTCTTGCCTCACTACAAAATAAATACAAATAAATATGTATGTGCGTGCACGCACACACACACATAAAAACACCTGTGTATTTACATATATAAATCTATTCTACACATAGTGGCCAGGGTGATTTTTTTAAACTTTGGGATAATTACAGATTCACATGCAGTTGTAAAAATTAATAGACAGAGATCCGATGTACCCACTACCCAGTTTCTCTTCATAATGACATCTTGCAGGGCTATAGTCAAATATCACAACCAGGATATTGATATTTATACAGTCCACCAATGTTGTTCAGATTTCCCCACAGAGTGATCTTTTAAAAACATAAATTTGATCATGTGACTCCCAGCTTAAAGCACTTCAGTGGCTTTCCATTGCACATGGATTGAAATCCAAATTCCTTAACACCACTCTGCAAAGCCTCTGGGACCTAGCTTCTGCCTGCCTCTCCAGCCACATTGTTTCTCTTGCTTACTAGGTTCTAGCCTGGCACAGCTTTTTTGGAACCCATGCTGCAGGTTCCCTCCTCAGGGCATTTCTGCACTGTTCTCTCTGCCTGGGATTCTCTTCCACAGCGTTTCATGTATTAACATCTTCTCTTCCTCAGGTCTCGGCTCAAGTGTCACCTCCTCCAGGCAGCATTCCCCGACCACTCTAAGTAGCCTGCTAGCCATCCTCTTCAACTCAGCTGTGCATTACTCTGCCTAATTTTCTTTATAGAGTTTGTTACTGTCTAAAATGATCTTAATTGTTTAATTGCTTTTTGTCCATTAGAAGGTAAGCTAAAGAGAGTGGGAACCTTGTCTGTGCTATTTGTTGATTCTCCTTTAATGCCTAGAACAGGTCATGTTATGTAGTAGATGCTTGATAAATAAATGACTAAATTTTATGGATGAGGAAACTGAGTTTCAAAATGGTTAAGTAACTTGTCTGTGGTCACATAGCTAGTAAGTAGTGGAACCATGACTGGAAGCCACAGGCACAAAGTCCCTTTTGTAGCGTTAAGTTTGACCTGTTCAAACAACAGACAGGACCACGAGGCTGGGGAATGGACAATGAGAGGGAGAGTGGCACAATTTCAGACTAGACAAATAGGAACCAGGTCACCTCAGGCTTTGTAGCCTGTCACAAGTACTAGAGATCTCATTCTAGGCACAGTGGGAAGTGCTCGCAGGTTGTAAGCAAGGAGATGCCATGAACAGCATGGTTCAGTTTGCTCACTGGATTTCTGCTCTGGTGCTGGGACCAGAGTTGCAGTCTGGAAGGATGCTTTCCTTTTCCTTGCTTTACCTACCACCCGCGCCCCCACTTATGTATGTATTTCTCTTTGAGACCATTTCAGAAGGACTCTGGTCCTGTCATCTTCAGAATACTACCCATTAATCACATCACAATGGTCCTTCTAGTAGGGAATGTAGGCAGAATAATGGATTTGCTGAAAAGGGAAAGGAAGACACAGCCCATGCTGGACTCGAATGTTCAGGAAGAGACACCTGTGGCACCCAGTACTTCAGTGTGCCTTGGCCTCTGAGGATAATGCAACTTGGAATTCTTTGGGACCATCCTTGGCTTTATGTTAGCACAGAAGATGTTGTCAAGTAAAGAGTTCTGTTTGGGGCAAAGCCTTTGGATCAAGTATTATTTGAGGCATATTAAAAACAAGTGAAGGTTCATCAGAGAGCAAATGCAGCAACTTAGGTCAAAGAAAGATTTCACCATGCATCTTGTTCTAGAGGCTGTGAGAAGCCTAAGAAAATATATAGCAAAGAATAGCATAGCCCTTGTCCTTAAGGAGTTTAAAGTCTGTTTAAAAAGGTATCTACAGATTGAAAGGTAATTGACACTTGAAGGCAGTCCTATGTTATGTTCCTGGGAGAAGGACTCCAGAGGAGGAAAGCCAAGTGGTGGCAGAGTCTGGCTGGGCTCACAAAGGAGCCGGTACTTGGCCAGCATTCTGAAGGATGAATAAGAATTGAGAGAGGAAGGAGAAATGGTGTTCAGGTGAGATGGGGGAAAGGATAAGGTCAGGAGATGTGTAAGAAAAAAATGCATTAGAGAGTCAGAGGCATAAGTAAGATCTGTTTGGCTGGAGCATATTCAAAAGGGGGATAGAGAGAAAGGATCTAATTGGAAGAAAATAGAGTGAATATGACTCTTGGTCAAGTATTTCCAACCCTTCTGCTTGTACAAGTAACTCAGGATGAAGAGATGGGCAGGTGGGTGGGTGAATGACTATTTACTGAGATATGATGATATAGCTATGACTTCAGTAGTGCATTCTGGCATTGTGTGGTGGGCTGTGTTCTAAGCAACTTTCATTTTTTAAAATTAATTAATTTATTTATTTATTTTAAGATGGAGTCTTGCTCTTGTTGCCCAGGCTGGAGTGCAATGGTGCTATCTCATCTCACTGCAACCTCTGCCTCCTAGGTTCAAGCGATTCTCCTGCCTCAGCCTCCTGAGTGGCTGGGATTACAGGTGCCCACCACCACGCCTGGCTAATTTTTTGTATTTTTAGTAGAGATGGGGTTTCATCATGTTGGCCAGGCTGATCTCAAACTCCTGACCTCAGGTGATCCACCTGCCTTGGCCTCCCAAAGTACTGGGATTACAGGCATGAACCATTGCGCCCAGCTGCAACTTTCATTTTTTAACTCATCTGATCCTTATAACTGCTCCATGAGATAGGTAGTATTATTATCCTTATGTTACAGATGGAGAAACTGAGGCAAAGAGAGGGAATGTAACCTGCCTAAGGTCCCAGAGCTCTGGAGTCAGTGGTCTTAATCTCTGTTGTGACCTCTCACTTAATGAGGGCCAGATGGATTTTCCCCCTCCAGCTTTTCATTATGAAAAATATCAAACATGTGGAAAAAAATTAACAAGAGTACGATGAGCACCTGTATCGAAAATCTAGCCCAAACAGTTGTTAACATTTTGTTGCATATAGTTTATCTGCATGTGTATATTTCAATTTTTTGCTGAACTATTTGCAGATATATTATGGACATGGTAATTCACTCCTTAAATACAAAACAAAGCATCATTTTCCTTTTACTTGGTACATGCATTCTTGGAAAATACATTTCCTCTAAAATCATGCAAAAGTTATTTGTTACAGACAAAAAGGAGTAGAGTTCTAGGTTCAGATAACTATAAAGAGGCTTTTAAATATCTTGGTATTTAAAAGTCAAACAGTAAAGGGACAGTTTTTGTTTCTATACGACAGCCCCATAATTTGCTGGATGTTTAACATCTTGGTCTCTACCTACTAAATGCCTATTTGAGTGAGAAGACAATCAAATGTTGTGTCAGCCAAAAAGTGCCTCCCATCCTCTTGCATTTCCAGAAAGTCCTTTAAGCCAGCTGTGCCTGTTGAGTGTCATTGACTTGACTGGTCCTCTACTGAAGAGCTATAGATTAAAATAAAATGTGCTGCCACAGAACACTTATCATCATGATTCAGAGTTGAGGCAATAAAGGTGGTAGAACTTAACTGTAATGCTCCTTTAGTTCTACAAACACATATGTTCTAGATTTATAAACAGATATTCATTTATTCTATTCTACCACCGTCACCACCACTGTGTTCCAGAAAGGTTATATAGCAGATTTATGTTTATTTAACCATTAAGAGTGTCTCCCCCGTGTATTTGAATCAGCTAGAAAATACTTGTAATTTCTACGCTTTTCTATATAAAAAGGGACTTGAAGCAGACTCAGGGCCAACACAATATAGAATCTGTTTTTTTTCTAGCTTTATTTCTCTTTGTGCTGCTAGAGATACTGAACGGTTTGTTTTAGCTGTTACTACCCCACATACTCCATTATCTCTTTACTTTTCTCTGTTGCCTGTCAGTCTATTTGTCAGACTTAATCTCAAATGCCATGTTCATGCGTATTCCCCAAAGCCCTCCATCAAGATATAATCTAAATCATTACAGCACAATCTGTCTTGTGACACTAACCACATGCTGCCTGTGTTACATTTGATTGTGTGCCTCCGTTTTCTTCCACATGTTTCAGTAGTAATTTCCTGGGCAACTCCTATGTGGTAGGCCTTGTTTGGGATCTTGGAAATAGAGAGATGAAACTCTCCTAGATAGTCCCATTTACTTCATATCTTACTTTCTTGATAATTGGTGTGGCCTTTTCTAGCCTTATAGCCCCTGTAGTACCTGATGCATTGCTTTGCTTAGGGTGGTTCATACGTATTTCTGAATTCAGCTTGGAATAAAAAGAAACAAGCACTTCCAAATCAGATCTGGTGCTGCCACTATGCAACTTTATATAAATCTCACCCAACCTCTGTGATCCAGGTTCCTTCTCTATAAAACATGAATAACAACCATCTTAAAGGATTGCTGTAAAGTTTAAAGATGAATTGTATGAAGCCTAGCAGAGTTATTGGCACATAGTAGGTGCTCACGAAGTGATTGTTATTGTAAGGGAGGCTCAGTCATTCCTTTAGGTCACTTGAGTGAGCAGTGGAAGTACTTAGGATCTTAATTGCCTTTAGGGAAATACTTAGTCTGGGGGCTTCTCCAAGAAGAAGCAGGCTCCGGGAAGGTCTGGCTCATTGCTGATTAACTGTTCTCTTTTTAGAGTCAATTATCTGAGTCTGTGTTTTGGAACCACTTATATAATATATACCGCCTGTTATTTGTGTATTTTTAGAAGTGGGAGTCGGGTAATCCTAGTCCTGTCAGTAAAAGAGCAAACTGTTTACCAGAAGCAGAGCTTTTTTCTTAACACTGACTCACACTGACTCATCTTTCTCATTTTTCTTCCCACCGCCTCATAACAACCTTGCAAGGGAGAGAATTTTTAGGAAATCAGTTGACTTACTTTTTTTTTGGTTTTCCAAAGTGGAAAGCTTGAAGGTGTCACGTCATTAATTCCATCCCAGGAAAGGCTAAAGTTTATGCTGCCTTGGAGTGCCAGTATGACCAATGGCATGTAGCAAATACCTCACATAAACCGTTTAGACAAACCACTAATGTTGGCTGAGAGGTTAGACACGTGCCTGAAGTATATACATATTAAGAGTAAACACATTTTGCTCTTTGAAAATTGTTGCCCTTATACCTACTTTGGACCTCAAAAAAAAAAAAAAAGAAAAAAAGAAAATTGTTGCCTTAAGTTGAACCTGGAAAATTTCCTCTTCTGAGATAGGAAACCCAAGCAGAATTAGAGCCAGAGCTGTGATATCTTCACAGATGGATTTGAGATGACAGACACAGAGTAACCAACACCCCATTTTGAGGAGGGACTTTTAACTTGATATTCAGAGCAAGGGGAAGGATGGGTTTTTGAGCAGGGCCCAGACTTGATGCTAATTGCTAGCTAAGAACTGGGACAAGGGTGAAGGGGTGAGGAGGTGGCAAGTACTGGTGGGGACAGGGCTAGAATAGGCAGTAGTTTGCTGGTGGGCAGGAGCTTCCAGCTTGGGGGAAAAAAACAGAGTATTGGTTTTACTGACTTGTTTTTAGTAGAGGACAAACTTCTAAGTGCTTTTGTAAGATCCAAAGTGTCTATGCAGAAGACAACAGACAGTGTTTTTTTAAAGATTTTCTGGGAAGATTTCCAGGCTGCCTGCAATTTGAAGAAAGTCTTCTGAAAAGGGCAGAGGGCTTGGGGGCAGCTACAGAGACAGGATTTCCCCCAACTCAATTGATGAGATACAGGAAAATAATCACCTTATTGATTTATTTTTGTTTTATAGTAACGTGACATTTTTTCTTTTCTGAAGAGTAGGATATTAAAAATTATTACAGTTCTGGGTTTTGTGGATGTATTGAAGCTTAATATCATTTAAGTGTCCTATTTTAATATCTGTATTTTTGACAGACTGCCAGAGATCATTTAACATGTTACTGTGCTATTTTTGTTGATGTCATTATTTTTGTTTATGTTGTTATCCTTAAAGAAAAAAGAAGATTCTATCAATAGAATTAACCTTAGTATTATAAATTAAGAAATGATTTGATTTCAGTTGAGAACAAACATGAAAATGTATTGAGAGATCTGCGTATTCTCTACCTTCCTTTTATTCCTTTTACAAAAACTATAAGGAATAATGCTTAACAGTTTACTGCCAAAACACTGAAATATATTTACAGGAAGTTCATTTCTGACCAGAATTGTTTGTTTGTCTCTCCAAAGCTTGCCAAACTCTATAGGTTTTATGTAAGTTTATAAATATTCTTGTACACATTGGCTTTAAACTAAATCCTTCTAAGTATCCAGACTACCATGTATTTTTCTGCTTCTAAATTCAGAGATACCAGCCTGTTGGTTTTAGATAAGTTACAGAGTAGTTTAGACGCACATGATTTAAGCTCACCCACAGTGCTTTGTTGATACTTGAGGATTTTATCTGAAAAGCATCCTGTTCATACTCTGAAAATATTTCTTTCATCTTAGTATTCCCACTCACTTTGTGTGTGAATATGTGTATAGATGATTTTATTGTTCCTCATATGTGTGTGTGTGTATATATATATATATTTATATATGCTTGCTAGGGAACCTCATGTTTTTTAAAAAGAAAATACTTGTGTGATAAAGTCATAAACCCGAGAGTTGGAAGGAGTATTAGAGACCTAATTTAAAGTTTATTGCTTATTTATTACTGTGAACAACTAAATCATTCATTACCTAAAATAATCTTTTTATTTTCTGTTCTCATTTAGCTGAATCTCTGAGCTTAAAAACAGTGTTTGGGTTATATATCACATTATCTCTCATATGTTACAACCCAAACTTAATTATTAGCCATAATAGTGTCTTTGGGCTAATAATGGCCGTAAGGTTTTTGTTTGTTTGTTTTTTGAGATGGAGTCTGGCTCTGTTCACGAGGCTGGAGTGCAGTGGCGCGATCTCGGCTACTGCAGCCTCTGCCTTGTGGGTTCAAACGGTTCTCCTGTCTCAGCCTCCCGAGTAGCTGGAATTACAGGCATGAGCCACCATGTCTGGCCAATTTTTGCATTTTTAGTAGAGATGAGGTTTCACTGTGTTGGCCAGGCTGGTCTTGAACTCCTGACCTCAGGTGATCTGCCCGCCTCAGCCTCCCAAAGTGCTGGGATTACAGGCGTGAGCCACCACACCTGGCCAATAGTGGTAAGTTAATGAAGATCTCTACTAAATTTGGATTCCAAGTGAAACATTTCTTTTTTCCTTTTTATTTATGGCAGAGAGTTGATTGATATTTGTTGGCTTTATTAGTTTTCTCAAATTAGTATGTAAAAATCATACTAGTTATATAGGTGTAAGTCTCCTTCGTATGATTTCCTTTCTTCTAAGTCTTCGGAATACACCGTGCTTTTCTTTTTTTTTTAAGACGGGGTTTCACCGTATTGGTCAGGCTGCTCTTGAACTCATGACCTCAGGTGATCTGCCCGCCTCAGCCTCCCAAAGTGCTAGGATTACAGGCGTGAGCCACCGTGCCCGGCTACGCCCTGCTTTTCAAAAGACCCCACTCATTATTTTTATGATAGTGGAATAAAAAGTCCAGGATTGTTTGCAGTTTCAAAATAAACAGCTGGAGGTTTTACGCATCTTGCAATATGAGTGCTTCATTAAAAAGGGGGCTGTGAATCTTACCTACTCTGTGAAGGTCATTTATAAAGACATGATTTTATTGTGATTTTTAGTGTATTTAGAGAAATCAATACTTAATGAGAGGGACTTGGACTTTTCATTTCTCTGTACTATTTTCAGTCTTTCCTGAACAGTAAATGTTTAAAAGAAACTATACCCTTATTCCTTGTTCTCTAAGAACTATGGGGGACTGGGTGCAGTGGCTCGCCCCTGTAATTCCAGCACTTCAGGAGGCCAAGGAAGGTGGATCACTTGACAAGGTCAGCAGTTGGAGACCAGCCTGGCCAATATGGTGAAACTTTGTCTCCATTAAAAATACGAAAATTAGATGGTGTGGTGGCGAGTGCCTGTAGTCCCAGTTACTTGGGAGGCTGAAGAGGAGAATTGCTTGAACCTGGGAGGCAGAGAGGTTGCTGCGGTAAACTGAGATCGTGCCTCTGCACTCTAGCTGGGTGACAGAGTAAGACTCCATCTCAAAAAAAAAAAAAAAAAAAAAAACAAAAAGCTGTGGTGGAGTATAGGGTACAAACAATGAGACTTGGTGCTGTTTTGGATTCCTAAGGCTTTTCCATGTCTGAGAACTCAGGAGGCAGCTTTTGCATAGCAGAGGGGCTAGGAAACTCACTATTTCTTCACAGTTGACTAGCTTTCTCTAAGATTACCAGTATAAAATCACTAGTCATTAGGAATAAAACTTTTCATCTTTAAATGACCATAATATTTTTAAATTTTAAAAAAGGAGAATGAGTATATACTCTATGTCATCCCTTTCTGTAATATAAATGTGTTTCTGAAAGTTAGGCTGCTTAGAAATACTTGAGTCCTAATACACAGAGAGGTTGCTCTTTAAATTGTCCTCATTGTGGTAGTAATATTAGTAGTACTAGTAGTTAACATATGGAAGACTTCATATGTTTCATATACATCGCTTCCTTTAACCCTTATAATAATTCTATGAATTAGGCATTTTATTCTCTCCATTTTATGGGTAGGAGAACTGAGATTTTGATAAGTGGATTATATGACTGATTGATTGTTTGGTTGATTTTGGTAAAGTTCAGATATCTTTTGTCCTGTGCTTGAAACTCTAAAATAGACAGTAATTATTTGGGTAACAATAATTGTACGAGGTAGAAAATCATCTTGTCTTTGGACTATTCCCTTCTATTCCATTCCTACTGCCAACACTCCAGTCCAAGCTCATATTTCTCTCTCTCTTTCTCTCTTCCCTCCCTCCCTCCTTTCTTTCTTTTTTCTTTCTTTTTTGTCTCTCTTTCTTTCCTGTTTCTTTCTCTCTCTGTCTCTTTCTCTTCCTCTTTCTTTCCTTTCCTTCCTTTTCTTTGTCTCTTTCTCTCTCTCTCCTCTTTCTTCCTTTCATTCCCTTCTTCCCTTTCCCTCTCTTCCTTCTTTCCTTTCTTTTCTTTTTCTTTCTTTCTTACAGGTCTTGCTCTGTTGCCCAAGCTGGAGTGCAGTGGCATGATGACAGCTCACTGCAACCTCCACCTCTTGGGCTCAAGTGATCCTCCTGCCTTAGTCTCCCAAGTAGCTGGAACTACAAGTACACGCCACTGTGCCCAGCTAATAAAGCTCCTTCTGCTGCAGTTATGCCTAAACTCTTCTTTGCACATGTCATTTCTTGTCACTTATCACCTAAAGAATGACAGTGGGCTTTGGCTTTGAATGGCCCTCAATAAGTATAAGCACCTAAAGATTTCAGTTTATCTCAGCTTCAGAACAGTCCATCTCATCTGCCTGTTTTTCTTCTTAAAATAAACTTTTAAAAATAATTAAGTTTTAAAGGTACAGAATATTTAAGTAAGATTTCTTCTCCCCTTTCCCTCAAATCCCCCATTCTCATTTCATAGAAATCATTCTTAACAATTTCCTGGATAATCCTTCCAGAAATTATACATATCCAAACATAAATATAAAATCTATTGGTTGCTTGAAAATTCTGTAAATGAGATCATATTATACAAAATATTCTACTAATGTTCACATAGATGCATTTTATCCTTTTAAATGACTTCATGGTTGTATCTCTTATAAACCTTTTGGCTTTGAGTAACAGAAGCAGGGAATGTACTGAAGGGGTGTCAGACAAGGCTTGGAAAGTGGTCAGAACCAAGGCAGGCCAGAGAATCATCAACCTGTTTTAGCTGAAGCAGCCAGGCCGGTATGTTGCCATCACTGCCCTTAGACACTATTAGGAATAAATTCCAACTGTTCCTTTGTCATAGTGTCATTGCTTAAGATTCAGAGTCCCGGTGAGACTATGCACAAACACAATAGGGAAGTACCCCAAATAGAAAGAGGTGACTGGTTGTTGAAAGCTTAAAAAATTACACATTTCCACCTAGGCACGGTGACTGACGCCTGTAATCCCAGCACTTTGGGAGGCCGAGGCGGGTGGATCACAAGGTGAGGAATTCAAAACCAGCCTTGCCAACATGGTGAAACCCTGTCTTTACTAAAAATACAAAAATTGGCTGTGAATGGTGTCAGTTGCCTGTAATCCCAGCTACTTGGGAGGCTGAGGCAAGAGAATTGCTTGAACCCAGGAGGCAGAGGTTGCAGTGAGCCGGGGATCGCGCCACTGCACTTCAGCCTGGGTGATAGAGCAAGACATCATCTGGGGGTGGGTGGGGGGGAGCACATTTCCATTACATTGGTATTCTGTTGTATAAATATGCCATAATTTATGTATTAATAACTAGCCACTTGGTGAATATTCAGGTTGTCATATTCAATTTTTTACTAGCAAAAGCCACTGTTGCAAATAAAATTATTTATGTATGTCTTTGTGTATTTTTGTAAGTATATCTGTGAGATTAATTCCAAGAAGGCTGTGCTGGATCAGAGAGTATGTATATTTAACATTTTGATGTAGCGCCAAGTGCGGTGGCCCACGCCTGTAATCCCAAAACTGGGAGGCTGAAGTGGGCGGATCGCTTGAGCTCACGAGTTCAAGACTAGCCTGGGCAACATTTTTTTTCATGGGCAAAACCCCAAGAAGAAAATATAAAAAAATACAAAAAAAAAAAAAAATTAGCTGGGCGTGGTGTTGCATGCCTGTAGGTCCAGCTACTCAGGAGGCTGAGGTGGGAAGGATGGCTTGAGCTGGGGAGGCGGAGGTTGCAGTGAGCAGAGATTGTACCACTGCATACCAGCTTAGATGATAGAGCCAGACCTTGTCTCAAAATAAATAAATACAGTTTTGATATATATTGCTTATTCATCCTTAGAAGTTTTCACTGGTTTACACTCTCATCTACAAAGTGAACTGGCTTTTAACTTATAAGATACAAAGTTATTTATGGCCATATATTCAGCAAAAGCCACAAAGTGTCACACCAGGTGAAAAAGAAAGTTCAAGTTTCTGAGGTATAGAGTTTCAGTATTTATCAAGGAATAGTGTGTTAAGGAGAGCTTCTGATTCATTAATTATATTTTTTCACTAATAAACTAGCATGTTCACAATACCCCAAGATATTTCTATAGATGTCCTATAAAATGTTAAAAGGTAAATCACCTTCCCTTTTCTTCTTCTTTCTGTGTTTCTGTTTTATCCAATATTGTATTCATTACTCTACCTCTTTTCAAAATTTGTTGTATTTATTTTGAGTAGGTAGTACCATTATGTGGTACAAAATATACAAGTTACAAAAGGTATATGGTGGGAATTTCACTTCCAGTGATGGTGGACTAGGTAATTTGAATCAGTCCTTCTGTTGAAGAAAATTAAAGAAGCTGGGCAAAATATAAAAACATTTTCACAAATGCTTTGAAAAGTTTATAAGATATATTGTTGAAGGACTGCCATGCCAACATATGGAAGAATGCAAAAGTCAAGAGAGGTAAGCCTAGCTACCAAAGCCATTTTTGCTGCCAAAGCATTTGCTAATCCTGAGAAACCATTTTTGGGGTTAAGCTGTACTTTCGGTGGCTTCACATATGAGGACAGAATTCTCAGCTTGTTGTCCGTCAAGGATGGTGAACCAAATAAACCACTTTTCTAGTTTGAATGGATCCCCTAAGGGCATAAGAGGGAACTTGAACTAAGCCAGCCCTCACATAGCCTTGCTGTGGAGTTTCTAGGTCCAGGGAACCTAGACTGAGATCTTTCATCTTTACGGTACTCAAGTAATAGTGCCATCAGGCAGCTGGCAGAAGCGAGTTAAAATTTCCTCTCAAGGAAGATGTTATCATCCTGGACATCAAAATAGTCCTCTAAATAATTTTTTATGTAATGACTAGCACATAAAATTAAAACCAAGTTCATAAGGAAATAAGATACCTCGAAAAGAATTTGCAAAAGCCCTATACAACGAAAGTATCAAAGCCTTGAGATACTGGAATTCCAGATGCGGAATATAAAACAACTGTATTTACTATTCAAAAAGAAATAGAAGCCAAGATATAAATATCAGTAAGTAGACACTGTCAAAAGTGACAGCAGATTTGAGAAAACCCAAATTGGCATTCTAGAACCAAAAAAATAATCAAAAACAAGAATGAAGCAGATTACCTAACAAGAGAGAATTAGTGAACTAAAGATGGGATAGAAGAAAAATCTCCGAAATAAACCATCAAGAGATTTTAAAACGTAAAATACAGAGAAGATGGTTAGAGAATTAAAAGGACCCAGGGACAAGTTGTAATATACATTTTTTTTTTTTTTTTTTTGAGACAGAGTCTCGCTCTGTCACGAGGCACCAGGCTGGAGTGTAGTGGCTCGATCTCGGCTCACTGCAACCTCCGCCTCCTGGGTTCAAGCAGTTCTCGTGCCTCAGCCTTCCAGGTAGCTGGGACTATAGATGCCCTGCACCATGCCCAGCTAATTTTTGTATTTTAGTAGAGACGGGGTTTCACCATGTTGGCCAGGACGGTCTCGATCTCTTGACCTCGTGATCTGCCCGCCTCGGCCTCCCAAAGTGTTGGGATTACAGGCGTGAGCCACCGCGGACTGACTGTAATATACATTTTTAAATGTTTTTTTTCAAGCTTTTTCTTGCTGTATTTCCAGGCTGGAGTGCAGTAGCTATTCCCAGGTGAGATCATGGTGGACTGTGGCCTCAAACTCCTGGCCTCAGGCTGTCCTTCCACCTCAGTAAGTAGGTGGGACTGTGCCCAGCTTTAATATAGGTTTAATTGGAATTACAAAATGAGCAGAGCAAGAATGGTACAGAAGCAATATTTGAAGAGATAATAGCTGATCATTTTCCAGAACTGCAGAAAGATATTTATTCACAGATTCAAAAGCGTATAGCCTTGAAGAAAGCTAAAAACTGAGCAAGTATCCATCTTGTAAGTCACACCAGATTTTGTAAGTCAGAGGAAACACAGCAAAATAATTCTAAAGAAGATAAAGAGAAGTTAGGCATGGTGGTGCATGCCTGTAGTCCAAGCTGCTTGGGAGGCTGCGGTGGGGAAGAATGCTTGAGTTGGAGGCCAGCCTGGGCCACACAGTGAGACCCTACCCTGTCTCTTAAAAAAAAAAGAAAAAAGAAAATAAAGGGAAAGAAAGAATGAGAAGAGTAGAAGTTAGTGAAATATAAAGCAAAGTGGGGAAAATCAATGAAGTGAAAGTATCGTTCTTAGAAAAGATTAATAATAAAAAAAAAAGAATGGGCTGGTCGCAGTGGCTCACGCCTGTAATCCTAGCACTTTGGGAGGTCAAGGTGGGTGGATCACAAGGTCAGGAGATCGAGACTATCCTGATTAACATGGTGAAAACCCATCTCTACTTAAAAGACAAAAATTAGCTGGGTGTGGTGGCATGCACTTGTAGTCCCAGTTACTCAGGAGGCTGAGGCAGGAGAAGCGCTTGAACCTGGGAGGCAGTGGTTGCAGTGAGCTAAGATTGTGCCACTGCACTCCAGCTTGGCAACAGAGTGAGACTCCATCTCAAAAAAAAAAAAAAAAAAAAAAGTGAAAAAGGGTGATTTTATAGTCATTAACAAAATAATGATGCTATGAACAATTTTAAACCAAAAATTTTGAAAATTTAGGTGAATGGATAAATTTATTAGTAATATAACTATTAATAAAAATGGAGTCAGCTGGGCATGGTGGCTCACACCTGTAATCCCAGCACTTTGGGAGGCCAAGACGGGAGGATCACCTGAGGTCAGAAGTTCGAGACCACCCTGGCCAGCATAGCAAAACCCCGTCTCTGCTAAAAATACAACAATTAACCAGACATGGTGGCACATGCCTATAGTCCCAGCTGCTTGGGAGACTGAGGCAGGAGAATCACTTGAACATGGGAGGCAGAGATTGCAGTGAGTGGAGATTGCACCACTAAACTCCAGTGCGGGGCAAAGAGTAAGACTCCATACCAGAAAAAAAAAAAAGTGGAATGAGTAGTTAAACTCTTCCCTTAAAGAAAACTATCCTTTCACTAGGAAGGTACTTAAGCACTTAAGAGAAAGAATTAATATTACACAAATGCTTCCTGAGAATAGAAAGAGATTAGTGAAACAGAAACCTAACAGTGACATTATGAGAAAGGAAAAATCACAAGCCCTTTTACTCATGAAAATTTCTACATTTTACTGTGAAAAATTCTCAACTATATATTAGCAAAGCAAAATCCAATATTTTACTTATTATTGTGGTATAAGGAACTACCAAAGTTTTATGGCTTAGAACAACTGATATTTTTTTTTCCAGAGATTCTGTGGGTCAGAAGTTTGAACTGGGCACAATGAAGTTGGCTTGTTTCTGTTCCATTTTGTCTGGGTTCCCAGCTGGGAAGACTCAGAGAGGGCTTGGAATCAAGCCCTTGGCTTGTTGATCTTTGTCTTACCAACTTCTTCTTTTTTCTTCTTTTCTTTTTTTTTTAAAGACTGGGTTTCACCATGTTGGTCAGGCTAGTCTTGAACTCCCGACCTCAGGTGATCTGCGCGCCTTGGCCTCCAAAGTGTTTGGATTACAGGCGTGAGCCACCACGCCCAGCCTATCTTTTCTTTATTTCTTTTTTTTTTTTTTTTTTGAGACGGGATCTTGCTCTGTTGCCCAGACTAGATAGAGTACAGTGGCATAATCATAGCTCACTGTAGCCTCAGCCTCCTAGGGTCAAGCGATCCTCCTACCTCAGCCTCCTGAGTAGCTGGGACTACAGGCACATGCCACCACACCTAGCTAATTTTTGTATGTTTTTGTAGAGATAAGGTGTTACTGTGTTGCCCAGGCTGGTCTAAAACTCCTGGGCTCACGCGATCCTTCCACCTCATCCTCCCAAAGTGCTGGGATTACAGGCGTGAGCACTTGGCCGTCTGTCTTACCATTTTCCAAAAGCTCTTTGCAGATTAAGGAAATAAGGTGTTTATTGATAGGAAATACAATTTCTGCTAGTTTCACATTTGATTTTTATTTTGTTAATCATGCTTTTTGCCATGCAGACTATTTTTATTTATATATAGTCAAATTTATTAGTATTTTCTTTAATGACTTCTGGATTTTATATCATAGTACTCAGAAATACCTTCTCCATTGTGAGGTCATAAAATGTGCCATGTGTTTTTCCAGTGCTTATATGGTTTCATATTTCTGCATTTAGACTTGTGGATCTACCAGGAGCTATTTTGGGGGCTGAAGTATAAGACTACTTATTAACCTCACTTTTCTCAGTCAGAGAGATTAATTTTGGCTGTGGAAAATGGTGCTCTGGTAAAGTATCTTGATCATCTCTTAGGGTGTGGGATTGTGAGGAATTAATCTCTTTCACCCAAAGGAGTTGGAATGAGCATCTGAAGTCAAAGCTGCCTCTCCCCTACAGCAGGTGGGAAAAATAGTTTTAAACTGAATCCTTTTTCACTATTCCTTTTCATTTCCTAAGACTTTCTACTACTGTGGTATCACTGGCCTCATGGTCTCATATTTGTTCTATTTTAAAGTGTTTTTTTTTTTCTGATGTCGTGAAAGGACACAGCTTCATTTTATTTATAAGCTCTCTCTAAATTATGATATAGTGTGAGTTATTGTGAATTCTAGCCATTATTATTATTATTTTTAGAGAGGGGGTCTAGCTGTGTTTTCCACAGGGAGAACTGGAGCTCCTGGGCTCACGCCATCCTCCTGCCTCAGCCTCTTGAGTAGCTGGGACTCCAGACATGCATTATTATGCCCGGCTTTAGCCATTATTTCTGGGATCAGTTTTGGAGGACTCTCCTTTCTAATTTTGTTGGTTTGATCCCAAGTCCCCCCCTGTGGCAGTGGTCTTCCTGTAACTTTCTGTAACACTTCATTCATTATATTATAAGATAGGCTGTGACTATAGGAGGAAACAGACCTTCATGATCATGATTTCATATTCTTGTCGTTGTTTCAGATGTGTATAAACCTCTCAGACCTTTGAGGCTTAGTCTAAGATAAGTCCTTTGAACAAGCAGTAAAAATCATTAGTGGAAATAAAGAAAATCCACCGTTCTTTTTCTTCATTAGGACATATTGACCTTGATATGAATACTACTATGCTACTTGGCCTTGGATGAATGATACCAACTTTGACCTGGGCGCTTATCAAAATGTTTTAAAGCATCATTTAAAAATTACCTATCTCACCATTCTAACTAAAGCAATAGCTTTCTTGTGTTTGTGGGGTTTTTTCCTAATGTCTGCTTACGCTCATTTATTAAGTTCCTTCTGTTTGTCAGGCCTTCTGCAAGGTGCTGAGACTATAGAGTTGAATACAAGACAAAATTTTCCATCTACTAAGGGAAATAGAATATAACAAGTAGTTACAGTGTGCTGTGCTGGGAACTATAATAGAAGTGTTGTTGGGAGCATGTGTTGGTCAGGATTCTTAGTAGCAAACAACAAAATTCACTGTAGTTGGTTTAAGCAGAAAGGTAGTTTAACATCTGCACTTGGATGTTACACACATGGAAGTGAAGCAATCATGGACAATGTTTCCATGAAAAATGGCCAACCCTACTAAGAGGGACTCATCTAGAGAAAACACCACTGCTGCCTTTATCAGCACAGGTAACGTCAGATACTGGGCATCAGCAACTGTCCCATAACAGTCCTAGAACATGGGCTTGTAATTTTCTTTATGTTTTCCACTGCAGTTAGCCCATTCATAATCTTTATATCCTTCATGCCCTTCATTGGTCTATCGCAGCTGCTACTGAGTTTGAAATAGCCTTAACTTTAAAATGGACTTTACCTCAGGCAGTCATAGGTGATTATTTTAAAAACTCTTCCAACATTGCATGCCGCTAGCTACCGGCATCTCATTTTCCAAGACAGGGATTGGCAAACTATGGCCTGCAGGCAAAATCCAGCCCACCACTTGTTTTTGTGAATAAAGTTTTATTGAAATACAGCTATGTTCATTTTGTTTACACATTGTGTGTGGCTGCTTTTGCACTGTAGTGTCAGAGTTGAGTAGTTGCAACAGAGGCCGCAAAGCCTAAAGTGTTTACTGCCTATCCATTTACAGAAAAAGTTTACCAATCCCTATTTTAATGCTTAGTAAATTCTTCCTACCTCTTAAGTTCAGCAGGTGAGATAAATCAGTTTCTTTCAAACTTTTTGACTTTGAAAATAAGATGCGCAGTTTATATTATGATTCACGTGTGCATATCATATATGTCAATGAAACTTTTTTTCTTTTCATTCCGTTCTATACTGTTTCATGTTGTAAAAAACATGCTAGTCCTGGCCAGGCATGGTGGCTCGTGCCTCATGGTGGCTCACTTTGGGAGGCTGAGGTGGAAGGATCACTTAAGTCCAGGGGTTTGAGACTAGCCTGGCCAACATGGTGAAACCCCATCTCTATCAAAAATACAAAAATTGGCTGGACATGGTGGTGGACGCTTGTTATCCCAGCTACTCAGGAGGCTGCGGTTCAATTGCTTGAGCCCAGGAGGCAGAGGTCAGTGAGCCGAGATCATGCTACTGCACTGCAGCCTGGGCGACAGAACAAGATTGTCTCAAAATAAATAAATAAATAATAAAAGTAAAATAAAAAATATGCTAGTCCCAGTCTACTAAATTGATTTCATGATCCACAAATCAGTTGTAATCCACAGGTACAGGAATAGGCATGTTTCATTCATGAGTTATCCAAGATCTCTTTCATTACCTTAGGAGTTTTTTCTGCATTCCCTTCTGATTTCTATTACTCAAATCTGTCAGGGTTCTCAGGTACTACTAACAGTGTCTACTCCAGCTAGTTTAAGCATTGCTTAAGAAAAATTTAGGGATCTTATAGAATCTTATAGAGGGTCAGAGAACAGATCCTAGAGCTACCTAGATGGGAATCAAGCAGCAAATAAAATGCAGGCTGGGGAAAACCATCTAACTATACCATGAGACTTCCCTAGAGAAAACCCTATTGCTGCCTTTGCTCAGCACCTGTGACCCTAGGATCTGGCTGCCAGATATCCTGCAAGGTCAGCCCCATTAAGAACTCAGTCTGTGATTGTCTCATCAAAGCTTCTTGAAGGAGGGCTCTCCTGGCTCAGGAGCTCAGAGGCTGCTCATGGCATTTCCATCTTTTGGAATCCTGCTTCATCTTCATCTCACTGTTCTAAAAATCCTAATTTTTCTTCTCCTATCTGCTTTGCTCCTTTCCTTCTTCTTTTCTTTATCCTCTTACTCATTCCTGTCATCAGTGGCTTAACTCATGGCTGAGGTACCTGAACAAAGGTTAGAGCTCATTTCTTCCCATTTTCAGTGCACCTTTCAGTGTAGTAGCTTCTCTAGCTACTCCTCATGGAGGTTGTTGTCCAGCTTGTGTTTCTTTTTTTTTTTTTTTTTTTTTTAAGATGGGGTTTCACCATATTGGTCAGGCTGGTCTCGAACTCCTGACCTCAGGTGATCCGCCCACCTCAGCCTCCCAAAGTGCTGGGATTACAGGCGTGAGCCACCGCGCCTGGCTATCCAGCTTGTGTTCTTGTGCACCTTCCAGTGCTAGGCACAGGCTGGGCGGCACACCTTCTGGGCCAGGCCTGGGAATAAGGACAAGAGCAGGCCCCTAGAGACTGGGAGACTGTTCTCGGCTGACAGAGCGTGGCTTATGCCTCTCTTCACCACTTTTAATGGCCAGACAATGTATTTGATATTTTGATTGTTTGTATTTCACTATTGTAAATAACTCTGCCTGGAATCCCAGCATTTTGGGAGGCTAAGGTAGGCAGATTGCTTGAGTCCCAGGTGTTTGAGACCAGCCTGGGCAACATGGTGAACCCCCATCTCTACAAAAAAAAAATACAAAAATGAGCTGGGCATGGTGGCGCATGCCTATAGTCCCAGCGATTCAGGAAGCTGAAGTGGGAGGATCACCGGAGTCCGGGAGGTCAAGGCTACGCCATGATCATGTCACTGCACTCCAGCCTAGGTGACAGAGTAAGACCTTGTCTCAAAACTAAACAGTAAATAAATAAATAACTGATATAAATGTCTCTCTCATTTATAAGTCAGTGTGTGCCCATTTTTTAGCACGTGGTATGTATTGTCCAAGTTATTATTAAAAATAACTTCTTATATTTTTTTCTTTGTGTAGAAGTAATGCTATATTTTATTATAAAATACCATTTTATAAAAAAATTTAAAATACCAGTAAGAAAATAAAAATTACCTGCAGTGTTATCATCCTGAGATACTACTGATTAATAGTTTCTTCCATTTTTTTCTACTTTCTGTTTTACAAATATGAGTCCCTTCTATATATAGGGGCTTACCTTTACATTAAAGTGAGACTACTTTTTAATGTCGTCAGATACTCTTCAATAGTATCACTTATTGTGACTGTATAATACTTCATTCTGTAGATTTACCGAAGTTTATTTAACTACTGCCGAATTGTGGACTTTGAGGATATTCAGTTTTACAGTATTCTGAACAGTGCTGAAGCAGACAACTTTAAGTCAAGTCTTTGCATACACCTCTATAGTGATTTCCTTTGGATAAATTCTTAGACGTGAAATAAGTGGGTCAGAGAGCATTTACATCTTTAAATTAAGAAGCTTTATTTTTTAGACCAGTTTTAGGTTCCCGGTGAAGCTGGGCAGCAAGTATGGAGAGGTCCCATATACTCCCTATATTTTTAAGGATTTTAGTATGTATTATCAAATTGCCCTTTAGGAATGTTGTACTATTTTCCATTTTCACCTACATTTTCCCATATCTCCACAACACTGAGAAGTATCATTAAAAAGAAATCTTTGATAAGGCACATGTCAAGATAAGACTAAATTTTCTTTTTCCTGAAATGTATATTTACATTAATCAGTTCATTATTATTTATTGTGGTTGGTGATCACACAATTCCACCAATCTTCCTTCTGTTGCCAATTTAACAAAAATTATAAAAGTAATACATAGACACAGAAATAAACATTCAGATAGAACAGAAGATATAACGATTAAAGTAAAAAAAAATCCCCTCTCGCTCTAGCCAGACCTTCTGAAAGCTGTTTTTTTTTTTTTTTTTTTTTTTTTTTTTGAGACGGAGTTTTGCTCTTGATGCCCAGATTGGAGTGCAATGGCATGATCTCGGCTCACTGCAACCTCTGCCCCCCCGAATTCAAATGATTCTCCTGCCTCAGCCTCCCAAGTAGCTGGGATTACAGGCATGCGCCACCACGCCCAGCTAATTTTGTATTTTTAGTAGAGACGGGGTTTCTCCATGTTGGTCAGGCTGGTCTCGATCTCCCGACCTCAGGTGATCCACCTGCTTCAGCCTCCCAAAGTGCTGGGATTACAGGTGTGAGCCACCGCGCCTAGCCGCTGTTTGTTTTTTACCTTAGCGGTTTTTCATAATTGTGGTTACCTCCAAAACTGTAAATAAAATATACATAAACATGTAATTTTTATTATTTTATTTTTAAGATGGAGTTTTATTCTTATTGCCCAGGCTGAAGTGCAGTGGTGTGATCTCGGCTCACTGCAACTTGCGCCTCCCGAATTCAAGAGATCTCCTGTCTCAGCCTCCTGAGTAGTTGGGATTACCCGCGTGCGCCACCACACATGGCTAATTTTCTGTTTTTAGTAGAGATGGGGTTTCACCGTGTTGGTCAGGCTGCTCTCAAACTCCTGACCTCAAGTGATCCACCCGCCTCAGCCCTCCAAAGTGCTGGGATTACAGGCTTGAGCCACTGTGCCCAGCCAACATGTAATTTTTAAATTTGTCTTTTTAGCCAGTTATTTTGATAAGTAGTTTTGCATTATTAGAATTGCAGATGCTTTAAAGGCTCTGATGCTTACTTATCCTGCTAGATTTGTGATTTTTATTTGACCTCAGAAAACTTTCCGTGCTTTCTTTTAAGCCCTTGCCTACATTTGGCATATTGCAAGGGTGATTGCATCCATCATTTTAGGTGTTTGTGGGAGGAGGGTCTCGGGAGATTTAATTCATCACATTGGCTGGAAATGGCCGTCCTGATCCCCTCACTCTTTACCTCCTGACTCACCTCTGTGGAAGATGAAGAAATTAGTATCCTCCACTTCATTCTACCCTCTCTTGTTCCCTCTGTCCCAATATTCAAATGAAATATTATTTTCTTCATTTTACAAATGAGAAACCAGAGCTCAAAGAGGTTAAGTGATTTGCCTAAGGTCATACAGCTAGTAAGAGGGTGTTGGTGGGGGAGCCAGGATTTTACCTCAAGTCCATCTAATTTCAGTACTTATGACTGTGCTACATTAACATATTCTCTCCACTCTTTCCCCAGTCCCCCGAACCCTCCACTTCCCCTCCTCACCTTCTGTTTTTGTCCTTACTGACACTTCCCTGCAAGTTTAGGAAAAGGTAGATTGGTCTGTATTCTGATTTTTGGCTTCAGGAGTTAGAAGATATAAATGAGCCCCAGTAAGTGGCTTTGCCCTTCTTTGCTTCCATTTTTTCTTCTATTTAATGGGAATATAAGCACTTGTAATGAGGTATGTTTCGCACAGGAAATGAGATAATCTTTGTGAGAGTCTCCATGCAGTGCCAATATCAGACATTGTTATTACTTCACAGCTCAATAAATATTTGCAGATCTAACCATGCAAACCAGCAGTGTTGGCTGTGGGCTTTGTGGAATAGATAAGTTTTTGAGAAAAATCTTTTGGTTAATTCCTTTTTAAGTGGCATTTAAAAAACTCTGTGGTTACTGTGTGTTAAAAAGAGCTCTGTTTCGTTTTTGTGTTGTTTAGAGATATTTTTATGCAAACACAGAGGGAAATCAGAAGTCCATAGGAGGGGGCAGACTGGCTATTTAAAAATGGTACCCAGTATCCCAGACCCCTGTTGCTTTTTTCTTTGCTTATACTCAATATTCATGTCAGTCATTTTCACCTGTTACTTTATTTTGTAGTCAGTAAGTCCTGGAGCCAAAAAGGAAGTTGAGGGACAAGGTTAGTCTGGTTTATCTCACTATATTGTTGTGGTCTGTTTTCTTTTTTGTTTCTCTCTATTGACCATTACTCTGTTTATACAGGGAGCACATTAATCTTTATACTTTCAGAATCTGTTAGGCTGGGCGTGGTGGCTCATGCCTGTAATCCCAACACTTTGGGAGGCTAAGGAGGCTGGGATCACTTGAGGTCAGGAGTTTGAGACCAGCCTGGCCAACATGGTGAAACCCTGTCTCTACTAAAAATACAAAAATTGACTAGGTGTGGTGATGTGTGCCTGTAGTCTCAGCTATTCAGGAGGCTGAGGCAGGAGAATCGTTTGAACCTGGGAGGTAGAGGTTTCAGTGAACCCAGATTGTGCCACTGCACTCCAGCCTGGGCAACAGAGCAAGACTGAAAAAAAAAAAACAAAAAACCCATCAAAAACAAAGTTTATTATATTAGGCCCCCAACAATGTTTATAAATTCATGAATGTTGGCAATGTTCTTAGGCCTTCTGCATAAATTGCAAAGTGGCTTGTGATACCCATTGTACAACAAGCAATGTTCATCAACATTGGCAGTTTCCCTAGAGCAAGAGTTCTTGAACTTGGACTGTGAACCTGTATTGTGTCCAAAGATGGCTTTCAGGAGTTCCACAACCCCTCTGAAATTATATTCATTTGCATTTTCTGCGGAGAAGGATATTTAATTAGATTCTCAAAGGAATATGTGACCTAAAAGTATGAATCACCACACAATTTTATGCAAAGCTTTTCAGTGGAGTGGAGACGGAGTCCCATTCTGTCACCCAGACTGGAGTGCAATGGTGCCATCTTGGCTCACTGCAACCTCTACCTCCCAGATTCAAGCAATTCTCCTGCCTCAGCTTTCCGAGTAGCAGAGATTATAGGCATCTGCCACCACGCCTGGCTAATTTTTGTATTTTAGTAGAGATGGGGTTTCACCATGTTGGCCAGGCTGGTCTTGAACTCCTGACCTCAGGTGATCCACCCACCTCAGCCTCCCAAAGTGCTGGGATTACAGGTGCAAACCACCTAGGCAACTTATTTTTGTACACATCAATATGTTCCTTGATCTCACTTGATAAGTAAACTATATATGACCCAGATATCTCAGCATTTGAAGATCTAGATCTGATCAGCATGACCCCTTGTTTCATGCCCTGTGGAAGTCCAAAGTTTTCAGAAGATTCTGTAGATATTTTTTTTGGGGGGGGGTGAATGTGTGGCATATGCTCTCCTGGTCATCTCTGCCTCCTCCTCCCTCTTTCTCAACCTATCAGCCCAGAATTGAAACTTAGTCCCTTCCTTTGTTTTGGGAACAAAGAATACATTCACAAAAAGCATCTGTAAGTGTTAATAACTTTGCTTCTGATTTGGAGAGCCCAAGAAGGGGTCAGCAGAAAATCCAGACTTCTACCACCTCCCTGGCTCCTTGCTCCTTCTCTTTCTTTTATAGCTCAAAGATTTATCTTAGAATTCCAGTTCTTCTTTCTTTATTTTATAGAGGTACTTAGCAACTCCCCAGGATTTTCTTTTTTAATTGAAAAAACAAAACAAAACATGTTTTTTTTTTGTAGAGACAGGGGTCTCGCCATGTTGCCCAGGCTGATCTCAAACTCCTGTCCTCAAGGGATCCTTCTGCCTTGGCTTCCCTAAGTGCTGGGATTATAGGCCTGAACTACCATGCCTGGCTCACTTGGTCCCCAGCTTTCGTTTGTTATTTTTTGCATTGCTGAATCGGAAAAAGTTATCAATAACCTAAAGGGCTGTCCGTTTGATAGGAGCCCCTCTCTCTAGAAGGCAGATATGGTTATGAAGAACTTTTTTTCTTTCTGTATATATGCTTTAACATCTCAAATTGTTAGTGAAGCCATCTTAAATTCTTAGGCCTGTATTTTCATTAAGAATCTCCTTTACTTCACTGTGAATGTAGGCCCTCACAATAGGATAGGACCTATACGAATATTAAAGATCTGGTTCTCACATAGTACAAAAGAGGAGGAACGTTTTTATTTTGAGATCTAGTAGTTTCCATCTCTGTTCCATAAAATAGTTTCCTCCTCTAGTTTTATTTTCTTCTCTTTTTTTCAAAATAGTAATATCTTTATTTTTTATGAATATAGGATTAATATGAATTTTATTAAAAGTAGAACAGCTTGGAAGTACACAATGAGTTAATGAAACTCCCCATGTAATCCTGCTGTCCAGAGATATCCTCTATTAACAATTCGGCATATTGTATATCCTTTTAGAGATTTAAATGTAGGCTGGGCTCAGTGGCTTATGCCTGTAATCCCAGCACTTTGGGAGGCCAAGGCATCAGGATTACTTGAGACCAGAAGTTCAAGACCAGCCTGGCAACATAGTGAGACTCTGTCTTTACAAAAAATGAAAAAAATTAGCCAGGCATGGTGGTGCATGCCTGTAGTCCCAGTTATTCTGGAGGCTGAGTTGTGGGAGAATCACCTGAGACTAGGATTTTGAGGTCACAGCGAGCTATGATGATACCACTGCACTCCTGCCTGAGTTATAGTGCAAGACCCTATCTCGAATGAATGAATAAATACAAAAATAACCACAAAACATGGACTATAAGCCAGGTGCTAAGCATTGTCTCATTAAATCCTCATAGTGTCTGAGATGGGGGCCCCTGTTTACCAAAAAGTAAACTTGAAGTTATGGCTAACTGGTGACTTGCCTGAACATCTCCACTATTTGCTATGATAAGTTATATGCAATAAATAAGATGTATCTAATTATGTATTCTTGTGTGATCATCTCTGTGTAATAAATTTTAACAACTAGGATTGTTTGGTTTAAAAAGTGTGCACATTTAAACTATTTAAACTTTTGTATCATCTTGAGAGAGGTAGTTTAGAGTGTGGACTTTGTCCTCATACATATCAGTATTTAGATTTCAACTGCCACTTACTGGCCACTCACCAAAATGAAACTGTACATCAGTTTGCCTATCTCTAAAGTAGAAGGATAACAGAAACTTCATATGGCTGTGAAGATTAAATGAAGATTAAATGTCCCTGACTAGTGTCCAGCACCTAGGAAGAATAGTGTCCAACACAGACCAGGCCCCTCATGTCACAAAACTGACATTTTAATGTGGGACAGGAGGAGGTAGCAGTGAAAGACAGGCAGTAAAGAAGTGAATAAACAACAAAAAAAGTATGGACATTTAACAGAAAGTGACCTTGTAGGTAGATGGGTGGTTATTTTAGGTTGAATGGCTTGGGAAAGTTTTTCTTTTCTTTTCTTTTTCTTTTTTTTTTGCCTGAAGCTATGGTTAAGAAATGAGGGTGGGAAAGTTTTTCTGAAGAAGTGACATCTCAGCTAAGATCTGCATGATAAGGATAGTTTTATAATTAGAAAATTCCTAGAAATAGAAACATGGGATCAAACATTACAAGCATTAGACCAGACACGGTGGCTCATGCCTGTAATCCCAGGACTTTGGGAGGCCGAAGTGAGCAGATCACTTGAGGCCAGGAGTTCAAGACCAGTCTGGCCAACATGGTGAAACCCTGTATCTACTAAAAATACAAAAATTAGCTGGACGCGATGGTGCAAGCCTGTAGTCCCAGCTACTCGAGAGGCTGAGGCAGGAGGATTGCTTGAACCCAGGAGGCGGAGGTTGCGGTGAGCTGAGATCACACCACTGCACTATAGCCTAGGTGACAGAGTGACTCTCTCTCTAAAAAAAAGTAATAATAATGACAAAGTGACCTGAAAAAATTTTTAAATAATTTACATTCTATGTATAGACATGCCTCTTTTTCTTTACCATCACCAGAACTTCTTTCCTAATGTTAAAAAAAAGTGGGGTTGTTGAAAGATTGTCTTAGGGACCTTCTAATGAGCTTTGTTGGGAAAGGGAAAAGATAAGAAAACACCTAAGTCCCTTTTAGGAATTTCTTCTATTTCCTTTCCCTAAGTTAATAGTCCCACCATCACCCATTGTACTATAAACCTTTCTCTTCACTTTACTGGCCTTTTTCACTACACCACATCCTGCCTGCATTGTAGGACTGGAAGCTGCCAACATGCATGTTGACTAACAAGCACATTCTCTTCTTTAGAATTAGGCAATGCCTGGGTCAGGAGAGTTAAAAGATGCAGATCACCATTGCTTTTGCTATAAAAACAAGGCAGCTTTTAGGGTAGACTGGTTTTTCCAAACAAATTTATTGGCAAGGCTGTAACACCTTCTGTGAGTTAAACTGTGCAGACGGCTCTGCACGTGTGTTTGTTATAGTTGAGCCTTTTTCCTGTATGGCATGCAGTGGGGGCAGTGGGCTTTGGTGAACACTGTACACTACCATTGCTTCTCCCCAGAATCCATAGGTAATAAGACTTCTTTTGTTTGTAATGTGTATATGGTTACACATTGTTTGGGGATCTGTTCTGAAAGCCTTTAATCATCTTATGTTAATTGTGCTATAAGAAATGTTCTCTTTGTAGGCCTTGAGTAGGCCTCAGCATCTTTACAAAAATATACATGTTTGTTTATTTTTTGAGATGGAGTCTCGCTCTGTTGCCCTGGCTAGAGTGCAGTGGCGCAGTCTCGCCTCCCGGGTTCAAGCAATTCTCCTGCCTCAGCCTCCTGAGTAGCTGGGATTATAGGTGCCTGCCACCATGCCCAGCTAAATTTTTTTTGTATTTTTAGTAGAGACAGGGTTTCACCATGTTGGTCAGGCTGGTCTCGAACTCTTGACCTCAAGTGATCCACCTACCTCAGCCTCCCAAAGTAATCACACCTGGGATTACAGGTGTGAGGCACCATGCCAGGTCAATATTCGTGTTAAATTACAGACATCATTCAATTACTGTTTTGTTCATATATGGGGCAAATGTATATTTTTATAGAATATACATGTATTATAATTTAATTTCTCATTCAAGCCTTAAAGAAAATATGTAGTTCAAACATGGAAATAAATGGATTAAAAGTCACTTGTTCTTAAAATGTGGTTTCTTTTTATAATCTTTTAAAATTCAGCAACTTAAATAAAACATCCTGAGGGCAACATGTGTTAGTGAGGGGGACTGGGGGTGGCGTGGGGAGGGAATGTGTTTGATGAAATTGTCCAGGAGCAAAGCACCACTTACTTGAAGCCCAGAGATTTGTCATCCAAATATGTGCAGATTGCTGGTGCTATAAATAGTTTGAACTCAAGTAAACAGCCTCTTTCCACTCACTGCTGCTTGGCCATTATTCAGATGCCAGCACAGACTGAGGAGCATCTCACACCAGGCTGAAGGCTCTTGTGCCCAAATTTTGGGCTGCTTCTCTTCTGGGCAGAGCTTTCAGCTGTCCTGGACTTGAGATAATCAAGGGTCACATGTTCACCCTCTTTAGTTACCCCAAGTTTGGCTTCCACCCCTCTGCAACCTGATGTACAGTTTCATAAACATGCCTTTGCTCTGATGAGTAGCACTGATCTAAGAAGATTCCTGGCAACTATTAAAAAGCCCTAGGGCCACATGGCTGTTGACTGAAGTAGATTTGGAAGCACAGAAGTTCTTTTTTCAGGGCAGAAGCATGCACGGCTCATTTCTTTCTTTGGAACTAAGTAGAGTGGCACTGGTTGTCAGAACTGCTGCAGGCTGCCTGTGCCAGCAGCTGATCTGCTCTATGCCAGGCAGGCAGGCTGCTGACATTTCAAGAGTCCCTTTGAGGACTCAAGCAACATGCTGTCATTAGAGCAATTGAGGACATTCCGTGGTTTATTACTATATTTCCTTTGGAAAAAATGTCTTCCTCTCTCTCTCTCTCTTTTTAAAATTCCTGCTTTGGCTGCATGGATGCATTCATGTACAGTGACTCTTATGTCAAATGCCCATGAGGAGTTTATGAATCATTTAACATTTTGTTGTTAAGGGGACATACGGAATGGTAGAGGGAATACTAGATTAAAAATCAGGAGCCTGGATTCTTGGGCAAGTTACCTAACATTTCTTAGCTTTGGTTTCTTCATTTGTCAAGTAAAGATAGTCATGTCCCTCCTGTTTCTTGGGGTTGATGAGAAAATTTATGTAAAGGTACTTTCTGAACCATACTGAACAAATAAAATGCAAAGGAGAAGTGAGGTAATTGAGAAGTGAGGTAATGGAACAAATGAAATGCAAAGGAGAAGTGAGGTAATTGAGTTTCACAGGCCTAGCCCACACTGTGACCTCAAGCAGATGTCTCTCAGCCTTAACCTTTTCATCTGTAAAATGGGAATATCTATACTTGCCTTGCAGGAGTGTTAGAAAGATTAGAAATAACATATGTCAAGTACCGACAAATGGCAAACAATAGTTTAATGGCAGTAATTGTTATTATTACACTTAATGTGGAGGTATTCACTCTGGGTGATTTAGGATTCTAAACCTGAGGAAGTATTCAGTTTATAGATGTAGAGATTAGCAAAAAGCCCTGCTAATAACTGATAGTATTAACTGATAATAATAGCTAACTTTAAAAAATTCAAGTAATACATGAATATGACTTTTTAAAAAATATCTGAGTCCAGAAAGGCATCTGTCTCCTGCTTACCCTCCTCACCCTGAGGCAGCCATTTTATTTTTCTGCTTTTATTTCTTTTGGTGGTTACTTCTATTTCTCTAAATAATATCATTTCCATTTCCTTTTTTAAATTAATTTTGTTTTTGTCAGAATGGTACATGCATATAGTTTTCCTTAGTCTTTTTTAAGGTCAAATATCGTAAAAACAGTAAAAACTCTCTGTTCCCTGCCGCCACCCTTTCTTTACCCTTCCTCCTATCTTGCTCACAAGAGCCTACACTTTTGATCCTGTTAGGCGTTTGATCTAGTATTTATCTCTCTATAGCTAAATAATATGCTTATAGAGATATCTGGTTTTTTTTAAATTGTATTACAGAAATTTTGAAACATGTACAAAACTAGAAAGAATAGTATAATGAATCCACATGTACCACACATTACCCGGCTTCAAAAATCAGCAACCCGTGGCCAATCTTGTTTCATCTATGCTGGTGGCCACTTTTCCCTTGCCACTAGGTTATTTTGGAGTAAATTCTAGATGTCATTTTATCAGTAACTACTTTAGCATGATTTTGTATGTTTGTTTGCAACAGAGTCTTGCTCAGTCACCCTGGCTGGAGTGTAGTGGCACAATCTCAGCTCACTGCAACCTCCACCTCCCAGGTTCAAGCAGTTCTTCTGTCTCAGCCTCCCAAGTAGCTGCGACTACAGGCGCATGTCACCATGCCTGGCTAATTATTTTTAGTAGAGACAGGGTTTTACCATATCAGTCAGGCTGGTCTTGAACTCCTGACCTTAGATGATATACCTGCCTTGGCCTTCCAAAGTGTTGAGATTACAGGCATGAGCCACTGCGCCCCACCTAATATGTATTTTTAAGAGAATAAGGACTCTTTTTAAAATACAACCACACTACTATCATGCATAAAATAATTAATACTCCTTTATTATTAGCAGTGATCTCCAATTAACTCATAATTTTTTTTTCTTCTTTCCAGTCAGATCTGAACAAGGACCTCACATTACCATACTGCTTTTTCTTGACTCATCAGTTTTTTGTTTGTTTATTTGTTTGTTTTTGAGACAGAGTCTCCCTCTGTTGCCCAGGCTGGAGTGCACTGGCACCATCTCGGCTCACTGCAACCTCCACATCCTGGGTTCAAATGATGCTCCTGCCTCAGCTTCCCACGTAGTTGGGATTATAGGCATTCACCACCATATCCAGCTAATTTTTGTATTTTTAGTAGAGATGGGGTTTTGCCATGTTGGCCAGGCTGGTCTTGAACTCCTGTCATGCAGTTGGTTTTCATCAGATATGTTGTCATGCTTATTTGGCCATTCACAATCAATAATAAAACACTTCTTTAAGGGGATAGGTCTCGGTTTCCTCTGGAATGGGTCATCTGTTTGTCTCATAGGCCTCTGCCCCGCCTGGGAAGTTGCTGGGTACTAGAAGGGTACTAAGGTACTAAGCGGAAGATACTTGAGGGCACATGAACAGGAGCAGCAGTTAGACTGAGGGCCCTTCATGTGTCAGAATAAGGAGGCCAGACTCTTACTAGAAGCCCTCGATCAATCCCAGGCAGTTCATTCAATTTATTTAAAGAGGACTCCTGTGTTCCCCTGTGGTTTGACAGAGCTTTGGGGCCCTATGTGTGCTCCAGGTACGGGACAGAGGAGCTGGCTGGCACAGGACCTTCAGTGGATCCCTTCATTTATGGCCCTTCTCTTGAATCTTCTCCATGCCTGCTGTCTTAAGGCCCAGAGCCTCTCTGAGGTTCCATGCCGTTCTTTGTCTCTCATTTCTAATGGTGCTTTCTTGTCCCTGTGCTCTGAACTAGAGGTTCTGTTGTCGTGCCTCTCCAAACTTTCTCTATCTTCTGGAAATTATTTGAAATGAAATCTCTTGTCCTCTAATGATCCTTCCTTCAGCAAGAAGGCCCAATTTGTAGTTTAGAAGACATGGTGCTTTTCACAAAAAGTAAGTTATTGTTTTACCATAGACTGGATTAAGTAGAGAGAGAGAGAGAGGGGTGTGTGTGTGTGTGTGTGTGTTTGTTTAGAAAATATTTATTGAGTTTCCTATTTTATGCCAGGCACTCCTCCAGGCACTTGGGATAGATGTATTCAGTGATTCAGGGAGCCATAGTGTTGACCTTGTGGAGCTTACAGTCTGGTAGGGAAACACATGAGACGTGTACTTACAAATATGTTAAGGGTTATGAGACGAGACATAGGGGTACCATGAAACCCGTACAGCAGGGGGAGCTAATGTGGCTCAGAGAAAAGATCACCCTAGGGAAGTGACATTTAATATGAAATCTGATGGCTGAGTAGGAGTTAACCAAAACAAGAGGGAAGAGCCCTTCAAATTTGTATTTAAAAGTGCAGTAGCAAGTGAGAGTCTCAAACCAATGGAAGGTCCTCCTCCTGTTAGAGCACCAGGCTGTACAACCTCAAGATAGTCCCTTGCCTTCTCTGGATTTGGCATTCCTCACCCCTAAAATGAGGAGATCACATGTTCCTTTCAGCTGCAAAAATCAATGAGTCCAAGACTGTTTAAAGTTAACGTAAGTGAAGGTCCATCTCTCCCAAAACAGCCCTAGTTGGAAACTTAGGCTGGTGGGAAGTGGTTTGAAAAAAGGCAGGGAGGGGACAATGTGATATTCTATAAACCTATCCAGTTTCTAGCCACATACTCACTGGGGTGAGGCTTCTCTTCTCCTTGCAGCTCTCCTTCAGACACACCAAATCAGCTGTCCAAAGGGGACCATGGAGTGGATCCTCTGAACATCAAACCCTGAAGAAAAGCAGCCACGTGTACTCTAAAACCAAAAAAATACGTTGAGCGATGTCTTAGTCATCTTTCATGGGTTTGACTCCCCCTCCCCCTAAAAAGGCTTAAGTTTCTAATTTCAAAACATTGTTTTTTTGTGTTTTTTTAAGACAGATTATCATTCTGTCATCCAGGCTGGAATGCTGTGGTGTGATTTCAGCTCACTGCAACCTCTGCCTCCCAGGTTCAAGCAATTCTCCTGCCTCAGCCTCCTGAGTAGCTGCGACTGCATGGGTGCACCATCACGCCAGGCTAATTTTTGTATTTTTAGTAGAGATAGGGTTTCACCACATTGACAAGGCTGGTCTTGAACTCCTGACCTCAGGTGATGCACCTGCCTTGGGCCTCCCAAAGTGCGGGGATTACAGGCATGAGCCACCATGCCTGGCCCTGGTGGTTTAAAAAGAGCCTGGCACTTCTCCCTCTTACACTTGCTCCCTCTCTTGCAATGCGACATTCTGGCTCCCCCTTTCCTAAGGCCTCACCAGAAGCAGATGCTGGCACCATGCCTTTTTTTTTTTTTTTTTTTTGAGACGGAGTCTTGCTCTTTTGCCAAGCTGGCATGCAGTGGTGCCATCTCGGCTCACTGCATCCTCCGCCTCCCAGGTTCAAGCGATTGGTCTGCCTCAGCCTCCCGAGTAGCTGGGACTACAGGCACATGCCACCACGCCCAGCTAATTTTTGTATTTTTAGTAAAGATGGAGTTTCACCATGTTGGCCAGGATGGTCTCGATCTATTTACCTCATGATCCGCCTGCCTTGTCCTCCAAAGTGTTTGGATTACAGGCGTGAGCCACCGCGCCCGGCCTAAGGGTAAGTTTCTTAAGAGAGAAACAGAAAGTACTAAGGAAATTCAGAGAAAGGAGAGACTCCTTCTAAAGTGGGAGTAGAGGGTGGAATTAAGCAGCCAGAGTTTCTTTCATCCTCAGGTGGAGCTGATACTGCTGTCTGTGAAAAACAGCCAAGTTTTCTGAAGGGAAGCCCTTTAAGAGGCAGTAGTGCAAGGGGGTTGTGGATTCAGGACTGGCCCCGGATGGCCCCAGTTAGAGCATAGGCTCTGCCCCTTGCTCCTGTGAGCCTTTGAGCAGGTTGGTTGGCTCGCCATGCATCTGTTGCTACAGCTGTAGGATGTGAATATTGATAATGTCTTCTGCACCTGATTATTGTGAGGATGACATGAAATGGTGTTTAGAGAGTGCTCAGTGCACAGTATGGCCCCCAGTCCACATAGTGTGTCCAGTATTGTCAGTTAGAAGAAATGGGGCTGGGTGTGGTGACTCATGCCTGTAATCCCAGCACTTTGGGAGGCCGAGGAGGGTGGATCATGAGGTCAGGAGTTTGAGACCAGCCTGGCCAATATGGTGAAACCCTGTCTCTACTAAAAATACAAAAAATTAGCCAGGCATGGTGGCGCTCACCTGTAATCCCAGCTACTTGGGAAGCTGAGGCAGAAGAATCACTTGAACCCAGGAGGCAGAAGTTGCTATTATTCTGTCTTCCGGGATTCTGTTACAGACGTAGAATTACTCAGTTTACAAAGGAAGCGTTACCAAATACATGTTTGAAGAAAATGATGTTGTTTTTATGAATGGGCTCCTTACTATTATTTTTGTTCAAGTGACAAAACATGATTCAAAGTACCCATCTCAAGAACTCACCCTTATTTCCTGACTCCCACTCAGGCTTCTGGAATAAAGGCTCAGCCAAACAATGGCCCCAACTTCCAGTCCCTCCAAACTGAGTGTTGCTGCCAAGATCAGACCTGACAGCTATGGGTGGGTTTTTGTTCATTACTCATCCTGACATTCTGGAGAAATACAGGACCCTTCTGACTTCCTGACCAATATGTGAGTTTATTTCATTGTCACATCACCATTAGGGCAAAGGATGATGAAATTAGAATTTTATCAGAAATTCAGAATTAGAAATTTTTTCTAATTCTGGTCAGAATTAGAAAAAAAATAACCTGCAGTGTCTTTACTATGAAAACACTGCAGCTTATTTTTCAAGTATTTTTGAATGAATAGTATGTGGCAGGCATTTAACCCACACAAGAACCTTGGGGAGTAAGGCTATTCTCATTTTGCATTGGGAAACCAAGGCACAGCAAGAAGGTCTGGGGACCAGAAGGAGGCCCAGGTCTCTGAACTGTGAATGACTGCTCTCTATGGGTTACCAGGCTGGTGTGATTTTTATTCCACAACAGTCCTATATCACATTGTTGAAAGCCTTCGGATTGGCAAACTTCCTCCTAATATAGCATGTTTTCTCTGGTCTTTCCTGATAAGCATTTGTGTTTTCTGAGAACCAATAAAAAATATTATTAAACCACAAACTACCACAGCCTCTTCCCCACCTATAGAGAGCTGCTTTGCCAGTAGAGCTCCGTCCCTACCTTCCCATCACTATCAAAGTAGCATTGAAACAGATCAGATCTGTTCCTTTTGAGAGAGTTAGTTGAAGCCCATACTTGCTTCAGGCCACACACGGTTTGGTAGCAAAGCAAGGAAAGCAGCCTCTCTGACCTAGTGGCCTGAGTGTTTCCTTTACCAGGCTGGCTGCAGCATCAATTTTGAGAAATGACATTGGCACTGGCATGTGTGTAGCACGTGTGCTGACCTAGTTAGGAGTTCAGGCTCCATTTCTAATTCTGTCTGTTTCGCTTTGAGCTGTGTGACCTTGGGCATGTCACCTAACTACTCTGTATATATCTTCTTATCCAGGAAAGGGAGATTAATAATGTAGCCTCTGAATATCTAATTCTCCTAAGGATGTTATGTGAATCAAATGAGATATGTACAATGAGAGCTAACATTTATTCAATACTTAGTATGTACCAAATACTTTCAATTTCCTTACATGTGTTTTTTAATTCCCACAATCCTAAAACAGAGGCACTACTATCACACTTGACAGTTAAAAAAGCTGAAGTTCAGAGAAATTAAGTCACACAGAACTCAGATCCACATCTGTGGCTCCCAAAGGATGTTTCTAACCGCTGTGCATGTCACATTGCTTCCCATTATACACAAAAGTAGAGAGATGTTCTTTGTCTTTACCATCAAGCACTAGACAAATGCAAGAAATTATCTCTATACCGCTGTTCCATGTTAGTCCCTAAGGACATTTAAATTCTCTTACTTGTTTATCTTATCTGGTAGTTTATACTGCTACTTTTCATGTCGCTGAGGACTTGTTCAGTGAATTCTTTTGGTTTTACTCCCAGAGAATCTGTTTGTCTCCTTTATAAAATGGGGTTAAAGGAGCCCAGCTGAGCCTGGCATCTTGGGCAGTGGCCTCTGACTTCTCCAGGTTCTTCCTTCCCTCAAGCATGTAGTTGGGTAGCTTGTAGTAAAATGCTCTATATATAATGCATTTGTTGATAGCTCCTCTGTCACTGATTTTTAGTCACTGAATTTCAGAAGTGGAAAGCACCACAGCCAGCATTTTGTTGATGGGGAAACTGAGGTCCAGAGAGGGATGTGACTTGCCTGAGGTCATTCATTCAGTTGAAGTCCTGACCAAGACCCGAACCCAGTTCCCCAGGTGACAGACCAGTGCTGTTTCCAAGCCTTCCCTGTGGGCACACATCACCTCCCCAACTTGAAGGACTATCTCATGTACTGTGCCCAGCATGTACCTGGGAGACTTGGGAGAAATTAAACAACTTGGAAAATTGGGCAGGAAGAAAGAGATGGGTGTGGGGTGGGGTGAGATCTCCACCCTAACTAGTATGTTATACACCAAAGAATTGAATTAAACACATGGCAAAGTAGACAGCTCACTAAGAAGCAAAGGGGTTTACCCAGAAGCCCTGGCTCAGTGAGTGGATAGGAAGCCTTTTGTTACTAAAGCTGCAGGGTTGAAAATTGAAGGAAGGATGTTAGGCGAGTGTGGCGGCCTGGGGTGCAGCTACAGCCCCTGACTTATTGTCCACAGGAAATGGATCTCTCCCGTGGACAGAGAGGTGGAAACTTGAGCTTGTGAATTGTGTGGTTGACATCATCAGGCTGAGCATTGGATTACAACAAATAGGGACTTACTTGGCCCGAGACATGGGAAACACCCACTAAAACCTTGAAGTGCTTTTCATTTAGGAGATACGGGGAAGAGAGAGAAAGGAGTAAAGTGAGAATCCTGCCTGCACCACAGGTCTGGCTGGACTGCTAACCTTGAATCCTGGTGTCTTAAATTCTGCCTCCACTTTTGACTGAGAACCACTGAATTTTGAGGAAACTTTGCTCTTGTAAGTAGAACTTTACTCTCCTTGCCTGTCCACCACCTCCAGGGAGAAGCAAAGCTTGGAGGCCGAGCTCTCTGGAGAGCTTGCTTTCCAGCCTGTTGGCCACAAACTGTCTATTTTTATATTATGATATATGTGAGCTTGCTCTGAAAATTATGGCTTTGTCTGAAACTGCCTAAGGCTAGTCGGAGCCTTAAGTCTCACAGATGGGCTCCATTCGGATGCTGTTTCATTTTTACCCAGAGAAC
Organism: Ateles fusciceps; assembly: GCA_036589455.1. Taxonomy (NCBI): domain Eukaryota; kingdom Metazoa; phylum Chordata; class Mammalia; order Primates; family Atelidae; genus Ateles; species Ateles fusciceps. The sequence goes on from JAZHEH010000847.1 coordinate 771,850, forward strand.
TTTGACAGAATATTCAGAGCTTTAAAAGCAGCTCCTTGCTCCAGATATAGGTGAAGAAATAAATCTTCCCTGAGAAATTGGTGTTTGTAAGATCTTTACTTTTTTTTCTGATTACAAAGGTGGTATACAATTTTTTTAAACATTCTAGAAAGAAAAGTCTCCAAAAGTAGTGAAAATCCCCTATAATCTTCCCACTCATGAATACGATTGTTGTGTTAAATTTCAGTTACAGATATGGTCAGACTTCATGAATTTATCACATGTAAACCCAATGCTGTAGCAGCTGTGTGGAAAACTCCAAGATGGAAAGGGGCTGGAAATCTTTAACCTTGGGTTTGTGATCTTTTTATTGCTTCCTTTAAAAAGTTTGCTGTTTATACCTAGAATATAAACAGGACATATAAGCCCTTTGGCGTTTTGTTTGTTGGTATGTGTTTTCAGGATTTGAAACTAAGCAAGCTACTCTGTAGAGAGGAAAGAGGGGGCCCTTGTTGTGCCCAGGTCCCTTACTTGGTGTCCCTGAACTGAGGGTTCCCAGGTGGCTTGAGATGGCTTGAATATGTGGGGGCCCACCTCCCAGTTAGCACATTAAGTATATATATCTGAAAAGTTAAAGCTAACAGGGAAAGATTTCAGCTTAAAAAACCAAAAAGCTACCATGTATTAGAAGGGTCACCCAAGGAAACTGTCACCTTGGGCAAATGTTTCACACTCTCTGGGTCTGTTTCTTCGTTTGTACCTAATGAGGGGACAAAACTAGATGATGTCTCTATTTCCAAATTGAGTTTGAAATGAACTGTCCATATTTCTTTTCCCTTTGTGTTGGGCCCTTATGGCTTTAGGAGCAAAGTACCCTAGGTTTTCAGTTTCCCAGAGTAGCTAAAAATGGGTGCCTGGAGGACAGTTAAAAGAAGGCATAAAACAGGCAACATTAAGTTACTTCTGAGTTTTTATGGATCTTTTTTAGGTTACGTGTCCTTGAACAAAGACAAAGTGTTAGTGGTGTGTGTATGTGTGTGTTTATGTGTGTGCACATATACACAAGCATGTACACTTGGGGGAGAGAGGAAAGAAGGAATTGACATTATTGAGTATCTCTTAAGCACTAGGCACGGTGTTATGCTCAACCATTTACATAGCACTAGATGGTCAGTATTATTCCCTAACACTGTTGACTGAGGGCAACCATCTACTTACATGTTCTCATATGATCCTGAACCCCTTCATGTTTAACTGAACTGTATTTCCATAATTACCGGCATAACTTCAGTTCCCTGTGTCTCCACTAGACCACGTGTACCCTCTCTGCGTGTCTGTCTAGCCCATCACTATGCCCATTGCCCAGTAGAGAGCCTGGCACATAGGTACAAGGGAGACACAACTTAATTTAAACTTAAAGCCTGCCATCCTAGTTCCTAGTTAGGCAAGAAAGAGGGAGAAGAAGGGGGAAACATCTCTTTATTTGCCTCTCTTTCGTCATTTAACGTAGACCTGCCCTCTCCTGCTGCAAGGGGAAGGATAGGCACAGCCAGAGTGCAAAAAAAAAAAAGGCAAAAGATGTTAGATTTTGAATTTTGAATTTCCAAGGTCCTAGGTCTTGACAAATGAAGGGCTTTCTTTCTTTTTTTTTTTTTTTTTTTTGAGACAGAGTCTCACTCAGTCACCAGGCGCCAGGCTGGAGTGCAGTGGCGCGACCTTGGCTCACTGCAACCTCCGCTGCCCGGGTTCAAGCCATTCTCCTGCCTCAGCCTCCCGAGTAGCTGGGGCTACAGGCGCGTGCCACCACGCCCAGCTAATTTTTTTGTATTTTTAGTAGAGACGGGGTTTCACCATGTTGACCAGGACGGTCTCGATCTCTTGACCTCGTGATCCGCCCGCCTTGGCCTCCCAAAGTGCTGGGATTACAGGCATGAGCCACCGCGCCCGGCCGGCTTTCTTTCTTTTTAAAGGTCTTTCTTTAAGGGCATAGAGACCCGAAGCCTCAGGAAGTTGTGGTATTTAGAAACTATTTATTTGAATTAAGATACTAGTTAACAGAAGGGTTCTTAAAGGCTCTTGGTATTTCTTAAAGCTGCAGTCCTCCCCAGCAGTTCATCCCATTGAAGGTGGACTGTTGCTACCATAGACTCACCCATGGGCGTGGGCAGTAGGAAGGCCAGGGCCTCCTCCTCTGCTTCATCCCAGCACCCTCAGGATCTTGAGATTTGGAGTGATCAAAAAAGACATGCTTTTTCCTAAGGTGGTGTGAGGAAGTGATGTTCTAGAAGGAAGGTACCTAGACTTTGTGGTCCAGGAAGTGGGGGAGTGGACATGTGGAATGCCTTATACTCCTCAACCAGGCCTTCATGTACCAGACGAGGGTGGCTTTTGGTTCTTATTTTGTGTGTCAAAGTCACTCTTGTTATCAGTGTGCTTTTCCTGACCTACCCCACCTCAGTCACCCTGGCAGTGAGTTTAGGGCATCTTGGGAGTGGAGGTAGCATGTGGAAAAGATGTGTCCAGAGATCTTCCCTGGCTTTTGTATATTCCTGAAATAAATGTCACATACAGGGCTGGGCATCTTGCATATGCTGACTTCTCTTAATCTTCGCAGCAATTATATGAGACAGAGATAATTTCCATGTTACACATAAGAAAGGCACAGATAGGCACAGTGGATTGCCCAGAGTCTCACAGCTGGCAGGGGATAGAGCTTGAGTTCCTAATGAGAACTGGCTGTCCCCGAAGCCCTTGAACATTTTACCACACTGTACTGCCTTTTCCATATCACCTCCCTGGATCTCAGTCTCTCCATCTGTGAAATGATGACGAGTGAACTAGAGCCTGAAGTCAGAGTGGTGTTTTGGTTTTAATTTGAATGCCTTTAGGCAAGTGTGTTCTCCAGTTCATTACCGTCTGCGCATTCCCCTGCCCTGCCCTCTAGTCCCCTGCCTGGCCCCTGGCCCCTGTGGGCATTTGCAACCCTGAGTCTGGTTGGTGTCCACTGTCTCTTTCAATTTAGACAGTCTAGAGTTCAGTGAGAAATTGGAAAGGGATAGCAGGTAAGAGGTCTGCTCTCACTACCTCCTAGCTGGGAGATCCTGGACTGATCACCTCATCTTACAGAACCTACTTCTCTTTCTGTTAAGTGGGGCGGGGCGGGGGGGGGTCACAGTCATACCAACCTCAAAGGGGTGCCATGTGGATGAAATGAGATAGGGATCATAAAGCACTTAGTTGGTATAAAAATACATGCTTAGGATTAGCTGCTCAAAATTTCCAGATAGAGAATGTCAGCCAATGTACACAGGCATCTGCCCCCTCAGATATAGGATGGCATTTGTATGAGGAACTGGAAGTTATCTTTGAACTCATCACTTTGAAACCCCTGTGATGGACCCTGGAGCTGCCATGTTGGCTCTTCAAACCAAGCCTTAGCACTATTCCCTCTCGCCCAGTCAAGTGATGCTGAACCTCAAATCAGCCAGCCAGTGCTGAGGCCAAAAGCAGAAGGGGCTGCTATTCTCTTCGGACCAGAGGACCCTGGCCCAGCAACTTAAGGAAGAAGCTGGTAGCAGGTGCTGGGTGTGACAGACAAGAAGTTGAACTGGCACAATTAACTCTGTCAAGTGCTTTCACGAGGGGCCAGAAGCAATTCCTAAGTGGAAACTGAGGTGGAAAATCTAAAGTTCTGGGAAACAGGTTATTAATCATGACCCTAGGCTGAGCTCACTGCTTCCTGGAAATCCTTCAGAAATGCCTTAGGAAAACTTTGAGTACTGCTCCTTCAAAGAGTGGTTTCTTTGGAAGTTGCAGTCAGCTCTTATGCTGATTGATTATGAATTGCAGATCAGAACACATAATGCATCCGCTCTACTGGAGGAAGCCAGCATTTCCTAAAAGAAGTCTCTGTAATCTTTGAAGAAATGACAGGCTTTAGTTTGGCTCTTCAGAACTGAATAATGGCCCTTCATAGCACTGAAGACAGTATTTGGTGCATTCTTCCTGTGTCCCAGGGACCTAGGTCACTTACTGTTTCAGTACTTTATCAGTGTGGCCTTTAACATTCAGTAAACATACCTTGAGGGCCTGTTAGTACTAAGCACTGGGCTAGAGGACTGGGGTAAAGACACAGCCTCTGGTCCTGTGGAGTTCTCTGTGCATCAAGGGAAGATAGGCAGAGGAGTGAATAATTTAAATGGCATGTGAAAAGTACTGAGAAGGAAATATGCACAAGTGCTCCAAAATGCCAGACACTGGATCAGCATCCTTGTGGAGGTCCTGATCTTGTGCTGGGTTGATTCCTCCTGCTCTCTCCCTATAGTTCCTGACTCTGGAAGCTTTGCCAGCATTTGCATTAGGGAGCAACTGAGAGCTGCCCCTGGTGAAGCACTCATTTCTGGCACCTTCCTATCTCCCGTGGCTTCAGAGGGGCAGAGGAATGCTTCCTCATAAAATATATGGGCCCCACCTGACAGGGCCCTGAATCTGAAGTCCAAAGTTGTAGTAAGGAAACAGAGGGATGGGTGATTTTTGTAGTCTAAAATCACCACTGATTTTCCGTTGGTTTGTTTTTATAACATTTATTGTGGGTTTTTTTTTTTTCCCTGATTGCAAAATTAGAATATGTTCATGGGAAGAAAAGCTAGATAGTACAGAAAAACATACTTAAAATAAATCATCACTCAGTGATTTCACTTCTCTGGTTTTTGAATAAGGGCCTGTCTCCCAATCCCCCCCCACCCACATACCACTATATTTCAAATTCAGCTCTACTTTTAATTTCTTCCTGGGTAGAGTCTCATGTTTGTTTGTATATCTCAAAGGTGCTTGTGTTCTGGGCTTACAATCACTGGGGGAGGAGAGAAACCACTATCTGGGATTGGTTCGAGCCTGTGGTCTTCATTTGTACTTTCATGTATGTGTGCATGGATTCACCTACTGCTAAGCACCCTCTATGTGTTAGGCATTATGCAAGGTGCTGTGGAGAATGTCAGGGTAAATAAGACTTTGAGGTTGCTCACAGTCTGGTAGGAAAAAAGACTCAGAAAACATAAACATATGTGATAATGTGCCCCAAGATGGGTATAGAGTCCTGTAGAAAGCCTGAGAAATTGGAGGAGCAGTACCATTTGAACTGAGCCTTCAATAAAATTTTCACATATTTAGCCAGTATTTGTTGAGAACCTAATATCTGCCAGGTACTGGGCAAGGTGATAGGTGGACGATGTTAAATAAAACAGGCATGGCCTTTACCTGCATGAAGTTTACAAGCACAAATGGTGGCATTAAGAGGTCAATAAGCAGGGCAGCAAAAGAGGAGAGTGTGGCTGGGGTCTTCCTTGAAGAGGTGGTGTTGAAACTGAGAAGAAGGCCAGGCGCAGTGGCTCATGCCTGTAATCCCAGCACTTTGGGAGGCCAAGGTGGATGGATCACCTGAGGTCGGGATTTTGAGACCAGCCTGACCAACATGGCAAAACCTCATCTCTACTAAAAAAAAATTGAAAAATTAGCCGGGCGTGGTGGTGCGTACCTGTAGTCCCAGCTACTTGGGAGGCTGAAGAGGGAGAATTACTTGAACTTGGGAGGTGGAGGTTGCAGTGAGCTGAAATTGCACCATTACACTCCAGCCTGGGTGACAGAGCAAGACTCCATCTCAAAACAAAACAAAAACTGAGAAGGGGAGTCAGTTATACCAAGAGTAAAGGAGGGAAAGGGAGTGAAGAAGGGTACATGGAGTGGGAAGGAATAATCCAGGCGGGTAGAAGTACACATGTGAAAGCACTTGAGGCAGGAAAGCATACAGAGTGTTGGAGAAACTGAGGGTAGGCCTTTGTGGCCAAAGCACAGCAGGAGAGGAAGGGAAGAAATGGGTGAAAATTAGGGTGAGGAGGTTAAGAGAGTTAGGCTCAGGCTGGGGGATGTCGGCCTTTGTGGGTGATGTTTGCTCTGTGGGGAATGGATTGGAAGGCAAGAGTGAAATGGAGTGAGGAGGCTACTCACTTTCCCAAGTAGCTGAGAACACAGGCACATGCCATCATGCCCACCTGATTTTGTTTATTTTTTTTGTAGAAACATATCTCCCCAGGTTGCCCAGGCTGGTCTCAAACTCCTGGGCTCAAGTGATCCTCCTCACTTGGCCTCCCAAAGTGCTGGAATTATAGGCATAAGCCACTGCACCTGGCCATATTTAACATTTTAATAGATAATACCATCTTACTTTACAAAGAGTTGTAGTAATTTATATTCTCCCCAGCAATATACAAGTACTTCCATTTCCCAGAATTTTTACCAATATTAGATATCCTCACTATTCTTCTTTTCTCCCTTCCTCCTTCTCTCCCTCCCTTCCTTTCTATCTCTATTGTTTGATTTTGTGGCCAAGCTAATGGGGGAAAATCGTGTCTGATAGTTGCTTACTTTATTACTTAGTGAGATTAAACATTGTTTCGTATTAATTGGCCATTTCATTCTGTGAATTTCCTTCACCTAGTCTTGGAATAGTCTTGTTTGCCTTTATCTCAACAAGTTGTAGGAGCTCTTTATATATTTATATATTAAGGATACCATATGTGCTACAAATATTCTTCCAAATCTATCACTTGCTTTTTATTGCAAAATATAAAATTTTTTACTGTAAAAAAATGTATTTTCTGTTTCTCTTTATAGTGTCTAGATTTCTTACCTTATTTAAAAATAACTTCCATACATCAAATTTATATAAATATTTTCCTAAATGTTCTCCTAATACTTTTATTGTTTTAATTAACTTAATCTAGAATCTTTAATCCTTTTGGAATTTATGTTTATAGATAGCAAGAGAAGTGGTCTAGCTTTGTTCTAATTATGCCAATACTATTTCTTAAAAAAAGGTCTTTTCCTTTTACACTGAAATTCCATATTTTTTATAAATAAGTTTCTTTATATACTTGCATCTGTTAGTATTTCTGGACTTTCTGTTCTAGTCCACAGACCTATTTGTCTGTTCTTATGCTAATACCATATCTTTTTGTTATAATGTCTTTATTGTACTTTTTTTTTATCTCATAAGACAAATCCTCTATTTTTCATAATATTCTGGACTATTTCTTGGCCAATTTTTTTGGCTATTCTGTATGTACTTAAAGTAATTTTATCCATTCACCCTCTAGAAAACCGACTGGTATTCTTCCTGAAATTTGATTAAAATCACATAGTGATTTCCAAAGCGTTGACATTTCTTGATAACTAGGCTTTTCCACCGTGTTTACTGGTGTGGTATTTATGCATTCTATTTTTATTTTTTTGTTGTTTTTAACCTTTAGAATTTTAATATGCATCATGGATGTATTATGGAAAGTAAAACAGTATTTCTGTGTTCTGAATATTCAAGCAACTTAAAAATTTGATCTCTTCTATCCTGTTATTGTCAGATATTTAATGTTATCAAATATCACATTTGTTGTATCTGCTATTAGCTTTTTTTAATTCAATCAGTATGTATTTAAATTTACCAATATGCCTACTAATTCCTTTGCTCATTGTTGATTCTGAAATCTCACTTATTTTTTGTGTTCAGTTTCCTTTCTATTGGAGAATATTCTTGGGGTCTGTGAATGGCAAACTTGCCCATTCTTTGTTTGAAAATATCTTTTGCCTTTGTAGTTGATATGTTAGCCAGATATAGAATTTTTTGCATAGCATGTGTAATGAATGTGAAAGTTATACATGCCTCTTTAAAAGTTTTCAATCAAAACAGAAATAGATAGTGTACAAAGTGAAAGTCTTTCATTTTTTCCCCCACAATTCCTCAAAAGAAAAGAATTTTTTTCAAAAGAGAGAAATTTCCCACGGGAAACCATTGCTTATAGTTTGCTCTTTTCTTTGTATACTGAAAATTATTTAAGTGTAAACTATATACCTTTTAAAATGTGCATGTACATAAATGCTGTACTTTTTTCTTTTTTCTAAACATAAATAATCATGTTCATATTTGAGCTGGACACAGTAGCTTACACCTGTAATCCCAAACTACACAGGAAGCTGACTGGGGATGATTGCTTGAGGCCAGGAGTTTGAGGCTACAGTGAGCTATGATAGCACCAGTACAATCCAGCCTGGGGACAGAGTGAGACTTTGTCTCTTGAAATTTAAAAAAAAAAATTTTTTTTTTAAATTAAGAAAGGATAATATAAGCAATTTTACAATATACTTTTTAACAAGCATGTACATTTTTCCATATCAGTTCAATGAAATCTCCATCATTCTTTGAAATAGCTCTATAGTTTCTCATGGTATTGATGCACTCTAATTTGACTCTTTTTCAATTAATAGACATTTAAGTTGTTTCCCCCTTGGTTTTGCTACTGTACAATGTTTCACTGAGTATCTTTTTATTAGATAAATATATCTGTAGTATAATTTCCTGGACATTTCAGGAATGTGATGTGTCCAGGAATTTGACCCCAAAGGATATGTATGCACATTTAATGTGTTAATAGGTATTGTCAACTTGTCTTTTCAAAAGATTGTTTCAGTTTATAATCCCAGAGTATATCTGGCTCTAATTTTTGTTTCTCTTCTGGTTCCTTAGAATTCCCATACTGATTAGTCAACGGTGGAAAATTTGAAGAGATGCAAGGAGGAAAAAGAAATTAAACCAGGTGGGTAGTGACGCTTTTGATGCTATACTGCCAGAGCAGCACACATTTCTGCCTGAATACCTTTATTTCTGATTGAAGGAAGAAGATACGTAAGTTCCAAATGAAGTTAGAGGGAGGTTTTGACCCTATGAAGAAAAGGCAGGAGGGCTCTTTTCAGAAGTTATATACATAACATCATGCTGCAAGTTCACAATCAAGATTCCATTTTCAGGCTCTTTTTAAAAATATGTATAGCATCAGAAAGACAGTTTACCTCCAATGGCTTAAGAGGGAATGGATTTCCTGGCCATGAGCAGGAATCACACACAGGAGTTATTACCAACTTTGGGCCTGGTGCCAGCTTTCCTCTCCACCAAGTGTTTGCTGTAAAGCTGTTTTCACAAAGACCAGGGCACATGATGGGACTTTTCATTTTAATGCTGTAAAAGAGGAGCAAAAGCAAGCAAAACCTAACCCAAAGAAATGGGTTCGGCCCAGTAGTCTGGTGAGGAGGGATGAAGATACAGTCCCTCCCGCTCAGAACAAGTTGCCGTTCATAGGGCATGAGTGGCCTGCCTGGCAGTATTGCCACCTTGAGTCAGTGTTCATAGTTTATGATATCTAAATGTTTCTGGAATAAGTTAATATTTTGAAGCTCAGCATAACATAATAGTCGACTTTTTACCTAAAGCAGCAGTATTTATCAACAAATCTGGTGAATTTCTTTGAATCGTCAAGTTGGAAGTACCAGGTCCACAGACATCTAGAGAGCCTGGGTATGAGCTCTTCGCTCTGAAGAGCTTGCTGAATCCACTGTGCATCTGTCCATAAACTAAGGATGGTGTGGGGACTATAAGCTACATGAGGAGAGAGAAGGTCTTATTATTTTCTCTCTCTTCAGCACCGCAGGGGGCGCAGTGCAGCTGTGTCTGCTGCCGCTCACTTTAGGCTCCTGCCTCAGCCAGGAAAAGCTTTTCTCATTTTGACATTTATTTAGCAGATATTTATGGAGAATCTTCTATAAATGGGACACTAGATAACAAAGCACAAGTGGCACAGTCCTTGCCCTCAGGAAACTTACGGGTCTAGCTGACAGTAGACTTGTAGCAGCAGTCTGCGGCAGGTCCAGAGGGCTAGTGGGCAGAGGGTGCTGAGGCTTGAAAGGTGTGCAGGAGATGACTTGGAGCAGGCACAGGGAGAGGCTGTGGGCTTGCGGAGCAGCATGGCGAAGGCCTGGGGGCTCAGGGGCGTGGTACTCCATGGAATTCCATGGGCTGCGCACAGTGCAGAGGGGGATGCCCTGGCTGGAGTTGAGTCTGGAAGTGGCCGTCAGCGAATCTGAACTTTATCCTGATGGTTCTGAATGGAAAGTCACTGGAGGATTTTAAGCAGGAGAGAGGTGTGAGTCAGGCTTAGCTCCAGTTTGGCTAAAGGACTGAGGGAGTTCCGTACTCTGCCCGGCGCATTCTCATCACCTCTCTTAGCACCTATGTTCCTCCTTCCCTTGGACCTTCAGGAAGGCAGGGACAGAGCCCCAAGTCTAAGATCAGATAGTTTCCTTAGAGAGAAAAGAGGAAATGGTGGTGGGTGGGTGGGTGGGTGGGTCAAGGCACTCAGTGTAAAGCAGAGCGTACAGGTGGCCTTGGACAAGTCACTTCACACCTGTGAGCTTCAGCTTCTTTATCTATTAAATGAAGATAGTGAGTATTACTCTTCTTTTCTCTCATCTCACCTGAATATTTTACATGCCCAGCTAGGGCTTCCAGAGAAATCTCCCTGGTTTGCTTGTTATGTAAGGATTTGTTGAAATCCTCAAGAGCATGTTAAGTGCGTCCTGTTGCTGCAGCTTATCCCCCTGGGATAAGAGCTGTGAAGACACCTTAGCCTTGGGATCAGTCTCACAGCTCTCTCTCCCTGCGACACATAAAGATCAGTCTGCAGAGGAGAGGGGAGCAAACACTGAGTGAAGGCCAGGTGTGTTCTTGGCCACACCCACAGACAAAAAAGTGCTTGGGCAAAGCTTCTAGAACTATTATTTAAGCCATGTGCCAGACATGATAAGCACTTGCATGCTTCTTAGTCTCATTTAGTTTGACCTTATGAAGTACATATATATTATCTCCATTGTATAGATGAGGAAACTGAGACTCAAAGAGGTGGAACTATTTGCTGATAGTAACACAGGAAGAAGGATTCTAGAGGCCGTGCTTTCTGACTTCTGTGCACAGCGCTTGCCATTCCGTTGGTGCTCCTTCAGACCTTTCAGACAATGCAAAGGACACAGAGGAATCAAGGGATTCTCTTACAAACCTTGAAAATCCTACACAGAGCCCTCAGACAAACAAAACATGGTCTGAATCCTGGGGCCAGTGTGCCCACTTAGCACTTCCCCTCAATCAGTCCTTTTCCTCAGGTGTGTTAAACAGGGCTGCTGCCTTCCCACCATATGGGCAAACTGCTTGGCAGCAAGGAATGTGCCTGCTTATCTCCCAGGCTACTCTCCTTTGCACCTCAGCAAGGAGGGCAGGCCATGCATCCCGGGAAGCGTAGTTATTCCTTCTACCAGAAGGCCACCCCCCTCATCTGTTTTGCCGTGGACACTGAAGTCACTCCCTATCTCCCAGCCATGAGGAAAACTCCTTTAGAGGGCCAGCGAAGCCAGTGGAGAGAGTAAAAGTGAGAATCCTCCCTGGCTGAACAAGATCTCTAATGCCCAGTTTTGGAAAGAATTGAGGCTGTCTGTGTCCACACCAAACCATTTAGAGAATCTGCCCAGTAGAATCAATATTGTCAAAATGTCCATACTACCCAAAGTGATTTACAGGATTAATTCCATTCCTATCAAAATTCCAACGGCATTGCTTACAGAAGTAGAACAAATAATCTTAAAATGGAACCACGAAAGACCTCAAATAACTAAGGCAGTCTTGAGCAAGAAAAACTAAGTTGGAGGCATCACACAACCTGATTTCAAATAATATTGTAGGCTGGATGTGGTGGCTCACACCTGTAATCCCAGCACTTTGGAAGGCTGAGGCAGGAGGATTGCTTAAGCTCAGGAGTTCGAGACCAACCTGGGCAACATGGTGAAACCCTGTTTCTATTAAAAAAAAAAAAATCAAAAAATTAGCTGGGCATGGTGGTGTGCACCTGTAGTCCCAGCTACTCAGGAGGCCAAGGTGGGAGGATCACTTGAGCCCAAGCATCTCATCAAGGCTGCAGTGAGCCATGATCATGCCACTGTACTCCAGCCTGGCTGACAGAGTGAGATCATGTCTCAAAAAAAAAAAAAATTATAATGCTACAGTAATCAACACACACAACACACACAACACACACACACACACACACACACACACACACACACACACACACAGAGGGAGGAATATTATTCAGCCTTAAAAAAGAAAATCCTGACATTTGCAAGAACATGGTGGAACCTGGAGGACATTATGCTAAGTTAAATAAGGCAGACACAGAAGGACGAAATACTACTACAGGATCTCAGTTATATGTGGAATCTAAAAGAGTTGAACTCAGAGAGAGTAGAAGGGTTGTTGGGAAATGGAGGGTACAAACTTGCAGTTCTAAGATGAATACATTTTGGAGACCTAATGTACAGCATGGTGATGATAGTTAACAATATGGTAGAGTATACTCGAAACTTGCTAAGAGAGTAGATCTTAAGTATTCTCACCACAAAAAGTAACTGTGTGAGGTGGTGGATATGTTAATTAGCTCGATTGTGGTAGTCATGTCACAGTGTGAACATATAAAATTTTTGTCATTTATAACAATAAAATTGAAAAAAAATTAAAGAATCTGCCTAGGTCACAGGAGGCCATGAGTCATACCCTAAGCTGTGGTAAGCCCAAAGAATATGGTTTATAGCATATGGATGAGTGCTCTTGTGCCAATGCTGAGCTAGCCCTTTACATCCAGTGTCTAATTAGGTAGCTTCTGTTATTATCCATGTTTTACCAAGAAGGAAACTGAGGCTTTTTGAGACTAGATTACATCATTTGGCCAATGTACCAGAGCTAGAAAGTTGCATAACCAAGATTTCACTCGAGCTTTTTTTAGCTCCACATCTTCTATTTTTCAGCTACACCAAGACGACTTCTTGAATTTAGCTTTGCTTTTCTGATAATAGTAACCACCACCTTTTATTGAGCATCTCGTCATGTGAGCCAGGCGTTATACATCCATCCCTTCTAATCCCAGTAGAACCTTTCAAGGAAATTATCATTGTCCCTGTTTCACATACAAAGAACCTGAGGTGCAGAGAGGTCAGGAATTTTAACTAACAAATTTCATCTGAGACTAGAATGAGCTCTCAACTATCATCCTGTATTTCCTTCATTCCTTACTTTTTCAGGTTCTTAGGAGGAAAGGACTAAAAAAAAATTATGCGTGAATTTCCTTTAATTTCACAACAACCCTAAGGGTTGAGGGTTGGTATCTCTGTTTTACAAAAGAAGAAACTGAGACTGAGAGATGTTAAGTAATTTGTTCAGCATTACACAGCTAGCAATTGGTGGAGCCCCGACTCATACAGGCTCTGATCCATAGCTTACTTGCCTCCCCCATTCCCACCCCTATCACCACCTTTCAGCTTTGTCTCCTTGCAATTGGAGCAGAAAATCCAGCCTTTATTTCTCCAGGTCCTAGTAGTCTTGGGAGTCTGGGGGATTTCCAGCTCCTTTGAATTCCTTCTTTTGGCCTACTCTGCCTCCAGCACCTCTCCTAAGAGTCCTTTTCACTGTTGTCATAGCAAGGGTCTCATCCGGAGGAAAGCTGCCTTGAGGTTGGAACTGTTCGGTTGCTTATCAGCAAGGCTTCAGGCCTTGCCATAGCAGCTTTCCAGGCCAGCCATCTTGTGACCTGTTCTGACTCAGGGCCCCTGGGAATCCCCTGGTTGCAGATGTTTGCAGTGACTAGGATGCTGCATTCAGCTCCCAGGACTAGTTTTCTGGCCAAGGCCATTTTAGGAAGGCTTCTGTTCCAGCTGTGCTTGGAGAGTCGAGGTCCAGAGCCTCCGAACCTTAAGAATGCAGGGTCATGCCAGGCACGGTGGCTCACGCCTGTAATCCCAGCACTTTGGGAGGCTGAGGTGGGTGGATCACCTGAGGTCGGGAGTTTGAGACCAGCCTGACCAATACGGTGAAACCCCATCTTTAAAAAAAGAAAAAAGAATGCCGGGTCATGTGAAGTCTAGAGCTGGGGTTTTTAACCAGGGGCGTATGGGTGGGTGTTAGGGATTTAGAGCCCCCTGTAGTCACGGGTGTGGTTACACACACACAGAGTATATACTTTTCTGGGCAGAGTATCCGTAGCTTCCCTCAAACTCGCAAATGTGTCTGTGACTCTTAAAGTTTAAGAGCACTGGTGGAGAGAGAACCCAGAGTGTCGTGGGCCAGTGTGCACGCTTGGGCACCAGCCTCTCAGATGCCAGAATCCTGGGAGACCACACCAGGCCTCTGTTGTTTCTGCTTAGGTGTGAACTGCGATACGTACCAAATATTGCTGAAGTTCACAATTATAACTATAAATGTACAGCTGTCCTTTGGGACGCCCCAAGTACTTTTTATGCCATAAAAGTACAACTGTCCTGTGTGATGCCCCCAGTGCAATCACGAAAATGCACGCCCAGCACCCCAAACATGTCAACATGTTTGAACATAGTGTATTCACCCCGCAAGTGGTAGCCATTTTTTTATTAAATTTTAAATAATTTTAAATACATTTTTGTTTTGTTTTACTATTATCATTGTTATTATTTATTTGGTCAGGAGCCAGGACTCAGATGGTTGTTTAGTCACTGAGTGATTAAAACCTCTATGTCAGGAGCTGTGCTATATTTAGAAGATATGGTGACAAACAAGAAAGGCAGGGTACCTGCCCTCTTGGAATCAGTTGGAATGGCAGATAAAGAACCATTATCAACTGATGCTGAACCATATCAGCATCGTGCCTGGCTCACAGGACATTTCTATATGTATCTGTTGAATGAGTGTTGAATGAATTTTGAATGCAGTCATTATTAGAAGTCAAGGTGCTGCAGGTGGCAGACAAGGAAACTTCATCTTTTCTGGTGGGTCAGGGAAGGGGAAGGCACTCAGGCTAAGGGGTCTATGCCCCAGGCCACTAGGAGTTCCACAGGACTGTTCACTGGGGGCTGGCATTCCCATGAAGACCCAGTATCTGGAGGTGGGGGTGGAGGGCTGGAATACTGAAAACCAAGGGCTTAGGAACCTTGTGTAAACGATGTTCATGTGGTTCAAAGGTACGATGACACTTACACTCTGCTCAAGTGGTGATGGGCCCTGGCTTGCACACATGTTGCTCTTCCAGGTTCCAGGGGGAGGTTGTTGTTCAACCAGTATTTACCTGCGTGGCATGTTCTGGGTTCTGAACTCTACTTCTGTCAGGAGGCAGGAAGGATGGGAGGACATCCCTCCTGAAGCTGGAGATAGCAGGGCTCCAGCTATCGCTGGCAGTGACTGTGGACACACAGTGCAGTGTCTGAGCAGTGAGTGAAGGGACTCCCTCACTGTCTGAGGGCTTCACTCAGCCTACACTAGCGAGAAGCCTCTGAATATTGGCATGGAAGGGAAGCATTAACCTATTAAGGGTAAAATCAAAGTCAGAGCAAAATTCAAAGTCTGCTCTTGCCCCTGAAGACCCTGAAAGGCCCCAGTGACTGTCAGCCCACTCACCTCCTCTCCCCCTCACTGCTCCCCAGCCCCACGGTCTCTTATTGGTCTTTCTGGGCACCAGGCTCCCCTTGCCTCTTGGCATGCTGTGCCCTCTGCGTGGCATATTTAGATGTATATACAGTAGTGGTTTCTAACCTCCTCTCTCTCTCATCGTGTGTTGTGGGTTGTGATACCCAACCATCAGTAACAGCAGCTGATGAGGACAGTGAACATTAGCTAGAGAGCACACCCCTGGTTCCCCCACTGGGCATTCTTAGAATAATAATAATCCCCCCACCTGGTCCCCCTACCTGGCATTATTAGAAAAATAATAATCTTCCACCAGGTCCCCCCACCCAGCATCATTAGAATAATATTAATAATAATCCCCTACCTGGTTGGTCACCCTACCCAGCCTTACTAGAATAATAATAATTCCCTACCAGTTCCCCCCCACCCGGCATTATTAGAATAATAATAACCCCCCACCAGATCCCCCCCCGCCCCCCCGACCTGGCCTTATTAGCATTACTATTAGAAACTGGCCTCTAGTGATTCTGGTAATTGTGATATGTGTCCTTCTACTACCACTGGTTAAGAATTAGGGGTTTACAAATTGAGCTCCCTAACTAGACCATGGAGTCACCTCAGGGACACATGCTCTCTTACTGTTCTTGTATCTGTGGCATCTAGTCCCAAACATGGTATACACTGAGGGATCAAATTTTTCTGAGGTAATAAATGAATACTGTAGAGATAATATCTTGCTTCTTTTCATTTTCCACAGTGTATTTTGAAAATGCATTTTATAGAATTCTAGAGGAACTAGATTGACACAAACTCTTTTCAACCCATGAAAGTCTGTGCTTCCACAGTGGTCTCTGGAAAGCAGCGGAACAGTTCAGCTGTATCACTGCTTGGTGCCGGGTATGCTGGGTTCTCCCCGGGCCTCCTGCTGTGGGTGTATGATCCAAACTTGCCGAGGCTCAGCTATACAGCAGGTTCCCAGAGAGTGGCAGTCTCCATCCTACTGTGAAGGGAGCGGCAGTTTTCTAGGGACTTCCTTGCTTTCCTGCCCTTCCTTCAGAGCTAGAAGGCTCTTACTTCCCTTACCCCAGAGCTAGAAGTAACATTAGATATTGCTTCGGTTATCCATTTCTGCATAGTCCATCACCCCTGTTACTCAGTGGTTTAAAATAACAGCAATAGTTTATTACAGTCGTGGTTTCTGTGGGTCAGGAATTTGGGAACACTTGGCTTGGCAGTTCTGGCTTGGATCTTTTATGCAGTTGCAGTTAGACAGTGGCTAGAACTGGAGTAGTTTGGGGCCAGCACCACTGGAGGCTGGCGGGCTGCTGCTCTTTCCTGGCCATCTCAGGACTGTCCCCTGTGGTCACTTCATAGGGCCTGTTTGGGCTTCCTCACAGCATGGTCACCTCAGAGTTCCCATATGTAGCTCCAAGCTCTAGAGGCAGGTGTCCCCAGAGAGAGCCAGGTGAAAACTGTATAACCCTTTATAGCCTCATCTTGGAGGTCACACGGCATCATTTCTGTTACATCCTATTTGTTAGAGGTCACTAAGGACACCTCATTTGGGGAAATTGAAATTAAACTCCACCTCCTGAGAGGAGGAATGTCAGGTAATTTGCAGACATGTTTCAGAACCACCACAGAGATACGCAGTTTACCCCCTTCATTCCACACTTGAGACTCCTGAGATTTGAGGGGGGAAGAGCCTTGTCCAGAGGCACCCAGCCTGGCATGGGCAGACTTGGAGTGTGGCCCAGCCCCTGGGCCTTTGGCAGGCCTGCTAGGAAGTGATCTCACTTTCCCTTCCTGCCCCTCCCCCTCACAGTAGGATGGAGACTGCCAATCTCTAGGAACCTTACTGTGTAACTAGGCCTCAGCAAGGTTGATAATACAGACACAGCAGGACGCCCGGGGAGGACCCAGCATGCCTGGCCACCAAGCAGTGATGCAGCTGGACTGTTCTGCTGCTTTCCAAAGACCTCCGTGGAAGCACAGACTTTTCTGGGTTAAAGATGGTGTCACAGTTTCAGTCGCTAGCCCTGGCCCTATGTGAAGCAGTAACACCACCCTGCCAGTAGGATATAACTGCTGAGGAGGTAAAAGTTTTAAAACATTCATACCCCAAAATAATTATTTTTACTATTGCTATGAAGTTAGATACCAAAGAGTAGAATGTGATGGTAGAATTAGGAGAATCAGCCCAACATCACTGAAAAGATTCTGAAGGTTTGTATCTCCAGCTGAATATTCATAACAGAAGGTTGCTTAAGCATGGGTGAGATGCATCTGGGTGTATGTTGTAGACAGCCTTGTAGAATGTTTTTCAGGGACTTGCTTGCTTTCTTGTTCTTCCTTCAGAAATGCCTTACTATGAAGCTGGGGGCAGGGGAAAAGGTAGTCAGAAAAGGGAATGGGTACTTTTCAGTAAACTCATCCTACATGCCAGGCATGATACTAATTCATTCCCCTGCTTTATAGCCCAGTAGCACAGGCTCCATCCTGCTCCGCACTCCTTGGGTACATGGCCTTGGGCAAGCTCCTTAACCTCTCTGACTTTCAGCTGCCTCTTTTGTACTATGGGATAATAATACTTTCTGTGTCATAGAGTTGCTGTAAAATTAAGTGAGATAATGCTTGTAAGATGCTTAGCACAGTCTGGCATGCAGTAAGAAAGAACTGTTGGCTCCAGTTAATCCCCACAGCCACCTTTTTAGACAGGTGTGAGCCCTCCCATTTTATAGAAGGGGCATCTGCAGTCAGGTGAGGTGCCCAGCACCATGTGCCGCTGAAGAGACAGCAGCTGAGACTCTGAAGTTCTTGTGGCATCCACCCCATCACGTTAGCCTCCGGCCAGCTCTGCCAGGGCTTTCCTGACACGCAGTAGTTGGGGGGCAGAGGAACTCAGGAGGCTTTGTGCCCTACAGGAGCCCCATGTCAGGTCCTAGAGCAGGAATGTTTGAAAAACCAAGGCCAGGAATCCGCTTATCCACTTCAGAGGCTCTATAGAGAGCAGGTGACAGAGAATGTTGTACACAGAGGAAATAGTCTAATAAAGGCTTTGAGGTCAGGAATTAAATGAGATTTGAGGATTTAAAGAGAGGCCCAGTGTGACCAGAGCAAAATGGACCAAGAAGAGAGCAGAAATGAGACAAAGGCTCATTTGCAGAGGCAGGCAGAGCCAGATCCATGCAGGACTTCAGGGCCTGGCATCAGGAATGTGGACTTCACTAGTTGTGAAACAGAAAAGCATCAAAGGTTGAACCAGGCAGGGAAATTCCAATGACCCAATTTCCATTTTGAGAACATTACCCTGGCTGCCATATAGAAAACAGACCTTGGGCTAGGGGTGAGAGGGACAGAGGACTTTGGTCAGGGGCTCTGCTGAGGGTCCCAGGGAGACATCCTGGACCCTCAGTGGTACATGTGGAGGAGAGAGGTCAGCAGAGTCAAGCTCTGTTTTGCAGGTAGAAACAAAAGGACCAGGCTGGGCACTGTTGCTCATGCCTATAATCCCAGCTCTTTGGGAGGCCAAGGTGGGAGGATTGCTTAAGGCCAGGAATTTAAGACTAGCCTGGGCAGCACAGTGAGACCCTATCTCTAAAAAAAAAAAAAAAAAAATCTATTTTTTTTTAAGAAAAAAAATAAATGACAGGACTTGGTGAAAATTGTCCATGGGTGGTGAAGGAGTGAAGGAGAAAGGAGGTCAAGGATAGTCCCAGGTTTCCAGCTGGGCAGATGGCAGTGCCCTTGCTGAGCTGGGAAGGCCAGGGCAAGCAGGCTGGTGGCTTGACATCTGAAGCTTGCAGTGCTGGTGGGGATAGCCAAGTGACATGCTCAACAGGCTGAGTCACAAATCTAGAGCTCTTAAGAGAGGGTTGGGCTCTTTGGGGTCACCAGCGTAGATTATTTCAGGGAACAGAATAGAGCCCTTAGGGAGCAAACAGAAGAGACTAGCGTCCTAAGATAAAAGTCCCAGTAGGAGGGGGTGGCTGTGCAGAGTGGTTAGAGAAAGGCCCAGAGGGTGTGGTGTCTGGAAGTCCCATGAGGGGAATGGTCTGAGAAAAAATGAGTTGGAAGAGGAGGACAGAAAGGTGTCCCTGGGTATAGGCAGCGTGGAAGTCACTCAGGACCTTGTCTGACTCCAGCACCCTGCCCTTCCCTCCCTACCACTGCCTGCATCCAGGACTGCTTGGGTCTAGGTCTTGCAGGTGCAGAGGCCAGGGCCTTGCCTCTCTGCCTCCAAACAAAGCCTCACCCAGGGCTACTCTTTGAATGGCAGCAGACACTTGCCCAGGCAGGTAACAGGCTCCTCTCTAGTGACCCTGTGCTGGATGTGCCCCTAAGGCACGGGGTAGGGCTTTACAGCCAGCCCCGGGCAGGTGACACATGGCTAGAACCAGCAGCCCTGTCCTTTCCCAGGTTCTTGGAATGTTCTCAGTTTGGAGCCCTGAGTTTTCTGTTGGCCTCAGTGTCTCTCTTTTCTGGCTTCCCATCACAGAGAGAAGCCGCTACTCTTGGAATTTGATGAATGTCAGTTCAGTAGGCCCTGGCATTTCTGTTTCCATGGCCCTTCTTCCCTCAGAGAAGCCTTAAGAGAGCATTTTGCCCACCCCCTGATAAAACTTCTCCCATGAGACCAAGTCCCACTTCTGTGCTTCGTGTTTTCTGCAAAAGTCTGTTTGCTTTTTGTATGGTCTCTGCAAATACTGAATTTTTTAAAAAGAAAAAAAAAAACAACAGGAAATGACCTTTCTAGTATCTTTGGAAAACAATTTGGAGCTTGTAATGGAATCTGCCTGAGCAATGAGGACTAATAGCTGCAGACTTGGAACACACCATGCAGCTCTTGGCAGAGCCTGGGGCCTCTTCAGTTTACAAAGCTGGGGGAGTATTAAAAACCCAGGGGAGAAGTGGCTTCCTGTGGGGGAAATGCCCTGAGCAAGCACCTGCAGGCACCATAATCTCTGACCCCAGGGCCCCAAAAGGTCTGGGGACAGAGTAAAGGGCTTCACCCTTTGTCCTGGGCATTCAAGGTCAATCAGATGTCTGGCAGTCATTCAGATCCCACAAGACACCAAAACCTCCTGAGGATGAGGAAAAGAAAGAGCTTCGTTCTTTAGCACCCCATAGGGCTCAGGCTGAGCTAGGAGATTCTAGATTTTTTTAGACTCAGATTGCCTGTTGGCTCTCTGGGTCACTCTCTGTCCAAGTTTTTTGTAGATTTCTGCGAAAACCACCTCCTCAAAGAGGCCTTTCCTGATCATACAGCCATTAACTGAATGATCCACATGCAGAGAACCTTCTCCTCTTCTCCCATAGCACATACCATAATCTGTGATGATAGATTCATTTACTTGTTCAGTGCCTTTTTCTTTTTACACATCGTAACTATCTTTTTTAGTTTCCAGTGTATACCCTGTGCCTGGCACAGTGCCTGGCATATGGAAGGTGCTCAGTACATTGAATGAACAAATGAAATATCAAGACTGGAAGACTTGGAGGCTGGATGTGGTGGCTCACGCCTGTAATCCCAACATTTCGGTAGGCGGAGGCAGGTCGATCACTTGAGGTCAGGAGTTCAAGATTAGCCTGGCCAACATGGTGAAACCCATCTCTATTAAAACTACAAAAAAAAAAAAAAAATTAGCTGGGTTTGGTGGCGCATGCCTGTAATCCCAGCTACTTGGGAGGCTGAGGCAGGAGAATCACTTCAACCAGGGAGGCGGAGGTTGCAGTGAGTGGAGCTTGTGCCACTGCACTCCAGCCTGGGCGATACAGTCAGACAGTGTCTCAAAAAAAAAAAAAAAAGACTTGGAGATGATATTTCAACCTTCATTATTCAGATGGTGGGAAAGGAAGCTGAGAGAGAAAAGGGGACATCAGAGGTCACCCTGCTGCCTGGGTGTTGAACCAGATCTTCAGCCACTGTTACGATGCAGGGCCGCACATTCTTTCCGCTTTCTTCCCTGTACTCTAGAACATCTTCTATTATTCACTCACTCATCAACTGTTCACTGAGCTTCACGTATGTGCAGGGCCTTCTGGACGTAACAGTCAACACACCAGCCAGGGTCACCACTTCGGTGGAATTTATATTCTTACCACTCAACACTGTAAAGCACCAAAGAAGGAAGTTTTACTCTTCGGTAGCACCATTAAACAGAGTAAAAACAAAGGAGCTGCGTGAAACGTCCAAAGGCAGGTTTTACTGACTCAGCCCACAAATGAGCCATACTAATAATTTATTAATCGCATGCTGTTTACATTCCACTTCACTCAGTATGCTTTCTGCATCGTCATCTTACTGAATATTCACAGCAGCCCCCTGAGGTGCACGGTGTGACTGTTAGCCCCACTTTGCTGAGGTGAGGGGAGTTGTGCGCAGCCTCACAGCTGCTAAACAGCACAGCAGGGCTGGACGAGCACTCTAGGTGGCTTCTACCCTGCCACCCATTCCCCTCAGAGATTTGTAATGTCATCAGGGACTCCCAAGGGGGCAGTGTGATGTGGCCAAGAGAGCTCCGGACTGGGAGTTAGGACCGCTAGATCAAGAACCCTGGACAAGACCCTTTCCCTTTTCTGAGCCTCAGTTTCTGTAGCTGTTGATGAGAGGCTTGTCTAGATGAGCTCTGGGATGTCTTCCAGTTAGATTCTACAACTTTTCATTAGTTGAACAGCTGTTCGACCCTGTGACAGTCCTGAATGAATCAAAGCTGTCTCCCTGCTGGAGATAGGTCATGGGCTATTGAAAGTAAAGACTCAGGAACTCAAGAGAGAAAAGATTGTAGACCCATGTGTCAGGGCATATTAGTAATCATTTATTGAGAACATCCTTCCATGTCAGTATACATAAATGGATCTGCCTGATTTTTTTTTTTTAATCATTGAAGGTTTCTGAGCTGGGCGTGAGGATGAGCCAACTGATGTTTGAGAATGTCCGCCTTGAAGTAAAGGACAGAGAGAGCTTGAGGATGAATTGGGGATGGGGTTGGGGGGCAAGGAATAAGTGAGAAGACTGGAGGCAGAAAAACCAATTGGGGAATGTCGGAATAGACCGAATAGAGATGATGAAACCTAACCCAGGCCATGATTATTGCATGGAGAAAATGGGAGGATGGACCTGAAGTACTGAAGAGAGAAAATAAATTAACCTGGATAATTGAGCTTTAAGGTGCAGGATGCCTTTTTAAAGAGAGGAAGAAGTCAGGCATGTGTTAATGGTAATAGGCTTTTGACTTGCGTAATTGATTATGGAGGTGGCTGTTGACTAAGAGAATGAATGAGAGAGAGTCCTGGAGGAGGGAGAGCATAATTTGTTCATATCCTCCGGGGTGGGTTCAGCCAGATGTCTGCAGCTCAGCAGTGAGAGGACTGACATTGAAATGAATGGAAGATGATGTCATGAGAGAGGATGAGACGTGTAGAATAATTAGAGGAAACAGTAGGAGAGTAAAGGAGGGAATTAAGGGGATATACAAGTAGTCAAGGTGTTGTACTAGGAGAATGTAAAAGAGCGTTCTAAGAAGTTTAAGGCAGTTGCTTTATTGCCTAAGCCTCAGTTTCCTCATTTCTAAAATGAGGATTAGAATAGTGTCTGTTCATTGTGTTAAGGGTTACATGAGAGAATACATGGAAGGCACTTAACTTTGCATATCAGAAGTAGAACCCATGTAGTAATTCATCATTCATTCCATGGTAAGAGTCAAGCACCAGCACATGCCAGGCATTGGGTCAGTGCTTTGGAGTACACGGAGGAGCAAAAGGGAAATCTGAGTGCCTGACCTCGTGGGAGAGGAATTGTGAAAGAAAAAGACTCAGTATCATAAAAATGTGATTTCCATCTATATTCAGGTACCAGATATTACTGTATACATTTAGTGCAGTCCTGATGAGTACAAGAGAATTTGAGGGACAAGTTAAATGACTATTTTTTTTTCTTTAACCCAGAAGTTCTTCTAGAGACAAATGACTATTAAACTCATAAGAAAACAGACTAGCAAAAACAGCCAGAAAAAAAAAAAATCTAAAGTCAAAAAAGATTCGAGCCATGAGAAGGAAACCTACAGTTATTTTTTTAAATTTAAAGCTAAAGTAATAGAAAACATGTTACTAGTACATGAGTGGATACATCAGTTGAAGAGATTCAAAGATTCAGAAACAGACCCTCATGTATGTAACAATGGTAGCTTTTCAAATCAGTGAGGAAATGATGGATTACTACACAAATGATTTGAGATAGGTAGAAAAAATTAAGGTGGCTCTGTAACTCATAGCTTATTACAAATAAATTCTAGATCAGTCAAAGATTTAAATATGAAAAGTGAAGCCATAAAAGTACTAGAGGCCAGGCATGGTGGCTCACACCTGTAATCCCAGCATTTTGGGAGGCTCAGGCAGGAGTATCACTTGAGTCCAGGAGATGAAGACCAGCCTGGGCAACATAGTGAGACCCCATCTCTTAAAAAAAAAAAATTATCTGGGCATGTTGGCATGCACCTGTAGTCCCAACTACTCAGGAAGCTAAGGTAGGAGGATCCCTTGAACCCAGGAGTTCTGGGTTGCGGTGAGCTAAGCTGACACCACTGCACTCCAGCCTGCGTGACAGAATGAGACTGTCTCAAAAAACCAAGTACCAGAAATAAACAAGGGGGTTTCTTTACTAATCTTAGAGTGGGGAAGACATTTCTAATTATGTTCCAAAGCCCAGAAACCATAAAATAAAATGTAGATTAATTTTACTAATGAATATAAAAAATGTGTGTGGGGGAGAAGTGTTAAAAATAAAGTCAAAGTACAAATGACAAGTAAAAAATACTTGTAATTACTAACTAGACAAAAGACTAATTGCCTTCATATATTAAGAGCTCCTACAAGTCAATAAGAAAAAGACCTAAAATCCATTAGGGATGGGCAAAGGGATTTGAAGAAACAGTAAACAGAAAAAGAGATGCACGCGGGAAGAGTCTCAGGTTCACTCCTAGGAGCAGTAGGAACTAAAACAATCAGGCACTATTTTTAAAATCACCTTTTAGATTAGGAACAAACAGCATTAAGAAGACTCTGGTGAAACAAAGTGCTCATCTCATAAACCTACTGGGAATTGCTATAGTTTGAATGTGTTCCCTCCAGAATGCCAATGTGATAATGTTAAGAGGTAGGGTGTTTAAGATGTGATTCGATCATGAGGGTGCCTTCCTTGTGAATGGGATTAGGTGCCTTTATAAAAGAGCTGGAGGCCAGGCCCCATGGCTCATGCCTGTAATCCCAGCACTTTTGGGAGGCCGAGGCAGCCAGATCACCTGAGGTCAGAAGTTCAAGACCAGCTTGTCCAACATCGTGAAATCTCGTCTCTCCTAAAAATACAAACATTAGCAAGCCTATAATTCCAGCTACTTGGGAGGCTGAGGCAGGAGAATTGCTTGAAGCCAGGAGAAGGAGGTTGCAGTGAGCCGAGGCCGTGCCCGCTGCATTCCAGCGTGGGCAATAGAGTCAGACTCCATCTCAAAAATAAATAAATAAAAGGGCTTGAGAGAGTGAGTTTGACTCTTTTTGCCTTTCTGCCATTTGCCCTATGAGGACACAGTGTTCAAGGTGCTGCCTTGGAAGCAGAGAGCAGGCCTCACCACAGGCTGGCACCTTGATCTTGAACTTCGCAGCCTCCGGAACTGTGTGAAATAAATTTCTGTTCTTTTTTTTTTTTTTTTTTTTTTAAAGATGGGGTTTCACCATATTGGTCAGGCTGGTCTCGAACTCCTGACCTCAGGTGATCCGCCCACCTCAGCCTCCCAAAGTGCTGGGATTACAGGCGTGAGCCACCGCGCCCGGCAAATTTCTGTTCTTTAGAAATTACTCAGACTCACTTTGTTGTAGCAGCACAAAACGGACTGAGAGACAGGAACTAACTTCTGTGGGAAGAATTTAGCAATACCTGTTACAATAAGAAAGTCCTTTGAGGTGGCAATTACACTTTTATGGAAACAACCCTCAGGCCCATCAATAGGGAAGTAATTGAATCAGTCTACAACAGTGAGACGATATCGTGTGGACAATAAAGGGAACAGTTTAGTTATTACTTTGGGTTTGTTTTCAGTGTCTTGATGTAATCAGAGCTGCAGTGGCTTCAGAGTGATCTACAGTTGTTTCCAAGGCATATGTACATATATATATTTGGAAATAGAGTCTCACTTTGTCACCCAGGCTGGAGTGCAGTGGTGTCATCTCAGCTCACTGCAGCCTCTGCCTCCCAGGTTCAAGCGATTCTCCTGCCTCAGCCTCCTGAATAGCTGAGACTACAGGCATGCATTACACCCAGCTAATTTTTGTATTTTTAGTAGAGATGGGGTTTCACCATGTTGGCCAGGCTGGTCTCAACTCCTGACCTGAAGCGATCCACCTGCCTCGGCCTCCCAAAGCCAAGACATATTTTTAAATGAAAAAAAGGCAAGGTGGAAAACAATTTTATTTTAAATAAAGGAAAAAGGAAGGGAAGGAGAAAAAGAGGGAACATGTATATTGTATAGATTTTATCTGGAAGGACACCAGAATATGCTTGCCTTGGGGAGGGTGTCTGGATAGGATGGGAAGGAGACTACGCTCTTATCTCTGTCCTTTTGTACCTTTTGAATTTTAGACCACACACAACACATAATCTAAAATTAAGTAATTTTAAGACAAAGTGAATGTGTTCACTATAAAAAAGAAAATATAACCGATTAAAAAATCTTATAAAAATATTAATGTATGTAATTATATCAGATTCTTCTTCATTTAACTATATGTGAACATTTTCTCATGTCTTTAAAAAATGTTCACAAATGTAATTTTAATGCCTAAATGGTATTTCATTTAGATATAAATTAGTTAATTACTATGTATATATTAATAATTCTCTATTGTCCATTTAGGACATTTGACATGTCCATTTAGGAACTCATTTTCGTGTCTTTAGTTTCCTGCTATTATAAGTAGTACTGTGGGCTGGGCGCAGTGACTCCAGGCTGTAATCCCAAAACTTTGGAAGTCCAAGGCAGGAGGATCACTTGGTTAACATAGTGAGATTCTCATTTCTAAAAAAAAAAAATTAAGACATGGTATAGTTTCAGCTACCCAGGAGGCTGAGGCAACAGGATGGCTTGAGCCCAGGAGGTTGAGGGGCTGCAGTGAGCCATGATTATAATACTACACTCCAGCCTGGGTGACAGCGAGACCCTGTCTCAAAAAATAATAATAATACTAATACTGTGATGAACATCTTTGTACACTTTATCTTCATGGACATCTTGGATTATTTTCTTAGAATAGATTATTGTAAACTGATTTCGTAGCTCAAAGATATGAAAAAAGTTGAGGTTTCTGGATACACACTGTCAAATCACTGCCCGAGGAGGTCCTGGCGGTTTACACATGAGAATGACCATTTTCTGACATGCTTTCCAACTCTCAGGATTCTTTATTTCCCCATTTGCTGTTGACTTTATTATTATTTTTTTAAATTTTTATTTCTTTGAGTCAGAGTTTTGCTCTTGTTGCCCAGGCTGGAGTGCAATGGCGCAATCTCGGCTCACCGCAACCTCTGCCTCCCAGGTTCAAGCGATTGTCCTGCCTCAGCCTCCCAAGTAGCTGGGACTACAAGCACGTGCCATCACGCCCAGCTAATTTTTAAAATATTTTTATTAGAGACGGGGTTTCACCATGTTGGCCAGGATGGTCTCAATCTTCTGACCCTTGTGATCCGCCCGCCTCGGCCTCCCAAAGTGCTAGGATTATAGGTGTGAGCCACTGCGCCCGGCCTGCTGTTGACTTTAAAGATGAGAGGGTGAGTGATGAATACAAATGTGGGAGAAGAGTGAAATTACGTGTTTCTGCTTTGGATTGGAGAGCTCCCAAGATCCGTCTTGGTAATTGCTCTTCCCTGAGGGGATAGGGTAGCCGGAGCATGTTGGCCCAGTTGATGTTTTCTAGGATTGGGCTTTGAGTGTGGCACTTGCTGTCTCCGTGTCCTGAGGGCCATGTCCTGCACTGGGCAGCTTGTAACATCAGACGGCAAGCATGAGATCAAAGCCCCAGGAGACATTCCAGCTGGAAGCTGGCCTTTCAGATGGAGCCTGTAACTCCATCCCATGTGTCAGTTCCTAGGACAAGAACACCTGCACGGCCCTCCACGGGGCATGGAGGCCCTTCTCACCACTCCCAAGAAGGAACTGCTTCTCCTCCCCCACAGAGGTGGGGCGGGCGACGGGGGAGAAGACAGATAGATACAAACTCTCTTTCCTTCAGAGGCCTGAGAGTGAAATCCAGCGAGTGTACATGGAGCGCCTGCTGCTCACCAGCTGTTGAGGGAGAAACAGGGAATGGCATAGCCGGAGCCTGTTGGCTTAGCTGCCAGGATTAGGTTTCAGCTGGACATGCGAGAAATCCATACAAAATTCCTGTTCCCGTGGAGCTGACATTCTAACTGGGGAAAGAGCTGAGGACTTGGAGGCTCCAGGAGCCGGCGTGGCTTGCTCGGGGTTTGTCCCTCCCCAGAGCAGTGGGTTTCAGGTGGGGCTGAGGCCCTTCTGAGCTGTGGCTCTAAACCAGCCTCACTCACCTCAGAGGACAGCTATGGCCACTGAGTGCGTGATGTATGTGAAAACACGGGCACCTGGTCCATGGTACCTTTCCTTATTGCAGGAATAATTTCGGCATCATTTTTATCCTGTTATTACTGTTATTATCATAAGCCATTTCTCTGTCCTGAATCACCAAGCAGTTTTCCCAGAGGGAGAGGACAGGAGTGAACCTCTGTGATCTGCAGAGGGAGCCACCTCTGGAACTTCTGAGAATTCTTTTGTCAAGCAGGAGGCAGAGCGTGACTAGGGCAGTGCTCAAGGCCGCTAAGGAAGATAGGCAGGGTGCGCCATCTGCTGCAGCCGGGGGGGAATTGCCGTGGACAGTGTCCTGGTCTCCTCTATTTTACACAGGGGAAACGAAGGCCTGAAGAAAGGCAGGGTCTTGCCCAGGGTTTGGTGGCAGAGCTTGGGTTTAAGGTCATGTGTCTCATTCTTTGCTCTTTCTATCATGGGATACCTCCCTGTCTCACGTATCTGATCTTTGAGTGCCCCTAATTCATTCTTTAGGTGTCTCTTCTGAGCTAGGTGTTGTGGGGGGATGTGGGCCCAGCCCTCCATACTGATCCTCCTTTCCTTTCCTCTCCTCTCTCTGTGTCTCTCACATGCACACACACACCCCTCTACAGCACTTACTGGCTCAGCCCCACCCTAGTTGCTTTCCGGGTACTTCCTGCCAATGTCAGCTACCTTATAAAAGCCTTGCATAATAGTTTGGGTTTAGAAAAACTTCATCCATTGAAAAAATATAGACTTAGAAAATGAAAGTTCCCCTTAATCACAAAGAACCACAATTGACAAGGTTGATACATGTTTTTTCAGATTTTTTTTCATATGTCTGCTGTCTTTCCCCACAGGAACTGGGTTTTATTTTAGGTGTTGTTTTGCAATCTCCATTTTTCAGTTGCCAGTTTATCTCAGACATTGTCTTATGTCAGTACAGGTCCGTCTGGCACATTTCTTTATTATTATTTTTTTTACTGACATGTCATTTTTTGTGGGGTACAACTTGATGTTTTGATACATATATGTTGTATAATAATCAAATTGGGGCAGTTAGCCTATCCATTATCCCATGCATTTATAATTTCTTTGTGATGAGAATATTAAAAAGCCTCACTAGTTATTTTGTAATATAGAATGCTTTGTCTTGCCCAGGCTGCAGTGGCAAAATCTCAGCTCACTGCAAACTCCGCCTCCTGGGTTTGAGTGATTCTCCTGTCTCAGCCTCTAGAGTAACTGGGATTACAGGTGTGTGCCACCACACCTAATTTTATATTTTGAGTAGAAGTAGGGTTTCACCATGTTGGCCAGGCTGGTCTTGAACTCCTGACCTCAGATAATCCACCCACTTTGACCTCCCAAAGTGCTGGGATTATAGGTGTGAGCCACTTCACCTGGCCTAGAATACCTTATTGTTAACCATCACCATACTGTGCAATAGAATAGGAACTTATTTCTCCTATCTAACTGTAATTATGTACCCGTTGACCAACTTTCCATCCTTTTCTCTCCTCTTACCTCCCTAGTCTCTGGTAACCACTGTTCTGTTCTCTGCTTCTATAATATTGACTTTTTTTTTTAAGATTCCATGTGTGAATAAAATCATGCATATTTGTCTTTCTGTGTCTGGCTTATTTCACTCAACATTATGTCCTCCAGGTTTATTCATGGTGTCCCAAATGACAATTTCATTCTTTTTTATGGCTAAATGGTATTCCTTTGTGTATACATACATTTTCTGTATCCATTCAATCATGTTGGACATTTGGGTTGATTCCATATCTTGGCTGGTATAAATAGTGCTCCAGTAAACATAGGAAGGCAGATGTCTTCTTGACATACCAATGTCCATTTCTTTGGATATATACCTAGTAGTGGGATTGTTGGATTATCTGGTAGTTCTGTTTTTAATTTTCTCAGAAACCCTCCATACTGTTTTCCATAGTGGCTGTATGGCAAGTTTCCTTTTTTTTCCTTTTTGAGATGGAGTCTTGCTCTGTCACCCAGGCTGGAGTGCAGTGGCACGATCTTGGCTCACTGCAACCTCTGCCTCGTAGGTTCAAGTGATTCTCCTGCCTCAGCTTCCCAAGTAGCTGGGATTACAGGCTCACACCACCATGCTGGGCTAATTTTTGTGTTTTCAGTAGAGACGGGGTTTCTCCATGTTGGCTAGGCTGGTCTCGAACTCCTGACCTCAGGTGGTCCACTCACCTCGGCCTCCCAAAGTGCTGGGATTACAGGCGTGAGCTACCACACCCGGCCCGGAACATTTCTTTTTTATGAATACTTCATAATTCACACAATGCCTAACATCCTGGTGGACATTTGGGTGGTTTCCTATAGGTTGCTAATACTGACCATGTGCAGTAAACATCCTCACACTGTAGAAAACATTGGGCATTTGCCTGAGTGGGTCTAGAACTAGGATTTGCTGGGCCCACCCCACTGGACTGTGAACTCCTAAAGTCAGGCCAGTGCTTAGACCACCCCTTCCATTTCCTAATTCAGGTCTGCCAGGTAGCCAGAGTTCATGCAATGACTGCAACTTAATTGCCTTCAGAAAACCATAGGCACTCAATGAGAGAGATACTAGTATCCCCTTAGCAAATTAACCTTTTATTAATATAGTAGCGGTACTTCTTGTTGCCAAGAGTACAGATAGACAACCTGTGTGCTACTGGTGGGAATATAAATAAAAACAGTACTGACTTTATAAGTCTTTCTGCCAATTTTTTGTCATTATAAATACCACTGTGCCATTTGGGAAAGCAACTTGGAAATGTGTCAAAGTCTAAAAATTCCTTCACCCTTCTCTTTAGCCCAGCAATTCTAGGAATATACTCTCAGGAAATAGTTAGGGATGGGCACAGAGACTTACATAAAGGCCCCGTGCCGTATATGGTGGTAGAAAACTGGAAAGTACCTCCGTGTTCATTTCTGGAGGACTGATCCTAGAGTAAATCATGGCCCATCCAAGTATGCTGGCGCAAAACCCATGTGGAGGGAGCCTTAGCGACATGTTCTAAAGCATCCCAGAGAGTAGGCTATAAAACACAACATAAAGTGTGGCCCCAAATCATTTCTGAATGTATGTGGCTCTTCTTATATATGTGGCACTCTACTCTTCTCTCTCTAGGCTGTATTACCAACCACTAGGGCTGTTAACTGCCATCTCTGTAGTAAGAACTAATTTCATCTTTCCTCCCCACTCCACCTCTCTTCTGAGCTCCAGCCTCCTCATTCCATGTACCTAAGGCTCTACCTCTCCCCTTGGAGGGCTCACAGGCATATCAGCGCTACCATGGCCAAATAGGACTTTATGCCCCCAAATATTCCTCCTCTGTTCTTCTTCATGTCAGCAAACCACACATCTGTCCACCTTTATTCACATCAATTACCCATCAGTCCAACACTACATCTTGCTGGTTTGATTTCCAAGTTACATATAGAATCCTCACCACCACCTTCCTCCATCCACCATCTTGGCACCTGAACTTCTGCAGGAACCTCCTAACTTTCCCCTTCCCAGCACTGCTCTGCCTGAACACTGGAGTCATCTTTGAAAATGCACAGCTGCTCCTTCATGACCTGGCCTAAAGCCTCTCAGGGACCAAGTTCCAGATGTGGTCTGGCCCCTGCCTACCTCAGCAGTGTCCTCGCTGTCACTGCCCCTCTTCCACCATACTCCTGCCCTCTGGCTCTGTTATTCCAAGCCCCCATGCCTTCCTTCCTCGGAACCTGCACACATGCTCTTCCCCTTTCTTTAATGCGCTTTCCCTCACTCTTCATCTACATGAAGCCTCGTCATCCTTGGTTCTCAACTAAAATGTCACTTCATGACCCTCAGCCTTGGCCAGGCCCTAGTGATCACTCCAGCAGCCTGCATTCTCCCTTGAAGCCCTGTGCAGCAAGGCCAGGACTTAGGTCTGGGGTGATTTTATGCCGCCTGTGGTAGATGGTAAGCTCTGTGAGGTCAGGGACCATGGCCAATTTGTTCATAGCGGCATCTGCAGTCTATGGCCAGTGCCTGGCATGTGGTATGGATAAATGTGTGTACATGTTTGTCAGTAATTTTACTTAAAGAAAAGTCTGAACCCATGTTTTTCTAATGTTGATGATGGTTGTCTGGATATGGAATTATGAGTGACTTGTTTTGTTCTTTGTACTTTTCTGTGCTTTTTGCTTTGTTTTCATTGAGAGGCAATAACTGTCATTTTGACAGAAGCCACCTGTGCCGGGGGAACTGGAGCTGTCCTCTCTGCAGAATGCATCTGGACTTACCTCTGCCCCCGCCTCCTGTCCCCACAGGCCTGAGGAGCGATGCGACAGGCATGATGGAGGTCGAGTCCTCCTACTCGGACTTCATCTCCTGTGACCGGACAGGCCGTCGGAATGCAGTCCCCGACATCCAGGGAGACTCGGAGGCTGTGAGCGTGAGGAAGCTGGCTGGAGACATGGGCGAGCTGGCACTTGAGGGGGCAGGTGAGAGCCAGCAGGTCCTTGGCACTCCTGCATGCCAGAGGCCCTCTGCCCGGCCCCGGGCTGGCCTCCAAGTCCTAGACTGCCCACACTTTCTTAGAGAAGAAACCGCATTTAAATCAGGCCTGTCCCATGGCCAGTGGCTGAGTCTAGCAATCTCTGTGTTGGAAGATGTTTGAGTCTCAGGCCCCAAGGACTCTCTGGCCGGGCATCCAGGGCTCTTCCTGTCTCCCTGCCCCCTAATCCACCCATAAGTCCTGTCAGTTCTCCTCCAAGGTACATCCCAGGTCCTTCCACTTCTGACCACCCCACAGACATAGCTGGCTCTGGCCACTCACAGCTCTCACCTGGCTGACTATAGCGGCCTCCCCCGCTGACCTGCCTGCACCCATTTCTGCCCTTCCTGTTTAGCTCTCTGCAGCAGCTGGCAGCCCTCATTTAAACCATTCTGTCCATCATGCTTCTGCCAAAAAATTCCCCAGTGTGTCACTGAGTGAAGCTAAGCTTGTCACAGTGCCCTGGGGCAGTCCTGCTGTAGGCTGGGCCCTGCCCGAGTCTCACCTGATGCCACTCCTCTCCTTGCCACCCTCCAGCTACATCCACCTTTGGTCTGTTTGTCAGTCAAGCCTTTCCAGGGGCCCTTTCTGACTGCTAGATCACCCTTCCCCAATGACATGACCCTCACCACTCTCTGACAAGGTCTCCTGTGGCCAAATGTGAGTGCCAGGAGGGCAGAGGCCTTGTGTTCTGTTTGGCGCACAGCAGGTGCTTGGTAACCACAGACTGAATGACAAAAGGAAACAGCATCCACGTACCCAAGTACTGACGGGGACACCCCTGCCCCCTCCCTCCACTACCCAGAAAACCCCTTGGCTCAAGTCCACGGTCAGCCTGGGACTTTCCTTGGGAAGCTTCCCTGATCCCTGCACTGGCTGAGGCCTTTCCCCTCCTGCTCCCACAGCACTGCAGAGGCCGTGTGTCTCATTACAGCACAGCTGTCAGGCTGCATCTGTCCCCCATGGGCTGTCCTTGGAGGGTCACAGCCCTGCCTTTCCCTGGGGAGCCCCGGTCTTCTTGGGCCTCACTGGCCAGAAGTGAACTAAAAGTACAGAACAGAGAAGGCTTTGCAGGGGCATGGACCAGCCCTCTCATGTTATAGATGAAGAAATGGAGGCCCAGAGAAGTTGGGGGGCTTGTTCAGGGCCACCAGGGAGTTAACATAGAATGAGAATCTGGCCGCCTTGTGAGTCCCCAGCACCTTGTCGACGGAACCCCATCCCCCAAGCCTTTCCTGTTCCGTGGTCTGTTAGTCCTCCTCTGTCAGGTGGCCCAGGCAGAACCTCCACGGGGCTCACCCTGCTCACCTCTCCAGCCTCAACTCTCCTCCTCTCAGCAGCCAGAGTAAAGTACTTTGATCGCTCAGAAGCCCCTGTGGGCCTTCACATACTGCCCCTCTGTTTGCTTCTCCCTCCCTCCCCTTGCCTGGCTGGCCTCTCTTCATTCTTAGAGACCCAGGCATCTGCTCAGCTGAGAAGCCTTCCCCTGACCACAGTGCCCCTGCCAGACGCCTCCATGATCTACCTCCATGAGCCCATTGAGCATAGTGCCCTGCTCTAGACGGAGCTTCTCTAGCACAGACTCTGTGTCCTGTGCCCTCGGTGCCTGGTGGCATTTGGCACATGACAGAGGTGCCAAGTCAATGGCTGTTCATTGACCGACTGAATGACCAGCATGTCCAGCTGCCAAACTGGGCACACTGCCCTGGGCTGTGTCTCAAGACTTCTATGTCCTCACCCTCAGCTCTGGTGAACTCGTTTCTGTCTCCCTCTGCCTCAGCAGTTGGAGCTGCTGGCCCATGTGCCCAGGTCTTCCTAACACCTGTTTTCCCTGACTCAGATTCCCTACAGTGGGGTTCCTCTGGGTACATGACATTTGCCTGTCAGGGTGACTGACATTTAAAAACGGGAGCTGAGGAAACGAAACACTCGTGGTGTCCAGGCAAGAGCAACTGGCCAAGGAGCCTTCCAGGAGGCCACAGTGAGTAGTTCTGTTTCCACAGGTAGGGCTGTGGGCCAGGCTCAGTCCAGCAGACTCCCAAGGCAGGGGGAGTACAGAGTTCCAGGCACCATCCCACTGGGAATAAGAGCAGGCTTCCCAGGATAGGGTCCTGAGCTACCACCCACTTCCTAGCTTGCTGCAGGGCACAGTGAGGCAGTGCTAATGCCAGGCCTCTGTAAACCTTCAGGGATGCTGCTTTTTGGAAGAGGTTACATTTGGTAGAAGACGTACTGGCCTTGGTGGCAGGCAGGGCTCTCCACCCTTGATCCAGGCAAATCAGCCTCGGTTTTCTTGTGCATATCATGACCCTCATTACACCTTCATGTTACTGTGTGCATTGCATGAAAAAGTGCCCATCTGTCTGCACACCCTGGAACTGGGCATAGGGTGGTGGTTCTCCTGGTTCTGTGAAGGGCTTAGCCTGAAGGGTGCAAAGTTGTGGTCTGTTTGGGCTGGATTTGAACTCAGTCCGTCAGTGAGCTTGCACAGTGTCACTGGGGTTTAAGAACGCAGCACTGATTGAACTCTGCCCACATGCCAGGCTCCACGTGGGGCACCTTGTGAAAAGATATGTTTATCATGCAGCCTGAGGAGGAGGGCATGGAGACTGGGGGCCTGGGTGTCAGTTTGGCACTTCCCTCACCCTGCACTGCTGGTACAATGGGTGGTAGGAGCTGCCTGTCCCACCTTGCACAGTGGGGCTCAAAGGAAGCTGAGAGTGGAGACCTGGCTTGTACCCTGCCTCTGTGGGCGAGGTGCTCCCCCCTCTGTGAGCCTGCTGCTGTCCTTCA
Source organism: Ateles fusciceps (assembly GCA_036589455.1). Taxonomy (NCBI): domain Eukaryota; kingdom Metazoa; phylum Chordata; class Mammalia; order Primates; family Atelidae; genus Ateles; species Ateles fusciceps. The sequence continues at coordinate 807,117 of JAZHEH010000847.1, forward strand.
CACCACCAAGGTGTCTAGCAGGACGGGTTTGGGGGAGGGGGCCCAGCACACACCCCATGGTGCATGGTTGGCAGCCACAGGCCTAATGCAGGCCACACCCCAGGACTCCCTGAGCTGGCCTGGTTCAGGGCTCTTTACTGTCTTAGAAGAACAGCTGCCATTTGATGAGCACCTGTGACACTCTGGGGACTTATTTGGCCTCCCCACTCCGGGAACCTGCACAAATAAAACGACCTTCAAGATGCTTTAAGCACCCATTCAAAATGACCCTTAATTGACTTTTAATTATACTAACAGCACGTGCATTTCCATGTAAAAAGACGTTACAGACCAGACCAAAGTCCCACTGGCCACCACCACCCCAATCCAGCTCCTGCTCTTGCTCCCCCAGGGCATATCCACTGTGATCGATTTGGCTGGGCCCTTTTAGACCCCCTTCTGTGCTTTACTTTGTGTATATGTGCCCAAGAAAAACCTTTCTCTCCTCTCCAGAAGGACAGGTGGAGGGAAGCGCCCCAGACAAGGAAGCCGGCAACCAGCCCCAGAGCAGCGATGGGACCACCTCGTCTTGAGTCTGATCTCGTGCAAGTAGGCTGGACGAGATACCTTCTGTCCCCTCCCAGAGGGGGGAACCCTGGCACTGGCCCAGCAGCCTCTTCTCTGAGCCCCATGTCCCAGATAAACCAGGCCAGAATGAGAAGGCTCCCCAGAGGCCTCTGTGGCCTCCACTCCGGGAAAGCCCTCTGCCCACACCCACAGGCTCCATGTTCCCACCACCTTCTCACCGTGCCCAGGTACACTTTTAAGACACTGTAACCACAGATGTTATTTATTGAGCTGGTGCCGGGACTTGGGCGGGGCCCTGCCCTGCAGTGAGCAGCCCATGCAGGAACGCTTCTCTCGCGAGCGGCCGGGGCAGGGACCCTGTCCCAACACCAACACCTCCTTTCCAGCCCCAACCTTCTGGGTCAAGACCTTCTTGTCCCTTTTTTAGAAAACACTTTTAAACTTTTTAAAAATTTTAAACCTTTTTTCAGCAAAGACAGAGAGCTGACAATCAATTCACATTTTTTTAAGCCATTTTAGCTAAACTCTCATTGTCTGTGCAGCTCTGAGGTTCCCTCATGGAGCTTCACAGATCCATTTTTAGGGAAGGGATTTTGGCTCAAAACTATTTGACCACCTCTGCCCTTTCTACCAGGATAAGTGACACCTAGGACCCAGGAAATAAATGCTAATGATTTGTGTGACTGGTTTATTTCTCCTTAAAGCAGCAAAAACAGGGGTTGGGCCTTATTTTCCCCAAGTCCACAATTAGCTGACTTGCCCCAGGCTTCTGGAGCATAAGATTCTGAGAAGATGTGGCGTTCTGCAGAGGCCAGCACCACTCCGAGGCCCAGTGTCTGGTGAGCCCTCTTCCATCTCGTCTGCTGTCACCCTAGCCGCCAGTTTTAGGAACTGAAAAGCAAGATTTACTCCTTAAAACCTAGAATTAGGAGGGGCTAAGAGTTCAGGGAATGTTTGAGCAAACAGAGCAGCTTTGTTTCTTCTGGAAGGAGGACTGTCTCTGGACCCCTGTTGGCCCACAGCATTAGGAGCTCTGGCCTAGCATTCACAGCTTTCCCTGGGCTCAAGCCCTGCTACTGAGCAGGCTGACCTAGCTCCTTCCATTCTCAGCCTGCCCAAGACCAAATTACATGCCACCTGCTACATGACACCAGCCATGGGCTTCTTTATTGAGCACCAGATTTTCAGTACAAGTTGCCACAGAAAGAGGGGTTCAGATTCAACCATGCTCATGTGCAAGGGCGCTGGTCCCTGTCCAGGGCACATAATCAGAGAAGTGATACAGCCATGCCAAGGTATACGTGTGTGCAGAAATGGACACACAGGCTTCAGGAGCATCAGTAACCATCAAGATCATGGTCTTCTTGGAAGGAATACATTTAAGAATGTTGCTCAGCCCCCACAGAGTTGGGGTAACTCCGCAGGGTGAAGGCTTGGAGGGGTGGCGTCCTCAGTGGTGCTGCCCTGCTCGTTGGTTCAGAGAAGCGGAAGATCAGGCACCTTGCAGTACCCAGGATGTTGTAAAAATCATAGGACACCAGAACCAGAAAAGAACTCCTTCCTACTGATGGCAAGGAGATGCCTTGCCAAGACCACAGTGGTAGAAAGGAGTAGAACAGGCCTGGGGCCCGACTCCCTGCCCTTGGCTTTGGGCAGCCATGGAGATGTCCCAAGCTCCCCAGATCTTTGGGACTGGGCTTCAGAAAGTCCCCGCTTCAAACAGCCTCTCAAGAAGTTATACGGAAAACAAGCCAATCTAATGAGACGCTGCTCCTGGCCAGGGCACAGAAACCAGGGGAGTCAGAAACCAGGGTGCACAGAAACCTTCTTGGTGCTGCCCAAGAAAGGAAGAGCATCTTGCTAGAAGTCCCACAGAAAGCCAGGCTGGAGCCAGCACAGGGCAACTGCCCAGAAGCCCAGACAGGAACCTACCTGCAGAGGCTGAAGGTGTCATCCCATAGGCTTTATAGAGGAGGTCGAGAAGCTCCCTCTTCTCATCTTCTGGGAGGAAACTGGACTTGGCTGCATTGATGTTCTGGAAGGGCCGGAATGCAGACAACATGGAACCAGAGAACAAAGAAGGCAGCTCTTGCAGTGTAGTGGTAGTCCATCCTCTTCACTGAACATGGGCAGGTATGCTTAGAGGGGAGGGATTTGTCCACTGTCACATGGCAGCAAGTGCCAGAGTAGAAACCATGGGGTCATGTTTTTAATGTGTCATTGCATGATAAAGGGCTGCGAGAAGGAAGTTGGGGGAAACCTTTGAGACAGGGTGGCATGTAGGAGGGCAGAGATACCCCAAAGACACCTGCAGGAACGGACTGACTCAGCCTGGGATCTAAGAACAACCTGAAGAGAGCACGCAAGACTTCATCGTTGGGCACACCTTTCTGGGGGAGATGGTTGACAGCTTTCACTGGGTTCTTTAAAGGCACTCAACCCAAGCAGAGGACCAAAAACCATGTCCTAGGTCAGGACATCAACCCAAAGATGTCTTCTCTGTGGAAATTGTCTAGGTTGGGCTTGTCTTGGACTGTTCAGGCAGACTTGCTCCCTCTCTCCAAAGGTTCCAGGCCCCAGGCAGGACCTGTAGATCTCATACTCCCAAACCCTAGTCAAGGCCAGTATGGCTCACAGCCACTCACCAGCCTCTTAAACTCCTCTTCAGTAAAGCCCATGTCCCGTTTGGTCATCTGGTAATCAGTGTCCAGGGTGGACTTGAAGATGAGTGGGTCATCTGTGTTGAGCGAGTAGTTAGCCTGGTCATTTCTGAGACTGCAGCAGGGGGAGGGGGAGAGAACGATCGTCCTTTCACTCTTACATAGTCACAGCACATTGATGTTCACCCGCCTTTGATCCTCACAGCAGCCTCAAACAGATCTGAAAGAGCTGATCCTTGTGCAGAGGGGGAAATAAATTCAGAGAACTCCGGTGACTTGTCCATGACTTGCCCAAGGCTACATAACCAGAAACTCCAGGCTCCAACCCATCCTGCAGACCAGAGCTGGGCAAAGGCAGCAGAGGTGCCAGACATGAGAACCAGGCAGAATGACGGCCAGTGGTGGTGGGGGGGGGGAGGGAGCCAGAAAAGTAACATCCCCCCTCCAGCTGCCACCCCCCTCTAACCTTCCCCTCTGCACCCTACCCTGCTTGTTCCTCAGTCCCACTGGGAGCTGGCTACTCCAACATACCACGGAAGCTGTTCTTAGCACGATCCCTGACCATTGTCTTGTTACATCTAATGATCTTTCCTAGCTCTGACCATAATTGACTCGTATAGCAGAATTTAACAATGCTGTTTCTTGAAACCCTTTCCCTAGATTTCTCTGACACACTTTTGACTCCCTCCTACTTGTCTCTTTGCTGGTCCCTTAAATATCATTGTCCTTCTGGGTTCTATCCTAGGCCCTCTTGCTCCACCACCTCCTGGGGCCACTGCTTCTTCAACCACCATATCTGTGCAGATGACTCATGGATCTTTTTCCAGCCCATGGCATACCCACGTGCCTCCAAGAACCTCCACAGGTGCCACATGTTCCTAAGGCAAGCCTCAAGACCCCCATGTCTTCAGAACATCAGAGGCCAAGCCCCTTCTCTTCTATAAGCTTGGCAGATGGATCAGTGCTGGCCTGATACTACTCCTGGGGCTTGGCCCTGGTTAGACTACAGGATGGGAGCCAGGGAGGATGGAACAGACCCTCCAGTGGAAAGCTTTAAGATGGCATTCAGGGGAATGCCCAGGGGTCCCAAGGGCAAGATGCCAAGTACAGAAAACACACTGGCAGGAGAGATTCCTGCTTCCTATGCGATGCGCAGGAGGCAGAGTTGAGGGAACTGTAAGTGTGGAAGCTTCCCTCGGAGCAGCGGAGCGTTCTGCCGCAGCTGAATGAGCTGTAAGGCCCCAGCTCTGCTGGTTAATCCCAGTCAAGCCACAGCACATCTGGCTTTGGATTCCTCGTCTGTAAGGCGAGGACAGCAATGCCTGCTTCCCAGGGCATCAAAGAGATTTCATATCTAAGAGACCCGGCATGGGCTGATGCCTCTTCCTTACAGTTTCCTCCCCCTTTGGCCTTCCTAGAACAAAACTGAACAGGGGGCCAGAGCTCACCGAACGACTGCATGCTCCGTGTCCGGCTTCCAGGCACCAGTGAGGTAGCTAGACCAGGGGCATATCTGGAAGAGCAGGTGTGTGGCTGGCAGGGATGGCCCAGGCCATGCTGATCCCTCTCCCCGTGTCTGGGCCTCGGGCCACCCCTTCAGCTCCTGGGACCCACCCTGCTTTCTGCCTCTCTTTACAGGAAGTGGGGGACAGCCGGGGATGGTTCCTCCCCACTCCCCGGCCCGCTCACCTCGAAGTGCATGTTTGCCTGCCGCAGCCTGTCATAAAGGGCCTGGTCTTCCAGGGTGTGGTAGCCGTGTCCCAGCCGCTCCGTCTTCAGTATGTCCACAGCCTGTAGAGAAGCAGAATGGAGCCAAGTACGGGGGAGGAAGCAGGGAGGAGGGACCCCATGGCCAGCCCAGGCCCTTACCTCTTTTACCACTTCGGCTGAGCCCACCTCCCCGGCATGGACAGTACGGTGAATGCCGCTCTTCAGAGCCTCCTGGAACGGGGAGAGCCAGGTCAGGTCATGGGCGCCCTAGAGGGAGGGCCCCCGCAGGCCCTGCCTTGACCACGCTGTGGAGCTTGAACCATCCCACAGTCAGGCTGCCTCCTTCAACAGCATGGGGAAGCCTGTCTTTACCCCCAAGTCTTTATCTAAGTGGTGGCTGTCACTTGTTAGCCAGTTACCATGTGTCAGGCAGTATATGAAGTGACTTGTGTACGTTATCTAATATTCACAACTATTATCTCACCCATTTTACCATGGGGGACTGAAGCTCAGGAGAGTCAAGTATTAACGTGACTAAGGTCAGACAGGAAGTGTGGAACCAAGCTCTGAGCCCAGGCGGTGGGACTCCAGAACCCTGACCCTTCACCACCATGCTGCACCCCTTCCACAGGAAGCACATTCATCATTAGGCTGGAAGGGGCTTCTGAGATATCGGCTCCAACTCAGTCATCCCAATAGAAGAACCAGAGGCCCAGAGAAGACACAGTCTTGCCCAGGGTCACACAGCAAATCACAGCCAGAAGCAGATTCAAACACAGGACTCCCAACACCAAGTGAGGCTTTTTTCTTTCTTTTCTTTCTCTTTCTTCCTTTCTTTCCTTTCTTTGCTTTTTCTTTCCCTCCCTCCCTCCTTTCTTTTCTCTTTTTTGAGACAGGGTCTCCCTCTGTCACCCAGGCTGGAGTGCAGTGGCGTGATCACAGCTCACTGCAGCTTCGACTTCCTAGGCTCAAGCGATTCTCCCACCTCAGCCTCCCAAGTAGCTGGGACACACCACCATACCTAATTTTTTTATATTTGCAGAGATGGGGTCTCACTATGTTGCCGTGACTGGTCTCAAACTCCTGGGCTCAAGCAATCCTCCTCCCTCAGCCTCCCAAAGTGCTGGGATTATAGGCATGAACCACCATTCCTGGACTGGGGGACTTCCAGTTTCAAGCCTTAAGACCCAATCAAGACACACTTCAGAACTCAGGAGACCCCATGCTCCCTGGTTCTATGATTTCTCCCAACTATGGGTGGGAGGCAAGCTCACCCAGGGCCAGCCTCTCCATTCCTTCTCACAGGACCCACCTCGTAGGCCTGGACATGTCCAGAGAAGAGGCTGCTTCCTTGGATGGTCTCATCTCCAGCCAGGTCAATGGCCACCACGGTCTGCTGCTGGTACTTTTTACACAGCTCCACCACCTCAGGGGACCAGTCTGTGGGCGAGATGCCCGCCCAGGCTCTGTCATCAGCACCATGGAGAGACCTCCCTGCCCACCTGCCTGCTGTCCTACCCAACCCCCCTACCCCATGGGAGGGCAACACATAGCAGGGCTCAGTGTCTTCAAATCCTAACTGCTACGTCCTAACCACATGGCCTGCGGAAAACTGCTGTGTAGCGCCTCAGTTTCCACCCTTTTCAGAAAGAACACTGCCAGCTACTGCACAGGGTCGTGGCAAGGCTTTGCCAAGGCCATGTGTGTAAAGCACCAATAATAGGGCCTGAGCTCAGTAAATGACACACGGACCCTTCTTCTCACCTGTGTTTCCAACCGTGGTCATGGTAGGCTTACTCCCACGTGCAGATGAGGAAATGGAGGACAGTGTAACTTGTGTAAGACAGAACTCGCGAGTATTATAAAGCATATTGTTAATGTATTATGTACTCTTAACCAATAAAGTTATTATGAAGTGTTTAGAAAAGAATGGACAAACACAGGCTTTGGAACTAGATGTCCCTGGATGCAAATCCGGGGTTCATGCCTTCCAAGAAGCTGCACCTCACTCCACCTCAATTTCCTCATCTGTCAAATGGGAATAAGCAATGGTAGTTCTTACTGTACAGCCTGCTGCGAGGATTAGAGGAGATGCGTGCAGGTAGCTGGTTCTCACTAATCCTGAGGGTAAAGGAATGAAGTAAGTGTGATCATCTCCTCATGACAGTGCACAACCGAGGTGTCTCGGTGCATAACCAGAGAGCTGGTGTGACCTGCCCAAAGTCACAGTGAGGCTGTGCACCACGAGGCACAAACTTGAGATCTGATCAGTGTCAGTGACAAAGGAGACCCCTCAGAAATCTGGGAAATCAGACCTATTCACAGCTTCTGTGACCCAGACAGGATGGGGCCTGGTCCACGTGGTCTCAAGGAAGGAACATGGGCTGATTAGAATCTGGCCTAGATTTTTGTTTATGATAGTTAAGCTCCTATTTGGTGTTGAGTTTCCAGCAGGGTGGCTACGAAGGCATGGCATCCCTGGGGAGAAGTACGTCTCTAGGAAGTTCTGAGCCTGCCTAGGAGGTCTCCAGTCATTTCAGGAAGCCCCGAGTTCCTGACAGTGGGCTCCAGGGGACACCATGGGGGTGCGGGGGCACAGGGGAGGTCAGGTGCGGCACCACTGCTAGGCCAGGAGGTCAGGGTCAGGGTCAGGGTCAGGCGGGCAGCCCTGGGCAGGGCGGTGATCCTACTCACTGGGCTTGTGGCGCATGCAGCACAGGATGGACCGGGTCTTGACCCCCGAAGTCTCGCTCCCCCCTCCTGCAGGCCCTGGCCCACTAGGGCCACCACCTCATCTGGGGTGAGGTCCCCTCTGTGTGGGGGAGAGGAGTAGGGATGGGCCTGAGCAAAGGGAAGGCCAAAGGGTAGCTTTGGGACTGGGACAGAGGAGGAAGAGGCGGCTCTGGGGGAGGACCCTCCTCCCGCACTGACCCACTGCCTCAGAGGAAAGACTGGCAGAGACGCCCCCAGGCCCTAGCATGTCCCTTCTGGCCCTTAAAGCAGCTGGGTGCCCCTAGATCTTAATGGGAGGTGTGTGGTGTCCACACGGCCCTCCCACCCCCATAGGGAGAGCATTGCTAAGCTTGGGCCTGGCACGGTGTTCACGCTCAATATGTGTCAGAATCATGGCTCAGAAAATGGGGCAGGGTGGTTCTGTGATAGCACTTAGAGATCTGTGGGGGTCCAGGCAGGGGGCTGGAAATGGGCCAGACTCACTCCAGTTATGAATTTAGAGCAGGACCTTTAGAATTTGCTGGCTAAGCAGGTTAACATTCCTGGACAGCAGGCCTGTGGCCAGAGCTGTGGGTTGCAAGACACAGCCAAACACTTGTGCCCAAGGTAAGAATATAACCCCAAGGCGAGGATGGGAACCACGTCTCTTGTGACAGAGTTAAACCCATCTTTCTGAGCCCATGGACCACACTGGGGGCAGGGGCAAGAGCAAGGTCTTGCTTGGGTCAGGGACTCCCAGCAGTTCGCCCTTCCAGACTCAGGGCTGAGCCTCCCAGCGACACCCTCAGCACGGCTCTTCCTGGGCCATCACTCACTCAGCCTGGTTCCAGGGGATTGGCTCCACTTTGGAGTTGGCCAGCAGGTGCGGGCTGTAGCGCACCTCCACGTACACCACGCCCTCTTTGGCCTTTGTCTCTACAAACTCATAGGCGATCCTTTTGATAGCCTCCCGGCAGCCCCTGGGAAGGGAAGAAAGGGGTTGGAAACAACATTCCCTAAGTCCCTTGGGAGCTCTGGGAGCAAATGACGTCCCCAAACCTTGGCAGATTAAACCCACTTCTGGCCCCTCCTCATCCCCCAGACCCAAGCTCTGGGCATCCACTGAATAAGATCCCAGACACTGGGTAACTCCTATCAGCTCTACTTCGGAAGTGCGTGCCAGTTCTCACCCCTCCGTCCTGGCTTGAATCACGCCATCTCTAACTGGCCTCCCTGTCTCCATGCTGGCCTCTGTCGTCCTGTTTTTCACCCAGCAGCTGGGACAATCTTTTAAGAAGGTAAATCAAAGCATATCACTTCTCCCCCTCCAAGCCCCAATAGCTTCCTGCCACGGAGAATGAAATTGCAACTCCCAGATCCTGCCCACAAGGCATGCATCCTCCAGTCCTCCCCAGCCTCCCCAGCCTCCCCCTACCTTCCTCTCGCTCACTCCCTGAGGCCGCCAGAGCCTTCTAAGGACAGTGGTGCTTGTTGCCACTCAGGGCCTTTGCGTCTGCAGGCCTGCTCTTCCCTGATACTGTCCCACACTGTGTCTCTCCCCAGTCCCCTGGTTTTAGAGCCAGCTCAAGCTTCACCTCCTCAGACAGGCCTTCCCTGACCACTTTTTTTTTTTTTTTTTTTTTTTTTTTTTTTTTTGAGACAAAGTCTTGCTCTGTTGCTCAGGCTGGAATCAGTGGTGCAATCTCGGCCCACTGCAACCTGTGCCTCTCCGGTGCAAGCGATTCTCCTGCCTCAGCCTCTGAGTAGCTGGGATTATAGACACATGCCAACATACCCAGCTAATTTTTGTATTTTTAGTAGAGATAGGGTTTCGCTATGTTGGTCAGGCTGGTCTCGAACTCCTGACCTCAGGTGATCTACCCAACCCGTCTCAGGATTACAGGTGTGAGCCACTGCGCCCAGCCAGACTGCCTTATCCTTTTTTTTTTTTTTTTTTTTTTTTTTTTTGAGATAGAGTCTTGCTCTGTTGCCCAGGCTGGAGTGCAGTGGTGTGATCTCGGCTCACCACAACCTACGCCTCCTGGGTTCAAGTGATTCTCCTGCCTCAGCCTCCTAACTAGCTGGGAATACAGGTGTGTGCCACCACGCCTGACTAATTTTTATATTTTTAGTAGAGACGGGTTTTCACCGTGTTAGCCATGCTGGTCTCAATCTCCTGACCTCGTGATCCGCCTGCCTCAGCCTCCCAAAGTGCTGGGATTATAGGTGTGAGCCACCGGGGTGTGCCCGGCCCAGACCGCCTTAAAATGACCCCTCCACCATTCTCTGGGGCTTTCTTTTTCTCCCAGGTCCCTATCACCACTCAGCACTGTGTGTCATGACTTCTCAGCCAGTTTGCAGTATCTCCTACTAGAATGCAGTCTCCATGTGGCAAGGACCCCTCTGTCTTGTCACAGCTGTGACCTCTCAGCTAAGGACCATGTCTAGGACAGAGTAGGCAAATATTTGTTGGTGATGGAGATAAGGCTGGCAGGGAAGAGAAGTAAGAGAAAAGGACATAGCTGGACAAGTCCAGAGGGACGCCTGGGTGTGGGGGGACACCTGGGATACAGTCATGGACTTGAATCCTTGTGCCCACACCTATCTGCTGTGTGACCCCTGGTTAGTCACCCTCTGCCACCTACATTGAAGACTTATTGTGGGGACAAAGGAATCAAACTTCATCAACCCCACCCGGGCATGGAGCAGAGCAGACATATGCTCAAAACATTTTCGTTGTTACTACATGTTTGCTCCAGAAGCAAGGCATGAATTGGCCTGTCAGGGCCACTGTGTTGATCACATGACGGTGGACTCGATGAAGAGTGAAAATGAAGTGGTTACTAGAAAGCGTGAGGGGGACACAGTGCCGGGAGGGCCCAGCGTGGGAAGAAAGTGCCCTGCCCGGGGGAGAGCAGCCACTCTCCGGAGAAGGCATCATGGGAAGTTCTCGAATCTCCAGGATGAGGATGGAGGCCGGACGCGGTGGCTTACACCTGTAATCCCAGCGCTTTGGGAGGCCGAGGTGGGTGGATCACCTGAGGTCCGGAGTTCGAGATCAGCCTGGCAAACATGGTAAAACCCCATCTCTACTAAAAATACAAAACAATGAGCTGGGCATGATGGTGGGTGCCTGTAATCCCAGCTACTTGGGAGGCGGAAGCAGGAGAATCCCTTAAACCTGGAGGTGGAGGTTGCAGTGAGCCGAGATAGTGCCACTGCACTCCAGCCTGGGAGACAAATCAAGATGCTGTCTCAATGAATGAATGAATGAATGAATGAATGAATAGGTCATTGAATTTCTCTGTAGCACTCACCCATACCCCTTTTGGGCCTTTTCAGTACCTAGCAATGTTCCCCAGTGACTCAAGACAGGAAAAAGAAAAAGCCTTTGAGAGAATCTTCCCTGCCTCTCCCCCGCCCCCATCTCACATTCAGGCCTCCCCTCTGGTCACAACACAAAGCCCTGAACTAAGAGATAGACAGGCCAGTTTCAAGCCCTGTATTGTTCTTGACCCCATGTCTTCCTGGGCCTCAGTTTACTTCCACCAGAGCGCTCGAACTTCATCCAGCATCTGTGGATGGTGGCAAGGAGGTCGGGGGAAGGTCAAGCCCAAAAGGCCAGGCAGCTTCAGATGAGACAGTGGCTGACAGCCTGCCCAGCGCGGGCCTTCAGGGATGGGACGCTTCTGTCTCATGGCTAGAGAGGTAGAAACTGCCTGTAGGGTGGCGTGTCCCCCATGACATGCCTCAGTGTGTACAGGAGCTCCACCTACACGTGTGTCTCACTGTGGCAGTGTCTCTAGGAGACACATTAGGTACCCCAGGGAGGCAGCATGGGCGCGCCTGTGCATCTGCCCACCAGGGCCAAGGATTAAGGCAGTCGGTACTTTCCAGGCTGAGCGCAAAGGCTTCCGCACCACATCTTCTGCACCACAGTAGCCCCCGCCCACATCTTCCTTGCCCAGGACTCCTCATTTCTGTCCCAGCCAGTGGCCTCCGTCTGTCTCAAAGACTTTGTTCGCTGATCTCCAACAATCTATGCTTGGCCCAACCTCCAAACCATCCCTGCATCGAGCTCTCTGGACGAGATCACACACCCTCTCCATTCCTCAAGGCCCAGCCCGCGTTTCCTCTTCCAGGAAGCCTTCCCCAAGTGCCCCCAGCCCCTCTGCCTTTCCCCCTCCTGAGCTCCTGCAGCAGTGACTGCCGAGGCCAAATTCTTGCCTGCCTCATGCCAGGAAGCTTAAGGTGGCACCAGGGCAAGAATCTGGGCTTCACCCCTTGCCAGCTGCATGGTCCTGGGTAAGCTTTGTCACTTCCATGAGCTTCCATTTCCTCATCTGCAAACAAGGATTGTATCTACCTTGTAGGACTGTTGACAGCTACAAAAGGTGAGTGTAATGCTGGAGATATTCTGCTATTAAGAAATGGAAGCCATGACAGATGATCTAATAGTGCCTGTCAGTAAAGGTTGCAGTTATCTTCAAAGCAAGAGGGGGCTGCCTGAGGACAGTGCTGGGCCTGGTCCAACTCGAGCCCTGGGAGGCGGGAAGATCACAAGCCCTAGCGTATAGATGAGGGAAATGAGGCCCAGAAAGGGTAACTTTGCCCAATGTCACAGTTACTTCTTGAAAGTCTAATACTAGGATCTGTTTTCTTTCTTCCTTCCTTTCCTTCTTTCTTTGAGACAGAGCCTCACTCTGTGGCCCAGGCTGGAGTGCAATGGCGTGATCTCGACTCACTGCAGCCTCTGCCTCCCAGGTTCAAGAGATTCTCCTGCCTCAGGCTCCCAAGTATCTAGGATTACAGGCATGCACCACCATGCCTGGCTAATTTTTGTATTTTTAGTAGAGACTGAGTTTCACCATGTTGCCCAGGCTGGTCTCCAACTCCTGATCTCAAGTGATCCTCCCACCTTGGCCTCACAAAGTGCTGGGATTACAGGCATGAGCCACCGTGCCCGGCCGGATCTGTGTTCTTAACTCCCATATTCTGCCATTTCTCTGTAGAAGCTGAAGCAATTTCAGTCTATCACACCTACATCTCAGAAGGCAAAACTGAGGCCTAAAGGCACTGGAGAGACTCACTAAGTGTATGCAATGGTGAGAAAGACAGCCATGGTCCCAGAGCTCCTTCTCTGGCCCCCCACAGGCTGAGGGACAGACCTGGTCCTAGTCATAGGAATCGATGCTGCCCCAGGACCTGCAGGTTGGGGGCAACTCACGCGATAGCTGGCATGTAGTACTCAAACTTGGCCAGGAAGCCTGGGAGGGAGAGCGGCTCGTCCATGCCGATGACGTTCTGCAGCTCCTCTGCTGTATTACCTGGGAGGGCAATCCCTCTCCTCCTGGAAACAAAACAGTGAGTAGTAGACCAACCCGGGGCAGGATCCAACCAGCCTGATAGTCCAGATGGGGCAGACTCAGGAGCACCAGCCTCCTTGCAGGACCAAAACAGGAGACATGGGGATCTCCCAGTCCAGCTGTTCCCATCGACCAGATGGGGAAACTCAGAACCAGGACCAGAATTCTTCCGGCACCCTCTGCCCCTGATGCACAAGTCAGCAAATCTTAAGGGGGATAAACAGGTTGAAGTTGTGTGTGTGTGTGCACGCACGTGTGCACGCACACATGCACACCTGTGTACACACCCCCTCCATATCCCTGGTGGACGGATGCTTGGAGACAAGGAAAGTACAAGGCAAGCTCATGATTTCCTCATCAGCCCCAGGAGCTGGCACAGCCAGCTGGTCCTATGCCCAGTCTGGGGTTATCAGGGGCAGTAACTGCAGCGTCACAATTCCCAGGGTAGAGGCAGGTGTCAGGACTTCCCTCCTCCGCCCTCCATCTGGTTGGCATATCAGAGGTTAGCCTGGCCCAGTGCACTGGGAGAGGGCTGGCAGAGGCTCAGGGGAAGGGCCCAGTGGGCTGCCATCCAGCTTAGACATCTCTCCCTTCCCTGCCCACAGTCCCCACCTTGGGCTGGACTATAGCAGTGCTTAGTAAGGGCATGCTGCAAACAGACCCCCTGGCTTGGAGCCTCCATTTCTCCCCAAGCATCTTGGCCTCCCCCTCCCAGCTCTGGAAAGCAGGGTGAGAGCTCAGGGGGCTTCCTCCATTCTGTTTTTTGAGACGGAGTTTCGCTCTTCCCCCAGGTGGGAGTGCAGTGGTGTGATCTTAGCTCACTGCAACCTCTGCCTCCTGGGTTCAAGCAATTCTCCTGCCTCAGCCTCCTGAATAGCTGGGACTACAGGTGTACACCACCAAGCCCAGCTAATTTTCATATTTTTAGTAGAGACGGGGTTTCACCGTGTTGGCCAGGAGATCCTGATCTCCTGACCTTGTGATCCGCCCGCCTTGGCCTCCCAAAGTGCTGGCATTCCAGGCGTGAGCCACCACGCCCAGCCGGCTTCCTCCCTTCTGCACACACTCCTGCCTCCTCCTCCCATCCTGGCTCCGCTCCAGCTCACGAGGTCACCCTGAGCCTCAAGTTTTCCCTTTTTTAAGATAAAAGGGATAGCCAGAGAACACCAGACATTAAGAAATGCTTCTAACATGAGGGACAAAACAAGAATAGACAAAAAACACTTTGAGGAAACAGCACAGAGAATAGACAAAAACGTAAGAACCAAAACAAAAAAGAAATGAGTATCGCAAAGAGATGAGAACAAGGGAACGTTCAGAACATAAGGCGCTCTCAGAAATTTAAAAGAGGTATATCTATGTAACAAACCTGCATGATCTACACACGTACCCAGAACTTAAAGTAAAATAAATAAATAGAGGATATGGCAGCAACCGTCAGGATATAAGAACTGGAAGCTAAAAGTGAAGAAATCCTCCACAAAGTAGAACAAAAAGACAAGATGATGAAAAATAGGAGTAAACAGTTAAGAAAATTAGAAGATTAAATCAGGAGGGCCAAGCATCTGATTATCCACAAAGCAAGAACAGAAAAATAGGAGGCTGGGCAGAGTAGCTCACATCTGTAATCCCAGTACTTTGGGAAGCCAAGGCAGGCAGATTGCTTAAACCCAGTTCAAGATCAGACTGGACAACACAGTAAAACCCCTTCAAAACACAAAAATTCACCAGGCATGGTGGCGTGCGCCTGTAGTCCCAGCTGCTCAGGAGTCTGAGGTAGGAGGATCACCTGAGCCTGGGAAGTCGAGGCTGCAGTGGGCCGAGATTGCACCACTGCACTCCAGCCTGGGCAACAGAGCAAGACTCCATCTCAAAAAAAAAAAAAAAAAATATATATATATATATATATGTTTCCCCACATAAATGTTTTCTAAACCCCTTGAGTGTGCTCCCTTCCCCACCTGTTAGCCCCAGTCCCCAAGAGTGCCCAGAGGGTACCACCAAGGAGTCACCCTGGTGCCCATCAGCCTGCCAGTCAGCCCACCATGGCTCCCTAGCTGCTCCAATCCCTCTAAGACCCTTGGGGGAAACGGTGACCCGGCACAGCACTGGCACTCGGAGGTCAGAGCTCAGTGCTTCCCCCTCCCGCTGCTGGCCAGCTGCCCCAAAGTCACCCTTGCAAGGCCTTGCCCAGTAACTGTGGCCCCTGAAGAGCCTGTACCAGCTGTCACACACTGTTTTGGATATCACTCTAGGAATTGTTGGGTAAAGGCAGGGAGATGACACTGGGGCTCTGGCTTCCATACCGCCAAACCCAGTGACCACATCTGCCTGGGGCCCGCTGCACCGCTGTGTGCGATTCTCCCAAGGCTCTCCCTCCAGCTCCAGAGACTCCGCCTGTGGGGGCTCTTCCCCTCTGGCCACTCTCTCAGACTCTGCTTTTTACACCCTTGGCCAGGCCAACTCATCTCCTTTGGTGGTCTTCAGCTCAGGATCCAGAGGTCCACAGCTTCTAACCCTCTGTGCCCACACACCACCCCTGAGGGCCTGTGATGTGCTGGGTGCTGGGCAGATAGCAGTGACCAAGATGGACCCCTGTGTCTGACTGCCCACTGAGAGGCAGGCATCTCGTGCCACCTTTCCCCTTCCTCTAGATTGCTCCCCTCCCCGGGTTCCACATTTCCAAATATGACTCCTGCATCTGCTCAGCTGCCCACACCAGAGATGGGTGCCTCCCCCTTGCCCACTACCAGCCAGTCCCCCAAGAACAAATTATTTTGCTTTCTATTTCTCCTCTTTGATTCTTCTCCTCCAGCCTCCCTCCTCGTGGGAAGTAGAAAAGTTCCTTTTCAAAGTTTCTTTTCTTGTTAAAGAGTAAGTGTCCTGCTGGGCGCAGTGGCTCACACCTGTAATCCCAGCACTTTGGGAGGCTGAGGAGGGCAGATCACCTGAGGTCAGGAGTTCGAGACCAGCCTGGCCAACATGGAGAAATACAAAATACAAAAATACTAAAAATACAAAAATTAGCTGGGCGTGGTGGTTCACACCTGTAATCCCAGCTACTTAGGAGGCTGAGGCAGGAGAATTGCTTGCACCCGGGAGGCAGAGGTTGCAGTGAGTGGAGATCGAGCCATTGCACACCGGCCTGAGCGATGAGTGAAACTTCACCTCAAAAAAAAAAATAAGTGTGCTAATAACTATGTTAAGCCCTATCCTATGTAGCTGTTAGACATGCCATGCTTACAGGCACGTAGTACCTTCCATGCCCTTGTACTTTAACCAAGATATCTGTGCTGGACGTGCTTACAGGCATGTCCCAACTCTCCATGGTTTTTACCTGTTTTTAAAAAGTTTTAAGTTATTAGCCAATTGGGTTTTAGTTTAAATTGTAAGGTCTGGCTGCAGCCAACGGAAATCAAACACAGCAGTAAGGATGACCCCAAACGTGTAAGGGATAAATTTGTCTGTTTTCCTTTGTTCATTGTACTCTTGTGGCACAATGGCTAGTGAGAGTACCCTTCCTGCAGTCCAGGAAGTAAAAATTGCATTGCTGTAAGATCCTTTGTCTCAGTGCTGATTTTTCTTTGCAGCACTGAGCATCTGTTTCCAACTTCTATTTCCAACACTCCTCAAAACCATCAAGACCTTTTCAACACGCAATTTAGACAGAGCAGCCAGAGAAGGCCTCTCTGAGGAGGTGACATTTAAGCAGAAGCCTTGGGATGAGGGTGGTTCTGGGCAGGGGGAGGGGTCCGTGCAAAGGCTGCAGGCAGGCTGTGTCGGGCATTGGAAGCGCGGGGTGGCTGGCTGTCAGAGAGCAGGCATTTGTGCAGATGAGGTGCCAGGGAGGGCAGGGCCAGGCTGGGCTAAGGAAGGGGCTGGGGCTTTGCCTGAAAGCACTGGGAAGGCACAGTAGGATTTCAAGCAGGGGACTAGCATGAAATGATTTACCTTTTTAAAAGCTCCTCTGGCTGCTGCGTGGGAAACAAATTGGAGGGAGGCCAGAGCTGAGGCCAGAGAGCAAATGCAGGGGCCTGACTGGAGACAGAGAGCACAGGGGACTCCCAGTGTCTCCCATGGGACTCGGCCTCCAGAAGCTGCTCAGACTGAGCTGGAAAGCCCCCATCTGGGGCCCAAAGTTGAAGCAGGATAGAGTTGTTCTTAGGGACCTGGCACCTCTTGGTGTCCCCCGGCTGCCCATAGAAGACGAGGCGCCTCATGAGGCCAAACTTTTTTTGTATGTGTGTGAGGCGGAGTCTAGCTCTTGCTGCCCAGGCTGGAGTACAGTGGCTCGACCTCGGCTCACTGCAACCTCTGTCTCCCGGGTTCAAGCAATTCTCCTGCCTCAGCCTCTTGAGTAGCTGGGATTACACATGCCCGCCACCATGGCTGGCTAATTTTTTGTCACAGGGTTTCACCGTGGTGGTTGGCCAGGCTGGTCTCGAACTCCTGACCTCATGTGATTCGCCCGCCTCAGCCTCCCAAAGGGCTGGGATTACAGCTGTGAGCCACTGCGCATGCTCTTTTCTTAGATGATTCCTACTCCCTGGTCAGCCACAGCTGCTGCCCTGGGGCATTGTCTGGTCTTCTTCCTGCCTTGGTGGGCAACACAGCCACAAGAAGCCCACCCTCAGGAGCCCAGGGAGGGAGGATGAGCTCAGGGGTTGCAGGTCAAGTCCATCTCCCAGCCCTATTTACCACATCACCCCGGCAGGAGCTCTCCCCCTCTAAGACCCTCGGTGCCTTTGTCAGTAAAAAATATTTTCTTTATAAGGGTGCACAGAGGAAGAAATGAAACTGTGTTTCATGGGAAAGACAGCAGACTCTGAAGCCCAATGGTCTGGGTTTGAATCCCAGCTCTGTGACTTAAAGGCTGTGTGACCTTGGGAAAGTTACCCACCCTCTCTGTGTTTACTAGGTCTGGCATGCTTGAAAAATATCCAGTGTGGACTAAGCAAGGAGCCGTAGAGAGCTCAGAGAGGCAATGCAGGCTTGACAGAACTTTAAGGCCCATGTGTGGAGTTTGGCTTTGACCCTGAGTGAGGTGGGGGTGCTGGAGGTCTCGAGCAGGGTAATGAGCTGGGAAGACCATGGGTTAAGACTCTTGCTCCAGCTACAGCACTGCAAGGACCGCAGAGAAGAAGGCCCGAGTAGATGGCTGAGACCCATCAGGAGGCCACAGCACCAGTGAGGGGCAGCGGTGGCCCAGACCACGGTGGTGACCAGAGGGAAGAGCAGCCAGGTTCAGAATCTTTGGAGCAATAGCTGACAGGGTTATAAACAAGACTGAGAACGAGATTAGAGAAACCCCTGAAGAGGGGCAGAATCCCAGAAGCTGGAGGAAGAAGCAATGGGTGAGAACAGTTAATGAGGCAGGCCTGAGTCCCAGAGCTGGGAAAGGGCTACTGAATTAAGCCTAGCGGGCCACAGGCCAGGGGGTCCCCCCTCCTCCCTCCATTCTCAACCCACTCCCCCATATCTGAGCGTAAGAGACTCTCCAGTCCCCCCTTCCTGCTGACTTCAGGCCAAGCTCCAGCTGGCACCTGCCAGACGTCATTTCCAGGGCCCAGAGGCGGTGTGAGAAATGGATGATCAGACTGGTGCCCCTCCTGGCGACTCCTTTCCCCTTTCTCTTGGACCCACCCGGCACTCCCAGCCCCTGGCTGAGCCGATGAGCCCTCCGTGACCCCTTAATGAGTGCCTCAGTTCGATCTCATCTTGATGCCCCCACTGAACAACCTCATTAGGGGCTTCGTGGCAAGTTGGCAGCTTGACATGGGCAAAGGCCAGGCAGAGATAAACCAAGAGGCTTCACCCCCACTTAGAGACATAAGTTCGAATTAATAAGAAAATTATCATTAAGTGACATTTATGGAGCACATTAATGGGCCTGAACTAAGCATGTCATGTGCGTCACCTCACCGAAACCTCTAACTGCAGGGGTTAATGGCCAGGGGCATGGACTCAGGGAGACCATCTGGGTTCAAACCTCTGCCCTGTGCTTACTGGGCAAGCTACTCCCTTACCACGGCTCAGTTTCCTCATTGGTAAATTGCAATAAAGTCCCTATCTTACAAGTTGTTGGGAGGATTTAATGACCTGGGTAAAGCATTTAAAGACGTGTTTGGCACACAGGAGATGCCAATATGCTTATGCCATGCAGTTAAACATGAACTAATGCCACTCACAAATGGCAGCTTCTTGGGGTAGAAGAAGGTCCCTGGAAGTGCGAACAGATGGAGAACAGTGGATTTTCCAGAACTCTCCCAGGGAGTTGTTGGAGATGCTTCCAGAGCTGGGGCAGCAGCCTCCCCAGGAATCCCCGCATTCTCTCCCCAGGGGAGGCCTCTGAATAACGGGATTCTGGCTTACGGAGCAGAAATGTTCAAATTTGGGTCCAGAGCTGAATTTCAAGACCATAGGGGAGAGGCTGAGTTCTTCCAGCTCCAAACATAATGAGTGTTGTGCAAACATGTGAGAGACATAGGTCTGCCAGGGCAGGGCTGGGTGGACAAGGAGCCCGTCTCCTAGGTCAGCTCTGGGGGAGGGCCCGTTCTTAGCCTCAGTTGATAGAGACAGAGTTCACAGACAGGAGGTAATGTGTCCAGATTTGAATCCAGATCCACTGGCCTTCAAGGTCCCTGCTCTTTCTTTTTTTTTTTTGAGACAGAGTTTCGCTCTTATTGCCCAGGCTGCTGGAGTGCAATGGCACGATCTTGGCTCACTACAACCTCTGCCTCCCAGGTTTAAGCGATTCTCCTGCCTCAGCCTCCCGAGTAGCTGGGATTACAGGCATGCACCACCACGTCTGGCTAATTTTTTATTTTTAGTAGAGATGGGATTTCTCCATGTTGGTCAGCCTGGTCTTGAACTCCCGACCTCAGGTGATCCACCCCTCCCCCGCGGCCCCGGGCCTCCCAAAGTGTTGGGATTACAGGCGTGAGTCACCGCGCCTGTCCAAAGTTGCTGCTCTTAAATGCTGGTCCTAAGAGAGGAGCTGCGGTGAGCCCTTGAGGTCTGGATAGGAAGGGAAGAACCTTCCTTGCTGGGGAACAGGGGGGACCCCTCTGGCCCACCAGCATCCCTGAGAGCTCAAGCAGGAAGTATGTTCTTACTTGGAAAATGCAGAGATTTGGGTCCAGAGAGGGGGAACCACTTTTCCATGACTCCTAGCAGGTTATGACCCTGATGATGTAGTAAAGCCTTAGGGTCAGACAGCCGTGGGTTCAACCCTTGATCTGCTGTTAACTTGTGTGACCTTAGGCAACTGTCTTGTCTGATCCCATTCCCTCCTCAGTAAAATGCAGAGAGTGTATCTTCCTCTTCCGAGTGTGGAGGGGTTCAGTGAGCTAGTACGTCCAGCCCAGCTCTAGGAGATGCTCAACAAACAGTACTGGCATCTCCTGTGGGCACATCACCTGCTACAGGCTCTCAGCCAAGTCAAAAGACAGGGGCCAGGCACAGTGGCTCACACCTGTAATCCCAGCACTTATCACCTGAGGTCAGCAGTTGTAGACCAGCCTGGCCAACATGGTGAAACCCTGTCTCTACTAAAAATACAAAAATTAGGCTGAGTGTGGTAGCTCACACCTGTAATCCCAGCACTTTGGGAGGCTGAGATGGGCAGATCACCTGAGGTCAAGAGTTCGAGACCAGCCTGGCCAACGTGGTGAAACTCCATCTTTACTAAAAATACAAAAATTGGACCAGTTGTGGTGGTGGGCACCTGTAATCCTAGCTACTCGGGAGGCTGAGACAGGAGAATCACTTGAACCCGGGAAGCAGAGGTTGCAGTGAGCCACGATCGCGCCACTGCACTCCAGCCTGCCAACAAAGAGCGAAACTGTCTCAAAAAAAAAAAAAAGAAAAAAAAATTTAGCTGGACGTGGTGGCGTGTGGTTGTAATCCCAGCTACTTGGGAGGCTGAGGCAGGAGAATCATTTGAACCTGGGAAGCAGAAAGTGTAGTGGGCGGAGATTGTGCCACTGCATGCCAGCCTGGGGGACAGAGCAAGACTCTGTCTCAAAAAAAAAAAAAAAAAAAAAACAGGGACTGATTCAGCCCTGGGAACTACCTTCATGCATGTATGTGGGTGGGTGGGGAGAGCAGGCTCAGGCCTGGCTCACCTGACACCAGCAGGACAAGTCAGAGGGCCAGAAGGCTCAGGAGTTGGTCTGCGGGTCTCCAGCTCAGTGCTGAGGCCCCTGCATCCCCCACAGCTCCACTTCTGGCCTGGAGCTGACTTGATTTCCACAGAGAGACAGGAAGGAACAGTGACCCTGGGATTCCCCAGGGGCCTCGGGGTGGCGCTGTGGACCCCACCCAAATCCCAGGGAGAGAGCCGCTCTTCTCTATGGATTTACCTGCCATAGTGTAAGATGGTTTCAGGCTTGATGGCTCCATCTAGATGGACGTGCAGTTCTACCTGAAAGGGGGCAGGGGGAAGAGAGAGAAAGGGAGAGAGAGCAAATACCTATGAGTTCCTGAAGGACCTTTCAGAGCTTAATGTTAACATTAATCATGATAACCATTAGTCACCATTTACTGGCGACCGCTGACCCCATACACTTCGGTAAACTCTGTACTGCGCTATCTTGTTTAATCCGCTCCTGGGGGAATGGGTTCAGCTGTTATCTCTATCTCTTTCACAACTGAGGATACTGAGGTTCAGAGAGGTTAGATACCTCATCCAAGGCCACGAAGCATACAAGTCATAGAAGCAGGAGTCCAACCCAGTATCTTTGTTCTTAATTACAGGGTGAGTGGCAGAGGTGGAATTCTAACCCAAGCCCAAGTTCAAGGCTTGTGCTCCAGGTCACGTACACAGCTCCTGCTCTCGGCCAACTAAATAAACTATTTTAACAAAAGGGATTGACCCCTAGATGTCCAGAAACCAGGAAAGAGCCACAGCATATTTCAAAATTCAGGATCCATTTTCTTTTTCTTGTTTTTTTTTTTTGAGATGGATAGAGTCTTGCTCTGTCACCCAGGCTGGAGTGCAGTGGCACGATCTCAGCTCACTGTAGCCTCTGCCTCCCAGGTTCAAGCAATTCTTGTGCCTCAGCCTCCTGAGTAGCAGGGACTATAGGCAGGTGCCATCATGCCCGGCTAATTTTTGTATTTTTAGTACAGATGGGGTTTCACCATGTTGGCCAGGCTGGTCTCAAACTCCTGACCTCCCAAAGAGCTGGGATTACAGGTATGTGCCACCGTGACCGGCCCAGGCTCCATTTTCAAAAGCAGATGCTACTCGGGCATAGCTTATCAGGAATCAATATTAGGGAATACAAGATCTTTCTAGTACTCTAGAGTTTAAGAGCAGGGTCCTTGGAGGCAGCCCATGTGGTTGGACTCCCAGCTCTGCCCCTTCTTTGGCTGTGTGACCTCAGACAAGACACTTGACCTCTCTGAGCCTCAGTTTCCTCAACTGAAAAACAGTGGAATATTACGCTCCCCCTGTTTAAGAAAAACTGTAAGGATTACAAAGGACAGTGTAGGTGGACATGGATAGCCCAAAGGAAACAGCCCCTGCTGCTCAGCCAGGGTGTTTACCATGAACTTTTATGAGAAACACAGCGCAGTGGGAGATGGTGGGGAAAGGGACTTTGCTGTTCCTCTTCCAAATGATGGAAGCTTTTCCCCCCAGCCAGGGGAGATCCAGAAAACTCTCAGCTGACATCTTATGCTGGGGTGGGGAACACGGAGAGCTGGATAAGTTGGCTGCCCTGGCTCAGGCAGGAACAGGAAGGAACTGCCTGGCCAAGGAACTGCTGGCCCAGGGGCATGTAGGCACATATCCATGAGCTGCCTCCTCCAGAGGAAACCCAGCCCACGCCCATGGGAGGCCAGCAGGGAACAGAGACACCAGAGGTCCTATCAGCAGGATCTCAGAGTCATCAGATCTCTCCCCGAGGTCATCCAGCTGGCAAGGGACAGAGCGGTCCTCACCCCCAGGCCTGGGGCCAATTGAGTTGTTGGATTCCTTGACAAAATGAGTTCAGTTCCCCCTCAGCCAAATGTTTCTTGGGTTCTCAAAATATGCTCAGCATTGGGAATACTGAAGCTTATAGCCCAGGGAACGGCCAACCAGCTGTGTGACCTCAGGCAAGGGGCCTCACCTCTCTGGGCCTCTGTTTCTATCCTTAACCCTCACAGGACTATGGAGAGGGCCCAGCCAGTGAGCCAGTCACACTGCATAGCATCATGCAGTTAGAGCTGGAATCTCGGCTCCTCTGCTCACTCCCTGCATGACCCTGTACCTCAGCACCCTGATCCGTTAAATGGGGATAATGCCAGTCCTTCCTCCTAGGCTCCGTGAGAGTTACCGTGTTAGTGCACGGGTAGCTCTTGGCACATTGCAAATGATAAATAGCTGTCAACTAAAAGTCAGTGAAGGCTGGGTGTGGTGGTGCATGCCTGTAATCCAACCACTTTGGGAGGCCAAGGTGGGAGGATCACCTGAGGCCAGGAGTTCGAGACCAGCCTGGCCAACATGGCAAAACCCCATCTCTACTAAAAATATAAAAAATCAGCCAGGCGTGGTGGTGCATGCCTGTAATTCCAGCTATTCGGGAGGCTGAGGCAGGAGAATCACCTGAACCCGAGAGGCAGAGGCTGCACTGAGCCAAGATTTCACCACTGCACTCCAGCCTGGGCAGCAAGAGCGAAACTCCATCTCAAAAATAAAAAATAAAAGAAAAGTCAATGAAGGCCTGTGCTCCTGCTGGATGCTAGATTGTAGAGTTAAACAGAAGGGTCCAAGTCCTTTTCCTGGGGCTTGTGCAGGCCTCAAAGTGGGAGCAGCATTAAGAAAATGTCACATGGGAAAATGTACAGTCACAAACCAAGACGATGCTTTGGAAGCACAAACACAGTCCTATGACAGAGGGTAACAAACAGGAGACGTGAACACAGCTAGAGGGCCCACAGTGAGCCTCAGCTAAAAGCTGAGGATAGAAAGGAACCCACCAGGGGTTCAGAGGGGAGGCGGGAAGAAAATTCCAGGCAGAGGGAACAGCATGTGCCAGGCCCTGTGGCAGGAGAAAATGGGGTGTATGAAAGGAATTAAATACAGGTTCAGAGAAGGGAGGGTTCACGGGACTGGAGAGGCTGCAGGGTAAGACCACCCAGGGAGGGCTGTTGGGGCCACAACGAGTCGGGCTTTATCTCGAAAGCACAGAGAAGGCATTGCAGGGTTGGAAGCTGGTTAGAGAAAGAGGATGGCTCATATAAGGCCAGTTAGAGGCTATGCAGACATTTGAAAGACCACAGTGGCTTGGCCCAGGGTTGTGAGGTGCATAGAGGAAGAACCGGCGGATGGGAAGATGCCAAGTATCACACTGCAGGTTCGGTTTGGGTGGGCAGTGGTTCCCGCAGTTTGAGACAGAGAACCCTGGAAGAGAAGACCAAGTCCTGGATCTCCCTTCAGGAGGGAGGATGTGGGGGGGGAGGAAGGCAGGATTGGTTTGGTCTTAGTTATGTTAAACTGGAGACGCCTTTTGTTTTGTTTTGTTGAGATGGAGTTCCGCTCTCTCGCCCAGGCTGGAGTGCAGTGGGAGGATCTCAGCTCACTGCAACCTCCACCTCCCAGGTTCAAGCGATTCTCCTGCCACAGCCTCCTGAGTAGTTGGGACTACAGGCACCCACCACAAAGCTCAGCTAGTTTTTGTATTTTTAGTAGAGATGGGATTTCACCATGTTGGCCAGGCTGGTCTTGAACTCCTGACTTCAGGTGATCCTCCCACCTCAGCCTCCCAAAGTGCTGGAATTACAGGTGTGAACCACCTCGGCCAGCCAACTGGAGATGCCTTTGAGATATCCAAAGGTAAAGGGAGGAAGCTAATGGGATGCAAGGGTCTAGAGCTGTCCTGAGAAGCCCAAGCTGGGAATATAGGTGGCAATGTGGGTGAGCACAGAAGCCGTGGGCTTGAAGGAGCTCACCTAGGGAGAGAATATCAGTGGAGGTAAGGAAAAGGCCTAGGATGAAACTTTGACCAGCACCAGCACTTAGTGGCTTTACAGAAGAGGCCAAGCCTGCAGAATCAGAGCCAGAGAGGTGGGCGGGTGTGTGGTGTGCAGAATGCTGGGCCATCAGATGTCAGGGATGGGCGAACAGTGGTTCACAGAGGTAACACAGTGGGCTGAATGGTGGCCCCCACAAAGCTGTCTACATGCTAATCCTAATCCCCAGAACCTGTAATTATCTTATATGGGTCATGTGTGGTGGCTCACGCTTATAATCCCAACACTTTGGGATCACTTGAGGTCAGAAGTTCAATACCAGCCTGGCCAACATAGTGAAATCCCATCTCTACTAAAAATACAAAAATCAGCCAGGCACGGTGGTATGCAGCTGTAGTCCCAGCAACTCCAGAGGCTGAGGTGGGAGAATCATTTGAACCTGGGAGGCAGAGGTTGCTGTGAGCCAAGATCAAGCCACTGCACTCCAGTCTGGGCAACAGAGCAAGACTCCCTCTCAAAAAAGAAAATATTACCTTATGTCCGGGTGCAATTGCTCACGCCTGTAATCTCAGCACTTTGGGAGGCCAAGGCAGGTGGATCACCTGAGGTCAGGAGTTCGAGACCAGCCTGGCTAACATGGCAAAACTCTGTCTCTAATAAAAATACAAAATTTAGCTGGGCGTGGTGGCTGGCACCTATAATCCCAGCTACTTGTGAGGCTGAGGCAGGAGAATTGCTTGAACCCATGGGGCAGAGGTTGCAGTGAGCTGAGATCGCGCCACTGCACTCCAGCCTGGGTGAAAGTGCAAAACTCCATCTCAAAAAAAAAAAAAAAATTACCTTATATGGCAAAGTGTGATTATTAAATGTTTTGACAGAAAGAATTTATCCTGAATTATCTGGTTGGGCCCTAGATACAATCATGTATCCTTTTAAGGGAGAAGCAGAGAGTTTTAAGAGAGACACAAGAGGAAGCAGCAACGTGACCTCAGTGGCAGAGACTGGATTGATGAGGCCACAAGCCAAGGAATGCCTGGAGCCACCAGCAGCCAAAAGAGGCAAAGAATGGATTCCCCCCCACCCCAAGAGCCTTCAGAGGGCGTGTGGCTCCGATGACATCTTGACATTGGACTTCTGGCTCCCAGACCTGCCAGGGCACATGTTTCTGTTGGTTGAAGCCACCTAGGGTGTGACAACTTGTTACCACAGCCACAGGAAATTCACATGGTCAGGCTCTGTTGGAGGTCACAGGGCAGAAGAGCAGAAATATGTCCCTCAGGCTAAAAGCCCAGGCACTGTGGACCTCAGAGGTGTGGTTCTCAACCCTGGCTGCAAGTTAGGAGTACAGAAAGTTCTAACTAGTTCCCAAGGCCTCAGCCCCATCTGAGGTCGGTTAAGCAAAATCCTTGGTGGCAGGCCCAGGGGGATCCTGTTTTAAAAAAACATGTAGTCAAGGTTGGGAACCATTCTAGAGGCCTGAGTGAGGGTAGAAACCACACTAGAATAAGGTAAGAAAGAAGCAGAGGTAAGAAGACGAAGATGGTTTAGGCTGCTCTTTCACGACTTTGCCCCTAAAGGAACTAGCAGCCTGGAAGGGCAGGACGTGCATGTGCGTCAAGAGAACGGGGGCTCGTTTGAAGGTGGGAATGCCTTGGGCAAGTTTAAATGCCCGTGGAGATGACTGAGGCTGAGTGAGAAGAGTTGCATGAGGTTACTGGGAAGGTAGGAGGAAGTGAGAAGGTAAAACCAGGCCTGGCCGTGGAGCCCCTGAGAACATGAGGATCAGGCAGTGAATGGGGGCAGTGGTCACATCCTCTTGTGGGTGGGGCTAGGGGGGTCTGCATGGCTACTTCTGGCTAAAGTATTTATTTATTTATTATTTTTTGAGATGGAGTCTGGCTGTCACCCAGACTGCAGTGCAGTGGCACAATCTCAGCTCACCGCAGCCTCTGCCTCCCAGGTCCAAGGCATTCTTGTGCCTCAGCTTCCCAAGTAGCTGGGATTACAGGCACCTGCCACCATTCCTGGCTAATTTTTGCAGTTTTAGTGGAGACAGGGTTTCACCATGTTGGCCAGTCTGGTTTTCAACTCCTGACCTTGTGATCCACCTACCTAGGCCTCCCAAAGTGTTAGGATTACATGCATAAGCCACCTAAGCCACCTTGCCCAGCCTGGAGAAAGTATTTAAATGGCAATTCAAGAGCTCTGCCTCCCAGCTCTGCTTTACTCTGGCACAACAATTGGCAATGTTCAGGGTGGAATCTTCCCATCTACCTGGGGCCCTGAGTGATGGCAAGGTGCAGAAACCTCACTGGAGGCCCTGGAGGGACAAGCAGTGTGAGCAAGAACGAGGCCCACCTGGGTCGCTGCAGGCCCCTCACACCTGGGGGCTGTTTGTTATTGCAGCACGAGGTAGCTTCGCCTGCCTGACAACGAGCAAACACACCTTTCTGAACTCAGCCTTGCAAACTGTGATGAGAAGCAAAACCAAGTGCTATGAGATAAAGAAAAATCACACTGGGGTGCGGGGCAGGAAGGGTCGGGGCAATTTAGAAAGTGTGCTGGGAATAAAATCACTTAGAGGAGGAGTTCTCCAGGGAGAAGAAGGAAGGAGAAGGAGAGTGGCTCTAGGCAGAGGGAGCTGCGTGTGCTTAGTGTCTGAATCAGGAAGCAGGCGGGAGTTGGCGAGAGTGCAGAGAGAAGTTAGTGGTGAGAAATGAGGCCAGGGCAAAGCGGAGAGGGGGCAGGGAGATCACAGAGGCAGAAGCAAAGGGTTTTCCACCCAAGTGGGTTACATTGGAGAGTCCCCCTTTAAAAAAGCCTTTCCCAGCTGCTGTGCTGAGGACAAG
Organism: Ateles fusciceps; assembly: GCA_036589455.1. Lineage (NCBI taxonomy): Eukaryota > Metazoa > Chordata > Mammalia > Primates > Atelidae > Ateles > Ateles fusciceps. Next base: position 834,942 of record JAZHEH010000847.1, read on the forward strand.
ATGGCAGGAAGCCAGAACAGAAGATGGGCTACCAAGCTACTGTGGGAGGGGAAGAGCCGACTGGGATTTGAATATCGCGAGGGAAGTACTTGAGGCAGCATCGGGCGCTCAGTGAGCAGCAGCCAGACAGTGCCCGGGTGCAGGAGCCAGGGGCCTGGGGAGCCAGGAGCTCCTCCAGGGATGGGGAAGGCAGAGCCGGCCGCCCACCAGGCCCCACAGCACTCATCCCTTCTCAGGGCTGCCTGGGAAGAGGCCCGAGCATGTTTCAGGAGAGGAGCAGAGGCAGGAAGCCACCTTCCCAGGTGGCTCAGGCAGGCCTCCCACTGAACCTTCTAGAAAACTGCAACACCCCATGGGAAGTCTGTCAGCCTATTCCAGATGACAGTGACAATGGGGTGTGGACCCTGCTCTCCTGTCCCCCTTTCAGGGAAAAGGATCAGCAGTGGCCTCAAACTTTTGAGTATCTCCTCTGCCCTAGACCATCTACGTGCATGATCTTATTTCATCCTTACAACCAGCAAGGCAGGGACTTCACTCCCATTTTACTGATGAGGAAACAGATTCAAAGAAGTACCCCAAAACAGTCAGTGATGGAGTCAGAATTTGAATCCTGGTCTGATTCTTGAGCTCCTAACCACTCTACCGTACTGCCTCTGAGGCCCTAGCCTCAGACATCAATAATACAGCAATAATGATAAAGCAGCTACCTACTAGTTTCAGATGCTTTATCTCATTTAATCTTAATCCCTAGGCAATGGACATACTGGCCCATGTTACAGATGGGGAAATGGACTTGCCAGGCTAAGCCCAGAGAAAGTCAGTAGCCTGTCCAGGGTTACACAAATTGATGGTGGCAGAGCTAGGGTAGAACGCAAGTCCCTCTGCCTCTAAGCCCAAGCCCTGCCCACAGGCCACACCCCATTCCTGGCACTCAGGCTGAGAAGGTGCCTGGCCTCCTGACCTCTGGGGAGGGGAGTCTCACGCCCCCCTCCCACTGCCTCTGCTCTCTGTGAGGATGATTCTCAGCCAGCCCAGCCTCTGTTGGAACAGCAGGAAATCCTCCCAGTGCTGATGTGAACAGGAAGCATCCTCAGTTACCAACAAATATTTACTAAGCCCCACTATGTGCCAGGTGCTGTGGAGGCCCTGGGAAATGCACTAAGTCCCTGCTTTTAAGAGATGCCCGCCAGAGAGGCCCAGGGCGGTGGGTTCACTTACCCAAGGTCACTCTGCGTCGGTGGCAGAGTTACCATGAGGACCCGGGTCTTGGACTCCTGGGCCAGATACTCCCAGATCTGACTCATGTTCCCATATTCCCAACTGCTGGAGGGCGAGCAGGGCCATCTACCTTCATGGCAAACCCTGTCAGATTAGCTGTCTAATCGCAGGTGGCTGATCAGTTGAGGACAGGAGTTCAAGACCAGCCTGGCCAACATGGTGAAACCCTGTCTCTACGAAAAACACAAAATTTAGTTGTCTGATGGTGTTTGCCTTGGAGGTAGATGGCCCTGCTCGCCCTCCAGCAGTTGGGTTTGCCTCCCAGACACATTGATCCATTTTATCTGACTTTTGGGGTTCATGTATGTAGCATGCCTATCTCCCTCATGAGCCATTTGCTGAGAGGAGAGACCTTGTCTGTGTCATCATGTGGTGTCCTCAGTGCCTAGGCCAGCATCTCGCACAGCACAAAGTGCTTTCTATGTGTCCAGTGACCACACTGTTATTTCCTCCTCTTCCTGTCCTACGGCAGCAATGCTGGGTGCTCTCCCTGCAACTAGGAAGGGGCTGACCTGCCTCAGGGGACCTGGCAAAACCCACACGGGGCAGAGGAGCCAAGGCTGCCTGTCCAGCCCGCAGAACCTGAGCACCATGGCCAGAACCCAGATAAGCCGCAGGTGCCCACTGCCAGCCGAACATCCCTTCCCTCCCCAGCCCTGCTTTTGGTGATGAGCTGGGCAGTGCCAGGGTCAGTGTCTTATGCCACTGTGGCCACTGTGGCCTCTCAGCTGACTTTTAGTGTGAGGCCAGGAGACAAAGCAGCCCTGGGCTGATAAACTGTTTCAGCTCCACCTCCTCCAGGAAATCCTCTGTGCTCAGCCTCGTCTAAGCTCTGGTAGTTCCAAGGTACACAGTGGAAGGGTCTGAGCAGTCCCCACAGTGTCTCCTGCTGACTTGGGGCCTGAAAGCTCTGCTGCTCAGAGGTTTCACAGAAGGTAAAGTGTGTCTTCCACCCAGGGAAATCCCAAGGAGCCACAGTGTAGGGACCCAGCACACTTAAATTCATTTTATAGGCAACAAGACTGAGGCTCAGAGAGTAGAAAGACCCTGAGTTAGAGAGTTAGAGAGTCTAATGCACATCACAGCCAGGAAGCTGTTTGACTCTAAAGCTGAAGATCTTAAAGGCAGCATACTCCCCCTCATGCCACATAGCAAGGTACTGAGCCAGTCATGCTAAAGTCTAAACAGGAGCCAGGCACAGTGGCTCACACCTGTAATCCCAGCACTTTGGGAAGCCAAGGTGGACAGATCACTTGAGGTCAGGAGTTTGAGACCAGCCTGGCCAACATGGTGAAACCCTGTCTCTACAAAAAACACAAAAATTAGCCAGGTGTGGTGGCACATACCTGTAATCCCAGCTACTTGGGAGACTGAGGCAGAAGAGTCACTTGAACCTGGGAGGCAGAGGTAGCAGTGAGCCAAGACTGCACCACTGCACTCCATCTCAAAAGTCTAAGCAGGACCATTACCAACCACGATGATGCCAATGACCAGTGGCAGCTATTGCTGAAATACTTGCTCTGAGCCAGGCCTGCACTTGGTGTTTGAGAGGTGGGCATGGGTATAATTCTTATTTTAGAGAGGGGAAACCGAGGCACCGTGAAGTTAAATGACTCATTCAAGTTCCTCTAGCTGGAAAGTGGGAAATCAGGACTCAGACCCAGACAGCCTGGCCCCAGCTGGTGGCCAAGTTCAAATTCCTTGCTGTTCTCAGCTCCCCCGCTGAGGAGTGCAGAGCTTATCCCCCCATAACTGCTCTGGGGCCTGAGAATACTAAGGGGTGAGGACAAGCCTCCCCCCCCCAGTCTATATTTACCTTGGATAAATATAGATTTGTCTCACTCTGGAGCCACGTCCTGCTCCTCTCCACCACCCACAGCTAGACCATGGTCCTACTACCTTGCCCCACCCCAGGGGGGACCATAGCGACCCCTTCAAGACACCTGGGCAGGTGGACAAGTCTCTCAAAGATCACAGGGCCCCCTGCCACCCAGGCCAAGCCTACCCTGAGGCTGGACATGGGTTTGGGTGACTGTCTGGCCTCCCCTGCCTCCCTGTGTGACCACAGACCACTTCCTCTTTCTGGTCCTCCCTTCCGCTTCTGTGAAGCAAAGTCTTCCACAAAACTCAGTCTCCTTTGTTCCCCCTCCCCGACCAACTGCCATGTGAGTTAAAATGGTAAGGCAGGCTCTTCCCAGGGACATTTTTGTTTTAACAGGTGGTTCTGGTAACTGAAAGCCACGGCAAGCTCAAAGAAGTGCAGCTGGGGAGCTTTGTGTCAGGAAGATGAGAGAGATTCTGCAGCTGGGGAAGCCTCCCAGAGCCACTGCAGCCCCTACACCAGCCCCCAAGAAGGAAACGCACCCCTGACGGCCTCCTGGTGCCAGCTTGGCACTGTACAAGAAACAATCAGCATGTCAGTTTCCACGAGAACCTCAAGATCTTAGTTTTGTCATCTCATTTTACAGAGGGGGAAGCTGAGGTTCAGGAGTTGTCTACCTGAGGCACCTTAGCTGCTAAGCAGCAAGGCAGGAATTCAACCCCAGTACATCTGAAGCCCGGGGGCCAACACACTGGCCCACACTGCCACCCTGATTCTAACTCATCTCCCCGACACTGCCTCGCGTTTTTAGCACAAAGTGGGATTGGCAAATGTGCAAAGCGATGAACAGCTTCTTCAGCGCAGGCAGATCTGGGTTCAAGTCTAGCTCTGCTGCTTGCTGGCTGTGTAACTTTGGCAAGTACCCTCCCCCTCTCTGAGTCTGTTTCCTCATAGGTAAGTAGAGTTAACAATAGGACAGGACCTTCCTTAGAGGGCTGATGTGAACATTAAATAAGTCACTGTATGCAAAGCAGGACAGCGCCTCGTACAGAGTAGACATTCAGATATGAGATAGAAAAGGCACATTGATGATTTAGCCCCAGTTCTCCTCTGCATCGCACAGGGACAGTTGGAAAGCTGGTGTCCCACCCGGGACCAGTCCACTCACCAGTCTACAGTTTCAAGGCTCTCAGATTTTGTGTAGCCCTGTCAAGTCCTTCCATTCTCTAAGCCTCAGTTTCTTCATCTGTAAATGGGGATAAAGACCTATGCCTTGTCACGTCGCCCAGAGGATTCTGAGATAAAAGTTACCTGGCTGGACGCGGGGGCTCACACCTGTAATCCCAGCACTTTGGAAGGTCAAGGCGGGCAGATAACTTGAGGTCAGGAGCTCAAGACCAGCCTGGCCAACATGATGAAACTCTGTCTCTACTAAAAATATAAAAATTAGCCAGGCATGGTGGCAGGCACCTGTAATCCCAGCTACTTGGGAGGCCGAGGCAGGAGAATCACTTCAACTCGGGAGGCAGAGGTTGTAGAGAGCCGAAATCACACCACTCCACTCCAGCCTGGGCAATGGAGTGAGACTCTATGGCACACACCTGTAGTCCCAGCTACCTGGGAGGCTGAGGCAGGAGAATTCCATGAACCTGGGAGGCAGAGGTTACAATGAGCCAAAATCGTGCCTCTGCACTCCAGCTTGGGTGATGGAGTGAGACTCTGGCTCAAACACACAGTTACTGAAGGCACCTGGTACTCAGGACTATGCCAAGGATAGTCATCGTTATAATCAGTATAACAAGAGGCATGTGATCAGCTCTGGCCTCCAGGACGCAGAATGCCTGAGTGCCTGGTGCCACCTGTGGACACAGGCCGATAAGGGCCACCCCTCCAATCCCTCTTTCTACTTCCTCCAGCAGGTGCTCAGTCAAACCAGGTAGGTGTATGGTAGGTGCACCTGACAGGAAAAACCTGACTTGGGTATCCCCCTGACAATGACCCTGCATGGCAGGCACACTTGACTGTGTGTTCAGAGTTCCGAGCGGAGGAATCCAGAAGCAGCCAACCTGGAGATCCATTCCTTATCTATGAGGACCATCTGAGTCCCACCCCATTCCCATGGGACACTGGCCATATAGGGGTATAGGGGATCGAGGCCATTTGTTTTGGGTTAAATGAAGGTTACTAGGTGGAGGTGGTTAGGGGGAAGGTGTGAAATGGAAATGCTATGTACGGTCGGGCGTGGTGGCTCACACATGCAATCCCAGCACTTTGGGAAGCTGAGGTGGCTGGATCACGAGGTCAGGAGTACAAGACCAGCCTGGCCAAGATGGTGAGACCCCATCTCTACTAAAAATACAAAAATTAGCTGGGCACAGTGGTGGGCGCCTATAATCCCAGCTACTCAGGAGGCTGAGGCAGGAGAATTGCTTGTACTTGGGAGGCAGAGGTTGTAGTGAGCCAAGATCAGGCCACTGCACTCCAGCCTGGAAGACAGCAAGATTCCATCTCAAGAAAAGAAAGAAAGAAAGAAAGAAAAGCGCTATATAAAATACATGCTTTTACAAGTAGTTGCAGTTCTGCTCAGCCGGCTGCCACTGGACTCTCTCCGCCCTATGTAAGCCCCCAGCCAAACCCCGAGTCTTCTTTGCTACCTCATCTTTGGCCCCTTGAGCCTGGTGCTGTCTCCACTGGAGTCAGTAGGGGTCCTGCATAACAGAAGGCAGCTGCCCGGGGCTTTGCTACACAAAGTCTGTTCCTGGATCAGTGACATTAGCACCTCCCAGGAGCTTGTCAGCAGTGCAGCATCTCGGGCCCCACCCGATGCATGCAGAATCCCAGTGTGAACGTGAAAAGTCAGGCGATTTGAGTGCAGTTTGAAAAGCACGGCCCTGCTCTGCTTTCTTCTAGCTGTCCAGGTCCCCAGCCTCAGCTGGTGGCAGGTATGAGAAGCTTAAGGGCACAGCAAGGGCTCCTGTCTCAGGAGGTTTGCACTTGGCGCACTGGCACCTCTATCCCCAAAGGCTTCTGCAGCAGTAGTTCAGGAAACATGGTTAGGGGCATGGGATTTCAAAGCCAGCCTCCCTTGAACTCAAACCTCAGATTGGACATTTCCCAGCTGTGTGATCTTGGGCCTCGTTAACCTTTCTGTGCCTGGGTTAAATGAAGTAATGCAGATAACGTGTTTAGAACGGTGCGGGGCACAGAGCCATCAATACTCCATAAGCTGCAGCTAGTAATGCTAATAATTATAACTATCATCTGTTCTATCTCATCACGAGAGGGCAGGGAGCTGGCTCTGGTCACAGTGGCTCTGAGATTCCTAGCTTTTCCCACTTCTCCTGCCAGCTCAGGTAAATTCCTCCCTCCAGTCATACAAGATTTGTCATGCTTCAAACACATGGCAGGTAACGTTCTACTGTCACTCTCACGCATCACCTTGTGGCCTAGGGACACCCACATAAGCAGCTGGTGTTCCATCCCCCAGGTGTGGACACTGAGGTCCCAATGGGGGGAAATGACCTGCCAGCTTGAATCAGATGAGAGGACCAGGCAACGCCAAAAAACGGGGAATAATAATATGAGCCCGTCCCTTGATGGGCTATTACAGAAGAACTGCAAGGATCCACTGGGTGCCCGCGGCAAGTGTTCTAGAAGTGGGCCCTGCTGTTTCCCTCCATAGCTCTTAACACACTTGCAGTCAAGGAGATTTGCTACTGCCATAGGATTCACATCAGGGTATGGTGGGTCCCCAGCCCAAGGGCAGAGGGAGCCCAAAGCATTTAACAAAAAAACTGCAAAGGAGAGGCGCTAACGATGGGCCCCTGGCTCCAGTAAGATGTGAAGGGGGCAGGAGGGCTTGTACAGTGCCTCAGTGCTCCCAGCTTCTGACAGGGAGTAGCTGAGCATTCTCCCTGGGCTGGGTCATCAGTAGTGGGGGCCAGGCCTCACCCTCCTAAGAAGGAAGGTGGGCTCTCACTCCCACAGTCTGTCTCCCTCACACTGACACACACATGCTCACTGGATTCTCTCTGGCACGTTTGTGATATCTGTCATCATTCACACCTCCCTCCCCTCCTTCCTTCCATACTTTCTCTCCCTCCCTCCCTCCCTCTCTCCTTTCTTCCTTCCTTTCTTAAAGACAGGGTCTACACTCTGTCTCCCAGGCTGGAGTGTAGTGGCGCCATCACAGCTCACTGCAGCCTTGATCTCCTTGGCTCAAGCGATCCTCCCACCTCAGCCTCCCAAAGTGCCTGAGTAGTTGGGACTACAGGAGTGCATCACCACACCCACCTCCCCTATACGTTTTTTATTTTTTGGAGAGATGGGGTCTAGCTTGTTGTCCAGTCTAGTCTCGAACTCCTGGACTCAAGTGATCCTCCCGCCTCAGACTCCCAAAGCGCTGTGATTACAGGTGTGAGTCACTGTGCCCGGCCACTCACACCTATTTCTCATAAGGGTAAGTTGAGGTTGATTGCAGCTGACTACCCCTCCCCCAATCCCCCACTCTCACACCATACTGGCTGAGTCACCCTGCTTGGCAGACTCCTGGGTCCCTCCCCTTGGACTCTGAGACAGGCCAAGGGGGTCTGGACCCTCTCTGACCCCACCAGTCCCAAGACGCCACAGCTGGTGGGCGGAGGACAAGGGGATTCTCCCCTGGGGCCAGTGGCCATGGCTTGGCCTCGAGTGAACCCTGCTAGGGCCCCAAACCCAGGGCCTACCTAGCCCCTGTTCCTCTGGCGTGGGGGAAGGGGGTGCCCTGCTCCCCTCCGTCCCCTTTCTGGCAGGGCTCACGGTTCTTCCCCACCGGGGCGCATCCACAAACCTGGGCTCCTTGGCGCTCACCACCATAATGTTGGCGTACAAAGCTGCTTCCACTCACTGAGCACTCAGTACGCGCCAGGCACAGCACCAGGTGCCTATGCGAGTACACATCAGCCCGATCGTACAGCTGAGCTTCAGAGACCTCAAGCCCCTGCTCAGGCCCACACAGAGCTTAAGGTGCTAGAATGCCCACTTAACAGACGGCGAAACTGAGACCCAGAGGGGTCAAGTCAGGGGCACAAGCAGACCCTGGAGGCCTCCAGGTTCTGGACCTTCTCTGCCCCATTGTCCCTGATTAGTCCGCAGGCGAGCCACGGCCTAAGCCGAAGGAAGAACGTGCCTGTAGGAGACCCCGTTCGTTCCCGGGGTTCGGACATCCGGGGCTGGGCCCAGCTAACCCCCCTCGGGCCGCCCAGGCACTGGACCCCCGGCCCCAGAGCCCCCGCGCGCGCTCACTTTGGGCTTGTGGAAGGCAGGTGTCTGGGCCATGGTCCCGGCGGGTGCACCGATGCTGATCCCTCCGCCGACGCACGGTGGGTCTCCGCAGGCTCGGGGGCCACTCGACTTTCCCCTGGGGCCCGCAGTGGCCGGGCTGCCACGCTTTTCTTAACCGGGCTGGGCCCCGCCTCTGGCCCGCCCCACACCGGTCCCGGGGCCCGCACCCCGCCCCCCGCCCCGCCCGCCAGCCCGGGTCGCTCATTTCCTGGAATTCTGGAGCTGGCGTCCTCGCCCGCGGACCCGAAACTCCGGCCCCGCGGCGCCCAACCAGACCCACCTGTGGGAGCTGCCTTATCTCCGGGTCTTCCAGCAACTTGCAAGCGTCCCCCCTGCAGCCTGGGCGCTGCGATGCGCCAGGCCCGAGCTGGAAGCGGGGACCCCGGGAGCGTCGCAAGCCTCCAGGGGCGTGCGTCTCCACCGGATAGACGGACGCTCGTCGCAGAAGCGCACAACGTAATTATATAGTAAGGGAGCTTTCAAGGGGGGCCAGCCGTGGCCTGCAGGAACTGCAGGAGTTCACCAGGGGTGGGTTGGGGTGGAGAGGACATTCTGCGTGAGACTCCAGGGAGCTGGGCGTGAAAGGCGAGGAAGGCTGGAGCACGGAGGGAGGGAGAACACAGACGAGCCCCACCTGGGCATTCGCCTTTAAGAAACCCGCCCAGGCTCAGCCAGAGACCTGTGCAGAATGTTCACACCGGCGCGATTCCGATTAACAGGAACTTTGGAAACACCCCCCAAATGCCCCTCCACGGGCGAGTGGGCAAATAAACCGGAATATTCACACCATGAAACGTTAGACAGCAGTGAAACGGAATGAACTTCAGCCATACAACAACAGAAACAATGTTTCAGAAACAACGTTGAGTAAAAAAACGAAGATGCAGAAAACCGCATGCAAGGGTGCATCTTTTAGAATGTGTAAAAGCAAAACCAAAAGTATGCATGTTTAGACACATGCATCGGTGGAAAAAAATTTAAAGCAAGGGAAAGATAAGCATAGATACAAGAAGAGTGGTTACCTCAGGTGAAAGGGGAAGGAGCTGGGAGGAGGTAAGGACGGAGGGAAAGAACACCCGGGTACAGGTTATGTATTTATTTATTGAGATGGAGTTCGTGCCAGGCTGAAGTGGCACGATCTGGCACACTGCAACCTCCGTTCCCCCTTCTTCCCCCGTTTTAAGCGGTTTTCCTCTCTCAGCCTCCCGAGTAGCTGGGATTATAGGTGCCCAGTATTACGCCCGGCTAATTTTTGTATTTTCAGTAGAGACGGGGTTTCACCATGTTGGCCATGATGGTCTCGAACTCCTGACCTCAGGTGATCCACCCACCTCAGCCTCCCAAAGTGCTGGGATTACAGGCGTGAGCCACCGTGCCCGGCCACACACAGAGTATCGATAATGTTCCAGTACCGGGGTGAATGGTAGCTTCATTTCATCATAAATAAATTAGCAAATCCACAAACAAGGGGGAAAGAGAGGGTGGGAGAGTGGTGAGCAAGGGGCTAGAGAGTCAGATGGAAGCTGAATCCTGCCAGGGCTGTGGGACCCAGTGATGGTTTGGAATTGCTAGGAAGTCAGTGGAGTGTTCTAAGTGGAAGCAAGACAGAATCACACTTTTTTTTAGAAAAAATATTCTCCAGCTACTGAAAGTGTGATCCAGGAATCATCGGCACCCATATCACCTGGGGGCTGACTAGAAATGCAGACTTTCAGACCCCATCCCAGACCTACTGAACTGGAATCTGTATTTTATACAAACAGGAACCCCAGGTGGCTTGCACCCATAGGGCACTTTGAGAAGCCTGGGCTCCCTGCTGAGGGGAGGGCATTACAGGGGGCCAGCGGGGGTGAGGGAGGACAGGATACCAGGAAGGAGGCAACTGCCTTCTGGCTCTGGTTGGGTTTTGTCAACAGGAAGCACTAGCAGATCAGCAGGTGAGAGGAGAGAGGTCAGGGTGTTCTTTTCCCCCTCTCCCCTCCGTGCACAGTCACTGGGTTGACTGTGTCTCTACCAAGGCCACAGCTCCTGACAGTCCTCCTGGCCCTCCTCTCCATGCCCTCCCCCTCTCCAGGTTCCCTCTTTCCTATTTATTTACTGATTGATTGATTGATTTTGAGACAGTCTCACTCTGTTACCCAGGCTGGAGTCCAGTGGGTCGATGTCTGCTCGCTGCAACCTCTGCCTCTGGAGTTCAAGCAATTCTCGTGCCTTAGCCTCCGGAGTAGCTGGGATTACAGGCACCTGCCACCCAGCTAATTTTTGTATTATTAATAGAGATGGGGTTTCACCATGTTGGCCAGGCTGGTCTTGAACTCCTGACCTCAAATGATCCACCCACCTTGGCCTCCCAAAGTTCTGGGATTACAGGCATGAGCCACTGTGCCTGGCCTCCTGCCTTTTTCTTGAAAGGCAGTGGCTCCCTTTTTCACCAGCCCCAGAGTACCACACCACCCTTTGCTGCTTTCCTTAAACTCTCCTCTCTAGGTTCAGGTTTCCCCCAGAAGCAGACCCTGAGACAAAGATTTGAATGCAAGTAGTATATTTGGGAAGAGGAAACATGGGAAGGGCGTGGGTGCAGAAATAAGACAGGAAAGTGGAGGCCAGGTGCGGTGGCTCATGCCTGTAATCCCAGCACTCTGGGAGGCCGAGACAGGTGGATCATGAGGTCAGGAGTTTGAGACCAGCCTGGCCAATATGGTGAAATGCTGTCACTACTAAAAATACAAAAATTAGCGGGGCATGGTGGTGCACGCCTGTAATCCCAGCTACTTGGGAGGCTGAGGAGGAGAATCACTTGAACCTGGGAGGCAGAGGTTGCAGTGAGCTGAGATTGCCCCATTGCACTCCAGCCTGGGTGACAGAGCAAGACTCCGTGTCAAAAAAAACAAAAAAAAAAAACAAAAAAAGCATGAGCAGGTCACCACCCTGGGCACCTGGAGCTCCATGCCTGGGTGGATGGAGATGATGAGTATGTCACAGCCTTAACCCAGCTGAGGAGCGAGGAAGCTGGGGGATGTATCTGCCCCCTCCCCTCTGGCAATGCTTCCAGGACATTAACTTCCTGGCACTCTTAGTTTGTTCAACATAACTGCCTGAGCTTGCTCGCATGGCTAGAAAATACCCGCAGCAACGAGAGAGAGGCTGAGGTATTAGCAATAAGTAGTTATTGTCATGTAGAGGTGATGTCGAGGGCATATGGATAGCTACACCAGCCCACACCTTTGTAAATTACTCCCAATTTAAACCCTCTTCGATTACTCAGTTTGAGTGTGGCACCTAGTTCCTGCCATGACCCCAAATGATTCAGGCTAGTCTTAAGCTTCTTCACAGGAATACATAGTGGACCAGCGACTACAGAAAGCTTGAGAGGGGCTGGAGAGAGACATTCATTATCCACACAGCATGCCACTTCTGTGAGAAGACAACAGAGATGGAGCACGTTTGAGAATGTCTCTCCACCTCTCATGTAGCCCTCCTGAAAAATCTAGTTCAAGATCTATTTCAGCTTGGGCATAGTGGCTGACGCCTATCATCCCAGCACTCTGGGAGGCCGAGGCGGGTGGATCACCTGAGGTCAGGAGTTCAAGACCAGCCCGACCAACATGGCATAACCCTGCCTGTACTAAAAATACAAAGATTAGCTGGGCGTGGTGGTGCACACCTGTAATTCCAGCTACTTGGGAGGCTGAGGCAGGAGAATCATTTGAACCTGGTAGGCGGAGGTTGCAGTGAGCCGAGATTGCACCATGGCACTCCAGCCTGGGTGACAGAGTGAGACTCCCTTGGGCTCTAGGGTCTTCCTCTGTGAAACTTTGAAGAAGGGGTTGAGAAATCAAGAGCTGTAACTTCAGGCTGGGTGCAGCAGCTCATGCCTGTAATCCCAGCACTTTGGGAGGCCAAGGCAGGTGGACCCATTGAGCCCAGGAATTCAAGACCAGGACAACATGGTGAAACCCTGTCTACCAAAAATACAAAATTAGCCAGTCTCATAACTCGGTCTCAAAATAAATAAATTGAAATATTTAAAAATACATAGAATCTGAACAAAAAAAAAATGTAAGTTTTTGTAAAAACCACATAGAATCTAAACAAAATTTTTAAACAGTTAAAAAAAAGAGTTTCAAATTCAAATACAGATGATCAGAACCAGGTGCAGTGGCAGCCTGTAATCCAGCACTTTGGGAGGCCAAGGCAGGTGGATCGACTGAGACCAGGAGTTTGAGACCAGCCTGGGCAACATCGTGAAACCCTGTCTGCTAAACATACAAAAGAAATTAGCTGGATGTGGTGGCATGTGCCTGTAATATCAGCTCCTTGGGAGGCTGAGGCAGGACAATTGCTTGTACCCAGGAGGCAGAGGTTGCAGTAAGCCAAGATCGAGCCACTTCACTCCAGCCTGGGCGACAGAGGGAGACTCTGTCTCAAATAAATAAATAAAAATCTAGATCAAATGTCTCAAAAAAAGAAAAACTTGCTCTGAAGCCACAGAGCTGGACTAATTGTGTAACATGTGCATGCCCAGGAGGGTGTGTGAGAGCTAATCCTGTTGGTACGGTTGTTCTGTAGGGTGACCAACCACTGGGAATTTCCCTGGGACTCTTTTGGTTTTAGCACTGAAAACTCCGTATTTCAGTAAACTCCTCAGACATGGTAAACCAGGATGGTTTGATCACTGTAGTTCTTGGCCTCTTTTGCTATGAGCAACCTGAGGATCACGACCCACTCAGGAAGGAGTCGGATATTGTAGTGAGTCAAGATCGCGCCACTGCATTCCAGCCTGGATGACAGAGTAAGACTCTGTCTCAAAAAAGAAAAGAAAGAAAATGAAAGAGTTGGAGAGGAACTGGAAAGTTCCCCTTAATTCTCAGCCAGCCTTTACTGAGCGTGCCCCTGGGCCAGGCCCCAGGCTAGGTACTGGGGACACATGGTGAGGAAGGCCTGGCCCCTCTGAGAGACACCCACAGGCCAGGGGCAGCTGCCTTCTGACCTCGTGGGTATGGGGCTGGCTCTCACCCTGCCCATGGTGGCAGGTGCCCACCCAGCCTTCAGAGCAAGAGGAGGGAGGAGGACGCGCATGCCCGTTCAAGAGTTACTTTATGAGGACAAACAGGTCCATCACCTTGGTTGACATCAGCAAAGAAGCATCAGCCAAAGCTTTGAGGTGACCCTAAAGGACTGGGGTGCAGGTTGGAGGGCGGGGGTTGAGAGAGGCTCAGTCCGTAGAGAGGAGGAGAAAGCTTCTGCTGAGGCCTCAGCTCACAAAGATGAAGCTACCACTTGATGATGTCTCCAGGGCCAGAGTTCTTCCTCCAATCCCATGCTATCTGTAGTCCTCTTCTGCTGCGTGGGAGGTGCAGTCATTAGACCCATTTTCCAGGTGACAGACCTCTGCCTCAGGGCTCAGAAAACCTCCTCTTGGGGTTCCAGATGAGTCTTCCAGGATGGAGAACAGGACGCAGGCCATCGAGAGCTCTGGTAAGAAATGAAGCTTCTGGCAGAGCATGGTGGCTAACGTTTGTAATCCCAGCACTTTGGAAGGCCGAGGCAGGTGGATCACTTGAGGTCAGGAGTTCCAGACCAACCTGGCCAACATGGTGAAATCCCCGTCTCTACTAAAAGTACAAAAATTAGCCAGAAGTGGTGAAGTGTGCCTGTAGTCCTCAGCCTGGGAGGCTGAGGGAGGAGAATCACTTGAACCCAGAAGGTGGAGGTTGTAGTGAGCTGAGATTGCATCACTGCATTCTAGCCTGGGTGACAGAGGGAGACTCTCTAAAAAAAAGAAAAAAAAGAAAGAAAGAAAGAAATGAGGTTTCCCTGACTGAGCCTGGGAAGCTGGAGTTCATTCATTCATTAATGCATTCTGGCTGATCCCCAGCTCTGGCAGTTCCTATCTGCATGACCCTGGCAGCTCACTTCAGCCCTCTGAGCCTAAGATTCTATGTACCAGCCTGATCAGTCTACTGAGGGCACAGAAAGAACTAGACAGTCACGGCCTCCAGCCTCACGACACAGATAATGGGGTGGGGGCAGGGGCAGCTAACTTGTTCTGGAGGCTTCCTGTGAGAAACAATGCTTGAGTGGACAAAATGAGGCGCTGTTGAGCATGTTCGTGAGGCATGGGCGAGGTAGGGATTTCATGCTGGGGAGAGGCAGAAGTGGATATAGCAAACTTACTGTGAAAGTCACAAGCTTAAGCCTTAGACCTCATTTGCCAGGCGCCTCCCAGGGGCCTGGGAGGGGGCTGAGAAATGCATACTCAGGCATCACATGTTTCAGTCGAATTTGCCAACGTAACATGTTTTAGCTGTAATTTATCAAGAATGCTGTCTCTTTCCCCTCCAGCTTTCCTCTCCGTCACACTTCCCCTCCTTTTGGGTACTGCCCAAGTGGTTCTGGTATTCTGGGGGGATGTAGCTAAGGAGAAGTTGTCACGGAATACTGACATTGATGAAAATAACAAAAGTCAAAATATACCACTACAAAAAGGGTGTAATAGATAGCATCAGTTCAAAAAGATTTTAAGGTTAGTTATGAAGGAAACATAACAAGTCCGGAAATCTTACAGCCCTGATGTGAAAGAAACTTGATAGAGGTTCTTCTACATTTGACAGCAATCCTAGAATTTTATGATTCTACAGTAGTCCCTCCTTATCCTCAACGGAAACATTTCGAGACCCTCAGTGGGTGCCTGAAACTGGATAGTATGGAATCCTGTTTAGACTATGTTTTTTTTGTTCCGATAACCAAGACAACTACAAAGTTGACTAATGGGCAGGTAGTGAAGTTGACTAATGGGCTGGACAGAGGGACGATTCACGCCCCCGGTGGGGCAGGGTGGGGGTGGAGTGGGACACCACCAAACTTCATCACGTGACTCAGATCAGCATGCAATGTAGAACTTAACAAATTGTTGATTTCTGGAATTTTCCATTTAATATCTTCAGACTCTGGTTGACCATGGGCAACTGAAACCTCAGGAAACAAAACCTTGCACAAGCGGGGGGTTACTGTGCTGGTGATAAGCTGTGAAGCTGAAACAAACTTTAACTATAAAATATGTGGGGACCATAAAAAATGTGGGGCTTATGTCTGTAATCCCAGCATTTTGGGAGGCCAAGGTGGGAGGACGGCTTGAGGCCAGGAGTTCGAGACCAATCTGGGCAACATAATGAGACTCTGTCTCTACAAAATCTTAAAATATTAGTTGGGTGTGTAGACGCATGCCTGGAGTTCTGGTTACTTGGGAGGCTGAGATGGGGGGTCCCTTGTGCCCAGGAGTTTGAGGCTGCAGTGCACAAAGATCAGACAACTGTACTCCTGCCTGGGCAATGGAGCAAGACCTTGTCTTAAAAAAAAAAAGGGGGCTGGGTGTGGTGGCTCAAACCTGTAATTCCAGCACTTTGAGACCGAGGTGGGCGGATCGTTTGAGGCCAGGAGTTTGAGACCAGCCTGGCTGACATGGTGAAACTCCATCTCTACTAAAATTGCAAAAGTTATCCAGGCATGATGGCGCACCTGTAGTCCCAGCTACTCAGGAGGCTGAGGCAGGAGAATCATTTGAATCCAGGAGGTGGAGGTTGCAGTGAGCCAAGATAGCACCGCCACAGTCCAGCAACAGAGTGAGACTCTGTTTCAAAAAAAAAAATTGGTCAACTGTGCTAGAGAAAAGGCTAAAGTATCTTCTTATTCTCTCTAAAGGAAATGACATTACAAAATCAATGTCACATGAAGAACCTAAAAGTATACAACCAAAATGTAAAATGAAATAATTATAGATATGTATATTAATATAAATATGAACATAAATGTGTAAATTTTAATGTAATTATGAAATAAAATGTAATGTTATTATGTAAATATATTTATTATATTATATGTAACTTAATTTTTTTTTTTGAACAGATTTTTGCTCTTGTTGCCCAGGCTGGAGTACAATGGTACGATCTTGGCTCACTGAAACCTCCGCCTCCTGGGTTCAAGCAATTCTCCTGCCTCAGCCTCCCGAGTAGCTGGGACTACAGTCATGTGCTACCATGTCTGACTAATTTTTGTATTTTTAGTAGAGATGGGGTTTCTCAATGTTGGTCAGGCTGGTCTCAAACTCCCGACCTCAGGTGATTCACCTGCCTCGGCCTCCCAGAGTGCTGGGATTATAGGCGTGAGCCACCTTGCCCAGCCTTAATATGTTTAATAACATATTATGTTATGAACTGTTGCTGGCTAAGTGGCCACAAGAGGGGAGGGAATCTTGGGACCCTTATCCAGAGAGACCAAGACCAAATAAAGGAACTGATAAGTCATTTCCTTCAACCTGTCACCAGTGCAGGAATCCTCTTCCTGATGACAGCTGCCTGCCCACTGAGCCTTGGCTCTGCACACTTCCTGGGATGGGGAACTCACCCCTCCTCCAAATCCTGTACTATCATGGGTCAAAACTCTGGTTGTGGGAAATTCTTTAGTCAAGCTGACCACTAGCTGTCAGTGGTTTCCCCTTGGGTCCTCATCTTCCCCAGTACCCCCAGAAATAATGAGCTGCTGGTTCCATTATAGCTCTACAGTGCTACAAGACAGCTCCAGTGTCTTGCCCTTGCTTGGGATAACCTGGCCTTCTTCATAGTTTCCTTTTATGTCTTGACTTCCAAAGTCTTCCTCATCCATGATCTCAGAATTTATCAGCCACCCATACATAGATGAGGATGCCAACGATGATGATGATAATGAGAACACCTAGCCAGCACTGAGTGCTGTGTACTGGCTCTGTGCTGGGTGCTGTATGGGCACCTGCTGTTGGTCTCATGCACACCTATATATGTTGGTTTTGATTAACTTGTGGCTAGGCGCGGTGGCTCATGCCTGTAATCCCAGCACTTTGGGAGGCCGAGGCGAGCGGATCACCTGAGGTCAGGAGTTTGAGACCAGCCTGGCCAACATGGTGAAACCCCATCTCTACTAAAAGTACAAAAAAAAAAAAAATTAGCCGGATGTGGTGGCACACACTCGTAATCCCAGCTACTTGGGAGGCTGAGGCTGGAGAATTTCTTGAACCTGAGAGGTGGAGGTTGCAGTAAGCCGAGAATGCACCATTGCACTCCAGCCTAGGTGGCTGAGTGAGACTCTGTCTCAGAAAAAAAAAGAGTGGTTACCCTAGACCTCTAATAAACAAATATGGCCCTCCTCCAAAACTCTTCTTAAACTAAATTGCAGAAAGGAAATCCAACACACACACACACACACACACACACACACACACACACACACACACACACACACACAAGAATGTTCGTTATTTACCTGGCTAAAACCTGATAAAAAGGTTTTCTTAAGAGCTCTATAGTCCAAAGTTGACTTAATTAAAAGCAGATATTCAGACTATAATTTTTAAAATAGGGCCTTTCTGCTTTTTCTATTTTGGATCTTGTTTTGGGGAATTTCTTCCAGGTGACTGAAACCCTTCTTTTAATTCTCTGGTGAGTCCCTTTCTCAGTTCCCTTCCTTTTTTGTTGGTATGATTTTTTGTTGAAGGAAAAAAATGTAAAACTTCAGTGGCCTTCTGGAAACCTTAAATTCCTTCTCTGTGCTTTGAAATGTAAATTTCCTACGTTGTTCTCTAAAATTCAGTGAGATAGGTACTCGCTTGGACAGCACATATACTAAAATTGGAATGAAGGCTGGGTGTGGTGGCTCACACCTGTAATCTCAGCACTTTGGGAGGCCGAGGTGAGTGGATCACTTGAGGTCAGGAGTTCGAGACCGGCCTGGCCAATATGGTGAAAACCCATCTGTACTAAATATACAAAAATGAGCTGGGTGTGGAGGCACATGCCTGTAATCCCAGCTACTTGGGAGGCTGAGACAGGGGAATTGCTTGAACCTGGGAGGTGGAGGTTGCAATGAGCCAAGATCGCACCACTGCACTCTAGCCTGGGCGACAGAGAGAGATTCTGTCTCTAAATAGATAGATAGATAGACAGACAGATAGATAGATAGATATTGGAACAATACAGAGAAAATTAGCATGGCCCCTGTGCAAGGATGACATGCAAATTCTGAAGTGTTCCATTTTTAAAAAAGAACAAAAATATGTTATTTAATAAAATTAATTAAGGCTGGGTACAGTGGGTCACACCTGTAATCCCAGCACTTTGGGAAGCTGAGGTGAGGAGTTTGAGACCACCCTGGCCAACATAGTGAAACCCTATCTCTACTGAGAACACAAAAATTGTTGGGCGTGGTCGTGCGCACCTGTAATCCCAGCTACTTGGGAGGCTGAGGCAGGAGAATCATTTGAACCTGGGAGACAGAGGCTGCAGTAAGCCAAGATTGTGCCACTGCACTCCAGCCTGGGTGACAGAGTGAGACTCCGAGACTCCAAGACTCCCTCTCAGAAACAAACAAACAAACAAAATAAAAAAACAAACAAGCAAAAAGTCACAAAGGGATCAATTTCGTTTTGGCTCCTCCCGCTTTGGCAATGGCCACAAAAGGGAAAATGTTTTTCAAATCTTTTTGGTAACTATACCTTTAGAGTTTTGCCAAGCTAAATTAAATTATGAATATTTAATGAATATCTAGATCATTTCCAAAGAAGATATAATGCTAAGACATTAATTACTACATATAATTTTAAGCTCATGTACTTTTGATTTCTTGTTTCATAGAAACAAAAGATATTTAGGGGCTGGGTGTGCTGGCTCATACCTAGAATTTCAGCACTTTGGAAAGCTGAGGTAAGAGGATTGCTTGAGGTCAGGAGTTCGAGAACAGCCTGGGCAACATGGTGAGACATTTTCTCTATAAAATAAAAATTTTTAAGTTAGCCAGGAGTGGTGTTGCATGCTTGTAGTCCCAGCTACTCGAGAGACTGAGGCAGGAGGATCACTCAAGCCTAGGACTCTGAGGCTGCAGTGAGCTATAATCACACCACTATACTCCAGCTTGGCCAACATATTAAGACCCTGTCTCAAAAATAAATAAATAAATAAATAAATAAGATTTGTGAGTAAAAATATCCTATTCCACATTGAAAAATTGTTCTATTAGAAAGCCTGTGTTTCCAACTATTATAAAATGCGTATTCATAAATTGTTAGTACATAATTGACAGTTAAAAATTACTTCTGGCTGGGTGTGGTGGCTCATGCCTGTAATCCTAGCACTCTGGGAGGCCAAGGTGGGTGATCACCTGAGGTCAGGAGTTTGAGACCAGCCTGACCAACATGGTAAAACCCTGTCTGTACTAAAACTACAAAAAATTAGCCGGTGTGGTGGTGTGCACCTGTAGTCCAAGCTACTTCAGAGGCTGAGGCAGAAGAATCATTTGAACCTGGGAGGCGGAGGTTGCAGTGAGCTGAGATTGCACCACTGCACTCCAGCCTGGGTGACAGAGTGAGACTCTGTCTTAAAAAAAAAATTACTTCTTAGATTTTCAGTATAAATTATGTTACTAAGATTTAAAATTCTGACTAATATATGGTAACTAATACTAGAGACCAGAAGGAAAATGATTCTGTATTTAGAATATATAAGAAAAGTAAGATATGTTTTTAGGATGAAAGATTATAAGACATAAGTATAGGTTTTTGTTAAAGAGAATGTGATTTTGCCTAGTTTAGAGATTATTTAAAGACTGTATTAAATTGGGATAAAAGAAGGAAAAAATGAAATAGATTAACTGAATGGATATAGAAAGTTGGGAAAAGAAAGAGGAATGGAAATATTGTAAGAGGTTACAAAAGGTTTACGGAAATATTATCTTGGGTGGTCAAAGCTGATTGAGATTGGATGGATTTATTTATAAGTTTTTTTTAAAATTAGGGTCGGGCATGGTAGCTCACACCTGTAATCCCAGCACTTTGGGAGACCGAGATGGGCAGATCACCTGAGGTTGAGAGTTCGAGACCAGCCTGAACAACATGGTAAAACCCTGTCTCTACTAAAAATACAAAATTAGCTGGGTGTGGTGGCTCATGCCTGTAATCCCAGCTACTTGGGAGGCTGGGGCAGGAGAATCGCTTGAACCCAGGAGGTGGAGGCTGTGGTGAGCTGAGATTGTGCCATTGCACTCCAGCCTGGGCAACAGGAGTGAAACTCTGTCTCAAAAACAACAACAAAAAAATAGGCTTCATATTTATAATGTGCTGATGCAAAAGTAGAATCACTTTTTTTTCTTTTGAACCAGATATTCTTTTTTTTTTTCTTTTTTCCACACCAGGCTAATTTTTGTATTTTTAGTAGCGATGGGGTTTTGCCATGTTGGCCATGCTGATCTTGAACTCCTGACCTCAGGGTGATCTGCCTCCCTTGGCCTTCCAAAGTGCTGGGATTATAGGCATGAGTCACTATGTCTGGTCTCATATAGCATTAATAAGAGATAATAAAAGATTTTTTGGTTTACCTTTTAAGCAAACTTCATAAAGAAAGAAAAATGAAGAAAGGAAGGAAGGAAGAAAGAAAGGAAGAAAGAAAGAGAAAGAAAGAAAGAAAGAAAAGAGAGAGAGAGAAAGAAAGAGAAAGAAGGAAAGAGAAAGAAGAAACGGGGGAGAGGGAGAGATATTCTGTTAGTCTTAAGCTGTCTTTATCAGGTCTTTTGATTGGAAAACTGAATCTCCTCTCCATGAAAGGGTAAAGATTTGCTTTTTGAAATATTTGAATAATCGCTTTTTAGATGAATGACTATAATTTTACACTGACCTGTGATCTTATTTTGATATCAAGTGTTTTAAGCCTTTATATTTGACATACTTCTCAAAATCAAATTTCAAATTCTAAATTGAGTCTTTTTGACTTCAAACTAACTTTTGGACATTCAAAAAAATAACCCTTGAAAGTCCAAGAGAGACATATTAAGCTTATTTGGTATGTAAAAATCATATGGGAAGCATTACCAAATACAAAGTGGTGTTTAACTTTCTTCAAATTGTATTTATATAAATGTGTTATTAATATGTGTGCTGAAGTTGTATGAAATTTCAAAAAAATCTGATATGTCTTGGTATGTTATCAGTCATAATTATGAACATTATGTTAAATTGTTGTATGACACAGAAATAACCAAATTTCCTTATCAACTGTGTCTTTAACCATGGCTATTCTGTTTTTTATCATCCATAGACAATTATTATTTGACTTTGATTCTTCTCAAAAAGTGTCTTATAGTCAGCTATAGTCCAAAATTAGCTGCTTCTTCAAGAAATTTGTGGAAAGGACAATGACAAGTATCCTTAAATACTTGTCAGGTTCCTGATAAGTTTTAATATCATAACATTGGTCTAGGTAAAAACTTCCAGAACCTTAATTTAAAACACTGAGGAGTTTGTGAAGATTGCTAACCCAGCATCAAGCAGCATAAGAATTAATTACATTGTACTTAACTAATGGAGGTCTAAAATGATGTTTTATGACTTGTTGTTTGAAATATTGTGGATTCATTTTGTGTGTTGTTTTCCAGAGTCAAGAAAACTTTTCTTTTAAGCTACTTATAGCAATTGGGTGAACTATACTTTTGTGAGCAAATTAACACATTTGCTTTTCTATCTGATTGCTCCAGAACTCAGAAACTATTTGTGAGTATTCTTATTTTATGGCAATATAGTTATTTGCACTTCTCAAAGTAACTATATGTGTATTATTGCAAACTATATTTGCAATATAGTTATTTCAATAAGAACCTGACACCATTGAGAACACTGATTATTTTACCAAGGCTTTGACTGGAATGGCTTATTTTTATTAAGTTTCAGACTGCTTTGAGGGACTGAGTTGACTTTATAAAGCTAATAGGCTTGGAAAAAGACTGGCTTGATATCTTGTCTATGTGGTTCCCTTACAGGGTTCCTGACCTTGAGGTAAGTAAAGAATGTCACTTTCTGACAAGTCCAAGGAACCTCAAGATATTTTAGGGGCCTTGAGGAGAGAAGAATTCACCCAGTTAGTACAGGTATTATAAGCACAGTCTGATGGCAAATACTTGATTGGCTTGGTGTCCTTGAGAGGCTTTGACAAGTCTAATCTGAAATTCCTTATGAAAAAGTTCCAGTAAAGCCAATTTAAAGGGAACAAATCACGATTCTTGCTGCACTTTATGCAAAAAATCAGGTCAAGTATAATAAGATTAAAATTTATTTTACAAAGAAATCAGTCCTACTATGATTTATCTTTGCTAAAATTGGGGGGGACAGGAGAGAGAATAATTGTTTCAATAGCACACCTGTTAGCTTCTAGCCCTGACCATGGTCTTTCAGTTTTTATTATTTGCCTAAAATTTGGACTGAATCCTGAATTATTTTTTTGTTACAAGTTTCTAAAGAAAAACTTGGATTTAATTTTTTTCATGATGTTTCAAGTTGGTTCCCTAATGGATGGCTTTTTGTTGTTGTTGTTGTTGTTGTTGTTGTTTTCCTTTTGGCATACAAATTCTCTTTGTGATAATTCTTATGAGCATTAAATTTGTACTATTCAAATTATTAATGTTATATATTTCTCATTGTTTTACTTCTCCAAAGAAAACTAAAATCCCAGTATTCTGAAAACGAGAGATGATTTAACAAATGATAGCAGCTATATAAATCAATGACTTGACTGAGGTCTCATTTTTTGCCACGCTGTGATGCCATACCAATTAGGCTTCTGGGCACCTTAAAATTCCTCACTGAGACATTTTCTCCTTCCCCCTCTATATGGGACGGGACTGTCCAGGAATGAGCCCTCCCAGTGACGAGGGACACCTTGACACCTAGACTTTAATCAATTCTCTCAAGAAAAAAAGATTTTTGATCGAAAGGGAGAAATGAGAAAGAAAAGAACTATTTTATCCAAGGAAAGCAAGCCTCTTTTAAATGATCAGGCCCAGAGAGGCACTGGAATGAGGCAGCAATCATGTTTTCCCACCCACTTGGAATTAAATAATCATTTCAAAGCTGCCTGCTGTATGCTCTCTAGGCTGAGTATCACCACCAAAATCTATAAATTAACTTAACACTGACCCCCACTAGACACCATAACTCATATCCTATAGTACAACCAGGTATAGTCAATCAACAGTCAATGTCATTTCTGGAAACCAATGAGAATTCCTGAAAAACAATTTTGTAATTGCCCCCTCTTGTGATTTGTCCTTTCTAAAAAACCTGGAGCATCTCCTTTGTTCTCCAGAGTACTTCTCAAAGTAACTTGAGAAGTGTTTCTGGATTGCAGTTCTCAACCTTGGCCCAAATAAACTCTCTACCTATATTAATTTGCCTTCTAATTTTCTTTAGGTTGAAAATGTTCAGTATATTTGCATTATTGTGCAACAGACCTCCAGAACTTTCTCATCTCACAAAACTGAAGCTGTGTACCCGCTGAACAGTAACTCTTCATTCCCCTTCCCCAGTGCCCAGCTTATCACCATTCTACCCTCTGTCTCTATGAATTTGACTACTCTAGATACCTCACATACCTGCAAACAGTATTCATCTTTTTATGACTGGCTTGCTTCAGTTACCACAATGTCCTTAAGGTTCATCTATCTTGTGGCACCTGTCAGAATGTCCTTCCTTTCTTAGCCTGAAAAATATTTTTAAACCTTTCAGACATTCAGGTAGAGCCATTTAGTAAGAATCTGAAAATAGCCTATGGTATGTATGTATGACATTAGGCACCCCCTTAAACACTCAGGAAGCCAGGAATGGGCAGAGGGAGCCCTGAGAGCTGATTATTTGGAGCCTCTGGCATCCCATCTGGCATCTGGGGCCTCTCCTGGGAGAAGAGAAAATTAAGTTTGTAACAAAGAGAGACTCGGCCAGGCATGGCGGCTCACGCCTGTAATCCTAGCACTTCGGGAAGTCAAGGCAGACAGATTGTTGAGCCCGGGAGTTTGAAACCAGCCTGGGCAACATGGTAAAACCGCATCTTTACAAAAAACACCAAAAAATTAGCTGGCTATGGCGGCACATGCTTGTAGTCCCAGCTATTGGGGAAACTGAGCGGGGGAGGATCACCTGAGCTCAAGAGGTCCAGGCTGCGGTGAGCCATGATTGCGCCACTGCACTCCAGCCTGGGCAACAGAGTGAGACCCTGTCTCAAAAACAAAAACAAGACAGAGAGAGAGAGAGAGACTCACACTGGGAAGACAGAGGGCTGAAGATACCCCTGCCACGTGCCCCAGGCCCTCCTGGCTTGGGAAGGTTAGATAAGCAGTCACCAGTTGCCTGATTCCACAGAAGCCCTGCCCAGCCTCAGCGACTCCCTGCTAAAGGCCAGGCTGCACCTGGGGCAATGAGCTCAGAGCGTCGCCTGCCAAGCCTAGCCAGGCCCAGCCTGGGGCAAAGTGGGAAAGAGCCTGCCTTTATCTTTTCTCCTGTCCTCCCCCTACCCTTCTTGGTCCATGAGGAAGCTTGGTCCCCAGCTCTCTATGCCATTACAACAACAACTAGTCACGACAATTTTTCCCTCTCCAGTCCCCCAAGTTTAGCAAAGACAAATCATAGTAGGGCTGATTTATTTGCAAAATAAATTTTAGTCTTATTATACTTGACCCGATTTGTTGCATAAAGTGCAGCAAGAATCGTGATTGGCTCCCTTTAAATTGGCTTTACTAGAACTTTTTTGTAAGGAGTTTCAGATGAGACTTTGAAAAGCCTCTCAAGGACACGAAGCCAATCAAGTATTCACCATGAGACTGTGCTTGTGATACCTGTGCTAACAGGGTGAATTCTTCTCAAGGCCCCTAAAATATCTCGAGGTTCCTCTGCACTGCATGCTTCATCAAACACGCTTCACCCCCGGCCTCATGGGACCCTCACAATGGCCTGCAGGGGAGGGAGGGGGGAGGAAGAGAGAGAGACTGGGCAGAGGGCCACCTCTATGTTACAGGTGAGGAGAGCAGGGCCCAGAGGAGGGCCAACTGGGGTGAAGCATCAGGTCTTGGTCATTCAGCCATTTATTCCAGGCAGGAGAAACAGCAAATGCATAGGTCCTGAGGCAGGCATGCATTCGGCATGTTGGAGAGCCATCTAGAAGGCCCATGTGGCTGGAACGGAATGATTGAGAAAAAACATAGAAGATGAGCTGGGGCATGGACACTGGCCAGACCCCAAGACTCCAGATGCAAGACCTTGGAGAATGTGAAGACGAGACCGGCTTTCACTCCAGTTGCCACAGAAGTCACTGGGAGATGCCTCCTCTGAGATCAGACATTAAGAAAACAGTGTCAGGCCGGTTAGACAGGTCTGGACTCGTCTTCTGGAGTCAAATGCAGGTGGCATTAGTTAAATGGCCAGTCACAGGGTGAGGGTGCCACGATGGGGGGTCCCACAGGGCTGTGAGAGCACGGAGGAGGGACCCTGCCCCAGCCTGAGGGCCCAAGGGTACTTCCCAGGGGGAAGAGAGAGCTCAGCTGAGACCTGAAAGCTGCGGCAGAATTAGCTAGCTTGAAAGAGAATGACAAGGGATGGGATGGGAAGTGGATTTCAGGCAGAGAGAGCAGCAACTGCAAAGACCTGAGAAGAAAAGTCTGGGGCATATGGGGGAGCAGAAGAGGGGTAATGTGGCTGGATTGTAGGTGCAAGCAGGGGTGGGCCTGGGTGTCAGGGGCAGCAGCTAGCGGGGGTCTGCCTTTCTCACTTGACATATGGTGAACATTTTCCTATGTCAGTGAGGATCCTTCCGCTATAGGATTTTTGATCCTTCTGCTATAGGATTTTTTTTTTTTTGAAGACAGAGTCTTGCTTTGTCACCTAGGCTGGAGTGTAGTGGCACAATCTCTGCTCACTGCAACCTCCGCCTCCCAGGTTCAAGTGATTCTCCTGCCTCAGCCTCCTGAGTAGCTGGGATTACAGGTGCCCACCACCACAACTGGCTAATTTTTGTATTTTTAGTAGAGACGGGGTTTCACCATGTTGGCCAGGCTGGTCTCAAACTCCTGACCTCGTGATCTGCCCACCTCGGCCTCCTAGAGTGCTGGGATTACAGGCATGAGTCACTGCACCTGGCTGCTATAGGATTTTTAACGGCTGCACAGAATTATTCCATTGCACATTCTGTCGTGGAATAACCAGTCCTCCAGTGTGGGACATTTAGGTTCTTTCTGGTTTTTCCCTATTAGAAACAACGCTATGATGAACATCTTTGTCTGTCCATCTTTGTGCACATGTATTATTATTTCTGTGCAGTAGAGTCTCGGAGGCTACTTGGTGGACAGGCTTGAGAGCTGCCTTGGAGAAGTCTGAGTCAGATCTGTTTACCAGAACAGTGCCTCCACTGGGTTTCTGCTGGAGGGGCCGTACACAGGGAGATGCAGGGAGAAGGCCTGAGGGAGAGATAGAGAGCCCTGATTGTGAGCTCTGGCTGCCCAGGCCAGATAGTGGCAGGGGAGAAAGGAGGCCCCGATCTGGGCCCCTGTCTGTCCCATCGGCCTGGTGCCTTAGCTCCTGGTGCCTTCTAAGGAGGTAACAAAAGTACTTCAAATTGAGCATGGGCTTGGGTTCAAATCACAGCTCTATAAAGAACTAAGTGCTGTTGGGCCAGTTACTTAGTCATTCTGAATCTCTGTCCTCATCTATAAAATGGGGGAAAATAATCCAATAGAGTTATTGTGAAAGACACATGAGATCAATGAGTCCTGGCAATAGTCCCTGCTCCCAGTAAATAATGGTGTGTATTTTAATTGTCATCTTGGGTCTCCATCCTTTTTTAAAAAATACATTACTATAACAGCTTTATTGAGAGAAAATTCACAGGCCATACGATTCACTGATTTAAAGTGTACAATTCAGGCAGATCACTTGAGTCAGGAGTTCAAGATCAGCCTGGCCAACATGGTGAAAACCCGTCTCTACAAAAAATACACACATTAGCTGGGCATGGTGGTGAATGCCTGTAATCCCAGCTACTTGGGAGGCTGAGGCAG
Source organism: Ateles fusciceps (assembly GCA_036589455.1). Classification (NCBI taxonomy): domain Eukaryota; kingdom Metazoa; phylum Chordata; class Mammalia; order Primates; family Atelidae; genus Ateles; species Ateles fusciceps. The sequence goes on from JAZHEH010000847.1 coordinate 862,252, forward strand.
GAGATCGCTTGAACCCAGGAGGTGGAGTTTGCAGTGAGCCAAGGTCGTGCCATTGCACTCCAGCCTGGGCAACAGAGTAAGACTCTGTCTCAAAAACAACAACAAAGTGTACAGTTCAATAACTTTTCATGTATGTGTCACAATCAATTTTGTCACTTTTTCATCATCCCCCACAAAAACCCTGTACCCATTAGCAGTCATTCCAGTGGCTCACCCCTCTCTGGCCCTAGGCAACTGCCAATTACTTTCTGTCTCTATGGATTTGCTTATTCTAGATGTTTCATATAAAAGAAGTCATGCAATCTGTGGTCTTTTTTTCCCTTTTTTTTTTTTTTGAGACAGGGTCTCCCTCTCTTGCCCAGGCTGGAGTGCAACAGTGCAATCACGGCTCACTGCCGCCTCGAACTCCAGGGCTCATGTGAGCCTCCCTGCTCAGCCTCCCGAGTAGCTGGGACCACAGGTGCACCACCACGCCCAGCAAATTTTTAAAAATTATTTGTAGAGATGGGTTCTCCCTATGTTGCCCAAGCTAGTCCAGAACTCCTGGGCTCAAGCGATCCTCCCACCTTGGCCTCCCAAAGTGCTGGGATTACAGGCATGAGCCAGTGTGCCCAGCCCTGTGGTCTTTTATGACTGTTTTTTTTTTCAGTTTTTTCATCCCTGTCAGGAATGTATAAGGATTCTGATTTCTCTGCTTCCTTACCAATGCTTGTTATGGTTTGCGTCTTTGATCCTAGCCATCCTCGGGGGGGTGTGTAGTGGGGATCTCATTGTGGTTTTGATTTGCATTTCCTTGATGGTTAATGTTTCTGGGTTTTTTTAATGGAATCCCCTTCGTGTCCAGGGGCAGATAGATCCTGGGACACCCTATTCCTAATGTAGAAACACTAACTTGTCCCAAAGAAAGAAAAAAATCCTAATGGAAAAAGATGTTCATTACTGTAACGTGGCATTCCTTAATGCAAGTGGCTTTTCTATAACTGAGTGAACTGTTTGCCTGTTTGGGGACATTGGGCAGTTTTTTTTTTTTTTTTTTTTTTTTTTTTTTTTTTTTTTTTTTTGGTTTGGGGTTCCGCCGCCGGGGCCCCCCGCCCCCGCCGCCGCCCCCCCTAATTTTCTTTTATTATCCTTAATAATTATAAAGACTGGGCTGGGTGTGGTGGCTCATGTCTGTAATCCCAGCACTTTGGGAGGCCGAGGTGGATGGATCAATTGAGGTCAAGAGTTTGAGACCAGCCTGGCCAACATGGTGAAACCTCATCTGTACTAAAAATACAAAAATCAGCCTGGGGTGCAGGTGCATGCCTGTAATCCCAGCTACTCAGAAAGGCCGAAGCAGGAGAATCACTTGAACCCGGGAGGCAGAGGTTGCAGTGAGCTGAGATCGTGCCACTGCACTTCAGCCTGGGAGACAGAGCCAGACTCCCTCTCAATAAAGATCAGCTATCATATGGAAAATGTCCATGATGTGTGAACAAACACAGGATGGAAAAATAGTGTGTCATTTTAGCTAATATATATTCATTAAAATATCCAAATATTTTTTCGAGCACTGTGCTGTGTGCCAAGCTCCGTGCTAGCTCATGGACAAAGGCAGAAAAATAAAGCAAAACCAAACTCCCGCTGGTGTTGGGAGTGATGGGGTTCTGGGGGACAGGCATCCCCCCCCTTCCCCACGTCTCTTTCCCAGACTTGCTCTACTGTTGTTATATTGCCTTTGCAGTGATAAAACCAGGAGAACAGAAGAAACACTTACGGACCTAAGAACGATGGGAGAAACGTTCTTGCGCCAGTCCCTCTCAGTGTTATTATTTTGTAGACTCTGCACGCAGCCCCGGGGGACTTAATAAAAGAGGTACTATCATGGCACTTACTGTGTGCCTGGCCGGTTCCACCTATTAGATGCCATTGCTGTCCCCATTTTACAGACGAGGAAACTGAGGCGGGGTGAGGAGTTATTCTTCTACTTGGTAGTCCATTCTTTGGTGTTACCCACACAGAGCTACGCATAAGCTCATGTTCACACTCAGATTCACATCTGCACCCACGGGCACACAGAGGATCGCACAAGCCACACTCAGACACACATGTGTGCTCACACATGGGGCTGCCCGTATGCACAGGTATGTGCCTGGGACACCCATGTACACATGTGCATATTCCTACATACACACAGCACAGGTCAAACACTTTTGGACACACGTCTGCCTGAGAGTGGGAAAAGGGGTGTAGATAAAGGGGCAAAGTCTGGCTTTTGCCTCCTCTACACCTGCTACCAGGTGTGTGCAGGACCGGGCGGGGCCCAGACAGGTGGCTCCGGGCTCAAACGGCAGAGCTGGCCTTGCACTGGAAACCCACCTGCCAAACTTCCAAATGGGCCACAGCGACTAAGGGGCCTTGCCTGCTGGGCAAACCCCCCAGCTGGAGGGCATGCTTCAGATTATCCAGGGGTCCCCAGGGGGTTGAGAAGACGCGGGGCACACTCAGGGAGGAAGTGTGGCCGTACTAGCTAAGAGTGCATTCTTCCTGCAGGCCACCTGCAGCTGAGGCCTGGAAAATAAGACGGCGTTACAAAGAGGGTGTGGGAATGTGAGGAGGAGGAGACAGGCATGAGCAGAACGGCCTTCCTCAGGACCTGAAGTCCGATGATCCTGGCCCTGCGTCCCCCTAGCTAGGTGACATTGAGCAAGTCACACAACGTCTTTGAACCTGAATTTCCTCATTTGTAAACTTTGCACAAATCATTTCTTTAGGCACTAAACGAGTATGTTTTGAGGACCTACGACGTGCCAGGTGTGGTGCTGGGCACTGGGAATGCAGTGGCAAGCCACACAGACGTGGCCTGGCCTGTGTGGCGCCTGCAGAATTCGGGAAAAGACCAGTGGAAACATCCCACACACAGTAGGCACTCAGTCAGCATTCCTCCTGATCTCCCTTTCTACCATTGTAAAGGCGATGCAACAACATTATAGAAAGTCTGGAGAACGGGGTGGCGGGTGCTGACGTGGGGAACTCTGTCATCCAGAATTCCACCACTCCAACAACACAACTAGCTTCATTTTTGCCAATTTCATCAGCTTACACAGGTGTTGGCCTGCTGTAGGGCACTCAATAAAACATTCAAACCAATTAATACATTGCACTTGTGATCAGAAGAAAAAAGCGAATTACACTGTAGCAGATTAACCTGATGAAAAGCAACACAAGCATGGCCATCCATCTGCATATATGGAAGCTTTTCCTTTTGGGGGAAACAGCAATATTTCCATTTCATGGAAAAAGAAATGGAGGCACAGAGAGGTCAAGGCACTTGCCCAAGGTCACACAGACAGAAATGCAAAGAGCAGCTCTAGAGGCCAGAACTCCGGCCCACCCTGTCCGGGACTGTGGGATGCAGCCAGGGACAGACACTGGGGCTTTGGGCTGGGTGAGCTGGCTGCCTTTCCATTGACTGGAGCTGTTTAGGGAGCCTACCACTGCCACTAACATCCAGTCCTAGGGACACAGGAAATGAACAAGTCTCTTCACTGACCAGCCTCACTTTTGAGCCCAGAAACCCCTTACCTTCCTTCTGCCGCTTGGGAGGCCTGTGTTAGGTGTTAGCCTGGGTGCAAAGCTCTGGAAGGCAGGGTTGTGCTTTCTGCTGCCCTCCAGTGGGCAAAGAAAGCAAACTTCTGGATCCATCGGGAAGCAGGTAGCCAGTGTTGCCCGTGTCAGCTGCGGCTAATAGTAATAATAACGCTGGCTGCCGCTCAATGAGCACTTACCACGTGCAGGCATTTTTACACCTAATCTAATGTAACCCCTTTAAACAATTAAATTAACATTTCATTCCTCTCTCAAGGTAGGAATCACTTCCTATATATCACTTTACATACATAATCTGAGACTTGGAAAAATGACTTCCCAAAGTCACAAAGCTGGTCAGTGGTAGAGCTGAGAGTGAAAGTCTTTGGAGCTCAGAGGAGGAAGAGGCCACGATCCTGGATGGCCCGGCATGGTTGGGCACAGAGGTGAATTTACTGTGAGGCCAGCAATGCCTCAGGGCTCTTTGCTTGCACGTCCTCTCCCAGGGCCGTGGAGGAGCTCTCCAACGCATGTGCATGGGCATATGGTTTACAACATTTGCAAAACTAAGACATTTTGGTTGCAATTGGCTAAGACCACTGTCTCTCTCCACTGCCTAGAATAATGTCCAATGTCTTCACATAGTAGGTAATAAATATGTGTTAGTAAATACATTTTGTGTTTAATAAATCATGTTGACTGGATGGGTGGAGAAATGAAGGAAGGAAGGGAGTGGCATTTAGTTCAGTCTTGAAGGAAGGTCAGGATTGGAGTGTTTCTCGTGTAGCCTAGTGGTCCCCCTCCACACACAGACCGTTCAATGCCATGAGTGGCCTTGAATGCCAGGGTGAGGAATCTGGGCTTACATGGGAGGCACTGGGGAGCTATGGAAAGTTGCAGAGCAGAGGAAGGATTTGAATGTAATTGTCAATTAGGCAAGAGTTGAATGTCAGATAAGAGGACAGGGCCCTACAGTGGGGGGCCAGAGTGGCTCAGATAAAACTCCCCTTCTCCAGCACTACATAGAGGGCTGGTGCTCAGCTGATGTGATCACAGAGGCCTCTACTAGGGTGTCTACAAGCTCCCTGGAAGAAGATATACAGATGCTTTGTGTGTGTGTGTGTGTGTTTGTGTGTGTGGGTGTGTGTTTGGGGGGTTGAGTGTGGATTTGCTCAACACTCTAGTGTACCCAGCCAGACGCAGGGGAGAGGTCAAAGCCCTGCCTGGTGTGGGCATGGAGTTCTCAGCATTGCAGTATGACCGGCCTCTGGCTGGAAAGTGAGGTCGCCAAGAGGAAACAGGTTGGCGAGGCAGGAGTGGACCTACGAGATTCCAGCTACACCAGCTGCTTCTTTTGCTAGGCTCCCATCATCCTTTCTCTCTTCCCACTGGGTCTTCCTGAATGTCAAGAATTCGAGCTACTATTTATTTAGCACTTGCTTTGTGTCACACTCTGTGAAGCACCTTCATGCCCTATCACCGGATTATTCCTCCAATAACCCTGTGAGTGAGGAGAATGGCTATTATTTCGATTTTATAGATGAGGAGGTGGAAAGCCCAGAGAGGTAAAGTTGCTTACCCGAGGTCACATAGCAGTAAATGGTATATGTGAGATCAAACCCAGACTCCAGAGGCAGCCCCCTCAATCTCCAGCCACCCTGCCTCTTCTCCTGGTCCAAGCTGGGGAGGAAAAACCCAGCTTGGCCAGCAGGGGGAGGTGTGCCCTCAAAAATAAGCCCTGCTTCCCAGAACTCAGGCCAACAGAATTTGCCCAGCATAACAGCATGATTCTGAGCTATCCGGCTTTGGGCCCTCATTTAGTTTCAGCTCTGCTGGGACCCGGGGAACAAGGAGAGGGGTGCAGAGAAGTATAAAATAGCCCTCAAAGAGGTGAGCCAATGGTTCACACACACACAAAAAAAATGTGCAGTGGCTTTTTAACAGATAAAAAGATACTTAGCTTCACTCCTAGGAAGAGAAACACCTGTTAAATCCACACCGCCTGAGCAGGGGACTGTTTTACTTTCAAATTGGCAAAGTTATGCAGGTGGGGATATGGAGAGACACTCCTCCATACATTGTTGGTGGGATTAAAACTTGGTTTTGGCCAGGCGTGGTGGCTCTCGCCTGTAATCCCAGTACTTTGCAAGGCCAAGGAGGGCGGATCACCTGGGGCCAGGAGTTCAAAACCAGCCTGGCCAACATGGTGAAAGTCTGTCTCTACTAAAAACACAAAAATTAGCTGGGCGTGGTGGCATACTTCAGTAGTCCCAGCTACTCAGGAGGCCGAGGCAGGGAATTGCTTGCACCTGGGAGGTGGAGGTTGCAGTGAGCTGGAATCATGCCTTTGCACTCCATCCTGGGCAACAGAGCAAGATCTGTCTAAAAAAAAAAAAAGTAGTCCAATTCTAGTCTGATTCATAGGGACAGAAAGTAGAATGGCAGTTCCAGGAGCTGGGAGGAGGGGACAGGATGCTTGTGTTTAATGGGTACAGAGTTTCAGTTTTGCAAGGTGATGTTTTGCAGAGGTTTGGTGGTGACAGTTGTACAACAATGTGACTGTACTTCATGCCACAAAACCGTACAGTTAAAATGGTTAATTAGCTAAATTTGATGTTATGTATATTTTGCTGCAATTAAAAATTTTTTAAGTGAGGCATCTATAAGGAAAAGTGAGAAAATATTCAAGATATGAAGATAATAAAATCGAGAGCAAGAACGGTCTATAAGGGCTGTTTCCTTCTGTTGAAATATACTAAAATGTTCAACAGAAGATCCCAGGATAGGAAAGGCGTGAAATTCTGGACTGGATTATCAGGTACGACAGATTTACAAAGAAGGTGGTCAAGGCTCTGTCTCCGCAGCCTTCACCCCTCAGTGACGGTGAGAAAATAAAGGGCTTGGGGCTTGGGGGAGGAGCTTTTGCAGGAGGAGCGGCAGCTCCAGCTATGAGACCTCACCCAGAGGGGGACCACTCCTCACCTCCAGATGCTGGGCAGGGGATCAGGAAGGGTTTGGGGATCAGATGTGGGCTGGGGTGGGGGTAGCTTGCAGGGGTCAGCTTGGGTCTTGTCCCCTAGGGCCTTTTGGAGGGTGGGGTGGTCTTAGCAAGAAGCTGGAGTTGGATATTGGATTCCTCAGGGCCAAGGAAGGACTTGCAAGAGACCCCCAGAAGGAGAGGTGGGTCCCTCCAGGGTAAAGAGTGAGGGACCTTGCAGCAATGGCCATCTGTGGGACATCTGTGACACTGTCAGCTCAAAGCTAGCAGGATGGCAGCAGCTCAAGCGAGACCCTTCCTCTCCCCTTGCTATCTCCCACAGCCCCCATCTGTGGGGGGAGGGGGAGGAGGGCTAGAGAAAGAACCCCCCCAACTGCTGCCCCAGAACAGGCCCGAGGTGGACAAGGGGAGAAGGTTTAAACCCAAATCCAACTGGGAGTTTGGATTAATAGCTTGACTGGACATTTTAAATTTGAGTTGAGACCATGTTTGTGACTTAAACTGATGGTAGAACTGTCTTATGTAAGAATTGGGGCTGGACACAGTGGCTCACACCTGTAATCCCAGCACTTTGGAAGGACAAGGCTGGCAGATCACTTGAAGTCAGGAGTTCGAGACCAGCCTGGCCAACATGGCAAAACCTGCCTCTACTAAAAATACAAAAACTGGGCATGTTGTCATGGGCCTGTAGTCCAAGCTACTTGGGAGGCTGAGGCAGGAGAATCACTTGAACCCGGGAGGCTGAGGTTGCAATGAGCAAGAGATCACGCCACTGCACTCCAGCCTGGATGAGAGAGTGAATGAGATGCCATCTCAAGAAAAAAAAAAGAAAAGAAAAAGAAAAAAGTGTTGGTCCCACTCCCTGGGCTCTCCCATTCTCCAAGGGGCTGGCCTGGGCTTGTCTTGTGGTGGAGGAGGTCAGCGGTGGGGCAGGGAGAGGTCAGGTTCAGGGGCCAGGGGAAGGTGGGGAGCAGTGGGTATGGGTGTGTGTGGGGGAGAGAGACAGACTAGAGAGAGAGAGAGAGAGAGGGAATCTACAAGGACTGCATGTCTTCTTGAGGTTCAGGCTCAGAACTAGCACAAGGTCACTTCCACCACACTCAATGGACCAAAGAGAATCCCAAGGCCAACCCCCCACTGGAGGGAACAAAGGCAAAGTCACATAGCAAAGGGGTGTGGAAACAGAGTGGTGCAGAATCGGGCCGACTTTCATCATCAGTCCACTGAGAGACTTTGTTTTCCTCGCAAGGAAGGCTGGAAATGCAGACTCACCACTTGTCCAGGCAGAAGAGGGAATGAGTTGAGGCACACGCCTACTGTGTGCTTAGCCCAGCAGGGCAGATTAGAGAGAGCGAGGGCATCAGAATAGAGGTGCTGATTCCCCCAGCTGGGTGACTATCACTTCTGGTCTCATGACCTCCATGTTCTCATCTGTAAAATGGGGATAAACATCTTCATCATCTCTCCTGCCATTGGTATGGCAGCGGTAAAAACACTTTGTCAATTTGTGAAAGTCGTCAGACCATGTAGATGATGCTGTCTCTGCTCTCCAAGGTGTTAAGTCAAGAAAATGAGAATTCAAGACACGTCCCTGGATCTGGTAGGACCGTAGGGGTTGAGGTAATGAGAGGGAGAGAGAGATCAGAGAGCTGTTGGCCGGGGAAAGCCCTGTGGCCAAGCCTTGACAGATGCTGAACAGAATCGGGAAAGATGGAGGAGAGGGGGCATGGCAGGGTGTGGAAATGGCACATGCAAAGGTGTGGAGGCTGGATGCATGTAACATATGGCAGGGTCCCCTTCCCCATGATTCAAAGCAGAAATTCTCAAAGAGTTTGATGTAGTCTGGGAGCTGACCACACTTGCGTGCCTGTTCCTTGGCAGGATGGGTTTGAAAAGAAAAAATATAATAATGAAAAATTGAAAACAGATTATTGGGGGAGAAAAGTATCCCAGGCGCTAGACGGCTGTCTCCATAGCTTCTGGCTCCTGTCCCACCCATTCCCCAGCCCTGACGCAAGGCTGGCTGGAAGAAGGTGTTCTCGAGATTGTTCAGGCTGAGGGCCTGACTGGCAGGAGACTGAAGCCCACCCCATTCCTGCCTGGGTGCCAAGCTCTGCACGAGGTTTAAATATACCCACAGCCTGACACCATGCCCTAGACCATGCTAAATGTTTCCATAGTCCTTGAATTCTATTCTCAAGGTTCATTTATTGTCCCCATTTTTCAGATGAGTAATCTGAGGCCCAGAGAGGTTAACTGGTTTGCCTATAGCCACACAGCCAGACAAGGTTGAGTATGTCTGATTCTATTGCCTTATTTTGGGTTTGGGGTACAGGCAGAGTAGGGAAAGGTTTAGGCTGGCGAAGAAGAATGTTCCAGGAGGGACAGAGTTAGTGTGAGGGGATTCTAACCTAGAGTCAGACCTTAGAGCTGTTTGTTATAGCAGCATGACCTAGCCTATCCTGACTGACACAACTCATGATAAGCTAATTTATGTGTCCTGAAAAATGTTAGAATTTACCACCTACCTCTTAGGAGCAGCCTTTTTTTTTTTTTTTTTTTTTAACTTTCTACATTTTGGCAAAACACAAAGAGCATAAAATTTACCATCTAAGCAATTTTAAATGTACCACGCGTGGCTTTAAGTCCTTTCACATTATTGTGTTTCTATCACCATCCTTCCACAGAACTCTTCATCTTGCAAAACTGAAATTCTAAATCCATTAAGCAAACTTCTCCTCTCCCCGTCCCCAGCCCCTGGCAATTCCACCTGCTGTCTCGATGAATTGGACTACTTCGGACAGATCCCTCCTATAAATGGAATCACACAGGATTCCTCCTTTTGTGACTGATTTATTTCCCTTAGCATAATGTCCTCAAGCTTCATCCCTGTTTTCCTTCATCAGAATTTCCTTCCTTTTTAAGGCTGAAAATCTTCCCTTGTATGGATACACTCTATTTTGCTTACCCACTAATTTAGCAAAGGACACTTGAGTGGCTTTCACCTTTTGGCGACTGTGAACAATCTGCTATGAATATGGACACGCAGATATCAGAGGTAGCCTTTTTAAGCAAAGTATTTTTGGGGAAAAAGCCACAGTCTAGGACTCTAGGCTTGGCCACTAGCTTGCTGTATAGCTGTGCGCACACTGCTTTCTGGATCGTGTATGGCGATTCTAACTCTCTCCACCTTCACTGCCTACCCATGGCTGTGCATTGGTCCAGATGAGACCATGGACTATGAAAACTCTCAGCAAAGAAAAAGCCATGAGTGGCTGTTATTGTTATTACTCAGTGGGGTCAGGGGCAGTGGCTTTCCAAAGGCGTGAGTCATTCATGGTGGAATTCCAGACATCAGGAGGACCATTCTGGGCAGCAGAGTCCAGATTCCACACAGAACAGTGACCCTGACCCTGAGCCCCTGATGGAGCCACACCCTTTCTCCTTGGCCACTGGGTGCTGTGAGGAAGGCATCAGTGAATGTCATAATCATGTGGGCGCTTAGGGTGAGAGCCTCCAGTCCCACTGCCTTACATAACTGTTAAGGAGGCTCAGAAAGGGTCATGCACTTTCCCAGAGTCACACAGCTAGAGAGTGGTGGAAGCTGGCCTGGAACTCAAAACCTCAGGCTCCCAGCCCTGCACGACACTGGCTCCCACAGGGTCCCAATGATAGGAAGAGGGGGACTCAGAGGTGAGCTCTGCAGCAGGCAGAACTGGAGGACCCAAGTGGCTTCAAGGTGAGGGCGGAACTTCCCTCTTCTCTGTCTCACAGAGCCTGGCCCGAGAACCCTGTGACTTACAGCCCCTCTGTATATGTCCCCCAAATCTTGATTAATATTGAAACTATTAATCAGAGCTGAGCACTTCACATGTCTGATCACATTTCATCCTTCTTATGAGGAAGCAATGAGCGTTAACTCATTCAAATGTCCCCAAACCATAGTTCAATGGCATTTTCAAGGTGACACACTGAGAGAAGGCCAGAGCTGAGATTCAGAAGCAGGGTTGAGATCCTATAGAGTCTGTCCCGAAGCACAGGCCCTGCTGCTTCCACTGAGTCCTATTACAGCTCTGTGAGGTAGAGGCAGGGGGAGCTGCTTGCGCCATTGTTCAGGTGGGAAAGCTGAGGCTGAGAGCAGCTTGGTGGCATGCTGGTGAGAGGAGAAGGAGCTGGGACCCGCCCTGCCAGGGCAGGCTGCTGTCCAGTAAGCTGCTTTTGGAAGGAGAAAGCTCTGTCCAGGAACCTACCCTTGGGGATCACAGGTTGGGGACGGCATGGTGATGGGATCTGAATGTGAACCCCCCCCTGGAGAGACAATGATGACACCGGGCACTTAAGGAGCACTTGCCAGGTGCAAGAACCTTGCTTAAGACTTCCTGTTGATTATTTCATTTCTTCTTCACTCATGTTGAAGAAATTAATTTTCTGTACCCATTTTACAGTTGAAAAAACTTAGGCTCAGGGAAGTAAGTTCATTTGTCCAGGTGACTGGGCTGAGAAGCTGTGGAATTGAGATGCTAAAGTCTGGCCTCTTAACCACTATGCAAATTTGCCTCCCCTAGGAAATGGGAGAGAAGCAGCCTGCACACCCCACTATGTAGCCCCCCCAGGCCCTGAGCTTCCACAGATGCATCCTTCTAAGAAACGGAACTTCCTCAAGTGGAGGACCATGATGCTATGATTTAACAGCTGCCCAATTCTCTGCTGTCCACTGAGGGAGACATGGGGTACAGTCCAGAGGGTCAAGCCAGCAGAGGTCCTGTGTGCCCGGGGTGCTGATGACCCTACTGCGGGAAGGTCTGACTGGGTCAGATTTGGAGATCTGCAGAAGCCCTTCTTCTCCCTGCTCACACCCCTCTCAGCCCGAGCATGTGAGGAAGGCAGCTGTCTCCCTAAGCTCCATCCTCCTATGCCTTGGGTGTAGCTCAAGTCTAAACCCCAACGCCTACTCCCCTTCCTGCCTTCATCCTTCTCTACAAGGAGTGGGCAATGTACTCAAGGAATAAATCTTTTCCCAAACTCAGGAGCTAAACCATTCAAAGCTCTCTGGACCCCTGGCTAGTATGTATGGGCAAGGTTCAGCCATGTTGTCTGCTGTAACAAATAACTCCAAAGCCTCAGTGGCTTTGCACCATAAATGCTTGGCTCTTTCTCACATCAAACTGCAATAAGTCTTGACGGGAGGGCTCTGTTTTCTGCAGGTCGTGTAGTGATTGAGCCTCTTCCTATTTTGTGGCTTTCCGCATTCTCAGGGTCCTCTCCATTCAGCAGGCAGATGGTGGAAAGAGCAAGGATTGTGGGGAAGGAGATTTTTATAAGCCAGACCTGAAATCATTACAATTATTTTTGCTTACATCCCATTGGCCAGACCTCAGTCACATGACCACATCTAACTGCAAAGAAGGCTGGGAAATGTATCCCAGATATGTGCCCAGGAAGAAGACGATGGCTATTGGTAAGCCCTGGTAGTTGTCCACAAGAATATGACCTGGTTCTGGCCAATAAGACATAAAGAAAGTCTGCTGGGGCAGGACGTTTGAGAAGGGCTGGCCTCAATTATTATATAAAAGAGATGTGGGGGAAGTTCCCCCTATTCTTTCCCTTTAAGAGGTTGCATGAGGATGTGATGTCTGGAACTTTGGCAGCCATGTTGAGAGCACGAGGGGCCAAGCCTGAGGGCTACAGCCAATAAAATGAGGGTGCTGGAGTCAAAATGCGGGTCCTAGATGACATCATTGAACCTTTTAACAAACCAAACCTGGAGCCACTTAACCTCCAGATTTCTTGACTATGAAGGCACCTATTGTTGAATTCAGGAGTAATAGGGTATTCTATTACTTGCAGCCTAAAACCTCCTAACTGATTGACACTCAGGTGAAAATGCTGAAAACAGCTAAGAGGGGCAGGTTAAGCCATGCCAGCTGCTACAATGGATAACTCCAAAACCTCAGTGGCTTTGCACCACAAATGCTTGGTTCCCTTGAAACCCCTCCTCTGCTTGAAGTTAGGTAGAGCCAAGAAACATAGCTCGACCTACTCTGGATGTTGTGCTTTTTTGGAGGCGGGGAAGAGGGGTGCAGCAGTTCAAGCACAAAATGAGCAGCTGCTTTGTGCCAGGTCCTTTATATACATAGTGCATATGTGGGAGCAAAATGCCTGGGCTCAAACCTTGACTCTGCCACCTCACCAGTCGTGTGACCTTGGGCAAAGTCAATCAACCTCACTGAGCCCTAGTTTCCCCATTAAAAACGTTGGCGTGATTATAAATGTTCTACCCACAGAGTAGAGGATTACATGTCCGATTCCCAATAAAGAAGTTGGCACATTATCTGTAAATAAGCACTTTAAAAATTCTGACCAGAACCTGGTGAGATGTGAATAATATCGACCCCACCTTAGCGATGGGGAGTCTAGGGTTCAAGGAAATGAAATCCAAGGACATATAAACCAAGGAGATATAGAATCCAGACAGAGCCTGGATTTCAATACAGATCTAACTGAGCACCTGCTATGTGCCAGGCGTTGTGTGAGGTGTTTAGATATATTATCTCATTGCAAATACCAGCAATCCTGCATGGGAAGTATTATTACTGTTATTACTGTTATTCCTGTTGGACAAATGAGAAAGCCAAAGCTCAGAAAAGTGATGAGACTTGCCTACAGGCCAGGCCAAGATGCAGGATTTGAACCTAGGGCTGAGTCCAAGCCTTTATTCTTTCCACCATGTAGAAGCCTCCTTAACAGAAACCACCAGACTAGTATAGTGGAATTTTAGGCATCAGGAGAGTAATACATTTGGCTCCCATGGCTGTTCAGGGTTCCCTGAACTCATCCTCAAAAGTTGGCTGCCAGTCCAGCCTGTCTGTCACCAAGCTTATCCTGGTGATGGCTTTACCTTCACTCCTCCAGTAAAATAACTGGGACCTGGAGTAGGACGGTCCCAGGAGAGGAAGTTTTATCATCCATGATGGAACAGGCTGCCTTGGGATGTAATGAGCTCCCTGGACCTGGGAGGATAGAAGCAGAGAAAGTCTGGTGGCCAACTGCAAGGAAGATTATTAAGGCAATTCCTCCATAGAAAGTGATATTGGATTCAAAGAACTTTCAGGTTTGAAAAATCTGTGGTGGGGAGATTCTCAGAGCCCTTTCTCAGATTCGAGTCTAAGATTACATGATACTCAAAATGCAGGAATCTAAAACTGCAGGAGTTTTCCTCCTTGGAATTTTTTTTCCCTATTTAGGTAGGTAGACTGCAGCGCATCTACTGACTCAGGAAAGAGATGTTTTTGTGAAAGCAGAGAAAATATTTCTGGGTTTCAAAAGCCCCCCTTCCTCTCAGGAAAGAACATTCCTAAGGGACTTGGCCATCTTGAACACCTAATGAATCTGAAAGACGCTCTCACGTTCTGTGACTGTCTTTAGGGACTGTCCACAAATATTCTGTTTCTTTTCCTTTTAGGCCATCTTAGTCTGTTCAGGCTGCTATAATGAAATGCCTTAGACTGGCTAATTTATAAACAACAGAAATTCATTGCTCATAGTTCTGGAGGATGGGAAATTCAAGATCAAGACTCCAGCAGATTCAGCATCTGGCCTATTCCTCAAAGATGGCGACTTCCATGTGTCCTCACATGGCAGAAGGGACAGAGGGGGGCTCCCTCAAGCCTCTTTTACAAGGGCATGAGTCCCATTCATGGGTGGAGCCCTCCTGACCTAACCAACTTCCAAAGGCCCCTTAAGACGATCACTGTGGGGGTTATGTCTCAACATTTGAACTCTGGGAGACACATTCAGACCAGAGGACAGGCCCGTAGTAGGATTTCCACTTGAACTCACTCCTCTGCTTGAAATTAGGTAGAGCCAAGTAACAAGGTTTTGTTTTGTTTTGTTTTGTTTTTTGAGACGGAGTCTTGCACTCACCCAGCTGGAGTGCAGTGGCTTGATCTCGGCTCACTGAATCCTCTGCTGTCTGGGTTCAAGCAATTCCCCTGCTTCAGCCTCCTGAGTAGCTGGGACTACAGGCGCCCGCCACCACACCTGGCTAATTTTTTGTATTTTAGTAGAGATGGGGTTTCACCATGTTGGCCAGGCTAGTCTCGATCTCTTGACCTTGTGATTCACCTGTCTCGGCCTCCCAAAGTGCTGGGATTACAGGTATGAGCCACTGCGCCTGGCCCCAAGTAACAAGCTTTGCCAATGAAATGTGTGCAGAAGTGAAGTGTGCCACTTCCTGGGGGAGACTTTAGGAGCCAGTCTGTGGCTTGATGCTTTCTCTTGCCCTCTGCTGTACAACAGTTGAAATGGTGGTTGTTCCATCAGCTGGGATCCAGGAGCAAGGAGACACAGAGCAGGGCCAGTGAAGTGCAGCTTGAGCCACTGAGAAACAGGTCTTGAGCATTGCTGTTACTGCAGCAGAACCCACCCCACCCTGACTGATGCACATCTCTCCCCCTGCCCTCCCCTCCTGCCTCCCATCTAAGAAGGCTGGGAAGGAGATCAGAGAAAAAGCTATGAGTGGGCATATTTTGGATTTTGTTGGTCAGTGGGCCCCACAGAGTTTTGAAGAATTCAGAAGCAGAGAGCAGGGAGGATCTCAAGAGATAAAATGGCCAAGAGGGCCTGAGACAACCTCACACTAGACACAATCACGGGAAAAATGAACGGAGCTGGGAAAGGGGAAGGGGTTGGGGGAAAAAACAACAACAAAACCTTGCTTAAGAGGAATCTTTGCCCACATATGGAATGGAGCATCGAATTGAAAATAAATTTAAAATAGATTACATTTCCAGCCCATCTGAATTTCAGACTGAGATTTGTACCTGTTGCATATAACTCTAAGATTCCACAATCCCAAGAGGCTTCGGTCCTGGGCTTTGGCAATGACTCTTTCACTGGGCAGAAGGTTGTACATGGGCACTAGGAGCACCTAGGCCTGGAGGCCAGAAGAACTAGGCGCTCCTGCCTGATATCACTTTCCCAGAGAGGTCTTCCCTGATCACCTGACTTAAAAGGAACTTCCTCCACCACCCTGTGCATTCTATATTCCTCTTCTTTATTTTTCTCCAGGGTACTTAACATTAACTGACACACCACATGTTTTACTTTTTTTTTTTTTTTTTTTTTTTTGAGGCAGAGTCTCACTCTGTTACCCAGGCTGGAAGAGGTGATCTCAGCTCACCGCAACGTCCACCTCCCAGGTTCAAGCAATTCTCCTGCCTCAGCCTCCCAAATAGCTGGGATTACAGGCACGCCACCACGCCCAGCTACACTAATGTGTTTGTTGTCTATTCCCCCACGTGATTGTAAGTTTCAAAATGGCAGATATTCCTCTCTCTTCCTCTTTTCTCTTTTGACTTTTATTTATAAAAAACTTCAGACTGGGCATGGTGACGCATGCCTGTAATCCCAGCTACTTGGGAGGCTGAGGCAGGAGAATCACTTGAACCCAGAAGGCGTAGGTTGCCGTGAGCCGAGATCGTGCCATTGTACTCCATCCTGAGCAACAAGAATGAAACTCTGTCCCAAAAAAAAAAAAAAAAAAAAAAAAATCCCAAATAAAACAAAAAAAACAAAACATAAAAACCTTCAAATATACAGAAAACATATCATGAAGACCCATTTACCATTTACCCATCACTTAGATTTCTGTTAACATTTTACTATATTTGTGTCATGTTTTTGGTGCTGGCACTGTCTGAAGTAAATAATATTCATCACAAAATTTTCTTTTAAAAAACTTGAAGGTAAGGAGTTTTGTCTGTTTTATTCACTGCCCTATTACTGCTTGGAAGTTGGTAGGCCTTCAGTAAATAGTTGTTGAGTGGGTAGATGGCATTAAATCCTCATGACACAACCCTGTGCAGTAGGTATTATAGTTGTCCCCCATTTTACAGAAGAGGAAACTGAGGCATGGGGAGGAAATAAAAATTCCCCAAGGCCAAATGGTTAGGAGTTGATGAGAGGGGAATCTGAGCTCAGGCAGGCTGAGCCCATGCATTTAATGCACGACTGCTGTCTGTGGGGAATGTCCATTCGTCTTCAACTGGGGTATGTATTCATCCCCTCTAGATACCATCTACAGAGGAGACCCAGAGGAGGAAGAGGGGCTCACAGGCTGGCCAAAAGCAGGTGATCTGCCTTTGGGGGACTCAGTGCTCTCACAAAGCCTGGGACCTTCTGTCCTGCCCTGGGGTGGAGACAACACTCCTTCCCAGACGAGTGACCTTTAGGGTTTGTTATGAATAGAGATTCCTTCTGGGGAACGTGATGGCTGATGCTGAGAACCCGGGTCCCCAGACTTAACCCCCAGGAATGTGGAGAGGAATCTCCAGACCTCCCCCCGGGAAGCCAGCTCTCCCAGCCACCCAGTCCAGCCAGAGGAGGGCTGTTCTAGGCAGCTCTTCCAGTTATTGGACCACTGGGAGGTAGACTGGAACCTTCCATCCCCAGGCTGGGAGGCAGCTCCTCAGAATAAAAATAACTCGAGGCTGCAAAATCCTGGGGTCTGCCTCTTCCTCCCTGGCTATGTGACATTGGACAGGTACCCAATGTGGGGAAACTGGTTTTCACATCTATCAAATAGGGCTAATTATTATACCAACCTCTCAACAGGGCTGGGACTAGGGTATAGCAAGCCAGATGCTCAAGTCATAACATTTAAGGAGATGCTTGCTCTGAGGGGCCAACCCTGCACTTGCACAGGTCCCAGAGTGAGCACCTCAGTGGATCTGCACCCTGGTCACCTTGCTGCCTCATCCCTGATTCCCAGGATTGTCGTGGGAAGGAAATGAGATATTTTCTACAAAGCTTGTTAGCACAGCACCTAGCATGCCCTTAGTGCTCACTGTTAAGGAAAATGCTCTTATTGTTCTTCTTCTTCTTTTTTTTTTTTTTTTTGAGACAGAGTCTCTCTCTGTCACCCAAGCTGGAGTGCAGTGGCACAATCTTGGCTCACCACAACTTCCGCCTCCTGGGTTCAAGAGTCTCCTGCCTCAGCCTCCCAAGCAGCTGGGATTGTAGGTGCGTGCCACCATGCCTGGCTAATTTTTGTATTTTTAGTAGAGACAGGTTTCACCATGTTGGCCAGGCTGGTCTCGAACTCCTGATTTCAACCGATCTGCCCGCCTTGACCTCCCAAAGTGCTGGGCTGGGATTACAGGCATGAGCCACTGCACCCGGCCTGTTCCTATTATTTTTATTGACTGCCTTTCTGAGGTTGGCTGGGCCCATTTCCCAGCCATGGCCCTGCCTTGGACCTCTCACCACGGCTTCCATCTCTCCCTCCAACTGTCCATATTATACCCTTTCTATTATTTATCCCTTGTAGCATGGTTTAATTCCCATTATTTACTGTTTCCTTGTCCCATTTCTCCTGCTCTGTGTTGATGGCCTGGAAGCAATGATTGCTAATATTTACCAAGTGCTCCCCATGTGCCAGGGCCTGGGCTAAGCATTTACACGCCGGATCTCATCGAATCGTTACAATGACCCTATGAGGTAGGAACTAGGATTATACCCATTTTTCAAATGAGGAAATGGAGGCACTTAAAAATTGAGTAACTTGGCCGGGCGCGGTGGCTCACACCTGTAATCCCAGCACTTTGGGAGGCAGAGGTGAGTGGATCACGAGGTCAGGAATTCGAGATCAGACTGACCTATATGGTGAAACCTGTCTCTACTAAAAACACAAAAATTAGCTGGGCATGGTGGTGCGTGCCTATAGCCCCAGCTGCTCGGGAGGCTGAGGCAGGAGAATCACCTGCCCCTGGGAGGTGGAGGTTGCAGTGAGCCAAGATCACACCACTGCACTCCAGCCTGGGCAACAGAGCAAGACTCCGTCTCAAAAAAAAAAAAAATGTGAGTAACTTGTCCAAGGATGCATTGTTAGAAAAGGGTGGAGCTGAGTGTAGAATCAAGATGGCTTAATCCCCAAAACCCACGAGGTGGAACCCAGAACACTGCCTCTTCCACTCTTCGCCAGCTTCTGCCCTGCAGGGTACACACAGATGGCTCCAAGCTGGGGCCTCATTGTACACGGGGGGAGCTGGCATCCTCATCCCTGAGCTAAGTCAGGCCCTGGGCACCTGAGAATAGGCGGAGGGACCCAGATGCTCTCTGTGCATCTCTAGGTCATAGCAGGCCATTTCCAAGTCCTTCCCAGACCAGATGACGGCTTCTGCCGCAGGCTATGGTAATAACTACAGCATTGGGCTCCCGTACCAATAGGAGCAATTTATTGAGCGCTCACACTTTACCAGAGCACAGGTAGTGCTGGGCTGCACGCCTGCTGTTCAGGGTCTCCACAGTCCTCACGCAGCCCTCGCATTTATTATTGTCTTTATGTGACAAGTATGGGAACTCAGGTGTCAAGACCTCAAGGCACCTGCCCAGGGTTGCAGCTCCTGTATATGGCAGATCCAAGATCCTGTATATGGCAGGTCGGGGATCCTGTATATGGCAGATCCAAGACTTGTACTTGTCTGAATCCTGGATGAGCTGGGGGGGGTAAGGATGGCTACTGAGGGCCCTGTGTGCCCCTCAGCCCTGTTCCCACCACCTCTGTGCCTCCTCCCTGCTGGCAGCCACTGTGGCCACAATGGGGTTAACCCCAGAGGAAGGCATTGAAGGCACTGGGGCTGGGGTGGGGAGGAAAGCACATTTCGGGGCCCCAAGGACTTGAAGCCTGGCTGCTCCGTGCCAGGCTCTGGACCACCAAGGCATGCACACATTGCTTTAAATGCAGTGGAACTCCAGGCAGGCAAGTTTGGATTTGCGGGAGATAGCTCCTCCATGGTAATGATGCTGAGGCTTGTTATTTGGGCAAATTGGTTTTCTCTCAGCCTCCTACTCATTTCTTTGTAATTCATCTTCCATCCTGGCCACAGGCAGGCCCTGCTGGGAACTCTCTGGGTACTCCAGCCCCACAGGATAGTCTAAAACCCTGTCCCAGCATTCGAGGCTGTTTGCAGACATTCCACAACCCCACCGCCTGTTGCTCCCAACATTCACACACCCCAGCCCTGCACACCACAGTTGCTATTTCACACACAGGTCACTGGGAGCAGCGCAGGGCCCAGCGCTGCCTTTCTGCAGGTGGATCCCTCTGCCTAGAAAGTCCTCCCTTCCCTCCTCTGGATCCTCTTGGGTCAGGCTGGGCACTCCTCCGAACTCCCAGGCTGAGGCTGCTGTAATTTGATACTACATTGACATTGCAGGAAGATAATGTATGGCTGAGTAGCTAAAAATGCAGGCTTTGAACTTAGATGTGGGTTCAGCCTCAGCTGTTTTCTCCTGCCAGCTGTGGGACGTTGGACTGCCCTCTCTGAGACTCGGTTTGCTTCTCTGAACATAGAATGATACGCCCTACTCCATTAAGGTGCTGAGGGTGAAGGAGCCGTAGGTTGGAGGCTGTGGGCTCAGTGTGGGCAGCTCGGCCAGGGCTCCAAACGCATTGGGTGTTCATGTAGTCCTTCTAGAGCCAGGCGGTCATTAGCAGCTTGGTACCAGGCTCTGAGCTGGGCTCTAGGATGGAGCAGTGGATGGACCATGCAGCTCCAGCTCCCACAAACACAGAGACTGGACAGCCAATTAGTTACCCCAGTCTGTTACCATAGGATCTATTATTAGGGATGTCACCCTACCCAACCGCTCAGGCCTCACCTCCCATCCTTGCCTGAGCTTTGAAGCTCTCTAGAGCAGGATCTAAATCACATTTGTCTCTGTAACCTCAGTTCCTCATTATTCTCGGTTGAAATGCTCAGCAAACGTTTAAGTGGAAGGGATTTCCATAGCAAATATTTGGGAGTTCAACCCGAGCAGAGCAGGAGGGTCTCAGAGAAGAGAGGACACTCTAGGCTGAATACGGCAGCACTAAGGGTGGCACTTAGTTTGTGATGAGGACTGTTCTAAGCACATCACTTACATGATCTATTAAATCATCACTTATTTATTTATTTGTACATTTTATTTATTTATTTTTGGGTTGGAGTCTTGCTCTGTTGCCCAGGCTGGAGTGCAGTGACACAATCTTGGTTCACTGCAGCCTCCTCCTCCCAGGTTCAAGCGATTCTCCTGCCTCAGCCTCCCAAGTAGCTGGGATTATAGGCATGTGCCACCACGCCTGGCTAATTTGTGTATTAACAGACGGGGTTTCGCCATGTTTGCCCGGCTGATCTCAAACTCCTGACATCAAGTGATCTGCCTGCCTTGGCCTCCCAAAGTGCTAGGATTACAGGCATGAGCCACTGCACCCAGCCAATGATCACTTATTTAGATCACTTACTAAAATCATTTAATTATGTCAACATCCCTGTGGAGTATGTACTCTTATCACCATTCCCATTTCATAGGTGGGGAAACTGAGGCACAGAAAAGCTAAGTAAACATCTCAGAGTTATGGAGCCTGCAAGGGCCACAGCCAGAATTCAAACCCAGGCTATCTGCCTCCACCGTCCACTTTCTATGTCTCTCTCCCGAGATGATGCCCCTTCCCAGGCGTGTCCGGAAAGGGCCTGGACCCTGGTCCCAGCTCAGGCAGCTGTCCAGGGGAGACCTGGCCCATCTCCATTGCCTACCAGGCTTCTCTGCACTCCGCTTCCCAGGTGGGCTGTGGAGGCAAACAAAGTCCCAGCTGCAGCCTCTGATAACTCCTGCCAAGCTGGCACTTTGAGGCGTGGGGGTGTCCCAGGAGATCCCAGCCCAGCAGCTGGGCCAACCTCAGGGCCAGCGTTTCCGTAAACACCCAGTGAGCCAACCCCACGTGGTTGGTCTGTGGGTTGCTGGCCAAGAGAGCCTGAGGTTTGGCCGACCTTGCGAGGCTTCCTCCAACAAGGCCACTTCCACCCCCTCTGCCTGGCTGGGTTTTCAGTAATGAATTGTTTTCTCTGGGGCTAGGGGAGCTGATGGGGCTGGTGGGGTGGGGCACTGGGGTCTTCCTGTCCCACGTGCCCCCAGCGCCGGGTTTCTGGAAGCAGGTCTAGATGCCCCTTGCTACAACCTGGGCAGCACATAGGCCCACGCTGGTCCCTGAGGATGAACTGGCCTCTAAGGGAACCAGGTCTTGGGCTCTGGGCATGGAGCAGGGCTAAGCCCAAGAGACAGGGTGTGGCTAGACTCTCCTCTGCTGGTCCTTTCTGGGGATCTGAGGGGGTTAGAGGAACAGCTTCTCCTGGGGGTACCCCAGGCCGCTCTGAGATGGAAGAGGAAGGTCTCCACTGCAGCTGCCACCTCTTCCCCACCCAAAGACAGTGTCTGCAGGGGCCCGTGGGGCAGGGGTGGGCACTAGAGGAATACTTAACCAAGGTCACTGCTACAATTTCCTGAATGCCACTGCCCCAGCCCTTCAATTCTCACAACAATCCTGCTTGGAAACAGGCTCAGAGAGGAAGTGACTGGCCCAAGGTCACACAGTGAGTAAATTATGGAGCTGGGACATGGCCAAGTCTCTCCCTTTCCCTTAAATCACCTCCATCTTACTGTCCAAACAACAGGTAGCAGGGACTGGCAGGTGCTTTGGGGTCATCTTTTTTTTTTTTTTTTTTGAGGTGGAGTCTTGCCCTGTTGCCAGGCTGGAGGCAGTAGCACGATCTTGGCTCACTGCAACCTCCGCCTCCTGGGTTCAAGTGATTATCCTGCCTCAGCCACCCGAGTAGCTGGGATTACAGGCAAACACCACCATGCCCAGCTAATTTTGTTGTATTTTAGTAGATACGGGGTTTCACCATGTTGGCTAGGACGGTCTTGACCTCCTGACCTCGTGATCCACCCGCCTCGGCCTCCCAAAGTGCTGGGATTAAAGGTATGAGCCACTGTGCCCAGCCTCGGGTCATCTTCTAAGAGGCAATATAGCACAATGAGTGAGAGCAGGGACTCAAGGGCCAGTCACCTGGGTTCAAATTCCAGCTCTGCTTCCTACTGGCTATGTGACCTTGGGCAAGTCACTCAACTTCGTGGTGCCTAGTTTCCCCACCTGTATAATAAGGATAATGATGCCTGCTTTAGGGGCTTTCTGTGAGGATGGCATGACTCATAGTAAGCCCTGCACTATGCTAGTTATTCCAGGCTCTCACTCTTCCCATTGAAGAGGTGGAGACACAGGACCAGAGATGGAGGCAAATTCTGCAGGGGTCACGCCCAGGGCAGAGCATGGTTCAGCTATGTCTCCTACAGTGTCGCCAAGAAGCCACCATGGGCTTGAGCTGAGAGGAGCCTCCCGGCACTCCACACATGACCCCCTCTAGGGAAGGGAGGCTCTGCAGACAGCGGGGGACGGTGGAGGAGGCTGGCTTTATCTTCCATCTTTTGGGAAGGGGGAAGGGCAGTGTCAGAGCCCAGGGATTCGGGCGTTTGGACTCCTAGACTTGAAGCAGCTCCTTGGTGGGGCCTCGTGGGCTGCTCTGGGTGAGGGCTGTCACCATCTGCTTCATCCCAAGCCAGTGTCCTTGGGCCTATTTTAAATATTAGAGCGTGGCTGGGGTTTTGCTCTAATAAAGGGTCAGCCGTCTTGAGAAGGAGGCTCTGTGATGAGCAGGGAATGGGGCTCCCCTGCCCCCACTCAGGGACCCTGGAGCCCAAGCTGATGACTGGCCAGTGACTCACTCCCTTCTCAGCACATCCTGACATCCCATGACTGGGGAGCCCCTCGGGGGTGGCTCCTAACCAAGGTCCCCGTAACCAAGGCCCGTCCCATCCTGTCCCTAACACACATAGAGACTGGGAACAATTAACTCCCTCCTAAGGCCAGGCCAGATGTTCACGTGGGCATTGCTTTTGCTGACCACATGTGACTCAGGAGCTCCCTCAGAGCTGGAAGAGTCCCAAGAGGCTAAAAGGGCAACATGTCATGTCACAGCTGGGAAACTGAGGCCCAGAGAGGCCAGGTTAGCTGCCTAACGTCCCTCGGGGGGGAGAAGGGAGGAAGGAACCTGGAGTTCCCATGCCTGACCCAGAGCATTTCTACCTCTCCAGATAGTTCTTGGATGTGCCCAGGGGCTTGGTCCCATTCCCACCTCCAGTTGCAAATGTCCTCCCCAACTACACAGAGCCTCTCAGCTTCATCTCACCCCACCTCCAACTGGCTCTCATGGTTTCATCCAGGTTCAGCTACTCACAGCTCCCCAAACAGCTCCTGCTCTCAGTCCACCTCCAACTGCCGCTCTGTTTTATTTTCCTCATCTAGACAACTCCTAATCTTGTTTCAAGACTCAGCTCAGATGTAACCTCCTCCAGGAAGCCTTTCAAAACCACCTCCTCCACCTCCCAGGCTGGGTTAGGTCCTCCATCTCTTCACCCTCAGGACCTGGTACCTCCCACATACTGTGCTGGAATCGTCTCTTTGCTTGTCTCTGTATTGCCCTCTAGTCTGTGAGCTCACTGTGGACAGAGACCTTAGTTTTTGTTCTTAATAGTAGGGAATGACCTATTACATTCAGCGTTTGCTGAATGAATGCATAGGTGGATGGATGGATGGATGGATGGAAGAACAGATCCATGAAATGGATGGATGGAAGAATAGATACATGGATGGATGGATGGATGGATGAATGGATGGATGGATGGATGGATGAACAAATGGTAGATGAATGGACAAATGGACCAACAAACATAGATGGATGTCTGGATATATGGATGGATGAATGGATGGACAGATGGACTGATGGACAGGTGGATTAGTGGACAGGTGGGTTGATGGACAGGTGGATAAATAAATCAGGCAGATTATGGCATCTGTAGGGGACTCGGACAGTGAGAGGTAAGTCCCTGGAGCCTGGATATCCTGACTGATGAAGGGTCTCTTGGATGGAAAGGGAATAACCTAACCTGTTAATCTGCCTTCTCCAAGAGATATTTGGTCAAGAACAAAGCCACCCCTGCCCTGGTGCCTGCTCCCTTCTGACCAGTTGGTTCCAACTCAAGGGGGTCTTCCGAACTCTGGTAATTCATTTGACACAGGAGGCTACAGGAATCACCCTGCCTCTGACATTCAGGGACTCTGCAATCCTGAGGCCCTCCTTCCCTGCCACTCTTCAAGTCACAGCTGCCACCCCATAAATACTTTCAAGCATAGAAACATACACCCCTAGAGCCAGAAAGGTGTAAAAAAGATGAGATTCACCCCCTACCATTTTACAGATGAAGAAACTGAGGCCGCGCAAGGCCAAGAAACTTGCTTAAGGACACACAGCAATAGAGCTGGGATTAGAGCTTGGGTCTTTCAATTCATTTATTCATTCATAAAGCAAGTATGTATCTAGCACCTAAAGTGCCAGGCTCAATGCCTTTTCCCGGACACGCTAGGGCTGTACATAAACTTTCATGCTAATTTAAAAGCTATTTCCATGCTCCACATGACCTCCTCCAGCTCTCCGGCAGGCTGGTCTGTGCCTCACTAGCTGCATGCGTGGCATGACCCCTATGGCAACATCCTCTCCCAGCAAATGAGGACCACTTCATTGTCAGGAAGCCTGACTGGCACTGGTGTGGGCTGCCGTGTGCAGAGGAGGCAGTCACATGCGTGTGCTGTGAGCTGCACATTCCATCCTCAGCCTTAGTGGCGGCCGTGTTAGTCCCTGCACGCTCATCTTTGCCAGCTCAGACTGGAGCCAGGCATTAAACTGTTCAAGCCCCACAGCTGCCCCAGGGGAGTTGTTGCATGGCACCTGGGAGCTCACGGGCAGGAACAGACCTCTGAATTCCTGTCCAAACCAGGGAATATGTGGCGAGAGGAGGTCATTGGGAGGTGCCTGGGGGCTGGACATTTGCAAGCCAGCTGAGCAGGCAGCACACAACACTTCCCTCCTCACCCCTCCCACCATGGCCAAGGCAAGGGCAGTGTGGGGGTAGCCAGGTTTGGAGAGATGGAGCCTCAAGTCTGAGAGAAGGAGCCCAGCCTCGAGCGGGCCAGGGCAATTTGCTGGGCCTTCTATGAGGCTTCCATGAAATATGTGACCTCGCTGAAGACATGGAACTACTCAAGAGTCGTTAAGAGCCAAAGAAAGGCTCAGCTGCGTTCAACAGAAAAGCTTCTGGGAACAAATCAATGAATGAGAGGACAAAGGAAGATGGCAGAAGATGAACAGAACCAGAAGCCATGTCTACGATGAAACTAACACGAGGCAGAGATTCCTGATGACTCTGATCAGGATGAAAGAGGTATGAGGCAAGGGGAGTAAAATCAAACGCCGAGTAAAACGGGGGCACAACGTTGACCGCAGAATTTGAAGTAATTTAAGAGCTGTTATGAACAAGACAGTACAAAAAAGAAAAGTATAGGCCCATTTCACCTATGAATATGTCAATAGAGAAACACTAAACAAAATATTTGCTGACTGAATTCAGCAGAGTTAAAATAGTGATGCCACATCACCATGAGGAAGGGTTTATCCCAGAAAAGCATCCCAGAGAATCCGCCAGTGGGATCCACTGCCTCATTCGATCTAAAGGAAAATCTATGATGTCCATTGATGTGGAAAAAACTTTTGATAAGGTCCTTTTGTATTTATGATGCATATAAATTTGAAAATGCTAGGAAAATGGAGAAATTCCTAGACAGGTATAAAATGTCAAAAGATTGACCCAAAAAGAAATCGAGAATTTCAGTAGGTCAGTCAGAGAAACTGAAATGGTGTCAAAGCCCTCCCATTCTCCAAAAATCAGCTCCAGATGTTCTTATGGGTAAGTGCTGGTTAACTTTTTTTTGTGTGTGAGACAAGGTCTCACTCTGTTGCCCAGGCTGGAGTGTAGTGGCCCAATCACGGCTTACTGCAACCTCCACCTCCCAAGGCTCAGGTATCCTCCTGCCTCAGTACCTCAGGTAGCTGGGACTACAGGCACGCACCACCACACCCAGTTAATTTTTGTATTTTTAGTAGAGATGGAGTTTTGCTATGTTGCCCGGGCTGGTCTTAAACTCCTGGACTCAAACAATCCACCCACCTCAGCCTCCCAAAGTGCTGGGATTACAGGTGTGAGCCACCGTACTAGGCCTGCAGAAACATTTTAGAAACAATTAATTCCTACTTATGCAAGTTGCTTAAAAAGAAAACGAAAGAAAGAAAGGAACCAACCTAGCTTATTTTAAAAGTGTTGTCTTGATTATAAAAGCCAGATAAGACGATACAAAAAAGGAAATTATAGGCCCATTTCACTTATGAACATAGAGAGAAAAACGCTACACAAAATATTTGCTGACTGAGTTCAGCAGAGTTAAAATAATGATACCGCATCGCCATCAGGAAGGGTTTATCCCAGAAAAGCATCCCAGAAAATCCGCCAGTGTAACACCACATCATTCGATCAAAAGGAAGACCCAGTGATGTCAACTGATGCAGGAAAAGCTTTTGATAAGGTCCTGATGTATTTATGATTTTAAAAAATTCTTGGCAAACTAGGAGCATGAGAGAAGTGCCTTAATTTCGTAGGGATTTTAAATACCAATAACCTACAGAGAATATTCCTAGTGGAGAAACTTCATATATAGTGCATGTCTTTGAATAAGAGGAACAAGGAAAGAGTGCCAGTTATTACTGCTGCTGTTTAATAATAGAGCTGGAGAGCCGAGCTGAGCTATAAGGAAAGAAAATAAGATATATATACACACACACACACACAATATATATATATATATATCTCTTATTTATATATATAAAATATAAAATATAGTGTCTCTATACACACACGTGCACACACACACATTATTATGTTTCTAATCACATAAATGAAATCTACACATAGAGTCCAGGGTGTATATGGCAGCTCTGGGTGTCAGCAAGCCAGGGATCTGAGTTTCTTTATTTCTCCTTCACCCTATTCTGCAAATGAAGTCCATCCTCAGGGTACCCTCATGGTCCAGGACGGCTGCAGAACTCCACCATCATGACCGTATTACTGACTGGAAGCAGGAGGGAGCAATGAGTGGTGGCAGGGTCACCAAAGGGAAGCCCTTCATTTTAAGGAGCCCCTCCCAGAATCGGCACACAACACTTCTGCTCGTATCTCACTGCCGACACCTATCCCATGGCCATGCCTCCTGCAACGCTGAGTGCACTGCCACCTCAAACAAAAAAATCAGCGTTTGGTGACTGAGGGAGGAGGAAGAAGGATATGGGAATGGGCATTGATCAGGCTCTGCCACAGATCCTAGTTTCCAAAACGGGAAACTGCCTCACTGAGGCCCAGAGAGGTGAGGGAATTTACACACAGCCACAAAGCAAATTAGCCACAGAGCTGGGATGTTCTCCTGACTGCTGACCTTCCTATGGTACAGGTGTCCCCTCACGCCCTGGTACATCTAGCCACTAGAGCATTGCCCTTCCTCACTTCCAGCCCTACTGGGGTCAGGATCTGTTCGGATCTCTCTGTCTCCACAACCAAATGATGTCACGCCTGTGAGCTCCACCTCCCCAGTGTCAGCTTGGGACTTGGCATGGGGCAGAGATTGTAAGCGGGAAGGCGGGCACACACCCAGGGAGCTGACAAACTGTACAGGGCTGAGACTGGCTTCCCCCTTTCAACTGCAGATATTTACTCGTGGCTTCCATATGCTGTGCCTTGATGGTGATGTTTCATAAGTTTCACTTTTCAGATGCATTTTTTTTTTTTGAGATGGAATCTTGTTCTGTGGCCCAGGCTGGAGTGCAGTGGCACAGTCTCGGCTCACTGCATCCTCTGCCTCCCAGTTTCAAGCAATTTTCCTGCCTCAGCCTCTCAAGTAGCTGGGATTATAGGCACACACCACCATGCCTGGCTAATTTTTGTATTTTTAGTAGAGACGGGGTTTTGCCATGTTGGCCAGGCTGATCACGAACTCCTGACCTCAAGTGATCTGCCTGCCTCGAACTCCCAAAGTGCTGGGATTACAGGTGTGAGCCACTGTGCCCGGCCAGACACATTTCTTAGATGCTAAAAATGCTCAGCCTGGCCCAGGCCTGAACATGTAGGCCACTTTTATTTATTTATTTATTTATTTATTTATTATTTTTTATTTTTTTTTTTTGTTTTTTTTTTTTGTTTTTTTACATCTATTTCTTTATTCTTTTTCTAAAGAATATTTATTTATTTTTTAAACAGATGGAGAAATTTGAGACCCAGAGAAGCAAAAGTGTGTGTCCCAGATGCCAAGGGACCTGTGGCAAAGAACATTACCTAGATATCCCTCACTCTGGTTCTCCTTCATAGGTACACATAGAATATTGCTATTTCCCAGCCTCCCTTGCAGTTAAGTTGGGGCCATGTGACTAGCTCTGGCCAATGAGATGTGAGTGGAAGTCATGATGTGGCTTCTCCATCCCTCTTTTTTCTGCCAAGGTGGCCTTGGGAGGCCACTGGTCTAGAACAGGGATTGACAAACTGTAATGTGCCTGCAAATCACCTGGGGGTCTTATTAAAATGCAGATTCTGATAGTGGGGCCGAGGAGTCTGCATTTCCAACATGCAACCAGCTGACGCTGATGCCACTGGTCCTCGGACACATCTGAGTCCTACACTACACTGGCCCTACACACTTGAGTAGGGAGGAGCTATAGGACGTAGCCCCAGGAGATGCGCCTGGCCTGCTTTGGACTATTCACGAGCAAGAAATAAGCTTCACTGGGTTAAGCCGCTGAGATGTGGGCATTAGTTTGTGATTGCAGCATTGTCTTATGAAAATCATCATTTAGTCATCAACCAACATTGATTGAGTTCCTACCGTGAACTCCTTATGTGACCTGGATGTCTCACTCTGAACGAGGTGCTCACTCTTGGCGTCCTGCAGGTGCAAGGTCAGCAGCCAGAATGAGAGCCTCCCTAAATGTTGTACCCTACATGCCTCTGTCACCTCACCCTGGCCCAAGCCCTGTAAGATGGTGAGGGGAGCCGGGATTTGAAGCTGGGACCTGTTGACTCCTGAGCTTGTGTTTCCTTCCGGGAAAGTGAAGGGCAGCCACACTCACCCTGGGCCCTTATGTGGGGGCTGTGGCTGCAGCCAAAAGACTCATGGGTTCCCTGGACACATATGTCCCTCCAGTGCCAAAACTGGACAGTCTGGAGGGGAGGGCTGAACCGCAGCAAACCAATCAGCAAAGTGGCAGCTCCCACCACTCCCGCCACACCCACCCATGCTGAACTGAGATCCATCCCTCACACTTCTTTACCCAACACCCTTGACAATGACGCCTGCTTCCGGATCTGGCCAGGCCCCAGGGCCTCTACTGACAACACTCTCCCATCCTCAGTTATCAGAGAGGAAAAAGTTCCAAGAAAAACCCATGCTTTCACTCTTGTTGTCCAGGCTGGAGTGCAGTGGCGCAATCTTGGCTCACTGCAACCTCCACCTCCTAGATTCAAGCAATTCTCCTGCTTCAGCCTCCCCAAGTAGCTGGCATTACGGGTGCCCACCATCAAGCCCAGCTAATTTTTTTTTGTATTTTTAGTAGAGACGGGGTTTCATCATGTTGGCCAGGCTGGTCTCAAACTCCTGACCTCAGGTGATCCACCCGCCTCAGCCTCCCAAAGTGCTGGGATTACAAGTGTGAGCTACCTCACCTGGCTAATTTTTTTACCGTTTTTTAGTAGAGATGGGGTTTCACTATGTTGGCCAGGCTGGTCTTGAACTCCTGACCTCAGGCGATCCTCCCACCTTGGCCTCCCAAATTACAGGCATGAGCCACCGGCCCGGCTGTATTTCTGCATTTAAACAGTAGAGTGAAATCAACAAGGAACGCAGAGTGGTGATTTTGTCATTTTACGAAACTACTTGGATTTTTGATTTGTATTTACAGTTTTTAAAAGAGTAAAACAGTGTGAACAGTGAGTGGTAATGATTTTGTTTGGTAAGTGCACATTTTAATTCATACATGAAAAATATTTGTTTCATTTCATGATTATTACTGAAAATAATTTTGTCGTGTGAAGGAAGAGGTGTGTTGGAGAGGATCCACTGTGGATGTAAAGTGCTCTAGGCATGCTTCTAAGACACCAGCATTTCTACAAGAAGCCCAAAGTAAAACAAAATTAAAAAGACTTCTTCTGTTTCTTTTCCTCCAAGTTTCTGGACTCCCATCTCCACCCTGGCCATCTCCTCCTTCCACAAACAATCAAAGCCCACATTTTCATCTTCGACTTCTGTTTCCATCGCCTCTTCCCCCGGGACAGCAGCAGTGGGGGAATCTCCATGCTCACAAGCCCCGTCTTGCCACTGCATCCAGTCACATGTCTTTCTCACCAATCACCCATTCTGGAATCTTCTGCTATCTGGCTAGGTCACTTTGAGGCTTGGGCTACTACTGATGGAGGCGACGGGAGCCCCAGACAGCTAATGACGTCACCTCTTTTATCTTTGCCAAATTCTACATGCAAAGCCCGTGTCTTTCCATCCCCCGCCCCCATGGCTGAGACATCATAGATGTCCCCAAATCTTGGTGGTGTGAACCCTCACCCTTCACAGACATCACCATTTCCCATTGCACAGAAGGCTCCACTCATACCGGGCGCTCTGGCTCCCAAAATAAGCAGGCTATCATGCTATGTCCGACCTCTTGGCGTTGGTATGTGCTGTTCCCTTGGCCTGGAACACTCTGCCCCTCTCTCACCCTCTCTTTCTTGGCTTTCTGAAATGGCACCTCCATCAGAAAGCATCCCTCACTGTTGGTCTGAGCAAGGGACCTTGCCTGGTATTCCTGTACTTCCAACTGCTTTCCCTCTGTCATCTCCCTCTCTGGGCTTTGTCCTCAGGTTACGGTTGTGCCTCCAGCTCCTGCAGAGCTGACCTCAGAGGCGGCTGAATGAAACCAAATGGGTTTGGCTTGACCCCATCATTTAGCAGTCCCCAGCAAGCACTGGCACACAGTAGGTCCAGCCTGCCCGAACTTGCCCACCGTGGGCCCCCTTCCCAAGCCGGGAGGCAGGCCGAGGGAGGCCCCTCATTGCCAAAAGCAAACAGGCCGCCCAGGGAAGTTTTGCTCTGGGTCACACCCGCCTCTGGGTGGCTGCCAATCTGCCTGCCAGAAACCGCAGGCTGGGCCGCAGCTACCCAGAGTCAGGGCCACGGGGCTTAGGAGACCTCGGGGTCAGTTCTACAAAGGGGGTGTTTGCTGAATGCTTCCTGTATCTGCAGCCCCCCTGGGGTTTCGGACAGGGGGTCTGGAGTAGGGCTTCACAACTATAGCAGGACTAGGACCCTCTTGGGCTGGGAGGAGCTAAAGAGGTCCCTGCAAGCTGCCACAGGCTTTTGGTGCTGGCACTGGCTCGGGCTTACACACACACACACACACACACACACACACACAGACACATATGCACACGGACAGGGACCGCCGTGGTGGCCTTCACAGTTTTACCTTCAGGTAAATGGGCTCATCCTTGGGGCCATGAGGATGGGAAGCAAAGCAAGGAACGAAAAAGCTAGTGTGTGTGTGTGTTTGTGTGTGTGTGTGTGCGTGCGTGCGCGAGCGCGAGTGTGTGTGCTTGGGAGTGACCTCACAGCTGCCGGAACATAAAGACTCACAGGTCCGCCTTCCAGGCTGAAAGCTGGCTCTGCGGGGGACATGAGAGGGACACTGCAGACCCACCTCCTGTCCTTCTCCCTCCTCTGCCTCCTCTCAAAGGTAAGGAGGCACGGGCCCTGCAAGGCACTGCTGACTATTTGCATATGGAGGGGGTGGGGGTGTAAAATCACAGCCAAGGACCCCCTTGGCAGAATTCCTCCAGGGCCACACATTGGGCACAGTCTGGGCACCGTGCCTAAGCAAGGCTTCTCTCCCCTGGCACCCAGAGAGCTGCCTCTGGCCAGCCCTGCTGTGTGACGTGAGGCACATGCCTCTCCTTCTCTGGGCCTCAGCATCTTCCCGAGGTGAAGGGTGTACAGTTTGTGAGGCCTCTGTGAAGACCATTCATGATCATTCATCAAACTTACCAGGCAAATTAAAGAGGACTTTAATGTATCTTCATTATGAATGGGGACACTCAAGACATGACATGCTTGGCCTAACTCTGAGCCAGGATTTGGATGGGTGCCTAACTGATTAGAAGGTTCATTCTGCAAGGACATCGATTCTGCTGGACTCTTAGGCAGTGAGTGACCCGCCCACCCTAGCTAGAGGGGGACAGGAGACACCTCTGTGGAGTAATGGCCTTATCCCGGAATGCTGTGTAGGACATTCACCAAAGAGCTTGTGGGACATCTCCCTTGTCTAACATGCACAACAACCCCACAGGGAATTGTTATTCCCAGCTTTCAGTCAAGTGAAGCTCAGAAAGGGTAAGCAACTTGCCCAAAGCCACACAGCAAAGAAAGTTCAGAGCAACAGAGGAGGGCCATGGTGGAGCCCAGAATAGACATGGCTGTAGGGGAGAGGCACTCCAGTCTGTGCCTCCCCAAGCCCAACCTGGACCAAGGCCACGCCTGCTAAGCTTGTCATCCCCTCGACAAATACTGAGTTCCCAGAACCGTGGAATCGGCCCCACCACAAGCCACGATCTCACTATATTTTCATGCTCCTTTGAAGAGCATGGGCAAGAGCTTCTCTCCCTCAGGCTCCAAGCACTGGTGCCGGGGAAGGCTGAGAACCACGCTGGCATCCTGCCCTGCTGTTTGTTCTTCCACAGGGGGATGGCTAGGACGTGGTGCCAGTGTGGATGGCTTGGGTAGTTGGAATAGGGGTCTTGGGGTTCTAGGGGGAGAAGGGGCCCAGGATTATGAAAGACCAAAGTAAAGCTGTCCTAGACTCCCTGTTAGGGTGAAACTCACGGGACCGTTCTTCCCCGGTCCCAGGAAGCAGGGACTGCACAGAAACTCAGAGACGTAGTCACCACGAACATGGAAAGCCACAGCAACCCACCGAGAGAGAGCTCTACGTCTTCCAGGCTGGCTGCTGGCTCCTGGGCTCCTGGACCGGGGCAGGAGGCAGACACCTGGACATAAGCAAAATCACGTTGATCAAGGACTGGCCAGGACCTCACTTAATCTCCATCATCACAGAAATAGGTGGTCTCTACTCCACTTTACAGAGGAGAAAACGGAGCTTCACCTCCACATTCCAAAGCTGTTCATCCATGTGTTCAGTCAGGTAGCAAGTCAGTGGCAGAAACTGAATCTCAATTCTTGCCCAAAACACTCCATGTCCAGTGCTCCTACCCCAGATATCATGAGCCTTGGCTCCCCTCCCCACAGATATCATGGCAAGGCCCTGGGGGAAACTGAGGCACAACTGGACAACTTGAGTTTGGGTCTTAGATGTCAACTTGAGCTTGGATGTCAATCCTGATTCCACCTCTTACTGGCTGTGTTACTACACGCTTTGAGCTCCAGTTTTCTCCTCTTAAAATGGGCATAACGATGGCACCTCACATTGGAGGGGTAAATGAGACAACGGCACTTGGCACATGGCATACATATGGCATCGCATGTGATCATTGTTCACTAGAATAGGTGATATAGCCTCTCCTGGGTATGGGGCTTACAGAGTCCTGCGCCTGCCAAGCATGGCCAGTAGAGGGAGCCCACGGTGGGAGCCCAGGTGCACAGCTGCGGGTCTATTTCCTGGCACTGCTGTTTTCAGGTGGGAGAGGCCTGAGAGTCACTTCTGCCAGTCCTCCCTCCGTTCCCACAAGCCAAGGGAGCTGAACCTCTGACTTAGAAGGGAACCCCAAAGCCCAGACTGTTTCTGTGAATCACCTGTGGATTTATGAAAATGCAGATTCGTATTTATTATATAAAAATTTGGCTTCAGATTTACAGAGGGGTTCCAGAAGCTGCCGCTCTAACAAGCTCCCAGGTGACGCTGCTGCGGCCAGTTCAGACCACACCTTGAGGGGCGAGGAGGTTAGGCTATCATCTCTAGAATCTGAACAGCCTGCAGCTATGGGACCACTCCCTCGTGAGGCAGCCAGGCACCTAGCTCCGTGAGTCTGTCCACTACGGAGTGCTGTCTCAGTGGGGGCCGTGATCACGTCCTACTCTGTGGCCCCCACCAGAGGCTGGTCAGCCAGTTTGAAATGGCTCCTGGTGGCCAGTGTGGGAGTTTCTGGCAACTGAAGTCAGGTTTGCAGGATTGTGGGTGGCGGGGGCACTGGGCAGGGCAGAGGGCAAGGCAGGGCAAAGGGGTCATTGCCTGCTTTGGAGCTGCACAGGAGAAAGGTCATTAATTCCATCATTCTAAGCTGCAAGTCTCCCCTCCTCTCGTTAAAACCCTCATCCCCTAAGGATCTTCCTAAACTCAAACTTGCACCCCCACAGATGGGCCAACTGGGAGCATCTTGAATGATACTGTCCCCACCTTAAATGGGCGGACAGGAAGCCCACGGCACCCGATGTATGGTTTGGTTGTTTCTGTGATGTGGGTGGCGAGGGGCAGGCAGGTCACTTGGGTTGAGACCCTGATCCTGTCACTGTGCAGTGGGTCCCTGGTTTCGGTATTTCGTATTACAGACACAGTCTGCCCCACCCCGTGACCCTGAGTCCTCACTGAGGAAGCAGGACCTGGGATGTACCCAACCCTGAATTAAACACACTGACTGTAGCAAGTCCCTGTCCCTTCTGGAGCTCAGTTTCCCCATCTGTGCCTGGCAGGGGGGAGGAGGTTAGACGGGGGACAGAGGTGCTGATAACCTAGCTGAGCTTCAGAACGTACCAGACCCTGGCATTTTCATCCTTGGCTTGTTGCTTTTGCCTTTCCGTAAGCTCCCAGAGGGCAGGGGCTGAGCCCTCTGCTGTAATTAACAGCAATGCTCATCATAGCTAAGGGCACTGAGTGTCTGCTGCACGCCAGGCCCCGTGCTGAGGGTTTGCTTCGCACCAGTTCATATACACCCCAGAGCAAGCCTCTGAGTTAGATACTTTGAGGAAACTGAGGCTCAGAGAGCTTCAGTAACTTCCTGGAGGTCACTCAGCTAATGAGGGGCAGAATTAGAACTGGAATTCTAGCCAGGCGCAGTGGCTCAAGCTGTCATCCCAGCACTGTGGGAGGCCAAGGCAGGCAGATTGCCTGAGCTCAGGATTTCAAGACCAGTCCGGGCAACATGGTGAAACCCCATCTCTACTAAAAATACAAAGATTAGCTGGGCTTGGTGGCACGTGCCTGCAGTCCCAGCTACTCGGGAGGCTGAGGCACGAGAGTCACTTGAACCTGGGAGGCGGAGGTTGCGGTGAGGCCAGGATTATGCCACTGTACTCCAACCTGGGCGACAGAGTGAGACTCTGACTCAAAAAAAAAAAGGATGGAACTGTAGCCCAGAGTCCTTGCCCATAACCACAATGCCATTCTGCCTCTTTGGGTGTGCCGTGGGGCTACTGGCCTTGGAGGCCAGGTCTGCATGGCTCTGAGGCTAAGGTGTGGACCCCACACTGCCCAGCCTGGCAGAGAGGTGACCGTTTGTGAGGGTCTCGCTGCCCTTCTCGAAAGCTGTGGCTGAGTGAGATCTCTCTCTCTCTTCAGGTTTGTGCCCAGCTGTGCCCGACGCCATGTGCCTGCCCCCTGGTCGCCTCCCCCGATGCCCGCTGGGAGTACCCCTGGTGCTAGATGGCTGTGGCTGCTGCTGGGTATGTGCGCGGCGGCTGGGGGAGCCCTGCGACCAATTCCACGTCTGCGACGCCAGCCAGGGCCTGGTCTGCCAGCCCGGGGCAGGACCCGGGGGCCAGGGGGCCCTGTGCCTCTGTAAGCAGGTTTGCAGGACTGAGGTGGGGGTGTGAGTGGGGGGGGTCAAGGCCGTGGCATCCTGAATCAAAGCGCAGCCCTCCTCTCTCTACCCTGTTTGATGCTCACTTTAGGTACCCCGTCCATTCTAGCCGAACCTGGTGGTCCAAGGCTGAGTCCCCACTCCCTCCTCTCCCCTTCTCGGCCTCTGCTTAAACCATCCCACTACCCCAATAACCTTCCTCCATCCCTACCTGTCCATATCATTGCCAACTTTCAAAGCCAAGTTCAAACAGCTTCTTCCCAGATTCTTCAAACCAGATGCCACTGTTCTCTTCCCAGGATCCTTACAACGCTTTGAGGAAAATAAAAGTGCCACCTCTTTTTTAGGGCATAATATGTGTCCAGAACTGTGCTAAGCACCTACTACAAAAATGACATCATCCTCACAGCAACCTTAGGATGGGAAGTACTTTCAGACCCATTTTATGAATGAGGAAACTGAGGTTCACGAGCATTAAGGGACATGCTTCATGTCACATGGCCTGGGACCAGATCCAACAGGCTCTAAGGAACATTTCATTCTGTCTTCTCTGAGCGTGGGAGCCTTCGGAACACTGCTGGAATCTTGGGTTTGCTGTGTCTTCACCAGTCACCTGAGCACGTTCCATTCCTCCTCACTCTTCTAGGCCTTGGTATCCTCCGATGTTTTGGGGCAGGGTTTTGCAAGCTGGCTGCAGTGACTTGGTGCCAGAGAATTCTTTGCTTTGGGAGGGTGTCCTGTGCGTGGTAGGACTTCAGCAGCACCCCTGAACTCCACCTACTCAATGCCAGGAGCACTCCCATCCCCCAAGTTGTGACAGTCCGTCTTCAGGCAGTGCCGAATTTCCCCAGGGGGCAAAACCTCCAGCTGAGAACCATCCCTTTAGAGAAATGCAGAGACAAGAGCTTGTCCTTCTTTTTTCTCCCTTTTTTAATAATAAGACTTGTAGAACAGTTTACCTCTTTCATTTATGAGCACGTCACACTTTTATAAAAATAAGAACAAGAGAGAGAGAGAAAAGCTCATGAATCATTGACAACGAATCTATCTGTAGGAAAAGCCTTGTTAAAAAACAACAGGCCAGGCACAGTGGCTCATGCCTATAATCCTAGCACTTTGGGAGACTGAGGAGGGAGGATCACTTGTGCCCAGGAGTTCTAGGCCAGCCCTGGCAACATAGTGAGATCCTATCTCTACAAAACAAAACAAAACAATTAGCCAGGTGCGGTGGCACGGCCTGTAGTCCCAGCAACTTGAGAGGCTGAGGTGAGATCGCTTGAGCCTGGGTGTTTGAGGCTGCACTGAGCCGTGATTGCACCCCTGGGCGACAGACCAAACCCTATCTCAAAAAAAAAAAAAGGTAATCCATGTGAAATGCTTTATTTACAAGTATGGAAGGGATAAGGAGGGTGACTCTTACACAGACTGAGGGAGGATTGCTTATGAAAAGTATCTGAAGAACAATTGAGATAAGTAACACTTTGCTTACAAAGCTGTTATTTACATTCCCCATGACACGTGTAAACAGCACCCACAGAGTTTATTTTACACTAGCACAGCCTTTACCTTGTGCAAGACACTGAGGGCTTCACAAATATAAACTCATTTAATCTCACAACCACATGAGGCAGGTATAATGTCACCTTTCTGTTATAAATGGAAAAAGAGGTACAGAGAGGCTAAGCAACTGGCCCAAGCTCACACAGCTCATAAGTGGCAGAGCTGAGATTTGAACTCAGGAAGCTGGCTTCACAAGCTCCATTGCTCAACTGCCTGACATGCAGCATATGATTCACACATAGGCTCTGATCGTCAATACCTTTATTAAGGGACTTTTCTTATTCCATCTTAATTCAGACTTCAAATACCTGCTGGCCATGGGCGTACTTGGGTGCCCTGGTCCTCCGGCAGCTCCCCCACCTTGGTCTGGCAACATGGTGGGTGCTCGTGAGTGTTTAATGATTTAAACTGAATTTAGAGGCTGGGAACTGGTGAACCCCAAAGGTGAGTCAGAGTCCAGCTAAGACATCACAAAGGCTCAGTCTAGGGCTTCACAGGGAACACGCTGCCAAAAACCTCAGTCCTATCACTTATTCGTTGAACGTGGTTCTCTAAGAGCGAACTCTGAGCT
Organism: Ateles fusciceps; assembly: GCA_036589455.1. Classification (NCBI taxonomy): domain Eukaryota; kingdom Metazoa; phylum Chordata; class Mammalia; order Primates; family Atelidae; genus Ateles; species Ateles fusciceps. The sequence goes on from JAZHEH010000847.1 coordinate 900,600, forward strand.
GTGAGATGTGCTGCAGATTCACCATCATGGTAACGGTACATCCAATGCCGGGATCCTGATCTCCCGCCCTGCAGATCGGCCTCCCCATCCATCCTTCTCATGGCTCAAGCTCAAGACCTTGGAGTTGTTTTAGACGTCTCTCTCTCAATCTCTCTTTTTTTTGAGACGGAGTCTTACTCTTTCACCCAAGCTGAGTGCAGTGGCATGATCTCGGCTCACTGCAACCTCTGCCTCTTGCATTCAAGCGATTCTCGTGCCTCAGCTTCCCAAGTAGCTGGGATTACAGATGCACGCCACCATGCCTGGCTAATTTTTGTATTTTTAGTAGAGATGGGGTTTCACCATGTTGGCTAGGCTGGTCTGGAACTCCTGACCTCAAGTGATCCAACCGCCTCGGTCTCCCAAAGTGCTGGGATTACAGGCGTGAGCCACCACACCCAGCCTAGACGTCTCTCTTTTCTCACCTCCTGCATACCATCCACCAGCAAATTCATCATGCTGTTTCCAGCTTCCGACACTCCCATCCCTTCTGCGGCTACTACCCTGGTGTGAGCCCCATCATCACTGGCCTGGATTTTGCAGTAGCCCCATAATTGTCTCCCTCCTTCTGTCCTTGCCCCTGGTCTATTCACAACACAGCAGTCAGAGAGCTCCTGGGAAGCCCTACGTCAGATCACCTCCCTCCTCCACCCAAGCCTTCTGGTGGCTTCCCCACCTCAGGGTAAAAACCGAAGTCCCCAGTGGCCTACAAGGCCCCACAGGATCTTGCTCCTGTTTCCTCTCTGACCTCATCTCCTCTTGCTCTCTGCTCCAGCAGCATTGGCCCCTTGCTGTTTCTTAAATACCCCAGGCTGTGGTATTTGTGCTGCCTCAGGGCCTTTGCGTTGGCTGTTCCCTCTACCAGTGTTATTTCTCAGTAAGGCCTTCCCCTGCTGGAGGATTCGATGAGCTAGGGGATGTAGAGCATTTCCCCCCAAGCCTGGCACATAGCAGATGCTATGTGGAAGCATAACCCACTCCCTTTATTGAGCATCTGCTATGCGCCAGGCTTGGGGCAAAATGCTGTAAGTCCCCTAGCTCATCTAATCCTCCAGCAGCCCTGTGAGCTGGGTACCAAGGCTCAGAGAGGCAAAATAACTTGCCCCAGGCACCACAAGTGGCATCCAGAGTTTGAACCTCAGTTTGTATGGTTCTGAAACCCCTGTGTGTGTGTGTGTAGTCCCACTGGAAGGTATTCTCAGAAGATCTGGGAGAACCTGCTTGCTAAGGAGTCCTTTCTCCAGACACAGCTCAGCGGCCACCCCAGGTCTTACACGCACACTGATCCCCCATCTGTACTTTCTGAGCAGCTCACACACCTCTCCAGAGCTCTTACTTCATTCTGTCTTGGAGGTGATGCCCTCACACCTGTCCCCCGTCCCCGCTCATGAGTCCCTTGAGGCAGGGCCTGTCCTCTTTCTGTCCAGGATCACAGTGGTTGGCACACGGGAGGGGAAACAGTAAATACTTCTGGAATGATCAGCAGTAGGGCTATTCCGTCAGTGCCTCCTATGCGCCAAGCCTATGCCAGTTATTCATTCAAGGGGCATTTCCTGTGGTCCTATGTGTTGAACGTAGGCCCTAGCCCACTGGAGAGAGGCAGGGACGGACACCGTCAGCCCCAGCCCTCACGGAGTTCATGTCCAGTGGAGGAAGTGGCAGTAACGCCCATATCTTGAGGGCTTCATTGAAAGAGTGTTCCCCTGGGTACCTAGGCCATGCCTAGCACTGTGTGCTAGAGGCTACGCACATGTCACCCCCGGGGAACCTGAAGGTACAATTACCGAGATCAGCATTGCTGTTGTTCAGGCCACTCAGAGAAATTAAGTAACTTACTCAAAGACACACAGCCAGCAAGTTAAGTCCTGACCTGACAGTGATGACTACAATACAGTCGCTGGAGGATGAGTTTGTTGCATGAAATCTCAGTGCTCATAGGCCACTTAAGCGTTATCAACAGATAGTAATTATACCAATGAAAATAACAGAGTGGCTGGGACCTGCGGAAGGTGTTTACGTCGAGATCATCACTCCGAGTAGTCTATAGCACCCTGGACAATACGTGCCATCATATCCCCCGCTTGCAAATGAGGAAACTGGAGCAAGAAGAAGTGAAATCACTTGGCCAGGTCCACAGCTAAGAAAGGGTGGAGCTGGGGCAGTCAGTCCAGGCCCTTCTTCTTGCAATCCCTGCGCCAGGATCCAGGGTGCCCCAGCAGGCTAGGGGAGGGTTGGGGAGAGGCCCATATCCTTGGGCAGGGCTCAGCTACTTTGAGGCTGCTGCCTCCGGCAGGGGGATCTAAGCAGCTCTACAGAGAGGGCTGTGCGGCTTTTCGGGTCACGGATGGGGGTGCGGTTTCTCCTCCGCAGTGGCAGAGGAGGACGGCAGCTGTGAGGTGAACGGCCGCCTGTATCGGGAAGGGGGAGATCTTCCAGCCTCACTGCAGGATCCGCTGCCGCTGCGAGGATGGGGGCTTCACCTGCGTACCGCTGTGCCCCGAGGATGTGCGGGTGCCCAGCTGGGACTGCCCCCACCCCAGGAGGGTCGAGGTCCCGGGCAAGTGCTGCCCTGAGTGGGTGTGCGACCAAGGAGGGGGACTGGGGGCCCAGCCCCTTCCAGCCCAAGGTGAGCGCAGTGCTGGTCCAGGTTGGGGCAGGACTGCCTGGGGGTGCCGAGGACCACCTGGGGGATGGGCAGGGCGGGGCTTCCTGGGTGCCAGGACCCAGGGACACATCAGGAGCTGGGAGAGGCAGAGGCTGAGGAGAGGAGGGAGTTAAAAGAGGAGTGGAGGGCGGGGCGCGGTGGCTCACGCCTGTCATCCCGGCACTTTGGGAGGCCAAGGCCGGTGAATCACCTGAGGTTGGGAGTTTGAAACCAGCCTGGCTAACAGCGAAACCCCGTCTCTACTAAAATTACAAAAATTAGCCGAGCATAGTGGCGGCACCTGTAGTCCTAGCTACTTGGGAGGCTGAGGCTGGAGAATAGCTTGAACCTGGGAGGCAGAGGTTGCGGTGAGCCAAGATGCGCTGCTGTACTCCAGCCTGGGTGACAGAGCGGGACTCCGTCTCAAAAAAGAAAACAAGAAAGAGGAGTGGAGGGTCAACAGGCCTCTTTAAAACTGATAAACAAAAAGCCACTGCTGTTGAGATGTGTTATTTACAACCACAAATAATTAAAAATAACAACTGGGTGACAGAGTGGGGAGAGGAAATGAGGGTTAGGGTACATGAACCAAATTCTCACATTTCAGAGACGTAATAGAGGTAAGCTCTTAGAATATATAATATGACTGTATTTATAATATATGGATACATAATAACAATATTAATTTATTATTATTTGGGGTTATTAAAAAAGAAACTCAAAACTGACCCAGGTAAGGTGGCTGCTCTGGGCGGTGGGTCTGGGGGTGCTGGAGATGGAGAGAAGACAGTTGCCTCCCACCATCCCACTAAAAGTCTTCAATTTTAGAGATTTTGGTTGTTGCTGTGTTGCTTTCTGAAAATTATTACACGAATGTGACTTTTTCAAAAAGGCAACTGAAAAGAGGGGGATTAATTTCATAAATGCTGCTGCCACCCTCGAGAAGCAGTCGAGCGTTATGGGTCAGGTGCGTGGTGTCTGACCAGCCTCGCCACCTCCTCATTGCTGTGTCTCTGAGAAAGTTGCTTAACTTCTCTGTGTCTCAGTTTCTCTAGCTGTAAAATGGGGACAATAAGAGCATCCACTTCATGGCATTGTGAGAACCACATGAGTTTGTGCAAATCAAGCAGCTGTAGCAGTGCCTGGCACATGGTACTGTATCAGAGGTAGCTGTTACTATCCCTGTGATGGAATATGACGTAATTATTTAAATACATAGAAAAACACCAATGAGTTTGCCTTATGGATAAAAGCAGGATAAGGAGGCGTATTTTGGCTTGGCACGGTGGCTCAAGCCTGTAATCCCAGCATTTTGGGAGGCTGAGGCAAGCAGATCATGAGGTCAGGAGTTCAAGACCAGTCTGGCCAACATGGTGAAATCCCATCTCTACAATACAAAAAAATTAGCTGGGCATGGTGGTGGTGGGAGGGTGCCTGTAATCCCAGCTACGCAGGAGGCTGAGGCAGGAGAATCACTTGAACCTGGGAGGTGGAGGTTGCAGTGAGCCGAGATTGCGCCACTGTACTCCAGCCTAGGTGACAGGGTGAGACTCCATCTCAACAAAAAAAAAAAAGAAAAGAAAAAGAGGTGTATTTCCAACTCAGTCTCCACGAAGTGTGTCCCTATGCATGTATACAGGTGTATCTACACATACACATGCATGCACAGCACACACATGTGAGTAGAAATCAGAGTTTCTTAACTCAGCATTAGTGACAATTGGGGCAAGTAATTATTTGTTAGGGGACTTTTCTTGCACTGTGGGGGCTTAGCAGCATCCTTGGCTTCTGTCCACTAGATACCAGTAGCATGCCCCCTAATTGCAGTGACCAAAAATGTCACCAGACATTGCCAAACCTTTCCTGGGAGGTGAAATCCCCCTAGTTGAGGACTACTGGCATAAAAGACTAGAAGGAAGGACACCAAAATATTCACAGAGAGGTAGACGTGGAGCAGAGAAAAGCTAGACCACGGCGAACATGCCATCTTGTTCCAGGCACAAGAATCCTGGAATCTTCAGCATCCTTGCCACCGGGTCAAAGCACCACTCCACACAGCTGGGCACCCCCTGCCTGTAAAATGCTGTTTATCCAAAGAGAAGAGAAAGCCACGGTTCACTGAGGGACCATGGTGAGCCGCACACTCTGGCTGCCAAATAACTTTTATGGGGATCTTACAAGTACCAGGCACTGTGCTAGGCACTTCACGCCCATTATTTTATTCAATGCCATCCACTGTGAGGAAATTTACATACAAAGAAACTGAGATGCAGAGAGGCTGAGCCACGGACCAAGACGGCCGTGGCCACTGGTCGGGGGGCTGACTGAGCTGCCCAGCCCTGCCACTCAGTGCTAACTCTCGTTCTTTCCCCCTAGGACCTCAGTTTTCTGGCCTTGTTGCTACCCTGCCCCCTGGTGTCCCCTGCCCAGAATGGAGCACGGCCTGGGGACCCTGCTCGACCACCTGTGGGCTGGGCATGGCCACCCGGGTGTCCAACCAGAACCGCTTCTGCCGACTAGAGACCCAGCGCCGCCTGTGCCTGTCCAGGCCCTGCCCACCCTCCAGGGGCCGCAGACCACAGAACAGGGCCTTCTAGAGCCGGGCTGGGGATGGGGACGCGGTGTGCCTGGGCCCTGCACTGACGGCAGATGGCCCCTGCCCAGGCCCTTGGCTGCAGGCAACACTTTAGCTTGGGTCCACCATGCAGGACACAAATATTAACAGGCTGCCTGATCTACCTGGACCCCGAGGTACAGTGCAGGTGCAAGACCTAGTCCCCTTTCCTCTAACTCACTGCCTAGGAGGCTGGCCAAGGTGTCCAGGGTCCTCTGGCCCATTCCCTCCTACACACACAGCCTTTATCAAACATGCACGCAGGTGAGCTTTCTCTCCAACTTCCCCTGGGCAAGAGATGAGGCAAGCGTTCCATTAATATTGAGGCTGCAGCAGGTGCTGCACTGGACTGGCCATTTTTCTGGGGTAGGATGAAGAGAAGGCACACAGAGATTCTGGCTCTCCTGCTGCCTTTTTTGAAGTTTTGTAAAATCGTCCCTGAATACAAGCCTATGCGTGATGTTGTGTGTCAGGCCTGTGTTTTCTGAGAAAGCCCTCCCATCTGGGCAGAATTCAGGGGTGGAGTTCTCTGTAAAATGAGGTGAAATCACACAGTTTTAAAGAAAGCCAGAAGACAGGCCTTTAAGTGATCCATGAAACCCAATTTGTATTAATAATAATTAAAATTTCTTTTTTTTTTTTTGAGACAGTTTTGCTTTTGTTGCCCAGGCTGGAGCTGAAGTACAGTGGCACGATCTCGGCTCACTGCAGCCTCCTGGGTTCAAGCAATTCTTCTGCCTCAACCTCCTGAGTAGCTGGGATTACAGTCGTGTGCCACCATGCCTGGCTTTGTGTGTGTGTATGTGTGTGTGCGTTTACTAGAGATGGGGTTTCGTCATGTTGGTCAGGCTGGTCTTGAACTCCTGACCTTAAGCGATCCACCTGCCTCGACCTCCCAAAGTTCTGGGATTACAGGTGTTAGCTACTGTACCTGGCTAATGATTAACATTTCTTGAGCACCTACTATATGCTAGACAATAAGCACTTTATACAGACCAGTGCTTCCCAGGGTTTCTGACCAGCAAAGAGCAGGGAGAATGAAGGCTGCCTCCCAGGGACTGGGGAGCATAGCCTGAAATCCACCAAGCCAAGGGTGAAATTCTTTGAAGTCTCATGTTTTATTGTTTACAAAAAAACCCCCAAAACAAAAACAAAAACAAAACCCAACACCAAATACATAAATTTTACATCTTCCTCCATCGTCTACCTGTGTTTGTTTAAAAAATAAAACTGTATTTCCATTAGGATCCAAGCAGGAAATTAGAAAACACTCTTGGTATTTAAACAGGGATTTCTTCTTATTAAGCTAATTTTATTAAGGTATAATTTATGCACAGTTAAATACACAGGTCTTAAGCATATGGTTTAACGAGTCTTCATGAACGTACACACTCATGTAACCAACTCCTCAGTCAAGGTATAAAACCTTTTCATCATCTCAGGGAGTTTCCTCTGGCTCCTTCCCAGTTAGCCCTCTGCTCCCCCAAGGCAACCACTGTTCTGATTTCTATTACCATAGATGAGCTTTCCTGCTCTTGAACTTCGCCTTAATACAACCATATGATAGGTACTCTCTAATGAATGACGTCTTTCACTCAACATAATAATATAAAAGGAATTTAATGAGAGGACTTAGTTACCCACCTGAGAGGCCAGGTAGGGGACCCTGGGATGCAAGAGGGGAAAGTCAACACCAACCCTCAGGGTGGAGGGGCAGAGGGAGAGCAGACCCCAGTGCTGGCACTGGCAGGCAGAGGATGGGGACCCAGCAAGGCTGTGTGCTGGGAGCTGCAGCCGCCAAGGAGATGTAGCCTTGTAGACCTAACAAAAAGTAGACAGAGGTGGGGAGACGCGCCTGGCTTCTGCCTGCTGCTATCCCTCAGTTTCCAGTTATGCCTCCCATGAGTCAAACCTGCTGGGAAGGTGGAAGAAAGGGGAGCTTGGGAGATGAGGGCAAGGAAGGGCAAGGAGGGCCCCCGAAAATGAATGCAATTCCCATACACAGTGTTTATAAATTACCCACCCCAGGTGTGGTTGCTGGTCACAGAGGCCCGTGCTGCCTGGCCCCCAGCACAATCTCAGGTATCACCCCCCTCCAGAAACCCTGGTTGGAGAATCACAGGCTGAGTTTGAGCCATGTAACCTTCACAAAGCCCCTGCACGGCAACTATAAGTAACTCTAGCTCAGGGATGAGAAAACACCCGGGAAAGTGACCTGTCTAAAAGCTGATCTACAGCTAGGGTGGGATTCTAGTCCGACCTGAGTTTATCTGACTCTTGAGAATGGCTGTTGGTCTCTCATGGGCTGAGAATTTCCATGGTCGGGTTCTGCAAAGGTAAACCCTAAACACATTACCAGGCAAAGTTCTGATAACATCCCCAAAAAACAGGGAGAACATATAAAAGAAAAAGGAATGTGCACAGAGTGATTCCTATAGATAAGGCTCTCTGCCAAGCGCTCTGTCCACACCATTGCACGTCATCCTGGGGACATTCCTAAAGGAAAGCACCTCTGATATGCCCTTTTTAGAGATGAGTAAACTGAGACCCAGAGAGATTAACAAGTTGCCCTGGAGTTGTGGAGCTGGGACTCAGGCCCATCACCTCACGGTGGAGCCACTGCTGTGTGGTGGTGGAGTGAGTGGGCTGGCCAACCTGCCCAGGTGTGTGTCCTGGCTCTGCTATTTCCTAGTGCTGTCACCTTAGGCAAAGTACTTATCTGCTTTGTGCCTCAGTTTCCCCTTCTTATGGGGATAATGGTAGTACTCAACACAGAGGACTGTTAAGAGTATTCTGTGATTTAAAAAAATTTTAGGGTCAGGCACGGTGGCTCACGCCTGTAATCCCAGCACTTTGAGAGGCCGAGGTGGGCAGATCGCTTGGCCAACACATCAAAACCCCGTGTCTACTAAAAATACAAAAATTAACTGGGTGTGATGGCGCATGCCTATAATCCCATCTACTCGGGAGGCTGAGGTTGTAGTGAGCTGAGATCATGCCACTGCACTCCAGCCGGGAGGACAGAGTAAGATTCTGTCTCGAATAAATACATAAGATAAAATTTAGCAATCATTATCCTAACTTGGCCTTTTGGTGCTTTCGTTTTTTGATCTGTAAAATGGGAATAAATAGTAGTGCCGCCCCCCCCCAGGGCGGCTGCATAAAGTGAGTACCCGGCCAGGCGCGGTGGCTCACGCCTGTAATCCCAACACTTTGGGAGGCCGAGGCAGGCGGATCACCTGAGGTCAGGAGTTCAAGACCAGCCTGGCCAACATGGTGAAACCCTGTCTCTACTAAAAATACAAAAATTAGCCAGGCATGGTGGCATGCGCCTGTTATCCCAGCTACTTGCGAGGCTGAGGCATGAGAATCACTTGAACCCAGGAGGTGGAGGTTGCTGTGAACCAAGATTGTGTCACTGCACTCCAGCCTGGGCAACAGACCAAGACTTGGCTCAAAAAAAAAAAAAAAAAAAAAAAAAAAATGTGCGGAGTACTCACTCCTCGGGGGTATTGTGAGTATTAGGAGGGTAATTCCTCCATGTTCAACTGAAGCTATTATTATCATCCTGCCTGCAATTCTTGGCAAGCGTTGTGAAGGCAAGGCCTAGGAATCCTCTTGTTTGTGGGGAAGAGGAAACACATGTCGGGGGCAAAGATCACAGGTGCAAACCAGGTTTGCCCTCTCGGAAGCTCTCATGGCCGCAGGTGCCAGGCCTGGCTGTTTCCCCACGGGAAGTTTCTACACTCACTTCCTCAGTGCTGGCCTGGGTCTGCAGGGCAAGCTGTGTCCCAGGGCAGAACGCTTTCTGGAGAGGCCTTTGCTACCAGCTATGGCTGAAGGACCTGGCACAGGGCCTGTTCCTGGGGCCCTCGGCACACTGTCCTCCTCCAGCTGAGAACCATAAGGAAGAAGTTTCCCTAGTGAAAGGCCTCAACAGGCCCCAGGAGGTCCTCTTGCCTGCCAGGACACCTGTGGTCCTCCCCATCCTAACTGGTTACAATTAATACAATTAAAATGAACTTAGCAAACACAGGCAGCCAGATCCTCCCAGAGGCGCCCAGAGGCACCCACACACTGATGTGGAGCAGCTTACAGTCTCACTGTTTATTGAGCAGCTACTGTGTTCCTGATGCTTTTGTAAAGCAGGAAGTGTCTGAGACAGGTCTCAATGAGTGTAGATGTTTATTTTTCCAAGGTTGAGGACATGCCCAGCAGAGAGGTCTGTGCCTTTCTCCAAAGATGACTTTGAGGGCTTCGGTATTTAAAAGGGAACAGCAGGCTGGAGGGGATGAGGAAGGGTCTGGAAATCCACATGTTGCAAGAGAAAAGGAGCAGGTAGGGGAATTACGTATTCAATTAGGTATTCGCCTCACACTCGGTAACTTTACATAAGATAAGGTGAACACAGAGCAGCTACCCGGGGAGCTCTCTGGCCTTTCACCTGTGGCTCTCTGCTTAGGAATAAAGGAAAGGCAGATTCTCCCATGACTCAACTTTCAGTTTAACTTTTTCCTTTTGGCAGAATGAATTGGGGTTTTCATTTTTCTCTTCTCACTTTCTGTACTTTATTATTGAAAGTGGGGTGCTTGTTGTGATCTGCATTCTACAGATGAGAAGCGGAGGCTTGAAGAGCAGAATCAGCACTTCCCATCCAGGAGGGGAAAGTCAGAACTGGCCGAACCGGCGGCTGGCTCAGCCTCCCTCCCTTCCTCCCTCTCTCTCTCTCTGTCTTCTCTCTCTCTCATCCTCTCTCCCCCTTCTTACATTTTTCTTCCTCTTTCCCTTGCCTTTCTCTTTCCTTTCTTCTTCTTTATTGAATTTTTAACGAAGTATAAAAAGTATACAAGGCCAGGCACGGTGGCTCATGCCTGTAATCCCAGTACTTTGGGAGGCTGAGGTGGGTGGATCACGTGAGCTCAGGAGTTTGAGAACAGCCTGGGCAACATAGTGAAACCCTGCCTCTACAAAAAATACAAAAATCAGCCAGCATGGTGGTGGCTGCCCCTAGTCCCAGCTACACAGGAGGCTGAGGTGGGAGGATGGCTTGAGCCCAGGAGGCAGAGGTTGCAGTGAGTGCAGTGAGTCGAGATTGCATCTAGCCTGGGTGACAGAGTGAGACGCTGCCTCCAAAAAAAAAAAAACGTATACAAATCATAAGTGTTCAGTTAGTCCAGTTTTCACAAATGAGCACACCCATGCAATCAGTACCTGGGTCGGGACAGAACCATGCACTGCCTGCATCTCCAAAATCCACCTTGGACTCCCTCTCTTCACTACCCACAAGATATCCTGACTTCTAACAGACAGAGCCATTGTACTGGACAAGAAGCACTAGCCATCACCTGGGCACTTGTTAGAAGTTCCCCCATCCCAGACCTACAGAAGCTCTGGGAGTAGGGCCCAGAAATCTGTGTGCTTTTTTTGTTTTTGTTTTTGAGATGAGTTTCGTTCTTGTTGACCAAGGTGGAGTGCAATGGCAAGATCTCAGCTTACTGCAACCTCTGCCTCTCGGGTTTAAGTGATTCTTCTACCTCAACCTCCCGAGTAGCTGGGATTACAGGCCAGAAATTTGTGTTTTAACAAATCTCCCATCTCATTGAAATCAGATACAGCTCGAGCCTCAGGGCAGGACAACAGTGGTGTGCTGCTGCCCCCTTGTGGCATTTCCATGCATGAACAGCCAAGAGGCAACCTGCCGGGAGGAGGCTGTTCAAGGGGCAACTCCAACAGCCTCCCTGGGAGGTAACCTCCCCACCCCACCTTTTGCCCAGGAAAGGGGAGGCGTCCAATGGCCACCATGTCTCATGTGCTAACGAAAAGGCCACCTGCCTCTCCATCGCTAAAATGTGGTCTAGAGTCTGAGGTGCATTCTTAGCCATCTGATTCTCAAGAGTTCATCTTTTTTCTCTTCCACTGAAATGAATTATGACATCAGGGAGAACCCAAGGGCAGAAGCAGGGGCCAAGTCCTCTTGATCACCTCCAGGTTGGCCGACAAACTTGGCTGCAAGTGGCCCATCACACTGGTCTGGTCTTTATCCATGGCCCCTTTGTCAGAGGAACTCTGACAACAGAGCAACTCAATTTTGAGTAATGGCTGGCTACAATAAAGCTGAGACCTACTGGGCTGCATTCCCAGAAAATTAGGCATTCTAAGTCACAGGGAGATAGGAGGTCAGCACAAGATACAAGTCATAAAGACCTTGCTGATAAAACAGGCTGCAGAAGTGGGCCAAAACCCAACAAAACCAAGATGGCCATGAGAGTGACCTTTGTACGTCCTCACTGCTACACTCCCACCAGCACCACGACAGTTTACAAATGCCATGGCAACCTCAGGAAGTTACTCTATATGGTCTAAAAAGGGGACACATGAATAATCCACCCCTTGTTTAGCATGTAATCAAGAAATATCCATAAGAATGGGCAACTAGCAGCCCTAAGGGCTGCTCCTTCTCTGGAGTAGCCATTCTTTATTCCTTTACTTTCTTAAATAAACTTGCTTTCACTTTGCGGACTCACCTCAAATTCTTTCTTGCAGGACATCCAAAAACCCTCTCTTGAGGTCTGGATCAGGACCCCTTTCCAGTAACACCTTCACTACCCAATGCCCCCTCACCACTGGCTTTCATGCAAAAGGTTTTAATATAACGTCTTCACCAGGCCAGGTCTTTTTTTTTTTTTTTTTTTCCTGAGAAGGAGTTTTGCTCTCGTCACCCAGCTCGAGTGCAATGGTGAGATCTTGGGTCACTACAACCTCTACCTCCTGGGTTCAAGCTATTCTCCTGCCTCAGCCTCCTGAATAGCTAGAATTACAGGTGCCCACCACCACATCTGGCTAATTTTTGTATTTTTAGTAGAGATGGGGTTTCACCATGTTGACCAGGCTGGTCTCGAACTGCTGACCTCAGGTGATCCACCCACCTTGGCCTCCCAAAGCGCTGGGATTACAGGTGTGAGCCATGGCGCCTGGCACGGGCCAAGTCTTTTCATCCAGTCTCTGTTGAATGGCCAATAACCTAACATGAACCACTTTAGCAGCCTTCTCCCCTGCCCTGAAGCCAACAAGGATCAGACGCAGGTGACTGACTTGACCCCCTCTACCCCCCTCAAACCCCTCACTGCCACTCACCTCAAGGACACGCCCTCCATGTCTCTGAGACATCTCACTGGAGTCCTAATCCCCTGCCTTCTTCTCTTGACCCCTGCTCTGTGCCCACCTGTCTAAAACCCAAGGTTTGGGAACCTGGTGGCATCCTCTTTGCCTTGTCGCTTACTCCAGATGGCTGATGTGGCATCTGTGGAATGCAAAGTCTCCCTGAATCTTTTCCCCACATCAGGCAGATTGCTTAAGTATCAGACTACAGTCGCCAGAAGAAATCTAAATTTATTTTAAATGTTCATGTCAACAGTCATATTTGTAATGTTTTTTTTCCTTAAAAAACATAGTGTACATACGGATGTTCGTCATTGCTATTTATATCTTTATGTTTGTCTTTATTAGCTAGGGTAAACCAGATCCCAGTAATAAACAAACCCCAAATCTAGTGGCATAGCAAGGGACCAGGGGAGGTGGTGGTGTTACAGTAAGGTGGTCCCCATCCAGATTCCAAGAGAGGGTTCTTGGAGCTTGCGCAAGAAAGAACTCAGGGCCAGTCCATAAAATGAAAGTGAGTTTATCGAGAAAGTAAAGGAATAAAGAATGGCTGTTCCATAGCCAGAGTGCCCCCGAGGGCTGCTGGTTGCCTATTTTTATGGTTCTTTCTTGATTATATGCTAAACAAGGGGTGGATTATTCATGCCTCCCCTTTTTAGGCCATATAGGGTAACTTCCTGAGGTTGCCATGGCATTTGTAAACGGTCATGGCACTGGTGGGAGTGTGGCAGTGAGGACGACACAGCTGTCACTCTCCTGGCCATTTTGGTTTTGAGTTTGGTGGATTTTAGCTGGCTTCTTTACTGCAACCTGTTTTATCAGCAAGGTCTCTTGTGCTGATGACCTATCTCATCCTGTGACTTAGAATGTCTTAACCATCTGGGAATGAAGCCCAGCAGGTCTCAGCCTCATTTTACCCAGCCCTTATTCAAGATGGAGTTCTCTGGTTCAAATGCCTGTGACAGTGGGAGTTTTCTCCCTAGTGAGAAGGAATATTTGAACACTGGCATCCTATTTAGAATTGCTGGCATGTGGTGATAATAAAATGCAGATCGACTTTTAGATAGTTTTATTACTGTTTTAAAATTCTCTGCAGACAACGTCCCCCTTAATCACCTGCGTTTGCTTCCACTACCACCAGTGCCATGGGAATGTCACTGCCAAAATGCTTACCAGCCAAAGCACTAAGTCTATTTGTGTTACATAACATTCCCAATGGGTGCTTCTGCTTGGTGGGCTCCCCCCACATGGTGATCCAGGGACTCGGGCTCCTTTGTCTAGGGTTCCTCCTTCCTGTCTCCTTCTCCCAATCATCTGCATCCAGTAAGACCTGAACAGGTCAGGGAGGAAGCCCAGACGATTAATTCATGGAGAGCCTGAGCCAGGAAGTTGCACACAGAACTTCTGCTCTTGTCTCATTGGTTAGAACTCAGTCACATGGTCACACCCAACTGCAAGGGAGGCTGGGAAATGTAGTCTATCTACATTTCATGGGCTATCACAAACTTCTGTCTTTGCCACAATGTCTTAAATATTTCACAATAAAGAAATGCTAAAAGTCTGTGTGAGACAAGAGTGTGGATAAACTACTATCTATGAGTCTTCTTTCTCTGGTATAGGAATTTTACCATGGGACAGATAGTCATGGTTCTTCTAGTTGAAAACAAATGATCCCAAATTTTATACTGTCCCAGTGACCAAAATGCTAAGTTCACAGAGCTTTCCACTGCCTCTTTCTGCTACTCAGATGATTTCTCTTCTGAGCACATGCCTAGACTACATTTCCCAGTCTCCTTTGCAGCTAGGTGTGGCCATGTGACTCAATCCTTACCAATAAAATATGAAGAGAAGTGGCATGTGCCACTTCCTTACAAGTTTTTATGCCTTACAAGTTTGTATACCTCCTTCATGAGTTCTTTCCCATTTCCATTGACTGCAACCCTCTGTGCCCCAGCTTCCACTGTGCAGACAGGAATAGTATCCCAGGACAGTGATTCTCAAACTTGAAGAAGCACTCGGAGGGCCTGTAAAGACACAGATGGCTGGGCCCCACACCTAGAGTTTCTGATTCACTAGGTCCAGGATAGGGCTGGAGGACTGACATTTCTAACAAGTTCACAGGCTCTGCTGATGCTGCCGGTCCAGGGACCACCCTGGAAACCACTGTCCTAAGGAATGATGGAGCACATGACGAAGAAACCTGGGTCTCTGGAGTGGCCCCCTGGATCACAGCTGCCTTGACCACTTGGCAGCTCAGTTGAAAAAGAAGTAAACTTTTGTCTTCCTTAAGTCACAGCACTGCCGGACATCTTTGTGACAGCAGCTCAACCTTTACCCGCACTAACAGAGTTGGGATTCTGTTACTCGCAACCAACAGTCCTGACCAATGCAGACTCAAAGCTTAACTTCAGTAAGTTCCACCACTAAGAGAGTTTGCCTCTTTTTCCTCCTTATCCCAACCCCCCAGCTTTCTCATTATACCTTAGTATTGACCAGGCTTCTGGAAGGAGATGTCCATATGCACCAAGCCCTAGGAAGGAGCTGGAAAGTGAAGAATATTCCACTTTGCTACTATATCCTCAAGCATTAACATTATTCTTATTATCTTAACTGCTTGCCTGAGTCCCTTGGACACAAGGCCTGGCTCTGAAATGTCATTGCCCTCGGGTCTGGAGACAGCCCAGACACCCACTCCCTCATTGATGGTACCTGTGCTGTTTTCCTGACTCTAGGTGAACACTCACACCGTGCAGTAAAGAAGGGTGCAAATGCAGGATATGGGGACTGTGTGGCTCAAGCTCTCTCTTGGAATGTGTGGCTCAGAGCCCTGGGGATCAAGCTTGGCAGTGGGAGAGGAGGTAAGGGGGAGGTTCCATGGCCCTGAGAGAGAAGAAGACTCACAACATCTTCAGGGGTCTGTTTCCTGAGGTTAATGGGCCCTCGGCAAAGCACTTAGAGGGTGTTTCTGTGTTTCTTTTGCCCACTCCTCTACCATGTATAGGTGGGCCACAATGGGGCCCGTGTAGGATAGTGTTTTTCCTGTGATCATTTAGCAAGTCTGGGGCACAGTCCATTTGAGAACCAGGCCTCCTGTCTCCCAACCTAGGGATTTAAAAAATTATACCATCCTAGGCCGGGAGCAGTGGCTCACGCCTGTAATCCCAGCACTTTGGGAGGCCGAGGTGGGCGGATCACCTGAGGTCGGGAGTTCAAGACCAGCCTGGCCAACAGGGAGAAACCCTGCCTCTACTAAAAATATAAAATTAGCTGGGTGTGGTGGCACATGCCTGTAATCCCAGCTACTCGGGAGGCTGAGACAGGAGAACTGCTTGAACCCAGGAGGCGGAGGTTGCGGTGAGCTGAGATCGCACCATTGCACTCCAGCCTGGGCAACAAGAGTGAGACTCCATCTCAAAAAAAAAAAAAAAAAAAAAAATTATCCCATCCTAGTTTAGAAACTGGCCATGTCCCCAACTGGAATATGGGCTCTGGCCTTTGGAGGACCAGAGAGATCGCAAACATTCAGCCTAGCAATGGCCTCTACCATTCTGGACCAGACTCAACCTTCCCCAGCCTCCTGGAACATGCCACAGAGTGGCCCCACAGTGGCTCCAGCCCTATGTGGTCTCGGTCAAGCTTCATACTCTTCCAGCCCCAGTCTCTGAATTTGATAGGGTGCTTCATAGCAAATAACAGAAAACACAACCCAAACTAGTTTGAACAGTAGGAGATGAACTGCCCACAATATTATGTTTTGAGGGTTAAAAAGTTACCTACTGGGTGCAATGGCCTAGAACGTTAATGGAGTCCAGCAGTAGCGTGAACTTCAGGAATGGTTTGATCACGGCTATTTCCCTGCAAGTCTTTCAGCTCTTTTCTCCTCTGTGTGTCAGCAATAATTTCAGGCTGGGTTCTGTGTTGTGCACAGTTCTAGCCTCAGCTCTTCACACCATAGCCTCCAGGAGGAGCAGGAGACAAAGGATTCCCAAATTCCTAGCTCAGGTCCTAAGCCTCCTGCTCAAACCAGTCCCTGGGGCCAGGGGTTTGACAAGTACTGACTGGTTTGGGCCTGGTTTTCCTGACCCAGTTATTATGGCCAGGGAGGGGAGGGTGCTCTGAGTGAGAAGTGTTTTTCAACACTGGTGTGACTGGCATCTTGGGTGAGACACTTCTTTATTTTGCTGTATTATCTTATACATCACACAACATCACCATCCCTGGTCTCCCCAACCCCCAACTAAGTGCCAATAGCACCCTCCAGGCACCTTGATGACAGGCTTGCCCTCACTCTACTACAAATGCTGCCCAACCCATCCCTAGCTGGGGGCGGGGAGCGGTAGTACTACTTCAGAACAGAATAGCTTGGATCAGCCAGTCCCAGCCTGGAGCTAGGGGTGGGGCTAATTTCACTGAAATCCAGGACTACTAAGCAAGATGGAAGGGTAAAAGGAATTTTGGGGACATAACCCTGATTCTGCTACCATCTTCTACTTTGAATAAAGAGGGTATCCATCTTTGCCAGTCCTCCCCATGTCTCCTTCTAGCTCTGGATTGTCTTGGTGATTTATGCCACTGTTTTTTCAGGCTTAGAAGCCCACTCATTACACTATAAATCATACCTGTTCTCATGTGACAACTGGCTCTGTGGCCGGGCCACCACTTCTGAGAGGATCTCAGCCCCTTCCCTGAGTTTGTCTGCTATCCTGCTACTTCCAATTCACCAGACACAAGTAGCCCATCCTGGGTTTACCAATCATAAATACAGACCCAGCCTCTCCATCTGAATCTTCAGGGCCAGGCACATGCACATTCCTATCCTCACGGAGGCTGAGGACTTCATGGAGTTCTCATCCCCTCAATGCTATTGTCATAAATGGGCAAAGTGAGACCAGATGAGAGAACAGACTTACTTAAGGACACATGTGCCAGGAACAGAAAGGTAGAAGTGGGAGATGATCAGGGAGGAGGCAGTAGATAAAGTAATGGATAAGAAGTCGGCAGACCTCCTACTGGATGGCTCCACCTAGATGTCCACTAGAGTCTCAAAACTCAACCTGCTCAAACCCAGATTCAATGGGGGCAGGAGCTGCATCTGTTCTGTTTATCACTGTCACCAGCTTCCAGCATTCTGCTTGACATAGAAGGGTACACAATAGATATTTATGGAATGCATGAATGAATGAGCCATCTTCCCCTTGAACATGTTCCCCTTTCTTCTGTGTTCTCTGAGCACTTGCCCAACCCTCTGTCTATATCCCTCCACATCCAGATGGTCATCAGTATCTGGTTATTTTTCTTTGAAAAGCTCTTGAATATTGCCTCCCATATCACACACTTTATTCCTATAAACATCCCCCTGTATCAGTTCTTTACTACTGCATAAAAACTACCCCAAAACTTAGTGGATTAAAAACAATTACCTATTTAGCTCACAGTTCTGAAGTTGGCAATTTGGTATGGGCTCAGCAGGATGGTTCTTCTGGTCTCACCTGCGCAGATTCATATATCTGCAGCCAGCTGTTAGGTGAGTAGCAGCTTTGCCTTCCTTAGCTGGGCTCTCCCACATCACAGGGACTTAGGTGGAATGGCTCAGCTCTGCTGATGTGTCTCTTACCATCTAGCAGAACGGCACTGGCTCATTTACAGAATGACTGGGCAGAGTTCCAGGAGACAGAGGGAAAGTTTGCAAGATCTCTTTTGAGGCCTAGGCCTGTAACTGGCCAAAGAAAGTTATAAGACCTGCTCAGATTCAAGGAGCAGAGAAACAGATTTCCCTTTGTGATGATGAGGTGTGGATATAAGAAATAAGTAAGTACAGCCATTTTTGCAATTTAGCACCAACCCTATTCCAGACCACCCCAGTGTCTTATCAGTTGGCTTTCTAGCTGGTCTTGCAATCTCACTGTAGTCCCTCCCATCCCACTTGTTATCTATATACAGGTTCCCAAGTGTTACGGTTTCTTCATCACTAGGTCTTTATACATGCTGTTCCCTGTGCCTGGTGCTGTTTCCTGCCTTACCTTCTCAAACTTCCAGCCTGGATTGTCTCCTCTCTCTGTTCCCATAGCAGCCAGTCTATCACCATCATTGCCATAAGGCGCCTCTGTTGGTTCTACCTCCCCAGCATATTTTCCCTTTTCTTTGGGGACAGTCCCCAATTTTCCCTTGGGAGGCCTTCCACATCAGCCCATATGGTTCAAAGGAGGCTGATTAAAACACCTCAGATGCAGAGTCCAATATGTGACCAGGCCTGGTCAATCAAAATTATAGTGATTCGTTCAGGGATAGTCACATGACCCCATTCAGGCCAATGAGAGTCAGCCTCAAGACTGTTTCTGGAACAATTGGGAAAGAGGTACCATCTTCTGACTCAAGTTGCCAAACTAGTAGAGGGTAAGCCTAGAATCACTGGGGCTATCTTTGCCACCATGAGACCCTGTCTGAAAAATGAAGCCACACATACCCCAGAGAATAAAAGAAACACATTTCAGGCAATATGGTTTGAGAAGCTGGATCCAGCCATGCCTAAAGCCATACATTCCTAAATTTTTTAATTATGTGAACCCATAAATTCCTCTTATTAAACTAATTTGACTTGTGTTCTTATCTCTTCAATCAAGAGTCTTGACAAATATAATTATATGTGGTAATATAATTACCTATCTATTCTTGGCTTTTCTATTGGGCATTCTCCCTAGAAGCTGAGTGGATTTCTGGTTCATCATCTTTGTATCCCTGGACCCTAGCACAGAACCTGGGACATAGTAGGTATTTAATACATGCCTATTGAACAGGGATTGAGACCACTGTAGCCCTGAGTCTGCCTCTAGTTTGTGACCTTGAGTATTCATTTCTCCTTCTGAGCTTAGTCTCCAACTCAGAATATGGAAATGCCCTGTCTCATTGAGGGCTGTAATGAGGATCAGGTGAGCACAGGCTTATTAAAGTACTTGACAAACTCTAAAGCTCGGTATACATGCAAGCTATAATTCTATTTTCAACGATGTACATTTTGTCCTAACTTCACCAGCCCCCAATAAATTGTAAGTTCTTGGGGATGCAAAACAGCCAGTACATTGGAAGAGCAAAAGGAAAATCTGAGAAACTCAATCTCAAGCACGCTTAGAACTGTCTCCATGCAACATAGATTTGTTGCACCTGCAAATAAAATAAGGAAGATGGGAACCTGGTGCCCAGCACCTCCCTCCCTCTCACTACCTGCAGAAATCAGAGGATGCTAGACAAGAGGTCCCAGCATCTCTCTAATTTGAGTCATTGCAAGTGACATGATAATGGGGCAGAGTCTGGCTGGTTATTCTCTAAACTGTCTCCTCTTTCCTCCTGAGCACCCAGAAGAAAACCACATCTCCCAGCCAGGAGACTGAGGTCTGGCCGTGGGATGTGGCTCTAGACCTGAATCCTTACAATCTTCCAGACGCGATCTCTGCCTTCATCTTCTGGTCACATGCAGAGGATCCAATAGAAGACTCTAAGGCTCTAGAACATGATTCCTAACTTTTCTTTATGAACCTAGGACCCCTTGAGCAGCTGGTAAAGTCTATACTATCCTTCTCAGTTAATACTTTTCTATGCATAAAATAAAATACATGGAATTACAAAGGCAACAAATTATTAAAATATAGTAACGAAAATGTAAAAAGCAGGTGATACATTGCTTCCTTATTAACACATGAAACAATAAGATGTAGTCTAATTACCATAATTTCAATGTCGTGATAGTATAAACAGTATTTCAAGCTATCTGCAATAACATCAATGTGATATGAAAATATCTATGATTTCTATTGACAACAAATAGGTACTGCTAATACCACTTTGTTGTCTATATTTATAATGGAAATGTTAAATGTCAGAAGTTAGTGTAAATAAAGATGCAATTATTTTCTCTTTCAAGTTCATGAATTTCTGAATTCCATCCATAGATCCCTTGGGGGTCTGTTGTCTCCAGGAAAGGAATCTCAGCTTTAGAGCATGGAGGATCACAAGAAAAGAGCCTGGATCCCCCGGATGACCACGTGGAACAGAGATCCCTCCAACACATAATCACCCCTGGAGGAAAAGACTTGTTTTTTTCCAGAGCATTGAGATGCTGGGACCAGGCCTCAGCCCAGCTGGTTGACCCTGAGCAAGTCACCTAATCTTGGAACCTCCATATCCTCACAGACTACGTTCCCTGCTGTGGTCTGAATGTTCATGTCCCCCCAAAATTCGTATGTTGAAACATAATCCCCAAGGTGATGGTATTAAAAGATGGGGTCTTTTTGTGGGGGTGGGAATGAGATTAGTGCCCTTATAAAAGAGGCTTGAGGGAGCTTGTTAGCCCTTTGCCCTTCGCCTATGTGAGGATACATAGAAGGTGACCTCCAGGAGAAACGGGCACTCACCAGATACTGAATCTGCTGGAACCTTGATTTTAGACTTCCCAGCCTCCAGAACTGTGAGAAATAAATTTCTGTTGCTTATAAATTACCCAGCCTAAGGTATTTTCGTTATAGCAGCCTGAATAGACTAGGACAATCCCCCTTTTGTAGGACCATCATGAGGGTTAATAGTTCTGAATGCTTATACAGTTTATGGTAATTTATACCTGGAGTCTCCAAACATGGGCCAGTAAACTGTACTAAAAATAAGGGCAACCTAGTGAATTCTCTTCAGTTAAATGGATTTCGTCTGAAGGACTGTCCTTTATTCTGAGATTATGACCTTCCTAATTCCAGGGGTTATAAAGTTCATTCTTTTACAAAATGAAGGTGATTAGAAATAGCACTTGCAGATTTTTTCCCAATGTTCTTACTTTGCAATGGAGTTGGCATTCTTATTTAGATTCATAAATATTTTGAAGTATTGGCCGGGCATGGTGGCTCATGCCTGTAATCCCAGCACTTTGGGAGGCTGAGGCAGGCAGATCACTTGAGGCCAGGAGTTGGAGACTAGCCTGGTCAACATGACGAAAACCCGTCTCTACTAAAAATACAAAAGAATTTAGCCAGGCGTGGTGGCAGGCACCTGTAATCCCAGCTACTCAGGAGGCTGAGGCATGAGATCACTTGAGCCTGGGAGGTGGAGGCTACAGTGAGCTGAGATCGTGCACTGCACTCCAGCCTGGGTGACAGAGCAAGACCCTGTCTCAAAAAAAATTTTTTTCGAAGTATTATGAAAACCCAAAAGTATGAGAATCATTGCTTTCTCCCATCCCCAAAATATTCATTTGTATTATCACTCAAAAGTAATAAAGCTTAGGGAGGATTTGGTTTCTGACCTGCCACAAGTTTGAATAATAAGAGTTAAGATGTATTGAGGGTTTCAGTGTGCCCCAAGCTGATCTAAGTATTTCACATGTGTAACTGGTTTATTGAATAATCTAACGTGATGAGGCACACACCTAAATGAACTTAGTTTTTCTTCAACCACTGCCTTCCAATACATTCAATGAAATCTTTCCTTTTTGCCCATGCCTTTCTGTCCAGCTTCAACATCCAATCATATAATATTTAACACTTTCCCTGAATCAAGCTTGACCCTTCCCCTCAAGAATGTTTGTTATTTAACAGTTAAGTAGCCTAACTATGTGCACCTTACAAGGCTATGAGGTAGGTATTATTATTAATGGCATCTTACATCCACTAAGGCCCAGACAGGTGAGGGAGCTTTTCCAAGATCACACAGCTAGTAAGTTTTGGACACAGGATTCAAATACAGGCTGTCTGGTTCCAGAAACTTGCCCTTAACATTTATTCATAATCTTCTGCTTTATGTAGGCTGAGGGGACTTTTCAGAGAAGGAAAGCTGGTATAATGTCCTGAAGAAAGTCCTGCAGGGGCTGGGCACAGTGGTTCATGCCTGTAATTCCAGCACTTTGGGAGGCTGAGGCGGTTGGATTGCTTGAACTTAGGAGTTCAAGAGCAGCCTGGGCAACATGGCAAAACCCTGTCTCTACAAAAATTAGCCAGGAGTGGTGGTGCATGCCTGCAGTCCCAGCTACTTAGGAGGCTGAGGTGGGAGGATAACTTGATTCCAGGAGGCAAAGGTTGCAGTGAGCCGAGATTGCACAATTGCACTCCAGCCTGGGTGACGAAGTGAGATCCTCTGTCCAAAAAAAAAAAAAAAAAAAAGAGAGTCCTGCAGGCATAATAAGAGAGTATTTGACACCTCTTGTCCATCCTTGGCTTTGGGGCTTTAGCTGTAAATCTGAGACAATAGGAAAAGTCCCATTAAGAGTCTGTTACATGTGTGTCCTTTACCTTAATCCTCAAGACAGCCCTATATGGAAAGTGCATTAAATAGGGTAATGCTAGCTGCTATAGCAAACAGCCCGCAAGATCCAGTGGCTTAACACAATAGCAGTTTATCTCTTACCTAATATTGCAAGGCAGGTGTTCTTGGTTGGAGGGCAGATTTCCTTCATATGGTGATCTGGGTGACTTCTGTGTTGCAGCCTTGCCATCCTGCAGGGCTTTGGGGTTCTCTGCATCTAGACTGGAGACAAGGATGGAGAAGCTCACCTGCTTCCTAAAGGCCCTGCCTGGTAGTGACACGCACCACTCCTGCTCACATTCCATTGGTCGAGACTAGTCACATGGTCATGCCTAGATGCAAGGGATGCTGGGAAATGTAGTCTCCAGCTGGGCACGTGTCTTCCAGCGACAATTCCACACTATAGAGTCTTTTCCAGAGTTAGTACACAAAGAAGTTCTCTTTACCAATCTGTTTAACCAGCTTACCAGGCTAACCAGTGCTCTCCATGCTCTCTGAATGCAACGCTACTGCCCCAGGCATACTAAATGCTTATGGCTAGTAAGCCATTCTCTAGGCTTTCCCTTGTTGCCTCTTTGCTATAGAAGGGGATGCTTGCCAAGAGTCTTCTGAGTCTGCTCCCAAATCAGTTTGCACCAGGCACACTTAATATTGTAACAATGTAACTGAATTAGATATTCCATAAACGGATGAAATATGAGTGCAAAAGGAAGAGATTTGTTTTTATGAAAACTCAGAAAAGACTGGTTGCTAAAAAGAATACTGTCAAATTAGGCGTGGAAGAAACCACTAAAAACATCTGGAAAAAAAGTAACCACAAGAATTTCGAGGGATTCTGCCTCCAGTTGCTACACAAGTGTCTGCAGGTCCTTGCCCCACTTTAAAGAAACAAAAATTGGCTGGGGACGGTGGCTCACACCTCCAAACCCAGCACTTTGGGAGGAATTACAGGCATAAGCCACTGTGCCCAGCCCCTGCAGGCCTTTCTTCAGGACATTATACCAGGTTTCCTTCCCTCAAAAGCCTCCTCAGCCTACATAAAGCGAAGATTATGAATAAATGTTAAGGGCAACTTTCTAGAACCAGACAGCCTATATTTGAATCAAACAATCCTCCCACCTCAGACTTGCAAGTACCTGGGACAATAGGCTCACACCATGGCATCTGGCTTAAAATTTCAATTTAATTCAGTTTTAATTAATTTAACTATAGCTGGCCACATATGATTATAGCTAAGGCACTGGACAGGGAAGCTCTGTGTTACACAAACCTTAGCACATGTATTTCTTCACATCTTGGCTCTTTTATTTTTCCTTTTTTTTTCAGACAAAGTCTCACTCTGTCGCCAGGCTGGAGTGCAGTGGTGCGATCTTGGCTCACTGCAACCTCCGCCCCTTGCATGATCCTCCTGTCTCAGCCTCCCAAGTAGCTGAGACCACAGGCGTGCGCCACCACATCCAGCTAATTTTTGTATATTTAGTAGAGACGGGGTTTCACCATGTTGGCCAGGATGGTCTTGATCTCTTGACCTCGTGATCTGCCCACCTCGGCCTCCAAAAGTGCTGGGATTACAGGCGTGAGCCACTGTGCCTGGGTGGGTTCTTTATTTCTTTGTCTTGACTCTCTCTAGCCCATGATGTCTTCTGAAACGCAAGTCCTGCCTCCTTTGATTCAGACATCTCTTGATTCCAATATATTATGCTGACTGGGAAAGGGAAGGGTGGTCCTTGGCAGGAGGAAAAGGAACAGGCCTCTGTGAGTAGCAGCTGGGCTCGAATTGCCGTATGGCAACAACTGCCACCTGTAACAGCACCGTGCTAAGCTCCTCACTGGCAGGGAAGGGCCGCCGTCAAGAGTAAGAGCTCAGCAGCTGGCTCCCCCCTCTCCTTGGAATTGTGACTTTGAAAAAAATCACCGTATCCTTCTGAGCCTGAGTGTCCTCAACTACAGGGTGGAATTAACAGTGCCTACTGTTGTTCTGAGGATTGAATGAAGCGAGACCTGCTTTGTGCTTGGATCATACTAGCTACTCTGTCAATGTTCTTATTTACTGTAACTCTCAGAGTAACCTCCCCACTCAGACCAAATAAACAGCAGGGGGAAAAAATAGGGTGGGATGGACAGAGAGAAAAGGTTCTTTGGAAAAGTGCTTTATTGTGAAAATTCCCAAATATACATGAAAGTAGAGAGAATGGCTCAGCAAACCTCCATACTCCTATCACTTAGATTTTCAAATCTAAAACAAACCACAGTAAAGGTTTTTTGTTTTTGTGTTTTTGAGACCAGGTCTCACTCTGTCACCCAGGTTGAGGTGCAGTGGCTGATGCACCAACCTCCCCAGGCTCCAGTGACGTGATCATGGCTCACTGCAGCCTCGCCCTCTCCAGGCTCAAGCGATCCTCCCACCTCAGCCTCCTGAATAGCTGGGACTACACGCATGCACCACCATGCCAGGCTAATTTTTTTGTATTTTTTATAGAGACAAGGTTTCATCATGTGACCCAGGCTGGTCTCGAACTCCTGGGTTCAAGTGATCTGCCCACCTCAGCCTCCCAAAGTGCTGGGATTATAGGCATGAGCCACCACACCTGGCCCAGAGTAAGGGCTTTAAGAACTCCATTAACTCAAAGATATGGATCCTTACGAGTGAAGAACAAACTCTCAATGGCTCCAATTAAATGGTCACAAACACGTGTAGGGACTCCTCTGCGCAGCCTTGCCTGAGACCCGTCAGAGACAGAATCTTGTTCAGACAGTTGCCATTTGTTCCCCAAATAATATCTTCACCGGCCTGGGAGCAATGGTGCCCCCACTGGGTGTGGCCATGATATTTTTCTGGTGTTTTTCTACTCAAGGTTTCAGCTCTCTGGGTCCCCCAAATTAAAGGGTTTGTCTTCAGTGCCCAGAAAATTATGAGAGACCCCAAATTCCTACCAGTAACGTCGCTTAAATTACCAAGAGACAGCGTTTAATTTCTTGTAACCCAGATCCCTCCATGATAATCAGGCTACAGGAAGGCCACAACTACCACGTCTAAGGAGCTGGCACCTACTGTCCCTTGAGGTTAAAACAGTCCATTATTTTAGGAGAGAGACAGGAGAGAGATCTTATTAGGGAATCTGCCCGGTCCTCTGGCTTTCTGGAAAATTACTGGGCTATAGTCTAACTATAAAAAATCAATCCCTTAAGATCCCAGTAGCCCTGAGGAACAGGCAGTGTGGAAAAGGGCAAAGAAGAAATTGATTGGGTGCAGGGCAGCACTAACATTTACTGGACATACTCTGTGCTCAGCAGTTCTTCACACACTATATTTAATCCTCACGGGAATATTGTCAGGCAGACATTCCTAGCCCCAGGTCACACAAGGAAACTGAGACTCAGAGAGGTGAAGTCGCTTGCCCAAGACAGAACCAAGGGCTGGCTAACTCTGACACCCATGTTCTTCTTGCCACTGCCCTACCCTGTATGGCCTTAGGTGAGTCTCTCTCTCTCCTGCCCCTCAGTTTCCTCTCCCTGAGACAGGAACGGGAATGGCCTGCTTGGCTCATAAAGGCTTCAGAATAGTCTAGACTTCCAAGTGCTTAGAAGTATGCCCAGTGCCCAGCCTGGGACTGGGATTACCTTTTTGTCGTCCTCAAAGCTGACAACCTTGGAGCTCTGAAAGAAGAAAATCCAAGACCCCGTTGAGGGGTGCGGGTGTGCCTCTGGCGCGATGGGAAAGAGGAAAATCACTGGGTTCCCTCAGGTGTGCAAAGGAGGAAGGAGGGGAGGAGGCAGAAGGGGTAAATTGAAGGGGGAGGTGCCTCGGGTGTTGCTGTTTTTGGTGACTGCTCAGCTGACGGCTTTCCAGCCTGAGAAACACACATACACAAAGTCTAACCTCCTCTGGCTTAAAATAGAGCCACTGAACCAAAAACGCCAAGCACAGGGCAGAGTCACCTGCCTGACGGGGCCAGACAGCTCCCCCGTGGCCCCAATAACACCCATCCCCAGCGGGCACACCTGACCAAGCGCCTCTCAGCTGCCCATCATGGGACCCTCACAACAGTGGGGGAGCACAGCCAGCCACCAGATCCTCAGCCTCAGCGCGGAGACAAGGAAAGTGAAGACCACAGAGGCGATGAGAGGGGGGATAAAGCCAGCAGCATCTGGCCTGACAAGGATCGTGACCTGGGGAGCCAGACAGCCCTGAGTTCAATCCTGGCTCAGCCACAGCCTGGCTGGGAGGACTTGGCAGGTTAAGTATCTTGTGCGTGCCTCCGTGTCCTGGGCTGTAAGGTGAGGGTCCCATGATTGATGTCTGTGACTATGCCTAGCACAGGCAGAGTTTGGCCCTGGCCCTGCTTCTGGAAAAAGAATGCTCTACATCCGCACACAGACAGTTGTAAAGAGGGGAGGAGAAGCAGCTACTGGATAAGGGGCACCTGGATAGTAGCACAAACCAGCTTCTATAATCCTCAACGTGGTCCTATGGGGTGAGCGGCATTACTACCCTCGTTTCTCAGATGGGAAAACAGAGGCACTGAAAAGTACAAGTGTTCTGTTTCTGGACACCCAGTAATATGGTTTGGCTCTGTGTTCCCACCCAAATGGCATCTCAAATTGTAATCCCTGACTGTTGAAGGAAGGACTTGGTGGGATGTGATTGAATCATGCGGGCGGTTTTCCTCATGCTGTTCTCATGAGAGTGAGTGAGTTCTCACGATATCTGATGGTTTAAAAGTGTTTGGCAGTCTCCCTCCCTCCCTACCTCCCTGCCTCTCACCCTCTCACGTGAGACACAGCCTGCTTCCCTTTGTCTCCGCTATGATTTTAAGTTTCCTGAGGTCTCCCCAAGCATGTGGAACTGAGTCTATGAAACCTCTTTTCTTTATAAATTACCCAGTCTCAGATAGTTCTTCATGGCCGTGTGACAGCAGGCTAATACTCCCCGCTAGGAAGTGGAGGAGCTGGACTTCAAACTCAGGTCTTATTGACTCCAGCTGTGTCCACAACCAGGTCCTCATTAACTCTCCCCTGAGTGGCCCTGCCCTTCCGTTAAGAACAGGGCGCTGCCTGCATCCCCCTGTCTCCACAAGTTCTTCTCAGGCTCTTGTTGGGCTGTAAGTCCTCCGTGACCCACCCACCCCAACTCTGAGACGTTAGCCCAGGTTTCTGCTCCTCTGAAGTCTGAGCAGAAATCGGAATATCAAACTCAGCTGATGCTGTTGCTAAAAATCAGGCTGAGGTAGTGGCACCAACACCTGCTTCTGGGCCACTGAGATTCATCCTGCTTCTCGGGAGAAGGGGTCCAAGGCCCTCTCTACCAGGCACTGGGGCCCCATTCTGCCTGGGAACTGAGTCGGGCAGGCACTGGGTCAGACAGCCCTACAGGCCGGGCATCTGCTCACTTGTGATATCTGTAACAGTGGCTCACACTTCTAGACAAATCCTCAGGGCCAAGGTCAGCTCTCTGGCTCCACATCTATTGGTTCATTTAATCCTCACACCCACTGTATGAGTTCCCCTGTTGCTGCTGCAATAAGTTATTACAAACTTAGTGGCTTAACACAAATGTATTATCTTCTAGTTCTGTAGGGTTGAGGGCTACACAGGTCTCACTTGGCTCAAATCGAGACATTGGCAGGACTTCCTTTCTAGAGGCTTCTGTATGGAAGTACGGCCTCCTCTGGGACTTGGAGGGCCTAGGCTGCAAGGATCATGACCTGGGGAGCTGCAGTCCTCAGGGGCTTAGCATATGTCAGCAACTTCACAACAAAACAGAAGCTCAAAACCAGGGCTCCTGATTGGGGGATGGGGAGTGACCCTGCAATGTGTCATTCAGCCCCAGGTTTTTTCCCACCTTGTGGCTCCCTCTCTTCTAAAGACTTTAGGTCTCCGCATTCAGCCTGCTGGTGGGGGAAAGAGATGGAGCATGGGTGGCGCAGGGTTTTATGGGCCAGGCCTGGAAGTGCACACGTCATTTCTGCCCATGTTCCATGAGCTAAGGCTTGGTCACATAGACTCTGCTAAGTGTAGAAACGCTGGGGCAATGTGGCCAGCTGCGTGCCCAGCTCCACCTCCCCAGAACATCCCAGATCACCTCATTTCTCTCCATCTTCACACATTTGGATACACTAGCCTTCAAACTGGCCTCCACTCTTAGCCACCATCCCTCCTCCCCATGACAGCCAGAGACTCTTTAAAAATATGAATCAGATCATTATGTTGTTGTTTCATGTGTGTGTGCGTGTGTGTGTGCACTTGTGTTTGTAATACAGCCTTTCCATGGCTTTCAATACACCCACATAAGGGCTTGTAAGACACTGTGTGAAGATGTCTCTTTGTCTTCCTTCTGCTCCCCCAAAGTATCTGCACCCCCAATTCTCTGGACTCCAGCAACACTGGCTTCCCTGCTGTTCTGGCTGCCATGCCAAGCCATGCTCAGTTCTGCTTTTAAGCAGAAAGTTGCACTTGCTGCCTGGATTCTCTCCCCCAGTCACTCCTCAGCGATTTCCCCACCACCTTAGGTGCTGGGTTCACCTTCCTAAGAAATGATCCTCTTTCCTTCTCTATCACTCTTGTCTTAAAGTAACTGTTTGTTTGTTTGTTAGCCGACCATCCTTACTAGGATATCACCTTTATTTACAACAGGAATGTTGTTTGCACCAGTAGGTTCTTGGTAAATATTTGTGGGAGGATTGAGGGAAGGGAAGGGGAGGGGGAGGGGAGAGGGGAGAAGGAAGAGAAGGGGAGAAGGAAGGGGACAAGGAAGGGAAGGGAGAAGGAAGGGAGAAGGAGGAAAGGAAAGGGAAAGGGAAGGGAGAAGGAAGGAAACGGAAGAAAGGAAAGGAAAGGAGGGAGGAAGGGAGGAAAGAAGGGAGTGAGGGAAGAAGGAAAGGAAGGGAGGAAGAAGAGGGAGGGAAGGAAGGAAAGAGAAGAGGAAAGGAAGGGAAGAAGGAAGGGAGGGAAGGAAGGAGAGAGAAAGGAAAGGGAAGGAGGGAAGGAATGGGGAGGGAGGGGGAAAGGAGGGAGGGAGGAAGGAAGGATGACTGGCACAAGGTCACAGCAGGAGTTAGTGGCGGGAACAGGACTTCTGCACGCTCGGGGGTTTGGGCCTTTGCTTCAGATGTCACTGTCTGCAGACACACGAACCCCAGGGCAGGCGCGTGGGAGGCGGACAGGGGAGCGGGTTCTCCGGGCCCCCACCGTGGCGATCCCAGCCTCCAGGTGCCCTGCCGCCACCCCACCCCGCCCATCACACCCCCTGCGGCATGGGGCCGGGGCTGGAGGGGGCGGAGAGCGCGGTCCCGGCACAGAGCAGGTTGGGGCCGGGCGGGTACCGGGGCCAGGGCACCATGCGGAGGCCGAGCGTGCGCGCGGCCGGGCTGGTCCTGTGCACCCTGTGCTACCTGCTGGTGGGCGCCGCCGTCTTCCACGCGCTCGAGTCCGAGGCGGAGAGCGGCCGCCAGCAGCTGCTGGTCCAGAAGCGGGGCGCGCTCCGGAGGAAGTTCGGCTTCTCGGCCGAGGACTACCGCGAGCTGGAGCGCCTGGCGCTAGGCCGAGCCCCACCGCGCCGCCGCCAGTGGAAGTTCGCTGGTTCCTTCTACTTCGCCATCACCGTCATCACTACCATCGGTGAGCCGCCCGGAGCCTCCCTCCGCGCCCGCTCCAGCCCCAGTCCCAGCCACCCGGGGTGCCTCTGGGTTTCGGTCCCACCTCTGCCCCGGCCAAGCTGAGCTACTTTGGACGAGTTATTTCGGCTCACCGAGCCTCCCTAGCCTCCTTCGCCTCGCTCGGCTGAATGGAGCTGTCAGCCCACGCAGGCAGGTACCCGAGGAATCAGTAAATCGAGTTTGCCAAGAGGCTGAGCCGGGAGTGCTCAGAAAACGTCCTAGGGGCCTGAAGATAGATGAAGGGGGGCTGGCTGGGAGACCAAGTGGCTGGAGTTGCTTTTTCTTGCCTGGTTGCAGCCCACTTGCTGTGTGACCTTAGACAAGTTGCTCAACCTCTCTGAGCCATAGTTTTCTCCTCTGTAAAACAGTGTGCCTAATCGGCCTTATCTTAGGGTTGTGGTATCTGCACCCTCCAGGAGGCCAACTATGCAGAAAGTTTTAGCACAGGGCCTGTGCTGAAACATGACACATACAGAGCACCACAAAGATCGATTTTTGATTATTACAATTGTTTCCCCCCTACCCCACCACCCCTCTATTACAATTGTTATTGTTACCCCATGAGAATGGGGACCTAGTTTGTCTTAGTCACTGCTGTATGACCAGTGCCTAGGGTGCAATAGATGCTCAATCAATACTTGTTAAAGGAATGACGAATAACCACAGTCTCGGGACCTTGCCCTCAGGGATGCAGAGCAGTTCCTCTGCAGCATCTGGACCACCAGCTGTTGCCATGACTACCATCTGGCTGGTACCTGCTGAGCCTAAGCCTGGGGGAACAGGAAGGAGAGAAGCGGGCTCTGCAGGGCTCCAAGCTTGGTGTCAACCACTCCCCAGGCTCCAGCTGTGAGCGTCCAGACGCCCCACCTAGGGCTTGGACCACCAGCCTGAAAGCCAGTGACTTGGAGAAAGTTTCTCCAATAATGCTCTTGCAAGTGAATGTGAGCTGTGGGTTTTGCAGTGTAGTTAAAAGCATGAGTTCTGCAATTATGGAGACTGGGGCTCTGGTCTCATCTCTATTACCACCTGCCTTCTCTGGCAATTGATTTTATCTGTTCGAGCCCTGGTTTCCCCAAAGGCAAAATGCAATTGTTCCTACCTCATTGAGTGGTTGCCAGGTTTCAGTGAGGTCAAGCATGTAACATGCTTGGCACAGTGCCTGAGGCCAAGTAGGCACTATTCATTAGTAGTAATAATTCATTATTTGCCAACATGGCCCCAGCTCTTATTCAGGTCTTTTCTCCCTCCTGTCCACATGGACACCCCCTGCTTCCCTATCTTGGTAAAGCCTGAGACCCTCCTAGTTACCGTGCCCATTGGTTTGGGATGCCATCAACGTGTTCTGCCTTTTCCACATTCTTCGGAGGCTTACCAGGTAGGTTTGGCCTCTATACCGGTTCTTCACCTCTGAGGTACATCTGGGAGACTGGGTAAGAGACATGTGGAAACAAGAGGAATTTTGCCTTTTCTGGCCTCTTGGGGGCACCACTACCTACTGTGGTCCAGTCTGCTAAGCCAGCCTTTTGGAGAGCCAGGTGCCAGGGCCCAGGAATTTGGGCTTTGCTTGGATGGAAGAGAGGCACTGAAGCAATAAGCTCAGGCCTGTGGCCTTTGGGCAGTTTTGTCCCTTTGAATCTAGTTTACTTATCTATAAAATGGGAATAATAACATGTCATATAGTCATTGGGAGGCTGAAAGCTGATAATCCATGCACAGTACCTACATGAATTAGTTCCTGTCATTATTATTATCATTCTTCATTTCACTCTCTGCCAAAACTTGGCACAGCCCCAAACGGCTGGAAGCCTCTTTTCCTAAAGAGGCTCCTCTGTTTCTCACTAGCACCCCCTTCAACTTGGCTTGATTCAGGAAACTTTCATTGAGCTTCTAGTCTATGTCAGGTTTGGTGCAGGACCCTGGTGATGGGGACTATAGAGAGGTGACCACCATCATCCCTACCCTCAGAGATCTCAAAGCCGAGTGATGAGCAGACCCCCTTTCTCCCCAAATAACAGAGAGGCAACGTGATAGGGCTATGCAACAGAAATGCGGAAGTGGAGCCACAGGCCTTTAAATGTCTGTAGTGCTGAGATTTTGAATAAGTTATATATGCACACAGTACACACTTCACAGGGTACAAAGGGTCATGGAATGAAAAGGAAGTCTCCCTCCCACCCTGGCTCTCAGCCCATAAATTCTTCTTGGTTTAAATACAGTTACCAGTTTTTTGTGTGTCCTTCTAGATATATTCTCTGCCTATATATTCCTTTAAAACACACACACACATTGTGTAGACATTATACACACAGTTTTGTCTCTTGCTTTTTTTGCTCAATATATGTTGGCGATGTTTTTATGTCAGTCTCTAAGGAGCAGCGTCATCTTGTTTGTAGGGTTTCTCAGCCTTGGAACTACCTGATATTTGGAGCCCTGGGGTCTGTCCTGTGCACTGCAAGATGTTTAGCAGTGTCCCTGGCCTCTCCTTTCTAGATGCCAGTCTCACAGAGCCATCCCCACTCCCCACCCTCATTTGTGACAGCCAGAATGTCTCCAGATATTGCCAAATGTCCCCTTAAGGGCAAAACCACTCTCGATTGAGAACTGCTACTGCCTAGGATCCCATGGTTTGGATGGCACTGTAATTTATTTAACCAGGTCCCTTTCGATGGACACTTACAGTGTTTCTCGTTTTCACTATGACCGACAATGCTGCAATGATGACCCACATGCACACATATTTTTGCACATGTGTGTATATTGAAGGGGCGAACTTCCTCACTGTGGAACTACCTTGGTCAAAGGATTTGTATTTTGTACTTTTCGGCAGGTAGGGCCAATCTGTTAGAGGAGGCATATTCTTTTTGGAAAGATCCACCTGACTGTTCCTGGGGTACGGGCTCCTTTGAGAGTACCATGAAAGTGACTGCTCCTCTTTCCAGGAAAAGACACACAATGAGATGCCCATTCATTCCCCCTGCCATAGCACTGTGTTCCAGGACTCAAGGATGCTCAGTCATGTTTAAATTCCCTACAGTAGTTGAGGGGACCCCGTGAAGAACTGCCACACCAGACAATCAGAACCAAAAGACGTTTAGTGAGGGCAGGCTGAGCAGTGGAGGGGGAGGCAGAAGCTGGGGGAGGTAGTCCAGGGGAAAAGGCAGGAGAAAAGGCATGTGGAGGGGACATGCTGGTTGAGGAAACAGCTTGGGGTGTAGCTGGAAAATGTGGAAAGTTTTGCTTCTTTTTTTCCTCAAGGCATAATTTACATACAGTAGAACTCACCATTTTCCTGTGTACACGCCTGTGAGTTCTGACAAATGAATACCTGTCCTGTAACTGCAGCCACTACCAAGACAGAACATTGCCATCAAGCCCCAAAATTCTTCCATGCCTTCTGTAGTTAAGCCCACCCCCAACCCCAGCTACTGGCAACCAACCACAGATCTGTTCTCTGTCACCACAGTTTTGCCACTTCCAGATTGTCATTTACATGGAACCATGCGGTCTGCAGGCTTTCGAGCTTGTCTTCCTCCACTCAGCTGGAGACATCTGAGATCCATCCTTCGTTGTCGCAGGGTTACAGGAGTTCATTCAGTTTGCTGAAAAGAATCCCAGTGTTTGGATGCGCCACGGGTTGTTTATCCATTCCCCAGTCGAGGGACACTTTGGTCGTCTGCGGTTTGGGGTGAAGATGAATAACCATGCCACTTTTTTTTTTTCTGGTTTAATAAGGACTTGTTTATTTTGAAGAAAAAAAGGTCCCAAACATCAGGCTGTTCACAAAAA
This sequence comes from Ateles fusciceps, assembly GCA_036589455.1. Taxonomy (NCBI): domain Eukaryota; kingdom Metazoa; phylum Chordata; class Mammalia; order Primates; family Atelidae; genus Ateles; species Ateles fusciceps. The sequence goes on from JAZHEH010000847.1 coordinate 934,771, forward strand.
TAACCCACAGTATCAACTTTAGAAAACAAATCTTAAGACTATAACACTAATTATTTTTCTAGAGGATGCATTTGATATGCCAACTCTCATTCACAAAAATACATCGTTACATTTGTGTTGAACTGCCCCACACAGCACATTAATGTTGGGGTGTAACACATACTTCTAACTCAAAGCTGCTTTGAGGAGCTACTCAACTAAATGAGATTGCCTTTGCAGTTAGGGAAGCAACTACTGAACATATGAATGAATGAAAAGAACTGTACTCCCTTCATAACGAGATTATTTTGGAGACAGTTGATAAAAACCATACATCCTTTTTATTGTTAAGTCATAAAGAGGTATCAAAATTAAAAGCAAAAATTACAGGGTAAGACTTAACAAAACTACTAGGAGCGTCAAAGGAAGTGAAAATGGGACTAGGCGCAGGGAAATATGAATTAATGAACATGGGAAGGACAAGGATGGGGAGAACAGTGAGCATGTGCTGAAGATACTAGGGGAGAGGATCTGGTGAAAAATTTGATCTTAGACAAGCGCCTAGGTAAAGAAATAATGGGATAAGATTTCTAAACCCCACTATGTGCTTAAGAGTCATCCTCACCATTGGCGCTGTCTCTGTCATCCTCTCCTTCCTCAGCCTCTTTTCATCATCCTTGATCAACTCGAGCTGGTCATCCCCCATCTTCATTATCATCATCATCCAGTAGGTCCCCCTCCTCAGCAGAGTCATCTGCACCCGCCTCAGACTCCATCTTCACATGAGTCTCGTCTTTCTTCACGGAGCTGTTGCTCTGCTCCTCTTCTGACTTATCATTCTTCATCTCTACTGCTTGTTTGCTGTTCCTTTTCAATTATTTCCAGGTTTTCCAGGAGAGAATCCACTTTTTGTTTTATCTGGGTCAGTTCCTTCTTAATGGCCTTAAGGTCATCTCCTTTCAACTTTCCAGACTTGGAAGATCCCCGCTGTCCACTCTTAGAATTGAAGCCACTTTTGCCCCTTCGTGAGGTGTTTCCTGATACACGCTGACGTTTCGAGGGCACTACAGCCCGAGCAATAGGAGGAGGAGGAGGTACACGTGCTGGGTAACTGTACATCCTGTAATCCCAGCTACTCAGGAGACTGAGGCAGGAGAATCACTTGAGCCTATCATAATAATCCCGTCGAAAGTCATAGTCCAAGTCAAAAGAGGAGCCGTACATCTCCGCTGCAGATCGTTTCACACCTGCTTTTCCTCGGTTCACTTTTGGCTCTGCAGCCAGGTTAATATCTAAAACCTGGCCAGCAATCATTCTGCCATCCTCTCCTGCTACAGCAGCCCGGGCATTTCTCTCATTAACATATTGAACGAAGGCAAAGCCCTTATGAACAGAGCAGCCCACAATTTTGCCATACTTGGAAAAGATTGCCTCCACATCAGATTTCTTGACCACAAGAGTGTTGAGATTCCCGATGAACACATGGGAGTTCATGGAGCGAGGATCTGTCTTGTTGGTAACGTTGCTGGCCATTGTATTTGGTAAGGTTTCTCACAAAGCCGAAAATGTAGCTGAAGATCAAAAAAATCTCACAGGAGGGAAGAGGGAGAAGAGATTCAATTCTGAGTCTCCTACTCCAGGGTTCTACGTGGAGAAGCCGACTGCTGCTCGAGGTTGGCAACGCGGACACAACCGCTCAGTCTTCCTCTCTTTACAAAGTGGCCCCCGAGTCCACGCCACGTTTTAGAACTGGGGAATGACCTGGTTAGGACTAGTATTTGAAGGTGCGCTGCCAGCCCCGGGGGGTGGGGAGGGATACTGGGCAGGCAGGCTGCGGGCGGGACTGTAGTCAGCTGGAGCTGAGCTCACCAGCCCTCCCTTCTGCTCTCCCTGCACAGGGTACGGCCACGCCGCGCCGCGCACGGACTCCGGCAAGGTCTTCTGCATGTTCTACGCGCTCCTGGGCATCCCCCCTGACGCTGGTCACCTTCCAGAGCCTGGGCGAGCGGCTGAACGCGCTGGTGCAGTGCCTCCTGCTGGCGGCCAAGCGCTGCCTGGGCCTGAGGCGCTCGCGTGTCCACAGAGAACCTGGTGGTGGCCGGGCTGCTGGCGTGCGCCACCACCCTGGCCCTCGGGGCCGTCGCCTTCGCGCACTTCGAGGGCTGGACCTTCCTCCACGCCTACTACTACTGCTTCATCACCCTCACCACCATCGGCTTCGGCGACTTCGTGGCCCTGCAGAGCGGCGAGGCGCTGCAGAGGAAGCCCTCCTAGGTAGCCTTCAGCTTCCTCTATATCCTCCTGGGGCTCACGGTCATTGGCGCCTTCCTCAACCTCGTGGTCCTGCGTTTCCTTGCCGCTAGCGCCGATGGGTCCAAGCGCGCTGCCCGCGACCCCAGCCCGCGCCAGCAGGGGGCGCCCGAGAGCCGCGGCCCCTCATTGACCGTCGCCCGGCAGGCTCAGGCGGCTCCGCCTCTGTCTCCTGCCACGTGCACCAGCTGGAGAAGTGCGCCTGCGACAACCTGGGCTTCTCGCCCCCCCTCGAGCCCGGGGGTTGTGCGCAGCGGGCAGGCACCCAGGCCTGGGGCCCTGCGGAAGTCCATCTGACAACCCCACCCGTGTTGGGTTACTGAAACGGGAGAGTCTGGCTTCAGCTATTAGGGCACCCTCCCCAGGGATTGGAAACATGTGAGGTGCCTCCGGGTGGTCTTCAGCTACGTACAGTTTCTCATTACCTTCTGTGGCCAAGTCCCTCCCTCCTCTCCAAAAATAGATTACAGTCACATCATAAGCACAAACCAGGCTCGAGGGTCACCCTGTAGCAGCAAATTCCTTGTAGTCCAAATTGCATGAGGGCGTGTCCACATCAGCACCTGGGCGAGGCTCTGCACAGGTGCATGCCAGAGCCGGCTCTCTAGAGCAACTTTTCTGTTGTGAAGAGGCTGGTTTTCTGAGTCGCAGTTGAAATGTGCAACTTTCAACACTGGAATCTTCGCTGGAATTAGTGAGGTCAGATGCTTACCCTACAAGAAGCATGGGGAACAAAGGTGGACCAAATGGGACAATGTACAGTCCAGTGTGGACAAGTGGGTCAGTCTCTGCACTACTTAAATGATCTGTCGTTCTCTGCCCAGTGTGTAGAGTGGAATCAGCCCATGTGTGAATGATGGCCTCTTTCCCCCCATACGGCTGATGCTCTTTGTGGCCAGCCCCACTTCGGGATGAGGAAGGCCTTGCTGTCACCCACCCACCATGTCACTGGGGCCACCTGGACACAGCAGAATGCCATGGGATGAGCTCTCTTCTGGGTTTCGTCAATCACCAGCAATGTGACCTTGGAGAATTGCATCCCCCTCCCAGGACCTGAGTTTCCACATCTGTAGAACAACTGAGTTCATCCAGAACCCTGCTCCCTCTTGTGCATCTCTAACGGGACTTTCTGGAGCAGGCCCCTGCACCATAATGGGGCAGAGACAAAGCCTGAGGTGTGGCATCCTGGCACCCTGTGGCACTCAGCCCCTCCAAACACCCCCTTCCCTTGGCTTCCCAGATAGGGCTGTCTCAACAAAAAGCATGAGTGAGCCAGGTTAGAAAAGCCAAAAACTTTAATTTTTAACATGAGCTACATGGTCATGAACACAATGCAACGTGAACCCACTCCAACCCAGGGGCCCCAGAAACCCTCCCTCCCTAAAGGCCTGGGCGGCTCCTGCTTTAAGAGAAGGAATGAGGGAAAGGTGGGTGGATGGAGAGGCTCCCAGCCTGAGGACCCGGGTCCTGCCTTTCCGCCACTCGCCCAGGAGGCAGAGAGTGAAAGGGCTCCAGAGGTGATGCCCACAGCCCTGGGTTTGGCTCCACTCTGACCTCACAGAAGCGCTCGGTTAGACGGGCACCATCAGCCCACCTCACAGGCTTGGCGTCGAGGGAGCTCGCGGACGCGAATGCTTTCCGTCCACGCTGAGGTGCTGCTCCACAGACGTGGGGCCCTCCCAGAGGGCCTTGGAGTCACCATGGGGGAATGGGGAGGGGACTCCGTGCCGGGGCCTGACACAGCGCTGCTGCTCAATAAATAAATGCAGGTGACCTTGCCTGACGCAACAGCTGTGCCTCAGAGGGGGTGGGACTCGGTGCTGTTTCTGACACGGAGATGCACCCAGGAGCTCCTGGCTGAAGTAACTGGATCTTGAATTGGCTTGTGCAGTGCACAACCACCCCCTAAGCTATCGGCTCCATCTCTGAGTGTAAAAGAGTGAGCTCTGGGCTGCTGGAGAACCGAGCTCCAGTGCTGCCCACCCACTAATACAGCGGGACCTGAGGCGAGCACCTTCCCTCCCAGGACCTCAGCTGCCCGCTCTGAATCGGGGGATGATGGCACAGGCCACCACCTACTCCCCAGGGGCTCTTGTGAGGGCCAAAGCGCACACTCGAGGTAAAAGCATTCTGAAAACGAAGTCTGCAAAGCACAACAGGAAGGCCAGGTCTCACTGCATCTGAAGGTTTGGGGGAGGGCTTCCCAAAATGAGGTACCCACAGCTGCTCCCATTCCCTCACTGCCCCAGGCAGGGGCTGCCATTTCCTAACTCTGTCTCCAGTTGGTTCTGAAGAGGCTACGGCCCCTTAGCAGGAACCTCCACCCAGGCATCAAGGTCTAGACCCCATCCTGTGTACCCTCAGTCAGCTGAGCCAGGCCCCCAGGAGAGCTGTCTCCCTGGCAACCTCTTCCCCCTACCCAGGCCCAGAGAAGTCACTGGCTTATAGAGATGGAGCCCAGCAGGGCTGTGCAGCCAGGGCATAGAGGCCAGGAATCCTTGTCCCAGCAGACACGCCCTGGAGCAATGTCTCCTGTCGCCTGAAGCACAATGGAGCCACTTTGTTCTTCCCCCTTTGCCCCTTACTGAGGGGTTTTGTGTGAGTCACTTCCTGTTTCTGGGCCTCGGTTTCCCAACTTCTCAGATGGGCTACAACTTGTCCTGCCCATCTTTTGGGGGCCAGTAGGCTTCAAAAAGAAGGGAGAAGGAGGTGTGGGCCCCACCTCACACTGCCCTGGCTCCCCGGCTCAGCCTCTGTTGGGAGGAGGAGGCCCAGGCTGGGGGGTGCCACTGAACACACAGGTGATTCCAGGGGTGGCTCTTCCCCCAAGCTGGGTCTTGATTTCTTGTCTGTAAAATGGAAATGGACTAATGGTCCCAAAGGCCCTTCCCCTTTACTATGCAAAGGGGGTTCTGGAGAAGGAAAGTGGAGATGGCTCCTTCTCATGGTATCCTGCATGTCATCTTGGCCCAGAGATTGAAAAAAGTCACTCCCTGGAGGCCACAGCCCCCTAAGGGCCCCCAGTGCCACTCTCTCTGCTCCTCTTCAAACAGTACAGCCTGAGTCAGCAAGGGGCCAGGCAGCAGTGGGGACAGGATGGGCTTGAAGCTTTCCAAAGCTAATGAAGAAAATGTCACTCCCCTTCCCAAACCCCCATCCCTTGGTGAGGACAGACCGTGGTTCCCACACCCAATGGTCACAGCCCCTGGGAAGGGGGCACATGCTCACGATGATACAAAGAAACAGGGCTCCAGCCCCCAGCTGCTCCACCCCTCCCGGGAGGTGAGCGAGATTTCACAGAACAAACAAGAAAATCATTGAGGGGGTCCTCACTGACCACCCCCAGGTGTTGTTATTGCTTCGGAGCTCTCTCTCTTTATGAAGGCTGTGCAGACACCAGGGGAAGGGCTCAGGCTGTCAGGGCCAAGCCCCTGCTCCCCTCTGGTTGGGACAGCCAGGCTCTGCCCTGTTTTTGAAGAGCTACCCCTGAACCACCACAGCGACGATGGCTGGAGAGAGAAGGTGCTCTCCTGGCTCAAAATATTCCAGTGGTGAGTAATAAACGAATAGCAGAGAAATCACACTGGTTAAAAACAAATAGGCGAGAGGCCGATTCTGCGCCTTGAATTCGAGTCCCTCCAGAGCCCTGCTCCTTCCGTCCCTAGCCCTGGGGATTCCACCTGCCACAATCCCAGGAAGCTCTGAAGACCTCCTGGGTAAGGGGGCATCTCCATCTCCACTTCCCAGTGCAGGGTAAGCAGCTCTGTGGAGGTGACACACATTGACCAGAACTTTAAAGGATACCCAGGGCTTACATAGGCTAAGGGAGGGGAAGAATTCCAGGTGGAAGGAGTCGCCTGGTGGGGACAGGGACCAGGACCAGGACCGGGACCGGGAACAGGATGGGACCAAGGGCAGCCTGGGTGTCCTCAGGGGAAAATGACACCCTCCAATGGAGACCAGGCCCCCTCTGCCAAGGTCCTACAACCCCCAGGAGTGCCTCATAAAGAAAGTCGGTACCAAGAATAATAAATCAGAACATCCTAGTATAACAGGCAGCTCCGGCTATAACCCTACAGGGGAAAAGGGGAGGAAGGGGGCGGAGGAGGAGGGGCTGGCCTCCCGTGCGCCAGGCTGCCCCATCTAGGCCCAGGCCAGCGAGGAGACAGTGGTCTCCTGGAATGTACGTGAGTCTCCTCTCCACCCCTGTCCTGGGAATCGGTAAGGACTATGCATGAGCTAAGAACAGGCCCCAGGGCTTGGAACACTAACTCTACCTAGCTAACCCAGATTACGCCCTACACAGCCGGGACTAGGTAAAGAGTGGCAGGCTTCTGGGTACCTCCCAGGGGAGGTGGCAGAAATGTGCTTCTATAAAGAGGGGCCAGCCTCCATCCTCCCTTGCATGCAAAAGGGTTCCCGCAGGCCCCAGGGAGGGCTGGGCTGGGAAGGCAGCTACCCAGGCCTGCTGGAGAAGGAATCTCCCAGTTCTTCCACTCACGCCTCTTCACTCTTTCTCTTCTATCACCATCTTTCCTTCAGCCAAGGTAACTGAGGCCAGGGCAGTGGGTTCTGCCCTTGGTATAGGATGGTTTGTTTAAAAAGACTAAAACAGGGGGCTCTATTTGCCTCCCCCAGACCCTGGCCTGGAGGCAGACGGGGTAGACAAGATAACCTTCAACCTCATCTAACAAGGAGGGGTTTCCAATCTGAGAAACCCTTATCTTGGCACCACCAGTCCCAATCTCAACTTTCCTCAGCCTCCCCCCTCCAATACAGCACCCCCCGAATGCTCTCTAGGGTTGGGGTCTGGAAACTCAGGTTCCATAGCAACTCCGCCAGAACACAAACAACATTCTTTCCAGCTCCACCAATGGTTCCCAAACTAGCTTATTGTGATCCCCCTGGAGCGAGGCACCTAGGGGTCTGTGCCAGGCCACTGGTACCTCCTCCTTTCCTTTGGTCCCTGCTGAACCCCAATTCCTAGAGCCACCAGAAGAGGGGCAGGCAGGAGAGGACGGACAGATGGACTCAGACAGGCTGCGGCAAAGCTCCTTCCACGGGCAGGCAGAGGGAAGCCCAAGCTCCTCTTCAAGTGGGGGACTCTGGGCCCCCGGGAGCTAGCTCCGGATCCTTGCAAAGCTGCCCCTTCATCTCTGGGGCAGGAGTAGCTGCCTGAACCGGGTGCCGCAGGAAAGACACTTGCTGGTAATTTGGCACCATGGAGATGGCCGGCTGGGTTCTGGACTTGGCTCTGGGCAGCAAGCTTCCGAGGAGGCAAAGGGGGAGAAGTTGGACAGAGTCTGGGACGGGAGAGTGGTCTGCTCTGCCACCTCAGTCTTTCCTTTCTCCAGACTGCAGCCACATCCACCAGGTCAAGAACCGGCCAAGTCAAAAGTGTAGCCAATCCCATTGGGAGAGGGGAAGGTCTCAGGGGGTAGGAGGCAAAGAAGGGGTGAGGAGGGGCCCAAGGGGGGCAGGTCTCCCCATTCTGCTTCCCCACTGTGGGGGGAGAGCCCCGTCCTCCTGTTCAATGCGCCCTGGGCCTGGGGTCCCAGGTCAGGGCTGGGTGGTCTCCAGGCCATCTTGGGGAACCCCTCCCCATCCCAGCACTAAGATCGCTCTCCGCAGGGCCCCACGGTGCTCTCGAGGGACAACTGGGATGCCTGCCGGAGCAGGGGGCCTGTGGCTGGGTCCACCATGGAGGAGGTGGGGGAAGAGCTTGTACCAGCCCACAGCCAGGGTGGTCAAGTCCAGCTCCTCCAGCAGCACGCGGGCCACACCCATGAACTGCTTCCGCTCCATCCGCCCGTAGTTCCCCCACACGATCACCTGCAGGGCAAGAGACACAGTGGTTCAAACCCCGCCAGTGCCACTCACAGGCCCAGAAGCAGAACCTGGATCGTCCCCATGCCTAATCCATCTCAGTCCTGTGATTTTCTACCTCCTTAAAACTGCAATTCCTCAACAGGCCCTTCTTATCACTGGGCACCATGCCAAGCCCCTGGCCTCCAGAGGTTGTTGATAGTGATGAGGGTGGTGATGTTGATGATGGTAATGGCAGCCATGGGCAGAGCACTTGCTGTAGGCAAAACTGCAAGAACTTTTCCTGCACACAGCACACATTCCACTGGCAGCAGAATGTTATCAGGTAGGTACTGTTAGGGTCCCCACTTTACAGATGAGGAGACTGAGGGTCCCTTGTTCAAAGTTGCACAGTAAGTTGTGGGGCTCAGTTCAGCCACAGTGAACTGAGGGCCTCACCTATTCCCTCCAGGTGAGGCCCTCCAGAGACACCTCCGCCAGGGGTGCCCTCCTCTCACTCACACACACACACACAAGAGCGCACCACTGCCCCTCACCTGGAGGACTTTGCCCTGGGGACTCTCGGGAAACAGCAGCACCTGGTTATACAGTGGATCCAGCGACTTGCGAGCAACTTTGGTCTTCTTCTTGGCAATGCAGATGCCATTCTCTAGCAGGTAGGCCTTGATGTAGGCCGCTGGGGACAGAGGCCAGCAGGGGGTGAGTTCTAGTTTGACCCTCAAATGGTGGGCAAAGGGTGCAACAGAGGGAGGTTGCCCACCCTCTGCTGGAGATAGGTGTACCCCCATGGAGTCTGGGGAGGACTCGCCATGACACATGGTGGGTGGGCAGGTGAGGGGGGGCAGGTACAGCCAGGCTTGGGTGTGGCCTGTCCCACCTCTCTGGTGGTCATCACTGCCTCCCCTTCCTTAACTTACTCTGTGCTCACCTCCTTCCTCTCTCTCAGTCCATGACATGCCCACCCCCTCCCTGGCTTATACATCCACCTGCTGACCCACTCACTCACCAAACCTGAGCACCTACTGCATGCCAAGTACCCTGGGGTATAACGATAAGCAGGGAAGATGGTCCCTGCCTTCCAGGAGCTCAGTCCAGTGGAGGAGACGAACAAGGTCAACAAATTATCTCAACTGGGTCCCCAGATAAACCCTAAACTACCAGTTCTACATAAGATGTTAGAGTTGGGACAGGGGTTCCCTACAGTTGGGCCCAATTTTCTCTCTTCAAGGCCCTCGGTACCCATCAGGATCTCCTCCCTGACCTCCACCCCCCACCTTGCAGGGGGAGGGTAGGCCCCACACCTGGCAGTGTCTTAGAGCCTGGCTTGGCTGTCAGTCCCCGAGCTTGGATAATGTCCACTTCCAGCTCACCGTTCCGCTCCTGCAAGCCGATCTCCACATCCCCTGCAAGAGGCACGAAGAGATGAGATTGGGAAATGGCTCAGAAGCTCAAGTCTCTGAGGCAACTGAGCTCCTCCCCCTCTGCTTAGGGCTGAAATCCCTTCCCCCTGCTCCCAGCCCAGAATAAGACCAGAACCAACTCCCCAACAAGTGCCTGGGCTCTGTTGAGGGCTTGAGAATGTGGCCTGGGCCCTAGACTGCATGCTCACAGGATGGATCAACAGGCAGAGGGGGAAGGAGGGAGAGACGCTGGGCTTCTGGTATGACCCCCGCCTCCCCTAGTCCATTTGAAATCAGCCTTGGGGCACTCACCCATGGGTGTGGTGGCCAGGGTCTGGCGGCCCACAAACTGTGCTGGCCCCATGCTTCCCAGGAAGTCACTGAATTGGGCGTCTGACGCCAGGCAAACTCCTCCATAGTTAAGGCTGCAAGAGGAAAAAATGAGAATAAAAACACACATTCCCAGTGGTTGACAACTCTGGACTCGGGAAGTCAGCTCCAGAACATCCCTCATTCCATGGCAACCTGTGTCCACATCCATCACCCTTCCTCTCCTTGCTAAGCCTTACGTTCAACCTCCCTGAAATGGATATGCTGATACTTCCCTCTTGGGGTGGAGATAAGGTTTATCCAGTATCTGGCTCATGTGGTTTAGTGCTTTGATTCTCGAAGTGTGGTTCAGAGGCCAGCAGCATCAGCATCACCTGGGAACTAAGTCGATACACAGAGCTGCGCCCCGCCCTCCCCCAGCTGCTGAATGAGAATCTGAATTTTCACACAAGCTCCTGGTGATGCACTTGCAAGTGGGAGTCGTGTGAGCTGCACCGGCCCAGCGGCTCTGGATTCTGAGGGGTGCATTTCTTGCTGCTGCTTGGCCACCTGATATCCACTTCCCCTTTCTCTGGTAACAAGATCTCAAATTTTCTTTGGGGAGCCCCCTCCCCATGGCACACGATCACAGTGGGGTGGACTGACCAGCTCCAGATTCTGGGCCTGCAGCTCAGCCTGGTCCATCAGGGCATCCCTTCCCCTTAGCCAGTGATCAGCTCAAAGGCTGGCATGTGGCCCAGTTCAGCCAATAAGAATCAGGCCCAGAAGCTTTGTTTGAACTATGGGGAGTGCCTGAGATGCAGGACAGGAGCTTCTAGCGCTATGTGGCTACCATCGGGATCCCAAGAATGAAACCATCAAAATGACAGCATTGTGTGAGCTCCTGGATCAAGCTCTGCCTGAAGCAAGATACTTCATCTTTTGGTTAAGTCAATAATAACAACAACAAAGATAATTTTATTATTTTGCTTAGACAGCTTTAGTAAGTTCTCCCCCGCTCCCTTCACTTCTTTAAGTATCTCTTTCCCATCTGTGAAATGGAAATAATACTGTTCCCATCTCCTGGGTCTGTTGTGTTAAGTGAGATGAGGCACTAAGTACCATGCCTCATGTGCCCCTGTTATCCTGAGGACCAAAGGACTTGCAACCCATTTTCATCTGAATCTCACCAGAACCACAGGAGGTTTTTTGTTTTTTTGTTGGTTTTTTTTTGAGACAGAGTCTTGCTCTGTTGCTCAGTCTGGAGTGCAGTGGCATGGTCTTGGCTCACTGCAGCTTTGAACTCCTGGGTTTAAGGGATTCTCATGCCTCAGCCTGCCGAGTACCTGGGATTACAGAGAGCACCACCATGCACGGCAAATTTTTGTGTTTTTAATAGAGACAGGGTTTCATCATGTTGGCCAGGCTGGTCTTGAACCCCTGGCCTCATATATCCATCCATCTTGACCTCCCAAAGTGCTGGGATTATAGGTGTGAGCCACCACGCCTAGCCCAGGAGGTTGGCTTTTGATCTTCATCACCATCATTTAGTTAAGAAACACATTTGCCTAGCAAAATGGTGACCCTGTTCCCTAGCCAGAGCTGATGAAAACAGAATTAGAGGCTTAACCCAGCCAGGCCAATCAAAACCTCTCTCTGGGAAATAAAAAAGTAAATCCCAGACACTAAAAGTCACAAGAACTGAGTCACATAAATGGCCTGCCCTCACGTAAAACCCATAAACTCTACTAGCTACCCAGTCCTGGCTGCCCAGTTCTTTCCTCAACCATGTGAGGTCCCCCCCCCGGTGTTCTGTTTTTATTCAAGTTAACTGCAGAGTTAATGGCAGATATTCCGCCTGAGTGCTTTTCCTTTTCATGATTTCCTACTACCCCTGGCCTGCTTTCCCCCATTCAGACAGTAGCTAGTGTCTCCTATGTCTCCTGCCTCAGGGAAGGAATGACACCCAGCAGGAAGTAGAGAACAAGACCTGGACTCTTGACTTTTCAGTTCCAAAGCTAAGAAACAAACTTGAAAGAATAGGTACAAAACTAGGCTATCCTGTCCTGAAACAACAAACCCTCAGCCTGGGAGAGCAGAGGAAGTCAGGCAAGGAGGGAAGAGAGTTGAGATGCTGCAGGATACTTAAGGAAGGTCTGTAGTCCCCAGCTGGTGAGTGCTGGGGGGATGACAGGAAACTCCAGATAGACTGGGGGGGGATCTGAAAGCAGAGGAGACTTGCACCCACCCTTCTTATTGGGTAGAGCTAAGAAAAGGACACAACACTCTACAGAAATGGGTCCTTGGGCGTCTTGTCAAGTGACTCACTGGGAGATCTCTGAGGCTCTCTGTACGTCCCTCTGCACCCTAGAGAGGAGCATATGATCCAGGTGCACTGGAGAGAAGAGCAGATCCATAGAGGCCTGGTGGTCTGGACAAAGAGAAGTAGCTGAGACCAGTGGGAAACAATGACCAAGGAGCAGACAGTAAGATCACGTTCCAGGAGACACCAGGATGATGGATGATGATTGAAGACCACACACTCTGTCCCCCAGTGTCTGAGCAGCACAATAATAGCAGCCAATGTTACTGGACACGAACCCTCACTGGCATTCAGTGGGTACACCAGGTGTAATGGCCAGCATCCATTTGATCTGTTCATTCATCCAACAAATGTTTACCAAGCACATACTATGTGCTCTATTGTGTCCAGGCACTATTCTGGACACTTGGAGTATGTCAGTGAATGGTGATTCCTGCCCTTGAGGTGCTTAGATTCTAGTGGAGGGAGACATGTTACACACAATTAATATCATAAACAATACAGTATGTTAGAAGGTGATAAATGATAGAAATCTTAGGAAAAATAAATAGAAAATTCATGTGCGGGGGGGGATGTGGGCTGCAATGTGAAATAGTGTAATCAGTAGCTATGATCTGTGCTTCTTATTAAATACTTTGACTGTTACCCTGGGCCTGGTCTAGAAACTTACATGGATTCTCTCTACATAAATTTCCCCCAGGACATAGGCATAACCCTCGGGAAATCCTGAACCAAGTGAGTTTAAGTTTTCAGCAAACAGAGGACACGGGGGACTTGACACAGAGATTAGTAACAGGGAACTCCCAGTGCTCACTAAATGCCATGAATGTCGAAGTGCTCTACACTTACTAATTCATTTCAGCCTCACAACAACGCTATGAGGTCAATACTTTTACTGGGCCCATTTTATAGATGAGCTGGAGAGTTAAGAAACCTGTCCAAATCACAGATGTACTGCACGGCCCTACCCTACCCCTCGGCACAAACCTCTACACTCCGAGGCTACCTGCTCTCATACCTGCCATGAGGTCTGAGGGCTTATTTTCTAGCTGTAAAAATTCTGAATTTTGCTGGGAGAGAAATTCAGCCTGTGGCACAGGGCAGGCTGGAAGCGCCTAAGGGTTCATGCCCCAGAAGCAGCCCCCCACTCAGTGACACACTGGGAGTCTGCAGTGGGGATAATGCAGGTCAATGTTCAACCAGCCTCCCAAGGCTCCCCAGTGGGGTGAGCTCCAGCTGCCCTTAGTGGCAGCAGTCTTGATATAGCATCTGTTATTATCTCCCGTCCCTTTCCCGTCCCATTCCTTGCGGCTCCATACTGGGGATTCCTGGGATGGCCTGCCAAATAACCAATTTCCACTTGAATCTTTGAGTCAGGGTCTACTCTGGAAGAAGACAAACCAAGACAGAAGCTGAGTGGTATCTGAACCCAGAGAGTCAGGCTTCCAAGTCTATTATCTTAACAATTATGTAACAATGTTTTTTTTTTTAATAGAGAGAAAGAAAAAAATCAAGTCACTTAAGTGTCTGGGGATTGAAATGTGTACCCACTATTCTTGCAAAATCAAAGATCCTTAATTGACAGCACCGAGGCTATGATCTAGACCAGTGGTCCCCAACCTTTTGGCACCAGGGACCAGTTTTATGGAAGGCAATTTTTCCTTGGACTGGGGCAGGGAGTAGGGGGATGGCTTCAGGATGAAACTGTTCCACATCAGATCATCAGGCATTAGTTAGATTCTCATAAGGAGCTCACAACCTAGATCTCTCTCATGCACAGTTCACGATAGGGTTCATGCTCCTGTGATAATCTAACGTGGTCGCTGATCTGACAGGAGGCAGAGCTCAGGCAGTAATGCTTGCTCTCCTGCCCACTGCTCACCTCCTGCTGTGCTGCCTGGCTCCTAACAGGCCATGGACCGTGTACCCAGGGGGGGACCCCCTGGAGTTGGGGACCCCTGACCTAGACTCTTTCACACTGGTGACATGGCCTTTCCTCCATGTCCCCGGGTCTTTTTTCCACCCTACCCTCCCAGCCATCTGGGGTTCCAGGCTCCATTTTGTAAGGAGTGTCTGGGCTCCAAAAGCCTGAGAAACGATGGGGTCTCACAGATTCCAGGCATGGAAGGAGCGCAGCCTCCCCAGGCAGAGGGAGGCCTTCTGTAGCCTGAAATTGAAAGTTTCCTCCAGCACCATCATTGTCTGCTCCTCAGTGCCTGGTGGGATTGTGGAGCAGACAATGGGGGACTGGCAGGCCTGGTAATTAGTGGTAATTGTTTATTATATCTGGGCGGCTGCCTGATTTCCTATCCCAGGGAGCCTTGCTGGCTGCCAAGGAACCCGGCTGACACCCCAGAAACCCTGAATGGGTTATCACGTCCTCCTGGGGGCTGGAGGAAGGAGGAATAAAGTGGTGGCCGGGCCCTACTGGCCAGAAATCCAACTGCATCAGAGACCTGACTCCACCTTGGCGTCTTCCCTGGAGTACGAAAGAAGGCAGAGGCCACAAAATCAAATCTGCCTCTACTCCTCACTAGCCAACTGCTTGCTGTGTGACCTCCGACAAGTTGTTATTGTCTCTGCATTTTGATGTTCTTATCTGCAAACGAGATCACACTGCCTCATGGACAGTGTCTGGCCATTTAGTTGGCCAGTGCCTGTGCTGTCCCAGTTTCAAATATTTTTCAAAATCTCTGCTTACGGCATCCATGAGCACAGGGGCGTAAAAGAGCTTTCTGAATTAAGGGCTGCATACGTGCTACAACTTGGACAAGTTCTCATAGGCAACAGGAGCTCAATAAATGTTCACTGCCAAACCCTACAGCTGGACTCGCACTGCGAAAATAAAGGATGGGGTGAAGACTGGATTTGGCATAACACAGACCCTAGGTTCCAGTACTATACAACCTGTGGCAAGGGTCTTATCCTCTCTGAGCTGCAGTTTCCTTGTGCAGAAAATGGGAGTAAACAGTAATCATGCTGCTCGGTTGTTGGGGAGGGTCAGAGATAGTGCAGGCAAGGTGGTTAGCACAGAGGACCTGCCAAGTGAACCAAACGGTTAGATATTATGGCCTGCTGGGCTTGTTGCCTGGCCTGGGAGAGCCTCCTTGCCACATTCTTGGCGTTTTCATGGCATTTCAGATTCTGACTTGTTAGTAAGTGCAGCAGCCATTTTGGGGGAGGACTGCAGCAGCAGGTCCCTTCCAGGGATGAGTGCCACATGGACAGGCACAAAGCCCTGAAACAGGATTACAGCCCGTGTTCTGCTGGCCTTTTATTTTTTGTTAATGGTGAAATGAGATTTCCTGCATTTCAAATCCTATTAGTTTTGTTTGTAGGAGCTGAAACCCATTGATCTTTTATTATTAACCTCTGAGCTTGGTTTGGCCCCTGGATTTTCTGTGTTCTTCACAGCGAAGAAGTAACTTGGATCACTCAGGGGTTTGACTCCGTTTTCTTTTCCAGAGGGATCACTCATCTCCACAGCATCAGAAATTAAAAGATTGCACAGCCCTTGTGGTGATTATGGGTTATGTGGTTCTTGAAAGGGTTTGAGGAGTTTATGGGTTCCCTGTCTATCCATTTACTACATATCCATCCATCCTTCCATCCATCTCATCCACCCATCCATCTTCCCACAAACTCACCAAGCCTACAATTCAGTCAGTCTTGCTGTAACGTGACATATACATTTCTAAAAATTACTGTGCAACGCAAAATTCTGCTATAAAAATCAGAGAGCTTATGGCAAAATGGGGTCAGTGTCACATCAAAAAAAGAAAAATGCAGGAATGCAGTAAAAATGACAGTATAGTTTTATATATGTTAAATGATTTAGAAATGCATAAATACTACAATAAAAATGGCACTTGACCTTGAAAATGGCCTGCAGTTTGCTTGTGGAAGTGGGTGTCAGAAGAGTTGTAGCCTGTGAGTGATTGCGAGGTGGTGAGGAAAAAAGTGAAGCTGATGGAAAGTTGTAGCACCAGGTGTGGATGGGTGTGGCTTATAATAGTAAACTGAGGGTGCAGCGGATGTGTGAGGCGCATGCGTTTTGTGTATTCTTATGTGGGTGCAGTTTCCTCATTCACCCAGTGTTCCTCGTGGATGAAATTGCACCTGAATAAATTTAAAATTTATGTTATGCTCAAATTGTTCCCTAATACTTGAATCATGTTGGAACAAATTCTCGTTTTCAAAACAAGCGCTTGGCAGAATTGCCCTGTGCCAGGATATACCATGTCACACAGTCCTGACTCTGACTTCTTAAGCATTCAAGGCATTGCCAGGCCTGACCACCTCCATGAGACTGTGGCTCATGAGTGCAAAGCCAAGGATTTATTTTTTTATTTGTCAAAAACTTGTCATGAGCCAAGCACTGATAGTAATACTTATCAATGTTGATTCATTTAATCCTCTTAACAACTCTATAAAACCTAGGTACTTGTAGTTAATACCCATTTTACAAAATGGGAAACTGAGGCACAGAATTGTTAAGTAATTGAACCAAAATCACTCTGCTAGGAGTGAAAGACCTAGGACTTGAACCTGGAGAGTCTGGCTCCAGAATTCACCCTCCTAAGCACTATGTTACACTGTCTCTGCTTGCCCTGAGGGGACGGCAGCCTTGCCCAGAGCAGAGCAGAGGACAGAGATTTGCAGGCCAAGCTATGGGGATGGGCAGGCCTGGAACTGAATCCTGACTCCAGCCCTTACTAGTTATGGAGACACATTCTTCACTTCTCAGAGCCTTGGTTTCCTTCTCAGTAAAACAGGAATAAAGAACAATAGGATAATCCCAGTGCTGTTATAAGTATTAAATGAGATAAACGCCTTAGAACAGAGTCTGGCACAGTCAGATGCTCAAGAAATACTAGTGCTTATAAAACAAAACAAAACAAATCCCTGTCTCCTAGCCACAGCTACATCCAGTTCTGCTTTGTCCTTTTGGGCACGGGGATGCTGCTAAATAGCAGAGGTGGGGGAAGAAAAGGTGGGTCTGACCACCCACCCAGACTCTTGAGCCTTTGGTGATTAGGAAACAGCCTTGGCAGGACTGTGACCCTGAGCCTGGATGCAGTGACCCTGCCCTCAGCTCACACTCTGCTTCCCTGGGCTGTGGACACAGTGACCCAGACACTCAGAGACCCAGAAAGTGATGACCCAGACATCTCGAGACAACAAAGAGCAGAGGGAAGGAGCAGGTAGGCGCTGGGGAGCCAGCCTGGAGCACTTCTGGGTCAACAGAGAGGATGCCAAGGCCCTGGATTCTGTGTGCTGAAGGGGTGGGAAGGAGTGGAATGTATGCATGCTTCCGCTCACACACACACCCATTATTCATCAGAATGTGGAGAGCACTGACTGTGGGTCAGCCAGACAGGCACTGAACTAGCGTCTAGTGGGACAGAAAGACACATATATGACAATTAAGATAGAGGGTGGATGGCACTGTAGTGGGGGGAGGGACAGGGGACTGTGAGAGCTGCTGATATAGCCAGAGGAAGGGTAGGCCCTACCCGTTCCATTCCACTTCTGCCCACACCCAGGACAGACATTGCTAATCAACCTCAGCTCTGCTGCCAAGCCTGGACTTGGCTCGAGAATCCTTCTCAACACAGCACTCCAGGGAATCACTATCAATTACTGGAGTTGGCACATGAGATACATCCTTTGTGCCAGCTCTCAGCTGAGGTCTGGAGAAGGAATCAGTCAGAGGGTGAAGAGGGAGCAAGGGTAGAGAAGGGAGTGCCAGGTAGAGGGCACAATGGAGGCAAAGGCCTGGAGATGAGGAAAGGGAAGGGTAAAGGTTCAGCATGGTGGAGTCCCCACATGTTTGGGGACTGAGAGAGGCTGGGAAAGGTCAGAAGAGTAAGTGCTGGGTGGCAAACTATGGTGTTCAGACCAAAAAGGAGATCTGCAGGTGCCCAGGCAGGAGCGACGCATGGCCTTGACCAGGAGATGGAGATGGGGGAGCAATGGGTGGATTCAAGAGACCATTGAGTAAAATGGCACAGCATGATTATGGATCGATGGATTATGGACTGGAGAGGAGGAACTGTCTGTGAGAACCCCAGATTTCTGGTTTGGGCAGCTGGGGGAGATGGTGGCCCTGTGCACCCAGGCAGTGTAGCACACCCTGCTGGCCCATCCCCCACCCCTTATTATGTCAGTGCTTGCTGACTTCTAATAGCCAGCGTCTGCATGCCTTTGCCCAGGCTTCTCTGGCCCCTGAAGAGTTTCTTTAGCCTCTAGAGCTTATTTTACCACAGGAAGAGCCAGAGAGTTAACAGGGAGCAGCCACTGCTCAGTAACTAGTAAGAGCTGGAATGTAAATACCTCAGCTCCCTTGCCACCTGAGGGAGAACTCCCAGGTGCATGTTCTACACAGGATCCCAGAATTCCCCATCAGGATTGGCTCTGGCTGCCTACCGGGAAAGCTGACTTCTTAAAGTAGGCTTTATTGTGTGCATCACCTCTCTCCCCACACGCTCCTCTGCCATTATTTTCTAATCAACTCCCAGGTGAATCACTTGCACTTGAACCCATGTCTCAGGTCTGGTTCTGAGAAAACCCAAACTAGAGCACACAGTCAATAGGGAGTATCGCAGGATTAGGGCAGGTGGGGGAGTATGGTATGTCTGGAAGGTTCTGTTCTCATGGCCCCATCTGAAGGGCTTCAGCTCTAGCTCCTGCCCCTTTTCCCGGGTGAGATGGGCCTGGCCTGGTGGCATGGCTGGTTGACTCTTTATCCTTAACACACAGAGCCCCAATTTTTGATCAGGCAGGAACAGGCTCAAGGAAAGAAAGCCCTTCCCCAGCCCCAAGGATCAATCACAGCTGGCCCAACACGCTAAGGCCCATGGTGTGGGAGAGAGAGAGGGGCTCTGGGTCCTTGATGGCATCCTTGAACTACTCGAACCATCCTGGAAGCCTCTACCTCCAAAAATCTTGATAGATGCAACTATTAAATGAGAAAAAGAGTTGACTGTAAATGTTAAGGGCAGATACCCAATGCCTGGATTTGCATCCCAGCTCAGCCACTGACTGGCTGTGTGACCTTGGGCAACTTATTTACCCTCTCTAAGCTTCCATTTCCTCATCTGTAAAATGGGAATATTAACAGTGCCATTGTCAGGCTGTTGTGAGAATTAACTGAGTCAATACAAGTAAAAGCGCAGCACAGTGTCTGCACATACTAAGTGTTCTCTGTAAGAGTTAGCTATGGCCATTATTACCATTAAGCCAGGGCTTCTCTACTTAATGTGCATACAAACCACCTGGGGGTCTCATTAAAATACAGATTCTGATTCAGTGGGTCTGGGGTAGAGGCTGAGATTCTGGGTATTTAACAAGCTCCCCACGCCAGTGTTGCTGGGCTGAGGACCATCCTTTGAATAGCAAGGGCTGAAGCCATTGTCCATTGGTATTACATAACCCGGGACTCAAGGCATCTTCACTGACAGAGCGCCCAAACCACATGCACCCTTTCCCCATCCCTGACACCTGGCTGGGAACACAGCATTTCCCAAGTTTTCTATACCTGTCCATTGCAGCTCTCCCCCACACTGTTCATTGCTTAGTGAGTGCCCAAGAGTGGAAGCTCATGGAGGTCAGGGTGTCTGAGGTGCCCAGCCCAACTGCCTGGCACATTCTAAGTGCTCAGTCACATCTGCTGAAATGAAAATCCATGTGGGAGCACTCCTGTGCCCACTTGCAGGAATACACATGCCTAATGATCCAGCGCAGACAGACCCAGTGGTGCCAGGGCTGCTCAAGTGAGGCTGGCTCCCTGTAAGCCTCAGCTGGGCTGGCAGAAGCACAAGGGGTGGGAAGAGGGGAGAACAGTCACATCCCTTCCTGTTTCAGAGCCTGGCATTTGAGCCCAACCAGTGCCCAAAATGCCTGGAGAACAAAGAGGCTGACTAGAGCTCAATGTCTCCACCCGTCTCTTCTGTGTCCCTACCGCACCCAGGTGTTGGGCAGGTGGCAGCGCCCGGCCTGGCTGGGATCCACCAACACTCAGCCCCTCTCAGGAGGCCAAGACTGACCCCACTGCTGGACCCCGCACCCTCCAACCCACCTGATAGCTCCTCAGTTGGGCTCAGAACACCCACCTGAAAGCTTTTAGTAATCATAATCATCACAGCCAACACTCGCTCAGTGCTTACGCTGCAGTAAGCACTTTACAGACACAATTGTATCTGGGGTGGCTCACTATATCCATTAGAATACAACTGACCAAGCAGCAAAATAACCAACAAATAGTGGCTTCATTAACAACAAACAATAATAGCTAACAGTTACAGTGCCAGTCACTGTGCTAAGTGCTTTCACATGTATTAACATATGGAACCCTCACAACAATTCTAAGTGTCTGCACTATTACTGTCCCTTTTCTATAGATGAAGAAACTGGGCTCAGAGAGGTGAAGTAAATTCCCCAAAGCCACACAGCTACTAAGAAGCTGAAATGAACCACACACCAGGGCTATGTCATTCTAGAGTCCTGGCTTTGAACCTGTCTGTAATGTAATTAGACTCTCTGGTCCCTTAAAGCCTATTACAGCAAACAGTAACAAGAGCCACATTCCAAACATCTGTCACCTGCAAGCATCACCTCATTTCTTCCTCACAACACACTCTGATGATGCGCCCCTAGGTCATGTGGCCTTTCTGAGCCTTCCCCTCCTCTTCTATAAACAGAAATGCAGGTTTCACTTCCCTGCCACTGCTCACTGAAGCACGCTGCCCTTCCCATGGTCTAGTCCTCCAGACCCGCCCGTGAGGCTGGCAGATGTTTACTGGCCTCCTCAAACATTAGAGAGGCCCACTGATGTGCCCAAGCCCACCCAGGGGCATGAGTGGCAGAGCCAGGGCTAGGACCTGAGCTTCCTGGCTCCCTGACACTCACACCTGTCAGCAGCACCCCACTGCTCCCCAGATGCTGAGAATATCTTCCTCCAAGTTCTGCTGCCTTGCCATGTTTCTCAGGTTAAAGAAAACACTGGCTCCCTTCCCTCCTCCTCCTCCTCCTCTCCCTTCCGCTGTCCTCCTCCTGTTCTCACCCACGGGAAAGTCTCGCTAGGAGGTGGGTGGAACAGCAGCATCTGCTAAGGCAAGGCCATTCACGAGGCTGGAGATGCCCAGTTTAGGAGGGGCTGGGGGGTGGGGAAGGGGAAGGCTTTTAGCTAACAGGAGTCCCCCAGCTGACGGGGCAGGGCCGGAATGAAGGGAAGCAAAAGATGGAGGCCGAGCCCCAGCCCCACCCCTTAGTGCCTGTGTGTATGTCCTTGCACAAGTCACTTAGCCAGCACTATTCAACAGAGTTTTCTATGATGATGGAAATGTTCTATTTTCTACACCATCCAATATGGTTATCGCTAGCCACAAGTTGCTAGCAAGCACTTGAAATACGGCTAGTGCAAGAGAAGAACAGAAAGTGTCATCTTATTTAATCAGCCACATGCATCTAGTGGCTACTTTGCTGGATAGTTGTGGCACTTAACTTTTCTAAGCCTCAGTCTTCCCATGTGCACAAGAATCACGATATCCCAGCCCACCTCCCTGACTTTAGAGGACAGCTCGGACCATGAGGCAATGTAGCACTGCAAAATAACCCCTGGCTGGGAGTCAAGACTCCTGGGTTCCAGACCTGGTAGCACGCTTCATGATGCAGAGTGAGCTCCTTAACCTCTGAGTGCCCTGGTCATCTGTATGATAAGGAAGTCGTTTTGGATCAAAGTTTCTTTCATCTGGGGAACCATGCATGGTTTTAGGGGAATCTGAGAATACCCTATCATTATAAGAAAAGCATGTTTGCAGGACTGTGTGTGGGAGAATGTGTGTACATGCACTAGGGGCTTCGTGTATGGGGAAAATTGGGCCCATTGCTTTCCCGAAATTCTCAAAGGGGTCTGTGAAAATAAGAAACCCTTAGTCTAGGTGAATTCTTCGAGGGTAGGCTTTTTAACAGTGGAGTTCTCAGACCACACTCCCAGCGACTAATTCAGCAGCTTGGACATGGGGCTCTGAGATCTGCATCGGTAGCGTGCTCCCCCGCGATTCTGACACGAAGCCCACAGAGTGAAACGCTGGCAAGGAGCGGGCCACACTACTGTCTAATAAGCTGATGCTCAAGAAACGTCTTTATAAAAAGAAGGACTATATATTTTTCAAAACCAAAAGGAAATAAGAAACTAAAAAGAGGAAATAATGATGATAATAAAGCCCCTCTCTACCCCCTTCTTTATTTCTTAAGCAGCACTAATACATAGCACTTAGTGCCAAACACTGCCTTATGCTGTGTATAAATATTACCCTTGCATTATGTGGATTATAAACATCTAATCCTCCTAACAGCCCTATGAAGCTGATGCTGTTAATCCCATTTTACAGATGAGGAAAGTGTGGCAGAGAGACCTTGCCCAAGGTCACACAGCAGGAAAGGGGTGGAGCCAAGATTAAAATCCAAGCAGTTGGGCTCCAAAGCCTGTGTTCTGCTCACTCTCCCTTGTGGGGCTTTGCTGTTATACTGCCTCTCTTCTGAAGATGAGGATGACCCTGGAGCCCTTAGCTGGTACCCACCACAGCCTGGAGCTGCTCCAGGGCTCCCAGAGGGGTTGCTCGGTCCCTCCCATAGCCCACTGCAAAAGACTGCAAGCACCAGGAGAACCGGTGGCCCCACACTCACTTGCCCTCCGAGCCATAGCTGTTCATGCTGTCCTCGATGGACTCGTGGCTGGCCTGGCGCAGTGTCCGGCTGGGCATCTCCACTGCCAGGCCCGTCTCTGTGCTCCTCTGGATGGCCCCCTTCAGCCTCCGGCTGTCCCCTTCTGGGCAAAGTGGCCAAGAGAGATGGGGGAGAGAGACACAGGTGGGGAGGGGGGACAGAGAGAAGAGTCATCTGGTTAGCAGTGTTTCAGCAGCTGGCGGCTGTCCAGCTTCAACCTGCACCCCCAGACCATCAACCTTCTTGGATCCCTGCCCTTACCAGTACCCACCCTACCAACAAACAGTATTCCATGAGTTTTGTTAAATGATGGATTCATTTACATATGTCTTTTCTCCCCTTGATTCATTTCTTCCCTGCAACATTTTCCAAATCGTTTCTCTTCCTCCTCTTCAGCTACTATTTATTGAGCACCCACTATGTTTCCTACTGTGTCAAGTGCTTTGCATGGATTTTGGCCAGGGTTTCTTGACCTCAGCAGATTGGCACTTTGGATGGCATACTGCTGTGCACTAGGGGCTGCCTTGTGCATCACAGAACGTCTAACAGTATTTCTGGCCTTTGCCCACTAAGATACTAGTAGCACCCCCCACCCCACCCCGCTCCAGTCCAGTTGCCGCAATCAAAACTATCTGCAGTCATTGCCAAATAGTCCCTAGGCAGCAAAAATCACCTTTGATCAAGGACTACTCACTCTGAAACCAGATGACATGGGTTCAAATCCTGGATATCTTTCTCAGTGGCTGGGAGACTTTGGGCAAGTTACTCAGCCTCTCTGTGCCTCTATTTGCATAACTGCAAAGTGGGAGAATAGCAGTCTCCTATGAGGCTAGACGGCTCCCATCAGCAGCCTATTCCTCCTTCCATTCTTGGTCAAACATCACCTTATCCAAGATCTTTCTTGACTACTCCCAGCCGCTCCAAAACAGCAGTCTTCTCCCACCCCCTGCCCCGCTCTGCCCTGACTCCTGCTTTGGTTTTCCTCCTAATGCTCACCACCCAAATGCATTAGACAATGTTGGTGTTTTGGCCAGCTTCCTCCGCTAATACCGTAAACTCCATGAGGACAGGGAACTTTGTTCACTCTTGAAGCCTCAGCACCAAGAACAGGGTCTAGACCACCGTAGGGCTCATCTAGTAACTGTGAGATGGACCAGTGTCTGCCATGAGAGCAGCCTTAATCCTCACAACCAACCGTCAAGTGAATGCTGCTGTTTACCCCCATCCAGTGCCCAAAACGGGAGGCACAGAGAGGTCAGGACTTGTCCACGCTGGTAGAGCTAGCAAGATGGGGAGCCAGGACACAGCCCCAGGAAGGTGTCTGCTCCCTGCACCATGGCCTAGTGATTCAAGGGACTGTGGGCTTCCTAGAGGTGGGGTAGGTCATTAGTGGGATCTTTTTCATGGTCCCACAAAGTCCAGAAGTGGGCTTATACCCAAGGGGGATCCTTCAATGCTTGCTGATTGACCCACTGGGGGAAGAGCAGCCCCAATCACACCCAGTCATCCTGCTCCTGCCAGAGGACAGGAGAGCTAGACCTGCGTACTAGGAGCAGGGCAAGGCCAGGATACCTCCTGCCGGCCTTCTCGGGGCCTCCCTCCTCCTCCCAACTCCAAAATGGAATCTCCTTCCTCCCTGCCTCTAAGAATCACACACACATGTACACACACATGCATGTGTAGATACATACACTCTGTGTTTCTCAGAATGTGTAGCCTCATCTTTCTGTCTCCCACATGTCTCTGTGTTATTCAGACACAGACACCTACACTCAGAAAAACACACAGCAACACACACACACACACACACACAGAGGAATATGCATGCAAAGACAGAGTGCGTTAATGCAGGTCTGAGCATGTTCCCAGGGGTCTCCACCTGCCTGTCGCTCTGTGTGTTTGAGGCTAAGTGGGTAGGTATATACACATCCTTTCTGGGTGTTTCTGAACACGTGGGAGAGTGTGTGTGCCCTTATATCTGTGTTTCTACTCCATTCCGTCATTTGTTCTTTCCCTAGCTTGTATCTGCAGCCTCCCCCAACCCTCCATCTCCACTGTTTCTGTATTTCTCTGTGTATATCAGGTACAGTGACACAGAGAAAGACATAGAAACACTCGCATGCACATTCAGAAACACAGACTCAGACAGAGATGTCCCTGTACAGATACACACACACACACACACACACACACACACACACACACACACACAGCACTGTACATATGTCCCTGTCAGATGTGCAGGGACAAACACCCCCTCCACCCCACACTGGGGATACAGAACTATGACTGGGCACCCTGCAGGCAGGCAGTGCACACCTGCCTCGGCTCCCCTCCCTCCCTGCTGAGTAAGCCCTGTTTGGGAGCCCCCACCGCAGTTCCACCTCCACCTACCTGGGTCTGACACATTTCTCCCGGAAGAGGGGAGGAGCAGAGCATGACAAACAACTCAGTGCCCCAGAGCTGTGCCTTGCATGTGTGTGGCACCCTACAACCCTTAAAGCAGTTCCCAACCAGGCCTCTAGGATCTGCCTCACAGCAGCCCTGGCTCCCACACAGGTGAGCATGGCTTTGCAGTCAGAAGGCCCAGGTATGGAGACCTGGGGCAAGTTGGATGGCACCTTCCCCACGGAGCTGTTGAGAGGGTTAAATGACAGATTTTTACCGCAGTGCTGGGCACAAAGTAGGTGCCGACATACAAAGCGAAACCACTGTGGAGGGAGAAAGACCTTCCAATGCCCCCCACATCTGCCCTTGCCAACTATCTTGCTGATACCCTCATAGACACATTTTCTCCCTTGACACATCACCTTCCCTAAGCTGGGGATCACGACTGGACCCAAGCACAGCAATGTCCACCATCCAACCTCCACCACCTACCCCTTCTGTGGGTCCTCTCTCGCTAAGGCCATAGTCCCCACAGTGACTGTTCCAACGCTTCCAACTACCCCCACCAAGATCCATCCATCCCACGTGGCTGAGAAGAGGTGCTCCCTTTGTTCTGTTTTTCCTCACTTCCAAATGTCACCGTGGTTGTTAACATTGAGTGTCAACTTGACTGGACTGAAGGATGTGAGGTATCTTTCCTGGGTGTGTCTGTGAGGGTGTTGCCAAAGGAGATTAACATTTGAGTCAGTGGACTGGCAAAGGTGACTCACCCTCAATCTGGGGTGGGCACAATCTAATCAGCTGCCAGCATGGCCAGAATAAAAGCAGGTGGAACGTGGAAAGACTAGACTGGCTTAGCCTCCCAGCCTACATCTTCCTCCCATGCTGGATGCTTCCTGCTTTCGAACATTAGACTCTAAGTTCTTCAGCTTTGGGACTCAGACTGGCTTCCCTGCTCCTCAGCTTGCAGACGGCCTATTATGGGACCTCACCTGTGATCATGTGAGTCAACACTCCTTAGTAAACACTCCTATATATGTATACATCTACCCTATTAGTTTTGTCCCTCTAGAGAACTCTGACTAATACAGTCACCATCCTGACCTTTCACCCTGCCCAACCCTGTCCTCCTCTCTGAAAGGAAGGGGCCATCTTTCTCCTGGCCATGGCTGATCTGTGTCCATCCTCGGCATCCCACCTCCTCCCACACTCACCACGACCTCCTCCCCCGTTTGTCCTCTCTGGGCCTTGTGTCTGTTGCGTCTCCATCCTCTGGCCCTTTCTAGTTCTCCCACCTCTTTCACCAACTAACTTCCTCAGAGAACAGCCTCTGGCCACCATGTCACTCACCACAGCCTCTCTGATCTCTCGCAGTGTGGCTCCAGCCCACCGCTCCTTCGGGTAGCTTACTAAACCATTCTCTAGTGACTGCTCATGACCAGGTCCAAGGGCCTCAACTCAGCTCCCAGGCCCTGAAGCATGGCTGTTCCATTCTCTCAACATCTACTGAACACCCTTTTGGGAGGTGGAAGCCCCTGTGAAGATGTTAAACACACTTTCAAGTGCTGTATCTGCTGATAAAACACACACTGACGGGAGCCAGGGAGAAATTAACAGCCTCTGCTTGTTGTCCATCAGGACCCAGAAATAGACCCTCACTTCACCCGCTGCAAGTAACAATGTGATCCTCCTGCAAGACCCCATTTTTACCACTTCTGTGAGCCCCCCTCCCCCACTGTAGCATGCTGTGTGCTGTTGCTTCCCACAGCCAGTACGTGGCACCTTTTTCTGGGGTGGGGAGTGAAGACGTTCTTTGGGCTACTGAGCCCATGCTACCCGACATAGGCAGAGCTAGAAGTGTCTGGAAATGTATGACCCTTAACCTGCCTCTGTCCTACCCTTCATCAAAGACTAAATGAAACAGGAGAATGAACCCTCATCAAACCTCCGATGCCGTGGGTCAGACAACGTTGAGGCTTCATGCAGGCCCCAGAGCAACCCCACAGCAGGGCTGGAGCTGCCCTCTTCAGGACCTGCCTGGGAGCACACCCTTGCATGCCTCCTGCCCTGTCTTGTTCTGCTTCCTTGGGTCTGTTCTGGGGGTACTTCCTTCATCTACTACCTGCATGTGAATCTCATCTCAGGGTCTGCTTTAGGGACACCTGACTTAAGACAGGCCCTTAGCAAGTCAAAGTTCAAAAATTTTCACACAGGTGGGCTCCTGCATCATAACTGTAGTTGTACCCTTTTATACCCAACCAACACATTGGGAAGGGAATTTCTCTTTTGTATGCTTCTATATCATTTGAATTTTTATAATTAATGTATTAATTCTATAATGCAAATGAAAGTAAATACAAACAAATTCATAAATAAGTCATAGCTTCAATCATGCCACCACCTTATTTAAAGCCTTAAAGTGGCCGAGTGCAGTGGCTCACGCCTGTAATCCCAGCACTTTGGGAGATCAAGGCAGGTGGACCACTTGAGCCCAGAAGTTTGAGACCAGCCTGGGCAGCATAGCCAAGCCCCACCTCTACAAAAAAATACAAAAATTAACTGGGCATGGTGATGGGCACCTGTAGTCCCAGCTGAGAGGCTGGGGTAGGAGGATCACTTGAACCAAGGAGGTTGAGGCTGGTTGCACTCCAGCCTGAGTGACAGAGTGAAATCCTATCTCAAACAAAACCAAAAACAAACCCTTAGAATGTTTCTTCACTGCCTGCTGAATTAGGTTCAGTCTTTGCACCCAGGCATCCAAAACTCTCCGTTTTCTGACTCCCTCCCCATCAGCTACTGGTCTCCGTCCCAGTCTCTATATCCTAGTCCAGCGAGAACCTCATTGCTCCATTCTGAGAAATACTGCACATCCTCAGTAACTTCCTCATCCTGGCTCTCACTCCTTTCCTTTACTTCCTTCCTCATCTTCCCTATCAAATTTCTAACCATCCTCCAGAGTTTAGCTTTAAATGACACCTATAATTTATCGGGTACTCTGTACTTCAGTTTCTTCATCATATAACAGGGATAAAGCACCAGACTCTCAGGACTGTGTGAGCATTAAATGTTAACAAGCGAGCAATGTAAAAATGTAATAACATTTAACCCTCAGGACGGCCTAGGTGGGCTGGAACACAGGTTAAGCCCTTAAAAAATCTGACTATTATTAATATGGCTATTACCATTGTGCTAGAAGCCATGCCAAGTGTTTTATAAAGGTATCATCCTACTTAATTCTCACAATAAACCACAAGATAGCTACTGCCCCCCTTTACAGAGCAAGAAAATGAGGATTAAGAAAGTTAAGTAACTTTCCCGAGGACACGCACCAAATACTAATGGTGGAGCTGGACTTCAAACCCAGGCTATTCTGGCACCAAAGCCATGTTTTAAATGTGCCCTAAAGTAAACTCACCAAGCTCCACCACAGAACTCAAATGCCATCTCTTCCACAAAGACATCCCTCATCAGACTCCTTGAGTCACAGAGCACTTCAATCTTCACTTCTCTTGGGGTAACTATTCCACGGCACCTTGAAACACAGTTCTAATCCACCTAGTCGATGTCTCTGTTTACAGCCTGAGCTCATCCCTCATTTACTTCCATTCAGCACCAGGGATAGCACCCTCACTGCCCATCCCCACTGAAAGTGAACTAAATTGAATTGGCTTTAGGATGTAGCCCCAATAAAAATGTTAATTCTCTGGTAAAGTAAACAAGCAGATCTCACTCTGCTATTTATACTCAATATGAATGTGTTTAATGTGAGTTCTCCCAAAAGCAAGTATCCATAAGGAACAGGATAATAAAATGATGATAAATTATGAAAAAAAAATTCTATTGTTTTTAGCATTTACCCTGTACCATATACAAATCATACGTACATATATAATTTAACCCCACCATAACTCAGAAAGACAAGTAATATTATCCTAATTTTACAACAAGGAAACAGACTCAGAGCAGTTCAGCAACTTGTCCAAGGTAATACCCAGTTAACACAGACCTAGGCTTGTCTGTGTGAAAACAGATCATCATATACTCTTAACCACGAGACCCCAGGGATGTGGTGGGGGGAAGGAGAAGGAGAGAATTCAACCAGTCCCCCACTTTGACATTTTATTGAAAATGGGTAGGCTTTGACTTCCAGATGAGAAGCTTCAGGCTGAGAGAGGCTCCATGACCTGTTCCTTCCAGGTCCCAGGCTCTCAAATCACTAACCACATCCTGGTCAGTGTGAGTGTCCACTCAGAGTCCATAGAGCAGCCTGTGAAGCTCCCCCAGACACAAGAGCTGTGGGGTGACTGGGTTATTTTAAACTACGATGCGAGAGGTACCAAGGCCCCTGGCTCACTGCTTCCCCTTCCCATAGCAACTACCCTTCTTGTCTCTCTGAGATAAATATCCTGGAGGCTGCTGCCTCTTGTTCCTCCATGGTCAACCTCTCCCTGGTCTAGGTATTCCCAGTAACTTGGGCCTTACATGCCTCCCTTGTCCAGGTCCTGAAGTCCATCTGAAAATCAAGGGCTGAGAACCATGTGCAGGTACTCAGGCCTTCAGGGCACTGATGTTGCCTCTAGCTGTGTCTACAAGGATGGGTGGAGGAAGCACAACCCTGATTACTTCTGTGAGGGCCCTAATCTTCCCCTTCTTCTCCCTGGAGCTATCAGAATCTGCCCTCCCTTAAAATAAGAAAAGATTTCATCTGGAGGGAACTTAGGGATCATCTAGATCAACGCCTTTATTGTACAGAGGGTAACTGAGGCCCAAAGAGAAGAGGGGGCAGGAGTCAATGGCCTGTTGGTATTAGGATTCAGGCTAGGCACAGTGGCTCATGGCTGTAATTCCAACACTTTGGAAGGCCAAAATGGGAGGACTGTTTGAACCCAGGAGTTCAAGACCAGCCTGGGCAACATAGTGAGACCCTGTCTCTACAAAAAATTTAAAAATTACTAGCCCACACCTGTAGTTCCAGTTACTCAGGAGGCTGAGGTGGGAGGAAGGCTTGAGCCCAAGAGTTTGAGGCTACAGTGAGCTATGATAATAGCTGCACTCCAGCCTGGGTGACAGAGATCCTATCTTAGGAAGAAAAAAATCCAGGTCTCCTAACGCCAACCTCCTTGCTCCTTTTCAGTTGACAGCCTTTCACTATTTCTAGAGCATTTTCAGGAGGCAGCATGGCCTAATGGCTAAAAGCATGGACAATGGAGCCTGAATGCCTGGGTTGTAAACCTGGCCCCAGTCACCCTATTAGTTGTGTAATCTTGAGAAAGTTACTTAACCTCTCTGTTGCTCAGTTTCCTCCTCTATGCTAACTGGTGTCCACGCCAAAAGAGTGTCCTCTTCTACCAGTTTCTTCTCCACTTTGTGGCATCCTTCAGCTTCCCAAACCTCGATCCTGAACACATCATCCCTTTGACTATAGCACCCATTGCTTGCAGAATAAATTCCAATTTGACACACACTGTCTTCCTGACCTGGTCCCAATTTACACTTCCAGCCTCATTTTTTCCCCTTTTCTCTAGTGTGCTCTACATACTATTCACACTGAATGGTGCCAAATCTTCCATGTGACCAGCTGTCCCTCAAAGTTCTTACCCATCATCCTGCATACCAAAGTTTCAGCATTCTTTCCTCTTCTGAGAAGAGAAAGGGTGCTTTTTAAAACAACTGTTTGTTGCAGGATAATACCCATAAAGAAAACTGCACAATTATATATCACCCACTTACAAGTGTATGCCTTGATGAATATTACAAAACTCTATGGAACCAACACCCAGATTAAGAAGCAGAACATTACCAGTGCCATACAGAAGGCACACATGCCACTTCCAGTTATTTCCACCAAAAGTAGCATTATCTGAACTTCACAGACTGAGTTTTGCCTATTTTGTAGCATTCAGTACGCAAAGCCACCTAGTGTATATTCTTTAGCATCTGGCTTCTTTTACCCAACACGACGTTTGTGGGGTTCATCCACATTGATTGTTTCATTGCAGTTCATTCATTCTCATGACATATTGTAGCACATTGTGTGAATATATCGAAATAATTTTCATCCATTCTATTGTTGATGAGCATCTGGGTGGGTAGCCTCCAGTAATGGGATATTACAAATAGCTCTGCCAAAAACATTCTTGTGTCTTTTGGTGACCATTTCTGCACAGTTCTTCAGGACACATACCTAGGAGTGCAACTGCTGGGTTACAGAATATGCATGTGAAATCCCTTTTAGGTGGGTTAACCACAGTGTGGACTGGAAAGGTTAACACATTAGATGATTGTTTGGCAGGAAGCAACGTTCTGAAGAAATGAGGCTCAAGACTGGAATATCTGAGGAAAAGGATGGTGTAAAGACTGCTGATTTACTGTATATCTGGCTCACACTGATATTCCCAAAATGTAGTCTTTCTTGAGAGAACGTGTATAGGGGGCAGACAGCACCCCAGGACAAGAGAGGAAGGAGGAGAAAAGGCCTGGGATACAGGTGGCATTCAGTAAGTACTGGCTATCATTATTAACCTCTCTAAAGGTCAATGGTTAACGGCTCACTGATATCACCTCTAGCAAACTCGTTATTTCATTGATTCTAAGACAAGCATTTTTCAACATCTCCAAAATTAAGATGTAAATGGCAACCAATGGCATGTCAGAGTTACATTCTGACATATTTTAGCTCCCTTGGTGGTACATAAAATAAAGTTGTGACTTGCAACTGAAGGCCACTAAAATGCGATTAAAGTCCACAGCAAAGAACAGGCACGTGCAGGAACTGTCCGTGGTGCTGATTGAGCACCGAGGACTGTGCCTGCCTAAGGCAGAGGTGGGGCTCACAAGGAAGGGAGATTTTAGAACTATGAAGCATCACTATCCTGTGGTGGTTTTTTAATCACAATTCCTTCCATTCCTTCCCACTGGTTTGCTGATGTCTGAAATCCCACCCTCAAAAGAATCACCCTTCCACATAAAGACAGGAACTTCCATTTACTGAGTTCAACCAGAGCCTATGGGAGGCGCTCACCATTCATCATTTCATTTATCTTCACAACTACCAGTGAAGGTAAGTATTGTCTTCATTTTCAGAAGGGAAAGCTGAAGTTCAGGTGTTAATGAACCTGCCCATAATTACAAAGCTGGCATGTAGGATGTGATCTTGGTTCAATGCAGACCAGAGTGCAATTTTTGCCCTGTAGGTTACTCTACACTGGAGGGAGGGATGAGTGCCTCAGACCTTTTTCCAGGAGGATTTGAAGAGGAAAGAGGCGGAGATCATAAAGATGCACAGATGAAATGAGTGAAAGCAAGAGAAGCAAAGGGCAATGATAAGGATTTGAGAATGAGAGAGAGAAAGAGAGACAGAGAGCGCAAAGATTTTGAGATAATCAGCTGGGTAATAAATATGGAATGTATTTTTTAAGTCTAAAGGGTTATGCCCCTGGAAGGAAAAGTTACTCTGACTTATCCAACAAAATATACATTTATTGAGCTCATTTCCTATGCCATGCTATTCTTGGCCCTGGGGATTTGAATAAGATACAGTCTTTGACCTTAAGGAGCTTACAAGTAGTAGAGTGGGGGAGGGGACATGAAACAGGTAAGTAATTATCATTCATTCAACAAACACTTTACTAATTGCCTATTCAGGGCCAGAGCCTATGCTGTAGACTCATAACACAGATGAATTAAACCCAGACCTTGCTGAAACTCCCAGTCTACCAGAAGAGATAGACTAGTAAAGGGGCAATTGTGCAATAATTACAATGTAGCATAATGTAAGGGCAGAGATATACACAGAATATTATGGGAGCTGAGGAGAAGGGTAATTAATGCAGCACTGGAGGTAAAGGCACAGTCTGGGTTATAAGCAGAATTGATTCAACGCTGAATTATACTTGATTGCAAATAAAATCAGAAGGTTTCATTGTACATGCAAGCGCTACCTTTCAGTATGACTGAAGGTTATATTGACAAATAAAAACATGTAGATAGAGTGAAGGGGAAAATGTGGAATCAAATGAAAACTGAAGACAAAAAGTTCTGGATGCAGAGTAAATGCATCTGGGGTAGCGGGAGGTCCTACGCTGAGCAGGGGCGGTCGAGGAAAGTCATTTACTCTCCTCAAGCCAAAGTGGAAAGACTTCCTAAAGAAGAGGCATTTCCGCAATTATTGGAAGGAAGACAAATTCACAGTCCTACAAAAAGCTGTTTTTCCTCAGGAAGCTATTCCCACCAGCATTTGGGACAAGCGAAACAAGCCTTGGAAGGAACTGAGTTGTGGGCAAAAGGTAGAGTCTATGGCCCCATATGGCACTGGGAAGCTGTACAATCCACACAGCATTCAAGACTTCCAGGATTTGCCCTAAACCTATACTACAAGTCTGCCATGATGCACATACCAGGTGTTCTATCCACACGGAATTACTCATCATTCACCAAATACAGCCCACATACTTCCGTCTTAGAGAACAGGCTCTGGAGCCAGAATAACTGGGTTTGGGACTTGAAGCATGCCTCTGCCACTTTCTGAGTAAACTAAAGAAAGTTACTGAACCAATCTGAGCCTAAGTTCCCTTGCAAAACAGGAAAAAAAAATAGAACCCATTCCACCTATTGTGTAAGGATTAAATGTATTAGTAAGCTCTTACTAGGTTATGCTGCAATAACAAGTTACCCCCAAATCTCAGTGGCTTACAGAACAAAGGTTTAGTTCTTGTTCATTCTTAACATACTTTTTTTTTTGGAGATGGACTGTGGCCTATGCTGGAGTGCAGTGGTGCAACCTTGGCTCACTGCAACCTCTGTCTCCCAGGTTCAAGTGATTCTCCTGCCTCAGCCTCCTGAGTAGCTGGGATTACATGCACGTGTACCACCATGCTTGGCTAATTTGTTTTTGTATTTTTAGTAGAGATGGGGTTTCACCATGTTGGTCAGGTTGGTCACAAACTCCTAACCTCAAATGATCTGACTGCCTCAGCCTCTCAAGGTGCTAGTACTACAGTCATGAGCCACCGCGCCTGGCCATACTTAACATACTTTATGAGTTAGCTACGGCTCTATCCCACGAACTCTACTGGGACCAAGGGTGAAGGGGCAAGCCCTATCTGGGACAAGCTGCTCTCATGGCAGAGGAATGACGGAGGGAGTTCTTCCAGCTGCTGCACTTCTCTCTGTGTGTATTTCAAAATTTTTAAAAGGAAAGGAAAAGAAAGGAAAGAAATATGGCCTTTAACAGAGAGACAATGCCAAACATACAGGGGGAGGCAGGGAAGCTCCCTCCTCCCCACACACTGGAAAAAGAACTCCTTAAGGCACAAAATGGTTTGTTCCAACAAGGTAACATATTAGCCCCCTAATAGCACAGATCCATGTTAACTGTGAAATAAATATCTTATAGCCTCTGTGAGACTGAACACAATGACATAACATATGCACAATGACCATCACAGTAAGATACAGGCATTCGGTAAATTGCAGCTACTATTATGAACAATACTCTGAGACAGAGAGTGGCATCCCTGCTTCTCAGAAACTCTCAGAAAACTGAGGCTCTTAGAACTGAAGTAGTTTGCCCAAGGTCCCACAGCAAGTAAGGGTCAGAGGGGGAAGAATGCAAACAAATCCATTCCATCCAAACAAAGCTGAACACAAATGTTCACAGTAGCACTAATTGTGATAGTCAAAAAGTGGCACAGCTCAAATGTCCATCCACGGATGAATGAACAAACTGTGGTATATCCATGCAATAAAGTATTATTCAGCCATAAAAAGGACGCAGTACTGGGCCAGGCATGGTGGCTCACATCTGTATTCCCAGCACTTTAGGAGGCTGAGGCGGGAGGATCTCCTGAGGGTGGGAGTTCGAGACCAGCCTCACCAATATGGTGAAACCTTGTCTCTACTAAAAATACAAAAATTAGCCAGGCTGTGGTGGCGTGTGCCTGTAATCCCAGCTACTCAGGAGGCTGAGGCAGGAAATCGCTTGAACTAGGAAGGCTGAGGTTGCAGTGAGCTGAGAAATGCTAAGTGGAAGAAGCTGGTCATAAAAGACTGTCTCTTCTATGATTCTACTTATTTGAAATGTCCAAGACAGGTAAATCCATAGAACTGGAAAGCAGACTAGTGGTTGCCAAGGGGCAAATAAATGGACGTGACTGCTCGTGTGTACAGGGGTGATGATAATCTTTTACAATTGACTATGGTAATGGTTGCACAACCCTGTGAATATATTAAATGCTAAAACCCACTGAATTGTTCACTTCAAAGTAGCAAATGGTATGGTATGTGAATTATATCTCAAAAGCTTATGTATATCTCATTCCACTTCATCTTATCTCCCAGGCCAGGCTATTAACCCCTGTTCTACACTGACCCCAAGAGGGTCAAGGAGCCCACGGGGGGAGGCTTCCCCCCTGAGCCAGAAGCAGTGTGGAAAATCTAATGCAAAGTCCAGACAAGGCCAAGCCATACGGTCTGGCTCCTCAGATGTCATCTTCAGATAATACATGTGCACGTGTATCCCCACAAAGGCCCACAGATGAAAACATGCAGTGAGTACAAGGGGAGCAGAGATGTGGGGGATGGGTATGGGCTTGGAAATGAGGAGATTCCTTCCTCCCAGCTCCATGAGGGCAAGCCTCAGGCTCCCTACCACCACCTTCTACTGGGACCTACCTCCCTACCACCACCTTCCTCAGTCTACACATGGGGCCAGCTTCCTCCAGAGCCTGCAAGACCCAGAGCTAGCTAGGCTTAGTTAAGACCACCTGAAGCCACCTGGCACCAGCACTCACAGAGCAAACTCACCTTGGACTAGCTGTTCTCAGCACTCGAGGCTGTAGTGATGCTGGCCTTAAGCAGCACATCCCCTGTTGCTCCAGCTCAGCTCATCCATGTCCCACAACTACTTAAAATCCATCTCTCTCCAGATTGCCCTGCAGGATGGCAGCTAACCCAGTGTCCACTAAGGCTTCCCAAGAACCTCCCACATATGTGCTTAATGCACGCTGGGTCTCCTACTCCTTGGATGAGCAGCACTACCTTTTACCTTGAAACAGTTTAAACAAATCTCTTCCTTGATTTGGCCTTAGCAGAGGTGCAGAGCAGCTGAGCCCCACCTTGGCTAAGACACCTCCATTGGTTGTTTTCTCTCTCAAATGTGAATAGGGACACTGGCTGGCACTCAGCAGGTCCTCCACACAGACACTAAAGGCTGAAGGAATTCCAGCCCAGGGCTTCTCAAACTTTAATGTGCAAATGGATCATGCAGGGATCTTGTTAAAATGCAGATTCTGACTCAGTAGGTCTCAGGTGGGGCCTAAGATTCAGCATTTCTCACAACTCCCAGGTGAAGTCAATGCTGCTGGTCTATGGCCCACACATTGAGTAGCAAGACTCCAGCCCATTTCATTCACTCTTTTCTGATTTCTTTGCCTTCTTCATTGTTTAAGGAGCCTCTTGAGAGTGGATAAAAGCTATCTGCTCTTAGAAAAGGACCTGCCAGCACATACAGTATGTTGCATAAAGTTTGGGAGCCTGTAGTCCTTGGGTTAAAAGCCATTCTTTTTTTTTTTTTTCTTTTTTAAGAGACAGGGTCTCACTGTGTCACCTAGGCTGGAGTGCAGTGGCACAATCACAGCTCACTGCAGCCTAGACTTCTCAGGCTCAAGTGATCCTCCCGCCTCAGCCTCCTGAGTAGCTGGTACCACAGGCGCATACCACAATGCCTAGCTAATTACTTTGTTTGTTTTTTGTTGAGACAGGGTCTTGCCATGTTGCCCAAGCTGGTCTCCAACTCCTGGGCTCAAGGGATCCTCCTGCCTCAGCCTTCCAAATAGCTCAGATTACAAGTGTGAACTGCCTACCATTCCTAGCCTAAAAGCCATTCTTTTGCATACACAAACCTGCAAACCTTAGTTCCTGCGGAAAAGAGGATGCAACAGGGGGATAGAGAAAGAGAAAGCCTTGGCAGGGAGTCAGAACTCCTGGGTCTTGTCCCAGCTCCACTACTGACTTCCGGTGTGACATCAGACAATTTTCTGCTCCTCCCTTGAGCTTCAGTTTTCCCACCATGAGAGGAGTGGACTAGATTGGAGATGATAAATAGGTTTTCTTTCTTTCTTTTTTTTTTTTTTTTTTTTGCCAACTCTGGTAGCTGTTGCCTGAAATACCCTGTGCTAAGAATTCTTAGACTGTGCCTGGACTTGGCAGAAAAGGGTGCTGTGATTGATTGGTGATGCCTGCCACGGTCCCAGGAAAGGGGGCCTTGATTGATTGGTGTTGTCTGCCAAGATCCCAGGCCTGGAGGGTGATGGGCTTCCTGCCAGATGTCCGCCTACCCCAGAGAGCCCTTCCAGCTGTGACATTCCATACAGCTCATTCAGAGTCATGCCAGACTGGGGAGAGAGAAGTCTGTGCCTGTCCGCAAGAGGGCAAGAGGGATAATTCATTAAGCTTCTGGCTTCTCAAACCTGCCACCCTACAGCCTCCTTTGAGAAGAGGTAGGAGAATCCCTGCTCAGTGGCAGAGGACAGCATGTCCTTGTGCTCCCATCCTTCCCTATTTTTAACTCCAACGACAGCAGCTCAGGCAGAAGCTGAAATAAGGAAGGACCACCTCGTCTCTGAGGGAGGGGAACCATACCCTCACCATCATTCCCAAGCTGCTCCAAGGTTGGCCAAATGAGAGTCGAGGCAAGGGACAGAAGCTTCCTCACCTCCCGTGTGAAATCTCTCACAGCCCCACCCCACCCCTCCCCAGGCAGGACCAGTTGCCCCTCCTTGGTACACCCACAGACCTCTCTGCTAGTCCCTATCCTGCAGTACCCTGTATTTGTTCATTCATGCACCCCGTTTACATATACGTGCCAGTCTTCATACTAGTGCCGAGGATGCAGCATTAAACAAGACAGATAGGGCTCCTCACTCATTGAGCTCTTCCAGTCTAGGGTGGAAGACAGATAGGAAACAGGACAGCAGCATAATTCTGTAGTTACAACGATAGTCTAAGTGCTTAAAGAGAACTGTACCATGGTCACCCCCACGTGCCTGTGCATTTATCAAGAACTGGGATGTTCTCGCTCATCTTTCCATCCCTTGAACCTAAGACCCAACCTGGCAGAAAGGAGGGTTGACAGATTATTTGTTGACTGAAAATATTATACAAGAGACATCATGTGAAGTTTGAGAGCCCTAAAGAAGCCTATATCAGACTAGATTCATTCATTCATTCATTCACTCATAAAGTATTTTTTTGAGCACTTCTTATATGTCCAGCACTGTTCTAGGTATTGGACCTAGAGCAGGGAACAAAACAAGGAAAAGCGAACTGTCCTCCTGAATCTCCATGCTATGACAGGCAAGCAAACATCAAGCCAGACAAATACAGAAAGATACAGAGGATGCTAGAAGGCAATGAGGGCAGGGATGGGTGTTTCTTTTGAAACAGAGTGATCAGGGAAAGCATTCCCAACACAGGGAACAGAAACATAAAGGCCTGTGGCAGACATGTCTGGTATGTCTGAAGGAGACCAGAGTGGCTGGAGCAGACAGAGCAAGGGGGAGCAGTGCAAGATGAGGTTCAAGATGATAGGGTAGGAGGAGAGGGCAGACTGAGAAACTGACACACTTTGTACCAAGCTGGCACACAGTGGATGGAAGAGATGGTGGTGATGATGATAATGACAATGACGATGTGATGATAAAAGCAGCTAGCATTCATTGGGCACAGGTGACAGGTGCTATGTTACCCAATTAACATGGATTTGTTTACCTAATCTCCACAACAATCTAGCCGCTGCAGGCAGGAGGACCGCGGGGGGGGGGGGCGGGGGCCCGAGACCCCCCCCCCCCGCCGGGAGGGAGGGGGAGGGCGGAAAAAAAAAAAAAAAAAAAAAAAAAAAGAAAGGTTTGTGAAATACATCCTATATTATACCCATTTTACAGATAGAGAAGTTGAGGTTCAACAAAGTTTACGCAGCTTAGAGGTGGCAGGGCTGGGACAGGAACACTGGCCGTTTGGAGCCAAAGTCCACTGACTTGCTGATCACATGCTGTCCTGTTCCACACGCACCATGAATATCAGTTTCCTCCCCCTCCTCCTCTCCTTTCCCCTCCCCTCTATCCCCCTCCTGCCAAGAGAAAGAATTTTCAGAGTCTGTCTGAATTAAAAATCTAGCCGGGCGCGGTGGCTCACACCTGGAATCCCAGTTTGGGAGGCTGAGGCAGGCGGATCACCTGAGGTCAGGAGTTCAAGACCAGCCTGACCAACATGGAGAAACCCCATCTCTACTAAAAATACAAAAAATTAGCCAGGTGTGGTGATGGGTGCCTGTAATCCCAGCTACTTGGGAGGCTAAGGCAGGAGAATCACTTGAACCCGGGAGGCAGAGGTTGCAGTGAACCCAGATCACGCCACTGCACTCCAGCCTGGGAGACAGAGCAAGACTCCATCTCAAAAAAAAACAAAAACAAAAACAAAAACAAAAAAACAACTACGTATTTTTTGCCTCCTAAATCAAGAGAATATTTTGTGTACAACAAAGGTCTGTACAAATGTTACTCACCAGTATCATCACAGTGTGAGAATGTCTTATTTTTTTAGAGATCAGGTCTTGCTGCTGTCCAGGTTAGAATGCTGTGGTACAATCACAGCTCACTGTAACCTAAAACTCCTGGGCTCAGCAATCCTCATACCTCAGCCTCCTGAACACTACGACTATCAGCACATGCCACCACATCTGGCTAATTTTTATTTATTGCAGAGATGGGGGTTTTGCTATGTTGCCCAGCCTGGGCTGGAACTCCTGACCTCAAGCAATCCTCCTGCCACCTCAGCTTCCCAAAGTGCTGGGATTATAGGCATGAGATGAGCCACTGTGCCCAGCCCAACATGTGAAGATTAATGGACCCAGGGGGAAGAAACATTTTCCACAGTCGAGCTACCTGTCAACTGAATGGGGTGCCCCTGGGAGGTTGTGAGCTCTCTTCCCATTGCTAGAGGCATCCAAGGAAGAATGAACTCCTGTCCAGCAG
Source organism: Ateles fusciceps (assembly GCA_036589455.1). Taxonomy (NCBI): domain Eukaryota; kingdom Metazoa; phylum Chordata; class Mammalia; order Primates; family Atelidae; genus Ateles; species Ateles fusciceps. The sequence goes on from JAZHEH010000847.1 coordinate 975,063, forward strand.
GGGAGACTGGGATGGGAACTGAGCTGTGGTTCCCAGATGGGACACTGGATCAACACAGCGAATCCCAAATGTGGTTGAACATGAGAATTGCAGAATCGCCTGGGAGCTTGTGAAGCAACAGATTCCAGGCTGCACACCCGATTTTCAATTAAGTGGTCTGGGTTGGGGATAAGGATCCTGGCTGCGAATGAAAGGCACATGCAGAGCATGTTGAGAGTCACAGATAAGCGAAATGCTGAGTGTCCTTCTTACCCATGATCACTGGATTCCAGAAGCCACAGAGCCACTAAAGGAACTCAGGACACACTCTCAAAAAACATATGATTTGCCTAATAATAATGAAGGCATGCTCTGGCTAAGCATGACACCCATGGACCCACTGACTCCTCCTCCCAGGCTACCTCCTCCCCAGGCTCCTTTATCTTCCTTCCTTCCTGGAGTTTTCAACTCCAGCATCCCCCTCTTCCAGGAAGCCTCCCCCTGATTCCCAGAGCTGGGGACCCCTCTTTGGGGTTCCACAACAGATATGATTCTCACTTGTGGATGTCTGTGTCTATATTTACCTGCTGCCACTCCAGGCTGTGACAATACTAGTGTCTCACTCAAGTCCCTGTGCCCAGCACCCAGGGCCTGGCCCAGTGTAGGTGCTCACTAAACATCTGCAGAGAGGACTTGCTCTGCTCCATGAAGGATGGACAGAGGAGGCAGCAAAGAAAGCAGCCGCTGCAGGAAGGAAGTAATCCAGGTCACCAGGTTGGAAGGAGACAGAACCTACAAATTCTCCCTGCCACTGTTCAGAAGAGGCCTGGGCTATTTATAGCTCACAAGCCTTCTGCTTCTTGCATTTAAATGCAGGGCCAGGCATAGAATAAAATCCTGGGAAGGTCTGTCGGTTTTCAAATTTATTTATTTATTTTCTATAGAACGGGAGGAGAAAGCAGGGACAAAAATGAACCATGGCTATTAGGGTGAGCTGCCTTGTCCTGTCCCTAGACCTGCCTTGCCAAGTCTGTTGACAGAGGAGTCGCACACAGTTCTAGACCTGATCCTAGATATCAGAGTGTCCCTGTGGAAACCGGCCTGTGAAGGTCCTTTTAAGGTGATTTTTAAATGGTGGCTTCAGCTTACAAACTAGTATCACAGCATGACCCTGCTTTGGTTTAAATATATGTTCTCATGTGTGTATGCACGCACATGCGCACACAACCCTAGAGAGAAATAGCCTTAGTGGCGAAGCATTCTAGTTTTGGATTATAGAATTTGAGACATTTTTATTTCCTTTTTGTGCGCTTTCTCTGCTTCTTCCCAAAATTGCCACCATGGGTGCACATAGTATATACGGTGTTATGAGGATGTCAGACTCAAGGAAATCAGCTCTGCCATTTGCTAGCTGTCTGACCTTGGGGGAATTACTTAATTTCCTCATCTGTAAAGTGGGAATAGCAACAGAACCTTTCTTAGGGGTTTGCTCCAAGGATTGTATAAGGTAACATATGTGAAATCCTAGCACGGCATCTGGAACATGGCACGTGCTCAGGAAATGCCAGTTAGTATAACTGGACAAGCATTTGTAACTCGTGAAAGCGTGATACCATTTTTAAAAATTAAAAGCATAAATGGCGACTCTCCCAGTTCCAGGTGTGGAAGGAGCCCCGAGATGGGATTGGATCATGGCTGTCTCTCAGCCTGAGTTCCAATTCGACCTGCCCAAAATGCACAAATGACTCCTTCTCCTCTTGATCAGTTTTCTGACTTTGAAAAAATGGTGGTAGAGGTGGATGTTAAGTCCTGCTCCTCTAAGCAGAGGCCCCAGAGGCCTGACGATAATGCTATAACTCGGATCTCCAAGAAGGAGCGGATCCTGGTCCCACCCATCCCCTTTTCTAGCTCCATTTCTTCCCGGTGTCCACTCCCTAACGTATCTACTTTGCCTCCCGATACATAAATAAACCCCAGGAAGCTCCTCCCTGACTACACAGGACCCCCAGTGGTCTGGGCACCTCTCCCTACATCCAGCCTGGTATTTAGCCTCTCACCCTTCAAAATGGTATTCAGCACTCCCTGCTCAATGGAGTCACCCTTACCTGCTCTGCTTGTCTTTCCTCCTGGGCTGAGAGTCCTGGTCCTATTTAGCACCATAACTTAAGTACCCAGCACACTGGAGAAGGCCAGTGAATATTTGTTGACTGCATAAAGAATGCTGTAAAATATGATCAAGGGCAGTGCTGAGCGGTGGGTAGGTTCACAGACTCAAGCACCAGGCAGGTCTGTGTTTGAACTTATTATTGAATGGTCCTGGGCCAAAGATGGGTCTGTCCTTTCTGAGCTTTAGTTTCCTCGCCTGTACAGTGGGTATGATAATGGTACACCCCTCATAGTCTGACATTTCAATAAGATAATCCAGGTAAAGTGTTCAGAATATCTGGCATACATGAAACAATAAATATTACTATCATAATGCAAATGATCATTACAAACGTAAAATGACTTGATGGCTATCTCTGGAAACCAGAGTGTCAGCACTTTCCCTTCAGATCTGGTTCAGGTCTGTGGGGTCAGATGAACTCCTGGACAGAGTGCTCCTTGCACAAAAATGCCTGACTGAGAAGGGGCACAAGTAGAGGTACAGCCTGTTTTCCCTTGCCCAGCAGTGTACCCTGCTGGCACTGGAGAAAGGGTAAGCTTGTTCTGATTCATCCTCTTAGAGGAGGTAGCGTTTTTAAAATCCTACCACCAGGGTGAGGGTAGGGAGAGACGTGCCTTCCTCTAACTTGCATAAGGGTGCCATGTAAGTGCTGTGCCTGGACCAAGGCCCTCGTTATGGGACCATGAGGGGAAGGGACACCCTGGGCTGTGCTCACTGTCAGTTCTAAGGATGACGCAAAGTCCCCTCCAAGATTATGGGGCCCAGGGCAGGAGTACAAATGGAAGACCTCATACTTTTTCTAAATATGTAAAAGTTATAAATCAGGCTATTAAATAAAATATGTCCTATCCTTTCATTCTGACAAATATGTCTTCATAATGACCTTCAAGGCCAGGACAGTTCAAATTTAGAATCCTCCTAGTGCCACAGATGAATGTGGAGTGGGGAGGGAGCCAGCCCTCAGCCATGGCCCACCCTTTCTCCCTCTGCTCCCATATCCAGAGGGCCCACTCTGGACATCTGTGCTAGCTGTCACCTCCACAAACAGCACCTTCAGGGCCACCACCAGGATACTAGTGATGGATGCATTCACTCTCAGGAGAATGAAGCCAGAGAAGGGGTCTAGACAGACCCTGAAAGCTCAGGGCCATTTGGGCAAGGAATTTCAGGGTCCCCACGTCTAAAACGAGCCTAGAAGGAAGAGTTCAGGTGGGTAATATTCCCTTCACTCAATAAGAGTGAAGCCAGAGGCCTGGCTGGAGGAGGGTCAGAGAATATCCCAGTAATGCTGGTGACCCCAGATCAGGGCCCTCCTTGCCCAGGTCTAAAGGTAGAAATGAAGGCCAGGCGGGTGGCTTATACTTGTGATCCCAATGTACTGGGAGACTAAGGTGAGAGGATCACTTCAGCCCAAGAGTTCTAGACCAGCCTGGGCAACATAGCAAGACCCTGTCTCTACAAAAAAATAAAATTAGCTGGGCCTGGTGGCATGTACCTATAGTCCTAGCTTTTTGGAGGTTGAGGCAGGAGGATGAGTTGAGCCCAAGAGTTTGAGGCTTCAGTGAGCCATGATTGAGCCAGTGCACTCCAAGCCTGGGTGACACAGTAAGACCCTGTCTCTAAAAATAAAGGCAGGAACAAGACAGTACCCAAGTCTACCACCAGCCAGGTCTGATATTCACCAAATGGGTCATGAGAAAACTCACAAGAGATTTATATGGGGTGATTCCTTTGGAGATTGTGGTCTCCAATTTTTACCAAAACCTTTCACAAATCAACAGATGTGACAACCACCTGGGGGTGAGGTAGGCATAAAGCTTCTCTCGATTTCCTCCCCGGCAAGGCTCAGATTGAGGAGTCGCATCTGTAGGTCCAGTCCTAGCCTGGGTCTTTTCTGGGGCTGGAGACATTCAGACCTGACTCCCAATTCCTGGCCAGCGTTGAGGTCGCCAACCATTCAAACTTAGCCTTTAACTAAAGAGTGGTTTTCCTTTATTTTTTTATTTTAATTTTTTTGAAGACTTAGACGTTTACCTCTGGAGAGAAATTATGGGCTTCACGAGTTCTTGACAAAGAGCTTCGTTCCCGAAATGTAAAGCCGGCATTTTAAATTTGGTTCTTACTCACTGCTGGAAAGTATTAGAATGAAGATTACAAATTTAATAATGTAACACGGCAGGAACTGGCCCGGCCTTGTCTCCAGGAGAGTAATTTGTTCCTGCCTTCAACCCGGCACTTCCCAGCCTCCCAGAATCACGAGACCAGCCTGGTGACACACTGCTGACTTTTTTGTCTCTTGCGTACTGGCCCACACAGCCAGCCCAGACACCAGGAGATATCACTACCCTGACCTGAGAACCAGGGGTAGATGGTCAGATCTGTCTGGAGAGAGCTATTATGACCAAAGGGAGCCATCTCTGGGCCTCTTGGCTTCACTCCCTGCCTCCAGCCAGAGTGGTCTTTAAAGATTGCAAACCCCAAATCTGAGTTTGTCACATCCCTGCTAAAAATCCACGAGGGGTTCCAACTGACCTTAAGTTCAAGCCCAAGAGCCTCCCCTTTAAAGACCTACTATCATCCAGTTCTGCTACGGCAACAACCACATACCCCTTTCCCTGAGCTTTCAGAAGACCATGACATATTCCTGCCTCAGGGCCCTTGCATAGCTGCTAATACTTACAAGAGCTAACATTTATTGAGTACTAACTATGTACCACGCACTGTGCTAAGGGCTTCATAGGTGTCCTCTCACCCCAACCCCATGAGGTAGGCAATGGAGCCAAGTGGTGAAGCTCCAGGGCCCAAATAGCTGGAATTAAATCCTGCCTTGGAGCCTTTGTGATCTTGGACAACTTACCTAACATCTCTGTGCCTCAGTTTCCTCATCTATAAGATAGGGATAGCCCCCAAAATGACCTCACAGAGTAGTTTTGGGGCTCGAATGAGTGAATGGAAGTGAAATGTCAGAACACAAGGGGTGCCATGTAAGCCGTGTTACTTATCTTTATCCGCCTCTTACAGAGAGAGAAACAGAAGCACCACCAAGTGAAAAATAATGTGTACAGGTCACGTAGCAGCTAAGGAGAGTATGGTCTCCAGACTCTGAAGCCCTTAATTTTTACCATGATATGCCCATTGTAGAAAATCTGGAAAATACAAAAAAAGCACACAAACTAGAAAGCAAAAACTACCCATAATTCTGTCATGCAGAAGCAATTATAGTTATTTCCATCTGTGGGGAGAGGGGAGCGGGAGGGAGAGAGACAGCCACACAGAGAGTCCAGGATTCCATCCCCCTTCCCATCACTATCAAGTCTGTGTTTGCAGCATCCTGTCTCACTCCGCCTACCCCCAACCCTGCCTTCACTTGGCCAGTGCTACTCAAACCTCAGGTCTCAGCTGAGCTGCCCCCTCCCTGTGCCCCCCACCCAACATGTCAGTTCTCCCTGCTATGGCCTTTCCCAGCACCCTGTACTTGTCTTATATGACTCTTACTACAGGTGCGATCAGATTATTAGTTGCTCCTTCAAGCTGTGTTATGTCCAACACCTCCCCCACACCCAGGAACCTGAATGCAAAGGCTGGATTGCCTTAGGTCACCAGAACAGGGCTTGGCCATGAGCAACCATTGGAGGAAGAAAGAAGGAAACAGAGTGGGGGAGGAAGGAGAGAAGGGAGAAGGGGAGGAAGGGAGAGGCTTGGGATTCAACTCTGCGTTTCCCAAATCAGTGTCCCCTAGGTGGGATGTAGATGGGAATCACACAGTCCCTGCCCTGCAGGGGCTCACAGTGTGACCGTGAAAAAGTGAAAAGCCAGACTGTGCATGCACTGGAGAGGGAGAAAGCAAAGCACCACAGGGACTCCCAGGAATGGTCACCTCCACCCTAGAGAAGAGGGGTATGCTTCCTGGAGGAGGTGACCTTGGAGTCCCGGAGGGAGACATCAGGTGTCCCAGCTGAGGAAATGGCCCAAGTAGAGGCATGGAGGGAGAAAACTCAAACAAGACTGTCAAATATGAAGAAGCTGGTTTTTGCCTAGAAGTAACAAATGCTTGGAAGAGCTGGAAATCTGGCTCTATACATTTGTTTTTGGTGTTCATCCTGTGCCTTTCTAGTACATTCTCCAAATAAACAAGCCATGACCCTGAGCTGGAATGAGCAATACTGTCACTCCTCACCTCATAACCCCTTGTCCTGGCCCAGTCTCCTATTGCCAGCACCTGCATTTCTCTGCCTGAGGGCTACCACCCATGGCAAGCTGGAAAAAAGCAGGCAATAACCAACTCTCTGATCTGCCCTAGCAGCTATTAACCAATGACTAATGGGAACTGCTGTATAAATACCCCGGCTCCCTCATTCCCGGGGTGGGATAACTAAAGTGCATGTTCTACCCCAGGAGTCTGCAAACTATGGGCCTCAGACTAAATCCATCTTGCTGCCTGTTTTTATAAATAAAGTTTTATCAGAATACAGCTCACCCATTCATTTACATATTGTCTGAGGCTGCTTTCTCACTACAACTTCATGATTGAGCAGTGGCAACAGAGACCGTACTGCCTGCAAAGACTAAAATATCTACTGTCTAGCCCTTTACAGAAGCAGCTTGCTGAGTTCTGTGCTACACTGTCTCCCCAGAAGTCGCCATCAAGACTAAACTCCAGTTGCCCTCGCTCGGGGGTAACCTGCCTGATAACACACAGTCTCCTGACTTCTTTCTCTGCCCCACTTTCTCACTCTCATCCTGGGGTTTTATCCATCACCTTTGTGAACCATGTGAAGCATGTAAAATTCTATTAGACTGTTTCCACTAATAAAAATGGCAGTTTCAGGTGGTTTGCCCTAATACTTATACTTGATTCCTTGTGTCAGGCTCTGCTTCTGGGAAAAACTAAACTAGGACAGCAGGGTGTCATCATGCCCATTTTACAGACAAGCCCTAATTTAAAGCTGCTCCCTGCACACACATTGTCTCATCAGCAAAGGCAGAGGTCAGCCTTGGTTTGAGATCCCTCCTGCATTCCCCAGTCAGAGCCTTTCCATGTATCTTTGATATATGCAGTATCATTAAAACACCTGTAGGTTACCTGCTGCTTGTAGCTGTGAACCTGTTCATCTAATGAAGAAATCGAAAGTTCAAAGAGGAGAATGACTTGCTCAGGGTCAGTTGGCAAACTGGCAGAAATGAGATTTCAAACCCAGGTTTCCTCATGACAAATCCAGGGCTCATCCCATGACAAATCAACTACCCCTTCGGCTTTCACCTCACGCTGCCTAACAGGGCTTCTGCCCACCTCTCTGGATACAGGGCCAACTTTCCATAAGGATCAGTTGGGCTCAAATATATTAAAATGCTGTGTCAGACACAAAGGATTTTATGTTTGCAAGGTACAAAGTAGAAAGTCAGGACAGACACCCTCCAAAGACGGAAAGAGGCCCACAAAGAAGCACCAAATCCACACATATATTCATGACAATCATTAACTACAGTACAGAATGCTGGAAAGAACACAAGTGTTGAAAAAGGGCTGTGTTTGAAGCCCTGTCCTGTCCCTCACTAGCTGTGTGACCTTGGCCAAGTCAGAAGTCCATCCAGAGGCTCCATTTCTCCAAATGGCCTAATGTAATGACTGTGCCCACCTTGTGGACCATGGAGAGGGTGACCTGAAGTAAGGGTTAGACACTGCTCAGCACAGAGCTGGGCACACCCACTCTCCCCACTCTGTAGTCAGGGGTTCCCAGACAGTGGGTGAGTGGACCCTACTGGTATCCTGGCCAGATCCCCCTGTGCCAAGCAGGTCCCCCATCACTTAGCTGCTGTGAGTATCTGCTGGTGCCGGCTCACAACTGCCCCATGTTTGGACGACTGCCCTTAGCTCATAGGAGCTGCCTTGCCCCAACAGTTATGCCCTCGGGGGGACTACCCTGCTATAGGAGTACCACGGGCTAGTCAACCCTGCCGTGCCATCCATTCTCCAGAGCTCCCCAGGATCTGGCTGAGGTTAGACTGCAGCCGATTGCCCAGGTCTGGCTGCTTCTGTTCCTGCCCCATGCTGCATCTCCCTTTCACTCTCATGCAGGTTTCACCTACCAGCACTCCCACAGTCTATCACTCACAAAAATCCATGTCTCAGGCTAAGACAGTGGAAACAGGAATGAAGAGTTCTCCCGTTTTTCTGTATTCTTTACAAATTCAAGCAACTTCTGGGAAGAGTCCAGAGAAGAAGGTACATGTTAAATTCTCCCTTGAGCTGGATGTGGTAGTTCATACCAGTAATCCCAGCATTTTGGGAGGCTGAGGCAGGTGGATCACCTGAGGTCTGGAGTTTGAGACCAGCCTGGCCAACATGGTGAAACTCCATATCTCTACTAAAAATACAGAAGTTAGCTGGCATGGTGGCGTGCACCTGTAGTCCCAGCTACTCAGGAGGCTGAGGCAGAAGAATTGCATGAACCCAGGAGGAACAGGTTACAGTGACCTGAGATCATGCCACTGTACTCCAGCCTAGGCGACAGAGTGAGACTCCATCTCAGAAAAAAAAAAAAAAATTCTCCCTCGCTAGAGGCACACACCTAACTCCCTTCAGGGCCCAGCCGCCCAGTTTGGGGGTCCCTCTGCTAGGACTTAGCATGCCCAGTAGAAGCTAGGCACAAATGGCAGCTTCCTGAGGCCAGATGGCTTGGGGGTGGCTTGGCCCGGGCTTGGTTGGGCCCTAGAGGCACCTGGTCCAATCTTGATGTTGGGCCCAGGCTGATGAAAGATGTTTCTCAAGACATGTGCTGAGGAACTAATTAATTTTCATTAGAGGGCTCAGTTAGTGACACATGTTTCCACCCACTCTCAGGGTGACTCCAGGTGGCATTTACTAGGGACACTGAGTGCTGGAGATGAAGGGAGCAGACTTGAGGCCTCAGGTACCGTGGGGTTCATGATGGTCATTTGGGGTGCCTCGGGGTAGGGGGAGAGGCCCTGAGATGTGTGTCCAGAAACAGCAGTGCCATAGGCCTGCTTGAGGCTTCAGGCCAACTGAGATTGCTCTCTGGGCCTCAACTAAGATAGCCACAGTAGATGTCCTCAGAGGACTTTTAGCTAAAATAATGACAGCTAACACTCTTAACACAATTTTACTGTGTACCAGGCTCTCTACAAATATTTATTAATCTAATCCTCTTGACACCTTTGAGGCAGGAAGGGGCTATTATAAGCCCACTTTACAGATGAGGAAACAGGTTCAGGGAGGTTAAGTGACTTGCTCAGAGTCACAAAGCCAATAAGCGGCAGAGTCAAGATTGAAACCCAGGTTATCTGGCTGTGGAGCTTGTGACTTCCACCATGCTTTACTGCCTAGTACAACCCAACTTCTCTGGAACTCTCACAGTGCCTGGCACAGGGATGGGCACTGCCATAAGTGCTTAATAAGAATTTGAAAACAGGAAAATAAGAAAAAAACTGGTAGTCTAAAAGAGTGTGATGGTGGTTTGTGGGAGTGGGACTGGATAGCTGAGTGGGAGGAAGATGCCATTTCCTCTGATCAGATGTCCTCTGATGCTGTTCAGCTTTTTAACTATGTACCTACATAGCATAAAGCACTGTGAAAGCTGACAACAGTGCTTGTACCAGGGACGGGGCAGGAGGATCAGAAGACAGAGGTGCCCAGGACACTTGCCACTGGATATTTTTCATGTGTTTAAAATGTTGTAGCATCTGCATATATTACCTAATCCAAAAAAAATACTACTTTAAAAATTATCTAAGGACCAATCGACCAAAGATCAGCTAGAGAGAAACGGGCAGGAAGGGGCACTCGAGGGATGAAAAATAACCATCTAAGGGCTACCGCAGAGTCGGGGGAGACAAAGGAGGAGTTGGGGGCCTGGACAAGTGTCCTCCCTTCTCTAGGAGACTCTGGGTATACCTAAACCAAGCTCACCAGACTCTCACTCTGCAGACAGGAATACTGAGGCCCAAAGAGACAAAGAAAAGTGGGTGTAGGAGACACTGAGACTCAGCGATGAATGAAGTCCTTCTCTCTTTACTCCTAATGCAGCCTTTCAGGCTCCACTGTGCACACAGTGAACACCACATACCTACAGCAGAGCAAGGAGGCCCGATGCCAGCTGTGCGCTGCCCCATCCCACCCTTCCTCCACCCAGATGTGCACATTGCATCACTTTCAGGAAGTCTACAGAAACAGGAAAGGCAGCAACTTCCATCTCTTGGATGCCTTCTATGTGTTGTACATACATTCTCTAGAATTCTCACAAGGTATCTCTAATTCCATCTTGCAAAGGACAGGCTGAGGCCTAGATCAGTTACATACCACAGTCACGATGCACAGCTAGAAAGGGCCAGAGACACAAACCCAGGTCTTTGGGTCTCCCAAGTCCGCTCATTTTTGCTAGCCCCAGCCACCCCTCACAGAGGGTATTTCCCATCAGTTTAGGACAAGTGCCACCTGGAAACTATTTTTAAGTGCCTTTGTCTTCAGATTCTGAGCTGTATGGGACTGACTGAGAATCTCATCACATCGTAAGGTTGGTCCCCTGCCTCCAACCTGAGCTAGACCCCAGTCTTCCCTAGAAAATTACCAGTGACCCCTTTCTTAGAAACATCTACATAAATTGACTCAGTAAACTCCCTCAGTAGCATTTCCCAGCACTTTGCCCCCTTTACATCGATGATTCCTTTGATTTACTTCTTCCCAGTAGAGGCCTGTCCTCAAATGAACTTCCTGGTTTTAACACATAGCCCTCCCTTTTCCCAATGCAGAAAAGGGACCATGTCCTGTTCTCTCCGGACAAAGGAGCTAGACCTGAATCCTCAGAATTCCCAGAGCTGCCTGGGTCCAATATCCCATGAAATGATATTATGGCCTGATACATTGCTCATTTTGACTCATTTATCATTTGTACAAATGAATTCCTAGAGGCTTTATGAGGCTTTATGTTAAACCCGGCGCAACACAGGCAGCAGCTGAGACTCATTTGGATCACAGACTCTGTGACAGAAACAAGAGGGCCTGAAGATCATACCGAGGACTAAATTTGGTACCCAATGTCCCAGCATCTAAGACATCGGGAGCCAGGAGACATCCCATGTTGTCAAGACCCCTTCAGTTCTCTCCAACCTTTTCCTCCAACCCAGTGGTTCTCAAGGTAGGGTCCCTGGATCAGCAGCATCTGTATTTGCATCGCCTGGGAACCTGTTAGCAATGAGGTTCTCAAGTCCTGCCCCACCCCAAAACTAAATGAGAGACTCTGGATGGGTCCAGCAGTTTGTGTTAAGAAGCCCTCCAGAGGATTCTGAGGCTCACTCAAGTTTGGCAGCCCTGCTCTAACCCATTAAAACTGACAACACATCCACTGTGACAACTGCAGCCACTACCAATGACTGGGAACCTATTATGTGCAAGGGTTAAACACACACTCTCATTCATTAATCCTCATAGCGAAGGACACCTTATTCCACGCATCCAGCTCTGCACTAGGTGTGTTTGTGCACGATGTCATTTACTCCTCACTAGAACCCTCTGAAGTATTTACTATTATTATGCCCCATTTTACAGATGAGGACATTGAACCCCAGAGGGTTGAAGCAACTTGCCCATAGTCATACAATTTAGAAGTGGCAGTTAAGATGAAAATTCAGATCTGCCAGATTCCAAAGCCGTGTTCTTTCTGTCCATCCACGGATGTTCCCCAGGGTCTCTCACACCTACATCAGCCTGGGTCAGATGAGATTCAAAGAGGGGCAGAGGCAGGCAGGGTAAGCATAAAGAATCCAGCCTGGACTCCACAGTGCCTTCCAGCTGCAGTGTGAAAGGAAGCCACGTTATGCATTTAAAGGCACAGCCATCTGTGCCTAAGGAACACAAAAGACAGGGATTCAGAAGGCATGAGTTCTTGGCCTCTCTCTAACTTCACCCACCTGGAGGCCTTTTCCTTTCCTTCTTTGGACCTCAGTTCCCACACTGGATAATCTTTATCATCTACAAGGTTGAGATAATTTGCCCCCTTCTCTGATCTCATCTAACCACACTGGTCTCCTTTCTATTCCTTAAAACTCAAACTCGCGCTGACCTCAGGGCCTTTGCACAGCTATTTCCTCTGCCTGGAACACTCTTCCTCCTCATATTCCCATTGCTGGCTCTTTGTCATTTAGGCTTTATCTCAAATGTCACCTCCTTAGCCTTCCCTAACTACCTTACTTAACATTATCCCCTATCCAATCATCATTCCATTTTCATCCCACTTAACAGAACCTGAAATTATTTATTTAATTGGTTATCTATTTATTGTCTGCTTCTCCCACCCTGCAATATAACTCCCTGAGAGCAGAAACCATGTCTGACTTGTTCCCCAATATATCCCTAGAATCCTAGCACCTAGAACATTGTTTAACACTGAGCAGCTAATTAAATACTAGCTGAATGAATAAATACCAGAAAAGGAAAGGCGGACTCAAAGCTCAGAGTTCTGGATCCTTAACATGTGACCTTGGCAAGCCAGTCCGCCTCTCCGAGCCTTAGTTTCCCTCCTTGCTTAATAAGGAAATGGGTTAGATGGTCTCTAAGGGTCCTTCCAAGACTGGAAGTCTTGGAAAGCCAGACCTGGAAGCAGCCCAGCTGGTCCATCCAGAGAAGGCAGCTGGCCAGGGTCCCGGCAGCAGCTGCCCTCTCCCCACTCCCATCCACATCCCTGCCCAACCACACCGTCATCTCACTCCCCCGTCGCAGAAACTGTTAATGAAGTGCGCACTGCTAAATGCAGTTACAATTACGGGGGCTAAGAATAAGGCGCTGACATCAGCCTCCTCAGTTTCCGAGTGAATCAGAAGGGGAGGGGGGGAGGAAGAAGAAAGGGGAGGGGGGATGGAGCTCTAGAGCTGTCAAGTGGAAATAGCACAGTGTTAAATATAATTCAGCATTGGCCTACATCAGTCTGGAGAGGCAGGTGATGGCTTGGCCCCCAGGGCCAGGGAAGACAACTGGATTCTTCAAGGAGGCCAGGCAGCCACACCAGCTGAGGACCAACTGTGACAGGGATCATCCAGGAACCGTTGGCCAGGAAGGCACTCCAATGGGCAGGTGGATTATAGCAGGGTGGTGGGCCCTGGTAGAGAACAGCACACCCAGGCCTTTGTCACCTGCTGTTCCGACAGCACAAGCACAGCCCCAGGAGCTTACACAGTCCTGTCCCACCCAGGATCTCATTTCATGCACAGAAGCAGCAGACGGCCTAGAGTCAAACACACCTAAGTTTGAACTGCCACCTTATAGCCTGAGAAAGTCATTAATTCAACTGCTCTGAGCTGCCTGGCTTTCCTCATCTGCAAAACGGGTACATCTGCAACAGCAGCTACCCCTTCAGGTTGCCATAGGATTCAGTGAGATCACAGAAAGCACTGAGCATGGCCAAGCAAGCCCATCAATCATTTTATTTTTATAATCCTGAGAGATGCTTGAACAAAAATAATTAATGCTTTTTTTTCCAGATGAGGCTCAGGAAGGTTAAGAGACTTGCTTGAGGTCACAGAGCCAGAGCGGATTCAAATCCAAGCCCAGTTATCTTTCTAGTACATAGAGGCAGTGGAACTGACGCGGACCACAGAACTGGGGAAGGTTTATAGTCGGGGAGATACTACACCCTTTTGAGCACATTCACCAAAAGTGGCACCTTTCCAGCAATTTTTAAAAGGCATGCTGAAATGATGGTTGTTAGGGTCATAATGAAAAGACACAGAGGAGGCAAAATAGAGTAGAAAGAAGTCCCTGAGACAGGCGAGAGGGTCAGCTGAGGGTGAAGGCTTCCTTCTATTCTCACTCTCCTCTGCACCTCTGCCTGCACCCTCATTCAGCCTTCAGTTAAAATTGGCTCTGCCTCTGGTTCTAGGGGGTAGGAAGGAGGGAGGCAGAGTTGCATCCTAAAAAAGGAAACAAGGTAGATGGACCTCTCTTTCCGTTCCCACCAAACAGAACCAGGTGGGCCTATGGCAGCTGCAAACCCAGGAAGCTTGAGCCAGGAGTCTGGGGAGCTTGGTGATGGAGAAGTGGGTGCCTAAGGGAGAGAGAAGATAAAGAGCTCTGATAGCACCAGAGCCGACCTGCAGACCACTGATCTGTATAATAGGGTAAGGGTGACTCCTCATGCACCTGATTTTTCTAAGATCATTCTTTCAGGATAATTTGATTAAAACAAAGCGGTTTGGGCTGGGCGTGGTGGCTCATGCCTGTAACCCTAGCACTTTGGGAGGCCAAGACGGGAGGATTATTGAGTTCAGGAGTTTGGGACCAGCCTGAGCAACGTGGCGAAACCCCATCTCTACAAACAAAGGATACAAAAATTAGCCAGGTGTGGTGGTGCATGCCTCTAGTCCCAGCTACTTGGGAGGCTGAAGTGAGAGGATCACGTGAGCCTGGGAGGCAGAGGTTGCAGCGAGCTAAGATGGCACCACTGCACCCCAGCCTGGGTAACACAGTGAGACCCTGCCTCAAAATAAAAATAAAATAAAATAAATAAAGTGTTTTGTGTTCGCACTCTCACCCCACCCCCTCAACGTGAACTATGGGAACAACTGGTTCAATTCTCCATCATGCTTCAGTTATCCAAATCTAGAGAGTCCTGCCCAGCTCTGAAAACATTAAGAAAATGGGAAGAGGGGTGTGGTGAGGAAGAAGGAGAGGAAGTGTCCTGCCCTGGAGGGTTAGGGTGGGAGTGGAGGTTTCAAAACCTCAACCTCATGCCTGCACGTGGTCCTGATCGTGAAGGATATTTTAAGGCCTCCTCCCTCACCCACCCAGCCAGCCTCCTTCTAGGGCTAAAGGACTCATTCCCCACCATCTTAGAGGGAAGGGGTGAGACGGCAGGACATTTTGTTTCCCAGAAAAAGCTCAGGTCAAATTTCAAGGACAAAAGTTAGCACTTGGTCTGGGGAAAGAAAACTCTGCCAAGTGGAATAAAGGGGGAGGGGGGAGAACTCCAGTGAGGTCATTCCAGGTGCCTGGGGGTGCGGGGGAGGAATTGGAACTCTGATTCTCCCTGCCAGGATCTGTATCACTGCCTCACAACCCAGAGTACTCAGACCACCCCCTACATTTCTCCTCTGTCCAAAAATGAGGAGTGGGGTGCTGTGGTACTAGTTTTGGGTACCATCCACTATCCCACCCCACCCCCAGCCCAACGGACTTGGTCTGAGCAGAAAGAGGGTGGTGCCAAGAAGGGCTTTCCAGCCCAGAGATGTGGCCCAAACCGCTAGGAGAGGGACCAGTAGCTGGCTGTTGTTGCCATGGCAACTTCCTCCCTGCGCTGGATCGAAGCTTCCATTCTATGGGCAAATCAGAGCTGGCTGCTCCAGCTTCTCCGCCCTTCTCCCGGGTGGGAGGGGGAGAACTGGACGCCGAAACCACTTGGACAGGCTCAGGAACACCATGCTCAATTCCAGACCCTGATGTAACAATCCCCTTTGGCATCTGCTGGAAACTAAAGACACCCTAGCTCCCCAGCTAGGCCCCAAGGCAGAGTGTCAGGGCTGGGACTGTAGATGTGACTGGTGCAGATGAAGTGGTCAGGAAGAGCAGGGGAAACAGTGGCTGAAATCCTTCCTAACCTCTTGATTGGCAGGCAAGTTCCCTAAATCCCTATGTTTAAGCCACTTCAAAGAAGGAAGGCCCTGGCTCTACCTTAATAACTATAACGATGCAATAAAATTAGCCTGTTAAAATGATAAAGCTAACATTTTGATAATCAGCCTTCTCCGCTCCCCAAACCCACAGATTCTTTTCTACGGTCACGTTCAGAAACAACTCTTTCTCTGTACTAAGACCTTTGCATAGCACAAACAGCATACATAATAGTTGATTAAAAGCATAGATGCTTGGGTCAGATTGCCCAAGTTCAAAGCTTCACTCCTTCACTTCCTGGCTGAGTGACCTTGAAGGAATTACTATGTCTGTGCCTCAGTTTTCTCATCTGAAAATGGGGGTGTTAACAGGTTAGCAGTTTTATTGGCTTGCAATGAGGAATGAGTTAATATATTTAAAATGCCTGGGAATATGTCTTGCACAAAGGTAGTCATTTGTAAAATGTTAACCCTATGCAGTCCATGTTATTATTTTTCTTCTTCCTCACAGATACGAAACTGAGATCGCATATCTAACTTCTCCCCAATTACAAACCCAGTGCCAACAAGGCTGGGCAACAAAACACAGACACAAAAACACCCCTAGGGACATGCCCCTAAAGCCCTGGCATCCTTGTGAAGAGGGCAAAAGAAGCATTGCAAGAAATAGCTTCAAAGTGCATGAAGGAAGACGTCCCTGGAGAGGAATTCTACGAACCAGTAAGGACCAGCATCCTGGGCCCAAGGGTGGCTGAGGAAGGGGCAGCTTCAAGTACCCAGCCCAATGGCCAAGGCTCCCAAGTCCAAATCAGGAATGTGCTCTGCCCCAGTTAAGGCTAAAGAGAAAAAGGCTCCTTCTCACACCATTTCTCAGGAAACTAGCAAAAGGGTGGCAACTAAACACTGAAGATAGCTCTAGCTCGGTCTGGCTGGAAAAAGATGCATTCGACATGAGTTGAAAGCCGCAACAAAGGGGAGGCTCCTAGATGAGCCGGAGGCCTGTCAGGGACACACTTCTGAGATGGAGCCAGCAGAGACAGACAGGCATTAAGAGGGCCAGGGGAGGGAGGAGAGAAGAGGCAAGTGGAGCCATGCCTGTGTCCAGTATGGAAGAGATCATTTAGAAATCAGTTCATCGCAGTGCTGTTGTAAAAGAATAAATCCAAAAGGCTTCTTTTAGGAGAAAATTAATGACTTTAAGTAGAACAAGAGAAATAAAGCACCAAGACAATGCTGCCTACTTCCGACTTTCATCAGACATTCGTTATTCTTCCGGAAATGAAAGTTGACTTTTTCCCTCCCCTTCCCAAATTTGAAGCATCCCTCAAGAATGCCCACAAGATGCCCAAACCAAACTCTTGGCCGCCAGCAGCGCCCCCAGGCCTCCTCACCTGGGAACCATTTTCCACACGGTGAGGTCTGGATTTCTTAAAAATCCTCTTTCAGAGGGGAGGGCTACTGGTTTACTGGAAAGAGAACCATAAACCTGATTTTAGTCTCAGCTCTGTGGCTGCCTGGATGACCTTGGATTATACACACACACCCCTCCCCCAATTCCAGGACTTCAGTCACACACACACCCCCATCCATTTGGGGGCAAAAAGGGGATAAACAAGATGATTTCTAGGTCTCTTCCAAGTGAAATGCTAAAGAATTTCAAGAAGCCCGCTGGGAAAAAAAAAATGAGTGGACCTTTAAAAATATCACTAATACTACATGAAGTTATCTGTTCTGACTTAAGTGAAATCAGAGCAAGTTGCCTGAAGCCTGCAGTAACCAAGGTGTTTGACCCATGGCACAGAGCATGACTTTGAAGAAAAACCAAACCGTTCCTGCCTTCCGATGCTCCTACAAACCCATGCTCCTGCCCAGCTTGGCTCTTGAGACCCCAGTGGCCTGCTGACCACTCTACTGCGTTAGGGAGCCCCTACTCCTTCCCACCTTTCCTTATCCGGAATAATAATACAACCTCCCTCAGCTACATCAAGGGGGAAGTTAAACCTCTGAGCCTCTGTTTTCTTTTTTGCTTTTTTTTTTTTCCTGTAAAATGGTGATTGTAAAAATGGTAAAATGTCTCTGTTGTAACCATTTTTACCCTTACCCCCACCCTCAGCTCCAGGTCAATAGAAAGCCAGGTCTATCGGGGATTTGCCTCACCTATCCCCCATTCATTTACCAGCCAACAAATTCTTCTGGAGAACGGGCGGGGAAGACATGAGCACCACTTCATCCCATGCTAGAACCCTGGTGGCCAGTTTGACCAGACAAGGGTCCCCAAAGACTAAGTCTAAACCTGGGCCTAAGGACTTCCTAAAACCGTAGGCTACGTTTTGTGGATGGTGCATACATGTACTTTGGGAGAGACAGTCCATGTTTTCTTCAGAGATTTGAAAGTGCCCATGAAACCATTTTGCTCCTCCAGCTCATACACTCCTCTGTTTTATCCCCCTCATTGAATTCAAATACTCTTGGATTTTCAGCTCACAAAACACTGAACTCCACCCTCACACTGTACATACACCTTGCATCTATACAACGATCCCCATTTCAGACATGAGGAAATCCAGGCTCAGGGGTGGCATGAGTTGCCCAAGGTCACAGCTAATGAGTAGAGAATGAAGACTGGAACCTGATTCTGATTCTCAATCTGGCATTCTTTGGGGAACTCTGACCCAAGCCCTCTAGCTACCCCACCTGTTGATGGATTCCCTTCCTCACCCCAGAATCAAATCTGGAACTCTCGTGTTCCCTCTGCCGGGTCCCAGGGCCCCAAAGAGTAGGTTTTCCTACAGCTCCCCCACCCCTCGCTCTGGCTGCGGTTGTGAGCAGGCCTGGGCGGCGGAGGTTCAAGCCGCTGGATGGTGCCGGCTTCAGCCCACCAAGGCGACTCTCAGGGACAAGAGCACCTGAGGTCAGGGGCACACACCAGCGGGCACGCAAGTGTAGAGTTGGCGCCGCCCTACACCTCTCTCCGGGAAGAGGAGGGAGGATAGGCCGGTCACCCGTCTGGTTCCCCTCCCATCTGCCCCAGGCGTAAAAGAAGCAGGAGTCTGGAGCCCAAGCCCATGGGGGGAAGGAAAGGAAAGACAAATGGGGGCGCTCAAGGCCTCTGGCGCCGGGCAGAGATCCTCTGGATGTGGCCAAGACAAAGATGGAGAGGTAAGGTCTGCGCGCCACCTCCAATGGCGGGGTGCGCGTCGGAGCCCCAGGGGTGGGACAGCCAAAGCCCCGGGTTTGAAGAGTGGGCACATTCAGGAGACTCAGGGAGGGTGGCAGGTCGGATCCAGGGACGAGGCAGGGGACATCCAATAGGCACAGGTGAGGAGGCAGAGCTGGGTCCTGGCGACCCAAAGGGCCCACCTGCGGGAAAGGTGAATGCAGACGATCTCGGGGTACCTGAAGGAGAAGGCCAGAAGACAGCGCATCCTGGAGACCCTGGGGTCCCGTGAGTGCCGAAGGAGACCCTGGGGGCGCCTTCCCAGGCGGTTGGGGGGTGGGGAGGAGAGCGTGGCCACCTCTAAGGGCGCACGGGTCGGGGAGGGGGCCTCGGGACCTGGTTCCCGGGACACCCCCGGGGTTGGGGGGCGGGCCTCGCGCTTACCTGCGTCCTCGTCGTCGAAGGAGTTCATGCACGGGAAGTAGATGGCTAGCGCCTCGAAGGAGGCTGACAGACTGAGGCGGCTTTGCGAGCGCTCCATGCCCGCGCCGGCGCCGGGCGCCTCGGCCGCAGCGGCGGCGGCGGCGGCGGGCGGCTTGGGCAGCTTGGCTGCCCCATTCTTGACGCGGAGTACGGCGCGAGGCGTGGTGGCGGCGGCCCGGGGTCGGGCCGGGACTCCGCTGCGGGGCTGGCGGGCGCGGCGGGGCCGGCGGGCGGGCCAGGAGCTGGCGGCGCGCGGAGCCCGAGGCGCGCTGTGCTCCGGGCGGCGGCGGCTGTGGCGGTGGCGGTGGTGGTGGCGGCGGCGGCGGCGCAGCGCGCTCTGGCCCGCGGCGCCCCTCGCCGGCCGCGCGGGGCGGGCTCGGAGCGGCGCCGCAGCCAATCCGCGCCGCCGGGGGAGGGGGCGCCGCCGCGGGGCGTGGGAGCCGGGAGGGTGCTGGCTGCGGCCCGTCTTCGCGGTCCCCGCCCGGCAGGTCTGCGCTGGGAGGCAGGCGCGGGGCGAGGTTGGCTGGGCCCTGGTCCGAGGGCCGTTCCCCGTCCCCGCCGCGGCCCCCCACCCTCAGCCCGCGGACTCGCCCAGAGGCCGGCGTCCAGTCTCCCACCCAGAAAGGCCTCACCCTGAGACACCGGCGCGCTCGGAAGGGACGCCCTCAGAGGGTCCCGCCCAGGCCGGTTGGCACTCGGCCTCCCACACAGAGACCCTCAGCTTCACACCTGCACCCACAGAGAAGCTCGAACAGGCACCTGCACCTACACATTGACTCTGCAGCATGCCCCGCAGACACCCGGACAGATACACCCACAGGCCCACCCCCTCACACACGCGGGGACAGACACGTCCACGGACACATGCAGATGCATGCAGAGACCTGCAGACACGCTCAGGGAGGTAGGCAGGATACCCCTGGTGCCCGGCCTCCCACATGGGGGAGACTCTCAGATGCCACAAAACCCCAGAAAAGTTCAGATAGGCATACACAGTCTCACGCATTCACACTTACCCACAGACACCGCAGAATTCGTACACACACTCATACACTCAGATGAACACACAAGTCAGATGCAGCACACACTGTGTCGCCTCCCCCGTGACCACCTCAGCACTCAGGCACACTGAGACACACTCTGCAGGCTCACACTCACAGACTCTCCCATTATCACCCTCGACCCCCTGCAGTCCTCAGACACACATGGGCTCAGACACTCGCAGCCCCAGGACAGAGACGAGCAGAATCCAAAACCCACGCTCCATTCCCTGCATGTGACCTGGGACATGATGGTCCCTGCCCACCTAATCAGGCCCCAGATGTCAAACAAACCCATACCTCTTTATGAAGCCATCTGGTGACACGGAAACAGTTCAGGCCTCAGAAAGAGAAAGCCCAGAGTTTGAATCTCAGCTGCAGTGCTGTCTTTCTGGGTGGCCTATGGCAAAATCCTTTACCTCACAGGTGTTGTTCCTCATCTGTACAATGGGAACAGGAACCTTCCATCTTGGACAGTTGTGAAGCGTCTGTAAGATAACACGGGTGTTTGTTTTCTATTGCTGCCAAAAAAATCAAGTGGCTTAAAAACACCAGTCTAGTGGTTTGTGATCCTACAGGTTCAGAAGTCTGGGTAGCCCCAGCTGGGTTCTCTACTTAGGGCCTCAGAATGTATTGGCCGGACTGGGCTTTTCTCTGCAGGCTGTGGAGAAGAGTCCACTTCCAGGATCATCCAGGTTGTTGGCAGGATTCGGTTCCTTGTGGTTGCAGGACTGGGGTTCCTGTTTCCTTGCTGGCTGTCAGTCAGAAGTCGATCTCAGCTCCTAGAAGTAGCTTTCTGGTCCTTACACACGGTCCCCTCCACCTTCAAGGCCAGCCTCAGAATGTCAAGCCCTTCTCATCCTTCAGTAGAATCTTTCTACCTTGCCTTCTGCTTACTGACTTGAGAAATTCTGCTTTTAAAGATCTCATGTGGCTGGGCGTGGTGGCTCATGCCTGTAATCTCAGCACTTTGGGAGGCTGAGGCGGGTGGATCACAAGGTCAGGCATTTGAGACCAGCTTGAACAACATGATAAAACCATGTCTCTACTAAAAAATACAAAAATTAGCCAGGTGTGGTGGCATGTGCCTGTAATCCCAGCTAATCAGGAGGCTGACGCAGGAGAATCGCTTGAACTCAGGAGGCAGAGGTTGCAGTGAGCTGAGATTGCGCCATTTCACTCCAGCCTGGGTGACAGAGCGAGACTCCATCTCAAAAAAAAAAAAAAAACTCATGTGATTACAGATCAGGTCCATTCGCATGATGTCCCTTTGATGTATAATGTTAATATAATCATGGTAGCTATTTCTGATCATGGTCACAGTTTCCACCCACACTCACACAAGGGCAGGCTCATACAAGAGATTATACAAGGGCAAGGATCACTGGAGTTATTCTGACACATCTGCCCATCACAGTATGCAAAACATCTAGCACACTGCTGGCCTTCAGTAGGTACTCCTGAGCTCTAGCCCCTTCCCAGGGAGCAGACTTAGACTTTGAGGTAGCCTGGTGTCATGGTTAAGAGGGCTGGTATCATCATCCCCCTCCTTGGTCAATGGCAGCTCCATTTTTCCACTTGTTCAGATCAGAAATCTTACATACTTAACTCCTCTCTCACACACACCACATTTATCCACCAGCATCTCCTGTCATTTCTATACACAAAATATAACCAGAAACTGACCACTTCTCTACCTAAAACCCTCCCATCTCACAGTCGAAGTCCAAGTTCTACAAGGTCCTAACTTCTTTGGCTGTGCCACCCCTCTGTCCTCATACCCAAGACACCCCGGTGGCTCACTTGGCTTCAGAACCTCTGTTCTGCTGTTCCTGCTGCCTGAAGCCCTCTCCCTTGCAGAGGGAGCATAGCTCACTCACAGATCTCTGTCCCAATGTCACCTTCCCTCTGAAGTCTTCCCTCACCACTCTTTACGAAGTAGCAAAACCCCTCCCTGAAATGCCAAATCCTCTCTACTCTGCTTTATTTTTCTCTGTAGCCCTCATCACCATCTGACACGTTTCATATATGTGTGTGTGTGGTACATGTATCTATACAGACACACACATATGTATGTACATGTGTGTATAAGTGTATATATGTGTATGTGTTTGGATATACACACACACACACACACACACACACACCACACACATTTTTTCTTGTTTATTTGTTTATTGTCTCTTTCTCCCCCCTCCCCAGAGCCCAGAAGGATTCCTGGCAAAAAGTTGGTGTTCAGTAAATAGTTGTTGATTGAATGCATAAACTCTCACACCAGCCTTAGGAAGCAAGGAGATGCGTTTTCTTGGCATCCTCTCCCCATTTTACAGATAAAGAACTGAGGCTTACAGAGGGGAATGGACTTACTCAAGGTCACAGTGAGTGGGTGTCTGGTCAAAAATGGTGAGTGGGTCCGGGCATAGTGGCTCACACCAGTAATCCTAGCACTTTGGGAGGCTGCGGCAGGTGGATCACATGACTTCAGGAGTTCGAGACCAGCCTGGCCAACATGGCGAAAACTCGTCTCTACTAAAAATACAATAATTAGGCAGGTATGGTGGTGGGCACCTGTAATCCCAGCTACTTGGGAGACTGAGGCAGGAGAATCACTTGAACTCAGGAGATGGAGGTTGCAGTGAGCTGAGATCTCGCCACTGCACTCCAGCCTGGGCAACAGAGCAAAAACTCCATCTCAAAAAAAAAAAATGGTGGGTGGGAATCTAACCCAGCATAAGGAGATGGAAGAAGGCTTCCCTGAGGATGTGATGTTGAAGCTGAAAATAGCACCTCCTATGTGCCTGGACTTCTTGGTGTGATTTCTCCTTTCTTGGTGAGCTCAGGCCTAAAATTCCATCAATAGGGTTTGGGGCTGTAAGCGTAAATCATTACCCTTTGTAAATATGTAATGTTTCCCCATGGGAAATTTAAGTGGTCAGCCACTTACACCTGAGTATGAATAATGCATTATACGAACAAGTTTGGGGGGGTGGAGAGGGATGCTTGAGAATATGAATGAGGGAAATGGTGGATGTGGAACCAGAGAAGGAAGTGATGGGAAACCAGAGACAAACCTCCAGGTTGGACTTCACAGCCCAGTGAGATGGAGGATGCCGAGAACCAGGCAGCTCAGCGGAGTGGAGTGGAAGAAGCATTGCCTGACTTGGGTTTAAACGTCTGTCCTTGTTCTATTTATGTGACCTTGGGTAAGTTCCCTCAAGGTTCTCATCAAAAAATTAGAATAATAGGCCAGGCACAGTGATTCACACCTGTAATTCCAGCACTTTGGGAAGCTGAGGCAGGAGGATTACTTGAGGTCAGTAGTTTGAGACCAGCCTGGCCAGCATGGCAAAATCCTGTCTCTACTAAAAATAAAAAAATTCCCCAGGCATAGTGGTGCACGCCTGTATCCCCAGCTACCTGGGAGGCTGAGGCACAAGAATTGCTTGAACCCAGGAGGCAGAGGTTGGAGTGAACTGAGAGCACGCCACTGCACTCCAGCCTGGGTGACAGAGTAAGACTCTGTCTCCAAAAAAAAAAAAAAAAAAGAATAATTAACACTTCTTTGCACAATTGTGGTGGAGATTGGATGGATACAGAGTGTGTCGCATATAATAGGTACTTGATAGATACATTTATTGAATGTACAAATGCTCACTTTTGTACCCAGCTCTACAAATACAGGGATGAATAAACAGACTTGGTCTCTGCCTTCATGAAGCTTATTGTTTGGTAAGGTTAAACAAATAATTATGACAATAATTATTTAAATTATTTAATTACTACCTTATCTAATAGTCATATAATAATAATAATTTGAATTGCAATTGTGATAAGTGCCATAAAAAGATATATACTCCGTGTGTGTGTGTGTTTGATATAGGGTGAGATGGGGTCTTGCTATGTTGCCTAGGCTGGTCTTAAACTCCCAGCCTCAAGCAATCCTCCAGTCTTGGCCACCCAAAGTGGGTAGGATTATAGGCGTGTGCCCCCATGCCCAGCCCAGTACCTATATGCTTTGCAGTGCACGTGTGTACATGTGTGTGCAGCTGCCAGTGGATGGAGAATCTGACCCAGCATGAGGGGGATGGAAAAAGGGTCCCTGAGGATGTTGAAAATGGTACTTCCTATGTGCCTGGACTGTTCTTGGCCCTGTTCTTGGTCAAACTTGTTCTTGGAACACATTTTACTTATTTAATCAGTAAGTAATCCAAATCACTGCCCTCACATTTGCATTTTAAAATAACTCTGGGGCCGGATGCTGTGGCTCATGCCTGTAATCCCAGCACTTTGGGAGGCCAAGGTGGGTGAGTCACCTGAGGTCAGGAGTTTGAGACCAGCCTGGCCAATGTGGCAAAACCCTGTCTCTACTAAAATTACAAAAATTTGCTGGGTGTGGTAGCAGGCGCCTGTAATCCCAGCTGCTCGGTGGAAGCTGAGGCAGGAGAATCACTTGAACCTGGGAGGCGGAGGTTGCAGTGAGCCAAGATTGCACCACTGCACTCCATCCTAAGGGATAGAGCAAGACTCTGTCTCCAAAAAAATAAAATAAAATAACTAAGGGTGCTCTGGGAGGGACGGATTTGAGTGAATTCAGAGAGTTGCCCTGCCTCTTCTCTTCAGATCTTCAGGTAAGTCCTGATTTGAACCAAAAAGTCATTGCTTGGTTTTTGCCTCCTAGCAGAGGAAGATGGCTGAGAAAGGATGTGCCGGTGGAAAGGTGAAGTGGAGGAGGTTGAGGGACCGAGGGTCCTAAGGCCAGATAGGAGGCCATGGCTGTGGGAGGCTGAGACATGGATGGGAGGTAACAAGGCCTTGGCTAAGGAGAGGGCTGGGCCTAAAAGTTCCAGAGATCACCTGAGCAGGAGTTGGTGACAGACTGGATGGGATGAGGGTTGAGAAGGAAAAGGAGGAACAAAGACACCGCCAAGCTCTGAGCATCAAGAGTAACAGCATGTACAGTTGGAGCTTTCCTCTTTGGGAGCCTTTCCCTAAGCCTTGAGGAGGGTGGTCCTTATATTGTACATATTTTGCAAGACCCAGCTGAGTGGCTTTCATCTAGAGAAAGTGATAAATGGCTGGAAGGTAGTTAAACCTCTAGGGGGTCCTATTTGCAGTTTCTTCCAAGAGAGAAAGACTGATCTTGTCTGTGTCCTGCCCGTGTGTGTGTGTGTGTGTGTGTGTGTGTGTGTGTGTAAAACTTTCCTGCTAATGTGTCCATGTCTCTGGATAGATAAGCATTTCTGCATATATGTGTCATTGTCTTTGAGGCAATAACCTTGTTTCTGAATATGTCCTTGCAAGGTGTATGTCCTTGTGTTAAATGTGTCCAGTCTAGTTTTGAATGTGACATGTATACTGTTCTTTGCATGTACTGATATGTGTGTATGTATGTGTATAAGACACAACGCACATACACAAAGACAGAGAAAGACAGTGCCTGTGTCTGTGTGCACATGACCCATGTATTCCCGTTTCCACGTGGTTCTGTGTTGTGTTTGTGTCTTCTGTTGATGGTGTGTCCCTCTCTGTGTTTGCCGTATCTCTAAGCACATCAGCGTCTATGTGGAACTGAGTTTAGTTAGCTGTATTCGAGTATCAGCATAAGGTTTCTGTAATGCCTATGCTTGTGTGTGTGTCTTTGCATCCTGGTCAGTGTGAATGCATCCCTGACTGTGTGTGAATGTTGCTTTGTGTGAACTTGTCCATGTTGACCAGTAGCTTGAGAGGGGGACTCCTATTTTCTTGGATTAACTTCAGTCTTCACCTTCTTCACTTCTCCACTATGCCTTAGAGCTAATAGAGATAGAGATATTAAAATCTGTTGCAAACTCCAAATACCCTAAACTACTTATCTTACCATTAATTTATTCTTTCATCTACCCATCCATCCATCCATTCATCCATCCATCCATCCATCCATCCATTCATACATCCATCCATTCATCTATCCATCCATCTATCCATCCATTCATCCATCCATCCATCCATTCATCCATCCATCCATCCATCCATCCATCCATCCATCCATATATCCATCTCTCCCCTCCCTCCCTCCCTCTTGATTTCACTGGCATTTAGTAACTATGTAATTATTTCTCTTACGCATGGGTTTTCTCATCTATAAAATGGAGGTGATAAAGTAGCTACCTGATAGGGCTGGGGGTATGGGGTAGAAATTCAGTGGGATAGCACATATAAAATATTTGACATGTTGCCTAGCACAGAGTAAGTGCTCACTATATTACCTACTATTGTCACATCATTGTGGTCACTGTGATTCAGCAAATTCTCATCAACACTTTACTAAGGGCCACCCCTGAGCTAGAAGCTGGTGAGGCCATATCCATAGCAGAGGCCATTAAGTGCCTCTGCCACCACCTTCTTGTGTGACCTTGGACAAAGCCTATGCCCTGTCTGAACCCACAGAATGGGTAGAGCACCCTTGCCCCACCTTCTTACAGAGATTCTGGGTGCATCTACACTTTCTAACCTGCAAGGAACTGTGCCGTTATGTAGCAGGTCAGGGGATATTCTAAAGCCTTAAAATGGCAGAGGCCTGTACTGGGTCATCAAGAGGGTCAGGCAGAGCTGGGACAAAGCCAGATCCCCTGGCACTTCAGGCCAAAACCAGACCCCCCAGCACTGACAGGCCTTCCTGTCATGTCCAGTCCCTGATCTCCCTCTGGGGACACACCGAACAGGAAGCCATCGGGCAGGAGCACACCTTCCTACTTCTCTACCCTCTGTCTCTCACTTACTATTTGGTGAGGAGGCTGGCCTTATATTTAAAAGAAAAAGAAAAAGAGAACTAGGCAAGTGGTGTGATTTCCACCCCAATAAGCCATCACTGTGGACAAGAACAGACAGAGACACAGAAAGAAGAAGAGAAAGGGTAGAAAGAGACAGAAACTAGGAAGGAGAAATGGGACACCATCACAGAGACACACAAAGAGACAAGGAATGGAAGAGGCAGAGGCAGAAACAGGAGAGAGGGAGGGAGATGACTGGAGACAGCAAGAGAGCAGAATGAAGTCGGGCTTTCTTGCAGAGCTGATTTGGGCTGCCCCAATTGACAAAGCTGTAAGGGCCCTATAGCAAGGACTACCACTGTCCTCAGGCCACCGTCATCCAACACACACGCGTGCTCACACAGTCACATTCACACACTCTTAAACACACTCATACTCAAATGCTCATACACACATGCTCACAAATGGAGGAAGAGGCAGGGGCGTCAAGGTAGGTGTGGGTTCTGGCCATCAGGAAGCCCCTGTATGACCTTATGCAATGCCAAGCCACATCCCATTTAAGTCTCAGTTTCCTCATTTGGAAAATAAGCCCATGGACCTCATTCAGTGGTTTCAAGGCTAAAGGGGATAATGGATGTAAAGAAGTTTTAGAAATAATGGGAAAATTTGGAAAAGGGCCTTTGGAACTAGGCAAGCTAATGATACAGTTCTCGTGGAAAATAGCCGGGAAAATGTGAGGTTGAGGAAAGTGGGAAGGATAATGAGTGATCACGAGCCCTATCCAATCCCAAAACATTCTAAAACTACAGTAAGTTCTTTTAAAGGCAAAAAAAAAAAAAAAAAAAAAAAAGACGATGGATTCCCTTCATATATAAAGAGCACTTACAAAACGGTATAAAAAGGCCATCACTCATAGGAAATGGAGAAAGGCCCTTAGCAGGCAATTCACAGGAAAAAAAATACAAATGACATATAAACAGCAAAAAGCTATTGAGCATTTCTCACTATTAACAGAATGTCAATTAAAACAAATGCAAGCCATCATTATTTACCTATCAGTCTAACAAAGAAATTGCTTGAAAATAAACTGTATGGGGAAAGGAGTAGAGAAATAGACACAGTCACACATTGTTAGTGGGAGTATATATTAATTGGTGAAAACTTTGGAGATCAATTTGTTGGTATCTATCAAAATATTTAAATCCACAAACCATTTAACTTAACAATTCACCATTTGAACAGAGCAATTCCACTTCTAGGAATTTATTCTACATTCTACATATATACTTGCACATATGCAGGAAGATAATGTATAAAAGAATGTTTTGCAAGGGACTGAAAATAAGCCAGGTATCCATCAAATAAGCTACCATACATCCATATAGGGGAATTCTATAGTCATTAACATGAATGAGGTAGATGGGATTGGCACTGATAGCCTAGATATATACTGAAATAAGAAAGCAATGTCTGAACAGTATGCATAGTGCACTCCCATCTGTGTCTAAAATACATATGTATGTAGGTGTTTAAATATAAATCTTTGAATGGGCACACAAGTTTCAGGAGCCATACACAGGAAGCTATTAATGGTGATTTCCTTAGGTACCTAAGACTGAAAACTTCTGGGTGGTAGTCAGTGTCTTTTGCTTTATGTCCTTCTCTATGTTATGAATTTTTTTTAACCATGTATTGTTTGGAATAAGATAATTGTAAGTACATTTTTCACCTAAAAAAAAGGAGTTAGTATCCATGGTTAGTAAATAATTACAGTGTAAGCGTGTTACCTGGGCCAGGGTTGCCTGCAAACTTCCTGTTATCTGTGACTTCAGAACATGGATTAGGTTCAGAATTCCCCTTGGGACCACCCTCAGGGTGGGAGCATGCTTTGCGGCTTAGTCTCATGGGAATGGGAAAGTAGGCCAGGCTGCCCAAAATAACCACCTGCCATTTCCCAAGCTGGTCACTTTCTCTCCTGAGCCAAGGGGGGCTCCAGCTGGGTGGAAAAGGTGGATTCTTCTTTCCAGGAGCCACAACCTTTTTCTACCGCACACCTCTTTCCCCCGACCAAGCAACCCTGACATCTAAACCTGTCCCTTGATGCCACCCAGACCAGAAGAAGGAAATGGCTGGAGTCTAGAAATCTAGTGCAAGATTAAAATCCGCTCTGCCACAGGTTTGTATTGTGACCTTGGGGAAGCCACTGTCTCCCTTTGGGCCTCAGCTTCCCCACATGTCTGAAGGGGGGATGGAATAGGGTGATTGGTAAAATCCCTCCCAGTTCTGACCCATCTAATTTAAGTTAGTCAGGGTTCAAATCTGATCTCTGAAAGTCACTAGCTGCGTACCATTGGGCAAACCACTTCACCTCCCTGAGCTTTAATTTGCTCATCTATAAAACAGAGAAAGTAATATACTTCATAGAGTAGTTGAGAGATAAAGTATATAAAGCATTAAAACTGTACATAGCACATAGTAACACCTCAATAAATGGCAGCCATCATCATAATCCAGACTTACTTGGACCTGGTTCCTCAGAAGTAGCCCTAGTTTAAGGACCTTTCCCACACATCTCCCACCCTGTACCCAACAGCTCTCCTGCCCTGGGAGGGCCATGTGCTCTGACCTAGGAGTTGATAAGCATAAAACATTATCCTTGCTACTGAATTCACATGGAATCAGGCCGGTGTGGTGACTGATGTTTGTAATCCCAGCACTTTGGGAGGCTGAGGAGGGTGGATCACATGAGGTCAGAAGTTGAAGAGCAGCCTGGCCAACATGGTGAAACCCTATCTCTACTAAAAATACAAAAATTAGCTGGGCATGTAGTCCCATGCCTTTAATCCCAGCTACTTGGGCGGCTGAGACATGAGAATCACTTGAACTTGGGAGGCAGAGGTTGCAGTGAGCTGAGATCGTGGCACTGCACTCCAGCCTGGGCGACAGAGCAAGACTCTGTCTCTAAATCAATCAATCCATTAATAAAATGAATTCATATGGAATCATAGCTTAATGTGTGGCCCCATCCAAATCACCCATGAGTATTATAATTGATTAATAAAGAATAAACCTCTGGGATGGTCAGGAAAGGCTGATGAGTGGGAAGGATTTGGGGACAGGGGCCTCTTGGAGTTCAACTGGGCTTCATTTGCAATATCTTTTCCAGGAGTGGTACCTTCCCTCTAGGTATTGCGACAAGCCCTTAAGATTCAGGGAGGGTGTACAAAGAGAGCTTTTGATGCTGCATAAACTATGTTACCATGATCACCTCCACATGGAATTGTCTCCAGTAGAAAAATTTGGGTATTCCTCCACATTTCTGTGTCTCCACTCCCACAAACCCAACCCAACTTAACAACAAGCAAGTGGGCTGACTCTCCTTGCTGTGCCAGGTACCTATCTTTAATGTTGGCTTTAGTGTCCCCTTAGGCCTCAGTTTCCCCAGCTTCACAAAAAGGCAAGTTTTTTTCTTTTTCTTTTTTATTTTTTAGACAGAGTCTTGCTCTGTCGCCCTGGCTGGAGTGCAGTGGCTTGATCCGCAACCTCCGCCTCCTGGACTCAAGCAATTCTCCTGCGTCAGCCTCCTGAGTAGCTGGCACTACAGGTGTGAGTCACCACACCCGGCTAATTTTTGTATTTTTAGTAGAGACGGGATGGGGTTTCACTATGTTGCCCAGCTAGTCTTGAACTCCTGACCTCAAATGATCTGCCCACCTCAGCTTCCTAAAGTGCTAGAATTATAGGTATGAGCCACTGCTCCTGCCCTACAAAAAAAAAAATTTTTTTTAATTAGCCAGGTCTAGAGGCACACACCTGTTAAATGTTTTTTGTCACCAAAAGCCTCCTAACGAGTAGACCTAGCCACTCACCTGACTATCTTCTGGCCCATTCTCTGACATTCTCTTGCATTCCTTCAATAAAACCCGTCCTTGTTTTATTTCTTGAAACCAAATAACCTCACACTAAGCCAGAGCTTCTCCAAGCAACCCCTGAGTATAGAGTTTCATGGAAAGCATCTTTGATTCTGATTTGGGGAAGAAAGTGGCAGGCATTAGGAAGAAATGTAGGGCAGGCTCTGGATCATGGACGAAACACACAGGGCAGAAAAGTGAGGTAGTGGTGGCATCTCCCCAGCTTTGTGCCTCTAAACCAGGCTGAAACACACCATGGAGCCCTTGGACAGTAATTTTTTTTTTTTTTTTTGAGACAGAGTCTCACTCTGTCACCCAGGCTAGAATGCAGTGGCATGATCTCGGCTCACTGCAACTTTCACCTCCCAGGTTCAAGCAATTCTCCTGCCTTAGCCTCATGAGTAACTGGGATAACAGGCACCTGCCATCATGCCAAGCTAATTTTTGTATTTTTAATAGACGTGGGGTTTCACCATGTTGGCCAGGCTGGTCTTGAACTTCAGGCCTCATGTGATCTGCCCACCTCGGCCTCCCAAAGTGCTGGGATTACAGGTGTGAGCCATTGAGCCCAGCCAATAGTACTATTTAGCGAGCACTTCTAAGCCAGGCATGATTCTAGGCCCAGGAATTCAGAAAAGACCACAATAGACAGAAATGTCTACCTTCATGAAGCATCCTCATCTAGTAAGGATAAACAGACAATTAACCTATTTATGGCTAGTGTTCCATTATTGGAACGCTAAGCTTGTGGAAGTTATTCATATCCTACTGCTCAAGGTCATCGCCAAGGCCTGATTTCACACACACACAAAAATTGCAACTTCTGGCATACATGGATTAAAAAGAGAAACAAGTAAAAATTACACTGTTTTAGATGTAAGCACTGTTGGGAAATGTATATAAAGTAGGGGAAAATGCGGGGGGCGTCTATAATGTTGTGCAGGATGGCCAGGGAAGGCATCATGAGATGGTGACATTCAAGTAAAGACCTGAACAGGGGAGGATTCCTGCAGATGTCTGGAGAAAGAGTATTACAGGCAGAGGGGAACAACACGTGCAAAGGCCCTGAGGTGGGAGTGCCCCTGATGTATCAGAGAATTGGAAAGAAGGCTAGTGCAGTGAATGTCAATGACTGAAGGGCAGGTGGGAGCACATGAGGTCAGGGAGCAATGATGGGAAGGAGTGGGAAGATGATATAGTCCTTCTTGATGTGTGTAATATTCTTTTTTTTGTTTTTTCTTTTTTTGGAGATAGGGTCTCACTTTGTTGCCCAGTCTGGAGTGCAGTAGCGTGATGTTCTTGGCTCACTGCAGCCTTGACATCCTGGGCCCAAGTAATCCTTCTGCCTCGGCCTTGTGAGTAACTGGGACTATAGGTGCATACTCCTGTGCCCAGCTAATTTTTAAATTTTTTGTAAAGATGGGGTTTCACCATGTTGCCCAGGCTGGTCTCAAACTCCTGGGCTCAAGTAACCCGCCTCCTAAAGTGCTGGGATTATAGGCTTAAGCCACCATGACTGGCCATCAGCTTGTGCACTGCTCATATGCCATACATATTATTATTTTGTTACTCTTCCTTAAATTGGTTTGCTTTTTGTTCGGATACATTTGAAATGAAAATTTTATGTCACTAGTATAAATGAAGGACCAGTATCACTTGCAACAAATCGAAGGTAACCAAATAAATAAATACAACACTGAAACAAGTATTAAATTATAGAGAGATGCGGTGACCTGCAGGAGGCTTAAGTCTGACTGACAGTCTTAGAAAAGTGACAAGACATCTGAGTCATGGCACCATAAAAAAATTAAAAAAATAAAGGAAAGTGACAAGACATGCTAGCACCCAGCTCCTACTTCACGTACCAAAGGGGCAAAAAACATTCTAGCACCAAATTGGGAGTTTCTCCGAGATGGTATTTAGTGTTACACTACAGAAAATCATCTCCAGCTACTCAGGAGGCTGAGGCAAGAGAATTGCTTAAACCCAGGACGCAGAGGTTGCAGTGAGCCGCGATCATGTCACTGCACTGCAGCTGGGGTGACAGAGCGAGACTCTGTCTCAAAAAAAAAAAAAAAAAAAGAAAATCGTCTCATGTCCCACTAGGCAGGATGACGAACTTGTTCTGGTTTTCCCAGGACTGAGGGGTTTCCTGGGAGGTACTTTTAGGCTGTAACTGGATCAGTCCTGGACAAACCAGGATAGTTGGTCCTCCTATCACCAGCAGTTCCTCTCCCACCCTGTAGTCTAAGACCATCTGCCTTCAGCTTGTTCTTCTCTACGTTGCCCTTTGTGGTGGCTGACTCTAAGGTGATACTTGCCTCCTGGAGTTGGTGTCCCTGGGTCATTCCCTCCCCCCTGAGTGTAGGTAGGATGTGAAACTTACTTCTTACCAATCAAATGTGGCAAAAGTGATGGGATGTCACTTCTGTGATTAGATTCCATGTACGATGGTGACTTCCACATTGCTAACTCCTCTCTCTAGTGCCTTCTCACCTTGGCAACTCTCTATTGCCTTCTTAGCTTGCATGCTTTTGATGAAGCTAGTGGCTGTGCTGTGGGAGACCAATGGCAACCTCTGGTAAGCAGCCAGCTAGGAACTAAGACCCTCAGTTCAGAGGCCTCTAAGGAACCAACTGTTGCCAACAACTGTGTAAGCCTGGAAGCAGATGCTTCCCTCACCGAGCCTGCAGATTGAGACACCAGCCCTGGCTGAGGCATTGATTGCAGCCTCATGAGAGACCCAAAAGTAGATTGCCAGCTAAGCCTGCCCATAGTCCTGACCCACAGAAACTGTGAGATAATAAACGTGTGTGTGTTTTAAGACATTAAGTCTATGGCTTTTGATTCTCAGGATTACTAATACTAAAATACCCTTTCTGAACTATTGCTTTTCCGGGTATATTAGTCCATTTTCATGCTGCTGATAAAGACATACCAGAGATTGGGTAATTTATTTATTATTATTATTATTTTATTTTTAGATGGAGTCTCACTCTGTTGCAGACTGGAATGCGGTGGTGGCACAAACTTGGCTCACTGCAACCTCCACCTCCCGGGTTCAAGCGATTCTCCTGCCTCAGTCCCCCGAGTAGCTGGGATCACAGGCTTACACCACCTCGCCCAGCTAATTTTTATATTTTTAGTAGAGACAGGGTTTCATCACATTGGTCAGGCTGGATTCAAACTTCTGGCCTCAAGTAATTTGCCTGCCTTGCCCTTCCAAAGTGCTAGAATTACAGGCATGAGCCACTGTACCCAGCCTGGACTGGGTAATCTATAAAGAAAAAGAGATTTAATGAACTCACAGTTTCATGTGGCTGGGGAGGCCTCACAATCCTGGCAGAAGGTGAAAGGCACGTCTTACATGGTGGCGGGCAAGAGAGAATATGAGAGCCAAGTGAGAAGGGAAACCCCTTATTAAACCATCAGATCCTGTGAGACTTATTCACTACCATGAGAACAGTATGGGGGAAACCGCCCCTGTGATTCAATTATCTCCCACTGGGTCCCTCCCACAACATGTGGGAATTGTGGGAGCTACAATTCGAGATGAGATTTGGGTGGGGACACAGCCAAACCATATCACTGGGTCCCGATTATTTGCATAGCTCATTTATGGACCCTGATGTCTTGAGACGATTGCTCAGTTTCCCACACCTGACCTTCAAGGAACCCTCCCCTATTTCATTCCAGCTGCACCCAGCTTAGGTAGACAGTAGCTGAGGTTTCCCTTGGTAGACAGAGCTCAGTATCCCTATGTGAGAGGATCTTCACTCCCAGCCCAACAAACAGGAGAATGATCAGAAGTTAAGGCCTGGAGATGTTGGAGTCCAGGCCACTGGGCAAGCTGCCTAAAGGAGATAGGGCTCTAGCCTCTGGTCTGGGGACAGGGACAGGACTCTGCACTTTTAACCACTCCCTCCTGGCCATGCCCCAAATTGCAGTCCCTGTAAGTTACCACTACAAGGCCATCTGTTCTCTAGGCCTTGCTTCTCACCCTCCTTGTTTCCAACCTTCTTGCCCACCCTGATGGTTTTGTGCCTGGTTCTCTTTTCTCAGCCTAGTTCCAACCATTTGACACATCATCTGGACAGCTGCCCAGATGCCCAATTTGCAAATCAAAATAAATTCATTTTATTACAAGAATAATTTTTGCACATTTTAGGAAAGGGAAAAAATAAAATAATCACAAGGAAAAAAAATTGAAAATCATCTTGTACCACCCAGAAATAACCACTTTTAAACCTGATGTGTTTTTTGACCATATATGATATATGAATATTTCTAATGGTATTATACTGTAAGTGATTTTATGGCCTGTGTTTTGTTTATTTTTCCACTTAGCTTTCTATCATAAACATCTTCTCACAGCAATAAATACACCTCCATCTCATAGTTTTAAGTTTCTGAACAAGAGCTGACATAATTTAATCTCTAATGTTGGACATTTAAATTGTTACCAGTTTTTTGCTGTCATGTTAAAGTTTAAAGAAACACTTTTGCAGTTAGATTGCTGAACACATCCATGACTTCACTAGCAGGACAACTGCTGGGTCAAAATGTTGCATGGTTTGAAGGCTTTTAATAAGTTTTGGCAAACTTCCTCTAATGACATTGTACCAATCTTCACTCTCCAGGAGCATACGACATTCACTCTCCAGGAGCATATGACATTATTTCCCATCCTCATTCTGTAAAGCTAGCAATTTTCTTTGTGATTCTGTCTTTTATGGTCTGCCATCAGCAATACCATAATTTCACACCTCCCATTTCTCACTAGATTAAGCCATTCTTGGGTTGTTATAAAGGAATATAAAGGCTAGGTAATTTATAAAGAGATTTAATTGGCTTACAGTTCTGCAGGCTGCAGAAACATGGCACCAATGTCTGCCTGGCTTCTGGTGAGGCCTCAGGAAGCTTACAATCATGGCAGAAGGTGAAGCAGGAGTGGGTATGGTCACATGGAAATGGCATGTGCAAGAGAGAGGGGAGAAGGTACCATGCAATTTTTGTTTTGTTTTGTTGAGACAGGGTCTCACTCTGTTACCCAGGCTAGAGACAGAGGTACAATATCAGCTCACTGAAGTTTCATCCTCCTAGGCTCAAGCAGTCCTCCCATCTCAGCCTCCTGAATAGCTGAGACTACAGGTACATGCCACCATGCTCAGCTAATTTTGCTTTTATTTTTTGTAGAGATGGGGTCTCACTATGTTGCCCAGTCTGGTCAGGGCTCAAGCAATTCTCCTGTCTCAGCCTCCCAAAGTGCTGAAATTACAAGCATGAGTCACTGTACCTGGCTGCCACAAACTTTTAAACAACCAGATCTCATGTGAGCGCACTCATCATCAAGGGGATGGCATTAAACCATTCATGAGGGATCTGCCTCCATGATCCAAACACCTCCAATAAGGCCCCACCTCTAACACTGGCATTTGGAGGAGACCAATATCCAGACCATATCATTCTGCTCCTGTTCCCCAAATCTCATGTCCTTCTCACATTGCAAAATACAATCATCTTGTCACAACCATCCCACAAAGTCTTAATTCATTCTAACATCAAATCCAAAGTCCTAAGTCTCATCTGAGACTCATCTCCTTCCACGTATGATAAAACAAGTTATTTACTCCCAAGATACATTTCCCTTTCCCTTTCCCAAAGGGAGAAATGAGCCAAAAGAAAAGGGTAATAGACCCCATGCAAGTCTGAAACTCAACAGGGCAGGCATTAAATTTTAAAGCTCCAACATAATCCTTGACCACATGTCCCACATCCTTGTTCAAGGGATGTATCCTGGTGCAAGCCACCCCTGTGGCTTTGTAGATTGCAGCCTATGTGGCTGCTCTCACAGGTTGGAGTTTAGTGCTTGTGGCTTTTCCAGGCATAGAGTGTAAGCTGCTGGTAAATCTACCATTCTGGGGTCTGGAGGGTGTTGGCCCCTTTCTCATAGCTCCTCTAGGCAGTTCCCTGGTAAACACTCTCTGTAGTGGCTCCAACTCTACAGCAGGTTTCTTCTGCCTGGGCACTCTGGCTTCTCCACATATCCTCTGAAATCTAGGGGAAGCTGCCAAGTCTCCTTCACTCTTGCATTTCATGCACCCACAGGCTTAATGTCATGTGGAAGCCACCACAGCTTATGGTGGCTAGTGATTTCCAAAGCAGCAGCTGGCTCTATACCTGGGGCCCTTTGAAATGAGGCTAGAACTGGAGCAGTGGGGATGCAAGGAGCAACCTCCTGGGATGGTGCAGTGTGGCACAGGGCAGCAGGGCACAACCATTCTTTACTCCTAGGCCTCTCAGCCTGTGATAAGAGGGGCTGCCTCACAGATCTCTGAAATGCCTTCAAGGCCTTTCCCCCTTTGCTTTGACTAGCAGGACCTGGCTCCCTTTTATTCATGCAAATCTCTCTAGCATGTGATTGCTCCACAGCCTGCTTGGATTCTTTCTCTGAAAATGAGCTTTTCTTTCTACCACTCAGCTAGGCTACAAATATTCCAAACTTTTATGCTCTGCTTCCCTTTGAAATATAAGTTCCAACTTTAAGTCATTTATTTTCTCTCACATCTAAGCGTAAGTTGTTAGAAGCAGTCAGGCCTTATCTTGAATGCTTTGCTGCTTAGAAATTTCTTCCACCAGATACCCTAAGTCATCACTCTTAAGTTCAAATTTCCACAGATTCCTAGGATATGAACACAATACAGCCAAGTTCTTTGCTAGGGTGTAACAGGGTGACCTTTTCTCCAGTTCCCAATATGTTCCTCATTTCCATCTGAGACCTAGTCAGCTTGGACTTTACTGTCCATATCACTGTCAGTATTTTTGGTCACAACCACTTAACTAGTCTCTAAGGAGTTCCAAGCATTCCCTCATCTTCCTCTCTTCTTTTGAGCCCTCCAAACTCTTCCAGCCTCTGCACATTACCCAGTTCCAAAGGTATGTCCACATTTCAGATATCTTTATAGCAATGCTCCACAGTACCAATTTTCTGTTAGGCTATTCTTGGGTTGCTATAGAGAAATACCTGCCAGGCGCAGTGGCTCATGCCTATAATCCCAGAATCTTGGAAGGCCAAGGAGGGTGGATCACCTGAGGTCAGGAGTTTGAGACCAGCCTGACCATCAGCCTGACCAACATGGTGAAACCTGGTCTGTACAAAAAATACAAAAATTAGCCAGGTGTGGTGGGGTGTGCCTGTAATCCCAGCTACTTGAAAGGCTGAGGCAGGAGAATTGCTTGCACCTAGGAGTGAGCTGAGATTACACCATTGCACTCCAGCCTGGGCAACAAGAGCAAAACTCCATCTCAAAAACAAACAAACCAAAAAACAGAGAAATATCTGAGGCTGGGTAATTTATAAAGAAAAGAAGTTTAATTGGCTTACAGTTCTGTAGTCTGTACAAGCATGGTGCCAGCATTTGCTCAGCTTCTGGGGAGGGCCTCAAGAAGTTTACAATCTATGGCAGAAGGTGAAGTGGGAGCAGGTACATCACATGACAAGAGTGGGAGCAGGAGAGAGAGAGGTGAAGTGTCACACACTTTTAAACAACCAGATCTCTCATTAACTCACTCATCAGCAAGGAGATGGTGCTAAACCATTCATGAGAGATCTGCTCCCATGATCCACCAGGCCTCACCTCCAACACTGGGGACTACAGTTTTTGTTTTTGTTTTTGTCTTTTTGAGATGGAGTCTCACTCTGTCACCAGGCTGGAGTGTGGCCCAATCTCATCTCACTGCAACCTCTGCTTCCTGGGTTCAAGTGATTCTCCTACCTCAAGTCTCCCAAGTAGCTGAGACTACACGTGCACACCACCACGCCCAGCTAATTTTTGTATTTTTAGTAGTTGAAAACCTGAGGATAACTTAACTCCCCCTAAACTTAACTACTAATAGGCTATTGCTGACCACAAGCCTTACTGAGAACATAAACAGTCAATTAACACATATTTTGTATATGTATCATATACTATATTCTTATAATATAGTAAGCTAGAGAAGAGCAAATGGTCTGGGCACCAAGGTTCATGCCTACAATCCCAACACTTTGGGAGGCTGAGGCAGGCAGATCCTTTGAGTCCAGGAGCTTGAGACTAGCCTGGGCAACGTGGCAAAACCCTGTCTCTATAAAAAAATACAAAAAAATTAGCTGAGCATGGTGGCGGGCACCTGTAGTCCCAGCTACATAGGAGGCTGAGGTGGGAGGATAACTTGAGCCCAGGGAGGTTAAGGATGAAGTGAGCAGAGATCACGCCACTGCACTCCTGTCTAGACAACAGGGTGAAATCCTGGCTCAAAAAAAAAAAAAAGAAAAGAAAAGAAAATCATAAGGGAGAGAAAATATATTTGCCATACTGTACTTATTGAAACCATAAGTGGATTTACAAGATAAATTGTCTGTCTGAAAAGGCAGGCAACCTCAGCTGCAGACCTCAACCTTTGATACATATCAAGCAATTCCACTCTTTCTTATAATGTCACATTTTTTCTCCACTTCTTGGGAGCACTTTCAGCATCACTGGTGGCACTTCTTATGGGTCTCATGATGTCATTCAAGGTTTATGGCATTGCACTAAACACAATGAAAAATACTTAAGAACCTTGTGAGATCACTTTTTAATGCCAGAGGCAATTTTCTGGAGAGATGAACTGCTCATGCAGAGATGATTAGCAGCACACAGCGTCTTAAGTGGAAACTTGCAACACTTGCACTCACAGAAATAGCAACAGGAGCTGGCTATGAAATTATTACAGTAGTACAGCATATACTACAGTTTTTTGTTTGTGCTTTTTCTGAAACAGAGTCTTGCTCCATTGCACAGGCTGGAGTACAGTGGTGTGGTCACAGCTCATTGCAGCCTTGAACTCCTGGGCCCTAATGATCCTTCCACCTCAGCCTCCTGAGTAGCTAGGACTATAGTCATATGTCACTACACCTGGCTATTTTTTTTAACTAGAGTTAATTTTATGCAATTATGAATTAATACTGCATCTTCACATTTGTTCACATTTCTCTTAACTGTGAATGGTGCCATCCACCTTCTGTTTGTGTGTGTGTGTTGATGAATTTTAAGTTTTTATAATAGATTTGTATATATTTTATGATAATAAATGATACAAATAGATAAATATTTGCAAATGTTTCATACATTGATGACATACCTCACTTTTTCTTTTCTTTTTTTTTTTATATTTTCAGGTTATGTTTCATCTGTGGGTTTTTTCCAAATTGTCACAAATCTTCAAAAAAATTCAATATTTTTTTTGAAAAAACTCCGGACATAAATAGACCTATGCAGTTCAAACCTGTGTTGTTCAGAGGTTAAGTATACTTTTAAAATAAATACTTAGAGTATTGGGAGAAGGGAAGATGATGTTAAACTGCCTTATAGGAAGACAGCTATGCTTAACTATAGGACTCTAGTTTCTTCAAGCCAGTAATGCAAGTTTGGGGCCAGAGCTGAATTGCTTGCACAGATGAAGCAAAGTATTGTCACAAGAGGTCTTCCTTCCCATTTGTTCCTTCATGCATGACCTAGCATCTCTCTAAACAAATGTTGAGCGAATGTTTATTTAAAGGAAAAGGTGACGCTGATTTCTTAGTTGGTCTGGGCCTCTGCATATCTCAAGTTGGCAAGGTGTGGGGAAAAAGAGACAGATAGTAAGGGTCTTGGCAAGAATGAAGCCGAAGCCAAAACCTAGATGAGCCATAAAATCAGGCAGACTGCCAAGGTGACAACTTGGGACAAGGACCAAGATCAAAGCCCTGTCACAGGAACTGTGGAACTGACTTCTTGAATTGGGTAGTGGTACAGTTATTGAAACACCAGCCCATATCCCAAGAGAAAAAACACTGAAAGATCTGACTAGACAAATTTCCAAATGAAGAAAAACAAATGGCCAATATGAAAAAGGAAATGTTCAGCCTCATTGGAAAGCAAAACAACAAGGATATTTTTTTTCCTTATCTGATTGCCAAAATGTCTTTTTTCTTTTCCCCTCCCTCCCTTCTTCCCTCCCTCCCTCCCTTCCTTCCTTCCTCCTTCCTTCCTCCCTTCCTTCCTTCCCTCATTCCTTCCGATATTCATTGTTGAGGGAGTGGTAAAAGGGGTATTCTCAAGCACAGCTGGTAGTTCCGTGAATTGGCACGGCTTTTCTGGAGGGCAATTTGGCAGACTGTATTTAAAAATTCTAAAGACAAGCACTCTTTTTGATCCAGCAATTCTACTTCTAGGAATTTCTCCTAAGGAAATAATTAGAAGTGAACACAAAGATGAATAATAGCAGCTTAACATTTACGGCATGTTCACTCTGTGCAAATAGTATGCTAAGCACTTACTTACACTTAACTCATTTAGCCCTTATAGCAACATGCAATGTGAGGAGGATTGTCAAGTCCATTTTTAGGTGGGGAAACTGAGTCCCAAGAAGGTGGTATAAGTTGATTAAGCTCAAGTAGCTGGAAAGTTCTCCACCAAGGTGGTGACAAAAAAAAAAAAAAAGTAGCTGGAAAGTGACAGGATGCTCAGATCCTCATCTCTTAACTGCAAAACCCATTCTCTGAACCACCTTGTTCTCCTATCCTCTGGAACACTGGGTTTAAAAAAAGATGCTCTACACAGTACTGTTTAAAATGGCAAAAATTCTAAAATAACCCAAATGTGCAAGAATTGGGGGACATTAAATAAATCATGTAGAATCATAGGATCAAATACATAGTCATTAAAAATAAGTTCTGAAAGAACAATGACACCAGGAAATGTTCATGATATATCAAATCAGGAAAATGATGTATAACAGTTATGTCCCATTTTAAATTTAAAATGTGTATGTGCCATTTTTATAAAGTTTAAAAATTAGAAAGACGTGTGTAATGATGAAGGTTGGAGGGGAAAGGGTCGTCGATTGGGAAGCATGCTGGGTTGCATGGATGCATACCTACATAAAGAATTAAGCCAGTTGTACAGTTAAAATTATGTGCTTCATACAAGTTTATCTAAGTTATATCTCACTTTAAAAATACATAAATGCATAGAAAAAGCCCTGGCCAAAAAAAAAAAAGAACAATGTTAGCAGTGATTGTTGCTAAGTATAATTTTCATTTTATTCTTTATACTATTCTGTGTATGTGTGGGCTTTTTCAATTTTTTTTATTTTTTATTTTTTTGTTTGGGGATTTTCTTTAGAGATTGGGGCTTGCTATGTTGCCTAGGCTGGACTCGAACTCCTGGGCTCAAGCAATCCTCCTGCTTCAGCCTCCTGAGGAGCTGGGGATTATAGGCATGCACCTCCATGCCTGGCTTTCTCTGCTTTCTTTCCCCTGCATTCCCTACCCCCCCAATGAGCCTGTATTATCTTATTCTTGGGAGCTAGGGAAGAATATGCACATGACGGCCAACCTGGAGTCCAGACCTGGAAGCTTGGAGGTGGCAGAGTTGTTCAAGGACTCCAGTGCTGGG
This sequence comes from Ateles fusciceps, assembly GCA_036589455.1. NCBI lineage: Eukaryota > Metazoa > Chordata > Mammalia > Primates > Atelidae > Ateles > Ateles fusciceps. The sequence goes on from JAZHEH010000847.1 coordinate 1,017,622, forward strand.
CACTGACCTGGGTCTGGTCTCATAGGCAGAACACTGTGGTTCCAAGGATACTGAAAATGGTGGAGAAAAGCCCAGTGGCCAGCCCTGTTTGGAGGTAAATGTGAATGAGAGTCCCTGAGTAGCCTTAGATGAACTAGAAACAACGCCCTTAAGATAAATTCCTCCGACTTCAAAATCCAAATGGGCAAAGGCTGTCCTGGTCACAGTAACAATTCATTGTTCAGCTGCCAGCTGGATGCCTTGTTACTCACTGGTGATGACATCAGGTTTCCAGGGAGCACACTGGCTGTCAATCAGAAGCCCTTTTCTGGCAGCAGTGAGCCACCTCCGCCTTCTCTCTCTTTTAAAGGGGCAGCTTCTGCCTGGGCAAAGGAGCTAGGTTTGGGCCACCCTGATCTCTTTTTTTTCATTTCAAGTCTAATTCTAGGGCAATGGAGAAATTAGAGAAGTGCAAGATAGGTTACTGAGGGTGTTTCTCAACATCCCAGCTTCAGCTCACTCCTGACAATAAAATCTTGCCAACCGAGAAGTGGATTAAGATAAAGATGGATCTAAAAAATTAAAATCTAGTGAATCTAAAAAAATTTCACCAAATGTTTTTAGTGGATCTAAAATATAAATATAAAAAATTATTTATAGATAGATATTTTAATTTAATATATAATAATATATATTTAATATATAATTTTAATTTTCTATATTACAATTATATATTTAATTTATATATACAATTAATTTTATATATAATTTAAATATATAATTTTATATAAATATGTAATTATAAATATATAATTATAAACATATACAAATTATATGTAATTATATAATTATAAATATATATAAATTATATATATTATAAAATTATATATAAAAAAAACTTTGGTATATAAAATTGCTGGTAAGTACTAAACAGGCTTAAATATAAAATGAGGAAAAATAACTGAGAATTATCAGTTCTTTCCATCTTCCTTACTAAGAAATACTAATTTGATTGAGGCCATCAAATGTGCCTAGTTAAAAAAAATTCTACATTTCAGAGCTTCTGTTGCAGCTAAGGGTAGCATATAACACGGTTATGGTCAATGAAATACAGACTAGGAATTCACAGAAAACTTTCCTTTTCTGATTTAGTCATTCTCTCCTTTTTCCTGGGTGGAATAACATGACAACTGGAGCTGCAGCAGCTGTTTTGCTATCGTAAGGAAAATCCCAGGAGAATTACACAGACCCCCCCGCTTCCCCCAACCCTGACATCTTTGAAGCACTGAAATGGTGACAGCAACTGCCTAACTCTTCACTACTTGTTTATTTAAGACACTGGCTACTTGGGTTTTCTGTAATTCATGGCTAAAAGCAATCTTTTTTTTTTTTTTTTTTTTGAGATGGAGTTTCTCTCTTGTTGTCCAAATTGGAGTGTAATGGTGCAATCTCAGCTCACTGCAACCTCTGCCTCCCAGGTTCAAGCCATTCTCCGGCCTCAGTCTCCTGAGTAGCTGAGATTACAGGTGTGCACCACCATGCCTGGCTAATGTTTTGTATTTTTAGTAGAAATGGGGTTTCACCATGTTAGCCAGGCTGGTCTCCAACTTCTGACCTCAGGTGATCTGCCCTCCTCAGCCTCCCAAAGTGCTGGGATCACAGGCATGAGCCACTGTACCCAGCCTAAAAAGCAATCTTTAACGGATTAACTCCATTAAAGTGAAAATAACAACATAGTAAAAACAGCAACAAAAACTGCGAAGTTTTGGGAGAAGAAATAGAAAGAGTATAATAGTGCCAATATTTTATCGCATGTAGTCACCATCTAAAATTGACATGTATGGCTAAAAACAACAATGTCTGCAACCTCTTAATGTTTTCTGGAGGGATCTTTAAGGAGTTCATATATTTCTTTTGGTGGAGAAATTGCTATCTAAAGTTTATAAATTCTTTCTTTACATTTGTTTCTAAAATTCCATTAAATTTAAGTAAAATAAATGAAATAACCTTCAAAACTTAAGGAGAGTATTACAATATGAAATAATTTTTAGAAATTATTTCTGATTACCTGTTTATAAACATGCATTGAAAAATGCTTGGAGTGATGCTCATCTCATTGGAATTATGCTCATTTCTGGCTTATTTTTGTTACTAAACTTTTAATTTTGAAATGATTGTAGATTTACAGAAAAGTATTAAAGATGGGACCAAAAGTTCTGATCTACCCTTCACTCAACTTCCTCTAATGTCAACATCTTATGTAATCATGCTACATGGATAAAAATTAAGACATTAACTTGGTAATTATTATAGTATGATGCTATTAACCACAATACATATTTCATTCAGATTTTCTAATTTTTCCACTGATGTCTTCTTTTATATTTCAGTTTCCAAACCAGAATACCACATTGCATTTAAATATCACGCCTCCTTCGTCTCCTCTGGCCTATGACAGTTTCTTGGTTTTTCCTTTCCTTTCATAGCCTTGACACTTTTGAAAAGTAGTGGTCAGATACTTTTGAGAACACCCCTCAATTTTGGCTTGCCTGGTGTTTTCTCATGATTTGACTGAGGTTTTAGACTTTGGGGAAGAAAACCACAGAAGTGATATGCTCTTGTCTTTCCATTCTATGAAAGGGCACGTGATCTCCACATGACTGAATTCTCACTAGTGACACTGATCTTGATCATTTGACTTTTTTACTTTATTCTTTGTACTTTTAAATATTGCTTTAATTCCTTCTAATGAGTATGCCAAAAAGGTGAATTTGGAAGTCCTACATATACTGAAGAACTCCACAAATGTGAGGGTTAAATTTTTTATTTGAAAGACAGGATTGATGTCCAAGGCTTGGCTGAAAGAGGGAAGAGAGGATAAGTATAGCTACGACATCAATATTTAATTGCCTAGAGGCCAGCCAGGGTGGCAGGGGAAGATGGAGATGACTTTGAGATTTATGTAACTGCTAGCAGAGCAAAGAGTTAGGGCCTCATACAAATATTTCTTAATATTGATACATTTCCCTTTAGTCTATATCCCTGGGTAAGAGTGGGTGTTACCCCACTGGCCAAATTGGAAATGGCATGAAAGCAGAGAGCTGATTCTGTTGCAAAAGCCAGCAGGTATGGTAACTAATGTTGACTAAGCACCAGGTATGTTCCAAGTGCTTGACTAAATCATCATGACTGCCTGCCAAGTATGCTGATAATCTCCATTTTACCGGGAAATGGAGACTCAGAGAAGTGAAGTAACTTGCCTAAAGCCACTTGGCCAGTTAACCATCAAATATCTATCAGGCAATGTACAAGGCAAGCACAGGAAAGCTACTGTTTGAATCTAGATCTCTGTGACATTAGAGTCACACTGTCCCCCCATCCCAACACACACACTACACCATCTGCTTCCCAGGAAGGGCTGCAGAAATGTACAGGAATCCCAATCCTGGGGAAAGATGATGAGCTTCTGCAACTATTCCCATCCATAAGACTTTTCTAATTCTTCACAATCTCTGTCTCATGGATCAGAGAGATCCATCAATCCCCAGGTCAGGATCCCACCACCCTCTAAATGATTTGAACAGCTACTGTCTGCAATCAGATGGGGCCTAGGGCTTGGGATAGCTGGGACAACCTTCCCCTATCCCTGCTCTTGACAAGACCATAGGATGCAGGAAGAAACAAAGAAAGAGATGGAGAGAGGGGGAGGGGGGAAAGGGAGAGAGGGAGAGAGATAAACTGCTTAGTTTTGGATTCCTTTTTCCAGTTAGCCCTAAGGCCAGCTCCCAGTCCCTCCTAAGGATGGATTTAAGCCAAAGAGGAACCTAAAGCTAGTTCAAATTTGGTTCCTGTAAATTGAAACCAATATAGGCATCTGGGTGGGGCCCCAATATCATTTACTGTCTAGTGATAACCATGCTACTGCCGATTTTTATGGTGAAACTGATGAGGTGGAGATGCTAGATGCAATTTTACCTTCAGATGGTGCTACTGCTGCTGTTGCTGCCACTGCTGGCAACATGAGGCTTGGTGGTGGTGGTGGTGACAGGTGATGGTGCTGTGAGTGTGACGATTATTGGAGGGGCTAGTGATTATGGGTACCAAAATTCCTTAGCAGAGATGCTGGTTATTGGAGGGGCTAAAGATTATGGGTACCAACATCCCTATTTCTTCAAGGTTTGTCTCTTTCTTTTATGCTTTGTTTTCTACAATGGCCCCGGGAGTGAAACGACTTAAAATTTCATCTTGTCAAGACTGGTAAATGAAAACATGACTGAAGAGTTGAAATGCATTCATCCCACCAGTGAAGTCCTGTTGTGTGTATTTCTAAACAATGCACGCATTCCGTGGGGCTGTCATTTATTCTACTTGCCAGGATGTCATGGTTCACTGTGAAACGTAGGAACGTGGTGACTTCACACTGCTCAACACATCAAACCTATGAGCAGAATGTAACCTGCCAACGTTGTGCCCGGAAGTCCTGAAGACTTCTGGGATGGATTCACCCTGCATCAACAAGGGCTTGTTGCTTTCAGCTAAAGCTTGTGAGTATGAAGGTACAGGGACTGTGCTTGTGAGTAAGCCAGCCGGCATGCTGCTGGGGTGCATTAGGTGGAGAGACTGCAGTGTGTGCGTCTGTTCCTCTCTCTCAATGTCTGCCTGAATCTCCTTCTCTCTCCCTGGAGTGAAGCACTGAGGCAGGAGTGATGCTCACATTTCACTCCAAGCACCTACATCATTATATTTTCAACAAAATAGCTTTCTATGTAAGAAGTATTCTGGGACAAATGTAAAGTTTATTCATTCATTCAATTAATATCAATGATGAGCCATGCACTTGTCTAGGTGCTGGGGGGTATAAGAGTAGAAGAAAGGAACCCCCAAATCCCGGCTCTCATACAGCTGACATTCTGGTGGGTTTAAACATGTCTCATTCTCATCACACATAGGTGAGAAAACTGAGGTTAATGGATTTAACCAAGGACAAACAAAAAACGGCAGAGCTAAGATTTAAGTAAGGTCAGTCTGATCCCAAAACCCATGCCCCTGACCAATTCTATATTATCTTCAGTGAACATTTTTCAGAAATCTGTACTGCCCAACATCTTCTCACCATTCTTCAGGTACTAGAAACCTCCATCGCTTCTGGTAAACCACTCTTTCCAATCTCCAGTATCATCTAGAAAAACTGCCAATAAAGGCAGCCTGTCCTCCTTCAACTGAAGAATGAGTTCATAACCCAAATATGTCATTCCAGTGCTGGTTTTTGCTACCAAGACCTCCTGGAAGTAGGACTCTTTGCTCTCAAGTTGACTTTTTGGCTTTGACTATGATTCTGTAAGTCATCCCATATTTTTGTAACTAACTCTTTTTTATCCAGTTACGCAGAGTTCACTTCTGTTGCTTATAATCAAAGAACAGAACTAGCACATAGTCCCTTAACCCTCTAGGTCTTCATTTGACTCAAAGCAAGTTTTGTTATCTACTAACTAGAAAGCATTGCACCCACCGTGCGGGAAGGAAATCTTGTTTACTTGAGCCAGGCCTGCTGACATTCCTGGTTTCTGGCCCCTTGTTCAGACCCTAGCCTTCCAGGAAAAGCGTCCACACTCTGCACCAGGGCTTCCAGACTTGCAGATGCTGCACACTCAGCAAAAGCAATGGAGGAGCCTGAGCTATATTTGAGCTTTTCTGAGAAAACACAGACGCAGCCTCCTGTGCTCTGGCTGGCCGAGGGGACTGGTAATTAACAGTACTCTTGTTCAGAGCACAAACGGAACAGGTGATGGCTCAGCAAGTTCAGAATCAGAGTCACAGCCAATCTCTCCATGCCCAAGTCTATTTCTGGGTCACCACAGATGCTTATTAACACCAAATATCACAGCTACAGGACAGACAAGAGACTTGTCTTGGAAAACTTGTCAGTCAAAATTACATTGAGTTGTATGTAACAAGTCTGACCAGATACAGTTTTTTCCCCTCACCTAACAAAAAGTCTAGTGGTAGGCAGTCCAGGCTGGTATAGAGGCTCAAAGAAATCCTTAAGAGCTGAAGCTCTTTTATCTTCCTGCTCTGCTATCCTTAGCAGCTGGCTCTCACCCTCAGAGTCACAAGATGGCTGCCCCACTTCCAGAAATCTCACCTACATTCCAGGTAGAAATAAAAGCAAAAGCAAAGAAGAGAAGGCATGTGCCTGATGAGTTTCCCCTACCTTTGTATGAGGAAGACAAGAGATTCCCAGAAAGCCTCATCCAGATTTTCCTCTACATCTCATTGGTCAGAACTGGGTCAGAGGACCAGCTGCAAGGGTATTTTTAACTGGGCATATTGTCAGTCAAACAAAATTGGGATTCTGTTACTAAGTAAGAAAGGGAGTAAAGGCACTGGTTAAGTAACTAGTAGTGTCTGTCACAAAAGGTAAGATGAGAAATGGGTCATCATCGAGGGAAGCCTCCAAGGGGCTGAGTCACAGGTTCTCAGGAGCACACAAGCTGGACCCATTTCCAGGGTCCCCATGTGGAAAGGCAGAGGGCTGGAGGATGGTCTTCGGGCTGTTCACAGCCCCACCCTCGTTCTCATGGTAACTTATAGAGAAAACCAGGAGCCATGTGAATCTGTCCTTTATTTATTTATTTAGAGATGGAGTCTCACTCTGTCGCCCAAGTTGGAATGCAGTGGCATGATATCGGCTCACTGCAACCTCCGCCTCCTGGGTTTAAGTGATTCTCGTGCCTCAGCCTCCTGAGTAGCTGGGATTATAGACGTGTGCCACCACACCTGACTAATTTTTGTATTTTTAGTAGAGACAGGGTTTCACCATGTTGGCCAGGCTGGTCTTTAATTCCTGACTTCAGGTGATCTGCCCACCTCAGTCTCCCAAAGTGCTGGAATTACAAGCATCAGCCACTGTGCCTCACCAAATCTGTCCTTTAAAGACGGAACTGATCTCAGGGAAACATGGGAAAAGTAGAGGGTGTTAAGCATGCTTTGAATGAAGAGACCACCTAAACAGGCTTTGTGTGAGCAACAGGGCTGTTTTATTCACCCGGGTGTGAGTGGGCTGAGTCCAAAAGAGAGTCAGCAGAGGGTGGTGTGATAGGAATTGGTTTTATGGGTTTGGGGTAGGCAGTGGAAAGTTACAGAAATTATAGTTCAGGGTGGTTTTTGCAAGCTGGGGTCGGGGGTGCCGCTGAAGGGGGGTGTCACAAAGTCCAAGGTCCAGTGTCACAAGGTTGGCTTATCAGTTGAAGCAGGAACGGTTGAGGCAGGAAAAGTGGCAGAATGTTGTAAGGTCGGTTAATCAGGTGCTGCAGGAGCTAGCCATTCTTCTTTACAGTTTCCCTATTACTTCGGACTTTCTGGCTCCTGGAGGCCATCTGGAGGTGTACATGCGGGTCACAGGGATCACCATGGCTTGACCATAGTGTAGTTCCTGGTGCAGTTAGTTAGTTCAAAGAACCTTGCAGAGGGGTTCACCAAAAAGAGTCAAACAACCCTGGTTTCAAATCCAAGCTCTGCCAAATACCAATACTCTGGGCAAATCACTTAACCTCTTTCAAATGGGGGGTGATACCTCACACAGGTTTTGTGAGGCTCAAACAAGACTTTAAGTATATGTTGCATATTGTAACTATCGAAAAAAATGGCAGTTATTATTGCGTTAATCCCCTTCTTTTCTAAATGGTGAAAGTGAAGCCCAGAGAGGGGGAAGCAAGATGACCCAAATCACGCAGCAGAGCTGCGACCAGGCTCAGGCTGTCTGATTTCCATCCTGAGGGATGTTCCCTATCACCGCTGCCTGTTTCTGCAACAAAATGATTAACTTTCATTAAAGTGTGAAATTAGGCTTGAATGGTAGAACAAAGTCGCTGATTTAAAATTTTATTTAAAAACACAAGCCTCAAATTTCAGATACTGAGGGATGCCAAAAGTCAAGGAGAAAAGGTAGAGGCATCCTGGTATGCCCCTCCTGGCAAGTTGTACTAATTGTTACTATCATTTACTAAGCGCACCAACCATGCACCTGGCATCATGCTAAAGGGTCTACCTAATGGCAGTAGCTAACATTTATGGAACACTATGTTAGTTTCCCATGGCTGCTATAACAAAATGCCACAAACTTAGCGGCTTAAAAACACACCTTTTATTTTTTAGAGACAGAGTCTCTGTTGCCCAGGCTGGAGTACAGTGGCATGATCATATCTCACTGCAGCCTCAATCTCTCAGGCTCAAGCGAGCCTCCTGCCTCAGTCTCCTAAGTAGCTGGGATTACAGGCATGCGCTGCCATGTCTAGCTAATAAAAAAAAATATTTTTTTGAGAGATGGGGTCTTTATGCTTCCCAGGCTGGTTTTGAACTCCTGGGCTCAAGCCATTCTACCGCCTCCACCTCTGAAAGTGTCGGGATTACAGGAGTGAGCCACCACACCCAGCCTAAAACACAAATTTATTCTCTTACAATTCTGGAGGTGAGTCAGCAGGGCTGTGTTTAGTGAGATGGTTCCCTTGCTGTTTTCAGATTCTACGGGCCACCTGCATGCCTTGGCTTGTGGCCCCTTCTTTTGCCTTCAAAGCTGGCAGTGTAGCATGTTCAAATCAATCTCTCCCCCCGCCACACATAAACACCCTTGCCTCTGCTTTCATTGTCACATCTCCTTCTCAGATTCTAACCCTCCTGCCTCCCTCTTTCATTTTCAATTATATTGAGTCCACCAGGATAATGCCCCCATCTCAAAATCCTTAATTTAATCACACCTACTAGGTCCCTTTTGCCATGTAAGGTAACAGTCACAGGTTCTGGAGATTAGAATGTGGACATCTTTGGTAGACCATGATTGTAACTACCGCAACAACTTATATGCACCTGGAATTGCTATGAATTAATACGACCCGCTGGACAAACCTATGAAGTACATACTCGGGGCAGGATAGGTAGGCAAGGAAGTAACACATCCTCAGGCCACAGCAACAATGGCTGTGACTGTGACCAGCAATACAATAAGCCCCAGCATTTACATCGTAGTCAAGCACATTCAAGCAAAGCTACCTCCAGTAGGGAATTTCTTTTATGAAGAGCATGTGCATTTTGATTTTACCTGCCCTCAGACTGACGCTTTGCTCATTATAATAGTAAAAAACACACCCCTGTGTGGAGATTTAAGATGCTACTGAGATATGCAGTGTATGAACAAACATGTGCTACTGCACATGTTCACCCAGAGGACCACCCAAAGCATCCTTACTAGTAACACCTCTTCCGATCGCCTTATGAATAACCAGGTAAGACTCCCATAAAGGGAGTTTCCTGCTCTGAATCGTCCCTCAGGGTGGACTGTCTATTCTGCACCTAGCTTTCAGAATATTCTTTCTCCTTTGCCATAAATTGCTCTGTGCTGCATCTCCTTTGCTGTGTGTCTCTTGTTTAACCCATTTGTCATTCAGAGAAAAAAGTGCAGCTCGCTGCCAGTGCACTTTTAACTTTACATTATCATGTTCTTTGAAGCTGAAGCAAATCTGACAGATTTTCAATGTGAAAATAAAATATAAAAACTGTTCTTGGAGTTATTTATTTTTTTATTTTTGAGACAAGGTCTTGCTCTGTCGCCCAGGCTGGAATGCAGTGGTGTGATCTCGGCTCACTGCAACCTCTGCCTCCAGGGTTCAAGCAATTCTCCTGCTTCAGCCTCCCAAGTAGCTGGGATTACAGGTGCCCACCACCGCACCTAGCTAATTTTGTACTTTTAGTAGAGACGGAGTTTCACCATGTTGGCCAGTCTGGTTTCCAACTCCTGGCCTCCAGTGATCCACCTGCCTCAGCCTCCCAAAGTGCTGAGATTACAGGTGTGAGCCACCACGCGCAGTTATTTCTAAACAGAACTTGTCTGTAATCCTAATGTAACAGAAGTGTATATGATGATCAGTATTTAATTTTTTTCATGTGATAAACTGCAAAGCACGGAACAACACAAAGCGGAACATCACATTCCACACAAAAGTGTCCCCTTCCTCTTCAGATCTTCTTGCCATCCTTGTGTGAGCGGCAAACTTTGCAGCCACCAGTGGGATTCTGTTTCCCTGATGTGGGTGGTATGCTCTTGGGGAAATGTCTTCCAGACAGGTGAAGAGGTGTGACATCATCAGAGCATGGACAACCTCAAAGACGTTACTGCCCTGGCATGTGGCACTTTTCCAGCATTCTTTCAATCAGCGTCAGTCTGAAATTTACATGGCTTATCATGTGCTCAGGATTGTCCTTCTTGAGCAGGATGTAGGAGTTCAGCGCTGCCATGTTTAGAAGGTGGCAAAAGAGTTTCTTATAGCAAACCTTGTGCCTTTTGCACTTAGTTGGATAAGAAGAGAGCATCTGATCAACCGAGTCCACTGCTCCCATATTCTCTTTATATTCCACAATGACACACGGCCTCTTTGTTTTATTTCCATTTCTGTGGTCTACTTCAATCACAGTATCATTGTGGAAGGCTGAAAACATTGTCACCTCTTTGTCATACCATTTTGGTGCCATAAATTCACCACAGAATTAACATCACACATAGGAATGCTATGTTTTCTAGGATTTGACATTTTCAGCGATTGAGAATCACTATATTTTGTAAATGGAAATACCACTACTAAAAAGAGAATGCTGTAGAATCATGTCTACCCGAGAGTTATCTCAGAGTAAATGCTGCAGCCTCACGAGTATTCTCAGGGCCAATGGGAAATGGGTTAAATTAGTTTATTTTATTATTAATATTTTTTGAGACAAAGTCTCACTCTGTCACCCAGGCTGGAGTACAGTGGCGTGATCTTGGCTCACTGCAACGTCCGCCTCCTGGGTTAAAGCAATTCTCCTGCCTCAGCCTCCCAAGTAGCTGGGATTTCAGGCCATCATGCCTGGCTAATTTTTCTATTTTAGTAGAGATAGGGTTTCACCATGTTGGCCAGGCTGGTCTCGAACTCCTTACCTCAAGTGATCCACCTGCCTCAGCCTCCCAAAGTACTGGGATTATATGCATAAGCCATTGTGCCTGGCTGGTTAAATTATTTTAAACCAAGAAGATAAGAACTGAGGTTTCACAACAGCTATTACCAATACCACATTTTGCCCATTTTCAATTGACAAGCCATGTTAGTTTCCTATTGCTGCTATAATAAATCACCACAAACTTTGTGGCTTAAACAATGCAAATGTACCATCTTACAGTTCTGCAGGTTATAAGTCTATACTGGCACCTTGGGCTGCATTCCTTCCTGGGACCACCTTTACTCCTTGGCTAGTGACCTTGTTCATCTACCCAGCAACAGTGATCAAGTCTTTCTTATCACTGCAGCCCTTCTTCTGTAATCACATCTTCTTCTCTGTGAATTTCCTCTCCTGCCTCCCTCTTCCACTTTTAAAGATCTTCATGATTACACTGGGTCCACTCAGAGAGTAACACAGAATACTCTCCCTGCCTTAAGGCCAGGCAATTAGGAGGGGTTTTTTTGTTTTTGTTTTTTGAGACACGGTCTGGCTCTGTCATCCAGGCTGGAGTGCAATGGAGTGATCTTGGCTCCCTGCAACCTCCACCTGTAGGACTCAAGCGAGCTTCCCACCTCAGCCTCCCAAGTAGCTGGGACTACAAGTGGGCACCACCATGCCTAGCTACTTTTTTTTGGTATTTTTGGTAGAAATGGGGTTTCGTCATGTTGCCCAGGCTCGTTTTGAACTTCTGGGCTCACACGATTCTCCCGCCTCGATCTCCCAAAGTACTGGGATTATAGGCGTGAGCCACCACACCTGGCAGATTAGCAGTCTTAATTCCATCTGCAGCCTCAATTCCCTCTTGCCATGTAACCAAACATATTCACAGGTTTGGTTTTAGGACATGGCCATTTTTGGGAGGTCATGATTGTGCCTACCACACAAGCCAAAGACCCAGAGAGGCTAAATAATTTGCCACAGGTTATATGGCTAGAAAATGGTAGAGCCAGACTTCGAATGCAGGCTGACTCCAGCACTCACGTTGTTAATCATTGCACTACATTTCCCTAGCTCATTTTCCCTTCTCAGCAACCCTACTGTGAGGTAAGTGTGGTTATGACTGCTACGTGCAGTTTAGAGTTGAAGACATTAAGACTCTTAGAGATGATGTGGCTTCCCCAAAGTTCACATAGGTAGTGAAAAGCAGAGGAACCAAGTTAGTTGGACACAGATAAGAGATGTACCCAAAGCCGGGCACAGTGGCTCACACCTGTAATCCCAGCTCTGTGGGAGGCAAAGATGGGAGGATCAATTGGACCCTAGAGTTCGAGACCAGCCTGGGCAACATAGGTAGACCATGTCTCCGCAAAAAATTTAAAAAATACCCAGGCGTGGTGGTGTGCACTTGTAGTCCCAGCTACTCGGGAGGCTGAGTGGGGAGGATTACTTGAGCCTGAGAGGTCAAGGCTGGAGTGAACTATAATCACACCACTGCACTCCAGCCTGGGCAACAGAGCAAGATCTTGTCTCAAAAAAGAACAGCAAGAGAAAGAGGTACCCAAAATGAAGGAAACTGGCTACTGTGAGAGCGAGACCGTCATCCTTAAACCAAGAGCATTTCAAATACTTTTGTGAAAATCAACAGCTCTTCCCCTAGGTATCCCACAGTACTGAATTACTCTCATTTCCTTCAGACCTCTTCTGAAATGTCAGCTACTCAGGGCCACCCTATCCAAAACAGCAGCTCTCATGCCCCAACACCCCCATTCTCTTGTCTCTTCTCTTACTGCTTGTCATAATTATATAAATTTTTGTGCTAGAACAAATCCTTCATGAGAGCAGGGGCTGTGTCTTTTTTGTACATTGCTGCATTCCCAGGGTCTGGCACCCAGCAGGCCCTCCATAATTTTTTAGGCTGAAATCAATAATAACTTAATCCAATCTCAATAGTCTCATCAATGGACTTTAAAACAAGCAAATGTTACTAATGTATCTACATTAGATATTTGGGCTCTTGGCATTTCAGTTGAAAAAGGCTTTTGGAGATATGAGGGACAGCAAGAGATTCTCCAAAGTTTCCAGCCATGGCTGGTCATCAAAATTGTAAGGGAAGGCCCCAGGCACAGTGGCTCATGCCTGTAATCCCAGCACTTAGGGAGGTCAAGGCAGGCAGATGGTTTGAGCTCAGGAGTTCAAGACCAGCCTGAGCAACATGGTGAAACCCCATCTCTACAAAAAATACAAAAAATTAGCCAGGCATGGTGGTGTATACTTGTAGTTCCAGCTACTCAGGAGGCTGAGGTGGGAAGATGGCTAGAGCCCAGGAGGCAGAGGCTGCAGTAAGCCAAGATCGTGCCACTGCACCCCAGCCTGGTTGACAGAGCCAGACCATGCCAAAAAAAAAATTGTAACTTGATTAAAACACCAATATCCAGTGCCTACCCTCAAAGATTCTCATTTAACTGGTCTGGAGAGAGGTCTGAACATCAGCATTTTTAAGGCTCTCCAGGTGATGCTAATGTGTCTCTGTGGTTGATATTCACAGCCCTGGACCTCCTAAAACAGAATCCCTGGGACAGAGGTTTTCAACCTTGACAGAGCTTTGGAAAATACTGATGTTGGAGTACCACCTCCAAAGATTTTGATGTAATTAAACTGGGTGAGGCCCAGGGAATAGATTTTTCATTTTAGTTATTATACTTCTCATCTCCAGACTCTCTATGTAGTTCTATACATTGTTTTCCTGATTTCCTTTAGTTCTTTGTCAAAGATTTCCTTTAGTTCTTTGAGCATATCAAACACAGCTGATGTAAAGTCTTTGGATAGTAAGTCCAATGTCTAGATTTCCTCAGGGACAATTTCTGTCCATTTATTTTGCTCCTTTTTTGACTGAAAAATTAAAGTTAACTTTCCACTTGAAGAGTGCCAAAAGTGTTGCACCCAGATCAGCTGCAGACAGACAAGAGCAGAGCTTTCAATGGGAATTGCAAACAAATAAGACCAAGATCCTGAAGCATTTCTCCAAAGAACTGTAACAGGGATGAAACATTTACCGTACAATCCCTGAAGACAAAGCACAATCAAAGCAATGGCTACCAAGAGATGGAAGTGGTTCAGTCAAAGCAAAAGCAGACTGGTCAAGAGCAAAGATCATGGCAACAGTTTTTGCGGGGATGCTCATTTTACTTGCTGACTTTCTGGAGAGCCAAAGGATAGTAACATCCACCTACTGTGAGAGTGTTTTGAGAAAGTTAGCCAAACCTTTAGCAGAAAAAAGCCCAGGAAGCTTCACCAGAGTCCTTCTCCACCATGTCAATGTTCCTGTTCATTCCTCTCATCAAACAAGGTCAATTTTGCAAGAGTTTCAATAGGAAATCATTAGGCATCCACCTTACAATTCTGATTTGGCTTCTTCTGATGGCATTTTTGTTTTCTAATCTCAAAATATCTTTAAAGGGCACTCAGTTTTCTTTAGTTAATAATATAAAAAAAGATGGCATTGACATGGCTAAATCCCCAGGCCTCAGTTTTTTAGGGATGGACTAAATGGCTAGTATCATCACTTGCAAAAGTGTCTTGAACTTGACAGAGCTTATGTTGAGAAATAAAGTTTTTTTTTTTTAAATTTTTTTCTTTTTTGTTATTTTTTATCTTTTTGTGGTTTTTTCTTTGTTATTTTAAATTTATGTTTTCTATTTTTATCTTTAATTTCACTTCCCCCAAACTCTTTGAAGTCCCCATGTACATGTATCTTTATATAAGTTATGTGTGTATATGTATATTATGTCTATATGCATAGATTGCTGTCTGGAATGACGTTTACCAAACCAGTAGGGAAGTTAATGGTGATTTTTGCTGTCCTTATTGCACTTCTCTTACTCGCTTACGATGTACGCATACTATTTTCACAAAAGAAAGCTGGCCTTGGCGTTGAAAGGACTGATTAAGCACATCAGTTCATCTCTTCTCTCTCCAAATATCCCATTGAAATAACACAAGCATTTCAAAATTCTAATAAAAACTAACAAAATAATAATAATATGTACCTCCTAAAATTGTGAATTTTAAAATCTGGCACATAGTGCTTAATGATTATTATCTGCATTTCCCCATCCACTTATAGCTGTAAAGAGAACATTATTATAGATTCTCTTAACCCCTCTTGTGCCTTGAACCCCTCTGCAGTCTGATGGAGTTCAAGGATGCCTTCTCAGCATTTTTTAAATGAATAAAATTGTATACATAGGATTACAAAATAAATCATTCATATTAAAGTACACCTATCAAAATATTTAAAAAGCAAATCAGTCATAGACTAACATATGTGCCTCTAAAAGATTTAGAACATGTCTAATAATGACCATAATTTCAGAGTTGTGATGAACATTAAGTGATATTTTAAAATAATTTCAGCAACAGCAATGTGATAGGAAAATATCTGATTTCTATTGGTGATGAAGTCACAGGAACACTAATAATACTATGGTCTGTTGTGTTCATAATTGAAGGAAGTGCTAAGTTTAAGTTGAACTTTGTGAAAATAAAGACAATTTTTCTCATAATCCAACATCATGGATCTCCTAATTTAATAAAATAGGTTTCCATATATCTTTGCCTGTTTTTATCTGTTTGGTCTCTTTCTTATTTATTACAGGCTTTCCTCAAATCTACTATTCTTTACATTGTATTAGCCTAAGTAACAAAATAATAAAAAACCTATGATGATCCTTGACTGTTTGCTTATACAGAAGGATGAGACTTAGACTAAAAGTTATTGGAAGCTATGTGCATGTGAGGAGGGCTTATCAACTATGAGCTCTGATGTGACTATCCATTAGGGAGCCTCAGATATCAAAATCTTTAGGTCTTTCCTTCTGAATTGGTCAAATTCTCCAGAAAAGACTCTTCTGGCGTCTTTTTGGCAGAGAATAATCATCCCTTAGAGATATAGTTCTGTGCAGTTTTCTTTCTTTTTTTTTTTTTTTAGACATGGTCTCTACTCTGTCACACAGGCTGGAGTGCAGTGATCATGGCTCACTGCAGCCTTGACCTCCCAGACTCAGGCGATCCTCCCGCCTCAGCCTCCTGAGTAGTTGGGACTACAGGCACATGCCACCATACCTGCTAATAGTCTCTCTCTTTTTTAACCTATAAGTCCCATTATTTGTTTAGGGTCAGCATTATTTGTTCAGAGTCAGCATTCTGGAGTCTAGGCTGGGAAAGAAGCCCAAGAAGCAACTGGGCAGGTCATCTCAACCTTCCTGATGTGAACTTTCTCTTCATCCTTCTGCTTTCAGTCGAAAGCCCCTATCTTCACTAAGCTTGGTGTCTCTCAAGCCAGATACCCTTTCTCTTGCACTCTACAGCTGTGCTATCCAATAGAGTAGCCTTTGGTCACATGTGGCTATTTAAATTTTAATTAAAATAGGCTGGGTGCAATGGCTCACACCTGTGATCCCAGTACTTTGGGAGTCCAAGGCAGGTGGATCACTTGAGGTCAGGAGTTCAAGACCAGCCTGGCCAATATGGTGAAAACCCCATCTCTACTAAAAATACAAAAATTAGCCAGGCTTGGTGGTGAGTGTCTGTGATCCCAGCTACTCGGGAGGCTGAGGCAGGGGGACTGCTTGAGCTCAGGAGGCGAAGGTTGCAGTGAGCTGAGATTGTGCCACTGCACTTCAGCCTGGGCAATGGAGCAAGAGTCAGTCTCAGAGATAAATAAATAAGTTAATTAATTAAATTTAATTAAAATAAAATAAACTTTCAGTTTGTCAATTGCGCTAGCCACGTTTCAAGTGCTCTATAGCCACACAAAGCTAGTGGTTGGCTACTGCATCAGGCAGTGCAGAACATTTCCATCATTGCAGAAAATTCTATTGAACAGTGCTGTTCAGAACCAGGGTTGGTACATTTTCTCAGTAAAAGGCAGATAGTAAACATTCTTGGCTTTGCATGCTGTATAGTCTCCATTGCATCCACTCAACTCTGTCATTGTAGTATGAAAACAGCCACAGAAAATAGTGGACAATATTCTTAGTTTGCAGACTGTACATAAACAGGCAACACGCTGGATCTGGCCTGTGGACCATAGTTTGCTGAGCCCTGTCCGAATGCACTGTCTTTAAAAAAAAATCCCCAGCCAGGCACGGTGGCTCACACCTGTAATCCCAGCACTTTGGGATGCCGAAGCAGGTGGATCACGAGGTCAGGAGTTCAATACCAGCTTGGCCAAGATGGTGAAACCTCGCCTTTACTAAAAGTACAAAAAAATTAGCTAGGCATGGTGGTGGGTACCTGTAATCCCAGCTACTAGAGAGGCTGAGGCAGGAGAATTGCTTGACCCAGGAGGCAGGGGTAGCAGTGAACCGAGATCGTGCCACTGCACTCCAGCCTGGGAGACAGAGTAAGACTGCATTAAAACAAAAACAAAAACAAAACAAAACAAAACCCTGTACTGTTATTTTAGTGGATCCAGGCAGAAAGCAGAGCCTAAGATGTGCAGTCTTTTCTTTTCTTTAAACTACAAATCTGATGACACATTCAAGCTTGTCTCTTTCCTACGCTTTAGAATCCACGAGCACAGAGCCCTCTCTTTCTTATTCACTATTCTCCACCTAGTGTCCAGCACAGTGCTTGACATGTAATTGTCTTTTAGTAGATCATCTTGAATGATTAAATGCTCACCAAGCCACCCTCTGTGTGATTTGACTTTTCACTTGGATCTGCCTTCAGGAAAGAATGTGCTGGTTGTACTGAGTAGACGCCAGTCTGCTTAACAATTATATTTCATGTTATCAATGAATACATTGACATTCCAATTTTCCATCTCAGTCTCATGAGCTTGGTAAATGTAATTCCACTTCTGAGGGAAGACATCAGCTGCTAAGCTTGTGTAGAATCAAACAAATCTTGGTTACAGAAGTGTGAAGTCACAATTGAATTTGATAAGAAGACTTGTAAAGAGAAGGGGAACAATTTGGGGGACATAAGTACCTGGAGAATTTTAAATAGTGTGCTGAAATTGCCCTCTCAGCAAGATAAGGAAGAGAAGGTTATGTAGAATGTTAACATTGCTGTGACTGTAATAGAACAACATGCCAAGGGCATTGTTGGAAACTGGTCTGGTGGGGCAAGAGCCACAGGGTAGATGAAAACTATACATGCCCAGAAGAGCGGTTATCTTAGAGCTTACTGACTGGGAGGGGGAGGGAGGGAGGCTTCTGGGGTGCTAGGGATGTTCTCTATTTTAATCTGGTGGTGGTTTCACAGGTATATGCATGTGTGCTATTTCATTCTGCTGTGCTGGTAAGATATGGCACTGTATCTTATATCTGTATGTAAGCCATTTCTTAATCATTTTTTTAAAAAGAGAGGAATCATTAGGGAAATGCAAATCAAGCCACATTGAGATATCACCTCACACTCGTTAGGATGGCTACTATCAATAAATAAAAAATAGTAAGTGTCATATAGGATATAGAGAAACTGGATCCCTTGGGCGTTGTTGTTGGAAGTAAAATGATGCCGCCACTATGGAAAACAGAATGGCAGTTCTCAAAAAAATTAAAAAATAGAATTACCATATGATCCATATGATGCAGCAATTCCCCTTCTGGGTATATATTCAAAAGAATTGAGAGCAGAGTTTTGGAGAGATATGTGTACACCAAAGTTCACAGCAACATTATTCATAGGAGCCAAAGGTGAAAGCAACCCAAGTATCCACTGACGAGTGAATGAATAAACACAGTGTGATACATACACACAACGGAACATTCTTTAGTCTTAAAAAGGAAGCAAATTCTGATCCACGCTACAACGTGGGTGAACCTTGCAGACATGATACTAAGTGAAATAAGCCAGTTACAAAAAGACAAATACTTTCTGATTCCACTTATATGAGGTACCTAGATTAGCCAAATTCATAGAGACAGAAAGCATAATGGGGGATGCCAGGGGCTGGGTGGAGGGAAGAATGGGGAGATATTATTAAATAGGTGCAGAGTTTCAGTTTTGCAAGACTAGAGAGACTTTTGATATGAATGTACCTAATACCACTGAACTGTACACTTGGAAATTGTTAAGATGGTTAAGTTTTATGTTATGTGTATTTTACCATAATTTTTTTAAAGTAAGAAATAATATATACATATATTTTTCCTGATTATTACAATTGCTCATTCTTTCCTCATGTTCAGCAAGAAGACACGTGGATTTCTGAGAGATACAAGTGTGGGACTACACAGACTGTAAATGCAACCTTTAAACCATAGAACTCAGAACCGTTTAGTTAAGTTATAAAACATGTTTGTTCAAGAAAATTTTTACCTGGCCACTTGAGTTGTAAAAAGCAGAGATGACCAGTTTCGTTAGTTATTTTTGCCCAATAAAGAAGGTGTAAATTCTTCACTGGACAGAGAGCATTGCTGAATATACAGCCATGCTGGGGCCTCCCAGTGGTTGCTACTATAGAGATGGAAGTTGTCTTTGAGAGATCTGATCCAGCCACCAGGGCAAGATTTGTTTCTCCCACACCCGCAAGATTGAGAGCTAGGCTTGAGCAAATACTCTGTATTAAGGAAATCCAATCTAAGAGGTGTCTTGGAAGACAGACAGCCTTAGCAGGCCACACTTCTCCACCCCAGTGAACTTCTATATCCACACTAAATATATAGTACTTCTTTAATGAAAAAAAATTATGAATACTTCTAATCAAGCACTTACATAGTGCTTGCTATGTATCATTCACAGTCCCCAGGATTTTACAAACATTAATTTATTGGCCAGGCACAGTGGCTCCTGTCTGTAATCCTGGCACTTTGGGAGGCTGAGGCAGGCAGATCACCTGAGGTCAGGAGTTCCAGACCAGCCTGGCCAACATGGCGAAACCATCTACTGAAAATAATAAAAAATTAGCTGGGCATGGTGGTGTGTGCCTGTAACCCCAGCTACTCAGGAGGCTAACACAGGAGAATTGCTTGAACCCGGGAGGCAGAGGTTGTGGTGAGCCCGAGACCACGCCGCTGCACTCCAAAGCAGGACTTCATCCCAGAAACAAAAACAAAAAAAACCATTAATTTATTTAACTCTCATAACAACCCTAAGAGGGTACCTAATATTACACAGAATGGTAAAGTAACCAGCCCAGAGAAAGCTTGTAAATGGCAGAGCTGGGACTTGGACCCAGACATTTCTCACCTGTGCCTGTGTGTCAACAACTCTGCTGCCTCCTAGTCAGGCAGAATGCATTTCTCGGTGCTGGGGGAGTATCTGAGTTCATTTGTGCTACTATAGCAAAATAGCTGAGACTGGGTCATTTATAAAGATAAATTTATTTTTTGACAGTTCTGGAGGCTAGGAAGCCCAAGATCAAGATACAGATACTAGCAGATTTGGTGTCTGGTGAAGGCTGCTCTCTGCTCTCATTATGGCACCTTCTTTGTTGTTTGAGATGGAGTCTTGCTCAATTCCCCAGGCTGGAGTGCAGTGGTACAATCTCAGCTCACTGCAACCTCCGCCCCCCAGGTTCATGTGATTCTTATGACTTAGCCTCCAATGTAGCTAGGATTACAGGCACATGCCACCACTCTCAGCTAATTTTTGTATTTTTAGTAGAGATGGGGCTTTGCCATGTTGGCCAGGCTAGTCTCGAACTCCTGGCCTCAAGTGATCCACCCATCTCAGCCTCCCAAAGTGCTGTGATCGCTGGTGTGAGCCACCACACCCGGCCTCATGATGGCATCTCCTTGCTGCATCTTCACGTGGTGGAAGGCGACAAAAAAGAATGAATACTGTGTCCTCACATGACAAAGAGATGGAAGGTCTGAAAGGGCCTAGCTAGTTCCCACAAGCCCTTTTATAAGGGCACTCAACCCATTCATGAAGGTAGATCCCTCATAACTTAATCACCTCCTAAAGTCCCCCACCTCTTAATACTATCACATCAGGTCTTAGGTTCCAATATATGAATTCAAGGGAGACATACACATTCAAACCATAGCAAGGAGAGAACACCTTCATATTTCCTTTCTCCTTTTCTCTCTCCTTTCCCTACCCTTCTTGGTCCTTAATTTCAAGGAGGGGAAATTGTGCAATTTTGATCTAGATTGATCAAATCCTACACTATAAAGGGTTTTTTCCCAGGATGGTTTTGAAGAGAGTTAAAAGGTCTATAGCAGTATTTTTCAGACTTTCAGATCTTCCAGATGTATAATTTTTTTCTCAAAAGTGTTGGGCAAAGACTCCTGCTTCCCATAATGATAGAGTAATCCAGGCCAGATTTATTCTCCCTTAAACAATTAGGAAAACAGGCAAAATTATATGAGATAATGCTTTCCATATATTGGACAACAGGCAGTGAAGACGATGATTCCTGAGAGATAGGAAACAAATAAGATGAGCCTTACGATCACCCCTTCCTGAACGGAGACAGTTCTCACAATGCAGCTCATAGAGAGGGAAACAAGTGGAATGGCCAAAGTGGCTAGAATTTACAGGGAAGAGTGCTGAAGAGGAGTTCAGGCTTCTCAACCTCAGAGATCTCCGAGGGGTCCTCTCTGAGTCTTCGGCTGGGTACTGATTTACACATATGTGAGAAAAAAGTACCCAAGGCCGGGGAGGAAGCTGCTGGAAAGCAGTAGGCTAAGGAGTTCATATAAGGTCAGAAATTATTTCTGATTCCAACAGTTAAAATGGAGACACTTCTTAATATATCGGGCATCAAGCGGAGTCCTTGTAAGGGGACTCATCTCAGTCATCAGGCTAAATTACCCCTAGACTAAAGGCAATTCTGAACCTGCCTCTGAAAAGTTTAAAAGCAAGGCTAAAATGATCCCCCATGTAACTTACACAGTGTCCCAAAACAAAGTTCAATACTCTTTAAATGAATACAATAAAATCCAGCACCCAATAACAAAATGTACAATGTCCAGTGCTGTTAAATGAACTGTTTTCCCTGAAATTCATATGTTGAAACCAACGTGACGGTAACTGGAGATGGTGTCTTTGGAGGGTAATTGAGTCGTGAGGGTTGAGACCTCATGACAGGATTCGTGCCCTTACAAGAAGAGGCATGAGATTCTCTCTCTCTCACTCTCTCTCTCCACCATGTGAGAATACAACAAAAGGCAGCCACCTGCAAAGAAAGGAAGAAGGCCCTCACCAGAACCTAAACATTCTGGCACCCTGATTGTAGACTTCCCAGCCTCTAAAATGGTGAGAAATAAATTTCTGTTGTTTAAGCCATATGGAATATCACATTTTGTTATATTGCAGCCTGAGCTGACTCAAACAATTAGCATTCTTGGCCAGGCATGATGGCTTAGCCTGTAATTCCAGCACTTTGGGAGGCTGAGGCAGGCGGATCATTCAGGCCAGAAGTTTGAGACAAGCCTGGCCAACATAGTGAAACCTCCTCTCTACTAAAAATACAAAAGAAATAACCTGGGTTTGGTGGCATATACCTGTAATCTCAGCTACTCGGGAGGCTGAGGCAGGAGAATCGCTTGAACCCAGGAGTCAGAGGTTGTGCTGAGCTGAGATAATGCCAATGCTCTCCAGCCTGGGCTACAGAGTGAGACTTGTCTCAAAAAACCCCACAAAAAGCACTTAGCATCCTATAAAAAATTATCAGGATGTAAAAAGAAGCAGGAAAATAAGACCCACAACCAGAAGAACTATCAATTCATAAAAATAGACTCAGAAATCATAGAAATTATGGAATTAGCAGACAAGGGTGTTAACGCAGCTATTACAAATAGGCTTCTTTTTTTTTATTTTTTAAGATGGAGTCTCACCCTGTCTCCAAGGCTGGAGTGCAGTGGTGTGATCTCAGCTCACTGCAGCCTCTACCTCCTGGGTTCAAGTGATTCTCCTGCCTCAGCCTCCCAAGTAGCTGGGATTATAGGCACGCACAACCACACCCAGCTAATTTCTGTATTTTTAGTAGAGACGGTGTTTCACCATGTTGACCAGGCTGGTCTTGAACTCTGGACCTCAGGTGATTCACCACCGTGGCCTCCCAAAGTCCTGGGATTACAGGTGTGAGCCACCGTGCCTGGCCACAAACAGGCTTCTTATAACAAAATGACATAGAGGAAACCATCAACATAGGAAAGAAATGGAAGATATAATAAAAGACCCGAATGGAATTTCTAGAGATGAAAATATGTAAGATCTGAAAAGAAAGATACACTAGATGGGATTAACAAAAGATCAGACACTGCCAAATAAAAGATGAAAAACTTCAAGGCATAGTAATAGAAGTGATCTACAATGAAGCACAAGAGAGGAAAAGATGAAAGAGTGTAGGTCATTTTACGGGGTGATATCCAGTGGTCTAAAATACATGTCATCCAAAAGTCCTAAAAAAGTAGAAGAGAGAAAGGGAAGAGACTACAAAAATATTTTAAGAAATAATGACTAAAATTTTCCCAATTTTGATGAAAAGTATAAACTCACAGATCCAAGAACCTGAAAGAATTCCAAGTGGAAAAAGAACATAAAGAAAATTACGCCAATGCATGTAAAATCAAAGTTATTGAAAACTAGTGATAAAAGAAATTCTTAAAAGTGGAGAAGAAAAAGAGTTGGGAACCTTTTGGGGTGATAGAGCCTGTTCTATATGTTTATTGTGGAGCAGATGTGTTTATCAAAACTGCGTATGTTAATCAAAACTCTTAAAACTCTATTTAAAAGGATGAATTTTACTTCATGTACCTTATACCTGAAGAAACTTGACCCAAAAAATATGGAAGGAGGAGATGGGAAGGAGTGGGGAGAAAGAAGGAAAAGGAAGGAGGAAGGAATAAGTGGAATGAGGGGGCCCAAACATGGCCAGGCAAGGACAGAGAAAGAAAACAGATCATTTACTCTCACAATAATTTCATTAAAAATAAGGACTATTTGGAAATAGAAAAATTGGTGAAAGAAACCAAGGAAAAAAAGTCAGCTATCTAGCATTTTTACTCTTCCAATTATTATTATTATTATTATTATTTTTTTTTTTTTTTGAGAGGAAATCTTGCTCTGTCACCCAGACTGGAGTGCAATGGCGTGATCTCGGCTCACTGCAACCTTCAACCAGGTGATCCGCCCGCCTTGGCCTCCCAAAGTGCTGGGATTACAGGCATGAGCCACCGTGCTCAGCCTCTTGCAATTATTATTAATAAATGTGCTGTTAGGAGTAATTCCCTGTTCCTGTTAATGTCTGCTGAAATTTTTTATTTCCAGCCTCCTTGGAAGCTTGGAATGAATATTAGCTAATATTTGTTGAGTTACATGCCGGCACTGTTCTAAGCACTTTATTTGCATCATATCTCTAATCCTTTTAATAACACTAAGGTAGATATTCCTGTAGCTGCACTAGAGGGATGTGGCTTAACTTTATGCAACGAAGTTGTGAATTGTTTTCTGTTACCATGGATTCCCAGGTTGAAGGTCACATAACCTAAACGTACCCAGATGAACCAAACGTACAACCACAAGGGGAACCTAAGCCCTTGGACCAAGGAACAAGGACTGAATTAAAAAGCTCAGGAGTCTTGACCAGCCTGGACAACAGAACAAGACTTCACCTCTACCAAAAAAAAAAATTTTTAATTAAAAAAAAACAGAAGAGGAAGAACAGACGCTGCATTATTATAGATGCTCTTAACCTTTCTTATGCCATGAACCCTTTGCAGTCTGATGGAGTTCAAGGATGCCTTCTCAGCACAATATTTTTTAAATGAATAAAATTGTATACGTAGGATTACAAATAAATCATTCATATTAAAGTACATTGGCCGGGCGCGGTGGCTCACGCCTTAATCCCAGCTGTGCTATAGTTTGGACATGGTTTGTTTGACTCCTCCAAATCTCAGGTTGAAATGTAATACCCAGTGTTGGAGGGGGTGCTAATAGAAGTTGTTTGGGTTTTGGATGGGATCTCTCGTGAATGGCTTGGTGTTATCTTGCTCTATTAGTTCCCTGGTTGTTAAAAAGAGCCTGTGACCCTCCCCATCTCTCTTGGTTCATATCTCCCCATGTGATCTCTGCACACACCAGTTCCCCTTTGCCTTCCTCCATGAGTAGAAGCAGCCTGAAGACCTCACCAGACACAGATACTGACACTACGAGCCAAAATAAACCCAGCCTAAAGAACTATGAGCCAAAATAAACCCAGCCTCGAGTATTCTTTTACAGCAACACAAATGGACTAAGGCAGCTATAGCAAAATATCATAAACTGGGTGGCCTTCTAAACAATAGAAATTTATTTCTCACAGTTCTGGAGGCTGAGAAGTCTAAGATCAAGACGCTTGCAGATTCAGTGTCTGGTGAGGGTCCTCTTTCTGATTTATAGACAGCACATTCTTACTATGTCTTTACATGGTAAAAGGTCAAGAGGTCTCACTCAGGCCTCTTTTATAAAGCCACCTTCTCATACCATCACCTTGGAGACTAGGATTTCAACATATGAATTTTAAGGACATACAAATATTCAGACCATGGCACTGTTGTTTATATTTAAGGAGAAAATCAAAATGATTAAAAGAGGTAGTCTCCAAGGAGTGGTACTGAAGTTGGAAAATAATATAGTCTTTTTTTTTTTTTTTTTGAGACAGAGTCTCACTCTGTTGTCCAGGCTGGAATGCAGTAGAGCAATCTTGGATCACTGCAACCTCCATCTCCCAGGTTCAAGCGATTCTCCTGCCTCAGCCTCCCAAGTAGCTGGGATTACAAGAATGTGCCACCACGCCCAGGTAATTTTATGTTTTTAAGAGAACGGGGTTTCGCCATGTTGGTCAGGCTGGTCTCAAACTCCTGAATTCAGGTGATCCACCTGCCTCTACCTTCCAAAGTGCTGGGATTACAGGCAAGAGCCACCACACCCGATCTCAAATAGTGTAGTCTCTGAGGTCATACACACAAGCTTTCAGGTGGGAAAATTGCCGGGCGCAGTCACCTGAGGTCAGGAGTTTGAGTCCAGCCTAACCAACATTGTGAAACCTGGTCTCTACTAAAAATACCAAAATTAGCTGGGTGTGGTGGCAGGCGCCTGAAATCCCAGCTACTCTGGGAGGCTGAGGCAGAATTGCTTAAACCCGGGAGGCAGAGGTTGCAGTGAGCCAAGATCGTGCCATTGCACTCCAGCCTGGGTGACAGAGCAAGATTCCATCTCAAAAAAAAAAAAAAAAAATTGCCATTGCTTAACTTCCCTGAGCTTCAGCTTTCTTTTCTATAAGGTAGGGTGACACTCACCACTTCCTGAACTTGTGTGAGGATGAAGTGAAATTATGTATGGCTAGAGCTTGGCAGAGCAGCTGGCACCCGGCTAGCGGTGTGGGCTACAGGTACAAGGCCCAAACTGATGTCAGGACCAGATCCAAGTCCTGATGGAAGAGCAAAGACCTCAGATTCTTGCAGACCATCAGACCTACTGCTTTCCTGACCATCGAGCACGTGGGGCTCAAGTCTTATCCACAGCCACACAAGGAATGAGTCTGCAAGACCAGGACTCGAACTGGCTCCTGACACCCAGCGCAGGGCCCTGCTGGCCTCCCCTGCCATCTCTGAATCATTGACTACATTTGGCTTTGGACATGGAGAAAGGGAGCGATTTGGGAAGAATGGAAACATTTCCCTCCTGTGCAAATTGTTTCTTTTTGTTCTGGCAGGTCCAAGGTGTTCTGACAAAGGTCAAAAGTATTTATTTTCTTGAATATCACGGGGCTGAGAATGTGACACAGATGACGGGGAGTGAGGGAGAGGAAAGGAGGGAGGTGGGAGGGCTGTTGCCAACTTCAATAGCTGAAAGGGCTTCTTTTAATTACAGGAAGTGTTTGTTTTGGGGGCACAGAAACAACCTCTTGTTTTCTATCAAAAGCAGCAGAAATTACAACCAGGAAAATCACAGATTTTACGAACAGACTGACAGTTCGGTCAAGGCTATGCTCCATGCGGCCCTGCCCACCTCCCCAGCTTGGCTCCCGTTCCTCACCTGCATCTGAGCTTTGCCAGCCCACTGGGTTCCAGACCCACTGCATTCCCCTGTGCTGTTGCCTCTGACTATACTGCCCGACCCCAGTGCCAACTCAGACACTGTTCTTGGCCTACCTGAGTCCTCCTCTAGGCCTCCTCCTCAAAGACCCTCCAGCTCTTCTTCTGTGCATCACATCACATCTTTCTGCCTTTGTACTTATCAAACTGCATCTAAATTGCCCCTACACCCATCTGTCTCTCCCAGCAGACAGCAGATCATACACTGGACCCTCAGGCTCAGGTCTGGCATTCAGACAGAATCCTGCTTTTTTTGGCCTGCTCCATTTGGGGCCACGTGGTGTTTTTGAGCTGTTTGCATTCATCTCCAGAAACTAAAAATTAAGAGATTTCACATAAAAATCCAGATTTCCAGCTTCTCTTAACAAACTGGAAATCCAGCAACATGGGTCCAGCCCTCTCATAACAGCGGTCCCTTTTGGATAGAGCATGCCTTTTCCATTTCTTCATAGGCCCTGCCACACCCTACTGTCTCTCTGACATTAAAGCCTCATGTCAGGAGCCATTTGTCATCATTGTTGCAATACTGTACCTTCTTATGGTAAGAAAGTGAAGTATTGCTTTTATTCATGTTCCTTTCTCACACCTGGCCCACTTCCCTGTTTATGTTACCAGACTAGAACCTATAGGTACCTGGGCTTTCCGTCCGTGCACCAGGCTGAAAATTTCTTAAAAACAGATATAGCCCAAATGTAGTGGCTCACACTTGCAATCTCAGCACTTAGAAATGCTGAGGTAGAGGCCAGGTGCAGTGGCTCACGCCTGTAATTCCAGCACTTTGGGAGGCTGAGGTGGGTGGATCACTTGAGGTCAGGAGTTTGAGACCAGCCTGACCAATATGTTGAAACTCTGTCTCTACTAAAAATGTAAAAATTAGCCAGGCGTGGTGGTGTGCGCCTGTAGTCCCAACTACTCAGGAGGCTGAAACAGGAGAATTTCTTGAACCCAGATGGCAGAGGTTGCAGTGAGTTGAGATTGCACCACTGCACTCCAGCCTGGGCAACAGAGCAAGACTCTGTCTCAAAGAAAAAAGAAAGGCTGAGGTGAAAGATCGCTTCAGCCCAGGAGTTTGACACCATCCTGGGAAACATAGTGAGACCTCATCTCTACCAAACAAACAAACAAACAAAAAAATTCAAAAAAAATTAGCTGTGTGACACACATCTGTCGTCCCAGCAACTTGGGAGGGTGAGGTGGGAGGATTGCTTGAGTAAGGGAGGTTGAGGTTACAGTGAACCATGATCGCTCCACTGCATTCAGCCTGGGCAACAGAGCCACATCCTGTCTCAAAAAAAAGTAAATAGATACAGTGCTTTGTATTATCTCTGTAGCTCCAAGAGCCAGCACAGTATGTGGCTCAGAGTAGGTCCCTCACAATGAATATAACTCTTGCTACTAGAAGAAGGAGTCTCTTTATCTTTTATTCTTTTATCTTCTTCATCATCCATTCAACAACTATTTTCTGAGTTCACCTGTAAGCCCATTTCCTTCCTCAGTGTTCTTTCTCTTTGGTGTCCTGGTACTTCTTGTAAACCCCAAATACTCAAAACCCCTCCCTAGATTGCCCTTTCAGGTACCTCTTACAAAACCTTGGTCTTAGCAGTTACATAAGAGATCATAAAAACCATTAATTAGTAGTAACAGTATTAATACCAGTAATAAGTAGATATTAATATTATTTACTGAGAGCTTCCCATGTATATCAGTCTGTTCTCACACTACTAATGAAGACATACCTGACTCTGGATAATTTACAAATAAAAGAGGTTTAATCGACTCACAGTTCACAATCATGGCAGAAGGTGAATGAGGAGCAGCAAAGTCACATCTTACATGGCAGCAGGCAAGAGGGCATGTGCAGAAGAACTCCCCTATAAAACCATCAGATATCATGAGACTTATTCACTACCATGAGAACAGCATGGAAAAAACCCGCCCCCATGATTCAATTACCTCCCACCAGGTCCCTCCCATGACACATGGGAATTACAGGAGATACAATTCAAGATGAGATTTAGGTGGGGACACAGCCAAACCATATCACCATTGTACCAAGAACTTTACATAGATTGTCTCACTCCAGCTTTACAACAATCCTGTGTATCATTAGTCCTCATATTAGAACTGTAAGTCGCAAGTAGAAAAAAAAAAAAGTAAATATCAAATCTCAAATAATCTAAGCCAAAAGGTTCATATAACTGAAAAATCAGATCTAGCATTCATTAAACCATTATACAGATGACATCGTTGTTAGAATTTTACATGTATTAATTCTTTTAATCCTGTGAATAATATTTTGAGGAAGGTACTAATATAATTTCCACTTTGCAGACAGGGAAACTTGGGTACTGAGATTCCAATAATTTTGCTGTGAGTATCCAGCTAGTAAGCCTTTGTTACTAGCTGGATGGATCTCAACCCACTTCCTGTGTGTAAGGGAATTACCTATTTCATTAAACTCCTTGAAATCCAAAGTTCAATTCTGCAGAGGCAGAAAATGCCATGTCCCCCTTGCATGGCAGATATCAGCGTGTGACTTAGGCGTTGCCCATCAGGTGCATCTGCCATGGACTTCAATTTTCAACCTCATATGGAGACTGTTCTCTGGCAGGTGTGGTGGGAGAGTAAGATCAAGTTCCAGAGACAACAATCCAGTGGGGTTATGGGCAGCACTGGGTGCCTGGAGCCAGAAGGCCAGCGGTGTCCCCAGGCCAATTCTGTTGATGCGAATGTAGACACCGTGTCTGGCTGCTCAACCTCTGAGTTTAGTTTCCCTGTGACTCTATAATCTACTCTATACGCTTTCAACAAAACTCATGTGAGTCAATATTCCATAATAAACTCTCTTACATATATACATCTATCCCATTAGTTCTGTCCCGCTAGAGAACCTTGACTAATG
The DNA here is from genome assembly GCA_036589455.1 of Ateles fusciceps. Lineage (NCBI taxonomy): Eukaryota > Metazoa > Chordata > Mammalia > Primates > Atelidae > Ateles > Ateles fusciceps. The sequence continues at coordinate 1,047,505 of JAZHEH010000847.1, forward strand.
CACCATCTCATAAAATAAATTAAAAATTAAAGAGGAAGAAACTGAGGATCAGAGAAGTTAAGTAATTCCTTTAGAGTCACACAGTCATGGAATAGAGAAATTAGAATTTGAATGGCTCAGCTTGTGTTACTGTTTTTCTCATTTGGCTTGCAATAATGTTCTTAATTTTGTTTTTTCCCACTATTCTGATTTAAATGCTCCCTATAAAAAATTTAAATATATAAAGTTATAAGGAAGAAAGTAACAGTCTTTGAAATCTCATCAGCATATGATAACTTCTGTTAACATTTTAATGGGCATCTTTCATGCCTGTCTTAATGTGTATGGGCAATAGAAGTAATCATTTTCATAAATCAAAACAAATAATACACATCCTTTTAGTCAAGAGGACACTTTTTAAATGTGATTTTGTTGTTGTTGTTGTTGTTGCCGAAAGGTGATTTTATTTAGGTAGAGAAAGAGAAGGAAAGGAGAAGAAGAGAAAGGCTTCCACAAATAGTGTGGAAGGGGATTCCAGAGGGGAAATCACGGAGGGAGCTCCCACCAAGGGGGAGGGGATTCCAGAAAGTTGGAAATCCCATGATTTTTTTTCTTACCTATCCTTTTCCTCTTCCTTTTCCAAACTCCATTAATCTCCCTTACTTATTCCACACTTTCTGACTCATGATAACCCCTATTAACAACTGATGTGTACATTTGTAGACTTTTCTCCAAACCAGTATAATTATACATTTCTATAAAGAAGTCCTGTTCTTAACTCCTGCAATATTCATATTAAAGGACACTAATGGGCCATGCACAGTGGCTCACGCCTGTAATCCCAGCACTTTGGCAGGCCGAGATGGGCAGATCATTTGAGGTCAGGAGTTGGAGACCAGCCTGGCCAACATGGTGAAACCTCATCTCTACAAAAAATAGAAAACTTAGCCTGGCATGGTGGCACAAACCAGTGGTCCCACCTACTCGGGAGGCTGATGCTGGAGAATTGTTTGAACCCAGGAGGCAGAGCTTGCAGTGAGCTGAGATCGTGCCACTGCACTCCAACCTGGGTGAGAGATGAGACTGTCCCAAAAAAAAAGAAAAAAGAAGAAAAGGACACTAGCGGTGCCATTTGGGGTACCAGACAGATACTGATTGTTAAAAGATATTTCACCCATAGAAGCAGCCTTTCTTGGCACCCCTAAAATTGCACTGCTGAGGTGATCTTCAGGTGAGTTCACCCTGTCACAGTTCTGGAGTGAGTGTGAGAAGGCTGAGGGTGAGCCCCTCTAACCCCACCATAGAAATAGATCGCCAGGCCCTGGTCTTGTGGTTTCCAGGTTTGCTTGCAGGCCTGCCTGCGAAGCTCAAGGACCTGCAGAGTCCCTTCTGTCTGGAGCTCCTGAATGCGGTCCAGCTAACCTCTCCCTCCACTGGAGCCCTTCGACATCTTTTCTCTATTCCCTTTACGGATTTTGTTCTTCTTTTGCCTGGTCAGCAATTTTCACCAGTCAGGGACCAAACGCTCTGCTCTCAGATCAATAGCCCTTGGGAAGTACTACAGACAGTCTCTGAGATGCACCCCAGCTGCTCCTACAGAGGAGTCATTTTCTTTCTGACTTAGTTTCACTTGAATTAAGCTTCGTCTGCCTTATTAAAGTAGCCACCTTCCAGAGCATGAGTTGACATCAATCCAGAACCAGAAAGAACTCAGTGGCTAGAGGTTGTCTTACTCATCTCTGGAAAGTCCAGCTCTCCAGCAGGGGTTTAGAATTCTATCTCCTTTTTTGTTTCTTAGTTACCATGTTTGAGAAGGCATTTAAAGATGCTCTTTGGCTAGAGTAAGTGCTCAGCAAGCATTTGTTGCGGAGGAATAAGAGAATAAATGATGGAATAATCAGCATTTGGTAAATGGTTGGTGAAAGAGAATCAAATAAGATAACACATGTGAAATTGATATGTAATCTGTGAATAGTGAAAATTGTTCCTGGCCAGGCATGGTGGCTCACACCTGTAATCCCAGCACTTTGGGAGGCCGAGGTGGGTGGATCACTTGAGGCCAGGAGTTCAAGACCAGCCTGGCCAATATGGTGAGACCTTCTCTCTACTAAAAATATAGAAATGAGCTGGGCGTGTTGGCAGATGCCTGTAATCCCAGCTACTTGGGAGACTGAGGCAGGAGAGTCGCTTGAACCTGGGAGACAGAGGTTGCAGTGAGCCGAGATCGCACCATTGTACTCCAGCCTGGGCGACAGAGACTCCATCTCAAAAAATAAAAAGAAAAAAGAAAATTGTTCCTGAAAGGGACTGGACTGTAGTATTATCTGCTAGCGCCATCTTCCGGAAACAAGTTAACACAACAGGTCTATTTCTGCTTTAGCTGGGCTTGAGGGCACTGGAAATGCAGGCAAGGAGGGGAAAGAGAGAATGAATTTTAGCAAAATCTCTCCATCTCCTCTGCCCTGGCTCTCCCAATTACTCTACCAAGATTATAGGTGTAATGTAATACTACTACTAACATGCTGGAACTTGTTTTGAGCACCTAGCATGTGCTCTGTGCTTTACATGTGTGATTTCATCCTTAGAGTAACTGCAAGAAGTGTATATAGTAAGTCCTCACTTAACTTCGTTGATGGGTTCTTGGAAACTTCGACTTTAAGCAAAATGATGTGTAGTATGTCCTCAAGTAATGTCCTTTCCATTATGATTATGAGGGGAAAAATGGCTTCATTATACATTATTTCACTTAAAGTTGGAGTTTCCAAGAAACTATCAACATTCAGTGAGGACTTACTGTACTATTAAAATTGCATTTTTATATATGAAAAACCTGAGGAATATAAGGTATACAGTGGACTTACCATCACTAGGGTTACGTATCTAATTGGTACTTGGGATAAGACTGAAATCCAGTTCTGTCTGACTTCAGAGCCTGTGGTGGGCTGTCGTGAGCTAGGTCCCGAGGAATCAGACTCCAAGATGGAGAGTTGCAGTCAGGAAGTCTATTGCAGAGTGCTGTCAGGATCACATCTGTGGAAGGGAAAAGTCAAATTGCAATGCAGCCTCAGCAGAAGCTTCAGCTAATGCCATGGGGAATATGGGGCTGGGATGGCAAGAGGACAGGACGTTGGAACGTCCACATTGAACAGTCACAGGGACTCAGCTGAGAGCTGACAGCAGCCAGTGCTCCCAGTAGCTGAGGTAATAAATGCCCTATCCTGGGGGAGGAGTCTCCTGGGGAGGGGTCTGGGTGGTATGCACTGCAGAGCCCGCTACTTATTTCCCATGCATTGCTGCTCAAAATAAGGGAGATGGCTGGAAGGTAGACAACATCAGTGATAGGGTAGTGGAAGAGGAATTTAGAGAGTAAAAATGTGGCCAGGCACGGTGGCTCATGCCTGTAATCCCAGCACTTTGGAAGGCAAAGGTGGGCGGAGCATGAGGTCAGGAGTTCGAGACCAGCCTTGCCAACATGGTGAAACCCTACCTCTACTAAAAGTACAAAAATTAGCTGGGTATGGTGGTGGGTGCCTGTAATCCCAGCTACTTAGGAGGCTAAGGCAGGAGAATTATTTGAACTCAAGAGGCAGAAGTTGCAGTAAGCCACTATTCTGCCACTACACTCAAGCCTGGGTGACAGGGCAAGACTCCATCTCAAAAACAAAAGAAAAATGAAAAGAGAGTAAAAATAGTTTTGTCTGTCATCCACCCACCTGTGACCTAGGCTATTCCTGCCATCCAGCTACAATTATCAATACATTTTGGCCATTCATGTTCAAATAATGTATGAATTATTTTATGGGTTACAAACCATTAACAAATAAATAAAATGCAATGTTCCATTGGCTGATTGGAGATGCATTCTTTGACATTCCCAAATAAGAAATTGAAGAATTAAGCGGGACACAGTGGCTCACGCCTATAATTCTAACAGTTTGGGAGGCCAAGAGCAGGGGGATCACTTGAGGTCAGTAGTTTGAAACCAACCTGGCCAACATGGTGAAACCCCATCTCCACTAAAAATACAAAAAAATTAGCTGGGTGTGGTCACAGGCACCTGTAATCCCAGCTACTTAGGAGGCTGAGGCAGGAGAATCACTTGAACCCAGGAGAGGTGAAGGTTTCACTGAGCCAAGACTGCGCCACTGCACTCCTGGGCAACAGAGCAAGACTCTGTCTCAATCAATCAATCAATCAATCAATCTTAAACAAATAATAAAAAGGAGATGGTGAAATCTGCTCTGAGGTTAAAAAAATTACAAAATTAAATTTAAAAGAGATGGATCTATTTGTATAACATGGAAAGACATATTTTTGCATGAAGAAAGTAAGATTCAGTACCCTAATAAATTATATAAAAACGATATCTATTTTTAGAGTTTTACATACTCTATAAAAGTATGGAAATTTTTTTACTGACTCGCCCTGTGGAAAGATTCTACATCCCCCACCCACACAAGTCAGGCATAGCCATATGATTTGCTTTGGCCAAGGGAATATGAGTGGAAGTGACATGTGAGACATCCAAGCAGAAGCGTTAAGAGGTTCCCCACATTCTCTCTTTTCCTTCTGTCATGAAATCAGCATGTTCCAGCTGCTTCTTCCAGCTGTGTCCATAGATACAGCTGAATGCAGCCTATGACAAACATGCAATCAAGGTATAAATTTTTAGGCTGGGCACAGTGGCTCAGGCCTGTAATCCCAGCACTCTGCGAGGCTGAGGCAGATGGATTGCTTGAGGCCTGGAGTTCAAGACCAGCCTGAGCAACATGGTGAAACCCTGTCTCCACGAAAAACATAAAAGATTAGCTGGGCATTGTGGCACACCTGTAGTCCTAGCTACTTGGGAGGCTGAGGTGGGAGGATCACCTGAGCCCAGGAGGTCAAGGCTACAGTGAGCCATGATCATGCCATTGCACTCCAGACTGGAAGACAGAGTAAGACCCTGTCTCAAAAAACAAACAAACAAAAAAAGACATAAATTCTTGCTATTATAAGACACTGAGACTTTGCGGATACTTGATATTACAGCATAACCTCACCTACCATTACTGACGCATGTTGGTATATATAATTGATATGTGGTCACTTCTGGGGAAGAGAAATGGCATTGGGGGGTGGTTGATCACAAAGGATTTTAGTTTTTAATCTTTAATATTTTAGTTTTCTTCAATAAAAATATATGATGCATTACTAAGTAATACAATATTGAAGGTCGGGCATGGTGGCTTACGCCTGTAATCCCAGCACTTTGGGAGGCTGAGGCAGGTGGATCACCTGAGGTCGGGAATTCAAGACCAGCATGGCCAACATGGAGAAACTCTGTTTCTACTAAAAATATAAAATTAGCTGGGCGTGGTGGCACATGCCTGTAATCCCAGCTACTTGGGAGGCTGAGGCAAGAGAATTGCTTGAATCCGGGAGGTGGAGGTTGCGGTGAGCCAAGATCGCATCATTGCACTCCAGCCTGGGCAACAAGAGCAAAACCCCATCTCAAAACAACAACAACAACAACAACAAACATTATTTAAAATGAATACAGCAGGTGTTTTTCTACTTAAATGCTAAAAGATGTCATTCTTAAATATACATACAAACACGCAATAAATTAATGGTTCTTTTTTGCCCAGCTGGCACCCCTAAAGAAGGAGACTGGAGGCAGATAGCTCTGTGAATTTTCCAAGGCAAGGGGAAATACTGAGCATGACAAGTCTTGCCCACTTGCTCTGCAGGTAGAAATCTGCAGAGCCTAGACTCATTGTAAGACGTATTTCTGGTTCAGCTATAATGAAATTGAAATGCAGTTCAGAATCCTTTTTCTATTGTTTCCTTTTCTTTTTATATTAACATTACTTGCTTTTCTAGTGACTTCATTTATATGAGAACAGAGGTGATTATATGCCCAAAATTCAGTTCAGTGAGTGCAGGGGAATTCTGGTCTCCTTGACACAGCCTACCCTTGTCTATCACAGTTAGTGATAGCTATAGGAGCTCTATTTCTGATTAAACCTATAGACCTCTCTGAGTTAGGATCTTAGCCCCTGTTCCATTAAAATGAAAAGCCAAAATTGATTGGATGTATATATCAAAGACCTTGAAATGTCATAAACTGCCTTGCAATTTCAACTTCTCATTCAAGCCAAACAGCCCTCTTTATCTTTGAACTTTACTTCTGAGCAAAATCAAAGTGGCTAGACTCCCTGATCCATTGCCTAGTCCCCAGCTTCATGTGTGTCAGATAGTTACAATGACCAGAGCAGGAGTTGCAGCAGCACCTCTGACCTCTCAATCACATCTATGGTGACTTTGAAACAAAAGCCTCCTGGACTTCTGCAACTCTTGCTCTTCTCATGAGTTTGTAACACCTAATTCCCTGTAGTCAATCCCTTTCTGCCTGCAATACCTAGAGTGGTTTCTGTTCCTGTCTCTGCACAGAAGCTTGACTTAGTACAGGTTGGAAGATAATATTCAGAGAGTAGACCTAAAGTCAAAAAATGAAAAATTTGAAAGACAAAAAAAAAAAACTGTAAAAATAGAAAGCCATTCCAAGAGGTCAAACAACTGAATAAGTAGAGTTCTGGAAAGTGAAGATATAGACAATGGGGAGAGGAAGGAAGAAAATACTCAAAGAAATAATTCATGAAAATTATTACAGAACTGAAGAAAGCATACTTTCAAATTGGGAGAGATCATTGAGGAACAATTAGATATTATGTGCCTCCTACGATGACACCATAGAAAATAGAAATCCTTTCTACAAAAATATTCTTGCAAAAAACAACTGAAATCTAATCAGGCCTCTAGATTGAGCTACCAGTTTACAGGACATTGGAGGGATGGTGTCACATTTTAAAAACACCATGAGAGGCTAGGTGCGGTGGCAAATGCCTGTAATCCTAGCACTTTGGGAGGCCAAGTAGATGGATTCTCTGACCTCAGGATTTCAAGACCAGCCTGGGCAACATGACGAAACTCCGTCTCTGCTAAAAATACAAAAAATTGGCCGGGCGCTGTGGCTCACGCCTGTAATCCCAGCTCTTTGGGAGGCCAAGGCAGGCAGATCACCTGAGATCGGGAGTTCGAGACCAGTCTGACCAACAAGAAGAAACCCCATCTCTACTAAAAACACAAAATTAGCTGGGCATGGTGGTGCATGCCTGTAATCCCAGCTACTTAGAAGGCTGAGGCAGGAGAATCGCTTGAACCTGGGAGGCGGAGGTTGCGGTGAGCCGAGATTGCACCATTGCACTCCAGCCTGGGTGACAGAGTGAGACTCTGTCTCAAATAAAATAAAATAAAATTGTCTTCATAAAAAGTGAAAGGAAGGGAGAGAGGGAGGGAGGGGAGGGAGGGAGGAAAGAAAGGAATAAGGGGAGGGAGGAAGAGAAAAGGAAAAAAGCAAAGGAAAGAAGGAAAGCAAAAATTGTTTCAAGGCCATTAATCATGAAATTTCAGAATATTGGGAATAAAAGAAGCTTTGGGAAAGACAAACCTGGGTCTTACAAAGGATTAAGAATCAGAAAGTCACCAGGCACAGTGGCTGACACTTGTAATACCAGCACTTTGGAAGGCTGAGGCAGGAGGATTGCTTGAGGCAAGGATTTTGAGATCAACAGAACAAGACACCATCTCTAATAAAAGAAAAAGTTATAATCAGAAAGACATCAGGTTTTACAACAGCGAAATGGATACTAGAGGAGCATGAAAACAAATGACTTCACAGTTTTGGAAAAGGGATTTGTAACCTAGAATCTTATACCTAGGCAAACTAACAACCAGGCATGAGGGTAGAATAAAAATCTTTTGAGATTGGTAAGGTTTCAAAAAGCTTATCTCACAGACATTTTTTCCCCCTCAGCAAGTCACTGGAGAATGTTCCTCACAAAAATGATGAGATAAATTTAAAAGAGAAAGAGGGTCTAGGAACCAGGGCATCCAATCTGAGAGGAGAAAGGTGTCCCCAGGATAATGATGAAGGCGGCCTCCAAGGTGACAGCCTAGGCTTAGACAGCAGCCAGGCTGACTGGCGCAGGTCAGACATCTCTAAGAAGATTTCTTCAATAAATCGAAATTGATAGAAAAATCAACTGAATTTGAAGATACTGAGATTTAAAGAACATCCTACTATAGTGAAAGCATTTGGGGATACGGATTTTTTTATTTTATCAAATGCTATAACCCCAGGACTCAGAACAGCACCATGTACATAAAGAGGCTTAGTAAATATTTGTTGAATAATGAATGTGCCAGGGAAAGCATATGTAGTATGTAGAATGTTTCCCAAAAGATAGATGTCTAAGCTGGGCGCGGTAGCTCACGCCTGTAATCCCAGTACTTTGGGAGGCTGAGGTGGGTGGATCGCCGGAGGTCAGGAGTTTTGAGACCAGCCTGACCAACATGGCAAAACCCCGTCTCTACTAAAAATACAAAAATTAGCCATACGTGGTGGCAGGCGCCTGTAATCCCAGCTACTCAGGAGGCTGAGGCAACAGAATCACTAGAACCTGGGAGGCAGAGGTTGCAGTGAGCCAAGATCACGCCATTGCACTCCAGCCTAGGGAACAGAGCAAGACTCCATCTCAAAACAAAACAAAACAAGAGAGATGTCTATACCCCAATCCCTGGAACCTGTGGATATATTATGTTACATGGCAAAGAAACTTTGCGGATGTGATTGAGGTGCAGACCTTAAAATCGGTAGATTATCCTGATTATCTGGGTGGGCTCAACCTAATCACATGAACCCTTAAAAGCAGAGAACTTCTCCAGCTGAAGGGAGAGAGATGTGGCAGAAGAGGAAGCAAGAGAGATGATGAAGGAGGGGAAGTGGCAATGATCCTAAGTGTGAGAGGGACTTGGGCCCCATTGCCGGGGGAAGAGGAGTACATAAAAAGCATGAGAAGGAATGCAAGTGGCCTCTAGGAGCAAAGACCAACCCCTGGATTCCACCCAGGAAGGAAATGACTGCAAGAAATGAAATCTGAGCAGTAACTTCCATGAGCTTGAAGGTGGATTCAACTCCATGACCTCCAGAAAGAAATGCAGCCCAGCTGACGCCTTGATTTTTGCTTTGTGAGACTCTAAGTGGAGGATCCCCAGCAGACACACTCTACTCAGTCTTCTTACCTACGGAATTGTGAGATAAGAAGTGGTTCTGTTTAAGCTACTACATTTGTAGTAATTTGTTACAGCAGCAATAGAGAACAATCAATAGCAATGAGAACATAGAAAACAGCAAACAAGAAACGAAAACTGTGTTAATATTGGGAAAACAAAAAGTTGTATAATAAAGGGAAAGCCATCATGGAATACAACTGGGCAAGGCTGACAATAGTGTTTTCATGGTCACAAAACTGTAAACACTGAATACTCATTTAACCAAAATTATGATATGATATAATCATTTTGAAACGATGCACAGGGGCCGGGAGTGGTGGCTCAAATCTGTAATCCCAGCACTTTGGGAGGCTGGGGTGGGTGGATCACTTGAGCCCAGGAGTTCAAGACCAGCCTGGGCAACATGGTGAAACCCTGTCACTACAACGAATACAAAACTTAGCCAGACACAGTGGTGCACACCTGTAGTCCCAGTTACAGGGGCGCTGAGGTGGGAGGATAGATTGAGGCCAAGAGGTTGAGGCTTCATGAGCTGAGATCATGCAACTGCACTTCAGCAAGGGTGACAGAGACCCTGTCTCAAAAACAAAAAGAAAAGAAAAGAAAAGAAGGGAAGGGAGGAAAGGAAGGGAAGGAAAGAAGGAAGGAAGGGAGGAAGGAAGGGAGGGAGGGAGGAAAGGAAGGGAAGGAAAGAAGGAAGGAAAGAAGGAAGGAGAGAAGGAGGGAAAGGACAAAAGGAAGGGAGGGGAGAGAGGCAGGGAGGGAGGAAGGAAGGGGAAGGAGGGAGGAAGGGGAGGCAAGGAAGAAAGGATAGGGAGAGACAGAACATGGACATTTATCTGTGGGATTTGGGGGATTTGGAGAAGATGCTGTGTAGGGTGTATGAGAAACAGTCTTTATATTCCATAAAAATTACTCAATTGATATTGCTAAAAGTAAGAAAATTAGGAAATTATAAATTCAGAGCAAAATTTTGGTACCAAAAGGTGGTTGCTCATAGAAGCAGAATATAGGAAAAGGCGTTAAAGACTTTCAAGGTCGGGCGCAGTAGCTCACGCCTGTAATCCCAGCACTTTGGGAGGCCGAGGTGGGCAGACCACCTGAGTCGGGAGTTTGAGCCTAGCCTGACCAACATGGAGAAACCCCATCTCTACTAAAACTATAAAATTAGCCGGGCATGGTGGCGCATGCCTGTAATCCCAGCTACTCGGGAGGCTGAGGCAGGAGAATTGTGTGAACCCAGGAGGTGGAGGTTGTGGTGAGCCAAGATCACGCCATTGCATTCCAGCCTGAGCGAAACTCTGTCCCCGCCCCCCAAAAAAAGACTTTTAAAATACACATATATAACAGGCCTTGAAGAACTATTTTTCTCTATCAACTATGTGCCGGTTTAGCTTTAAATAAGAATAAAATCTAATTTCAAAGCAATTGTTAACTCCAGGGAAAAAATTTCCAAGTAATATAATATATAAATAAATTGGAAGAATGTTATAGTGGTATATGCGTAAAGTGATTTTAGAGAGCAAAATCTATTAGTCCATAGTAGGAAGTCAATAGAAACTTATCCAAAATTGAGAATTTAAGAATAAATTGTGGGCTTTATTTTTTTTATTTTTTTATTTTTTGAGACGGAGTTTTTCGCTTTTGTTGCCCAGGCTAGAGTGCCATGGCGTGACCTCAGCTCACTGCAACCTCTGCCTCCCAGGTTCAAGCAATTCTCCTGCCTCAGCCTCCTGTAATCCCAATTTTTGAAAAAAATAAAGAAACAGCTGTTTATGTTATTTAGAAATATGGAGGCAAACAGCAGAAGTAACAGCTAAATGAGCTGAAAATCATCATCCCTTGGGATAGGTTAGCAAAAGGATGATGGGTAGGGGACTGCCCTTTTTCATAATGAAAACAAAATTATTTGGTTTTTGAAATTATGCATATATGTTACTTAGACAAAAAGTAAGAATTTACTACACTGCATTGCTCTGAGATGCTCTTGATTTTAAAAGATATTATACATATGTATAACACACACACACACACACACACATATATACATATATATAGTTTTATGTATTCCTAAGGATGTGGGTGGGAGGGGGGATGCTGCCAATTAAACCATGACATGCCACTGATGGTGAAATGCATCATAATTTCAGAGATATTAAAATATGAAAATATGCACATCTTTGAATCTGTGTAATAGAGTACTTTAAAAATATATATATATTTTTTTGAGGCAAGGGCTTGGTCTGTCACCCAGGCTGGAGTGCAGTGGCATGATCGAGTTCGCTGCAATGTCGAACTCTGGGCTTAAGTGATCCTCAGAGAATTGAGGTCATAGGGTACACTGCCGACCTGAAAACCAGAGAGACAGGAGACTACACAGAATCACAGTTTACCAGGAGCAGAAGCAGCTGGAAACAATAACTAGTGGGAACATTTAAACAGTAATTATGAACTGCTGGAGGCCAGGTGTGGACTAGCTTGAGGGTTTAAAAAATTCAGGTAGCCATTCTTGCGGGGGGATAGGGCGGGGTGGTACATTTTTGTGTTTGGCCACCAGGAGTCCACCAGTTTCTCGCAGTAAAGATCTGAACAAAATCCCCCTCACACTTTGCAGAGGAGGAGGGTAAACCATGTGGAAATAAGCCCAGAGTGCTCTGTTCTCTGTAACAAAGTTCCTGCCCTCTATGGAAACTACTTTTCCAGCATCTGACTAGCTTAGGGGAAGGGCAGTTAGACAACTACGGCCTCCTTTAGCTTTCCTGTCTCATGTAGGGGGGAGATGGGGGAGATAAAACAAAACTAAGAAATTCTTTTGGAGGTTATAGCCCAGGGACTCTGGCCCATTAAAAACGAACCCCCCAAAAATGGAGATTTAATTACAAGATTAAGGTTTCCCCCTCATCAATACCTCACCACCACAGCAACAGGGCTCCAGTGTAAAAACAGTGGATTACAACTGAGAGAGCTGCAAGACACAAACCAGAATTCCTGAGTTTCCAGAGAAACTGCCAGACAACAAGGGAGACAAAAACAAGAACATTCGAGGAAATCGAAGTCTCTGACACAACTACAGCAAACAGTAAACACAGCCTAACTCCTAGGTACACAAAGAAAAACCACTAGAGCCTGATTTACCTGAGTTACTATTACCTGACACATCATGCCCGACTATCAACACAATTTACGACACATTAACAGACACAGTCTGAAGAGACAAAGCCAGTGGCAGAAATTTTGGAATTATTGGATCAGAAATTTAAAATTACTGTGATTAGTGTGCTAAGGTCTCTAATGGAAAAAGTAGACAACAGGCCAGGAACGGTGGCTCACATCTATATTCCCAGCACTTTGGGAGGCTGAGGTGGGTGGATCACCTGAGGTCAGGAGTTCGAGACCAACCTGGCCAACATGGTGAAACCCCATCCCTACTAAAAATACAAAATTAGCCTGGTGTAGTGGCGTGCGCCTGTAATCCCAGCTACTCAGGAGGCTGAGGCACAAGAATCACTTGAACTTGGGAGGCAAAGGTTGCAGTGAGCTGAGATCGTGCCACTGCACTCCAGCCTGGGCGAGAGATCGAAATTCCATCAAAAAAAAAAAAAAAAGAAAGAAAGAAAAAGTAACAACATCCAAGAATCCAGACACCAACTACAGATTCAGGAAGCTCAGAGAATCCTAAGCAAGATAAATACCAAAAAATCTACATCTAGGAATAACATATTCAAATTGTAGAAAACCACAGACAAAGAGAAAATCTTGAAAGAAGTCAGAGAGGAAGAAAACAACTTAGTAAAAAGGAACAAGGATAAGAATTACATTGAACTACTTTTCAAAAATCCGTGCAAGCAAGAAGAGATGGAAGTAAAATATTTACAGTGTTGAAAGAAACAAAACCCCACCAACCTAGAATTCTGTACTTAGTGAAATTATCCTTCCAAAGTGAAGAAGAAATAGACTTTCTCTGACAAACAAACTGAAGAAATCTGTCTCCAGTAGACCTGCCTTGCAAGAAATGCGTTCCTTGGCTCGCAGCTCATCACTCCAGTCTTGGCCTCCGTTGTCATTCCCCCATCTGTGTCCTGTCTTCAGATGGCATTTTCGTCCTTCTTTAGGGCACCAGCCATGTTGGATTAGGGCCCACTCAAATGACCTCATTTTAATTGATTATACTGCAAAAGCCCTTTTCCAAATAAGGTCACATACACAGATACCAACGGTGAAAGCTTCAACATATCTTCTGGAGAATGCAAGTCAATCCTTAAGAATAGGTTAATGGGCCAGGCGTGGTGGCTCATGCCTGTAATCCCAGCACTTTGGGAGGCCGAGGCAGGCGGATCATGAGGTCAAGAGATCGAGACCATCCTGGCCAACACGGTGAAACCCCGTCTCTACTAAAAATACAAAAAAAATTAGCCGGGTGTGGTGGCACGCGCCTGTGGTCCCAGCTACTTGGGAGGCTGAGGCAGAAATCGCTTGAACCCAGGAGGCAAAGGTTGCAGTGAGCCAAGATTGCGCTACTGCACTCCAGCCTGGTGACAGAGCAAGTCTCCATCTCAAAAAAAAAAAAAAAAAAAGAATAGGTTAATGGGCTGGGGGCAGTGGTTCATGTCTGTAATCTCAGCACTTTGGGAGGCCGAGGTGGGCAGGTCACCTAAAGTCAGGAGTTCAAGACCAGCCTGGCCAACAAGGCAAAACCCTGTCTCTACTAAAAATACAAAAATTAGCCAGGCATGGTGGCATGCACCTGTAATCCCAGCTACTTGAGAGCCTGAGGCAGGAGAATTGCTTGAACCTGGGAGGCAGAAGTTGCAGTGAGCCAAGATCATGCCACTGCACTCCAGCCTGGGCAACAGAGTGAGACGCTGCCCGATAAAAAAAAAAAAAAAAAAAATAGGTTAATGGATAAACAAACTGTAGTATATTCATATAAAGGTACATTTTAAAGCAATCAAAAGAAATAAGCTATCAAATCATAAAAAGACATGAAGGAAACTTAAATCACATTGCTTAATAAAACAATCCAGTCAGAAAAGGCTACATATGGGCTGAGCGCAGTGGCTCATACCTTTATTACCCAGAACTTTGGGAGGCCAAGGCAAGAGGATTGCTTGAGCCTAGGAGTTCAAGACCAGCCTGGGTAACATGCCAAAACCCCATCTTTATAAAAAATACAAAAATTAGCCAGGCATGGTGGTGGTGCACACCTGTAGTCCCAGCTACTAAGGAGGCTGAGGTGGGAGAATCACTTGAACCCAGGAGGCTGAGGTTGCAATGAACTGTGATTGCACCACTGCACTCCAGCCTGGGTGACAGAGTGAGACCCTGTCTCAAAAAAAAAAGAAAAAAAAAAAAGCAAAGCAAAGAAAGAAAAGGCAATGTATCGTATGATGCAACTATATGATGTACTGGAAAAGGTAAAACTTTAGCGTAAAAGGTCTGTGGTTGCCAAAGGTTGGGGTTAGAAGAGGGAATGAGGGATGAAGAGTTGAAGCAAAGATTTTTAAGACAGTAAAACTTTTATTTATATACATGACATTATGCATGTGTCAAAAACTACAGAACTGTGTACAATATAAAGAATGAACCCCAATGTAAACTATGGACTTTAGTGAATAATGAGGTATCAATACTGGCTCATCAATTGAAACAAATGTACCACTCTAATACAAGCTGTTAACAATAGGGGAAACTGTGGGGGGGAGGGAGAGGGAATGTGGAAACTCTGTAATATCTGGTCAATTTTTCTGTAAACCTAAAACTGTTCTAAAAAATTCAGTCTATTGGCCAGGCACAGTGGCTCCCACCTGTAATCCCAGCACTTTGGAAGGCCACAGTAGGAGGATCACTTGAGGCCAGGAGTTCGAGCCCAGCCTGGGCAACATAGTGAGACCCTGTCTCTATGAAAACATTTTCAAAAATTAAGTCTCGCGGCCAGGTGCGGTGGCTCATGCCTGTAATCTCAGCACTTTGGGAGGCCAAGGTGGGTGGATCACGAGGTTAAGAGACTGAGACCATCCTGGCCAACATGGTGAACCCCCCATCTCTACTAAAAATACAAAAAAAATTAGCCGGGCATGGTGGTGCATACCTGTAGTCCCAGCTACTTGGGAGGCTGAGGCACGAGAATCACTTGAACCTGGGAGGTGGAGTGAGCCGAGATCTTGCCACTGCACTCCAGCCTGGTGACAGAGCAAGACTCTGTCTCAAAAAAACAAAAAACTTAAGTCTATAATTTGAAGAAAACATTCATTGTATATAAGGCTCAAGTATCACTTCTTCCAGGAAATCTTTCCTGCTCTCCCATCATACTCCCAAGATGGGTTAGGTGCTCTTCTCCCAAGCTCCCATAATACCCTGCACATATATTTATTTCTATGGTTGCACCTACCACATTGTATTTTAACATTCCTCTGTATCTCTGTCAGTTCATAGCATAGTTTGCTGGCCCCTGGCCTAGAATGCAGAGATGGTGAATAAGCTAATCCATGCAACCCTTTAACAGGCACCTAGGCATGCTTGACAAAGGGCATTTCTGTTGCCTCAATGCACTGTTGATGTCATTTGTGGGGCAATCATTATTGGCCCTCTGGCCCATTAGGCTATTTTCTGGATGATGGCATAAGGCACAGTCATGGGACATGAAAGGTTACTTAGCCTGAGTAGTCTCTAGATTACTGGCCTTTGGTCTGCCAAAGACCATCCTCATGGGGAAGTTTTTGCACTAGGAAACCTCTCCAGGATTCAAATCCAATGGTTTTGACTCAAAATCCTGCTGTTTACATTACACAACACATTCTCAATCTTGTTTAACTTAAAAGGTGGCACAGTACAGGGGTGACTGGCATACATGCCTATTTGACAGATAACATAAGTGACAAAAGCAGACTCAGGTCAAGAAGAGTCCCTGGCACTTGGGAAAGTCCATGCCAGGCTACAGCAGGCAGCCACTCCTTGGCTTCAGTCAACTGCTGCCACACAGAAATGTGGACACGGTGTTGCCAAACAAGGCAGAGAGACAGATTTCTATTCACACAGAAACTTTTCAGTTTAAAAAAAATGTTGGCAACTAAGTCAAACTGTTTAGAAATTCTGGAGATGGGATATTGGGAGGGTAAGGAATCATCCAATTGAATTGGGGTTTTTACGATGGGGGAGAAATAGCAGGTAATGGTTAAAGGATACGGGCAGCTTTGGAGAATCCTGATTGCCACACTCAAGGAACTTATACATTGTCATCTAGATCTGAGTGCACACTAAAGAATTTAAGCAAGAACAGGACACGATTAGAAAGGTATTTTTAAAGGATCACTCGGCAGTTGACAGGCAAGGCTGAGAGTAAAATGGTGAATTAGAAGTCTGTCATTTAGCTAAGTAAGGGTAAAGGCGAAATAGCAAAGGCCTATTTACTTAGTTCTTTCTCCTACCCCACTGCAAACTCCAAGACAGCAGGGCCCCATCTGCCTTGTTCATTGCTGTGTCTCCAGCACTAAGCAAAAAGCCCATTTGACATTTGTTGAAAGAATAAATGAACAGGAGAGAGGGATGGCGAGAGGCATTTTGAAAGTCTGAGTTTAAAAATCAAGCGAGGTGGCTCATGCCTGTAATCCCAGCACTTTGGGAGGCTGAGGCGGGTAGATAACCTAAGGTCAGGAGTTTGAGACCAGCCTGGCCAACATGGCGAAACCCTGTCTCTGCTAAAAATATGAAAATTAGCCAGGTGTGGTGGCGTGCACCTGTAATCTCAGCTACTCAGGAGGCTGAGGCAGGAGAATTGCTTGAACCTGAGAGGCAGAGATTGCAGTGAGCCAAGATTGTGACATTGTACTCCAGCCTGGGAGACAGACAGTCTCCGTTTCAAAAAAAAAAAAAACAAAGAAAGAAAAGAAAATCAACTACCTAGAGAGGAGTACGATGGTAGAATGTTGGTAATTGTGGAAGCAGTCATGGAGGGGAGGGGAGCAATGGAGGCCTGTTTCCTTCCTTGAACTTCCTCAAGAGGGGGCATTTTAAAGAAGAAATTATGTACACAGATTTTTGTGTATTTTTTGAGACAGGGTCTCACTCTGTTGCCCAGGTTGGAATGCAGTGGCATGACCATAGATCACTGCAGGCTCCAACTCCTGGCCTCAAGCAATCCTACCACCTCAGCTTCCCAAAGTGCTGACATTACAGGCGAGAGCCACCATGTTCAGCCCTACACAGGTTTTTTAAAAAGACCTTTGTGCGTTGCATTTCTGGCACTTCACGTGGCCTCTTCAGTCTACCAAAGAAGGAAAAAGTAAGTACCCTGAAGAACAGAAAGGAGGATTAAGTGAACATTGAGGGACGAGCAATTTCTGTTCTTCCCTGGGTCCAGTATTCCCAAAGGACACACCAACAGGACCGACATCGGCCTTCGACCCAGTGAGGATTACTTTCGGGGTGGAGGGAGAACCGATGACCCTCGAGTCTACCGGCCTGTCCCTGGCGCGTTCCCAGCCTGAGCAGAAAGGGCAACCCCCACCCAAACCTCACTCCTAGTCCTCCTTGTTCCCACACAGCCCTAATCTTGACCAACCCCAGCTCCGCCCTCTCTCCTCCCCACCTCCTCTCCCCCGCTCCCCCGCCCCATTTCCTTCTTCTCCGCCCACCTTCTCCTGGGTCCCTCCCACGGCCATGCGCCCTGCCCAGGCCGCGGCATCCCTGCCCTCCGCGCTTCTTCCTCCTCCCTTCCGTCAGTGCCCCTCCCGTGGGGCCGCGGCAACCCCGTGCCTCGTTTGCCCAATGAGAAGACGGCACGGGGCGTGGCCCGGCCAGGGCCGGAGAGGAAGTGGTGGCCGGAGCGGAAGTGGAGCTGCCGCCACCGCCGCCGCGGATTCCGGAGCTCGGGTAGCTGCTGCTGCCGCCGCCGCTGCAGCCGTTGCAGGCAGCGTCGCCGCCACCGCCTGAGGAGTGGGCTTGGGAAGGAAGCGGTCACCTTGCTCGGAGCTTAGCTCGGAAGCGTCTTTGTCCCTTGCAGCCCTCCTACGGTGAGTGCGGCGAGGAGCTCGCCCGGGGCCCCCGGGGGCCCAAACTCGAAGCCCCTCTCTGGCCGCTGCGACGACGGCGGCCCAGCGGGTGGGCCCTGGGGTGTAGCGGCGCGCTGCCTTTTCGGCTGGGCGCGGCCGAGGGCGGCGAGGCCAGGCCTCGCAGCGGCCCCCCCCCCTGCTTCCGGGGCCGGGCTCTTTACCTCTTGGAGAGCTCGGGCCTCCCTCGCCGCCTGAGGTCCTGCTGGCCGGGCGGGTTGCAGCTCCGTACTGCACCGGAAGAGACAGCGGAGCCGGGGGATCCCGGATCCTCCCTCACAACCTGCTTCGGTTCCTACGCGACCCTTCCTTGCGCCTTGGTAGGCGAGAACCGTCCCCCTTCAGCCCTGTCACCCCTGCTCCGTGCTTTCCGGTTTCCAGAAATTAAAATTTAATCAAACGCGGGTGAATTTTTTCTAGCCCCAGTACCCCTGTTTGACTCCTCCTGGATGAGTAAGGGGTTTAACCTTGGGAAACAGCAGGGGGAAAACCCCCTCCCATTTTGGAGTAAAACCATTTCATCATCCTTCACTGGTTATGGAGCCTGGCAGGACCCAAGATTTCCTAGGAAGGGAATTGGGGTTTGACTCAAGAAAATGTATTTATTGGAGCCAGTTGCTGAGTTAGGCCGGATCCCCCAGGAAAAAATATCGGGATAAGAATTGGAGTATTTTCCCACGGTATATACCGTCATTTAACGCCAGATTCTTTTGTGTCCTCACCCCAGAATTCCCCATATTGTGCGTTAGCACATTTTTCGGTCTGAAATTTGCCTGGTGGCTTCCTGGTCGGGGGAAAGGGGGTGAGGGGCGAGGGGAGAGAAGAGGTGGGAAGATGAGTGCATCTTTGCTGAAAATTGGAGAAGCTGCCTATGTAATGGGGTTTTCAGAGGTGGCAGCCTTGGTAAGCAGTTTGCCAATCTTTCTGTGAAATGCACATCTCTTGTTGTCTTCACTGCATTTCTCTTTGGTAAGGCTAGATAGCATCAGGTTCTGATTTTACTTGCCCTCTGTGGGAGATGGAATTTGGCAAGATGATGCTGTGAACATATCATCAGCCTGCCACGGGAGCCAAAACAGAAAGGTGAAGCACTTAAAAGAATATGAAAATTGTCTGCATTTCTCTGTCAGTTCGTATGAAACCAGACACAGATGCAGTTTATAGAACTGGACACTGTAGCTTTTGCATTTTCGTGTTGGAAATGTAAGTATTGGTTCTTAGTGAATTATTCTTGACTTCCAGTGTACCCTGTTTCTTACTTAGGAATACCTCATTTGTTTGAGCCCTCATTTTTCTTGGATCCCTGTCCTTGGCAACGCATAGTGTGTGAGTGTATAAAACCTGTCAATCTTATTGGACCTAAGTTAGAAATTTAAGTGTGGCCTTCAAAATAGAAGGCTAATAATCCAGTAGCAACTGTGGAATTATTTTCTTAGCCTCTTCCTTCAATAAGATAAGAAACCATTCACCCATCTTGCAGATGAAGTCTTTCTGAGAAACGAGGTGATTTGGCCTAGACCATACACCTAGTTTTTTTCAAATTGAATATCCTTATTCATCAGTAGCAAATATTTATGGATTGCCAGCCTCTGGAGTATGACTCCTACCCTATAATCTTTTGTACATTTCCCATCTTACAGTGCTTGTTATATTGAAGCCATTTTAGAATTGGAGCTCTATAGATCAGGGAGGCAGCTTCTGTAAAACCAGGCTGAGCAAATTCCCATGATGCTGGTTCTCTAGGCAGAGTCTGCAAAGATTTGAGCCACAACAAAAAGTGCATTTTGTCCATTTGGCCATGGATAGAGAAATAGGAAGAGCACTGGACTTGGAGTCAGGTAAATTTTGGTTGAAATTTTGCCTGCAGTATTTCCTAGCTTTCTGAATCTTCAGCATGTTAATCTCTGGTTCTTAGTTTTCTTATCTCCAGGGTTGTCACTAAGGCTTTTTTACAAATTGTAAAATGTTAAATATAAGCTTTTGGTTTTGTTGTTTTTTAATCGGAGTTCACTTTTTTTTTTTGAGACGGAGTTTTGCTCTTGTTGCCCAGGCTGGAATGCAATGGCGCGATCTTGGCTCACTGCAACCTCTGCCTCCTGGGGTCAAGTGATTCTCCTGTCTCAGCCTCCTGAGTACCTGGGATTACGGGCACATGCCACCACACCCAGCCAATTTTTGTATTTTTAGTAGGGACGGGGTTTTATCACATTGGCAAGGCTGGTCTCAAACTCCTGACTTCAGGTGATCCGTCCGCCTCGGCCTCCCAAAGTGCTGGGATTATAGGCGTGACACATTGCGCCCAGCTCAGAGTTCAGTATTAATGGCTTTTTCTCTCCAGTTAACATCTGATGAGACTAAACCCTGCTTTGTACACATGTTGCTTTCAAAAACTGATATATTATTATAGGACTTTATTTTGCACATAGGAAAAATCCAGTCTTTCTGAATCATTTTTTCATCTGTATAGTGCAAAT
Source organism: Ateles fusciceps (assembly GCA_036589455.1). Classification (NCBI taxonomy): domain Eukaryota; kingdom Metazoa; phylum Chordata; class Mammalia; order Primates; family Atelidae; genus Ateles; species Ateles fusciceps. The sequence goes on from JAZHEH010000847.1 coordinate 1,068,119, forward strand.
GGTAATGCAGCCTTTGATATATTTATGTTGTGACAAGCTCAATCATGAGAATAAGCATCTGGGATATAGTTGGGGTTCAATAGATGTTATTTGACCATGTGCATGAATATACACGTGTATAGATTAGATATAGCATATATACTATTCATGGACACGTATATAGAATCCATCCATTTGTGATTTATTCACCAACTGATAAGATGGCATCATACAGTGAGTCTATAATAATAGTTACCACTTACAGTACTTACGATGTACTAAGCCTTTTTTTTAAAGCACTTTAAGCATATTAGCTCAGTCTTCATAACAACCAATGAAAGGTAAGACTGTTAGTCCCATTTTACAGATGAGGAAGCTAAGACACTTAGAAGAATAATTTTCCCGAGATCTCACACACAGCACAAGGTAAGTGACAGAACCAGGAATGAAACCAGATGATCTGGTTCTAAGGAATGATATAGATTTCTACCTGTGATAGAAACAACACGTGTATATGTTTTATGTGAATACCATTTAGTCCTTAATTTTTCTTTACACAAATCCTAATAAAGTAAATGTTTAAATGGGAATGTTAGTTATTTTTGAAGATAGATACAGTATGATTTATTGTGGGGCATATACCCATTCTGGCCTCTAGGGATGGTATTGCTAGCATGCATCAGGAAGCAAGCTTGTGAAAAATCCCCTTTTTCTAGTAGTTGCTTCATACTAGGGAGAAAGTTATCAGTTACTTTGTCATAGAATTTTAGGTTCTTCATCTAATAGAATTTGATTATGACCATTAATTTTTGTTCATTATACTAGTTTATGAATTGATGTTCAGATTTTCCTTATTTTTTTGGCAAGGAGGAAATGAGGAAATATATCTACATAAATAGAAACTTCTAAATTCAAACATCCTGTTGTGCTACCTGCTCTTTTGGTGTCAACAAACTGAGTTTTCCTTTAAATACTGGTACCTCAGAGAATGAACTGAAATTTCCTTGTAAAGGTACTTTTAAGTTCCTTGGTTTCTACATTTTTCTGGGGAAGGATGACAATTCACATTGGTTAGGGGGCAAGAAATTATGGTTATATAATAGCAACCTTTAAGCTTTAGAATCCTTTTACTCTCTATATGAATGTGATCTTAGCAGTCACCTGTATGTCATGATGGAGAAACTAACAGTTGGAGCTAGATTCTGAGCGAATTTTTCTAAGAGGAATACTTGAGGAAACATAGACTAAAAGTGCTTTCTGTTTCGTGATATGTGTGCTGAAAGCCAATCATGTTACTGCTTTCTCTACTAAAATATTTTCTAATAAAGATATGGTTATATGTATCTAATACTTGTAATGAGATGCAAATGATCAGTGGCCTCAAGTCATTTCCAGTAGATTATACTATGTTAGTTGACCTTTTTTAAATTTTTAAAAAAATTCTGGCTAATTCTTTATTATGTAAGTTTTTCCCATACTGGTTGGTTTATTTTACTGTTTTCCCTAAGAGAACCAACAGGAAGTTATTTCTGAGTAGCCTTGACCAGGACAAGAAGGTTGAAGGCTACAGTAAGGTCAACATGAGTTCTGTCTATAATTATTATTTGCCCTCAGATAAGAGCTTTACTGTAAATTAAAAAATTTGTTTAAAATTTGTTTGACATTTTGATGAGTCTTTGGCATGTTTTTATGCTGTTTGTAACTCCTTGATCTTGTTTTTATTTTTAAAGCTAGATCTATTAGCTTAATAGGCCAGTTTAAAAATTTCCCTTTAATAACCTTGTATCGTTCTTTTAAAAATTGACAATTCTCTCTTTTCCTTAAGTGACCATTGGAAATCATAATTGATCTTTAGGAGCTAGAACTGCATAAAGGAAAGAGCATTAATTTAAAAATTAATGTTGGTTTAGATCCCAGATCTGCCATATATAGCTGTGTGACCCTGAATCAGTTAACTTTTTGCATCTATGAAAGGGGACAATGTCACCTGCCTCATAGGATACTTAGGGTCAAATAAGTTTCTAGGAATCCCTGAGTGCTTTGCAGGCCGTAAATGAAGGATATTTTTGTCATTTACTAAATGAGTTAGCTGGTTTGCCTTTTTGTATAGCTAACTGATTGGACTTTTGAATGGAGGAGATGGATAGAAAGTAATCCAAAGACTTGTTGAAACTCAGTTTGATTCTATAAATACAATGATTGGTAGCTGAAAAATATTAGTCAAAACGTATAGTGTTGCCCCCTGATTAGAGCTGAGCTGGCTTTTTTCAAAAAGCAGTCTAAGACTGTAAATGCAGTATGTATTTTATAGGTCAGATGGGGGCTATCTTCCTCTGTCCACATAGGAAATAATTGCTTTTTCACCTTTTAAGAATGTGTCAGTTGATCAAGTACTCACTCAGTGTGCTAGACCTTGTGCTCCACATTGGGTGTCCAAAGATACGAGTCTGGATTCCTACCTTAAGCTCACAATCCAGTGCGGGAGCCAGCAAAGACACTTGGCAGTAAACTGTGGTAAGGGCCATTTTAGAAATAGGCATAGGGAAATTGTTATGTGCCTTTCTTTTAAAAGTCTTTAAAGAAAGGATAGTACGTGTAAAAGAAATGAGGTACGTAGTTTCCCATCACTGGCTGACCATTTGTTTTTTAAGTTTTGTGTGGAATGTACTGTGGTTGCCATTTATCTGAGTGCTTACAATGTGCAGAGGCTGCTGAATGTTTTGCATCATAAACAAGTTTACTCCTTAGAGGATCCCTAGTAAGTAGATTTGCCTATCTTTATTTTTTTTTCTTTTTGAGAGTGTCGCTCTGTCGCCTTGGCTGGAGTTGCAGTGGTATGATCTCAGCTCACTGCTACCTCCGCCTCCAGGCTGCCTCAGCCTCCTGAGTAGCTGGGATTACATGCGCCTGCCACCATGCCTGGCTAATTTTTTTATATTTTTAGTAGAGACCAGGTTTCACCATGTTGACCAGACTGGTCTTGAACTCCTGACCTCAAGTGGCCCGCCCTCCTTGGCCTCCCAAAGTGCTGGGATTACAGGCGTGAGCCACAGTGCCCAGCCCAGATTTGCCTGTATTATGGATGAGAAAACAGATTCACAGAGGTCCGTATCCTGTGGACTTGGTGTGCCGTACTGGTAAATCCGACTGATTGGCTTCATTATGTCAGTGGGCCCCAGACTGTAGAGTATTCATAGGGTCAACCAACTGGTCTGTCTTTACGGATCAGAATTAACATGTTGTCTTTTGGATTGATCACTTAAGGCCAATAAATCAATTTATTGTCATAGCTACCATTAAGTCACATGTGTAACCTTGGGCCTGTCACTTAACACCCTCAATAAGTTTAATCATGGCTAATTGGACATAATTAGCAATGATATCCACAACTGATACGAAAGAGGGAAAGGATTTTGAAATAATAGAAGTGCAGTTTCTCTCCAGATTCAATGTTCACTGGACATAGTGCCAATGACTTTGTATTACAGATATGCTGTGTTTTGTTTCTAACAAAGAACCTGCAAATGTTTGAATGGAATTAAATTTATTACAGGACTCTAATTTTATGTGTAGAATGGCACACAGACATTTTTAGAATGGGTGTTTTTTAGTGAGTAGTTTCTTGAGAGCCAGGAGTGCTTAACTTTTTCTGGGTAACACCCACTAACCACCTGGTCCCACTGACTTTCTCAGTCCCTCCTTCAGTAGCTTGGCATCTGATTTTTCTTCAGCAGAGAGACTCCAGAACTATAACTTCTACTTTACAGTGCTGTGGATGCTCTATCTGGAATGGTACATCTGTGAATGCTGTTTAGAATATGTGATCAATTCCTTACCTCATTGAAACATTTGAGCCTAGATTTTTCCGATTTTCCTGTCAGTTTTTTTCCTTGGGATTGATACTTGTTGTCATTTCTTTATCCACTTTGGCCTTTGATTTTTATTTCATCTAGAGAAACATGCATGTACTTTATTAATAACATGTCTTTTAAGTCATGACTTAGTTACCTTTAAACTAAACCTCTTTCGTCTAATTTTGTCTGGTTTTCCAAGAAGAAGCACTGTACCCTTAAACATATGCTGTCTTTTTTTTTAATTGATGCATAGTGGATATACATGTGCTGTCTTGTGTTTCTACTACTAGAGTTTAAGCTCTCTGAGGGAAGGACTACAATGGATTCTTCTTTTAAATTCCTCTCAATGAACAGTCCAAAGAGTTCTTAGAAATATTGGTAGTTTTTCATTTTGCAGTTATTTCAACACACATTGGGTTATATATGTGTTACATTTTTTGAGGTAGCTTAAGAATAAAGAATAAGAATAGCCTATGAGCCTTTACTCTAACCAGCGCTATATGGCCATTTTATGTTCATTATCTTATTTGATAGCTATTCATGTCTGCTTTTAACATTGAGAAAACAGATTCAAAGAAGTTATGATGTGGAAATGTAGAAAAATCACTTACTTTCTCTTTAGAAGCTTAGATGTGTATGTAAGGCTTGCTAAAAGCAGACCCCACCATATATTTTATATGTGTAGAGCTTGGGTAATTCCTGATTTATAATAATGGAGTCCTCATTTGAAATTTCTAACAAATTATTAAACTCAAAGCTTATTTATTAGAATTGAGCATGTTCTTTTCCTTGAAAACAAAACATAGCTGAAAGCCGGTGCTTCTAAAGGCCACAGCTGTCATTTTCAACTCTGTCTTTGCAGTGCCTTTTAAAAAAAATATGGATTAACAATAGGTAGTCTCCTCTCTTTTCCTCTCCCCTTCTGCTCCTTTCCCCTCCTTTCCTGTCCTCCTTTCCTCTCCTCTCTTCTTTTTTGATTCTTATCCTAGGATATCTGCTGTAGCCACTGGGAAGTAACTTCTCAGTATTTTGACCCTGACTAGAAAGATGTCCCTTGAGAAAAGAATTGAGATAGAAGGGCTAGGCTGTTTCATAGATCCTCTATTTTCACCATTTATTATCTGATTTAGGATTTTGTTTCTTTGAAGAAAATCCTATTTTGTGAGTACCTTTAGAATTATTTTTCATAGCTGTTTATCTGTACTAGTGGTCTCTTTTTAAAAAGAAAAACACCTTTTTTTCTTAAAAAAAAAAAGTACCAAATTTTTTTTAGAAGTAATACATACCTGAAGAAAATTCAAAAAGATAAGAAAATGGGGATATAATGATGTTATTGCCCAGAGAAAGAACCAGAGTTAACCATTTGGAGTTAACCTTTCTGTTCATGTTTGTGTGTTCTTTAGGGGATATTTTATAGAAATATTATTATGCAGCTTCCTCCCCCTAGCCCCCATTGCTGTTAAGTAAATCTTTTCATGACATTAACTCTCTTATTTGATGACTGCGTAATCTGGTACCATCTATCCCTCTCCATCTTTTTTTTGAGATGGAATTTTACTCTTATCGTCCAGGCTGGAGTACAGTGATGCAATCTTGGCTCACTGCAACCTCCGCCTCCTGGGTTCAAGCAATTCTCTTGCCTCAGCCTCCCGAGTAGCTGGGCAGGCATGCACCAACCTGGATAATTTTTTTGTATTTTTAGTAGAGTCGGGGTTTCACCATGTTGACCAGGCTGGTCTCAAACTCCTGACTTAAGGTAATCTGCCCACCTTGGCCTCCCAAAGTGCTGGGATTACAGGCGTGAGCCACTACGCCCGGCCAGTCTCCTTATTTTTTAAAACATTCCCATATTGTTGGATATTTTGATTTGCCTTCATTTTTTCACTAAACATTCGCTGCGTTTATCAACAAGTGCTTCCCATCCTGACTTGCTGCATCCAGTGGCTTAGAACAGATTGACAGCCGTCATCATCATCATGTAGGTGTGCTGGAGAACTCCTGTTCTCAAGCGTGTCAGTCTCTTCCTGAAATATACCCAGCACAAACAATATCTCTGGGCTTACTGCAGGGTTGGGCCCTCTGTGGCTTCTAATGAGTTTGCCTGCTCTTGTATCTTGATGCTTCTGTAGTGGTGCCAGGCTTGATGATGAGACTGTAGTCTTCTAAAAACTTTTTAGGAGGCAAATAAAGAGTATCTTGCTGACTTCATTTTTAGTGGGACCTTCATTCATTTAGTGGTACGTACTTGGAGCAACAGTAGGTCTTGATTAAAAACCATCACAGTATATCCCTAGAAAATTCAATTAGAAACTAATGGATAAACCTCAGTTACACTTAACATGTATGTCCATTTTAACGTTGTAACATACTAACTTCCTATACAAGATTAATCTAGACTTCTTTTCCTTCTCACAAAATTGTATATTTGAAAAGAAAATTCAAACTTATGGTTTTGTGGGCTACTACAGTGTAATAGTTCTGGAGAGGAATACTAGCACTTCGGTTTGATTTTGCACTATGCATTTTTCAAGGAAGATTTCCACATTTAGTATTATTTAATTTCCCACCTCTCATCTTCATAGCAATTCTCCTGAGGTAGATCCTGTTATCTTTATTTTATGGATTGGAAGACTGAGGTTTAGCATGCTCACATGGCTGTATAGTGGCACACTGTGCTGTGACGCATAGTCCTGCTGCCTTTTGGCTATACTACATATAGATACCCTGTGTTCCTTGTGCTCTCCCAGTGATTTGTGGAAGAACTTGATATTCATTTGCATATAAGTTTTGTGCTTAGCACAGTTATAAACATTACATATGAAAGAAATGTGAAGCTTTCCTTTGAGGGCACACTCATGTAAAGATGTAAATGGTACAGTACTCACTTGTACCATAGAATTGCATAAAGAAGCCCTAGACCTTGTAATAGACTGTAAGTATATTTGGAGTCATAGGCCAGGTAAATCAGTGAGGGCTAGGGCAGTCAGGGAAGGGTTTGTAGCCCTAGATGGATGGATGGGGTTTCTATAGGCAGTCAGTAAAGTAAATAGGAGAGCACTCTAGATGAAGGGAACTACAAAAGCAGTTTCAGGCATGTTTGAGCGTGATGTTCATAGCGTTTGCGGTGCTGGCCAGCCTGAGAGAAAGGTACATGTTGGAGAATAGTGGATGAGAAAGCCAAACAAGAGGAGACAATGTATCAGAAGTTTGAAAGCCAGGTAGAGCTTAGATTTGATGGAATAGCCAAAAGGGAGTCATTGAAAGTTACTGAGTAAGGACAAAGGCAAGACTAGATGTAATTTGGGAAGAGTGATTTTTTGTTTTGAGACAGGGTCTCTGTCACCCAGGCTCCAGTGCAGTGGTGTAATCATGGCTCACTGCATCCCCGACCTCCTAGCCTCAAGTGATCCTCCAGTCTCAGCCTCCCAAGTAGCTGGAACCACAGGCATGAGCCACCACACCTGGCTAATTTTTTATTTTTTGTAGAGACAGGGTCTTACTATGTTGCCCAGGCTGTTCTTGAACTCCTGGTCTCAAGTGATGCTCCAGCTTTGCCTTCCCAAAGTACTGGTATAGATGTGATCCACCATGCTTAACTGGAAAAATAATTTTGAAGTTACTATTTGAATTTGAGAAGGCGCAGAAATCCAAGGAACTAGGTACGAATGTAATGAAGATTTAGTATGCTTGTGACAAATAACTGTTTTGAATTATTTGAGAAAAGAGAGAACTCTACCAACTCTGCAGTTTCATGCTTACATTTCAAGATCAGTTCATTCATTTAGCAGATATTATTTGCTCACACCAATTATGTACAGGATGCTGTGGGAGATATGCCCAAAGGAGCTTATGGGGTAGGAAGGGAAATAGGAGATACTACACAAGTAGTTTTAGTATACAAGTAATTTTAGTACTGGAGAAACGTGGTAAGACATTGACAGGTATCAGTGAAATGCTTTGTGAGAATATATTCGTCTTAGAGCAATGCTGTCCAATAGAAAACAGCCGCATGTAATTTAAATTTTTCTGGTAGCTACATTAAAATAATTTTAAAAAGTGAAAGTCTGTTTATTTTTACTTAACCCATTACGAACAAAGCATTACAGTTTCATTATGTGGCACATTTTAAGTGAATAGCCACCTGTGGCTGTGGCTTAAACAGCTTAAGAAAGGCTTCATGGAAGGGATGGGTATCTGAGCCACACTGTGAAGAATCTTGTATGCAGAGTAAATTTGGGAAAAGACATTCCAGGTAGAGGGAGTGGCTTAGTGAGCAAAGATAGAGAAGTGTCTTTGTATGTAAGAAAACCATTTTGGCAGGAGCACATATGACGTGGAAGGCATGATGTGGGGTTCTGGAGATAGGTTGGCAAGTTTTCACTGATCAGGGAGGGAATCTGACTCTGCTTTTGGCATCAGGGAACTTTAAAGAATTTTGAGCAGGAAGTGACTTGATCAAAGTTATAGGAAAATGGGTCTTATAGCAAAAGGCATGGAGGGGGCTGTAGATAATGAGTGACTGAAAGCAGTGCCACTAGGGCAAGATTATGGATGAGAGATTTATTGTAGATGTAGAAATGGGAACAATTTCATTTCTCCTTTGTTTGCTGCCTTCCTCCAAACTGCTGGGTGTTGTGTAACCCATTTCCTGTTGAAATTGGTCTAGCTGCTTCAAAAATCCATGTTATATAAGTCAAAAGTTATGTAAGCAGTAGCCATCAGGATATTTAGCTATGGGTTTTGGTTGTTGTAAGTTGTTTCTATATGTGTATAATGTAAAAAATTTGAATGGATACAGATTTTTAAAAGGTGTGCATTCAGTCTTATGATGGTTTTCCATCTCTAAGAAATCTTGCAGTAATCTCCAAGAAGCTTAAAAGAGTTGGCCCCAAACAGAAAGGGCACATTTTATTTTGGGAATAGGGAATGCATATTTGGGAGGTCCCACTGAATAGTCAAGATTCTTTGGAGTAGTATAATTTAATTTTTAAAGCTCGAGGAGAGAAGTAAGCGGGAGTGGTAACTTAATTTTGGGGCCTAGTAGAGCTAAAGAGGTTGATGGCATTATTTAGCAGTGGCAATCCTTTATTACTCCATTATGATACCACATGGGATGGCTTAGCTCTGAATTGGCTTTTGGCCAGTACTTTATTATTTGGAGTCATTTGTAGGTAGAGTTGCACAGATATTGTTTTATGAACTTTGAAGTGGGCCTGTAAGAGTGACTTCTAACTTTGAATTAGTCTACAGACTGAAAATTTTCTAGTTTGTTGAGTCATTGAAAGTTGACTTCTCTCTCGTATACCTGGCACTTTTAGGAAACGCCAGTGACATCAAATCACTTTTAGGAAGTGCCAGGTACATCAGAAGTAGAGTTATTTAATGATGGAGATATTTATTGTCCTCATCTCAAAGACCTTATGGTCAAGAAAGTTAGACATATTGAGACAGTGGTCATCCTTTGGTATCCAGGGGGGTGTTGGTGCCAGGACACCTGGGGATACCAAAATCTGAAGATGCTTATTTTGTGTTTTTTCCTTGAGTATTTCGCACCATGGTTGGTTGAGTCTGTGTATCTGGAACCTGCAGATACAGAGGGCCAACTGTATATAATTTTAAGGTGATAGAGCATTTTTAATGTACTTGTATTAGAGTAGAACAGGTTGTCTTGTGGTAACCAACAGCTCCAGCATCTCAATGTTTTAACCCAACAAAAGTTTCTTTTGTTTTTACCCTGTATGTCTAGTGCAGGTCTGCAGGAGTCTTGCACTATACAGTTCACCCAGGGACTCAAGCTGACAAAAACTCTGTGGTTGCATGACTGTACCACCTAGAATATATGGCCTTCTAGGTCACTACTGTAAGGGAAGAGAGCCTGGAAAACCACACCTAGGATATTCACAGTGTTAGCCTGGAAGTAGCATCATTTCTGCTTTATCTTTCATTGGACAGAACTACCACATGGCCTCTTCTGACTGCTGTGAGGGTTCTGGGAAATAGAAGGGAACAAATGGAATGTTTCTTGAGGGTTACTCTCTCTGCCTTAGTTTCTTTCTAGTGTTGTGAGTGAAGATGTCAGATGGATCAAAGTGAGACTGGCCGCACTGAGTGTAAGCTTACAATTAGTGAGCCTTATATAAGACACAGCTCTGCATGTGATTTAGATAATAAGCAGTAGGAAGAAACGTCATAGTTCTGAACTGGAGAATCAGTTCTTTGTGAATCACCTAGATTGAGTATATCTTACTGTGCTCCTTAAAACATTTTTAGGTGATAGGGCCCTGTGTGTAGAATTTCTTTCTTGAAAATACAGAAGTGACTTTTGAGGCAAAACCATTTTGTAAGTGGAGGTCATACTTTGTTATTTTTAAATTAATCATTTTTGGCTAGGTACAGTGGTGGCTCATGCCTGTAATCCCAGCACTTTGGGAGGCTGAGGCGGGTGGATCACCTGAGGTCAGGAGTTCATGGTGAGCAACATGGTGAAACCTCATCTCTACTAAAAATACAAAATTACCAGAGTGTGGTGGTGTATGCATTTAGTCTCAGCTACTACGGAGACTTAGGCAGGAGAATCGCTTGAACCCAGGAGGTGGAGGTTGCCGTGAGCCGAGATCACACCACTGCACTCCAGCCTGGGCAACAAGAGTGAAACTCCATCTTAAATTAAAAAAAAAAAAAAAACCATTGGCTGGGGCAGTGGGTTACGTCTGTAATCCCAGCACTTTGGGAGGCCAAGGCCGGCAAGTCACCTGAAGTTAGGAGTTGAAGACCAGCCTGACCAACATGGCGAAACCCCGTCTCTACTAAAAATAGAAAAATTAGCTGTGCATAGTGACACGTGTTGTAATCCCAGCTACCTGGGAGGCTAAGGCAGGAGAATTGCTTGAACCTGGGAGGTGGAGGTTGCAGTGAACCGAGATTGTGCCACTACACTCAAGCCTGGGTGACAGCAAGACTCCATCTCAAACAACAAAACAAAACAAAACCCTGACATTACTACTGCTGTTTAAAGTAGTATTTCATATTTTTATACCTAAATATATTAGCCTGTTTTTACACTGTGTGGCACAGATTGATATATTGATATTTAAACCAACAGTACATAAAATTAACTCTTCTTGTTTAGTAAATAACTTTTAAGTTATTTCATCCAAAAATTACTTGTTAAAATTGCCACACTCTGTAAACGGGGATTATTGCAGTGGGGAATTGACTGTGGTGAGTTGATAAGAGGTATTCACTGATGGTGTATATAGAGGATTTGAAATTGATAAACTGAAGTCACTAGGATTTTTGTCTTTTCAGAAAACCTTTTGAAATAACACAGTTACAGTTCAGATGAATTCAGTTATGGTTTGAAGTCCTGTTGCTGTACATCTTATATACCACTTTCTCTTACAATCTATACCGTATACAAAATTAGTGCCTGATATATAATGCTTTATACTTTTCAAGGTGCCTTCACATGTATCAGGCTGTTCCTCATAACAGGTCCAATAAAAGAGTTGGTAGTGTTTTTTGTTTGTATTTTGAGATAGGGGTTTCACTCGGTTACCCAGGCTAGAGTGTAATGGCACAATCATGACTCACTGCATCCTGGAACTCCTGGGCTCAAGTGATCCTCCCACCTCAGCCTCTTGAGTAGCTGGGACTACAGGTGCACACCACCACACCCAGCTAATTTTTTCTTGTTTTGTAAAGATAAGGTCTTGCTGTGTTAAGAGACTGTCTTGCCAGGATATTCTTGAACTCCTGGGATTACAGGTGTGAGACACCACATCCAGCCCTGGGTAGTGTTCTTATTGCCCAGTAAAGAAACTGGGCTGGGTCGGTGGTGCGTGCCTGTAATCCCACCACTTTGGGAGGCTGAGAAGGGCAGATCATGAGGCCAAGAGATCAAGACCATCCTGGCCAACATGGTGAAACCCCATCTCTAACTAAAAATACAAAAATTAACTCAGCATGGTGGTGCACACCTGTAGTCCCAGCTCCCCAGGAGGCTGAGGCAGGAGAATCACCTGAACCCAGGAGGTAGAGGTTGCAGTGAGCCAAGATTGCACCACTGGCATTCCAGCCTGGTGACAAAGTGAGACTGTCTCAAAAAAAAAAAAAAAAAAAAAGAAACAAGCTCTCAGGTTGAGTGATTTAACCAAGGTCATACCACTTGTAAGAAGCAGAGCTAGTGCTAGATAGAGCCCAAGTCTGACTGCCCTTAGTTTATGTTCTTCCTGTACAGTGTGTCTTGATAACAAAGCAAATTGCAGAAGATATGATAATAATCTTTCCCATCTTTCAGGTGTCTACTGCTTGATGGGTGCAGCCAAATAGATTGTATTAAGTTATTCTCTTTTGCTTCACGATTGGTTGAAGCAGTCATCATACTTACTTTTTCCCATGCTATGGAAAACAACAGGTTTAGTCAAAACTAGAGTTCCTTACAGGACAGTGAAGAGAGGGACATCCTGTATTACAGGATATAGTTGGCTTAAGGTCATTAAGACAAACAAACCAGGCAATTACTGAGAGAGTAAAGGACATATAGTAAGCATAAACTTTTTTTTTTTTTTTTTTTTTTTTTTTTGAGACTGAGTCTCACTCTGTCACCATGGTGGAGTGCAGTGGCATGATCGCAGCTCACTACAACCTCCACCTTCCGGTCACCTTCTGGTTTCAAGCGATTCTCCTGCCTCAGCCTCCCAAGTAGCTGGGATAACAGGCGCCCGCCACCACACCTGGCTGATTTTTTGTATTTTTAGTAGAGATGGGGTTTCACCATGTTGGCCAGGCTGGTCTCGAACCCCTGACCTTATGATCCACCCGCCTCGGCCTTCCAAAATGCTGGGATTACAGGTGTGATCTACCGCACTTGGTGAGTAAGCATAAACTTCTGAAGAAATAGTTATTAAGCAGTCTGTATGTGCCGGGCAGGTGAATTAGGCTAATGGAAGAAAACAAGAGCTCTAGAGCCAGATAAATGTGTTTGAGTTCTGGCTCCCTCCATCTGTTTGCATGTTGCTCTGGACGTACCACTTGCCTTTTTTCTGACCCTCCATTTCTCCACCCCTAAGAAGGGGAAAGGAGTTACGAACATGCCTACCCTGTGGGACTGTTGGGAAGACTACTTGACTAAAATAATAAAAAGGCCTTAGCAAAGTACTTAACCCCAAAGGTGTTCAATATATGATCAGTATTGTTGATGGCATTTGGAACTGGATGTTTCACATTTAGTGTGCTTCTTTCCAGATGGGTTGGAAGAGATTCACCCATATGTTTCCTGGGCCCTGGAACCTGACATTTGCTCTCTCTCTCTTTGTCTTGCTCTTGTTCTAAGGAATGACAATGGATAAAAGTGAGCTGGTACAGAAAGCCAAACTCGCTGAGCAGGCTGAGCGCTATGATGATATGGCTGCAGCCATGAAGGCAGTCACAGAACAGGGGCATGAACTCTCCAATGAAGAGAGAAATCTGCTCTCTGTTGCCTACAAGAATGTGGTAGGTGCCCGCCGCTCTTCCTGGCGTGTCATCTCCAGCATTGAGCAGAAAACAGAGAGAAATGAGAAGAAGCAGCAGATGGGCAAAGAATACCGTGAGAAGATAGAGGCAGAACTGCAGGACATCTGCAATGACGTTCTGGTAAGAGGCCAGTGCTTCTGTTTGGAACAGTGGTTTCTAAATAGTATTAATGTATAAATGCAGATTCTCAAAACAGCTTATGAGAGAGAGAGGTGTCTGAATATGCTGGAAAGCTGCCAGCCATTTACAACTAATTTTTAAGCATATGATGTAATTTTTGTCACCTATTGCCTGATGAGAGGTTGTACATCACTTCTGAGATATTTTCCTCTCCTATCAAAAAGACCTGTGAAAAAACAGTAACATTTATTCAGCCTCCCTCCATCTTTTAAAATTGAGGCCAGATAGACACAGGATTTTAATAGATACAGCCACAGATAGGCTGTTGTGTATATTAGTCCGAGTAGTGATGTCATCTCCAGTAGCGGAGAGAGAGAAAAAGGCCCGGCTGTAAGTCCTGCTTTGGTCTGAAAGTTAGGCACATCCACCAAGTTGAGCATGTATTCCAGAGCCAAATTCAAAGTGGTTTGGGGATTCTCCTCTCCTGTGTTTTACATAAGCCTTAGTCAGATGATTGTTTCACTCTGGCCACCACTTGAGATTGAATGGGAGAGGTACATACTCTAAAACAAATCACAGTCATACTGTCTTTCCCCCCATATCCTGAGCCCATTGGGAACATTTTTCTTCCAGTTGAAATCAGGTAAAAATGAAGAGTGAGGGCTGTTTTGAAAAGGGAAAAAGAATTCACACTTGGGGATCTACCTCCTCCCCCTGCTGGCTGCCTTTCCGAATTACTGCCCATGACTCCTTTCTTTTGAAAACCAGTACAAAGCTTGTCAGCCATCAGGCAGCACCCCCTCATCCCTAACCCATTAGGAGTTACACACTGTCTCTCTACAAAGAATATTAAAAAACGACTACCGCCCCCTGCGTCTTCTCACTTTGGTTGATTAAATCCCTTTATAAGTAAGCTTTGCATTGAGCTTCTGTTTTTATTAGACTCATGGCATAAGAGTGTCATGGCTAAATTTGTTGCCTGTTGGTAATATGGGGGTTTGTTAATGGTGCACTAATTCCTGAATGTTAGGTACATCTGGTATTCAGATGAAGTATGTCATGCATTCCAAGGGCAAGAAAGTCCATAATTCATGAAATGTAGACCAACTTTTAAGAGCATCTGAAAGAAGGTGAAGAAGAGCTTGGTACTTACTGCCTCTTAACCAGTTTTTCAGGATGCCACATTCTAAAACAACTCTTCGAAAATATTGCTCTGTATACGAAGCTTGGACTCCTTCAGAACTACTTTTGTTGTAAGCATACATGTTTAAAGGAATTTATTATTAATAGTATTAGCTACTCTTTGAGTGCTTACTACGTGCCAGGCAACGTGTTAAGCACTTTATGTATGTCAACTTATTTATCATTATAACTACCCTAGAAGATGGCTATACCTTTGAAGATGATCCCTCGTATAGCTTAGGAAACTGAGGCACAAGGTGATTAGGTAATTTGTCCAGAGTCATACAAATAAGTGGCAGAAGAGGGATTTCTACCCAGGTCAGATTGATTCTAAACTTAGTTCTTGGCAGTTTTGCTCTGTTACCACCTTTTTACTCCCAGGAAATACTTTTGTCCCTCTAATTATAGAAGTAATACAAGTTTATGGGTTTAAGAAGGGTGGGGAGAACAAATCAGAAGAATATAAATAAGAAAGTGAAAATTATTGTGCCACCTCCAGAGAACCATTATTAACATCCTCCTTCTAGGTTTTTTCCTTAGGTATTTGTGAGCATGTACACATAGGTATCTTATTGTTAAAATAGGATTCTTGTGGTATTTATAATCTGCTTTTTTTCACTCAGATTTCTTTGGAGAGCTTTTCCATTATCTGTGTAGTTCTGTATCATTTTAAAGGCCTACAAAGCATTTCATTGTATGGCTGTACTTTAGTTATCCTCTATGGATGGTCAAAGTGATTTTTAACAGAAGAATACAGGCATCTGCTATTATGACCTGGGCTAAACAATATTTAGTAGCTTGGATGAAAAATTGGTGTTTTTTTAGTCTTCTAAAAAATTATTTAGAAGCAGTAGTGTGTCTTGAATCTCAAACATAGTTTTTTAACATCCTGTGAATAATTCTAAATTCTCAACAATGTGAATCATTTTTTAGGAGCTGTTGGACAAATATCTTATTCCCAATGCTACACAACCAGAAAGTAAGGTGTTCTACTTGAAAATGAAAGGAGATTATTTTAGGTATCTTTCTGAAGTGGCATCTGGAGACAACAAACAAAGTAAGTAATACCTTTAAAAAGAAATTTGACCAGTAATGGAGCCAGTCTGCTTTCACAGGGACTTTTACAGTTTTTGCTTTGTCTGTTTGCCATAGACACCAACGTTGCAGTACTAAGAATTTAAAAGACCACAGCATTGTGATGAACGGGGGGTGATGGGCAGGCAAATAAATATTTGTCTGACAGGGAAATACGGAGGGCATTAAAAATCTGGTGCCGTAGTCTATTTAAAAAGATCTTTATCTTGAGGATTATTTGTTAGCTCTCTTTTTAGTGGT
The DNA here is from genome assembly GCA_036589455.1 of Ateles fusciceps. NCBI lineage: Eukaryota > Metazoa > Chordata > Mammalia > Primates > Atelidae > Ateles > Ateles fusciceps. Next base: position 1,084,105 of record JAZHEH010000847.1, read on the forward strand.
GAAACTTTAAAATACTTGATGGTATGAAACTACCATAGTGATGCATTTCTTTTATCACAGTTTTACTATGATGGTGATAATCATATCCACACTTTATCAAGTGCCTATGTGCCAAGTACTTTTGAGTCTCACTTATTCTTTGCACAACCATACGAATTAAGTGGCAGGCTGCCCATTTTTCTGATAAACTGAGGTTTATGGAGGTTTTTACTTGCCCCTAGCCACAGACTTAGGGAATAGAGTTGGGAATTAAAGTTTGGATCTGTTGACTCTAAAGCCTGTGATCTTTGCACTAGAGCATATTGTTTTTCCCATTCTGTATGGTTAAAGGTTATATCTGTATTTCTTAATGGCTTTAGTAGACTTCATCATAATTGTTTTTCCCCCAAAGCATTTAATCTACAACTTGCTTTAGAATAAATATCTAACAAATGTAAAATGGGTTGGCAGAGAGCTGATACCTCATTTAATAGGTCATTGCTCTTGCCCAATTTGGGGATTAAGAAAATAATTTGATAGTTGGTCCAATGTGTGATATCTGTGAAAGAGCCAAGCCTTAAATATTTTCATCTTTATCTTATAGCCACTGTGTCGAACTCCCAGCAGGCTTACCAGGAAGCATTTGAAATTAGTAAGAGGAAATGCAGCCTACACACCCAATTCGACTTGGTCTGGCACTTAATTTCTGAGTCTTTTACTATGAGATTCTCAACTCTCCCGAAAAGGCCTGCAGCCTGGCAAAAACGGTGAGAAAGACCCTTTGTGATTTCTGCCGATAGCAAAACAATGCTTGTGTTATTAACTTCTTTTTTATTCCTGAACGTACTCATTGTCCTGGACATTTTTGAAAGCTTCTCTGGGGGATGGGAGTGTATCATTTATGAGATAAATACAGATCTGTTACTTTTAAAAATTCATTCTCAATACCTTCTGCTGACTTTTGTTTGTGGAAAGTTCCAGGTGAATGTAGATTGTTCCTGGTTTTTTGAGATTGAGTTTTGCTCTTGTCCAGGCTGGAGTGCAGTGGTGTGTCTCGGCTTACTGCATCCTCCGCCTCCCGGGTGCAGGTGATTCTCCTGCCTCAGCCTCCCGAGTAGCTGGGATTACAGACATGCGCCACCACGCCCGACTAACTTTGTATTTTTAGTAGAGATGGGGTTTCACTATGTTGGTCAGGCTGATCTCGAACTCCGACCTCAGGTGATCCTCAGCCTCCCAAAGTGTTTGGATTATAGGCGTGATCCCAGCCAGTTTGTTGTTTCTTATCAAGCTTTGGGCCTTGATTATGCATTGTCATTCTTGTACCAAGATTGGAGGTTATGGTTGTATAAAAGAAATACACGTCACATTCTTGTGTGCTAGATTACCTCCTATATTCTTCCTTTGGCCTTTTCTACATATTTTTTGTAGTCTCTCAAAATGCACACAATTATTTTTAAAAAATTTTGTTTGGAAAAGGTGCCTTAAAGTTTCATCACTTAAATCAGATTTAGTGATGTGAGGTTCACTTTATCCCTTGTATCCCGACCTTTTGAGTTCTAGTTAAAAAAAAATTAAATAATTTAAATAGTAGATTGCTAGAAATGTCTTTGGTAGTTAAAAAATCACGTGAGTTTGCCCAGAATGACTGTGCTAGGGTTAGCAGTAATATTGCATATTTATTAGGTATAGCAAAGTTCTTATCTAGGAATTTCTGTCGTTGGTTGGTGCTTTGTAAACATGTGTTATACTTTTGCTGGAAACAGCTAACAAACAGGGTAGTAATAGCCTAGGTTCCTCCAAAGTACTGTACAAGAAGAGAAATTATATTCACTTAGCCCAAAAAAAAAAAAAGTGGGCTAACTAGCTCCAGAGAACTTGTGAATTCTTTGCTAAAGCCTCTTTGTTTTTAGGCATTTGATGAAGCAATTGCTGAATTGGATACACTGAATGAAGAGTCTTATAAAGACAGCACTCTGATTATGCAGTTACTTAGGGACAATCTCACTGTAAGTACTACTTCCACAGGGTTTATAGTCTCTTTCCTATTCACCTACTTAATAATTCACTATTATCTGCAAGAGGGGATTTGTACCCTGTTAAATATAGTTACAGTTTTAAGTTGTTAAATTGGCTATAAATGACTGCTGAAGTTTTGACCTTTGCAGTCATCCCTGCAGTGACACAGGAATAATTTTAAACCTTTGAGTGAGATAAGATTATACATACTGGGCTGCCTACCTAGGTAACTTTTAGTAGCCCTGCTTTGATTATGCTTTCTTTCTCTTGCAGCTGTGGACATCAGAAAAACCAGGGAGACGAAGGAGACGCTGGGGAGGGAGAGAACTAATGTTTCTCATGCTTCGTGATCTGTTCAGTGTCACTCTGTACCCTCCACACATATCCCTTGTGCGATAAAAAAAAAAAAAAAAAAAAAATTGTACGTCGACTTTGGATTTTTCACAGCCTCAGCCTAGCAAAAATGGTTCATGGGATAAACAGCTGGTATTTGTATCTAAAACTCAGATTGGTCACATAAATGCCACGGCTTTCTGAAGTTTTGATTTTGATTAACATTTGACAGGATTACTGTGTGTTTAATTTTTTTTTAAACTGAACACTGTGATTATGGGGTTTTGTCATTTAGCGGAACTCTTACTGGTAGAAAAATAGACCCGAATTATGTGTAACTTTTTGGAAAGTTTAATCTGATGTCAAAATAATCATTGAAATAGACAATTCCATTGTAAAGTTGTACAGAAAGTTATAGAGATTATATTGTGATGCTGGAACTTGGAGTGAGACACACATCACCTGGCATTTGAGTTTAATGGTAATTCACAGTAATGCTGCCTGTTGCTTGGAGCTTAAAGACACTTGACCTGTTGGGGCTGTTGCCACTCAAAAGTTCATGACCACAGATATCCACAGTGACTTCCTCCGAGGAAACTTGAATCCTGAAATTGAAATTCTTTGTGGCAGTTAACTGGCTTATGACACCTTGAAAAGTTCATGTGCTCAGATAACACACCTGGCTAAACCCCTCTTCCTACAGCAGTATGTTCACTGTGTTACCAGTTTGCAACTTTTGCTTCAATAGTGGAATCTATTTTCATTGTTAACACTGAGCTCAAGAAAAAAGCCGTGTGCTTTGAGTGACCTTATCTGTTTCCTGGTTAATACCTTTAGAAATAATGTTCTGAGTCAGGCATGGTGGTGCGTGCATGTAGTCACAACTGCTTGGGAGGCTGAGGCAGGAGGAGGATCGCTGAGCCCGGGAGTTTAAGGCTGCAGTGCCCTATGGTTGCACCTGTGAATAACTGCACTCCAGCCTGGGCAACATAGCGAGACCTCATCTCCAAAAAAAAAAAAAGGAATGATGTTCTGTAGAGATTGCCTTTCACTTGAGGAGTACTCAGTTTTCAGGTTCTTCGTAGCTCGGGGCTAAGAAATCTAAATATTCTTTCCCACCATCCTTTTTGACTATTGACTTTGGTTTTCTCTTCTCTCCTAAGTTTCTGTCCCTCTGCTTCCTTACTTTTTTTTCCTTTTTGAATTCTATCTTTATCTGTCTTTTGTTCACTTTTTAATGCTATATATGGGCAGGGGTGAGAGACATTACTGAGCACCTTGGTGAGCAAGCCTGGCTTTAAAGATTGAGAAGAGCTTCTGGCAGCAGAGCTGTCTTCCTGCAGTTCTCAACACAGTGTTGCTCTTCAGTCATACCAGGATCTGAATCAAAAAAGTATTTTTAAATATCCATGATTTCTCCCTGTGTTGAGGCTGGTGCTGATCATGCTTTTTAGTGCCTGTCACCAGGTTTCCCAAGTGCACTCATCCAGCTCAGCTTTCACATGTGTTTTAAGGAGACTCTATATTCAGGGAAGTTGTGTGGACACTGCAGTGGAGAGAATTGGGAATAGTCAGGCCTGTCAGTCTCACAGTATCACCCCTCTACCTTTAATATTCCACCTAGCTGTAGAGTCCATCTGTTTGTCCATCTGCTGAAATGAGAAAAGAAACATTCATGCACTGATTTAAAACAAACCAAAAAAAAAAAAAAAAAAAATCCCTCCTAGCTGAACAAAAATGTGCAGTTAATACTTGGCGCTTGAAAATGCAGTAGTGAATGTGGAACCAAGCCTGTCTGTATATCTGGTAGCTCTTTTCTTGCTTTGTTTTTCCTTAACCAGTATTCTGCCTAATGTTTGCTTCTGTGATGGTTTTATTGCCTAGCAAGCACACCCGTGGTTGTGAAAATAGTGTAGCAAAAAAAGAAGAATCCCCGGCTATTGATGTACTAGATTTGTGTATGTCTTTTAAACAGTTCTAGTTTCACCTTACACAGAATGATCAGGAAAAGTGTAAAAATTCAAAAGTGAAATAAACATTTTATCAGTTAGTTGTCTGTGAATTGATGTGCCACCACCATCTCTGTTGCTACCAGACCTAGCTAACCATTCTGATCACACTTATTTTTGGCTCTTTTCTTTAAAAATAGGTAAACAGTTTTATTTCATTATTTAGAACCAGAAGTCAAAGTGTTAGAAAGGGGAGGAAATTACCATTAATTAAACAGCGTTTTTCCACTCCTTTCTTGATACCTCTCTACCCTCTGCAACAAACCATGCAGGTGTTAGGTCCTCTTTAGTGACTTCTGAGATTTGGTGTGGGCAGTTATTTTGCATTGTATTCAATCCCCTACCCCTTCCCCCATTTTTTAACCCTGGGGTAATAACCAAGCCAGTGAAACGTAACCTATGGTTGCATAAGGCTTGGTCATCACCAAGCTGGTGTCTAACCTGTCCTCACACTGCATGATGGCCTGCAGAGCTGGTTCCTCACGGGATTTGCCCCTTCTGAAAAACATCAATACTACCACAAGGAGAGAAAAAAAGTGAGGATAGAGGGGTCAGTTTTAGCCCAAGATTAGAGTTGGTGCTTCCTTGCTAGTCAGGCTGGACAGCCAGATGGGCTCCTTCTGTGCTTAGTTTGGGTGCTGTTCCACATGTTGAAGCCACACTCGGAGGTCAGTGGGGGCCTACCTACTTTGTTGCATCAGTGAGACCAGGAAAGTCCTATCAGAGGAAAACAAACATTGGTGCACAATGGAGTAGTTTTTGTTTTTAACGTCATTATACCACTTGAGGCTGCAAGCGCAGATTGACAGTGTTCCGTTTAGGTCTTGCTCTGCTATTAGGTAGGTCCCAACTGTCCCCATTGAGGCTGAGTCACAAGTAACTCGGTGAACCTCCCTGGTGTAATGGATGTGTAATGGCTTAGGGGGACAGGGAACATCCCAGGAAGGGGTCTTGGTAATATGAGCCATTACCAAGAAAGGCCTTACTGGTCCCCAGTTCTCACAAGGATCTTCCAGTCCGTCTGAAAGTCATTTCCGGTGGGACTGGATCCGGCCCTTTGGAGGAAGACATCTTTAATGGAGCAGGATAAAATTCTCTGCACGAGCTTTGAAACAGTGCTTTTTGCGTTTCACATACAAACAGTTCCGAATTCCGTTTGTATGTGAAACGCAAAAAGCACGGTCTGGGTCTCCTTTCATCCTTGTCAGGAGGGAGTCGTTCCCATTTTACAGAGAAGAGAACCGGGTTCACAAAGACGATGACCTAGGGTTAGAACCCAATCCCCTGCGTCCTTTCCGTCCCAGTCCTCGGCACTTTCAAAACTGCTGGGGGTTTTGAGAGCTCCACTCAAGTCCACGCAGCCCTGCTCAAGGCCAGGTTGAAGGCTTTGCCCCCCCTCCCAGGGCGGGGTCAGAGGTATCCCCACCTGTAGCTTTTAGATCCCCAAGCGCTCGCAGGTGAGGTGCGGGCCCAGGAGGGACCCTGGGGTGGGGCGCCCGAGCGCGCCCACGATTGGTGCGCAGGGACCAGGGGGCGGTAAAGGGAAGGGGAGGGCCCGCGCCCGGGAGGGAGGGCTCCCGCCGGGTGAGCGCGGGGCCGCTGGATGACCTGGTTCCTGGTTGCCCTGCAGCCCCGGCCCCTTGCCCACCATGAACGCCAGCGGCTCGGGCTACCCGCTTGCCTCGCTCTACGTGGGCGATCTGCACCCCGACGTGACAGAGGCAATGCTCTACGAGAAGTTCTCTCCCGCCGGCTCCATCCTGTCCATCCGCGTGTGTCGCGATGTGGCCACCCGGCGCTCGCTGGGCTACGCCTACATCAACTTCCAGCAACCCGCCGACGGTGAGCCCCGGGGGTGGCGCGGGAAGGGACGGACCGAGGGACAGGCAGGCGGGCAGACAAAAGCCAGAACTGGACCGCCACGTTTTCATTTTACACTTTGCAGCTGGGGAAACTGAGGCTCAAAGATACAGGGCGTTGGCAGAGGCCCGGTCCTTGAGATGGGAATTGGCAGTTAGTGTGGTTTACTGCTATTCCTCTACAGAAGGGAGAGATTAGGGTCGAGTGAAAACAGCTACGGGCTTTAGGGGTTAGGCGGACCTGGGATAGAAGTCCGGCAGCTGTGTGACTCTGGGCAAGTTACTCGACCATTCTGAGCTTCAGATGCCTGTCTGGAAAATGGCGGTCCTAGCTGCCTTATAGAGTGCTTGTGAGGATGAGAGATTCAAAGAACCTGGTGAGGAAGATGCCCAAGGCGACACAGCTGTGAGCGGGGAGGCGAGGAGATCCCAGCCTTGAGCCCAGGCCTTTCCCAGCGAGACGTAAGATCGACACTGGGTGCTTCCACCTGCACGGGCTCTGAAAGACTGCCGCCTCCAGGTCCCAAGACCGCTTTCTCGGAGCTGATAGGATTAGCTTGTCCGATGAGTTTGTCTGCACTTCTGTTGAGTGGAGAGGATGAAGATCAGAGCACCGGGTTTCAAGCGCGTTCTGCCACTAGGGTGTGAGCTTGGGGAAGCCTTCACCCTCTGCACCTTTTAATCTGCAAAATGGGACTAAGGCTTATTCCCCCAATTGCATAAAGAATGGAGAACTGGTGTATATGAAGTATCTCTTGTATCACTTGGTACCTCGTATACGCTCTTTAAGTGATAACCAAAAAATAAAAAAAGTAAGGCCGGGTGCGATGGCTCACGCCTGTAATCCCAGCAGTTTGGAGCCCGAGGCGGGTGGATCACGAGGTCAGGAGTGCGAGACCAGCCTGGCCAACATGGCAAAACCCCATCTCTACTGAAAATACATAGATGGATGTGATGGCGTGTGCCTGTAATTCCAACTACTGGGGAGGGCTGAGGCACGAGAGTGGCTTGAACCCGGGGGGCAAAGGTTGCAGTGAGCCGAGACCGCGCCGTTGCACTCCAGCCTGGGCAACAGAGCGAGACTCCATCTCAAAAAAAAAAAAAAAAGGCCGGGCGCAGTGGCTCATGCCTGTAATCCTAGCACTTTGGGAGGCTGAGACAGGCGATCACGAGGTCAAGAGATCGAGGCCATCGTGGCCAGCATGGTGAAACCCCGTCTCTACTAAAAATCAAAAAATTTAAAAAATTACCTGGGTGTGGTGGTGTGTGCTATTCGGGAGGCAGGAGAATCGCTTGAAGCCGGGAGGCCGAGGTTGCAGTGAGCCGAGATCCTGCCACTGCACTCAAGCCTGGCGACAGAGTGAGACTCCATCTCAAAAAAAAAAAAAAAAAAAAAAATTGTGGCTGTAACATTGTGATGTAAGACTCCAGAAACTCACCCAAAAAAGGCCTGCCCCAGACGAGTCCACTAGAGGGGATCCCTTGCATCAGGCCTCCTGGGTGGACTGATTGGTTCCGAGTGGGGGTTTTGCTGGGGAAGGGGTTGTTCCGCGGACCTGTTCCCAGCCCCTTACTGAATTGGATTCTGGGGCGCCTTTCTGTTTGCTCTGCTTTGGCCCACCTCTTACCTCTTCCTGTCTTCCTCCAAGCCTTGTGAATGATGTAGGTGGACTGGCCTTTTGCCCCACTTCATAGGTAGAAACCGCGCTGCAGAGAGAAGGGTTTTGCCCCCTGGTGTTTATGATAGGACTAGGTGGAGAAGCCGGGCTTCCTAAAAGTTGCTCCACTGTGTTCCCCACAGCCCCCTGCCATGTCTTTGCAGCTAGCACACTCCCTGAAACAGGTCACATGTGTCACCTGGGAGGGACACAGGCCGCAGCAGTGGCTGGAGGCTGGGCATCAGCTGCTGTTTTGAGACAGGCATATTTGGTGTCAGGCACAAAGTTACAAGGCACCTTGCACACCTTCTCTATTTTTCAATCCCTCCAACAACCTGTAGGTAGTTTGTAATATCTCCCTTCGTTAGGTGTGGAAAAGTAGGTAATATTATCATCATTCCCCTTTACAGGAGAACAGGCTCAGAGAGGTAATGTCCACTTTTCCAAGAGCCCGGCTGCTTGGGATCTAATCTCAGCTCTGCCCTAATCTCAGCTCTGCCCTGCAGCACCTCTGAGTTTTAATTTCCTCAAAGTGCTGCCACCCCTTGTCATACGGACATTCTTATCCACTCAGTGTACTTTAGAAGCCAGAATAGACCTGACTGCCACAGACCTTTCATATTTCTTAGTCTCAGTTTTCCCATCTGTAAAATGGGGCAGGAATCCATGCTCACGTGACTGCAGGGAGTTGAATGAGATCATAACTGGAAGGTGGGGGCGCACCATACACATTAGTTTTCAGGCTTCAGGCTTTTATCTCAGGTGGGACCCAGACAGTGACTTTCTCTTTTTGGCTCCCAATTAAGCACCTTGGGGGTGAGGTGTCAAGGTAAGAAAAATCCCTTAACTTGCTCCTCTGCCTTCTGTCCAGCGGAGCGGGCACTGGACACAATGAACTTTGAGATGCTCAAAGGCCAGCCTATTCGCATCATGTGGTCCCAAAGAGACCCCAGGACTTCGCAAGTCAGGTGTGGGCAACATCTTCATCAAGAACCTGGAGGACTCCATTGACAACAAGGCCTTGTATGATACCTTCTCCACCTTTGGGAACATCCTCTCTTGCAAGGTAGGTGGAACCTCTTTGGGTGGATTGGGTGTCAACTACCTGCCTGGTAGAGGGATGACAAGCAACACCTCACTCTACAGTTTACAGGGTCCTTTCAGTCAAGCTTCAGGTATGGCAAGCACTTGAATGGTAGCTGTTCTCTCAGTTTTATCTTCCATGAATGATCAGAGATTACCTGTGTATCAGTCAGCTCTTGCTGTGTAAACACCCTCAAATTTAGTGGCCATCAGCAACAATCATTATTTAGCTCATAATTTCCCAGTTGGCAATGTGAGCTAAGTTGAGCTGGGCAGTTCTTCTGGTCCTGGCTGGGTTCTCACTGGGTATATGAGGGAGTGGCTGGCTATCTGCTGAAACATCTCGGCTTTCCTCCTATGTTCTTCTGTCCTTCAGCAGGCTAGCCCAGCTATTCTCATGGCAATGGCAGGGGCCCGGAGACAGAGTGGAAGCACAATGGGCCTCTTGAGACCTAAGTGCAGAACTGGCACCATCACTTCCACTACATTCTTTTTTTTTTTTTTTTAATTGAGATGGACTCTCACTCTGGCCCAGGCTGGAGTACAGTCGCGTGATCTCAGCTCACTGCAACCTCCTGGGTTCAAGCCTCCCGGGTTCAAGTGAGTCTCCCGCCTCAGCTTCCCGAGTAGCTGGGATTATAGGCATGAGCCACCACGCCTGGCTAATTTTTGTATTTTTAGTGGGGACAGGGTTTCATCATGTTGGCCAGACTGGTCTCGAACTCCTGACCTCAAGTGATTCACCCACCTGGGCCTCCCAAAGTGCTGGGATTACAGCCATGAGCCACCACACCTGGCCACTTTCACTACATTCTGTTGGCCAAAGCAAGTCATAAGACCAGCCCACATTCAGAGTGAGAGGGTAGGAGAAATTATAGGATGAAGAGTGTGGCTACAGGAAGGCCGTTAATTGGGGCCATGATGGCAATCAAGGGATGAAATCTTGTTTTTAAGATTTTCTTACATTAGACGTAAGTTCCATGAGTGATCTTAGTCATTATTGCATCCCAATACTTAGAATAAGATGTGACACATATTAGGTGCTCAATAAATATCTGTTGAGCCAATGGATGTATATCATTTGAGGACTCTGATTATTTCTCTGACTTTCTATATAAGGATGCTGAGGATCAGCGGCCATATGACAGATCAGCATGTCCTGAACAGAGGGCTTAAACCTGGGTGTTCAGCCTCTAGATTTCATGAGGATGCTTGATCGTTCCCCTATAGCCTTTGGAGTGTCTGCTACTCTAGGGAGGATGGGGACAGTTTTGGTGGCCTGTGTCAGAACTTTCATCAAGAGCTACTGTGTGCCAAGTATAATCCTTAAGTTCTCAATGAGGGCTCTCAAATTCCTGGTCAATAAAAGGCTATCCCCTGTGGCTCAGAGGAGCAGATAGACTTAAGGAGATGTGGTAATGTGCTAAGGGTTATCTGTGGCAGAGAGACGGGGTTGTTTCCTGTCTTTGAGGATCAATGGAAGAAAGAGACTCTTAACTGTGTATTAAGTTGTTAATAATAATGGCAGATTTATTGTGGGCTTTCTGTGGTAGGTTTTCTGTATACATGCATATTCCTTAAAAGGGTACCTGGTGCACTGTTTAGCTTCTAAGTGATCACTGTAACAATCACAAGAATTACTTCTGTTGGCTGACCTTGCACAAGTCATTTATTCTCATCTTCCCTCTGGGGCTCAGAGGTGAAGAATTGCCTGGAAGGACTCTCACGGCGTAGATAACAAATGAAGCATGCAGTGTCCTTAGCAGGTTCTTGACCCACAGTGGGGACCCAGTCAATGCAATTAAATCCAAATGGCAGAGCTGGGGCTTGAGTTGAAGGTGGAGGGACCCTGTTTGGAGATGAGAGGTGGAGGGGTACGTGCGAGGCATGAGTTTGGAAGCAAGACTTGTGCAGGACCCACTGGGGAGCCTCAAATGCAGAGTTCATATAGTTCTGTGGATAGAAGCTGCTAGAGATTGAAGGGATGTGGTCAGAATTACATTTTAGAAAGAGCATCCTAGTAGTACTGTGGAAGCTAGGCTGAGGTAGTGGTTGTCATCTAGGCAGAAAATGCCACTCACTGATCTGAGGCAGTAGCCACAGTCACCTTGAAGTGGGGGTTAGTGGTCTTTCTGCAAAGTTCAACAAGAGGGATGGGGACTATGTGAACTAGGAAGTCTTTCCCCTGTTCCCAAGTTCTGTCCTGCTGACTTGAGTCAGGAGGGTTACAGAACGGGAGTAGGATGTTGCGCTTCTTTAAAAGAAATTGAGATTGAGGCTGGACACAGTGGCTCATGGCTCGTAATCCCAGTACTTTGGGAGGGCAAGGCAGGTAGATCACATGAGGTCAGGAGGCCCGAGACCAGCCTAGCCGACATGGTGAAACCCTGTCTCTACTAAAAATACAAAAACTTTGAGAAGCCAAGGCGGACAGATCACTTGAGGTCAAGAGTTCGAGACCAGCCTGGCTAACATGATGAAACCCCGTTTCTACTAAAAACACAAAAAAATAGCCAGGCATGGTGGGGCACGTGCCTATAATTCTAGCTACTTGGGAGGCTGAGGCAGGGAATCGCTTGAACTCGGGAGGCTGAGATTGCACCACTGCACTCCAGCCTGGGCAACAAAAGCAAAACCCCATGTCAAAAAAGAAATTAAAATTGAAATGAGTTTGTTGTTGCAGTAATTCATGAACTGGCAAAGTTTAAACAATGAGGAAGGGAAGAAAGTGAAAAAGAAGGTTCCATCTCTTTCAACCCTAGTCCCCAAAAGTAATATTAATAAATATTATGTGTGTCCTTTTCAAAATTTCCAATGGTAGATGCCTACTTTAGCCTGAATGGATTTTTGTTCCTTCACCTAACGAGACTGTCAGCCTTGTAACCTACCGCATTCTCTTCAACTGTGCGCATAGAGTAGACCAGCGTGAATGTACCATCAAGTCTCCCCCTTGATGAATTCTCAGGTTGTTTCTAGTTTGCTGAGAGAAACAAGGATGCAGATTCTGAAGGTTTTGAATCTAACGCTTTTGCCCATTGCTTTAGGAAGACAACTAAAAGCTGGTATGCGGTATAGATGAAACCTGTCTTCATTGTGATGGCTTTCTCCCTCTTAAATATCTCTTAAATCTGTTTTTTTCTTTTCTCTCTCTCTTCTCTCTTTCTTTTCTTTTCTTTTCTTTTTTTTTTTTTTCTGACACAAAGTCTCACTCTTTCACCCAGGCTGGAGTGCAGTGATGCGATATCAGCTCACTGCAGCCTCTGCTTCCCAGGGTTCAAGCAATTCCCCTGCCTCCGCCTCCTGAGTAGCTGGAATTATAGGCACCTGCCACCACATCCGGCTAATTTTTTGCTCTTTTTAGTACAGTCAGGGTTTCACCATGTTGTCCATGGTGGTCTCAAACTCCTGACTTCAAGTGATATGCCCACCTCCCGCTTCCCAAAGTGCTGGGATTACAGGCATGAGCCACCACGCCCAACCTTCCTTAATCTGTTAACTTGAGTGGTGGCACTCTCTGAGCTTCCATTTCCCATCCCTAACATGCAGGATTGCCTTTTCCATGCACACAGCAGTCATGGGGGAGACTGGTCATTGTCACCTTTGCCATTCCTTTCTCCCCAACCCTCTGTCAGTACTCTTCCTGTCCTTCCTTCCTGTGGCCCAGGTGGCGTGTGATGAGCATGGCTCCCGTGGTTTCGGCTTCGTTCATTTTGAGACCCATGAGGCTGCACAGCAGGCCATCAACACCATGAACGGGATGCTGCTGAATGACCGCAAAGTGTGAGTGGTTGGGCCCGAGGGAGGGGCAGAGGCTGCAGGGACAGAAGCATGGCATGGCCGACTAGGAATCGATGCCACTCCCCAGCTGCTAATGGGCACCAGGCACTTGAGTGGCAGACACCCCCTCCTAGAAGTGCAACCTCAGAGGAGTTGCTCAATCTCTCAGGGACTCTTTCCTCACAGAAAGATGGAGCTGATGATCTGCACTAGAGGATTGTTCTGAGCAGTAAGGAAGTGGCGATTTTAAAACTCTACAGGGACTGGCTAATGGTCATATCATCAATGGAATCAGTAATTTCGTCGTTTCCTGCCTTCTCCAGTATAGGGTGTCTGAGTGTGTGTGACAGGATCTTGCTCTGTAGCCCAGGCTGGAGTGCAGTGGCATGAACACAACTCACTGCAGCCTTGACCTCCTGGGCTCAAGTGATCTTCCTGTCTTAGCCTCCTTTGTAGCTGGGACCGCAGGTGACCACATGCCACCACACCTGGCTAATTTTTTTATTTTTATTTTTTGTAGACATAGGGTCTCACTGTTGCCCAGGCTGGTCTTGAACGATGAAGTTCAAGTTCAAACGATCTTCTGCCTCAGCCTCCTAAAGTGCTAAAGTGCTGGGATTACAGGCATCAGCTACCGCGCCTGGCTTTTTTTTTTCTTTAAATCTTTTGTGTTGTTTCATGGGATTTTGGCAGAATAAAAAGTAGGCATATGCTTAGCCTGCCCCTTCATACCGTTCACTTTGATATCATCCCTATTTCACGATTGGGAAAACTCGGGAGGCAGGTGCTAGAGAGAATCTGCCTCTGGCTCTTCCCTACCCAGAACTTTTAATTTTGCTCATCTGAGGGGCCATTCCCCATGGTCAGGGCCATGGAGGGAAGGTGGCTTCGAGCTGGGGGATGCACTGAGAGTCATTTTGTCCAGGGTTTCTCCAGGGGAGGGTCCAGTCAACCTGTCAAATGAATCTTGGTGGGCTTTTCCTGGTTCTCAGAAGATGTTCTTTGTTAGCTCCAATTGACTCAAGGTTACCTTTGCCACTCAGTTTTCTTCAAATTTTGGTGCCTGGTACACCTCTGTTTGTGCTAAATGTGCTATAGATACCATCAGAATTTATTTTGATTTTTAAAGTCTAGGATACTTTCCTAGTTTATATAAACTTGGGAATGAAGTTTTAAAATTAATCTTGTGGCTGGATGCGGTGGCTCACACCTGTAATCCCAGCACTTTGGGAGGCCGAGGTGGGCGAATCACCTGAGGTCAGGAGTTCAAGACTAGCCTGGCCAACATGATGAAACTCTATCTCTACCAAAAATACAAAAATTAGCTAGGCGTGGTGGCACATGCCTGTAATCCCAGCTACTCGGGAGGCTGAGTGAGGCAGGAAAATTGCTGGAAGCCAGGAGGCGGAGCTTGCAGTGAGCTGAGATCACACCACTGCATTCCAGCCTGGGTGAAACTCAGTCTCAAAAAAATAATAAACAAAAATGATTAGCCGGGCATGGTGGCACGTGCCTGTAGTCCCAGCTACTCGGGAGGCTGAGGCAGGAGAATCATTTGAACCTGGGAGGTGGGGGTTGCAGTGAGCCGAGATCACCCCACTGCACTCCAGCCTGGGCAACAGAGAGAGACTCCGTCTCAATTAAAAAAAAAAAATTAAAAATTAAAAAAAAAGAAATCAATCTTGTATTTAAGTGATTTTAGTCAATGTCCCCCCTGTAGCAACACTAGCGTTGACTGCATCTAATTCACTTACCCCTGCTTCCCCAGTGCATCTAATACATGTTAATAAGTAAAGCCTCATGATAAGAATTTGATTTCCAAATTTACAGCAATGAACTCTGAGGCTCAGAGAGGTTAAGTAACTTGCCCAGGGTCACACAGCTAGGCAACTGCAGAGCGAGGATTTAAGCCCTTGTCTGTCTGACTCCCAGGCTCATTCTTCTGTGCTCTCAGCTGCCTAGTATATAGTAGTAGTTATGTGTGCATTTGTCGCAAGAATGAAATCTTCCTAACCTTCTGCTGGGGACAAGCTCTGGAACACAGTATAATATCTTGGCTGTCGGAGGTAACTGGGCCTTGGGGATGTTCTGTCTAAGGAGTAACAATGCAAAAGGTTTAAAGAAAAAAAAACCAGGTGCAGTAGCTCATGCCTGTAATCCCAGCACTTTAGCACTTTAGGAGGCTGAGGCAGGAGGATCGCTTGAACCCAAGGGTTCAAGACACCCCTGGGCAACAAAGTGAGATCCCATCTCTACAAAATAAAAAATAAAAAAATTAGCAAGGTGTGGTGGCAGGTGGTCTCCTGTCATCCTAGCTACAAAGGAGGCTGAGACAGGAGGATCACTTGAGCCAAGGAGGTCAAGGTTGCCCAGTTTCCTGATGAGGGATATGTAAGCCTGGAGAAGGGCAGCAGTTGAGCGGGAGTCGGCATGGGGGTGGCTGATGGCCGGCAGCTGCCTACCCTCCTGGTGTGTCTGCAGCTTTGTGGGCCACTTCAAGTCTCGACGGGAGCGGGCGGCGGAGCTGGGAGCGCGAGCCCTGGAGTTCACCAACATCTATGTGAAGAACCTCCCAGCGGATGTGGACGAGCAAGGCCTGCAGGACCTCTTCTCTCAGTTTGGTGGGTGTGTTCCCGAGGGAGCAGGGGGTGTCACTGTTTTTCCTCTTCCCTCCAAATTCTGATAGGGAGGAGGGGCCCTTTTGGGGTTTCCCGGGGACTTGTGGGAAGGGAGGACGTGTTTTGGGACTTTGCAGACTCCCCTTTGAGCCAGGTTGGTCCTCTGCAGGGAAGATGCTGAGTGTGAAGGTGATGAGGGACAGCAGCGGCCACTCTCGGTGCTTTGGCTTTGTCAACTTTGAGAAGCATGAGGAAGCCCAGAAGGTAGGAGCCTCCCCATGGCTCTGTTCCAGGACGGGGGCACCAAGCCGGGGACTGAGACGAGGGGGCCTCAGCTTCCTGTGGAGAGGAAGAAGTCCCTCCCGGCCTAGGTCAAGAGGGTAGGAGAGTCCTATGTGCAGGCAGAGCCCATCCTTCCGGTGGTGCAAAGGCCAAGGCTTCATTCTTCTTTGCTCCCTTCTAAGCCCTGAGGTCCGCAGAATTGAATATTTACGTAGGGATGCAAAAGTCATCATTATATAAAAATATTTACTCCTGAACTGACCACTTAAATCAATTTCCAGCAGCTGTGGTGGTGTGCACCTGTAGTCTCAGCCTACACAGGAGGCTGAGGCAGGAGGATTCCTTGAGCCCGGGGGTTTGCATCCAGCCTGGGCAACGTAGCAAGACCCTGTCTCTAATTTTTAAAAAACTGTCCAGGTGTGATGGCTCAGGCTTGTAATCCCTGCACTTGAGGAGTCTGGGTGGGAAAATTGCTTGAGTTCAGGAGTTTGAGACCAGCAGGACAAAACAGCGAGACTCCAACTTCACACACAAAAAGGCTCTCACATTTAGCAAAAAGGTTCATGTTGTGCCGTGAAATCCAACTCGAAGTGAAGGATGTTGATGATGCTGTCATGCCATTATGAAAGAATCGTGCTTGCTGCTTTGTTCAAATTATCCATGTGTAGTTGCAGTTGGAAACTAAATTTTTTTAAGTTCTTTTTTCTTTAAGTTCTCTTTTTAATACAATTTTAGGTTCACGGCAATGTTTAGTGGAAGGTACGGAGGTTTTCTGTGTACCCCATGCCCCCACACATCAACAGCCTCTGCCATTATCAATGTCCTGCTCCCAAGGGTTACATCTGTTACAAGTGATGAACTTACTTTGACATGTCATTAACACACACCGTCCCAAGTTTACATTAGGATTTACTTTCGGTATACAGTCTAGGGGTTTGGACAAATGCATAGACATGTATCCACTATTATGGTATCATGCAGAGTACTTTCAGTGCCCTACGAATCCCCTGTGCTCCATCTGTTCATTCCTCCTGCTCCTTAACCCCTGGCAACCATTGATCTTTTCACTGACTCCGTAGTTTTGCCTTTTCCGGAGCATAGAGTATGTCGCCTAGATTGGCTTCTTTCACATAGTAATACACATTTAAAATATGGGAATATATATAATATTTACATTAAATTAAATTTAATTAATTAATTAATTAATTTATCTTTGAGATGGAGTCTCACTCTGTCGCCCAGGCTGGAGGTCAGTGGTGCGATCTCAACTCGCTGCAACCTCTGCCTCCCAGGTTCAAGGGATTCTCCTGCCTTAGCCTCCCAAGTAGCCGGGATTACAGGTGCCCACCACCATGCCTGGCTACTTTTTGTATTTTTAGTAGACATGGGGTTTCACCACGTTGGCCAGGCTGGTTTCGAACTCCTGACCTCAAGGGATCTGACTGTCTCGGCCTCCCAAAGTGCTGGGATTATCAGGTGTGACTCACCTCCCTGGCCATCAATTTTGTTTTTTAAAATACAACCCCAGGCTGACTTTTTTTTTTTTTTTTTTTGAGACAGAGTTTCAATCTTGTTGCCCAGGCTGGAGTGCAATGTCACAACTTGGCTTACCACAACCTCTGCCTCCCGGGTTCAAGCGATTCTCTGGCCTCAGCCTCCAGAGTAGCTGGGATTACAGACATGCGCCACTACGCCCAGCTAATTTTGTAGTTTTAGTAGAGATGGGGTTTCTCCATATTGGTCAGCCTGGTCTCAAACGCCTGACCTCAGGTAATCCGCCTGCCTCCACCTCCCAAAGTACTGGGATTACAGGCATGAGCCAAAGTGGGTATACTTAAATGGCCTTTGTCCTGGTACTGATTATTCTTAGCTAGTGTGACCAGCCTGGTTTGCAGGTGGTTCCTCTAGACTCAGAAGATGGGCCTGGGCCAGGGCCACATCCGAGTGGTCACCAAGCATGTTCCCTCCCCGTCTTCCCAGGCTGTGGTCCATATGAATGGGAAGGAGGTGAGCGGGCGGCTGCTGTATGCCGAGCTGGGCCCAGAAGCGTGTGGAGCGGCAGAATGAACTGAAGCGCAGGTTTGAGCAGATGAAGCAGGACCGGCTAGCCGTTACCAGGTGAGGTGAAGCTTCCTGGTGGCAGCCATTTCTGGATGAGAACAGCTGTGTGCTGGTGGCCCTGAGTGGCGACTGTTTCTTCTAGTGATCCTACTTCCAGGCACTTGGCTCAAGGCAGGAATCCATGGGCCTGGGATGGTTCCCACTGCCTGATTTATAACAGTGAGAAACTGGGCACAACCCAACTTCCCAGCCATGATAGGAGTTAGTAGGGGTGCTGGGGACCTTTTGGTTAGAATAATCCTTCATATGGGACTGGTTAGCATCCAACCCTGCCCACTCAGTCCCAGGTGCATCCTCTAGTCTCAGACAACCAGAGTACTCCCGCATACTGCCAAATTCCCCTAGAGGAAATCCTACTCCTGGTTGAGAATAATTAGGCCAAATATGTTACGTCCAAAAGTTGGAATATTGGACAGCCTTTGAATTATATGGAGTCAATAATTTAATTAAAGTAGATATTGTAGGTCAGTGCAATTTAAAACTTCATTGGGAAGTAAACCCCTCTAAGATTTTTTTTTTTTTTTTTTTGAGATGGAGTCTTGCTCTGTCACCCAGGCTGGAATACAGTGGCATGATCTTGGCTCACTCAAGCCTCTGCCTCCTGGGTTCAAGCAGTTCTTCGTCTCAGCCTCCTGAGTAGTTGGTATTACTGGCATGCACTACCATGCCCGGCTAATTTTTGTATTTTTAGTAGAGACGGTGTTTCACCATGTTGCCCAGGCTGGTCTCGAACTCCTGACCTCATGTTCTGCCCACCTCAGCCTCCCAAAGTGCTGGGATTACAGGCGTGAGCCACTGTGCCTGGCCTAATTTTTGTATTTTTAATAGAGACAGGGTTTCACCATGCTGGCCAGGCTGGTCTCGAACTCCTGACCTCAGATGATCTGCTGGCTTCAGCCTCCAAAACTGCTAGGCTTACAGGTGTGAGCCACTGTGCCTGGCCCGCCTCTAAGATTTTTCATAAAAGTTCTAGATCCTTCATGGAGAGGGGCATATAAATACACACATCCACACAAAACCACACATACTCAGTTCTCAGTGAGGAGCAGTTTTGCCTCCTGGGGAATATTTGTCAGTGTCTAGAATTATCATTGTCATGTAGGTGGTAGAGTGCTACTGTCATCTACTGGGTAGAGGCCAGGGATGATGGCAGACATCCTACAGAGCCCAGGACAATGCCACAGCAAAGAACTATCTGGCACAAACTGTCACTAGGGCTGAGGCTGAGAAACTCATACGTCCTTCTGTGTACATACAACATGTCCAGGGGCTTACAGACCCACAGAACAAAATACTCGTCATGTAATCTGTGAGAGCAGGATGCCATGCTGTACAACTGTGTGGTCCCTGTTCTCTTGCGCATTCACACACTGTCGTGTTTGGGAGGTCTGGAAGGAGAAAAGTCAAGGTGCTAGAGGCAGCTGTCACTCAACAGTGAGGCGCACAGGCTCTGAAGTTAGGCTGCCTGGGTTGTCCTGGCTCTGCCACTTAGCTACTGGATAATCAGGGCAACTTAGCCTCTTTGTGTTCCAGTTGTGTCTGTAAAACATGGATAAAAGTTTCCTTCACTTAGGGTTGTTGTGAGGATTAAAAATCAGAATGTAAGCCAGGCACGGTGGCTCATGCCTGTAATCCCAGCACTTCGGAAGGCCAAGTGGGTGGATCATCTGAGGTTGAGAGTTCGAGACCAGCCTGACCAGCATGGAGAAACCCCATCTCTAACAAAAATACAAAACATTAGCTGGGTGTGGTGGCGGGCGCCTGTAATCTCAGCTGCTTGGGAGGCTGAGGCAGGAGAATCACTTTAACCTGGGAGGCGGAGGTTGCGGTGAGCTAAGATCATGCCATTGTACTCCAGCCTGGGCAACAGGAACGAAATCCGTCTCAAAAAAAAAAAAAAAAAAAATCAAATCCTTCTCAAAAAAAAAAAAAATCAAACATTTTGATTTTTTTGTCTAAAAACCAAAAATCAAAATGTATGAGAAAGCTAAGAGTGGCACCTGGCACCAGCATGAGTAAGTGCCCGAGGTTCCTGGGCTGGCAGGTGATAGAGGGGCAGCTCGCCTGTGTTGGGGTTGGTCACGGGCTGGCCGGCAAGGAGCTCTGCCTCCTGCTGCCTGACATCCGCCATCTGGAGAGCTCTACTTGGGCCTGCCCTGGACCTCAGCCTGCTGTGGGACCTGGGACATCCTCGTGGGTCCCATCTGAAATGGAGAATAGCTGTGGTGAGGCTGGGACCAGTGCAGGTGCGTGAGAACTGCAGGGGCATTAGGGATGTGGGGGCTACGGCTTGCAGGTGATGAGCATGCTGAGGGATGGGGGTACCTGGTTGCTGAGGGAGATGGGGAGCAGGAGGCTGGGCTGGTGGGGGCTTCCCATGCCCCTCGTGCCTGTGTCAGCCCCCTGGTCTCCCCAAGGCAGTGGGGGCTTGGAGGAGAAGGGGGCTATCCAACAGTTTCCCTTCCCTCCAGGGCGTGAACTTGTATGTGAAGAACCTGGACGATTCCATTGATGACGACAAACTGAGGAAAGAGTTCTCTCCCTATGGAGTGATTACCAGTGCGAAGGTGAGGGTTGGGGCATCTCTGGGGGACAGCATTTCCCTCCATCCTCTCACCACCATCCCCCACACAACCCTGCCCCTCCGCCCTCTTGTGCAGCGGTCTCTGAGGGGTTGGTGCTGGGTACCCCTTCTGGGGCTCTGCTGACCCCGTTGGAATTTGTAGCCCATCTGCCACCTTGTCTGGGCTGGAGGGGAAGAGGGTAGAATATAGTCCCAGTCACACAGCTAGACTTGGGGCTCACTGTAACCTGGGCATTTATTGAGTACCTACTGGATGCCAGATTCCAGAAATTCACATCTTAGTATTTCTATTGACTTCTGTTGTCCGGCCTCTGCCAGTGACGTCATCCTCCTGGGTCTCCGTTTTCCCATCTGGAAAGTGAGAGGGCTGGACTCCGTCACTTCATTTGTTCTTCCCTATTTCTGGAGCACCAACTCTGTACCCAACCCTGTTAGGCCCCTGAGATGTGACAACTGGCCCGTCTTTTCAGCAGCTCTGTGAGCTTCAGCAGGTGTTGTCTTATAGATGAGGACACTGGCTCTCGCTGGATGGCTCTTGACCCTGGCTTCTCATTACAACCCCCCTGGGCAATTCTTGAATATACATCCCTGAGTCAGTGATGGAATGTGGATCTCCAGGGTGTAGGACCTGGGCTTTTGATTTATTTATTTATTTATTTATTTATTTTATTTTTGAGACGGAGTCTCGCTCTGTTGCCCAGGCTGGAGTGCAGTGGCACAATCATGGCTCACTGCAACCTCCACCTCCCAGGTTCAAGCGATTCTCCTGCCTCAGCCTCCCAAGTAGCTGGGACTACAGGCACGCACCACCATGCCTGGCTCATTTTTGTATTTTTGCTAGAGACAGGGTTTCACCGTGTTGGCCAGGCTGCTCTCAAACTACTGACCTCAGGTGATCCACCTGCCTCAGCCTCCCAAGGTGCTGGGATTACAGGCGTGAGCCATGGTACCTGGCCTTTATTTTTCTTTAAGAAGCTCCCAGATGGTTTTAAGATGACCCAGTGTTTATTCATTCTATACTTAAATACCTGCTGTTTTACCAGGCTCTGTGGGAAACAGGAACATATCAGATGTGATCCCTGCTTTCGAGTAGCTTCTAGTCTAGTAAGGAAGTCAGCCCATCACTAACTCAAATGGATTATAAGGTAGGGGACAGTATGGGAGGCAGAGCTACAGGAGCTCGGTGGAACAGGAGGGAGGGCTGCCTGGAAGAAATGGCAGTAGCAGCAGTGTTTGACTTGGCTGTGAGGAGGTAGGGAGCTGGGGTGGGAATGAGGAATTTTCCAAAGAGATCAGTGTGGGTGATGAGGGGGGGTACCCACCTGAGTGACGGGATGATTGGGTTCTGAGGAAATGGTCTAGAAGTTCTCTTTTGGGTACTGAGTCTAGTTTTAAACATCCCTCAGGGAGCCTTGTGTTTGGAGGAAAAAAGGTTGTCTTTTAGGTTAAGGGCCTTTTGAAAAATGTGAGAGAAGCCTGTGGCACATGCAAATTAGCCATCAGTAAATTTGATTAAACATCATAAAAAGCTATCGGTCCTCTTTCCCAGCAAATGCATACACATTTGATGTAATAACATGGTTAAAAGCTGGGATTTTAAAGTTAATCAGACCTAAATGTAAACCCCAGTCCTACCATTACCTGGCTGTAGAATCTGAGGCCAGTGGCTTTGCTTTTTGGACCTTGTTTACCCACCTGTAAAATGGGAGCAACATTGCTCACCTCTCAGGGTGTCCTGAGAACTACCAAAGAGGCTGCATGTAGTATCTGCATTCAATAAGTAGTGAGTTGTAATTATTCATCACACACCTTACATACAGTTTCAGGAGATGGACCTTCTTAAGTACTCCTGGAACAAAGGAAATGTGTAAATTTGGATTCCTTAGAGTTAAGGCACACCTAGGGTGACCATCTTTTTAACAGGCCAAGAAATTGTATATATCTTATACAATTTTTTTTTTTTTTTTTTTTGAGACAGTTTCCCTCTTGTTGCCCAGGCTGGAGTGCAGTCGCGAGATCTTGGCTCACTGCAACCTCTCCCTCCTGGGTTTAAGCAATTCTCCCTCTTCAGCCTTCTGAGTAGCTGGGATTACAGGTGCCCACCACCAAGCCCAGCTAATTTTTGTATTTTTAGTAGTTTCGGCAGGGTTTCACTATGTTGGTCAGGCTGATCTTGAATTCCTGGCCTCAGGTGATCTGCCTTCCTTGGCCTCCCAAAGTGCTGAAATTACAAGCGTGAGCCACTATGCCCGTCCTATCTTATAAAATTTTATATATTTTGGTTTATTATTATTTTTTATTAGAGACAGGTTCTTTTTCTGTTGCCCAGGCTGGAGTGCAGTGGTGTGATCATGGCACGTTGCAACCTCCTGGGCTCAAGTGATCTTCTCACCTGAGCCTCCCAACTAGCTGGGACCACAGGTGTGTTCCACCATGCCCAGCTGATTTTTTAAAAACAATTTTTGGTAGAGATGGGGTCTTGCTATGTTACCCAGGCTTGTCTCAAACTCCTGGGCTCAAGCAGTCCTCCCACCTCAGCCTCCCAAAGTGCTGGGATTATAGGCATGAGCCACTGCATCTGGACTATTTTGTTTTGTATAAAAAAATTATAAAAATTATAGGGATAAATGGATATAAATACTTATACCACTATCAAGTTCATGGTAAGCGCTGCATAAGTGTTAGCTTTGCTAAATTTTATCATTATTAACTACCTACTACCAGAAATTCTTAACTATATATATTTTTTCATTTTTTTAAATTTTTTATTTATTTATTTTATGTATTTTATATATATATAGAATATATATATCTATATATATATATATTTTTTTTTGAGACAGAGT
This sequence comes from Ateles fusciceps, assembly GCA_036589455.1. NCBI lineage: Eukaryota > Metazoa > Chordata > Mammalia > Primates > Atelidae > Ateles > Ateles fusciceps. The sequence goes on from JAZHEH010000847.1 coordinate 1,107,273, forward strand.
TTCACTCTTGTTGCTCAGGCTGGAGTGCAATGGTGTGATCTTATCTCACTGCAACCTCCACCTCCCGGGTTCAAGAGATTCTCCTGCTTTGGCCTCCTGAGTAGATGGGATTACAGGTGCCTGCCACCAGGCCCAGCTAATTTTTTGTATTTTTAGTAGAGAGCATTTCACTGTGTTGGTCAGGCTGGTCTCGAACTCCTGATCTCAGGTGATCCACCCACCTTGGCCTCCCAAAGTGCTGGGATTATAGGCATGAGCCACCGCACTATTTGATGAAGTGTGTGGACCCCTTCTAAGAATATTTTTTAAAAAGCGTTTTTGAGACAGGGTCTTGCTCTGTTGCCCAGGCTGGAATGCAGTGGTGCCATCACAGCTTACTGCAGCCTCCAACTACTAACGTCAAGCAATCCTCCTGCCTCAGCCTCCCAAGTAGCTGAGACTATAGGAGCTCCAGTATGCCTGGCTAATTATTTTTTGTATTGCCCAGGCTGGTCTCAAATTCCTGGGCTCAAGTAATTCTTCCACTTCAGCTTCCCAAAAATAGGAATAAGCCACCACCTGGGTCTAAGAATATTTTTAAATGCATAAAATAAAATTCATAGGCTTACAAAAAAAATTATATTGAAAAATATGTAGTGGTGAAAATACTAAAGTGACAGCAGTGGTGCTTTTATTTTATTTTTTTAAATTTTTATCTTTTTTTAGATGAAATCCCGCTCTGTCACCCAGGCTGGAGTGCAGTGGTGTGATCCTGACTCACTACAACCTCTGCCTCCCAGGTTCTAGAACTTGGGTTCCGCCTCAACCTCCTGAGTAGCTGAGATTACAGGTGCCCACCAGCACTCCCAGCTGATTTTTGCATATTTTTAGTAGAGATGGGGTTTTGCTATGTTGGCGAGGCTGGTCTTGAACTCCTGACCTCAGGTCATCTGCCCACCTCAGCATCCCAAAGTGCTGGGATTATAGGCGTGAGCCACCACACCTGGCTGAGATTAGCAATAATTAATGTAATATGAAAATATTTTATTTTTCTTCATGACAAAGTCGTAGGCATGACTAATACTGCTAGGATTTTTTGTTGCCCATATTCATAATAGAAGGAAATGCTAATGTGAAAATAAAGATGTTACTTTTCCCCAATCCAGGTTCACAGACACCCTAAACTGTATCCTTGACCCCCCTGAGGGGGATCTATGGACTCTCAGGTTAAGACCCCTGTACTGAAGGGTAGCAGAGTACAGTTTGAAAATTACTGATTAAGAGCATGGGCTCCCCAGGAGTTCAAGACCAGCCTGGACAATAGGATGAGACCCCATCTTTACGGAAAATGAACAAAAGTAACTAGGCATGGTGGTGTGTGCCTGTAGTCCCAGCTACTTGGGAGACTGAGGTGAGAGGATCACTTGAGCCTGGGAGGTCGAGGATGCAGTGAGCTGAGATTGCACCACTGTACTCCAGTCTGAGTGACAGAGTGAGATCCTAACTCAAAAAAAAAAAAAAAAAAAAGGAAAAAAAGGAAAAAAAGAGCATAGGCTCTAATAGTACAGATTTTAAAAATAACTCTTAATTTTTATGGGATGTGTGAGCCAGGCCAGTGGATTGACCCTAAAAAAGGTTAAAAACCCAGGGCCAGATCTGGTGGCTCCTGCCTAGAATCCCTGTACCTTGGGAGACCTAGGCAGGAGGATCTCTTGACATCAGCCTGGGCAACATAGTGAAAGCTGATCTCTACAAACTTAAAAAAAAAAAAAAAAAAAATTAGCTGGGTGTGGTGGCATGTACCTATAGCCCTAACCATTTGGGAGGCTGAGGCAGGAGGATCCCTTGAGACCAGGAGTTTGAGGCTGCAGTGAGCTATGATCATACCACTCCACTCCAGCCTGGATGACAGAGTGAGACTCCATCTCTTAAAAAAAAAAAAAAAAAAAAAAGTTACAGACCCTAAATGCCATGTGGGTTGGATCCTGGAAGAGAAAATTAATGTTAGGGTTAAAAAGAGTGAAATTCTAATGAAGTCTGGAGTTCAGTTAATAGCATTTCAGCTAATAGGAGCTAATAGTATAATAGTTAATAGCATTGCACCAGTGTTAATGTTTCATTTTGAAAAATGTACCATGTTCGCATTGGGGGAAGCTGGGCAAAAGATACACAGCAGGCTGGGCCCAGTGGCTCACACCTGTAATCCCAGCACTTTGGGAGGCTGAGGCTGGTGGATCATTTGAGATCAAGAGTTAAGACCAGCCTGGCCAACATGGTGAACGCTGTCTCTACTAAAAATACAAATATTAGCTGGGTGTGGTGGCACACACCTGTAGTCCCATCTACCCAGGAGGCTGAGGCAGGAGAATCGTTTGAACCCGGGAGGCTGAGGTCGCAGTTAGCTGAGATCGCACCACTGCACTCCAACCTGGGTGACAGAGTGAGACTCCGTCTCAAAAAACAAAAAAGACAGCAACCCTCTGTAATATTTTTGTAACTTTTTCTGTAAATCTAAAGTTACTCCAAAATAAAAAGGTTATTTTAACAAAAAGGCTAAGAACCTCTTTCCCAAATTCTTAAAGAACTTGGCTTATTTAGCAGAGGCAATAGGAGCTTACCAGAACAGTGTGTTGGGGTGAGTCCTGGCTGATGTATGAACCACTGGCTGACTCTGGACAAGTCATTCTTTCGAATCTCTCTTATCCCAGCTGCAAAGTAGGAGCTGTGATGCCTCCTGCATCAGGGGGGTTGTACATGTGAGATGTGAAGACATGTAAAGTATCTGGCATGCAGCAGGCCTCAGTAGAGGGGGGGTGCATGCTACATCTCTCCATCACCGCTCAGTAAATGGGTGCACACTGCATCCCTCCATCACCGCTCAGTAAACGGGGGGTGCACGCTGCATCCCTCCATCACCGCTCAGTAAACGGGGGTGCACGCTGCATCCCTCCATCACCGCTCAGTAAACGGGGGTGCACGCTGCATCCCTCCATCACCGCTCAGTAAACGGGGGTGCACGCTGCATCCCTTCATTACCGCTCAGTAAACGGGGGTGCACGCTGCATCCCTCGAACAGAGCTCCGTAAATGTGGTGCACACTACTTCCCTCTATCAAGCTCAATAAATGGGGGTACATGCTATGTCCCGCCATCCCCGCTCAGTAAACAGGGGGTGCACGCTACAGCTCTCAGTCACAGTTTTCTCTCAGGCCTGCCCAGTGCTGGGCTTGGCCCCTGGGGGAGGAGGGAGGCAGTGCAGCCCCAGGAACCTTCCTTCCCCACCCCAGCAGCTCTTGTCTTGTCTTGCTTTTAGGTGATGACAGAGGGTAGCCACAGCAAGGGGTTTGGCTTTGTGTGTTTTTCCTCCCCAGAAGAGGCGACAAAGGCTGTGACAGAGATGAACGGGCGCATCGTGGGCACCAAGCCACTCTACGTGGCTCTGGCCCAGCGCAAAGAGGAGCGGAAGGCCATCTTGACCAACCAGTACATGCAGCGCCTCTCCACCATGCGGACCCTGAGCAACCCCCCTCTTGAGCTCCTTTCAGCAGCCCTCCAGCTACTTCCTGCCTGCCGTGCCCCAGGTGATGGCCTGCCCACAGTTCCCAGCACAGCCTTCCCCCGCTGCCCCAGCCAGGCAGAGCGTGAAGACTAGAGTTCCTAGGCGAATGGAAGTTCCCAACGTGCTTCTGCCGAGAATGAAGACTGCCGAGTTCTTCGTTTCCCCCTCCATAAAGGGAGAGATCGTGTTAGTCAAATGGCATTTCCCAATCTGAGAGAAGCTCGTGAATGTTGTGCTAAAAAGACTCTCAGTGATGCAGTAAGCTTGGGAAATGATACATTAAGCAAATTAAACCTACATTTCCTTTTCTTTTTTTTTTAAGACAGGGTCTCAGTGTCACCCAGGCTGGAAAGCAATGGTGTGATCATGGCTCACTGCAGCCTTGAATTCCTGGGCTTGAGTGATCCTCCCACTTCAGCCTCCTGAGTAGCTGGGACTACAGGTGCATGCCGTCATGCCCAGCTAATTTTTTTTTTTTGTTTATTTTCTAGAAGGGAGTCTCACCATGTTGCCCAGGTTGGTCTTAAACTCCTGGGCTCAAGCAATCCTCTTGCTTTGGCCTCCCAAAGTCCTGACATTACAGGAATGAGGCACCATGTGCCCTGCCCTACATATTTTTTTAAATTAAACTAATTTTTTTTTGTTTTGGAGACAGTCTTGCTTGCTCTGTTGCCCAGAATGGAGTGCTGTGATGCCATCTTGGTTCACTGCAACCTCCACCTTCTGGGTTCGAGCAATTTGCATGCCTCAGCCTCCTGAGTAGCTGGGATTACAAACGTATGCCACCATACTCAACTAATTTTTTGTATTTTTAGTAGAGACGGAGTTTCACCATGTTGGCCAGGCTGGACTTGAACTCCTGACCTCAAGTGATCTGCCCTCCTCAGCCTCCAAAAGTGCTGGGATTACAGGCATGAGCCACCATGCCTGGCCCTAGGTTTCTTTACTATCTACATTATTCTAACCTAATATGCCAAATCTGTGACTCTCCAAAACAGGCACAGATTATGTAGCATTTCCCCAGCTTAGATGGTCGTTTTTTTGTGGGATGTCTGTTAACATCTCCCCTGGATGTTAATGTTCTGAGGAGCATGGTTTGGGAAAGGACCTTGTGGAGCTTAGAGGAAGTAGAAAGATGTCAGTCATTAACGGCCACCAGGGTGAGAACATTCCTTTCCTTTTAGCAGTTGCTTAAGCTGGCACAAGTTGGAGTAAGATGTCACCCTTTTTATCCAGGTCATTGGGCTAGCTGACAAGGAGCCAAGATTGAAATCTAAGATCTTTGCCCTGGAGGATTCAGGGCTAATTGATATCCTGAGATGGGAGGAAGGAGTTTTCATTCCAGCCTTGTAGGTCTTTATTCACCAGTCCGCTGCAGGGGCCGGTGGTGTTCCTGCCAGGGTGTCCCTGAGGAGGTGTAGCTTCTCACCGACCTTGCCGCCAAGCCCCTCATCCTGGGTCTTCTTCTCCCATGCAGCCTCCAGCCCAGGCTGCGTACTATGGCTGTGGCCCAGTGACACCCACCCAGCCTGCCCCCCAGGTGGACATCCCAGCCACCTAGACCTTCCTGTGAGTGACCCAGCCCCTTCCACTGTTAGACTGGCCCATTGGTGTGGGCCCTGTGAGGCAGTCATAACACAGGGAAGAAACCTGGCTCTGCCACTTCCCAGGGTGGGTGACTTCACTTCTCCGAGCCTCAGTTTCCTCTTCTGAGCATGGGCCTGAATGAGATGTGTGTAAAGTACCAAGCACCTGCATGAGCCAATGAAAGACACGCAGTTAGCCACTAGCAGTCATCACCAGACTCCTCTGATTTGTGACTCTGAAAATTCTTGCAAAGCTGAGAAATGAAATTCCTCTGGCTATCTTGCTGACCAAAGGCCCTCCTCTATAAGAGTGAAATGCACACTCACTTGAAACTGTCTTGAGGGACTCAGGTGTCTGATCATGGTACTTATGCATTTGGGGGCTCTGGGTAGACATGAGCTGGCTTTGAAATTGCATATTTCTACACCTTCTTCCTGGAGTTCTGGGTCTAGGTGAATTGATCCCTATTTCTGTTGTGAATGTTCTAGTTTCCCTTCCCATTCTTTTGGTGGCCCTGGAAGCTTCCAGGCACAGCATGCCACCCTGATGATTCCCCCGACTCCTTCCAATTTTTCTCTCTCTGTGGTGTCTGCGCCACAAGCTGCCTACCCTCCAGGTGCCTCGATGGTTCGGCCACCAGTCATGCCTCGGTGCCCCCCCGGCCCACATCAGCGGTGTCAGGCAGGCCTCCACCCAGGTGCCACGCACGGTGCCCCACACCCAGAGAGTGGGTGAGTGTGTGTAGGGCCAAGGGGAATGGGGGTGGGGCAAGGTTGGCACTGGGAGTCAGGACCAACCTCCATGGTGCTCTTGCCATACACCGTCTCGGTGGGCAAGGCCAACTTTGCAGACTGTCTGTAGCATGGTAGTTAGCTTGGCCTCCAGCCCCTGGGGTGAACTCACTCTGCGGCCCTTTGCTGAACTACTGTATCCAATCACCTAATCTTTAAAATGGGGACAAAAATAGTACTCCCCATTTTGTTGTTGAGGATTTTTTAAAAATGTTTTTAATTTTTTTTTTTTGAGACAGAGTTGCCCACGCTGGAGTGTAATGGAGTGACCTTGGTTCACTGCAACCTCCGCCTCCCAGGTTCTAAGCGATTCTCCTGCCTCAGCCTCCCGAGTAGCTGGGACTACAGGCATGTACCACCATACCTAGCTAATTTTTGTATTTTCAGTAGAGATGGGGCTTCACCATGTTGGCCAGGCTGGTCTCGAACTCCTGACCTCAGGTGATCCACCCACCTCGGCCTCCCATCAAAGTGCTGGGATTACAGGTGTGAGTCACCACACCTGGCTTGTTGTTGAGCATTAATGAGATCACGCATGCAAGGGCTTAGCACTGGGCCTGAAGCCTGGTAAATACTGCAGCAACCATAAACAAGGGTGTAGATTTTGGCTGTATGGCATGCACGTCTGTCCCTTCTGCAAAAGTTCTCACATCCACAGTGTGCTGGCCCCAAACTCAGCACTGGAGGCTCTGCATGAATGAGGCATACTCAGTCCCTGGCCTTAGGTTCCTGCCAGGCCCTGACACCCCTGCTTATTTCTTTCATTTTTCTTTTTATCGTGGTAAAATTCATATAACAAAATTTACCTCTTAACTATTTTTCAGTGTACAGGTCAATGGCATTAAGTATAGTCACACAGTTATTTAGTATCACCACTGTCCACTCTCCAGAACTCTGTTCATCTTGCAGAGCTGAAATTCTGTACCTGTTAAACCATAACTTCTCATTCCTCCTCCTGCTAGCCCTTGGCAACTGCCATTTTACTTGTCTTTGTGAATTTGACTATTCTCGGTACCTCATGTAAGTGGAATCATAGAGTATTTGCCTTTTTGTAGCTCGCTTTTTTTAATTTCACATGTCACAAGATGTATCCATGTTGTAGTGTGTGTCAGAATCTCCTTATTAAGGCTGAAAAATATTCCCTTGTATGTATAGACGTCATTTTTACTTATTCATCTATCATTGGACGTTTGGATTGCTCTACCCTTTGAGTATTGTGAATAATGCTGCATGAAAATGGTTGTACAGGCTGGGCATTGTAGCTCATGCCTATAATCCCAGCACATTGGGAGGCTGAGGCGGGCAGGTCATGAGGTCAGGAGTTTGAGACCAGCCTGGCCAACATGGTGAAACCCTGTCTCTACCAAAAATACAAAAATTAGCCAGACATGGTAGCACGTGCCTGTAATCCCAGCTACTTGGTAGGCTGAGGCAAGAGAATTGATTGAACTCAGGAGGCAGAGGTAGCAGTGAGCTGAGATCACACCACTGTACTACAGCCTGGGTGACAGACTAAGACTCCGTATCAGAAAACAAAAGAAAATGTTGTACAAATAGCTCTTTGAAACCATGCTTTCAGTTCTTTTGGGTGTATACCTAGAGGTAAAATTGCTGGATGATATGGTAATTCTGCTTAATTTTTTGAGGAAGTCCTATACTGTTTTTCTGTAATGGGTACATGGTTTTACATTCCTACGACAGTGCACAGTGTTCTAATTACATTCTTGTCAACACGTGTTATTTTCTGTTTTGGTTTTGTTTTGTTTTTGGATAGCACCCATTTGAATTCTGCTTATGTGTTTTTGCAGCCAACATTGGTACTCAGACCACAGGACCCAGTGGGGTAGGATGCTGTACGCCAGGCCGGCCTCTCCTGCCATACAAGTGTTCCTCAGCAGCACACAGCACCGATCAGGTAAGGCTGGCCCAGCCGCCTGCCCTTAGCCTGGGCTCCCAGATGCCTGGCTCAGAACTTTAGTTAAAGTGTTGGGCCTTGGCTTTTTTTCTTTCCTTGGCTTGTAAAGTTTCATTTATTAATGTGTACAATCAAGAAGAGATCACCCTTACTGAGAGAAGGGGAAGAGAGCCAGCATCACGTTTTATTTACAATTTGTTTTGCCTCGGTTATTACCAAAATTAATTTGGATTTCCTTAGTATTTGTGATGAACAGCAAGGATAGGTATTCTAAGAATATACTGATTATTGAAGGGATATGCTTAATCTTCAAAACAGAAAATAGCTACTATAATCAAAGACTGTATTTATCTCCCTGCCCTAAAAAAGTTCTAAAATTCAGCATTATCATATCTTGTGTAGAATTGCAGTGTGTCTAATTTGAACTATTTCTGGCAAAATGAATGAGGCTCACGCCTGTAATCCCAGCACTTTGGGAGGCCGAGTCAGGCAGATCACAAGGTCAAGAGATCGAGACCATCCTGGCCAACATACTGAAACCCCGTCTCTACTAAAAATAAAAAAATTAGCTGGGGGTGGTGGCGCATACCTGTAGTCCTGGCTACTCGAGAGGCTGAGGCAGGAGAATCGCTTGAAGCTGGGAGGCAGATGTTGCAGTGACCCAAGATCATGCCACTGCACTCTAGCCTGGTGACAGGGTGAGACTCTGTCTCAAAAAAAAAAAAAAAAAAAAGAAAAGAAAAGAAAAAAAGTCTTTAAACAGCAAAAATGCCTTTTTTTTTTTTTTTGACAGGGTCTCACTCTGTCCCCAGGTTAGAGTGCAGTGGTGTGATCAAAGCTTACTGCAGCCTCAAACTCCTAGGCTCAAGTGATCCTGCCACCTCAGCCTCCAAGTACAGGCGGGTGACACTATGCCTGGCTAATTTTGTGTATTTTTTTGTAGAGACAGGGGTCTCATTATGTTGCCAAGGCTGATCTCAAACTCCTGGCCTCAGGCAGTCCTCCCACTTTGGCATTCCAAAGTTCTAGGATTATCGGTGTGAGCCACCGCACCTGGCCAAAAATGCTTTAAAATTACCATGATGCAAAAGGGTGAGAAGCGTGCTGGGGACGTGTCCATAAAGCTACTTGGTAAAAAGGGCTTTATTTGGCACAAAATTATTGGTAACACAGGGCTTTCATTTATCATTGTACATCAGGGACCTTTATAATTTCATAGCAGTACAGGAAACATCTCAGCTAGAGGCATGATTTGTCTTCTAATCTACTTTGCCCTCGTTGGGGACTCTCCACCTCACCTGATCATCCTGACCCTGCCTGATGTTCCCCCTCCTCCAGTGCCTCCCTGGCCTTGTGTTCACTTGCCAGGGTAAGTGTTTTGAGGACAGGCCTGTCCGAGGTGAGTAAGGGATGTGTTCCCGGCACCATGCAGGTCCAGGAGCCGGCTGTGCACATCCCGGGACATGAGCCCCTGACTGCGTCCATGCTGGCTGCGGCGCCCCTGCATGAGCAAAAGCAGATGATTGGTGAGTGGCTGGTTCTACTCTGGAGCAAGAAGAGGAGGGCTGTGAGCTGGCTAGCCTGCTGGGAAACACCCTGAGTGGAGGTTCAACGTGAGATCAAAGTCCAGCTTTGTCACTGACCCACCTACTGAGTGACCATGGCCAAGCTGCCTCTATTCTCTTTTTTTTTTTTTTTTGAGATGGAGTCTCGCTCTGTCGCCAGGCTGGAGAGTAGTGGCAGGATCTTGGCTCACTGAAACCTCCGCCTCCTGGGTTCAAGCGATTCTCCTGCCTCAGCCTCCTGAGTAGTTGGGACTACAGGCATGTGCCACCACGTCCAGCTAATTTTTGTATTTTTAGTAGAGATGGGGTTTCACCATGTTGGCCAGGCTGGTCTCAAACTCCTGACCTCGTGATCCACCTGCTTTGGCCTCCTAAAGCGCTGGGATTACAGGCGTGAGCCACCGTGTCCGGCGCTGCCTCTATTCTCTAGGCACCTATTTTCTTGTCTTAAAATCCTGGTCAGACTGGATGGTCCTGAGGTTTCTTCCAGCTCTGCTGTTCTATGAGGTTGGGAGACACTCCAAATGTGGGGGAGATCAGGGCCCAGAACCGAGGAGTAGGGGTACGGTCTTGGATTTCTGCTGAGAAATGGCCCATAGGTGGGTGTTAAAGTTCCTCACATCTCTCCTGAACAGGAGGAAACTGTCATTCACCAGTTTCCTAGTGCCCACTGCAGGGAGGTGGGGAATCTGTGCGTTTGGTAAATATATGATGTTCCTCATAGATCCTGGATTCCTTGTGCAATTCATCTCCATCCCTAGTGTCCATGGCAGGCCCTGATAAAAATGTCACTAAGTGGACACAAGCTTGTTCCTGGTTGGCAGGTTCTTTAGTGCATGGCCACCAGCAGACCCTTCACTGCAGGCCCCCATTACCACTGCCCCAGTTTCCTCAGCTTACTTAGGTTTTTGCCACCGTTACCCCTTCCCCCTCACCCCGAATTTCTTTTTCCTTTTTTGTCTGAAGTGGAGTATTGCTCTGTCACCAAGGCTGGAGTGCAGTGGCACAATCTTGGCTCACTGCAACCTCTACCTCCTGGGTTCAAGTGATTCTCCCGCCTCAGCCTCCTGAATAGCTGGGATTACAGGCACCTGCCACCACGCCTGTCTAATTTTTGTATTTTCAGTAGAGATGGGGTTTCACCATGTTGTCCAGGCTGGTCTCAAACTCCTGGCTTCAGGTGATCCGCCTGCCTCAACATCCCAAATTGCTGTGATTACAGGCGTGACTTGCACCTGGACTCACCTGGAAAAATTTTAAATGAGCTTAATGGAAGTAGAAGGCTTTGTTAGTAGTAGTTAGTAATAGTAGTAGAAAGTAAACATCTTCACTTTCTTCATGGAAGACCCCTTCTGCCCCAACTTAAGGCACCCCATCCTGGCTGGGCCCTGCACACATTGCTGAGATGGGCTGATCACCAATACCAAGTAGGCCCTGTCATTAAAAATACCTGATGTTAGAAGATCAGGTGTTAAACGTCACAGCCTAGGAGGAGCAGTTCTGGGAGAAGACCCAGATGTCCTCAGTGCTCTACTCCATACCAGCCCTGGGATGCTGGGGTGTGAGCCAGGCAGGTGCACAAGCCATCAGAGGGTGTTCCACACAGGGGAGCGTCTCTACCCCCCTTATCCATGATGTCCACACCCAGCTGGCTGGCAAGATCACGGGCATGCTGCTGGAGATTGACAACTCGGAGCTGTTGCTCATGCTGGAGTCTCCAGAGTCCCTCCATGCCAAGGTAAGCAGGAGCCAGCCTGGGTAGCAGGGAGCCTGAGGGGCCAGGAGGAGAGCTAAGGACAAGGGCTTTCCTAGTGGAGCTAGTGGACAGCTGTTTGGCCAGATAAAGTGTGTGTTCTTGCTGATACCTGAAGGCCTAATGAATCTTAGAGTGGAGGGGGCCTTAGGTAAGGGTTTGATACTTCAGCCCCTCCATGGACTAATTCTGTGTTGTTCTGTAGGTAAAATTTTGGTACAAGGAAGTGTGTTCTGAGTGTAAAGGTTAGGATTTTTCTAGCTGTCCAGCAGTGTACCTGTGTCAAAGGTGACAGGGCCGTGGGGATCTTACAAGTAGTGGTGGTTTCCACAGAAACACTGTGGATGGAGGAGGATCCTGTGTCCAGGATGCTGAGCCAGGGGGAGGTCAAGACTCTTCTGGGACCTGCTGGGACAGCTGCACTAAGCCCCTCCCACTCCTGTCCCACAGATAGACGAGGCAGTGGCCGTGCTGCAGGCACACCAGGCTGTGGAGCAGCCGAAGGCGTTCATGCACTGAAACCAGGTGGGTGGAATGATGACAGGAGCAGCTGAGCCTAGGAGAAGCTGTAAGGAACTAGGCAGGGACTGACTTTCACAAACACACAGAGAATCGTGCTGTGTCCCTGGCTTCCACTGAAGTACCAAGGAGTTTGGAGGAAGTTGTGAGAATCAGAGGAGATGATTAAGTGTGATCGGAATGCGGGGTGGAGATGACAGTGCAGGGTGAAGAAGGTGCCCTTGCCAGCTGCCCTGCCTGGCTTCATGCAGCATAGGTTGGGCTTTCCTGGGGCCCTGCCTGGCTCCATTCTGCCTTCCTGAAGGCCTGGCTGGGATGAAACCACCTTCCTTATTGAAGACCGGGTGTCTGCCATACTTTAAAAATACTTATTTTTACGTTTTTATCCTCAGAAAAGGAAATCCTCACTTCCATGGCTGCCAAAAGGACAGTGTTTCTGGCTCTCAGCCCTAAGGCCCTGCAAACTCTAACTTATTTCCCAATTAGTCTGTATCTGTACTTGGGCTCTGTATGTGAATGAAGGTTGGTCACCCCCTCCAGCCTATTACCTTTTGCTTTGTGTATTAAAAGTACTGCAAAATCTGCCTTGTCTCCCAGGAGGCCCTTTTGTGTCTGAAGGAGGTGGGGACAGAGCAAAGGGTAGACATGACTGGGTTGGGGCTCTGGCTACAAGAAACAAAAACCCAGGTGGGTGCGGTGGCTCACACCTATAATCCCAGCACTTTGGGAGGCTGAGGTGGGCAGATCACCTGAGGTCGGGAGTTCGAGACCAGCCCGACCAACGTGGAGAAACCCCGTCTCTACTAAAAATACAAAAAATTAGCTGGGCGTGGTGGCCCATGCCTGTAATCCCAGCTATTTGGGAGGCTGAGGCAGGAGAATCGCCTGAACCTGGGAGGCAGAGGTTGCAGTGAGCCGAGATTGCGCCATTGCACTCTAGCCTGGGCAACACGAATGAAACTCCCTCTCAAAAAGAAACAGAAACCCGAAGGAGTGCCGAAGTACACAGAGGGTATATACACAAGAGCAGGAAAAGTGTCAGGAGCTGATCCATCAACGGTACAGTGGATGATGACATCAGTATCACAACCAGAGCTACAGGCGCCCCCATCTGATGTGCACGGAGTCCCTGGCTTGGGCATCCTGCAGGGCAAACACCCAGTTGTTTCTCGGCTCCAGGTTGGCTAAGGGGTTCTGTAACATAATTAAAGAACCCTTGTAGGAATGCTTTAGGCTACCTTACCAGGTTAGGATTGTCCTCCCCTAAAGGCAATAGGGAAGTCTTTTGAAAAGCTTCTTCGGGACAGTTAGTGCTCACCTCCATCAGGGATGTACAGTCCAGGTCTTTTCTCTCTCCTATACCTGAGCAGCCAAATGAAAGTGGCCACTGTGACCCAAGCAGACTGGGTTCTGCTAAAATTCACCAGCAACAAATGTGACTGAGTCCTCAAGGCGCTGCTTTGCCACTCTCAGCTCCTCACGCTTCCTGTTCCCCACTCCACCAACCTCCAACCTGTCTTCGCCACACCCTGCCCACTTCTCTGGCCGCTTCTAATCTGCTCCCTGTGCAGATCCATCGTCTTTGCCCCAAATGCTGACTGCTGGCATTTCCTTAGTCTCAGTCCTGGGCCCTCTCCTTTCCTTATGCCATGTTCTCCTGAGCTACCTAATTTTCAAACACATCTTCAATTTGCACCCAGTCTAGGATGACTCCCCGTTTTTTCTTCAGTCAACTCTGAAGAGTACCTGAGTCACCTCTCTCACATTCCACAACCTACCTGCCATCAGCTCCTGATTATCTCAGTAACATGTCTAAAATCAAGCTCATGATTTAACTAAGTTCTCCTTGCTTCTCTTTTTTTTTTTTTTTGAGATGGAGTCTCGCTCTGTCACCCAGGCTAGAGTGCAGTGGTGCAACCTCTGCTCACTGCAACCTCTGCCTCCTGGGTTGAAACAATTCTCCTGTCTCTAGCTGGGACTACAGGTGTATGCCACCACACCTGGCTAAATTTTGTATTTTTAGTAGAGATGAAGTTTTACCATATTGGTCAGGCTGATCTCGAACTCCTGACCTCAGGTGATCCACCCACCTTTGCCTCCCTGTGTTGGTGAGCCACCACGCCTGTCCTTATTCTAATTCTCTCTTCCAGTGTTCTGTCTCCATAAATGGCCCCACCATTCTGTTACAAAAGCCAGAAGTGGAGTGTTTCCCCAGCCCTGCTGCCACACACTTTCTCTCCTCCCATCTTTCACAGAAAATCCATCAATATTACCTCCTACCAAATCCAAATCCACTCCCACTACCTAGTGGAATAAATCCACTAGCTTGAGCTAAGCTCTACCCCTGCTCTCACTGCCTTCCACTGGTTAACTGTACCTACCCTGGCCCTCCTGCAATCTGGCCTCCACCATGCCGTTTTAAGGCTTTTGTTCAAAATGCCTCTCTAATGTCTCATCCTTGCATAAATCCTGCAGTAGCTTCCCATCATTAGAATAAGGACCACTTTACACAGCCTAGGAGACCCTGCATGATCTGCTCCCAAATAGTACTCTGCCCTGTCATTCCCCACGTAACGGTGTTTTACCTTCTCTGGTAGTGGGGTAGAATTCCATCACAACTGTTAAGACACATTGATAGCTGTGTGTCCCTTTCCTAGAAACATTAACCTATGAGAAGCAGAAGTTTTATTCTTCAAAGCCTCTCTGGAAAAGACTGATAGTAAGTTTCAAAGATGAGTGATGGGGATGAGGAAGCTTATCATGTTGTGTTCATCAGAAATTTCTGAAGTACAAAACAAGTAGCCTCTTTGGGTTGTGCCAGCCCTACCCTGTGTCTTTACTAGCATATCAAGTTGCTTGCCTTCTAGAGCTCAGAACGATATAAATCAGCTGTGAGTGGATGTCACGAAACCTGCCTCACATCAGTCCTGCCTGCTTATGAGGCAATAAAAGGGGTACAGCGCCCCACTTTGAAACTGTCCCTTGATGGTACCCATGGGGTTTGTCTGACTCTAAACTCTGCTTCAGCCTGGATGTTGCTGATGGCTCAGACGACAGACTCATCCTTAAGAGAGCTCAGAGGTGCCATGCTGAGTGCTGCTTAGCACTATGTGATGAGAGCCAAGGGATGATCAAAACCCTTTGTCTGCTCTGCTCTGTGGAATCCTGAAACTCCCACTTTCATAGGGTGAAAACCAGCCCAGGAAAGCGAGGCAACACTTGATTCTGGCTAGGTCCTAAAGCACTCTCCAGCCTCACTGCATCCCATGTTTTGTGAACTTGATCGGCCCTTTTAGGTCTCTGTACTCACTGGCCGTGCTACCAGTGAGGGCCTTACACATGTCGTCTGTCCACGGCGCTTCTGTCCCCTCTTCACTAGTTAACCTCCCCGTCTGGAACTCAATTCAAGCTTTACTTACTCAGGGACCCCCTTCCCTCCACTGCATCGAATTTCCCCTTTTGGGAAGGGAAATCACTGATGACCAGTTCACAACACTTAGGCAAGCTGCAATTTTACATGTATGTGGTTGTCTGATAAACTTCTTGCCTTCCCACTAGACTGCCAGCCCTCTGAGAGCAGGGGCTATGTCTATTCACTGCTATTCCCTAGCACTATTTACAGTGCCTGGCCCATCCAGACCTTTCACTACATTTGTTCAACAAATGAATGAATGCCCAGTAAAAAATAGCTTATTATTACTACAAAGTTCCAGGTGCAAAGCTGAAAAGGCAGAAATGAAAGCACAGCAGACATTTATGTAGAAGAAAGCCTTTTAATGCAACAGCTTAAACACACAGTTCAACAAAATCAGTCAGTTCAAATTAACTTCAACATATTACAAAGAACTATGAGGCCTGGAGAAGGCCACTGTTGGAACAAAAAGCCAAGTCCCTGCCCAGAAAGCATGGACACTGACCAAGGAGGCCTCTCTCCCCATCCCGTGTCTAAGAGGAGTGGCCACAATCACTGGGCTCTTAAAACAGCTTAGGTGCCTCTCTGCAAAAGGCAGCAGCACGGAGTCAAGGACAGACATCCAGGGGTCAGGGCTCTGCCTTCCCACCAAAGGATGGCCCGAACAAAAGGCACTGGGGCTCAGACACAGGAGACTGTGCAAGGACAGGACAGGGACAGCAGCTGCACACCTGGAAAGACCGCAGCCCTGGAGAACCAGCTCAACAGACTGCTTTGCGTCAGGGCCTTAGGTTTATCACCCTCCCCCCAACCCCCTCCCACCCCTGCCCCAGGAGCTCAGGCTGTTCAGATTAACTGCAGTGAGGTGGGGTCTGGGGAAGCTACATGGGCTGCCCTCAGTCTGGAGCACGCTTGGGCAGGACAAAGCCAAATGCTTTGCCGATGAGGATCTGTTGGTGTGATCAGCTAGCTGAGCTGGGGGAAATGGGGGACAGGGCTTCAGCTTCACGCTTAGCTCTCATGGGGGACTTTTCTGGCGAAACAACGATGTCTGTGTATTACTACACTGAGCTTAATTTGAACAAGCAAAGCCTCTTCTGGGGTGGGAGGCCATCAATGGGCTGAGGAGGGGGCTTCAGAGCTCACTAGGGTCATGCTGGGTTTTAGGCGTGGGTACAGAGCAGGTGGCCCGTGGCTTCTCTGGTATGGTCAGGCAGGGGTTTCCGGCTACCCTGCTGGGTTTTTAGTGTAGGCTCTGCTTCACTTCCTGCCGTAACTTCTGTGCAGGACCGTTCCTAGGCTCAATCTGTAGGAGGTTGCTGATGTCTGCAAAGCTGGATTTATAGTCCTAATAAAATAAAGGACAGGAGTGTGGGGGAAGGTTCCCCCAATTGGGGTAGAAATAGTTGCTGAGGGAGCAAAGTGTTTTCAAACCCCAGCCCACAGATAGGTCTGCCCTGAGTTACCGTGGGCCCAAGATGAGAAGGAAAAGCTGCAGATATTGCCTCAGCTTGGCTACGCCCCATAAATGCCACTGCTGACATAAATCTCTGTAGCTATGTTGAGACCTTTTGGCCAGGATTTTTCTTACCTTGAGTGCCTTGTGGGCTTGAGCCCGTTGTAGAACGCCTTCACGTTCTTACCATCCAGCTTGAGGGCTTCTGTGCAGTCCTTCACTGCTTCCTTGTACTGCTTCAGGACCAAATAGCAGAGCGCTCTAAAAGGGAAAGACCATTTCGGAAGTTTCAGTCACTTCTTACGGGCCACCCACATGCCGTGAAGTAGTTGGAGACGTGATCTCCAAGTTGCTGAACACCTACTCTGTGCTGGTTACTTTATAGCTTCTTAAATCCTCACAATCCTAGCCCTTTTCACAGATGAAACATGCTGGCTCAGAAAGGTAAAGGAACTTGGGCCAGGTACCACCAGCAGTGAAGGGCAGACCCTACATTCAAATAGGCACGGAGTTCGTTTGTGAGACTCCAGATCCTGATCTCATTTAGTTCTATCACGCTGTACTGCACTCTCCTATACGGCTCTTTCAAGCAAAGCTTTTCGGAAACCTTTCCCTCGACAGATTAAAAAATTATCTACTTTAAGGACAAAAACCGAATACTGAATTCTAATGATATAATGCTGACACAGGGGTGAAATGTAAAAACGTTTGCAATTTACTTTGAAATGCATCAAAGACTTATAGACCAACAGATGGCTAAATAGCAAATATAACAATACTAATTGTAGAATTTAGATGGCAGGTATATGTGTGTTCACTGTACAAATCTTTCAAATTTCCTATATTTTGAACATTTTCATAAAATGTTGGAAAAAGTCATGTACATCCATACAACAAAATATTCTGCATCTGTGGGTTAAAAAAAGCACATGTGTTTTGTCTATTTTCCTCATTCAGTTCTACTCCTTCTCTCCAAAGACAGTCACTAAAAACAAAACAGTCCAGTTTCTGTGAGCTCATTACGTAAGTTAATCCATTCAACCTCACTGTTTTCAGTGTGTGCAGGGTATTCACGAAGTTGGATGTAGCCTAATTTATTTCACCAATTTCCTATCGAGAGGTATTTTTCATTGTTTCTAATTTGTAAATAAATGATGCCATGATGAATATCCGCGTGCAAGGGACTGCTGTATCCAAAGATCCATGCATTTTAAAATCTGACTGGCCAGGTGCGGTGGCTCATGCTTACAATCCCAGCACTTTGGAAGGCTAAGGTGGGAAGATCACATGAGCCTGGGAGTTTGAGACCAGCCTGGGCAACACAGAGAGACCCCATCTCTTGCAAAAAAAAAAAAAAAGAAATCTGATTGTTACTGCCAAAATGCTTTCCAAAAAAAGCTGAATAGTTATTGACAGAGCTTATTTTCCTACAACTGTACCAACTTTGGGTCTTAAATTTTAATTTATGCCAAGATGGAAGAAAGCAGTATCTCACTGTCTTAGTTGCTTTAAATGTGGGTAAAGCTGAACATCTTTACATAAGGGTTTTAATCGTATGAAATCAAACTTCTCTAACTTTAATGACTTCTGTAACATTTTTTTTCCTTCACATAAGAATACCTTCCCCACTGCAAGACATTTAATCTACATGTTCTTCTAAAAGTTAATGGTTTCGCTTTTTACATTTCAAACTGTGATCCACTTAGAATTTATTTTAAAATAACAAGTAAGGTAGGATTCAGGTTTAACTCTAACCTGGCCAACCCATCACCTCTTATTAAATAATCTCTCTTTTCTCCAGACTTTATTATACACCAGATTCTCTCATACTGTTGTTCTCATTTTTTTCTAACAAACTTTGGAATCATTACCATGAATTAGACAATTCTACTAGTCCTTTGTGATTGCATGGAATTTATAAATTAACTGAGAGAAAAACCTTGTAGCAACTTAAAAGACAGGCACAAATTCTTTAGCACTCCTCCCACTGAGAGGCGGAGGGGTCTCTGTCTCTCTCTCTCTTTGAATTCAGGCAGGCTCTGTGACTGCTCTAACAGAGGACAGAGGAAGGGACATGATGTGACTTCCAAGGTTAGGTCATAATAGGCCTTACAGCTTCCACCTTGGTCTCTGGAAACACTTGCTCTTGGAGCCTTGAACTGACAAGCAGCCAACGACTCTGAAGCCACCACGCTCTCAGGAAGCTCACGCCAGCACACGTGAAAAGGCTGCTAAGAAAGTAGAAAGAGATGCCAGCTTGCTCTTGCAGTTCCATCGCCCAGCCATTTTGAGTCAAGCAGGCCGACTGCCAGACATTCAAGGAAGGAGGCTTTAGAGGATTCCAGCCCCAGCTACCATCTTGCTGACTCTGCATGAGAGACCCCAAATGAGAACTGCTCTTCCCTAATTCCTGACTCACAAATTACAAGCAAAATAAAATGGACCACCAAGTTTTAGAATAGTAGCCCCGTTTTAAACTTTGGACAGAGAGGCATTCTTTTTTTTTTTGGGAGACAGAGTCTCGCTCTGTCACCCAGGCTGGAGTGCAGTGGCATGATCACAACTCACTGCAACCTCCACCTCCCAGGTTCAAGCGATTCATTCTCCCACTTCAGCCTCCTGAGTAGCTGGGATTACAGGTGCATGCCACCATGCACAGCTAACTTTTGCATTTTTTGGTAGAGATGGGGTTTCACCATGTTGGCCAGGCTGGTCTCAAACTCCTGACCTCAAGCAATCTGCCCACCTCAGCCTCCCAAAGTGCTGGGATTACACATCTGGCCTGAACATAAAGGAATTCTGAGGAAACTAACATTTCCTCCCAATGGGCTCTGGCAATTTAAAGTAATAGCGGAAGTAGAGGAACCACAGTGTAAGCATTACGCACTGTATAGTTATTTCAGAATAGAAATGTGGTGATTAATACGGTCATGTGAGACTTCTAAAGACTGTATTTAAGATGATCAAAATGCATAACTTCAGGCGACAAAATAAACACCCTTGACTTCTGGTAAATGAATCGATTCTGTATCCAGCCAGAAGGGTTTTAATTACAAAGGGTTGGGAAGTAACACAAGTTAGTGAAAGGGAAATAAGCTTTGGAGTCACAAGGATCTGGCATAAATCCCAGCTGTCACGTATTAGTTGTTTAACTTTCTACTCATTAATTCATCTTTCTGAGCCTGATTAGGTAACATAGAACAATGATCTAAACTGAAGAACTGTTTTGAGGACAAATGAGAGCTGTTTCAGGGTTGGCAAGTTGTAGGTGCTATGCACTCAGGTGTCACCTGCACAAAGGGAAGCAAAGTAAGCCAAAGCCTATGCACTGTGTCATTCAGATGGACGTACATGAGGTGGAGCCTTAGACTAGGTCCAAGACGTTCCAGGACATGGTAAAATGTTAGCCACAATGGCTAAAAACTCAGTTCTGTCATCAGACCTCTAAATTATAAATCCAATGCAATCACAACCAACAGTTGTCCAACAAGACATTTTTTGGAATTTGCCAAAATAATCCAAGAGTTTAGCTAGAAGAACAAACATGGAAAAATACTAGGAATACTCTGATTAAGAAGAATGAAGAAAGACCAGCCCTATATCATAAAGCAGCAGTAATTAAAACAGTATGGCACAGACACCTGCATGAAGAACAGTATGTAAACAAGAGAAAACATGGCTCCAGATGTAATAATCCAGAAGAATGAGTTCACGAAGGTGTCCAGCAGCATAAGGTAAGCAAGGTGAAAGAGGGCCCAGAGACAGAGGAGTTAGAAGATGCCGCACAAATATGGAACGAACAGGCTGCAGGCTTCTTTTCAAATTAGCCTGGCAGACTGAGGCCCCTCTGGTCCAGTCAGCCATAAAACCACACAGAGCCACAGGTGCAAAATTCCAAAATATAAGCTTTAAAATTACAAGTTCTCTTTCCAACTCATTGGACAGCAAAACCTGACCTGAACTGACATGAAGCTACTTAGTTTCTCTATTCTACCCTGTGTGAACATGGAATTTCCAAGTTTCACTGGCAGAAATACTAATAATTAACTTCTGCAAGCTCCCCCGAGACCCTGCTGGGATGTTACGTAATTTAGATCATATCACTTCACTAAAATGGGAAACATGGGTTTTTTATTTTTTTCTGAGAGTTTTGCTCTGTCGCCCAGGCTGGAGTGTAGTGGCACAATCTCAGCTCACTGCGACCCCCAGCTCCTGGATTCTCCTGCCTCAGCCTCCTGAGTAGCTGGGATCACAGGCATGTGACACATGCCTGGCTAATTTCTTGTATTTTTAGTAGACATGGGTTTCAGTGTGTTGGCCAGGCTGGTCTCGAACACCTGATCTCAAGTGATCCTCCTACCTCGGCCTCCCAGAATGTTGGGATTATAGGTGTTGAGCCACTGCGCGGCTGGGAAATAAATTTTATCCCAAGAGTTTGGAATAAGGAACAATGTGTCTATATTAGATCCAAGATTTCTGAACTACAGAGTGATACGTGTATGCTGGAAGGAGAAACAGATTTATAACATTTCATAATAAATGTTTGATACTGTTTGGTTTTGATATGGTCCCTTGCTGAATGTTTCAAGCTTCTGAGAGTAAAACTAACAGGAAGATCTTGTTGGAGCCGGATTCTAATTCTGGCACCAACATTGACTGGTTGGGTAAGTTTAAGGCAAAACTCTTCCTTCTCTGAGCCTCAATTTTCTCAACTTTAAAACAGAAAGAGTGCCTACAGCTCAGAGCATTGCTGCAGTCAGTCAGTCCTACACAGTGAAGGGACCACGCCTGGCTCACAGGCTCTCAGTCAGTGGTCACTGAGGGCAGCTCCTGGTGCAAGGCTTTCTACAGGCCCACAAATCTAACCCCCTCAGGCTAGACTGTAGCCATCCTTCTTGCTCTTTGGCCAGGCAATGATTACTTCACACTCTGGCTTCTGGGCCAGTACTCATAGACAGAAATGGTGCCAAAATTTCTAACAGAAGGGTCTTTGAGAAGGGTAGGGAGTAGTGTGGTGGGGTGGAGAGATTAGAGACGCATTAGGGTTGTGTTTGCAGAACAAGCACACTGCTTTTACTTACATTGTATGCTTATGAAAATTCTGGGGCCAGGGGCCAACAAAGCCCAGGCTACCATTTGGCATCCCTCAGTTTCTGCCCTTCGGAGAGAATGAATGCCTCTAGCCATATCTAGCTCACAGCGTGGATGCAAGTTGTGAGCCGTAACACACTTGACTAAATGCTAGGGATGAAGGGCCCATCGCAGTCCAAGAGAAGACTATGGAACAAAACATCCAATGTCCTGAAATGCCCCAGGCCAGCAGCTGTGTTGGAGATACCTGTTGCTGTACGTGGCAGATTCCAGGTTACTATACAAGAGGCTTTCACTGTACTTCTCAATAGCTTTCTTATGGTTTCCCTTCTTTACAAGCTCATTGCCTTCTTCTTTCAGAACTCTGGCTCTCTCCACATCCCCAGCAGAAGGCACTAGATACAAATTCAGAAGAAGAGAAAAACCATGGAGCAGCACCCAACTGAGATCAGGGAGATCTCTTCGGCATCGTCCCTTCCAAATAGTCTACAATCCTCTCCCCCCAGAGATTTCCTACCATCCTTCCTGATTAATGACTTCCAATTAATAGCTTCTGGGAAATTAAACAGTTTTTCATTAAGAAGAGGTTAGGGATTTCTGATATAAAAACATTTTTACATGCACATAAAAATATATACATGATAAAAAGCAACCGAGGTTCTAGCCTTGGCACTGCCTCTTGGTAGCTGGAAGATCTTATGTGACCTACCTAACTTTTGGACCTCAATTTCCTCGCCAATAAAATAGGGCAATACTTAATTCAACAGATGGCTATTTTCAGGGTCAAATCTGAGAATACGTAAGAAAGTACAGAACATACTATATACTTAAAGCAGGACAGTAAGTAAATAAATATTAATAAACATCTGTTAAAGAAAGGGTATAGCTTCTGGGCTATGAGAAAAGGGGAGAAGAGCCTGCTATACCTTCATCTCTGGTTTGGGCTGAGCCTATGAGTATCCTCCCTCATCTAACACATGCAGCTCTGCTCCAGCCTTCAGAGGAGAGAAAGCAGAGAGAACAAGGTGAAATCCAAGCTGCTCAACTTGGTGTTCAGGCCCTTCACTGCTTGTCGCCAATTAATTATTCCAGCCTGGGCTTCGTATCACCTGCTTTTTAAATTTTTTAAAACTATCTTTATAAAATACTCAATATTTATGACCAGGGTAAGATTATAGGTTTACACCCTGAATTCATCACCTGGTTTAAGAAAAAAGAACTAGGATCTCTGAAGTCCTGGGGGACCCACCCCAATTAAGTCCACTGCTGGAGGAAACACCCCCAATTCTGTGCTTCTTCCCCATCTTTTTTCAAACAGTTTAACTACATACTACAGTACCCACAGACCATTTGTTGTTTACTTTGTTTTTGAACTTCATATAGAAGAATGAGTCTGTGTATTCTTTTGTGACTTGGTTTTTCTTTTTCCCCTTATGTTCCTCAGGTTCATCTGCGTTGATGCACAGGCCTGCTGCTCCTTCATTTTCACTGCTGCAATACCACAGCTGAATTGTCCGTTCTCCCATTTATGGAGATCTGCGTTATCTCTGGTTTTTTTCTATTACAGTCTTCTATGAACGTTCCTGTGTATGTCTCCCTGTGCACATGCACACGGGTTTCTCTAGAAGCAGGGCTTCAGCTTCACTGGCACCCTGCAACACACCACTCTCTGCAGTCATACTTATTCCCACCATTCCCCCCATGCACTTTCATTCTCCAACTCTCTCCAATGTCTCTGCCAAGGATTCTCCTTTCTTCCCACCTGATGACCTCCTTCTTCAAGGTCCAGCTCGAGGCTCCACCTCCACTGCCACCCCCTCCTGAGTCTTTCCCCAACTCCCTCATGCACTTAAGTCAGTGTCTATCCTGAACTTCTCAAACACTAAGATTCTAAAGCACATGTCCCTCTTACTTGTGTTTTAAGACAGTGCTGAAGTCTCAGCCCCTCATTTGATGGAGAGGTCCCTGAGGGCCAAGACTCCCTGTCCTCTGTGTCACCCTGCTTAGCATACACATGGCTTGGAACACATGGCTCAGTGACCCCGAAAGAATGAAATCAATGGTAGATGCACTGATGCCGTCAGGTTCATTAGCACCCCACATTTTCATCCTAGAGAAGAGTGGGGAACACTTACCAGGCTCCTACAAATCAGAGTGAATGCTACCCATGACCAGATAGGCATTCTCCTGTAGAAGGTGAGTAACTTTTGTCCTCCCCTAACACCTAAAGGTCATTTACAATAGGCAGGCCTCCATCTCTGATCCCTTCGGCACCTGCCTCAATCCCTAGCTTGCTGGGCTGGGACCATTCCCCCTGGAACATTAGAAGAGCTTCCTAGTGCCTGACAAATGGCCTCTTCATTTCACACAGTTGAAGTGAGGAGTCTCCTGTTTTTGGCTGCCCAGCCTGGATCTCCCTTCTTTTCTTCATGCTTCTCCAGGGATTCACACAGTGCACATGCTCCTGGGAAGCATCACCCTCTAGCTCTGGAGATGGGGCAGTTGCCTCAGGGCTGACCTAATCACAAAATCTCATCTCCTGGTTATGGTGTGTACTTCAAAGAATGGCCTGTGACCAAGAAGCCAGGAATAGATTGAAAAATCGATTGAGAAAATATATGAGCTAGAGCATTTTAGGGCAAGAAAAAAATCCTATCCTTTCCCAGTGAGCTACCAGAGAAAGACTTTCTTTCTCTCGGTCATGAGGCATGGGGTATGGACGTGAGGTCAGGAACTGCTATAGCTATTTTGCTACTAGGAGGGAAGCTTGCCAAAGACAAAGCTGACACACAACAGAGAAGAAGCTCAGATAAGTACAGAAAAATGAAGTTAGTCTGTTAATATAGAAAGCTGCTGGAGCAAACCTTGCCTGAACTTTCTCTGGATTTTTCAGTTTTATGAGCCAATAAATTCCCTATACTATTTTTACTATGTTGAGCTTTCTGTTTTTGCAACCAAAAACATCCTAAGTAATATACCCCAAGTGCTATCAGAGGAAAGAAAAGGGAACTCACACAGCATGCCTATGTGCCAGGCTGGGAGTTTTATGTGTCTTATGTTATTCAGTCCTCATGGTTGTGAGGAAGACTTTATCATCACCCTCACTATACAATTGAGAAAACAATCTCTAAGAGGCAAAGACTTCTATTTTGTTTTATATTTTGTTCCTAAGATTATTTTTATAACTTAGCTAAACAATGCCAGTTTTTACAGGACTACTCTAAAAAAAACGGATACCAGGAGATTGCAAGACTGAGGGAGTCACAGCTCACCTCTGTTCTTTGTAGTTGTGGTTTCTTTGGATTTGCTTTTAGCCATCTCTCTGTGGTTCTCCGAAGGCAAGGAATTCCATCTCTTCTGAGCTGAAACAGGCACCAAAGGAATAGAGGGCAGCTTCAGGCGCCACTCAGGCCCAAGCGAGTCCATGAGAGCTCTGGTCATTCTGGAAGGGAAGGCAGGATTGCAGGGAGGTTTCCAGCTGGGTCAAGATATTTCTCCTTTCATACACCCGAGGGAGGCAGGCCTTTTCAGAAGAGCCAGAGCTGCCACCCTCCCTCTCTGAACCACCTCTTTACCTCCTCCAATATGCTGCAATATAGGAACAAGAGTCTGCCACCATAAACGCCATCTCAGATCAGTCACCATGACATTCCTTGAGCTTGGTCATACTCTGTTACCTTTAAAGTGGTGATCTGTTGCTTGTTAAGGATACTTAGACCATGATCCAAAAAGACTACACTTTCTCCAAGAAAGAGTCATACTTTTTGTTTCATATTTTATCAATGAATCGAGTACACAACCATGCAAGCGCCTGACATTTGTTTAATGCTCAGGCTTTTAAAAAAATGCAAATCTTATGTCATTCTCTAATTTTACAACTCCTCAGGGGTTCCCAGTTCCCTAGGCTACTGTGGCCTGTGAGATCTGGTCCCCACCCTTTCTTGTCCCCCTTCACTGTGAGCCACATTCCCTTCTGATCCTTCTGTTCAAGACTTTGCACGTGCTTTTTCCTCTACCCAGAACAATCGCTTCCATTTTGGAAAAAAAGACTGCCATTTTCCAGGCCCTTCTGGCTAACTCCAAATTATTCTTTAGATTTCAGCTTAAAATGCTGCCCAGGGACCAAGTTCTTTTTGTTAACTGATCTCCAGCACCTGGTACATCGCCTGGCAACCACCAAGGCCCAATCAGGTATGTGTTGAATGAGTGAAATAAAGCTAACCGTACACTTCTGCTCCTACATTACAAGAATGAAAACCACACAGACTGGTAGCACTACAAATTCCAAGAGGTCTCTGACTAGGCTGTTTTCCTGGCAGCCAAGCTATTTCGAACCTCTACTCTCCTCAAATCTGTTCCCTGGCCCTTCCCCTTTTTCAGAGCAAACTTCTTCATACCCCAAATACAAACCTACCTGCCTGGGTGCCCAATCCTTCCTATTTCTCTCCTGTCACAACGGAAGAGACAATGGGACCAATCCTCCCACGTAAGCTCTGGACACCATCTCCTCTTGCCTCTTTCAGGGACCACACCCAGGCAGCACCTCCCTCGCCCACATCTTCATCCCTTCTACTAACTCCAACCAGCAGCATTTAAGTTCCTTTGACTCTTTCTTCATTTAATGAAGCCGCACCACAACCCCCTTGCCATCCCAGCTGCACTCCCTGGCCTCCCTTCAAGCCTGACGTTTTGAACACATTGCCCTCTGGCTCTTGATCCCACTGACCAGCTTCCATCAGAGCCACCAATGGCTTCACTGCTAAACCTTCAGTTAATGTAAGCTCCTTGGAACACCTGACACTAATGATGTCTTCATCATTCTTCAAATACTCCTTCCCTTGGGACATAAATGCCCTGTTTCCTCCCACCTCTCCAGCTGCTGTTCCTCTGTAAGTCGCTCAAATGCTGGAGTTTTGCAAAACTCCATCCTCTTCCCTCTACACACTTGCTGTGATGTTCTTTTTCTCTTTCACAGCCCTAATCCACCTCTACGCCAATGACCCTCAAATCCATATTTGTCTGGCCTGTATTTTCCTCCTTTACTCCGTGTAAATACTCAACTGTCTTACTTACATCTCTAGTCTCATGTCCCACAGTCACCTCCAACTGAACATGTCAACAATCTGGGTGTCTTCTTCTATTCTTCCCTTCTTGCTACCCTACAATCACGAAAGCTTGTTGATATATTTCCTACATGTCCCCTGAATTGGTCCCATTGCTTTCTCTCCACCCTGTGCCCTGGATTGCTGCATGGCTCCTTCCTATTCTGTTGCCTTTCATATCATCCCTCAACATGGCAGCAAAGAGCTTTCTCTAAAATACAAATCTGCTCACGTTGCTCCACTGCTCAAGACCTTTTCATAAAGTCTCACTTGCTAAGGATTAAGTCCAAGCCCCTGAACACTGGGTCTTGTGTGACTTGGCCTCACCAACCTGTCCCAAGCTGAGCCCCTGCCTGCAGCACCATGTGAAACCATCTTCTTACAATTCCTGTGATCTGTCACACTTGCTCACCCTTGTCCATGCTGCTCTGTCTTCTGGCTGGCCCTCTACCCTGTATCTCTCAGTCTTTCCTCACCTCCTCTGAAAAGCTCTCTCTGGCCTCCCTCTCTCCCTCTCAGCTGGCTAGGTGGTTCCTTTCTGGCCTCAGAGCCCCTCTGCTGCCTCCTACCATGGCACTTATCATGTTGTACAGTGCTTGCCTATTACTGACTGGTGTCCTCCCTGAGACCAGGACCTCTATGAGGGCAGGAAGAGGTATGTCTCAGTCATCAACCCAGGTCCTAGAGCAAAGTCTGTCACATAATTGGTAGATTTTGTGGAATCAGCTCAATTAAAAGGAGGTGCCTGGTGACAGAGCAAGACTCTGTCTCAAAAAAAAAAAAAGGAGGCAAAGAGAAAACAAAGGATGCTGGCAGACAAGACAAGCCAGAAATAAATAAAGCACTAAATACATACCATCAAGTCCTGTTAAAGGTTTGCTATTAGTGTAGTGTTTGGCTTTCTAGCAGCACACACAGAGGAGAAACATGATTGGTTATACAAATGACAATATCCATGAAAAAAGCCAGTAACTGCTCAGAGCCCAGAAAGGAAGTGCACCTGGGGAACCTCTTGGAGGGGTCACAGTACAACATACTGAACCATGTCCACAAACCGTATCCCTTTAGGCTTGTCATAGCTGCTTGGGCTTGTGTCTTATTCTTCCAATTAGCTCTCTGAAGATAGGTGAGGTCTATATTTCTTCCTTATTTTGGTATCCCCCACTGAACCTGGCACAATACCTTAAACTGTGCATGATAAATATTACTGTGTACATAAATGTTGTGAGGCACAGGTATGCAAAAATCAATCAATCTTAGTAATTCTGACTCCCTGAAAACCTACTAAATACAAAAGCAGATTTTCCTTTCACACCTTCCCCTACATGCCCATTGGGAGTTTCTAAGTGTAGCCAAAGGGATCCCCCTCAGAAGACAGACAAGGCAATGGCCCATAGCCAGTCAAGAAGGACAGAGTTGTCATGGAGACTGCCTGCTGTGAATGGAGCTCACCTGTTGATGCCTTCTAGGGCTGACGTCACACTATCATCAATCTGCAGCACAGTCTTATAGTCAACATAGGCCATAGGGTACTTCTCCAGAGCCTCATAAGCAGATGCTCGCCGCAGCAGGGGCTTAATGCTGAAGGGAAGCAAGGCCAGTGCTCTAGAACAGAAGGCAAAAATGTCAACTGGCTGCTGAGCCACCAGGGTTTCCCTAGTTTCTTCCATGCAGGGTTATCTGGAGCACTCAGCTTACAGGAGGTAATTTTTGGCTAAGAGACACAGCTAAAAATGGCAAACTTCAGAACAGGAATTTTTCAACTTAGACTGAGGTGAGGAGGGGAAAGAGGGCAGAGAAACATGAATTTTGCTAAATGTGTGTGCACGTGCATCAATTTTCATAGTTTCAATTCCCCCAAAATCAAGAACAAGCGCCTCATGGCTTTCATGCTACTATGTGTTTCTAGAGTTGTGTTCTAGTGGGAATAACAAACAAGCTTTGGAATCAGGTGGGGTGGTGTCTGAATTCCACCTCTGCCGCCAACTATGTGACCCAGGTAAATCGCTTTACTGCCCAACCCTCACTAACTAAGTTCTGGCCTGGGACACACGGTAAATGTATCCCACATATTGGTCCTGAACACTGAAAGAGGGAAATCTAGCACAGGGCCTGGTACAAATTAATTCAGCACAGGCTCC
This sequence comes from Ateles fusciceps, assembly GCA_036589455.1. Taxonomy (NCBI): domain Eukaryota; kingdom Metazoa; phylum Chordata; class Mammalia; order Primates; family Atelidae; genus Ateles; species Ateles fusciceps. Next base: position 1,136,142 of record JAZHEH010000847.1, read on the forward strand.
GTGAGCACGCTCACATCCCTCTTCCTCTCCTGGCTATCACCAGGGCATGAATCTAAAGCAATGTCACAGGACATCAGATCTGAGAACACATTTCAGGTAAATGTTCGAGTTTAATGATGATAAAAGAATATTAGACTGGCTTGAAGAAGAGGTATGAAAAATTGTTCAGGGTCCTCTAAAACTGGTGATTCACGAATACCATTTTTTTCCTTTCTCCTTGCTTCTTCTGAGATCATCTATTAACCTCTATTTCTCCTTTGTTCCTTTGCTCCCTTCCCCTCACATATTCTCACCCCAGGAAAATACCTGGGAAAGCCAGTTACTGGTCCGCAACTCTACCTCATCCCCAGGTTTCAAATCTCACAAAGACTTGAAGGCCTACTTCTAACTGCCCATCCCACTCCTTTTTCAGCAGCAGAGCCAAGACTCCCAGACACAAGTCAGGGGCCAAGTCTCTACACAGTAGACACAAGACTCTATACAAGTAGAGACCCCCATTCTCAGTGACCTGGTGAAACTCAGTGACACTTTCTTAATATATGTTCCAGATGTAATGGATGGAATCCTTCCAAAGAAGAAACAAGCCAGATTAACCCAGCCTCCTCTTCTGAGACCTCAGGTATCCCAAAGTTACCCTCGGCCACTTACGAAGTGCAATCTTTGATGCAGTCTCTGCAGTTTCCATCCTTCAAGTGACATGCTGCTCGGTTGGAGTAGAGAACACTTTCTTCTTCTGGGTTTGAAGAACCTGCCCCGGTAGAGTAGAAAGATCATCAGTTGGGAAATGGATGCCTCAGGGCACTGGGATACATTGCATACTCAGAGTTCTTTGGGCTTTGTGTTAAGGCAGAAGAGATAACTACAACCTGATCAGGCTTGTTGGTCTGCTGGGCTGGTATGTTTGTCATTCTTATGTGACAGCAAGGACACTGAGCTTTCTGCCATTCACAGTTAACCAAGTATCTCCTCATTCACTCATTTCAGCACTGAACTTGGTAACAGACAAAAGATATACATGAAATAGCTAGCTCCTGCCTCAAAGATCCATGCTGTAACTACTTGAGTTTGGGTAAGTAGATGGATGGGTGTGTATTTTATTACAAAAAGCATTTAAATCCAATAAAGAAGAAAAGAAAGAAAAAGAACAAGATGATAAATGCCATGATAAATAGATTGACCACAAGTTGTAGGGACACGAAGACCCATGAAATACATGAGACTAGTTTTACTTGGTCAAGCCAGAGAGAACTTTGTCAGGGAAATGATAACTGAGCTGGGTGATAGGAGTACAGAGAACTTAACCAGGAAAAAGCCTTAAGCTACCCCATGGGAGAATTATTAGACGTTTTTCTAAAGGCAGTCCTTACCCTCAGGAATTGCAGAGGCTTAAGTCCTTCACTGTGGCCAAAATAATCTTTATTTATTTATTTGAGACAGACTCCCGCTCTGTCGGTCGCCCAGGCTGGAATGCAGTGGAGGGATCTCGGCTCACTACAACTCTGCCTCCTGGGTTCAAGCAGTTCTCCTGCCTCAGCCTCCTGAGTAGCTGGGATTACACGCACCTCCCACCACACCTGGCTAGACTAATTTTTGTATTATTAGACAGGGTTTCACCATGTTGACCAAGCTGGTCTTGAACTGTTCTCAGGCAATCTGCCCGCCTCAGCCTCCCAAAGCGGTGAGATTACAGGTGTGAGCCACCGTGCCCAACCAACAATGATCTTTATTTTTAAAGATAATTTTCAACCACTTCATACCCACTAGTGTGGGCCATAATTTTAAAAAGAATTGAAAACAGGCTCTCTTCGAAAATTTTGAAACATACAGAAAACCATTATCTCAGATTTAGCACGTTACATTACCACTAGATTTAGCACGTTATATTAGTTCCCAACTTTTTTAATTTTTAATTTTTAGAGACAGGGTCTCACTCTGTTGCCCAGGCTGGAGTGTAGTGGTGCGATCATAGCTCACTGCAGCCTCAAACTCTTGGGCTCAAGCGATCTTCCCGGCTCAGACTCCCAAGCAGATAGGACTACAGGTGTATACCACCATGCCCCGCTAATTTTTAATTTTTTTGTAGAGACAGAGTTCCACTGTGTTGCCTAGATTGGTCTTGAACGCCTAGCCTCAAGTGATCCTCCTGCTTTGGCCTCCCAAAGTGCTGGAATTACAGGCATAAGCCATGGCACTCAGCTGTTTAAAAAATTTTTGATATGGCTAAAGCTCCAGCCATCCCCATCCTTATCCCTGTGCTCCCTCCCCAGACCCCCAGAGGCCAGTACAATCCTGAAGTTGGTATGTAACATTTTCAAGCACGTTTGTCTACATTTTTATATGTGTGTAATATATATATATATATATATATACACACACACACACACACACACACACGTATGTATATATATATAAATGTAGACTGACACATTTATATACATACGTGTGTGTGTGTGTAACAGGTAAGATACCATTTTGTATCTATTAAAGCTTTTCCTAAGAGGTATCATATTGCCTATCCTTCTGCAACTTACTTTTTTCACTAAGTATCCTGTTGCCATGTTGATATTTGATATCTTTCATTCAATACCAACAAGAACAAGTGTTTTCGTTTTCCCATTTTGTTTTGCCAGGCCCAGAGACAGAAAGTACAGAGACTAGTAAAATACAACCTTGTCCTTAAGAAGCTAAGTACCCAAAACCTGTAATCCATCTTGTGTCACCAGTGTTGGAATTCACTTGGGGTGGCTGGCAAAATATTAGAGAAATATTAGGGAAAGTTATAGATTATAGTCTCAAACCTTTTGGAAGACCAAAAGGTTTTATTGAGGGCAGGCTGAAGGCAGCCAGTCCATTATTAGGGGAAGAGATAAGGATGATAAAAGGCTTTCCCAGTTTAAGTCTGTTTACCCCACATCCCTTTGTCTCTACTGTGTTTACTCATGTAAACTTTGTGCTGGATGGCCTCCTCAGGGGGAGATTAAAGGGGAATTATCCGTTTAATAGTGTTTACTCTGGGCCCAGAACCTAAAGCTTTTATCATTCATAAAACCACTCTTTTAACCACGTTAATAATCCACAAGTGTGTTGACTTAGAACCTCGGTTATGAAATCTTTATGGAATAAAGGTATGGATGTACAGGGAGTCTTGGTTGATTGGCTACATTTTGCCCTCTAAAGGCAACCGATGGCCATCCCTAGCCCACTTGAATCACTGTAATAGTGTGAGAGTGCATTATTTATCAGTCATTGAGTCAGGGTCTGCAGGCCAGACCTCTGCAGGTGGTGATAAACATCTCAACCAGAGCATAGTTGCTCAGAAACAGCAGTGGTGTGGTGGAAAGGGCATGAGACCCTGCGATCCTGACAAGTCACTCAATCCCTCTGATCACACGTGCCCACCTATCACATGAGTATATTATTTCACAGACTTGCTGGAAGGGTTCATTGTGTTAGGCTGTTCCCTGAGCTCCCTCCATGATCAAGAAGGCTGATCAGAGAAATCAAGAGACTTGCCCAAAATTACCTAGAAAACTCTGTAGCAGTAGCAGAACCAAACTCTGGTTCTTGATAAATCTAGATACCAGGCTAGCTTTTCTATGGACCCAGAGTTAACCCATACAAATGTGCAAGATTTTCCAGACAAGCTGGGGTGAGGTGAAAGAAAATGGCAGCAACATCAATACCTCAGCTTCCTCAGCAACTTCGTCAAGTAAGACTGACATGAGGGAAGTGGGCCTAAAGGGGAGTTTTCCAGAAAAAGAAGCGGGCAAAAGAGTGGCTTGAAACTGCAAAAAGTGCAGACAAAAAAAGAATGAAATTTGGAGAGGACCTGAGAAGTCTAGCAAAATGATTCAAAAATTGGACTTAGCATCAAAATCAAACAGCTCCACATTTAAATCGTGGCTCTGCCATGTCTTCACCGTGTAACCCCGAGGGAGGCAACTTAACTCTCTTGGACTCCTCTTTCTAAGCGTATTATCCACAGGGCCATAATAAAGATCAAAGGAGATCATGTCTAAAATGTCTAGCACGTGGTAAAGCACTCCACAGATGCTAGCCAAGAAAAGGAAAAAAAGGAAGGTGGCAAAGGGATATAGGTACTAACAACGGTGACTCACAGAAAACAGGATCTAAGGCTCCTTTCAAAAGTCAAGGCTTTAACTAATGGGGGTTTCTGAGTGAGTCACTCTGGAGAAGGGGCTTTGGGCAAAGGTTGCGGTATGCTGAAGTAAGCTGGACGCTGGGAGAAGTGGTAAGAATATGTATCAAACTCTCCAGTAGCTTCCTATCAGGGCATAGAATCCAAACTCCTTAGCAGGGTTTAAAACACCTGCACAATAAGGGTCTGCCTACCTACCTGACCTCATGTCTTCCTCTTCCCTCCCCTGGCTTACTATGCTTTGACCCCCCGAAACACACCATGTTTATACCTTCTGGGGGGCTTTTCTCATTGCAGTTCCCTGCAGGACCCAAAATCTTGTGCGCTTGGCTTCTCATTATTTAGACATTCTTCAGAGATGCTGCCCTTGATCTCTCCCACTCCAGTCAACTCTGTCGCATCACCCTGTCTTCTTCCTAATCCTGATCATCCCACAGGTCTCTTACTTGCTGAAGACCCAAGCCCTCCCCACCGCCCCCCACAAGAATGTGCTGTCCTTGAGAGAAGGGACTTTCTGTGTCTTGTTACACAGGCGGTCTCTTAACAGCTACTCAACAAATACTACCTGGAAAATGAATCGCTGCGGGGGAGGAGGGTTTAGCTCTATCCTCAGGGCTCAGAACCAGGCCTAAATAATTTAGGATTGAGGCCAACAGGGCAGTTAACAAGCAGGTGGAAAGAAAGGGCCGAGGAAGTTTCTGGTAGGACGCCAGAGTCGGAAGGGGCTGGAAGGATGGGAGCGTGGGGGCCGGGCAGGACTGCTGGTTACCGGCAGAGGGAGGCCCCGGCGGTGGTTGCGGGGGTTGGAGGAGCAGGCCGGAGGTGAGATGGGGGTCGGGGTCGTACCTTGCGCCTGCAGCACCCGCAGTGCGCGCCCATAGAGCGCGGAGGCCTCGGCGTACTGGCCGTTGCGGAATCTCTCATTGCCGGCGGCGCGGAGCTCCTCCACAGAGTCTGGGAATTTAGGGGCCATCCCGCGGCCAGGCCAGCGAGTGGGGGTCTCCTTCCTTCCTCCCTCCTGTGGTGCGGCACAGCGTCCCGGCGGAAGCCGGCGGCGAGTCTCTCCGCCCCACAGAGAACCCGGAGGGTCGGGGGCGGGGCGGAGGTAGGGGCCTGCGCGAGCTGGGGAGCGCCGTGCCCTCTGCGCGTGCTCGGAACTTAGTCTCCTCTCACACGCGGGTGGCTGAAGCAGAGTTGGGCGCCCTGCGTTGCTAGAACGCTGTGGATGACTCGGAAGGATGCCAGTCCCACTCTCAGGGAGTTTATGTCGTAGTGGGTCCTAGTGGGGCCCCACAGGCCATTAACTGATAAGCAAACGAGGACGCTAATTTCGTGTGATTGGTGCCGTAAGGAAAACAAAACAGGATAATGCAACAGAAAGTGACCACGTGTGGGCTATTTTAAATAATGGGATGAGGGAAGGCCTTTCTCAGGGGGTAGTAATTGAGCTGAGACCAGGCAAGATTTAGGGAAGGCTGGTCCAGCCAGAGGGATGGTAAGTGCAGAGGTTCCAACGCTAGAAAGTACCTGGCACCTATAGTCTATGTTTATTTAATAAAGTAATGCACAGGTGGATTGATGGTGTCAAAGTCAACATGTAGAGGTGAATCTCTCGAGTTTAAATGTTTTATTTGGGAATCAAGAATTGCAATTCAGGGGCTTACACACAGACCGAGTTGTCTTTGGTGTGTCAGAAGAACAAAGAGAAGGCTTGGAGATTTTATAGAACAGAAATGTTACATATTGTTCTTCAGAGAAGTTTACTGGCACTAGTAAAGTGGGGGTTTACCAGCTCCTTGGAGAGCTGGCAAGCTTTGATTGGTAAGTGATGGTGGTGGATAAAACTCAGAATTGTAGCAGGCTGTTTCAGTAGCTATTAGATAAAACTCGTTTGAAGTTACAGCAGGCACTTTTAGCAGCCAGGCTTGCAAAAAATTACTTTTTTGGGAACAATGTTATATGCCCTGAGTATTTGTTCACCTGGCCTTTCAATTCTGTCTTAGTTGACAGAATTGTCAGGACAAGAATGACCCAGTTTGTATGATCAACATTCCGAATGGATGAAGATCTTTCACGGAGGGTGACTTCAATTTACCTCCAGCCTCATCTGACGTTTCTATGTCCCACGCATTGCTGTCTACGCACACCAAGTTCTTCCTTCCTAGCCTTTGCTTGTTATCTCGTTCTCCTGGAATGTTTTTTCTAAATACATTTTCTCCTGCCTAATCCTGAATTAACTTACAACATTCAACTCAAACATCATCTTCTCTGAAAGCCCTTCCTGATTCCAGCCCCCTCTCCGCCCCACACTCTGCTCCCTTTGCTCCCTATTGGTCCCTAGCTTTATCCCTAACTTTGCATTCGTCACCCTTTGATTGTCAGTTTGTAGTTTTTCTGAAACACTGTGAGGTCTTTAATGGCAGGAAGTGGGTCCTCTTTATCTTTGTTTATCCAAGACCCTAATAGGGTCTGGCATCCAATAAAATCATTGATTGACAAAGACCTAGTCTCCACCGTCAGGAATTCAGTTATAATGATCTGCATACACTTAACTCCACCAGACTATAAGCTTTCTGAGGGTTGGATGACTGTTCCATCTGAACTGCTTCCCCTTGCCCCCCCCGCCCCCCACCAAGGATGAACCCTGACAGTGGTGGGAAAACTAGATGAGGCCTATAGTGCTGGCTGGCTACTCAGTGACTTCCATCTTTGCTTCCAGGAGGCTGAATTTTGCCTGAGACTCTCCCAGGCTGGGGAAGTGAATCAGGATTGCTCTAAGCCAATCAGAAAAATGTTACTTTCTTTTGCCAGTTGTTCATCAAGGGATGCACATGTGACCCTCATCTGGGCAATGAGATAAAAGGGAGTCTGCTAGGTCCTTATGGGAAAAGTTTCCTTCCCTATAAGAGAGAGGTAGTGGATCAAGTAGCCTTTCTTGCTCTCTTTCTGTTTTGGGTAGTGCTGGGTAAGGATGTGATATCTGGAGATGTGGTAGCCATTTTGTGACTGAGGTAATAAACGCAAGTGTGAAAAGCCAACATGTGAATAGGATGGGAGGGGGAAAAATGAAATAGATATTGTTGAGTTACTGAATCAACTCTGGAACTGCTGACTTCTTGACTTTTAATAAACAATAAAGGCAGGGTGTGGCAGCTCACACCTGTAATCCCAGCTCTTTGGGAGGCCAAGGCAGGTGGATCACTTGAGGTCAGGAGTTCGAGACCAGCCTGGCCAACATGCTGAAGCCCCATGTTGTAAAAATACAAAAATTAGCTGGGCGTGGTGGCACACACCTGTAATCCTAGCTACTCAGGAGGCTAAGGCAAGATAATCATTTGAATACAGGAGGTGGAAGTTGCAGTGAGCCAAGATCACATTGCTGCACTCCAGCCTGGGCAATACAGTGAAACTCTGTCTCAAAAACAAACAGTAAATGCCATGGTACTTTAAGCCAATATTTAGATGTTTTCACTTGCTTGCAGCTGAATATTTCCTGAGTGGTTTATCAGGTAAGTGTAGCTGTGGCAAATTTTATTTCCCAAAAATGGCCCCAATAATATTTCTGGTTCCCCACGCTCTTCCAGACCCTTGCCACTGCCCTATGAGGAGGTAGAGTCTATATCCCTTCTCCTTGAAACTGGAAAGGCCTTTGTGGCCCCCCTCCACAGTGGTAATGATATTAAGTATCTTCCAAAGCTATGCCACTAAAAAGCACCACAGCATCATCTTGGCTCTCCCTCAAGAACATATTTTAGAACCCAGGCTTTATTGGCTGGGTGTGGTGGCTCACGCCTGGAATTCCAGCACTTTGGGAGGCTGAGGCGGGCGGATCATGAGGTCAGGAGTTCAAGACGAGACTGGCCAATGTGGTGAAACCCCATCTCTACTAAAAAACACAAAAATTAGCTGGGCGTGGTGGCTCATGCCTGTAATCTCAGCTACTTGGGAGGCTGAGGTAGAAGAATTGCTTGAACTGGGACCAGGGAGGTGGAGGTTGCAGTGAGCCGAGATTGCACCATTGCACTCCAGCCAGGGCTACAGAGTGAGACTCCATCTCAAAAAAAAAAAAAAAAAAAAAAAAGAACTCAAGCTTTATTTTGTGAGGAAGCTCAAGAAAAGTGGAGCTGCCCCTAGACCTTAGACCCAAGTGAGCTCCCAGCCAATAGCCAGCACCACCCTGTCAGCGGTGTGAGATGCATTTGGGGCAGGGCTGATTGATCCTGATTGACACCATAAGCAGAGATGAGCCTTCCTGCTGAGCCGTGCTCAAATTGTAGATTTCTGAGAAGAAAAAAAGATTATTGTTCTATGCCAATAAACTTTGGGGTGGTTTCTTACACAGCAGTCAATACCTGGAAATCCCTTCCTGCAGTCCTTCCCATAAATGCCAGGACTGATAAAACAGTACTGAAATAATTTGAAGGAGGGACAGATGATAGGTTCAGGGAAGGAACAGGGGAACAGAGACCTAAGTCTTCTAGGAAGAGGTGTCTTTTTTTAAAAACAGCTTTATTGAGATGTAATTCACATATGTTCAACCGTTGAAAGAGTACAATTCAGTGCCTTTTAGTATATTCAGAGTTGTAAAACAATTACCACAACCAATTTTAGAATATTTTCATCACTCCAAAATGAAATCTCACACCTTTTAATTAGTCCCTCCAATTTATCTATGCTTCTTTGCCCCAGGCCTTAGGCAACCACTAATCCACCACAGGCTCTATAGATTTGCCTATTCTGAACATCCCCAAACCTTCCAAAGTGATGCCATTAAAAGGCACTATAGCAAAGAGCATCATGCAACTTGCATTAAACTGGGGGCCCTGGCACAGAAGTGGTGGTGGCATCAGGCAGGGCTTGATCCATGGGGTCCAGGGTGACCATGTGGGTCATACAAATGGCATTACATAATATGTCATGCCTGGCTAATTTTTTTGTAGAAAAGGGGTTTCACTATATTGCCCAGGCTGATCTTGAACTCCTGGGCTCAAGCAATCCTCCTGCATTGGCCTCCAAAAGTGCTGGGATTATAGGTGCAAGCCATCACACCCAGTCCCTTGAATACTTGAAGGCAAGTACATGGCAAATGCTTAATTAATGTTGCTTATTTTATGTCTGCAAACTGACTTAAAGGGGAGGCCTTTAAGAAAGAAGTGGGGCAATGTACAAGTTATACAGTTGTCCTCTAGTTTCTGCCAGGTATTGGTTCCAGGATCTCCTAGGATACCAAAATCTGACTATACTCATGTACTGTAGTTGCCCCTGTAGATCCCATGGAAATAAAAAGTCAGCCCACCCTCTACACAAATTTCACATCCCATACTGTATTTTCCAACCATGTTTCATTGTGGACGTGGGAACCCTCTGATGGTGAGGGCTGACTAAAAAAAAAAAACAAACAAAAAACAAGGGTTATGTAAGTGGACCCATGCAGTTCAAACCCTTGTTGTTCATGGGTCAACTGTAAATTCAGAGCTTATAGGAAAATCTCTCTCCCAGTAACCCTGCTCACCATTTCTCTCTTAAGCTATTATCATTTTATGATTGGCCACAGTTTGCTATTAAAATTAAAGATTTGGCCTTTCAGTTATGCTAGCCACACTTAAAGTGCTCAATAGCTCTGTGTGGCTAATGGTTACTATTGTGGACAGCACATATGTAGAATTCCCATCATGTCAGAAATTTTCATTGGGAACATTCTGTGGAAGAAGGGGGCCATCAGAATGTCAGTCCATCTTCTGGAGAAATCCTCGGAAGGGGACAAAGGAGGGATGTCTGGCATTGTGTAATTGTAATTTGATATTTAATTTTCAAAAATGTTTACCCAATTTCTATTCATCAGTCTGGTGTGGTGGTTCCTGCCTGTAATCCCAGCACTTTGGGAGGCTGAGGTGGGAGGACTGCTGGAGCCCAGGAGTTTGAGACCAGCCTGGGTAATAGAGGGAGATTCTATCTCTACAAAAAAAAAAAACAAACAAACAACAACTTTGATGCAGTCCTGGGTTAAAACCTTTGCTCTCTTTAGTTGTGTAAACCGTGGGTGTCAGCTTTCTTATCTGTTAACGGAAGATACTTCTTACTTGATAGGGCTGTTTTGAGGATTAAGAGAAAGTCCAAGATTGTGTCTGGCACATAGTAGCTTCTCAGTAAATGTTTTCCTCCTATGTCAGGGAATGGCTCCTTTATCCCATTTTGGGCACATGGGATGCCATCCCTGGGTGGCCCTGAAGGGTGGGTGCTCAGGTGTTAAGTTCTGTAGATGGCATATCCCTGGGAAAGGCAAAGCAATTAAAAACAGTGAGAGGTTGCTCTGGTTAAGTTTTCTCCTGTAACTTTCCCCATGGGTCAACTGGGTAGAATCTGCCATTTTCCTAATATTCATCGATGGTACTGGCATTAAGAAGCGCAATAGCTGAAGCCAGAACTTACAGTGGAGAGAAGGTCTGTTTCTCAGGCCCCAAAAAAGGTTACACATCCGTGGCTGTCCAGTTCGGTGGTGCAGGCCCTGAAATCAGACCAACCTGGATTTAAATCCCCAAACCTATACTCTAAGCTATGTAACCTTGAGCTAGATACTTCACCTCTCTGGCCTTATAAAATAGGAATAATAATAATATCGTCTAGGTTGTTAGGAGTATTAAATGAGGTAAAGCACTGAAAACGCGTAGGCACTGTTAAATCATTAAATAAATAAAAATAGGGATGACCTTATAGGCTTGACATGGGGGGTTAAATGAGGTAATATATAAAGGCAAATACATGGCAAATGCTTAATTAATGTTGCTTATTTTTATGTCTGCAAACTGACTTAAAGGGGAGGCCTTTAAGAAAGACAGTGGGGCAATCTGCGCGTTGATGCTCTGTAACAAATCCGAGGACAGAATGTGCAGGGGGCCCGTTGGCACCAGAGTTCAACCAAGTAAGCGGCAGGAAACCACAAATACCTCCAGGGGTTCTGGGGCAGCGCCGCCTCACCAAAATTATACAGAACTTGGTTTGCTAAGAATCGTCAGCTCTTCTCATGGAGGCGCTTCACGTATCTCTGTCTGTGAAATGGGGCCCAGGACCCAGGCAGAGGTGCGCTGCGTACCGAGTATTTCGTGCGCTCCAGTATCGCAGGAAGACAGCATCGCTGACACCCTAGACACCCGCGGACAACGCCGGGAGGCGCCTTCACCACTAGGCGGTTCCGGGTCCGCGCCCCACCGCGCCACTTGACTCACGCCCCGAACCACGTGATCAGGGCCGTGGCTCCGCCCCGCTCCCGCGCCGCGCTCCGCTTCCGGTAGGGGCGGAAAGCGGAAGTGTGGGTGGGTCTGCGGGGCGGGCACAGGGAGGTCCGCGGGGAGGATGGAGCAGTGAGCGGGTCTGGGCGGCTGCCGGCAGCGCCATGGAGACGGTACAGCTGAGGAACCCGCCGCGCCGGTGAGGGGCCACTAGTTAAGAGGACGGGCAAGGGGGCGGGGAAGAAAAGGCGGGAACTGGCTGCGGGGGAGACACCTGTGTGGGAGTCCCCCGGAGCGAAGCGACCCAGCTGATGGGGCACCTGCTGAGTGGGGGGGGACGTCTGGTGGGTGAGGGTCCGGGTGAGGGGGAGCATCTGCTAAGGGGTTAGACTTGGGACCGGTTAGAGGGAACACTCGCCGCGGGGAGACTCTGCTGAGGAACGTGGGGGACAAGTTAGGGAGAGTACCTGCTGAGGCCGGACCACTCGGGGGAAGGCTGTCCACGGAGGGACTCACGGAGGTAGGGGGAGAATACTGAAGCAGGGTGAGAACCTGTGAGGGGTCTCTTTAAGGGGGCAGATCGAGAACTGGCCAAGAGGAGGGCCGGGTGGACTTTTTAAGGGTCCTGAGTCCCACTTGAGGGGTGTAGTTTTGGGGGATCTGTGGAGAGGAAAAGCTTTGCGCCTCAGGCTGAAGGCATGCGAAGAGAGGTTGAGGGTCTAGCAAGGGAGGGAGAGTGGAGGACAGCATTTGAGAGGATGCTGTTGGTGGTGACCCCACTGTAGGATGGCATCTTTTATTACTGATGTTCAGAGTGTCTTCCTTATGGTCTTCACATTCTCCTCAGCCCTTCAGAACCTGACATTGGGAGGTAGGTAAGGAAATAAGAGGATATTTTCAAGATGGGCAGACTGAGGTCCAGAAGAGTTGGGAAACGTGTTTTCTTCTTTACTCCGGGTCACTCAACCCCGCCAGACTGTGCCCTTTTCAGGCCTCATGTGTTTTGTGTATATCAGCACCAGATCCTAGTGGTACCTGGAATTGCTTTAGGTCAAGATCAGGGTGGTGGCTGATCCTAGAAAATCTCAACTCCTGAATTTCCCCTCTGGACATCTCGGGTCTTTTACCACTCTGCCACATCTGGAGAAAAGTAGGGAGTAGAGACCAAAGGAGTCATGCTTCTCTGAGGTGCAGTGTGGTTACTTCTATTTCACAGAGATGTCTGACTTCCTGCAGCAGAATGAGGTCTAAAGAAGGAAGTGTTTAGGGTGTGGAAGTGCAGGGCAACCAAGAGGTGAAAAGAAGGGATTGACTATCTGGACAGCACTCTTGGGGGTTGTTCGAGCTTAGGGTTGTTTGAAGTTCACAAACATTGCAGAAGGCAAATAGGTGGTTGGGATGGGCTTCGGATTCACCCTAGGCTAGTGTGTTGAGACTGTAGTAGTAATGGTTAATTACACTCATATTGCACTTACCAGGTGCCAGGCACTCTTCTAAGTGCTTTTCATGTCTCCTGCTGAAGCATATGAAATTGCTGATATTTGACCATTTTTGAACCATAAAATGGTAACTTCATATGGTTCAATTTATTGACTCATTTGAACCTCGCAACAATCCTGTGCGGTAGATATTCCTGTCTGTCTGTTTTACAGATGATAAAACTGAGATACAGACAAGGTAGTGATTTGCTGGGAGAAGTCATAGCGAGTAAGAGTGAGAGCTAGGATTTTAATATCCGTGGGGTCTGGTCCAAAGTCCACACTCTTAACTGCCTCACTCCGATACCTCTCTGAAAGTACCCCCTGTTTCACAGGTCTCTGTGTATGTTAGCAAATATTTGCTATAGTACCACAGTGATCCAATTATAAATGCACACTGGTTATGTTTCTTTCTGAATTATGTTTGTTCTTTCTCCTTGGTTTCTTTCTCTGAGGCCTCGTTTTACTTGAAAGGGGATTAGGAGTCTGAGTTTTGTTTCCCCCTTTGCCTTGTGTTACATAATCTTGGGAAAAGGACTAAACTTTCTTGGCATGCTCATTCCTGTATCTTTTGGATTTAAAAAAAGTGTATTAAAAGTGCAAGAGAAGAGCATTACAGGACTGAGTTCTTAAGTGACTGGTGATTTCCTGCTCATTGTAACTAGTGGATTGCCTAATTTGAAGCAGATCAATTTTATTATCATTTGTATCAGTTTTTAGGACATGACAAAGTATCATGGAGTGGGTGGTTTAAGCAACAGAAATTTATTTGCTCACCTTTCTGAAGGTTAGAGATCTGAAATCAAGGCATTGTCAGAGTTGTTTCTTTTGAGGCCTTTGCTTGACTCGTAGATGGCCATCTCCCTATGTCTCCATGTTCTTCCCTCTGTACGTGTCTGTGTCCTAATCTCCTCTTACAGGGACACTAGTCATATTGGATTAGGGCATGCCTATATGACCTCATTTTATCTTAATTACCTCTTTAAAGGCCTTATCTTCAAATATAGTCACATTCTGAAGTGGTGGGTGTTAGGACTTCAACATATGAATTGGGTTAAGCTGGGGACACAGTTTTATTATCATTAAAAATTTTGTCAGCTTATCATATATATTTGTTGTAATCCATATCAAATTCTGTGTGGAAAAGAGATAGTTATACATAAAATGAACTTTATGGGAGTTCTGAAATGGGAGAAAGCTTTGAGAATTAGCCAAACCTGTGACTACTTCATAGACACCATCACTTGTGTTTGGAAAGATACAGGTGTCTTTTCAGAAATTCAGATAGCATGTGTTTCCAACAACCCCAGTGCAGGAAATGCCTTTTGTGTTCATGAGTTTGACATTTGTGTGTGTGTGATTAAGTGAATGATGACAGATTGATGTCTCATATAGGAATTCATAATTTTAAAAAGTGAGTCGTTATTAGATAATGGTATAGTGGAAGGTGTAGAGTGCATTCCTGGGATGCTGGCCAACCACATGGCCATCTGACTTAGGAGAGGAGCATCCACCAGTATTTGGTCCATGGATGCTCTGTTGACCAGGCTTGTTCATTTATGAGCAAGTTGGAGACTGTCTAGGACCTGAGGAAGTCCCAGGTAAGAGAACTACGTTATCAGAGTCAGACTGTTTTGGTAATAGTGTTTGTTCTGTAAGAGTCATGGTATAAAATATCATTATGAGTCACTTACCGAAATATTTTTTATAGAAATCTTATTTGTTGATAATTTAGTAATATTTTTTTAGGTGAAATTCTGTTTTATTGTGGTAATTCACAAGGATTGCTGATGAAATTCTTGATTCATATCATTACATTTGTGAATCCATTTAGCAAATATATTTTGACCACTTCTTGGTTATCAGGCACCAGAGATACAATAGTGCCTTAAGTTCAAGTTGTTTTTAATAGCTCCAGATCAAAAACAAGCAAAAAGCCACATAGGTTGTTTCAAAGACGTATCTGAGCAGTCATATAAAGTTTGTCTGTCAAAGTATTATCAGAGGCTTGCAGCTGTCTCTCTCATGGCAGTGGCAATTTCCTTTGTTATGTGGTCTCTGAAGTAGTTGAAATAGTGAGTTTTGCATTTTGTAAACCACAGAGTCAACACTTCAGAGAAACATATTTGATCTTCCTTTATATAAGCTGTTTATAAAACTTTAATTATACTTGAGAAATGAGGTATTGTCCATTGTTACAATTCAGGGCTTTACCAAAAAAACCCCTGGCGCATGAGATGTTCATTATGACTTCTGAGTTTATAGAAGTTTCAGTTCTGAAGTTTAAGAGGAGTTTCACTTCATTTCTTTTCATTTTGAAGGTAGGAGTTTTTATGATGTCATTGGTATTTAATTTTTAGGACCTTTTGACTTTCAAAGGTCACTGTGATCATTTTGTTTTCTTTGTATCAAGTTAAGGCAGTTTTGACTTGGAGTGGTTCTCCATTTCTCTAGTACATAGTCCTTGATATTCATAAACTTCTGTAAGATTGGCCTTTTGAGATCAGCGTTTATTGGTAGATACACTTGATGTGGTCAGGATTTTTGTTGGTTTGTTTTATTTTTTATCTTCTGATTTTAACCTGTTTTATTTAGGAAGGTACACGTGTGTGTGTGTGTGTGTGTGTGTGTGTGTGTGTGTGTGTGTGTGTATTTGTTTTAAGTCTTTTCTTGTAATAATTGATATTATCCAGCTAGTCTAAACCGTTTTTCTACAAAGAAGTCTCCAGTGCGACTGCTTCCATATTTCACCATTTCCTGAGCTCTCTATTCTTTGTTGTTCTTTGTAGTTTCAGGAAGCCATTGTGTAGAGTACACACACACACATACATATTTCTTGGCAAGTTCCTTCTTTAAGCTCATTAATAATTTTCAGCGATCTCAGCGTTTTTAGAAAAGTGTCAGTTTACAACCCCCCATGTTTGTTATGGTTGTCTAGCATAGTCAGAGAAATCTGAGCTATCTGGAAGTTGTGAGCAGCTAAATACCTTTGATTTTTGAGACTAGTCAAAGGTATGTGTCTACTCATGGGAGGATTTTTGTAAGACTGTTTGAAACTCTCAGCTGCCTAGTGATTTTTCACTTTTGATCATGTCTAAATGTACACTTTTCCCTTTCTGTTTCTGTGATGCCTATAGAATTTATGTGTTTTGACAAAATTACAAAAAAATTTGCTAATGGGAGAGCAAAGGTTTCCTATGTCTTCCTTAGTCTCCAGTCCAATTCATAGATACGTTTCAATTCATAGTTACCTTACATTAAACACTTTTTCTGAAGAAATAATTGTATCGTTTTAATTCATGAAATCTCAAAATTTAAATAGATTTTGAAGGATACATCGAATGCTTGAATCTACAGCATTTCGGCCACATGACAATTCTTCTTCTTCTTCTTCTTTTTTTTTTTTGAGACAGTCTCTCTCTGTCATCCAGGCTGGAGTACAGTAGCATAATCTTGGCTCACTGCAACCTCCGCCTCCCAGGTTCAAGTGATTCCTGTGCCTCAGCCTCCTGAGTAGCTGGGATTACAGGTGTGTGTCACCAGGTCCAGCTGAGTTTTGTATTTTTAGTAGAGACAGGGTTTCACCATATTGGCCAGGCTGGTCTTGAATTCCCTGACCTCAAGTGATCCACCTGCCTTGGCCTCCCAAAGTGCTGGGATTACAGGAGTGAGCCACCATGCCCGGCCAACATAACAGTTCATTTTCTGTTTACATTTTCCAGTAGGGGGGGACCTAGGGACCTCTTAAGGCAGTCCAAACCATTATGTAGGACAACTTTTATTGTCAGAAAATTCTTACACAACTTGAACTAAAGATTGACTCTTGGCATCCCTCCATATGCTGGTCCTGATTTTGCTTGTCAGAGTGACCCAGAACAAGTGTCATCTTTTAGAACAGTGTCTCAGGCAAGGTGTGATGGCTCATGCCTGTAATCCTAGTGCTTTGGGAAGCTGAGGTGAGAACATTGCTTGAGGACAGGAGTTTGAGACCAGCGTAGGAATAATAGCAAGACTCCATTTCTCCAAAAAAGTAAAAAAGTTAGCCAGGCATAGTGTCAGGAACCTGTAGTCACAGCTACTTCGAAGGCTGAGGCAGGAGGATTGCTTGAGCTCAGGAATTTGAGGTTACAGTGAGCTATGCACTGCTGTACCCCAGGCTGGACAACAGTGAAACTCTGTTTCTTAAAAAAGTCTTACTAGTGAAGACTGTGTAGAGAAGTTCCTGGGATGCTAATTATAAAATAAATGATATATTTTATGTTCTAGTTGCTAGCAAATAAAATGTATTTTGTGTTTATGTTTCTTCATTCACAGGCAGCTGAAAAAATTGGATGAAGATAGTTTAACCAAACAACCGGAAGAAGTGTTTGATGTTTTAGAGAAACTTGGAGAAGGGTGAGTGTAAAGAAACTATGGTAGGCCAGTGGGTTCCAGTCTTTTTCCTGCCCCAGAATCAGAAGGATATGAACCTTTCAGCATGGCTCTAGAATGGGTGGAAGGTAAATTTACAGCTTGTGATGTCCTTCTTCACTTTACCCCAATCACTATTATAGACACATTTAGTGATTCCTGGTGTTTTTAATACAAAGATTTTCTATTGTATTCTCTTTTGTAGAATCTGTGGTTTGTATGATTTAATCTACTTAACAGATAGCACTAATTCGATTATAATTCTATCAGAAATTTGTTTATTTGCTGCTCATAATTTCTGATTGGTATGCAATAGCTGTTTCAATAAAAATCAGTGGAATTTAGCATTTTAATATTTGCACCTTTGTGAAATATGATAAAGAAAGCAAGGACTAGTACCACCTTCGCAGCTACTTAGGAGATCCACAATCCCAGATTGGGAGCCAGTGGATTTCTTGAAACACAGATTTGTTAATGAGTTTATAAAATACTGATGAGTGATATTAGTAATGTGCAGTGACCATCATTGACTTTCATGATACAGTAAAGCTTACATAATTTTTATACTTTTATATATCCTTTTAATTCAATCCTGTGTATTTATTCCTTCTTTTGTAATGACCAGGAAATTAAAATGTTAAGGACACCATTTATTAAGTTTTTCTTGTTAATTTTTGAATAGGTAATACAATCATATAATTCAAAATTAAAAAAAAAATTACAATGCATACAATAAAGAGAAAGATTCCTCCTACCTCTGTCTCTTAGCTACCCAGAAGCACTCAGGGTAGTGGCTTCTTGTGTATCTTTCAGAAACAAGTTATGCATATGTAAGTGTGCGTGTGTCTGTGTGTGTCTGTGTGTGTGTCTGTGTCTGTCTATTTTTAATCCGTTGGGAGTATTTCTGGTTCAAGGGAAGACCTAACGTACTAACTTGTAAAAACAACTACTGACTGATGACTATATGCTCTTTAAAATCGTTTCCTTCCCATTCCTATAGTTTTTGGGGTTTAGTATTTTTTATGTTAGGACACAGATTTACAATGTTAAACCCAATCCTGGGTTACATGAAGTGGTTTTTCATGATTTACCTCCTTGTAAAAAACATTAGTCATCGTCTTTTTTGTACGTTGGAAAAATACTCTTTGGAATCCAGCAAGAAATCAAGCAGAGAAGGGAAGTAAAAGATGACACACCAGCTGTGCTGTGAAAAGACAAGTCCAAGATGAATCTGAAGACTGCCAGTTGACTGGCATTGTTAAAGGTATGGGGAAATGACAGTCCCTCTGCATCTGTTGCCTGCCATTTTCAGCTTTAGCTTGGCATCTTTGCTATTTTCCTTAGGCAGCAAGGCCATGACCTTTAATCTAACAATGCTCATAAATTATGCTTAGAATAAGATAAAGATGGATAGGCATAATTGACTGTGTGACTAACTTATTTCTCTCATTTCTAATAAAATTTGCTCTTACTACTATAACGTGAGGCAGACCTGGGTTAAAATCCTTGTTCTACTGTTTATTGGTCATAATAGACACATGAGTTTGAGCAAATTGCTTACTATTTTGGAGGCTCACAATCCTCATCTGTAAATTTGGGCTAATAATATATCGATTCATAGAGTTATGTTGTTACCTTAGGTAACTGGGTTAAAGTATAGTGCTTGTCAGGATAATAAATGCTTAGTAAGTGGCAACTGTTACTATTCTATTTTTAAATGTATCAACTGAAGCATTTTTGAGACCTCATCATGTCAAGTCTTAAAGTGTATTTAGGTGTTCTTACAGGTAGCTCTGTTTGGGCTGATTAGGTTTGTGGAATGTCAAAGGAAAACTATAGACAGAGAATATATCAGGAATATAATGTAAACAAAAAAAGCTAATTATGATTTTTTAATTGTATTTTATTTATTTGTTTATTTATTTATTTTTGTAGAGACAAGGGCTCACTGTGTTGCCCAGGCTGGTCTTGAACTCTTGGCCTTAAGTGATCCTCCTGCCTCAGCCTCCCAAAGTGCTGGGATTACAGACGTGTGCCACTGCATCTGGACAAATTGCATTTTAGATCTATGGATGTTGTCCGTAAGGAATGTGGAAATTTTCCTGTGAAGATATCACCAGGGAGAAAACAAAGCTTCAGATCTTTCTTCCCATGCTATCACCTTACTGCTCTTCTACATGATACCAGATTTCTGGTTATTTCTTGGATTTCTGTCATTCTGACTGAATGAACCTAAGCAAGCCTCATTTAACTAGGAATATTTTGAAAGAAGACCTTCACTACACTTCTTTTCCATACACGTGATGCAATGCTATTCTTAAATTGTTTCTGGAGAATGAATGGATTGTGAACTCTCACTGACTTGTATCTTGTGAAATGAGCTCTGGCTAAAGAAACTGTTGGATTCTGGAATCTGCAGTCATTCTGTGTTATGAGGAAATCATATGGATCTGTGGCAGAGTGGAGCCAAAGCTCCAGACCAGGATGAATGGAGAGCACTTGGGAAGTGTTTTGAAGTGGAGCCTAGCACATTTTTTCTTCTCAAAGTTGTACACACTGACTTATATAAGTTTTTATCATAGAAGGATAACAAAAGCATCTTGCCCATGATTTCATAAAAAATGAGTACTATCGTTAAGACTTGTACCTGGTTAATTTGTCCTCAGATACTGTAGTATTTCCATTTTTCTACATAGATCCTTGCCTTGCATGGCTTATGTAAAACATTTACTTCTCCATTCTCTGCTGTCAGTTGTAATTCATTGAATCATCTCATTTTGTTGTAGGGAATCAAGTTTTAAGGGACTTACTTGTGAGTGTGATTGCTGAAATCTTCTAAACCCCCCTTCAGATTACTGTAAATACAGTACATAGAATCAAGAATCTGGTTTTTGTTTTATTTTAATTATTATAAGTTCTGGGGTACATGTGCAGAATGTGCAGGTTTTTTTCATTTCATTTCTTTTTTTTTTTTTTTTTCTGAGATGGAGTCTTATCTTGTTGCCCAGGTTGGAGTGCAATGGCACGATCTCAGCTCACTGCAACCTCTGCCTCCCGGACTCAAGTGATTCTTCTGCCTCAGCCTCTCGAATAGCTGGGATTACAGGCATGCGCCACCACACCTGGCTAATTTTGTATGTTTAGTAGAGACGAGATTTCTCCATGTTGGTCAGGCTGGTTTCGAACTCCCGACCTCAGGTGGTCCACCTGTCTCTGCTTCAAAAAGTGCTGGGATTACCGACATGAGCCACCGTGCCCGGCCAGGAATCTTAATTTCCTATGAGCTGTTGGAATTTTCCTTGCTATCCAGGGAGGTTCTGGTCAAGGTTGCTGCATGAGTGTATACAGAGAACTTTCTAATACATAAGGATAATGAGTGAAAATTCTTTTAAATATAAGGATATGTAGACAGCTATGGACAAGGGATAGGAAAGAAATCTAAATAATAAGCAGAGACTAAAGCATGCCTTATCCTTGTCAAAAGATTGCATTTGAGCTTCCTACATGAAGTTGGGGGCTGAAACTCAGCCCTCCATCTATGAACTAAAGCTGAAATAAATTGCTTGACTGCCATCAGAAAGTGTCATTTGCCTGTGGCCTAGGGAAAAAGTGGATATACTGGTTCGATAATAGGAACTGAGCCTGGATTGTATTTAAGTATGGTATCTTGAAGGGCAAAAACCCCAAACTCTGGAGATAAGACCTGGTTTAAGTTGTACAGCCCAGATGACTATACTAAGGAAACCATGAAACCCTCTGACAGTGAGTGTTGTATAGAGGAAAATCATTCAAGATAAAATGAAATCCATACAAGGAAATCCACTGCCATGAGAAATTCCACAGAATGGGAGAATTCACACTGAAGGAAAAAGAAATAATGGAGCAGTCTCAAAAGTGATTTAATATGATTATAATTTTCAAAAAGATCAAGGAGGGGATAAGAACATCAGATTATTAACATGATTATTAACACATTTTCCCAAAGGCAAATAAAATGTTGGGAATCTTGACAATGAAAACTACAACAATCGAAGTTCTATAAGCCCAGTAAATGGGATGAACAGTAAACTAAACAAACTGAAAGATTTTGTGAATTGAAAGATAGAAATGAGAGTGATCACAAAATGCAGAAGAAAGAAATACAATTTTGGAAACCAGGAAGACAACATAGATTGAGGAGGTCTAATATAGTTTCAGTAGGAATTCTAGAAGAAGATCCTAGAAGTGATAGAGGAAATAATCAAAGAATAATGCTGAGAATTTTTCATTCTTGAGGAAAGACATGAGCCCTCGGATTGAAGAAGCGTATGAAGTGCCAGATCAACTACTAGTTACATTACAGTACAATAGTAGACTGTTACGGACAAAGAGGACATCTTAAAAGCTATGGAGAGATTACCCATGGACAATGATAATCTAATGAAAGCAGGCTTCTCAGCCACAACAGATGTTGGAACACTGCAGTAACAGTGCTGAGGGAGAGTTGTCAAAGAATCCGGTATCCAACCAAACTATCATTCCAGAGTGAAGGTGAAATAAAGACAGTTTCAGACGTACGGGAGCTAATATATCAAAAATGCCTTTGGATGGAAGTAACAATACCCAATGAACAGTGGCTAACCAATGGAGACATTAATAACTAAATACATCTGGGGGTGTGAGAGTCAAGAAGTGGTTAACTGGCTTGATAATGGCTTGGCATCTGGGTAATTCTCATAGTCTCAAATGGCTGCATTAGTTTCAAGCATCATCCCTCTCGTGGCATTAACAAAAGTAAGAAAGAAAGGGACAAGTGGAAATGGGCATTCTTGTGTGCTTGTCTCCTACCAGGGAAGAAAGTCTTTCCCAGAAACCCTTCAGCAGAATTATCTTCAAATTTCACTGGCCAGAACTGGGCGACATGTTTGTCACTAGTTCAGTCACTGGCAGAAGGAAATAGGAATTCTGTGATTGGCTGGACTACCATAGTATATCTCCTGGGACCAAGCACATCACCACTGTTACAAATTAGGGGGTTATTTTAGCAAGGAAGAAGGGACAGTGGTTGGGTCCTTCACACATGCTCAACAGGAGGCTCTCTCTGGCAAACAGTATTTGGTGTCATGTTTAAGGATCATCGTACTAGTTTTACAAGAATGACAGCTTCTAATGGAATGGAAATTTTTTTATGTGCTCTGCATAGACCTAAAAAGTTTTATGTTCCTTTCACATTGTAACAGTTCTTGAGCATCTATTTGGCAGTTAGAGTATTTCACTACTTTGACATAGTAGGTGGCACTGTTATTTTGATTTTTTTTCGCCAAGACAGTATGAAGATACAAGTGTGTTTGGGAAATATGAAGACAATTTACTCAGTATTATTTCACTGACAGCTGCCCAGGATTCCAATGAAAATGTAATCTATATAAAGTGATGATGGTATCTCATTTGACCGTCACAAATGAGATAACATCATATCTTATAAGGTAGTTTGTATTGTTGTCATTTTACAGATGAGAAAATTCAGGTACCACAAGGTTAATAATGTGTCTATAAATGATAACTAAAATGTATTGTTGGTAAGACTCAAATCCAGCGTCTTTACATTCTACATCTAGTGGTCTTGTAGCCTCCAAATTGACTAGATGCATAAACTTTATTTTGGTATTAAGCTGTTAAGGGAAGATGGAGTAGGAAGCAAAGAGTGGGTGTGTGCTGCGTTTACCTGATACTAACATTAAACAGGCTTAGATTTTAATTAGTTCCCATAATATTTTAAGTATTATCGTAAGTAAGAGGAGCAAGGACAGAAAGATCCTGTGGTAGGTACCAGAGTGAATGCAGTAAAACAAAGACTGCCACTTCCATATTGTACCCCAGGATAGATATGGAGAGAACATATGCTTTGGTTTCAGAGAACATATGCTTTGAATGTGAAGCTTTCAAGATGCCATTTTGTTGTAGTTCTCTTGACAGTTTTTCCCCCCCAAGTATTTTAGCTATTTTAGTTTTGCAAGTGTATATGTATTAGGCACTTAGGGATATACGTTAGAACTATCAGTTGCTTGTGTTTTACCACTTCTTATATCTTGGCTTGCTTTGAGTTTATAAATGTTCTTCTCCCATTTTATAGGTCTTATGGCAGCGTATACAAAGCTATTCATAAAGAGACTGGTCAGATTGTTGCTATTAAGCAAGTTCCTGTGGAATCAGACCTGCAGGAGATAATCAAAGAAATCTCTATAATGCAGCAATGTGACAGGTAAAGGCATGTGGGCTTCCTTTGGGGGAGAATGTGGTTTTGAATTTGCTGTGATTGTTTAGAGTTTGACACCTAGAGACCCATTTACTTAGATATTTTGCAGAAGGGAGAATTTAGTGGAATCACTGTGCATGTTCTTTTCAGAAAAAAATTATGGTGAAAAAGGTTTTTTTTTGTAGCTAAACTTCTGTAGTTTTTATTTGTGCCTGGCATTTTTTTCACCCAATTTTTCATTTTTCTTTTTGAGACAGAGTCTCACTCTGTTGTCCAAGCTGGAGTGCAGTGGCACAATCTCGGCTCACTGCAACCGCCGCATCTCAGGTTCAAGCGATTCTTATGCTTTAGCCTCCCAAGTAGCTGGGACTACAGGCATGTGCCATTACACCCTGCTAATTTTTTTGTATTTTTAGTAGAGACGGAGTTTCACCGTATTGGTCAGGCTGGTCTCGAACTCCTGACCACAAATGATCCACCTGCCTTAGTCAAATCCCAGAGTGCTGGGATTACAAGAGCAAACCACCGTGCCTGCCTTTTTTCTTTTCAGTGAGCCCTTTTAGAAACTAGGAAGAAGAGGCAGAAGGTGGTGCTTGCTTTTTGTGTGTGTGTGTGTGTGTGTGTGTGTGTGTGTGTGTGTGATAATGATCTTTTTTACTTCCTATTGAGAAAACATTTCTGCAGAGATAGCTTAGAACAGATAATTCAAATGTTTTTTAGTTCTAGAAACCTTAGAATATCAGGTAAATCTATAAAAAGAGAGTAGTTATGTATATATAACTGTTTGTTCTTTCACATTAACAAAAATTATTCTAGCTGAGAGTACTTAAGTATTTATTTTTGAGGAACTAAGATTTGTCAAATGCTGTAAGCAGGAAGTCAGACCAAAAGACGACCACAGAAAACCACGTGGTTTGCTCTGAAATTCCATGACAACATGGTTTGGTCACTGATAGAGGAGGCTTCCCCAGCACTGTTTAGAGACAAACAGAAAGTTAGGGGGCAATGTCAGCTCTAGGGGGTTGAAGATGGATGAGAAATTCTTTCACTTGAGGCTGCATTCATTCTTCTGAAGGCTTTTTGGTTATCAGGTCAACTTAGTACCTCCTGTTTGTAAAACGTCTACATTAGGGTAGGTGGGGCTACCTACCAGAAAATTAGTCCAGAAGCCTTTCAGTCTCACAGACTTGGCAGTGCAGCCCTTTCTTTTCTTCCTCCCTCCTTTTTTTCCCTCCTATTTTTGTGATTACTGTCTACTAGATAAGATCCCCATTTTTCTTGATTGGATTGACCAGATGAAGGTGGCAGTTTTCCATTTTCTCCTCTTTGAGATACATTTTGGAAGTTCTTTCCATTTGGCAAATTGGGACTTCGTCACTTTTCAATAGCCTTTGCAGGAGCTGTGTTCCAAACAGGGTATGGAAATGTCTTTATTAAGAGAAGAGATGTTTTGAACAGTCTACTCTGCTAAGCACTGTAAGGAATACAGCAACAGAGCAGAGTCCTTGTGCTCTGGGAGTTTATAGACTAATTGGACAGGCTAAGTACATATATATGTACAGGAGAATCTAGCTAACAATGCAAGACTATGGAGAATATATTCCAGTAATAAATACCTGATAGTAATGGCCTACGGTACTTAACTCCTGTAAGTCCTGTATTACAGGGAGAGCAAATGTGTTGATATTTACCTTAGACACTTTTTCATTAATACTTTGTCGTGTGTGTGTGTGTGTGTGTGTGTGTGTGTGTGTGTGTATGTGTGTGTTTTGCTGTCCTTGTCACTGGCATATTTCCCAAGGTTTGAACGGGAAATTTTAAGAGTTCTGAGTTAATGAAGCCAATTTGGTTTTAGCATCAGTTGCTATGAAACTTTAATTGGCCATGACACCAATCTAGCCAGTTAAAGCTGGCAGTTCTCAGAGGACACATTATTTTGTTTTAATGAGATATTTGATTTTTCTCTGAAATTTCTTGTTTGGTATCTCTCTTCCAGCTTGAAACCTAACATTTGAGGTTTGATCGTGAACATTTTTTCTTCATAATAGATTGTAGTGACCGGGCGTGGTGGCTCATGCCTGTAATCCCAGCACTTTGGGAGGCCGAGGCGGGCGGATCACGAGGTCAAGAGATCGAGACCATCCTGGTCAACATGGTGAAACCCCGTCTCTACTAAAAATACAAAAAAATTAGCTGGGCGTGGTGGTGCGCGCCTGTAGTCCCAGCTACTCGGGAGGCTGAGGCAGGATAATTGCTTGAACCTGGGCGACGGAGGTTGCAGTGAGCCGAGGTCGCGCTGCTGCACTCCAGCCTGGCACCTGGTGATGGAGTAAGACTCTGTCTCAAAAAAAAAAAAAAAAATAATAATAATAGATTGTAGTGTGTGTGTGTGTTTTCATTAAAAGTACATATGACTTCTTAGGAAAATTCAAATGAAAAAATAAAATCACTTTTCCCTTTGGAGAAATCATTCCAGATCTCTTTGGAGTTTCACAGTAGTTACTGTTTTATTAGCCTGCCTTGTTTGTTTGTTTTTGTAAACACAGTATCTTCTCATGTTATCAAATACTTCTCTATAACATTTTTCATGGATTCATGATACTATATGGCTGTATTATTATTTCTTAAAAAAACTCACTAATGTTGGATGGACATTTAGATGATATTTAAATTTCCACTTTCATCAATAGTGCTATGATGGTAATTGTTACTTTTTGAACACTTGTAATTCTTTTTTGAGGATAAATTGTAGACATAGAAATGCTGATTAAAGGACCCACCCATTTTTTATACTTTTATGATTTATTACCCTCCAGAAAAGCTATACCATTTTGCATTTCTATCAGGAGGTTGCCCATTTTATCCTTAACTATGAATAATTGATCTTTCCAGATGAGGAATTAATTTGTATATACTTAATAGCATGAATTAAGAGATGTTTGAAGGCCATTTTGTTAATTTGTATTCTCTCTCTCTCTAGCCATCATGTAGTCAAATATTATGGCAGTTATTTTAGAACACAGACTTATGGATCGTTATGGAGTACTGTGGGGCTGGTTCTGTATCTGATATCATTCGATTACGAAATAAAACGGTAGGTTTACCTTCTAGAACAATGCAGCTGCTAGTCTCTTATGCCATCTTCTTTTCTCTGGCCTCTTTTTCAGTGTATTCTCCTACTAGAGAGATGACTGTCAGATTTTCCCTTTTCCATGGTTCTTTTCCCTCTTTACTCTTTTATGTCTCCTAAGTCTGACAGCTTTTTTTTCTTCCTTTTTTTAATGAGACAAGAGTCTCACTCTGTTACCCAGGCTGGAGTATAGTGGCACAGTCATAGCTCACTACAGCCCCTACCTCTTGGGCTCCAGTGATCCTCTCACTTCAGGCTCCTGAGCAGCTGGGACTACAGGTGTGTACCACCATGTCCAGCTAATGTTTTGTTTTGTTTATTTATTTTTTATTTTTTTGTGGAGACGGGGTCTTACTATGTTGCCCAGGCTGGTTTTGAACTCCTGGCCTCAAGCAATCTTCCCACCTCAGCTTCCCAAAGTGCTGGGATTACAGGCATGAGCCATCATGCTTGGCAATGTGGCAGTTTTAACACCAATTTAGTCCAGTGATTTTTTAGCATGCTTTGCTTATTTCTTACTGGGAAAAAATGACTGTTAAATCTTGATTATAGAATGAATTTTAAATGTTTAAATTTGGATTTGGATTTGGGTTTCTGCTTCTACCTAGCATGTTCACAGATTAACTTCCTCTATTTCCTGTTAATCAGAGAATAATCCCCTTATGAAAGATTATTTGCTGTTAACTGTGGTTGCCAGTATAAGACCTAGGAGTCATGGGTTCTAGTTCTGGTTCAGTTACTTAATCTCTTTATGTATTCATTCAGTAAATATTTCTTGAGCACTGCTTTAGGCCTGAGGGATCCAGTAGCAAATAAAACAGATGACAACTCTGCTGTCATGGTAGTGTACTTTGGAATAGGGCAACAAAACAAATTAATGATAGCTATTAATAGAAAAGATGGAATAATGATAAATTCTGTGAAGAAAAGGAATGAGGATGAAGCGATAGTAAAGTTATGGAGAGTGCTTGGTGGGCTATTTTTAGAGTAGATAGTTGAGGACGGTCACTCAGAAGTGGTAACATTTATAGGAAGACTCAAATGACAGAAAGGAGCTAAGAGTCCTGAAGGAACATTCAAGGTGGGCAATAACCAGTGCAAAGACCTTGAGGCTGGAATGAGTTTGGCATGGCTGAGTGATAGAAGGGCTACCATGACTGGGAGAGAATAGACCAAGGAGAAGCTGTAGGAGATGAGGTTCGACAGGTGGGCAGGCCTAGATTGTGTTGGATATTGTAGGTCATAGGAATGAGTTTGAATTTTATCCCAGGTACGATAGGAAACTATTGCTGGATTTTAAGCAAGCAAGCGAGCCATCTGATGCGTGTTTTAGAAAGATAACTCTGGGGCTGGGTGCGCTACTTCACGCCTGTATTCCCAGCACTTGGGGAGGCTAAGGCAGAGGATTGCTTGAGCCTAGGAGTTTGAGGCCAGCCTGGGTAACATAGTGAGACCGCATCTCTACAAAAGAAAAAAGAAAAACAAATTAGTCAGATGTGGTGTCATGCCCCTGTAGTCACAGCTCCTTTTGGGGTGTGATGGGGTTGAAGTGGGAGAATTGCTTGAGCCCAGGAGGTTAAGGCTGCTGTGTGCTGGGCAACAGAGTGAGACCCTGTTTCAAAAAATAAAAAAGTTAACTGGCTTCTGTGTAGATTGTGGGTGGATAAGAGAAGAAGCAGGGGAAATCTTAGCCTTAAGTTTTTTTTTTTCTTAATAAGAAAAATAAGAATAATGCCTATATTACATATTTGCGAAGTTGGGAAAATTAAATATGTAAAAGTACTTTGTGAATTGTGAGGTGCTACACAAATTAGAAGGTGGGAGTGTTTTAAAACTGAGTTATAACTTTTGGATTATTCATATACTATGTTCTTTATTTACATTATTCAGAATTAGTGTGTTTGCCTAATCAAATAGCAAGTTCTTTAGCTAGGAATAGTATCCTAACATAAGATATATGTAAAGAAGTTCCAAAACTGGAATAATTTATTGAATTAAACATTGGACTTCAGGGCTTCTTACATGTAGCATCAAGTCATTTTATTTCAGTTATTTTAAGCCAGTTCAAAATTAATTTTGATGGCACCTTTGATGGGTTTTTTTGCCATTGTAAATTAGTTTATTTTTGTAAATTTTAACTTAATAACTAAGTACTGATTTTTAATTACTACACATTATTTTGCTAAGTGTTAAAACTCTACCCTGTCTACCACGATATCCACTAGCCACATGTGATTATTAAGGATTTAAAATGTGGCTAGTCTGAACTGAGATATGCTGTAAATATAAATTATTCACCAGAGTTTGAAGAATTGTTACCTAAAAGTTATAAAAAAACTAATTTTTTCATATTGATGACATGGTGGAGTGATAATATTTTTGATAAATATGGTTAAGTAAAATAGATTATCAAAGTTGAATCTTTCTTTCTTTTCTTTCTTACTTTCCTCTTGCTCTGTTGCCCAGGCTGGAGTGCAGTGGTGTGATCATAGGTCACTGCATGTTGGAACTCCTGGGCTCAAATGATCCTCCTGCCTCAGCCTCCTGAGTAGCTGGTATCACAGTCACCAGCCACTGCTCCTGCTTGTTTCCTTTTTCAGTGTGGCTACTAGAAAATTAAAAATCATATTTGTGGCTCCCAGTATATTTCTCTTAGGCAGTGCTACTTTAACTGATTAGCTTAGCTGGTTAGAATAAAGAAGTGGTATATCAAGTGATGAGCTTTGTTCTCTTCCACTACAGAAGGTACCCCGAACTCTAGCCTACTACCTTACCAATGGTGTTTGCTTGGACTTTAGTGAAAGCTTTAACAATTTCTCTGTGATCTTTGGCATAAATGACTTAACTTGTCTGTGCCTCTGCTTCATTATGTATAAAATGGTGATGAAAATAATAGTTCCTCCACTTCATTTAGTTATAAGGATTAAATGAGATTACAAACATAGTGCTTAGTATAGATTAAATACTTAGTAACAGCCATTATATATATATATTTTGTGACAGAATCTGGCTGTGTCACTCAGGCTGGAGTACACACGATCTCAGCTCACTGCAACCTCCACTTCCCAAGTGCAAGTGATTCTCCCGCTGCAGCCTCTTGAGTAGCTGGGATTACAGGTGCCCACCACCACACCTGGCTAATTTTTGTATATTTAGTAGAGATGGGGTTTCGCCATGTTGGCCAGGCTGGTCTTGAACTCTTGGCCTCAAGTGATCTGTCTGCCTCGGCCTCCCAAAGTTCTGGGATTATAGGCATGAGCCACCATGCTTGGCTGTTTTTCATATTATTAGCATAGTACCTAGAGCTTATTAAATATTGATTGATAATATCGTGGGTATTAAATTATGATGCCTTATATTAATTGAGTTTCATGGCACTCTTAAAGAAAAGTTATATTCCTATTTCGTAGATTGGGAAACTGACCAAGAGAAGGTCAGTAATTTGCTTAAGTCACATGAAAGTAGAGCCAAGAGTAAAAGCTACATCTTCCTAATCCCAAATCCTATAGTTTTTGCACCAGAGCACACTCCATTTCACATCTGAGTTGTCAGAAGGGAAACTGTGTAACAGTGTTTTGATAGATTGAGTTTGTTTAGGACTGGTGTTGGGTCTGCACAGAGTCTGTGTTGGACAGATGAGATATTCTATACTAGTTTCTAGCATTCTCACTTTCATTTTTTTATCATTGTTCAACAGATATTTTTTCAGTGTCTACTGTGTGCCAGGTGACTATTGGTGTTAGGGGAAACAAAAGTAAACAAATCAGACATTTTTAGGAACTTGTGTTTCTAACAGGGAAGACATCACATAAATAGGTAAATAATGGATAATATGTCAGATGGTAGTATACTGCAGTGACAAGGTAATTTAAGGGAATAGAGAATGAGCTAGAAATGGAGTAGGAAAGCCCTCTCCATTTTCTGAGGAGGTGACATTTGGGCAGATAGCAAAGTGAGGAAGCAAACTGGATAGACATGAGGATGAAGAGTTGAAAGGACCCAGAAAGGGGAGTATGCTTAGAGTGTTTGAGAACAGCAAGGAAGCAAGCCCTTGTTGAAACAGATTGAGCAAGGTAGAAAGTGGTAGAAGATGAAGTTAAAGAGGTAGCTGGGCGGCAGATCACGTAAAGCTTTGGTAAGGACTGACTTTTATTTTAAGTGAGTTAGGAAGACATTGATAGGTTTTGACTCTGGCTTATGTTTTTATTATAGCTTCTGTGTGGAAAGTACATTGTAGAGCATCAAGGGCAGAAACAAAGAAACCAGACAAGAGGTCATGAGAATAGCACAGGCAGGACACAATGGTGACTTGGACCACAGTGATTAGAGAGGGGGTATTTGGATACACAGTATTTTGAAGATAGAGAGAGTCAAGGATGACTTCAAGGTTTTTGGCCAGAGCAACTGAAAGAGTAAAGTTTCCCTTTACTGAGAGAGGGAGGACTGTGGGAGAAGTAGCGTAGGTTTGATGGATCAGAGGGAGAAGAGTAAGGTGGCAGACATAAAAAGTTTGATTTTGACATGTTATGCTTATGATGCGGGCTAGGTATTCCAGTTGGAGATGTTGTGTAGGCAGATACATAAATCTGAGTGATGGGAGATCTGGTATGGAAATACAGCTTTGGGAGTGGTCAGTATATCTATGGTATAAGCAGTCATGCTGTTCACAGGTTGAATAAGATCTGTTTATATTCAAGAAAGGTGTTTGGATTTAATTTTTTTCTCCTTGTCCTAATGCGCTGATGTAAACTGATAGAACTTGAACTTCTTTTTCTTTTTTCAGTTAACAGAAGATGAAATAGCTACAATATTACAATCAACTCTTAAGGGACTTGAATACCTTCATTTTATGAGAAAAATACACCGAGATATCAAGGCAGGAAATATTTTGCTAAATACAGAAGGACATGCAAAACTTGCAGATTTTGGGGTAGCAGGTCAACTTACAGTAAGTAAAAATATTACTTGTATTGATAATTTTCAGTTCTGTCCTGAGAAACAGTTCCTTTTATTTACCTATTTTTGAAATATAATACTTGATTTAATTGTATTAGTAACAAGTTACAGAATCTACCAATAGGTTACAAAAGAACTGAGATCTTTTTAGATCTTTTCCTGGAGTTCAGGTCACATAGCTTAACTTTCTTTAACTTTTATAAAGATGAAAAGTAAAACAAGAAAGGTTAGATTACTCTAGTGGATTACATCAATATATTTATAAAAGGAAGAAAAATTAAGTCTAGATGTTTTCCTTGACTAAGACATAACATCATCTCATTCAACCTCCAGGTAGTACTTGGCAGTTACTGTACTGAAAACAATCTCTTCGTCTGATTCCAGGATACAGTCTCTTGATTCTTCTCCTGCCTAACTAGTGCATGGAAGTGAAAGAAGAAAAATAAAAACTTGTTTTCAAAATAAGAAGTCTAGAATTATTCGGTTCTATAAAATACATAAGTATATGTGAAAGTATATATAGAAAAATAGAAACAGTTCTAGGCAGGTATACACTAAAATATACTAAAATTTGCAACAATATTACATATCAAGGGGTTTTCTTGGGTGGTAGAATGAATATAGTGTGTGTTTAGAACTGGTGTTATGTACATTTTTTTACTTTTTTAATTGTAAGTCTGCCTGGTACATGTTAGGGAGTCTCAGATATTGTAACAGCACAGAAATCGCTTTGATGTTTAAAATAAATCAGAAACTTATTCAATATTATGATTTGTGGACTCTCCAAAAAATTTTGTTGTTAACACACAAGTAAACAGTACCAGACAATATTATCTAAACCACAATCTTAGTAAGAAAACCAAATTGAAAAAATACATCGTCTAGTGCTATATAAAAAAATGTAATTTTGGTTGAGTGTGGTGGCTCACCTCTGTAAACCTAGCACTTTGGGAGTCTCAGGTGGGAGGATCACTTGAGGTCAGGAGTTTGAGATCAGCGTGGCCAACATGGTGAAACCCAGCCTCTACTAAAAATACAAAAATTAGCCAGGCATGGTGGCACGTTCCTGTAATCCCAGCTACTTGGGAGGCTGAGGCAGGAGAATTGCTTGAACCTGGGAGGCGGAGGTTGCAGTGAGCTGAGATTGCGCCGTTGCACTCTGCACTCCAGCCTGGGCGACAGAGTGAGACTCTGTCTCAAAAAAAAAAATTTATATATATATATATATATATATATAAATAATATTAAAATAAGAGTATCCATTCCATAGTAATAATTTTAGTAATTGATTACCCAATAATGACTTACCCAATGATGACTTACAGTGTTCTTATTGCTATAATTCCTGCCTTGGCAGAATTTTTCTCCCTTTTAATTCAGTGTTAGTCTGTTCACAAAATTGTGCATCTATTACCAATGTCTAATTCCAGAACATTTTCATCATCCCAAAATAAACTGCACCCTTTAGCAGTTACTCCCCATTGTCACCCCAGCCCTTGACAACCACTAATCTACTTTCTGTCTCTATAGATTTGCCTATTCTGAGTATTTCATATAAATAGAATCATACATGATGTAACCTTTTGTTTTTGGCTTCTTTCGTTTGACATAATGTTTTCTAGTTCATTCATGTTGTAAAATGCATCAATTCTTCCTTCCTTTTTATGGCTGAATAATATTCCTTAATGGCTATAAGACATTTTGTTTACTTACTCAGTAGTTGAATATTTAGATTGTTTCTGCTTTTTGGCTGTTAGGAATAATGCTACTATGAAATTCGTGTACAGATTTTTATGTGAATCTTTGTTTTCATATGATATACAGACTTGCTGGGTCACATGGTAACTGTGTTTAATTTTTTAAGGAATTGCCAAACTGTTTTCTAGAGTGGCTCACCATTTTATGTTCCCACTGCTATGTATGAGAATTCTAACTTTTCTGCATCCTTGCCAACCTGTTCTTTTTTGTGTTTTTGATTATAACCATCCTAGTGAGTATGAGGTAGTATCTCTGTGGTTTTGATTTGCATTTTACTAATGACTAATGATGTTGACTGTCTTTTCTTCTGCTTATTGGACATTTGTGTATCTTTGGGAAAATGTCTCTTTAAATCTTTTGCCCATTTTTAATTGGGTATTTACCTTTTTAGTGTTGGGTTGTAAGAGTTCTTTATATATTTTAGATATAAGTCCCTTATCACGTATATGATTTGTAAATATTTTCTCTCATTCTGTGGGTTGTCTTGAAGATGTCTTTAGAAATATAAAAATTTTAAATTTTGGTCGTGTCCAGTTTCTTTTTTCTTTTGTTGCTTGTGCTTTTGGTGTCACATCTAAGAAATCATTAGCTAATGCAGGGTCGTGAAGATGCAGGGTCGTGAAGATGTACTCCTGTGGTTTCTTGAAGTGTTTAATGGTTGTAGCTCTTATATTTACATCTGTAATTTGTTCTGAGTTAGTTTTCATGATGTAAGGTAGGCATCCAGTTTCACTCTTTCGCATGTTGATATGTAGTTGTTCCAACATTTGTTGAAAAGACTGTTTTTTCTTTGTTGAAATGTATGAGTTTATTTCTGTGTCGATTCTGTTCCATTGACCTATATGTCTGTCCTTGCACCAGTACTATGCTGTCTTGATTACTGTAAGTTTGAAGTAAGTTTTGAAATTGGTTAAATGTGACTTCTCCAACTTTGTTCTTCCATTTCAAGATTGTTTTGGCTATTCTGGGTCCCTCGTATTTCCATATAAATTTTAGGATCAGCTTGTCAATTTCTCTAGAAAAGGCTATTGGGATTTTGGTAGACATTGTTTTGAATCTTAAATCAGCTTGGAAATATTGCCATTTTGGCAATATTGTCTTCCAGTCTATGAACATAAGCTGTCTTTCCATTTTATTTAGATTTTCTTTAATTCTTTTAGCAGTATTTTATAATTTGCAGTGTACAAGTTTTGCATGTATTTGGTTAAATTCATTCTTAAGTAGTTTGTACTTTTTGATGGTATTTTAAATGGATTTGCTTTGTTTTCAGATTGTTCATTGCTAGTGTAATATATAATTGATTTTTGTATATTATCTTATGTCCTGACACTTCTTTTTAAATTAACTATGAACATGTATGTTGTTTTGTTAAAAAGATGAGATTTTTTTTCCTTCACTAAAATAAACTGAAACTGTAGTATAAGATGATCTGACTCAGCTGTTTGGTTGTGAAACCTCCATTACTAAGTTTAGGCCCCTCTCGGGTCTCTTGTCTAGAGGCTGTAGGCCTTGTTGGCAGCCTTCTGGGAAGTGGTGATAGCATGGGGATTGCTAGCATGTTAATGCTCACTTAATGTTCCTGATTCACACCACCACCCACACTCTCTATAGTCTAGAGATCCTTGGTTTCACTCCCCAGAGAGTACACCTCCAGTCTAATGCCAGGGTTGGGCAAGGGAAGCCTGCTAGTTGCTTGATGTGAGAGGAGGGTTTAGGGTGTTTAGCTGCTTCTTAACTCTTTCAATCCAGGCTTCCTATTTTGACGTCTATTTTCACCCCTCTTTCTCTAACTGATGCCCCCAATTTCTAAGCCTTTTGGAGGGGTTGGTGTTAGAATCAGGTTGTTTCTTAGTTCTCCTGGTGACTGACTCAGGATTCCATTTTGTAGTCTGTTCAGTTAGTTACTACTGGGCCATGTGCTCTCCAGCTTAAATTTTGTGGCTGTGGTTATTTTTCCCTTTGTTTCTTATTCTTGTAGATTTATTCTTAAAAATAATCCTTTTAGTATCTTTCTGAGTGAGTTTTGAGGGAGAGTAAAAGTAAAATGTATTTGCTCAAGCTGCCATCTTTACCCTAGACACTGTAATATTATTTCTGGTGGCAATATGGGTATTTCATTGTGTGATTTATTTAACTCTTTCCCTATAGTTGGATGTTGGATGCCCATTAAGGTTGCTTAGAATTTTCCCACCACTATAAACATAAACTCTGTGATTAACATTCCTGCAACTAAATTTTGCAGCATTTCCTTGAGTAAATCCTTAGGATAATTTCTTTACATTGGAATCTGGGTCAGGAAATATGTGAGTGTATATTGCCAAAGTGGTTTTGATGCATATTGCTGGATTTCTTCTAGAAGTCAACAATTTCAGTTTCCAACTTCAGTATCTAAATGTGCTCTTTCCCCTCATACTTGCTAATGCTGAATGGGCAGTAACTCGTATCTTCCTTGCCATTTCTCAAAGCAGTTCACTTATTTTTGCATTTGATTATTGGCCATTTATAACAATTCTTTTGTAAATGTTCATTTTTGTGTGTGTCAGTTTTCCTAATTGAATGTTGGACTTTTTGGGGAGGGAGGCAAGGTCTTACTGTGTCACCCAGGCTGCAGTGCAATGGCACTATCATGGCTCACTGCAGCCTCAACCACCGGGCTCAAGTGATCCTCCCACCTTGGCCTCCTGGGTAGCTGGGACTACAGGCATACACCCCACCGCACCCAGCTAATTTTAGTAGTTTTCATAGAGACAGGGTTTCATCATGTTGCCCAGTCTGGCCGCAAACTCCTGGGCTCAAGCAGTGTGCCCTGCTTGGCATGCCAGGATTACAGGTTTGAGCCATTGTGCCTGGGATTACAGGCTAGGATTACGGGTTTCAGCCATTGTGCCTGACTGAGTGTTGCATCTTTTAAAGACATCAGTTAAACACCAAAACTAAAAAAGTTTATGTTAAAGTTGTTACTCCTTTGTTGTATGTGTTGAAATATCTTCTAGTTTACTAGTTGTCTTTTAATGTTGACTATGGCTTTTTAAAAAAGACTACAAAAGTTTCTAAATTTTATATAGAAAAGTCCATCTACCTTTTATCTTACGGTTTCTGTCTTTGATGTCATGCTTAAAAAACGCTTTTCTCCTTAACATTACAGAACAGTTATTCTATGTTTTTTTATTTTTTATTATTTTTTTGAGACAGGGTCTTGCCCTGTCACCCAGGCTGGAGAGCAGTGGCATGATTGTGGCTCACTGGGGCCTCAAACTCCCAAGTTCAAGCGATCCTCCAGCGTCAGGCTCCCAAGTAGCTAAGACTACAGGTGTGTGCCACCTCATCCAGTTAAAGTTTTAAAATATTTTGTAGAGATGGCCTCTCCCTATTTCACCCAGGCTGGTCTAGAACTCCTGCCTCAGCCTCCCAAAGTGTTGGGATTAGAGGTATGAGCCACCACACCTGCTCTGTTGCCCAGGCTGGAGTACAGTGGCATGATTGTAGTTCACTGTAACCTTGAACTCCTGGGCTTAAGTGATCCTCCTACCTTGCCTCCCAAGTAGCTAGGACTACAGGCACGTGCCACCATGCCTGGCTAATATACTTACTTACTTACTTACTTAATTAATTTATTTATTTTAGACAGAGTCTCACTCTGTTGCCCAGGCTAGAGGGCAGTAGTGTGATCTCGGCTCACTGTAACCTCTGTCTCCCGGGTTCAAGCAATTCTTGTGCCTCAGCCTCTTGAGTAGCTGGATTACAGGTGCCCACCATCACACGTACAGCTAATTTTTTGTATTTTTAGTAGAGACGGGGTTTTGCCATGTTGCCCAGGCTGGTTTTGAACTCCTGAGCTCTGGCAATCCGCCCGCCTCGGCCTCTCAAAGTGGTGGGATTACAGGCATAAGCCACCATGCCTGGCCATCTAATGTATTTTTTTAAAGTATTCTTTGGGCTTTGTTTTTTATGTTTAAAATTTCAACTTATTTGAACTTATTTTGGTGAAA
Source organism: Ateles fusciceps (assembly GCA_036589455.1). Classification (NCBI taxonomy): domain Eukaryota; kingdom Metazoa; phylum Chordata; class Mammalia; order Primates; family Atelidae; genus Ateles; species Ateles fusciceps. The sequence goes on from JAZHEH010000847.1 coordinate 1,173,483, forward strand.
GTATAAGGTAGGCATTTAAGTGTAGAGTTTTACAAATGACTAAGTAGATTCCCAGTGCTTTTTTTTTCCATAATCTATTCTTCGCTTGCTGATTTTAAATGACATTTTAATCATAAATCATATCATATGTATGTGGCATATATAACAGGTTGTTACATATACATATATATGATATATATATACACATGCCATAGTCAGTGTCCGTACTTTATATTTTTTATTGCTATGCTATTGCACTAATATAACTTTGTAATACAAATCTAATTGGGCTTAGGGTACACTCATTATTCTTACTAATTTTCAAAAACTTTCTAGCTATCCAAGTAACCATTTCTAATTGAAATAATCCAGTGAAAACAACTTTGACTACCACCATTTGAAAACACCCTTGCAAAGTTGAAGTTTCAGAGCTAAGGAAATGACTAAGCAGTAAGTTAGTTCCTGTGTTAATTTTTTACATAGGACTGACGATGAGATTGATTTAAATTACCTGTCATTTGCTTCCGACTGGCATAACCTAAGTCACAGGCACTTCAGAAGGAATATCAGTGATGATGATTGGAAGTCCTTTTTTGTATTTAGTTCTGTTTAAAAATCCTTTTGTCGGGCGTGGTGGCTCACGGCTGTAATCCCAGCACTTTGGGAGGCTGAGGTAGGTGGGTTACCTGAGGTCAGGAGTTCGAGACCAGCTTGGCCAACATGACGAGACCCTGTCTTTACTAAAAATACAAAAATTAGTCAAGTGTGGTGGTGGGCATCTGTAATCCCAGCTACTTGGAAGGCTGAGTCAGGATAATCACTTGAACCCCTCCGGGCGGAGGTTGCAATGAGCCAAGATTGCACCACTTCACTCCAGCCTGGGCAAAGAGTGAAACTGTCTCAAAAAAACCTTTAAAAAAAATCTTTCTTTTGTTAGAAGCATAGGAACTGTAGGAAGGTTCTCTTTCAGTAGGGCCATGCCATCCTGGGAAAGTATGCAGGTGGTTATTTGCTGTAATGTGTACTACATCTGCATATTCTTCTTTAGGCCACAAGCTAAGATATTTTGTGTATTATTTTTTATTTTGATTTTTATTTATTTATTTTTGAGATGGAATTATTTTTTATATATCAATTTTTAAGTTTTTTTATTGCACATATATGCTCATATAGACCTTCAAAATGTTACAAATGTATACAGGAAAGACAGTAAAAATCTTTAATGATTCTGCTTACTAGATGTAACTATTACTGATAGTTTGATATATGTTACTCCAGATATTTTGTGCTATGATATAACAACATTTCTTACTATTGGTTATTAATTATTGTTATATGATTTTCCTTTTACAAAAACAGGGCTATATGATATATAATTTTACAAACTTTTTTTGTTTGTTTTGTAATGTATGTTGTGCATTTTTTCCATGCTAGGAGAAGGTATACATTTTCATTTTTTTTCTTTTTAATGTGGTGTGTCAGTATATGGTTATTTATTATATTTGACTTACTATCTTTTGATGGTCATTTGAGTTGTGTCCTTTCCCCTCCTCATTTCCCCCATTACAGACATTTCTACAATCCTTGTGCATGTAGTTTGAGGCACTTGAACATAAGATAGATTTCAACAAATAGATTTGGATCAAAGGATATTAGTACTTAAAAGCTGAATAAATATTGGCAACTTGTGTAGTAAAATGTTGTACCAATTTATACTGCAGCGACATTGTATTTCAGTGCCTGATTTTCTATGCTACTGTCAGCATTATTAATGTTAATTTTTTTTCAATCTTTAGTTCGTGTTTTAATAATTGAGAATCTTTGTGTGTTTCTTTGTCATTTGGATTTCTTCTGTGCCTGCTTGATCATGCTCAGAGTATGTTTTTTTTTTTTTTGAGACAGAGTTTTGCTCTTGTTGCCCAGGCTGGAGTGCAGTGGTGCCATCTCGGCTCACCGCAACCTCCGCCTCCTGGGTTCAAGCAATTCTCCTGCCTCAGCCTCCCGAGTAGCTGGGGTTATAGGCATGCACCACCACGCCCGGCTAATTTTGTATTTTTAGTAGAGATGGGATTTCTCCATGTTGGTCAGGCTGGTCTTTAACCCTTGACCTCAGGTGATCCGCCTGCCTCGACCTCCCAAAGTGCTGGGATTACAGGTGTGAGCCACTGTGTCCAGCCCAGAGTATGGTTTTTAAAGGTATTTCAAGTGCTAGGCATTTTTTTATTGTTGGAAAAGTCTTTTTTTCTCAGTAGTCTTTTTTTTTTTCTTTTCTTTTTCTGTAGACCTCTCCTCTGTGGACATCTCAGTAGTTTTAAGCTTAGTATTGGTCTCTCTTCTTTCTATTTTAGGATACCATGGCCAAGCGGAATACAGTGATAGGAACACCATTTTGGATGGCTCCAGAAGTGATTCAGGAAATTGGATACAACTGTGTAGCAGACATCTGGTCCCTGGGAATAACTGCCATAGAAATGGCTGAAGGAAAGCCCCCTTATGCCGATATCCATCCAATGAGGGTAAGGAAGTGGACAGAAAGCCAGGAGGATGGTTAGTTACTGATCATCATTAAAAAGTTAGTTCAGGCTGGGCATTGTAGCTCATACCTGTAATCCCAGAACTTTGGGAGGCTGAGGCGGATGGATCACCTGAGTCCAGGAGTTTGAGACCAGCCTGGCCAACATGGCAAAACTCTGTCTCTACTAAAAATACAAAAATTAGCTGGGCATGGTGGTACACGCCTGTAATCTCAGCTACTCGGGAAGCTGAGGCAGGGGAATTGCTTGAACCCCAGAGGCAGAGGTTGCAGTGAGCTGAGATCATGACACTGCACTCCAGCCTGGGTGACAGAGTGAGAGACTGTCTCAAAAAATAAATAAATAAATAAATAGAATAAAAAAGCTAGTTCAATGGCTTACTTGGTTAGGTTGCAAACAATAACTGAATTATGTGTAATTCATAAGCGTCACTATAGACAATACACTTCTACTGACTCTAGTTGTAGTCATTAATTAATTTAAGTGCGTTCCACCCCTCTCCATTCCAGAGGTTGTATATTGATAGCCCTCTGGCAGGACGTAGGCCATAGAAATGCTTAGTTTGATTTGTGCTACATACACACATCTCTCTCTCTCACTTTGAATAGTTTAGGCAACCACATTTTAACATGTCAGCATTCATTAGAGCTGAGTAGCGGTTGTCTCCTTTATACAGAGTATGAGCTTTCTACTTTATCTGTCTCTGTGATTCCCCTGTTATGTCAGCAAGTATCAGCTGCCACTTATTACAGTATTTCTCTAATATTTTTCTTATAATGGTGTTAAGAGGAAAGCAAACTATATTTTTAAACTCATGTCACTGAAACCCAGCCTCATTCAGTTTTTGTCTTTCTTCTGCCTGGCTGCTATGTGTGTTTGAATTTGTAAGTTCTGGTTCGTAGATCCTCAGATTCTTTTCATCTGGAGGCTGTGTACTCTCCAACTCCATCTCCTTCTAGAATGTTAAGAGCCCATAGAATGCATCTCCAGTAAAACTCTTCCAGTGCTCACACCCTTAACAGTTCCCATGCTTTACCTGTCCCAGCACCCCTCATCAAAGCACTGTTGTAAGACCCCCAACCTTGTCTTCCTCAGGGCCTCTGTGGTCCTCTCTATCCTTCCTTTCCCCAGCTCTTCCTCTTCTCTGATTAATTAGTTCTATTAAAAGACTTAATTTTTTTTTTTTTTTTGAGACGGAGTCTTGCTCTGTCACCAGGCTGGAGTGCAGTGGCGCAATCTCGGCTCACTGCAACCTCCGCCTCCTGGGTTCAAGCGATTCTTCCCCCTCAGCCTCCTGAGTAGCTGGGACCACAGGCACGTGCCACCATGTCCGGCTATTTTTTGTATTTTTAGTAGAGATGGGGTTTCACCGTGTTGGCCAGGATGGTCTCGATCTCTTGACCTCATGATCCACCCGCCTCGGCGTCCCAAAGTGCTGGGATTACAGACATGAGCCACTGCACCCAACCGACTTAATGTTTTTTTTAAAAAAATTCATGTTCCCAAGGTAAGTGCTCCCTCTTTTTTGGGGTGCAGGAGAGAGGAGATTTACTAGTTACAATTTTAGATTTAAATAACATAATTTAAGCTGCTTATTTGTAAAGAGTTTTACTTTTTAAAACACATGACTTTTTTAAAATTGGAAATTTAATAAATAAGTCTTATTTTTTGAAATAGTAGAATGTAACTGCAACATAGTGGGCCAATTTTTAATTTTTTTCCCCCTTACACTTGTGTTGATTTAGCTTAGTCTGGAGGTTAATGACTCTGTTGCAATTTTTGGGACCTCTGGTTGATGACCTCCTTGTAATTGCTGCTGTCATCTAGGGATGGTAATAACTTTTGAAGGCAGGGAAACTTGACAACTGTGGGGCCAAGGTTATCTTTAGGATATGCATACTCTTAGGTCTTGCCTTTCTACTTTGAAAGGCAATGTACTGTGGTTACTGAAATAATAATAATAATAAAGCTTGATTGATGTGAGGTTTAGGGAACAAGACCGATATATGAGAGAGGGAAAAGTAAAGAGGGAGCTATATCAGGTTCTTTAACTGTCAGGCTTTGTACTTTCAAATGCTTAGACTTTTGTTGGAATGTAGGTGAGCTTCTCAGTGAATAAGTGAAAGATCATTTACTAAGTTCCAAATGTAATTCCAGATGTATTTTTTATCGGAGCTTACTTTTCTTTTACCAAATCTTTTTGTTTGTTTGTTTGTTCTAACCAGGCAATCTTCATGATTCCTACAAATCCTCCTCCCACATTCCAAAACCAGAGCTGTGGTCAGATAACTTTACAGATTTTGTGAAACAGTGTCTTGTAAAGAGCCCTGAGCAGAGAGCCACAGCCACTCAGCTCCTGCAGGTATGAATCACCCTGTGATGCCGCCTCTCTCCATTTCATTTACACACTGACCAAAAGATGCCATGAGATTACCTACGTAGAGATAGTAAAGAAGTAAGGCAGGCTGGGTGTGGTGGCTGATGCCTGTAATCCCAGCACTTTGGGAGACTGAGGCAGGTATATTGCTTGAGCCCAGGAGTTTGAGACCAGCCAGCATGGTGAAATCCTGTCTCTACAAAAAGAAGGCAAAAGATCAGCCGGGTGTGGTGGCGCATGCCTGTAGCTCCAGCTACCTGAGAGGCTGAGGTAGGAGAATCATTGTTCCTGGGAGGTTGAGGCTGCAGTGAGGCATGATAGTGCTGCCGCATCCCAGCCTGGGCAAGAGAGTGAGACCCTGTCTCAAAAAGTAAAAGAAGTTTAAGACATTCCCTTCCTCTAGGAAGGTTTGAATCTATTTGAGTAGAAAAGACATGGAAAAGAAATGTTAAATCATTGAACCAGATAATAATGCAAGAAAATACAGGGCAGTATGGGATTAGAGAAAAGGAATTGACATTTAGTGAGCACCTCTGTGTGCCACATACCTTGCACATGTGTCATTTAATCATCACATAGATCCTGTGAAGGGTGAGTATTATTTCAGTTTTACAGCTGAGAAAATAGAGGCTTAGAGAAGTTTACTCCTTTAGGGTCACTCAGCTGGTAAGTAGCACAGTCAGTATTAGAATTTGAGTCTTTTTATTCCAGAGCAGGAGTACCATCAAGTCTACCTGAGTCTGACAAAGAATTAAGATCAGTGGTGGGTACTGTTGTAGCTCAGGGTAGGAGAGGGTCTCTTTGGACCGGAGATGCTGAAAGTGCTTTCCTGGAGGAGGTAACTTCTAGGCCTGGCCCTTGAAGGATAGGTCGGATGTGACAGGCAATATACTTAGTGTTTAGGAGCTTGGATTCTGGTCAGATTGCCAAGGTTTTAATCCTGGCTCCCAGTTTACTGGCTTTGTGATCTTGGACAAGTAACTTAACCTCTGTTCTTTAAGTTTTGTGACCTATAAAATGGGGATATAGTACCTGCCTTATATGTTGTGATGATTAAACAATACAATGTGTGTTACTTTGAACAGTGTTCACATGTATTGAAGACAGTATGGTATGAACTTGATAACTATCTGCTATTATAATTGGGCTAGGCCAACGGTTTGCAGCCATTTCAGATCTAGTGCCCCCATTTATAACCAATGCGTACATTTAAAAACTCTCGTCACTTTTCTGGAATGAACTCACAGATAATAAAACCTTTTTATGCCCACAATGTAAAAAGAATCAATATTGTCTATGATGTCATGGAGAAAAATAAAAATAATTTATAATGAAATAATATGGCTGTCAATGTGCAAATACTTCAGCCTGACCCAGTTTGCAGGCGTAATGAAATAGATACTTACTCCTGGAATCGTGAATGAATTTAGATTTAAGAGCCGTAAGAAAATCAGAAACTAGCTGGGTGCGGTGGCTCACGCCTGTAATCCCTGCACTTTGGGAGGCCGAAGTGGGCGGATTATGAGGTCAAGAGATCGAGACCATCTTGGCCAACATGGTGAAACCCTGTCTCTCCTAAAAATACAAAAAGTAGCTGGGCATGGTGGCACACACTTGTAGTCCCAGCTACTTGGGAGGCTGAGGTAGGAGAGTTGCTTGAACCCGGGAGATGGAGGTTGTAGTGAGCCGAGATTGCCCCACTGTACTCCAGCCTGGTGACAGAGCGAGACTGTCTCAAAAAAAAAAAAAATTTGGCCACATTTATTTGTCTCTGATTATAGAAAGTGGGATATGATCTTCCAGATTTTCTAAGCGGAAAGAACAAGGCAATATGATATTACTGCAAATGAGCTGGGTCTTATTTCTAAGTGGATTGCCAAATTATTTTCCTACCTGAATGGGGTAGTGACAAAATTTTATGGAAATGTATCTCTTGTATTGTAATTTGACCACGTTTTGAGGTATACTTTCAATTTCTGGAGTTCTTACAAAGGCCTTGGAAATCATATCCTTTGATGGATGTTGGAGAACAGAGAATGGATTGCCAAGAAATCATGGGACTATTGGAGTACGTTTGTGAGACAACAGGGAATCCCCCTCAAAATAATTTCCATATATAACTTTCACAGCATAGATTTCTTACCACGTGCTACAAACACAATGAAAACATATGATGGTATTAATATTAAAAGCTTTTAAAGCAATTTTTATTAATGAAATTCAGCAGTATACCTTTGTTTCAAATGTCTTTTGTGACTGAATAATATTCGGGTCAAAATCTGTTACATATGTATGATCAGTTTTCTAAGAAACATAAGTTTCTTAGATCTATGTTGCAAAACTCTTTAAGAAAAGTAGAGGAAGTATTTCTGCAATAACTGCATTTTTGCACTAAAATCCTTTTTACCCAAATGTGTAGTTGGAAATGCTACAGTACAGTGAATAGAACGAACGAGAGATTTTTCCATGATTTCTAAATAATTTCTTTATTTCATTAAGCTCACCTCTCTAAAATCACCTCTCAAATCACTGGGGTTTTTGCATATCTCTTGAAAAAACGTTTTTAGTATTATCTACTAAGGTGTGTACACACCCTGAGACATTTGAAAGATGTGTAGAGTCTGCCACAGTTCATTGTTGTGCAGAACAGTTCTGTACTTTGCAGAATTGCTAGTGTCCCAGGCCATTTGTGCTCACCAAACATTGTGACAGCTATAACATGCTCCCAACATGTTTACACAACTTTCTCCGGGAGATGATACTCCCTATTGAGAATCTCTAGATTTGACAGAGGGAAATGGCACAGGCATTTCAGCTGGGGCTGAAAAAGATGGGCAAAGACTGAATTTGTTCTGCTCAGAGTTATAAAGTGAGTGTGGTTTAGCTGTTGTCCCAAGCGCAAAGAGAAAGATCAGATTCATTGATTGCTTCAACAAATGTTATCAAGTACCTACTGTGTTCCAGGTACTGTTTTGGCACTGTCCCCGTATAAACTGTCTCCAACATTTTCTACTTTGTTCTTTAAGCACCCATTTGTCAAGAGTGCCAAAGGAGTGTCAATACTGCGAGACTTAATTAATGAAGCCATGGATGTGAAACTGAAACGCCAGGAATCCCAGCAGCGGGAAGTGGACCAAGACGATGAAGAAAACTCAGTGAGTGGCAGGCATTGCTGTAGGCCTCAGGCATTGATACTTGTTAGTTTATGATTGCCAGACCAGGTAAGATGAGTAGAAGCTATTGGATCAACTTGTAGCTGGAGACTCTTCCAGCCTAACTATGTCCTAACCTGGACCAAGGCATGCTAGAGGTTTGCTGTATCTGTGCTTGTTCTTCTCCCAGTGCTTCCTAAAACACTTTTAAATTTCATTCTTTTGCCCCATATCTTTTACTCAATTTAACTTTTTATTTCAGAGAGAATGCTCAGGTCTGAGACTTGGCTTTTCATGTCCTTTTGGGGAATCTGGGATCCATACTTACCATGTAGGTTTTACATTTATAGACTTACTCACAAACCTGAGGTTCCAAAGATGTTCACATGAGTTTCTTAAATCTGTGTTGCAAAAGTCTATTAAGAAGAGTAGAGGAGGAATTCCTTTAGGGTTAGATACACTGCTTTCCCATGGATAAATTTGTCTTCTTCGCTTAAGTAACTGTTTTCATTTCTAGAAGGTGAGTTTAGGACCCGAATAAGTATTAAATCCTGAAATATTTGCACTAAGATGAGTAGTAGTTATTCAGGAAACTCAAAGTCTTTTGTCAAATTAGCCCCAATTTGAGATTTTATCCTTTTACAGGAAGAGGATGAGATGGATTCTGGCACGATGGTTCGAGCAGTGGGTGATGAGATGGGCACTGTCCGAGTAGCCAGCACCACGACTGATGGAGCCAATACTATGATTGAGCACGATGACACGTTGCCATCACAGCTGGGCACCATGGTGATCAACGCAGAGGATGAGGAAGAGGAAGGGACTATGAAGAGTAAGGCTCTGAGTAAATCCACTGACTTCTCATACCAAGTGTACATATTTCAGAGAAAATAGATTCTCATGGTTCATGTAGGCTTAGCTTTGAGTTTTCTTTTGTCACAACCAAAGGAGTGTAAACATTGGAGGTTTGTGATGGGGGCAAGAGGTTTGGGGAGGGGGAAAGCTGGCTTATGGAGTCAGAGGAAAGCATCAACAGTAAGAAAGGATTTTGCTTTTGAACCAGAATAGCCACTTTCTCATTGAATGTTATCATTTTTTTCCCCTCCTTGCCTTGATCTTTGGAGGCAATCACATGCATTGTTTGATGCGTAATTCCTGTTAAGGTGTAATGACGTTCTGAGTTATTTACTGTATATACATCATCAATTTATTTTCATGACAGTCTGTGTCTAACCTAAGTTTAACAACACAGTCAGTCAATGAAAGATGACTATACAAGTTTAAAAGTTCTATCAAGTTTCTTCTAGTTTAAACTAATCTCTGCTTCTTTCCATATCTGACTGATCCTTTTTTGCCTGTGACTAGGCCTAACACCTTGTGTTCAGCTCCTATCTTAGAGTGAAATTCTAATGTCACTCAGTGCTCATAATGCTTTACATTTTATCTCCTAAACTCAAGATTAAAGCACCCTAAAAATACTGCGTTTGGTGATATTGTCAACTAAATGCCCTTCTCCTCCCCCTCCTGTTTTAAAAGTAGCCAGTATGATTTATTAGGAGTGTTCATTTTGCAGTAATGAGCTGCTGACCTCTAGTTCTTTTCATTGACTCTGAGTGCTAAATCGTCTACTTGTCTTAAGGGGTTTAATTGTGTAGACGATTATAATCACTGTGTAATACAACTAGGCTGACCTGTTAGCATGTGTTGTGCATGCACGTGTTAGGGAATTCTGCCCATTTTTATTTAAAGAATTAATTTTTTTTCCAAAATGTGATTTTCATAATTCAAATGCTAATTAGTTCAATGAGTTGTTTATTCTTTTTCAGTTTCTGAACTTGGATAGTTTTAGCATGTCTAATGAGAAACATGCATCTTTTATTGTAATCATGAAGAGAACTATTTAAAAACCTAAGCAGTCACAGGCTGAGTAACATCAAATACAATTTATTCACAGACAGTCTGTTGCAGGTTTTGTAATTCAGTTTTGGATTACAGATTGACTGATTTGCCATTTATTTTGAGATTTTAAAAAATTTGTTACTGTTTTAGGAGTTACTTAAATTTATCCTTATGGAAAATTAAAACATACATACAGTTACACAGAATAATATCATGACCCCTATGGACCTGTATTACTCAGCTTCAGCAATGATCAACTCACTGCCCATCTTATTTCAACTCCACCTTACCAAAAAGCAAATAGTAAACACTTTGTTAAAGTATTCATTTTTAAGGCCATAAAAAACAGTGAGAGGAGGAAGGGGAATAAAAGATTCTTAAGGCAATGCAGTCTTCAAAGTCCTGATTTACTGGACATGGTATGACATCAGCGGTATTTTGGCTGAGATTTTTTTCTGATAATAACTCTAGAAAATAGTAAAATGAATTAATTTAAAGCAAATCTCAGTCATATCATTTCTTTAAAATTGATTTTAAGTATTTATTTAAATTATTATTATTTTTAATATATAAGGTTTTATTCTTACCTAGGTTAGAGTACAGTAGGTGTGATCAGCTCACTGTAAGCTTGATCTGAGCTCAAGCTATCCTCCTACCTCAGTTTCCCAAGTAGCTGGGAGCATGTATAGGTGTGTCCAGCTAGTTTTTTAATTTTTTGTAGAGACAGGGTCTTGTTGTGTTGCCCAGGCTGGTTTTGGACTCCTGCTCTCAAGTAATCAACCTGCTTTGGCCTCCCAAAGTGCTGGGATTAGAGATGTGAGCCACCTCTCCTGGCCTGATATAATATTTAATATTACAAGCCTGGGCTCAGATACTGACCTACGTGGTGTTAGATAATTCACTTTCCTCCTGTGGGTCCCAGTGCCCTAATCAGTAAAATTAAATAAGTATTAAATTTGTTTTTATTGCCCCTTATAGCTCTAATAGTACATTTATAAAAATTATATAATTAATGACTTATAGAACTGAAATTTCCAGAGGTTAAAATTGGTGAAAATTAATCGACTTTGATTTAGTTCCTTATTTGAACCTCTATGAAATGTTTATCCTTGGAAATTAAAATTATAATTGTTCGGGGAGGCTATGCATATGTGGCAGTGAGTATGTGGGATATGGGAACTCTCCTTACCTTCCTCTCAGTTTTGCTGTGAACCTAAAATTTCTCTAAAAAAGTCCTTTTTTTTTTCAGACGGAGTCTTACTCTGTTGCCCAGGCTGGAGTACAGTGGCATGATATTGGCTCACTGCAACCTCCACCTCCTGGATTCAAGCGATTCTCTGCCTCAGTCTCCCGAGTAGCTGGGACTACAGGCGCATGCCACCACAGCTGGCTAATTTTTTTGTATTTTTAGTAGAGATGGGGTTTCCCCATGTTGGCCAGGTTGGTTTCAAACTCCTGACCTCAGATGATCTGCCTGCCTCAGCTTCCCGAAGTGTTGGGTTTATAGGTGTGAGCCACAGTGTCCGGCCTCTAAAAAGTCTTTAAAACAAATTATAACCCTTGGCTAGTCCGAGTGTGGTGGTGTTTACAATTATTGATCACAACTAGTTTTTTTTTTTGTTTTTTTTTTGAGACGAAGTTTTGCTCTGTCACCCAGGCTGGAGTGCAGTGGTGTGATCTCAGCTCACTGCAACCTCTGCCTCCTGAGTTCAAGTGATTCTCCTGCCTCAGCCTCCTGTGTAGCTGGGATTACAGGCGTGTGCCACCATGCTCAGGTAATTTTTGTATTTTTGGTAGAGATGGGGTTTCACCATGTTGGCCAGCCTGGTCTCGACCTCCTGACCTCAAGTGATCCAACCACTTTGGATCTCGAAGTCCTGGGATTATAGTTGTGAGCCACTGCGCCTGGCCACAACCAGTTTTTTCTTTGTTTTTCTCCACTACCACTGTTTCACTTGATTAGCCCTAAAAAGAAAAACAAAATCATCTTTTAAGAAGTACCTGTTCATGTTCTTTGCTTACTTTTTAATGGGGTTGTTTGTTTTTCTTGTAAATTTGTTTAAGTTCCTTGTAGATTCTGGATATTAGACCTTTGTCAGATGGGCAGATTGCAAAAGCCTTTTCTCATTCTGTAGGTTATCTGTTCATTTTGATGATAGTTTCTTTTGCTGTGCAGAGACTCTTAAGTTTAATTAGATCCATTTGTCAATTTTTGCTTTTGTTGCAATTGCTTTTGATATTTTTGTCATGAAAACTTTTTTTTTTTCTCCTTTCCTTCTGTTCGATTGATTGAACCCTCACCCCCATCACTTCCCTTCCCTTCCCCTAAATCCTCTCCCCACTCTTTTCTACCAGCTGGCAGAGTGTATGCATAAGTATACGCTTACTTAAATTTCTACTTTCCTAATAAATTTATCCAAAGTTAATCAGTATCTCTATCCTCTTCCTGAATAAGGAAAAGGATTTAAGACATTTTGCCTTTTTTTCAAACTGCCTCTCCCATATTTTATTGTTATTGTCTATTGCTTTGGTTTCACCAGGTTTTTAAAAACATTAGCTACTATAATCATTATTTAGAGTTAATATAATTTATGAACATAGTGAGCTACTAATATGTTTGTTTACCTTTGCTTCTTTTAGCTTATGCTTTATCTTCTGGGCTAATTTTTCTTGTTCTCCTTTCAGTAGGGTATAATGGGTAGCAAACTTTTATAATTTTTATGGCTAATAAAAGTCTTAATTTTTTTCTCTTTTTTGAATATAGTTTACCTAGGCATAGATTTCTAAGTTGACTCTTATTTTCTCTTTGTACTTTGAAGGGATCATTTTGATATTTTCTGATATCTAATGGTGGTGATGGAAGTTCTGTTGTTAATATTGTTCTTTTGTAGATAATTTGACCTTTCTCTCTCTTTTTTTTTATTTTCCTGAATCTTTTCTGTTTTAACTTATTGTCTCTATGTTGGATTTTTTTTCTTCTAATTCTGCTTCTGGCTCTATACTTTTCAATCTAAGAACCCAGGACTTTATTCAATTTTGAAAAATTCTCTTTGGTTTCTCTTTTTTCTTCTCCTTTTTTCTTTTTGTTTCATTTCTTTCTTTCCTTTTTTTGAAATATGCTCTTGCTGTGTTGCCCAGGCTGGTCTTGAACTCCTGGGCTCAAGTGATCTTCCCGCCTCAGTCTCCCAAGCAGCTGGGACTACAGGTACATTCCTCTGCTATGGGCTTGTCTTACAAATTTTTTCTCTTTATCTCTTTGAACATTTTAATTTCCCTTTTAAAAAATTATCTTTCAGATCAAGCTATTATCTTGTGTTCTTTGGGTCTAATTTCTGCTATTTATTGTATCTGTTATCTCTCATGCTGTTGTATTTTTTCTTTGCATTGTAATTTTTGTTTTTGAGCTTATCTTTGATGAGAATTATTTTGCTTGGAGATCCTTTGTATTCCTTGCGTTATACAGGCATCCCTAGGGCCCTATGGGGTATTTCTTTGCTAGAGCAGTCTTTAGATTATTTCTCAGTTTCACGTTGTACTTGTGGTACAGCCAAGGGAATTGTATTTCTAGAAGCTGATTTTTTCCACCTCTTACCTACCTAAGCAGAAGCCATTTCTAAGCCGTCTTCTTAAGCTTTTGGGTAGTGTTGTCCTGGCTCCTATCTTTATACTGGGAATTGAGTTCTGGCTTCCCCCTTCTGCCTTATCCTGTTTGCCATTTACCCATCAACCTTAAAGCTAAAGTCCTTGTGATTTGGTTTTCCCAGTAGGCCACTCAGCTCAGTGCTGTGGGTTTCTTTCCTGCTTTTGGTATCTGAAAGTTTTCCTTTTCTGGTTCTGAGTGCTATGGGTTGTTGTTTGTTTGTTTGTTTGTTTTTTAAGTCTTGAGTTTCTGTGTCTTTTTAACAGGAGGGGGAGGCCTTAGCACTTCAGCTCATTCCGTTAACTGTCTACAGAGATGATGTTTCTCCATTTTCTCTATAAACGAATAGGTTCAGAGAGATTGTTACTTGTTCAAGGTCACATGGCTAGTAAGTGGTGGAGCTGGAAATTGAAAGCACTTCATAGTCTGTGCTGTCTTCATTCCACAGAGCTTCTGATTTGTTTTGGTTGCCTATGACATTAATAGACATTAGAGTCATAATAGAAACTCATCACAGTTATGGTGATTCTGGTGCTTTCAGTGAGATTCAGGGATGGCTTTTGTTTGAAACAATTATTTATTCATTTATTTTAAAAATTTCTACTTTTATTTTACATACAGGGGGGTACATGTGCAGGTTTGATACTTGAGTATATTATCCCCAGGTAATGAGCATAGTACCCAATAGGTAGTTTTTCAATCCTCTTTCTTCTTCTCCCCTCTCCTCCTCTCCCCTGTAGTAGTCTGCAATGTCTGTTATTCTCATGTTTATATCCTTGTGTACCCAGTGTTTAGCGCCCACTAAGTGAAAACATGAGATACTTGGTTTTCTGTTTCTGTCTTAGTTCGCTTAGAATTATGGTCTCCAACTCCATCCATGTTACTGAAAAGGACATAACTGTGGTTTTTTTTTTATGGCTGCATGGTATTCCATGGGTGGCTGCATAGTATTAGTATTCCATGGTGTATATGTACCATATTTTCTTTATCCAGTCCACTATGGATGGGCACCTAGGTTGATTCCATGTCTTTGCTATTGTGAATAGGGCAGTGGTAAACTCATATCACATGAGTGCATGTGCATTTTTGGTAGAATGATTTATTTTCCTTTGGGTGTATAGCCAGTAATGGGATTGCTGGGTTGAATGGTACTGTTTTAAGTTATTTGAGAAATTAGCAAACTGCTTTTCACAGTGGCTGAACTAACTTACATTCCTACCAACAGTATATAACCATTCCTTTTTTTCCACAGCCTCACCAGCATCTGTTGTTTTCTGACTTTTTTTTTTAGTAATAGCCATTCTGACTGGCATGAGATGATATCTATCTCATTGTGGTTTGGATTTGGATTTCTCTGCTGATTAGTGATGCTGAACATTTTTTCATGTGTTGTTGACCACTTGTATGTCTTCTTTTGAGAAGTGTCTGTCATGTCCTTTGCCCATTTTTTTAATGGAATTGTTTTTTGCTTGTTGATTTGTCTAAGTTTTTTATAGATTCTGGACATTAGACGTTGAATGTATAGTTTGGGAATATTTTCTTCCATTCTGCAGATTGTTTACATTGTTGATAGTTTCCTTTGCTGCACAGAGGCTCTTTAGTTTAATTAGGTCCCAACTTGTCAATTTTTGTTTTTGTTACAATTGCTTTTGAAGACTTAGCCAAAAACTTTTTGCCAGGGCCAATGTTGAGAAGGGTGTTGCCTAGGTTTTCTTTTTGGATTTTTGTAGTTTGAGGTCTTAACATTTAAATCTTTAATTCATCTTGAGTTAATTTTTATATATAGTGAAAGGTAAGGATCCACTTTCAATCTTCTGCATATGGCTAGTCAGTTATCCCAGTACCATTTATTAAACAGGGTGTCCTTTACCCATTGCTTGTTTTTGTTGGCCTTGTCGGAGGTCAGATGGTTGTAGGTATGCAGCTTTATTTCTGAGTGTCCTGTTGTGATCCATTGGTCTCTGTGTCTGTTTTTGTACCAGTACCAGAATAGCGTTCTGGTTACTATAGTCTTACAGTGTGAAGTCAGATAGTGCAGTGCCTCTGGCTTTGTTCTTTTGCTTAGGATTGCTTTGAGTATTTGGGCTTTTTGTTTCCATATAAATTTTAGAGTATTTTTTTCTAATTCCGTGAATAATGCCATTGGTAATTTTATAGGAATAGTATGTAATCTGTAAATTGCTTCAGACAGTATACCCATTTTAATTATATTAATTCTTCCTAACCGTGAGCATACAACGCTTTTACATTTATTTGTGTTGTCTTTGATTTCTTTCAGCAGTGTTTTGTAGTCTCATACAGATCCTTCACTTCTTGGTTACCTGTATTTTTTAGAGATTTCATTTTCTTTGTGGCTATTGTAAGTAGGATTGTGTTCTTGATTTCACTCTCAGCCTATTGTTGGTATATAGAAACGCTACTGATTTTTGTATATTTTTTTATCCTGAAACTTTACTAAAGGGGCTTATCAATTCTAGTAGCCTTTTGACAGAGTCTTTAGGACTTTCTAAGTTTAGAATCATATTGTCAGTGAAGAGAGATAGTTTGGCTTCTTCTTTTCCTATTTGAGTGCATTTTATTTCTTTCTTTTTGCTGATTGCTCTGGCAAGGACTTCTCAATTATTTATTATATGTAACTTATACTCAATAGGATAGATGTTATAACTGCTAATAATAATTATTAGTGATTAGGCATGTAATATATCACACATTGTGCTTTATCCTTTAAGCATTTCACATATTTGAATCATTACAACCATGCTGTGTGGTAAACAGAACCACTCCCTGTTTAATAGTTGAAAATAAATTGCAGAGATTAAGTAACATGCTTGTGATTATATAATGAGTAATAGAAAAGCCAAAATTTGAACCCAGATATGTTTGATTTCAGAGGTTATGTTCTCAATCATTAGATTATACTACTTCTAGCAGAGCCCCATTATCAAGTGTTGGGGAGCCAGGACTAAGGCTTATGGTACAGATCATATGTTGGTAAGTCTCAGCTTGTAGTAATGTACTTCTTGCTGGTTGTTTCGATAACCAATTCCTCTACATATGCCCCCAGGATTTCCAGAAGGAAAGGATAGTTTTCAAAGGGGGCATGCCTCTGATGAACGAACGATATTGTTATCTCTGAGGAAATTTGTTTTGGATGTATGTATCTGAATCTACAGAAAGGAGTCCGATTGCAGTTGGAGGGAAGGGATTAAGGTGGGGATGGGATTTGATTGTTTTTAAGTGACCTCAAACTTAACTCGTAAGAACGAAAGAGGCAAACCATGGCCCACATTACTTTGAAACCTCTGTCTGGATAAAATATTAGATTGGGGATTTTGGAAGGCTTCTTCTGTTTTCTAGATATGTTCTTATTTTTGTTATTGTTTTTGTTTTTGAATAAGGGCTCTAGAATAACCTTGTTTACCTCCCCGAGCAGCAGGGCACATTATTGAAGTGATATGACAGGGTCTGTGTCAGTGTTAGGAACATTGTGCTTTCTCTGGGCCAGCAGAGGGAGCTCTGTAACAAGTTAATGGGTTATAATTGTATTCCCATTTGAATTCACAAATCCCCCTTTATATAAAGGTAGGCTTTATTCTAGAACAGACTGTTATTTATTTTTAAGTGTATTTTAAGTAACCACAGCGACACACTAGGGCAATGTCTTTATTTTATTTAGTTGGCAGATTGGATACCTCGTACTTGGCAAAGTTCAAATAAGAAGTCAGCCAAAACATCTCAAAATAGTAACTTTTTCTCTCCCTTCCCAGATTTCTCAGTGGACTTGACACAATTGGTGTTCTTTTGCTGTGGCATAGTACCATGTGCATAGTTTTTAAACTGTAATCAGCTAAAGTGGCCTTACTTGAGTAATTGAATACATTTTAAAACTAATAATTCTTGTGTAGAACTGACTTGAAAGTTATTTTATGTATCAAATAAGTATTAATAATGATATTTTAAAGCTTTTGTCACCTGGTGTCTTCAGTTTTAATTTCACTTATTTTTATGTTGACTACATAAAACTCTCATGCTTTCTTTGGGAATAGGCTTTGCCCTTTTTCCTTTTCTTTTTTTTTAAATTGATTTGCAGTCTTTCTTTATATTTTGGGTACTACTTTCTGCCAGTTATGTACATTGTGAATAGTTTCTCCTAGCTTGTGCCTCATGTTTTTAACTTTGCTGAGTTTTTTCTCAGTGACTTTCATGAAGTTACATTTATCTAAGTTTTTTTAAACAGTTATGCTTTTTGTGTTATCTTTAAGAAATTGTTTGTGACACAGATGTCTGAAAAATAATAATTGATTTTTTTTTCTAAAAGTTAAAAAGTTTTACTGTTCACAATTAGAACTTTCTTTAATATATCAGGAATTTGGCCGGGTGTCGTGGCTCGTACCTGTAATCCTAGCACTTTGGGGGGCCGAGGCCGGTGGATCACCTGAGGTCAGGGGTTTGAGACCAGCCTGGCCAACATGGTGAAACCCTGTCTCTACTAAAAATACAAAAATTAGCTGGGTGTGGTGGTGCAAGTCTGTAGTTCCAGGTACTCGGGAAGCTGAGGCAGGAGAATCGCTTGAACCCAGGAAGTAGAGTTTGCAGTGAGCCAAGATCATGCCGCTGCACTCCAGCCTGGGCAACAGAGTGAGATGCTGTCTCAAAATATATATATATATTTTAAGTCAAATTATTGGGAGCCAGGACTAAGGCTTATGTTATAGTAAATTACAGTAAAAGTGTATGTGTATATATGTATACACACACACACACACACACACACACACACACACATTCCTGATATACATTAGGAATTTGTTTTTGTTTGCAGTATGAGCTATAGTAGTCTGTTTTCTTTTTCCGTCTGAAAGACTTGCTTTCTCCCTCTATTCAGGTCTTTGATCCTATCACCTTCTCAATCCTTCTTTGACCATTTATCTACAATAGATTTCCCATCCCCTCCTTGTTTTTCTTTTCATCACAGATTACTTCTTGAAATTTATATCAATATTCTCCCATATAATTTTTTTTTTTTTTTCGGAGACAGAGTCTCATTCTGTCACCAGGCTGGAGTACAGTGGCTCAATCTTGGCTCACTGCAACTTCTGCCTTCTGGGTTCAAGCAATTCCCCTGCCTCAGCCTCCCGAGTAGCTGGGACTATAGGCGCGGGCCACCACGCCTGGCTAATTTTTTGTATTTTAGTGTAGACGGGGTTTCACCATGTTGGCCAAGATGATCTTGATCTCCTGACCTTGTGATCCGCCCACCTCAGCCTCCCAGAGTGTTGGGATTACAGGCGTGAGCCACTGCACCCATCCTCTCCCATATAAATTTTAGGATTAGTGTATACAATTTCATAAAATACTACTGGAATTTTGACTTAATTGAATTGGATACATAGATTAATTAGGCAGAATTGCCATCTCTGTATTAATTCTATGCATGAACATGGTTTATCTTTCGATCTGTTTGGTCTATCTTTTATATTCTTAGATAATTTTGTAATTGTATCTGCAAAGATGTAGGACTTTTTGTTAAATTTATTTTTAGATACTTATTTGTTGCTATTACAAATGGCATAGTTTAAAAAACTTTTGTTTCTAACATTTTTCTTCCATAGACAACTACTGTAGATATTTATGGATTGCTTTATTCATTGTAACAGGTTTTCTGGAGATTTTCTTTTAAAAAAAATGGAGACAGTCTTATTGTCTGTGAATTATGATTATAGTTTTTCCTTTTGATCTTTATATATTTTCTTCTTCGTTTTTTTTTTTCTTATGGAGACACTGTCTCACACTGGAATGCAGTGCCACAATCCTAGCTCACTACAGCCTTGAATTCCTGGGCCCAAGCAATCCTCCTGCCTCAGCCACCTGAGTAGCTGGGACCACAGGCATGTGCCATCACACCTGTGAATTTTTTTTTTTTTTTTTTTGTAGAGATGGGATCTCCCTATGTTGCTCAGGCTGGTCAGGAACTCCTGGGTGCAGGTAATCCTCCCTCCTTGGCCTCCCAAAATACTGGGATTACAGGTGTGAACTGCCAAGCCTGGCCAAGGTTTTTTTTTCTTAAGATCTCCAATGCATTGTTGCATAGTAGAGCTGGTAGTGGACATTTTTGTCTTGTTGCTCACTTTAAAGAAAAGTCTTGGAATTTTTTAACATCGAGTCTGATTTTGCAGCAGAATTTGGTTGATACTCCTTACTAGGCTAAATAAGTTTTGGTCTATTTTTAGTTTAAGAGGTTTTACTTAAAAAAATTTCTTTAATTGATGTTTTGTTGTCTTTAAAAATTTGAATACTTAGCTTTTTTTTTTTTTTTTTTTGACATGGAGTCTTACTCCGTTGCCCAGGCTGGAGTGCAGTGGCACAATCTTGGCTCACTGCAACCTCTGCCTTCCTGGTTTAAGCGATTCTTCTGCCTCAGCCTCTCTAGTAGCTTGGGACTACAGGGGCATGTCACCACACCTAGCTATTTTTTTTGTAGTTTTTTTTAGTAGAAGTGGGGTTTCACCGTAGGGGCCAGGCTGGTCTCGAACTCTGGACCTTGTGATCCATCCACTTCAGCCTCCCAAAGTGCTGGGATTACAGGCGTGAGCCACCACACCCGGCCTGAATACTTAGCTTTTAAATTTTCTTGCTTACTAATACATTCAATTAACATTGTAACTTTTTCTCTTAGTTCTGTTTTAGCTGTATTCCATACATTTTCATATGTGGTATGTTGTAAATATTTTCTTCCAGTGTGTGGTGCTTGTGCTATACACATTTATTTTTTAATCCATGAATTATTCAGAAGTGTTTTTTAATAGCTAATGTATGATTTTTATAAACTGCTTATTTTAAATTTCTGATTTAGAGAATTGTGGTTGAAGAATGAGGTCTGTGCTGTATCAATTCTTTGTTGTTTTTTGAGACATTTGTGGCCTAGCATGTTATTAATTTTTATTAAATGTGTTTTGTGTGCCTTAGAAAGAATATATTTTCTAATTGTTTGGTGCAGGAATCCACATAATTAGCAGTCATTTGCTAATTGTCTTTCACTTGTCTATTCTTTACCAATTTTTGATACTTGATCTTTTAGTTTCTGAAGGAGATTTGTTAAAATTGTCACTGTGTGGTTGTGGATTTGTTTAATTTTGGTATTATTAATGTATGCCATCCAAAGTAATATGTTGGTGGCACCAAATACCATTGGTAGTACTGTGAAAATGATGGAATTTTGTACATATTTTCCGTGTTTTATATTAAATTACATGTTTTCTCTTTCTTTTATCTTACTATGCAGAAAAATAGTTTCACCATTATCTATTTTCAAACAAACTTTTTTTTTAAAGGAGGAGAATTTCTTCTGTGTTTTATTTGATCATTATGAAATAGGATGTTAATATTTAAAGCTAAAATGAAAAGGGCCTGGGTGCAGTGGCTCATGCCTGTAATCCCAGCACTTTGAGAGGCCAAGGTGGGTGGATCACTTGAGGTCAGGAGTTCGAGACCATACTGACAAACATGGCGAAACCCCATCGCTACTAAAAATACAAAAAATTAGTTGGGCGTGGTGTTACATACCTGCAATCCCAGCTACTCAGTAAGCTGAGGCAGGAGAATCACTTGAACCTGGGAGGCGGAGGTTGCAGTGGGCTGAGATCGTGCCACTACACTCCAGCCTGGATGACAGAGCAAGACTCTGTCACAAAAATAAATAAAACAAAATAAAATGAAAAGGATTAATTATATACTTGACATAGAAAGAATCCAAGCTTTCAAAACATTATTAAATTTTTAAAAAGTAAATTATATTTGAAAGCAAAAAAAAATACATATGTATTTTTAGAGGCAGAGATAACAAAAGCATTTTGAAGCCACTGAAGTAGCTTGATTTGCCCAGATTATAGTTTAGCAGTTAAATGCTTTTGTCCCTTGTGAGAAAATGACAAGCCAAAGGATGGCCATTTGTCATGTCATGTACCCATCCACTAAAGATTTGACATGCAGCGGTTCTCCCTCTTAGGATACATTGGCGATGTCATGGTTTTCTCATCGTTACCACATTCCCAAGAGATGCATAGCCCTGGTCACCCCTCTTCATCTCCAGGCTTAATAGGTCAATGGGAGGCAGAATTTGGATTACTAATTTAAAGTGTTTCCCCTGACTCAAGCCTTCAAATTAGGTTCAGTGAATTGAAGGGAGTGAGGTGATGATACCTCTTTAAAATTTGTACTTAGTTCATAAGATTCTAATTTTTCTTCTAGAGCAACAGCCACATTAATCTCTTTGAAATAGAATTTTAAAGCATAATGACACAAGTTAGGGCAACTCAGAAACATGCTTTAGTTAAATTACTAAGATAGTATTATATGGTAAAAACATTGTGTTTATAGTTCCTCAGAAAGTCCTCAGTTTCATGAAGGCACCTATTGTTGTTGTGAGTTTTCTCTTGTTGAAATCAGGTGAACGACCAGTAAAACCATTGTCGAAATGATTTTACTTCAGCACCGCCCATCAGATACTGAATTTGGAGCTGCATAAGATAGAAATTCTTGACTCAGAGCCTATTTTCTTTCCATCTGCAGTTTGAAAGGGGTTGTTAGAACATTGCCTCCCTTGTGTGTTATCTGTCTTATTCTCTGACTCAGATTATGGCATTTGCAAATACAGTAATTAGGACATAAAGTACTGCAAGTATTTTAACACTTCTTTTACCACAGTAGCCTCATTGTCCAATTTCTGATCCCTTCAGGATTTAAACGTCTGTCGTCAGAGTACTGTGCTTGCCACTCATGCTCAGCATCATATGAGAGTTTCAGATAGCATTAGTGCAGTTATGCACCCCAAAACTAAAGCTTAAAACATTTGGTTTTATTAGAACCCTATCTCTGAGTAAGGGCAAGGGAAGGACAAGGAGTAGTGGAGTCAACGTTTATGTTTAGAATTAGAGTCTTTGGCTTGAAACTTTGCTTAGGTTCTTACAGACTACGTCACCTTGGTCAAGTCCTTTCCTTTTTGAACCTCAGTTTCCTAGTCTGGAAAAAATGGGGTACAAAAATTCCTATTTTGTAGTTTTGTTGAGATACGAGATTATATATATAAAATATTTAGTGCGTAAATGCTCAAAAATGGTATTAAAATGAGTCTTTTAATGTATAAGGGTGTTTTTTTCACTGGACCTAAACATTTCTTCAACCAGTACTACTTTTCTTCATCCTAACTCCTTTTCTCTTGATAGTTATGCTTTAGTTTTTACTCTTAGTATTTATGGTGTTTTGTAAGTGCCACCCCAAGAATGCTTGAGTGCTGGCATGAACATGATTGAGCTAAAGGAAGGTCACTTGTCAGTTTCAGTAACATTTTACCATTGTGCCAGAAGAGAGAGCCTCTGTGTGTGTCTCTGTGCGTGGTGTTTGTGTGTCTGTATGTGTGTTTGTGTGTTTTAAATTCCTTGGCCATAAGATGATACATGTTTTTAAAATCTGTTAAATAGCTCAGAATACAAGATGACAGATTTTAAAGAGAGCCAGACTTTAGATACACATAAGCCTTCTTTTGTAAAGTTTAAGCCTCTTATCTTAATACAGAGGAATTTATTACCGACTGGGTTTTTCTTCCATCCCTGAAAGATAATTGTTGTGGTTCACTGTGCATTTTATCAGTTGCTCCCCTCGTGGGTGAGATTTACAATAGAAGAATAGACATCTTGGTACTTAGATTTTTCTCACAGTTTTAAAAATAATTCAAGGTTGTTCTGCCAGAGTGGAGACCAAATCCTAATTGTTTGTGCAGTTTTTCTTATTGTATCCAGATGTTGGGCCCACTTTTATCTTTGGAAACCATTAGTATTCTTGATTCTTTTGAGATGAGCCAAAAAGCACAGACTCCTGGTGCCTGAAAATTCATTCAGAACACTCTGCCAGACCACATTTTAGGATATGAAAATACCAGATCTCAGTGTGACTGGGGTGAAGGGCTCAAGACCTATATATTTTGAAAGATAGCTACTCTGGTGTAGTTATATTGGCAAAAGGAGAGCCAAGAACAGCCATAGGGGAAATACATTTCTTTCAAGAGAGGGCAGTGGCATAATGGTAATGAAGAACAAAGGAAAGTGAATCACAAAAGATATACTTTGGTTCTTAAGCCTAAGTGGCAGATAAATCTTTCTGGATCAGTTAGTGGAATATAGTATTTCTCTGGTGCTTTAAGCTTGCTGTTCTGAACTTCTTACTTTTGTTCAGCAAGAAAATGGAGATACATTTTAAAATATCAATTTAAGTGGATCTATAAAGAAAAAGCAGATTATTCTTTTCAAATATTTATGCTCTAGAAATATCAACTTGGAATCAGCATGTGTTAAAAATGAATATTTAATGCCAACCAAGAAGCATTTATTAGATAGGCACTATGTGTCATTAATATGTAGAGTACAAAAACCAAATGAAACATTGACTGCTATCAGGAACTTACAGATGAAAAGGGGAAGATGACATTTGTCATTATCATTATCTAATACTTATGGCATGTGTACAGTACTAATTGTTCTTTCTAATTCCTTATGTATAGAGCATTACCCTAGGTGCTTCAAATAATAGTATTTGATAATGGTGCAACTTAGTAGAAAGGACCTCTACATATGAAGGTAATGAAATACTAAGACAAATGCTAGGTAAGTGGTACAGAAAAGTGTTAAAGGATTTGTGAAAAGGAAAGCAAGGACTCAGATGTGCAGGAAGCCTGGGGAAGAATGTTAAAGGCAGGTGCCAAGTCAGAAGGGTAGATATGTGTTTTCAGTATTTGGTTGGCTGAAGCAGATGTGGGTGTTAACTGGATTTTGGAAGACCTTGAATTTCAAAGTAAGGAGTTTGATTCTGTTGTTAATAGGGTATCTGAAGACACTTTAACCAGGAAAGTGATAAAATGTAGTTTCAAAAGACTGTAAAAGGTGAGACCAATTAGGAAATCTTGCAAGAAACAAGATGTGGACCATTCTCACCTGTGAACTTTTTGAAATCTTTTTTAGATGTGCTGCCTCTATTACTTGTTAGTAACCCTTTGAATTTTGGATTTAGATCCCTTTGAATTGATATATTTCAGTTCACCAGAATTCAAACAGCTAGAGCACCATTGCCCAGAAATTAAGTCAATTCATATAGAGGCAATTACCAAAAATGCTTAACTGGAAGAGTTATTCTGGGCTCCAGAAAACCTTATAACTTATGATTCCAGCAATTCTTAGTGGTTTCAAAGGACATTTAAAGGAATATTTATGGCCATACACAGCTACTTGGATAATAACCAGTGTAATTAAATGAGCTGATACATGTAAGGCACTTAGGTGTCTGGTAACAAAAACAAAATCCAAAACCACACATTCATAACAAATGTTAGAAAAAAGCAAACAAACCCTGTGATAAGAATTGCACATTAAGGCATATTATTCCAAGCCAGAGGAAAACATTTGCAGGATTACCAGAGTTTTTTTTCCTGCAAATATTCATACATGAAACAGAGAAAAATAAGGCAGGCTCTGCCCAGTTCTCTAGTTTGCACAGAATTAATTACGATTTAAGTAGAAAAAATTCAGTGTAGGAATTAAGGAAATAGCAGGTTGACCATTGTGGTTTACTTAGTGACAGTCTGGAAAATAAAGGTTTGAAATTGAAGGTCATAAAGTTTAAGGTCTAGTAAATGGTCATTCCAGTGGAACAGTGGGCTTCAGTCTTTGGTCAAGCTCCTTCTCAGGTTACTACCCAAGCATTATGTTTTAGTTCATATGAATCCAGAAATAAGAGCAAATAGTAAAGGAAGGGTGTCTTGCTGCTTAAAAAAAAATGAGTTACTGACATATAATTTATACACCATACAATTTATTTATTTAAAGTGTGCAGTTTAATGATTTTTAGTTTATTCACAGAGTTGTGCAACCATCACCACAATCTAATTTTTAAAGTTCTACTTTTTTTTTTTTTCCTAACTTGGAGACAGGATCTTGCTCTGTTGCCCAAGCTGAAGTGTAGTGGCATGATCATAGCTTACTGCAGTCTTGAACTGGGCTCAAGTGATCCTTCTGTCTCAGCTGCCTGAATAGTTGGGACTACAGGTGTGCACCACTATGCCCGGCTAATTTAAAAAAAAAATTTTTTTTTGTAGAGACAGTGTCTCACTATGTTGCTCAGGCTAGTCTTGAACTCCTGGCCTCAAGCCATCCTCCTTCCTTTGCCACCTGTAGTGCTGGTATTACAGGCGTGAGCCACCATGCCTGGCCACTATTTTTAAATTGAGATATAATTTATATGTCATAAGATTTGCCATTTTAAAGCATAGAATTCAGTGGCTTTTTAGGATGCTAACAAGGTGTTGCAACTTTAAGCACTATTGAATTCCAGACATTTTTATCATCCCCTCAAAAAACTTTAATCCTGTTAGTAGTCACTTCTCATTCTTCTCTCACCCCCAGGCAACCATTAATCTACTTTTTGTCTCTATAGATTTGCCTTTTTTGGACATTTTAAATAAATGGAATAATATAATATGTGGCCTTTGTGAATGGCTTTCATTTTGCATAATATTTTTGAGGTTTATCCATGTTATATAGCACATATCAATATTTCTTTTTGTTGCTGAAAATAATATTCCACTGTATGTATATACTGCATTTTGTTTATCTGTTCATCAGCTGATGAACATTTGGGTTTTTTGGTTCCTTCTGCTTTTATGTAGCATTTTTCAAAGAAAAATAATTGGAAAATAGTCGCTTATGAATTCACTTCTTTGTAGGCTTAGACAGATTGTTTATTTAGCTTGACAAATGCTGCTTACAAAGAAAAATAGGCCAGTCTTAGTATAGGAATTCATGCACTTCTTGCATCAGTTAAAGGAGTCAGAGCAAGACGTGGCTATTTTCAAGTCTTCATTTCTCTGTTCAGTCCATTCTTCCTATGGCTTTAGGTTTCTTGTGTTATCATTGAATTGAACATCTTTATTTCTTGGGATGCATCTGAAAAATACACTAGCTCAAGTTAAAACAAAAACCCCATCAGCCAGCTGAAGCCCTAGGGGACAGCGTGGCCGTTAATCAGCTTGGAATGATTCTCTCTTACACTTTTCAACCTGACAGGCTGCTGCTGTCTAGCGTACTTGATCATCTGTCTAGCTGAAGGGTGCTGAAAGAGAAGTGTAAAGATAAGGTTACTGGAAAAATGACATTTCCCCACTCTTTCTGCACTTAGCTTAATGGCAGTTCTAACCATGTCAAGAATCTTTATTTTGATTTTAGAGACTGTGCAGTATGAGATGTAGCTCACTAAACTTAAAACCTGACATTTGGCATTCAAATCCCATCCTTGTTGGTTACTAGCTTTGAAATCTCCTACAAATTTCTCATTTGTAAAAGGAGCAAAATAACACATATCTTAAAAGATTCTTTGAGGATTAAGTGATATAGTACATTTTCTGGCACTTGGTAGATGACTAGTAAGTGTAAGGCTTTCCCCCCCTACTTTATATGGTGGTCATGCAGTTTGGATGAGACCATCATGTGAAAGCACCTAGTAGAAAGCCTGAAATTTAGAAGGTATTTAGTAAATGTTAGTTGAATTCAAACCTAGGTTTCCAAAGAATAGAACTCTTTTTGTAGATTTAGGGGTGTATGTTTATGCATGTGTGTGTGTGTGTGTGTGTGTGTGTATGTGTTTGTGTTTGTGTGTGAGAGACTGAAACTGTATCAGTTAGCTTTTGGTGCATATCAAACCACCCTAAATTTGAGTGGCTTAAATTAGCTATTTAACTTGATTCATGATTCTGTAGGTTGGCAATTAGGTTAAACTCAGGTAGGCAGGCAATTCTGGTCTGGGCTGGTTAGCTCTGCTCTGTGGTCAGCTGATACAATAACAGCTGGGGATGGCCGATTTATTTCTTGAGACATTTGTTGACTTGGGCCTCTTCACACAGTATTTCACCATCTAGCTGGCTCAATCAGGTTTATTTACATTATAGTAAAATGTACACGATTTTTTTTTCTTTTTGAGACAGAGTCTTGCTCTGTTACCCAGACTGGAGGGCAGTTGTGTGATCATAACTAACTGCAACCTTGACCTCCTGGGCTCAGGTGATCCTCCTGCCTCAGCCTCCCAAATATTTGAGACCACAGGTGCATGCCACCACACCCAGCTAATTTTTTTTTTTTAATTATTATTTGTAGAGACCAGGTCTTGCTGTATTGCCCAGGCTGGTCTCGAACTCCTGGGCTCAAGCAATCCTCCCACCTTGGCCTCCAAAGTGCTGGGATTATAAGCATGAGCCGCCATGACCAGCCTACACAAGAATTTTTAAGTCTCTTCTTGCTATACATTTGCTGTTGTCTCAATGACCAAAGCAAGTTAGATAGCCAGGTCCAGAGTCATCGTGAGAGGGCATAAGGTAAGGACAAAGATACCAGGAGGAAATGTTGTAGTCATTTTAAAAAACAATTTATCTTAGATACTAATTATGATAGGAATGTAAATCTGTTTACTGAGAATTATTATCAGTCTATAAAATCAGATTTAGAACAAGTGCTGCAATTTAATGACAGCATTACTAAGAAACCATTGGTCACAATAGGAATGCTGTCTCCTTCATATACACTCAGTATGTCAGTGAAGTGTTCTCACACAGAAGGAAATAACCATTGTGGTGGAGGCATTTAATTTCTGGAATCACTAAAACAAGGATCACTAACTATTTTTGAATGTCTGCTGTTTCTTGCCAGTTAAGGTGGCTTCCTCTATCAGTCAGTTTGATTTTTCACTGAAGTTCCATAAAGTGTTATTATCATCTACATCTCTAGATGATACCTTTATTACGGTTTGAGTCACCTCTTCCATCTGTTAAACCACCAACAACAAAAAATCCAAAGCATCGGAGATATTCTTGTCACTAAAATATTTGTTGAAGTCTTAACAATTTTTCAGCTTGGTCTTTGCTTTATACCCATACATATCTAGTTGTAGCATGTTTTAGATTAGAGGCATCCAGTATCATAATCCTACTAGAGATAAGAACAACTTCTTTTGAATAGTTATTAATAATTGAGCATAAATATGTTTTCATATGCTACTGCCAAGTCAAAATCATGGAATTTTCAAAGCTGCAGGGAACATAAGATATAATCTGGTCCTGTGGCTTTTTACCAAGATCATATAATCAGAACCAGAATCTCAATATTTGAACTGCAAGATAGGGATTTACTTTCCAATTTTTTTATTGTGGTAACATATGCATAACATAAAATTTAAGAAGAGGAATTTTTCCGTTCTTTTATCTCCAAAATCAACTTTAGCTTTTTGGCAATCTGATAAATGTAGCATTTTAACTAATCATTTTGCTATAATTAAATTTCTAATACATATGTGCATTTTATTTGCAGCTTATATCTGAATATATGATTAGATAAAAAAACTTCTCTTTTTATAAAATTCACTATAGTTTTTGGAACTTCGAATTCTAATAAATGTCAAGTGTAATCAGGTCCTTGGTATTGATATCAGAAGGTAAAAGCAAATATATTTTAGATAGACTTTCTTATTTGTGGATTTTCATTGTTGACAGAGACAAAGAACAGTTGGCGTTTTAACTCCAAAAATTAAAAATTTCAAAGAGGGTTGGTAAGAAAGAAGACTCAAATATGAGGAAAGCAGATGTTCTCACTTTTTCATCTGAACAGTGATAGAAATTAGACAAATGATTATATTCTTGCTTAACAGACATTTCTTTGATTTTTATGACATGGCTTAGAATTAGACCACAGAAATGTTATCTTTAGTGTTTCATCATCCCTGGTTTAAAGATTTAATTTCTTAAGTCCACCTGTATTGCAACTGAAAGGAATTAATGAAGAACCATAGAAGTCTATTGTTTTATTGTTGGATATAATACTTTTTTTAAAAAAGAATGATGTCCTTATGATTTTTGTAAAAATTCCATTGGAGAAAAAGTTTTAAATTACCTGTTACTTTTGTCCAGAAGTCGCCATTTTTATTGATGAACTTAATTTAGTCATCTCTCTGTGCGTATATAAAGTTGAATGGATGGGTAGATAGACAGACGTGAAAGGACAGAAGTAATGAGAAGAGAGAGGTTGTTGCATGGTATACGCAGCTTACTCTCAAATTTTAAGTGTGTATTTCCTAAGAAAGAAGATACCCTCTTTTGTTTGTATTTCCTAAAAAGGAGATGCTCTTTCTTTTTGTTACCACAATAAAGTGGTCAAAGAGTGATTTTTTTTATTTCTTGAGACACTGTCTTACTCTGTCTTCCAGGCTGGAGTGCAGTTGCATGATCGTGCCTCTCTGCAGCCTTGACCTCCCGGGCTCAAGCAATCCTCCCAGCCTCCCAAGTAACTGGGACTATAGGCATGTACCACCATGCCCAGCTAATTCTTTTTATTTTTAGTAGAGTCGAGGTCTCTGCCCAGGCTGGTCTCGAATTCCTGAACTCAAGGGATGCTTCTCTTTGGCCTCCCAAAGTGCTGGGATTACAGGTGTGAGCCACTTTGCCCAGCATCAATGGTAATTTTTCTAAGAAGAGTTTTCCCGTCTCTCCCAAACCTCCTTCAGTTTTAGATTATTGCTCTGCTCTCTTATTGAGTGCATTCTTTTTGATGCTCAAAGTGTCCCAAAATTTACCAGTGAGAACCCTTCAAGGTGGCTTTTCTTTTTCTCCACATGTAGATAGTATTTTAAAAGTTACGTATTTCATAGAGTGGATGAATTGTGATTTGTTTTCTTCTTCATGTATATTTTTCTCATTATTCCAATTAGATAATAAGATTATGTAGGAAAGTTACCCTGCTGTATCATCCCCTCTTTCTACTTCAGTACCTATAGAGAATATTGTGTATGATAGATGCTAAATAAATATTTTTGCTTACTTCTCTTTTCGTTCTAAATATTACAGGAGCTATTTGCTATAGGAGACCCCAAATGTATTATTTGCAGATTATCAGATTCATTGCATCACCCAAATCTTTCCATCTAGAAAAAGGGACCCCAGGGAAATTTCTGAATGTATTTTAGGGGGATCTTAACTCCTCTGAAATTCCATGAGAATTTTTTGAGCAAGTAGTTATACACTGTTCTGTGGTTTCACTAGATTCTTGAAGGAATCCGTTATCTAACCAAAATATCCACTGATCCAGAGATCGTAGCCCATCTGAAGATAGATCTATTTATTAAACTTATCTAGAATATTACAGTGTTTCTTTTCATTTTTCATTTTTCTTGGTTTTCAGGAAGGGATGAGACAATGCAGCCTGCCAAACCATCTTTTCTTGAATATTTTGAACAAAAAAGAAAAGGAAAACCAGATCAACAGCTTTGGCAAGAGTGTACCTGGTCCACTGAAAAATTCTTCAGATTGGAAAGTACCACAGGATGGAGACTATGAGTTTGTAAGTAGTGTTGGAAGCAAATGGTTATGTCTTCAGGGGAAGTTACTTGAAATATCACACATCCGATTATGTCGTTTCACTGAAAGGGCCCAAGCATTTTCTTGTGCATTTTGAGTCTCCTAAACCATCTCTGACAGTGTCTCCTGAGCTGAAGGACAATATTTTGATTGGCATTTGAGCAGTTCTCTGGTCCCTGATTAGTGGCATCTTTTTCGCTTTCAAAATCCTTATTCACTTTTTCTTTTTGTCCAGTTTGAAATTGTTCATGGTAAGAGAGGTATTCAATCATCAAATGAAATTGCAACTGTCTTTAATGGTTTATTTGGGATTTTGATTTTATGTGTAAGAATTAGATTGGAGAGCAGTTGACACTGTTTTGTGGTGTCCTTGTTGTTTTGCTAACTATTCTCCTAATTTTAGCCGTGCTGAAAGGATTATTCTCAATTTTTTCATAGGATGAATATATAATTATTCCAGTTTCATGTAAAAAACTGGATGTGTTTTCCTTTCTCTACTGTGGAACATTTTCTCTCAACCATAGACGCTTATTAATGTTCATGGGAATTTACAGAGTAGAGCAGTAAAAATTTGGGGAAAAAGTAACCTAAGGAGTCTGCATTTTCTTCTTGAATATTACTGGAAAAGATTTTTCTCTTCAGGAACTTTTTACTTTTCATTCTTAAATTCTGAAGTTTGATCTTCAGCTGTCATAATTCTGTTGTTTATAAAAGAGCTTAGATTGAGCATTGGGCTTGAACTCTGGGAGGCCTTTCTACTTCTGGCTTTCCACTGTTCTACTGACTGGCCTAGAGGAAATGATGCCATTCTTCCGTAACTTAATTTCTGCTTTTATAAAATGGCAAGATGTCATAGTTTATACAACTAATGATAGAGGTCCTCTGAGGACCAGAATAACTCATCTGAGGTAAATTAACTGATTAGTCACTGAACCCATGCTAGAACCCAGGTTCATTTGTTTTATTACCTGTTTGTTTTACTTACTTACTTACCCAGTGGTTTTTTTTCTTTTTTTTTTTTGAGTGTCATGTGTTTGACACTATTTTAGGGATGTAGTCATGAACAGAACAGCCAAAAACCTACCCCTCATGGAGGTTTCATTCTAGGTGAAGGAAAATAAGTATGTAGTGTGTCAAATAGTGGTAAGTATTGTAAAAAAAATATAAAGCAAAAGGGAGGTTGGGGGGGGGAGAGAGAGTGCGTGTGTGTGTGTAGCTTTTTAAAATAGAGTAGTCAAGGAAGTTCTCATTGGTAAGAAGTTGAGGATGTTAACTATGTGAATATCCAGAGGAGAGGTTTTTAGGCAGCAGGAATAGCAGATGCAAAGATCCTGAGGCAGGGACTTAGTTGGTGTATGTACAGAACAATGAAGAAACAGTATGTTCTGGAATGGCATCAATAGGATGTGCAGCAGGAAATGATATCAGAGATATAATGGAGAGCGAGATAATGTAGGGCTTTGTGTGTAATAAAAAGGACTTTAGCTTTTACTCTGAGTGGAATGAAAGACCATTGGCAAGACGTGACTTGATCCTATTCATGTTTTAGAAACATTATTCTACTTGTTATGTTAATACATTATAGGAGAACTGTAGAGTTTCTGAACACAGGTGCAGTGTTTTTATTTACTATACACAGATGGCCAAATATGGAGCACATCTGCTACTATTTTCCTCTTCTGGGAGTTTGGCACCCATCTTTTCCACTGAATGAGAGTTCAGCTTCAGAATCCTTCTTAACACAGTGCACCAGGCTGCCATTGCTAATCATAGTAGAATCATGAAATTTGAATTATTGTGTGTATATTTCTTGTTGCCTGTATGGTTGTTTTTAACATGTTTATAAGGACTGATTTCTCAGTTTAGCCAGTCTTCAGGCAAAGATGTTTAACTACTGGGTACCAAATCACATCATTATTGTGATAGAATGCTTAAGAATCCTCAAATTTTTGGAACTTCTAAGTCTAGTTTCCTTTTTTAAAAATGTTATAGAAGTTAGTGATTTTGAAAACCCAGTCACTTTAATCCTTTTTAAATTTAAAAAATCTTGTTTATGATATTATTAGGGTACATGTAATATTTTAGTACCTGTTCATAATGTGTAGTGATCAAATCAGAGCAATTGGGATATCTATTACCTCAAGCATTTATCTTTTCTTTGTGTTGGGAACATTGTAAATCTTCTCTTCAGCTGTTTTGAAGTATACAATAAATTATTAACTATAATTTTTCTACTGTACTATTGAATACTAGAACTTATTCCTTTACTCTGACTGTATTTTTGTATCCCCTAACTAGCTTCTCTTCATCCCTCTTTGACCTCTTTCCAGCCACTGATAACTATTTTACACTCTGTCTTCATAGGATCCACTTTTTTAGCTCCAACATGAGAACATGTGATATTTGTCTTTCTGTCTCTGGCTTATTTTAACTAACATAATGATCTCCAGTAATATTTATGTTGCGATAAAAGAAGTAACAACATTTCTTTCTCTTTTCTGGCTGGATAATATTCCATTGTGTATATACCACATCTTCTTTGTCCATTTATCCATTGATGGACACTTAAGATTGATTCCATATCTTGGCTATTGTGAATAGTGTTGAAATAGTTGTGAGAGTTTAGATATCTCGTTGACATATTGATTTCCTTTCTTTTGGATATATGCCAAGCAGCGGGATTGCCGGATCATATAGTAGATCTATTTTAGTTTTTTGAGGAACCTCCATGCTGTTTTTTATAATGGTTTTATTACTTTACATTCCCACCAGTGGTATGTGAACATTCCCCTTTCTCCACATCTTCACCAGCATTTGTTATTTCCTGTCTTACTGATAATAGCCATTCTAACTAGGGTGAGATGATATCTCTCTATTTTTATTTTTTTTATTTTTTTTATTTTTAAGAGACAGGGTCTTGCTTATCTTCCACGCTGGAGTGCAATGGTGTGATTATAGCTCTCTGCAGCTTCAAACTTTTGGCCTCTAGCAATCCTCCCACCTCAACCAGTAGCTAGGACTACTGCTATGCCCACCTTGCCTGGCTAATTTTTAAATTTTTTTCTAAAGATGGTGTCTGGAAATGTTGCCCCAGCTCATCTGAAACTCCTGGACTCAAGTGATCCTTCTGCCTGGACTTCCCAGAATGCCAAGATTACAGATATGAGCCACTGTACCCAACTCTTTCATTGTGGTTTCAATTGCATTTTCCTAATGATTAGTGATGTTGAGCATTTTTTCATATACCTGTTGCCCATTTGTATGTCTTCTTTTGAGAAATGTCTGTTTAGGCCTTTTGCCCAACTTTAATTCTAATCATTATTCTTGGATCAGTAATTCCAACATATAAAGAATTCATTTTTCTTTGCCACAGTTTTCCCATACTAAGATCATTGGCAGAAAACTTGTTTTGGTGGGCAAGCTGCTTATACAGAGGAGCTTTAGTACATCTTTAGAGAGAATACTTTTTATTTTGGAAGCAGGATATTTGAAAGGTTCTGATATTTGGTACATTTGATTAAGTTAAAAAGGAAGAGTGTACCAATAAACTGCAATAGGGGGAAGGCGAGAGAGAGACTAGAAATAGAATATGGTGGCATGATCAGAGATTATTATTTATAATTTTATATCATTAAATTTGAAAACTTAAATAGATGTTTAAATATTATGCCATATTTACTTCCCATGTGGAAGTGTAAATGCATAAAAATATGCAAGATATTTTTGAACAAGAAGAACAAGGTTGATCTGATTCTTCCAGAGATCAAAACATACCACAAAACCACAATAATGAAAGCATTGTGATATTGGCATAAAAATAGAACATAGGCCAGGTGTGGTGGTTCACACCTATAATCCCAGTGCTTTGGGAGGCTGAAGGTGGGAGGATCACTTGAGCCCAGGAATTTGAGACCAGCCTAAGTATTGTAGTGAGATCCTGGTCTCTAAAAAAAAAAAATTTTTTTGCTGGGCTTAGTGGTACATGCCTATAATCCCAGCTACTTGAGAGGCTGAGGTGGGAGGATCTCTTGAGCCCAGGAGTTCAAGGCTGCAGTGAGCTAGGATTGCACCACTGCATTCTACCCTGAGTGACAGAGTGAGACCCTATGTCTTAAAAAAAAAAAAAAAAAATCAATGTTACAGAGATTGAGACCATACCTATGTATGTATGTATGTATGTATGTGTGTGTGTATATATACATTAAAAAATGCATATATACCTTTGTTGGATGCACAGTTTGCATTACATATGAGTGTATTATATAATGATGAAATACAAAATAATGCAAACTGTAAAGTTTGTGTAAATTAAAAAAACACAAATCATGCTACCATTTCTGTGTATTTGCACACATACAACTGCATAGATAAAAAAGACAGGATCTAAAAATAACCTGAAAGTCATTACCTCTGGAGAGAACTTTAGTTTTAGCTGTTTTTATACAGAGAGAATATATTACTATATTAATATATTACCTGCTTAACTTAAAATAAATAAATAGAGTGGGATACATTTTTAAACTTTCTATTGAGTTTTTTCCTGGTTTTAGTCTAAATAAAGTTAACCAGGACTTATACAGATTAAGAGAACCATAATACTTTTCAGTCAGTTATCAGCTGTGCAAGTATTGTTGACCATTAGCTTTCAGTATCCTTTGGTTTTGGAATAAATTTCCTGTCGAAATAAAGTTGCTTTCAGATTTCTTATGACTTCTGTAAAAAGAGTTGATAGTAACTGGCCCTCACATATTAATTCAATCTATATTTATTGAGATTCTCTGTGTATACTGTGTGAATAGATAAGACTGCAAGATCTTTTACAGCCTTCACTTTATCTTACTCATCTTTGTATTCCTAACACCTAGCAATTGCCTGACTTAAAGTTAGCACACTATTTTAAATTAAACTCAGACGTAGTCTCTGAATTAATTCTTTATTTAATTTGACTACTAGTTGAATTAAACTCAAATATAGTCACTACCCTTAGAGAGTTTATGATGTGGCAGAAAAATAATCAAATGATTTTGATACATTGTAGTAATGATAGCTTACATTTATTGAAAATTTACTATGTGCCAGGCATTATATATGTTACCTCAGTTCTCAGAACCATCCCATGAGATAGGAATGTTGTTATTGCCATTTTATGGGTAAGAAAACTGAGGCTTAATAGGAAGAATAAGTTCAAGAGATCTATTGTACAACATGGTAACTAGTTAATAAACAATGTATTGTATTATGAAAATCACTGAGAGAATAGATTTTAAATGTTCTCACCACAGAGAATTTGTAAGTATATGAGGTAGCACACATGTAAATTAGCTCGATTGAGCCATTTCACAATGTGTATTCATACATTATATCCTTATGGTTTTCACTTTGAGGTTTCAGTTACTCACTACAGTCTGAAAATATTAAATAGAAAATTCTAGAAATAAACAGTTCCTAAGTTTTAAGTTGCATGCCATTCTGAGTAACATGATGAAATCTTGTGCTATTGTGCATCCTCCCACCTGGGACATGAATCATCCCTTTGTCTAGTATATCTGTGCAGTACACGGTACCCACTCCTAGTCACTTAGGAGCCAATTTGGTTATCAGATCCCCCTGTTGAGGTGTAACAGTGCTTGTATTCAGGGAACCCTTATTTTGCTTAATAACGTCCCCCAGAGTACAAGAGTAGTGATGCTGGCAGTTCCAGCTTGCCAAAGAGAAGATGTGAACTGCTTCTTTTAAGGGAAAAGGTGAAAGTTCTTGACCAAAACTAAGAGGAAAAAACCCATATCGTGAGGTTGCTAAGATCTGTGGTAAGAATAACTCTTCCATCCATGAAATTGTGAACATATATGAATCTTCCATCTGTGAATTGTTGTTGTAATTGTTCTGTTTTATTATTAGTTATTGTTAATTTCTTAACTGTACCTACTTTATAAATTAAACTTCATGATAGGTATTTTCGTATAGGAAAAAACTTTATAGTGTTATGGTACCATTCACAGTTTTAGCATCCACTAGGGTTTTCAGAATATATCCCCTGTGGATAAGACAGGGACTACTGTGTTTCAAAACATCATGTTGTATACATAAATATGTACAGTCTGTATTTGTCAATTAAAAAAAAACCCTGAGACTAAAAGGGGTTGGTTGACTACTGTTATACAGACGGTTAGTGGCACAGTGAGGATTTTAACCAAAGCAGTTTGGCTCCAGAGCCCATCCTCTTAACCATCTGTACTGTGTGGCAATTTTCTGGGCTATTCTGGTAAATTCTGTCCATAAAGTACATAAAGAAGGGGCTGTAGGAGCCCAGAAGACAGAGCAAGAACCCCAGGGAAGGCACCAGGAAGTCTCATTGGAAGTGTATTTTGAAAGATGAAGTGTATCTGTGGAGATACTGAGGAATGTGGCATGGGGCCAGGAAGTACTGAGTAATTGAGCTGAGCATTACCAGTGTGGATGTGTTCGAAAGGGAAGGAAGGGACCGAAGGAGAGAACTTCAGATGAAGTAGACCAATGTACGCTTTTTTCCTGGAAATATTTAGTACTCTTTTAGATTTTTCCTTGGTATATCAGAGACATTAGAAACAGAGTCCTAATGCAGCACAGAGAGCTAATATCTATCTGAAGTTGTGTGATAATGGGTCCACCAGGATATAAAACCACCAAACTGTTAATTCAAAATTAATTTGATAAAAGTAACAGAACCTGAACAAAATTGATTGTTTGAATTCCCTGGATAATTATAAGCCATTCAGATGGCTTTTTGTGGTAGGGAAGGATAAATTTTAGCCCTGAGTTTTTCCCAGGAGGCTGATAACAACCTGTGATTCCGTGAAACTTTATCTTAACCATTCTCTCCTAGATCAGGGCTCCAAATCTGATTGTAAGTTGAGATTTATTTGGGTTTTTATAAAGAAGCTTTACTGAATTGTCAGAACATAGTCAATTACTCATTTATTATTAGGTTGTACTTTTTGCTTTTGGCTATACACGTTAGAAATCAGACACTTGCTAGGAGGTAAGAATTATTACTACCTTATTTATAATTTGAAATCTTGATTGATATGGTAGAAGAGATGCTTTTTTTTGCCTATGCTTAAGTTAATACTCTCAAGAATGCATCTTGATGTTTTCTGGGAACTCAGTTATCTGCAACTTGAAACTTTATCTGCCATTTCATAGAGACAAAAAGAACACTCCCAAAACATTCTTTGAAATTACTGTTCATTTATTTCAAAATGAGCCTAAAAATTAGTGGATATACTTAAATTTACCAGCCTTTAATGGTAAGTTAAAATTTAATGTCCCATTACTCAGTTACAACAATCATCAACTCAACTATTCTTGTTTTATCTAATCCTTCACCTCCACTATTCTCCACCCACACTGCTTGATTTGAAGCAAATCCCAGGCATATCTCATTTCTAAATATTTTATATGTATTTGTAAAAGATTAATGACCTTTTAAAAAATATAGTTATAATAATACCTTTATCATACTTTTACAAATTAAGAGTAATAAATTTCCTTAATACCATAAAAATGCCTTGTTACTGTTTAGTTTCCTGCATTTATATATATTTTTTAGCTTGTTTGAATTAGGATCCAAATGAGATTCATACATTGCAGTTGGTTGATATGTCTCTTAAGCCACTTTTAATTTAAAGCTCTCCCTTTCTGCTACCCCTGCTCACGTACTTTGAGATACTGTTGGAGAAACCCAGTTGTTATCCCATAGAGTTTCCCCTCATGCGGGATATTGCTGATTGCATCTAAGTGGTATTGTTTAATATGTTCCCTGAGTTTCTTATAAATTGGTAGTTTTATCTAGAACTGTGGTTCTCAGGACCCTTTCATGCTTGTAAACAGTATTGAGGACCCCAAAGGGCTTTTGTTTATAGGGGTCGTATCTACTAATATTTACTGAATTAGAAATTAAAACTGAAAATTTTAAAATAATTTACTTACAAAAATAATATACTCGTTATACATTATTAGTGTAATTTTTTACAATGAAAAAACCATTTTCACAAAATAAAAACAGATGAATAAGAAAAATAGCATTGTTTGCATTTTTTCAAATTTTTGTGGCTTAGACAGATTATCGTATCTATTTTGCATTCAGTCTGTAATATATTGTTTTGTTTGAGGTGTAGGAAGAAGGTCTAGCCTAGCAAAGGGGTGTAGCTGGAAAAGACAACTATTTTAATAGCCTTTTAAGATAATTGTGGATAGTCGTCTTTGACCTATACCAAAACTCAACGAGTAGTGGTTTCTTATAGGTTAATTGCAATGTAGAATATGAAACTAAATTCATGAAATTTTCTTACTCTGTATATTAAAATTTATTGTTTTAAAAATTTTGAGTGGCACTTTTACTCATGATTTTGTAACATCATGCCATTGGGCATTTGGAAAATGTTTGTTCATTCAGTTACGTGGATCTTATAAATGTTGGCACATTTCATTAACAATATAAAAAAACACATTCCTTGAAATTATGACCGGTCCCATCAGAAGAGTATCTAAGTGCAGGGAAGTTGTCAAGCTCACAGTGGTGGAATCAAGTTTTCCAGAATATTAATTTTCATTTGAAGGTTTGAATTTTATCATCAGCTACAACACTCCTAGTTGTTTTCCTTTGAGTGACAGACTCACTGTTTTCATTTCTGAGAAAATGCCTGCCAGATACCCAAGTCTGAATACTCACAGTTTGTCATTTTCTTATTGTAAAAATGGTGTTCTGTGGAAAAAGCAGCTGGTTGAGCTTGCAGCTCAAAGGCACAAGTGCTTTGCTTCAAAATGACCATCGTATTTCAGTTATAAGTGCTGTATGCGGACTTCCCATTTCATCACAGATACTATTAAAAAGACATGAACTTTTATAAAATGAATCCTTTTTTTTACCACTTCATCAAGGGCATTCTTAAGGGTTTTTAAAAAACTGTAGCCAGTGACTGTAAAAAAAATACAATAACTGCTAATACTATTTGGTGCCACTTTTTGATTTATACTAAGGCTAACAGTTTTACCCACCACTGCTTTTATACAGTCAGTGCAGATGTCAACACAGTAGAAAAGTCAAATAGAGTCTTAAGATTAATATGAAAATAGTTTGGTCTTACACAGTCTCCTAAGAGCGTGTCAGGAATCTTCCAAGGGTCTGCAGGCCAGACTTTGAGAACTGCTGATCTGGAAGCTTGATCAGAATCAGGTTCAGTTTTTTTTTTTTTGCCAACAGTATTTCATAGGTAGTATGTATACTCTGTCAGAAGGTTCATAATATCTAGATATGTGGTCATTTCTCTTTTTCTGTTGTTAGAAACCAGTGAAGGTCATTGTCTAGATGCCATTTCATTAGAGGTTACAAAATGGTGACATTTGATCATTTCTTCTCCATTTACCAATTGAAGTAAAGAAGCATTTCATTAATTATTTAGATAATCTCAGGTACAATGTATATAGAAAAGACAGAATATGTACTTGATTTTTAAATTTTTATTATCATTTTCAAAATAATGTATTGGTTCCCTAGCATTCTCCAAAGATATAACCAGTGATTTTTTTTTTTTGTATCATGAATTCATGGATTTAAAAATATTTGATCTGTCTCAATCCTTTCAACTATTTCTTACGTTCAGTTGTTCCATTGATTAACCCCAGTAGTTACTTTTAAATGTTTTATTGAGGTGTGCTTTACATATTCCCTGGTAGTTTGTGACAGCATCCTTGCTTTCTAGTGTGATGAGATGTGAGATGTTCCAGGCTCATCTTGTCCATATCTTGCTCCAAACCTGAAACAGACTTTTTTTTTTTTTTTTGCCAGGCTGGAGTGCAGTGGTGTGATCTTGGCTCACTGCAACCTCTGCCTCCTGAGTTCAAGCGATTCTCCTGCCTCAGCTTCCTGAGTAGCTGGGATTACGGGTGCACACCACCACACCTACCTAATTTTTGTAGTTTCAGTAGAGATGGGTTTTCACCAGGTTGGCCAGGATGGTCTCAATCTCTTGACCTCATGATCTACCTGCCTTGGCCTCCCAAAATGCTGGGATCACAGGCATGAGCCACTGTGCCCAGCCTAACTTTTTTTTTTTTTTTTTTTTTAAAGGAACTCAGGTTTCAAAATGGGAAATGGTAATTAGAGACCACAGTCTGGGGTGCAAGTTGTGTTCACTGTAGTTAGGTCATTTTTTTCTAAGCCTTTTCCATGGACAAATCCGGAAAATGTATTTATTACAAACTCATGCATTCTTAGGCTATTTCCAGGGTTGATTGAATACTACTAGTTTTTTCCTTAACCACTTTCATCCTACATCTATAATCCTTTCCCCCATGCCAAATATCTTCCCAGCAATTCTAATATAATTACTCATTTGTTTTTCAATTCACAATAAATGTCAGCCTCAGAAACATAATACCAGTGCTTCTACCAACCATACTGAAAACAGTTAAAGATTTGTGTTGCAGCTTGTTGTCCTTAGGGACATCCCATATAGATCTACAATCCAATTATTATATGTTAAAGCCACTTGGAGTAATTTCTATGTTATGCCACAAACTCAATAGGCTGATAGGTTTTTTGTTTCATTTTGTTTTTTGTTTGAGGTATTGCTTTTTATTGTTTTGCTTCATAATTATATAAACTATATGGTTCCAAGGACAAATATACAAAACAAAGTTGTTCAGATTTAGTTTCTATTCCTATCCCTTCTGTTTCCTCCCTTTTTTATGTTTGGGAGATATACACACACACGTGCATGTATGCATGCACAGACAAATATGTTTATGTTTGTACTACCATTCTGAGGTAACAGTAGTGTACTATCCATACTTTTCTCTGTTTGTTTTTTGTTAATTATATATCCTAGAAATCACTCCATAGCCGTACATATAGTCCTCGTTCTTTTTTCCTATGCTTAGTATTCTGTTGTTAGGATGTATTGTAGCTTATTCAGCCAGTCCTCTGTTGATACACATTTAGGTTGTTTGCAACAGTTTTTAAGTTGATTGCTTCATAAACCTATTCATAAATAGGGAATGTGATTTTTTATAATTGTTAGTTTTGGTTTTTAAGGTTCATGCTTTGCTTGTCAGTTTTGAGAAACAAGTTACACGTTTTACGCCTTTTTTTTTTAACAGCAAGGAGTAGATTTATTCAGAGGTCTCCCTCTGCCACGTCCCTGTGCCAGTCTAGTGCTGTTTGTATAAACCAGCCCCTAAAACTCTAGTCATAACATCACATGTCACAGGAAGAGTGAGTAATTGATCTCCTGGCAAACACTGTTAGCCTGCCCCAGGTATTAAAATGTTGCCAGTTGTTAACAACCTGGAGGCCTGAAATTCCTAATTGCTATAATCAGAGCCCGAAATTTTTAAAGTTTGAATCATTACAACCAAAGCCAGTTTGGTTCAGTTACTTTTTCTATAATTTCAAATCAGAAAATAAAAAAAACAGCTATAACTTCAGTGTTGTTTATTGTTAGTCAAGAAGGTTTCAGTGGCTGAAATTTAAAATGTAAATTAGCTATTAATCTAGAAGGCACAGTTTTTAGTTTTCAGCTGAGGTGAATGTATTTTTTTTATTCCTGGAGCTATAGCCATGCCTTTGAATTATGATCTCATTCACTTAGACACATCTTTTTCACTCTTGTTCTTTTGAGCTGTTAAAGATATTTTCTTCAGTCTTTCTTCTTATCTTTACCTCCTGTTTTTTTCTCACATGAATTCTCAATAATTAAGTAATCCTTATTCCTGATACACTAAATGTTGAGAAGACAAAGGAGATCTATGCAAGTTTTCTCACCCTACGCAAAGAAAAAGTCTCTGTTAGAACTCTGAAAATGATATTTGCGTATGTAGCCCAGTGCCTCTGAAAGAAAAGCATGATGTAGAACTTTTGCCATTATTTGTGTTCCTGGTGTCATTTTCCTCTCCCAATAGGACTGCTTTTACTTAATACAAATCTGGACCCTCCACTACTCAAATGAAATACAACGCAATTGACATCTTTTGTCTTTGATAACACACCTACTCCAAGCACCAATAATGCTGGAATGGAAAGCACGTTTTCATTTCCTTTCTTTGTTTCTCTGTTGGAGTTTGATGCTGATATTACCGAGATTTCTAATGGACAGTGTAGGGAGGAGAAGGCTGATTGATGGTAATTTATCGTACCGCTGCTGAGAAAAGAACACAACTCAGGGCATTGGTTGTTCTATACATCCAGATTTTTTGACTGGAAATGTTAGATTTTACTTTTTTTTTTCTTTTTTAAAACTTTCCAACTGTTAAGTTCAGGGGCACATGTGTAGGATGTGCAGGTTTGTTACACAGGTAAATGTGTGCCATGGTGGTTTACGGCTCAGATCATGCCATCACCTAGAAATTAAGCCTAGCATCCATTAGCTATTCTTCCTGATGCTCTCCCTCTTCCCATGCCCCAACCCCACCCTCTGACAGGCCCTCGTATGTGTTGTTCCCCACCATGTGTCCATGTGTTCTTATCATTCAGCTCCCACTCACAAGTGAGAACACACAGCATTTGGTTTTCTGTTCTGTGTTAGTTTGCTAAGGATAATTGCCTCTGGCTCCATCCATGTTCCTGCAAAAGACATGATCTTGTTCCTTTTTATGGCTGTGTAGTATTCCATGGTGTATATGTACCACATGTTCTTTATCCAGTCTATCATTGATGGGCATTTAGGTTGTTCATTGCAGTACTATTCACAACAATTAAGATTTTACATTTGTTTAGAAGGTGTGACAAAGTTGCAGTTGGGTCTCTTTTATGTGTACCAAAGTGACTGTTCTTTTAGTGAAAAAGCAGTAGGTTTGGTTTAAGATAATTGGAATCAGGCTTTCAGGGTTCAGATCCTGACTTCACCATTTGCTGAGTAGCTGTGGGCACTTTCCTCTCTGAGCTTCACTGTCCTTATCTGTAAAATGAAGTAATATTAGAACTCAAAGGATACAGTTTGAATCTATATAGAGTTAAATGGAGTAATGTACATAAAGTGCCTGCAGTATAACACAGATTGAGTATCCCAGATCTGGAATCCTGAAATGCTCCAAAATTTGAAACTTTTTGAGCATGCAAAGAAAGTGCTCATTGGAGCATTTCAAATTTCATATTTTTGGATTAGGGATGGTCAACAGATAAATATAATGCAAATATTTCAAAATCCCCAAATACTGAAGTTTAAAGCACTTCTGGTCCTAGATACTTCACCTGTAGTCCCTTCATAAATGTCAGCTCTCCTCTCTCCTTCCACTTTCCCCTCCTTTCTCGAAACTTTGTCCATGGAGTAAATTTCATTACCTAAACATTTTTCCTAGTGATTTGCCATTGACTTCTGTTATAAAACCAGAGATGGATTTCCAAAGAATACTTGCTCCCACAGGTACTGATCTA
Source organism: Ateles fusciceps (assembly GCA_036589455.1). NCBI lineage: Eukaryota > Metazoa > Chordata > Mammalia > Primates > Atelidae > Ateles > Ateles fusciceps. Next base: position 1,217,909 of record JAZHEH010000847.1, read on the forward strand.
AAACTACTCCAAAGCAAAGGAGTTAAAACTGTTACTGCTTGGAAATTGACTGCCAAAATGATCATAGATATCATTTGTAGAATGAATTAATGCTTTCTTCCTTTCTTTCCCTTACATCTCTATACAATATTACAGTGTTTCTTTCTACCCACTTCTCAAATCATGAACTGTTGAGGTTAACGGAAATTTTCAAATCTTGAAGCTCCGAAACTACCTCCCTTACAATAACACACTTCCACCAATAGATGCTGCTCTTTCACTTCTTGAGTGTACAGTCTCCTGTGTGGCATTTGCTTAAGGTAGAGCTTGCTAGCTATGCAAAATGAATGATAAAATTACGGAACCAGGCTGGCTGCAGTGGCTCATGCTATAATCCCAGCTTTTTAGGAGGCTGAGGTCAGAGGATCACTTGAGCCCAGGAGTTCAAGGCCAGTCTGAGCAACATAGTGAGACCCCCATCTCTACAAAAAAAAAATAAAAGGAAATTTGAAAAAGTTAGCCAGACAGGGTGGCATGTGCCTGTGGTGTCAACTACTTAGGTGGTTGAGGTGGGAGGATTTATTGAGCCCAGGAGTACAAGGTTGCAGTGAGCTGTGATTGTGCCACTGCACTCCAGGCTGGGCAACAGAGCAAGATCTTGTCTCAAAAAAAAAAAAAAAGTTACCGAACCACTTTAGAAATCTGACATTGTGTGAAGTGAGTTTCTTTGAAAATAGGGAAACCTTGTAACACAGACCAGTAGGATGAACATTACATTATACCAAGAAGGGTGAATGGCCCAGGCTTTAGCTTTCACCTTGAGTGAGTCACCCTTCTTCTTGAATTTCAGGTTTGAGTTCTGTAAAAATTAAATGTAATACTACCTGTCCTGCTTTTCCCACAGGGTTGAAGAAAGGATCAAATGAAATATAGGTTGAGTTATTTGAACTAGGTGTACTTTCAGAACTTTGGTAGAATTTTATTAGCCAAGGATTATAAGGCCACCGATGTTTATTTTTGGTTCATTGTGTATTAAGTATTACTACTTATTTTTATTTCTCATTCTGTTTTACCATTATTAAAAAATGAGCTCTTTGAATGATGACAAATAATTCAGAAACGAGGAAGCCAAGGGAGCAGTTAAGCTTGGATTTCTGGTATGAGTCTGTTTGCTGATGATGGTAATATTATCATCACTTTAGATTTAGGTAGCATTTAATATAAAATTGCATTTATATTTGTTCTTTTGTTTGGCAATGCTTACAGTGCTTCTGTGAGGTAGCAAGGTGGGGTTTCTTATCCTCTAATAGTTTGAGGAACTGGAGCCCAGAGACATTTTACAAAGGCATCTTTCCTACTTAGTGCCAGAATCAGGTCTAGAACCCAAATCCGTAAGTGGCTTCCGGTCTCCATTAATTCTTAAGTGTGTTTTCTCACATGAAAAAAAATCTAAAAACTATACTTACGTATTAAATACTCAATGTTATAAACCAGAAAAAAGAATCTTCTTTCAAATAACATGTGATAGGGACTACAGTAACCAGGAAGAATGGTTTCAGGTTTATTCCATCATTGTGGGAATTTCGTGACATTGCAGGAGTTTCTATTATTAACTCACAGTGTTTTTTTCATGCTTATTGAGAACACAATGCAGATTGATGAGCTTTGCATTTCATTAATTGTTTATGTAAGCAATTCTTCTTTTGGAACAATTTAATTTGTACTTTCTTTTGCTGTTCTTACTTTCTAATTATGTGTTATACAGTAATTTTGCTGTTGCCAGAAAATGCCATTTTGTTTTTTGAGAAGGAGTCTCGCTCTGTTGCCCAGGCTGGAGTTCAGTGGCACAATCTTGGCTCACTGTCACCTCTGCCTCCCAGGTTCAAATGATCCTCCTGCCTCAGCCTCCTGAGTAGCTGGGATTATAGGCGGTTGCAACCATGCCCGGCTAATTTTCATATTTTTAGTAGAGACAGGGATTTGCCATGTTGGCCAAGATGGTCATGAACTCCTGACCTCAGGTGATCTGCCTGCCTTGGTCTCCCAAAGTACTGGGATTACAGGCATGAGCCACCACACCTGGCCAGAAAATGTCATTATAACTAAAAAGGCATTATTATTTTAAGAACATTTTTGGTTTTCGCCAGGTGCAATCCCAGCCCTTTGGGAGGCCAAGGCAGGAGGATTGCTTGAGGTCAGGAGTTCAAGACCAGCTTGGGCTACATAGCAATACCTTGTCTCTACAAAATAAATAAATAAGTAAAAATAATGAGCTAGGTGTGGTGGTGCATACCTGCAATCTCAGCTACTCAGGAGGCTGAGGCAGAAGGGATTGTATGAGCCCAGGAAGTTGAGGCTGCAGCAAGCCACGATTATGCCACTGCATTCTAGCCTGGGTAACAGAATGAGACCCTATCTCAATAGTAAAAGAAAAAGAAACACCAAATATAACCTCTGAAAACAAAGTTGTCTATTGTGGAGGAATCTTAATGGATACAGGAAATATTTGATATATTCTCTGGTATTATCTCTGTCACAGTGTGCTGTGCTTGTCAGTCTCATTCAGGCACTTGTTCCTGAATTTTTCTTCTCTTCTGTTATCCATTGTCTAATCAGCATAGGCTTTTCTGCTAATATGCTTTTCTTACTTCAGTGTTAGATAGTGAATATTTTTAGTAATCTTCATATTGATTGCTTGTTATCTTGTCTAATTTTACATTTTACTGGCAGAGACAACTGGTCTCTTAAGACTGCATTGCGGAATTTGAGAAGGAAATGATGAAAATAGTTATTTAATGGTTATTGTGTGTTAGGTCCCTGTAAACATTTTATCCCATCTGCTTTTCATAATATCCTCACATGGTAGATCTGATTCCTACTTATTTGACAGATACACTTTGAGACGCTAGGTGACCCGAGATGCTAGGTGACCTGTCCCACCCTTGGCACATGATTAATAAATGATAGACCATTGTTTTTCTCAGAATAACACGCTTATTTGCATGAGAATGGTTATAAATGTGCTGGTGGTGAACATTCATCTAATTCAGACGCTGCATCTTTTCTTTCTCTAACGTGTGCAGCCCTTAGTGAATTGCCACAGCGTGCAGGTGCTCAGAATGTATTATTTGATTATGTTATTTGAACCCGTTGTGCATTCTTTGGAAAACTTTTAAACTTTCTTCAGATACTCTTTTTGTAATATTCATTCATCTACATGTATAGGAATATGCTAATTGGACTATAATTTCATAGATGTGGAATTTAGATTTCCTCCCTGCTTCTTTGCTAAAACTATAGTAAAAAACATTGATTGGAACTACAGTGTTGGGAATTCCCTTGATCGAATTGGATAAAGCATAAAGCATTTAGCAAAGTGCCTGGTATTCCTACTCTATTATTAATATGTGGGTTCCTTTTAGAGTAATGGCTTATTTATAGTGAAGGAGAGCAGTGGATTGGCAGTCAGGTCTCAGCTCTGACCGTAACTAGCTTTGTGTCCTTAAGTAAGCCACCTAACCTTTCTGGGACTCTTGTTTCTTTGTCTACTAAAGGTAAGATTAAGTCTTTAAGAGCCCTCAAACGCTCTTGGTCTTTGTTTACCAGTTTAAAAAATGCAGCTAATGTGTCTCTCACATAGGGGTCATATGAGCCTAAAATAAAGAGCTTGTGTAAAGTGTGTAAAAGATGCTCTGTGTATATATAAAGTTCTTTTCTAGTTCTTTTAAAAGCAGAGAAGTGCTTTGAACACCCAGGACACCAAAATGAGCATAGACGGCGAGATAATATACCCACCAGGGAGCAGATAGACTTGGATTCACTGCTGACTTCATTATTTATGGAACCTGTAACTCTAGGCTAGTCACCCAACCTAGAATGAAGATACTAATCATATTTACCTCCAAATTATTGAGAAGATTAAATTTAAAAACGCTTTTAAAGCGCTTAGCAGAGTGTCTGACACAGAGTAGGCATTCAGTAAATTTTATTTATATGTGTAACACTTAGGGTGGGAGATAGGGATGAACTACCAGAAAAGGGAAAGATACTGAGGTGGGCTGCCCAGAAAAAATGAAGGTAAGAGAAAGACCCACACTTATTGCACACTTTTGTTGCAGGCCCTGCTGCAACAGCTCTTACTTCCTAGTTCACACATTGTTTGCTTTGTGATTTTTTTTTTCTTTCTTTTCTTTTTTTTTTTTTTGAGATGGAGTCTCACTCTGTCACCCAGGCTGGAGTGCGGTGGTGTGATCTCAGCTCCCTGCAACCTCCACCTCCCGGGTTCAAGTGATTCTCCTGCCTTAGCCTCTCGAGTACCTGGGATACAGATGCCCGCCACCATGCCCGGCTTATTGTTGTATTTTTAGTAGAGATGGGGTTTTGCCATGTTGGCCAGGCTGGTCTTGAACTCCTGACCTCAGGTGATCCACCCGCCTCAGCCTCCCAAAGTGCTGGGATTACAGGCATGAGCCACCACGCCTGGCTGTGATATTTATTTTATTCCTAAGATGAGCTTAATTCTGTTACGACTTTCTTGTTCCTAGGGTTTAAATATCAAGCATACTGACTAAAACACTGACAGACCTTTTGTGTTTTCTCTGATTGCTTCCCTTCTGTGCCTGCCTGGAGGCTATAAGTCTTGGACAGTTCCCACATTGATGTTTTTTTTTTCAAAACAGTTTTATCCTGATGGTACATTTGTTAATGTAAAAAAGCTCAAGTAAGTGTATGTGTGTATGTGTGAAAGAGAGAGACAGAGAGAGCTGTATGGGATCCATGAGCTGCCAAGCACACCCTTTCGTCTAGCTGAGTTCATATTGCACAGAGCATTGGATCAGAGGGTGGCTAGCTGCTGGAGGGAAGGCAACCTTGAATCTTCTTTATAGACCTACTAGTTACTTCTGTTTGCCCTTTACTTAGGAAAATGCACAGCAAAAACCATTCTAGCATTTTGTAGCCTTTAGACATGGATGCATCTAGTTTAATCTTTTTTTCTTTTTTTTTTCTTGAGAAGGAGTCTCAGTCTGTCTCCAGGCTGGAGTGCAGTGGCGCAATCTCGGCTCACTGCAACCTCTGCCTCCTGGGTTCAAGCAATTCTTCTGCTTCAGCCTCCCAAGTAGCTGGGACTATAGGCGCTTACCACCACACCCAGCTAATTTTTGTATTTTTAGTAGAGATGGGGTTTCTCCATGTTGGGCAGGATGATCTCGGTCTCTTGACCTTGTGAGCTGCCCACCTCGGCCTCCCAAAGTGCTGGGATTACGGGCGTGAGCCACCGCACCTGGCCTACTTTATTAAATCTTAATGGAGTGCTATTAAAAATGAGGTAAAGTCAGGAAATTTTCTATCCCCTCCCAAGTGCTCTTATTCCCAGATACAGCAGGACCAAGCATACAGTTATTTTCACATGTTGGGAAGAAATGTTCCATTCTAATTTCAATGGGGGGGGTTTCTACTTTGGAAGTGCTGCTGAGACTGCAATTATAAACTACAACTATTCTAGGATTAATTTAAAACAGTTCCTGGGATAAATTAAGATCTTGCAGTAAAAATACCATATACAATCTGTCACATTATCTGTGGCAACTCTTCCCTATGCCAGCTTGGTCAGTGAGGGTAACAGCTGCCCAGAGTTCATTGCTAAAGGGATGTTTAACGATAGTATTATGAATTCAGCACTTTATATTAGAACAGTGCTTGAATTCCTGGTATTCAGTAAATATATAGGGTTTTATGTACAATGATATAGAAAATATGTGATACACAAGATTTCAGCTTTTTAAGAATTCTCACCACTCCTCCTCCCATCTCAATTTTGTTCTTGTGGAAAATGAAAATCCCACAGGATAGCCAAGTGTAGTCCTCATTCCCTGACTTCTGACTTTGTACTCCTTCACTGTCCACTTCCTTCCCCTCCCCTCTCTACGCTGTTCACCTGGGCCTAAACATGTCTGAATGACTGCAACCTCAAGGAAAGCTTCAAGTTAGACTAGATGACTTTTAAGGTTTTGTTAATCCTGAGAATCTGTTTGGCCACATCAATGAACTCTTTTGTGTCTACTCAAATGTGATAGAATAGATGAGCATTCAGAGTAAGGGGACCCTCCTAGGCTGGCTGCAGAGAGAACAGGCAGCAGCGCTTGTCCCATGGCTATACATTACACATCTCGCCCTGCGGGTATATGGGGACTGGAGAAAGGGGGAGCCAGTTTGGCCTGTGGCACATGTAATTTTACACTTTGAACTACCGAAATGGGTCTGAGTTCTCCAGCTCTTCACAGATCCTACCACTTCCTGTTTGTTGTTTTATGACTGGCCTGTTGAGTTTATTTTGTTGTCTTTGCCACTCTCTAAAAACATTTGTGTTTGTTACCTCTGATTTAACCAATCTCCAGTTCATGGTCATTTAGGTAGCCTTTTAATATTAATAACTATTGCTTTAACGAGAACATCTTTGCGTGGTATATCCTTAGAATTAATTTCTGCCAGTAGAATATTGGGTCAATCTGTTTACAAATTTGAAATTTTGATACATGTTATTAAATTTCTCTGTCGTTTTGGAATGTGAATTGTCCACTTTATGTTATTTACCTAATTTTCAATGTAATTCTTTTCTTTATTGATTTTAAAGACTTCTTCAGATATCAAGTCAGGTTATGAACCTTTTAGCATATGTGGTAAAGGTATTCTCCTAGAATACCTTTTAAAGCTTTGCATATGGTATCTAACTTCAGACATTTAAGTTTTTTATATATTTTGATTTATTAGCTTTTCCTTGTGGTTTCTGGAATTTTATGTCATGTTTGGAAAAGTTTTTCACGTTCTGAGATTACAAAAATATTAACCCCTACTTTGTTTTAGAGTGTTTATTTTTTTCTTTCTCAATATTTAATCTATCAGGTATTTGTCTTGGTGTTAAGAGTAAGGTAGCAGTTGAGCTTTATATTTTTCTAACGACCAAGGATTTTTAAAAATACATAGTTAATTTAGAATTACCAAATCTTAACAGCTTATAGTACCTAAAAGTGGCTTATTTTTACAGACAGAAAGTTCCACTTCAAGCACTGAGTTTTAATGTTTTTCTGCTTTTAAAACCTCTAGAAAGAAACTGTGAACAGAACACCATATTGGTTTTGGCATTAGCCTTAATGCATCTCAAATAGGCTGATTCTACAGAATTTGATCCAAAGTACTTCTATGTCTTGAAGCTTTTTTTGCCAAGCAAAATTGATTATTTCTAACCAAAAGGCCTTTAGTGCTAGACTGAAAGAAAAGTGAGGGGGTCCTCCTATGCTAGTTGTACTTTCTGTAATTTGGCATAAAGTACAATGCTTTTTATTTTTCTCTTTAGTTTATTTCTCTTCTCTAGCCTCCGATGGTCCAGGCTCTTGTTGATGGGGGGCTTTTTGGAAAACAAATTCAAATACTTTCTGTCTAGCTGGTCATTATTGTATCTTTAAGCACTTTCCTTTTTTCTGGGTAGTTCAATAAGTGGTTACCAGGGGTCTTCCTTTGACAGTTATTACTAACTTCTCTTGTATACTGGGATTTAGCTGTGGGTTGATTTGTTGTGCTGGTATGTTTTCATCTGCAGCAATGCATTGCTGTATCACATAGATTCTCTTTGTTGCTTCATTAGATGTGTTTTAGTTCCTCTTTTGAATCTTTATCTGAGTATCTTGGTACCTTGGCAGTCATATTATTCTAAATTATTATAGTGCCTTTTAAAGTAGATTTCATCATTGAGGCTTATGTTTAGGTCAAGCTTGCAGGCAGGGAGAAGGATTATGCATTGTGGCTGAGAGGCATATAGTGGTTAAAACCACTGGAGTTATTCGTTAGGGCTCAGAGTCCATCTTCTCCTCTTGTTTTGTCACCTGTTTAACCCTTGATTCTCTTATTTGTCAAACATGGTAAAGTCATATCTTTGTCATAGGGCGGTTGTATCAAATGAGATACAGGTTGCGTAATCCCAAATCCGAAAATCCAAAATCCAGAACACTTCTGGTGCCAGACATCTTGGATAGGGGATACTAAACCTGTAATTCATGTAAAGCACCTTTATGACAATGGTCTTATTGCTGGCCTGCAATAAGCACTTAATAGACGTTATCATTTTCTTCTTTTTGGTGTTGGTTTGCTCTTCTAGAATGTTACAATGCTATTTTTTTAACCTTCTAGTTGTAAAAAGTATACATACCTGTAATAGAAAGTTTAGAGACTGAAGAAAAGCTTAAAGAAGAAAATGTCTCTTGCAATTCTTCCACCCCTCAGCAATAATAATAATTTACATTTTAACATTTCCTTCCAGTTTTTTTATACTTACATATTATTTTACACAGCTGAAATCATTCTGCATGTGTAATAAATCTTGATTTTTTTCACTTAACATACCTTAAACATTTCTCATATCATTAAAAACACTTATGAGATCATTTTTAAGGGTTACATAATAGCCTATCACATTATATTCTTTTGATTGATTTAATCATTCTCTTTTTTATAGCCTATCACATTATATTCTTTTGATTGATTTTTTACTTGGCATTTAATATCTGGGGCTTTTTTGGTTGCAGTTGGGTTGTTTTCAGGTCATTCTAACATATTAAGCCAGGCTTTTTCTTGTCAGTGGGAGGTTTGGGGATTGAGGCTTTGTGTTTGTTTTTGTGGATGGTGTTTTTTTGCCTGTTGAGTGTGTGAATTAAAGCGGGGTTTTAACCATCAGCACCTGTACTCTCAGACTCTGGCCACCACCTTTCTGGACAGTCTCCATGCTCTGCTTTTTAATCTTTTTCTGATGAGTTCTTTTCATACTTCTGTGCTGGAAGAAGATGAATGGAGACTATGATTGGTGTTTAGGTTTCTGACCAGGCAGTGCCACGTGAATGCCCAGGAGCTAGCCAAGATCAACACCACTGCCTGTTAATGGCCCTTTACTGAAGTAATCATGCCGAGCAGTTTCTGGTGAGAAGACGATCCTAAATTGTTCTGTACAGGGTACACTATTTTTGTTTCAACCTCTTATATTTCTTGTAAAGCTTGGTTTAAAGTATTTTGAGACTGAATTTATTTGTACTTTGGAATATAATGAGATTTTGTGCTCTTTTCTTTCAGAAAACTAGCCAAGAACAGCAGTCTGAGAAAGATGTATGTATCCAAAATTGCCAGGGGAAACCTGCTGTGTAGATACACTTTCTGAGAAGCCACATGGCAAATGAATGTCGTCTTTGTCTCAGAACCATGGTAGCCTGGTTCTGCTGGTGGATTGTGCTAGCTGATTTGAGCTTGGTTTTTAATTCGGTTATTGAAATGGCTCTGAGAGCAGGACTTAACTGCCTGTGGTGGTGACCCCCAAGAGGTTCTTAAAACAGTATCAGCCTGTGTGAGCTTGAGACCGTTTTTCACTTCTTTTGTTTGGTTCGGAGACTGTTTGATCCATGACTGCTTGGCAGGCTTTTGCTTCAATGTTCGTTCTGTGGCCATTAAACTACAGGATATTAAACTACAGGATGAGTTTAATCTCAGCTACATGGTGAGCAAAAAAGCTGAGTCCAGGCTGCCTCAGAAATGGATCCTAAGAACTGCAATAAGTATCATAGAACCTTAGGCCCTAGGAAGAGGGCTGTTCCAAGGTTACTCCTGTGGGCTTCGCTGTAAGCATAGGTGACAAATGGGCCTGTCTTGGATTCCTAGAAGCCATTGTCTCTCTCAGTCAGCTGTCCCAACACTGTATCAGAGAATGATAAACTTTCAGGATTGAAAAGGGTCTTAAAGGACATATTTTCCAGCTCTCGCTGTATTTTCAGCAAGAGGCATCTTCTCACATTTGCTTGACTACCTCTAGTCATTTCTGAAAAGAGGGAATTCCACAAGTTGGAAGTAGTTCAAATCATTGCTCAAAGCTCTGTCTAAAGATAGTACTTTTTTTTTTTTTCAGCCAAAATTTGTCCTCAAGGAACTTCTATCCATGAAATTTTGATTACTTCTCACAGGAACTTTACAAAAAGTTAGTTGGGATTATTTGGCTTTTCCATTTTGCAGATGGAGAAAGCCACCATCTCTTTCCCCTAACTACTTTGGAACTATGGTAGCTTGGGTTGAGGAAAATTTGCTAGGTCATTGTTACCAAGGCAAGTAACTAAATCATGGGTTCCCTGTATGCTAATGCTGCCCAGCATGTAGGCTTTGCTGGTGTCTGTGCTTCATTCCCTCCCTCTGTTTAGCTGAGAGAATGAGTATGAAAGCACTTAGCCAGTAGTAGATGTTGGGTGACAGTTCATTAAAAGTGCAGACTCCTGGCCAGGTACGGGGCTTACACCTGTAATCCTAGCACTTTGAGAGGCCAAATCGGGAGGATCGCTTGAGCCTAGGAGTTCAAGACTAGCCTGAGAAACATAGCTAGGCCCTGTCTCTACAAAAAAATTAAAAGAAAATTAACCAGGCATGGTGGTGCCCACCTGTAGCCCAGCTACTCAGGAGGCTGAAGCAGGAAGATCACTTGAGCCCAGGAGTTTGAGGCTGCAGTAAGCTATGACTGCACCACTGCAGTCTAGCCTGCGTGACAGAGAGAGACCCTGCCTTTTTTTTTTTTAATAAAATAAAAATTGAAGGAAAAAGTACAGACTCCAGAGTCAGAACCTGATTCAGTTTTTATTTCAACTACTTACTGGCTGTGTTAACCTCAATGCATTATATAATTCTCCAAACCTCAAATTTCTCATCTGTAGCACTGGGTTAATAATTATAGATGTAAGATTTAATGATGAGCAAATGAGATTAATACATGTGAAATACTTAATGTATAGCTGCTAATAATGAACAGTTAATGCTTAAAAAATTCTGGGCTTTATTACTGCTATTGTTATTATTCCTGTAATCACTGTACAACAAGGTCACTGAATCCTGCCCATTCATCAAGGCAATACAGGCAGAGCCTCCCTTCTGTCCCACCTGTCCTTATGATTTCTCCTCTCCGTAGGACTACCCTTGGTATTCATTTTCACCTGATTTACCAAGAATAGCAATGTCGGCATCAAAGAAGGGGTGGGAATGGGCATGTACACAATTTATCTGGTCCCTGGATCTCCCTGCTTCTCTTACATGGGGAGCTTTCAGGAGTGACCTCGGTATTCTGCCGTGTTGCCAGAACTGGAGGTTGGGCGTTAACTTTTTTTCTTATTTCCTGCCTTTAGGGAAGACACCTATAATCAAAAATATCGTGGTTGTCTCTATTTTCAGAGATGGTTACATCCTCTGTGGCTTTGTTATTTGAGTATGTGTTTTTAACAATCTAGCTCATTCTACCTTTTCCTTGTGGTCTAAATTTCTTAGTGCTCAGTTTTGTTTGGTTTCACTTCAGATTAATCTAGGTCTCTGCCACTTCCCAGGACATCTTAATTTCATGTACGTTTTAAAATTTATTGGCATCAAGTTTAGATTTTAAAATTTACAGTATCTGTATTTATAGCTTGCTTTTTATTCCTGTTATTCTTTTTTTTGGAGCGAGGGTGGGGATCTTTTTTTGGGAGCGGGGGATCAATCTTACCAAAGTGTAATATTTTGAAAGCCCATACCAGCTTTTGGTTTTGTTGATCCTTGCTCCTGCACTTTAACTTTTGAATTCATTAATTTATTTCTTACATCATTTTCTTCTTTCTACTTTCCATGGGTTTGTTTTGTTTTCTTCACTTGAACAATTCAGCTTACTAATTTTTAATTATCTTTTTTTTTTTTCCTCTGAGATGGAGTCTTGCACTGTTGCCCAGGCTGGAGTGCAGTGGCACAATCTTGGCTCACTGCAACCTCTGCCTCCCGGGTTCAAGCGATTCTCTTGTTTCATCCTACTGAGTAATTGGGACTACAGGTGCACACCACCATGCCCGGCTGATTTTTGTATTTTTAGTAGAGACAGGGTTTCACCATATTGGCCAGGCTGGTCTCGAACTCCTGACATCGTGATCTGCCCACCTTGACCTCCCAAAGTGCTAGGATTACAGGTGTGAGCCACTGCACCTGACCCAATTATCTTTCTTTTCTAATATACATTTAAGGCTCTAAAATTTCTTTTACATATTACTTCAACTACCTTCCACAATTTTTGATATGTAATATTTTTGTAAAGTCAGGTTTGTTCAGGTCTAATTTATATGCTATAAAATGTGCTCCTTTTAAGTGTGCAGTTTGATGAGTTTTAGTAGAAATATGCAGTTGTATAAACACCACCATAATCAAGCTATAGAACATTTCTGATATTCCATAAAGTTCCCTTATGCCCTGTTTTTTGTCCCTATAGCTTTGTCTTTTCTAGGATGTCAGGTGAATGGAATTGTGCAGTATATAGCCTTTTGTGTTTGGCCTCATTCACTTACATACTGTTTTGAGATTTGTTCATTTGTTGCATATGTCTGGAGTTTGTTCCTTTTTATTGCTGAGTAGTTTCCATTGTATGGATATTAGCAGAATATCTGTTCACCACTAATTTTCAGTGGAAGAAAATGAGAGTATTTTAATTCTGCACTTGGATTGTAAGTATCATACCAGACTATTCTGGATTGGAAAGTATCTTGGAATTTTTCAAATATAAATGTTTATGTAGGTTTTATCATTTTGGAAGTTTTTCCATTAGTGGTCAAACATGAGCTCACGTGTATTCACTTGCATCCTTCCTCCCTGTAGCAGTCTGGGTTCAGGGAGAAGATAAAAACCACACAGGAGGTTAAACAGGGGAAGTTTAGTATAAATAAGTATTACCTATGATAAAAGAGTAACTATCAGATATGAAGAAACTCTGTATGTTTCCCTAAGGCTGAGGGCGTATATCCAAGGAAGGACAAACTGCCAGGGCTTCAGACCTCGTTTGAGAAGATGTGGTTCAGCCCATGGAATCACAGCAGAGTTTGCTGGTTTGACAAGACGAGCTGATCCAAAGTCTCTGGGCAAGCCCTGGATTACCCTCTGGAGTGCAGGCAGAGAGCAGGCCATCTAGTGGGTTACTGGCCATCCAGCGGGTAGTAGGGTCCGGGCCCTGGCTGGAGCAAGAGGCCTTAGGAACACAAGAGCCATGTGGAGGCTTTGGTGTCCATATCAACTGAGCTCCCAAAACGTTAGGGTAGGCTGAGCCTGCAAGGTCATAGAAAGACCACATTCTAGGCTACAGCTGGGCCACAGTGTCGATGGTACTCACACTCACATTGCCAGCTCCCATGCTGGACACCCAGGACAGCCTCTTCCTCCCAGCGCTCTACTGAAAAAACTTCACAGCACACATTCTTCAGAGAAATGCTTATCACAGAGTGCATATAGGAGGGTGCACTTGGAGCTTAGAGGTAACACACTCTCCCTGTTCTTTTTCAAAGAAGTACTCTCAAGTCAAGAGCAGTAATAACTACGTGCTTGTGCTATTAACAATCAGACCCTTCATGAGGGGGAAAAGAGTTTATGAAAATTAGAACTTGTGTGGTTTTAAGTAACAAAGATATGTTTATAGACAAATAGAACTATGCCTTCCCATGGAACCTGTGTTATATACAAATTGTGGTATTGTCACTGTTCTCCCCCTCTCCCAGTCATTGGAATCATAGATTCCAAGTTGTAAGTCAGACCCCAGATTGGAAGCACTTTCTTTCTTCAAGATGTTTGCTGATTATAGAAAACATTTAGGAAGCACATTTTAAAGAATGGTTTTATACCAGAGAAGCTAAGTGTTTTTAACTGAGCCTTGATGAGCTTACTGTTAGGAATATGGTGTTTAAACCTTTCGAAATGAAAAACTGGGACATACGGTCTTTATGAATAATTTTTTCTGGTTTAGGAATTTATACACGTTTGAGAAGTATTACCATGGCATAAATTAATTCACATTTGATTATACCCAATTAAACAGTTGCTGAAAAGAATAAAGGACTATCCTAAAATATGTAGGCTATATACATATTAATGTTTTTACAGAGTAAGGATTAAACCCATCTTTTTAAGAGTCTTCTATCAGAAAAATGAACAAATGATAACTCATATTTAGCAGTTTGAAGGATAGACACACACACACACACATACACACTCCCACACACCCCCCACCCCCCCCCACACCCCCACACCCCTACACCCCTACCCCTACCCCTACCCCTATCTAGACCTAATTTATGTTTTTGACACTGTAGAGAGTTCAGGTCCTAAGACTTTATGGCCATTATAAAAACATTCTGACATGCTTTGCAGAATTCTTACCTGCTTTTATTGCAGATTTTTTTTCTTTCAAAGGATTGCTTGAGAAGATATTTCTTTTTGGGTATTTAGGTTGTGAATTTCTCACCCTTTATTAAATGGAGTACCCAGCAATAAGGCTTACAGAGTGTTATATACTTTCCAGAAACAGACTGCTGTGTACTTGCAGTCTTTTCCACTTTAAGAAAAACCAAATTTTAAAAATTCGACCTGCAAAGTAGCTTATTTGGGGGAATTTATGTTTGTATTCTTGACAAGTTTTCTGTAAGCATTTTTTTCTTTTATGTGTTTAAAATTGGATCCTATTTAGTCTGTAGATACCTTTTCAGACTGCATCTATTAAATAAAGTGAGATCAATTTGCATTTTAGCTTTCAAATTTTGCTTGGGATTCTTTGGGCTCTTTTTTGTTTGGCAGGAAGAGAGAGAAGAAGCTTGGCCTTTTTGCTGTCTTGGAAATTTCCAGCCCAGGAAAGCATACAGAGGCATAGCTCACAGGGTTTCTATATGATTAGCTAGCTCTTTTCCTGAATTATTAAGCTGCATTAAAACAGCAGCTTGGTACAGTTGGTGTTTTAGGTTTTCATACCTTCTGAAAGATTAATATTCCTACAAGAATGAGGTTACTTTTGATGTCCCCTTTAAACATTTTAAACATTAAGAGCGTCGCATTCTTGTACTCTACCTTCTGCAGACATTTACAGTTATTCTAGGAGGTGTAGTGGGTGTTCACTAACTCCCTGAAAGTGTTTCTCTCACAGATTGGTTTCCCTAAATGTGAAATTTATACACCAATTTGAAACTACACTGTCCCTCTTGTCGATGGAGGATATGTTCCAAGACCCCCCACTGGATGGCAAAACCATAGATAGTACCGAACCCCATTGCTCCCAGTCAGAACATGTTTCTGTTCATGTCTTTCACCCACAAATTTAATGCCTTTTCTGTCTTAACCAAGGGCTTATCACACAGCTGTGGTTGAAACTTTTGCCCTTTGAGGTATAACAGCGAAACTAGCAGGTATTTCTTTTTCCTTCTTCATAGTATCACTGGTAGAAGATTCATTCTTACTGTAATCTTAGCAACCTTAGTGTATGACTTTTTTTTTCTTTTTTAGCCAACAATGTTGATTTTTTCACTTAAAGGAAGCACATCGTGACTTCTCTTTGGCTTCTATGAATTGCCAGCATCACTATTCTTACATTTTGGGTCCATTATTAAGTGAAATAGGGGTTCCTTAAACACAAGTACTTTGATACCAATTCTGCAACAGTCCATTTGATAACCAAGGTGACTACAGAGTGACTGACAGATGGGTAGTGTGTATAGCATGGTTATGCTGGACAAAGAGTTGATTCACATCCCAGGCGGGATAGAGCAGGGCAGCACAGGATTTCATCATGCTTCTTAGAATGACACACAGTTAAAACTTAGGAATTGATTATTTCTGGAAGTTTCCATTTAATATTTTCAGACCTTGGTTGACTGTAGGTAACTGAAACTGCAGATAAGAGGGAATAATATACTCTTAAAATAGAATTTTTCTTAAAGAGCAGTCATTAGCAACCAGGACTAGAGTGAATTTTTTCTTTATTTTTCTTCATAACTCTGTTGCAATTAGGATACTGAATTAGTCGCTCATTTTGATTTTGGTATGCATGGGTCAATTTTGAGTAATTGATATAACTTTATTTAATGAACTGATATTATCCTCTTAGGCTTATGTATTGATTATATACTTTCAAAGCTGAAAAGGCTAGTGTCTTACTAGTGCTTGAGAGAACCCAGTAAAAAGTCGGTATCATTTTCAAATAAAGACTTAAAGATTAAGGATATATTTCTTTGTTAAATATTTATTGAGAACTATTTTTTGCTGACCTGCTCTCTGAAAATATATTAGATATTAGATATAGTCTCTACTCTGAAATAGCTCCCACTTCAGTAAACAAAAAAGATACATGATTGAGAGAGGAGTTGGAGCTTGCATTGAGCTAGAAGGCTGATGGGGCAGTCCCCTATGCACAAGACAGAAGTAGATCCAGCAGAAGCTTGGAGGTGTACAAAAGTATGGCACCTGAAGGAACTGGGAGTCATTGTTAGTATTATTGACAAATGAGGTCGTAAGTCTTTTTGTTTATTTAACCTAATTCTATTAGTTCTCTGTATCTCAAGTGTGTTACTTGAAATAACCAAACTTGCATTTCATTTTTAAAAATTAAAATTTAGACCTTTCCCTGAATTAGAATGACTCCCCCTCCTTTGTATTATAAATTTATGAAGAGATAAAGTGGTTTTGTTTTGTTTTTTCCAGAGACTCTGACCACAGGGATTCTTCCATCTCTCAACTTCTATAGCAGATGTTGCCTTGACATGCAGTTGGTCAGGCTTTCAGTCAGATACACTAAGGTTCCTATCCTAATTCAACCACTTACAACCTCTGGGACCACAGGCAAATGCCTGTATCTCTCTAAGCCTCCAGTGTCTGCCTCTGTAAAGTGGGAGTAAGAGTACTTCTTGAACTGCGGTGAGGACTACTTGAGATAATGCATGTAAGGTGCCCAGCATACAGTGCCCAGCACACAGAACTCAATTAAAAGTAGCTCTAATTAATGTTAATGATCATTAGCACTCATTAATACCCCAGACTGTAGCTTGTTTTCATGACTTACCTACCTCTTTTCTCTCCACAGCTAGTGTGAAGGGAGCATACTATATACTTTTTGTCTCATACCCACTCTTACTCGCCCATACTCCTCTATCCCTACATAGGTTCTGACACAGAGTGGGTCCTGGCTACATTTTTAAAAAGATGTAATACTAGATATCAGCAAGTAAACCTTGGGTGATAGGAAAGTTTCTTATGGGTTCTTGCTGTGGAGACTCAGAGTCAAGATGATAGTAAAAAAAATCTGTGTTTGGTCAAAAGTATGTTACCTTTGGCCAAAGGCTATTATAAACCTCAGAACAAAACCAAAACAAAACAGGTGCCTTGTGAATTCCAGAGTAAGTTGTAAAAGCTCATGCCAGAATAGAGTTGGAATAAATTCTAAACATACAAAATGCTGCTTTAAGAATTTTGTCCTGTAAATTTAAGAATGGTTTTTAATTACAGTAGCTCCCAAACCTTAACTGTGGTTTTGCTTTCCATGGCTTCAGTTACCCACAACCACCTGCACTCTGAAAATATTAAATAGAAAATTCCAGAAATAAACAATTCATGGGTTTCTAATTACACGTCATCCCGAGCAGTGTGATGAAACCTTGTTCCATCCTGTTCCATCCTTCCTGGGACATGAATCATCACTCTGTTCAGCATATCTATGCTGTTGCACCCATTAGTCACCTAGTAGACATCTTGGTTATCATAAAGCCTGTTGTGGTACTGGTATTACAGTGCTTGTGTTTAGTAACCCTTTTTAAAAAATTTTATTTTTAGTATGGAAATTTCATTTTTTTTACTTTTAGATTCAGGGGTACATGTGCAGGCTTTTACATAGGTAAACTGTGTGTCTCTGGGTTTTGCTGTACAGATTATTTTATCACCCAAGTAATTAGCACAGTACCCAACAGGTGATTTGTTGATCCTTTCCCTTCTCCCACTCTCCACCCTCCAGTAATCCTCAGTGTCTGTTGTTCTCCTGTATGTACTCATATGTTTTTGTGGTTTAGATAAGTGAGAACATGCAGTATTTTTCTTTCTTTTTTTTTTTTTTTTTTTGAGATGGAGTCTTACTCTGTCTGTCACCCACGCTGGAGTGCAGTGGTACGATCTCGGCTCACTGCAACCTCTGTCTTTGAGTTCAAGCAATTCTCCTGTCTCAGCCTCCCGAGTAGCTGGGATTACAGGTGTGTGCCACCACGCCCAGCTGATTTTTGTATTTTTAGTAGGGACAGGATTTCACCATGTTGGCCAGCCTGGTCTCCAATTCCTGACCTCAAATGATCCTCCTACCTTAGCCTCCCAAAGTGCTGGGATTATAGGCTGAGCCACCTTGCCTGGCCTTAGTATTTGTTTTTCTCTTCCTGTGTTAGTTTGCTTAAGATAATGGCCCCCAGCTCCATCCACGTTGCTGCAGAGGACATGATCTTGTTCTTCTTTATGGCTACATAGCATCCCAGGGTGTGTATGGACAACATTTTCTTTATCCAGTCTACCATTGATGAACACTTAGGTTAATTACATGTCTTTGCTATTGTGAATAGTGCTGTAATGAACATAAGTGTGCATATGTCTTCATGGTAGAATTATTTATATTCCTTTAGGTATATACCCAGTAATAGAATTGCTGGGTCAAGTGGTAATTCTGTTTTAAGTTCTTTGAGAAATCACTCACACTGTTTTCCACAGTAGCTGAACTAATTGACATTCCCACCCAGCAGTGTGTAAGCATTACCTTTTCTCCGCAATCTCACCAGCGTCTGTTATCTTTTGACTTTCTAGTAATAGCAAAAAATTCTGACTGATGTGAGATGATATCTCACTGTGGATTTGTTTGTTTGTTTGTTTGTTTGTTTGTTTACACAGGGTGTTGCTCTGTCACTCAGGCTGGAGTGCGGTGGTATGATCATGGCTCACTGCAGCCTTGACCTCCTGGACTAAATAGATCCACCTGCCTCAGCCACTTGAATAGCTGGGACTACGGGAATGTGCCACTACATCTGGCTAGTTGTTTTTGTTTTTTTTTGTAGAGATGGGGTTTTACGATGTTTCCCAGGCTGGTCTCAAACTCCTAGGCTCAAGTGATCCACCCACCTCAGCCTCCCAAAGTGTTGTGATTACAGGTGTGAGCCACTGCACTCACCTTCATTGTGGTTTTGATTTGCATTTTCTAATGATTAATGATGTTGAACACTTTTTAATATGCTTGTTGGCCACATGTATGTCTTCTTTTGGAAAGTGTCTGTAAATTTTCTCTGGCCACTTTTTCACAGGAAGGTTTGTTTCTTGCTTGTAAATTTGTTTAAGTTCCTTATAGATTGTGGGTATTAGATCTTTGTTGGATGCATAGTTTTCAAATATTTTCTCCCATTCTGTAAGTTGTCTGTTTACTCCCTTCATAGTTCCTCTTGCTGTGCAGAAGCTCTTTAGTTTAATTTGGTCTCATTTGTTGATTTTTGCTTTTGTTGCAGTTGCTTTTGGTGTCTTCATCGTGAAATCTTTGCCAGGTCCTATGTCCAGAATGATATTTCCTAGATTATCTTCCATGGTTTTTATAGTTTTAGATTTTACATTTAAGTGTTTAATCTATCTTGACTTGACTTTTGTATATGGTATAAGGAAGGGGTCCAGTTTTAATCTTCTGCATATGGCTAGCCACTTATCCCAAGACCATTTATTGAATAGGGGAATCCTTTCCCCATTGCTTGTTTTTGTCAGCTTTGTTGAGGATCAGTTTGTTGTAATTATGCAGCCTTATTCCTAGGCTCTCTATTCTGTCCCATCAATCTGTATGTCTCTTTTTTATACCAGTGCCATGCTGGTTGGGTTACTGTAGCCTTGTAGTTACTGCAGCTTTGTTCTTTTTTGTGTAGGATTGCCTTGGTTTTTTTGGCTTTTAAAAAATTTCATAGGAATAGTGTTGAATCTGTAAATTGCTTTGGGGGCAGTATAGTCATGTTAACAATGATTCTTCCTATCCATGAGCATGAAAAAACATTCTTATCCAATGTTTTTTTCATTTGTTGATGTCATCTTTGATTTATTTGAGCACTGTTTTACAATTCTTTTAGTAGAGATCTTTCACCTCCCTGGTTAGCTGTATTCTATTCACATATCTTTCATTTCCCTGGTAGTTTATTTTTTTGTGGCTATTGTGAATGGGATTGCATTATTGATTTGGTTCTCAGTTTGGATGTTAGTGTGTAAGAGGTTATTTATTATATTTCTGTACATTGATTTTATATACTGAAACTTTGCTGAAGTGATTTATCAGATCAAGGAGCTTTGGGCAGAGTCTATAGAGTTTTCTATGTATAGAATTATATTGTCTGCGAACAGATGGTTTGATTTCCCTTCTTCCTGTTTGGATATATTTTATTTCTTTTTCTTGTCTCATTGCTCTGGGAGGACTTCCAGTACTTTGTTGAATAGGAGTGGTGAGAAAGGGCATCCTTGTCTTGTTCTGGTTTTCAAATGGAATGCTTCCAGCTTTTGCCCATTTAGTATGATGTTGGCTGTGGGTTATTCGTAGATGAGTCTTATTATTTTGAAGTATGTTTCTTTAATTACTAGTTTGTTAAGGGTTTTTCTTTTAACATGAAGGGATGTTGAATTATATCAAAAGCCTTTTCTGCATCTGAGATAATCATGTGGTTTTTGTTTTCAGTTCTGTTTATGTGATGAATCACATTTATTGATGTGTGTATGTTGAACCAATCTTGCATCTCAGGGGTAAAGACTACCTGATGGTGGTAGATTAGCTTTTTTATGTGCTGCTGGATTTGATTTGCTAGTATTTTGTTGAAGATTTTTGCATCTATGTTCCTCGCGAAAAATGGCCTGAAGTTTTGTTGTTGTTGTTGTTGTTGTGTCTCTATCAGGTTTTGGTGTCTGGATGATGTAGCCTCATAGAATGAGTTAGGGAGGAATCCCTCCTCCTCAGTTATTTGGAATAGTTTCAGTAGGATTGGTACCAGTTCGTCCTTATACATCTGATAGAATTCAGCTGTGATTCCATCTGGTCCTGGTTCTAGGTTTTGTAGCTTGTGTGTATAGAGGTGTTCATAATAGTTTATGGGTTTTTTTTGTCTTTTTGTGGGGTCAGTGGTAATGTCCTCTTTGTCATTTCTGATTGTGTTTATTTGGATCTTCTCTCTTTTTTCTTTATTAGTCTAGCTAGTGGTCCATCTAGCTTACTAATTTTTTTTTCTTTCAGAAAACCAACTCCTGGATTTATCAGTCTTTTGCATGTTTTTTCACATCTCAGTTTTCTTCAGTTCAGCTTTGATTTTGGTTATTTCTTTTTGTTAGCTTTGGGATTGGTTTGCTCTTCCTTCTATAGTTCCTCTAGTTTATATGAGTAACCCTTATTTTAAATTAATAATGGCCCCAAAGCATAAGAGTTGTGATGCTGGCAATTTGGATTTGCCCAAGGGAAGCTGTAAAGTGCTTCCTTGTTTGTTTCTCTCTTACTGCGCCTAATTTAAAAATTAAACTTTATCATAGGTATATATGTATAGGAAAAAATTGTGTGTGAGTGTGTGTGTATATGTATACACACACAGTCACATATATATACACACACACATACACATACATACAGATATCTAGCTAGATAGTACCAAAATACATACATCTGTGGTTTTGGACATCCACTGGAATGTATCCCCTGTGGGGTAGGGGGGACTACTGTAATCACAAAAAAACAAACAGTATGCAAGTACTTCATATTATAGAAAATGTTATTTAAAGAAGAAAACTTGATTTTTGTGTTTGCCAATTATTAAATCATATTCTTTATACATACACATGTGTACACACACAATGTACTGAGTCTCCTCTCTAGGCTCTGTGGACAAAGTCTTTGGGTTATTTGAACCCAGTCTTCTAAGAGAACCATGTCAGAGGTCTTGTCATTATATCACCACACCTACTTGAAGCCAGATTTCTTTGATTCACCTAGGCTTATGATCTGCATTTCATTCCAGTCTTCTTGGTACATATTTTTTATATATGTGGTCAAGTTTTCTTTGTTTGAAATTCTGATAATGAGAATTACAAGTGTTGATTAATTATAAACCTAAAATGGGATTGAGGCAATTGTTAACTCATCATGGTTTTGCTGCTTTCCCTCCTTACTGGGGAAGAATTAGGAAGATTTTATAGGGGACTGATGGAAGAATAATTTGGCATGACCATAATTTGGGTCAGAAAAATTCTCTTATTTAAATTCCCACAAGGTTCATTTAAGGAGCAAGATCTTTTGAAACTAATGGTGTGGTACTTACTAAATCCACACAAGTTATGCATTGATTGTCATCTTCTTTGATTTTTCTGCTTGGTTCTTTGTCAACTGATGAGAGATTACTTCATTACCTGAGAATCTTACCTTACTAGAGTCACTCCCTAAATTGGAATCCATTCCTAAATAGTAACATATTCACATCAAGAAAGAGTGAGTATCCTTGGTACTAAGTTAGTGCTCCAGATGCCTTTTGACTGCCTTTGTACATTTTGTTGTTGTTGTTGTTGCACTTTTCCTGACTTTCTAGTGGCCGGTGTTGAGGTATGGGATGGTATGTTGGTGGCTTCATTCAACTTTTTAGCTTCTATCAAGCTTCCCTGTCATCTTGCTAAATTCCAAAGGTGTGTTCTTTCCTCATTCTTGGTCACAATAAAACATCACCTGAGACAGGATCAGCCTGACTTGCCCATCCCGAAAGGATGATGTGTTTGAGAAATCCTGTTTGTGACACTGGGGGATAAAATTGTGAGTGTTCATCTATGATACATACGGAATTGAAGCTTGTCCTTAAAAGCTCTGAAGGGTCTCTCTTTGATGTTTTTTTAGGGACTTCTCATTACATCATTTGTGCAATAAACTTTTGAGGTGAGAATTTCTAGTGACAGAGGAGCAGAACTTTAAAATAGGTCTAAACCCTGTGCTTTGGATATGGGCCAGACCCATTTGTGTTTCCCATGGGACTGGTTGACAAGGCACGAGGAAGCTCTACTGTACATTCTCATGTGTTTAGTGTAGCTTGACTCTGCTGATTCAACGTGGGCTAATTGTCAATGTAATTCCTATGAGTTACCTCTGTGATGAAATATCAGCTGGAGCTTCCCAGTGGGTCTCTGGGCCAGTTATGCAACCAGCTTTGACATGGTATGATTCAGAATTTCAGAGTTGCTAAGGTGATTTGAGAAGAAATCAGTTCCCATCAGCCTTCATTATTCATACTGAAGGTGGGGAATCAGGACTCGGCCAGGCTGTGGCCTGGCCCAGAGGAAATACATTAGATTTATATGATTTACAGTTTCTCACATAGAGTTTACTAGAGTTACCTCTGTGTATGTGATATGTGTCATGTACCATGTTATGAGCTCATCTTATAGCAACAGCAGCTATTATTTACATTACACACCTTCTCCATTTTCCAAAAAAGGATATAAGGTGGTAGCTCTCACTTATCCACTTTCTTTCTGGTAGATGCATGACATTATGTTATATACTTTACCAATACCTCCAAACCTCACAACTTCCCTTGTAGAATCAGTCATGTCCTCCATTGAAAAATGAGAAAATTGAGGCACATATTAGATGATTTATCCAAAGGCATCCAACTACCAAGGGCAGAACTCGTATGGAACCAGGTCCATCTGACTTAACATCAGTGCTCTTGCCTCTAACCTGAGCTGCTTCTCTGACAGGTGTATTGCCCTTTATATTCGTGTTGCCCAGCAGTGTTCCTGACCTAGGATAGCTGCCAGTAAAGTTGGTTGATTTTATCTGAATCATATTAAGCACCCTGGAGTCACTGTACCTCAGCAGCACCCTGTGTGTAGTAGGTACTTGGTATTTTTATGTGAACAAAAGCAGCAAAGTAGACAGCATACCCAATTTACAGATGAGAAAACTAAATCCCAGAGAGGACAAGTAACTTGCTTAAAGTCACTCATCACCACTGGTGGCATTTCTGAATTTGAGGGCTATCTGATGTATCTAATGTCAGCTAAATTCATAATTCTTCCTGTCTTCCACATTTTTCACAAATACACTCCCATTTCCAGAAACCCTTCAGGTTTCTTCCAGTTGCTTGTTGTCTCTTCTAATTCATGTTCCTCATTCCCATCTGAGACCACCTCAGCTTGGACTTTATTGTCCATATCACTATCAGCATTTTGGACAAAGCCATTCAACAAGTCTCTAAGAAGTTCCAAACCTTCCCACATTTCCTTGTCTTCTTCTGAGCCCTCCAAATTGTTCCAGCCTCTGCCTGTTACCCAGTTCTAAAGTCACTTCCACATTTTCAGGTACCTTTTCAGTAGCACCCACTCCTGGTACCAATTTACTGTATTAATCTGTTTTCATGCTGCTGATAAAGACATATTCAAGACTGTGCAATTTACAAAAGAAAAAGTTTAATGGATTCAGTTCCACATGGTTGGGGAAGCCTCACAATCATGGCAGAAGGTGAAAGGCACGTCTTACATGGCGGCAGATACAAGAAGAGAGCTTGTGTAGGGAAACTCCCCTTTATAAAACCATCAGATTGACCAGGCACAGTGGCTCATGCCTGTAATCCCAGCACTTTAGGAGGCCGAGATGAGCAGATCACCTGAGGTCGGGAGTTCAAGATCAGCCTGGCCAACATGGTGAAACCCCATCTCTACTAAAAATACAAAAATTAGCCGAGCGTGGTGGTGGGCGCCTGTAATCCCAGCTGCTTGGGAGGCTGAGGAGGAGAATTGCTTGAACTCAGGAGGTGGAGGTTGCAGTGAGCCGAGATTGTGCCACTACACTCCAGCCTGGGTGACAGAGCCGGACTCCATCTCAAAAAAAAAAAAAGCCATCAGATCTCATAAGACTTATTCACTATCAGTAGAATAGCATGGGAAAGACCCACCCATGCTATTTAATTACCGAGATTTAATTACCTCCCACTGGATCCCTCCCAGAACATGTGGGAATTGTGGGAGCTACAATTCAAAATAAGATTTGGGTGGGGACACAGCCAAACCATATCATAGATTTTCCTGAGATAATCAGGGACTGATAATCAGGAACTGATCTGGATGTGCAAGTATGGAGTATGGGAATCACAGAATAAAGAGGATGTTCGAATCCTGTGGGAGAGATGAGATACTGAGTGGATATTTCCCATACCTAGTGGAAACACCTCAAGCTTCTTACATGGCTGGTTGAGAATTTGCTGCTTCAAGATTCTGGCTGTAGCAAAACTGTAGAATCACAGTTATTTTACTGCAAGATATCCATTTGAAATGTATTTATGCCACCAAGGACCAGGAAGGTGAAATGCTACACTTGGTGCCATGAAACTATTGTCTGAGCTTGTTTTTCCAAAAATCCATATCTGGATGATGTGACTGAGTCATCAGCAGTGCCTGGCTGGCTGTGTTCTAATAGGTCAGATGTAACTTAAGCCCCAAAGTTCTTAGGACAGCCATAAATTAGTCTGAAGGTGGCTGAGATAAAGCAAGGGTGCTTGTTGCCCCAGCTTAGAATCCAGGGCAACAAAGCTGTCCAGAAATTGGAAACCCGGGAGAAGCTGTAGACCAGAGACAGGCAGCAATACTTTGTGAGAATTTTACTAACAGAAAAATAAGGAAGATACAGAGTCATGTTTATCAAACTTGAGGATTTATAAGAAATACCTGTATAGCTTATATATTTTATTTTTATTTTTGAGACAAGGTCTTGCTCTGTTTCCCAGGCTAGAGTGCAGTGGCTCAGTCAAGGCTCACTGCAACCTCACAGTGGGCTCAATCCTCTCATCTCAGTCTCTGGAGTACCTGGGACTGTGTACCACCACACCTGGCTAATTTTTTCTCCCCCCATAGAGATGAGATCTCACTATGTTGCCTAGGCTGGTCTGGACTTCCTGGACTCAAGCAGTCTTCCCACTTAGGTCTCCCAGAGTGCTGGAATTCAGGCGTGAGCCACCGTGCCCAGCGTGAATAGCTTCTTTAAAATGCAAAATCCTGTGCTTCACCTCCCAGGGAGTCTGTTTAAGTAGCTTTGGCTTGGGGCTCAGGAATCTGTATTTTTGCAAGTGATTCTGATACAAGTGATCCATAGATCATACACTGAGAAGCACTGAGTCTGGAAGGACTTCTGAGATCATCTAGTCAGCCCCCCCTCACAAACGGGGAATTTAAGGTCTAAGGAGGAGAAGGGCTTGACCAAAGTTGCCGAACAAGTTGCAAAGTCAGTGCAGCTCCACTAAGGTACATTTCTTCATTTTGCAATTTACTCTTCATCCTAGTGGCTGGATGAAAGCAAGTCTACCCTTCTAATTCCCAGCTCCCCTTCCTTCACGCTACTTTTTAGTTTCTTTTTTTCCAGAGCACCTTCTAATGTCAAAATAATTTACTGATTTGCTGTGTTTATTGCTGTTTTCCTTGCTTCACTAAAGTGTAAGCTTCATAAGGGCCGTGATTTTTTTTGTTATGTTTTGTTTTCACTGAAGTAGCCTATGTGCCTGGAACAGCACCTCACCCATAGTAGGTGCTCAATGAGTATTTATAAGTGGATGGGTGAAAAATACTTTTTTAAACTTCACATAAGTTAACAGGAATTATGTACCAGTCCTTAGGCATTAGCACAAAATAGAATAGAATATTTTCTTTTTCACATGTTTGATTCTAGCTTGAATTAGAGGTTATAGAAACAGCTTCTTATGGAAGATTAGAGACGTACCAATCATATATACAATAACAGTAATATGAATGACAATAGCAGCAATAACAACAGTGGTAACTTCCATAATGTAGGCACGGTGAAAGGCATATCTCACATGGTAGCAGACAAAGAAGAGAGCTTGTGTATTAAAACAGATTAATACGGTAAATTGGTACCAGGAGTGGTACCAAATGCCAAAGACTAGGCAATATTCCATAAATGGAATATTTACTGTCTCTCCAACACATGTGAAGTTCTGGGCTAAGACCATTACACCATTATCTCATCTAAGTCTTAGTACAGACAAAGGGTAGAGGAACAAACTAGTATTGTCTGTTTTCCAAAGGAGGAAACTGAGGCTCAAGAGGCGAAATTACTGTTTAAGGTTAAATAGCCAGTACAGATTTTGGACCTGTGATCCCAAAGATTACATTCTTAACTACCCGTTACATTCAGTATTAGGCTTGGGGAATTCTCTCTTTGCAGAAGGAATTGAAAATGCCAGAGACTAGGCAAGCACTGCTCTTTGGGATGTCTTTGGGCCAGAACACCAGCCTCTAAGGTAGTATAAAACCACAGGCTGGAAAGACGCATTTTTTTTTTTGAGCCCAGCTTTCCAGCATTTACCCACACTCTCAAGTCTTTCCATCCTCACGTTACAAAGAACCTTTCGTCTTGAACTATTAGGCTTTCTCACTTCTCAGACACCCTCCCTGAAGCAGGCCAAGGAAAATTCCTGTGGTGACAGGTCATTTCTAGGAAGGCCACTGTAGCACTTCATACTTGCTCACACCTCACCCACTCAAGGAAGGGTAGACAGAAACAGGCTCCTTCACCCAGCTTCTATACTACTTTCCTGTTGAGGCTGCAGGAAGGCGCTGAGGATCATGATTTTCTAAATGTGGACACAACAGACCTCTTGTAAGACTTGGGTGAGCCTTTGAGTTCTTGAAACACTGTACCTATTAAAACTGGTTGCGAACACACAGAATAAAGTATCACCACCCACTGTGGATAATGTCAGCATTCATTCCCACCCCTGACAGCCAAGACTGGCCCGGCTTGGAATCAGTGAACACTCCACACATGGCAGCAGAGCCCCTTACCCCACAGCTGCAGACACAGGTTGAACACTGGTGCACCCCCTGGGCCTTTATGAAGAGAAAGGCTTATAACACCCACTGCCATATTTACACACACAGTGCACTAGGTACTGTGCTGAGAACTTCACAGCCATGATCTCATTTAATTCTTATAATTAAATAAGATGAGGCACTGCTGTCCCACTTTCATAGATGGGGAAGGCCTGGAGAGATTGGTAACTTGTCAGAGTCTTATGGTATCTGCAACAGGCAGAACCACCTTTTAAACAAAGGTTGAGTTAGTTCTAAAACCTGTGCTTTGCTAGTCAGCTCTTCTGCAACAGTGGTTAAGAGCATCGACTCGAGCCACACCGCCTGGATTTCAGTCTTGACTCTGCCACTTACTAGTTGGGAGACATCGGGCAAGTTACTTAGCTATACTCTTCCTTGGGCTGTTCATTTGTAACATAAGGATAATGTTTCTCGTAGCATGGGCTGCTGCAAGGATTAAAGGAATCCATATATGTAAAGTACTCAGTGTCTGGTGCACAGAAAGCACTAAATGCCAGCCATTATTATTAATTTATGTATCAAGTCCTTTTTTTCTCTGCTTGATAGAAACTTAATCTCAGAAGTTTCAGGTTTTTCCAACTACCCACCCTTACTCCCAACCCTGCGAAGGGTTGCGTCTGTATTCCCAAGGGGCTTAGGGTGTTACCTGCTAAATTGTAGCCTCACGTGAATGCTGGTGATGATAATACGGCAGTGCCAAGACACTGGGGGTGTGGGAAGGCAGCGTTAGGGGCTGGCATCTGCGCCTCGTCAGCGTCCATCCTCCATGGTGGTGTATCCTGAAAGCGTGAAGGGCGCTGTCCAGATGCTCATCTTGTGGACAGAACAAGAATGGGGGAGGCAACCATTATTTCACGTATAGCAAGTTACTGTTATTTTAATGCTCTTAACAATGAATCTATTTTTAATTAATTTAAAAGCTAGAGGAGGTAAGAGTATTATTCACTAAGTTCCTGGTCAAGGTACATTAAATCAAAGAGGTTAGCACTTAGAACTCTTCCAGGGATAGATTATCTCAGACAAGCTTAAGGTATGCCGTTCTTTGGAATGAATTGTCACTTTCCAACCACCACCACCCAACAGTGTCTTCCTCCTGTCTCCCTTCCCTCTGGGTGCCTGGGAAGGCAGACTTCGCCACTGTTCTGCCACTGGCCTAAACTTCATCGTGACTATACTTTCCACTTCTCTTCTAGCTTAAGAGTTGGACAGTGGAGGACCTTCAGAAGAGGCTCTTGGCCCTGGACCCATGATGGAGCAGGAGATTGAAGAGATCCGGCAGAAGTACCAGTCCAAGCGGCAGCCCATCCTGGATGCCATTGAGGCTAAGAAGAGGCGGCAGCAAAAACTTCTGAGCAAGGCCAGGCTGTGAGGGCCCAGCTCCGCCCAGGCTGTGGGTGAATTCTGGATGGCTTGCCTCACATTTGTTAGCCAGCACTTCTGCTCTGTCATTTCTCCACAGCACCTTTGTGAACTCAGGAATGTGCGCCAGTGGGAAGGGCTCTCTTGACAGTGAGCGTGCCATCTTGACGTGTGTATGTACATTGGTCAGGTATATTATTTCAAAGGATTTATATTGGCGCTTTCAACTCAGAGTTTTAAACCCCAGGAACAGAGACTCCTAGTTGAGTGATAGCTGGGAAAGTTTTACATTGTCTTTTTTGTTTTTCTTCTCCCAATAGCTTTCAATTGTTCTTTCTGGAAGACTTTTTAAAAATATATAAATATGCATATATATATATATAAATTATAAATAGATTCCCCACTCAGTGTGGTGGCATCTCTGTACAGGTACAGTTTTAAACAATTTGCCTCTTTTCTGTAAGATTATGGTACTGTGGAACATGAGAGCAGAGGACATTGGGAGGCTGTTAGGGGGTCACTGAATCCCAGGAGCCAACCTCCCCCTTTTAAAGGCTACATTTAAAAATTAGGTTTAGGACAGTCCTTTTGCCATGGTTTCAGCCTTGCGTGGTCATCACTGGCTTCTGGAGCTATTGGTGATGTCCAAGGGAAAGCTTTGAGAGTCTGTGTTTACTCTTTGAGTCCCAGGAGAAGCCTGGCACCCTCTTGCAAATTGACCTTTGCTCTTTCAACGCCTTTCATCCATCTCCACTCTCTCAACTGCCTAAAGTCACAGCACAGATACTGCCCAGTGCCTTAAGAGGAGAATGATCCACTGAGGGGACAGGCCTACCAGGAACTCTCAGCAAACACAGGGCTGTGTTTAGTCCACAAAGGGAAAGGATTTTCAAAGCTCTCATTGTTCATGTAAAAAATCATACACGTGGCATTTTGCTCCACATTTCTTACAGACAGGGGTAGAGGGGGATTGCTTTTGTGACCCACATTCAAATATGTGACTGTTTTCTTTTCTCTTTACTGCTAAGCAGCCTGGAAAGGATACATGAATATTAGACTAAGATTTGTTCTCCAGGAGATTCACCCTGAATATACAGAATGTCAGAGCTAGAAGGGATGATAGAGGTCATCTGGTCTAACCCTCTTGTATGGATGATCAGAAAACTGAGGCTTAGAGAGGGGGAAGTGGCATGGCCAAAACCACAAAGCAAGTTAGCATAAAAGCTGGGACTAGAATTCAGGGTCCTCATTCCTAGGCCACTGAAACATGCAGCTCCTTCTTTGGGGGAAGAGACCTGTGTCAGTCTTAGTTAATTGTCCCAGTGGAACCTTGCTAACAGAAACCTGCTCTTGCCTTGGCTCTTCAGTAGGTGACCTGGCTGTAAAGAGGTTGCCTAGATGAGCCAGATCATTCAGTTTCAGCAAGTTCTTGAGCTCTGCAACAGCTGCCAGATAATAGCAGACAAGCACCCGCAGAGGCAGGTTTCCGGCC
The DNA here is from genome assembly GCA_036589455.1 of Ateles fusciceps. Classification (NCBI taxonomy): domain Eukaryota; kingdom Metazoa; phylum Chordata; class Mammalia; order Primates; family Atelidae; genus Ateles; species Ateles fusciceps. The sequence goes on from JAZHEH010000847.1 coordinate 1,248,474, forward strand.
TGAAGCAGATCAGAGGGCTTTGCAAAAGACAGCATAGGGCCATTTTCCTGCAACTTTGGCTTAAGGCCACGTGGTGTTTAGTCACACAGCAAAGTTCTGTGATAATTGGGGGAAGACTTATCTTTATTTTCTTCCAATACCTCTTTCCCTCAGATGGGCAGTCATGACTGGGTTGCACCTAAGGATACTGTAATTTGACTTCATAATTGCTTTTGCTCCTGAAACCTGAGAATTAATGGAAAGGCAGGGAATGTGCCTCTTTTGTGGCCAGATTCTGTTATTTGCAATTAAAGCAAGTTTTTGAAATATGCAAGAGGCAGTTGTTAGTCTTCAGGGCTTCGCCACTGAAATAGCTATGTGGCAGATACGGAAAATAGAGGAAAATTTGAGGATCTTTCTCGAATAATAAATGGCAGCTACCATTTGTTGACCACCTATTATATGTCAGGCCTTGAGCTGGGTAGGCTCAAGTAACCCTGTGACTTAACTACTTTATCTCTATTTCATAGATGAAGAAATGGGTTGAGAGAAAGATTCCTTCCCAAGGCCATGCAGCTAGTAAATGATAGAATTAGAACTCATAGCATCACTGTAGGGAATTAGTATTTATAGGAAAAAGTAAAGTCACAAGTCTGTTTAAAATGAAGTGACCACCTTTTCTTACATAGACTAAATAACTCTAACTGGCATTTTTAGGTTGGAAAGACAGCTGAATTAGTAAAATCTGATAGCCAAGTAAGTTTTAAAAACCAAAGCATCCAGGATGCACACCCCTGCACCATTTTCTGTGCGAATTAATAGTTCTCTCTCTCTCTCTCTCTCTCTCTCTCTCTCTCTCCTTTTATTTTATGAGATGGATTTTCACTCTTGTTGCCCTGGCTGGAGTGCAATGGTCTGATCTCAGCTCACTGCAACCTCTGCCTCCCAGGTTCAAAGCAATTCTCCTGCCTCAGCCTCCCAAGTAGCTGGGATTACAGGCATGTGCCACTACACCCGGATAATTTTTTGTATTTTTAGTAGAGACAGGGTTTCACCATGTCTGCCAGGCTGGTCTTGAACTCCTGATCTCAGGTGATCCACCCGCCTTGGCCTCCCAAAGTGCTGCAATTACTATAGGCATGAGCCACTGCACCCGGCCTCTCTTTCTTTTTAAACAAAGAACTTAGCAATTGGCCAGACAGGAAGAGAAAGCCCATTTTCTCCCTTCCTAAGCTAGATCCAAATAAAAGAAATTTCAGTTTTCCCTCATAACTATTCTTGGGTCATGCACTTTGATCTGGAGTTGCTCTGTTTCAACCATGTGTGCATCCAGCTTGCTGATCCAACAGTCTGTTGCTTACCAGGCTAGCTAGATGGAGCCTTTTGGCCACGAAGTCAATTGTTTTGGATCAGAGAAATTTCCTGACAAGGTATCTTTGTTTTCTAGTGACAGAAAGGCAAAGGAGCAGGTCCTAGTTTTTGTTGTTGTTGTTGTTGAATGCTAAATTTAAGATATATCAGCTTGACTTCATTGAGCCCTGGGCTTCAGTCATTGCTTGAGCATTTGCACCTTGAGCTTCCAGGGAACTTCAAGGTCCTTGCTTGTTCTCTGCTTTCAAGAAACAATGACCTGATTCTGTCTTTAAAGAAATCTCAGAATTCTTTAAGAATATCTTAGTTGCTCCATCAGCAATTTTGAAGCACAGTCCCTTTTTTTTCTTTTTGTCCCTTTCCCCAAGCCACCAATTGGATGAATGAAAGTTTGATGGGGAAGAGGAAGGGTGGGGAGGATGCATGGATGAGTGAATGAATGAATAGATAGACGTATTGATAAATAGATAGAACCAGTCATCTGAAGCAGCTTAAAAATTGTAGCCTTGACTCCTTGAGACTGTAGATTTTGATCCAAGTTACATTTATTTAGCACCTATTAGATGTCAGAAAGTTATACCATGTAAAACTCAGTAGGTCTTTTCAATATCGGGAATGAGAGAGGTGACATCATGATACATCCTATGGATATTAAAAAGCTAATAGAATATTATGAACAATTTTATTCTAATAAATTTAACAACTTCAATGAAATAGACAAATTCCTTGAGAAAGTAAAAAGTACCAAAGTTCATTCAGTGGATACTAGCCTGAGCAACATGGCGAAATACTGTCTCTTCAAAAAAAAAAAAAAAAAAAATCAGTCGGGCATGGTGGTGCACACCTGTAATCCCAGCTGGTCAGGAGTCTAAAGTGGGAGGATCATCTGAGTCCGGGGAGGTTGAGGCTGCAGTGAGCTATGGCCTCACCACTGCACTCCAGCCTGGGTGACAGAAGGAGAGACCCTGTCTCAAAAAAAAAAAAAAAAAAGAAGAAATAGTCTGAATAGACCTATATCTACAGAAACTTAATAGTCCTGGTAGATATAGGTATTATTATCCTCATTTTACAGATGTGGAAACCGAAGCTCAGAGAGGTAAAGTCTATTGCTCAAGGTCATGTGGCTAGAATATGGCAGAACCAGGATTGAAATCCAGGTCTTCTGATTCTTATTCCAGTGCCCTTTCTAGCATACCATGTTGCCTCTAAAGATTGCAGCTCCTTATTTACTGGAAAATTGTTTCTGCCCAATCTACATCTACACCTCACCCCTTCCTTTCTTAAGCACTATGTTTGTGTTTTCATCAGTATTATATTCATTGTCTTTGGAATACATGTTCTTGTTTGTGTTTGGCAAAAAAAATCTCTTTACCAGCTTGCACTTGGACCAACTTGGGGAAAAAAAAAATAAAGCTTAAATGCTGTTGCTATGTACAGTTTAAAAATGTGAAATTTGTAGCTTTAACTTTTTGTAAGAAAATCTAATAACACTGGCTTAAGTGCTGACTTGAATTGCCTATTTTCTAAGGTTTGGATGTAAGTAATCAATTGAGGTCAGCAGTTTGTGTAAGTATGAGACATAGCCTCCTCCATTGCCCCCACTCCTTTGTTTTTTAAGTTTGAGTTGCTTCTTATATGTTTATGTTAGAATTGTTGTTCTCCTTTCTTCTTCTTATACCTCATCACCTTTGTTTTAAATAAACTGTCCTTTGGACCACAAACCTTTATTAATGAGAATGTCCATATATAGCCTGGATAACTGTGTTGTGAACAATCTTTGTGACATCGACTCTGTGGTGTTTTTCTAAGATCCAAAGTGGGGGGAGAGATAGGTAAACTTTTGTTGGGCTTCTGTTGTGTGCTAGGGTACTGAGCTAGTTGTCAGGGATATAAAGATGAACCAGACACCGTTGTTGCAGAGCATTTGGGGGAGTTAGCCAAGCACAAAAACACGCAATATTGAACATACCATGGTAGAAGAAGGTATGTGACCTGTAGATACACAGAAGAGGGAGTGACGGTTCTGCTGGGATGTCCAAGGAAACTCTTCTAGAGGGGATAATATACCTTGAAACTTTAAAATAGAAGAGATGCCTAGGTTAATAAAGAGTAGGAAGTAAGGAAGAGAAGGCATCCTGGACAGAGGAACATGCCTGTATAAAGCATCTAGTATGAGATGTCAGTCACCTTAGAATCCTTTTTCTCCATTTGCTGCTGCATGAAGCCAGGCCAGATGTGGTGCAGCATTCAGAGGTGGAGCAGCAGGTTCCTGCCCTTGTATGGCCCTTTCTTATCCAGCCTAACCCTGGGTTTTTTTTTCAGTCTTAAAAATTGACCCCACAGCAGAGAGGGAATAGAGTTACAATGAAAAGTAACTGTAGGTCTCTTGAGTCAAGTTGCTCTACAGTATTTAATAGAATAGTTCCACAATCAGTGTGTATAAATGTCATGTTTCTCTGTGGGCCTTTCTTGGAGTAGGGTGATAAGTGTGTTTATTGTTGCCTAATTTAGTTGCCTCACTCCCTGAAATATTTAGTGTACCTTCCTTCCTGTTGCCAGAGCTGATGACAGATGTTCCTTATTGATCACACTGAGAACCTACGCCCAGATGAAGCAAAGAAGGAGGGGATGAAGTAAGTTTTATTTATTAAGCACTTACTATCTGCCAGGAACAATGCAGAGCCATTTAGATGACCTCATTTGTTTTCTCACACACACTCTTAGGTATATAGTAGTGTACCCTTTCTATAGACACATTGACTTTTACAGTGTGCAATACTGCCCACCAGGAGGTGTTTTGCTGTGATAGCGATTGAGGAGCCCTACCAGCATTTAATGGGCAGGGGCAGGTTTGCTAGACGCTCTGCAGTGCATTCTGGGACAGTCCTGCATAACAAATATCTGTCCAGTGTCCAGCACAACATTCAGATGTTCCACTGGTTATTTATTTTGATTAAAATTTTGTTTATAAACATGTGATACTAAACCAAAGTTCATTTAAATGTAAACACAAAGTACTTTTTATAAGGTTTTAGTGTTTTTTAAAGAATGAACTATGAAGAATGGAGAGACATTTGTAGTTTGTTTTGTTCGGACCTTTTATACTAAGAGTTGTTCTCCATTTCGGAAAACCACATCATCAATGGCTATGATTTTTGAGTCACTAGCTCAAGATTAGTTTAGATCTATAGCTGTTGTATTCACAGAAATTCTATGTAACATGTAAACACATGTAATTTCAGGGAATGATGAAGTACTGCAAAAAGAAAAGAACAGGGTAATGGGATTGAGAGTAACGTGTGTGTGTGCATGCATGTGTGTGCATGCGTGTGTGTGTATGTGTAGGAAGTGGTGGCTTTATATAGAGTGATAAACGACGCTTCTGGAGAAACGACGTTTATAATAAGACCTGCATGACAAGAAGGAGCCAGCCAGGCTGAGGGAACAGCAAGAACAAAGACTTCGATATAAGAACAGAAGTTTGGCTTGTTGGAAAAATGGAAGGATTCTTCCATGGCTGTAACAGTGTGTACAAGGTGGGTGAAGACAAGAGTGTTCAGGGCCTTCCGGTCCATGGGAAGGGGTTTGGGTGTTATTCCTGATGAAATGGAGAGCCGTCAAAGGTTTTTAAGCAAGGAACTGGCATGATAGACTTACACATTTTGAAACTGTGCCTTCATAAAATAGTGCTCAACTTTAGTCATCAGGAAAATACAGTCAGCCCTCCGTATCCATGGGTTCTACATCAACCAACCACGGATCAAAAATATTAGGAAAAAAAAATGGCCCAGTACAGTGGCTCACGCCTGTAATCCCAGCACTTTGGGAGGCTGAGGCCAAGGCCAGTGGATCATTTGAGGTCAGGAGTTCAAGACCAGCTTGGTCAACATGGTGAGACCCTGTGTCTACTAAAAATACAAAAATCAGCCAGGCATGGTGACATGCCTGTAATCCCAGCTATTCGGGAGGCTGAGGCAGGAGAACCACTTGAACCTGGGAGGTAGAAGTTGCAGTGAGCCGAGATTGCGCCACTGTGCTCCAGTCTGGGTGAGAGTGAGACTCCATCTCAAAAAAAAAAAGATGGAGTCTTTCTTCTTGTTATTCCTTAAACAATACAGTATAACAGTAATTTGCATAGCATTTACATTAGGCATTTTGCAAAGCATTATATTAGGTATTATAAGTAATCTAGAAATGATTTAAAGTATACAGGAAGACGTGCAAATACTAGGACATTTGATATCAGGAACTTGAGCATCTGCATGCAGATTCTGGTATCCATCAGAGTTCCTGGAAGCAATTCAGCACAGATACCAAGGGGCAACTGTACAGATTAAAACCTTAATGCATTACTGCTGTGTACCCACCATAACTAAAATGGAAGAATTAGAAATGCTAGGTATTGGTGAGGATGTGGAGCAACTGGAACTCTCGAGTACTGGTCAATATACTCATGACCTAGCAATTCCTTCCCTAGGTATTTCTCAACAGAAATGTGTATGCCTTTTTACTACAAGACATATACTAGAATATTCATAATGGCATTATTTATAATTTGCCAAACCGGGAAACCATCTGGATGCCCAGTGACATCAAAAATAAATTACGTAGCTTTGCATAGTGGAATACTATACAACAATGAGAATAAGCTACCTGTAGCTACTGTGGAAATAAGCAAAAGGCTATTGTGAGCTTCCTACAACAAAGAAATCAGCCACGGTTACTTGCATTTTGGCATAGACTCAAAGGCAGGCAAAGGAAAGGGAAAGCTCTATAGAAGAAAAACAGGAAGGCTTCAGGGATGCCCTGTTGGAAGCTGTTGGCATGGGGAAGCTGTAGGTAAGCTAACTAGAAGCAGGACATCCTATGTGATTGATTAGGGGTACATATTTGGTTTCTCTGTTTGGTCCTAAGTTGGAAGTGGGGCCAAAAAATTGGGGAAGCTGTCAATTATTAATCAAGTCCTGACCATTTTGGCTTGATTGTTACAGAAGTTATTGTTTAGTTTCCTGGATTGCCACTGGAGATAGCAATCTGGCTTCCTGCAAGTCTGACTGATAGCAGGCTGGCGACCTGGGCTCTTTATTGTAGATATGGGGTTGGTTTCCAGGGCAGGTTACTGGAGGTTGTGGGTCAAAGTTCTATGTTTTTATATATATTCTGGCATTGTCCATTTGTACATTCAGTCTCTCACTACATGCAGCAATATGACTGTATCTCTCAAACATTCAAATGAAGCGAGACGTCCATCGATGGATGAAAGAATAAACAAAATATCATCTACACATACAGTGGAATATTATTCAGCCTTAAGGAGGAAATTCTGATACACGCTACAACATGGATGAACCTTGAGGACATTATGCTAAGTGAAATAAACCAGTCACAAAAGAACAAATATATGATTGCACTTACATAAGGTACCTAGAGTAGCAATTCATAGAGACAAAGTAGAATGGTGGTTGGCAGAGGGGAGGGAGAGAGGGATGGGGAGTTAGTGTTCAATGGGCACAGAGTTTCAGTTGAGGAAGATGAAAAAGGTCTGGAGACAGATGTTCTTACACAACAATGTGAGTGTACTTAATGCCACAGAACTTTACATTTAAAAATGGTTAAAATGTCCTAGCACTTTGGGAGCCCAAGGTAGATGGATCACCTGAGGTCGGGAGTTTGAGACCAGCCTGGCCAACATGGAGAAACCCCATCTCTACTAAAAATACAAAATTAGCTGGGCATAGTGCCACACGCCTGTAATCCTAGCTACTCAGGAGGCTGAGGCAGGAGAATCGCTTGAACCCAGGAGGCAGAGGTTGCGGTGAGCTGAGATTGTGCCATTGCACTCCAGCCTGGGCAACAAGAGCGAAACTCCATCTCAAAAAAAAAAAAGTGAAAATGGTAAATTCTATATGTATTTTTCCACAATAAAAAAGCCAGACACAAAGTAGTACATACTATACAATTCTATTTATATACAGTTCAGAACCAAGGAAACCTACTGTATGCTGTTAAAAGTCAGGGCAATGCTTGCCTTTGCTGGTTGTAGGGTGGTGACTGGACGTGGGTATGAGGAAGGACTATAGTGCTACTCAAGTTCTAATTCTTTATTTGGGTGCTTGTTACACAAGTGTGTTCATGATGAGAAAATTTATCAGTGTGAACTCTTAGGGTCTGTGCTTTTTTTTCACATATGTATTTTATACTTGAATAAAGAAACAAGAGTTTTGCCTTCTACTCCACTGGGCTGTTTTGGAAGCTTCCAAGATCATGGATGGGAAGGCCCCTTGGAAACTGCCTAGGCCTATGCAGATGTAAGGGGTGGTTACTCTTAGCCCATGAGCATTTATCTCAGCCAGCATCTTGTTTTGATAAATGATCCAACGGAGGCCCAAGGCTTGGCAGTGTCAAGTCTGGATTCAAACTTAGGTTTCTTTACTCCAGTGTTCACTCTGAGACCCCAGCTATGGCCTCAAGTACAAGAGTGAGTCCAGTTTGTGATCTCTAGATAAGCAAACCCCTTCCTTTCCCAGTGCCCTCTGCTTGGACTTGCTTTGCCCTCCAGAGGAAAACAGGAGACCTGGTAGAGGCTGCTAAGCTCTATTTCCTTCCTTTGCATTTTTTTGGCTTGTTTAATATTTAACCTTGTGTCAGGGATTTTCATATATATTATCTCACTTGAACTTGACCTTAACACTCTGAGGTGTGGGTGTTATTAAACCAAGGTAAGTGAAGAAACAGGCTCAGAGAGACAAAGAAACTCAACCAAGATCACACAGCTCATAAGTAGCAAAGATTCAAGCCCAACTCTTTCTAGCTTTAACTACATTCTTTCCTCTGCACTGCATGGCATCCCTCATAAACTCCCATTGTATTCAAATATTTTGAATAACTCCCTGCCTGAAGCCAACACAGAAACACAGAGCAGAGAGAGAGGCAGGGAAAAACGACCTGATGACGTCAGTGGAACTTCTGGATCCACCTGTACTTAAGTCACTTTGTTGGCTTTCTTTCACTTGTACCTGAAAGATTCCTTACTGATCTAGGTAGGCAGGAAAAGATGGCAGTGGTGAGGGGTGGCTTTGGATACCAGTTGGAGGTTGGTCCTGATATAATGCCCCTTAGAGGTCAACAGGTCCAATCTAAGGTCACGCAACTGATGAGTGGCAGGGGCAATATTTGAAGCCAGATGTGACTTCAAAAACCACGGTGTGTGCAATTCTTCCTCTTGAATGAATGATTTCCCTGAGGGTTCTGAACCCTGCCTTTCTGAACAAGGTTAAATATCAGTCTACAACTGCCCTTGTCCTCCTCCTTTCTAGCAGACAGGATTCTGAAAGACACCACCCCTTCCTTCTCAAAGACTCCTGTCTTATGAGATTATCTTCTCAATTTACTAACTTCCTGGAGAATTCCTTCCACACTGGCAGGGCCTGACTGGCCTGAAGTATGAGGTCTGGTAGTGAGGACCATCCCAGTCAGCACTTAAGGGCTGTTTCCAGATCCTTCAGAGAGAAGAAACTCATTATAGGACCCACACTTCAAAGCCACTTCCTTCAGTGGTGCCTGAGGAGTTAAGTTTACCAAAGTGGTAATAGTGGGAAGTGATGGTGGGTGAGTACAACCTAGTATTAAAAAGCCTGAGTTTGAATCTGCTATTTTTAACTGTCTGACCGTAGGTCTTGGTTTTTCATCTTTTCAATAATACTACTACTATTTTATTATTGTTTTTGTTGTCTTGTGGGGTTGTGGTGAGAAGCGTGTAAGATAATATATGTGAAGCCACTTTGCAAATTATAGTGCCAAAGACGTGGAGGATGGCTATTACCTGCTAGGCTATCTTCACCATGGGGGCTTCAAAAAGTACCATATGAGTCAGCTGGAGTCTCTCCCACTCCCATGTCCCAGTGTGAACACCCTGCTTGGCCCTTATTTGAGCTGAGCAGCTCTTCTCACTCAAAGGGACTCAGAAATGGGATTGGCTTCTTGTGTGACCTTGGACTTCTGGTCTCTCTTTTCTGATCTGTAAAATGGGGCTGGAGAGGGGGACAGATATTAAATCTGATAATCCCTAGGGAATATTATGTCTCACTCACAAGGGAAGTCCCCACCTTGAGGTCACTGCAAAGAGGGGGGATACTCAGGCAGTTTATCATTAACAACAAGCACATCACATCTCAGAGCCCAGACATGCTGAGCTATCCCACATGCCCCCAGTGGCTCCCTAACATCTCTGGACATTAGCCCTCCATTTTACAGAAGTTGGAACTGAAGACCAAAAGAGCAAGACTGCAAGGGATTGCTATGAGATCCGTCCTGTCCTCCCTCTTCCGGGAACTGCTTGACTTCTACCCCAGCCATAGGTTCACATGACCCAACCCCTTCGCCACAGTTGAGTGATTCAGTCACCTCAACCAAGGTGACCAATCTCTGGGCCAATCAGAGATTTTCAAACTGGAAATGGGAAGTTCTCTGGTGGAGCTGCTACAAGATGTCAAATTGGGAAACGTTGTTAACCCTGTGATCTACTATGTGATGCGGAAATCAGTCTCTCCCTCTCTGTACCTATCTGTCTCTCATTCTTGATTTTGTTGTTGCTGAAACCAAGCTGCCTGGCTGCCATTCTCACTCGGTGGTATTGTAAAAGATACCTGTTGGTTTTGTCTCCCCTGGCTCCTTTTACCTCATTTTAATGAAAGGATCCCCATATTCCTTCGGGGAGCTACCCCTCTGCCATCTATGTCCTGGTGGCACTGTCAGTGATAGTTCCTCCCATCTCGCTCCCCAAATCATGTGATGAGCATATGACCCAAACCAGTTAGACTCAATCTTCAGGGAATTTTTTAGCTTGAGCAGAGTGATTTATACAATGGAGGCAGTTGTCCCTAAGCTCTTTTAATTGCAGTGCCCCAAAGAAGTAATTTATGAGTTTTACCTACCTCAATCCCTATGTTGCTCTAATTCCTGTCTTTCTCAAAGCCTCATTGTTTAAATTGACTTTGATCCTATCCAGTACCCTTTCCAATGCAGTCATCTTTTGGCTTAAGTTTTCCAGAGTTGGATTCTGTTGTTTGCAACCAAAGATTCCTAACTGATACAGAAATTGGAACTAGAGTTGAGTTGTAGACACCTTATCCTCTAGGAAATGTGGGATATTCAAAATTATTGGGCTGTGATGGGGCAAAATACAAAAAAGTTGTTGCTCATGCTGTAGTCTGGGAAGCTGGCAATGGTCTTCAGTGGTAAAGAGCTATGTCTTACATTACTTCATAGCATTTGACCACTGAGGATGAGACTCTCAGAGATGGAATAACGGGTCACAGTTAATTTTAAGGAAGTGAGGAATGTTCAGGCTGTGAGATAGGGCATTTTGTTTCTAACTGCATAGAGTAATATAAAGGGAGAGTCAACAAAGCAAGCCCCAATGCCTTTTTTATTTTTGTACAGAATGAACGTACAGGATTTCTATGACTATGTCAAAGGACTCTCTTATGACTTGCAGTAGGGCTGAGTTCTCCAAACACCAAAGCTGGCAATTGATTATGCAGGTTGCTGAATTCACAGCCCTGCTGCACTTTGTGAAGTTAGGCATTAATAGAGAGTGGCATTATGATAAGTGGATGATCACATGAGAGGATGTGGGAGAAAACCAAAAGCTCTCTAAAACACTGGGTATAAACAGCTCACAACTTTTTTTACAGGAGAAAGCTCACAATTTCCTGCTTGCCCCATACCTCAAGGCTACTTAGCTGAAACCTAGAGGGATCAGTTTCGCCTAGAGCATGAAAAGTAGACTCAGTAGGAAAAAAATCCTGGACCCATACAGAATTGCAGAAACTTGTTAACTGACACCACCAAAAATTTGGGGAAATATTTGTGGAAATGAAATTTTGTGGTGCTTTATCAAGGAAGAGAGAAGAAGGCTGATCTTCTTGATATGGATTCACTTACCAGGGATTATTTGGCATTCTCTGTGCTGGCTCCAGGAGCTGGCAGGGCTCTAACAACGTGATGAGTTGGCTAATGCAAACTTAAAAGAAATGCTAGCCCATGTGAAATGGAACTTAAAGGCCCCAAATCCTTTGGCATCATGGAGAGGAAGGGATTCAAAGGTTTCTGAAGATAGGATGTTGGATTGGATCTATTTTGTGCCTCCTTCCCACAGATACCTCTAACTGTAGCCCTCACACTTTACCCTTGCTTTGAGGAGAGTCAAGAATGCTGGGTGGAGGGGCTGCAATTTGAAATAGGTTCCCTGATTCCGAGGGGAAGAGAGTGCAGAGATGTGGGAGGCCAGGCGTTGGCATTTCAGCCTCAGAAATGAAGTTGGGATGGTCATTGTACTATCAGTAGGCTCTGTGCGAGGCAAGAACTCACGGTGTCGGGCCCTAAAAAGTTACATCAAAGGCAACCCACCCCACTTAGCCAGCAAAACATAAGAAACAAAAAAAAGCAAAACAAAAACCAAAAACACTCCCTAGTTCTGCAAAAAAAAAAAAAAAAGTCATGACTTGAGCCACTGTGATAGTCACAGATCATCATTAACACTAGGCCTGAGTTTATTGATCTGAAGCCCTTGGATTGAAGGATATGCTACTTGCCTTTGAAGAAGGACTCTGCTACACTACATGAGTGTAATGTCAATATTTCTCTTGCCTTCTCCAGAAGGATCTGTGGCCATTTCTCAAGGTAACTGGATACTGAAGAAATGGAAATACACCATTTGAGGCACCTTGATGAAGATTTTGAGCTAACACCAGTTTCTTGGGTTTAAGAGTACCACTGTACATCCATCTATCATGTAAAAAATAGTGTTTTGACTTTTGTTCATGCCATTGGAGGCCTAGTGAAATTCCAAAACTATTCCGTATCAACAATTTCGGAGAGATAGTTGGAAAAGATCCCCATATTGGCTCTCTGACCTATGAAGTAAGGGCCATTATGATATAAAAGGCCAATAGAATCTAACTGAACAACTGTTCCAAAATAGAAAAATCAACAGTAGTAACATATCTTTAGGGGAGGCTGCGGAGATTCGTGCCTCTACCAAAGACTTTGCAAGCTGATGACTCCTATGCAAACACCATTAATTTCCTCTGTTTGAAAGGTGCAAAATTGGATGGGTCTTGGAAAATGACAGTGCATTATTTATTTTTTTTATTCTACTTTGGCCTCTGGGGTACATGTACACATCCTGCATCCTGCAGGATTGTTGCATAGGTACATACATGCCATGGTGGTTTACTGTCTCCATCTCCCCTGCACCGGCGCCTACATCAGGCATTTCTCCTGGTGTTATCCCTCCCCATCCTCCCTGTCTTACCGCTGTCCCTCCCCTCCCCTCCCCCAACACCTAGCCCTGTGAGTGTTGTTCCCTTCCCTGTCCTCAAGTGTTCTCATTGTTCATCACCCGCCTATGAGTGAAAACATGCGGTGTTTGGTTTTCTGTTCTTGTGTCAGTTTGCTGAGAATGATGGTTTCTAGATTCATCCATGTCTCTACAAGGGACATGAACTCTTCGTTTTTTATGGCTGCATAGTATTCCACGGTGTAGATGTGCCACATTTTCTTTGATGGGCATGTGGGTTGGTTCCAGGTCTTTGCTATCGTAAACAGTGCCGCAACGAACATACATGTGCATGTGTCTTTATAATAGAACGATTTATAATCCTTTGGGTATATACCCAGTAATGGGATTGCTGGGTCAAAAGGAATTTCTATTTCTAGATCCTTGAGGAATCGCCACACTGTCTTCCATAATGGTTGAACTAATTTACACTCCCACCAACAGTGTACAAGTGTTCCTTTTTCTCCACATCCTCTCCAGCATCTGTTGTCTCCAGATTTTTTAATGATTGCCATTCTAACTGGTGTGTGATTTGCATTTCTCTAATGACCAGTGATGATGAGCATTTTTTCATGTGTTTGTTGGCCACATATATGTCTTCTTTTGAAAAGTGTCTGTTCATATCCTTTGCCCACTTTTGAATGGGTTTGTTTGTTTCTCGTAAATATGCTTTAGTTCTTTGTAGATTCTGGATATTAGCCCTTTGTCACATGGATTGCAAACATTTTCACTCAGATGATAATTCCTTTTTTTTTTTTTTTTTTTTTTTGAGATGGAGTTTTCTCTTGTTGCCCAGGCTCGAGTGCAGTGGCTCAATCTCAGCTCACAGCAACCTCTGCCTCCCGGGTTCAAGCGATTCTCCTGCCTCAGCCTCCCAAGTAGCTGGGATTACAGGCATGAGCCACCACACCCGGCTAATTTTGTATTTTTGGTAGAGATGGGGTTTCTCCATGTTGGTCAGGCTGGTCTTGAACTCCCAACCTCAGGTAATCCACCCACCTTGGCCCCCCAAAGTGCTGGGATTACAGGATAATTCCATTTTTAACTGTTAGATATATGCTCATCATTACAGTCCCTGGAGTCATGCATCTACTGGTTTCACTCTCTACTCTGAGGAACAGAAACCACTGGAAGGATTTTGCTATTACCTAGAAGGCATAAGAGCTTTCATTTACTGTTCTAACTCAGGCATACCTCTATTCTTCAGCTCTGTACCAGAAAGACCTCGATTCCCTGAATATCCCTTTCACAAGGTGGGAGATAAATCCAGTGCATCTAGTGAAGTTTCTTAAAGTGTCCAGTATCCTAGACACATGTGTAGAACTTCTATCACCACACAAAGAAGTACAATGCTATTTGGATTTTGTTGGTTCTACTGCTCTCAGATCCTGGCTTGCGACTGGGCTTTGATGGTGAATGAAGGCCTAACTATGGGATATCAGGTAATCTTATGACCCAACATGACCAACTATGATATCATCCATCCAGATAGAAAGTCAAGCATGCCCAGTAAGGACTCCATCATCAAGTGTATCCATGGGTACATGGGATTGGACTCATGTAGACCCTAATGATATAAGTTGATTACATGAGAAGTTTGCCTTCAATCAAGTTGCATGTTTTCTGATTAAACCCATTGACCCACTTGCAAATCTATTGCTTCCTATCCCTATGACTGAGTTCTGCTGACTTAGAGATTTTGGTACCCAAGGGAAGAATGCTTCCTTTGGTACCCAAGGAAGAATTCCCTGAATTGGAGACTGGGACTGTCACCTGAACTTTCTGAGCTCTTCCTTTCCCTAGGTGTGTATAAAGGGAGTTACAATCTTGATTAGGGTAATCAATCACACTGTCAAGGGGAAATATGGTTACTGCTAGACAAAGTAGGCAGAAAGGAATGCAAGCAAGTCCATGGAATTCCCTGGGGAATCTTCACATGCCAGCAGGACTAACAAGTGCTCAGATTCTCTAGGAATAAAGGTTTAGGTTACCCCATCAAACAAAGAATCCCAACCAACTAAAGTGCTGGCCAAAGGCGGGGCGGGGCATGACATGGCTCACAGAGAAGGGATGTTATAAATGCCAGTGGCAGCCTTATGACCATAATAGGAATGGGAACGTAGCAATGGCTTGTTTCCTCCTTGCTGTGTTTTTCTTTTCCTTCCCTCTAGTATGATATACAGGGTATGCTGGTGGCAGTTACATTTACCATTTATTCTTTATATCACAGGACACTGGTACCAGTGGAAGAATGAACTTATAGCTTGATTCATGAACAGGATATGCCCCATGGGGTGAACTTCCTTTGGGGGAGATCAATATGTTTTTGGTTATATATAAGAGAGTTTCCTTATATTAGAAATATGCATAAATCTGTGTGTATAGGAAAAGGATGGGAGTGTATGGCATGCTATTTTTGCCTATTAATACCTTTTGCCTTTATTTTGGTGACAACACGGGGTCTTTTCTTTGGGTAAGTACATTTCCTCCAACTGCTGCAAATATGAATACAGTGCCTTGCCCTCCATCCCTCCCGAGAGAGGCATATGACTCAAGTGAAATCAGACTCTTTCCTGGGATTGGAACTGTGAGCAGGATGATACAGCAAAGGAAAGTAACTGGAGGCAGATCATGTGGGTGGCAGTGTCTTAAACAGAAGGTTCATGAGTCTTGCTACTGAGGTCCCTAGAGCTCCCCTCATTCCTATGTTTCCTGAGGCCTTGTCAGTGAGCTCTTCCTTTGATCAGGTGAATTTCACAGATACCCTTCTGTAGCGGGCTAAATGATGATCCCAAACATACGTCCATATTTTAATCTCTGGAACCTGTAACTGTTACCTTATTTGGGAAAGGGTCTTTTTGCAAATATGATTAAGTTAAGGATCTTGAGATGAGGTCATCTTGTATTATCCTGGTGGGCCTAAATGTCATCAAAAGTGTCCTTATAGACAGAGGCATTGGAAGATTTGACATACACAGAAAACGAAGTGATATTGAAGGCAGAGACTTGAGTGATGCAGCCACAGTCAAGTAAAGCCAAGAATGTTGGCAGCCACCACAAACTAGAAGAGAAAAGGAGAAGATTTCCCCTAGAGCCTCCTGAGGGAGGATGGCCCTGCCAACACTTGATTTTGGATTTCTGGCCTCCATGACTGTCAGAGAATATGTTTCTACTGTTTTAAGCCATCAAGTTTGTCTGAATTGTTACAGCAGCCACTGGAAACTAATACATCTTCCAATAAATTCATTTTTTACTTAATGTCAGTTTCCGTTGCTTATACCCCCAAGCTCTAATTGTTAACAGTTATTCATCACTTTAATTATTTACTCTAATAAATGACCCTTTTTGACCAAGTTTGTTCCAACTGAATTCCTGTCACTTGCAACCTGTTCGTGACTGGCACAACCACAGTCAATGTCTGTGCCAAATCCAAGACTAGAGCCTGAGAATGTGGATTCCAAGTCACCCCACATATTGGCCACCCTCTCCAATCACTCAGACAGCATGTCAGGAAGCCATCTCCATACAAGCAGAAACATGTCCTGGGGCCCAGCTGTTTATTTGCATAATGGTTTTCATTGATACATGGGAAGGGGAGCGAGTTGTTGCTTTCTGCCAGGACCACACATAGCCTCATGGTGAGCTCAGGCCAGATGATTCTCTCTCAAGCTTTCCCCACACCAGTATTAGGGACCTGTTTGTAGGGTCAGAAAATTTGGAAGCCATCTAGCTTCTTGGTGTGTTCAACAAGACCATAAGGGTGGTACATGCAGCCCTTCTGATCTGCCCCTAACCTGGGTTCAGCTGGGCCTAGATGTAAGGAGCTGAGTGTGCAGAAGGGCTGGCGTGCGTGCAGTGAATTCATGAGAGGCCCTTTCCTGCTTAGCTCCACACTCTGTTCCAATCTGGAGACTCAGAATCCATGCATATGTAGGGAACCCACTATGTACTAGGCTCTGTATATGACACACACCTTTACACATGCCATTCTCTCTGCTTGGGAGTACTCTCCCCTGGAACCTCATTTGCGTAATTAGCAATTTATCATTTGGATGGAGGTTAGATTGTCACTTGCTCAGGAAAGCCTTCTCACTTTCTTGGGCAGTGGTCTCCGATACATATATACACCTGTACTTAGTAGAGCTCACTGTGATGTATGTATGTGATTATTGCATTAGAGTCTATCTTCCCTACCAGTCAGTAAGCTTCATGAGTATGGGGATATATTTTTCCACCACTGTATTTCTTGAGACTAGTAAGCAGTCCATAAGTCAGAGGCCAATAAATCAGAGTAGCTGGGCAGAACACAGCAGTATGTGTGTCTGTTTGTGGGTGGCAGCGGCAGGGGGACACTATGGGGAACCTGAGAGTGCATGCCTCATGCAAAGGCATTCAAATTCTTAAAATATAATAAAAATACTGTCGGGCTAAGCCAAAACATGACTGCAGGCCACACATGAAGCCCCAGTTTAAGACTCTTCCAATGGGTATTTGTTCAGTGAGTGAGTGAAGAACCTACAAGGAAGACATTGTAAAAACTTCAAGTACCAAGCAGGGACAGGGCAGGCAGAGCTGAACGTACCTTCTTTTCAGTCTCGTTCAGACCTTTTTGAGGGCCAGGTCTCTCTCTGGCTATCTCCTCTTTCCCTTCTGTGCTTGGCAGCCAGTGGGATGTAGGAATTGGTTGATCTATTCAACATTTACTAGACACCTACTCTGCACCAAGCCCAGAGTTCAACCAGACAACGTCGTCCATCTTGAGGCTCAGGTGATGGCACAGATAGCCACAGTCAGACAACAATAGCACAGTGCTGGGTGCTGTAGCCACAGTATGTGGAAAGGGCTACTGGACCGCCTCCTCTGACTTTCTCAGCAAGTGGAGAGAAGATTCGGCAGGTGAGTATGAGAGACATGCTCCCAGGAAGGATGAGGGGGCTGGAGCTGGCCAGAAGGGACAGGACTCTCGCATATGGGCCTGGATGGGTACTCTAGGTAGGGCTGGACAAGGTAGGGCTGGACGTCTGTGTGATGGGCAGAAAGGAACTGCCAAGGTCAGACTAGGGGGATCTGGGAAGCCAGTGTTCATACATGGCAGGCCTCTGCCACCAACATTTCACAGCTGAGCTGGCTTTAAGTTAGAGACCCCTCTGCTCCACTTGGCTTTCATTCCCCTCTGGGTCACAGACTGTGACCATTTGACAGAGGGGCTAGCATCTGGACTTGGGGGGCAGGGATTAGACCACTTTACACAGCAGTTCCTGGCACAGCCAGGTCTAGATCTCAGGCCAGGGCTCCTTCATATGGTCTTTCTCTCATATCAGCCCTGGGAGGAAGGTTGGAAGATTATTGCTTAGCAAATCTTGCATACCAGCTAAAGAGGCAAGTACAATACTATTGTACTTCCTCCCAAGACTCATCCTCCTTCCTTCCAGGACTCATCTTTGAGAGCTAACTCCTGTTGGAAGCTCCTAGAAAAGAACCACAGCTGAGATCCAGAGCTCCTATATCCAAATCCCCTATCTGGGCCTTTCCCTGGCTCTGAAAGGGATTTCTTACCTTGTGGATCAACTCTGAGGATTCACAAATCCCCCCAAAACCACACGCAAACATCGTGAGGGCAGAAGAAGGAGTTTATGGAGCATTGCTCCAGGCCCACCAACAAGCCTACATTCCAAGCCTGACTCTGCCACTTCTAATTGTGTGACATCTGGGAAAGTCATTGCTCATCTCTTAGCCTCAGTTTCCTCATCTGTGAAGTGGGGATAATTCTCTTCTCCAACACAGGGCCAAACATGACCTGGCTCATATGCAGGAGGTGCTCAGGAATAATTAGCATCCTTCCAACTTCCTCCCCCTGGCTCATGCCTGCTTCATGGATGGCTTGGAGGCAGGCTTACAAAGCTTTCTGAGTTGCTCGCACAATCTCACAGAATCTAGGGTAGCACTGTCCCGTCCTGGGCCTTTGGAGGAAGGAATGCAGCTTTTGGATCTCATTTCTCAGGACAGCATGAGTGATCCTGAGAGGCTGACTACCATGAAGAACTTTAGCTGGGGGAGGAGTCTCTGCAGGGGCATGGCAGGGGGTCACGGATCCCCTGGTTTTAATACATCTGAGAGTGTGGAGGCTCACTGGGGGCCTGGGTCTCTGGATCTGCAGACCGTCCCTCCTGAGAAGTCTCTCGGGATGTCTCCAGTGACGCCTCCGACACCCCATCAACGCTGCTCAGCAAGTCCTCAAACTCCTGGTGGTTGCTGTTGCGCACGGCTGCCTCCAGAGCCTTCTGGCGCCGGTAGAAGTGGGAGAACTTGTTGAAGATGATGGTGATGGGGAGCGCAACCACCAGGATGCCCCCTAGGATACAGCCTGAGGCTGCCAGCTTGCCAGCCACTGTCACTGGCACCACATCCCCATAGCCCACGGTGGTCATGCTCACTGTGCCCCACCACCAGCAGGCCGGGATGGTGTCAAAGCCCACGTGCTCCTCCTTTTCAGCTGTGTAGGCTACACCAGAGAACACTGACACACCCACGGCCAGGTACAGCAGCAAGATGCCCACCTCACGGTAGCTGTGCTGAAAAAGAACACAGAAACCCAAGTCAGAGCGGATGGGCTTAGAGCCCTGGTATTAGGCATATGGGAAAACTGAGGCCCAGAGAGTATAAGGGACAGGTCCAAAGTCACAGAGCAAGATAGAGATGGTGCCAAGACCCAGGTCCCCTGACTCCAAACTAAGATCTTTCAACTGTAGTTGGCAGCAAAACTTCCTGGTATTGAGCACCGGCCTAATTTCTGTTGTCCAAGGTATCTGCTAGGATACAGCTGTTTTTTCTAACTCTGGGGTTACTGGTGGCACCACAGCCAGGGAATGAAGAGCTTGTGATTTTTACACTGTTGCAGAACCAAGAGAACCATAGTTTATATTCCACCATGCAAAGAGTTGGTTTCATGTACTTTTGACTGGTCTGAAAAGTATCAAAATCTCTTTTGCTCCTCAAGGAAGCTGAGAGGACATAAGTTGTGGGCCACCCACAGAATTCACTTTCCTATGGCTGTGTATATTTGCTTTGTCCCTGAGGCCAACCTCCAGGGCAGCGATTCTCAAACAGGGTAGTCTTACCCCCCGACAGAGGGACATTTGGCAATGTCTGGAGACATTTTTGGTTGTTGCAACTGGGACAGGTGTGCTACTGTCCTCTAGTGGGTAAAGGCCAAGGATGCTGCTAAACATCTTAAAATGTACAGGGCCACTCCCACGTCAAAGAATTATCTGGTCCCAAATGTACATAAAGCAAGGCTGAGAGCCCCTACTCTAGAGCAGTCTCTCCCACTTTAATGCCTGGAGGAATCAGGCAGGGGTCTTGGCAGAACCCAATAGTCTGGGGTAGGGCGAGAGTCCACATGTCTAGGAAGCTTCCAAGTGATGAGAAAGCTGCTGGTGGTCAAGGGCCTCACTTTGAGTAGCAAGGCTCTCATTTGGAGTATTTACACCTGCATCTTGGACCCTGGCAGCCCTGATCAATAATACTCTTCTCCCCCACTGAAGACAAAGCTAGTCAGGCCCTGGCTCTGCATGGAGGAGGCAGGGCAGCGTTCTGGGGCACAGGGATCTTCCCTGGGGAGATGCTGAGCTCATGGGGTCTGGCAAATGGAATTCCTTGTACCTGCCCAGTGCCCTGGGATTCTGCCTAGGTCATCTGCCAGCACCCAGTCTTCTCCTGGCTGCCCTGTCCTGAGGACATGCAAGAGGCTGTACTAAGCCATGGGTGGAAGGGTCTTCTAGCATCATCTGGGGATTATCAGCAGGGTTGCATGTAGCTTTAGGAGAAAGAGCATGAGGTGCTGGAGCCAGGCACAACTGAGTTCTTCTCTGGGCTCTACTGCTCATTGAGAAACTTTCAACAAGCATTGTCACCTCTTGGAGCCTCAGTTTCCACATCTGCAAAGCAGTGACAATAACACTTACCCCTATTTAAACCTCTCATGAGCTCTCCTGTACCCTCGGGACCAAGTCCAAAATCATGGGCCAAGACTTCATGGCCCTGCAGTACCCTGCCCCCACTCACCTCTTCAATCTCATCTCTGGGAATCTCCTTCCATCCATGTCCCCCCTCCCAGCATTCGTCCTGTTCTCTCTCCAGGGCTTGGCAAACACTGTTTGCCTTGCCTCCCTCCCTCTTCAAACCAGGCTAATTTCACCCCCTTGAGTGCAAGCTTGGAAGGGCAGTGATTCACCCCCAGTGCAGCACCTGGCACAAGGAGGATGCTCAGTAAATTGCAACCAGGCTTTAAAGAGCCAACCCTCCAACCTTAGCTTCTTCATCTACGGGAAGAAAATAACTAATAGCATCTTCCTGAGGAAGTTCTCCTAAGAACTAAATTGATAATGGATGTGAAATTGGAACAGATTTAGTGCTCAGTAAGTGTTAGCTCTTTGGGCTACTTCTAGACTTTACCTATTAAGAGTGACCTATGACTATCAAGCCCCCGATAATGCCAGAAGAAAGGCTCTAGTGGAAAGCCAGTTAGCATCCTGCTTTGCTCATCTTTGTGCTAGATATTATTTCATGTTTGATAGACATATCAAAAGTGATCTTTGTCTTTTTTCTTTGTTTTGAAAAAGAAATACAAACAAAGCTATGCAGTTTTCTCCCCCAGGAAAAGAGATAATGGTAAGCCTTTTTTTTTTTTTTTGACAGTCTCCTTTTGACACTCCCCCGCACCCGCCATAGCCCGCTCCGCTCACTGCAACTTCCGCTTCACCGGTTCAAGCAATTCTCCAGCCTCAGCCTCCCGGGTAGCTGGGATTACAGGCGCTCGCCAACAAGCCAGCTAGTTTTTCTATTTCTAGTAGAGACGGGGTTTCGCCATGTTGGCCAGGCTGCTCTCAAACTCCTGACCAGGCAGGAGCCACTGCGCCCGGCCACGGTAAGCCCTTCTTTACAGGGCTGTTGGGATGTTCGGACTGCATGTGAAACATACGCCTGGTGTCCAGCCCTGTGCCTGGCACAAAGGACGGCGTCTCAGTTCAACGACGCCTGGACTCGGCAGGCTTGTAAGTTCACCTGCTAACCTGCTAGATGGCTACACTCGCCTATCCCCAACCCCCCAACCTGGCCTCAGAGGCCCTACCTTGAGCGTGGCTCCCAGCGAGCGCAGCCCGGTGGAGTGGCGCGCCAACTTGAGTACGCGGAAGATGCGCATGAGGCGGAACACCTGCACCACCTTGCCCAGGTGGCCGAACTCCTTACCGCCCGTGCCACCGTGGTCGCCCAGTGCCGCACCAGCCAGCAGCGTGAGATAGAAGGGCAGCACAGACACAATGTCGATGAGGTTGAGCGGGTGGCAGAAGAAGTTGCGCGTGCTGGGCGCCAGCAGGAGCCGCGACGACACCTCGAAGCTGAACCAGGCGATGCAGAAGTACTCGAGGCGTCGCAGCACCGGGTCGTCGCGCAGGCCTTCTGTGCTGCGGCCTGCGGCCACCGCGGCCACAGCGGCCGCCGCCTCGCGGGCCTGGTACTCGGGCAGGCTGTGGATGCACATGGCGGCGATGGAGGCGAGCACCACGCTGATGGAGACGCAGCTGAAGAGCTTGCTGGGCAGCGAGTAGCCCGGGTTCTCCATGGTCAGCCAGAGGCGGCGGCGCAAGCGGCCACAGCGCGCCGCGCCATAGCGCGCCAGCTCT
Organism: Ateles fusciceps; assembly: GCA_036589455.1. NCBI lineage: Eukaryota > Metazoa > Chordata > Mammalia > Primates > Atelidae > Ateles > Ateles fusciceps. The sequence continues at coordinate 1,270,848 of JAZHEH010000847.1, forward strand.
CGCTGCACGTCGGAGATCTCGTCGGGGCACGGGTCCACGCTGCTAGGCGTGTCGCTGTCCTCGTCCCAGGCGCGCGGCCGGGTAACCCGCCGCTCCAGGTAGCGCGCTCGGCAGCACGCGGCCAGCGCGTTCTGGCCCAGGCCCCAGTAGTCGGCTTCCTGGCCGAAGGCAAAGACGCACAGCTCATCGAGCACGTGCAGGTGGCCGGTGCGGTAGAAGTGCAGCAGGCTCAGGAAGAAGCCCGGGTGTCGGTCAAAGTAGAACTCGCGCGCCGCCGCGTCGTAGTCGTCGCACAGGCGCCGCGCCTGCTCCTCCGACGCCGCGGCCTGCAGGCGGCCCAGCCGGGTTCCCGGGAAGCGCGCCAGGGCGCGCGCGCTCAGCAGCCGCCGCACGCCGCCCACGTTCACGCGCAGCGCCTCGTCGCTCCGCCGCCAGCGGATCCCGGTGTCTGGGACCGGGAACTCGCACACCGTGGCTTCATTGCTCCTCCCTGCGGACACCAGAAAGGCGCGCTGAGGAGTTCCCGGGCTTCCCTTCCAGGAAGACCAGGTTAAAATCCCCTCCTCCATCCAACCAGCTGAGGGGTGTTGGAGGCTCTGTGTGAAGCACCTGGTAATTAAGAGGCGCTCAGTAGATGTCAGGTGCCCTCTGGACTCAGAGTCAGGCCTGGGTTTGACTATCCTTCATCTCCCAACGTGGGGACTTTGGCCAAATCACTGACCCCCCCCCCCCCATTTCACTTTTCTCCTTTGGAAAATAAATGCTGAGATCTACCTGGAAGGATGTGAAAGCGATGGAATCGCAGGATGTCCTGGCACCCAGTGGGTGCTCATATAGGATGTCTCATTTTCCAGGACAAACTTGGATGTATTTACAACAGAGGTCTCCTGTGGGATCTCGGGCCCGCCAGCCTCTGAACCTTTCTTCTTCTGCAAAACGAGGATAGTAACACTCACCTACTAGGGGTGTTGGGAACGTCACTTTAGGCCGGTGGTTCTCATAGCGTGTTCCCCGGACTAGCAGCATCAGCCTCACCTGGGAATTTGTCAAAGATGCAAATTATCAGCCTGCCATCGATTTACTGAATCAGGAACTCTAAAGGTGGGGTCCAGCAGTCTGTGTTCTAACAAGGTTGGAAAGTGATTCAGATATATGGTCAAGTTTGAGAGCTCCTGGTTTAGATTACATAAAGCATCTGTAGAATCAGCCAGGCCTGACCTTCAACCTTGGCTCTCTTGTGTCACCTTAGGTAAGTCACATCACTTATCTGAGCCTCTGTCAAATGGAGATAAAAATATTCATCTCAAAGTGTGGTTATGAAGATTAAATGACCTAATGTCTTTCTTGGGCTTGGCTCACAGAAGGAATTTAATAAATTATCCACTGGTGTCACTATCTTCTGGAGTCAAATAAACCTGGGTTTATCTCCACCCCTGATGCACCTGGGGCCTTGAGGAAGTGATTTATTCTCCAGGTCTCAATTTCCTGCACAACGTAGACAATAGCGCCTACCTCCAGGGATGGCTGGAGGATTAAGGTAGATTATGGAAAGTGCTCAGCCTTAGTGGATACTGAGGAAGGATTTAGGTCCTTCCACTACCCACTGACTCCTGGCTCTGCTGGAACTGGGGGCTAGTGACATCTTCTCACCATTGGCAATCTCATTTGCAGTATGGGTTCAGTAATGCCTAGACTACAGAGTAAGTGTGTGCAAAGCACCTGGGTTTGGGAGCAAATAGAGTTGGAGTTCCATCCTTAGCTCTGTCACCTGTGTGACCTCAGGCCAGTCTCCTTCCCACTGTGGGTTTTTATTTCTCTAGAATGGGGGATAATGTTGCTTTGGATGAATTATTATTGTGGTATATGTTCAAAGCCCCGGGAAAACTGTAGGTGCTCAATAAATGTTAATCCTTCCCTCTGGTCAGACCTGGGTCTGCCACTGACTAGCTGCTGACCTTGAATGCATGCGTTGCCCTCTCTGTGCTTGTGTCCCTGTCAGAGGAACTGGGTAACATCACACTTTCCATGAGAAGCTTAGAGGATTACATGATGCAAAATGTTTATCGGCAGCATAGTCCCTGGCACATAATCAGTGCGCAAAAACGTCCGATGTAGCTCCACTCCCACCTCCACTTGGATCTCCAGCTGCATTTGGCATCAAAAATGAAATTTCTAATCCAGTTCCATCACCCATTAGAAGTATGATATTGGGCAAATCCCTTCATCTATCTAGAACTCACTTTCCTGCTCTACGAAATGGGATAAATAATTCAACAAACATTTCCTGACAAGAATCTGAATATCAGTAAGAAAGATTAAGTGACTTGTTCAAAATCACCCAGCCAGTCCATGGCACTGCTAAGGTTGGAGACCCGGCTTTTTTATTTAATTGTCTCTCCACACACTTATCTTGAGCACCTTCTACCTGCTGGTCACTTCTCTGGGCTCCGTGCACACCTCACTCGGTTTAATCCCTACACCAACCCTGTCAAGGAGGTTTTCTAACCCCATTTTACAGATGAGCAAGCAGGACCAGCCAGGGTCTCCAAAGCGCGGCCAGCCCACACTGCTTCCTCCTTGGGGGAGTCTCTTAGAGGGGGCAGAGCACCAGGAGCCCCAGGCAGCCCCGCCTCCCACTCTGGCCGCCCGGGACCGTCCCGGGGCCACGCCCCTCCCCAAAGGAGGCCCCTTACCTGTCGTGGCACCTGCCGGGTGCCGCGCGTGTCTGTCCCAAAGGTACCGAGGCTGGGAGCCGCTGGCTATACTCGGTCTCGCCTCTGCCCCGCCGAGCCTCCTGCTGCAGGAGGCCCCGCTGCCCACTCCTTCCTTCTTCCTTGCCTGTCCCCCGCGGCTGAAGGCCGCATCGATCGCTGCCGGGGGAAGGAGTGAGGCCGCTGGCGGCCGGAGGCGGCGGTTTCTATTCCTGACTGGGTTGTTGAGGGGGTGGTGTCTGGAGACTGGGACTAACAGCAAGGGCATCCTCCGGAGTCACGGGCCCGGGAAGGAGGGGTCATTTAGGGCATGAGGATTCCCCCTAGAGAGGGATTTCAGCAGAAGCTGAAATTCTCTGGCAAAGGAACAACAGTAATCATGATTTGCTTAATTGAGTGTTTAGTATGTGCCAGGCTAGTTCATCTGCTGCAAGTGATTGATCTCAGTTATTCCTGGCACACACTTCACAGGGCCAGGATCTTATGTCCCCCATTTTAGGGATGAGCTCCAGTCACTTTCTCAGGCTGCCGGCGTCTGAGTTAGGGAGCTGTAGAAGGTGGCCTCATTTCCCTCGGAGCCCCGGGCTCTTCCTAGCTGAGCTGTGAAGCTTGAAATGCTCATTTTACCCCCTGAGGCGAAGTGTCCTTATCTGCGCACGGGTTCCTGATTCCCACCTGCCAAGTGGGTTTTGAGGGCAAAGAACATGTGCCAAAGAGCTTTGTAGAGGTTGCAAAATCCCCCACAAATGTACCTATTGTGTGGCTACTGTATGCCTGGTTGGGGAGAGGCTACTGGAGACTAGGGCCTGGATAGGAGCCTTTGCAAATATTGTTATTAATAATAATGATAGTTACCAACATTTATTGAGTACTTACCTTGGGCCAAGCATAGACCTCAGTCTCACTCAAACTGCAAATTTATCTGTGGGGTAGGTGCTATTATTATTCCTATCTCTAAGGTAAGAAATGCTTTGAGAGGTGTGGTGACTTGCCAGAGGTTTCACGGCTGACTTCTGAGTCCTCTAGGCCAGCACCGTCCAATAGAAATACTGTGAGCCACATATATAATTTTATTTTATTTTTTATTTTTTGAGATGGAGTCTCACATACTCTGTTGCCCAGGCTGGAGTGCAGCAGCACCATCTTGGCTCACTGCAACCTCCACCTCCCGGGTTCAAGCAATTCTCCAGCCTCAGCTTCCTGAGTAGCTGGGATTACAGGCATGCACCACTGCACCTGGCTAATTTTTGTATTTTTAGTAGAGAAGGGGTTTCACCATGTTGGCCAGGCTGGTCTTGAACTCCTGGCCTCAAATGATCCAACTGCCTCAGCCTCCCAAATGCTGGGATTACAGGCATGTGACACAGTGCCTGGCTCACATATATACTTTTCAATTTCTGATTGCAACATTTTAAATAAATAAAAAACAGGTGAAATTACAGTTACCCCTTGACCAGTGGGGGTTAGGGGAACCACTCCTCCATGCATAGAAAATTAGAGTATAACTTTTGACTCCCCTGAAACTTAAATACTAATAACCTACTGTTTACCAGAAACCTTATCAATAACATAAAGTCGATTAACACATAAATAAAGTAGTATCTACATATGTCATAGGAATTCGTGACACATCTAACTTTTTATTAATGCTTTTGATATTTCTAGGCTAAATGGTTCATCTTCAAGTTTTTTCAAATTGTCACAAATCTCCAAAAATTTTCCAATGTATTTATTGGAATAAATCTGTATATAAGTGGACACTTGCAATTCAAATCCATGTTGTTTCAGGGTCAACTGTATTTTTAGTGATTTATTAAATCCAAAATATTATAATTTCAACACTGGAATCAGTAAATAAATTATTGAGGTAATTTACATTTCGTTTTCTTTGTACTGTTTCTAAAATCTGGTGTACTAATTTTTTTTATTGCTAAATAACAAATTTCCACAATTTAGTAGCTTAAAACAATACAAACTGATTATCTCATAATTTCTATAGTTCTTAAGTCTGGGCATGGCATGGCTGGATCCTCAGGGTCTCATCAGGTTGAAGCCAAGGTGTTGGCCAGGGTTGAGGTTCTCATGTGAGCTTCAGAGTTTTCTTCCAAGCTCACAGATTGTTGGCAGAATTCATTTCCTTGTGGTTATAGGACTGAGGTCTCTCTTCCTGCTAGTTGTCTGCTGGTGATCAATCTCAGATTCTAGAAAGTTGTCTACAGTTCCTGTCCCATAGGCAGTTCATAGCATGAATGCTTGCTTGCTTTCAGGCACACCAGAGTGCTGAATTCCTCTCCTGTAACCGGTCAGAAAAATCTCTGTTTTTAAAACTCTCACCTGATTAGGCCAGGCCCACCCAGGGCAATCTGCTTTCTGCCATGTAACACCCATTCACAGGTTCCACCTACACTTAAAGAGGAGGAGATTATACAGGGATGAGGATCACTGGAAGGAATGCCTTCCACGTTCACCTATAGCAAATCTCAGTTTGGACTAGTCACAGTATATGTGCTCAGTAGCCACATGTGATTCATGGCTGCCATGTTAGACAGCACAGCTCTAGGCTGTGCCACTTTAGTTTTTCCCTTGAAAGAAGAAGTTAGAGCAGAAAGCTGCTTAGTAAGCATCTTGCCCAATTCCTTCATTTGACCGACAGGGAAAGTGAGGGCAGATTTGCAGAGAAACAGGTCTTCTATTTCCTGGCCTAAGAGTTTATCTGTAGCCTTCACTACCCCTCAAGACTTAGGAGTTTTTCCTGGAGCTGCAGAGAGGGTTTCCAAAACAGAAAAGACAGACCTATTTACCAAGGGCAGAAAAGAATGAAACCAGGATCTGGTTTCATCCCAGATTACATAGTGAGAGGTAAACAAAGTTTTGGTGGAATTTGTAAGCCACAGAGTGGGAAGATGGGCATTATGGGTGGGGAAGAATGGCGTAGTCCTGTCCTTCATGTGCCATGGATGGGCTGTCCCCAAATTCTCCCTCACTCCCTGGCCAGGATTAGCCATTCAAATCCATAGGGTTTTACCTTCAGCATAAGCTTGATGTTGCAGAAAATACAGAAATTTTTGGAATGAAGTAAACCCGGATGTGATGGGCATCTTCTAAGTTGTCTCCCAGTGATGTCTGCCTCCTGGTGTTCATGCCCTTGTGCAGTCTCCTCCACTTGTGTGTGGTCAGGCCTTACTGATTGGCTTCTAATGAACAGACTATAGCAAAGGTGATGGGATGTCGCTTCTCTGATTAGGTTACTTAAGGTTGTGACTTCCAGCTGGCTTTGATGAAGCAAATTGCCATGCAGGAAAGGTAAGGAAATGAGGCTGACTTCCAGCCAACAACCAGCCAGGAGCTGTGGTATTCAGTCCATTAGTCCTCAAAGAACTGACATTCTGCCAACAACCCTGAGAATTTGAAAGTGGATCCTTCTTAACCGAGGCTCAGCTGAGACTCCCACCATGGCTGACCCCTGGAGTGCAGTCTTGTGAAGCAGAGAAACGGAAGCAGAAGACCCAGTTAAGCTGTGCGCAGGTTCTTGACCCGCAGAAACCGTGAGATAATAAATGTGTGTTGCTTTAAGCTGCTACATTTGTGAAAACTTGTTACACAGCAGTAGCTAATGAATACACTACCTTTGAATCCTGCCTTTGCCACTAAACTGCTGTGTGACTTGGATACTTATCTTCCTCATCTGTAAAATGGGAACACCTACCTTTCAGGATTGAGATGAGGATTAGCACAGGGAGTTCCCTCTCCATGAACAGTTCTTCCTGCCCTTTCTTTACCATGCCTATCAGTTAGAATTTAATTTTGCTGCAGGAACAGAAACAGAATTGCAGTGACTTCAGAGAGAAGAGTTTACTTTTTTTTTTTTGGCAGGCCAAGGTAGGTGCAGCTGCTCATGAATGTCACTGAAGACTCAGGCTCTTTGTCACTTCCTCCTCCACCATTCTGATGTGACTCATTTGTGCCCCACAGCTCCTCTGGGATCCTTTACACTTTTGCGCACACAGGCTCCTGGTATGTTTTGCCTCCTGACAGCTGGTATCTGGGGGCTTCCCAGAGGCTGCCAGAGCCTGCTATGGCTCCACACAGGAAGAGCCTGCAGTACCTGAGAATGTATGTGCTCCATCTATGCTTGTTTCTAGAACTGCCCTGTGGGACTTCACTGGATTTCACATCATCACTGGCTTCTTTTCTTCTTGGTGAACTTCTGCGCTCCTGTACCCATTTTTCCTGGAAACATTTCCAAAGCATCACCATCATATGATTCTTCCTCTCAAGATTTATTTTGGGGGAACCCAACTAAGACAATCCTCAAGGACACCAGATGACTGTTTAGCGGCAGCAGCCATGTTCCAGGAAGGACACAGGGTAAATGGATGATGGACAAAAGGCCAAGTCCATCTCCTTAGGAAAAGCATAGCTTGCCAGGGAGTCCCTCCTAGTAGATTTTCCTTACTTCTGATTGGCCAGTCTTGGGTCGCATGATCGTCATTAGCTGCAAGGGAGCCTGGAGAGGAAACATATTGTTTTAATTTTAATTTACCTTTAAAATGGAAATATACTGTTCCCATGGTAAAGTGCACAAATGTTAAGTTATACCTGAATTTTCCTCCTGATGCCTTTGAGGAAAGAAACCTAGGGCAATCAGCTATGTACCAACAGGCTTGGGTTCCAGCTGTCTAGAATTAAGTCTGGTCACTTCACCTTGGGTCTTTGTGATCTTCATTTTTCAGATGTGGACACTGAATCTTAAGAGCTGGGAGGGAACTTCAAAGACTAATTGTAAGTAATTAGCGTAGTCAGTAAGGATGTAAAGTTTCTGGTTAGGCTGCTTGGGGTTGAATCCCAGCTCCAGTACTTACAAGTGGGACAACTTGGCCAAAGTAACCTCTTTGTGCTTCAGTTTCCTCATGTGTGAAATGGAGAAAAATAATCCTACCTGATAAGGATATGAGGATTTAATGGGATTATACAAGATTGTACACGTCAAATGATTTAAATGATACCTGGTGCCTGGCATGTGATCTGTAATTGTTAGCTGTTGCTGCCTTCATTACTCTTGAGGGAGGAATATGGTATGGTTTAATCCTGGCTGTATCGTCCTTCAGCTGGAGGTCTTGGGCAAGTCACTTATCTCACAGCCACTATTTCTTCACTGTCAAATGGGAATAGCTTTTCTCGGGACTTTGGGTGGATGAATGAAATGATGTTTGAAAGTGGGAGGTCTACAGCAGACGTTCATTACAGACTGACAACCAGATCTGACTTAGTCAAGCTCTTACTGTGATACATCTGTGAAAACCCCTGAATCTCTGTGCCTTCTTACTACAAATATTTATTTCTCTTTGGCAAGTTTGAGGCTTGGCTGGAACGGCTCAGCTGCAGGGTTGCCCCGTGTGTCCCTCCAGCAAGACAAGTAGCTCTGGGCAAGCTCTTTTCATGGCAGAGGGTGGAGCTCCAAGAAGTGTGGGGGCCGGGTGTGGTGGTTCATGCCTGTAATCCCAGAACTTTGGGAGGCCGAGGCGGGCAGATCACCTGAGGTCAGGGGTTCGAGACTAGCCTGGCCAACATGGTGAAACCCCGTCTCTAATAAAAATAAAAAAATTAGCCGGGTGTGATGGTGGGTGCCTGTAATCCCAGCTAGTCAGGCTAAGGCAGGAGAATCACGTGAACCTGGGATGTGGAGGTTGCAGTGAGCTGAGATCTTGCCACTGCATGAAGAAGAAGGGTGATGTTTTCTCTGTTTTGTTTTGAAACAGGCTATGCTGTCACTGCCACCCACATCCCATTAACCGGAACAGGTCTCCTCGCCAAGCCCAAGTCACTGGGGCAGGATGTACACTCTCCATGAGGGGAAGCCATGGTAAGCATGGGGTGGGGAGGGGGAAAGGGACAATTGTGGGCACATAATCCAATCTACCATATTATCTGTGTTAACTATCTGAAACTATATGTGATGGGGAAACTGAGGCCCAGAAAGAGGAAGAGAAATATCCAAGGTCTCTCAGAGTTGGTGACTCCCCGATGGTTCTCCTTCCCCCTCTCCAAAACCTTAGTCTATATCCATGTATAGTTAGCATTTGGTACTTTTGAGTCAACAGTTCGAACATTTGAATCCCATGAGAAGGACAAGGGGGGTGAGGAAGTAGAATTCCTTCCATCCTCCAACAGGGCAAACAGAAGCCCGGAGTGCAGAAGGATGCACCTGTCATCACACTGCAAGGTCAAGAGAACAGGGGAAAGAAGACCAAGGATTCCCAAGTTTACCTCCACAGTGGACCGCCCAGACCCTCAGCCTTGTGCTGGACACAAGAGGCCCAGGAGATAAAGCAGGGAATTTGCCACCTCTTTCCTGGGAGGAGAGTGGGAGAGTCAGGAATCCAGCTGTCTGGATTCCCTCATCGACCCCCTCTCCAGCAAGAAGCACTCATTAAACCCTGACTACATACTGGACCCAGAAAAAAATTGAGGTGAGTGAGGTGGCTCGAGGCCCAGTGGTGGAGAGAGACCCACCATAATAGTGGCATTCCAACTACCTGAGCAACATTTCCCCAAATTTGGGGCAATTTGAAGTTATCTTAGTATGTACCTGGATGCAGTGTCACACAACACGGACTCCTGGAGTTAGAAAGATATTCCCTTCTCAAGCCTTCTGATTACCCCAGGGAGAAAGTCTCAGCTTAGAGGTCTGCATCTTTAACCCTTTAAATTTTCATTTATTAAAATGTAGACTGGCCACGCATGATGGCTCACATCTGTAATCCCAGCACTTTGGGAGGCTGAGGCAGGTGGATCACTTGAGGCCAGGAGTTTGAGACCAGCCTGGTCAACGGTGAAAACCCATCTCTACTAAAAATACAAAAATTAGCTGGGCATCGTGGCGGGCACCTGTAGTCCCAACTATTTGGGAGGCTGAGGCAGGAGAATTGCTTGAACCCAGGAGGTGGAGGTTGTGGTGAGCTGAGATCGAGCCACTGCACTCCAGCCTGGGCGACAGCTTGAGACTCTGTCTCAAAAAACAAAAAACCAAAAACATAGACTGAGTGCAGGCTTCAGGCTCAGTCTTGGCAGGTGGCTGTATGTAGCTAGAGTTTAATAACACTATTTAATATAATTTAATCTGACATGATTTACTTTAATGGAACTGAGCTGTTTCCATTGCGTTTGTTTTCATAATTCTACTTGTGGCAATTGATCTCGTTTATCCCATTTATAGTAGTGATATCAATTTTCTTTTGAAATGCATTTATTTATATACAAAAGTGAGTCACTTAAAGAAAACATTAAGTAGATGGTGGTACAGGCAGCATGCAACCTATCATCATGCTATTTTGTAGGTATGGCGAAAATCGTGAAAGAGGTGAATGACTCAGGTTTGCAAAACTGTTAGAATATTCATTCTGGGTGGTTGGGCTGCCTGAGGGAGAGGTCAGGGTCTGCCTGAATTGGGCATTTTTGGTGGAGGAAGCAGCATGTACAGAGAGGTGTGAAAGTGTCAGGAAGGGTGGGATGCCCAGGTAGCAGTGGTGCAGGGTACTGGGGTGATAAAGACGCCTTCCTCCGAGGTCAGGCTATGGACCTTGACTCCTAGGAGGAGAAACCAGGGGCGGGTGGGTTGCAGGGAAGTGACAGCAGGTCAGTGTTCATCAGAAAGCTGGAAGCACCGCTGGTAGAGGTAGTGCTGTCGGCGGCAGGTTCCCAGACCTCCCATCATGGTGAACTCTTTCCATTGGTTCCCACCTGAGGTGCAGAGCCACAGGTCCTAAATCAGAATTAGCCTGAGGAAAGAGAAAGAAAGGGTTAATTCCTTCCCATAATAGGGCTCCGGTTTCTGGCCTCGGACTCCCATCTAGGCCCCACCAGCTCAGCTCTGGATGCCACTAAGGCAGGACTCCTCCGCCCCCTTCAAAAGGGTAAACTGAACCCCAGACCAGTTGAGGGCTGTCGTGCAGGTGCCACAGCAAGCTCAAGAAGAGAACCAAGGGCTCCCGGTTCCTCTGTCATCCTAGCAGAACCCCCACACCCCCTATCTGATCCCCCCAGTCCTGGCCATGGGAGGCCCTGACTTCTGGGGAGGTATCCTGTTAAGCTTGTAGTAATGGAGAAAATATTAGAGCTGGGGCTCAGAAGGGAAGGCACCTGCCCTGGGCACCCAGGAGGCATACCTCTGGCAGGATCGCGGCAATCCCGGCCGCAGGCGCTGGGGGCAGCACCGCTTCTTGCCGGAGCAGTCTGCGTCCTTGTGACACAGGTGGTTCATGGGACTGAGGCAGCGCAGTTGGTCCTCCGGGCAGCTGCCCAGCTTCACTGCAACACAGGGAACTGGGTGAGCTCTGCCCCTGCCCACTGGCTCTGGAGTCTGGGGCTGGGGTGGTCAGCACGGTGGAGGGGGGACATTTACCAGAGACCCTGGGGACACACTGGCGGAAGCAAGCCCTGTAGCAGCACTTCCTGGTCAAGGGACACTGGCTGTCTTCCATGCACTGGTCAGGCACCGACAGGAGGCAGGGCCCATCATCTGGTGGGCAGCCCCCCTGATTTCTCTGAAAAAGAATCTCCCAATATTACAGCTGAAGGAAGCTCAGGGTTATGCAATAAGCGCTGACCTAGGAATTACAAGATCCGAATTCTCCATCCCTTACTTCTTGCCTGTCCTCTGGCTAGTTTTTGTTTTGTTTTGTTCCGAATGACTCCAAGCCTCAGTTTTCTGGCTGTGAAATGGGAAGCTGGGCTAGTTTGAGACTCAGATGGCACAAATGTTAGGGAGAAATGAAGCCCAACATCTCACTGGGGCCAATACGGCCGTGCCTGGTCTGGCCCCTGCCCATCTCTCTAGCCTCATCCTCTACTGCTCCTCCACGCAGTGGCTCCTGATCTACTCCAAGCTAGCTCTCTTTGCAGGGTTCTTGCTCTCACTGCATCATTTGCCTGGTGCACTTCTCTTACACTCCATTCACCTCGTCAACTCAGTAGGACTCAGCAGAAACATCGCATCCTCAGAAGACCCTGCTTCTCTGACCCCCCATTAACTAGGTCAGCCCCAGCCCCAACCCCACACTCAGTTCTTTCCTCCAGGGTTGGTGGCGCTGCATCTGTTTGTCTGTGTCTCTCACTTGGCTGGAGGCTGTAAGAGTGGACACGCTGCTAGCTTTGCTCACCATCGGTCGGTATCACAGCACTTGGTGCACAATACTAGGGGCTCAGTGACTTGGAAAGGAAGGGTTTTGAAGTGAGGCCCAGCATTGCACATGCGCCAGCAGTGGCCAGCCTGGGGCACTGTCACTGCCACGTCTGCACTGTTGTGTTCATCACTATTGCAAACGGCATGGTTTCAGGGATCAGGCATTAACTCTGTCTCTGAGGCGTTCCTCTGAACAGCTGTAGAAATGTTCTGTCCCAGAGCTTACCTACCCACTCTTCTTGCTGGGATTTTGGGCCATTTTCAGATTTCATGCACAAAGCTGGAAATCAGTATCTTCCTCCATGTAGAGGACGAAATCAAGGCCTGAAAGGGGTGGTGACTTGCCCAGTCCCACATGGGCCGGGGTTAGGACTCGCAGGGCCTGGCTCCCTCAGACCTCTGAGCTGTCTTTGAGCCATAGGGATGGAGCAGGTCTCAGGCCTTCAATTCAATCCGGCATCAGAGAAAATGTTCAAGAGCCCCCAGGGGCAGCTGGATCTGGTGCTGTGACTTTACCTCTGTGTCTGTCCCACCCCTCAGCCCCTGCCTGGGTGCTGGCTGCACACATAAGTAGGCACCTTGCTTACATCGCACATGCTCAAAGTCAACTTCAGCTGTCAGATTGGGTTGGTTTAAATTGAATTTCTGCCCCCTGCTGGAGAAAAAAGAGGCTTGGCCTGGGGAGGGGGGGGAAAAGTGTGGGTTCGCGGGGGTGGGGGTGATGCCAGGGCTCCTGGGAAACTGAGGTCCAAGGTTTAGCTCTGAATTCATAAGTTCAAGCCAAAGGTGCTCAGGTCTCAAAGGGTGGTCCAGACAGAGCTGCCTGCACTCAAAGTCGGTGGAGGTGGGTGGGTCAGGCAGGAAGAGCTCTGTGGATAGGGGCCTGGAGCTGAGCCCTGGGGAATGGACAGATAGGGAGAGGGCATGATGGCTGGCATTTAAGTGGAAGAACCATGATAGCTGCTGTGTGGAGGTGAGGATAAAAGCCTGGCATGTGCAGAGCTGGTGTGAGAGGCTCTGGGTGGTCACACTTACTCTGCCTGCCTTTCCTAATGCTCCCTGCAAACCAGCTTCTCCACTCACAGATGTGTGCATCAAGACCCACACACAGGTGGTCATCCAGATGCATGCGCCACGGGTGTGTAGACTTAGAGAGCAAAAGAATCGTATCCAAACTTGGTTAACTACATACACTTGTACACACAGATGCTACACATACACAGTCAAATACACAAACACACTTAGATCTAGACACACAATTACCTACAGGCTTAACAATAGGAAATTGCTGGTAGTCAACTGTTGTACCTACAAAAGTAGCAATTTTACATGGTTCAACTTATTTATTTGTTTATTTTGAGACAGAGTTTTTACTCTTGTTGCCCAGGCCGGAGTGCAATGGCATGATCTTGGCTCACTACAACCTCCGCCTCCTGGGTTCAAGCGATTCTTCTGCCTCAGCCTCCTGAGTAGCTGGGATTACAGGCATGTGCCACCACGCCTGGCTAATTTTGTATTTTTAGTAGAGACAGGGTTTCTCCATGTTGGTCAGGCTGGTCTTGAACTCCCAACTTCAGGTCATTCGCCCATCTCGGCCTCCCAAAGTGCTGGGATTATAGGCATGAGCCACCACCCCCTGCCGTACATGGTTCAAGTTAACACACAGGCATATATACATACAGACATACATCAGATATTTTATATATGCAGTATATTTATAAACACACATATATAAACAGGCAGTCATATATGTACATATGAGCTGGAACATAATCACTGTTAAATAGTGATTATGCATACTGTCATATACACACGCCTACCCACATAGATACATACACACAGATAGACACTCAGACACACACAGTCGTGTATGTAACTATATAGCATATGTGTGTGAACAGAGACACATATACGCATACACAGTCATATATACAGAATCATATGCACAGAGCTACACAGACACATATATCTTCCCAATACCACCACATAACCACTGACAGCATTTAATTAGGCACTTACTATTTGTCAGGGACTATGCTAGGCTCTTTGTACCAGAAACACCCAGATGTTTGAGTCAGAAGGGACAGAATGGGGAGCTCTTATAAACAGAGGTGGCTGGGCTTCCACAGACAACAAACTAAGACTCCCCTTCCCTCGGCCCTGTCACCTTCCTTCATAGTCTGAAATTCTCCCAACAGTCAGGCAGCTGTCTTATGGGAGAGAAACCAGTGGGGGACAAGTTGTGGCGAACTGGGGGAGAGACAGGTGTGTCACACCTGCCCATGCAGAGTGACCCTGTGCAGGTTCAGTTTCTGCTGCGCCAGCTGTTTGCCTCTGAGCAGCTGGGCTGAACATCGGGGTGTGCTCGCTGGGAATGCAATGACTCCCCCAAATCACCCACTTATACTTCACTTACTGTGTGCCAGGCCCTTATTCCTTGAGACACACCATTTACTCCTGAGAGAAAGACATGGGAACCCATTTTATGAGGAGTAAGTCTCCAGACCTGTCCTGCTGCCTTCCGGGAGTGCCCTGTGTGGAAGAGCTAACAAACTCATGCACTTGCCAAGCTGGTCTCTCGGCTCCTTCCCAGGTCGGGGTACATACTTCTGTACAGTCTTGGGTTTTTGCCGTAATAGTTGGTATGGTGAGTCTTTCTGATTTCAGATACCCAGATTCAAATGTCACCTTTGACACTAACTCAGAGTCAGTCTTTGACCTTGTTAAGTGGTTCCCCACTAGGCCTCAGTTTTCCTCATCTGCAAAATGGGGATAAAAATAGTCCTGTCCTCACAGCATCCTATCGAGGAGTTATGTGGTGATAGTGCATGAATCATAGCCAACACAGGGTCTGGCCTTGGAGCTCACCAGTGTCCTTCCTTCCTTGGCCTGTCCCCATTACTGTCCTCTTTCTTTAAGGCAGGGCCAGGCCTACACAGGGGAATGTAGGTTAGAGTGTTCCAGATCCAGAAGAGAACAGAGGTGGAGGCCTCACCCAGATCAGGAGTCACCTGTCTGGCCACTCAGCAGCCCCCTCCCTCACCTGTCAGCAGGCCAGCCCCAGCCTTGTCAGGGGTGGGCATGGGGACAGGAGGTTGGGGGAGATGGGAGCTAGAGACAGAGCTTCCTCCCAACAAAGCCCGGATCCCAGAAACCACACCCTTTCCTCAATTCCCAAGTCCTTTCCACAGATGGGGTGGTGGACCCATGGACCCAGTCATACACAGACCAGCAGGTGCAGACAGGGCCCCTCCCCACACCCAGAGGCACAGAGGCACACATGGACACACATGGACAGGCACCAAGCCCAGACACATGCATGCAGCCATTCCTACATGTACATGTACAGACAGAGCTTAGCACAGAGAAGCAGGCACAAAGACTCACGTCTACACAGAGACAGGCACATGCATCCCGCCTCCCCCCCACCGCCATCCCCTGATGTATAGACAGGCACGGACAAGCACTGAGAAACTGGCAGAAAAGACACTTACAGATACTGACACAGGCAGGTGGACAGGCGCAAAGGTGCACAGATGAAAACACGGGCTTCTGAAAGCACTGAGAATCAGGCATCCACACATCCACACACACACGCACGGACACATACCCACAGGGAATTACCTGCCTTCCCCCCAAATGCTCACTCTCCCTAGAACAGTAGAAACAATCTGGTCCCCAGAGCAGAGGGATTTGCCCACACTCACCTCCCTTCTTCCTGCCAAAGGCAGCAGGCAGCTGAGTCCCCCACAGCCAGGAGGGCCCCCAGGAGGAGGAGGCTCTGGATCCTCATATTTCTGCTGCCTGCCCAGGGCCCAGGGCCCGCCAAATTAACACCTGCAGCCTCAGGGAAGCCAGAGAAACTTAGTCAGTGGAGGAAAGAGAGGGGGTGTGGAGTGACACCGCACCTGCTTCGTCTGGCCCCACCCCCCGGAGGGCCTGAGGCCTCAGTGCAAAGGAAGCTAACGCAATAGCTGAAGGCAGGGTGGTACACATCCTGCATGGGGGGACTCAGATCCAGTCTTGCCTGTATTGCTGACTCGGGCTGTGATCTTGGGCAAGTGTCCTCTGGACCTCAGTTTCTTCATCGGTATACAGAGTGAAGGTAGTTGAGTAAGATACTTGCTTTCCTGGCTCTCTAAGATGTTGAAGCCCCAGTAATGTCCAGGCAGGGGACAGAGGTCAGCTTTGAATAGCAAAGGAGTGGGGGTTTGCAGAGTTCTGGATGCCTAGGAAGGGAGAAGGCATTAGGGTTAGGCCAGCGCTTGCTTCCAGAGAAGGCTGGCCCAGGCCTCTCCTCTTGGGCCCTGTGGGTGGGAGAAAGACCACCTCGCCTTTGGTGAGATCACCTGCAGTGGCTTCTGATAGAGCTGCCCTCTACCTGGGGCTGGCTTGGCTGTTGAGGGTCAGGGGAGCACGGCTTTTGGTTGGGCTAAGTTTGCTGGTCACAGCAATGTGTGGCTGCTGGAACCTCTTCTCTGAGCAAAAAGATGTCATCTCATCCAGGGACCACCACCCTAGATTTGTATCTCTGATGTTGGCTCCTGCATTTGGTAGAAGACAGGGATCTGAGACTTGGCATCCTAAGGGACATTCTAAACAGAAACTCCATCGAAGTACATCCTCTCAGCCAGCCCATTTGAAAGACGAGCAAACTGAGATGAGATGGGAGGAGACTGACCCAAGGACACACAGCTAATTCCTGACTAAGCTGGGGGCTTCCCAACGTTGCCTCCCCATCATCCTCATTCAGCTTATGGGTTTTGAAAGCAGGACAATACCTCAGCTGATCCTGAGAAAGGCAGGTGACATTACAGGGCTTGTCTCACTTAGCCGTTCCAATCCAGGACAGCCCTTACAGCAGGAAGCTCTTCCTCGGGTTTAATGTGAATCTTTCATGATGTCTTCTATGCTAGTAAGATAGGAGAGGCTCTGTCTTTATGATCTGATGTTACTTGTGGAATTCTGGCACCTCCTTGGAAGCTTTATTTTGTAGGAAAAAATATATGCGCTTTCCTTTTTTTCTCTCCCTCTCCCTCCCTCCTTCCCTCTTTCCCTCCTTCCTTCCTTCCTTCCTCTTCCTTCCTGCCTTTTTTTAAATCTCTATTTGTTTTTTGTTTTAAATTTAAATAATTCTTAAACATTCATAATAATTGCAAATATGTATGAAACTTTAACCAAAGCATGTATCCAGATATAAGAAACCTAAAACAAAGTTTATTTATTTATTTTATTTTATTTTTTTGAGATGGAGTCTCACTCTGTTGCCTATGCTGGAGTGCAGTGGTGCAATCTTGGGTCACTGCAACCTCCGCCTCCTGGGATCAAGCGATTCTCCTACCTCAGCCCGCTGAGTAGCTGTGACTACAGGCATGCGCCACCATGCCCGGCTAATTTTTGTACTTTTAGTAGAGACAGGGTTTCACCATATTGGTCAGGCTGGTCTTGAACTCCTGACTTCGTGATACACCTGCCTTGGCCTCTCAAAGGGCTGGGATTACAGGCGTGAGCCACCATGCCCATCCAAAAATGCTATTTTATTAAGTACACAAATTCACTTCCTTAGAAAAGCTTTGTCTCTTAGGAAATTGTACATATTTAGATGTACACAATAGATGATGTGGCTTCTTATTTCAGCGAAAGTCAGACTGGGTGGGAACTAATTTTAGAAGAGTCAGGTCTTTAAAACAATAAATACCTGTACATACCCAACAGAATACAGAAGAATGAAAATAAATGTCAGTACCTAATTAAAATGTATACTCTCCAATTACGCTTTAAACAGTACATAATTAAAACAGATACATTTAGTAGGCTATTTTCTAAAAGTGAAATGTGTTTTGAACAGGAAGTAAATAAGAATTTGCCTAATTTACAGTGTTTTACCAAAGAGACTTCACCAAGTCTAAAACTTTTTAGTAATTAAAGTGCAACTCAATTGGATTTTCAACTACATATCTTTTATTTTTTATTTTTTTTAAATCTGAAGTTTTGGCTTCCCTCTGTATCTGTTTATGAGAAGTTTAGAATGGATGGACACTTTGACTCAAGAATGCCTCTTTGTCCCTAAGGTTCAAGTCTCTGACTTTATATGCTGTCAGTGAAAATTTACCTTAGTACCCCCAAATGCCCTAGGGAAGAACTGTCCTTAATGAGAATGTGAAATATATATATATATATATATTTTATTGTGCCTTAGGTTCAATATTGTGCCATATAGGCTCTCTTTTGAAGTTTAAGGTGTTTTTTTTTCCCAGTTCTGTGAAGAGGGTCATTGGTAGCTTGATGGGGGATAGCATTGAATCTACAAATTACTTTGGGCAATATGGCCATTTTCATGATATTGATTCTTCCTAACCACGAACTTGGAATGTTTTTCCATCTGTTTGTGTCCTCTCTTATTTCCTTGAGCAGTGGTTTATAGTTCTCCTTGAAGAGGTCCTTTACATCCTTTGTTAGTTGTATTTCTAGGTATTTTATTCTTTTTGTAGCAATTGTGAAAGGGAGTTCACTCTTGTTTTGGCTCTCTGTTAGTCTGTTATTGGTGTATAGGAATGCTTGTGATTTCTGCACATTGATTTTGTATCCTGAGACTGCTGAAGCTGCTTATCAGTTTAAGAAGGTTTTGGACTGAGACGATGGGGTCTTCTAAATATACAATCATGTCATCTGCAAATAGACGATTTGACTTCCTCCTTTCTTAATTGAATACCCTTTGTTTCTTTTTCTTGCCTGATTGCTCTGGCTAGAACTTCCAATACTATATTGAATAGGAGTGGTGAGAGAGGGCATCCTTGTCTAGTGCCAGATTTCAAAGGGAATGCTTCTAGTTTTTGCTCATTCAGTATGACATTGGCTGTGGGTTTGTCGTAAATAGATTTTATTGTGAAATATATATTAAGTTCTCTTTTTGTTTTCCTTTTTTTTTTTTTGATATGGAGTCTCACTCTCACTGCAACCTCCACCTCCCACATTCAAGCGATTCTTCTGCCTCATCCTTCCTAGTATCTGGGATTATAGGCACTCGCCACCACACACAGCTAATCTTTGTATTTTTAGTAGAGACGGGATTTCACCATATTGGCCAGGCTGGTCTCGAATTCCTGACCTCGTGATCCACCCCTGTTGGCCTCCCAAAGTGCTGGGATTACAGGTGTGAGCCACTGCACCCAGCCTGTTGTCTTCCTTTTTTTAATGCTCTTTTCTCTGTGCACACTTCTTTTCTTCAGGTACTTGGTGCTCTGCTGCCCTCCAGCCCTTCTTGTCATGATGGGGAATGGTTTACTAATCCAGTGTTCTTTAATCTTGTTCCTTTTATGACTGTGTAGTAGTCCATGGTGTATATGTACCACATTTTCTTTATCTAGTTTACCACTGGTGGGCATCTAGGTTGATTCTATGTCTTTGCTCTTGTGAACAATGCTTCAGTGAACATATGCATGCCTGTGTCTTTACAGTAAAATGATTTATATTTCTTTGCGTAATTGCTGGATCAAATGATAGTTTTGTTTTTAGGTCTTTGAAGAATTGACAGACTTTTTCACAATGGTTGAACTAATTTACACCCCCACCAACAGTCTACAAGAATTCCTTCCTCTCCACAACCTTGCCAGCATCTTTTTTTTGACTATTTAATAATAGCTATTCTAACTGGTGTGAGATGATATCTCACTGTGATTTTGACTTGAATTTCTCTAATGATCAGTAATGTTGAGCTTTTTTTCGTATGCTTGTTGACCACATGTATGTCTTCTTTAGAGACATGTCTGTTTATGTCCTTTGTCCGTTTTTTAAATGTTTTTTTTCTTGTAAATTTGTTTAAGTTCCTTATAGATTCTGGGGTATTAGGCCTTTATAAGATACACAGTTCGCAAAAAATTTTTCCCATCCTGTAGGTTGTCTGTTCACTGTGTTCGTAGTTTCTTTTGCTGTGCAGAAGCTCTTTAACGAGATCCCATTTATCAATTTTTGCTTCTGTTGCAATTGCTTTTGGCATCTTTGTCATGAAATCTTTGCCCATTCTTACGTCCAGAATAGTATTGCCAAGGTTGTCTCCCAGGGAATCAACCACTGCTCTGACTCTTAATTAAAAGTTCTAAACCATTGACTTCTACTATTTTGCTATTGTTTTCTATATGTCATATCAATTTAAATGAACTATTAATAAACTTTAATTTTTCAAACTAGTTTCGCTTTACAGAAAAAACGGACCATAAAGCACAGAAAGTTCTGCGATACTGTCTCTACTTCACACACAGCGTCCTCTATTTTTAAAAATTTACATTACTGTGGTACATTTATTGCAACTGATGACCCAATACTGACACATTATTTTTAGCTAAAGTTATAGTTTACATTATGGTTCACTCTTTGTGCCATATAGTCCTACTGGATTTTGAAAAATACATAATGTTACTCATCTTCTATTACAGTATCATAAGAATAGTTTTTCTGTCCTAAAAATCCCCTGTGCGCCCCTCCCTTCCCTGAACCCATGGAAACCATTGTTCTTTTTGCTGTCTCTATAGTTTTACCTTTTTAAGAAAGACATATGGTTGGATCCCGTAGGATGTAGCCTAGCAGATTACCAGTTTTCACATTGTAATATGCCTTTAAGCTTTCTTCATCTCTTTTTGTGGCTGAATAGGTGATTTCTTTCCATTACTGATAATACTCCATTGTATAAATGTGCCACAATCTTTTAAAACCAATCAGCTATTGAAGGACATAGTGGTTGCTTCTATTTTTGGCAATTGTGTATAAAGTTGCCATTAACATTTGTGTTCAGGTTTTTGTATGGACATAATATTTCATCTCATGGTAAATACCTATGAGAGAGAGAGATGGATAAATTGTTTTATGAATTACTTATCTGGCCTGCTCTAACAAAGTTCCAAAAGCTTGGGCAATTTATTGTCTCACAGTTCTGGAGACTACGTGTTCAAAACAAAAGTGTCAGTAGGGTTGACTCCTTCTGAGGGAGAATCTATTCCATGCCTCCTTCCTAGCTTCTGGTAGCCACAGAATTTTCTTGGCTTTCAGATGTATCACTCTAATCCTTTCTCTTCAACTGGATTCTTTGTGTGTGTGTGTCCTTTCACAAGGCATTTTCTTTAAAAGGACACCACTCATAATGAATTAAAAGCCCAGTCTTTTCTGATATAACTTTATCTTAACTAATTACATCTGCAAGGATCCTATTCCCAAATAAAGTCACATTCTGAGGCACAGGGTTTGGGATTGAACATGTATTTTTTGGTGGGAGAACCCAGTTCAACTAGTTACAGCCCACCCTCTGGCCAACCAAAATTTAGATTCTTTCCACATGTCAAATATCTTATTCCATTTCCAACATCACCAAAAGTCTTAACCCATTTTGTAGTCAACTCTAAGGTGAATATCTTATTTACCGTTATTTAAATCACATGTGATACTTTGATTATGGCCAATCCTGGGCAAAATACTTCCCTGTCAGTGAACCAGTGAAACAAGATAAGCTATCTAGCTCCAAAATACAATGGTGAGACAAGTAGGGGATAGATATCTGCATTCCAAAAGGGAGAAATTAGAAAGGAAAAATGATTTATGGCTCCCAAACAAATTCAGAACTCAGCAGGGCAAATTCCATTGGTTTTAAGGTTTGAAAACAATGCTCTGTTTCTTTTTCTTCCTTTTTTTTTTTTGACAGAATCTCACCATCACCCAGGCTGGAGTGCAGTGGTGTAATCTTGGCTCACAGCAACTTCTGCCTGCTGGATTCAAGTGATTCTTGTGTCTCAGCCTCCAGAGTAGTTGGGACTACAGGCGCACACCACCACACCTGGCTAACTTTTTGTATTTTGAGTAGAGAGAGTTTTGTCATGTTGGCCTGGCTGGTCTCAAACTCCTGACCTCAAGTGATCCACTCGCCTCGGCCTCCCAGAGTGCTGGGATTGCAAGTGTGAACCACCGCACCCGACCAATTCCTTGTTTCTTGATGCTCTCTTTTCTGGGCCCACAGGGTCAGTGGCCACACTCTTCAGGACCATTTCAGTGGTGGCTCTGCCTGCTTTAAATAAGGAGGTGGCCCCACCCTCTGGTATCAAAGAGACAGTGGTCCCTTCCCCGGGCCTGTGTCATCTGGGCCTGTGGCAGGGGCAGGTCTGTTGTCCTTTGACCAACCTTTGAGTTTTCTTATATTTTCCTTAAGGATCAAACATGTTCTCAGCTGAGTAACTCTGTCAGCCCATTCCCTGCCTGTAGAATCACAGAAGTGTGACAGCTTCCCTTCATTTCATCCTAGGTCTGTAAACTGAGGCCCAAGTTGACAGAGTTTCTGCTAGATGGTTGATTGGACACACACACACACACACACACACACACATACACACACACACACACACACAATTTTAGACTAAATTCTAGAGCCTGTGCTCCAACAACCTCCTTTATTGACTTCTTACATTCTGGCCACTATCACCCTACCCTGGACTGTGAGTAACACCCCCTATGGGCACCGAGGAAGGAGAACTGTCCAGACCCCAGGCACAATTAGTACCTGAAGAATATCTTAGTTTATAGAATTATTACTCAGCTATTTCCTTTATATAAACCTTTATATATAATCATATATTAGTTTATAGAATTAGTGCCTGAAGTATAACTTACTGCTTACATATATCTAGCTTATATAATTATACTTAATACTTATATCTAGCATACTTAGTTCTATATAATCTTTCTATATAATCATATAGGTATTATAGTCAGAGCTGTACTGACACATTTAGTGCTGATTTATATAATTCTTCCATATAACCATATAGTAGTTTGTAGTAGGAGGAATGCCTAGAGCAGTCACAGAACAGAAGCAGTACATGGGAAAACAGCCAGACCAGGACAAGAACCAAAGACCCAGCTGGTGGCATCCCTGCTTGAAAGGGCATATGCTGTATGGCAGGCTTGGAGCAAGAGCCTCTCCTCCTGATAAAGGAGTTGTAGTACCTTGCATCCAGTTCCTGTGGAAAGTAGGCCTCAGGCCTGAGATCTTGGAAATAACTGAGGGAGAGGAACCCCTCTGGTGTGACCGGGTCATGGTGGCTGTACACCCTGTCAGTCTTTTCTTGCTTCTGTGCTGGCTCAAATCATCCTCCCATAAAATAAAGAAAAGCACAAGTCTGTCAGCTTCCACTGCATTGGCTTACAGTATCCTTCTATTAGAAATCCTTTGAAGTCTCCAGCCCCCAGATAAGAAGTGTTGCACATGATACCTGTTGCACACAGCCCACCTCCTTGCCTTGGTGACCTAATTGGGGTGGACCCCTTTTGTGTACATGACCCTCTACTACTATGCACGGCACGGCCCCCTACTGCGTATGGCCCACCTCTTGCCCAAGTGACATAATGGGGTGGCCCCCTCACTTGTGACTCATATGGTTATGTATGCCCTATCACTAAGCCTATAGATGATGACCTCACTCACGACCCTGCCCCCTGCTTGTAGCTAATAAATACAGATGCTTCTGGGCATTTGGGGCTTTTGATGATCTCTGCTCACAGGATGCATGGCCCCCTGAGTCCAGCTGCTCTTCACCAGTTCTTCAGTGACCTGTCTCTTTACTTCTCAGATCCTGCACCTCAGCACAGCATAAGGGACACCCCCACGACCCTGTGGGGCCCAACAGCCCTACACTGGACACCTTAGGGCAAGGCACTAGACAGCTAAGGAGAGTACCTTTGCCTCAAAGACCACTGAAATTATTCACACTGGTCAATCTTGAGACACTTACCCTGCCTTCCTGCTCCTTGCAGGAACCACAGGAAAGGTTTGCCCATGTTTCTCCCTCACTCCCTCTACCTCTTGACTGAAAAAGGTGCTTCCTAAGTGCCCCCCCTGCCCCGCCCATTCCATGGCAAGGTGTGGCCCTCCTTTGAGATATGTGAGTTTAACAAACTCTCTTAAATGGCAGTCATCTCCTGATATGTTGGTCTTGTCATACCTAAATAATATTAAAACCTGATTTTTTAAAAAGGAGCTTGGAAGACAAAGGACTAGAAAATCAGTAGCAAGGATGTCTGTGGTAGGGCAAGAGGACCGACATGTGAGCAGACATTTACTGTGAAAATTTGTGTATTACACATTAACACCTGCTGGGAAGCATCTATGATGGATTAGACACTGACAACCAAGATGAAAAACTCAATGAGTTGACATTAACCAGCTTGCTTCCTTCCTTCCTTCCTTCCTTCCTTCCTCCTCCTTCCTTCCTCCCTCCCTCCCTCCATCCCTCCCTCCCTCCCTCCCTCCCTTCCTCCCTCCTCCCTCCTCCCTTCCTCCCTTCCTCCCTCCTCCCTCTCCCTTCCTTCCTTCCTTCCTGACAGGGTTTGGCTCTGTCACCCAGGCTGGAGTGCAGTGGTGCAATCTCCCCTCACTGCAACCTCTGCCTTCCAGGCTCAAGCCATCTTCCCACCTCAGCCTCCCAAGCTGGGATAACCAGCCTTCATCACCATACCTGGAGAAGTAACTATGCAGCACAAGGTAGAGGACAGTGGTGAGCACAGAAATGCACCGCTCAGGTCTCCTGCTGCTTCAGGGTGTGTAACTCATGGATGCCCCCAGCTACTGTCCTCTGCATCTGCCACCATGTCTGTGCTGAAGTCATGCTTCTCTCAGGATACCCCCAGCCAATGACTGAGTGCTGCCCAAACACTAATGCAGGCGTATTGTGAGAACTGAAGTCACCATTCTGATAGGTGACTTCAGTTCAAGCCTTGTTGTTCAGACTGGCTGGTACTTTATCAGCGTTGTGCTTCATTCTGAGACTCTTCCTCCTTCCTTCTCTCCTCCTTCAGAGCAGGCAGCCCTGCATCGTGGTCTGATGCTCTCTTGCCACTTTGGCTGCCTCCCTTTTCCCCTCACTGGCATTTTCCCTGATACACACTCTTGATTATCTAATCCTGTCTGGGCATCTGCTTTTCAGAATGAGTTCTAAACAAACCTACTCACCTATAGTTTTCATTTGAATAGTTCAGGAAATGATGAAAAAAGGGAGGAGAAGAGGAAGAAGTTGGGGGAAAGAACGTGCTTTTTTTCCTTACTAGTTATTACTACCAAATCAAGATGATGATTAAATTCTAATAGAAACATTAAAAAGATTTAGGTATATTTTTTAAATTAAATGACAACATTCATCATATTCTTAAAAGTTTGTCCCTTGTAACTATTATCCAGTTATGATAAAAATATTTGATGTCAACTTAAACCATGCTAGAGAATAAGTAGCTTTTCAAAATTTGTTTATAATAGTTACAAATAAAACTTTGGAAGACTTGTCCAAACTTCTACTACCTTTGTGGTTCTTAACTAAATGTAAAATAGTAACCACATCCTTTTTTCAGATCCTAAGGGACAAGCCATAAAAGAGAGAGAGAGAGAGAGAGAGAGAGAGAGAGAGAGAGGAGATCCAACAGTCTTACAGATTTTTCTGTGGTTTCAAATATACAATGCTTTATCTCTTTGCCTTCTTGTCATGTTAATAAGCATTTAATTCTAAAAGTACATCTTGGGCCTGGGAAGATCACGGATGAATTGGAGACCAGTTATCCAAATCTGAGCCTGTAGCAACCGCCATCTCCTCAGGCTTGGTTAAGGAGTTTTCACCTTGAGAGAGAGAGAGAATCAGAGATGTAGGAAGGTGCAAAGCTTTAGGGAAGGTTCAGCCTGACTGGTACTTTGTAAATGCCAGGGGACATGGCATTGCAGGGGTCATGATTTTATGTCCCAGGGGCACCATGCAGAAATCCTGCTAAGTACTCTCCTTCCAAGGACAATGAGATATGCTGCCCCAGAATCAGGGACTGGGGATCAGGGATTCTAGGCAAGCCATCCTAAGGAATGATGAATTTATAATCCCTTGCCCTACAGTTTAAATATGAAGAGAAAGATGCTGTGAAAGTTAAAATAATAATAAAAATTCAATAACCCTTGAGCAGCTTAAAGATAATTTCGTCCAAATGTCCCCTTCATACAGGGGGAGAAGGGTGATGCCCCGTATGTGAAATGGATGGTGCTATTCTGAGCAAGGAGATCTGCTGAACCACCCCCCTTCACTATTCAGAGGCAGATCTATGGGTCAACCCAATTTGAAACCTCTGATCTGAATGATTTCTAGGGCCATGGGCAGTTCTCAACTTTTTCTAAGATGAATGTGTCTGCAGGAAGGTTTCAGGGACAGCCGAGAAGGGCAGATCTGGGGCTCCTCACCTCAATACAAAGTCCACCAGGGCTCCATACACTGATATTGACAGTTGTAGAAGCAACACTTCTTGACCCCCCGGCAGCCTTTATCGTACCAGCACACAGGTAAGAGGGTGAAAGAGCAGTCAAGATCAAACTCTGGGCAATATCCAGGTTTCGGTGCAGCTGGAGAAAAATACCACAGGGTGAGTCGAGGGCAACCATAAGTCATTTCCAGGCATCAGAGTCAGCTCGTTCCACGGATTCCTCAGAGGAAACATTCCCTAACCCCAACCACACCCAGGATTGCCACTCCTTAATCATACGCTTCAGGATTCCAGGCTGAGCCATGCGGAGGCAAAGGAGGACGGTCACAGAGAGTAGAGAGAGGCTGCTCAGCTTCATGGTGCAAGAAAAGAGTGTGGGCACACCTGGAGGCTGCACCTGTCTATGTCAGTTCTGGCGGGGCCCCACCAG
This sequence comes from Ateles fusciceps, assembly GCA_036589455.1. Classification (NCBI taxonomy): domain Eukaryota; kingdom Metazoa; phylum Chordata; class Mammalia; order Primates; family Atelidae; genus Ateles; species Ateles fusciceps. The sequence continues at coordinate 1,297,432 of JAZHEH010000847.1, forward strand.
TAGGTGGCGCTGTGGCTGGGGAGGCTGGAGATCAAAGGTGCCTCAACTTGACCCGGAACCATTAGTTGTTCCCTTTTACTTCCAGGAAGAGACAAGGTGAAACAATTTGTGCGGTATAATTTATGAGAGCCCTCATGGACTGTGCCTCTCTTCAGGGTGTTGCAGGGCTGCCCTGGCTCTTCCTCATTCTGACTTTATCCAGCGGATTTTGAGGCAGTGGGAGGCCACTGTCTTTCCCAGGGCTTGCGTCAGGTCTGACTAACTCCCCTCTTCCCACTGTGTATATCCAGAACAATTGAAACCCACCCCTTCCAGCGGTGTTTAGATATGAGTGCATTTGGGGTGTTTACTTTTACCACATTAACACTGAAACAGGCACAGACACAAAGATAAAGCCAGAGACTGTGCTATTAGCAAGATAATTTCTAGATTTATAGAAAATATAAATGCATTATGAACTACAGAGAAATGTTTCAGTTGCATTATTAGTGTTTGCTCCTTTAACTCCTGTCTTTATGTTGCCATGACCCTGCAAAAACTTTATTTGTTGATAAAATTAAAAGTCTAAGAAGGTAATTTTAGAATGTGACCCCTAGGCTAAATAACCATTCTGCCTCTCTGCACTCCTGTAAAAGTGTGTGATGTGTCTACTCACTTGATGGCTTAGAACGCAGCTATCAGTAATGGTACTGATCAGAAATAGGTTTATGAGTGCACACAGGAAAATTGGTATCTGGTGTGGAAGGTAGAGAAATACTGAGGAAAAGCTCTCTAAAGCAGATGTTCTATGTATGTATGTATGTATCTATCTATCTATCTATTTATCTATTATCTATCACTCTTTCCTCTCTTTCTAGTGCAATCTTGTGGTGGTTACTTCCCAGCTGTGTGCCTTTTTGCTGTGCATCTGTGCTATTTTCTTCTACTTCTGGCTGGGCTTGTCCTCACTGAGTTCCTGTCAAAATTTAGAAGAAAAAGTATTTCCAATTGGTGTAACATACCAATAAGTTAAAGTGTGTCTGAACTTTTATTCTCAAGATGTTTGTTTGCAGCCACACACACCAACACAAAACCTTTCTGTTTTCAAAGAAGTTTGATATTCACCGAATTTTGTGATACCAAAATATGACAGGCATATTACATGAAAGGAAAACTATATAATAATCTTGCTATAAATGTATAGTTAAAACTCCTAAATAAAATATTACCAGTGAATTTTGTTGTGTATAAAAATGGTGATAAATCATGAACAAGTGGGATTTATTTCAAAAATATATGGTTGGTTTCACATTCCAAATTATCATTGAAATACTTGTCACTAATAGAGTAAATGGGGGAAATTGTCTGATTATCTCTATATCAGCAATAGGATGTGTGAAAAAAATCACTTGTCTATTCATGATAAAAGAGTAAATGACCCAGGACCAGAAGTTCAATTATTTAATTTGATAGTGAGCCTCTACAAAAAGCCTACAACAAAGAAAAGCACTTTCAAAATGAGGGAGTAAAATATTCTCTTCCATAGGAGTGATGAGAATACTGACAATTCTTGTCAAAGCCAATTGTTTCAGAACTCTGGAACGTAACCAAGGCTTGCAGCAGTACAAAGGCTTGAAACAATATGTAAACAAAGGCTTGAACAATACATTCAGTACATATTTATTGAAGAAAAAACAGATGAATCTCAGCAATAGCAGAGAGCTTAGTGGCAATATAACTTGTTCTATTTCCATCTTTGTCCCCAGCTGTCTGGTAGCCTCGAAGGCCAAGAGGCTTACTCTAGAGTGGTTTTGAAAAGCAGTAGTGTAACAGTCACTTTAGGGGAGAAAAATTCTCCCTTTCTGCCTTCAAAGCTCCATTTCCAGAAAAATTTCAGTGTTTCAGCTGTATGTCAGTTCTCTAAAATTTAGAGTTTCTTTCTCATAGCTTATATAAGCCTCACCTAACTCAGTGTGCTCTGTGTGGACAGTGCTATTTCTGGGACAACTTTTTCATGTCATAGCTACTTCAGACAGTGAGACCACCTGGAGCTAACAAGAGCCTGAAGAAAAAACAAAAACCAAAACCAAAAAAAAAAAAAAAAAAAAAAGAAAGAAAGAAAAAGTGAGAAATGAGGTATCCAGGGGCCTTTGAACATCTCTATCGTAATTGTAGAGAGTCTAGAAGGTCACACATCTGCATAGCGTTGTGTGTTTGCCATAGTGCTGTGTACATGCTAAGGAAAGACCAAGGAAGGCCCTAATAGCTACCTCTGGCTGAATTTCAGGCTCTGTGCAAGGAGTAAAGCAAGGCTAAGTGATGTGGTTTGGCTGTGTCCCCTCCCAAATCTCATCATGAATTGCAGATTAAGGGTGGCTCTGCCTTTCCCAAATTAGTGACTCAAATGTTCATCTTACTTGGCAACACCCTCTCAGACACACCCAGGATCAATACTTTGCATCCTTCAATCCAATCAAGTTGACACTATGTATTGACCATCATAGGAGTTTCATAGAAATAGCATTGAATCTGTAAATTACTTTGGGTATTATGGCCATTTTAACAATATTGATTCTTTCTATCCATGAGTATAAAATGTTTTTTCCATCTGTTTGTGTAACCTCTGATTTCTTTCAGCAGTGTTTTGTCATAATTGTAGTGGAGATATTTTGCCTTTCTGGTTAGTTGTATTGCTAGGTATTTTATCTTTGTGGCATTTGTGAATAGGATTGCATCCTTGGTTTGGCACTGAGGTTGGGTATTGTTGGTGTATAGAAATGCTACTTACTTTTGTACATTAATTTTATATGTCATACAGGAGCTAGGGCCTGCCACAGAGGCCTCACAATTTTGCCTGGTGCCCTATACTACTGTGGCTGAGCTGGTATCCAAGTTGCAAGACAAAGTCCACTTTACTCGTCCCTCTCCTCTTGTCAAGCAGAGGAAAGGGGCCTCTTTCAGAGCTGTGTGCTGCACTGCCTGGGGTTGAGGAAGGCTGATGCAAGCACTCCTTCAGCTGCCCAGGCTGATGTCTCACCAGGTTGCATGCATCCCATATCCACTGGCCTCTGAGCCCAGCAAAGCTCAGGACTTGTCTAGGAGTTGTAGTAGTCCTTGTGGCCTCGACCGCCTTTCAAGTTTATTTAGTAGCCCGTAGCACTTTAGCCTGCAGTGGTGAGGCTTGCCAAAACTCAAGTTCCAACTGCTGAAATGGGTGATTGTCCTCTGGCTAAGGCTCATCTAAAAGCTCCCTCCGTGGACATTGGCTGAGTTATTTCTGGCGTTGACAGCACTGAGTTCCAATGCAAAGTCCCACAATCACTGAGCTCTCCCTCTCCCAAGTGCATATATTTTCTCTCTGTGCCATGCAGCCTCTGCCAGAGGATGGGAAGGGGTGGCATCAGCAATTCAAAACTGTGTTTTATACCCTCTTCAGTGCCTCTTTCAGTGATATGAAGTTAGATCCAGGTATTGAGATCACTCACCTGCTTTTTTTTCTTTTAACTTTTTGTATTCTTTTTGTGTAGGTAGTTGTTATAGTTGGTGTTCCTGTAGGGAAGATGGTTCATGGAGGCTTCTATTTGGCCACCTTGCTCTGTCTCCAACCTTCTGTTTTTTTTTTTTTTTTTTATTTTAACATATAACAGTTTGTTATAAATTTTCAATTATAAATTTTATAAAGTATAAACTTATAAAATTATAAATTTTCCCCCAATCCATGGAATTTATTCACTTAATTATTTGTTTGGGTATGTGAAACTTTCAACATGGTTCCACAGTCAGGTCTGTGCAGAATCAGGTATCCGTCTCCATTCTTTCTCTCCTTTCTACACCATCCCTGACAACACCCTAGGTGATCACTTCATGGTCTCTTGGTTTTTCCTTTGTGTGTTTCCTTTTTCCTGCGTTGAGTAGATAAATGAATATTTTCTTCTTTTGCATTATTTATTACAAGATACTTTCACTTCATAATGTATCTGGAAATCAAACCTAAGTTTACAACCATCTTCACCATTCATCTGAACAGCTGCATAATACTTCGTTGTATAGATGTACTATTAACATCATTTACTCAACAACTCTCCACTGCATAGGCATGTTGGTTGTTTTCAATACTTTGCAGTTACAAACAGTGCTGCAATTAATACATTTACTTTAATTTTCCACATTGGCTTGGATTGTTTTATTGGTCTGGCATTCCTACCATAACTCTTTCAACCAGGGACAACCTGAGCTGATCAATGAGTATCTTCTGTGAAAGACTTCTGTATCCTCCTGTCTTGTCTACATCCTGTGGAAAGAAAAGTGATTTGAAATCATAACAGATCGTTTCAATTCCAAGCTCTGTTCTTGACTCCAAAATAATTTTCCCATCTGTATGAGGAGGGCAGTTTTCTAGGATATGCAGGCAGGGATTTCATTCTAAATTCAATGGGAGTTTGTGACTCAGGACATCTGTTACAAGCTGGAAAGAACCTGGAGCCTGTCCTGGCCCTGAGGGCACTCTGCAGTTCTGGGGACAGACACACATGGCTGGCTAGAACAGAGTCTGCAAGTGGCTCCAGAGTACCTGAGGTTATCAGTGATGCTCACTGCTCTACCCCTGAAATGTACCCAGAGCCTGAAGAGATGCTATCTGGGCTCCTTGTCACAGTAATACTTTGTAGTGCCGAGGACCCTAGGTCTCCAGTGGAGGGTGGTGTCAGTTGAATTGTGCCTAAAATCACATTTTCTTACTTCTCTACTTACAAGTCACACTGAACATTGCAGCTGCCTTTTCTGGGTAATTTCCGCCATTTTTTTTTAAATGGGAACCTTTATCTTTGTTTCCTTTTTTTCATTTCTCCCCCAACAAGGAAGCCAAAGTTGCCGGAATGGGGCCATCAGTATCTGTACAATCAAGAAGGAACATAGTCAGGAATGCTCAGAGGGCCCCTCTAACCCAAAGCCCTGATTTTTCTCTTGTTTTTGTTTTCCCCCAAAGATAATTTCAGCTTCAGAAATGGACAGAGATTGTCCAAAGTCCTGTATCAGGTTGGTAGCACAGATGGGGCTACAACACAATCTGTGGAAGGAAAACACAAAGTTTTTCTTTCCCCTGGGACCCAAGATGTAATGAGGGTGGCTATTGTAAACAATTTGCATTCTTGGCTTCTAAGCGTAATAATTTCATTCCTATTTTGGAGAAATTAACCACCATATGAGCCCTGGAAGTCATAGGCTGTGCCACTTTCTGTAACACAGCAGGAAAATCTGGATGTTTGTTTTCTCTGCCTCCACTGAGAGACAACCTCATACGAGTATATGCTGGGGTAATTTCATATGATGCACAAACTCTAAACTGTACTTGGGAGCTAGTGATAATAGGACGTGAACATTATTCCTGGGACAGTTACAGGAATAGCAGCTGTATTTGACTTTTTGGAAGAGAAATGGAAATGATGGTCCGTGCATTGTAGAGACATTGGCTGTGAGACATGTAACCTCCACCTACTTTGAGGTATCACCAAGGAGCTTCACTAAGGCCAATATGTGTCTGATTTTGACTGTGATTCTGCTTTCATAGCCTTGCTTGCTCTTTCCTTTTCTCATAACTTGGGTTTACTGGTTCCCTAATGGTTTTGTGATCCACTTAATTTTAACTGAGCCAAGACTGACTTCTTTGTAATTAAGAAGTGAATGACTGGGTGACTCTTGTTAGGGAATGGCTGTATTGAGAGCTCCATGAATTACTCCCAACCAACAATCACAGCTGGTGAAAGTTTTTTTAAAATTTACTTTAGATTTTATTTTTATTGTACATATTTAAGGTATGCAACATGATGTTTTGATATACATATACGTAGTTAATTACTACAGTGAAGCCAATTAACATATTCATTGTCTCACATAGTTATCTTGTTGTGGGAAGAGCACATAAAATCTACTCTCTTACCAAATTTCCAGCAGACAATACTAATAATCGAGTAACCCAGTGACTTCTACTCTGCAATAGCAGTGTGAAGAGATACTCTTTAACCAAACAACCATCTGGGAATTGTTCTACATACATACATTTATTTTTAAAACTCTACTAAACCTTGAGAGAACACAGAGTATCCATGCCAATGAGCCGTAACCCACTCTGTACTTTCTACCTCCAAGGTCAGCATGAGGGAAGCTTCACTTGGGGCATCTTTCACCTTCATGAAAAATGGGTTTCTTTAATCTTCATGGAGTCCCCAAATCTATATTTTTATTTGATTTCACACCGTGGCTCAGTCATCCCATTACTCTGGTTCCAGCTATTACTTTGCTTTCTGGTCTTGGCAAAAGGAATTCATCACTAGCCAAGAAAAGGAAAAATCCCTTTTCTCCCACCTCTCTGTCAAGGATTATGATGTCTCCCCCAGGAGGAAAAGGTTGCAAATATCTCTTAATCTCCCTCCCAGGTTATGTTGCAGAGGTTATATTGCACTTGTGTGTGACCAAGAGGTATGAGACCCCATCCTTCCACCCAACACTACTTGTACTGGAGAGGGTCTACCCCAGGCACTGGAGGTAAAGAATATTGTGACCCCCCCATAACCCCTCACCGGCACAGCTAATTAGTAGGGTAGAGTTTTCAAGTTAGGGAATGCATGCCAGCAACATCAGCGGCTACTGCTCATGCCCAGAACCATGTTGGTAAAACAAGGCTGTCACTCTGAAAGAAGTGGGCCACTATTTCCAAAGAGCTCCATAGAAGGAGCCCACTGATTTTCCAAGGGTGAAGGGCGGGCTATGAGAACAGAGAACTCCAAAGTCCTCCCAAACAAACTGACCTTTATCTTGGAACAGAGTGTGAGGAATATCCAGCCTAAAGGTGCTCTTGAAAAACAATGGAAATTTTAGTGCCAAACGAGGAAGAGGAGGTTGGCAGCTCCATGGCAGAAAATCTAATGATTAGGGAAATTGAACATACCACCTGATAAAGTAACATTTGAGAATTTCCAGAAATATATTGAGGGTAAATTGTCATGAAAAGGGAGTTACCCATGACACATTTTAATGCCACCAGTTTTGTCATAATAACATGTCAACATAATTAGAATATATGGTATTAATGAAGGAAATACACACACACACACACACACACACACACACACACACACACAATCAGTGGAAAAAAAAAAGAAACTTGATGCCTTCAAAAATAAAAGCACAATCCTACATTATCCAAGAAATGTTAGATAAGTCAGTAAATGATATTAAGACAGATTACCAGCAATTCAGGGGAAATACTGGATTTGTATCTTACACATTATCTCAAAGTATGTTTCAGATGGTCAAGAATTTAAACATAAAGATTGAACTATAAAAGTACTCAAAGAACACATGAGTGAAGTTTTGTAGAATGTTGTTATGGGAATGACTTTCTGGAGCAAATTTGATTGTTAATCATATGCAAATAAAAACTTTTTTGGAAAAAATCCAACATATAGTAATATAAACAATTAGAAATTCAAAAATATGAGTACAATCATGTGATGGGAATAAATATATTCTATGTTACATTGAAAGAACTTTTATAACACAAAAGAAAACAGATGAGCCAATAGAAAAATGAGCATGAACCATGTATATATGATTTATAGAAAAAGCAATAGAAGTAGATAATAAAAGTAGAAAATAAATACTTCAACCAAAATTTAAGAAATGTTATTTAAAACAAACAGGAGTCATTTCTTTGTTCCTATGAGATGGTCTTCTTACTACTGATCTGGGGCAGATATCATTTGTCAGTGGTCTGTGTCTCAGTTATTGTGAAATAAATAGCTTGATCTCTTAAGACCTTTCTTACAATGAGAAAGATTTCTGGGATCTAAGCTAAGGTCTCTGCCAGGTGAAGAGTGAATTTGCAATAGAGTAGCGGAAGATTTGTGCAGTTGAATCACTGCAAGTGAGGACACCAAGGTGATGCAGAAGACGTTGATGCTGGCAGGCTTGACATTTTGTGGCATGTCATTTTCTTTTCTTTTCTTTTTTTTTTTTTTTGAGACAAAGTCTTGTTCTGTCATCCAGGCTGCTGTGCAGTGGCGCCATCTCAGCTCGCTGCAACCTCTGCCTCCCAGGTTCAAGCAATTCTGTTGTCTCAGCATCCTGAGTAGCTTGGGACTACAGGCACACACCACCATGCCTGGCTAATTTTTGTATTTTTATTAGAGACGGGGTTTCACCATATTGCTCTGGCTGGTATCGAACTCCTAACCTCTAGACGATCCACCTGCCTCGGCCTCCCAAAGTGCTGGGATTACAGGTGTGAGCCACTGTGCCTGGCCAGCATGTCACTTTATAATCAAGTTCCTTTCATCTTCATGGAGTCCTCAAATCTATGTTTTTATTTGATTCCACGCCTTGGCTCGGTCATCCCATTACTCTGGTTCTATTACTTTGCTTTCTGTCTTGGCAAAATGAATTCATCACTAGTCTTTCTTGAAAGGCTACCGAATCTTCCTGCCTTGGTCAACATCTTAGCAAAGAGAAATGACATGTTAGGACAGGTAGTTCCCAGCCCCAGCTCTGCTCCTGACTTCTAGAGTAAACTTGATGACTCTCCGGGACTCCAGTTTTCCCATCTTCATGATGAGGATGTTTGTCTAGATTATTTCAAAGAGGACTTCCAACTTTGAATTCAACAGAAAGTTGCAGCTCAGGGATCTATTATAAGCCAAGAATCACTTGATGCCTGTGCATTATCCTTGTGATTCTGGACTCCAGGAGACAAACACACATGGCTGGCTAGACAGAGTTTCTCCATCCCAGCATGTACTGGACAAGGAGAGCCTAAGAAGACTGTCCAAAAATTGTCATTAGTGATTCCCTCTACTCAACCCCCATGGCACACACAGAGCCTGCAAATATGGTAGCAGAGTTTTTAGTCTCAGCAAAAACTCCTTTGCTAGTGAAACTATGTCTCCAGGAGGAGCATGGTTGCAGTGAAACTGCCCCTGAATAACCATATGTTTTCTGTCTGCAATGCAAATTCTGAGTAGTGAGTTACCGTACTAGCACCTCTGGATAACTTCAGTATTATTATGCAGCCCCAAACTTCTCATCTTTCCCATCGTTCTTGATCTGATCTCACCATTACACTCAGAGATACTACAAGGCAGTAGGTAGTTTAGGGAATCCAGCCAAAAAGCCCTAGAGAGTCTACTATCTCCAATCTCCACTTCACTTTCACAGTTGAGTAAACTGTAGGTCACAAGCAGGGCTACACAGAGTAGAGGAGAGGGTGGAACATTGTGCTCTGGTGCTCACAATGAGGTGAGAATGGTCGTGTGGACAACTTAAAGTCTTGGTTTCTAAGCATACGAGCACCATTCTCAGAAGCTGCAAAGTCCACATGCCTACTTCCCTGCCGCCTTGGAAGCCTCCGCATGTGTACATGCAGTGGTTCATATAGTCAGAGGCACACACTCTGTGAGGGACTGAGAACTGGGATAGAGAAAGAGGCAGATATGGAGATGGCAGGAAGTGAGTTTACTCTGGCAGCAGTGGCATCAGTGGCTGGGTATCTACTTCCAGGGAGACGAGTGGAAGTGGTGTCTAATTTGGCAATGTTGGTGGGCAGATGTGGCGTCACCATGCCTGGAGGCAGCAGTGGTATGCTCTGTTGTGACTGGAGAGGAAAAGGCTGTGGGACAGGTATTGTTGAGGAATGAGTGTGCCCATAAAAGTCACTAAGCAGTAGGCTTGGAGGACAAAGTAGCATCTAGTGTGGAGAAGCTGAGGATGCAGCCTGTGATTAGAATATAGATAGAAAAATGGGTCAGGCCCATTAAAGGTGATCTTGTGAAATAAATTACTGTTGGTGAGAAACTCATAAAGGAGTATCTCACTGTCTAGCTCAATAAGACAAAACACATTTTTAGGGATGTTTTCAAGGTAATGGTAGAGTGTAGCCTCCTACTTCTGGAGGGGGCGACATTTTTGCTGTGTCTGTTGCACCTGCCAATGTAAGGAGTGCCTGGAGTTGACGGGGCTTTGGAACCCTGTGAAATCCACAGTGTAAAAGATATCTGTATGCTTTTGACTGCTCACAATCTGGCACTCCTTTGTGTCACATATTGTGGCACCTCCCTATTTGAGACCATATTTGGGACTTGGTGACTTGGTGAGTGACAGATCTGGCCTCTTGTTGCAGGAATGAAGCAGACCAGAGAGTCACTTTTCTTCACCTGTTAGACCTAGGGCTGTGCTAATATGCTCAGCAAATGACTCTTCCACCTGAAACAGCAACGATAAAGGGACATTCTTTCTCAGCACAAGGTAGTTTTATTGTCCACAGTGACATCTGATTCCAGGGTCATGGGTGACAGTGATGAGTGTCCAGGACTGCAGCAGTAGGGTCCATGTCACATAATTGTTCTGGCTATGATCATGCTGCCTGGATACTCTTACTTCTTACATTGCCTCTGAGTCTGAATCTTCCATTCTCTCAAAATTATGTGAGCCACGTTTACAGATTGGGTTATCTAGAAAGCAGCAGCTGAGACAGAGTTAAGAGGGCAAGTTGCCTTGTGAGGTCACACCTGTGACGGTAAAGGAGAGGAAGCAGGACTGGCAGAGGGCACCATTGCCAACCTGACCTGACAGTATCTCTGGCAACCCATCAGGGAGCTCTGGAGCAAGAGTTTTCCATTAGTGGAGTCCAACATTGGGCAGAAAGGTAGACCCTTGTACCACAGCCTTACTCTACCCTTAACTAGGGCCCCTGGTTCTATGTGATCTGAGCTGAAACACCGAGGTAGTGCCTGAAGGAGAATCGGCTGACAGCAGTCAGCTAACCACCCTCCATGCATCTGGGGTACAAATGCTCCTTGAAGGGAGGTGTAAGGAGCACCTTTCCTAGTTACCTACAGTGCACCCCTGATGTTGCCCTGCACACATTGGGAACAGCTTCTCCAGGGCTCTGGTGTGCTCTTCCTCTGTGGGAAACCATGGAAGACGGAGCGACTGGGGCACAACAGCCCTGGCCTCTGCCATTGGTGTCAGGGCTGCAATGGGTCCTCATCATCACCCTCCTGTCTTCCCATTCTAAAGTCCCCATGTCCTCAGCCACCCTCACAACTACTCTCAGTGTGTTACCTTGTGGTGCGACCCAAAACTTCATTCCTGGGGTAACCAAACCTTACTCAAGCCAGGATGGCAAGTTCAAATTTAGAATAAATTCTTCCTTTTGGCTGAGCAGACCAGCTACTTAAAGAATCTGCCCTTTAGCTCTTATGATATTTGTTTAGAGCCCTGATTTGTAAAGCTGAAGCATTTATTCACCATGATCTTTGAAATTCACAGCTCCTGCTATATGTCAGGGAAGATACAGAGTAGGAGGTTTCTCAGCCCTCACCCAAACAACTCCCAGGCAGATGACACCACTATCTTTGTCCCTTTCCCAGCCTCCTCATCCTCAAAACCTTGGGAGTCAGGACAGTAGCCAAGAGGTGAGAAAGGAACCTGGTCTACAAAGCAATCTCAGGGTTTTTCTTCCCTCTTTCAATGGTGATTCTCTATTATTCTTGATTGTATTTAGTTGTGCTTCTTTCCTTTTCCTCTTGATTACAGTAGCTAGTGCTTTGTCTATTTTGTAACTGTATTAGAAAAATCAGATTAATATTTATAAGCAGATTACCTGTTTGTCTATTCTTTGCTTCATATATTTATGTTTTTATCTTTATTACTTTATTTACTGTTATCAAAAAATAACAGATGTTGATGAGGATGCAGAAAAAAAGGCAAGGTTTATATACCGTTAGTGGGAATGTAAATTAGTTCAGCCTCTGTGGAAAGCAGTTTGAAGATTCCTCAAAGAACTAAAAGTAGAACCACCATTTCACCTAGCAATCTCACTTGGTTTATCTCGTCCTAAAATAATTTGCTAAATTCTCCTATTGTCAGTGTTCCTTGCATATCTCCAATATTTTCTTTATAAAGGTGTTTGCTGTGGTATATAAAGCTTACATGCCTGTAAGTGGTATATTTAGTGAGAATTGTGACTTTCAGCATTCAAATGTTTCCCTCTCACCATTTAAGCAAAAAAAAATTACAACATATGATACATATTCATGACTACACACTGATTTATACAAACAATTGAATAAGAGAATACATGAGGAATAAATCTCTGACATAGAAAAACTTCAAATAATTTATGCAGATGCCTTTCCTTTAAAGAGTATGTTAAGTTATAGCTGTACATAGTCACTTCATTCCAGAGTGCAGAATGGAAAGAGCAGGGAGAAGAGTGACTTCATAGTGTGAGGAGCTAACACACTGCCTCAGCCTTGCAATCTAGGGTAACATCAATCCCAAGTCATGTTGACATCCATACCCTTGATACGGCATCATAAGAAGGGCACTTTACCTCTGAGGTCTTCCTCCAAAAAATCCCATCTCCTTAGTGTAACAACGAGAAAAATATCAGACAAATCTCCATTGAGGGACATTCTACAAAATACCTAAGCAGTACTCCTCAAAACTGTCAAGGTCTTCAAAAACAAGGAAAGTCTGTGAAACTGTCACAACCCAGAAGAGCCCAAGGAGACATGACCACCAAATGAAACATGTTGTCCTGAATGGAAACCTGGAAAGAAAAGAACACTGGTAGCAGCAAAGGCCATTTGAACAAACTCTGGACTTTCGTTAATAATAATGTATCAATAATGATTCAACCTTTGTGACAAATATGCCCTAGTAATGTAAGGTGTTACAGCAGGGGGGACAGTGTGCTGGCACACAGGAACTCTAGCAAACACCCTGGAGATGCCAGGACTCCTTTCCGTGCTTCATGTGATTATCCTTGTGGAAATGAATTTACTGGTTTTTTGTTTTTGTTTTTTTGAGATGAAGTCTCACGCTTGCCCAGGCTGGAGTGCAGTGGCATGATCTTGGCTCACCGCAACCTCCGCCTCCTGAGTTCAAGCGATTCTTCTGCCTCAGCCTCCCGAGTAGCTGGGACTACAGGTGTGCACCACCATGCCTGGCTAATTTTTGTATTTGTAGTAGAGTTGCGGTTTCACCATATTGGCCAGGCTGGTCTCAAACTCCTGACCCTGTGATCTGCCCGTCCCAGCCTCCCAAAGTGCTGGGATTACGGGTGTGAGCCACCACACCCGGCCATGAATTTATTTTCATTGCAGACTCTCCATTTCTCTCTTCTCTTCTTTATACATATATTTCTGGACCCCACTTTCTTCTCTGAAAAAGGTGGAGGCAAAAGTTCAAGAGACATCTTCATTGAAAATTAGTTGTTCATTCCATACATGTAGTGTAAAGTTTTACTGTTCTCCGGTTACTGATTATGGTGAAGAAGTGGTGTTTATGATTTTTTGTTATTCTTGTGGAATCATATGGTTTTGTAAGAATGTGTTACAAGATGACATTCACAGAATACCATGACTCCAGCTCTTCTGGAAATCTGGTAAGAGTTTTTTTCTTTTTGATAAAATACTGACTTGGGGGATACTTTTATAAGAATAATAAAAATTTGACTTTATAAAAATTGATAACATTTGAAAGACTAAATATGATACAAGCAAAGGAAAACAATATAGTCACGTGCTTCATAACAATGTTTCAGTCAACAACAAACTGCATATACAAAGGTACCTCTCATAAGATTATAATGACAATGCTGGAAAATTGCTACCAACTACTGATGTCATAGCCATGATACTGTCATAGTGCAATGTATTAATCATGTGTTTGTGGTGATGCTGGTATAAACAAACCTTCTTCATTGCCAGTCAGGTAAAAGTGTAGCATATCCAATTATGTACACTCTGTAATACCTGATAACAATAGTAAATGACTATTTTCCTGGTTTATATACTTACTATACTTTTTGTTACCATTTTAGAGTGCCCTCCTTCTACTTATTAAAAAATGAGTCAACTGTAAAACAGCTCCAGGCAGTTTCCCAGGCTGTATTCCAGAAGAAGGCATTGCTATCATGGGAGAAGACAGCTGCATGCGTGCTGTTGCTTCTGAAGACCTTCCAGAGGGGCAAGATGTAGAGGTGGAAGAAAGTGACCATGATGACCCTGTGTAGACCCAGGCTATTGTGTGTTAGTCTCTTAGTTTTTAACAAAAAAGTCTTAAAAGTAAAATAAAATTAAATGGAAGCTTATAGAATAACAATATAAAAAGGAAATATTTTTGTATAGCTGTACAATATGTGTATTTTAAGTTGTACTATTACCAAAGAGTCAAAGAGTTAAAAATAATTGAAAAGCATATAAAGTTAAAAAGTTACAGTAAGATGGCCATGCATGGTGGCTCATGCCTGTAATCCCAGCACTTTGGGAGGCTGAGGCAGGCGGATTGCCTGACCTCAGGAGTTTGCAACCAACCTGGGCAACACGGTTAAACCCCGTCTCTACTTAAAAAAAATATAAAAATTAGCCCGGGCGTGGTGGCATGCGCCTGTAGTCCCAGCTGCTCGGGAGGCTGAACAAGAGAATTGCTGGAACTCAGGAGGCAGAGGTTGCAGTGAGCTGAGATTGCACCACTGCACTCCAGCCTGGGCGACAGAGCGAGACTCAAAAAAAAAAAAAAAAAAAAAAAAAAATTACGGTAAAATAAGATAGTGAAGAAAGAAAATTATGTTAAGTTCATCGAGTGTAGCCTAAGTATACAGTGTTTATGTCCACAGTAGTGTACAGTGATGTCCTAGGCCTTTACATTTACTCATCACTCACTCACTGACTCACAAGAGTGACTTGCAGACCTGCAAGCTCCATTCATTATAAGCGCCCTATGCAGGTTACCATTTTTTATTTTTTAAAACACATTTTTATGGTACTTTTTTCTGTTTACATACGTTTAGTTACACAAATACCCATTGTTTGACAACAGCCTACACTACAATATGGTAACATACTGTACAGGTTTGTAGCCTAGGAGCAACAGGATCTACCATGCTACCTAAGTGTGTAGTAAGCTACACCATCTCTATTCCTAAATGTATACCCTAGGATGGTTCTACAGCCATAAAATTGCCTAGCAATCCATTTCTCAGAATGTATCACTTCTTAAGTGACCTACAACTATAGTTAACAGCTCCCCCAGAAAAATATGTATTAAATGCATGAGAGTAAATTGTGAATTTTGTTTAAGAAGAAGCACTCTTACAAATAAATTCAAACAATCTGGAAAATCCAGTAGAAAAGGAAGCTAAGGGTATTAAAGGCAGTTCATAGGGTAAAGAAATGTTAACACCTGAATTAATGTGAAAGCTATACCATCTCACTGAACATTAAACACAGGTTAAGAATTCATCATGTTTCCAGTGCATTTCTTGTATAACTTTGGATTTGCTAAAAACTTTAGGCAAATTCTTTTCCGTATTTGGAATTTAGCTCTATCAAAAGTAAAATAAATGATCTGGAAAGACTGTTTCTAAAAACTCCTTCAGTCCATTCAACAATGAAAGAGGCTGATTTTTTTTTTTTTTTTTTTTGAGACAGAGACTTATCACCCAGGCTGGAGTGCAGTAGTGTGATCTTGGCTCACTGCAACCTCTGCCTTCCAGGTTCAAGCAATTCTCATGCTTCAACTTTCCAAGTAGCTGGGATTACAGGCATGCACCACCATGTACAGCTAATTTTTGTATTTTTAAGTAGAGACGAGGTTTCACCATGTTGGCCAGGCTGGTTGCAAACTCCCGGCCTCAAGTGATCCACATTTCTTGGCTTCCCAAAGTGTTGGGATTACAGGCATGAGCCACTGTGTTGGACCTGAGGCTGTAAGTTCTATCAAAGCCATTTTCCTGAAAGTAATGAGGTAAAAATAGAAAACACTGAGTTAATTAAAATGAGAGAATAAGGGGGTGCTTCCATCTGCAGTGTCTTCACATGTTATCTTATGCTGTTCCATCAGGCTAGGCTGTCAGTCTCAATCCTATGGACCACCTTTCATGGTCCAGATCAAATGGATCCATCAATGTGACCTTATTAAGAAGTTAGCTCTACATCTTAGTTCTAGGCCCAGCATGGCTATGGAGCACTCTGTGACTAAAGACCTTCATCCTCCTCCCTGGGACTTAATTATCTCATCCTTAATGTGAGGAGGTGGTTCGTCATAACATCAAGGGGTACTTTCTGTTCTAAATTGAATGAAATGCTGTGTGATCAAGGGACATGGTAAGAATTGATACACACTGGATGGCTGTTTTTACCTCCTAGGGCTGGCACCTGCTTACCCTGAGAGGGCTGGACCTCATGACTGGATGAAAGAGAATCTCTCTGTCCCAGTTTTAGACAGGGCATAGGAAGCGGCTTCAGCTTACCTTAAGCTGTCCAGTAGCTGCTCTATTATTCCTTCTCAAGGATGATCATGGGGCTGGGGCTCCAGGGCTCAGAAGGAAATCAGGGTCCTATTGGATGTTGCGTTGTTGGATCTAGGTGGTGGGAACAAGAGGAATGGGACAGAGAATATGTGTCTCCTCCTGTAACTGAAAACTTGACATTTGCTGTACTCATGGAAAAGTGGCTTCAATGCATTTTAGGCAACTTAGATGTGCAAGGAAGACCCCAAATCCAGTCATTTTTCCCCTTCTTCTAACTTCTCATCCACATATTCAGATATGCCCTCAGAAAGCTCTAGGTAGTTTGGAGGCTCTGTTAGAGGGCTCAGAAAACTCCCCATGCTCAAGCCTTCGCTTTTCTAGATAATGTTACTGAGATTAGTAAGAATAGAACTTATCGATGTCTCTTAGGAGTAGGACTCATTTGGGAGATGGCATAGTACTGCCTGTTCCTGAATTCCAGAAAGGAATCAGAGAACAAAGGGTACCTGGAAGGAGGATGAAGCTGGATAAGGGAATGTGGGTAAAAGGACTCTCTTCTCTGCCCAGTTACACAGTCTTCCAGGTGGTCAGGAACACATCTTGATAGGCCTAAAACCAAAGGACATTTGCTCCAAAATTGTATCTCCCCAAAATGGACCCTTATCATATTGTAAATTCTTTTTTTCTTTCAATTAATAATTTCCTTTGAAATTCAAAATAATTGGAAATAATGACAAGCTCCAAATATCAGGAGACATCTTCAGGCATCAGTTGGAATCATAGAAATTATGTTTGAAACAATTTGATCAAGTCAGCTATTTTCATACAATGGTAAAATGAACCCATGTCTGGGAATCAGGGAGCCAGTTCTTTTCTGGGCTTGACTAACTGAGTGAAATTAGGAAAGGCATTCCTTTCTTCAAGGGCCTGTGCAATTGTGATAAAGCAAAGAAGGAAATACATCTTTCCACAGTGATTTTATTGCTCCTTACGCCCTTCAAGGATTGTTTTGTTAATAAAGTGTCAGTATCTCCAGGGAGGCCATGCAGAGGCAGCAAAGTAAAACGTGTTGGGGCCTCATACCTGTCTTTGAAGTCCTGGGTCTCCAAGCCCTTATCTGGTTCCAGCACTCTTTGGACAAGGCTGTCTTCCTTAGTGACAGCACCTCTCATTGCTTGGGAAGCTGGGAGAACTGGAACCCCATATGTGCCTTTGAAACCTGATTTGTGTCTGGAGGACGCATCCAATGCATGGATCACATTTAGAATTATTGCAGAGGGAAGCAATGAAATGGAAGCAAGAAAAATAGCATCTTTTCAACTCACCCAAGACATTACTCACAGTTTCTTTTTTCTGAGTTGATCTCCATCAAGTGCATTAATAATTTTTCTCTGAGTTATTTCAGTGAGCAGTTTCCAGGGGGATCTTTTGCATAGTTGAAGACAATAGAAGGCAGAAGATGAGGAATGAGTAACTTCCACAACCTCCTCCCCAAGCGGTATAAAATAACTCTACCACTAAGAAATTTCTAAGCAAAACCTCACCCTCAACATAACTTGAAAACCAAGAATGCCAAAAATACAAAATACCTGTCAGTGAAAAGGAAACAAACAACAAATCTCAGAGCTGAGGACTCACGCTCTCCTCCCCTTTGCAGCCCCACTATGAAGCTTAAAGTTTTGCAAAATTGACCAAAACAATCAACCAACCAGACACACACACACACACATACACACACACACTGTAGAGGAAAAAATGACATCACCAAGATGGTGAAATAGAATTCATCTAATCATGTTCCACCACAACCATAAGAATTCTACTCCCATCTAGATTCAAAGTCTCCCTGGATTCAGGGAAGAATGTGTGAAATGTCAGTGGAGCCCAAGCCTTTAGAGGATTATTTTGAGAGTGCAGACAGACACCCAGGTGGCTGATCTGCTGAGCTTGCCCCCGGGTTCAATCCTGGAAATGGCCCAGTCCTCCCAGGGTTTGGCTGCTGCACCATGTTGACTTGAGGCTGCAACCAAAACCATGTGCTGAGGGGTCCAGAAGGAATTACACACACTTGGCAGAAAGGCTGCTCTGCTCACTGACATTGTCTAAATAGTGAACCTGAAAGTTGCCATGTAGCTTTGTCCAGCCCCCATCAGCTAAAGTTTCAGCTTAGAGCTACTTACACAACTCAGAGAGAGACACATCCATATCTCATTGGCCAGCAGTCTCAGCCTCCCAGATAGGCACGCCATCCTTTGTCCCACAGCAGGTCCAGATGGGATCTTGTCTCAGCTCCAGCCCATATTGCCTTAGTTGGGGAACTATCCGGTCAGTGCTAAGATCTTCTGGGAGACATGTACTAGCCTGGACCAAAAAGACAGGCTCTTTAGCTTCTATCCCACAGCAGATCCTGAGGGGGTTCCAGTTGCAGCTTTGGTCCCTCCTGCTGAAATTGTAAAACTCTCCTATCTTTACAGGAACTTGCTGGGAGATGTGCTTACCTGTAAACAAATGACCAGGCTTTTCAGCCTCTGCCCCACAGTATATTGTGAGGGGGCCCAGTCTCAACTCCCCTTCTGACTGCAATTGAGAAGCTACCATGTCTGCTAAGATCTTCTGAAACATGTGTGCCTATCTGAACCAATGACATGTACATCCAACCTCTCCCTGACAGCAGAACCTGAGAGATCCCAGTTCTAGTTCCAGCCAACCCTGCTGCAATTGGAGAATTATCCCACTTGTTCAGGGTCCTCCCTGAAGATGTGCTTCTGCCTGAGCCAACATCACAGGTATGCCAGTTTCTGTCCCATAGTAAATCCTGACAGGGCCAAATCTCAGCTGTGGCTTCTGGTGGTGTAGTTTAGGAATTAACTACTTTGTAGAAACCTTCTAGGTGATACACACTATCTGAGTCAATGAATGGCCTTCTTGCCACAGTAGATCCCAAGTGGACCCAGTCTCAACTCTAGCCACTCTCACTGCAGTTGGGAACCCATCTGCCTATGTAGAGACCTGCAAGAAATTTTATCCATTTGGGACATGGCAACATTTTTGGACTATGATTTCTCACCAGCATTCCCACATGTCCCAGTACCCTCCTTTGATCTTCTGCAGATCCATTTAAACGGAATGGATTTAAATAGATCTGCAGAAGATCAAAGGAAGGTACTGGGGACATGTGGGAATGCTGGTGAAAAATTTAATGAAATCTGCATTAACTTCAGAGTCTTGCAAGACTTACAGGAAGCCTGGGCTTAGAGTGTCCTCTAGTGTTGAAATGGTTGCAGTGGTCACAGACACAGGGAACTCATTAATCAGTCTGTTTAGAATCCCTGGAAGGCCCTCTGAATAAGAATAGGAGCAAATGAAGCCAGAATGTGAAGATTAAAATAACTATTAAATCCTTAAATGTGTAAACATTGTTGTACACCCACAAGCATTAACAGCATTCAGGAAAATATAACCTGACCGAATATGACAAAATAAGATGCCAAAGACTGGCCCTTAAGTCATGGAGATGTGTGATTTCTCAGACAAAGAATTCAAAATAGCTGTTTTAAGGAAGCCCCACAAAGTTCCAAAATAATAATAATAATAATAAAATAAAATAAACCCACAGAATCTGATATGGTTTGGCTGTGTCCCCACCCAAATCTCATCTTGAATGGTAGTTCCCATAATCCCCATGTGTAGTGGGAGTGACCCTCTGGGAGGTAACTGAATCATGGGAAAGTTACCTCCATGCTGTTCTTGTGATATGAGTGAGTTCTCGTGAGATCTGACGGTTTTGCAAGGCGCTTTTCCCACTTTTGCTCAGCACTTCTCCTTCCTGCCATGAAGTGAATTAGGAGATGTTTGCTTCCACTTCCATCGTGATTGTAAGTTGCTTGAGACCTCCCCAGCCATGTGGAACTGTGAGCCAATTAAACCTCTTTCCTTTATAAATTATCCAGTCTCAGGTAGTCCTTTATAGCTGAATGACAATGGCCTAATACAGTAAATTGGTACTGAGTAGTCAGATGCTTCTGTAAAGATACTCAAAAATGTGGAGGTGACTTTGGAACTAAGTAACAGGCAGAGGTTGGAACTGTTTGGAGGCTCAGAAGACAGGAAGATGTGGGAAAGTTTGTAACTTCCTAGAGACTTGTCAAATGGTTTTGAAATGCTGATAGTGATATGGACAATGAAGTCCAGGCTGAGGTGGTCTCAGACAGAGATAAGAAACTTATTGGAAACTGGAATAAAGGTGAATCTTGCTATGTTTCAGCCAGGAGACTGGTGGCATTTTGCCCCTGACCTAGAGACCTGTGGAACTTTGAACTTGGGAAAGATGATTTAGGGTATCTGACAAAAGAAATGTCTAAGCAGCAAAGCATTCAAAAGGTGGCTTGGGTGCTGTTAAAAGCATTTAGTTTTATGTATTCACAAAGATATGGTTTAGAAATGGAAATTATGTTTAAAAAGGAAGTAGAGAATAAAAGTTCAGAAACTTTTCAGCCTGATGATGTGCTAAAAAAGAAAAACCCATTTTTCTGAGGAGAAATTCAAGCCACTGCAGAAATTTTTGTAAGTAATGAGGAGCCACATGTTAATTGCTAAAACAATGGGGAAAATGTCTCCAGGGCATGTCATGGGTCTTCACAGCAGCTTCTCCCATAACAGGCCTGGAGGCCTGGGAGAAAAAATGGTTTGGTGGGTCAGGCCCAGGGCTTGCTACTTTGTGCAGTCTTTGGACTTGGTGCCCTGCTTCCTGGCCATGGCTAAAAGGGGCCAAGATACAGCTCAGGCTATGACTTCAGAGGGTACAAGCTCCAAGCCTAGGCAGCTTCCATATATTGAGCCTGTGGGTGTACAGAACTCAAGAACTGAGGTTTGGGAACCCCACCTAGATTTCAGAGGTTGTTCACCATAATGTCCAGGCAGAATTTTGCTGCAGGAGCAGAGCCATCATGGAGAACCTCTGCTAGGGCAGTGTGGAAGGCAAATGTGGGATCAGAGTCCCCACACAGAGTCCTCACTGGTACACTGCCTAATGGACCTGTGAGAAGAGGGCCACCATCCTCCAGACCCCAGAATGGTAGATCCACTGACAGCTTGCACTCTGCACCTGGAAAAGTCACAAATACTCAATGCCAGCCCATGAAAGTAGCCTCAGTGGGGGCTGTACCCTGGAAAGCCATAGGAGCAGAGCTTCCCAAGGATGTAGGAGCTCACCTCTTGCTTCAGCATAACCTGCATGTGAGACATGGAGTCAAAGAGATTATTTTGGAGCTTTAAGATTTAATTACTGCCTCATTGGATTTTGGGCTTGCATGGGGCCTGTAGCCCCTTTATTTTGGCCAACTTATCCCACTTAGGAATGGGTGTATTTACCCAATACCTCTACCCCCATTGTATCTAGGAAGTAATTAAGTTGCTTTTGATTTTACAGGCTGATAGGTGGAAGGGACTTATTTGTCTCAGATGAAAGTTTGGACTTCAACTTTTGGGTTAATGCTAGAATGAATTAAGATGTTGGGGGACTATTGGAGTGGCATGGTTGTGTTTTAAAATGTGAGGACATGAGATTTGGGAGGGGCCAGGGATAGAATAATATGGTTTGGCTGTGTCCCCACCCAAATCTCATCTGAATTGTCATGGGAGAGACCCAGTGGGAGGTAATTGAATCACAGGGGTGGTTACTTCCTGGCTGTGTCTCCACCCAAATCTCATCTTGCATTGTAGTTCCCATAACTACGTGCCATGGGAGAGACCCAGTGGGAGGTAATTGAATCATGGAGGCAGTTACTTCCAGGCCGATCTTATGATAGTGACTGAGTTTTCACGAGATCTGATGATTTTATTTAAGGGGCTTTTCCTTCTTTTGCTTGGCACTTCTCCTTCTTGCCATCATGTGGAAAAGGATGTGTTTACTTCCGTTTCCACCATAATTCTAATCCTCCTCAGCCATGCAGAACTGTGAATCAATTAAATTTCTTTCCTTTATAAATTACCCAGTCATGGGCAATCCTTTATAGCAGTGGGAGAACAGACTAACACAGAATCAATTCAGAAATGTGTCAGAAAAATTTAACAGAGAGATTGAATATATTTTTTGAAGATCAAATAGAATACTGGACCTGAAAAATGCAATGAATAAAATAAAAAATACAATCGAGAATGTCAAAGGTAGATTCAATCAAATAAAACAAGAAAAAAATAAAAATAAAAGGCAAACAATAATACCAGTAATAAAAATGCAGCTCCTTTTCTTTCTTGGAAGAAGTTTATGACATACTTGTCCAGTGCATACTTAGTGGCCTGGCTTCTAACTAACTTGCATTGGGGAGTTAAAGAGACAGACAAGTGTTAACCCTAGAAGTATATAGGCACTTTTTAATCTTTCTTCCCCAGTTCACTCCAGTGATAATTAAATCTATTAATTCCTGAAAGGAATTTGTTTACACATTGAGTGCCCCAATTTTTACAATTTCCACGTGAGGGACTGTATACTAACCCTCCTAGTACTGGGAGCAGAGAAGACTGGAATGTATTCTCTTCAGACCACAGTAAAAAATGTGACAATTTTATATGGGCATATGAGCATATCCAGGGGTTACATGGACCAGGAATTGTAAGAAGAGGTATAGAAAAACCCTGTCCTCTGTTATCCCCCAGAAGGTGTTTTTGCCATATAGCAGTTGCCCCAACTCATACAGCTACCTCCTGATGAACTCCTTCTTAAACTTCTTAGCTCTGTGGACAGGGGACAAGCATATTCTAGTCTTTCTAGATTATAAAAAACAAATTGATTTTAAATGGGACTGTAACAAATTCCATAGGCTACTCCCCCTTGAAGAAGTGCAGAAAAGGAGCAAGAATGTGCAGCTCTCATGTTCTCTCCAGAAAGAGCTTACAGCACACACTTCCAGTGGCTATTGTTTGTTTACCCCATTAAGTCCCAAATGAAGTTCATTAATGACCTAGCTATTGGCACTTCTTGAGCCTTCCACCCAGCTTGCCCAATGGTAAATCTAGGCATACTCATTCTTCCTGGAAGGAGTTTGGCCACAGACTGAGTACCGCAATTTTTATAGCTCTCACCAAATGGATGGTTTCTTTAACAACCTAGCTCTGAGAGTCAATGGGGCTTTGTATTCCTGAGTTGTCCTAGACAACAAAAAATAAAGAAGTGGTTGTATAACAAGTTCACTCCAGAAGCTATCTGCCTATAGCAGAGGGTGTTATGATCACAGGGTGAAGCATCAGTATAAGCACAGCATTTCCCATGATCAGAGGGTGCAGCCTGAACATGAGCACACCATTTGCCATTTGACTGAACTCAACCACCCAGTTGACTGAAATCAACTACCCGAGGGGATCAAAGAAGATAAAAGAAAAGAAAAAAACCCTCATTCAAAGGACAGCAATCTCAAATGTTGAAGGAACATTGCTTGCAAAGATGAGAAAAAAACCAATGCGAGAACTCTGGCAACTCAGAAAGAGGCAGTGTGTTTTTACCTCCAAATAATCACACTGGTTTTCCAGGAATGGTTCTTAATCAGGCTTAATGGCTGAAATGGCAGAAATAGAATTCAAAGTGTGGATAGGAATGAACATCATCGAGATTCAGGAGAAAGTAAAAACCCATTCCATGAAATCATAGAAATACAATAAAATGATACAAGAGATAAAGATTAAATGGCCATTTTGAGAAAGAACCAAACTGATCTGATAAAACTGAAATTCTCACTTCAAGGTTTTCAGAATACAATTGCAAGTATTAACAGCACAAAGATGAGGAAAGAATCTCATAGCTTAAAACCTCACAGCTATTTTGGTTCTTCAAAATAACTCAGTCAGACAAAAATAAAGAAAAAATATTATGAAGAATGAGAAAAACCTCCAGGAAATATAAGAATATTAAAAGAGACCAAATCTATGACTTACTCATGTTTCTGAAAGAGAGGAAGAGAAAGTGAGTAACTTAGAAAATATATTTGAGAATATAACCCACAAATTTTTCCCCATCCTCATTAGGGAGGCCAACATTCAAATTCACGACATGCAGAGAACCCCTGCAAAGTATCATACTAGATGAGCAACCCCAAGACACAAAATCATCAGATTCTCCAAGGTCAAAATAAAACAAAAAATGTTAAAGGCAGCTAGAAAGAAGAGGCAGGTCACTTACAAAGGGAAGTCCATCGGCTAACAACAAACCTGTTAGCAGAAACCCTATAAGCCAGAAGAAATTGGGGGCCTATATTCAGTTTTTTTAAAGAAAAGAATTTCCAATTGAGAATTTAATATCCAGCCAAACTAAGCTTCAAAAGTAAAGGAGAAATAAGATCTTTTTCAGAGAAGGAAACGCTAAGAGAATTCATTACACCAGATTGCCTTACAAAAGGTCCAAAAGGGAGTGCTAAATATGGAAAGGAAAGACCATAACCAGCCACTAGAAAAACATACTTAAGTACATAAAACATTGACACTATAAAGCAACCACACAATCAAGTTGTGTATTAACCAGGTAACAACAGGATGACAGGATCAAAATCACACCTATCTATATATCTAAGGCATAGTGTTCATATGTCTTGCTTATGTTGCACAACATTACGTTTTTGAGAATCATCCATTTTGAAGCCTACAACTGTAGTTCATTTTCATTGCTGTATAGTATTCTATTACATGAAAAATACCAAAAATGTTATATATTCATTCTACTGTCAATATACATTGGATATTTCTAGGTTTTAGCTATTATGGTGTTGCTATGAATATTCATGTTCATATCTTTTGGAGCACATAGGTATGCATTTATTTTGGATATATAGTTAGGAATGGAATTGCTGGATCACAGAGTGTAAATCACAGAGTATAGATGCATCCAGCTATCATAAATACTGCAATCAATTTTCCAATATCATTGTAGCAATTCACACTGCTATCAGCAGTGTGCGAGCATTCTGTTTGCTCCATAGCCTTACCAATGCTTGGCATGAATTGCCTTTTCATTAGCCTCTCAGATGGACATCTTGTGGGATTTCCTGTGATTTGAATTTGTACTTTCCTAATAAATGGTGAAGCTGACCCATTTTTAGTATTTCTTTTTTTTTTTTTTTTTTGAGAGAGAGTCTCATTCTGCTGCCCAGGCTGGAGTGCAATGGAGAGATCTTGGCTCACTGCAACCTCCACCTCCTGGGTTCAAGCGATTCTCCTGCCTCAGCCTCTCAAGCAGCTGGGATTACAGGTGCACACCACCACACCCAGCTAATTTTTGTACTTTTAGTAAAGACAGGAATTCACCATGTTGATCAGGCTGGTCTTGAAGTCCTGACCTCAAATGATCCATCCACCTCAGCCTTCCAAAGTGCTAGGATTACAGGCGTCAGCCATCCTGCCTGGCCCATTTTTAATATTTCTATTATCCATTTGGCTATCCTCTTGTGAAGCACCTATTCAAGTATCTTACCTTTTATTTATTTAAATTTCAACTTTTATTTTAGATTTGATTGGGTTATCTTTTCTTATTGATTTGTAGTAGAAAAGAAACTTTTATGCATTACTAATGAGAGTTTATATTGGTGAAACTTATTTGAAAAACAGTTTGACATCAGCTAGTCACATTGAATGTGTACACAATCTATAATCCAGCAATTGCACTCCTAAAGATTTAATTAAGAAAATTATATCCACACGTTTACGAGGAAACTTGCACAATAATGTTCATAAAAGTACTGTTTTTAACAACAATATACTAGAAACAGCACATATTATCAATACTAAGATACTGGATAAATACATTATGACACACTAATGCAAGGAAGTATTATACAATTGTGAAAATAACTGAAATACAGCCATGCACAATATGACTATAATTTAATGTTGAATAAACAACACAAGTCCAAAGTGACAATATTTAGAATTACACAGTTGTCATAAAACTCAAAATGAAGGAAAACGAGAAATATATTGCCTAGGCATGTTTACATAGGAAGCAAAGATCAAAAAGGGATACATAAAAATGAGAAAACCGGATGGGCGCAGTGGCTCACACCTGTAATCCCAGTACTTTGGGAGGCTGAAGTTGCCAGATCATCAGGTGAGGATATCTAGACTGTCCTGGCTAACATGGTGAAACCCCATCTCTACTAAAAATACAGAAATTAGCTGGGCATGGTGGTAAGGCTATGGAGCAAAAGGAATGCTCACACACTGCTGATAGCAGTGTGAATTAGTACAATGATATTGGAAAATTGATTGCAGTATTTATGATACCTGGATGCATCTATACTCTGTGATTTGCACTCTGTGATCCAGCAATTCCATTCCTAACTATATATCCAAAATAAATGCATACCTATGTGCTCCAAAAGATATGAACATGAATATTCATAGCAACACTATAATAGCTAAAACCTAGAAATATCCAATGTATATTGACAGTAGAATGAATATATAACATTTTTGGTATTTTTCATGTAATAGAATACTATACAGCAATGAAAATGAACTACAGTTGTAGGCTTCAAAATGGATGATTCTCAAAAATGTAATGTTGTGCAACATAAGCAAGACATATGAACACTATGCCTTAGATTTCATTTACATACACATTCAAAAGTATACTAAACTGAATATATATTTCAGAATACAGACAGAAGTGGCGTAACTATAAAGGAAAGCAAGGGCTAATTACCATAAAGTCTCGGAAAGTGGTTATCTCTGGGGAGGAGGAGGATGAAGCAACTGGGGAGAGGCATGGAGCATAGATATAGTAATTTCTCTCCTCCTTTACCTGGCAGCTCATTTTAATGCTATTTTTTAAAGAATATAGGTATTTTTATGCAATTTTTTTGGTTGTATGGTTTATTATACAATGAGCTTTTTTGTAAGGTAGCCGAAAGTCATCAACAGTCTGAAATTTGTTTCTGTCTCCCTCAGTTTCAGGCTTGGTGGGCATGTGAGCAGAGTCTAAAGAGACAAAAGGTGGGGATTTAATATCCAATAATTTGTTTGTTATCTTCCCTTCCTTCACTCTACCTCAACTCAGTGACTTTCTGAACTCAGATTCTGTCCCTGACAATACCCAACTTGAGGATATTCATTTCTATTACTCAGAACTCTTGGTAACAATGACAGAATAGCAAGTCAGACTAGCTGAAGCAGAGGGCTAATTTATGGCCTCGTAACCCAACCATGAGAAGGGTGTGTGAAGGACTGCTCTCAAGGTAAAGGAGGGAAGACTGGCTGTGTCATCTGAATCTTCTCTCATCATCACTTCTCTCCTTATCTCAATGTATCAGGGTCGTTTTTCTCAGACAATTGATCTCCACCCCCAGACTGGGATCATTGCTTCTGGAATTCTCTGGTTCATACACATCACCTTTGCCAAAAGGAGGGATCCCCTTTCCTCTTATTACCCTGAATTCAAATAAAAGACTTTAATAGACCAGGCCAAGTCTCACATACAACACAGACAGAAACACACACACACACACACACACACACACACACACACACACCCCTGTGGTCAGGGGTCAGGCTTTTATGATTAGCAATTTCTATTAGACTCACAAGTTGATGGTAAAGAGAGATAATTCTTCATAAGCAACAGGGTGCTGTTCAAAGAAGTGGGGCATGCTGGACACACAAACTGTAGATGTCCAGTGTATACATGATTTATGTTTTTTACTCTTCATTTTTCTGATTATTTTCTCCCTACCACTGTGATTTCCAGGGCATCATCCCTCTCCAGACCTGAATTCCACTTTCCAATTACTTTCTTGATGTATCTCAAAGACTGTGTGTGGAATGGCAAAGTGCAATAATTTGTCACTATTTATTCAAGGCAAACTTGTCTTACAGAGTTTTTGCAGGAAGAAGGAAGGAAAAGCCCAGTTTGATGCCAGGAGTGGTAAAATGATAAAGTAGATTTGGGTGGGGTTTATAAGAGCATAATGAGGAAACACCTTGGTTTTGTAATTAAGACTGGATCTACCAGTGACTAGCTGAATAACCTCTGTAATTCCTTTCTCTTCTTGGGCCTCATAGTATTTCAAAACATGAATAAATTGGTTGCAATGTTACCTGACAAGTGAGCCAGCACTTCTACTCTGTGAGAAAGTAGGAAACCTCTTGGGATGATCAGAGGTGATGTGATGTAATGTCTATTTGGTCTCCCTGTGAATAGTCCCTGGGGGAAAGCTCCCAAGTCCCTCCCAGAATAGGGTGGATATTTCCCAAAGCAGTTAAGGAAACGTCCCTTGTAAATACCACAGACCCGCCCCCTGGAACCAGGCCAAGCTGGACTGCATAAAGATTGGTATGGCCTTAGCTCTTAGCCAGACACCTTCCTGACACCATGAGGGCCAGCAGCTTCTTGATCGCGGTGGTGCTCCTCATCGCTGGGATGCTGGTTGTAGAGGCAGCTGTCACGGGAGGTGAGTGAATAGGTGACCTGCTGGGGCTGGGTTGGACTAAGGGGAGGCCCTCTGGGACACCCTGGGCAAGGACAGGGAGCACTTATGAAGCAGCAGGCAGACTGAAGCCCAGACTTCAGCTTTCTGGACTTTGTCATCATATCCAGAAAAGGCAGGACTTGGGCTGGTGGACTGCACATGCTTTCCACCCCAGTGACTGAGATATTAGGAGTATTTGTGGAAGTAGTGTTGGTATGTGACCTTGGCCTCAGTGTTAATACCTGTGCAGAATGTGCAATAAAATGATGAACTCCAGGATTTTAAGCCTTGGGTGTGGACACTGTCCCCTGTTTCTCTGCCCCATGAAAGCACCAGAGTAATCAGTACTCTAAAAGGAGGTTAAGAAACAACAAGCCTTCAGAAATCACATCATTTGAGGATCCCCGTTTTATAAGGAGGGAACCAAAATGTAGAAATGAGTGAGCAATTGCCAAGGTACTTCTCAGAGCCAGGATGGGGCTCAAGTCTCCTGGTATGTGGCTCAGGGCTCTTTCCTACTCCAATGTGCTTTCTAAGAAATGACAATATGTCCTGTTCACTGCTGGGTGTCACTCCAGTCTGACCACTGCTGCTGAGAGACTTGGAGTGGAGAAAGGGGGAAACAGATACTCAAGGGAACTCAGTCCTATAGACTCCCTAGAAAGGGAAGAACCTTCCAAGAGTGCAGCTCCCCTAGGTCCCCCAGGTGTACCTTACCTACTCAGGTCATGGTTTGAGGATGCTGCAGTGAGCAGTGGATGGACCCAGGGGAAAGACATGGTAGCTGAAGCAGGGGCTTACTGGGTATAAATGTGGGCTCATTTCTTCTTTTAACAGTTCCTGTTAAAGGTCAAGACACTGTCAAAGGTCGTGTTCTAGTCAATGGACAAGATCCCGTTAAAGGACAAGTTTCAGTTAAAGGTCAAGATAGAGTCAAAGGGCAAGGACCAGTCAAAGGTCAAGCCTCCACTAAGTCTGGCTCCTGCCCCAAGACCTTGATCCGGTGCGCCATGTTGAATCCCCCCTAACCGCTGCTTGAAAGATACTGACTGC
Organism: Ateles fusciceps; assembly: GCA_036589455.1. Lineage (NCBI taxonomy): Eukaryota > Metazoa > Chordata > Mammalia > Primates > Atelidae > Ateles > Ateles fusciceps. Next base: position 1,327,219 of record JAZHEH010000847.1, read on the forward strand.
CCAGGAATCAAGAAGTGCTGTGAAGGCTCTTGTGGGATGGCCTGTTTGGATCCCCCGGTGAGGTGAGCACTAGCTGGAGGAAGAGGGAACCCCTGAAGACACAAAAGAAGGTTGAGCGGTGGGGGAACCATCCCAGCTTGGTGGGAGGGAGATTGTGGGGAGGTGACAGAAAGACTGGGAGACTGAGGGGTCTAAGAGGGTATAACCGGAGTGCCTGGAAGGGTGATCTGGCCTCCTCACTGCCTCTGAGTGCTTTGATGCGCTGACTTTCACTCACCTCTGATTCTCTTCTCTTCCACAGATGGAGCTTGTCCTTGCTGCACCTTGCGGCCGTTTTGCAGGCGCCCCGACGCGGCGGTTCTCAGTCCTGAGTATACGGGACTGAATGCCCTTTGGTTGGCGTTGGAGCTCCGGGGAAAGCAGAGTCTCCCATTCAGCTGATTAAAAAGTGTACTGAAGTGTTACCCAGAGCTGCAGTCCCCATCTGGTCCTAGGTCCCTGCCACCCTATTCCTTCCCACACTGCCCATTCTTCCTCCTACTCAGGATGCCCAAGCCTGGAGCTGCCTCTCTCATCCACTTTCCAATAGAGTCCTTTCTGCTTCACTTGTTTCTGGTTCCTATGACTTCTGGGCTCCTAGATGCTTTGGGCAAATGGATGTAGAATTGGGACTTTTCTCCAGTGAAGAGGGGGAAAGGGTCCCATGGTGAATGAGAGTCGGGGAGCGGGGGAACAGGAGGCCTATCCCCAGGACTTCATATTACAAATCCAATAATCAGCCCCAGTGCTGCCATCTCCAATTCACCAGAAAATGGAAATCTGGAAATCTTGCCTTTGGCCAAGGATCAGGGAAAACAGAAAACACAAAAAATAAATAAATGTTACATAAACCGCAAGCAGGTCTCTTTTTTCCAATCCACCATTATTCCTGACCTGGCCTCTGTTGGCCTTGCCAGTGTGATCAGCCAACCTTTATGGCTGAGCCTACTGCTCCCCCGCTTCCTTCTCATTAATATCTCCCAGGGGTCTGTATCTTTCCAAGAAGACATAGAAAGGATGATGTTACAGATGCTGCAAAATTCCTGCACATTAGAATTTCATTGGTTCGTGCCTGAGAGTCCTCCATAATGTAGCTTTCCTTTAGGTTAAGCAATATCCTCTCCCAGATTTCTGTTTTAAGATGTGAATGAGGAGGCAAGACACATGAAATCTTTCATACTGTGGTGTCAGAGGTTTGGGTGAATAGCATTCTGAGGACATATATGTTGGAGGCAGGGCAGACTTGAGTATCGGAGAAAGGGGCAGGAATATGAGCAACCTCATGGCTTTCCTGTTGACCTGGTTCCTCATCCTACTGCCATTGCACAAGGGAACTCTCAGGGGAGGCCACACCCCTGGATGGGGGAGCAGCCTGGGTAAAGGGAAATGAGCACAGGCTTGAGAGTCAGGTGATTTGAGCACTGGCTTTGCCTCCCCCACATATTGGGTGACCTCTGGCAAATGTGTGTCCCCTTCCGGGACTCAGAGGTCTATTTCAGTTGAGGGGGTAAGATATAATTATTCTGCAAAGGAAGGTCTAATCCTGCCATTCTGGGATCTGAAACAGCTCTCCTTTGTGTGTTGGGTTCCTGCTCTGAGAAGACATGGGGAGTAGAGGCTTGGGTTGAGGCAACATGGATCCCTTCACCACTTTGCCCCTTCCATGAGCATCTGAGCCATGATTTTTCCCTATTGTTCAGGGGCTAGACTGAACTGAAGTAGGGTTTTGATACTAGGGTATCTTGGAGTACAGGTGAGAGCAGTACCCAAACTTCTGGCTTGATAAATATAAAATACATCATTGGAGGCAATAATGGTTTCTGTTTTTTAATTTTCACGCTATTTCAGTTCCTATATCTAGTAGATTACAGGTATTTGTCACTTATTTTTCATAAGTCCCTTTCAGATGGCCGTTACACATATTTTATTTTCTAATTTTGTAAAAAGATTGAATCTAAGAGAGATGAAGTAACCATTAAAAGCCACAAGGTTAGTAAGTGATAGTAAATGATATTTTTATTATATACTAACAACAATCAGTTACACCTGCTGCATTTCCTATTATTAATAACAACAAAATTGGCTGGGCTCAGTGGCTTATGCCTATCATCCCAGCACTTTGGGAGGCCGAGGCGGGTGGATCACGAGGTCAGGAGATCGAGACTATCTCAGCTAACACGCTGAAACCCCATCTCTACTAAAAATACAAAAATTAGCTGGGTATGGTGGCATGCGCCTGTAGTTCCAGCTACTCGGGAGGCTGAAGCAGGAGAATTGCTTGATCTTGGGAGGCGGAGGTTGCAGTGAGCCGAGATCGCACCACTGCTCTCCAGCCTGGCAACAGAGGAAGACTCCATCTTAAAAAAAAATCAATAAATCACACCATTACTATGAATAAACTTAACAAGAGAGAGGCAGAGCTTTAAAAAAGAAATCTATATAACTTTTCAGAGGTATATAAAAATGCTTGACTATACAAGTATCACAATACACGAATGGGAAGACTATGTGGTGAAGATGTCAATATTTATTCAATATTCAATATTTATTTAATTTATTCCTAAGGTGCATGATACCCAAAATTCATTTTTAATATGGCATAGTTATAGAGGTTAAGGGAACTTGAAATCATACTTAAGTTTATGAAGAAGAATAAATTCTTGTGAATAGGCATAGATTCACAAGAATCTATGAATTTACAAATTTACAAATGAAGATTAATCTGAGGGCACTGGAACCTCCTAGATTTAAAAGTTTTGCAAAGTAACAATCATCAATATGTTGTTTGTGTTAGAATAGTCAGGCTGAGAAATCAATAGAAAACAAAAGGTAACCCCAAAACAGGCCTCATTATATCTAATTCAGGTAAAGATCAATGTCAAGTTCCAAAACAATGAAGAAAACTTGGATTTTTTCAGAAACAAGATTCAGACGGTAGATTTGTTATTTACAAAAACAAAGAACTAACTCTTGTCTGAATCTGGGCAAAGATTAAGCCACTGAGAGAGAAAAATGGAGTTTCCAAAAAGACATTTTCTTTTCCCTCAGGAAGCAGTCCAGGATGAGCAGTCTATACCTAGCAAGGTAGCTGAGCAACTCAAGACCTCACAGACACCAGTGGCTCCTTCCATCCAGGATTTTCTGTGCAACAGAGGCTGGAATTCCTTTCACGTTCTCTCAGGCAGGGACACATCTCCCAGGAAGACCCTGCCAATTGGAATAGTCCTCTGACTGCAGTAGGAGGGGCTGGAGCTGATACTGGACCCCTCAGGATGTGCTGTGGGGCAGTGGCTGGAGAGCCTGGTCTCATTGGCTTAGAAGGAGTGCACATCTTCGAGCAAGTTCCTGCACAGACGTGATAATTTCTTGATTGCAGCAGAAGGAGCTGAAGCTGGGAATGGCCCGCCTTGGGATCTGCTGTGGGATGGAGGCTGGAGAGCCCATCTTGTTGGCCAAGACAAGTACCTATCTCCCTGCAAGACTCAGCACTGAAGGGATAGTTCCTCAACTACAGCAGGAAGCATTAGAGTTGAGACTGGATCCCATCTCAACCTGCTGTGCAACAGAGGTTGGCAAACCTGCCAGGGAGGCTCAGACTCTTAGGCTATGAGATATGTGTGAGTGTCCGTCTGGATTGCTGTGTGAGCAACTCTGAGCTGGGACCTCAGCTGATGAGGGCTGGAGCTGAATCACAAGGCAACTTTCAGGTTCACTGCCCAGGTGATGTCAGTAAGCGAAGCAGCCTTTCTGCCAAAGCCCTAGTGTGTATGATTCATTCCGGACCCCACAATAGATGGGTTTCATTGCTGGCTCAAGGCCAAATGTAACCAAACCCCTGAAGGATTGGGCCATTTCTGGGATTGACCTCTGGAGCCAGCTCAGCGGATCAGCCACATGGGTGTTGGTCTGCACTCTCAATATGACCCTCCAAGGTCTTGGGCTCCACCAGCGTTTCACAAACTATTCCCTGAATCCAGATCCAGAGGCTCCCACAGAGAGACTTTGTGGATGAGTGTAGAATTCTTGTCGTGGTGCTGGAACATTAGTGGGTACCTTCTATTTCACCATCATGGTGATGTCACTCCTTCCTAAGCAGTTTTTTTGGTCAATTTTGCAAAGCTTTAAGTTTTACAATGGGGCTGGAAAGGGCAGGACAGTGTGAATCCCAGCACTGGGATTTGTTGTTTGCTCCCTTTTCCTGGCAGGTATTTTGTATTTTTGGCATTCTTTCTTTTCAAGTTATGATGAGGGTGTGGTTTTGCTTAGAAATTTCTTAACAGTGGCATTATTTTATACTGCTTGGGGAGGAGATTGTGGAAGTTACGCATTCCTCCTCTTTGGCCTTCTATTGTCTTCAACTACCCCCAAAAAATCCCCTGGAAACTGCTCTCTGAAAGAAGTTGGAGAAAAATTATTAATGCACTTCAAGGAGATCAAGAAAAACCAAAGCATGAGTAATGTCTTGAATGAATTGAAAAGAAGCTATTTTTCTTGTTTCCTTCATTGCTTCCCTCTGCAGCAATTTTGGATGTGATCCATGCATTGGATGTGTCCTCTAGAAACAAACCAGATTCAAAAGCAGATATGGGGTATCAGCTTCCCAAGCAACAAGAGGTGCTGTTACTTAAGACAGTTGTCCAAGGAATGCTGGAACCAGACAAGGGCTTGGAGACCCAGGACTTCAAAGAAAGGTATGAGGCCCCAACATGTTTCACTTTGCTGCCCCTGCATGGCCTCCCTAGAGATATTGACACCTGATTAACAAATGTTGAAGGGCATATGGGACAACAAAATGACTGTGGGGAGATGTCATTTACCTCTTTACTTTATCCAGATTGCACAGGCCCCTGAAGGGAGAAATGCATTTCCTAATTTTACTCAGTAAGTCAAGTCCAGAAAAGAATTGGTTCTCTGATTCCCAGACATGGGTTCATTGTGCAAGTATCTGAAAATAGTTGACTTGATCAAATTGTTTCAAATGTAATTTCTATGATTCCAATTGATGCCTGAGTATTTGTCTCCTAATACTTGGAGTCTCTCATTGTTTTCCAGTTATTTAAAATTTTAAAGGAAATTATTAATTAATAGAAATAAGGAATTCACAGCATGATGGGGCCCAATTTTGGAGATTTGACATTGGACCAAGTATCTGTTGTTGTTTTTTTTTTTTTGCCACATCTAAGCTTGGTCCTGGCCACCTAGGAGACTGTGTAACTGGGCAGAGAAGAGAATCTTTTTACCCACATTCATTCATCCAGCTTCAAACCCCTTCCAGGTACCCTCTGTCCTCTGATTCCCTTCTGCAATTCAGAAACAGGCAGTACTGTGCCAACTCCCAGACCTAAGTCTTATTCGTAACAGACCTGGACAAGTTCCCTGTTCTCACTAATCTCAGTAACACCATCTGGAAAGAGAAGGCCTTGAGCATGTGGGGTTTTTGAGCCCCTCTAACAGAGCCTCCAAGCTACCTAGGGTAAGCTTGCCCAACCCATAGCCTGCAGACTGCATGTGACCCTGGATGGCTTTGAATATGGCCCAACACAAATTGGTAAATGAGTTTCTTTGTGACTTTTTTTTTTTTTTAGCTCATCAGTTATTGTTAGTGTTAGTGTATTTTACGTGTGGCCAAAGATAATTCTTCCAATGTGGGCCAAAGAGGCCAAAAGATTGGACACCCCTGACCCAGAGCTTTCTAAGGAGAAATTTGACTATGTGGGTAACTTTTGGTAGGAAGTCAGAGGACGGGGGAAAAATGACTGGATTTGGGGTCCACCTGGCACATTTAAGTCCTCTCAAATGCCATTTGAGTGACTCACAGTGGCTTCATGAATGCAGCAGACATTAAGTTTTCAATTACAAGAGAAGACATATATTCTCTACTCTCCCCGCTTTGTTTCCACTATCTAGATCCAATAATCCCAAACCCACCAGGGTCCCGGATTCTTGTCTGAGGCCAGCATCCCTCTGCTCATCGCTGAGGCTCTGTGGTTATTCCCGAGATGGAACAATAGAGCAGCCACTGGTTAGCTTAAGGGAAACTCAAGGCACTTCTGTCCCTGTCTAGAACTAGGACAGAGAGACTCTCCTCCAACCAGTCATGTGAGCCAGCCCTCTCAAGGATAAGCGGGTGCCAGCCCTTGGAGGTAAAAACAGGCACCCAGTGTTTATCAGTTCTTAGCATGTCCCCTGATTACACAGCCTTCATCCAATTTAGAACAGGAAGTACCCCTTGACAGTATCACGAACCACTCCCTCACATTAAGGATGAAATAACTGAGTCCCAGAGGGGAGGATGAAGGTCTTTCAGTCACAGACTGCTCTGTTAATGCAAAAGCAAAGAGAAGACGCTGCAGATGAAAGTAGTCTGGCCGAGATGATTTTCTACAACTCTGACAAGTCAGCTGTTCTCAGTGGAATTTCAGCACCCCCCTTATTCTGTCATTTTAATTATCTTAACTTTCTGTATTTTTAATTCTTATCTCACAAGTTTCAATAAAATATCTTTAATAGAATATTTCAGCCTTTTTCATTGTTGAAAAGACTGTAGGAGTCTTTAGAGACAATCTTTCTAGCTCATTCATTTTTACTTTTGATAGAACTGAATTCCAGAAAGAGGAAAGAATTTGCCTAGTTTTCAGCAAATTCACTGTGATATACACACACACACAAAATGCAATGGAAGGCCGGACGTGGTGGCTCACGCCTGTAATCCCAGCACTTTGGGAGGCCAAGGTAGGCTAATTACTTGAGGGCAGGAGTTTGAGACCAGCCTGGCCAATATGGTGAAACCCTGTGTCTACTAAAAATACAAAAATTAGCCAGGTGTAGTGGTGGGCGCCTGTAATCCGAGCTACTCAGGAGGCTGAGGCAGAATTGCTTGAGCACGGGAGGCGGAAGTTGCAGTGAGCACTCCAGCCTGGGTGACAGAGAGAGACTCTGTCTCAAAAAAGAAAAAAAAAAGCAATGAAAACATGATGAATTCTGAGCTTACATTTAGTTTTCGGTGAGATGGTACAGCTTTCATATTGGTTCAGATGTTAACACTCTTTCCCCAGTGGCTGCTTTTTAATACCCTTTGTTTCCTTTTGTACCACAGTATAGCCCTGTTTTACTTACATGGTTTTGGGCATGAGCTGTAGCCTCGAATATTGTTAGCAGGTGGTTTACTGGCAAGAAAACTCTGCCCAGCTGTGCCAAGGGCTATGGGGGTCCTAGTATTCTTAATCTGCAGTCCCTGGAGGAGAGCCTCTCCACTACAAGTGGTGTTGGGTGGAAGAATGGAGCCCTGTACCTCTTCGTCACATTCACCTGGAATTAATCTGTGCAACAAGACCTGGGAGAGGGATTGAGAGATGCTTGCAGCCTGTCCCTCCTGGAGAGCCATCACAATCCTAACCAGGGGGATGGGAAAGAAAGGAGCCCAAATTCTTGGGCAGGAGTGAGGTTTCCCATCATGCAGAACTAGGAGTCACGAGTAAGAAGTGGTTGTGGCTCACACAGCAGAGATGTCCTCTGATCTTGGAAGTTCAGTAGGGTTGTAAACACAAACATATGCCCTTAAGAAAATTATCAGAGACCTTAAATGGTGAAAAGAACTTTTACCAATGATGGGTGTGTGTATGGGAGTGCTCCTATGGAGCTGCTCACCCTGCTATTCCAGAGCAAGAGTCACCAGTTCAGGTGACCAGGGGCTCATTTTACAATAACTAGAACTGGGGCCACAGGTAAAATAAACTTGCCTGTAATCAGTACTGGGAAATCAGTCTCAGAGATGTAAAACAAAACATATTTTTGTTTAACTTGTATTCCTTTAACTATGAATGAGGTTATAATTGACTTCAAACTTGTACTATTTATATTACTATTTCTCTAAATGGCTAGTTCATTTATATCTTACATTCATTTTTCTATTAGCTGATGTGTTTTTCTTTATTATACTGAAGAATTTTTTTCAGTATGTTCAGAAACTTACCTTTTAGCTGACATATGTGTTTATTAATATTTTTCCAGTTTACACTGTTTTTTCTTTATATGGTTTTCAACTTAAAATTTTTAGAATTTTATGTATAAATAGATTAAAGAAAGTGTTTCATTTTAAAATTTTGTTAAGGACACAACATGAGATCTACACTTTTCCCAAGGTTTTGAGTGTACAATTAATTTAAGTGCACCATGCAGTATTTGTTAAATACAGGTACAATGTTATATAGCAGATGTCTTGAATGTATTCATCATTTAAAACTGAAAATTTGTACTCATTTTAAATTTTTACTGTATGGGGGAGTGGGTTGGTGCCCCTAACCCCAGCATTGTTCAAAGGTCCACTGAATTTGGCCTTTAAATGGTTGCCAGCTTTCTTAAAAGGCTCAGATTTACAATCCCTTTCCTATACTTCTACTCTTATATGCCCAGTTTCTTTTAAGTACTTTTAAATTCAGGGTAGATTTAATTTGTCTGTTGTTCCTCCAACCACCCCTTCACTAGAGTCCCTCTTTTGTGTTTTGTAGTCTAATTTTAGAAAGCTTTAAGCTTTGCAGTAGAGTTGGGAAGGGCAACTAAGTGTGAGACCCCAGATCCAGGAATTTTTCTTTATCTCTTTTTCCTGACAGTTATTTTGTATTTTTGGCACTCTCTATCTTCAAGAAATGTTAAGTATATTGTTTTCTTACCAAGATATTTTAAAGTTGTGGAGGTACTTTACATCACTTGAAAAGGAGATTGTGGGAGATGGCTCACCCCTCCTCCCTTTCCCCACTGTGCTCCGCTACCCGGAAGTCCCCTGAGTTCTACTCTCTGTAATAAGTTGGAGAAACATCTTAATTCACCAAAAGAGATTTTTAAAAGGAGAAAAAAAAAGAATGTGTAAGTTTGAAGCTTGTTCAAGGGAAGCTATTTTCTTACCTCTATAGCATTGCTTCCCTGTGCAATAATTCTAACTATGGTCCATGCATTGAATGTGTCCTCCAGACACAAATCAGGTTTCAAAAGCAGATATAGGGTACCAGTTCTCCCAACTTTCCAAGCAATGGGAGACACTGTCACTAAGCAAGATGACCTTGTCCAAGGAGTGCCGGACCAAGACAAGGGCTTGAAGACCCAGGTCTTCAAAGAGAGATACGAGGCCTTACGTTTCACTTTGCTGCCCCTGCACAGCCTTTCTGAGATATTGGCATGTGATTAACAAAACCGTCCGTGAAGGGCAGAGGGACTACAAAATGACTGCGGGGTGGGTGTAGCCTCCCCCTTTGCTTTATCCCAGTTGTACAGGCCTCTTAAGAAGAATTGCCTTTCTTAATTTCACTGAGTAAGTTAAGGACAGAATATTACTGGTTCCCTAACTCCCAGACATGGGTTCATTCTACCATTCTGTAGAACTGGCTGACTTCATTAAATTGTTTCAAATATAATTTCTGTGATTCCAATTCATGCCTGACCATGTGTCTCCTGATACCTGGAATCTGCCATTATTTTTCAATTATTTAGAGTTTCAAGGGAAATTATTAATTCAAAAAAACAAGAAGTTTACAGCTTGATGAGAGCCCGTTTTCAGAGACATGACTTTGGACCAGGTATCCATTGGGTTTTGGCCACATCTAAGCTTGGTCCTGCCCCCCCCTTGGAGACAGTGTAACTGGGCAGAAAAGAGTGCCTTTACATTTCCTTTTACATAACCAGCTTCATCTTCCTTCTAAGTACCCTCGCTTCTCTGATTTACTTCTGGAATTCAGGAACAGACAGTACTATGCCATCTGCCAGACCTAAATCCTACTCCTAGTGAACCTAAACAAGTTCTCTGTTCTCACCAACCTCAGTAACACCATTTGCAAAAGAGAAGCTGGAGCATGTGGCGTTTTCAGAACCCCTCTGAAAGAACCTCCAAACTACCTAGAGCTTTCTCAGGGTACATCTGACTTTGTGGTAACTTTGGGGGAGAAAGTCAAAAGTAGGGGGAAAATTATTGTGTTTGAAGTCTGCCTGGCACAATTAAGGTCACCTAAAATGCTATTTGAGTGACCTACAGTGGCTTGATGGGTAGGGCAGATATCAAGCAATCAGTATCAAGAGGAGACACATTCTCTTTGCCTCACTCTCCTGCTTTCACTGCTTGGATCTAACAATCCAACACCCCGCCAGGACCCTCATATTCTTCTGAGGCAGAGAGTCCTCTGCCTATTCCTGAGGTTCCATGGCCATCTTTGAGACAGAGCAATAGAGACAGCCATTGGTCAGCTTAAGGAAAACTCAAGTCACTTATTTTGCCCTGTCTAGAATTAGGACAGAGAGATTTTCCTTCAACCAGTCATATGGGCTGGCCCTCTCAAGGTAAGCAGGTGCCAGCCCAAGGAGGTAAAAACAGGCAGTGTTTATCAGCTCTTAGCGTGTCCCCCTGATTACACAGTCTTCCGTCCACTTTAGAATAGGAAGTACTTCTTGAGATTATCATGAACCATCTCTTCACATTAAGGATGAGATAACTGAATTTAGAGAAGAGGATGAAGGTCTTTCAGTCACAGAGTGTTCCATAGCCATGCTGGGCCTAGAACTAAGATGTAGGGCTAACTTCTTAGAAGGTCACATTGATGGATTCACTTGATCTAGTCCATGAAGAGTAGTCCATAGGGTTGAGAGTGACAGCCTAGAGTAATGGAACAGCATTAAGATAATGTGTGAATGCAAAAGAAAAGTAAATTGGAGAAGACACTGCAGATGGAAGTAATTCTCAGTTGGGTCTTCAGCACCCCTATATTCTCCCATTTTAATTAACTCTATGTTTTTTACTTTAATCTCACAACTTCAGGAAAATGGCTTCAATAGATCTTTCTTTTTTGTGTGTGGAAAGGACTGTATGAGCCCTTTGACAGAATCTCTCTAGCTGGTTCATTTTCCACTTGATGTAACTGAGGCCCAGAGATGCAAAATAATTTGCCTAAAGTTGTGATACAGGAAATGAAATGAAAACATGATAATTTTTAACTGTGTTTAATGATGAATGAGGTGGTACACTTTATGTGCTAATATTATTTTTCTCTGTTTACTGTCTTTTCATACCCTTTACTCTCTTTTCTATTGGGTTTTTGTAATATTTCAGTTGATTTGTAAGAGTAATTCTTATATGAAGAAAACCCACTCTTTGCTCTCATACACTTAAAATTTTTTTCTGGTTAGTTGTTAACCATTGTTTTAGCTAGATTATATAATATTTAACCTTACAAATATTTTTAATTTCCATAAAGTCAAATTTTAAAAATATTCTTACAAAAGTGTTCTCCAGTTGAGTATTTTACCAGAAAAATAAAAACTCACCAGACTTTGAGGGTAGCTAGAGTTATGGTGTCCTTGTGAATGTAAATCTCCCAAGATATTCTTACAAAGCTGTATCATTACACTGAAAAACGAGAAAACTTCAGAAACATCATTTCTTCAACATAATCTGAAGTCAGAGAACAGTAAAAACTTCAAATTATATGGAAAGAATATCTGATTTTCAATGGAGAACTCTCTTGAACTTTTCCCTCTGCCTTTTTCAGAGAGAATGGTGAGGTCCAGAAATATGTGTGTAAAGAAGAGAAGAGAGGAATGGAAAGCCTATGATTGAAATGGAAATAAACTCATTCCCAGAAGGAGGATGTCCGCATATGAAAATACAGGAAAAGAGTCCTGGTAGCTCAGAGCATTTGCTGGACTTTCTGTGTGCTGGTGCACAGTCTTTGCTGCAGTTAATACTTCACTAGTGTGCATTTGTCATCCCAATGAACCAGTATTGATACATTATTATTAACTAAAGTCCAGACTTTGTTCGTATTGCCTTTGCTGTTACCAGTGCTCTTTTTGTTCCAGGAACCCATCCAGGACAATGTGGATTATATTTACGTCTTCTTAGGCTCCTCTTGGTTGTGACAGTTGCACAGACTTTCCTTGTTTTTTAAGACCTTGACGGTTCTGAGGAGTGCTGCTTAAGTATTTTATAGAATGTCCCTCTACTGAGATTTGTCTGATGTTTTTCTCATTATAGTAGGGTTGTGGTTTTTTGGAGGAAAACTTCAGAGGTAAAGTGCCCTTCTTATCATGTAATATCCAGGGTACTGACTTCAATGTGACTTACTGTTGATGATGTTGAACCCGAGGGCCAGGCTGAGGCAGTGTTTGTCAAGATTCTACGCTCAAAAGTCAACTTTTCCGCCATCCTTCCATATTATACTCTTTGAAAAGAAGTCACTGTACAACCATATAGAAGATACTCCTTAAAGGGGAAGTATATAAATAAATTGTTTGGAATTATTCCATAATAATAATAGATAATTATAACTATTATTCTATAATAATTACAGATAGAATATAATCCTCTATAAATATCTGATGTCAGATATTTGTTTATTATCCCTCACGTACTTACTTACTCAGTTGTTTATTTATATCAGAGTGGACTTACAGATATCTATTACGTACATTGGTTATAAACTTGTTTTGTTGCTTAAACAGTGAGAAGGACACTTTTGAATATTAAAAGCCACAATTCTCAGTAAAGATATTAGCTACGAGTATGTAAGCACCATACAGCATAGAAAATGCTTATAAAGAAGAAAATATGGGATACACCAAGGAGACATAGATAAAAAGACACTAACAGTAGCAGAAGTGAACACACTGTATTGATATAAGACAAACCAAGTGAATAAAAAGGTAAATAAGGATGCAGAGGACACACCAAGGCCGTAAATACTTGTATCAACAAAAATGAAATAATAAATATAAATAAATCAAATTTTCAACAAAAGAAAAAGAAGGACAAAAATAGGGCCAAAAAACAATAAAGATAACAGCAAAATTTGGAGGTCAAGAAGAGACAAACAGCAGCTCTAATTAATAGATTTAAATATTGTTTTTGAAAAAATTATAAAATAGGCAAATCATTTGCTATTATAGTCTAGATGAAAAGGAGTGAAGCACAGCTAAATAAAATCAAGTAAAATGGGGAGAATCATCCCTGAAAGAGGGAAAAAATAAAGCCCTGAGACTCCTTTGTAGACCAGGTTCCTTTCTCACCTCCTGGCTGCTGTCCTGACCCCCGAGGTCCTGAGGATGAGGAGGCTGGGCAAGGGATAAGGCTGCTGGTTGTCATCTGTCTGGGCATTGTGTAAGGGCTGAAAAACCTCCTATTCTGTATCTTCCTAACATACAGCAGGCGCTGTGAATTTCAAGGATCATAGTGAATAATGTTTCAGCTTTACTAAGCAGGGCTGCAAACAAACATGATAATTAAGGGGCAGACTCTTTAAGTAGCACGTCTGCTTAGCCAAAGAAGATTTATCTTAAAATTTTAGCAGGATACCCTGTTTTGGATAGGGCATAGTTATGCCCAGAAATGAGAATGTGAGTCCTACCACCAGGTAAGCCACTGACATCAGCACTGATGGTAGCTGAAGGTGGGGACTTAAATGGAAATACAAGAGGGTGATGATGAAAACCAGTTGCCACCCACACAACTGCAGAGGCCAAGGCTGTTGTGTACCCCCTTCCCTTCCACCTTCTTATGGTTTATCTCAGAGGGAGAGCCCACCAGAGCCTGGGAAAAGCTTCTCAAAGTGTATGGAGCCTGGAACCCAGCAGCATCGGGGTGCACTATGGCTGATAGAGAGGTACTCCTCAGATCCCTCTTCAGGGAGCACCTTGTTGCCCAGTTGTGTGGAGTGTGGTTAGCTAATTGCTGCCAGCCACTGCTTCATCAGGCATGACCTCAGTGTTTGAGCTGAGATTACACAGAACCAGGGGACACCAGCCAAGGGCAAAGTAAGGCTGTAGTATGAGATTCTACCCTTCATGCCCAATGTTGAACTCTTCTTATAAAAAATTCTTGCTCCAGAGCTTCCTGTTAGGCTGACAGAGATGTCAAGACAACCTGGCAATGCATCCTTAGCCTAATCCTGCTTCCTCGCCTTTACTTTCACAGGTGTGACCTCATAAGGCAACTTGCGCTCTCAACTCTGTCTCAGCCCCTGAGAACCCTGAGCTTCCTGGAGAACCCCATCTCCAAAACATGGCTCACAGGATTATGAGAAGCCTGAAGATTCAGGATCAGGACCATTGCAAGATATAAGAGTGTCTAGGCAGCATGATAACAGCTAGAACCTCTTCTCAACAATTGTGTGATGTGTACACAGCTGCTGCAGTCCTGGATGCTCATCAGTGCCACCCATGGCTCTGAAATTGGGTATTGCTGTGGACAACAAAACTATTTTGTTCTGGGAAAGATGCCCCTTCATCCTTGCTTCTTTGAGTCACTCAACGGAGATCTAAGGTGACGTGGGAGTGTTGCATTTGCTGAGCATGTTGGTGCAGCCCTAAGTCTCAGGGGTGAAGAAAGGTGACCCCCCTGGTTTGTTCTGTTTTTGCAGTAGGAGGTCAGCTCTGTCACTCAGCAAGTCTCAAAGACGGTTTCAACAGGGAGATACCACAACATAACAAGGGAGTTCCACATAGTGGACAGTCAAAAGCATAGACATCTCTCCAATACTGTGGATTTTCATAAGGTTCCAAACTCCCCATGAAACTTACACGTTGGCAGGTATAAGGTGAACAGCACAAATGTTAACCTCTGGAAATAGAAGGGACACTCCCTAATCACCATGGAAATACTCCTAAGAATGTGCCTCTTCTTATTGGGCAGAAGTCCAGATATTTTTTAAATCAGTTTCTTCAATGGCAATAATTTATTTCACAAGGTCACCTTTAATGGGCCTGACCCATTTTTCTGCCTATATTTTAATCACAGGCTGCATCTTCAGCTTCTCCACACTAGATGATACTTTGTCCTCCCAGCCTAGTGTTTAGTGTTTTTTTGGGCACACTCATTCCTCAACAATACCTGTCCCCCACCATCTTTTTCTCTCCAGTCACAACAGAGCACACCACTGCTACCTCCAGGCATGGCAACACCACATCTGCCCACCAACATTGCCAAACTAGACACCACTTCCACTCTCCTCCCTGGAAGTAGATGCTGCAGTCATTTATGCCACTGCTGCCGAAGTAAACTCTCACTTCCTGCCATCTTCATGTCTGCTTTTTCTATCACCAGTTCTCAGTCCATTGCAGTATGTACCTCTGACTGTGTGAACCAGTGCGTGTGCACATGTGGAGGCTGCCAAGAAGTCAGAGAAACAGGCATGTGGACTTTGCAGCTTCTGCTGGGAATGGTGCTTGTGTGCTTAAAGGCTAAGACATGAAAGTTGTCCACACAACCATTCTCATCCCATTGTGAGCATTGAAGCACCTACTATGCCTCCCCTTTCCTTCACTCTGTGTTCTAGCCCCAGCTTACGGCCTACAGTTTAATCAGCTGTAAAAAGGAAATGGAGATTGGCAATAGTAGGGACTCCGCAGCCTCTTGGCTGGATTCTCTAATCCACTTACTTCCTTGAGAAGGCATTTACAATTCTGGATGTAATCATGAAGGGAGATCAAGAATGATGAGAAAGATGAAAAGTTCAGGGGCTGCATGGTATTGCTGAAATTACACAGAGACTCTAAAATGGTAAATCACTGCCCAGAATTTGCACTGCAGTCAGGAAAGATGGTTATTCTGGGACAGCTCCACTGTTACCATGTTCCTCCTAGAGGCATAATGTTCTCTAACAAAGTAGTTTTTGCTGAGACTGGAAACTCTGATAACATATTTGCAGTCTCTGTGTGCTCCATGGGGGTTGAAAGCGAGGATCAATGATAATTTTTGAACAACCTTCTTAGGCCTTCCTTGTCCACTACCTCCTGAGATGAGGAGGTTCTGTTCTAGCTGGCCACGTGTGTCTGTGTCTTGGAGTCCAGAGTGACAAGAATCATGCACAAGTACCAGGTGCTTCTCAGCTTGTAACAGATTCCAACTTTTCTTGAATTTGAAGTTGGAAATTCCCTTTGCAATATCCAGACAAAAGACCCCATCTTGTGGATGGAAAAACTGGAATCCAGGGATCCATCAAAGTTTACTCTAGAAATCAGGGGAAGAGCTGGGGCTGGCAACTATCTGTTCTAATATGATGTCATTCTCTTTGGTAGAATGTTGACCAAAGGAGAAGAATTCATTAGCCTTTCAAAAAAGACTAGTTGAGGGGTTAACTTGCCAAAAAGCACAGTGACAATAGGAATTCCAGGGAAATAGAATGATCTAAGGCAAAGTGTGGAATCAAAGAAAAATATAGATTTGAGGAAACCCCAAAGAAGTCAAGAACTCAACTATAAACTGATACTCCACAATATGCTAATTCTGCCACCTTGGTGATGCACCAAGGTCCTCTGCATCACCTTGGTGTTCTCACGTGCGATGTTCCCACTGCACGAGCTTTCTGCTATTCTATTGCACATTCACAGCCCACTTGGAAGAGACTTTAGTAAGATTCTTGGACTCTTTCTCACAGCAAGAGAGTCCTAAGAGACCAAGCTACTCCTTTTATAATAATTGAGACACAGACCGCTGGCAAGTGAAATTTGCCCCAAATTTGGAAATGAAATTTGGGCAAAGTTTGGGTAAATAAAATTTGTCCCAGATTTGGAAGACCATCTCATAGGAATGACAACAAAAGACTCGTGTTTGTTTTAACTTGGTGTGGTTTTATTTAATTATGAATGTGGTTTTATTTATTTTTAAATATGTAGTAGTTACTTGCATTACTTTTTTTAGTAAACCATATGTTCATGGTCTATGTTCCTTTTTTTTTTTTTTTATTTGAGACAGAGTCTCGCTCCGTCACCAGGCACCAGACTGGAGTGCAGTGGTGCGATCTTGGCTCACTGCAACTTCCACCTCCTTGGTTCAAGCAATTCTCCCGCCTTAGCCTCCTGAGTAGCTGGGATTACAGGCGTGCGCCACCACGCCCAGCTAATTTTTGTATTTTTAGTAGAGACGGGGTTTCACCATGTTGACCAGGATGGTCTCTATCTCCTGACCTTGTGATCCGCCCACCTCGGCCTCCCAAAGTGCTGGGATTATAGGCGTGAGCCACCACGCCCGGCCTATGTTCCTTTTTCTATTAGAAGATCTATTTTCCTTATTGTGTTTTAAAAATTCTTTCAATATATTATAGAATATCTCTATTCCCACCATATATATTTATACATTTTTAAATTTCTGATTTTTTACTGTATGTATGATTTTCCCTGTAAAACTTTTTATTCGCTTGTAGTTAATGATATTAATTTACTTCAGAAAATCATTCACATGTAAACGTTCTACAAAACTGGTCTCATGTTTACTTACAATACTTTTATAGTTTGATCTTTATGTTTAAATCCTTGACCACCTAAAATGTACTTTGAATTAGTGGGTGGGGTGGAAATCCAGTATTCCATTGAGATGTGTATATTTTCTCACCATTACTGTTTGTGCTAATTATGTTGACATGTTTTTGTAATAATTTTGGTGGAATTAAAATGTGTCATGGGTAACTCTTCTATGACAATTTATCATCAATATTTTCCTGGAAAACCTCAAATGCTTTATTTTGTCAGTTGGTATGTTCAATTTCATTAATCATTAGATTTCATCTCACGGGCTGCCAACTTACTCTTCATAGTTTACCACTAAAATCCCCGTTGTTTTTAAGGGCACTGTTAGGCTAGGTATTCCTCATACTCTGTTCCCAATACTGTCAGTTCCTGAGGGAGGACTTCGGAGCTCTCTGTTCTTATAGCCTGCCTCTCACTTTTGGAAAATCACCGAGTTCCTTCTGTAGAGCTATTTTGGAAATAGCGGCCCACTTTCCTCAGAGTGACAGCCCTGTTTTACCAACATGGTTTTGGGCATGAGCAGTAGCCTCTGATGTTGTTGGCAGGCATTCACTGGCATGAAAACTCTGCCCAGCAAATGAGCTGTGCCAAGGGCTATGGGGGTCTCAGCATTCTTGACCTACAATAGCTGGAATAGAACCTCTTCACTACAAGTAGTGCTGGGTGGAAGAATGGAGCTGTGTACCTCTTCATCACACTCACCTGGAATCTCTGCAACACAGCCTTGGAATGGGTTTGAGAGATGCTGGCAATCTTTTGCTCCTGGTGAGATATAAAAACCCTTTACAGGGAAGTGAGAGGAAAGAGATCCTCCTATTTCTTGGCTAGATGTGCTCCAAGTGAAGCTTCCCTCATACTGAGCTAGGGTATAGAAAGTATAGAGTGGGTTATGACTCAAATGCTGTAGACACTCTGTGTTCTTTCAAGGCTTAGTAGAGTTTTAAAAATAAATATATGTACTTAAGACAATTCCCAGAGACTTCAAGTGGCTGTTTTAAAAATAAGTTTTATTAAGTATGATTGTTTGGTTTGAGGGTAGTTCCATGGATCTCCTCACAGTGCTATTCCAGAGAAGAAGTCACCAGGTCACTCAATTCTTATTGTCATCTACTGGAAACTTGGTTAGAGAGTAGATTTTATGTTCTCCTCTCACATCAACAAAAAGTAACTACATGAGACAATGAATATGGTAGTTGGCTTAACCGCAGGACTCATTTAATTGTGTATATGTATATCAAAACATCATGTTGTATACCTTAAATATGTACAATAAAAATAAAATCTTAAAGAAATAAAATAAAAATAACTTTCACTAGCTGTGGTTGTTGGTTTGGAGTAATCCAAGGAGCTCTTCACACTATTGCCTAGCAAGATTCACCTCATTATTTTCTTCTTGATTCCAAAGATGTCTATTTGGCTCAGTTAAAATGAAAAGTATCTGACTGGTTCACAAAACCACTAGGAAACCTAGAAATTCAAGTTAAAAGAAAAGGCAAAAACAAGGAAATCACTGAATGCAGAATCACAGTCAAAATTAGCCAAATATTGGCCTTTGTGGAGCTCATTGGTGCCCCCTCGGAGCAGATGGAGGCTACATGTCTCTCAGCCAATATGCCAAAGCCAGATGCTCTTCACTGCATGGGCCATCATTTCCATTTCTCTTCTGAGAAGTTAAATACAGCTGCCATTGCTGTAACTGCCCCAGGAATGAATGTTCAGTTCCTACTATCACTAGCTCCCAAGTGTGGTCCAGAGTTTGTGCATCTGATGATCTGAACACAGCATGTGCTCACATGAGGTTGTCTCTCAGTGGAAGCAGAGAAAACGTGGGGGGAGAAATGCCAGATATAGGTGAGGGGGGGATGGAGGCAGCAAACCACATTGCCATGTATGTACCCATGCAACAATCCTGCATGATCACACATGTACCCCAGAACCTAAAGTGCAATAAAATATATATTTTTAAAAAATTTAGCAAAAAAAAAAAAAAGAAAAAAGAAAAAGAAAATCAAAACGCTGACAGTGCAACCACTGGCTTCAGGAATACACCTCATTTGCAATTCGTGATGGACACAATTGTCGGTCTCTGAAAAACCCAGAGACCAATGAGAGTTGTACCTATGGGATGTGGTCAGGAATTGGTAGAAACGAAAGAGAGAATAGAGATGGATATCTGATTCTTCTCTGACTATACCTTTACGCACAAATCTGGTTCCTGTTAGATCCTTGCTGAGGGGGAAAAATAAAGGCTAACAGAACACCAAAAAAAAAAAAAAAAAAAAAAAAATGCAGACTTCCCTATTCTGTTATAAAAAGTGGCAGAGCCTCTGGATTCCAGGGCTCATATGGTGGCTAATCCCCCCCAAAATAGGAATGACATTCTTATGCTTAGAAGCCAAGAAATGAAAACTGTCTACAACACCCACCTTCATTACATCTTGAGTCCTGGAGCAAGCAACACTTTGTATTTTCTTCCTGCAGATTATATTCTATCTAACCCCATCTGTGCTACCAACCTTCTGTAGGATCTTGGACAATCACTGTCTGTTTCTGATACTCAGAATACCTGCTGGAAAAAAAACAAATAACAAAAAACAAACAAAAAGAATAAGAAGGGCTTTGAGATTAGTGGGCCCTCTGTGCATTCATGACTATGATATTCCTTGATTATACAGACGCTTATACCTCATTCAGGCAACCGTGGATTCTTTGTTGAGGGAAGATGAAGAAGGGAAAGAAAGACGAAAGGTTCTTGGACTGCAAAAAGTGTTTTAAATTACCCAGAGAAGGAAGCTGCAGTATTCTGTGAGATTTGTGAGTAGAGAAGCCAGAAAGTATTATTTTAGGTACAACTCAACTGATACCACCCTCCAACAAATACCTCGAGTCCTCTGGCAACATAGAGCTTTACTGAACCAAGGAGCCCAGATAGCATCTCTCCAGGCTCCGGATGTACCCTAGGGGTAGAGCAGTGAGCGTCACAGATGACCTCAGATACATTGGAGCCACTCTTCAGGGCCTTGAAGACTCAGTTCTAGCCAGCCATGTGTGTCTGTCCCTAGGATCACAGAGTGCCCAGGAGTCAGGCCAAGCCAGGCCCTGAATTCTTTCCAGCTTGTGATAAATGTCCTGAGCTATAATCTTCCATTGAATTTGGAGTCGAAATACCTGGTAACATATCCTGGAAAATTGCCCTTATCTAACAAAGAGGAATATTGCTTAGGATTAAGGAGTAAAGCTGAAAATGAAAATGATCAGTCTTGATTTCAAGTCATTTTTCTTTCCATAGGTTGTAGACCAAGACAGGAAGATGCAGGAGTCTTTCTCATAAAACCATTGTTCCATCAGCTTGGCCTGACCTCTGGGTGAAAGGGGTAGGGTTATAATAGAAATTCCAGACCAACAGAACAATAAGCCAAAGTGTGGAATTACAGTAAACATATTAATTTCAGCATTGTTTATGACTGCAAAATGTTGGAAACAACCAAAATGCCCACACAGAAAAGAGTGATTGTATAAATAATAGTACAACTGTAAAATGAAGTACTATGCAGCTATTCTAAGGAACATGGAAGATGTCCATGAAGGGATGAATGTTAATTATAAATACATTGTGGAATGATAAATTTAAAGTGTCTTGTAATAATAAATGCAAAATAAGAAAATATCTGTTTACCTACTCATTGCAAAAAGAAAAAAAAAGAAAGGAAAAACCCAGAGACCAATGAGAGTTGTACCTATAGGATGTGGTCAGGAATTGGTAGAAAGGAAAGAGAGAATGGAGATGGATATCTGATTCTTCTCTGACAATACCTTTACGCACAAATCTGATTGTAGAGCCATGTGAAAATTTCACATATTCAGATAAATAAATAAATGAACAAACCCCATAGGATTGGGAGATAATTTGCCATCAAATACAAACTATTTGTTTGACAAACCAACGAACAAACAAATAAACCACCGATATGAGAGGGCATGAAGATTAAAGAAACTTCAACTTTTGGAACCATTATAAAACTTAATGAAGATGAATAAACACTCGCTATGGAATATCAGATCAACCATTACCATGAGGTCTTCTGTACCACTTTGGTGTCCCCATGCACAGTGATCCCAACCTCATGCGCTTTGTGCTGTGCTCTTGCAAATTTTCTCTTCACCAGGCAGAGGGCTTTGCTTAATCTGCTAGTTCTTCTCACCACAGCAAGGACTTCAAGAGACTACATAGTCCCATTTTCTAGTCTTACAATAACTAGAACTGAGGTGGTAGATAGAAGGAACTTGTCCAGAATCATTACTGGGAAATCAGCCTCATTTGTGAAAAGACAAATTATATTTTATTTAGCTTGTATTTCTTGAACTATGAATGAAACTATCATTGTTTTCATATATGCATTAACTGTTGGTATTATAATTACTCTAAATACCTGGTGCTGCTTGTATCTTACATTCTTTATTAGATGATGTGTTCTTCTTTATTATATTGAAGAAATTTTTTTCAATATGCTGTGATTCATAGCATATTGACCTGGTATCCTAGTAATAGGAGACTGGCAGATTTGAAGCTGAAGGGGACAGGGGGCCCAGCTACCATCCTCACCCTTCACTTCTTACTACCCTAACATCACTGATTCTCTTCTTTCTCTCTAGGTGTCACTTGACCTCAGTAAATCCTGTGACGTTTCTGGGATGCAGACTCCTGTGTAGTTTCAGATTCTTGATCATGCTTCCTTGAATTAGGCTTCGTAAACCTGAAGCCCCTTCAAATTTCCAATAAAGAGATCATTTTCTGCTTCATCTGCTTTTGACTCCTGTGTTCTCTGAATTCCTAGTGGCTCAAGGGGTTGAGGGGGCGTTTCTAATATAAACGGTTTTGAAAGAAAATGAAGGGATATATTTGAAGCATTAGGGAGAATAGTAATCAAAGCCACATTTCTAGTTGTATTGATAGAAACCCAACACTAAAAACAGGGTGCTGTTACTCTACCAGTCACATGCCTACCACCTGAGGCAAATCCTAAAGGCTCTCATGACCCTGGTACTAAGACCCCAGGAACTAACAATATCCCAGAAAGACAAGGGAAAATGTGTTGCAACAGGCCCTGGGAAAGTCCCTGATCTGCTGGTGGTCAATTCCACAGTAGCATATCCCTTCACTTAGCTTAACAATGTCCTACTCCTACAGCATCTATTAAGATGCAATTACACCAAAGGTGATATGTTAAATCTCCACCACTCTGGCAAGGGCAAGTGGGTTAAAATTCGCTGGTGGATGGGAAAGACCAGAGGAGCAGCCAAAGGAATCTTGAGAGAGGTGCTGTCTTCATAATGGAAATTCTGCTGCCTATGCTGCCTTTTTCCCCTCTATTTTAAAAAAGTTTCTAGAGAAAGCCAAACCTCCAGGTGAAGAGGCCAACATAGGGGAGTAAGAAAATCACTAGCCTAAGAATAAGAGATTTGGATTCTATTTCCAACCCTGCACATGAGAAACTGATACAGCAATCTTCATAGTACATGCTGACTTAATACTGCAGCGGTTGAAAGAGAGATAGAAGGAAGGAAGGAAGGAAAGAAAGAAAGAAAAGAAAAAAAGAAAGAGAAAGAAAGAGAAAGAAACAAAGAAGAAAGAAAGAAAGAAAAAGAATGAGAAAAAGGAAAGGAAAGGAAAGGGAAGGAATCTGCTGAATAGATTTTCTCCTCTACGTTTGAACAGAACTACATTAAACAGTTTTCCCTGACACATGGCTGATTGCATGGGGGAGGGAACATAAATTGACATTCAAAAAAGCCAGAGTCATAAATGATGTGTGCTGTGGTACAATTAGCAGGAACTTTGGTTCCTACCACTTGCATAGTCTTGGGTAGCATGATCTCTGATACTGACCTCCTGCTTCTTAATGAAGGGATAATAATAACCATCTCATAAAGGAAAGGAAAGGAAAGGAAAAAAGAAAGGAAAGGAAAGGAAAGGAAAGGAAAGGGAATGAAAGGGGGAGGGAGGGAAGAAAGCAAGGAAAGAAGGAAGGAAGGAAGGAAGGAAAGAAGGCCCTAAAGATGGTGTCCAATGAGGTCCATTGTTACAATTAATTTGGTAGGGCCAGAATAGGTCAGATGGGCATGAATGCTTCAGAACAACACAGGCCTACTCAGAGCAGAGATTGGCATTGCTGCCCACCCTCAAAACCATGGATCATATAGGCCCAGGGTGGGGTTAGCCTGGACCCCACCAACCAACAACCAAGGAGCCATAAGTGTATTTAAGAGTCATTGACGTCTTTCAGGGGAAGTGAATCATTCCCTAAGCTATCCAACGGCTTGCAAGTCAGTGGGTCAGCTTCACTGAAAGAGCCAAAAGAATAGGTGTAGCTATGTTTGTCCATCACCACAGCTGGGCAATGGGGTGTGTATTATGAAGTCATAAAATCTACCAAGTATGTCATAGATCAGCCGGGAAATGTGGATGTGGCTGTGGGCCTACAGGTACCCATCTCCACTTCTCACACACATGCAGCACACAATATAAAGTTGAATGGCCCCTGTGCTACAACAGCTTGGTGAAGAAGAAATTGTAGAGAACTAGCAATTGCTTATCATAAATTCTTCTTTTAGTTCTACTTCTTTGGCTGTATGACTCCAGCAAACAATTTATTGTTGTTTTGTTTGCCTTGTATGTACAATAAAAGTACTGTTTCCGGATGGAAGAGAAAGAAAGAAGGAAGGAAGGAAAGAAAGAAAGAAGGAAGGAAGGAAAGAAAGAAAGAAGGAAGGAAGGAAGGAGAATAAGAAAGAAGAAAAGAAAGAAAAGAAAAGAAAGAAAGACAAAGAACGAAAGGAAGGAAGGAAAGACAGAGGGAGAGAAAGAAAGATCTTCTCTATCAGGTCTTAACGTCTTAATGTTGCCTGTAGGTGTGTGATTAGGGACTTTGTCACAGTGGCATGAGAACTCTGTCTCTCTTCACTGCTACCTTCCCAAGAGCATAGAGACCTTGTATTCAGCCACCTGCTTTATTTTCCAAGCCCAGCAGTTAGAGAGGAGAGGTCATGATGGGCTTAGGAGCCTAGCAACAGGAAAGCTAGAATTACCTGCTACTGTCTGCTGAACAGATTTTCTTCTCTGTGTTTGGACAGAAACAGTTTTCCCTGACATGTTGCTGATTGCATGGGGGAAGGGAACATAAATTGACATGCAAACAAGCAAAAGAGCCAGAGTTATAAATGCTGTGTGCAGTGGTATAATTAGCATGAACTTTGGTTCCTACTACTTGCATAGTCTTGGGCAGCAAATCTCTGATACTGACCTCCTGCCTCTTAATGAAGGGATAATAATAATCAACTCATAAAGATCCTTAGGTATATTGAGTGAGATGATCACAGCCCAAATGCTCAATGAAAAGTGCCAGAATGACAACAAATTTGGAAATAATAATAATCAGACAATCTTTTATTATGTGTTCTTTGAAATGGAGGTAAAATACATACAACGAAATGCACAGATCTTATATATCTGTTTGAATGGGATTGACAAACACATGCATGTGGTTGCACGACACCTAGATGAACATACGGAACATTCATCTTGTCTTAGGCCCCTTTCAAACTCACTGCAAGCCCTTCAGGGGCAAATGTTTACTGACTTACAGAAACTCATAACTTGCTTGTTTTTAATCCTTACATAACGAAATCGTATAATAACATTACCTTTTGTGTCTGGCCATTATTCAATGTTTGAGATTCATTGTTTTTGTATGTTTCAGCCGTTCATTCTTTTTATTGTCAAATAACATTGCATTGTTTGAGTCTCCCTATTTGTTCTTCCATTTATCTGCTGATAGATAAGCATTTGGTGTTCTCAGTTGAGCGATTGCGAATTAAGATATCACATAAATTCCAGTACAAGGCACAATAACATATATTTTTAATTATCCGTGATAAATACCTAGGAGTGAAATTTTCTCCCAGTGTGTGGCTTGAGTTTTTTTTTTTCTTAACGATGGTGTATTCAGAAGAGTAGAAGTTTTGAAGTGTGATGATATCAAATATATCTATTTTCCCTTTTAAATTGAATATTATTGTGTCTAAGAAGTTTTGCCTTCTCCAAGGCTGCAGAAATGTTCTGTCTGTGATGTCCTTCCCTAGAAGCTGCATAGGTTTAGCATCTATGTTAAGGTTTATTGTTCAAGTTGATTAATATTTGCATTCCATGCAAGGTATAGATCAAGGTTCCTTTCTTCCAAGACGCGGTTGTTTTTGTTAATTATTAATAATGCTGCTATGGAAATTCATGTGCAAATTTTTATGTGAATACTTTTCAGTTCTCTTGGGTATAATCATGGAAGTGAAATTTTTCGGTCACGTGGCAACATTGTTTAACTCTTGAAGAAGCTGACACTATTTTCTGCAATGACTACCATTTTATAGTCCCACCAGCAATGTATGAATGTTGCTATTTCTCCACATCCTCACCAACACTTATTATTGCCTGTTTTTTAAGATTATAGTTACTGTAAAAGGTGTGAAGTGGTATCATGTTTTGGTTTTGATTTGTACTTTCCTGATGACTAATGATATCACACATCATTTCATTTCTCTTTTCTTTCTTTCTTTTTCTTCCTTCCTTCCTCCCTCCCTCCCTTCTCTCTCTCTCTCTCTTTCTTTCTTTTCTTTTCTTTCTCTCTCTCTCTTCCTCTCCCTCTCTCTTTCTCTCTTTCTTTCTTTCCTTTCTTGAGACAGAGTCTCACTCTGTCACCCAGGCTGGAGTGCAATGGCATGATCTTGGCTCACTGCAACCTCCACTCCCCAGGTTCAAGCAATTCTCCTGCCTCAGCCTCCCAGAGTAGCTGGGATTACCACCACCATGCCCAGCTAATTTTTTTGCATTTCTGTAGAGACGGGGTTTCACCATGTTCACTGTTGCCATATAGAAATACTACAGATTTTTGCATGTTGATTTTGTATCCTGCAACTTTGCTGAATTTATCAGTTCTAATAGTTTTTTAGTGAAGTCTTTAGTTTTTTTACAAATATAAGATGATATCGCCTGCCAACCAGAATAATGGTACTTTTTCCTTTCCAATTGGGATGCTCTTCATTTTATTTTCTTGTCTGATTGCTCTAGCTAAGACTTTCAGTTCTATGTTGAATAACAGTGGTGAAAGTCATGATCCTCGTCCTCTTCCAGATCTTAGAGGAAAAGCTTTCGGTTTTTCTTTATTCAGTGTAACACTAGCTGTGGGTCTGTTACATACAGATTTTATTATGTTGAGACATGTTCTTTCTACACCCAGTTTTTTAAGGGTTTTTATCATAAAGAAATATTGAATTTTATCAAATGATTTTTCATCCTCAATTGAAATGATCATATGGTTTTTACCCTTCATTCTGTTAATATGATGCATCACATTGATTGATTTGCATATGATGAACCATCTTTGCATCCTAGGAATAACCCACTAAGTCATAATAAATTATCTTTTTAATGTATTGTTGAACTTTGTTTGCTCATATTTTCTTAAGGATTATTGCATTCATGTTCATCAGAGATATTTCTTAATGTGTGTTTTTCTGGCTTTGATATCAGGTGACCTCATAGATATCTATCTGGTCTCATAGAATGAGTTTGGAAGTATTTCCTCCTCCTTTATTTTTTGGCATAGTTTGAGTAGAATTGGTATTAGTTATTTAAATGTTTAAATGTTTTGTAGAATTCATCAGTGAAGCCATCAGGTCTGAAGCTTTTCTTTTCTTTCTTTTTTTTTTTTTTGGAGACAGGGTCTTGCCCTGTCACTTAGGCTGAAGTGCAGTGGCATCATCTCGGCTTACTGCAACCTCCGCCTCCCGAATTCAAGCAATTCTTCTGCCTCAGCCTCGTGAGTAGCTGGGATTCCAGGTGCCTGGCTAATTTTTGTATTTTTAGTAAAGATGGGGTTTCACCATGTTGTCCAAGCTGGTCTCAAACTCCTGACCTCAGGTGATCTGCCCGCCTTGGCTTCCCAAAGTGCTGGGATTACAGGCATGAGCCACTGTGCCCGGCCCAGGCTTTTCTTTAATGAGAAAATTTTTATTATGGCTTCCATCTCATTACCTGTTTTTGGTCTCTTCAGGTTTTGGATTTCCTCATAGTTAAATCTTGGTTAAGCTGTATGAGTCTAGGAATTTGTTTATCTCGTTACATTTTCCAACTTTTTAGCAAATAATTACTTACAGTGGCCTCTAATAATCCTTTGAATTTCTGTGATATCAGTTGTAATGTCTCCTTTTTCATTTCTGATTTTATTTATTTGAATCTTCTCTCATTTTTCTTAGTCTGGCTGAGGATTTGTCAATTTTGTCTAACGTCAAAAAAAAACAAACCCAGCCTTTGATATTTTGTATTGCTTTCTTCATTTCTATTTCATTTATTTCTGCTCTGATCTTTATTATTATTATTATTATTATTTAGACAGAGTCTTGCTCTGTCACCTAGGTTGGAGTCAGGTGGTGCAGTTTTGGCTCACTGCAACTTCTGCCTCCCGTGTTCAAGTGACTCTCCTGCCTCAGCCTCCCAAGTAGCTGGGATTACAGACGTGTGCTACCACTCTTAGTTAATATTTGTATTTTAGTAGAGATGGAGTTTTATCATGTTGGCCAGGCTGGTCTCCAACTCCTGACCTCAAGTGATCTGCTGATCTGATCAGCACTTTGTAATCCCAAAGTGCTGGGATTGCAGATGTGAGACACCATGCCCAGCTGATATATATCATTATATAGTGACACTCTTTATTATTTCTTTTCACCAACTAATTTGGGGTTTAGTTTGCTCTTTCCTTTCTTGTTCTTTAAGATGCATTGTTAGGATGTTTGTTTAAAGTTTTTTGTCTTTATTGATGTATGCACTTATAGCTATAAACTTTCCTCTTCATACTGCTTTTGCTGTATCCCAGAGGTTTGGGTATGGCGTGGTTCCATTATCATTTGTTTCAAGAAATTTTTCAATGTTATTCTTAGTTTATTCATTGACCCTCTGGTCATTGTTGAGCATATTGATTAATTTCCATGTATTTGTATAGTTTCCAAAATTCATCTTGTTATTTATTTCTAATTTTATTCCATTGTGCCCATGGAAGAAGCTCCACTATGTTTTCAATTTTTGTGGATGTTGAAAGACTTGTTTTGTGACTTAACATATAGTCTATCTTTGAGAATGATACAAGTGCTGAGGAAAAGAATTAGTATTCTGCAGATATCCTGTAAATATCTATCAAGTCCATTTGGTCTATAGTGCTGATTAAGTCCAATGTTTCTTTGTTGACTTTTTGTCAACAAAGACTTGTGCAGTGCTAAAAGTGGGGGTGTTGAAGTATACAGCTATGATTGTATAGGTGTCTATCTCTCCCGTTTATCTCTAATAATTTCCATGTCTTGCTGTTGTAGTACTGGGTACATATATATTTAAAAGTGTTCTATCCTTTTGCTGAACTGACCTCTTTATCATTATATAGTGACATTCTTTGTCTTTTCTTATAGTTTTTGTCTTGAAATCTATTTTGTCTGATATAAATATAGCTACTTCTGTACTTTTTTGGTTTCCATTGGCATGGAATTTTTTTATGTCTTTATTTTCAGTCTACTTATGTCTTTCTAGGTGAAGTATGTTTCTTCTAAGCAATGGATTACTGGGTCTTGTTTTTTCATCTATTCAGCCACTCTATGTCTTTTGATTGGAGAGTTCATTCCATTTTCATTCAAGGTTATTATTGATAAGCAAGGACTTACTCCTGACATTTTCTTGTTTTCTGGTCGTTTTGAGGTATTCTCCTTTTCTTTCTTTCCTCCTGTCTTCCTTTTAGTGAAGGTGTTTTTCACTGCTGATATGATTTTGTTTCTTGCTTTTTATGTATATGTTGTGTATTTTTTGGTTTCAGGTTACCACGAGGCTTGCAAATACTGTCTTATAACCCATTATTTAAACTGATAATAACTGAACACTGCTTGCGTAAACAAACAAGAGAAAGAAAACTAATAAAGAACTATACTTTAACTTCAGTCTCCCCCACTTTTTAACTCAAAATTGCTGTGCTTTCTCTCACCCCCATGCACAGAAATGCTTTATGCTGCACACCTGCAACCGGGAGATGAAAGATGAGGGAAGAGTGACATCAGTGACACAAGTGTTTTTCCTACCTCTTCAGTGCCTCTTTCAGTGATATAAAGTTAAAATCAGTTACTGCGAGTGCTCACCTGATTTTTCTGGTTCTTATGAAGGTGCTTGTTCTCTGCAGATACTTGTTAAATTGATGACCTTGTTGGAGGAAGGGGGAATCATTGGTGCCTTCTATGTCTCCATCTTGTTCTGCCACCCTCCTCCCTTAATTTTTGCTTCTCTTGGAAAGATTTTATTTCCCCTTCATTTCTGAAGAATAGCTTTGCTGAGTGTGATATTCCTGGCTGACAGTTTTTTCTGTTAGTAATTTGAATATCTTATGCCATTCTCTCCTGGCCGGTAAGGTTTCTGCTGAGAAATTCTGTTAATCTAATGGGGATTACCTATATGTGACTTGACATTATTCTCTTGCTGCTTTTAAAAATCTTTCTTTGTGGGCCAGGAATGGTGGCTCATGCCTGTAATCACAGCACTTTGGGAGGCCAAGGCGGGTGGATCACCTAAAGTTGGAAGTTCGAGACCAGCCTGACCAACATGGAGAAATCCTGTCTCTACTAAAAATACAAAATTAGCCAGGTGTGGTGGCACATGCCTGTAATCCCAGCTACTCAGGAGGCTGAGGCAGGAGAGTTGCTTGAACCCAGGAGGCGGAGGTTGCAGTGAGCCAAGACTGCGCCATTGTACTCCAGCCTGGGCAATGACAGTGAAACTCCATCTCAAAAACAAACAAACAAACAAACAAAAACCTTTCTTTGTTTTTGACTTTTAGCAATGTGATTAAAATGTGCCTTGGAGAGAATCTATTTGGGTTGAATTTACTTAAGATTCTTATAGCTTCCTGGACCTGGATTTCTATCTCTCTTCCAAGATACGAGAAGTTCTCTGCTATTATTTTGTGCATCTGGTGGAAAGCTGCCTCTTTCAATTTTATGGAGTAGATTTCATAAGTAAAGACTTATTTTTATGAATGGGTGTTTAGGTGTTACTTATTTTGGCTTTGTTGGTTTTTGTTCTAGGTGTATGTAGCAGTATTGTTTCCATGTGGTTTCTTCACCTAGAATCCACCCTTGTGGCACTTGAGTGTTTCTCAGTGCCCTACCTGAGAAAGTGTGCTGCTACAGTGGCATGGCTTTGCCAGTGCTGTGATTCCAGGGCTAATTCTCAGCTCAGGGGTGTGTGAATGCACATGGTAGGTAACTCAATTAAGGTATGACTCAATGACATTGGGGCCAGGGTGCTGTTATTCTGGCTGGAAGCATGCACATGTTTGTTCACTCAGTGTGCTTGCCTACAGGCTAGGAGTGGGCTGTGGTGCTGTTTCTTGGTCTCAGGACATGGAAGTGCAGCTGCTCAACTGGTCTGAAGACATGTCTTCCAGAGTCAGCCTATTGGGTTTTTTCTCAGGCCCAAGATGTGAGTGTAAGGTTGCTTAGGTGGCCTACGAGAGGAAGGGTATGAGAGAGGAAAGAGGGAAGTTTCTCAGGCACTTGACACAGCTGCATGGCTGCGTGGCTAGGATTTGAGCATTTCTGTGAGGGGTGGCCTAAGAATATGTTTTGTAGGCCTAGGGTGAAGGCATAGAGCTTCATGGTTGTCCTTCAGGCGCGACCATCAGAGGCAGTCTGTGGGACTGTTTCTCAGACCTGGAACATGACCACATGCCCAACAGGGGTGGACCATGGGCTGTTTCTCAGGTTTGGAAAATGGGCTCTTGGCAGCTGGGCCAGCATGGTGTCATGCCCAGCAGGGGGAGCTTCTGAGTCTGTTTCTCAAGCACTTTTTGGGAGCAAAGGGCCATTGGGCAGGCCATGGATGTGTCTGTGGAGGGAGAGGGTGTTACAGGGCTAGTTCTCAGGTACTTAGTGTAGACACATAGCTGCTCTGCTGCCACAGGGGCACATAAGTTGTGTCAACCTCAGGGGCCTGTCTCCTAAGTGGCGAACTTTAAAAATCTTCTAATATTTTTTCCTTGTTTTTTTTTATCATTTGGTATTTTCCCAATCATGATATCATATCTAAGATGTATGCAGCACTATACCATTTTTATGCTTTCCAAATTACCGATTTCTGCTTCATCTTTATCAATAGATTTCTTTTTTTATTTTGAAATGCTTTTTTTTTTCAAATTTCATTAAACCCAATCATGATATGAGCATCATAATCATGTTATGCCTGGTTTGCATTTTCCTGGTTTGTTTTTGCAAATCTTGTGCCCCTTTGTTTTATCTGTATCCTTTGGACACTAGATTAGTTGAAAGTTTTGTTCTTGATCCATAAGTAAGATTAATATTTCAGACTCTTTTTTGTTCCAGTAATCATGGAACAGAACAACTCCTGGTATTTCCTTAAGGGAAGTGTAAGGAAGAGTACAGTGATTAACAGGTACAGCAATAAATTTTTGTTCAGGAAAATTTTACTCTTCTCTTTTGAGGTCCCTGCCATAAGGAAATACTTGCTGCCCTTAGGGTAAACAGATAAACTTGGTAAGATCTCAGAGTGGCTCATAGAGAAACCATGTAGCTCACATGCTTTACGTTTGATGGCATAGCACTTTTTTCCATGGTTGGCTTTTTCCTTCTCCCCTTGCATACAGCATTGCCTACAGGAAGGTTAAGACAGAATAATTGAAAATAAGTTTTCAAGCCATCGCTTCTCCAGAACCACCCTCCATAGTGTCCTGAATGCATATAGGGTCACCATTCAGACGTTGCTGCTTCTCCTGTGGTCTGCTCAGAACAAGGTCTTTTTCAGTCAAAGTAAAGAAAACTTCCTTGGACTTTTCAGAAGTTTTCACAATTGTAACAACAACAATAACAACAACAAAAAACTTGTGCTCTACCCAAGGTAAAAATTTTAGCTTTAGGTCCCA
Organism: Ateles fusciceps; assembly: GCA_036589455.1. Taxonomy (NCBI): domain Eukaryota; kingdom Metazoa; phylum Chordata; class Mammalia; order Primates; family Atelidae; genus Ateles; species Ateles fusciceps. The sequence goes on from JAZHEH010000847.1 coordinate 1,359,546, forward strand.
CTGTCAATACACTATTTAATCCATTGAAGGTGGCAAATATTTCTAACAGCCTGTTGGAGAGTTTACCAGTTTATTACAGAAGCATGAAATTCTTTTATTTAAAAAATATATTTTGCCATTTAGGTAGATATAATCAAATAATCCAGTTTTGAAACCAATGTTCTTACTTCTTTTTCCAACAGTTGTTTCTATCACCATAAAAAATATGTTAAATTTCTCTCATCCTTTCAAAAAATCTCTGGAGTTATCTCACCCTCCAGATACAGCCTCGACTCTCATTCTAACCATGAAATTGGACTTCTTGAGAAGGTTTCAGCTGGACTCTATCCTTCAATGGACAACCCAACACAGCCGTATTAGTCTCTCATTAACATTACTAGCAGCAAGTAACATTAGAAAGCTTTTGACACACCAGTCTTTGTTGCGATGAACTTCACAGGTACATTTGACATTGGTGTACCTCATTTACTTGTTGAAACTTTTTTTCTTTGGCTTCCATAAAGTTTCTTTCTCTTATGTGTCATTCTACTTCTGTGATTGCTCCTTCTTAAGTAAAACAGAATGTGTCTTAGGATTATTTTAAAACAAGACAAAGTACAGAGTTATACCTAAAATTGGGTTTTTAAATTATCGCATCAGAAAGGAAACTCACGTTTAGAATAAGAAGGCATTGTCAGCCACCAATTACTTTTGTAACCTCAAGCTAGTCTCCTTCCTACTCTAGACTGAATTTCTTCTGTAAAATTCAAGCCAACTGACATGATGATATACAAGGACTGATAAAATTTGCTGGGGATTCGGGAAGTAAAAAAATTGCCTTTGACATTATGTCCCCGTGCTAAGTCCCTGGGGACTTTGACATTATCCCCCACTGAGCAGGGGTGAGGAAGTTGACATTTATTAATAAGCTATGAAAGGGCAGTGCCTTTTGAAATTTCAACTCCACCCATGATACGCCCACTCAAGGAAGATATAAATGAAGAGATCCACTCGGCTCTCAGACAAGGTTTTCCAAGCAAGATGAAGCCCATCATCTTCTTCGTACTTTCCCTGCTCCTCATCCTGGAGAAGCAAGCAGCTGTGATGGGACAAAAAGGTGAGTGAAGAGGGTAAGCCTTGGGGGAAAGCTGCTCAGACAGAATGGCCTCTAAGGGTATTCAGGGTGCAAACAGTAACCTGTTCAGGCACAGATTCTTCTCGTTGAAGAGAATTGATTTTCTCCATCCAAAGCTTCAGCATTTCTAGAAAATCAGTAGTTTGCTGGGAAAGGGTGGGAGGTAGGCATTGCAAGGGAGCTTTGGAGATAATGAATGCATACATTTCTATTATCAATTACCAGGTGGATCAAAAGGCCGATTACCAAGTGAATCTTCCCAATTTCCACATGGACAAAGGGCCAGCAGTATTCTGCACGAAAAGACAAACAGCATGCTGAATCCAAAGGCAGTGCTTCTGTGGAACACACATATCCTGTAGACGCCCATGATCATGACCAGACCCGAAAAAGTAAGCAATATGACTTGAATGCCCAAAATAAAACGACAAAATCAGAAAAACATCCAGCTGGAAGTCAAGAATCATTCAATCATAAGCAAAAAGGCAGAGAGCATGGGAAATCAAAAGGTGATTTTCACGTGATAGTTATACACCATAAAGGAGGCCATGCTCCTCACAGGACACAAAATCCTTCTCAAGATCAGGGAAACAGCACATCTGGAAAGGGAATATTCAATCAAGATTCAAACACAAAAAAAAGGCCACTGGCTCCTGGACTAGGTAAAGAACAAGATTCAGTCTCTGGTGCACAAAGAAATAGAACACAAGGTGGATCCCAAAGCAGTCCTGTTCTCCAAACTAAAGATCTAGTACCGACAAACAACCTGAGACTCAAAATTCTCAGGTTCCCCAAAATATAGGGAGTTCCCCAAATGTGAATGAAACGAAACAGAAACGTTCAAGCAAAGTACAAACCCCACTCTGTTCTGCACAAGAAGACAGACTCCAACATGGATCCAAAGACGTTTTTCTAAGAATCAAAACCAGACAAGAGGTCCCAATCGAGATCAAGAGCATGGCCAGAAGGCACCTAACAGGTCATGCCAATGTTCAAGTACAGAAGAAAGACCAGTTAACCATCGAGAAAAGGGCATACAGAAAGATGCATTCAAAGGCAGTACTTCTAACCAAACTGAAGATAAAATACATGACAAGTCTCAAAAACCGGTAACAACTCCTGGTCAAGATCAACAAGACGGCCATAAGGCAAATAAAACGTCATCCCGATCTTCAGGTACAGAAGAAAGACAACCTAACCATGGCAAAAAGGGCATACAGAAATTTGCATTCAAAGGCAGTACTTCTAACCAAACTGAAGATAAAATACATGACACATCTCAAAAACCGGTAACAACTCCTGTTCAAGATCAACAAGACGGCCATAAGGCAAATAAAACGTCATCCCGATCTTCAGGTACAGAAGAAAAACAACCTAACCATGGCAAAAAGGGCATACAGAAAGATGCATTCAAAAGCCGTACTTCTAACCAAACTGAAGATAAAATACATGACAAGTCTCAAAAACTGGTAACAACTCCTGGTCAAGATCAACAAGACGGCCATAAGGCAAATAAAACATCATCCCAATCTTCAGGTACAGAAGAAAGACAACCTAACCATGGCAAAAAGGGCATACAGAAAGATGCATTCAAAGGCAGTACTTCTAACCAAACTGAAGATAAAATACATGACACATCTCAAAAACCGGTAACAACTCCTGTTCAAGATCAACAAGACGGCCATAAGGCAAATAAAACGTCATCCCAATCTTCAGGTACAGAAGAAAAACAACCTAACCATGGCAAAAAGGGCATACAGAAAGATGCATTCAAAAGCCGTACTTCTAACCAAACTGAAGATAAAATACATGACAAGTCTCAAAAACCGGTAACAACTCCTGGTCAAGATCAACAAGACGGCCATAAGGCAAATAAAACATCATCCCGATCTTCAGGTACAGAAGAAAGACAACCTAACCATGGCAAAAAGGGCATACAGAAAGATGCATTCAAAGGCAGTACTTCTAACCAAACTGAAGATAAAATACATGACAAGTCTCAAAAACCGGTAACAACTCCTGGTCAAGATCAACAAGATGGCCATAAGGCAAATAAAACGTCATCCCGATCTTCAGGTACAGAAGAAAGACAACCTAACCATGGCGAAAAGGGCATACAGAAAGATGCATTCAAAGGTAGTACTTCTAACCAAACTGAAGATAACATACATGACAAGCCTCAAAAGCAGATAACAACTTCTAGTCAAGATCAACGGTCTGGGCAAGATGCAAAAGGAAAGTCTGACCAATCTGCAGATAAAGAAAAAGACCTACTCAGTCATGACCAAAAAGGCAGACACCAAGAGGAATCCGGTGGAGCACATAATATTGTAATTATAGAGCACGAAGTTAGCCACGATGGTCATTTGGCACAACATGATGATCTAGACCGAAATAGACTTTCCATTTAGCAACCATTTGAAAAGCTGGACCAATAGCAAGGTAAGTTTGCTTTTCTTACCAAAAAGGAGAGGCACCTGGCCCAAAGTTGGGGACTCTCCAGGAACATGGTAGGACTGGTAACCTTTGTTCACATCAGTAGAAGTGCTGTATTACAAGTGGTGGGGAAGATGAGCACCATTTCCTGGTGAGTAGAGGACCTGGTAGTAGTAGGAAAGGATGCTTGGACTATCACTGGGTCCCAGAATTCCTGTTCTTAATTGAGTATTCTTCAATAATATTTTTATACATGCCTGCCTGCTAAAGGTTTTTTTGAATATGAATTACTACATACGCATACTTACGAGTTTATGGCATACACTTATCAATGCTTATACTTTAGATTAGTAAACCTCAATTTCTGTCTCATATAGTATGAAAGATTACAGCAGTTAATATTTTCTTTATGCATGTTAATATTTTCTTTATGAATGTTCTTGCATCCTGTTAGAGTTCATCTATGCTCCTTCAGAGACCACAAGCCCAAAGACTAGCAGTCCACTCTCTCATTATACAAGAAAGATATGAGTAGAAAGAAGGATTCCTGTTCAGGTTGTGAAAAGGGAAGTGGAAAGGGAGGCAGAGGAGATGGTGAGAGATCTCAGGTGCTAATTGGACACTTGCAATGTCAGGAGAGGAAAACTTTGACCCAGATTGGGGAAATGGTTCCTCCGTGCCCCTTTGCAACAAGTAACGCTGTACCTGAAGAGAGGGAAGTAGCAGAAACAATGGTCCCAGCTGATAACTAGTGGCCTGGTGTCCTCATGATCAGGGGGCTGGTGCAATTGGAGCTAAAGGAGACAAGGGTCCCATGCTCACCCCCCACTCTCCACTATCCTCACATATCTGGTTGTTTTTTCTTTCCTTAGGTGTCACCTGACCTCAGTGAAGTCTATGATGTTTCTGAGATCCAGACTCCCATGTGGTCCCAGATCCTTGGTCCATGGATGACACCAGCTGCTCATGCTTCCTTGTATTAGGCTTTCTAAACCTAGAGTCCTCCAAACTTCCAATAAAGAGATCATTTCCTGCTTTATCTGCTTTTGGCTCCAGTGATCTCTGAATTCTTAGCGGCTCAAGGGACTGAGGGCATTTCTGATAAAAATGATTTTGGAAGAAAAAAATGGGATATTTTTGAAGCATTGGGGAGAATAGCAATCAAAACCACATTTCTAGATGTATTGATAGAAATCCAACACTAAAAACAGGATGTTGTTACCCTGCCAGGTACACATCTACCTAGTGATGCCAACCCTAAAGACGCTTGTGACCTCTGTACTAATAGGACCCCAGAATCTAACAGAATCACAGAAAGAACAGAGAAAACATATTGCCACAAGCCCTGGAAAAGTCCCTGATCTACTAGTGCCACGAATATTCCACAAGTCCACAGCAGCACATCCCTTCACTTAGCTTAAGAATTGTCCTACTCCTTCAGCATTCATTTAGAAGCAATTACACCAAAGAGTGATATGTCAAGTCTCCACCACTTCAGCAAGAGTGAGCGGATTTTAAAATGTCATCTGTGGATGGAAAGACCAGAGGACTAGGCTAGAGTCTTGGGGCAGTGGTGTGTTGATAATAGAAATGCTATTCCTTTTACATCCCTTCACCTTCTATTCTAAGGATGCTTCCAGGGAAAGCCAAACATCCAGGAGAAGAAGCCAGGAGAGAGGAATAGGAAAACCACTAGCTTGGGAATAAGAAATCTGAATTCCATTCTAGCTCTGCTGTAAGAACTAGTATATCTTTAATTAAATCTTTTCTTCCCTGCAAGCTTAAGTCCCACATCTGCACATGGAAAACTCTGACACAGTTAACTTCATAATATGTGCTGACTCAATATTGTAGAGCTTCCTTAAAAAGAAAGAGAGAGAGAGAGGGAATGAGAGGGAGAAGAGAGAAAGAGAGGAGATAGAAAGAAAGGAAAGAAAGAAAGAGAAAGAAAGGAGGGGGAAAAAAGAAAGAAAGAGAGACAGAGACAGAGAGAAAGAATCTTCTCTATGAGGTGTAAATATTGCCTGCATGTGTGTGATAAGAGACTTGGTCATAGTGTCATAAGAGTCCTGTCTCTCTCCACTGAATCTTTCCCAAGAGCACAGAGGCCCTGTCCTCAGTCACCTGCCTTATTTCACCAGCCCAGCAGTTAAAGAGGAGAGGCTATGATGGGCTTAGGGGCCTTAGCATTAGGAAAGCTAGAATTACCTGCTGCAGTCTGCTGAATAGATTCTCTTCTCTATATGTGGAGAGACATACATTCAACAGTTTCCCTGACATATTGCTGATTGTTCAGGGAAGGAAACCTAAATTAACATGCAAATAAGCAAGACAGCCAGAGTTATAAATGCTGTGTGCTGTGGTACAATTTGCATGAACTATAGTTCCCATGGCTTGCATAGTCTTGGGAAGTGGGGTCTCTGATGCAGGGTTCCTTCATCTTAATGTGGGGATAATAATAACCATCTTATAGAGGTGCTTAGAGATATCAAATGAGATGATCTCAGCCCCAGTGCTTAAAAAAGGTGCCAGAACAACAAATTTGTAAGTAATCATAATAAAACAATGTTTTATTATGTCTTCTTTGAAATGGAGGTGAAATACATATAAAGAAAAGCACAGATCTTACATATTTGCTTGAATGAGATTGGACAAACACATACATGTAATTGCACAATGCCTAGATGAACATATGGAACATTCATCTCGCCTTATGCTCCTTTCAAATTCAGTCCCAGTCCTTTGGGGCAAATGTTATACTGACTTCTAGAAACTCATAACTCACATGTTTTTAATCCCTATATAATGAGATTATGTAATAACACTACCTTTGGTGTCTGTTATTCAGTGTTTTTGAGATTCATTCTGTTTTGTATGTATCAGCAGTTCATTTTATTGCTGAATAGTATTCCATTGTTTGAGTCTCCACATTTGTTCTTCTGTTCTATTCCTTTGATATACGTGTCTAAGCTTATGCTAGTACCACACTGTCTTGACACTGTAGCTTTGTAGTAAGTGTTTAAATAAGGAAGTATGAGTCTTCTAAATTTGCACTCTTTTTCAAGATTGTGGTGGCTATTCTGGGCCCTATGCATTTACACATGAATTTTAGGATTAACATGTCAATTTCTACAAAAGTCATCTGGAATTCTGTAAGAATTCCATTGAGCTTTTAGATAAAATATGGAAAATTGCCTTCCTAGCAATATTGAGTCTTCAATCCACAAACATGGAATTGCTCTCTATTTGCCAAGATATAGAATTCTTGGTAGATAGATATTTCTGTCATCACTTTTAATATGTTCTCTTACTATCTCTGGTTTGCATGGTTCTAATGATAAATCAGCTGTTAAGCTTATTTATTAGTCATTTGGAGTTACTTATCTCTTGCTCTTCTAAGAATTTCTTTTTCTTTGTCATTGATGTATCCTTAGGGTTTTTTTTAGTTATTGTAAATGGGATTGACTTACTTGAAAAAAGTAGACTTTTGCATTTGTGAGTACAGGTTGAGAATCCCTAACCAAGAAACAAAATCCAAAATCCTAAAGTCTTTGAGGGCCAACATGAAGTCACAAGTGGAAAATTTCACTCCTGATTTCATGTGATTGATCTCACTCAAAATGCAGGTTCAAAATGATGAAAATGACACTATGAACCCCGCAGAAAAAGTGCCTGTGGACGACATGGTGAAAATACGTGATGGGTTTATTAGCAGCATGCATTCTTAAAGAAAAAAGTCATGTCAGTTAAAAAATTCAAAGAGGGACTTCTAGGACAAAAGAGACAGGTGACTCTGGAAAAAAACATTTTTTAAATTATCCAGCACAGTATCTCTTTATCCTTAGAGGACTGATTTTCTGGTCCCTCAACTATTTCTGATGTCTCTTCTAAGCTTAAAAAAATAAAATGCAGATTGCAATAACCTTTTAACCAGAACACAGCATCGTAGGTGGAGATCAAAACCTGCTACTCTGTCGTTGCTGATTATTAACAGCTGATTCAGATATTCTAGTTGTGCTACTGTGCTGCTTAAATGCTCTGAACACATTATTTGTACTGTATTAATGGTATGCCAAATTTTTAACTGTTAAGTACTTATGTGTAAAAACTGTAAGAATTGCTTCATGGTAGCATATAATTCAGAATCAGGAAGGATGGTGATGTCAAATGACCACAAAGTGGTCACATGCGTGGATGAGATAGTGACAGCTTTCCTTCTGTTGGCTCAATATACACAACCTTTGTTTCATGCAGGAAACTACTAAAAATATTCTATGTATATGAGGTGTATGTGATACATAAAAAAATTTTGCATTTGCACTTCGGTCCCAACCCCAAGATACATCATTACATGTATGAAAAGATTTTTAAAAATCTGAAAAATCCAAAACACTTCTGCTCCCAAGCTTGTTACATAATGGATACTCAACATGTATTCTCACTGCTTTTATGGAAGAGCAGATTTTACTCTGCCCTTGTGAAAGTAGTTCCTCTGTTGCAATTGCAGAGACTTGCTATCAGATTAAATAGGTGAACTTTTAATTCTATGTCCTTATTTTCTCTTTTATCATGAAGAGACAAGTGATTTTTTTTCACATATTCTATGGCCAATACAGAGATAATCATACTAGCTCCCCCTGTATTCTATTAATGAGAAGTATTCTATTGACTTAATTTTAAATGTTAAAATAACCATACATTGTTGACATAAAACTTTATTAGTGCATGATGTATCACCATTTTTATATATGAAAATAATCACTTAGTAATATTTTGTTCAGGACTTTTGCCTTAATGTTTATGGCAAGACTGGCACATTGTTTTCCTTTCGGGTAATATCCCTGTCATGTTTTGTTACCATAAAATTGCGGTGATATTAAACTGCTTTGGAAATAGAATCATCCTGTGTTAGTGTGTAGGCTAAAACAAACATCTTGAGAATGAAAGTGCCAGCACTTTAAGATTTTGGCACATTAAACTCATTGGAAAGGATTCTGCTTTTGGAAATTTGGACTGGAACTCAGTGAGGACATGCCAAATCAGAGCTAGAAGAGAACAGCAGAGTTGAACAATATAAACATGCAAGGTATAGAGGTAGCCTGAAGGTTATGCTAGAAGAAAGGTGTTAAATATAATGCCTGCCCCACAGAGCTTTTTCCTCATCATCTCTCTGTCTTCCACATCAGGTCCCAATTCTCCCACATTCATTAGTAAAGCTATTTCTTACCGTTGCTAAAATCTTATATGCTCTTAGCTACCAAGCAAGTAGAACAGAGAGAGGAGTACAGAGGCAGCATGAAGATTTATTTGGCCTGGAGTTAACATTCCAAAATGACCTCAAGATGGAGTTTTGACTCTATCAACTAATGAAGTTTTTACACAGTCGTGGAAACATTAAGACATGAATTAAAGGAGACGATTTTTTTTTCACAAGTTAAACTTGAGGTCTATGGCGCACAAAAAATACATTTTTCATAAATCTAGAAATCATCTTGTGACTAGCAAATTATCTTGCTTTGCCTTTGTGTCTTGTGTGTTTTAATGGTAATGTGGTAAAAGTAAACACCTCAAATGCTTAGAGAGGTAGGTTTCAATTATTCTGGTTACACAGTGGGAAGAGGGGGAGCTGGTCAGACCTGATGGAGGCCCCGGGAAAGACAATGGCGTTCTACTGCCTCAAAATCTGCTGGATAAAGAATGATGAAGAGCCAGGTCAGTCCTGCAACACCCTGAAGAGAGGCAGTCCATGAGGGCTCTCCAAGTTACACCCCAGTTGTTTCACGTCGTCTCTTCCGGGAGATGAAGGGAAACAGAGGGTGCTTCCGGGTCAAGCGGAGGCACCTCTGACCTCCAGTCCCTTGAGCCACAGCGCCGTCTGTTCGTGGGGCCCCGCCAGAGCTGACATAGACAGGTCCAGCCTCCAGGTGCCCCCACACCGTTTTCTTGCATTATGAAGCTGAGCAGCCTCGCTCTACTCTCTGTGACCATCCTCCTTTGCCTCTGCATGGCCCAGCCTGGAATCCTGAAGAGTGTGGGTAGGGCATTGGCGACCCTGGATGCTGTTGGGGTTGGGAGCGTTTCCTCTGAGGAGTCCATGGGGTGACTGGGCCCTAATGCCTGGAAATCACGCTTTGGTGCCCACTCACCCTATGACTTTTTTATTTTTTGATGGAGTCTCGTTCTGTCGCCCAGGCTGGAGTGCAGTGGCGCGATCTCAGCTCACTGCAACCTCTGCCTCCTGGATTCAAGCGATTCTCCTGCCTCAGTCTCCTGACCTATGGCATTTTTTCCAGCTGCACAGAAACCGGGATATTGCCCAGAGTTTGATCTGGAGTGCCCTTTCACCCTCTTACCTATGTGCCGGCGCGATAAGAATTGCAAGGGGGACAAGAAGTGTTGCTACTACAACTGTCGGCATCAGTGTACGGAGCCCTGGTGGGTTTTGGATTGAGGTGAGGAGCCCTAGATCTGCCATTCTTCATGTTGCCCCTAAATCTGCCTTTAGCAATCCTTGTGAGCTGAGTTTTTAAGTAGGGTGGGTCTACGGATTTGCCTCTCTAAAGAACGAGGAGGCTTAACAGACTTGTTTACTCAAATATGCACCTTCCATTTCGCATAATGGGCATCACTCTTCTCCTCTCTATAACTCTCTGTAATGTCGACATTTCAATAAGATTATCTCTAAGGTACTCAATAGTTACTGGATTTTATTATTCATTTTCAAATCCTTTTTCTTACAGTTTACAATCATGAAACACTTTCCTCTTTACATTTACATTGTGAGGTAAGAGTTTATAATTTCAAATTTCCTTAGGATGCCTTGCCTGGAATCCCTGATCCCCAGTCTCTGACTCCTTGGCAGCACCTGCCAGTGTTCTTGTGAGGGGAATAACTAACAGGAATCACACCACAGTGTCCCTGGGACAAAAAACCATGTGCCCTGTACATTTTGCACCTTCCTATATCTCTGGTTTTCTGTTCTCTCCCAAGGGGGAAATCCCTCTTAACCAGGACTGAGGAGACACAGGTGCTACAGGCTCAGACTGGGATAACTGGTCTCCATGTCATCCACGGTTGCTCAGGCCCAGGACTTCCTTTTAGCAAGAGTTAAATGTTTCTTACCATGATAACAAGAGAAAGAATAAAAGTGTTGTATATTTAAAACTCCATGAAAATCTGTAAGTCTGCTGGATTGTTCTCTTGCTTTTTCTCTCTCTCTCTACTCAGCCGTGTTGCATAATCCCTTAGGAACTGTAAAAAGGACAGAGTTACTGTTTCATATTTAGTTTCATCAATTCCCGCACTTGTATTTTTCTGAAATACTTGTCTCTTTCAAGATCTTCTGACACTCAGATTCTCTTTGGTCAGATTCCAAACGCATTTTGGAGTTAAATTCTCTGTTTGCATCCTGTGAATGGCACGCCGATTAATCCTGTAATGGAAGAGCAAGCCAGTTTTTCTGGTACTGCTGCTGGTGGCCTTTCCAAGTGTTGGAGTAGTATGATCTGCGATTGGATTTGGAACTTAGGGTTGGAAACTGAGCAAGATGTACTTTAGATCTAGGTACTTTCATTCCTAAAAATTGGGCCACCCTAAATTAGGAGAACAAAATCCCTGTGGTTCAGCTTACCTCCCTTGAGTCTTTGCTTGGGGGCTGGGCCCTAGATCTATCTAATAATGAAGTATAATTAGCCATGAATATTCCAAATTTATAACTCTGTGCCTCATTCTTCCTTAACTCCCACAAAGGTAGCAGAGGTCAGGAAAAGTGATTTTTCCAAAATTTTGTTTATCTCTGACAAGTAACATTTTGAAAAACTACTTTTTCCCAAGCATGTTTCAAATTGACATCTAATATTATTATCATCATTGCGTAGTTTCAAGAGATAAAAATTCAGGTATATGAATCAGGTATTTAAAAATTAAAAATTCAGGTATTTAAATCAAGTGGGTATCTTACTCTATGTAGTGTTTTCTAATGGAATCTAATTACAATGTTCATTTGTTAGTAACGTCTATTAGGAAAGAAAAAATGTCCTGTCTTTTCATTATTTTCATCCTCAGCTCTTTACTCATTTCCTATCATTTCCTCAACTCTTCAAACCAAAACTGTAGTTAGTTAGTTTGGAACCTCTGAAAACCAGATACCTACACAAGATTAGATAATCAAGAGTGTATAGGGAACAATATCTGTGAGGGGGAAATGGCAGGTAGCCCAAGTGGCAAGAACAGCATCAGAATATGATCCAGGACTGACTGCTCTGAGGAAGGAGAAAAGAAAGGAGGCTTGTGGAGGAAGAGACTCAGAATGAAGTACAGCACTGACAAATGCTGAAAGACAAGGCTGGAACTAAAGTCACCCATCAGAGGAGACCCATGTCTCAAAATGGGCTTGCCTTAGTTTTCAAGCAGCAATCAGTCATTGGCTGGGATCAGCCTGAGGAAAGCATGGCCTCTGCACAGACATGGTGGCAAATGAAGAGGACAGTAGCTGGGGGTGTCCATCAATTACTCGCCTCAAAGCAGTAGGAGATCTGAGTGCTGCATTTTCATGCCTACCACTGTCCTCTGCCTTGTGCTGCACAGTTACTTCTCCAGGTATGGTGATGAAGGCTGATTAATGTCAACTTGTTGAGTTTTCTTCTTTTTGGATGTCCAGTGTCTTGTCCATCATTCCTGGTGGTTGTTAATGTGTAATACACAGATCTTTACAGTAAATGTTCATCTGTCCTCTTGTCCTGCTCTAGACATCCTTGCTCTTGGTTGTCTAGTTTTGTGCTTTACAAGCCCTTGTTTCAGAACTTAGGTTTTAATATTATTTAGGTATGACATGGCCAACACATTAGGAGGTGACTGCCATTGAGAAGAGTGTTTGTTGTACTAACAGATCTCAAGAGGAAAAACACACCATGCTATGGAGGAGGTCCACACAGAAAGCACATTAGTTAGTCAGGAGGCAGAAGGGGAGAGAGAGATATGAGGGCACAAACGTGCATTGTGATTTCTGCAGGAAGGAACTCGTGAAGCAGTGTAAAGTATCTCAGGATTCACCAGTCTGAAAAATGTTAGCAATTTATGAGGCAAGGGTGATGTCCTTAGTTGTCTAGTACTGGCCCTAGGGTATTTAGGGTGGGGATTATAGTGGTCAAAATGTAAGAAGTCACCTAGACTTGAAAAATGTCTTCAGTAAAGCTTGAGAATACAAACTCAAACATGCAAAAATAAGTCGCATCCCTATACATAAATAACATTCAAACTGAGAACCATATCAAGAACTCTACCCCATTTGCAATAGCTATAAGAAAAAAATATCTCGGAATACATCTTGGGCCAGGCATGGTGGCTCATGCCTATAAACCCAGCACTTTGGGGGGACCACGAGGTCAGGAGTTCAAGACCAGCCTGGCCAAGATGGTGAAACCCCATCTCCACTAAAAATACAAAAATTAGCTGGGCGTGGTGGTGGACACCTGTAATCCCAACTACTGGGGAGGTTGAGGCAGGCAATTGCTTGAACCCGAGAAGCAGAGGTTTCAGTGAGCCGAGATCATGCCAATGCACTCCAGCCTGGGTGACAGAGCGAGACTACATCTCAAAAAAAAAAAAAAAAAAAGAAAGAAAGAAAGAAAAGAAAAGAAAAACTATCTTGGAATACATCTAACCAAGTAAGTGAAAAATCTCTTCAAGAAGAACCACAAAACAATAATGAAAGAAATCGCAGATGACACAAACAAATGGAAAACTATCCCATGATCATGGATTGGAAGAGTCGATGTCATTAAAATGACCATACTGCTTAGAGCAAGCTACAGGTCCAATGCCATCCCTATCAAAATACCAACATAATTCTTCACAGAATTAGAAGAAATAACCCTAAAGTTCACATGGAACCAAAAAGGGGCCCAAAACGCCAAAGCAATCCTAAGCAAAAAGAACAGATCTAGAAGCAGTATATTACCTGACTTCAAATTACACTACAAGTCTATAGTAACTAAAACAACATGGGACTAGTACAAAACTGAACACATAGATCAATGGAACAGAATGGAGAATGCAGAAATAAAGCCACATACCTGCAATTGACTGATCTTCAACAAAGCTATCGAAAATTAACAATAGGATAAAGACTCCCTATTCAATAAATGGTGCTGGGAAAATTGGCTAGCTATAATCAGAAGAATGAAACTGGACCCCTATTTCTCACCATATACAAGACTCAACCCAAGATGGGTTAAAGACTTCACTGTAACACCTGAAATTGTAGAAATCCCAGCGGGGAAAAAAACCCTAGAGAAAACTCTTCTAGACATTTGCCTAGACAAAGAATTAATGGTGAAGACACAAAAAGCAAATGCAGTAAGCCCCAAAACAGACAAATGGGACTTAATTAATCTAAAAAGCTTCAGCACAGCAAAAGAAATAATCAACAGATTAACCAGAAACCTGCATAATGAGAGAAAATATTTGCAAATTATGCATCTGACAAAGTACTAGTAGCCAGTGTCTACAAGGAATTGAACCCAAAAAGAAAGAACACCATTGAAAACTTAGCAAAGGACATTAACAGGCATTTCTCAAAAGAAGAAATACCAACAAACACATGAAAAAATGCTCAAAATAACTAATCATCAGAAAAATACAAATTAAAACCTCAGTGAGATATCATCTTATAGTAGTCTGACTGCCTATTATTCAAAAGTTTTTCTAAAAAAACATGTTGATGTGGATGTACAGAAAAGGGAATGGTAATACATTATTGGTGGGAATGTAAATTAATTCAACCTCTATGGAAAACAGTATGGAGATTTCACAAATAACTAAAAATAGAACTGTAAGTTGAGTCAGCAGTCTCACTACCGGCTTCCACCCAAAGGAAAATAAATCATTATATTAAAAAAGACACCTGCACTCCTATGTTCATCCCAGCACTATTTACAAGAGCAAAGGCAAAGTCATAGAACTAACCTACAAGTCATCAACCATTGACTGGATAACAAAAATGTGGTACATACACCATGGAATAACATGCAGTCATTAAAAATAATGAAGCCATGTCCCTTGTAACAACATGGATAGAGCTAGCATGGACTGACTCTCCCTCAGATCTCTCAGAAGGAACCAGTCTTGCTGACACTTTGATTTGGGACTTCAAGGCATCAGGACTGTGAGTTAATAAATTACTCTTTTTTCATCTTTATGGAACATCGTTAAAGCAGCCCAAGGTAAGTATTCCATGACACAATGCAGTCATCCCTCTCTTAAGTGTTTATCCGAACAGCATGATATATTATGTCCACGCAAAAACCTGAATGCAAATATGTATAGCAGCTTTATATGTATTTACCAAAGACTAAAAGCCACTATGATGGCCTTCTCCAAGTGACTGGATAATATAAAAGACCGTTTCGTGACAAAATAGAAATCACCTAGTAAACCAAAAAAAGGATGTAGCAAACCTATGAAGACGTATTGCTAAGTGAGAGAAAGTAATCTACTAAGGCTCCATATTGTATGATCCAATTATACGTCTTTTTGAAAAAGGCAAAACAATGGAGAAAGTAAAAATACCAGTTTTTGTCATGGGTTTAGGGAAGGAAAGGAAGGTGGACAGATGAAGCACAGATCATTTTAAGGGCAGTAAAATCTTTCTGGTGATAATAACAGCTATGTGACATTATGTATTTATCAAAATCCATAGAACTGTATGCCACAAAGACTAAATCTTCATATAAACTGCAGACTTTTATTTTTATTTTATTTACTTATTTATTTTGATACAGAGTTTCGCTCTTGTTGCCCAGACTGGAGTGCAATGGCACAATCTTGGCTCGCCACACCTCCGCCTCCTGAGTTCAAGTGATTCTCCTGCCTCAGCCTCCTGAGTAGCTGGGATTACAGGCATGTGCCACCACACCCAGCTAATGATTTTTTAATTTTTAGTAGAGATAGGGTTTCTCCATGTTGGTCAGGCTGGTCTCAAACTCCTGACCTCAGGTGATCCACCTGCCTCGGCTTCCCAAAGTGCTGGGATTACAGGCATGAGCCACCGCACCTGGCCAACTATAGACCTTTAAAATATGGCATATAGAAAACATAGCAGAGTGGCAGAAGGAAGTCCTTTCTATCAGTAATTTGTTTAAATGTAAATGATTAAAAACCTCCTATTAAGAGGCAGTGACTGCAAAAATAATAAAAAACTTGATTCAACTATAACGTGTCTATAAGAGATTCACTTTTGTACTAAATACTCAAATAAGGAGAAAGGAAGGAATAAAAAAATATATCCTATGCAAATAGAGGCAATTAGAGGAATGGAGTGCCTACACAAATATCAGACAACATACAATTTCAGGAAAAAACTGTTATAAGAGGCAAAGAAGGACATTATGTGTAAATAAAAGGGGCAATTAATGAGGAAGATTTAGCAATATAGACCTATGCACACCTAACATCAGATTCCCAAAATTTGTGAAGCAAAAACTGATAGAACAAAAGGAGAAATAATTGTTTCTACAAGAGTAGTTAGGGACCTCCTACCCTATTTCAATCATAGAAGAATTTAGACATAAAACCAATAAGAAAATAGAGGTTTTGAAAAACACTGTAAATCAAATAAACTTAATTGATTTATAAAGGACACTTTACCTTAAAACAGCAAAATGCTCATTTCTTTTTCTCAAGTGCACATGCACCGTTCTCCAGGGTAGTCCATATGTTAGGTCACATAACAAGTGTCAATAAATTTAAAAGATTGACTTTATATGAATTATCTTCTCTAATCACAATGGAATGGAACTAGTAATCAATAACAGAAGGAAACTAGAAATTTCACAATGATGTGGATAGTAAATGACATACTCTTAAACCTTCAATTTTCTGTTCATCCTGCATTCTGTCCATCCTCTCTTTCTCCCCTAAACCCATGGCAACCATGAATCTTCTTATTGTCTCCAAAATTTTGCCTTTTTTTTAGAAAGGCAAATAGTTGTATTATACAATATATAGATTAGTCAAAGGAGACATTACAAGAGAAATTACAAAATACTTTGGGATACATGAAAATGAAAACACAGCATATCAATGAATCCAAAAGGTGGTACTTTGAAAAGCTTAGTACAATATTATACTCAATACTGAAAGGATAAAAGTTTTTCTGTAAGATCAGGAACAAGACAGGGGGTGCAGCTATTGTCATTTCTACTCATGTTGTACTTGGAGTTGTAGACAAAGAAAGTAAGCAAGAAATAGAAATAAAAGCCATTTAAATTGAAAAGGAATCGGTAAAACCGTTAGCAGACAACATATAGCATGCAAAAAAGTTCAAAGTATCCAACAAGAAACCATGGAACCTAATAAATGAAAACAGCAATATTGCTGAATGCATGCTTAACACATAACAATCAGTTGTATTTCTGTACACTGATGATGAATAATCCAAAAATAAAATTCACAAAACGTTCTATTTAGAGTGTCATAGAAAAATAAAAAATAATTAATGAACATAGTTGGAAGACTCACATTTTACAATTTCAAAAATTACCACAAAGCTATAGTACTCGAAATAGTGTGGTACTGCCATAAGGATAGACATATACAGTAGTCCTCCCTTAGCTGTGGTTTCATTTTCGAAGGTTTCAGTTATACATGGCCAACTCTGGTCCTAAAATACTAAATAGAAATCCTGAAATAAGCAATTCATAAGTTTTAAATTGTACACTGTTCTGGGTAGTGTGATGCAAAGACTGCCACATCCTGCTTCAACATGCTATCTGAAAAAGAAATTAAGAAAATAATCCCAGTTACAAAAGCATCCAATATAATAAAATACTTAGAAATAAATTTAACCAAGGTGGTGAAATATCTTTGGCTTATAGTTTTTTAAAATGTAGGTAGTTTTTTTTTTAACTTTAATAAGAACAGTTAACATGAGATCTACGCTGAACGAATTTTTAAGTGCACAATACAGTGTTTTTGAACTATAGGCATAATGTTTATAGCAGATCTCTAAAACTTATTCATCTTGTATAGCTGAAAAGTTTTATCCATTTTAAAATTTGGTTAATTATATCAATGTCCTTGAAGAGTTATCTTTGCTTTGCTATTCTGCAAATTTTTAACTTTCTTCTGTTTTTATTTTCAAAGTATATTTTTCCCTTTAAATTGATTTTTCTTTTAGATCTGTCTTTAAAATAATGAGACAATGAGAATAACCAATATTTTCTCCCAAAGCATGAGCCAGTTATCTCAGTATTATTTGTCAGATATTTTATTCTTCAAGATTGATATTTCACCATTATCACATGCTAAATTCTCATTTATATTTAATTTATAATTTGTATTAAATTTTTATTTTAATATTTTATTCGTTTATAATATTTTATTTAAAATGTTTCCAACACATGTACTGCACTCCTCAAATCACAGACACACTTAATGTTACATAATCCCCACCCTCTTGGGATAATTTATTGTCACTATTTTCCTGACAAATCAAGTGTTTATATTTCCAGATGATGTTTCAGTTGATTTTCCGATTAAAAGAAAAATATCTGTTGATTATTTAATTGCTATTACACTCTATTTATAAGTACTAATTTCTTCCTAAGTGAGAAAAATATCTCTGACATTTTCCCCTCATCTATGGCTTTTAATTTTGTTTTTAAAATTTTATTAAATTATTGCCCGTTTTTAACCTTATATTTAAACATTTACACAAAGATATCACTTATATTAAGTTGTTGGTTTGAATTTTGCATCAATGTAAAATTTACCTGCTGCATCCTTGACACTTTCACGTTGAATTCTCTTTTCCTTACAGTAATTCTGACACATTCATTGATATACCTGTTTTGTCAGCTCTTGCCTGGTATTATTTCTTCTTCTTTAATTTCAAACTTCCTGGTTCATATTGTTTCAGAGTGATTTCTGGCCCACAAAATATAAGTCAATTTAAAGTGTTTTTAAATTTTTTTTATTATTATACTTTAAGTTCTGGGGTACACGTGCAGAACGTGCAGGTTTGTTACATAGGTACACATGTATACACGTGCCATGGTGGTTTGCTGCATCCATCCCCCCCATCACCTACATTAGGTATTCCTCCTAATGTTATCCCTCCCCAATCCCCCCACCCCCTGCTATCCCTCTCCTAGCCCCCCACCCCCCGACAGGCCCCAGTGTGTGATGTTCCCCTCCCTGTGTCCATGTGTTCTCATTGTTCAACACCCACTTATGAGTGAGAACATGTGGTGTTTGTTTTTCTGTTCTTGTGCCAGTTTGCTGAGAATGATGGTTTCCAGTTTCATTCATGTCCCTGGGAAGGACATGAACTCATCCTTTTTTATGGCTGCATAATATTCCATGGTGTATATGTGCCACATTTTCTTTATCCAGTCTATCATCAATGGGCATTTGGTTTGGTTCCAAGTCTTTGCTATTGTAAACAGTGCTGCAACAAACATACGTGTGCATGTCTCTTTATAATAGAACGATTTATAATCCTTTGGGAGTAATGGGATTGCTAGGTCAAATGGTATTTCTATTTCTAGATCCTTGAGGAGTCTCCACACTGTCTTAAAGGCACTGGTGTGGGCCTGGTAGAATGGAGATCCAGCCCCGTTAAGGGAGAAGTGCAGTGGCTAATGGCCTCCATAGGAGGGTGCACTCCACAGGTGGCTCTGGTCTCCAGACATCACCCTGCTGCAGCATCTTGGCTGAGAATGGGTAGGTGGAATGTGGGGAGCTGCACCCTTGTGCTTTCTGTTCAGAGCAATGTACCTACATGGATTTCTAGCAGCATTTCCAATGGCTCAGGGCCTGTGAGGACTGCAGGATTCTCCGTAGAAGGATTTTAGGTGTTTGTGGTGCTAGTGAAGACTAGTGTGGTTCTTTTGCATATCTTTTCCCCACAATAGGATGTTCATTCCTGACTCCAGACAGATCAGATCCAGGGGTGGAACACAGGGCTGCAGAGGCTGGATGCATCCATGCTGCCCTCCTGGACTTCCAGTCCCCACAGGTGCATCTCACTCCCCTGCTATATTCGAACTCTCTCCCTTTGACTCTCTGGTCAAGTTTTGTTAGTTTATTCATTGCTTTGGTCCTTTCTTGTGGGGAGGATGAGTGTCTGTCTTCTCTCGTCAGCCATCCTGGTGACATCACTGAGCTAAATTTCTTTATACTGCATATCCCTTCATGAATTATTGGAGTCACTTTTATTTTTAATAGTTTTTATTCTTAACTTTCATACTAAAGATGTGATTTGCACATCACCATTATGCTATTAGAGCATTCTGAATTTGTGTAATTACTTCTACTCATGAGTTCTATACTTTTGAATTTTTTTGTTACATATGAGTGCTCTTTCTTTCATCTTAGTACTTTCTTTAGCTTTTCTTGTAAGACAGGGGTCCCCATCTGCCCCCTCACCCAGCCCACATAGCAGGAGGTGAGCAGAGGGTGAGTGAGCACTACCACCTGAACTCCACCTCCTGTCAGATCCGTGGTGGCATTAGATTCTCACAGCAGCGGGAACCCTAGTGTGAACTGTGCATGCAAGGGATCTAGGCTGCATGCTCCTTATGAGAATCTAATGCCCTTCATGGCCCCCACTGCCCCGCCACACCACCCCCACCGCCGGCCCCATCCATGGAAAAATTGTCTTCCATGAAACCAGTCCCTGGTGCCAAAAAGGTTGGGGACCACTGTTGTAAGACATGTCTGTTAGTGATGAAATTCTTCATCTTTTGATTTAGACAAAGTATTTCTCCTTCATTTCTGGAAGACAACTTTTCTGGATACAGTATTCATGAATAACAGGGTTTTTAAAAATTCACTTTGACTATCCCATGCAAGTCTCCTTCGGGCCTTTAAGATTCCTGTTGAGAAGATTGTATGCAGGTATACTGGAACCCCCTTATATATTATTTGCTTCTTTTCTCTTGCTGCTTTCAGGATCCTCTCTTTGTCTTTGATTTTTTATAGCTTTATTATTATATGTATGTCTAATATTTTTTGGACTGAATCTGATTGGTGAACCCCTATCAGGGACTTTCCCAGACCTGTTGCAATACATTTCTCTGGTCTTTCTGAGAGATTGTTAGTCCCTAATCTACCGGTGCCATCATTTCCACAAATCCACAGCTACCCACCCTTTCACTTGGTTTAAGGACTGTGCTCCTCCTATAATATCCATTAAGATCTTGTACCAAAGAGTGATATAGCAACTCTACGACTTCAGCACGCATGAGTGGGTAAAACAATGTTGTCTGTGAATAGACAGACCAGAGGATAGTCTAAAAGAGTTTTTGGGGTTGGGAGGTCCTAAAAATGGAAACTCTGCTGCCTATACTGTCTTCTTTCCCCTCTCCTAAGAAAGTTTCCAGGGAAGGATAAATCTCTAGGAGAAGAAGCCAGAATGAGGGAATAGAAAACCTTTGGACTAGGGGTAAGAGATCTGGATTTTAGTTCCAGCTCTGCCGTAAGAACCTGTGCATCTTCAGCTAAATCTGTTTTCTCTCCAAGCTTCAGTTCCTCATCTGCACATAGAAAAGTTTGGTGTGGTAATTTTGACCATGCATGTTAGCCTAACATTCTAGGAATTCATTTAAAAGAAGAAAGAAAAAGAAAGAAGGAAAGAGGAAAGAAAGGAGAGAAAGAAAAAAGAGAAGAGGAAAGGAAGAAGGAAGAAAGGAAAGAAGAAAGAAAGAACAAAGGAGAGAAAGACATGAAAGGAAGGAAGAAAAAGAGAGAAAGGAAGGAAGAAAGGAGGAAGCCAGGAAGGAAGAAAGGAGGAAGGAAGGCAGGAAGGAAGAAAGGAGGGAAGGAGGAAAAGAAGGAAGGGGAAGGATTTTTCCTCATTTAACAAGCATTGATTGCCATAAATGCACTCAGGCCCTGTAAGACATAACATAAATGAAAGAATTTTCAGATAAATGCAACTGTTAATTATTTTATTCTGCCTTTATATTATTTTTATAAACTGCCTTCAGAAGGTATCATTCATTACCATACCAGTTGAATGGTCTGTCATAAGTTCCCACAAGGTTTGCCTTCCTTTTATTTCTTCTTTTGTTCTTACAGACATATATTCTACAATGTTTTTGCTTCTAAGTTCATTGATTTTCTCTAAGTATGTGTTATTTTGATATACAATGCTTTTTTTTTTTTTTTATGGAGTCTCACTCACTGTGTCACCCAGGCTGGAGCACCTGCAAACTCTACCTCCCAGACTTAAGCGATTCTCCTGCCTCAGCCTTCCAGTTAGCTGAGATTACAGGCATGCGCCACCACTCTGAGCTTATTTTTATACTTTTAGTAGAGACAGGGTTTCATCATGTTGGCCAGGCTGGTCTCGAACTCCTGACGTCAAGTGATCCATCCACCTCAGCCTTCCAAAGTACTGGTACTACAGGCATGAGCCACCGCACCCACTCTTGATATACAATGCTTCCTATCCCCTTCCTAATAAGATCATTTCTTTTAACGATGTATATAATATTCTAGATTGAAGATCAATCTCACAAATTATCAATGATGATAAAAATTTATAATTAGCATTTTTGATTAAAATCTCAAGATGAGCATTGGCATAAATTCAATAAACAAGCCATTTTTAAGAGCCCAAATAAAGTTCACTATATAAATAAAATGACTGGTTGGAATAGAGACAAGTTAATTAATATTACGCGTCCTACATGGTAGTGTAGTTATGATACTCATAATTTTTTTATTGCCATTATAGATATTTTCTTCTAGTGCTTTCAAATTACCAACAGATACTTATATTCAGGATTTAAGAAAAGACTTCAGAATTCCCAGGAATTCTTGAAATTAAAGTTATTCTTAAAGTTTATCCTGCATTCTTCACACTGCTTACTCATTATTGTAGATATGGTTTGATGGATAAGAAACATTGAGTTTATCACATTTACAGAGAACTACAGGTTGTGAATATTCATACATTCAGAAATATGCTAGTTATTAGCAGGTGAACAATTAAAATTTTGGATCTCCTAGAAAAGTTAACAGTTGTCTACAGAACTGCATGCCAAAACTGTCAATTTCAGAACTTTCCTGAAACACTACTTGCAGGATTTATATGTATATTCACTTTTGCACCTATGAATATTAATTTTATTTGCAGGAATTACTCACGATTAGCCACATGCAGAATGATGAGCATATACTTCTAACGTTACAAGCAACATGATGAGATGGTGACTGCTTTTTCCTTTGTGCTCCTGATTCACTCCCTGAACATACTGACCTTAAATTTTGGCTCTACATGTCAGTATTTTCTGGTCTTTGCTTTAGACTTTACCACAGTGAATTCCTTCTAACCAGCAGTGTTTCTATTTTGAATCCTAAGATTTAATTCTTACAAAAGAATGTAAAGACTATAATACTGTTTTTTGGCAGGGCATGGTGGCTCATGCCTGTAATTCCAGCACTCTGGAAGGCCGAGGAGGGTGGATCACCCTGAGGTCAGAAGTTTGAGACCAGCCTGACCAACATGGTGAAACCTTGTCTCTACGAAAAATACAAAAATTAGCTGTCATGGTGGTGGGCACCTGTTATCCCAGCTACTCAGGAGGCTAAGGCAAGAGGATAACTTGAACCCAGGAGGTGGAGGTTGCAGTGAGTCGAGATTGCCCCATTGCATTGCAGCCTGGGCAATAAGAGCAAAACTCCGTCTCAAGAAAAAAATTAAAAAATAAATAATAAATAAAAACACTTGCTAGGCTCTCAATGTTAAGCAGAAATGGTGAAAACAGACATCCTTGCCTTCTCCTAACCTTAAGGAGAAAACATCCAATATTTTACCATTAGAGATGATGTTTGTCAGTGACATACCAAGGATTGTGGTAGTGGGGGTGATTCATCTGGGGAGGAGGGAGTGTTTGCTCCGGCTGTTTAAAATTGCCAGCATGGAGAGACCTGAAAATTAAGAGCATTTTTACACCCCAGGGGCCGCTCGTGGCGGCTCTGCAGCCACCACCATGCCACAGAACAAATATATTGAATTACATCGTAAACGCTATGGATACCGTTTGGATTACCATGAGAAAAAGAGAAAGAAGGAAAGTCGAGAGGCTCATGAACGTTCAAAGAAGGCAAAGAAAATGGTCTAAAAGCTAAGCTTTACCATAAAGAGCGCCACACTGAGAAAATACAAATGAAAAAGACTATCAAGATGCATGAAAAGAGAAACACCAAACAAAAGAATGATGACAAGACTCCACAGGGAGCAGTACCTGCCTATCTGCTGGACAGAGAAGGACAATCTCGAGCTAAAGTACTTTCCAATATGATTAAACAGAAATGAAAAGAGAAGGCGGGAAAATGGGAAGTCCCTCCGCCTAAAGTCCGTGCCCAGGGAGAAACAGAAGTATTAAAAGTTATTCAAACAGGAAAAAGAAAGAAGAAGGCATGGAAGAGGATGGTTACTAAAGTATGCTTTGCTGGAGATGGCTTTACAAGAAAACCACGTAAATATGAAAGATTCATAAGGCCAATGGGCTTGCGTTTCAAGAAAGCCCATGTGACACATCCTGAACTGAAAGCCACCTTTTGCCTACCAATACTTGGTGTAAAGAAGAATCCCTCATCCCCCACTGTATACAACTTTGGGTGTTATTACCAAAGGTACTGTCATTGAGGTAAATGTGAGCGAATTGGGCCTTGTGACGCAAGGAGGCAAAGTTATTTGGGGAAAATATGCCCAGGTTATGAACAATCCTGAAAATGATGGATGCATAAATGTAGTCTTACTGGTTTGACAGCAATTTAATATATAATTAGAGGACTACATACCAATTGGAAAAACTGCCATTACTGTAATGTTTCTGAATACTACCAAACAGCCATACATGTCTGCAATCAAGAGATTTATTATAAACATTAAAATGGCCCCATTGTATAAATGGTCTTTATTTTGAAATCTGCTTAGACCCCCGTGTTAATAAAACTGATTTAAAAAAAGCAAATATACAAATATTCTACTTCATCAAAAAAAAAAAAAATTGCCAGCACGTAGTGATAATATACAGCAGAGTTTTTAAGCCACTATAAAGTTTCATTAAACTTTATCATTATTCTTAAATTCTCTGCAATCAGGGGACCTATTTACTGCTTACAACTGAGGGGGAACTCCTTCCAATAACCTCCTTCCACTTCAGTACACCACTAAGAGATGCTTTAAGTTGAATATAGTGCCCTTTATCATATTGAGAGGTAGAGGAGCTTCTCTTCCTTGTAGGTGGAGAAGTTTTATAATAAATGGGTGTTGGATTTGTCAAATACTTTCTCTGTTGAGGTGATCATATAGTGAATTACACTGACTAATTTCTAATGTGAAACATATCCTGAATGTGTGTCCCATTTGATCTTAATGTATAATCTATTTAATACATTGTTGGACTGAATTTATGACTTCTTGGTAAGGGATTTTTATGCCTGTGTCTATGAGGGGTGTTGGACTGTAATTAAACTTTTTTAATAATGTTCTTCCCAACTTTTAGTATCATAGCTATCCTAGGCTCATAAAACAAGGTGGGAAGTGTTTTCTCTGCTTCTCTTGTCTTAAAACATTTTTGTAGGATGTATAATTTTTAAATGTTTAATAGCATTTACTGTGAAGCCACCTGGACCATCAGTGTACTTTTGGGAAAGGTTTTTCATTAAAAAGTTGATTGCTTTAACATAGGAGTCAACAGACTTCGGTAAAGAACCAGGCAATGAATATTGTAGGTTTTATATGCCTTAAGATCTTTACTGCAACTCCTTGTCTGTATCACTATAGGACAAAAGCAGTCTAAGATGATTCTTTCAAATGGATGTGGTTGTATGCCAGTAAACTTTATTTACAGAATCAGAAATGGTAATCTAGTCTCACAGGTCAGGTGTCAAAGCAAGTGTGTTTAACTTATATTTGTTTAGTTATTCAGTAATTATTTCTGTTGCTTTCTTGAGATATAATTCACAAACCATGCCATGCACCTTTTAAGGTGTACAATATAGTGGTTTTCAGTATTTTGGTAAGCTTGTGCAACCATCACCACGTTTTCATTCCACAACAACTTCATCACTCCCATGAAGAAACCCTATATCTGATGGTGTTCAATCCTTCTTCCCACCTCTACTTCTTCCTTGGCAACCACTAATCTGCTTTTTATGAATTGACCCATTCTGGGCACTTGATATTAATTAAAGTATATAATATGTGGCTCATTGTGCCTGACTTCCTTCATGCAGAATTATGTTTTCAGAGCTCATCTATGTTGTATGATGGATCTTTATTTTTTTACTTTTTATGTCTGAATAATATTTCACTGAATGGATACATCACATTTTGTTTATCCATTTATCCGTTGGTGAACCTTGGGATGTTTCTAGGTTGCATATACTATTATTGATGCTACTATGAATATTTATGTGCAAATTTTTTTGTTAAAATTTTCTCAGTTATCTTGAGTATAATTCTTAAAGTGGAATTAATGAGTCACGTGACAACTCTATGTTTAACTCTTCAAGGAACTGCCAGACTGTTTTCCACAGAGGATGTACCATTTTATGTTCCCACCAGCAACGTATGAATGTTCCAGATTCTCCACACCCTCACCGACACTTGTTATTTTTTTTAAGATTATAGTTATCATAATACATGTGAAGTGGCATCTTGTTGTGGTTCTGGTTTGCATTTTTCCTGAGGTCTAATGATATCACCCATCATTTTACATGCTTGTTGGCCATTTGTATATTTTCTTTTGGAGAAATGGCTGTTACAATCCAATGTTCAGTTTTGACTTATGGTTTTTGTCTTTTAAGATTGATTTTAGGGGTTTTTTTGTATTTTGAATACTAGGCCCTTATCAGATATAAAATTTGCAAATATTTTCTCCTATTTCTGTGGGTTATCTTTTCATTTCTATTAGTGCCCTTTGACTCACTAAGTTTTTAACTTTAATCTGTTTTTGGATCTATTATTCCTTTTGTTGCTTGTTTTTGGTAGCATACCTAAGAAATTGATGCCGATTGCCAGATCACAAAAATACACATCTATGTTTTCCTCAAAGAGTTTTGTAATTTAGCTCATATATTTAGGTCTCGTTTTATTTGGAGCCCATTTTTGTACTTGATGTGATGTAAGAGTCCAAGTATATTCTTTTGCAGGTGCATATCCAGTTTTCCTCCCCATTATTTGTTGAAAAGACTACCCTATCCTTACTGGGTAGTTTTTGTACCCTTGTTGAAAATAAGACAGTTTAAAATATAATGGTTTCTTTATAGATTCTCAATTCTATTCCTTTGATATATTGTGTTTATCCTTATGCTGGTACCACATCTTGAAATTGTAGCTTTGTAGTATGTGATGAAATAAAGAAATGTAAGTCCTCCAATTTTACCCTTTTTTCCAAGACTATTTTGACTATTCTGGGGGGTCCCTTGCATTTGTATATGAATTTGGGATTCGCTGATCTATTTCAACAAAAACTCATCTGAAGTTTTCTAGGGATTGCATTGAGGTTACAGATCAATTTGTGGAGTATTATCAGCTTGGCAACATCGAGTTTTCCAATCCATGAACACAGTATAGCTTCCTATTTTGGGGGTCATCTTTTATTTCCTTGAATAATAGTTTGCCATTTTCAGTATAAAACTTTCTCCATTTTTTGGTTAAATGAATCCCTAATTATCCTATTCTTTTTATGCTATTGTAAATGAAATTTTATTCTTAACACAATAGAGTGTTGTATATTGGCATTATGTCCTGGACCTTGCTGAGGTCATTTATTAGCTGTACTAATATTTTGAGGGATTCTTAAGAGTTTTCTATATATATCATCATGTCAGTTAGTATTTTTTTTTATGGCAGGTTGATGTTGATGAACTCTTTCAGTTTTTATATATCTGGGAATGTCTTAATTTTTCTCTGACTTGTGAAGAATAGACATGCCAAGAGATAGAATCCTTGGTTGATAGGTTTTTCTTTTACCATTTTTAATATGTTCTCTCACTACCTTCTGGATTTCATGATTTTAATCAGAAATCAGCTGTTAAGTTTATTAACTGCTTATAATAAGTGGCCTGTCTCTTGCTTTCAAAATTTTCTCTTTGCCTTTATCACTAATATTTTGATTATAACGTATCTAGGTGTGGATCTCTTACAGATTTTCCTACTTAGTGCTCATCGAGCTTCTTTGATGTAGAGATTAATTTTTTAATCAAAATAAAAATGTTCTTGGTCATTTTATCATCATATATTCTTTCTGCCCTTTCTCTTTCTTCTCTCTCCTGAGATCCCCATTATGCATGTGTTTTTACCCTAGATTGTGTTCCACAGGTCTCTGAGGCTCTATTCACTTTTCTTCATTGTTCCTCAGAGTGTATAATCTCAAATGACCTGTAATTAAGCTAGTTGATCCTTTCTTCTATTTCTACCTTCTGTGGACCCCTCTTTTGAATTTCTGTTTCATTGGTTGTACTTTACAACTTCATTACTTTCTACATTGTAAGACGTTATTCTCAGACATCCCTTTAGTCTTTTGTCCAAAGTTTCCTTTAGTTATTTCAGTATATTTATAATAGCTGATGTCATTGTCTACTAATCCATTGCCTGAGTTCCTAAAGGATCATTTCTGTTCATTATTTCCCCTCCCTTCTGTGTATGGGCAATATTTTTTGTTTCTTTGCATGTCTCATAATTCTTTAATGAAATTGAACTTTTTACATAATACAAGGTGGCAAATTTGGAAATCAGATTCTCTCCCCCAGAGTTTGTTCATGCAATCTTTGCTGTTGATTACTTCCTTAGTAACTTTCCTGGACTAATTTGGTAAAGTCTGTATCATGTGTCATGTGTAGCCACTGAAGACTGTTTCATTAGCTTAGAGGTCAACTCATGATTGGACAGAAATGATCTTAAATACTAAACAAATAAGTCACCTGGACGTTTCCAAGAGACTGCATGTGTATCCATGTCATATTTTTATTGTTAAATATTTATGGGTGAATAAGTGAAAAATAAAATATGGGTGAATAATAAAATGATTGCTTATTGGTAGCATATAAATTCAAGTCAGATGCAGTGGTGATACTAAACAATCACAGATTGTCCACATGGGTGGCTGAGATAGGGACACCTTTATTTCTGATGGTTCAATGTATCCAAACTTTGTTTCATGCAGGAAACCGGTAAAAAATTGCATAAAGTTCCCTTCAGCCTATGTTTATAAGGTATATGTGGAACATAGATAAATTTAATGGTTACACTTGCCTCTCATCCCTAAGATATCTCATTATTTATATGCAAAGATTACAAAATGTGAAAATTCCAAAATTTGAAAAATTTCTGGTCCCAAGAATTTTGAATAGTGAATACTCAAACTTATTCTCACTGCTTTTAAAAAGGAGCAGATTTTACTCCACCATTGTGAAAGTAATTCCCTCTGCTGTATAGTTTTCGTATAGGCTTCCTATCAAATACATGAACTTCTAATGTTCTGTTATTATTTTCTCATTTATCATGAATAGATAAGTGATTCTTTCACACATTCTATAGCCAATATGAAGATAATCATAACATTTTCCCCTGTACTCAATTAATAAGAAGTATTCCATTGACTTTCTTTTAAATGTCAAACCAACCATAAATTGTTGACATAACACCTTACTTGCATATGAGGTGTCATCATTTTTATATATGACCAAACTCCCTGGGTAAAGTTTGGTTTAGGATTTTTGCCTTTATGCTTATAGCAAAACTGGAAAATTGTTTTCCTTTCATGTAATATCCTTCTCATGCTTTGGTATCACAAAATTGCAGTGCATATCAAATTAGTTTGCAAACAGAAAGGTCAGTGTGTGGGGCTGCAAACATCTTGAAAATACAAGTGCAGACACTTTAAGTTTTTGGCAAATTAAATCAATTGGAAAGGATTTTGTTTTTGTAAAATTGGACTGGAACTCAGTGAGGACATGCCAATTCAGACTTAGAAGAGAACAGCAGAGTTGCAAAGTAAAAACACTCAGTGTGTGGAGGTAGCCCAAAGTTTGTGCTAGAAAGAAAGGATAGTGTTGGTAAATAGAGCAGCTACTCCAGAGATCTTTCTCCTCATCATCTCTCTGCCTCCCGCATCAGGTCCCAATTCCTCTGTGTGCATTAATAAATTTACTTCTTACTATTGCTGAAGTCAGATATGTTTTTAGCTATCAAGCAAGCAGGAGGAACTTCCACTTTTAGAATAGTGTAGAGAGATCATGAAGGTTTATTTGGCCCAGATTCACATTCCAAAATGACTTCAAGTTAGTCTTTTGACTCCATCAACTAATGAAGTTTTTACACAGTCATGAAGGCATAAAAGGATGAATTAAGACAGAAAGCATCCATTTTAAAACTTAAATTTCAGTCCCATGGTGCACCATGAATTGACACCATCATGAAAGTATGTGAAACTATAAAACTCGCTGGTAGAGCCAATACACAAGGAAGAAAGAGAAAGAAATCAAACCTTATTACTACAGAAAACCACCCGACCACAAAAATAAACAATAAGAAAGGAAGCAAAGAGCCAAGGACATATAAAATAACCAGGAAACAATCAATCAAATGATAGGAGTAAGTACTCACCTGCCAGTAATAACCCTGAATGTAAACAGATTAAATTCCCATTTAAAAAATATAGACTGGCTAAAAGGATTAAAAACAAGACCCAATTATACAGTGCCTACTGGAAACCTACCTCACCTGTAAAGACACACATAGGCTGAAAGTAAAGAGAAGGAAAAATATTACATGAAAACAAATTAAAAGCAAGCAGGAGTAGCTATACTTATATCGGACAAACAGATTTCAAATTAAAAACTGGAAAAAGAGACAAGGAATAATATTATATAATTATAAAGGGACTAATTCAGTAAAAGAATATAACAATTGTGAAATATATACACTCAACCTGGAGCATCCAGATATATAAAGTAAATATTATTAGCTATTAAGGAATGTATAGACCCCAATACAATAATTGTTGGGGACTTCAACACCCTACTGTCAGCATTGGAAAGATTACCTAAACAGAAAATCAGCAAAGAAATATCAAATGTAAACTGCATGGTAGACCAAGCAGATTAACAGACATCTACAGAACATTTCACCAAACAACAGCAGAATACACATTCTGTCAGCGCAAGTAACAATAGTTACTTGTTAACCTGAGAGTACAAAACAAGTCTCAAGAATTTTAACAAATCAAAATCATACCAAGTGTCTTATCTGACCATAATGGAATAAAACTAGAACTCAATAACAATAGGAACATTTAAAACTATACGAATACATGGAAATTAAACAACATGACCTGAATGATAATGAGTAAAAAAGAAATTGAGAATACAATTTAAAAATTCCTTGAAGTAATCAAAAATATAAACACAACATACCAAAACCTATGAGATCTAGCAAAAGCAGTATTAAGAAGTCACTTTATAGCAATAAATGTCTACATCAAAAAACTAGAAAGGTTTCAAATAGACAACCTAATGATGCATCTCAAGGAACTGGAAGAGCACAAGCAAGCCAAATCCAAAATTAGTTGAAGGAAAGACATAATAAAGATCAGAGCAGAAATACACAAGAGAGAGACTAAAAATTACAAAAGATCAACAAAACAAAAAGTTGGGTTTCTGAAAACAAACACAAAATTGGAAGACCATAAACTAGACTACCTAGGGAAAAAAGAGAAGGCTCAAATAAAATCAGAAATGAAAAAGTAGACATTACCACTGATAACACAGAAATACAAAGGATACTTAAAGACTATCATGAACAACTAAGGTGACAAATTGGAAAACCTAGAGGAAACTGTAAAATTTCTAGAAGCATATAACCTATAAAGACTGAACCAGAAAAAAATTTAGAAAACATAAGCAGATCAGTAATGAGTAATGAGATTGAATCAGTAATAAAAATCTTCCTAACAAGAACAACAAAATCCCAGGAATGGAAGACTTTTGCTGCTGAGTTCTACCAAACTTTTAAAGAATAATTAACATCAATTCTTCCTTAAACTATTTCAGAAAATTAAAGAAGAGAAAATTATCCCAAACTCATTCTATGAGGCCAACATTACCCTGATACCAAAACTAAATAAGGGCACGCACACACGTGCACACATGCATACACACATACACACACATCAAAAAACTACAGACTAATATTCTGATGAACATGGATACAAAATCCTCAATAAAATACTAGCAAACTGAATCCACTGAGAAATTTAAAAGATAATACACTATAATCAAGTGGGATTCAGTCCAGGCATGAAGAATGTGTATCAACATATGCAAATCATTTAAAAATGTTTCAAATAAATGTGATACATCATGTCAACAGAATGAAGGACAAAAAAATCCATATGATTATCTCAATAGATGCAGAAAAATCGTTTGGTAAAATTCAATATCCCTTCATGATAAAGACCTCAATAAAGTAGGTATAGAAGAAAAGTATCTCAACCCAATAAAGGCCATATATGACAAACCCACAACTAACATCATATCAAACTGAAACAAGAAAAGGATGCCCACTCTCACTGCTCTTATTCAACTTAATATTAGAAGTCATAGAGCAATTAGGAAAGAGAAAGACATAAAACCTTTCAAATTGTAAATGAAGTCTAATTATCCCTCTTTGCAGATAACATAATTATATCTACTGAAAAACCTTAAGACTCCACAAATAAACTCTTAGAGCCGATCAATGAATTCAGTAAAGATGCATGATACAGTATCAACATACAAAAATCAGTAGCATTTCTATACAAAAAAGAAATTAAAAAGAAATCAAGAAAGCAATCCCATTACAATAGCTACAAAATATGAAATAAAGTACCCAGGAATAAATTTAATCAAGGAGGTAGAAGACTTCAACAGCAAAAGCCTACAAAATACTGATGAAAGAAATTGAAGATGACACAGACAAATGGAAAGAAATCCCAAGCTCATGGATTGAAAGAATTAATAGTTTTTAAAGGACCATACTTCCCAAAGCAATCTACAGATTCAATGAAATCTTATCAGTAAATTAATAACATTCTTCACACACACAAAAACAATCCCCAAATCCATATGGTACCAACACTCTACCCCCCCAAAAAAATAACCAAAACAGTACTGAGCAAAAAGAACAAAGCTGGAGACATCATACTACCTGGCTTCAAAATATGCTACAAAGCTGTAGTAACCAAAAGTATTCATGTGAAAACAGACACATAGACCAATGGAACAGAATAGAGAACCCAGAAGGAAATGCATGTTTTTACAGCCAACTGATTTTTGACAAAGGCAGCAAGAACATATGTGGGGGGAAAGGACAGTCTCTTCAATAAATGGTGCTGGGAAAAGTAGATGCCTATATTCAGAAGAATGAATCTAGGCCCTTAACTCTCACCTTATGCAAAAATCAACTCAAAATGAACTAAAGACATGAATTAAAGCCCCCAAACTACTAAACTACTAGATGAAAATCTCGGAGAAACATTTTAGGATTTTTGTTTAGGCAAATATTTTATGGCTAAGACTTCATAAGCACAGGCAACAAAAACAAAAATAGACAAGTGAGACTATATTAAATTAAAAAGCTGCTTAGCAAAGGAAACATCAACAGAGTGAAGAGGCAACCTACAGAATGAGAGAAAATATTTGCAATCTGTTCATCTTGTGCTAACCTACTCTGTGTTAGCCTGACAGACTCCATCTTACTTGAGAGCCAGACAGACTCCATCTTAACCTCTGTCTCACCCCCTCCCACCATTTCTCCCTTGAGTACATAGATGAGTCACGCTGTGCTGGGTCATAATGTACTTAGAACTATAGAGCATATAACCGTTGTAACCACATCCTGCTTGGCAAGCCCACTTGCTATTGTGAATACCCCCTTGATTGTATGGCAAGTATCAAATACCCACCTTGGTAACCAGCAATCATGGGAACCGCTTGTGTATACCCTCCTTAGTAATTGACAATCATGGGAACCTCCTGCCTCCTAGTTACCAGCTTCCTTATCTAACTTGCTTGTTCTGCTTCTGTAAATTTTGCTTCAGCTAGGCTCCCCCACTCCCCCTCTCTTAAGCAAGATATAAAAAGGAATCAAACCCCTTCTTCAGGACCGAGAGAATTTTGAGCATTAGCTGTCTTTCGGTTGCCTGCAATAAAGGACTCCTGATTCAATCTCAGAGTGTAGTGCTTTCCTTCTAACTCGCTCAGTTACAACAATCTGACAAGGAACTAATATCCAGAACATTTAAAGATATTAAATGATTCAACAGCAAAAATCAAGTAATCTCATTAAAAAGTGGGTAAAGGAGCTGAACAGACATTTCTCAAAAGAAGACATACAAATGATCAACATATACGTGAAAAATGCTCAGCATCACTAATAATTATTAGGAAAATGCAAGTTAGTACCACAATGAGATATCACCTTACACATGTTAGAATGGCTGTTATTAAAAAGACAAAATTACCAAATGCTGACAAGGATTCAGAGAAAGGGGAATTCATACACTGTTGGTGGGTGTATATTAGACCAATATGTATTGCTATAAAGGAATGCCTGAGGCTGGGTAACTTATAAAGAAAAAGGTTTATTTGGCTTACAATTCTGATAGCTGGAAAGTTCAAGATGGGGCATCTATATGTGATGAGAGCCCGGACTGCTTCCACTCATGGCAGAAGGTGAAGGAGAGCCAGTATGGGCAGAGATCACACGGGGGAGAGAGGAGGAAAGAGAGAGAAGTGTGAAGTGCCAGGGTCTTTTTGACAACCAGCTCTCACAGAAACGAATAGAGGACTCACTTCTGAGGGAGGGCATTAATCTGTTCATGAGGAATACATCCCCCATCTGTTCATGAGGAATTCATCCCCATGACCCAAACACCTCCCACTGGGCCCTACCTCTAATATTGGGGATCAAATTGCAACATGAGTTTTGGAGGGGACAAACACCCAAACCATAGCAGTGGGAATTTAAATTAAAATTGAGTTTCTCAAAAACTAAAAATAGAACTAATATACAATCCAGCAATCCCACTAATGAGTATTTATCCAAAGGACAGAAGAAAAGGAAATCAGTCTGTCAAAGGGATACCTGTGCCCCCATGCTTATTGCAGCTCTATTCAAAATAGCTAATATATAGAATAAACCTAATGTCCATCAACAGATGAGTGGATAAAGGAAATGTAGTGTACATATATACAATGGAATACTATTTGGCCATAAAAAATGAAAATCTGTCATTTACAGCAATATAGATGAGCCTGGAAGACATTATTCTAAGCAAAATGTCAGGCACCACAAGTTCTCACTCATATGTGGGAGATGAAATATACATGTATTTGAGGTAGCTGAAGTAGAGTGAGAGTTTTGGGTTTTAGAAGCTGGGAAATGTGGGAGGAGTGGGAAGATGGGGAAAAGTTGGATAATGGAGGCAAAGTTATAGCTAGATAGGAGGAATTAGTACTGCAGCACTGTAGAGTGAATATTGTTAACTATGAGTTATTGTGTATTTTTTAAAAGCTAGAAGAGAGGATTATTTTTAATGTTCATAACACAAAGCAATGATAAATGTTTGAGGTGATAAATGTGGTAATTACTCTGATTTGATCACTACACATCATATATACATATCAAGATATCGCTTTGTATTCCATAAATATGTACAATTATTACATGTCAGCTAAAAATAAAACTTTTTAGACGTAAAGAAAAAACAAAGTAAATTAAATTTTAAAATATAAATTTTTAAAAGAAGAGGAAAGAAGAAAAATGTGATTATTACCTCTTATCACATGCAAAATTAATTCCAACTGGATCATAGACAATATAAAAAGCAAAACCATAAAGATTTTGGAATATAATATTTTAATGACATCAGTAGAAATATTATTTAAAGAGGACACAAAAATCGCTAACTATAAAGAAGATTGATACATTTGACTACAATAAATTTAAAACTCCTGTTTAACAAAATACACTGTTGAAAAAATGAGAAGACAGCATACAAACTGTAGGAGATATTTTCAATGCATGTCAGCAACAAAGAGCTCACATCCAGAATATATTAAAATAATTTCTATCAATAAGTAAGTAAAGAATAATTAATTCAGTAGAAAATGTATGACATAAGTCTCCTCATAAAACAGGAAATACAAATATCCAATAAACATCTGAGAAGTGTTCAACCTCATTAGTAATCAAATGCAAATTAGATCCAAAAATGAGACACCATTCTATTGCCACTAAATTTAGAAGTATTGAAATGTCTATCAACACGGAATTGTGTCTTACAAGGCTGGAGGTCACTGCTGATGGGAGAGTAAGCTGGAACAATTCTTTGGAAAACAGTCTGGCATATTCCAATAGAGTTGAAAAACCTGTTGACTATGATGCAGCAAATCCTGAAAAAAAAAATGCATCCATATATGTCCAAGAGGCATGCACAGAAATGTTCATAGCAGCTTTATGCAAAGGAGCCAAAATCTGGAACAACCCAATTATCCATCAGTACTAAAATGACATGAAAGGTATGGTATATTTATACAACTGAGTACAAT
The DNA here is from genome assembly GCA_036589455.1 of Ateles fusciceps. NCBI lineage: Eukaryota > Metazoa > Chordata > Mammalia > Primates > Atelidae > Ateles > Ateles fusciceps. Next base: position 1,395,709 of record JAZHEH010000847.1, read on the forward strand.
GATGTAAATGAATAACATATAATTACATATAACAACTTGGATGGACTTAAAACTATATTGATGAGTGAAAGCATACAAGCTGTTTTATAGCATTTATATAAAGTTTAAAGCAGATGAAAGAACAGGATTTGAGGAAATGAGCATCTGCATTTCCTTTTTCATGAGACTTCATGTATTTGATACTTATATAATCAAACTATAACTGAAAGCAGGGAAGTGATTACCACCAAAATCAGCTTACTGGTTTCCTTTGGTTGAGGAAGGGGATTATGGCTGGGAAAGGACATACTGGGAGTTCTAACTCACCAGAAACATTTTTTATCTTGCTATGAACAGTGGTGGCATGGGGTTTGCTTTATGATAGTTCATTGAATTGCTTATTTATGTTCTGGCACTTTTCTCTGTGTCATATTTATAATAGATTAAAATACGCATACATGACCATAGAGCAAATTATATATTAATGTCTGCACATTAGATAAATACATATCAGAAATATGAAATTATATAAGACAGTGAAAAAAAAACTGACCAAAAAATCTTGAAATCTCAAAAGTAGGCATATGCACACACCCAAAGAAAATGCAAACATTTTCTCAAATGGCTGAAAGCATATTATCCTGTGAGATAGTCCAAGTGTGGTAAGTACAAGTTATAGCTGGCTTCTTCCTTAGGCCAGCTAACATTAGGCGAATTCACTGGCTGGGGCACTGCAAGATCTTATGCAAATTCCAAAATATGCATATCAGTGCTTTCTCCTTTAAGGGCCTCAGCTTCTCTACTTGTACATTATGGAGGCTGGGTTGCATGATCTCTGCAATACAAATGGAACAAAATGTAGAAGTAAGGAGTGTCTGAGTTGCAGGTGACAAAGAGAAAGATAAGGAAAAATTACAAGTAATGATGGTTTGCACCCCTAGTGCAAAGATGGAGAGACTGAGGCTCAGAAAAGTGAAAGTCTTGCCCACATGTTCATTGAACATCAAGAGTATGAGCAGAACCAGAGCTGCCCATTCAAAGTGCTTGCTATGGTTTGAATGTGTCAGCCAAAAAGCACGTGTTAGAAACTTAATCATCATTGTTACAGTATTAAAAGATAAGACCTTTAAGCAATGAGGACTCTGCCCTCATGCATAGATTAATACTGTTATCACGGGAGTGGGTTTCTTATAAAAGCATGAGTTTGGCCCCCCCTCCTGTCCCTCTTCCTGTCTCTGTCTTCCTGTCTCTCCTTCTTTGCCATTCCACCATGAATGATGCAGCAAGAAGAGATGTCAATCTCTCAGTCTTGAACTTCTCAACCTCTAGAACTGTGAGCCAATAAATTTCTGGAAATTACTCAGTCTATGGTATTCTGTTATAGCAGAACAAAAGGGACTAAAATAGTGCTCTTCTCCCTGACATTTCCTACCATTCTGACCCTGGGGAAACTGAGAAATTGGGGCATATGAAGATTACTGCTATTTAAGGCATGGCACTGGAGAAGTAAGTCTTCCAGATTCCAAAGAGCTCTGGATCCAACAGTATAGGGAGGAGTTCCAGCCCCCTTCTGTGGGAGTGGCATTTATTTCAGGGAATGTCCAGGCTGTCCTGTTCTGTCCTTCTCTGTACTTTCCCATTGGACCACAGCACTGCTCAAACACTAGGCCATTGTTTCGTCTGTTCCGCGCTCTCCAGGCAAGGACCTGTGCATGTTTCAAATACAGTCCTAAAAAACTCACAGAGCATAGCTTTGCTTAGGTTCTGGGCAATTGTTAGCAGACCAAGTTTTCCCATAAATCATGTATCCATACCCCCTGGAGGTCTGACTTGTGTTTGTTAGTATATTTTTGAAAATTTGTATATTTGTGTGCATGTGTCAGTTTTTAATTATGCCTGCATATGTGTTTCTAAGGGTCTGTTGTGTATTTGTGGCACGCCTCCTTACTACCCAAGTTGTGGTCCAAGGACCAGCAGCATCAGCACACCTAAGAGCTTAAGAAATATAGTATCTCTAGCCCCACTCAAGACCTACAGAATAGGAATCTGCATTTTATAATTCCTGTGCACATTAAAGTTTGACAAGCTTAGCACAACTATTTGCAGTCGCCCCTGCTTTATGTAGGGGGTAGGGCCAGTACCAAATGGGTAGGTGCCTCTGCATTGCAGATGTTTACAGGCACACTTGTGCAATTACATGCATAAGTGCACTGTGCCTCTTGTTCAAAGGTGAGGGAGCATTTCCTGAAGGCTGACTATATGCTAAGCACCCTGTAGGTTCTTAACATGATCATCTACATCCTCCGCCTCATTTGATTTTCATAAAGGCATTGGCGGAAACAGAGTGTGGATGATTTGTGTTGAAAGCCTTAAAAATATTCAAACCCTTTGAGCCAATGTATTCCACTTCTAGGCATCTGTCCAAGGACAAATACCTGAAATGAAGAAAATAAATTCAGGCACAAAGATTTACATATACCCATAATGCCCACTAGAAATCAAGAAACTACAGGGTGCTTAGCATAATCAGCCTTCAGGAAATGCCCTCTCACCCTTGAACAAGAGGCATCGTGCACTTATGTATGGAGATGTACAAGTGTGCCTGTAAGCATACAAATCTGCAAGGCAAAGCACCAATCTGTTTGGTACTCACCCTACTCCCTACATAAAGTATGGGCAAACTAATTCCTTACATAAAGCATGGGAACAACTAATTTGTCCAGTGGAGTTACATAAACAATGACATAGCCTTAAATGGGACAACAACTTGGCCATTAGCTGAATCCAGCTAAACAATTGTTTTTTGTGTGGCCTCTCATGCCATCTGCATGCTATGCATACCGTTGATAGAGCGGATCAATATGGCCCTTTCTCGTGAAGTTGAGGATATTTATGAAATCCGTATAACATTGTGAGATTGTGTCATAATGTAAACTGGAAAAGAGGATATGAAATTATGTATACAGTGTAATTACTATTAAGGAAAAAATGCACTTGAATCAGAAAGAACAAGCCGTATCTTCCCTCCAGACAGGGAGTGGGGAGGAGGCATGTGTGCCTCAGAACCCACGCAAGCCTACTCATGCGTAGTCCTATTAAAGCCTTGGCTTATTGTCTGTATAAACTTTCTTATTCCCCACAGATTGCATGAGACACGATTTGAAAGAAACAAAAGGAGTTCTTTGTGGAATAACATCAATCCTTTGTGGGCAGGATGGCTTTGCAAATTGTGAAATATTTAGAAACATATTGTCTTTCTCTGTGTAGATTTAGACTGCCCATTATCTGAGAATTGTTTGTTCTTGAGGAAGGGTGTGTTGTAGGTCTGTCTGTCCGTCTGTCGTCTAATCCAACCAATATTCACTGGACACTTGGAAAAATTAAGATTATCTGCAATTCACAGCAGATGGAGTCCTCAAAAGGACTAACCATGTAACGTCAATGCCCACTCTGGATTATTTTGAAAGACTTGGAATCCCCCCCCTCACTGGACCATTCTGCTACATACTTTTCTCACCTCCAGCAAGGGTTATTCCAGACTGAGGACCCCAGGCTCAGGGAAATATATTATTAGGAGTGTGCCGGGGAGGAGACCTACCCTTGAAATGAGTAACCCCTGGGTTACATACAGAACACATACTGAAAAAGTAATAGTACTATTTTTTTTCTACTTTTCTTCTCCAGTTTTTGGATAGTGATCAACTTTTATAATCTTCCTTAAGTCATGTTTCCTGGGAAACAGTCCCAGAGGAAAATGTTTGTGCAAAGGGGGTTTGCTGGGGAGTGTTCTGGGAAAAGAAAGCAGGGCTGACAGGTAACAAAAGCAAAAATACACAAGTGGGGCTACCTCAAACTAAAAAGCTTGCACAGTTAAAGACACAGCCAACAAAGTGAAAAGACAACCAACACAATGGGAGAAAATATTTTCAAACCATCCAGCTAATAAGGGGTTAATATCCAAACTGCATTAAAAAACTCAACTCAGTAGTAAGAGAACAAATAACCCAATTTTTAAAATGGACTTGCATAGACATTTCTCAAGACATATAAATGCCCAACAGATATATGAAAAAAAAATGTTCAACCTCACTAATCATCAGGGAAATGCAAATAAAAATCACAATGAGATATCACCTCATATTTATTAAAATGGCTATTATCAAAAAGACAAAAGATACAAGTGTTGGCAAGGATGTGGAGAAAAGGGAACCCCTACACAATGTCGGTGGGAATGTAAATCAGTACAGCATTATGAAAAGCAGAATGGGAGTTTCTCAAAGAATTAAAAATAGAACTACCATAGGATTCAGCAATCCCATTACTGTGCATGTATCCCAAAGAAATGAAGTCAGTATGTTGAAGAGATGTGTGTGCTCCCATGCTTACTGCAACACCATTCACAGCAGCCAAGATACGGAATCAACCTGAGTGTCCACCTATGGATGAATCAAGAAAATGTGGTTTATAAACACACAAGGGGATACACTTCAGCCTTAAAAAGAAGGAAATTCGGGGGATGGGGGGCAGAACAAACAAACAAACAAAGTAAAAAGAAGGAAATTCTGTCATTTGTGACTATATGAATGAACACAGAGGACATTATATTAAATGAAATAAGCCAGGCGCATAAAGACAAATACTACATGATCTCACTTATACATGGAATCCAAAAAATCCAACTCAGAGCAGCAGAGAATAGAATAATGCTTACCAGGGATGGGGAGTGGGGGAGGTGGATTGGGTAGATGTTGGTTAAGGAGCACAACATTTCAGTTAGATAGAAGAAATAAGTCGAAGAGATCTATTACACAACATGATGACTACGGTTAGTAACAACGTATTGTATACTTGATAATCAGTTTTAAGTGTTCTCACAACAAATAAATGGTAAATATATGAAGTAATATATATGCATATATATATAAATTAGCTTGATTTAGCCATTCCACAATGTATACATATTTCATAACATCATGTTATACACCATAAATATATACTTTTTCTATTTTTCAGCGAAAATCAATACATTTTTTATTTTATTTTTTTGAGACAGAGTCTTGCTCTGTCACCCAGGCTGGAGTGCAGTGGTGTGATTTTGTCTTACCGCAACCTCCACCTCCCAGATTCAAACAATTCTCCTGTCTCAGCCTCCCAAGTATCTGGGGACTACAGGTGCACACCATGCCCAGCTAATTTTTGTAAAAAAAAAACAATACATTTTTTAAAAGAAAACAAGGAACAAGGCTAGATAGAGGAAAAGTTGAACTACAACTCAGTTGCAACAAAGCCCCTACTGAACCCATGAGGAGATCTGGAGCTAGGAGGGCCCTTCAGAGGTGTCCCTAATTGAACAAGGGAACTAGGCCTTTGTACCCCAACATCAAACAGTCAGTGGATACAGGTTGCCGCTGGGAATAGCGTAGAACCATGAATGAAGCAGTTTGCTTTGACCCAGGGAAATTTCCAGAAAAGGACTCATCTGTGTCAGTAGCCAAGACTCCCAGCAACAGGGGGCTCAACTGCCCTGGTCTTGAAGGCACCACAGCATCTTTCGGCCTCAGTTTCCCCATCTGTGCACTGAGAATATTACCAGACAGACTGTCTTTGACTTCCTAGCTGTGGCTAAACGAGATACTCATAAGTTACCAGGTAAGCAGGTTCACATAGAAACGGACCACAGCCACCAGAGAAGGGCCGAGGTGGGACTGAAAAACAGAGGGGGGAAACCTTCAACTATGGGGAATTTATAGGACTCGGTGAGGTAGCCCATTCTACCTGGGACTTTCCCCAAAGGTGCTTTATGAATCATTAACTCGTAAAATAGCAGAATAAAGTGGGACCTTAAAGGTCAGCTGAAACATCCCTTCATTATAAAAATGAGGCATCCAGGAATATGCCCAAGGCAGCAGAATTGGGTATCAACCACAGTTCCTGAAGCCTGGCCCAGCACTTCCTCAAAGACCCTTGTTGCCTCTACCTTCAAAGGCTGAATCAAGGTTAGTTTAGTTGGAAGAAAATGAAACACCTCAAGCTAAACATTCATGAAGGCACGTCTATTTGAAAAGAATAAGGATAAAAGAAAATTTCCCACATTCTCTAATTTAAAAAGGGGAATGCCCAGGGAACAGGGAGATGCAATTTGGGCACAGAACACTGTTGTCATCCAGTGTCTTCACCTGTTCATGCTGCTGTAACAAAACACCTTACACTGGGTGGCTTATAAATATATAATGGATGTGTGTTTCCCACAGTTCTGCAAGCTGGAGTCCAAGATTAAGGCAGATTTGGTGTAAGGTGAGGGCCTGTTTCCTGATCCATAGATGCCGCCTTCTCACTGTGTCCTCACACGGTGGAAGGGGCTGGCTCTCTGGGGTCTCTTTTATAAGGATACTGATCCCATTCATGAGATTGGAGCCCTTATAACCTAATTACCTCCCGAAGTCTACCCACCGTCCTAACACTATCATAGTGGGGTTAGACTCTCAACATGTGAATTTTGGGCGTACATGAACATTCATACAATAGCAATAGGTCAGGATTAAAATATAACCCCAAGTATTGAAGGGGCAGATTCTCTCTTAGCACAATAAGGTCTGAATTAATGGACCATGTATAATATGATTGGATTTCTTTATATCAACCTTTTGGGGCTTTCAGAGAAAAATTAAGCTTATGGTCCAAATATTTGATTTTATATAAGTTAATTGAGAGTAAACCCAAGTCAGAGGGGGAAGACTACAACCATTTTTCTCCTCCCCATCCCCCAAAGATTGATTTCTTCCTTCCCCTCTTCTAGACCATACCACCACTCTACCACACAGGATCAACATACACTGAAATTTGATTTCAACTTTCCCCACCAAATACCTGAAACATATGTAAGAGAAAATTGTTGGATGTTTGGCAAACTTGGTGAATGAAGATCATTTAAGTGTAATATTCCTGTGGTGATGGGTGGCACCTTCCATGAAAAGGAAATATGATAGCACAGAGAGGGGAAATGTACACTTTTTAAGAAAGAGACTTTGGAGAGAAGGAAAAGAGTTGGGAGAAGAAACATACACAGAATTCTCCAGCATTCCAGGGAATGTTCAAAGAAATATTCCCACTGGGAAAGATTTGGCAATTCAGAGAAGGGTGAGGACAGTTCCATATAATGTAAGGGAACAAAAAAATTGTTAGGTAAAAACTTTCACAAACTATTTTTCTTCTGTTCTCACACAACCACAACAATCACCAACACAGAAGGAGACTTATGGGACCAAAGGTGTGGGGATTTTTCCCATACACCATGCAGTGGACACCAGCTAGGTGTCCTCCAATTCAGTTCTGACACTATCTACTGGTGATAGTGTCAGATCCCACAGATTGAGGGCTCAGTCCCACAAGACCAACCCCTCCTACCTCCAGGCACAAGTCCAGACCTCTGGAACTTCTTACCAACTGGTTTCAAGTAGAGGTTCCCACAACTCCCTCTTTGGGTTCAATTAATTTGCTGGAGTGTCTCACAGAACTCAGGGAACATTTATGTTTTGTGGCTTACTATAAAGGATATTGCGAAGGATACAGATGAAGAGATGCATAGGGCAAGATATGTGGGAAGGGGCACAGAGCTTTCATGTCCCTGCCCCGGGCGAGTCACCCTTCAGGAACCTCTATGTGGTCAGCTATCCAGAAGTCCTCTGAACCCTTTCCTCTTAAGTTTTTATGGACGTTTCATTATGTAGGCATGATTGATTAAACCATTGGCCATTGGTAACCAACTTGACCTTCAGCCTCTCTGCCCTCCCCAGAGGATAGAGGTAGAACTGAAAGTCCCAACATGATTTTTTAAATGACCAAAGGACCCAAATAGACATTTCTCAAAGGAAGATACAAATGGAAGACATATAAATGGTCAACAGGTATATACAAAAAAGTTCAACATCACTAATTATTAGGGAAATGCAAATTAAAACCACATGAAAAAAACACTATATCACCTCATGCCTGTTATAATGGCTACCATCAAAAAGACAAATGATAAGTGTTGGAGAAGATGTAGAGAAAGGGGAACACTTGCACACTGTTGGTGAAAATGTAAATTAGTACAGCCATTGTGGAAAATTGTATAAAGATTCCTCAGAAAACTAAAAATGTAACTACCATATGATTCAGCAATTCTACTTCTGGGTATGTATCCAAACAGAATGAAATCAGTGTGGTGAACAGTTACCTGCATTTCCATGTTCATTGCATCATCATTCACAATTACCAACATGTGAAATCAACTCAAGTGTCCATCAAGGGATTAATACATAAGAAAATGCTATATATATCTACATATCCAATGGAATACTATTCAGCCTTCAAAAAGAAGGAAATCCTGTCATTTGTGACAACATTAGTGTCCTAGAGGACATTATGCTAAATGAAATGTCAGGCACAGAAAGACAAGTAGTGGATGATCTCACTTGAGTAAAAAACAGTTGAACCCATAGAGGTAGAGTAGAATGGTGGTTGCCAGAGGCTAGGATTGGGGAGAGAAGATGTTGGTCAAAATACCCAGTTTTAGTTAGACAAAAGGAATAAGTTTTTGAAATCTATTGCACAGCATGGTGACTTTAGTTTACAACAATGTGTTATCTATTTCAAACCTGCAAAGAGAGTAAATTTCTAGTGTTTTCAGCACAAAAAATAAGTATGTGAGGTAATGGATATGTTAATTAGCTTTATTTAATCATTCCACATTGTACCCCATACATGTATACAGTTATAATTTATCAATTAAAAACAAAAATAAATTCTAAAAAATTTTAAATGTAATGGCTAAAAAAGAATAAACAGGAATCAAACAACTACATTAGATATTATTGTTAAACTTTATAAAGTTATCAGTTTGAACTTTAAAGGAAGAAAAAGTCAATTGCTTTCATTACTAGTTTGAGCTTTGCTCTACCCAGCTGTAAAAATTCCTCCCTTTCATATAATAAATGTCCACAAATGTATAGGTTTCCTTATAAATATTCTTTTTTTTTCACACAGTATCACTCTCAGGATATCCTTGTAGGTATTCTATTCCACTGGACTATTTGTTTATTCATGTACCATCATACTACACTAATTATTATATCATTAACACCTTTTGATACCTAAGCTAGCTAAGGTCGATTCTTGTACTTTTAAAAAATTTTACTGGCTCTACTGTAACCTTTATACTAATACATTAACTGTAGGATCACTTTGTCAAGTTCTTCTCAAAAATTGTATTAGGTTTTTTATTGTAATCACATTGGATTTAGAAATAATTTTAAAGAAATTATTATCTTTACCTTATTAAGTCTTCTCAAACATAAACATTATTTGTTTAACTACTGAGTTCATATTTTAGACCTTTATTTCTAAAACTTTTTTTTAATACATGAAGGTCTGGCACAATGTCAGGGCTTATTCCTAAGTATTTTGTAGCACTTGTTTCTTTGATCATGTATGTCTACTTCTATTATTTCTGATTGGTTATAAACAATATGTAGAAATACTATAGAATTTTGTGCAGGACTTATACCCAGCAACTTCGGTAAATCTTATTTTACCAATCTTATTGAATGTCTCAAATTGTTATACAGGAAATGATACTGTCTGCAAATAATGGCCTTTTTGTATCTTTCTTCCCAATCTTGTATACCTGTTCCTTTATCTCATCCGATTGCAGAGTTTTATATATTTCATACCTTGTTGAAAATAGTGATGATCCCTATTGTCTGACTTCAGTGACAATTCCTCTGAAAAATTAACTTAATGTAGATTTTGCTACAGAATTTCAGATAGGTTTCCTTGTCTGGATTCATTTCTATTTTTAATTTTAATTAAAAATTCACTTCACATTGAACTTTATGAAAGCTTTTAAAACCTGATGAATTCTAATTTTTAGCATTTTACTTGGAATCTTTACACCTACGTGTATAGAAGACATTGGCTCATAATTATCTTTTCTTTTACTGTCCATATTTGGTTGTAGTATCAAATTTTTGCTAAATTCATTGTATTACTAAACTTCCCCCAAAACTTAGCATCTTAAAACCATTAACATCAACTCACAGCGTGAGGGTCAGGAATCCAAGAGTAGCTTAGTTGGGTGGTTGTGATTCAGGGCCCTCATGAGGTTATAGTCAAGCTGTCTGCCGGGACTGCAGTCTTTTCAAGACTAGAGGGGCCAGGTGCAGTGACTGATGCCCGTAATCCCAACGCTTTGGGAGGTCAAGGCAGGAGGATTACTTGAGCCCAGGAGTTCCAGACCAGCCTGGCCAACACGGCATGACCCTGTCTCTACAAAAAGTGTTTTAAAAATTAGCTGGATGTGGCGATGTGCACTTGTAGTCCCAGCTACTCAGGAAGCAAAGGCAGAAGGACCACCTTAGCCCAGGAGTTCAAGGCTGAAGAGAGCCGTGATCACGCCACTGCACTCCAGCCTGTGCGACAGAGACTCTGTCTCAGAAAAACAAAACAAAACAAAACAAGACTAGAACAAGGCTGAGAAACGCACTCCTCGCTCACTCATGTGTTTGTGAGTAGGCCTCCATTCCTCGTGGGCTTTTAGCCAGAGGTGTTGAATCCTCACCCTGTGGGCTGCTGAACAGATGGCCTGAGTGTCCTCATGACCTGGCAACAGAATGTCCCCAGAGTAAGTGATTGACGAGAGAGAGAATGCCCCCAAAACATTTTATCATCTAAGAGCTTCGTGAGGACATAACTAACTCTCACACAGACCAGCCACGGAAAAATGCAGGAGGGGGCTACACAAAGGTGTGTATACCAAGAGGCGAGCTCACTGGGGGCCAATGTGGAGGGTGACTGTCACACTCATCAAATAAATAAATTGGCTCTCCCTGTTTTTCCTCTTCATTGAATTGTTAATTTACAATACATTCCATTGCTGCTCTTAGAGCATTGGTCAAAAGTAGTAAGGAAGATTTCTTTTTTAGTGTAATGACTTTTTCCAGGAAATGATTGAATTACAATATTTTTAAAACTCTTATCCAATCAAGTTGTCTCTTTCCTCTGGAGTCCACAGGGCAGAGCAATGTGGAGCCTGCTCCCTAGCTCTTTGCCGTCCCAGTTCCTGCTACTCCTGCTCCATGGAGTCAAGGTCATCACCACCCTTGCACGGTATGGCCAATAGTGTGTCCTAAATTTTATCCATTATGGCAACGTTCTCATCTTAAAACAGAAAAAAATAGTGTCTTGGGAGAGAGAGGAAATGAAAGAGACTCAGAATCACTCCAGTAGGCAACGAGGAGCCCAATTTTTTTGAGAAGCTGCTGTGGCCTAGTAACATTGCTATTTATTTCACACACAGTGCATTCTCCAATGCTCCAAATGCTATGAGAAGCTGACTTTTATTGCCACTTCACAGACAAAAGAATTGAAATTTAGGGATAAAATCGCTTGTCCAAAATCACAGAGCCAGCACTTTCAGACTCATGATATAAATTCAAGTCTCCCTAGTCCCTAAGCCTCTTCCTCCCACTATATATCCATAGGGCGAGGGAGGCCTCATATCCAGACCTTCCCTCACAGCCTCCCACCCCACTCATACCCCACAATGAATCACAGAAGCAGGATGTACAAAGAGAAATAGGCTTGTTTATTTATTCATTGATCAACTGGCACTTCTTGAAAGCCTGCTGTGTTTGTCAAGACTTTCCCCAAAGGAGGATATCAGTGGTGGCACCAAATTCTCAAGTGCCCAGCCATCCAAGCCTGGGGGTGGAAAAGGAATTCCCAGACCACACCAAACAGGACTCCAGAGCCTCCTCCAAATGTCAGGAATCAAGCTGTGAGAGAAAATCAGGTAAGAGCTTCAGCATAGAAACCAGCGAAATCATATCCACATCCTTCCTCCTGCCCAAGGATCCTCCTGAGACAGACAAAGCAGCAAGATGGTGCTATAGTCGAAAGAGACTTGGTGTTAGGACACAAGTCTTGTTTTCACCGTAATACCCTAAACTCAAAGTATTGAACTGGATAATCCTCAAATTCCACTGATCCTTCGGAATTTAACCTCAGAAAACAAGACAGAAACAATCTGAATTATAAATTCTTAGTGCATATAGTGCTTAGCAAATCACTTTCAATTTCATTATATCTATTTTACCGATAAAGAAACTGAGACTTGGAAAGTCACTTCCCCAGGACCCCCACCCAGAGACACTAGAATAGAATGAAAGCCACAGGTGATTCTATGGAAATTCTGGCCCTGAGACCTGGAGAACAGTTCTCTTGAAGGACAAAAAAGTCAGACAGAGGCTCTGCTTGGAGTAGGGGGTCAGGACTCCCCCTGCTCATATGCCTGGGCCTCCAGAGGGTTGACACTGAGAGGGCTGGAGGGAGGAAGCTCAGTGTGCCCCAGCCCCCTGCTTACCTTTCGAAGGGGAAACACAGGTTTTCCCACACATGCCTGTGCAGCACTTCAAGTCACCCTCGCACTGGCCATCCAACTCACAGTGATTGGGGGGGTCAATCATCATACACTGGCCATAAACCACTGGACACTTCCCAGGCTTTCGCTTTCCTGGGTGAGAGTGAAGCTGCCAGTCAGAAGCCTTGCACTTTACACAGCCCCTCCCATCTCCACTTCTTAGAGTGAGCTCCTGCTCCAGCCTGAGGGTAGTGGGCAGGGGGCAATCATCCCCTCCCCCACCTCTATCACCACCACCTTCTCCCTAAGGCACCCCCAAAACAGAGCGCCTGGCTCCCCCTGGAACATCAGGCCCCTATTGATGCAAGTGGCCAGCCGTCCAGTGCTCACTAGGTGGGAGGCTTCCAACTGCCTGGTTATCTAAATGCCCAGATGGCTATCTGGAAGGCTGACCTCCCGACAGCCTGCTGCTTCACCAGTTGCTGGCTAACTTCCTGCTTAGGGCAGTGTGATTCATTGACTGATTGACAAGGAGGCCTGGCAGGACCCATCACCCAGTCCCATCCCCCTAATGAAGTGTCCTCAGGCTCACTCCTCTCTACCCAGTTCCCCCACCTGCTTACTTGGGTTTGGGGTGTCAACGGGATCCAGGCATTTTATGCCACAAATGTCAGGACAACATCTCTTCTTCTCTGGACACTGCCAGTCACTCTGGCACTCAGGTTCCTCGTATCTAAAGCACTGGGCAGATTTCCTAGGAGGACAGACTCCAGCTTTGAAGGCTTTGGAAGAGAAAGTCAAGAGGTCAGGAGGAGGCTGGGCCCTGAGGAGCCATCGTGACTCCTGGACAAAGCACCACTTTCGAAGAGGAGAGACCTTTACCTCAGTGGCTGTCCACAAAGCCCAAAGGGATGTGCTTGCCTGATCTCCAGGTGGATGGATGGGCTTGATTAAATTAGCCATATGAACAGGGGGATGTTTCAGACCCAGGAAAAGGGCAGAAGACTTCCAATCAAGGTCTCCCACACCAGAGCAGAACAAGGCTAAACATAGGCAGAGAGGAAGGCTGAGAGTGATGGAGATGAAGAGAGAGAAAGATAAATAGAACCAGCATGAGAGATGTTGAGAGCTAAAGCCCCAGGCAGAAACACAGAGACTAAAGAGCAGAAGCAGAGATACAAAGTAGAAGCAGAGTCAGAAACGAATGATTTGATAGTCACAGACAGGTGAAGTAGAAGAAGGCAGAGTATGAGAGAGAGAGAAAGAAGAGAGAGACCTGGGCTGACAGCATGGCTGCAGAAATGAAGCATTTCCAGAAGCTCAGAAACCCTCGCAGAGACCTTGGAGCTCAGCCACATATGTATTCCACCCACCCTCAAGGAGTGCTCCTGAAACTAAGCTGAGGGATCAGAGCCTACAAAAGGGGACACACCTACCCCACCAGGAGACCCTGCCTCTGATCCTGCATCCCAGATTGGACCAGAGTGACTCCAACTTACACTCTCCAGTGCCTTCCACAGCCCAAGGTGCCAGGGTTCCCAGGGCAAGAAGCACCACGATGGGGAAGACGCTGCTGGACTTCATGGTGAAGGCAGAGTGACTCTGATGGCCAATGCCAAACTCCACTATTTATTCTTTCACCAGTGCAGTGGGTGTGGCCCCACCAGAATTCTTTTGGCTCCTCCCAGCTATTTCTGCCTAAGCAGGAAGGGAGACGGTTTATCTTTCCTATTCCCAGCAAGGCTATGAGGCCAACACAGTAACTACCAGGAAAGAAAGGGAAGAGGTTGGCCTGGGAGGTTGGCTGATAAGGCCATCTCAGTGTCCAGCTGAGCCCTAAACATCCCGAGACCTCAGGCCATTAGGCTTGTAGTTGGAGAGGGGGAAAACATGGTCAATTGCAAAGGTGCTACCTGGACCTCAAACTGAAACCAGATACAGACTCTGAGCTGAGACTTTGTGTAATACATACTATTCTCACATTACTAATTCTGATTCTCACATTACTGGACTCTCAGGCATTGTGAAACTCTGCTGATTGCTCAATGCAGTTTCTTTCTCAAAACTTCAGCTCATTCAACCAACCAATATTTAGTTCCCTGAAATATTTACACCGTTATATCCCCAGTGCCTGTTCTGTGCCTGACACGGGGGAAGCACTCACTCAACAAATGAAAGCTGAGGAAGAGCTCTGCTCTCAGCAAATCTCTTCAGAGTTCAGTTTTCCCAGCTGTGAAATGAAATGATATTAAGAAGTCAGCCTTTCTCAGAGGGTTATGAGATTAAAGACATGAAGGGACTCTGAAAAGAATTAATGAATTGTATCCCTTCCTACTAAAGAGAACTGAAATGAATCTGAGATAAAGGGGGAAAGCATCTTGTCAGTCACTGTAATCAACATTTAGCTATGAGATAATTTGAGATCTTAAGGATTGCTTTCTAAAATTTCTCAAAATCCCTTACAGATCTCACAGGATAGCAAAAAATTAAACCCATTCTATATGCTACCCAGTCTTCATAGATTTCTTCTAATTATAAAGAGAGTGATTCTTATCTCTAAAATTCAGCCCATAGCTGAGTGTAGCATCATACACCTGCAGTCTCAGCTGCTCAGGAGGCTGAGGTGTGTGGATTTCTTGAGACTAGGAGTTGGAGACTAGCCCTGGTAACATACTGACACCCCATCTCTACAAAAAATTTTAAAAAATTAGCCATCCATGATGACGTATGCCTGTAGTCCCAGCTACTTGGGAGGCTGAGCCAGGAGGATCGATTTAAGCCAGGAGTTTGAGGCTGCAGTGAGTGGTGATTGTGCCGCTGCACTCCAGCTTAGGGGACAGAACAATATCCTGTCAAAATAAAATAAAATAAAACAAAATAAAATAAATTCAACCAAACTCATCTGGCTACAAACTCCAAGCTCTTGACTCATTACCTTCATGCTTGGAATTCTCCCATGTGAAGGTTCTTGGAACTTTCAACGGACATGAAAAACCCACTCATTATCAAGTAGCAATGGCCCCACATGAAGTATGTAAGTATCCTGCAGCCAGACAGTCAACTGGCAGCAGATCCCTTTATGCAAAAGTTACTCCATGGTTTAAATTTTGGTGGATCAGAAAACTTGGACATAATCAATCAATCAATCATCAATCAAATTTTGGTGGAAAAGAAAAGGAAGAAAATGAATATGCATGGAGTAACTACTATGAGCCAGGTGCATTCACTCCTAGTTGGAGTACTTAGTAGGGCAGGGAAGAGAGAAATGGAGGGTATGACTTCCAACAGTGGGTAATGACACTCCCAGGTCAAGATGTTTGTTCTCACCTCCACCACCCAGGGGACAATTTGATTTCTCTCACGGAGTTTCTGTTCTTCTCTTTCTCTCTGTTTGTTCCTATTTTCCTCAGAGCCACACTTGAGAAAGTATCTGGAGTTTTTGAAATATTTGTTTGTTAAAGAATGAAATGGGGCTGGGAACAGTGGCTCACACCTGTAATCCTCGCACTTTGGGAGGGCAAGGCAGGTGGATCACTTCAGGTCAGGAGTTAGAGAACAGCCTGGCCAACATAGTGAAACCCTATCTCCACAAAAAATACAAAAATCAGTCAGGCATGGTAGTGCGTGCCTGTAATCCCAGCTACTCAGGAGGCAGAGGCAGGAGAATCACTTGAACCTGGGAGGCAGAGGTTGCAGTGAGCTGAGATTGCACCATTGCACTCCAGCCATGGTGACAGAGTGAGACTCCAACTAAAAAAAAAACAAAAACAAAAACAAAAACAAAACAATACAAAACAAAAAAAGAAAAGAAGAATGCTACAGCTTACTTTTTTTTAAATCTGCGATTGACTGATTGCTTAATTGATTAGAGCCAACTCCTCTCTTATCAGAAAAAAGCCCTGTGCCCAATTAGCAATGTCTTCCATGGGTTTCATAGGAGGATAATGATATATAATCATTTTTATCCTTGACACAATTGGTTCTAAATCTTTACATCATAGAATGTTAAGACTAAAGAGGACTTCAAGGGTTTTCTAGATCAGCAAACTACAGTCCTTGGACCAAATCTACCTAGTTACCTGTTTTTATAAAGTTTTATTGGCACATAGCCATACATCCATTAATTTATGTGTTGTCTAAGCCTGTTTTTCCACTATAGTGGCAACAGGACTTAAATATTTACTGCAAAGCCTACAATATGCATTGTCTGGACTTTCACAGAAAATGCTAACCCTTAGACCAAACCCATAGCTTGCATAAAAGTGACTGAATCCCTTAGAAGAAGATACAGGCCCAAAGCTGCATAGCGGGTTAATGATACAACACAAAATTGAGCTTTTCTAAAACGGGTTACTCACATGCTGATCCCCCACAACCTGTTTGGTGGAGGACACTTCTGCTCCTAACCCAATCTTAACCGGAGATTGACTCATTATCTATTTCGAGGCTGGGCGTGGCAGCTCACACCTGTGATCCCAGAACTTTGGGAGGTGGAGGCCGGTGGATCACTTGAGGTCAGGAGTTTGAGACCAGCCTGGCCAACATGGTGAAATCCCGTCTCTAGTAAAAATACAAAAATTACCAGTTGTGGGGACGTGCACCGATAATACTCAGGAGGCTGGGGCAGGAGAATCACTTCAACCCAGGAAGTAGAGTTGCAGTGAGCCGAGATCTCGCCACTGAGCTACAAGAGCGAGACTTCGTCTCAAAAAAAAAAATCTATTTCACACACCCTCTATCGCTTTCTACCTAAATCCTATAGATTCATTCATTCATTTATACAATCCGTTCACACAAAAGTTATTTAACATTTCCTACCACCAAGTATTGCACTAGGCCTAGGGCTACAGAAAAGAGCAGGCAAACAAAGTTGACACCATGTAGTTGCTAAGAACCTGAGCTTCAAAGTCAGTCTCATGGGTTGGAAGCAAATCACTGAACCTCTCTGAACGCCAGCTATGTCAGCTGTAAAATGAGAGTATTTCTGCCTCTGGTGTCCTGCAGTTGCTGTGAGGAGTATTTGGAAAGCACTCAGCACAGTGTCTTGTCCCTCCGTACAGCAGACATTGTTTTCATCACCGGTGGGTCCCTGTACACATTAAGCACACAGGGAGCTGTCAGTCTTTCACTAAATAGGCCTGGTCCTTGGGTCTGGACCCATCTGGCTCTGCCGCATTAAATGTTTGACAAACTGTGGCCTTATTTCTTGACAAAATAGACTTGATTGGGCCTATTGGTAGGTAGGTAGGTAGACAGACAGATAGACAGATCTTAACTGACAGATAGATAGATAGATAGGCAGATAGATAGATAATCAGGTAATCATCACCTATTGGTTCTGTTTCTCTGAAAAACCCTGGCTGATGGAACCTGCTTGCTTCTGCAGTTCCCACGCCATTTATTGAAGTTGTTTACATTATTACTTGTGAGGCTGCATCATCCTTTACGCCTCCCCTGAATACTGGTTTCCAATTACTGTCTCAAAGGTTGATAGTGTGGCCCCTTGTCCCTGACTACCAGTGTGCTGGAACCCGGCAGCTGGTGGGTCCTGCACACATGGAGCCATCCAAGGTGTTAGGAAGACTACACCAGACTCCAGCAATGGGGGAAGGAGTACAGAGTGGCAGACCCATGCAGGTCTCAGCCCAAGCTGGGACTCTCTGCCCCAGTGGCACTGTTGATCCTGGCTGGCTTCAGGCACTAGAGGGGAACAGAGACAATTTTGAGGAAGATACCCCAAGGCATAGGGCCCCCTGAAGAGTGAGGTACAGGGAAGGAACCCATTGCTCAGGCCTAAGGGAGATGTATTTCAGGTCTCCCCCATTCTGATAGCAGATTTCAGCTTCACCCTTAGCTAAAAATCACTATGTTCTTCCATAAAATTCACTATGTTTCCCAGTCTCAAAACCAAAAAGCAACATAGAACAAAAAAACTCTTTTAGAATCTGGCAGGCAACCAGGTTTTCACAGCTCATTCCTGTGTGAATAAGGCAGCTACTACCTTTCCCTCGACCTCAGTTCCTCTATCAATCCCAAGATGGTCACTGTGACTCTAAGAAACAGTTTCATCCTGCTTCCTCTGAGGCTGTGAATTCACCCCAAAAGCCTCATCCAATTCTCTAACTTTTACAGTTGCCTTTATAACTTAGCTTGAAATGTTGTCTTAAACAAAATACATAAAACGTTTAATAATGATCAAATGGGAATGGAGACGCAGAGCTGGGAAGTAAGGAGAAGTAGCAGGTGTGGTGGGGAGAGTACTGGGGAAGAAAATCCCTGAGCTGGGACAGGAAAGCAGATGAGAAAGAGAACTGACTGCAAGGGAGGTGGGGTCATTTCAATCACCTCCAGAGGTGTCATCCGCAGGTGGCGGACGTGGCAGCCGGATTTTCCCAGACCTTTCAGAGAAACAGATGGCTTAAACAATCCTTAGCATTTCCCCACCCAAGAAAGTTTGAATTCTGCAAGGTTTGGATTTCCTCCCCAGCTGCTCGTCATAGTCCTCATAAAACCTGGAAATGTGAACTGTCCTTTCAGGCCCCCAAGTGAATGGGTGAGGGGCAGTAAAGCAGAATCTGGGCAAGGGTGAAAAACATCCATTCATTACAGAATTAGCAGGAGAAATTAACCAACAGTGGTGGGTCTTGGGTGTCTTCCTTCCTATTACCATGCAAGAGATGTTGGGGTACAGATCAGGATTCTGCACTTTATTCCTTCAGAAGCTGAGTGTCTGTCTCCCTAGAGGAAGGCATCCAGTTAACCTAAGGTTAAAGCAACAAAGGCTGTGGTATGTCCTGAGGGAATGCTTTAGGTACCTGATAAAACAAAAAGGAAAACAAGTGCTGGGCATTAAGAAACTGCCATCATGACTACCCATGGAAGAAAACGGGGTGGAAAAAACTGGATTATTAAACTGTGGACCAGAGCTAGACGTGGCTTGGGAAAAGATTTCCAAAGATCACTAGAATCCATCTCCTTTGGTTTAACATGTTTTATTACATTTAAGCCTCACACAAAACTTGGTAGATACTAATGTCAAGTCCGTTTACAGATGAGAAAAAAATGAGTCTCAGAGAAACTTTCCTGTTAGAGATCAGGAGATGGCAGGATCTTGGAGGGACATGGCAGACGATGCCTGGTTGATCAATACCATGGGAGAGTTTGGCATCCAAGCCTGGGGTCAGTGGAGAGCATCATATGGGGGACACCTCTGTGACCCAAACAGAGCAGAGTGCCAGAAAGACCATTGAAGACTCACACTTGACAGCATCACTTCTGGCCTCCGGGGCCCTGTAGTCAGCTAGAGAGGCAAGACGGTGATACTGGACTCAGGAGACTGGGCTGGAATCCTAGCTCTGCCCAATTTGATGTAGAACCTTCCTTTCTCCGGGCCTCAGTTTCCTCATTTGTAAGATCAGCACATTGGAACAGATGCTCTTTAGAGGGCCCCAAGTCTTAGATTCTAGCCGGGATTTTACCCTAGAGAAGACTTGCAAGACCAAGAGAGCCAACCTTTCTGAAGAATAAGCCTAGGAATAGACACTATGCGTGACCCAGAACTTCACAGAGGACCAAGCACTTTTATATCCCATTTTAAAGAAAAGGAAATGGAACCTCAGAGAAGTAATCCCACTTGCCCAAGATGACACAGCGAGTCAGAGGTACAGTGGGCTTCAAACCCAAGTCTTCAGAATTCAGCCACATGCTGCTTCAGTATAGTCCCTCCAAGACGTCTTTAGTCCTAAAACCAGACTTGGGTATTCCTGGGATAGTAGCACTGCCCAGATAATCCTGTGCAGGAAAGTTAAAGAACAATCTTAAAGATGCAAGAAGTGGCCGGGCGCGGTGGCTCATGCCTGTAATCCCAGCACTTTGGGAGGCCGAGGCGGGTGGATCACGAGGTCAAAGATCGAGACCATCCTGGCCAACATGGTGAAACCCCGTCTCTACTAAAAATACAATAATAGCCGGGCATGGTGGCACGTGCCTGTAGTCCCAACTACTCGGGAGGCTGAGGCGGAAGAATCGCTTGAACCCAGGAGGCGGAGGTTGCAGTGAGCCGAGATTGCGCCACTGCACTCCAGCCTGGCGATAGAGCAAGACTTCGTCTCAAAAAAAAAAAAAAAAAAAAAAAGATGCAAGAAGTGAGAGTGCTGAATAAACCAAGGGAATAGGTGTTATTTTCAGGTGCAATTTGAGCAAGGGCTCAAATTATAGCTCCCGCAAGATTCTCTCCACGACATTTCTCTTCAGGCTGGCTTCAATGTTAGTCAGGCTCCCCTCTTAGCATTTACCATATGGCTGTAGCATCTCCTCCCATCTTCCCAAATTCAAGTCTAGTAAGGACTTTTCTGGGCAACTCAACTAACTAGGAGTGGCTAGAATTAAATCTTTAAACCAATGATTGGGACCAGGGAAATGGGATGTACTGATTGGTTTAAGCCAAGGCCGCAATACTCATCACCATGTGAACTCCCCAAATCCAGTGGAATTTTCAGAGTGGGAGAGGGAATGATCCAGGAGTAAATTAGGATATAGCTACCAGAAAAAGGATGAAAGGATGCTCAGTGGTCAAAATAGTAGTGAGTGTCTCTAAAGTCTACCCCTTTTGGTCACTGAAATCTAGATAACTGTAAATTTTTAAAAATACTTTCTAAACCAACATCTACATAAAATGCACTCAACCTCTCTCCCAAAGAAAGATAATAAAATGTCTCTCTGGACACTATATTCCTCTCCAGTTCTGGAACGTGGGTGAAAGCAGTTCTGTCAGTTAAGTTTATAGTCTTTACAGATTAAGTTGGCTAAGCTTAAGTAAATTTAACCACTTCAAATGCACCCAATATGAAATGGTAGATTGAGGCAAGAATGACTGCAATAAAAAGTCCTATTTGCAAAAGGGAAACATAGGAAGAAATATACAAATTATCACTGGCCCATAATATAGATTGTATATCCTGTAAGACAGGGATGTGAGGACTTCTTACCTAATGCTGGAGTGACTTCCTTATTCAATAAATCTGAAGGATCCACTTTTGCTGTTTGGGAGCCTCTCCCTTGCCTGTTGCCTTCCATGGCTACATCTCAAAGAAGCATTGCAGAGGATGCCCTTTGTTGGGGAAGGAAGGGCATCTGCACCTTTTCAAGAATCCCCTTTATATAGATGCAGTAGGACCTCAGGATTGATATGAGCAGGTAGTGGCCATTATCAGTGAAGCCTGGTTTTCATGTTTAGTTGGTTCCTGGTCCATTTGCTTCACATAAAAGCATGAACTAGTAACTATTGTCAGAAATCTTGCTGAGTCATGTTTGCCTTTACTCTAAATTTGCAGTTTTAATCTGAAGATGCATGTCTTAATTTAATTCTAAAAAAAAAAAGTCCTTTCTTTATCTCTTTGAATATTACTTCTGTGCCATTCTCTCCATTCGCTTTTCTGAAACTTCCACTGGGTATTTACTAGACCTTCTATTTTTATTATCATTGTTTTGCCTTTCTCTTATACATTTCTCTTCATCTCTCTGTGCTGGGCTCTGGTGGATTTCTCAGTACTAGCTACCAATTCACCAAGTTTTCTTTCAGCTGCATCCAGTCTAAACTCTGTTTTATCTAATAATTTTTTTCCAACTTTTACTTTAGGTTCATGGGATAGATGTGCAGGCTTGTTAACATGGGTAAATTGCATTTTAATGTTTGGTGTACAGATAATTTTGTCACTCAGGTAAGCAGCATAATACCCAATAGGCAGTCTTTCAATCCTGACCCTCCTCTAACCCTTCACCCTCAAGTAGGCCCCAATACCTATTGTTCCCTTCTTTGTGTCCACATGTATTCAATGTGTAGCTCCTACTTGTAAGTGAGATGATGTGATATTCTGTTTTTGGTTTTTCTGGGTTTTCTGTTGTTGCTTTAATTTACTTAGAATAATGGTCTCCAGCTCCATCCATGTTGCTGCAAAGGACATTATTTCATTCTTTCTTATGTCTGTATAGTATTCCACGGTGTCTATGTATCACAGTTTCATTATCTAGTCCAGGGCATTTAGATTAATTCCATGTCTTTGCTATTTTGAATAGTGTTGCAATTACTATTTTACTGCAGTCAATCATTTGTGCATCAAGAGAGATTGGGAAAGACAAAAGAACACCTGCATTCTTAAAAACAAAATTATAGCTGGGTGCAGTGGCTCACACCTGCAATCCCAGAACTTTGGGAGGCCAAGGCAAGCAGATTGCTTGAGTCCAGGAGTTCAAGATCAGTCTGGTGAAACCACTGCACTCTGGGCAACAGAGCAAGACTCTGTCTCAAAATAAATAAATAAATGAAGTTTTGACAAAAACCTTCTATGCTCCTTCCCACCATTACTATTCTACTATTACTAGGACTGGACTCAATATGGTGACGGCTGAATGGTGTTTTGGAAACAGAGTTTAGGGCAACAGAAAAACTATTTGATTGGTTTCTAGGTGTCCTGGTTTTCTAAAACTTCAGCATGTGGCTTGTATTAAATTAACCAAAATTAGCTCTAACTCAAGAAAAGAGTATCCCTTGGTTTTTTCAACTGTCTGAAACAGTTTGCTTTACCTAGCATTATTTGTATGCATATACTTTCCTATTTTCGTTTGCAGACTTACCTAGAATAGAAGGTTTAAAAATTAAAGCATGGGAAGGGCAATACCTTACCCCTCCAAAGCCGTTCACGATTATGCAATGAATCAGAAACAAGGTCCCAAGAATTCTTTTTTCCCAAGACAATTTTTGTTTCCCTTCTCCGTGTCCACTCTTCCTGGTCCACCTGTAGTTTTGTGGTCACCTCCTTCCAGTGACCCAAGTACCTTTTGGGTCAGAATCAGGTTTTATATTAGTAGCTCAGAGCCATCCTGACCCAGTTATTAGTTCTAAATCCCAAAACCATAGTATGTTAGCACTGGAAGGGGTCTCGAAGATTGTCTAAGCCAAATCAACCATCAGAGGAAGAAAACTGAGACTTGAGAGGAGGAGCCTTGCTTCAGTCACCTGCCAGGTACAGTTACCCCCATGGGCACTCCCTGGGGCCTGTTCCCTATTGCCACATGCCTGCTGACTCAATCTGGCTTCTTCAATCCAACTAAGCCTTCTCCAGCCAGCATCCAATACTTCGTCCAAACTCTTGTTTACTCATTCAATCCCTCAAAAATGTCTACTGGGAATACAAACGTGAGTAAGAAATACATAGATACAATTGCGACTAAGAGGTAGACTGTGGGATTAGAAAGACCTGAGTTCAAAGACTTACTCTGCAACTTCTGCTGTTTTCACTAACCTATGTGAAACAGACTTATTCATGCATTCCTAGGGTTACTGGGAGGAGTAAATGGCAGAACAATCATCAAGCATCCCGCTCAGTGTCTGGCTTACAGCAAGTCTAAAATAGTAGTTACTATCATTACAATGTCCTTCCTGCCAGGTTGGATCTCAGAGGGCATGTCAGGCTCTTCTGTCACCTCAGAAGCTCATCTCTGCGGAGAACTTGTTCAGACTAGTTGATCCCACCAGCCCAATCTGGTCCTGTCCTCCTCTGTCTAAGACTGCAGTTCTCTCTTCACTGGCTTAACTTTGCTTTCTTTAACTTTGGCTGGAGTCCCTCTACACTGTGCCCCATTCTCCATTAATGGAAACTCAGACCAGAATTCTTGGGACCTTATTTCTGATTCACTGCACAATCCTGAATGGCTTAGGAGGGGTAAGGTATTGCCCTTCCAAAGCCTTAATTTTCCTATCTGTATAAAGAGTGTTGGGTTGGGTTAGGCCAAAGTGAAGACCCCTCCTAGCACTGACACTCTTGGGCCTCCAGGAAATACCATGCTGTCTCCATCCCCCCAGCCCCAGACTCAGGATTGCCATTCTCTCAGTAGAGGTGAACCCTTAGCCAGCTCCCAGTTCCAAGCAGGTTTCTCTGAGAAGAGTGGGGGGTTCTTTCTTAAATGGAGCCATTCTGGCTGTCCACTGACTCTACTCAAGGCCTTATTTCTCTGCCAGCATTTCTGTATCTGAGGTCCACAGATCCCTTCTGGGATACATAAACCCCAGGAAATGATATGTCACTGTCATGTGCATTTTTCAGAGGAGTGAGTTCATCAGCTCCTCAAAATGGCTTAGATCCCAAAAAGATTAAGACCCATTGCTGGAAGTCTAGTTCATGCCTCTATCACTTAACTTCTGATTTCCTTGTCTGTTAGATGCTCCCCTGATGTCCCCCAACCTTCTCCTTTTTTGCTTTACATTATATCTACCTGTTAATCAGTATCTCCCTGCACTGAACTGAGAGCCTCTTGAGAGTAGAGACTGTATCAATCTTTTTTGCCTCTGTATTCATAGCAAACTAACACATACCCAGTGCTCAATAACAAGGGATGCTAGCTCCATGAATGGAGGAACGTTTTGTGTTTGGTTCATATCTTTATCTTAGATGCAGGGAATAGGACCTGACACATAGTCAGTGCTCAATAAACATTGAATGCAGAAAATAACTTGTGGAATGAACATATGAATGCATCAGAAAGAAGCCACGTTGCTCTCCATCTTTGCCCATCCCTGGGGCTCCTAAACAGTATCTGGAGATTTATGGTTTTCTTTGTTCTTAATTTTTAAAGGTGTTTCAAAAATGCTAACTTCTACCAAGCTGGGATAAAGGCATGGGAATATCCCCCCAGTCTGGGGTCAGGAGACTGGTTTGGTGACCAGATGCCCTTTCATGGTAGTGTTGGCCACAGTGAAAAAAAACTCTGCTAAGCTGGACAACAAAGAGAAAGATTGGGAAAGGAAGAAAAATAAGGAAGGATCAGATCATTTAAATCCTCCCTGCTAATTAGAGAGTGATGGATGACAGATGGGACTGCAACCTTTCCTCCTACACAGAAGACAACTGTGTGGCCCAACCACTCCCCAACTGGGGTTTTCCCACTGAAACCATTCCTGACTTGTACTTTTTAAATTTCCCTGCCCCCTCAATGATTTCCCAGAATAAAATTCTATGTAGGCTGGTAAGAGGGTGCTTCTCCTCAGAGATGAAATCCCTACAGAGGGAAGCTTGAGGTCTCAGGGAAGATGAGATCTGGAATCTGGGGCAAAGGCAGAAAAGGTTTGTGTTAGAAGACAGGGAAATAGACTGGTAATGGGAGAGCTTGAATGACTTCCACCAACAATCACCCCAGAAATGATTTGTGCCAGAGACACACCAGGGCGTTCCTGGCAATCTCTTATCAGCTTAGAGGAAGGTATCCCATTTATCAAATTGCTAATGAAGGAAGCTGCAATCTGTCATGAGGAATTGATTTTTGGAGCTCTGACAAGACCTTGAAAAAAAGATCATTGGAGATTAAGTGTCTCGACCAGAGCTGAACACTATCCACAAGAGAGACCTGGGACCAGAGGAGGATTCACTAAGCTATTAAAGCATGAATCACTTTTAGTTCTATCGTACATATAATTTACATTCAATAAAATGCACAGGTTTCAAACGTACTGGTTGGTGTGTTTTAATAAATGTATACACCCATGTAAACACTGCCCCAACAAGATACAGAATGTTTTCATCACTCTGGAATACTTCCTTTGTATTTCTTTATAATCAATTTTACTACCTCCTAGGGAATAAATCCCTGCCCTGGGCAGCCACTGATCTGCTTTCTTTCACTATTGATTAGTTTTGCCGTTCTAGAATATCAGATACACGGAATTATATTGTATGTAATCTTTTGTCTGGTTTTTTTTGGTTCATCATAATGTTTTTGAGATTCATCCATGTTGTTGCCTTTGTCGACAGCCTATTCCTTTTTATTGCTAAGTAATATATTATATGGATATCCACAATCTTTTTATCCATTCTTCTACTGACAGACATTTGGATTTTTTATAGTTTGGGGCTATGATGAGTAGAGCATTTTTAAACATTCTTTTCAAATCTATATATGGACATATGCTTTCATTTTTCTTGAGTAAATGCCTAGGAGTAAAATTGCAGGTCACAGGGTAGATGTATATTTAACTTCATCATAAACTGCCAAGGTTTTCCAAAGTGGTTGTACCGTTTTGCATTTTCAGCAGCAATGCATAAGAATTCTAGTTGTTTCACATTCTCATCATCACTTAAAATTGTCAATCCATTTTGTCTTACCCACTTTAGTGGGTACAAGGTAATGTCTCATTGTGGATTACATTTGCATTTTCTGGTAATTAACAATGTTAGGATCTTTTCATGTGTCAATAATGACCATTCATATATCTTCTTTTGTGAAATATCTATTTAAGTCTTTGGCCCTTTTTCTGTTTTGTCTTTGTATGACTGAGTGTAGGTGCTCTTTATATGTCTCTATTCTGTTAGTATACACACATCCTTTGCACAATAGAATCATTCTTTGTCAGGTACATGTATTGTGAATATTTTCTCCAAGTCCTAGTGACTGACTTTCATTTTCTTAATAGTTTTTTTTTTTGAAGTGCAGAAGTTTGAAATCTAAAAATCAACTGCAGCCTGAAAAATAATAGCTCCTGAAGCCATCCAACTGGCTGTCTGCCCCAGGTACGAAAAGAAGACAGGCTCTGGCATCAGAGTGAGCCGGGGTCCAATTCGACATGCTGTGTCCCATTTAATCCTCACAGTAAATTTTATGAATTAGTTACTTTTATGGTCTCATTATGCAAATAAGAAAACTGAGGTGTAGGGATGTCTTCCTATGTCACAGTCCAAGAGATATTTCAGACTTCAGGAAAAAGTGAAAGTTTCCATGGTCACTTCCATGGTCAAAGGAGAGGACTGCTGGAAGGGGCGTTGCCCATACTCTTCCTGAAGCAGATCATGGATAGCCACACTTGACAGTGGCATTGTGTGTCAAAGACCAATGGTAGACAGTACTGACCATCGAGGGTGAAGGAAAAGGCTATTTCTCTGATTTAAAGGGTCCTAATAAACCTTGAAATTCTTGTTGGATCTAACAGAAATGGGAGAGAGGCTCGATGATGTAACTAACTTATATACTTCACCAGTAGGTAGGGTGGGGATAACACAAGATTTAATTTAATTTGGAAAAAAAAATCAAACAAAACATTTCTTACATCCAAATATTCTAGAAGAAAATTATATCTGTTCCTTACAGGCACTTTCCAATGCTCTTATAAACTCTTCATAAACATCACTTTTGTATCCACATGATATTCCATCCAGTCAAAATGTCCCCCACAGACTACTTAGCCAGTCCCCTACTGCATGCTCGTTTTATTTCTAGTTTTCCCTATTATAAAAGTCCTAACATAAATATCATCTCATCATGCACAAAAGTTTTTCCTATATTTTATGTACTTCCAATTGTACTGATTTGCAGTCCCATCTGTATGTCTGAAAGAGACTCAGCAACATTCTCAATGACTAATTGGGTTTTCCATGTACCTTAATAGAGGGAAGGGCAGGGGACAGGCTCCAGACCTCATACTTGAGTGGTGACAACAATGACCAGGTAGATACTCTACGGAATAAATTATTAGGTTGTGTTCCAGACTCTCTCCAGGAGTGGCAGGAACTCTGGGCTTGATTTCAACTGACCTTGATTCTAGGCTCTGCTTTGTCACTTGCTAGTTATGTGTTCCTCAGCAAGTCCCTTCTTCCTCTTTCAACCTACCTTTAACTTATCTGCAAAATGGGGACAGTAATGCCTATATCTGAAGAGGACTGTGAAGATCAGATGATGCTGTGCACACTCTCACTGTGTTATAAACTACAAGCTCCTGTGTAGGCTTGAGTCTTCTCTGTATTTGTTTGATGCATTCCTGGAACATCAGTGTCTCTGATAAAGCTGCTAAGATGAAGTCTGGGAATGAGAAAAGTTGAAGACTCAATCCTAGACCCAGGGGTTCCACCACAAAAGCCCAACATTTTCTGCTTTTAGAACAACTACTTCAAAAGCCTGAACGCAATGCTTCCCCCTTTCTGCTTTGTTGTTGTTACTGTTGTAGAGAGCGCTGAGCACTGCCTACCCTGCACTCCACTCAGGATACCCCTGCAAGGTGGATGCTTCCCACGTTAGCGCCTTTCCCCCTTTCAAACAGGAGAACGAAACAATTCGCTGCTGGGCTTTCCATTTTTCCTAACACTGACCACTAGCCTTGCTAGGACCCAGATCAAAGGTTTAAAGTTATCTCTTTCAGCAGCACTTCACCTCTATGATCTTCCTTCTAAAACCCATAACCCCAGCCTAACCATAAGAAAATATTAGACAATGGCAGGACGCAGTGGCTCACGCCTGTAATCCCAACACTTTGGGAGGTCGAGGCAGGCGGATCACCTGAGGTCAAGAGTTGAGACCAGCCTGGCCAACGTGGTGAGACCTCATCTCTACTAAAAATACAAAAAAAGTATTTGAGGATGGTGGCACTCGCCTGTAATCTCAGCTATTTGGGAGGCTGAGGCAAGAGAATCACTTGAACCCAGGAGGCGGAGGTTGCAGTGAGCCGAGATCACATCACTGCACTCCACCCTGGGCAACACAGCGGGACTCTGTCTCAAAAAAAAAAAAGAAAGAAAGAAAACATTAGACAAATTTCAGTTGAGGGGCATCCTAGAAAACACCTGACCAGTACTCCTCAAAAACATCTAGGTCATCAAAAACAAGGAAAGTATGGGAAGTTATCACAGTCTGGAAGAGCTTAACTAACCATGATGACTAAATGTGAATCCTGGCTGGGAATCCTAAGTAAAACAAATGAACAACAACAAAAAACACACACACACACACATTAGGTTAAAACTATTAAAATATGAATAAAGTCTGGAATTAAGTTACAAAAGTGATTCAACATTGGTTCAGTTGTTGTGACAAATATGTCATACTAAAGTAAAATGTTAACAATAGCATGAGGGATATTTGGAAACTCTCTGCACAATCTTCACAGGTTTTCCGTAAACCTGAAACTATTCTTTAAAAAACAAATGTGGGTTTTTTAATTTTATTGATCTCTTTACAGACTTAGTTGAATTTCTTAGATAAGGAGAAAAAAAATAAGTTTGTAGCAAAACTCCTCAAAGAGATATCCACACTTGCTGTCTCTCATCCCTTTCTTCTTGTTTCAATCTGTTCTGGCACTGCTATAAAGAAATACCTGAGACTGACTAATTTATAAAGAAAAGAGGTTTAATTGGCTCATGGTTCTGCAGGCTGTACAGGAAGGATAGTGGCATCTGCTTGGCTTTTGGGGAGGGTTCAGAAAGTTGCTAGTCATGGTGAACGGTAAAAGGGCAGTAGGCATTTCACGTAACAGGAGCAGGAGCAAGAGAGAGTAGTGGGGGCGGGGTGCTACACACTTTTTTTTTTTGAGACGGAGCTTCGGTCTTATTGCCCAGGCTAGAGTGCAATGGCACAATCTCAGGTCACTGCAATCTCTGCCTCCCAGGTTCAAGCGACTCTCCTGCCTCAGCCTCCCGAGTAGCTGGGATCACAGGCACATGCCACCAAGCCCGGCTAATTTTTTGTATTTTGAGTAAAGATAGGGTTTCACCATGTTGGTCAGGCTGTTCTTGAACTCCTGACCTCAGGTGAGCTGCCCGCTTCGGCCTCTCAAACTGCTGGGATTACAGGCATGAGCCACCTCACCCCACCACACACTTTTAAATGACCAGATCTCATGAGAACTCATTCACTATCACAAGAACAGCACAAGGGGATGGTGCTAAACCATTCATGAGAAATCCACCTCCTCGATCCAACTACCTCCCACCAGGCCCCACTGCCAGCACTGGGGATTACAATTTGACATGAGCTTTGATGGAGACACAGATCCAAACCATATCACCTCCCATCCTCTCTCACCTATACCTACTCCAACCAGTCTGCCCCCACCACCAACTTCTCATCACTCCACTGACCAACGTCTTTGTCAAAGTTACCATTGTTCTCCAGGTTGCTAAGTCCAGGTTCAGTTCTCATCTCTTCTCATCTCTAGTCTTAGTTGGCCCATCAGCTGCACTTGCCACAGGTGATGGCTCACTCTTCCTTGATTTACTGTCTTCACTTAGCTTCAGGACAGCATGACATCTTGGTTTTACTCCTTCGTCACGGGTTTCTCTCTCAGTCTCCTTTGCTGGTTCTTCCGTTCCTCCCCAAATGCCAAATTCTGGAGATCCCAGGGCTCAGCTCTTGGTCTCCTCTTTATCCATACTCATTTCTTTCCTTTTTTAACTTTTAAGTTCAGGGGTACACGTGCAGGTTTGTGGTAGAAGTAAACTGATGGCACGGGGGTTTGTTGCATAGGTTATTTTGGCACCCAGCTGTTAAGCCTAATACCCGTTAGTTATTTCCTGATCCTCTCCCTTCTCTCACCCTCCATCCTCAGGTAGGCCCCAGTGTATGCTGTTCCCCTCTGTGTATCCATGTGTTCTCATCCTTTAGCTCCCCACTTATAAGTGAGAACATGCAGTATTTGGTTTTCCAGTCCTTCGTTAGTTTGCTAATGATAATGGTCTCTGGCTCCATCCGTGTTTCTGCAAAGGACATGACCTCATTCTTTTTTATCTCACCAGTATCATAGCTTCAAGTACCAGCTGAATGCCGATGAGTATCACATTTTTATCTCCAGCCCAGACCTCTCACCTAAACTCCAAACTCATATATCCAACTACTTCCTGATGTCTCAACATAGATGCCTCATATGCATCTCAAACTTAGCAGATCTAAAACTGAATTCCTGATCTCACTTGCCAAAACTGCCTTGCCTATTCCATCTCGGTTGATGATGACGTCATCCTTTTAGTCACTGCGACCAAAAATCCTGACATCATCTTTGACTCCTCACTTATTTTTACACCCCATAACCAATCCATTAGGAAATCTAATTCATCAAACTGTGAGTATATAATTATGTATAAAGTACCTGTGATTTCCTAAATTGAAATATTATTAAGCCAGACGGTGGGGTAGGGGAAGAGGGTCCATCTTTCCCTCCAGGTCACAAAGTGACCCTGGAAACCTTCCCAGCTTGAATGCCGCCTGTCCCCAGCACATGGCTGCAGCACATTAGCCTCCAACCGTCTGAAGTTCTAGCTCTACCCCACCTAATTTCTATTTCCTGTCCTCACTCTGATACGCCCTTCATTCCTGCCCCAGCCTGCGCTCTCTCCTCCCCCTCCTGCCATTTCCTCCTTGCTCCTTTGCTCTGGGCTACCCTGGCTCCCTCCTGTCCCCACAATGCCTACATCTTCCCATATACTTCACCTCTGATAAAGGAAGTGTCCCCCAGTTGGCCTCTCATCCCAGATTATATGTCAATCTAAACAAACCTCGTTGAATTCTTCCCCTATTGCCAGGTCCCAGAAAGTCTCTCGCTAAGACTTTACAAATCAGTAAGTTATCCCAGCTTCTCTTCTATATGGCACCCATTTATCAAAGCTGCATCAAGAGGTGAGTTAAGGTCCTAGCTTTCCCCCTTCCTGGCTGTTTAATGGGGAAAATTACAACACCTGCTTCATCCACCAATTCTGAGGATTAATAAGATAATGAATGTCAAGGTCCTGGCACACAACAATCACACAATAGGTGTTTGCTGTTGTTACCCTGATGTTACTACTGCCCTATGCACCACGCTTCACACACACACTCTAATTTAATCCCTGCATTTTGGGTTGAGATTTACAAATCAAAATGGACTATCAACTTTTTACAGTTAAAGAAATTGAGGCTCAGAGTGGTTACAAGTGAGAGTTTTTCAACATGCTGCAGCTAGAAAGTGGCAAAGCAAAGATTCAAACTCAGGCGGGCCCGGCCCTAAAATGTTAGCTCTTGCTATATGGCATACTGTATTCTCAAAATGCCTTTCTGTGGGGAAGAGCAAATCCATAAAATGTATATGCATGCACATTCCTTCTAGACACTAATAAGGGGCCAGGCTCGGTGGCTCATGCCTGTAATCCCAGCACTTTGGGAGGCCAAGTTGAGTGGATCACTTAAGGTCAGGAGTTTGAGACCAGCCTGGCCAACATAGTGAGACCCCCATCTCTACTAAAAACAAAAAAATTAGCCAGGCATGTGGTCCTGTAATCCCAGCTACTTGGGAGGCTGAGGAGGGAGAATCGCTTGAACCCAGAGGCCGAGGTTGCAGTAAGCCTAGATCACACTACTGCACTCCAACCTAGGTGACAGAGCAAGACTCTGTTTCAAAAAAAAAGAAGAAGAAGAACAGAAAGTAGTATGGAAATATGTATCAAAAAGTCTTACAGATGCTTGTACCATTTATAAAATGCCTAAATAAAATGGTTGGAGTTACTTATAACAAGATATTATTAGTTTCTCTTTGGTTTGCATAAATGCACATGATGTTTTACAGTAAGTTACTATTTCTGCTATCTCAAGACCGCTCCTGGCCAGGCCCAGTGGCTCACTCCTTTAATCCCAGCACTCTGCAGCACTCTGGGAGGCCAAAGCACGTGGATCACTTGAGTCCGGGAGTTCAAGATCAGTCTAGGCAACATGGCGAAACCTCGTCTCTACAAAAAAGAAAACAAAAATTGGCTGAGTGTGGTGGTGTGCGCCTTTAGTCCGAACTATTCGGGTAAGGAGGGTCACCTGAGCCTGGGAATTGAAGGCTGCAGTGAACTGAGATCTTGCCACTGCACTCCAGCCTGGGCAACAGAGTGAAACTGTCTCAAAAAAAAGAAAAGAAAAGAAAAAGAAAAAATACCACTCCTTTCTCTGGGTTGCATGGCATAAGAAATTACAATGGGTACACAAGACATCAAGGAACAAAGAGACCACAGCTCCTCTGCACGCTTCCCAGGGACAACATAACTCTGAAAAGATGTGACACCCTCTGGAGGAGGACATGAACAGTCTCTTTCAGGGAAAGTAGGGTCTTGATCTAGTTTCTATTGCAAAATGTCATCATCCAGAATTCTTTCCAATAACACATCAGCCCCTTTGAAATTACCTCACACATTTTTTTTATTATACTTTAAGTTCTGCGGTACATGTACAGATCGTGAGGGTTGTTACATAGGTAGACACATGCCATGGTGGCTTGCTGCATCTAGCCCCCCATCACCTACATTAGGTATTTCTCCTAATGCTATCCCTCCCCCAATCCCCGTACCCCTGGCTATCCCTCCCCTAGCCCCCTATCCTCCAACAGGCCCCAGTATGTGATGTTTCCCTCCCTGTGTCCATGTGTTCTCATTGTTCAACACCCACTTATGAGTGAGAACATGTGGTGTTTGGGTTTTTGTTCTTGTGTTAGTTTGCTGAGAATGATGGTTTCCAGTTTCACCCATGTCCCTGCAAAGGACATAAACTCATCCCTTTTTATGGCTGCATAGTATTCCATGGTGTATATGTGCCACATTTTCTTATCCAGTCATCATTGATGGGAATTTGGGTTGGTTCCAAGTCTTTGCTATTGTAAACAGTGCCACAATGAACATACATGTACATGTGTCTTTATAGCAGAACGATTTATAGTTCTTTGGGTATATACCCAGTAATGGGATTGCTGGGTCAAATGGAATTTCTATTTCTAGATCCTTGAGGAGTCACCACACGGTCTTCCATAATGGTTGAACTAATTTACACTCCACCAACAGTGTGAAAGTGTTCCTATTTCTCCACATCCTCTCCAGCAACTGCTGTCTCCAGATTTTTTTAATGATCACCATTTTAACTGGCTTGAGAAACTTAAAAGCTTCTGCATAGCAAAAGAAATGATCATTAGACTGAACCAGGAACCAACAGAATGGGAAAAAGTTTTTGCAATCTACCCATCTCACAAAGAGCTAATATCAAGAATCTACAAAGAACTAAAACAAATTTACAAGAAAAAAACAAACAACCCCATCAAAAAGTGGGTGAAGGATATGAACAGATACCTCACACATTTTTTTAAAGATGCTGTTTGTTTACTGTCTGTTTTTTCCTTTCTACTCTCTCTCCCATCCTGTTGTTTCTCTATTTGATACAAATATTTAAATTAACCATGGTAGCAGAAGGATAGTATGCATTAGGGCTTCTGTTGAACTTGGCCTTGATGCCCAGGGCCCAGGTGCAGGTCTCTCCAACAGCAAGGCAGACACCTGTTAGCCAGTGATTCTTTTTTCTTAGAAAAATAATAAAAGAACTTCTAGTTAAAGATGGCAAAATGAAAGTGATGTAGCTCCACTTTTTTCTCTGAAACCCACAGCCCTCCTTCTTTGATGAAATTAGAAAGCAGTTTCAATCCTGAGCCACAGTTGGTTTTGAAGATGAGAATGGGAGGGTAACAGGGAAACCCACTGGGAAGGCTTAAGGTGCAGCTCAAGTGAAAATAACAGAAGTGAAAGCTGCAAGTGCGGATCCCGGCACATAGTAGGTGCTCCACGGCCTTTATTCATGAAGGAGGCTTGTTTTCTTCAAGCAGAGGAGCTGCTAAGCTTGAGCCAGACTAGGAGGAAGGCTGTGGAGAAGAGCCAGCATGAGTGAGGGCCACTGCCAGGAAAAGTGCCCTCTTTCTCTCCTCTCTCTCACACACACACACATCAAAATGCACACACATACACATGGAAACACACACATACAAACACAAACACATTCACAATACACACACACAAACATACAACACCACACATCAACACATACAAACGAAAACACATACACACGGACACAAACATACATACACACATGTACAAATACACACACACACATATACACAGAAACACATATATGCAACACATACATATACACAAACACACAGAAACACACACACAACCACATATACATGGAAACACACACCAAAACATACACGAACACATACACACAAACACATACACATACACAACACACACACAGATACACACAGAAACACACATACAAACACATGCAAATGGAAACACAGACACACATATATACACACTTTCTCCATGAGAAGGGGCAGAGTCCAGGCCAAAGCCATGGAATGAGATCCTGGGGCAGAACCAGCCACGAGTCAGCCAGTGGGAGGGGTCAGGGAGATCTGGAGGGCATGTCGATGGTGTCCTCATCCCCAGCCTTCAGTCCAAACCCTCTGCCTGGTACCCAACCTGAGGCTGGAGAGAGGGTGTGGCTGAGCTTCAGCCCTGACAAAGGCCGAATTTCTCTGCCAGCCACAGCTGTGGCCCATGAGAGACAGCTAGATCCCAGGCTGGGGCCCAAGACGTCTGGCCCTGTCTGGCACAGCGATTATCTTGATATGCAAACTTGAGCAAGTTACTCTCCCTCTCCAGTCCTGAATTTTCCCTTCTGTAAAATGGGAATAGCCACATTGCCTTGTCTTCCTCCAAGGACATGGTTGTGTGGATCTGCTGAGCCATGAACAATAGGAAATTGCTTTGTGACTCGCCCAAAACATTAGTCACTGTGATTATTATCGTCATCATCATTTTTGTTCCTCAGTCCACATGCCAGCTGTCCCCCACCCCTCTCTCTCCTCTTGCCCTCTGGAATGAGCTGAGTTGACAGTGGAAGTCTCCCCCAGCCCTCACACGAGTCCCTCCCTGACTTCTCTCTCCTCCAAGACCCTCCGCATTTTGCCAGCTGTACTGAGTCAAGGGAAGGTCCCCCACTTTCACCCCAAATATTCTCCCTATTACTGACCACCCTGATGAAGTGGGAAGAGCCCTGCCCATGAAGGGGCTCACTGATGGTTTGGGGCACATCTCATGCCCTCTCTGACCTCAGCTGCCTCATTTGTAGAGGGAAAGTGTTGATGCAAACCTCATAGTGTTGGTATGAGCACTACACAGGATCATGTAGGATAAAGAGCCCATTTCAGGCCAGATGCAGTGACTCATACTCACGCCTATGATCCCAGTGCTTTGGGAGGCTGAGGTGGGATGATCACTTGAGCCCAGGAGTTTCAGGCCATCCAGGACAGCATAGTGAGATCTCATCTCTACAAAAAATGAAAAAATTAGCTGGGTATGGTGGCATGTAGTCCTAGCTACTCAGAAGGCTAAAGTGGGAAGATCACTTGAGCCTGCGAGAGCAAGGCTTCAGTGAACTGTGATTGTGCCACTGCACTCCAGCCTGGGTGACAGAGCCAGACCCTGTCTCCAAAAAAAAAAAAGGAGGGGGGATGGGTAGGGCGCAGGTGGGGGCTGGACAATAGACTCTGAGAAGCGTGTCGTTGTATTTGTCTGTATAGTATAAAATAACTAAACTATCCAGATATCCATTATTAATGAATAATCAAAAGAAATACAACACATACATAGAGTAGAATATTATGCAGCCCTTACAAAGAACAAAGGAAGTCATGGTCAGAGTTCTTGGATGCAAGCAACAGACATGCCACGCCTGGCTGAGAGCAGAAAGACCATTTCACAACTCCAGGGTGCACAATCCACACTGGGCTCCATGTAAAAACCTGCGTCCTGCTATGTTTTTTGAAACTGTACAACTTGGAAGCTTTCCAAAGATATCAGGGAGTTTATAGAAGTAATAATCAGAAACCAAGAAAGTCAGCCAAGGTCACCGGCAAGAATCATCTGGTCAGGATTTTGTCAGTGGCGCTCAACACCATCCCCATCATAAATAACTTTCCAACTGTCCCTGCACCTTTGGCCTATTGTTTCAAGACTATATCCACAAAGAAAAGCATAGAATAATGAAACCTCAGCCATGCATATTATTTATTAACAAACACTCGTGTTTGTATATACTATATGCCAGGCACTGTTCTAAGAATGTTAAGTGGATGGTCTCCTGATTGCTTTATCTGAATAAGTTTAATCTTCACAACAATTCTATGA
Organism: Ateles fusciceps; assembly: GCA_036589455.1. Classification (NCBI taxonomy): domain Eukaryota; kingdom Metazoa; phylum Chordata; class Mammalia; order Primates; family Atelidae; genus Ateles; species Ateles fusciceps. The sequence goes on from JAZHEH010000847.1 coordinate 1,432,855, forward strand.
GGTTGGTGCTATTAACTTCACTTTCTGAATGACAAAACTGAGAAAACGTGTCCAATTTATCTGATAAATAAGCAAACCTGGGATTCTAAACCAAGCAAACTGGTTTCAGAGCACTACGCCAGCTGCCTCTATAGGCTTAGGAGACGTCTAGAAGGAATCACAAGAAACGATTCTGTGGTAATCTCTAGGGAATGGGATTAATGGAAGCAGGGGATCTTTCTTTCACCTGATAGGTTCTATGCTATATAAGTTTCATTTGTTTATTTTTTGAGACAGTCTCACTCTGTTGCCCAAGCTGGAGTGCACTGGCACAATCTCAGTTCACTGCAACCTCCGCCTCCCAGGCTCAAGCTATCCTCCCACCTCCGCCTCCCAAGTACCTAGGATTACAGGTGCACACCATCATGCCCACCTAATTTTTCTATTTTTAGTAGAGATAAGGTTTCATCATGTTGGCCAGGCTGATCTCAAACTCAAATGATTCACCTGCCTCAGCCTCCCAAACTGCTAGGATTACAGGCGTGAGTGACTGTGCCCGGCCTAAGTTTTATTTTAACAATGACCCTGGATGGCTTGTACACGAAAAATATTTTTAATACAAAGGTTTTATCTATCTGATTTTTTTTGTTTTAGTCTGTGTATGTGAAGCCAAAAACTAAGCTAGCCCTGAGGGAAGGAGGGCTCGAGTGTGCAATGAGCCACCAACGGATTCTGCAGGGGTTGGAGTTGGAGAGACAATTTGTTGGGGGCCTGAGATGAGGAGGAGGTGATTGCTGCCACTCTTCTGCATGCTGCCGGTGTTTGGTAATTGATAGTTTTCTTTCCATTTTGCTATTCTGGGTCCAAAGAGCCAGAAGAGTAGACAACTCCTGGAGACAGCAGCTGTGCCAGCTGCAGAAATGGAACGAGCTGTGAGCTAGAATAGAAGGAGCGCAAGGTCAAAAACCATGGAGAAACAGACCCAGACAACACAGAGAGAGGCGAAACTCAGAGAGGGAGCCCAGCACTAGGCTGAAGTGACAGGCCCTTCCTGCCCTGCACTTTTCCGCCCAAGGCCGCGTCTAGTGCATGTTATTAAGTCTAAGAAACAGCTCTGGAAGTGGTATCTCTGCTAACCACGAGGGAAGATATCGTCCTTTTTTCATGATTCAAACTCGCCAGGGAACCAAGAGGACTGAGGGCGCTGAGTTCCCTCCGCAGGACCTGGGCTCAGGACTCCCTCAGCATGTCCGTGCTCTGTTCCTGATCTTAATAAGCTCTGAAAGCCATATAAACCCCTGCTTGCCTGGGCACCAAGAGACCCAGGTCCGGGGTTCTTTGTCCGGCTCGGTGGCTTCTCCTTCTGAGTTTTCTTGGCAGTGTTACTCTCCTCGCACTGTTACTTGGGTTCTCACTTTCTGTTCTTGGGTTAATGGATGTTTGTTTTACTGAATTCATGAGACCTTTGTAAGTCTTCTACCCCATGACATAGGATGGGGGTATAAACAAAGAAGCAAGGGCTAGCTGCCCTTATGTGGGGCATGATTAGGGAACTGGAATTCCATTCTATCCAGCAGGGTAGAGGGGGTAGGAAGAAAGGGAAATGAGAGAAAGGAACTAAGAGGTGAGCAAGGGAACCAGTACCTGTCAACACCAACACACACCTGGTACGTAGCAGAGCTGGTCTTCAAATCCAGCACTATGGGGCTAACGCATGGGAACAGAAGCAGCTTGTAGGCTTCAGTGGTGGGGCTGGCAGAGTGAGGAAATGAAGGGAGAAGGACAGGCTCTGCAGCCCAAGTGCCAGATGCCAAAGGCCTGCAAAGGCTCTAGGACCCAGCTCCAAATCAGAGCTCCAGCGCCATCCAGTGTCCATGAGGGAGATTGCAGGAGAAACGAACATGAGAAAAGAAACTCGAGGAGGCAGTGCTGGCCAGCTCCAGAGAGGAGGAAGGAAAGAAGCCTGGCCTTTGCCCTCAGTGCCCCCTATCAGTTGACTATCCTGCTCCAGTTTGACCTCCCCACCAGGCTTCTTCCTGGTACAACTGGTGCTTTCTCTCTGTGTGATCTTGGGCAGGCAACTCTGGCCTCTAGGCCTCAGTTTCCCCAAATGTAAAATGAGTGGTAAGGCAAGGTGAGGTCACATGCCACGTGGTGTCCATAGGGCTTTAGCTCATCTGATCCTCATGGCCAGTTAAGATGATCGTTCCCACCCCCCCATACTCCAGTCTCTCCTGACCACATATAGTTCATGCTTCACTCACCTGTAAAGTCCCCCCGTGGCCTCCTGTGAAAATTCCAGCCACTGTTTAACGATGACCTCTCCGGAATTTCTCTCTCCTCTCACCTGAAGTTCCCTTTTTCTGCTACAGGTGTAGTCAGGTGGACCGCAGCCCTTCTAGCCTGGAGCTTCCGCAACTGAAGAGCTTTTCTCAATTGTCAGTTTCTCCCTCTTCACCAAGCCTAGCAAGGTGCCTGGCACAGAGTGCTTAAGAGCAGCTGCTCTGAAGTCAGTTAGCCTGGCTTCAAGCCCCATGTGGTAGGCAGAATAGCCGTCCCCACAAAGATGTCCACGTTTTCATCCCTGGAACCTGTGATTATGTCACCTCCCATTACAAAAGGGTCTTTGCAGATGTGGCTAAGATACAGAGCCTGAGATGGGATGATTATCTTTGATTATCAAGGTCATGCCAATATAATCAGAAGGGTCCTTATAAGACAGAGATGGAAGAGTCAGAGTCAGAGAAAGAGATGTGCTGATGGAAACAGGCTGAAGTGATGTGGGGCCAGGACCCAAGGAATTCAGGTAGCCTCTAGAAGCTGGAAAAGGCCAGGAAACAAAAGCCACCGGAAGGAATAAAGCCTCGCCAACACATCTTAGACTTCTGACCTAAAAACTGTAAGGTAATAAATTTGTGTTGTTAGCCAATTTGTGGTAACTTATTAGAGCAGCCATAGGAAACATCCTGGTTCAGTTTCTTACTGGTTATTTTACTGTTGGAAACGTAACCTTTCTGTGCCTCAGTTTCCTCATCTGTAAAATGGGGATGATAAAAGCAATAATTCTTATTTCATAAGATGGTTGCAAGGATAAAATGAAAATCAGTTACAATAATGCCCAACACTAAATACGTTAGCTACTTAACATATTTAACAGCGTGCAGAAGAGTGGTGGCAATCACCTGCAAATCAGATACAATAATGCCCAACACTAAATGTGTTAGCTATTACTATAAGAATAGTTAACAGCTACCATTAATTGAGGGCCTGAGAGGTACCAGGCACAGTATTACATGCCTTAGAAGAATGTCCTTGATACTCCCCATCACCCTTGGGGGTAAGAATTCCAATCTCTACTTTGCAGATGAGGAAACAAACACAAAATAATTTTCCCCAAATCACTCTAGGACTGGAAGCATTTTAAACTTCGTGGTTTCTTGCATGCACCTGGAAAATGGTACTGGTTTGTGTTCTTTGCTGATAGAAGTGTTTTCGGAGGGGTTGAGAGGGTGACAGAAGGCAGGCCCCAGGCTGGGTAGACAGGGGTCCTAGCTGATACCTCCTCTTCCCACCTAGTGCAGGAGGGAGTTAAAATCGGGCAAAGCTCATTTATCCACTCCCACTCCATCCATTTAGGGTTCAATTACTGCCTCTTGCTTTCCCACCAACGCCACCCCCACCCCGCACCCCTCACCAGCGCTCAGCTCTAGCAGCTTTTGAGCCAGATTTGGGGGCACCACGGGATAGGCCTGGCCGGAGAGCGAAGCGTTGAGTCCGCTGGGGAATGGGGTGGCGCAGACTTGCTCAGACCCCAAGGATTCCTGTTGAGCCCCCTCCCTTCCCGCAGCCTGCATAAGGAGCCATCTGTTCTCCGCTGAACAAACAAGCAGGGGGAAAGCGGCGCCCCCGTGCCCGACCCCCGCACAATGCGCCTTTCTCCAAGGAGACGCCGCCCGGGCGCCAGCAGAGCGTGCTCCGTCTGGCTTCCCCTCCCTCTAGCGGTGCAGCAAGACCCAAAAACGCTCCCGGTGGAAATCTGATTTTTTTTTTAAGAAAAAGAAAACAAACAAATCCAACAAAGAACTGAGAGCAGCACGCGGCGAGGGCGTGCCGGTCTAGCACGTGCCTCTTCCCCCACCACCCGCTATCCCCGTGACCCCCGCAGTCCGCTTTCTGGTCCGGGCGAGGCCAGCTCAGCGCAGCGCTGGAAGTCCCCAGCGCCTCCGCCCCGACAACCCAATCCCGACGGGCCCAGGTTCTGCCTGGTCCCGGCGCCCCGATGGCGCGCAACGGGCACCGTCCGTGGGGCCGCGCCCCAGCCCGAGTGGCCCTCACTTCTGGTTGGCCAGATGGTTCTCCAGATCCTCCAGGCGCGCGGTCAACTGGGCCAGTGAGCGGTTAAGGAAGCCGCTGGGGTTCGCCGCGGTCCCTTCACTTTCCCTCCAGCCCGGGCCACCAGCCCCAAAGGATATGGTTCCGCGTCAGGTTTTCGAGCGCCCCCAGCGTGCGGCCCTGGAACTCCACGAGGCTTTCGCATTCACATGGGCTCCGAAGCTCTGTCCCGGCGCTGATGCCCTCCTCTGCAAGCCGGGCACAGAGGATCAGGGGTATGAGAAATTGCGCTAGCCTTGGCCCTCTCATTTCCCTGCACTGGGCCTATGGTTGAGTATATGGGCTTTGGATTCAGAGAGACCTGGGCTGAGTCCCAAGCTAAGTAGCTGTGAAATACTGAGAAACTCACTAACCTTTCTAAGCACAGTTTCCTCATCTATAAAATGGATATAATGAAAGAATGTGTGCGTTAGTGGCTTCGACGATTCAGTCACCTGTGTATGTGTGCGTGTGTGTGCGCATGTGCACAACTTACAGGAGTGTTTCTCAAACCTTAATTCTCACTGGAATCATCAGGAGAGCTTGTTAACATATAGATTCTGATTCAGAATGGAGAAGGAGTTCAGAAGCTACATTTCTAATAAGATCCCAAATGATGCTGATGCTTCTGGTCTGTGGACCCCACTTTGAGTAGCACTCTCCAAATAAAGTTGTATGCAATGATGGACGTGTTCTATACCTCCCCTATCCGAAGCAGTAGCCATAAGCCACATGTGGCTGTTTAACACTTGAAATGTGACTGGTGCCACTAAAGGACTAAAATTTATTTTATTTCAATCCATTTTAATTAAATAGGTACCTGTCATAGTTACTGCCTACCTTTTTGGAAAAGCACAGATCTAGAACACTGCCTGGGTTCAAGTAAATACTTTACAGCAGGGGTCCCCAACCCCCAGGCCATGGACCATTACCAGCACATCACATGGACCAGCACCAGCCCATGGCCTGTTAAAACTGAGCCACACAGCAGGAGGTGAGCAGCCAGCAGGCAAGGGAGCATTACCTGTATTTACAGCTGCTCCCTATCACTCCCATTACAACCTGAGCTCCTCTCCTGTCAGACCTGTGGCATTGTTAGATTCTCGTGGGAGCACAAACCCTATTGTAAACTCTGCATGGGAGGGACCAAGGTTGCAGGCTTATTATGAAAATCTAATGCCTGATGATCTGTCACTGTCTCCCATCACCCACAGATGGGACCATCTAACTGCAGGAAAGCAAGCTGAGGGCTCCCACTGATTATACATTATGGTGAATTGTATAATTATTTCATTGTATATTACAATATAATAATGGAAATAAAGTACACAACAAATGTAACGTGCTTGAATCATCCTAAACCATCCTCCCCACCACCATCATGGAAAAATTGTCTTCCACAAAACCAGTCCCTGGTGCCAAAAAGGTTGTGTATCACTGCTTTATAGTGTATTTCAACTAGACCAGTGATTCTCAAAGTGTGGTCCTTGAACCAGCAGCATCAGCATCATGTTGGAATTTATCAGAAATGCAAATTATCAGACACCACCCCAGACATACTGAATCAGAAAATCTGGAGTTGAAGCCCAGCAATTTGTGTTTTCAAAGGTCCTCCAGGTGATTCTGATGTACCCTAATGTTTAGAAACCACTAATCCTGATCCAATGCTATCTCCCTATACATCTCAACATCTTGAGGGTTGGGCAGGAGACCTTATAATTAAAATTGGCACATGTTTTTTCTTAGCAGCACATAAAATAATGGTGAATCTTAAAATGAATGGTATCTTAGATTCACTAAAATTCTATAAGCCTGTGCCATTGTTAAGATTACAAGGAGGCCAGGTGAGGTGGTTCATGTCTGTAATCCCAGCACTTTGGGAGGCCAAAGCGGGTGGATCATGAGGTCAGGAGTTCAAGACCAGCCTGGCCAAGTTGATGAAACCCCGTCTCTACTAAAAATACAAAAAATTAGCCGGGTGTGGTGGCAGGCACCTGTAATCCCAGCTACTCAGGAGGCTGAGGCAGGAGAATAGCTTGAATCCGGGAGGCAGAGGTTGCAGTGAGCCAAGATCACGCCACTGTACTCCAGCCTGGGCGACAGAGCTAGACTCCATTTCAAAAAAAAAAAGAAAAAAATTACAGGAAATGACTTTTAAAAAATGCTACAACAAAAGTACCTTAGGAATACAAAGGAAAAGGATTACAAGTAGTGCAATAATAAGCCAAATGCCTATCCTTTATTCTTCAACAACACTACTGTGATGATTTAAAAGTTGTCTCTTCATCTTGGTCTTGTATGTACTGTTAACAAACTGCTGTAAGCCTTGTTATTGACAGCAATCCAGCAAAGATCCCTACTTCTGCAGATGGAGAAACCAAGGGCTGGAGACAGGAGAGAGTCATACCACCAATTGGTAAAGAGCCTTGATCACAGAGCCCAGACTTCTCGAACTCTAGAGCTAGAGGTAACTTTGGGCAGCCAGTGCCTCCCCAGCTACAGAAAAGAAAAGTTAAGGTCAGGGTGGGGGTAAGTGACTTGTCCAAAGTCACACTGCGGGGCATGTGAGAGTCAGCACAGGAAGAGCCCTGAAAGAGCAGCTAATCCAGGGACTCCACAATAATTAGAATTAGCTGGGGTGGGGGTGGGGGTGAAGTGTGTGTGTGTGTGTGTGTGTGTTTGTATACATATATATGCATATGTGTGGCATGGGCACATGCGCACACACACATATACTTTTTTTTGAGACAAGGTCTCACTCTGTCACCAGGCTGGAGTGCAGTGGTGCAATCTCAGCTCACTGCAACCTCCACCTCCCAGGTTCAAGCAATTTCCTGCCTCAGTGCACACCACCATGCCCGGCTAATTTTTGTATTTTTTGGTGAAGACAGGGTTTCACCATTTTGCCCAGATGGTCTTGAACTCCTGATCTCAAGTGATCCACCCGCCGTGGTCTCTCAGAGTGCTGGGATTACAGGCATGAGCCACTGCACCTGCCCCCCGCTACATATATTTAAAAAAAAAAAAAAGACAGATTCTCCAGACCCAGATCAGCCCTACTTAATCTGTTTTCTGGAGCTGGAGCCTGATAAACTGGAGGAAGAGTCACATCTTAAGCCTGGGTTAGTGTCTAAAGACCCTAGGTTAAAAGTTACCCTGGAGACATTCCCTATATCACCTAGAGCACAATACACACAATTCAGGAGCCCCCTTCCTCCACAGGTAGTTAGTCTTTTTCCTCAGCTGAGCACCAGATGATGAAGCAGAAGGATTGCACTTATGAGCTACGTTGCTCCCCGCACCAAAACAAAATAAACCAAACTGAAAAACAAACAGTCCTGCGTGTACTTAAAGTATACTCAGTCCTGCCACTTTGCCAAGTTCACAAGGTTGAATTCTAACAAGTACAGGGGATATATGCCGTGACTCCACTTACAAATGCTGTCTGGTGTGCCTTCAAAAAAATTTTCCCAAATTATTCTGAACCTCCACTGATTTGGGGGGATGGGTAGCTTAGTCTAGGGTTTCTTAGACTTTAATATGCTTACAAATCACCTGAGAATCTTATCGAGGTGCAAATTCTGATTTATTCAGTCTGGAGAGCACCGGAAATGTTTCAGTTCTAAGAAGCTACCGGGTCACCGCCCTGCAGCTGGCCTGCGGGCCACATTTGGAGGAGCAAAACTCTGTCTAGTGAGCCCAATCTCTCGCTATGACTACAAAGAGGGTAGGGGGTAACTAGGAAGGGGAGATATCAGAGGATGGGCAATGAGAGAGAGGAAGAGCCCCGAGAGAGGTGCTCTCACCTGGGCAGATGCTGCCTTTGAGGTTCTCCAGCAGGTGCGTCATGGTGCCGAAGTCCGGGGGCATAGGACACGTGCAGCTCTGCTGGCTCCGAGGCGATCTTGCGCAGCTCAGCTTCTACAGCCTTGCCCACGCCCACGGCGTACATGACGATGCCTACAGGGCCGGGGACTCAGAGGGTGCCCCAGGCCTTGGAAAAGCTGCCTCCCCGCGTCTGACCCAAGCCCAGCCCACTGTGTCCCATGCCAAGCCCACCTTCCTCCTTGGCGCGCGCTGCCCACACCGAGATGTCATCCTGGGAGCGGCCGTCGGTGAAGACCAGGCCAACGCGAGGCACGTTTAGGGCACGGGGCCGCGCACCCTGTGCCTCGGAGAAGCTGTGCTCCACCATGTGCCGCAGCGCCAGCCCTGTCATGGTGCCGCGCTCCATGTACTCCACGGCTAGGACCGCCTGCTTCACCTCGGCTGCGGTGCCGTAGCGGCCCAGAGGGAACTCGGTACGCACGCGGCTCGAGAACTGCACCAGCCCCACACGCGTGCCCTCGGGGGACACATCCAGGAAGTCCACAATCTGGTTCACGAAGCGCTTCACCAGCTCGAAGTTTTGTGGACGCACGCTCTTGGAGCCGTCAACCAGCAGAACAAGGTCCACGTGGCCTTCCCGGCACCCTGCACAGCCAGAAGAGCTTGAATTGAGGGACCAGATTCTTGACTGGCAGCAGCTGTCTATCCATCTAGTCATTCATTCGCAAACATTTGTTATATAACAGACATTTCCTGAGTCTTTGCTGTGCTGGGCAGTGTAATAATTATCGCCATCATCACAACCACCACCATCATCATCATCATCATTGCCCTTGACATTTATTCAGTGCTTAGAACAAACCAGACTCTGCTAAAAGCATCTTTTTAAACAACAATCATAATAATGACCACAATAACTACCATTTATTGATCATCTACTATGTATCAGGCACACGTCTAAGAACTGTACCAATATTAACAATAATAACAACAAAAACATTATTCACTGACAGCTTACCATGTGCCAGGTCCTGGGTGAAGGGCTTATATATATTCTCAATCCTCCCAATAAGCTTGAGTATTGTCCCCATTTTCTATAACCTGAGGTTCTGATGGATAAAGTGATTGCCCCAGATTTGATAGTTAGTACTGACTGAGCCAAGACATGAAGCCAGGTCCATCTGACTCCAAAACCCATGCTCCTGAATCACTCTACAATGCTGCCTTCCCTATTCTGAGCCAGGGAATTTGCTAGGACCAAAGAGGGTTCAACAAGAATTAAAACATAATCCTGATCCACGAGGACAGAGCAGAGCAAGTCAGACATGGCATATGCTCTGGTCAAGGAAAGTGCTAGAAGAGAAGAGCATGTGGCCAGGCACGGTGGCTCGTGCCTGTAATCCCAGCACTTTGGGAGGCTGAGGCAGGTAGATCACCTGAGGTCAGGAGTTCAAGACCAGCCTGACCAACATGAAGAAACCCTATCTCTACTAAAAATACAAAATTAGTTAGGCATGGTGGTGCATGCCTGTAATCCCAGCTACTTGGGTGGCTAAGGCAAGAGAATCTCTTGAACCTGGGAGGTGGAGGTTGCAGTGAGCCCAGATTGCGCCATTGCACTCCAGCCTGGGCAATAAGAGCAAAACTCCGTCTCAAAAAAAAAAGAGAGAGAGAAGAGCGTGCAGCAAGAAGATTGGGGTGTGTGTGTGTGTGAGTGTGTGTGTGTATGCCCGTGCGCGCGCACACACACACAGCACAGGGAGGTGTTGATAGTTGTGCCATCTAAGAATCAGAAAGCAGGCCCTCATTAGACATATATCTGCTGGCACCTCGGTCTTGGACTCCCCAGCCTCCAGAACTGTGAAAAATAAATGTTGTTTAAGCCACCCAGTCTATGGTGCTTTGGTATAGCAGCCTGAATAAACTAAGACAGTCTTGAAAGATCAGTAGGAGTTTGCCAAGGCAGTGAGGGACAGTCTAGAAGGTGGGCTGCAGCACGTACAGAGGCATACAGAGCTCCAGACACATTCAGGGAGGGACAGGCCAGTAAGACTGAAATGTTCAAGTGTGGCAGGAGATGGGCTGATGGAGTTGGCTGAAGCTAAGGCAACGATTTCAAAATTTTTATCACTGCTCACAGCAAAAATAATAATAATGAGAATACATCATGAGGCATTCACATAGAACTAAAGTTTCAAGAATAATATAACTATTTTTACAGGCGGTAAACTCTATGTTGTCTTCCATTCTTTATTTTTTTTAATGTTGGTTGTAACCCAGTAATTTGATTTCATTATCCATTAATGTGGTTTTGCTCACCATTTGAAACACTTAGGGCTAAGTCATTTGATCTTTCCTCTGTAGGCATTGGTGAGTCACAGAAGGCTTATGTGCAAAGGAGGAGTGCGATCAAATATATATATATTTAAATTAACATTGGCAGTCGAGTAGAGGATTGTGGGGGAAAGAGATGGAAGCAGGGAATGGCATCCCCCTCCAATGTCACCCCCACGACACACACACACATTCACACCACAGCCTAGGGGCCACAGCAAGGGTAAAGTCAAGGACACTCAGAATGTGCGCAATGGGGCAGAAGCAGACAGAACACCCTCCCATCCATCACTCACTGCTGCAGCTCTTGCCATCTGCCTGAAGTTGCTGCCCCTCAGGGCACAGGCAGTGGTAGGAGAGGCCCTCGCTCACACACTGGAACTCACAGCCATGGTCCACGCCATTGCAAAGGTCCCGGACTTAAAGGAGAGACAGGGGCAGGATGAGTCAGGATAAATCCACCAGCTAAGATCTCTTATCCCTCCCACAAATGTAGGAAAGCCCTCCTCACCCTGACAGCTCCTCCCATCGGGCTGCAAGTCATGGCCCTCCCTGCAGTGGCATCGTGGTCCACCAAGGGTGCTAACACAGTCATGCTGACAGCTATGGTTCCCGAAGCTGCAATAGTCAATGGCTGGCCGGAGGGAAGAAACAGCAAGATGTCACCTCTGACTGGAGCCATCGGAGGCCACAGTCCCGGGTGTGGCAGGAGGGCGGGGTTGTTGCTCACCCCTGCAGCTCCTCTGGTCTTGCTGGAGTACAAAGCCAATTTGGCAGCGACAGAAATAGGAGCCCGGGGAATTGACACAGTGGTGCTCACATCCGTGGGTCCCTTCAGCACACAGGTCAATGGCTGAGGAAGAGATGAGGTCAGTCCATGCCGAGGGTTGCCCTTCTCAGCTCTGGTAGTACAACCGCCTGAAGAAATTTCTTTTCTTTTCTTTTTAACCAAAATCAGGTGGAATAAGAAATTTTTAAGAACACCTATGCCTGGGCCCCAACCCCAACAATCCTGACCCAATTAGTCAGGGCCCCTGTCCTCAAGATGCTCTCTGACTTACAGAGGACAGGTTTGGCCACTTTACCTGTCTGAGCCTCCATTTTACTATTTGCAAAGTGGGAATATAATGGAAGAGAGTGATTGCTATTTACAGCTTCCTTCTGTGGAAGATGGGGAATTACTGCCCTGTTGAGCATCTTGATGGTCTGGATTTGCAAAGATGGCCGAGAGCTGGACTGAAGAGAGGATAATTACCCTGTATAAAAAAGTGAGAATTGGCTGGGTGGCGTGGCTCATGACTGTAATCTCAGCACTTTGGGCAGCCAAGATGGGCAGATCACTTGAGGTCAGGAGTTCGAGACCAGCCTGGCCAACATGACGAAACCCCATCTCTACTAAAAATACAAAACGTAGCTAGGCATGGTGGTGGGTGCCTGTAATCGCAGCTACTAGGGAGGCTGAGGCTCAAGAATCACTTGAACCCAGGAGGCGGAGGTTGCAGTGAGCTGAGATCGCCACATTGCACTCCAACCTGGGCAACAGAGCAAGACTCTGTCTCAAACAAAACAAAACAAAACAAAACAAAAAGACAGAAACAAGTTTGGGAGGTGGGTTGGAGCCAGATAGGAGACTGGTCTGAAAACAGGGAGAAAGAGGAGCAGAAAGCATGCTGAACTGTGAGCTCCCACCAGGGACTCGTGTGACCCCGGGCAATACCTTTCTTTCTTAGGCCTGTAAAGTGATGGAGGTGTGCTTTTACTGCCAAAGGCCCTTCCAGACTCATTGGTCTGATGTTGGGGCAATGGAGAGCCAAAGAAGGTTCAGGAGCAGTGAGATTGTAGGGTAGGGGTAGCTCTCACCCAAACAGCTCTTGTTATCTGCTGCTAGCTTGTAGCCCTGGTAGCAGGTGCAGTGGAATGTGCCCGGGGCATTGACACACTGGTGCTGGCAGCCATGTCTCCCCCTCAGCACACCAGTCCTTCCCTGAGGACACACAGAACTAGACTCAGTAGAGAACAGATAGGCAGAAGCCTCCAACAAGAGAGAGCTGGATGGGGATGGGATCAGAGGCAGGCATCACCCTCAAATGGCTTTCAGAGGGAAATAACTAATCTGAGAGGGGTGTAACAGGTAGGAGGGCTTAGGGAAAGAATAAGGCTTGAGGAGCCCCTGAGAGTAGGCTCAGGAGAGGGAGCACCCAGTTAGACATGTCAGTGGGATAGAACAGGACTCCACAGGGGCAGGAGTGGGTAGGGAGGTGGAGAGGTGCTAAATTAAGGTGGGCGGAATAAACTCAAAACGTGGCTAGAACAGATCTTGCAGCATTTGTGGGAGGAGCTAAGATGATAATGGGAAGAGCCATCCCCATGAGGGAAGGCTGTGACCCTTTGGAGCAGCCATTTGCCGTCAGCTTTGAGAATCACTGATTCCTTGTGTGCAGGGGGTTTGTGTTGGAGTTTGACTTTAAGCCTGTGGTAAGCTGTGGCGGGCAGGGCAAGAAACTACGGGTTGCTCCTTGTTGATGGAGCCTGAGCATAAGTGGTCAGAGCTGAAATCTGAAACAGCCTGCGGTAGGTCCGAGCAACTCTACCTGGAAAGCGCTAGGCCACCCCGAGGGATGGGATTTACGGTGTTGGGAAAGGAATTCAAGCGTTTGGATTGAGAGCTGGAGCTCCCCTCCAGCACTCTCCTAACTCACCACACAGCCGGCTCTGGAACTGCAGGCCGAACTCCTGGATGAGGTCGAAGGACTCTACGAGGAAGACGTGCTCGTCCAGCGGGGGCGATGCCATGGCGCGCAAGGAGCCCACGTCCGCGCGCTGCACCCCCACCGCGTAAATTTCAATGCCACGGGCCCGCGCCTGAGCCGCCACCTCGGCCACGCGGTCCTGAGGCCGCCCGTCTGTCACGATGACAGCGATGCGCGGCACACGCTCCTCCGGCGGGCGCGCGCCCTCGGCCACGGTGAAGGCCACGTTCATGGCGTATTGGATTGCCAGTCCCGTCATGGTGCCTTGCGCCAGCGGCACCAGGTCGCGGATGGCGCGCTCCATGTCCTCGCGGCGCGAGAAGGCGCGGAGAGGGAAGACGCTCTGCACTTGACTCGAGTACTGGATCACACCAACGCGCGTGGCGTTGGGACCCACGTTCAGGCCTCGGAGGAGGCCCACGAGGAACTGCCGCATGGTCTCGAACTCGAAAGGGCGCACGCTGCGGGAGCTGTCAATCACGAACACCAGATCCAGGGGCCCAGTGTGACACCTGGGACCTGCGGGGAAATCAGGGAAGACTCTCCTAGGTCAGCAAAACCTCACCTCTGAGGAGATCCCCCCAGGGAAACTCAGGGGAAATGCCGCAATTCCGGCATAACAGCGCCCAGCAAAGCAAAGGCAGGTTAGATAGATGCACTCACCCGGCAGGTGCCTGGCACCTGGCCTAGGAGATTGCACAAATTCCCTCATCTCACAGCCCTGAGGGCTATTCCGAGAAGGTATTACCCATTGATGAAGGGGCAAGGAAGCGTCACAAATTTAAAGCCTGCAGGGACCAGGCAGGCAACATGGATGAACTGGTTGGGTTTGGATTCAGACCCAAAGAGCCTGAATCACTCCTAAATTGGGCAGGCAGCTCCATCCAAATGCTGCCATGCGCCTGCGAATTGGATGTTAGCAGATCCCTGGCTTTTTCAAGAGAAGTACCAAACAGGGATTTTTATGTAAAATTTCCTGGGTTTTCCATGTTTTCGAATAATTTTTCCAAATTAAACATCCCATGGGCAGGTCTGCATGTGCCCCAAACTAAGCTGCATCCTACAGATGAAGAAATTGAGGCCCAGAGAGGTGACGCGGGGAACTTAAACCCAGTGCCTTATGTTCCAAAGCCTTGCTTCCCTCTCCCCAGCAGGAGGAGCTGGCTGCAGAGGGAGGACCTGCTTCGGCTCCTCTCCTCCCACTGGTGAGGGCTGGGCCCCAGCTCACCTGCAGACTGGAGCTGGGTTTCCCAGGGCTGAAGAAGGAGCAGCAACACAGACCAGCAAAGGCCTCTCATGGTGCTTGGGAACAGAGAATGGAGGTGTCAGAGCCTGGATGGAGGAAGAAAAATAGAAAAGCAACAGTATTTACAGAGCTCTTATTCTGGGTGATAGGGACTTGGAGGGGAAGAGAGTTGTGGGTTTATTTTATTACTAATTTCTCTATTTTTGTGTATATTTGAAATGTTTCAGAATTTAAAAATTTTTATCACGATGGGATTGCTGGGAAATACAAGGTTTTTTGTTTTGTTTTGTTTTTTGTTTGTTTGTTTGTTTGTTTTAATAGAGTCTTGCTCTATCGCCCAGTCTGGAATGCAGTGGGCACGATCTCAGCTCACTGCAACCTCTGACTCCCAGGTTCAAGCGATTCTCCTGCCTCAGCCTCCGGAGTAGCTGGGACTACAGGCTCTTGCCACCATGCCCAGCTAATTTTTATATTTTTTGTAGAGACGGGGTTTTGCCATGTTGGCCAGGCTGGTCTCAAACTCCCGACCTGAGGTGATCCTCCCACCTCAGCATAAGCCACCGCACTTGGCCCACAAGAGATTCTTTGTGAAACTGCGTAATAGTAAATAAAAATAGATACATAGACACAAATATACAAAATTTAGGGGGGGAAAAAGGTCTTTCTTAAATGTCAGGCACAGTGTTAAATGCTCTTCTCTCTTTGTGGCATTTAATCTTCTCTGCAATTGTAAGACTAAGGCTGTGATTGTCCCCATCATATAGACGAGGAAACTGAGGTTCAGAAAAGTTAATCGCTGTTGCCTACAGTCATTCGGCCAGAGAGTGGCTGCGGCAGGAGAATCCCATGCCTGCTGGTTTTTGTGAGCCAGCCTGGGCGTTGGGTGCCTCTCCTGTGAACCTCTGCAGACAGAAGCCCTTCCCCACCTCGGCCCACTCCCCCTACGCACACAAGAAGCTTCTGTGTGGCTGTCTTCGCAACTCGCCAACTCCCCTATACCCCTCCACACACACAGAGATACGCACTGCCCAGCTGCTGGCGCGGGGGAGGGCTAAGCGTTTTGGCGCGGCAGCTAGTGGAACAAAACCCACTGCGCACGAGAACGCGCGGCTTGGCGCTTGTTTCCCGCCTGCTCTCAGGAGCGACCGCCAGGGGGCGCCGGAGATGGCAGGGGGCGTGAGAAGGCCACATCTGCCCAGCAGGTGCGCCCACCCCGAGCAAACAGCAAGCCGGGGCCCAGGGCCTTGGAGATAAGGCCTGGACAGGATATATCCCGCGCAAGAACCGGGGAGCAGGAGTGTGCAGGGTTCCAGCGACAGCAGCACTGGACTCGCCCAGAGGGCGGCGGGTGAGCGGCTGGGGCCCGGTGGAGCCGCCATGGACCCTGCAGGGGCAGCAGGTGAGCTCACCCTCCCTCGGCCCCGGAGACGCCCCGTGAGAACCACGAAGGACCCCCCCCACTGTACAGATAGGAAAACTAAGGCCCAAGAAGGCAGCCCACCGAGCTGCAAAAACAGGATTAGAACCTAGGGCTCCTGGTTCCCCTTCTCCCTTTTGAGGCCCCCTGGCGCCTAGAAGTCACTAAACCTCTTTTTCTTCCAGTTCCCACCCCACCCTGGCGCCCCATGCTAAAGCTGTGTTAGCCATTTTCCTGTTGCTGTTTCTTGGCAGAGAGGGCCAGCCGCCCCTAACCCAACCGCAGCCCCGCCCCACCCCCCCAATTCCGTGAATGCACCTATTCTGAGCGAGGCCTGTGCCTGCTTCTCACTCCAGGCGGCCTTCTTGTCCCGGATTCTTCTCCCCTTTCCCCTCCCAGGCCTGGTAGAAGAACAGAAATCCCTTTGGCTGGGCCGGTCGTGGAAGGGTGACTAAGCTGGATGTGGCAGCGCTGGTGGAGGTGGGAGGGCGGGGGAACCCTTCTCTAACTTGGGCCACAGCAAGGCCAGCATCCCTGGGCAGCATGAGGGTTAAGGCATGAGGGGCCTCTGCCACCCACCATCCTTTCCCACTCAGAGACTCCTCTGGGTCGGTCACCAAATCTTGGTTAAGGTTCCCCCTCATCCTGTTCCTGGTCTGAGCCAACATCTCACCTGGCACCCTGCCTCCACCCCAGGAATCCTAGAAAGTCAAAATAGCGACTGCCCAAAGTTCACCACCTTTCCAAACCCCTCATTCTACAAAGAAAGAAACTAGGTCCAGAGAGGGTGGTGTCTTGCTGAAGGGCACACAGTGATGTCATGGCGAGGTTGACACTAGAACCCAGGATCCTCTGCAGAGTTCATCCTTGTGTTAAAGAGAAAGATTCAGAGATGCCCTGAGGTGGCATTGAGGGAGAGGACCAGAAAGGGAGGAGAGACCTGTAAATCATTTCTCAAATGTCCCTTAGGGACATTTCAGGGGGTTCCTGGAGGGACGGATGAGAGTAGAAAAGGGATGACCCTATTTTGATGGCCTTACTGGTGGGGGCTTGATTTCAAAAGGACCCTGCAGAAGTGGGGAAGGGTACTGCGGGTCAGACAGAGCACCATAGGCCATGCCTCTGCTAAAATACAGTCGCCTGATCTGGCTTGACACCTACTCCCCTGCAGACCCCGCAGTGCCTCCCAACACTTTGACTCACCTGAGCCTGCAGGACAGATCAGAGATGCAGCGGCAGAGCGAAGCCGACAGGCGGAGCCTCCCGGGCACTTGGACCAGGTAACGGCGTGGCAGCGTGCCCTAGGTGGGGACTGCCAGGCAGCTGGAGCACGCAGAGGCGGCGGCCGCATTTAACCCAGAGCTGGCGGGTGGGGGAGGGGAAGCGCTGGCTGCAACCCCTCCCACTGGCAGGGAGGGATTCCCCCCTTCCTCCTGAGGGGGGGCCAAACCCAGCACCCCCTGCTCCTACTACCCTTGGAACTGCAGACGGGGCTAGCTGCGGGCCAGGCTGGAATTCAGCTACAGCGGGAGACAGGAGACTGGGGCAGCCACACTCCGCAGCTGGAATGCGTTGGAAGCTTAGGAGGCACTTCCTTGAGGAGAGCCCCAAGGGGTGGAGCGGTCCTGGCTGTGGCTGCTGACTGCCTGGCCTGGCTTTGGAGGGTGCGGTCCTACACTGTCCCCTCCAGGAGTGAGGAGAGACTGGGTCCTGCCAAGAGGATAAAGGGCTCAGAAGGACAGCCTCAGTGTTCACCACTCTCCTTGGGCCTCAACCTGCTAACCCCCCCACATCTCTCCCCACCGCCACTCCTCTACTCACTCCTTGCAATTGCTGTGGCACACCCACCCACACTGATCCAGACCCCCAGGTTGGGAAGACACCAGGCCTCTAGGCTCTAACCTGGCTTACTCCACAGGACCCATGTCCTCTGCCTTGACTCCTGTAATCAAGGGAAGGAAAGCCCACACAGCAACAGGCCCCTTCTCATGGGAGAAAGGGAGGAATATGGCTTTGGCCCCAGAAAGGCTCAGATTCCCCCCCCGCCATCCCCCATCGTGGGGACGAGGTTTTGGGCCCTTTCCTGTTTGCAGGCAGGAGGCCAGAGAGCACTCCCAGGCCAGGAGCCCAGCAAAGGCCCCCCTTCCCCCATCCCTCACCCCCTCACCCCCACACCCTGCATTCCCTAGGGTGGGGAAACTTCATCTCTACCAATGCCATCAACCCTAAAATACTCTTCTCCATCCCAAGGCCAGTATAAGTGCGGCCTTTGTGTCACAACCACGTGTCCCTATGGCCCTGGGCTCCAATGGGCAAGACGCCAGACTTGCAGAGTGGAACCTGGGTGGTCCCGTGGGCTCTGTGCAGGCCTCATTGAGCACCTCGCAGCCTAAATATTTAGCCTACAATTTGCAGCCTAGTCTCCTCCTTACCTAATGCTTCCTCTTCCTGACCCCATGGGGGCAGAATGTAGAGCAGCCCCACCCTTCCCCACTCACTCTAACCCCCTGCCCGCTTCATTTTGCTCAACCTGAGTGCTTGGACCCTGTGCTACCCCTGACCCTTGGCTGTCCCTCCTGCGGCCGGTTGACCTCCTGCCCTCCCAACCACGCAGATCATCCCCAGAGCACGCCACCATTCTGCGGGGAGGCGTGCGCAGGTGCCTGCAGCAACAGTGCGAACAGACTGTGCGGATCCTGCACGCCAAGGTGGCCCAGAAATCCTATGGAAATGAGAAGCGGTAGGTGCCTCGGTAGCCCTTCCCAGGTCTCTGCAGGTGTCGGCCCTATACACCCCTGCATCCACCCACTGGGCCTCCTTTGGACCCAGGGGAGGCCTCAGGACTGAGATCTCAGCTATTGGTCAACCAGGGGCCTTGTCCCTCAGCCACCATTAGCACCCACTTTGGTCTATAGTCCCACACCAGGAGATTCCCTGTGAATTCTCCCACTTATTCTCCCACTTATTCACTTATTCGTTCATTCAACAACTACTTACTGAATGTTTTTCATGTATGCACCAGGCTCTATGGGCACTGCTGGGCACTGGGCATGCAGCTGAACAAGACAGAGACAGCCCCTGCTCTGTAGTCCACACTCTCACTCAAGTGTGGAAGAGACAGACAGTAAACTCCCCCACAAATCAGTAAACAAGATACTTGCAGATTATGATGTGCACTAGAAGGAAAACTGAACAAGGCCATTTGACGGAAACTGAAGGCAGAGGGTACATTAGCTAGAAAGGCCAAGGAGGCTTTTGGGAGGTAACATCAGAACTGAAACGTGAATGTTAAAATGGAGTCAGACTGGAGAAAATCTGGGGAAAGCATGATACAATTAGAAGAGACAGAAGGGCTGGGCGCAGTGAATCATGCCTGTAATCCCAGCACTTTGGGAAGCAGAGGCGGCAGATCACCTGAGGTCAGGAGTTCGAGACCGGCCTGGTCAGATGGTGAAACTCCCTCTCTACCACAAATACAAAATTAGCCGGGCGTGGTAGCGGGCGCCTGTAATCCCAGCTACTCGGAAGGCTGAGGCAGGAGAATCACTTGAACCCAAGAGGCGGAGGTTGTAGTGAGCCGAGATCGCGCCGTTGCACTCCAGCCTGGGCAACTAGAGCAAAACTCCGGGAAAATAATAATAATAATAAGGTTTGAATATGAATGGGGTTTACAGTCACGAAAAAGCGTGAGGGAGAGCGGGAGGAGGAAACGAAGGTTCTGCTGGGTTTACGCTACTACCTGCCGTGCTTACAGGAGAGCCAAGTGAACATGGATGCACGATTCCAACGCTCACTTATCTCCGCAGGTTCTTCTGCCCCCCCGCCCTGTGTCTACCTCTCGGGGCCCGGCTGGAGGGTGAAGCCGGGGCAGGACCAAGGTGAGGGCGGGACTCAAGGGCTGCCGCCCGCCTGCTCGGTAGGGAGGACCCAGAGGTTGGGCCCGGGAGAGGGGGCGGTTCGTAGGCGCAGTCTCCCCGCGCCCTCTGGTGGCGAGCGCTAAGCTTGCCTGGCACCTGCGTCCTCCCCGAGTCCTTCCAAAGCCAGTTCGCGTCCCTTTCCAGCTCACCAGGCGGGGGAGACCGGGCCGACGGTCTGTGGTTATATGGGACTGGACAGCGCGTCCGGCAGCGCCGCGGAGACGCAGAAGCTGAATTTCGAGCAGCAGCCGGACTCCAGAGTGAGAGCGCACGGGAAGGGGTCTGATTCCTGCTCCCATCCCTGCCTCTCCTGGGAGGGCTCCTTTACTCCCCTCCCAAAGCCAGGAGATCGGTGGGGAGACCGGGAGGCCGGGGTCCCGCGTTAAGGCAGAGCCTGAGAGCGTGGGTGGTGGAGCTTCTGGTCACCTCCGACGGGGCGGACGTCCGATATCTGGGAGAGGTTGGTTCATCCGACGGCAGAGGGCTGGGATGAGACGGCCCTGTCCCCGCGAGCCCCTTAGGAATTCGGCTGCGCCAAGACCCTGTACATCTCAGATGCAGACAAGAGGAAGCACTTTCGGCTGGTGCTGCGGCTGGTGCTGCGCGGGGGCCGGGAGCTGGGCACCTTCCACAGCCGCCTCATCAAGGTCATCTCCAAGCCCTCGCAGAAGAAGCAGTCGCTGAAAAACACCGACCGTGAGCAGGGCGGGGCCTGACCGGGGGCCTGGGAGGGGGAGGTGCAACCAAGCCCAGAGCGGCTAAATTGGGGCGCGGAGGTGGGGGTAGGCTGGGCTATAGGGGTGGGGTCAGAGTGGAAAAGGTGGAGTCAGAGCTGAGAGAGGAAGGGGTCTGGATGTGTCCAGCCCAGGCCAGGGGATGAGAAGAGCGGGAGGATGAAAAGCAGAGAGGAAAGGGACGGATACCAAACTCCAGGGTGGGAGTTGGGGTCCCAGAGCAGACAAAAGTTGAACTAGGCAGGAGTTGAGCTAGGCAGGCAGGGATTGAACAAGGGACAGACTAAAAGTGACATAGGCGGGGCACGGTGGCTCATGCTTGTAACCCCAACACTTTAGGAGGCCGAGCTTGGGGGGATCACCTGAGCCTAGGAGTTCAAGACCAGCCTGGGCAACATGGAGAAACCTCATTTTTTATAAGAAAGAAGGAAGGAGGGAGGGAGGGAGGAAGGGAGGGGAAGGAAGGAAGAAGGAAGGAAGGAAGACAGAAAGGAAAAAAGGAAGGAAGGAAGAAGGAAAGAAGGAAGAAAGGAAGGAAAAGAAAGAGCTGGGCATAATGACCTGCACCTGCAGTCCCAGCTACTTGGGGAGCTGAGATCAGAGGATCGCTTGAGCCCAGGAGGTCGAGGCTACAGTGAGCTGTGATAGCACCACTGCAGTTCAGCCTGGGCGAGAGGGTGAGGTGCTGTCTCAAAAAAAAAAAAAAGGGGGGGTGTTTTAATTTTGTTTATTGAACTGAAAGATATCCAGGCAGCAAAAGGAGCAGACAAATGTTCTGAAGCAGGACTATAGCCGGTACTACAGTCTTCATGCTTTGGGGCTTCACTCTCCAGCCCGGCGCATGCATGCCACATTCTCTGCATGGATCTCAGGGGACCCCTCCAGGCGTGAACTGTGAACTGTGAATGCCCAGTGTGTCTAGGCCATGGGCATATTAGCCAGGCTGGCACAGGAGACAGAGGATTGGAAATTACCTGGAAAGTCCAAGGGACCAAGTCAGGCCAGGGCAATGCACTGGCTGCACCCCCTAACCCTGACCCTAACCCTCACCGTAACCCTCACCATAACCCTCACCCTAGCCCTTACCCTCACCCTAACCCTGACCCTAACCCTGACCCTAACCCTCACCCTAACCCTAACCCTGACCCTCACCCTAATCCTGACCCTAACCCTAACCCTGACCCTGACCCTCACCCTCACAGTGTGCATATCCTCCGGCTCAAAGGTCTCCCTCTTCAACCGCCTGCGCTCCCAGACGGTCTCTACACGCTACCTCTCTGTGCAGGACGGGGCCTTTGTGGCCAGTGCGCGACAGTGGGCTGCCTTCACGCTCCACCTGGGTAATGACATCTGCAGCCCCTGGGGCTGGGTACTTCCCATGCACTAGCTTATTTAACCTTCACCATGACTCCTTAAGGAAGGTCAACTCTGCCCCATGTGATTAAGGCTCAGAAACACAAAAAGACTTGTCCACAGTCCCCATGAGCTGGTGACTGACACAAGCTATTCTGACTCCATTATCCATGCCCTTTCCCCCTCATATCAACTAAGCTGCCTTCCCCCACCTCTGTCCCCCAGGGTGGACATTTGTGAGGATGGCCTCAAATGACCCCTCCAGAATTAGACCCTTCAGTCTTAGCTGCTCCCCCTAAGTACCACCCCTTCCCAAAAGGCCCATGTGCGATGTGAGGAAGAGCCAGAGGCAAGAAGACAGAGTTTAAAGCAGAAGTTTCAGGGCCCCTGAAAACCTTGCCCCTTCCTTTGTTTGACCCCCCAGCTGATGGGCACTCTTCCCAAGGAGACTTCCCACCGCGAGAGGGCTACGTTCGCTACGGCTCCCTGGTGCAGCTCGTCTGCACAGTCACCGGGATCACATTACCCCCTATGGTACAGGAAGGGAGGGCATGCCTGGATGTGTCCCCTGAGATCCATGCTGAGAATGTGGCACACATGGGCTGGGCTGGAGAGTGAGGCCCCAAAACATGAAGATACCTATTCTCACTCAGTCTTTTGTGGGACCGGACAGAAGTCAAAGGGCAGGGAGAATCCACTAGTGCCGGTGTGGCTATTTGAGTAGCAGAGAGGCTGGCTGGGAGGGCAGCCTTTGGACACCCAGGCACCTTGCCATCACTCTTCCTACCACCCTTCCACTGCAGATTATCCGTAAAGTAGCCAAGCAGTGTGTGCTCCTAGATGTGGATGAGCCCATCTCCCAGCTGCACAAGTGTGCATTCCAGTTTCCAGGCAGTCCCCCAGGAGGGGGGAGGTACCTACTTATGCCTTGCCACAGAGAAGGTGGTGCAATTTCAGGTAAGAAGCAGAGAATACCAGCACCAAGGATCCTGGAAAGTGAGAATACAGAGATCCACAGAATGTAAGGTCATCATCATGGTCATGACCGCTACTTCCTGAGCAATACTGCCTCCCATGGAGCATTGAAATCATAGACTCCCAGGACAGAATCATAGGATGTAGAAAAATAGTAGTAAGTCATAGTATGAAGCAATATTCCTTCCTAAAGAATTTTAGAGTCATGTAATATTGGGACTCTAGCCAGGCACGGTTGGCTCATGCCTATAATCTCAGCACTTTGGAAAGCTGAGGTGAATGGATCACCTGAGGTCAGGAGTTCAAGATTTGACTGGCCTACATAGTGAAACCCTGTCTCTACTAAAAATACCAAAATTAGCTGGGCGTGGTTGCAGGTGCCTGTAATTTCAGCTACTCAGGAGGCTGAGGCAGGACAATGGCTTGAACCTGGGAGGCGGAGGTTGCAGTGAGCCGAGATCACTCCATTGCACTTCATCCTCAGCAATAAGAGTGAGACTCCATCTCAAAAAAAAAAAAAAAAAATATATATATATATATATATGGATATAAAATTGTAGAATGTAAATAAAAATCATAATAGGAAATAGCAGAGAATTATTGAGCAAAGACTATTCAAAGCATAGATAAAGACAGAATGTAGGAAATTATAAAATGTGGAAAATAATAATTATCATTAAGCAGTATTACTCCCAAAGGTATATTATCATAGAATGTTAGGAGATAGAATAATATGTGGAAAATAGCTAGTATTATTCCTTCCCAAAGAATATTCCTTCCCAAAGAATATTAAAATTGTAGATTATTAGAGCATAGAATTGCACAATGTTAAAAAAGAAAAGCACACAGAATTCTAGGATTCCAAGAAAAAAAGATCCTTAGAAATTAGCTAGGCCAAGCTGGGCTCAATGGCTCATGCCTGTAATCCCAACACTTTAGGAGGCTGAGGCATGACGATCACTTGAGGTCAGCCATTTGAGACCAGCCTGGTCAACATAACAAGACTCATCTCTACTAAAAATACAAAAATTAGCTGAGTGTCATGGTGCACACCTGTAATCCCAGCTACTCAGGAGGCTGAGGCAGGAGAATCACTTGAACCCAGAAGGTGGAAAGTGCAGCAAGCTGAGATTGTGCCACTGTACTCCGGCCTGGGTGACAGAGAGAAAGAAAGAGAGAGAGGAAGGAAGGAGGGAAGGAGAGAGGGGAGGGAGGGAGGGAAAAAGGAGGAAGGAAGGAAAGGGAAGGAAGGAAGAAGGAAAGGGAAGGAAGGAAGGAAGGAGGGGGAGTAAGGAAAGAGGGAATGGAGGGAGGGAAGGAGGGAGGAAGGGGAGGAAAAGAGAAAAAGAAATAAAGAGAGAAAGAAGAAAGGAAGGAAGGAGGAGAGGGAGGGAGGAAGGGAGGAGAGCCAGGAGAGAGAGAGAGAAAGAAAGAAGGAAAGAAAGAGAGAGAGAGAAAGAAAGAAGAAAGAGGCAGAAAAGGAGGGAGGTAGGGGAGGAAGGCTGGGGGAAAGAGAGAAACAGAGAAAGAAAAAGAAAGAAAGGAAAGAAGGAAGGAAGGAAGGAAAGAAGGAAGGGGAGGGAGGGAGGAAGGGAGGAAGGAAGGGAGGAAGGAAGGGGAAAGAAATCAGCTAGCCCAAAGAGCTTACTTAACTCTAAGTGGGAGAACTTAAGGGCACTGTCCAAGCTGAAGGGACAAGTAAACGCCAGAGCCTGGGATTGGTATCCAGTTGGTCTAATGCAGAAGCCCACGCGCCATGCTGGCTCCCCACGCTGGTGGCCACCATGAGAAGCTTCCCGCCTAGTCCCCTCGGGTCTCCTCCTAGGCCTCTCCGTGCCCCAAGGAGGCGAACAGGGCTCTGCTTAACGACAGCTCTTGCTGGACCATCATCGGCACCGAGGCGGTGGAATTCTCCTTCAGCACTAGCCTGGCGTGTACGCGGAGCCGGTCACTCCGGTGCCCCTCATCAGCACCCTGGAGGTGAAGCTGCGCTAGGGGCGTTGGGGCGGGGGTACCTGCCTGCACTGGGTGCCAGTGGGAGGAGGGCAGCAGGCTCCCGCCCTGCTCGGTTCTTTACCTCACCTGGTCCCACCCTCCCCAGCTGAGCGGCGGGGGCGACGTGGCCACGCTGGAGCTCCACGGAGAGAACTTCCACGCGGGGCTCAAGGTGTGGTTTGGGGACGTGGAAGCAGAAACCATGTACAGGTACGGAGTGGGGGAGGCGGCAACCTTGGACCCCGGGGAACGTTGGTGGGGGGCGGCGCACGCGTCAGCAGAGTCACCGGAGCCCTCACCCTGGTGCCCCACCCCTAGGAGCCCGCGGTCCCTGGTGTGCGTGGTGCCGGACGTGGTGGCCTTCGGTAGCGATTGGCGCTGGCTGCGCGCTCCCATCACAGTGCCCGTGAGCCTTGTGCGCGCCGACGGGCTCTTCTACCCTAGTGCCTTCTCCTTCACCTACACCCCGGAATACAGCGCGCGTCCGGGTCCCCCCGGCGCCCCCGAGCCCGCCACCGACGCCGACGTGCTCCTGGAGAGCATCCACCAGGAGTTCACGCGCACCAACTTCCACCTCTTCATCCAGACTTAGGCGCGCCCGGGTGTCCGGGTGCCCGGGCTGCCCACCGCGGAGGGCTGCGCCCTCGCCAGGCGCGGGGACGTACTTCTGGGTCCTAGGCCCTGCTTCCTTGCCCCTTTGCTGCAGAAGGGCAGCTGAAGGCTCACCCTAGAAACCGGGCCTGGTGGCTCTTACCCCGGGTCACTCCCTCGTCCTTACACATCCAGGAAGACACAACCTGAGTGGTGCGGTCTTGGTGTCCATCGTGTGTGGCTCTCCCTGTCTTCTTCATCTCTTCTCGCTCTGTCTCTAAACCTCTCTCTCTCCCCCTGCCCCTCAGTAACTTCATCTGTAGATCTATTTGTGTGGTCCTGTCCCTCTGTCCTTTTCTCTTCCAGCTCTCCCTGCCTCTCACACACAATTTCACATGCCCGGAGAAGCCAAGTCGAACATTTACCCTCCAGGCATCTGTGTCCCCTCTTGAAGAGAAAACACACAGCTTCACACACTCAGGCATGGGGTGCAAGCTCTTGGGACACCAGGACCTGGAGCATCAGGTCCTGCCTGGAATATTAGATCCCCCTGGAGCACGGGGTCTCTCTGAGCACTGGGTCTCATCTGGGGCATTTGGTCTCACCTGGGGCACCAGTTCCCACCTAGAGCACTGTGCCCTACCCTGGAGCACAAAGACCTGCTCCTCCCTAGACTCTCTCTGACTGTGGCCAGGCATAGCACCCTTGCCTGTGTTTGCTCCCTGGCCTACAGCTTTGGTGGCTGGGCAGGTGCCTGGGACAGTGAGGAGGTTTTGCTGCTTTAACTGTCCCCCTAGTCACTTCTTTCACAGGCCCAGCAGGATGCAGTCCTGAGGATCAGGGATTAAAATCAACCCCTATCCAAGGCAGAGTTTGGTCTGTATGAGCCATCTCCCCAAGTGTGCCTCCCGACATCCTCACACCCTCCCACCAAAAAGGGGACCTGCACAGAAAACAAAGAATCACAAATCTGATGGAGCAGAGAGCCTACCTTTTTGACCTTTTCTAGAGGAGGAATGGGGTTCAGAGGCAGCTGGCATCCTGAGTTCTTGTCCCTGCCCTGGGGATGTTACCCTACTAACTATCTCTCCATCCCAAGCTAGGGTGCACCCCAGGCCCAGAGGCAACCACAGGACCCTTTCAAAACCAAGTTTTCCCAGGATAGCCCTGGACAGAACTCCTGGGATTGATTAGGCAGTAACGTAGCTGAGAGAGGGGCCTCTCAACATGGGGCTGATGGACAGAATCACAATCTATTCCTCACCAGCCTACCCATCCTCTACCTAGTCTGTGCTTTATAGGGAAGAAGAAAATAAAAATGCAGAACACTGGCTTGGGCTATTGGAATCAAGGACATAGATAGGTATCACGGGTGCCAGCCACCTGTACCAGCCTCTGGTGGTGCCTGATGGGAAAACTGGTCTGAAAAGTGGGTTCCAGGTTCTAACCCTCTGGAGAAGAGCTTGACGACCTAAGGAAGAGCTCATTTCCTGTAAAACTCCTCCCCCCAGAGTATGGAAAGTCCCATGAGAAAGAAGAAACTAACAATACCCAGAGGAGAGGAAATGGGCTATACTCTTTAGACTTCCCAAAGTCTTGACTAAGTTCCGTCATCTGCCATCATCATCAGGCTGCAATCCACTGTGAAGGGTGAGGAAGAAATCTGTGGCCCCTGAAGGTCAATCTTGGCTCAGGAATTCCGGGAATGAGTTGAATGGGAAATGTCCCTGAAATGAGTGCGGTCCATGGCGGTGTTGAAGCAGGCAGCCATGAGGAGGAGGCTGGGAAGTGTCATAGTGCACCACATGGGGGAACTGGGGCTCAAGCGCTCATCATCCAGCCCTACCCCTAAAGTCTTCCTCCACCACTGGCCAAAGCAGGAGTCCCAGAAGCCAATAATCTAAGTTGGACCAAAAGCCCAGGACCAGCCACAAATCTTAGTCCTTACCCCTCTCAGGGGATCCTGTAGGTGTCACCAAAATATGCATCTGGAAGTCTGTGACCAATGCTCCAGCCCTGGCCTACCGTCTGAGTTCCAGCTGCTGAAGCTGTCCTTGGAGGCTTCCTTGCACTGAGCCTGAAGCCATCTAACCTCAAACCCCTTTCCCTCTCCACCTGCCTTGCAGCACCAGCTCTAGCCCCTTCCCACACACCACCTGGTCACCCAGGCCTGAGGTCCCACCTCCCTTTCCACACTACAATAAGCGTCCTGTTTTCCTCTCCCTCCAGTTCTGCCTTTCCAGGTCTACATCTCCTCTTCCAAAATTTCCCGAACTACTCCAGGTAGAACCAGCTATATAAATTGTGGGGCCCCAGTGTGAAATGGCCCTTGTTCAAAAATTATTAAGAATTTCAATTTGACTGAACACAGGATCAAAAAAAACCAAAAAACCCGGTGAGGTGGCTCATGCCTGTAATCCCAGCACTGTGGGAGGCTGAGGTGGGTGGATTATGAGGTCAAGAGTTCAAGACCATCCTGGCCAACATGGTGAAACCCCCATCTTTACTAAAATACAAAAATTAGCTGGACGTGGTGGCACACGCCTGTAGTCCCAGCTACTCAGGAGGCTGAGGCAGCAGAATCGCTTGAACCCGGGAGGCAAAGCTTGCAGTGAGCTGAGATTGCGCCATTGCACTCCAGCCTGGCGACAGAGCAAGACTCTGTCTTAGGAAAAACAAAAAAGAATTTCAAGACAGCCACAGGAGATGATGAAACCAAGTGCAGGGCCCTTCCAGCACAGGTTGCACGCCCATGAAGCCAGCCCTGACCCCAGGCTTTTTCTTATATTCCCACAGAACCTCAGTGGGACCATGTGGGCTGCCCACTGTGGCTCAAAGGTTTTGCGTATATGCCCATTGTCCCCTCTAAGCTGTCAGCTTCATGGGGAAAGGAGCTCTTATCTCTGCATGTCCTAAAGGGTGCATCCAGATGCCTTGCATGTTGAGTTGGTGTTCTAATAAACAGCGAATTGCATTACATTGCCTTGGTGGATATTTATATATTGCTAATGCAAAGCGAAACCAGCAGGTGGCACTGTTCTCCACCCAAGCATTAAGTTCTCATTTTATTTATATTTAAAAACCGGACCTCAATCCCAGCGCTTTGGCAGGCCAAGGCGCAAGGATAGGTTAAGCTCAGGAGTTCAAGACCACCCTGGGCAACATAGCAAGACCCCCCCCCCCGCCCCGCACATCTCTACAAAAAATTTAAAAATTAGCCCGTGTGGTGGGGCACCCCTATAGTCTCAGCTCTTGGGTGGGGGCAGGGGGATCCTGAGGTGGTAGGATCGCTGGAGCCCAGGTAGTAGAAGCTGCAGTGAGCTGTGATTGTGCCACTGCACTCCAGCATGGGTGACAGAGAGAGACCCTTTGGGGGTTTATGCACACGATTCTACATATTTCCAGGGAATTTCCAAACACTAAAACCTATTATGGATTAATTTCGTCTTCTTCATATTAGAATCATTTACCAAGCTATAAAAATTAGATATACTGATGGCCAGGCGCGGTGGCTCATGCCTGTAATCCCAGAGCTTTGGGAGGCCGAGGCGGGCGGATCACGAGGTCAAGAGATCCAGACCATCCTGGCCAACATGGCGAAACCTCGTCTCTACTAAAAAATACAAAAATTAGCTGGGCATGGTGGCCCATGCCTGTAGTCCCAGCTATTCGGAAGGCTGAGGCAGGAGAATTGCTTGAACCTGGGAGGCGGAGGTTGCTGTGAGCCGAGATTGCGCCACTGCACTCCAGCCTGGCAACAGAGCGAGACTCTGTTTCAAAAAAAAAAAAAAAAAAAAAATTAGATATACTGGCCACACCACAGAACAATTCTATTAAAATCTCTAGGTGTGGAGCTGAGACATCTGTATTGTTTGAAACCCTCCCATATGAATCTAGTGAGCAGCCAGGATGGAGTCACTGCCATACTCAGTATTTCCTCCTCATTTTATAGATGGGGGAAACTGAGGCTCTAAGATAGGAGGCTAAGGTCACAGCAGATGGCAAAGCCTACAGTTAATTCGAATCCTGCACTCCTACCACTAAATCTGGGGCTCTGAGTTTCTCTTAATTCTCATTCTCCCATGCTGCTGTGTGTAGGTGACATGTGGGTTGCAGAACGTGAGGATGGGGCATGCAGTGAGGACAAGGCCAAGACCTCCCAGTTTACCAGCTCTCATGCTGCCTGGTGTTCCACCGTTATTAACAAGCTAGTTGCCCAGTTTAAGTATTGACCTTGGGGGTTTTCTCTCTCTCTCTCTCTCTTTTTTTTCTTAACTTCTATTAAGTTACAACTACAGCATAGATAAAATTATCTGATACCTTCCCCCCCCCTGGGTAGGGCACAGACAGCAGAGGGCACAGACCTGTGAAGATGGCAAGGGAGAGAGGAAGTGGTTTTAAGGGAAGTGAAACCCATAATATCTATAAAGCTTTGGTCAGATGTGGTGGCTCAGGCCTGTAATCCACTTTGGAAGGCTGAGGCGGGCAGATCACTTGAGGTCAAGAGTTCCAGACCAGCCTGGCCAACATGGTGGAACCCTGTCTCTAGTAAAAATACAAACGTAGGCTGGGCCCGGTAGCTCACGCCTGTAATCCCAGCACTTTGGAGGCTGAGGCAGGTGGATCACCTGAGGTCAGGAGTTCAAGATGAGCCTTGCCAAGATGGTAAAACCCCATCTCTACTAAAAATACAAAAATTAGCTGGGCATGGTGGCTGGCATGCACCTGTAATCCCAGCTACTCGGAGACTGAGATAGGAGAATCGCTTGAACCCAGGAGGTGGAGGTTGCAGTGAGCTGAGATCACGCCACTGCACTCCATCATGGGTGACACAGCAAGACTCTGTCTCAAAAAAATAAAAATCCGAATACAAAAATTAGCCAGGCATGATAGCGTACTCCTGTAATCCCAGCTACTTGGGTGGCTGAAGCACAAGAATCGCTCGAACACAGGAGGTGGAGGTTGCAGTGAGCCGAGACTGTGCCACTGCACGCCAGCCTGGACAACAGAGGGAGACTGTCTCAAAAAAACACAAACTAACAAAAAAAAAATCTGTAAGGTTTTGTCACAGGTCAGCTCTAAGCATACTCACCAAAACGGCCCCCTGGAGAGGCTTGGCTGTGTTCCAGACCCCAAGGGACAAAAGCAGGCAGGGTAGCGGTGACACAGTCATGCATTTAGAGGGCAAAATGATAAACCCCCACTACAGCTGACTGCTTGCCACCAGTTGGGCACTTTTACCTTTGCTATCTAATGTAACCTAATCATAAACCTTGTGGCATCCTGTCATATTTACAGGTCCTCAAGGAGAGAGAATTATACATGTTGTATATATCACGGGGCAGAAATCTTGCAGGCCATCTTAGAATTCTGTCTTCTCCCCAAACAACATAGCAAATCACTGGAAGGGGAGATGTGTTTCGCTTGTAGACCTTCCCACACTCCATGCAGGTACTGTCCCATGCTTTGCTGCCTCTGAAGATTGGCCAGATTACTAACAAAACGTGTACCCATGCCTGCCTTCTGAATTAAGTGGTTATCACATTCGCCTCACACGCGAAAGGGCCCTCGTTCGAGACCAGGCCAAAACATGAGGTTTTCCCCCTAAATTTAGTGAGTTTAATCAAGGTTGGGAAACAAACAGAAAACTAGTTAAACCTGTGACTACATTTTGGCCAGGCCTGGTGGCTCTTGCCTGTAATACCAACACTTTGGGAGGCCGAGGCAGGTGGATCACATGAGGTCAGGAGTTCAAGACCAGCTTGGACAACATAGTAAAACCCTGTCTCTACTAAAAATACAAAAATTAGCTAGGAACATGGCTCGTGCCTGTAATCTCAGCTACTTGGGAGGCTGAGGCAGGAGAATCACTTGAACCTAGGAGGCAGAGGTAGCAGTGAGCTGAGATCATGCCACCGCACTCCAGTGTGGGCAAAGAGTGAGACTCCACCTCAAAAAATAAAAATAAAGCCAAAAAGTGGACTAATAGTATCCAAAATCCATTTTGCATCCACTGCCCAATTCTCAGAAATAATATTATACCAATCAGAGTTGGCTCTCCAGACAGAGAGGTTGACCACCGATGGGGCTATGCCACCCAGCTCTGTCACCCAGGCTGGAGTGCAGTGGCACGATCTCAGCTCACTGCAACCTCCCCCTTCTGAATTCAAGCTTCCAGTGAGTCTTGTCTCCAGGTGCTCCTGACCCTGGGTAGTCTCCTTTCACAATGAATAGGGCTGACCTGTGTGACCCAGGCGATACTATGGAAGAGCTAGTGGGTGACTTCCAAGCTAAGTCGTAAAAGTCATTACAGCTTCTACTTGGGTCTCTTGGAGCACTTGCTCTGAGAGAAGTCAGCTGTCACATCACAAGGCCTGTCAATCAGCCTTATGTGGGACCACACAATGAGGAACTGAGGCCTCCTGCCAATAGCCAACACCAAGCTGTCAGAACTGTAACTGAGCCATCTTGGAAGTGGATCCTCCAGCCCAGTCAAGCTTTCAGATGACAGCACGCCCTGGTCAACACTGTGACTGCAACCTCATGAGATGGAGCCAGAATCACCCAGCTAATGCTCCTGAATTCTGATTCATAGAAACAATGTAAGATAATATTTATGTTGTTACAAGCCCCTAAGTTTGGGGGTAATTTTAAATACCAGTAGATTATATGGGTACCTTCTTAAGGTAATACTTTACTCAAAAAGATGGCACTGATGATGAGAACACCATATATTGAGTACTTACTGTGTACTGAGCTCTGACTTACCTCCCTATAGGCTGTTGGAGCACAAGATAACAGCTGGCAAGGCCCGGGGTGGTGGCTCACACCTGTATTCCCAGCACTTTGTGAGGCCAAGGTGGGCGGATCGCCTGAGGTCAGAAGTTCGAGACCAGCCTGGCCGACATGGTAAAACCCCATCTCTACTAAAAATACAAAATTAGCCAGATGTGGTGGTGCATACCTGTAATCCCAGCTACTTGGGAGGCTGAGGCAGGAGAATCACTTGAACCCAGGAGGCGGAGGTTGCAGTGAACCAGGATTGTGTCACTGCACTCCAGCCTGGGCAACAAGAGTGAAACTCCATCTCAAAATAAATAAATAAATAAATAAATAAATAAACAGCTGGTGAAAGCTGAAACACAAACCCAGAGGTCCTGACTCACAGCCTCACACCATCCAAAGCAGCCCTAACAGGAATTTCTGCAACTGGAAATGTTCTGTGTCTGCACCACCTGACACAGTAGCCACTACCCGCATGTGGCCAGTGAGCACTTAAAATGAGGCTAGTGCAACTAAGAAGAGAATTTTTATGTTTAAAACTGTAACTAATTCAAATTTATAATATAGCCACAGTGCCCAGTGACTACCATATTGGACAGCACAGATCTCACAGATGTGAGGGCCTTCTACAAGACACAAGTTACAAGAACAGAGACCCTCTCAACCTCATGGGACTCAAAGAAACAGTGGAACAAAGTCTCAGGAGAGATTTAAGCTGACACGGGATTTGAGACCAGACTGACTGCTTCAGACGGGGTTTGTTGGGCATGAAACAACCCCCAGAAAGGAGGCCTTAGGTGATATAAAATCCCTGATAGGCAGTGCATCTAGAGTCTGAATGCCTGGGTTCAAATCCCACCTCTACAACTGGTAAGCTGTATAGCTTTGAGCAAGGTTTTGTTTTGTTTTTTTTGAGATGGAGTCTCGCTCTGTCACCCAGGCCGAAGTGAAATGGCACAATCTCAGCTCACTGCAACCTCCACCTACTGGGTTCAAGCAATTCTCCTGCCTCAGCCTCCTGAGTAGTTGGGATTACAAGCACCCACCACCAGGCCCAACTAATGTTTGCATTTTTAGTAGAGACGGGGTTTCGCCATGTTGGTCAGGCTGGTCTCGAACTCCTGACCTCACGTGATCTGCCTCCCAAAGTGCTGGGATTACAGGCGTGAGCCACTGCACCGGGCTGAGCAAGGTATTTAACCTCTCAGATGCAGTTTCCCCACCTGTCAAATGGGGCTACTAATGGCACCTACTCTGTGGAGCTCAGACAGTTAAATGGGCTCAAGTAGAAGCCCCAAGAATGGGTTCCTGGCCACATGGTGTGAATGTGAGGGTTTGCTCCGACTACTACCAATTCCTCTTTGCATCCTTTCCCAAAGCCCAGCAAAGTGCTGGGCGACATGGTGCCAAAGGAAGACCGCCAGTGTCCAAGGACCTGGAATTAAGGTTCGACTCTGCAGACACACTAGGGGCAGGTTGCCCACTTAGTAACAAGGATCTTGCCCACCTCACAGGGTTGTTATGATGGTCATGAGAGATGGCCAGTGCTATTTCCGGAGCCTGCCAGCCAGCCTGGCCGCAGTGATGCCCTGAATGAAGCAGATGGAGACTGGTGTAGAGAGCCCACCTCTAGATGGGTGCCTGCCGCTCAGCAGTTCTCCCTTGTTGCCAGGTAGGCCAACAGTGGCCATTTTTTAGGGTTTTTTCCCATGAAAAACGAGAAATCTGGATTTTCATGAGAAACCCGATTTCTCTGGATGGCAACTAAATTCAAAGATTTTTGGACTGTGTGCGGTGGCTCACGCCTGTAATCCCAGCACTTTGGGAGGCCCAGGCGGGCGTGTCGCCTGAGGTCGGGAGTTTGAGACCAGCCTGACCAACATGGAGAAACCCCATTCTACTAAAAATACAAAAATTAGCTGGGCATGGTGGTGCATGCCTGTAATCCCAGCTGCTCAGGAGGCTGAGGCAGGAGAATCGCTTGAACCTGGGAGTCGGAGATTGCAGTGAGCCGAGATCGCACCACTGTACTCCAGCCTGGGCAACAAGTGTGAAACTCCATCTCAAAAAAAAAAACATTTTTCTGTTTGCTATTTCAACACAGTGCCACCTAAACAAAACCCTGACATAGGGGTGACACGCTGCGCAGGCCATCAGCGTGCATGTTTTGGCATCTTCCCTCCTCTCTAGGCCCCTTCCTCCCTTCTTACATCTCTGCCCCACCCCCTGCCCACCCCTGGCATGTCTGGCACTCCGCAGGGGATTTGGTCAGGGGAGTTTCTTCATGCTCCACTGAGATCAAGGGGGTACGGAGCCCCAAAAGGATGACTTGTCATGAACTAAAATGACAGAGGCAGGCAGTCTAGAAAGTACCAGGTTTTATTATCTTTTTATTTAAAAAAATATCAGTAACAGACAACAGTGTGAGAGGTGCCTACAGAGGAGGTGCTCACTCCAACTCAGCCCGGGGGGGGGGGGAAAGGGCACTGGGGGACAGATGAGGACCCAGCCGGCTGGGACCGTCGGTTGGGGTGGTGACGGGAGATAATGGCCACTGGTGCAGCAAGGAAGGGTGGTTCCCCCTCACCCCAGCCACTGGGGTCAGAAGAGACAGTGGCTTAGCCACCAGGCCTCCCCTTTCAGGAGAGGGAGGGTCCCAGACAACAGGCCCCAGCTGGGGCCTCATCAGCCCTCCCCCATTCCCCCTTCCCCTACCCAGGGAGACAAGGGTCGTCCCAGCACAGCTGAGGCTGTGACTCGTTAAGCCAGTTTAGTTCTCTAGAAAAGTGCTGTCCAATAAATGGACATGCTCTCTGCTGTCAATATAGTGGCCAGGAGCCACATGTAGTGACGCCTCTAGAAACGTGGTTAGTGCAACTGAGGAAGGAATTTTTAATCTTACCTGATTGTAATTGGCTTAACTTTAAACAGCCGCAGGTGGTTACTGTATTGAATAGCACAGGTTAGACCTTGAAGAAAGCAAACCAAATCATACCAGCTGGGTCCCAAACAGAAAGCAGAAAGGGTAGAACCATCCACCTCAGCTATTCAGCCCCATCAGAAGGCACCAGGAACAGGGCAAGAGAAAAAGGCAAAAACCCACCCAGCCAGGTGAAAATTCACTCACTTGACCACCCAGCAACATCAAACTGGAAATACCACACTATTTCCTGAAAAAATATATTTATCTATTTTTCTAGGACCAAGGAAGAATAATAATATATTATAAGAACACAGACACAAATATCCCACCACCCCCTTCATTATATTTTGGGATCTGCTAAAAAAACTATGCTTCAGCAAAAGCTATTTTATAAGAGGAAGCAGCTTCAGAAAGGGCCAAGGTCATGAGGAGGGGGGTTTAAAGGTTTTAAAAAACTGGGGAAGGGGTTTAATGAAAGAGAACAAAGAGAAGAGGGAAGCGGAGGCCCTATCTAAAGCTATAAATAGTAAAAAAAAAATTAATAAAAATCATCTCTCCGGCTCTTCTCTCATTTTCAAGAAACAAACAAACAAAAAAAACAAACAAACAAAAAAAACATTAAATACAAATTTAGCAGGTGCTGTGGAAATGTGTGAGAGAGTGAAGACACCTCGGCACCTCCACGCTCTTGCCCAGGCAGAGATACACTCCGCATAAAGGAATGAACCATTAGAAAAACAAACAAACACTAAAAATAGATTTACAAATATTCTATAAATCCATTTCGGCATGAACTATCAGCTCTTCTCCCCATCCTCCCCCCAAATAAAAAAGGAGGGTTTCCAAAAGTCACTTGAAAGAGCCTAGAATGGCCCAAGGTATATACCACAGAGACTCCCGTAGTGTGATCACAAGTACCCATTTACAGAGACATCTCAAGGTGCAGGTGATTCTAGGTCCTTCCCCCCAGTTCCTGGCCGAGAGACAGGCTGTGAAAGGGAGGGAGGAAGGCCACTGTGGGCGGACCTCCAGCCAGGACTCACACAACACCCGTTAGCCCCTGCCTTCAGAGGAGCTCAGGATGAAGCATGGTCAGTATGGGCTTGAGGCCAGACCTAGATTCTTAACTGGAAGTTTAAGACATGATCCAATCCCAGGCTTGCCTTCAGAAAGGCTAAGTTGAACCCATTTTCTGCCAGGGCAACTGAGGCCCAAAGATCAAGAAGAACCTAGCAGAGCAGTAGAAGATGACGTCTCTTCTGAACACTTCAAAGGTAATCAGAGCTGGAGATACTGACAAATCCGTATTAGGTTGACCTCCCCCTACCCTAATGTCCACCCTTCAAAATCCCCTGGCTTCCCTCCCCACAAAGTCCAAGCCAGTGCCCAAGAGCAAGCTTCACGCGTAGAACTCATTGGTGGGGGCTTTCTTGTAGATGGGTTTCTTGCCCAGGTCATAGCTGCCTTCATCCTTCTTCTTCATGCGGTATACCAGCAGTAGGATCAGGAAGACGGCAAAGAGGATGCCCACGATGCCACCCACAATCAGAGCTGGAGAGGAGGAGAGAGGAGAGGCAGGGGTGAGAGTTTCTCATCAGGACCAAGGGATGAACACCTCTCTTTCCTCCCTGTCAGTTCTCTTACAACCAGACATCCTCACCGTCACCACTGCCTGTGCCAGGCAAGTCGATGCCTTTTTTTTTTTTTTTTTTTGAGATGAAGTCTCGCTCTGTCACCCAGGTTGGAGTGCAGTGGCACGATCTCAGCTCACTGCAACCTCCCCCTCCTGAATTCAAGCGATTCTACTGCCCAGCTAATTTTTGTATTTTTAGTAGAGACAGGGTTTCACCATGTTGGCCAGGATCGTCTCGATCTCCTGACTTCCTGATCTGCCTGCCTCAGCCTCTCAAAGTGCTGGGATTACAGGCGTGAGCCACTGTGCCCGGCCAATACCTTATTTAAGTTGACCTCATGGCCCCAGTTACAAGAAGGGGGTTGTTAGCATTTTAAGTCACTGAAGACCACAGGGCTAGTGACAAGGCCACTATTTAAGCCACATCTGCCTGAATCTAAAGCCCAGGCTCTTTCCAAACACCAAGCGGACTTCCCTGCAACAGCCTAGCACTAACTGAGCCAGGAACAGGAGAAAGCAAAGCGGCAGGCTATGGAAATCCCTGTAGACATATTTATCCTGCAGTCCTTAGCACAGGGGCACTCTCTAGCTCTCCCTGTGTGCGCATTTACCTCGACAGCCTACACTTCATAGGCAGGTAGGTACATCCAAAGTGCACACATCCAGAACGTACTAATTTCCAAGCTCTTAAGCTACAATTACATACAGAACTCATAGCTAAGGCCCCGTTTCCGCTCCTACCTCTCCCACTTCCTGGCTGTGTGATTTGGGACAAGTTTCCCTCATCTCCATCACCGCAAAATGGAAACAGCCATACCTTTCTCATACATTTATCCTAAGGATTAAATAAATTAATCCACTTAAAGTGCTTAGAACAGCTCCTACTGCGTAGCATATTCTAAGATTCATTCACTATAAAGGTTTGAGGATTGTATCTGTGTCCCGAGCCCCCTGAATCAGGTGTGCCCAACAGGAGGTGCTGAATAAATGACATATTCAGGCTCCGAGAGGAGAACCAGGCTAGTGTCGGGCAAAGATGGGCTGTGAGTGGGTCTGGTGGGTCTGATCTGTCCACTCTGCCAGGTGGCCTGAATGACTCATTCCTGTTTGCTAGGGGCAGGGATGCCTCACAGAATCCCTTCTGTGGCAGATTGAGTCCCCTAATTCGGTCTTACTCAGGCTAAGAAGATTAATTTTCCATCCCTGCACACACTACAAATCTATGTACACAATGGGGGACAGAGTGGCACAGAGGACTCAAGCAAGGTTCTTTCTTGGATATGAGCAAGCAGCAAAAAATTCCCAGGAAAAAGCAGCAAAAAAGTACCCCCAGAAGTGCCAAAGAAAGCACATGGAATATGAGGCATCAACCCTATTCTTGTCTCTATCACCCGTCCCTCTGATGACCCCAGTTCCTCCATGAGGCCCTGGGTCTGTGCTGGGACACCCCACAGGGTCAAGTTTCAAGCACAGGCTCAGAAGCTGACTATGGTCCTAGGTCCCAATGCCAGGTCTACCACTTCCTGGCTTTGTGACTTCATATAAGTTCTTTAGACTCAGCTTTGTGTTGTAGGGACTCAGTGAGGGGCACAGGAATCATACAGCATATAGCAAGCATTTAATCAAGCTCCTGGGTGCTGAATAAAGCTTCTGGAATGGGGGGATTCCACCTCACCAGCTAACAATGTAACTTTTCACATAAGGCTCTTATGCTTGTATGATTCTCAAATGGAAGATTCAACAGATAAAATGGCTTCAGTTCTTTCTTACTATGTGGCCCAAAGCCTGGGCCTCAGTCTCCCCATGTATAAGAAGCAGTTGCTTGGATTAATCAGTGGTTGTCAAATTTTTCTTTAGAAGCCATAGAACTTTTAGTTAATCAAAGCAAAACCTAATGCAAATCCAAAACCTTAAGCAAATCTTTTTACTTTTGAAAGAAAAGTAAAAAGAATTTGGCTGAGATGTCAAGAAGCCAGGGTCAGGACTGAGGTGGGCCCAGTAACCTGGGGTTGTGCCCTCAAGGACCCTCTTTACCAGACAGGTGAGACCTTTCATCTGTCCTGAATGAAGCCAGGCCACTGACGTTTGGCACAGGGCTCTTTC
Organism: Ateles fusciceps; assembly: GCA_036589455.1. Taxonomy (NCBI): domain Eukaryota; kingdom Metazoa; phylum Chordata; class Mammalia; order Primates; family Atelidae; genus Ateles; species Ateles fusciceps. The sequence goes on from JAZHEH010000847.1 coordinate 1,471,787, forward strand.
CCTATAGCTCAAGCCTCCTTGGAGCTGCCGGCCCTGTTGATTCCCAGGAGACAGGAGTTACCAGCATAGGCCCAGGGTGCCCACTCGCCAGGCCGGTTCATCCAGACTGGCCCTCAGCATGACCTTGGGGAGTTCCCTCCATCCAGCTGACAACACCCTGGGACATATCTTCCTCACAATGCACATTCCAGTAAAGAACTCTCAACTGAGGCCAAACTTCTGTTTCCTAAGGCTCTCCCATGAAGACGCCCTGTGCCTCACCTACTGAAGGGGTCAGTGACAATTTAACGACAAACAACACTAACAAATCAGAACAGCTCTTTACAGTGTGCAAAGTGATTTCATATTCTGCTTTTCATGGACTCATTATATCAACCCCAGAAGGTATCACTGTACCCATTTTACAGATAAGAAACTGAGGCTCATCCAGTTCAAAAGCTTCTCGGCCAAGGTCACAAGGCTGCCAAGTGATAGAGCAGGGGAAGGGGGAAAATAACTCAGTTTGAAGGAGCCTCCAGACTTTCAAGGGAAATTAACTTTTAATGATTAACTCCCTGACGCCAAACCCATGCAGTGAAAGTCCTTTGAAAAATAAATGAGAAGAACTTAAGGCAAGGGAATGACTCGATGCCTATTTTCTAGAAGCCTTTGATTGGCACTTCTTCCTCTCCCTCCACCAGGCTGCACAGTCAGAGCCACCCCATAAGGGAGGTGTAGTCCTTCAATGTTCTAGGGCAACCTAAGTGGGCAAAAGGAAGGGGAATCAAGGAGCCTCATGGGCTGGAGGCATCCCTGCCTGCAGGTGCTCTCCGCCATGGAGCCCCCTTTCCCACTTCAAGGCATTTTAGAAGCAGCATGGGACCTTACCTGCCAGGACCTCCGTTCTCTCAAAGATGCTGCTGCCCTGCACAGTGCTGGACATGGACACCTTGTTGGACACATCCTCACCCTCTTCAATGGGTGAGATCCTCTTGGGGATAACCTCATTCTCCTCCAGTTTCTTGGGTTCGGCGGGGGACCTGGCTCCCAGGCCCTGCCCTCTCAGGGATGTGGTTATCTAGAGACACCTGGATGGGTGGAAAGGGGGAAGAGACACTCAGCATATTTTAGGAGAGACTCAGGGCAGGGGACAGGAACATTTAGCCAGAAAGAGGATCTGGTTCTGCCATATTCAGCTAAACCATGTGGTCCTGGGGCAGGAATTGGCAACAGCCTCTCCACAATTATGCTGCCAAAATCCTTATCCCCCAACTTTTCTAGTGTATCTGTCCCAAATGAAAAATGAATGTGATCAGCTGGGCACGTTGGCTCACGCCTGTAATCCCAGCACTTTGGGAGGCTGAGGCAGGCAGATCACCTGAGGTAAGGAGTTTGAGACCAGCCTGACCAATACGGTGAAACCCTGTCTCTACTAAAAAATACAAAAATTAGCTGGGCGTGGTGGCAGGCGCCTATAAATCCCAGCTACTCAGGAGGCTGAGGTAGGGGAATCTCCTGAACCCAGGAGTCAGAGGTTGCAGTGAGCCAAGATCGCACCATTGCACTCCAGCCTAGGCGACAGAGCAAGACTCCATCTCAAAAAAAAAAAAAAAGAAAAGAAAAGAAAAATGAATGTGACCAAGGCAAAAGGGAAGCAGGTGTTCTCATGCACTGCTGGCCAATGGTTATTCTAGAGCAACCGCTCTGGAAGCCGTTTGGCAAAATCTAGACATCGCTTGCCCTTTAAAGGTGGCAATTTTTCCCTGGAAACTCTATCGTAAGGAGCTCTTCAGAGACTGTGTGTACAAGATGCTTGCTGCAGCTACTCTGCCTATGAAGTAGCCATTCTTTTTATTCCTTTACGTTCTTTTTTTTTTTTCAATAGAGACGGGGTTTCACCATATTGGTCAGACTGGTCTCGAACTCCTGACCTCAGGTGATCCACCCGCCTCGGCCTCCCAAAGTGCTGGGAATACAGGCGTGAGCCACCGTGCCCGGCCATTCCTTTACTTTCTTAATAAACTTGCTTTCACTTTATGGTCTCACCCTGAACTCTACCTTGTACAAGATCCAAGAACCCTCTCCCTTGGGGTCTGGATCGAGACCGCTTTCTGGTAACATCTTTCTGGTAAACCACAGAAGGGATAAGACAGAGGAGACCCCAACCCAAAGGAAAGAGACTGCAGCACTGATTGGAGGACTTTGGATATCACCTTTTGTCAGAACTAGAGTTACGAATGGCCCTCACCATACTGGTGCTTTCTGACTGAGCTCCTCTCTACCACAGATACAAGAGGGAATATCATTACCCTCCTCAGCAGGAAGAAGTTACAGAACATGGATCTTTGTCCCTCTGCAACCCTTAGGATTCAGGCTTCTCTTATAAAGGGAGCGGGGGAAATGTCAGGTGTTTGAGCCAGAGTGCCTACCTCTTGAATAGGGGCCGGGAAAAATAAGACTGAGACCTGCTGGGCTGCATTCCCAGTAAGTTAAGCATTCTAAGTCATAGAATGAGATAAGAGGTGGGTACAAGATACAGATCATAAAGACCTTGCTGATAAAACAGGTTGCAATAAAGAGGCTGGCCAAAACCCACCGAAACCAGGATGGCAACAAAAGTGACCTCTAGTCGGCCTTGCTGCTCATTATATGCTAATTATAATACATTAGCATGCTAAGAGACAGTCCCAATCAGCGCCATGACAATTTACAAACCCCTGGCAAAGTCAGGAAGTTATTCTATGTGGTCTAAAAAGGGGAGGACCCCCAGTTCTAGGAATTGCCCACCCCTTCATTTCTTGGAAAACTCATCACTCTGCAAAAATAAAAAAGATGCTTGCTGCAGTGTTATAATTTTAAAATTTAAGAAATTATAAAACATTTTTCCATCAATAAAGGGAATTAGGTAAACTATTATGCAGCCTATAAAAATGACAAGAACATTTAATTATGCAGGGAAATACTCATGACCACTCTAAGTAAAAAACGCAGTTCATAGAATTATGTATATACTTTTTTTTTTTGAGACAAAGTCTCACTCTGTCGCCAAGGCTGGAGTGCAATGGTGCAATCTCGGCTCACTGCAAACTCCGCCTCCTGAGTTCAAGCTGTTCTTCTGCCTCAGCCTCCCAAGTAGCTGGGACTACAGGTGCACACCACCATGCCTGGCTAACTTTTTGTATTTTTAGTAGAGACAAGGTTTCACGATGTTGGCCAGGCTGGTCTTGAACTCCTGATCTCAGGTGATCCGCCTGCCTCAGTATCCCAAAGTACTGAGATTACAGGTGTTAGCCACTGTACCTGGCCTGTATATATACTTTTATATCAATGCTAGGATATAGCTATAAATGTAGAGAAAAGGAGTTGGTGTTGACGGTGACAATTCCTGCAGGGAGGATGGCCTACCAGCAACCTACAAAATGAGCCTGGGGCCAAATTTTTTTAAAATTTTAAACAGAGTCTGGCTCTGTCACCCAGGCTGGAGTGCACTGGTATGACCTTGGCTCACTGCAACCTCAGTCTCCTGGACTTAAGCCATTCTCCCACCTCAGCCTCTCAAGTAGCTGGGACTACAGGCACAGGCCACCACACCCAGCTAATTTTTGTATTTTTTGTAGAGACCAGGTTTCGTCATGTTGCTCAGGCTGGTCTTGAACTCCTGACCTCGAGCCTCCCAAAGTTCTGGGATTATAAGACTGAGCCTCCCAAAGTTCTGGGATTATAGGCCTGAGCCACCATGTCCAGCCCAGGGCCAGATTTTTAAAAAGCCTTCCTGCATAGTGGGGTAGATCCCTCACTTATTCTGCCTGTGGGGGCTGCATTTTCTGCCTTTTCCAATAGGTCTGCTATAGAGAAGCAAAGTGGAAGAGGTGGAAGCATATAGCTACTTACCAAGGGATGGATCACTTTAGGGCCAGTCTTGGAGTCTTCCAAGTCATCTGTAAAGTCAGAATAGCTGTGTGAGTGTGAGGTCCATTACCCCAGGAAAATGACCCCTTCAGCCAGGGCTGGTAGGAGTTTCACCTTACAACTAGCCTTCAAATGCTTAATGTCCACCAAGCGAGCTTCCCTATCCCTACACCTCAGTCATCCATCTGGGGCTCCTAAACCCACCCCCCAGGCTCTTTCACCGGAATGTGTGAGCTGGCAGCTGGGCAAAGGCTTCGTCAGCTCCAAATCCTTGCTATGCAAAGTGTGGATCCAAAAACCAATAGCAACACCTGAGAGCTGGTTAGAAATGTAGAATTTCAAGGCCAGGCACGGTAGCTCATGCCTGTAATCTCAGCACTTTGGGAGGCCAAGATGGGTTGATCACTTGAGGTCAGGAGTTTGAGACCAGCCTGACCAACATAATAAAACCTGTCTTTGCTAAAAATACAGAAATTATCCAGGCATGATGGCAGGCACCTGTAATCCCAGCTACTCGGGAGGCTGAGGCAGGAGAATTGCTTGAACCTAGGAGGCAGAGGTTGCAGTGAGCCAAGATTGTGCCACTGCACTCCAGCCTGGGCAACAGAACAAGACTCTGTCTCAAAAAAAAAAAAGAAGAAAAATGTAGAATTTCAGGGCTGACTGAATCAAAATCTACATTTTAATAAGATCCTCAGAGAATTAACTTTTGAGAAGGAAAACTCCAATTGCAATATTAAAACATTTACTGGGTGACTATGTGAGATGATGGATATGTTAATTAGGTCTGCTATAGTAACCTTTTTACTATCTATACACATCCCATAACATCGTGTTGTATGCCTTAAATGTACATAATAAAATTAATTTATTTATTTATATATTTATTTATTTTGTTTGAGACGAAGTCTTACTCTGTCACCCAGGCTGGAGTGCAGTGGCACGATCTCGGCTCACTGCAACTTCCACATCCCAGGTTCAAGCAACTCTCCTGCCTCAGCCTCCCGAGTAGCTGAGATTACAGGCACCTGCCACCACAGCTGGCTAATTTTTGTATTTTTAGTAGAGATGGGGTTTCACCATGTTGACCAGGCTGGTCTCAAACTCCTGACTTCATGATATGCCCGCCTCAGCCTCCCAAAGTGCTAGGATTACAGGCATGAGCCACCATGCCCGGCCATAAAATTTATTTTTTTCAAAAACTGAACACACACTTACTGAGTGCTTGATGTGTGCCAAAAGCTTTAAATCAGTTCAGTTCGCACAACACTCATGTACTGTCTTAAGTATTCCCATTATACAGATTAGAAAACTGAGGCTCAGTTCACACAGGGTGGAGACTTGAACTCAGGACTATGTGAGTGACTCCAAAGTGATAACTTGCAATCATTAACACCTTCCTGCACATAGGAGGGGCACTTCTCATTAGCTGTCTGGCCCTTCACCCACCCCCATCCCCTCTGAAGCAGATACTTGTTCTTGGTTTCCCAACCACATCTCTGCTCACTCATGCCCCCTCCCACCTCATCCCCCACTTCTAAGCTGCTGCTTTTCCTTTCTTTGCAGTAACATGATCTCGGCTCACTTCAGCCTCAACCTCCTAGGCTCAAGGGATCCTCCCATCTCAGCCTCCCAAGTAACTGGGACTCCTATAGATGCATGCCACCACGCCTTGCTAATTTTTGTGTTTTTGTAGAGACAAGCTCCCACCATGTTGCCCAGGCTGGAACTTTCCTTTTCAAAGAAAGGAAAACACTCTTTGCATCCTCCTTCCCCCACTCCCACCCTGTCCTGCCACCCATCCTACCCTCACCCCACCCTCACCATGCTCTGCAGCAAAGAGAAGAGCCTATGAGGAGAGGTTTAGGCTGGAGATCAGAAAACCCAGAGCTACCAGTGACTTCAAAGCAGCACACAACTTGCCCTGAGGGGCTCTCAGGGATGGAAACAGTTAATCCAGGTATTTTTATCTCCCCCCCACCCCACCTTTTTTTTTTTTTTTTTTTGAGAAGGAGGAAGGGCACTTTAGGAAAAGCCCCACAAAAATCCAAGTCTCAAGGCATGGTCACCCTCCTGCTTGGTGAGGCCACCACTTCCTCCAGCTTTGTGCCCACACCTGCCCACCACACCTTCGTACCCAGATCTCCAGAGCCAGACAGCTCAAAGTCATCAGCTTCCTGCCCAGGACCCACTATATCCTCATCGTCTGGTAGGGCTCCAGAGAAGTACTGGCCTTCTAGGAGGTCCTGGGGGTCGATGACCTGAGTCTCTCGTATCTAAGGTAAAGAAGGAGACACGTCAGCCAACATCCACAATGCTGTGTGACAGTCAAAGCCCGAAAGCTAATGAAACAGGAATTCAGAAACTAGAAAGAGACCAGGCCAGGGTCTGAGACCTGTGTCCTGGATCCCACTCTACCTTTAACTTGCCATGTGTCCTTACGCAAGTCTCTTTCCCATTTTGGGCAAATAAAAATAGTAAATGAGGCTGGGCACCGTGGCTCACTCCTGTAATTCCAACACTTTGGGAGGCCAAGGCGGGTGGATCACCTCAGGTCAGGAGTTCAAGACCAGCCTGGCCAACATGGTGAAACCCCATCTCTACTAAAAATGTGAAAATTAGCCAGGCATGGTGGTATGCACCTGTAATCCCAGCTACTCAAAAGGCCGAGACAGGAGAATTGTTTGAACCCGGGAGGCAGAGGTTACAGTGAGCCACTGCACTCCAGCCTGAGCTACAGAGTGAGACCCCTGTCTCAAAAAAAAAATAAAAATAGTAAATGAGGTAATAATCAAATTATTAATATGGCTAGGTATCATTTACCAAGCACTTGCTATGTGCCAGGCCCTGTTCTTAGTAACTCTGAAGGCATGTTATTAACTTAGTTTTACAGCCCAGGAAGTCATTTTCTTTTGGTGACATGGCTGGCAGATGGAAGAGTGAGGATTGCACACACAGGCCTGCCTGACTCCAGAGCCAGGAGTCCCATGCATGGGGCCCTGGGATGCTCCACTCCAGGGCTCTGTGATGCAGCGGCCGCTGATTCACACAGGGTAGAGTGGGCTGCTGGCTCCGGTCTTGCCCAGTCCAGGACACTTTTCCCAGCTGAGTCAGTCTGGGCTGGGACAGACAGGGCTGGCTCACACACACCCTAAGACAGCCTCAGGTCAGGGTGCTGCCCAGACCTGATGACTCAGGAGCGCACTCCTGGATTCAGTCTTGCCCTCCAAACATCTCCCACAGATCTGCTCTGCTGCCAGCACAGTGCAGACCCCGAGAGGCACAATCCCCGCCTGCCCTGGTCATCCACTCCAGTACCCATAAGTGTCCTTCAGCTGTTACCCCATGGAGACACAGCTGATCATGACAGAGTCTCAGGTCCACTCCCACCAAACAGCTTTCAAAAGAAAGTATCAGAGGTCTAGGGCAGCCCTACAGTACATCAGTCACCCTGCTCCTATCCTGTAGTTCCACAGAGTGGGAACAAAGATCCCTCAAGAGCACGGAAAACATTTGGATGCCCATCAGCCTTCCTCCAGCTTCTGGGCCCAGGCTTCTGTTTGCCCCGAGAACAGCAGCTCTGAGCAAAGTTCATTATTCTACTAATTAATTCAAACATGAAAGTGCCTAGTATTTGCCAGGAGAGTTGGGGTTTTTCATCAAGTTCAATACACCATGCCCCTCCTGCTGCAAGACATCCCATCTCCCCCCAGACCTTGAAACTGCAGGAGCTGGGTGTCTGCCTAGAATCACAGAATGCCAGGACCCAGGAAGCTCCTGTCCTGCAGTTTCACACAACTTGGATTTGACCCCGGAACAGGGCAGGGACTTGCCCAAGATCATACAGAGTGTTTGCTACATAACTCAGGATAGAAAGAGGCCAGGTCTCTGTTTCAGACACCCCAGACTGTCCTTCACTCAGCTGAGACTGCTATTGACACAGGAGGGTGTCTGAGAAGGAATGTCTGTCCCTAAAATAAAGCTATTGTCATTGCAGGAGAGGCCCAGGAAAGCTGCTTGGGAGGCACTCCTGTGTTCCCGCCACTGGGCTTCTGGGGAGAGGCAGGTGGAAGCTGACCTCATGCTCCCTCTTCCATCCCCACAAGGGGGAGGATGCTGGATCCCCGGAAGGGAGTAGGGTCAGGCTTCAGGGAAGGCAGTGGGCAGGAATCACTCTCACCCCAGGGAGTGGGGAGAATCTCTGCTGAATGCTTGGCACCCGTGGGGGGTGGGAAGTCAGAGAGGTTAAGCCCTGGTCAGAGATGACTTCATGGCTCGGGAATCAGGAGCTGATGGGCTGCTGGTGCTGGAATTCAAGCCCCCGCACACAGCCCGTGCCTGTGGCTTTGGTTTGGCAGAGCAGGAGGAAAGCTCCTCGTGGCTGCCCAAGCGCCTATACCTAAGGGCAGGGTCCCTGTGCTCCTACCTCCATCGCCTGCTGCAGATCCCCCAGGAGCCCAAGTGACAGGCCCGAAACAAGCACACAGCCTGTCTAGGTCCTTTTCATAGTCCCTTTTTGCAGAGATGAAGACAAGGGCTCAGAAAGGTGAAGTCACTTGTCCAAGGTCACACAAGCAGGAAGTAGCCACACTAGACCAGAACCCAGGCGTCACTCACCTGGGCTTTTAACCACAAACACATAAACACATGCATGAACACATATGTACACTGGGTCATCAGCCTACCCCAGGCTCCAAGGAAGCCCCATTAAGTGGGGGGTCAAATCCATCCAGGAGAAAGAAAGAAGGCACACTTTGACAACTTGTTGACAGGGTCAAAGTCCTCCACCGGGGCTGTAGTTCTATTACAAGACTGGTCTCAGGCTGAGAGACCTTTCTCCACCCCTCAGTGCCCCCAGGAGCCAAGGAATGTGTTTATGCATCAGCCTCTTTCAGTACATCAAAGGGCTAAGGAGTATTTCAAAACAACCCATGGGATTAGCATGCCCACTGACTGTCAGGAATTACCTCCATTTTACATTAGAGAAATGAAGGCTATGAGGGCAAGTGGGGTGTGAAGATCTTGCAGCCAAGTCAGCAGCAAAACCAAGGCTGAAACCAAGATCCCCAGTGCAGCCCTCTTCGAGGGCACCGGTTCATCCTTAACCCTTCTTTTCTATACTGGGTTTCCAAAACAGAAACGAGTCTAGTCTAAAGTCACCCCCGAGGCTCTGTGGCTCGGCTGGGGATTTGATCCTATTCCAAACTCTGAAAGGATGGAGTCTTCAAAGGTTGCCTTTAGATGAGCCCAGGATTTCCCTCCTATAGCCAGTCAAGGGGCTGAAAAGAAACTCCTTCCAGCTCCCACTGGTGATGAGACGACACAGTGAATGAAGTCCCTCCTTGAGCTCTGGAAACCTGCTCTCTGCCCTGTTTTGGTCCTCTCTCCACCCATGACCTCTGGCAAGAGGGAAGGAAACTCCCAGGTGGGCAAGAGCCATTTAGGACTCAGCCAGCAAGACCAGACCAAACCCTGCGGGATTGTGGGTGATCGCTCTTTTTTGTGTAACAGTTGGGAAGGCACCAACAGCCCTCCTTTCCTCTGCCCGCTTTTCAGATAAGGCCCATTCAGTCCGGGGTGGCTTTGAAGAACTAGGCCACCCAGCAGCGAGGCCCAGCCCTGACCAGAAAGGGACTCCGCCCTGCTCCTGGCTAAGAATGTGGTCTGTTCTCCTCAGCTCACCCCGCCTTTGCCCAGGCACGTGTGTTCATGTGTGTACATGCACAGGCACCCTCACTGGGCCCTCAAGTCTCCCTGTTTCTTTGTCCTTTTCATGAAGACACAACAGAAATTACCAACTAAGTAAGACAGTGGTGGCGGAGCACAGTGGCTTAATCCCAACATTTTGAGAGGCCAAGGTGGGAGGATGAGCCCAGGAGTTTGAGATCAGCCTGGGCAACATGGTGAAACCCCATCTCTATAAAAATCAGCCAGATGTGGTCGTGCACATCTATGATCCCAGCTACTTGGGAGGCTAAGGTGGAAAGATCACTTGAACTTAGGAGGTCAAGAGGTCAAGGCTGCAGTGAGCTATGGTCGTGCCACTGCACTGCAGCCTGGGTGACAGAGAAAGACCCTGTTTCCAAAAAATAAAAAATAGGGCTGTGGGCCTGGGTCCCACAGATGCTGCTGGCCTTGTGGCTGGTGGGGGATCTGCGATTGGTGCCTGGGGGTTTAGAAATCCTAGATTCTTCCCCAGACTGTCGGGGGAGAAAGAAGGGAGGGCAAGTGCTCTTTTGTTCTATAGAAACTAACACCTGCCAACAGAAGGCATCTGATTTTATAACCTAGCAAACAGACAAGAAGACAAGGGACTTTGCCAAGGTCATCCAAGCAGCTGGCAGCAGAGATGGACTTAGAACCTAGGTCTCCTGGCTCCCAGACTAGAATTATCTCCTCTCCCCTTCAAGGGTCTTGGCTGCCCCTAAGGGTCTCAGCAAATCCACAGGCAGCAGCTGTCACTACAGTTATACTTCCCATCTAGTTCTTTGGCTATAGGCATGAAGCTGCGAAAAGGTCCTATCCCAACCCTATCCCCAAATCCTATGGCTTCTGTCACCCTAGGAAAAGCATGAGCAACTAAAAGGAGTATCCACTACATGCCAAGCACCATGCTGGGTACTTTGTTTACACGAGTTCATTTAATTGGCAAAACAGCCTTGCAAGGTGCTCTACCCACTTTGCAGATGAGAAAATTAAGGTTCAGCTGAGTCACTTAACCAATGTCATGCAACTAGAAAGCAACAGAGCTGGGATTCAAATCCAGATCTCTCTCAAGACCACATCCTAACCACAACTAGGCTTCTCACTGCCACCCACTCTTCACATCTCTCTAGCCTAACCTACCAGTCCACAACACACCACCTGGGCCAGGGCTCCAGGGCACCCCTGCTCCTGCCCAGGAGTAAACAAAGGTGAAAATGATATTGCTTAAACAAAGGAACAGAAACTTGGCTGGGGCACCAGGGAGGAGTTCAGGGTCAGGGCCTGGATAACTGTGAACTAATGAGAGCCTCCCCGCATCTGGCTCCTCCCCCAGGGGAGGTAGGGGCAGGGGCACACTTGACCCTTCTTTCAGGAGGTAAGACCAGAAGGGTAATAACTGGGCAAGCCAAATTTAGTGGGGAAAGGGGATGGTGAGTACCCAGGGCTCCAACTCCTGGACCCACCAGAATGATTTCTGGAAGGAGACCCCCAGCAGTGTGCACTAGTAGTCACTGTTCTCCCCCCACCCCACCCACTTCTTAAGAGCCAGACATTCCCCAGAATGGCTAAAACCTGGGGCCCACATGGTGACTCTACCACCCAGAGTGGTTGTGCACAAAGGCAGACTCACAAGTGTGAGTCCTGCCACTTCCTAACTATATGAGCTTGGGAGTTTATTTCATCTCTGAAATCCTGTTTCTTCTTTTGTGACTAGGGCTGGTAGCACCTTGCAGGGTGATGAGGATTAAGTGAAATGCATTCGTGTGTGCAAGGGACCCAGCACGTAGCCTGGACACAGTAGGTGATCAATGAACAGTGGCTGTGATTAACCCCCACCTGCCTTCCTCCTGGCCAGTGGGATTAGTGCTCAAAGGATCAGAGACCTGGGAAAATGTGCAGAGGCAGTTCCATTGTTGGAAGGAAGCTAGTCTGTGGACAGGGAGATGATGCTTTGCAAACTGTAAAGGAATGTAACCTATAATGGGTTATCATTTTGCTTCTGAGCCCAGAGACTTTTCAACAACCAATCAGGTCCCTTCAGACTGTGCACACAAAAAAGACGCAGAGATGGCCAGAGACCTGCCCGAGGTCACACAGCTTTGATCACCTGTCCTAAGCAGATAGAGGTAAAGACGATTTTTATCTTCCCCCGAAGGAGCAAATGGCAGTAACCAGAAACACCTGAAATTCTACTTGGGGACAAAATAAATATCTAGAAGGTTAAAAAAAAAAACTACACACCAATTCATGGTCTGGTGCTCTGGTAGCTGAATAGTTAAACCAGGTCTGGGAGTGGGGGTGGAGTGAGGGTTCAAATGTCCCCTTCAAGGTCGGGTTACTCTGAACACAATCACTCAGGAGACAGCCAGCCCTGGCATGGCCAGCAACCAGCTTTTCACCAAGCCTCCAGGCAGCCCATTCCCACAGCAAGAACTACAGGATCCTAGGGTGCCAGCTAGAAATGGGGGAAGGGTTCAGGAGCCTCTGGACGTCTCCCTGCCAGGAGCTAATCCACCACCCTTCTCACTAACTCCCTGGACGATCGTGGACAATTCTCTTCTCTGAGCCTCAGTTTCCCCATCTATAAAAGGTCTCAAAGAGACAAGCCTCCCTCTGTCCCAGCCCAGTAACCAAGCTGGGCATCGCTCCGATTACCGGTGGAGACAGCCAGGAGGGGGCTGCCTCCCTCAGGGCTCAGAGACAGAGGTGCATTGAGGCTGGAGCTTGTAATCTACGCAGCAGATCCGAAATCCCTGCTGGACCCGAGGGCCAGGGAGGCTCTCGGGATGTAAACAAACCTTCTGTGTTCTCAGAGCAGAGCAGAGAGCCCACGCTGAAGCCCTGTCTCGGCTGATTAGATCAGCCCTGGGCGCTGGCTTCCTGCCCCTTCCCAGCCTCCCCCACCGCCCCCCCGGGGAAGCCACGCTCCAGACCTGGGCAGTTTGTCCCACAGATGGCTCCAGCAGGGCTTCCCCAAAGCAAGGAGTATCCCCACTCTGGGTAACCGGGCCTGCCATGTGCCACAGCTACCCCCATGCCCAGAGGCTGGAGTGGTACCGCCAGTCCCCGCAGGCCTGGCCGCTGACTGCTGGGCTTCACCAAGTCACTGTTTCCACACATACCAGCCTCTCCCTGCCTCCCCTTTCCATTACCCCAGGTGTCACCTGACCAGCAGCCTCTTCTACTGTGCCAGAGAAAACTGGAGCAGCAGAGCTCCTGGGCTTGGAGGATGGGGGAGAGGCGAGATGCAGCCTGAAGGGGTGGCAGCCACTAAATAGGAAGGTCTGGGCTGAGGATGGGGGTTGGGGGAAACCGGAGGCTTGAACCAGGCTGGGAAGTGGGGGAGGGAGGAAAGATGACTGTAGAAGGTCAAAGCCGGAAGATCTGCTGAGATCAGAGTGACCTTTTAGGGAGTACTGGAGCCCCCTGAAAAGGATAAAAAGGTCTGAACACCAATAACTGTAATTGTCAGTTTACATTTTCAACATGTGCACAGACACCACCTCCCCAGAGCCAGTCTGGCCAGGTTAAGAACCCTTGTCTAGGTGCTAATAAAGCCAGCCCTTTACAAGTTTGCCAAACACCGATTATGACCCTTGAGTGCCACAGGTGTTTTATAGAGGACACTGGGGTTCACATCAACGAAGTGACTTATTAACTGTGTATGTCCCTGGGTGAGCAGCAGAGCCAGGATAGGGGCTCGAGTTTTCTGTACCCTCTTTCCAGTCACCCAGCCTTCAGCAGACAGGGCCAGAGAAGCCCCAGTGAGGTGCAAGAATGCGCCCAAAGGTCACCCCTGAGTTAGTTAATGACAAACCAGCCCAAGAAGTCAGGCTTGTTCTTCTAAGATTAAATGAGACCCTAACTGTTGACATATGTGTTCTCTCTCCTACCTCTCTAGGGCACCATGCAGTGAAAACATACAAGAAACTGGCTTTTTCAGAACACTGTACCTTTTCAGTCCACCAACAAACACCCCACCCTTCAAAGTGCTATTTACAATCACTCAGCCTCCTTAGGACTAGAAACTGCCCCTCCAGCACAAGAGGGTGACCCTAAGTCCTGGGCAGTGTCCAGAGTGGTCCGGTAACCTTGGCAAACCCCCTGCCCCCCTCCTTCCAGGCTGCAAACGGTTCCGCACAGGGCTCCAGCAGATCCCAGCAGGACAGGTGGGGCTGCCCAGAGCTGCTTCTTGTTTAAACATCAACCCATTCGATAATTAGCAAACAGCCCACTTCTAAGATAAACAAATAGGAGATCTGGACTCCAACGGCCCCACCCAAGACTTCTACCTTCCCACCTCCCAGCTGTGGGAGTAAATAAGGGGGATGGGAGAAAGCCCAGGAGACCTGGGCTCAGAATTTTCAGAGATAGGACCCCCTGGCATGAAGGTGGCCTGGGCAAGGAAGGCAACTGTCACTAAGTAACACCTCCTCCCTACCAGGCATGACACTAGGTGCCTTTATTTACAGCCTGTCATCTCCTTTAAGCTTCGCCACCCCAATATCATGACCCGATATCATGATCTTCTTAACAGACCAGGAGGCTGGGCTCAGAGGTTGAGCAGCATGACCGAATTCACGTAGCTAGTAAGACATGGACTTAGCACGTCTGGAGTTAGGTCTGCCTAACACCAAACCGATGTTTCAGTGTGCTCTGGCCAGTCCCAGGAAGCAAAGAGGAGGCATCACAAACATCAGAGAATCCTGGGGTCAAACTAAACCTGAAAAGTACCAGCTTTGCTCTATGAAATAATGCAGGCCAGTTGCAGCCTCAGTTTTGCCTTAAAGGGAAAAAAGTACTATCTGCTCTGCAGAGGTCTAAAGCCCAATTTTGAGGACTGGCTGCACACTGTACAAGGTCAAGGTCCACACGCAGGCAAGGGGCTTTGAAGGTACAGGACCCAGCTTCCTGTATGTCCCCTCAAGGCCCCAGACACTGAAACAGTGACTCCCAAAGGACGAGGTAAAACTCTGAGCCCATTCCAACATCCCCCACCACAGAGCTGTCCTATTAGCCATGAGGTTGAAAGGAAATGGGTGATTCAGGCAGGCTACACTAGCAGGCAGTGACTCATGGCGCTTGGTCCAGCCCCTTATCCCAATGTTAAGTGTTTATTTGGAACTCACACCTGCCTGCCCAGACCAGGAGGCTGAAGGACAGCTTCAACCTCTTCTCCCAACAGGGGAGCTGGGGCTGGGAGCCCAGCCCGGCTTCCCCAGCTCCTCATTCAGGCCGGCTCAGCACTCCAAGTCCTTGGAAAAGCCCTCTGTTTCTAGGAGCTGGGGGATGGCAGGAGCTGAATGTTCCCCGACCCCCACTTCTCTTCTGAGACTGGGATTTGTTTAGACTCTTTATCAAGGAGGCCAGGAAAGGGCCCTTCCCCTCATCAATGGGCTCTCGGGGCAGGAAGGACCCTTAGAAGGCAATGGTCCAGCCTCCTTATTTTAGAGTTGAGGACACTGAGACCCAGAGACAGGACATGTTTGCTCAAGGTCATCCAGCAATGCCGAAGTAGGACCTAAGGCATCTAGCTTCAAACCCAGCAAATTTCCTCATCTGGAATATTCTGAGGACACTCAAACCAGCCACCTTGCCCTATCAGTCAGACCTGGTTCTGACCTTAGCAAGCCACTGCATTCCTCTGAGCATCCATTTCCTGTAAAAATAGAGAAAATAGTACCTCACAGTACAGGGCAATACGCATACTAGCAATAAATAACATTAATGAACCTTTCAGAATAAAGTTACATACATGAATTTATTCATTCATCCAAGCATTTCCTGAGAACTAACTAGGGGACAGGTATTTCACAGAAACAAATAGAGCAGAGTTCCTGCCCTGTGTGTGTGGGGGTGGAGGGGGAGGGGATTCAGAATTTGGTGGAGTATGTTAATTCCCTCAAGTTAATTCCTTCAAGAGAGAGACGCCTTTTGAATAGCAGGTATTTCAGTTATTAACCAAATTCAAAGCTGAAAAAGACTCTGGAGGCAAACCTTACATTTTAAGGTGGGGGATGTCAGCCCAGGGGGAAAGAGGCCTCCCCCTGCAACTTATGGAACCCTCCAAATCATGGCCCAAACATTTTCCTGGGTGTTTGCTAACTCTCTGGGCTCAAGAAGTCCCAAGAGCTCTCACTTTTCACTCAAGAGCCCTAGGAGCCCCTAGGCTTCCGCCGCCACCCCCACTCCCATGTCATCAAGAAGAGGACGCAGTAGACCAGAAATGTCCTTAAGCTGAAGTACACTTGATGGGTGGGAGACACTTCCCCAGAACTGCCTGGGCTTGGGGCCAAGTCAGTAAGTAGGCTGTGGCCCTGGGCAGCAACACCTTTGGGTGGAGGGGGCTCCCAAAACAAGGCTGCCTTTAATTGGTCAGAGAGGGAGTGGCAGGAAGGCAGATCAGGGAATGCTCCCAGCTGGACAGGAAGAACTGGTTTAGTATAGCAAGCCCCGCCAAACAGAGGAGAGGGCAGCTGGGTACTGAGCCTGGGTTCGCTTTCAAAACATGGGGGTGGTAAGGAGAATGGTGGAACAGTGGGGAGACACCACCCACAATGGGAGGACTCCTAGTCAGAGATCCTCATGTCCTGGATGCTCTCTGCTAACCCAAAGTAGTACCGTTTTACCTCTCACGTTTGGAAAGTGGGCATAATAGAATCCCCATGTGATAGGTTTTTGGTGAGGATAAAATGCAGCTTATCTGTCATATAAAAAGTACTCTATGAATCCTAACTGCTATTAGCAAAGTCCTTCTCCCTGGGCCTCACTTTTCTCCACCTGCAAAAAGAAAAGGCCACGCTGGATCATCTATCTTGTCAGTCCAAGCCAACTGTGACTAGGTCTGATTTTTCCAACCACAACCCAGAAAAGAGGGAGGGGATAGGCCAAAGGGAAGCCCTGTGCCCCAGTTACAGCCAGGTGTGTGACATTAGCCAGAAAGGGGAGAGCTGAGGTCAGGATGAGACTTGACACCTTCCTCAGGAAGCAGCTGCGCAGGGCTGACATCTCCCTGATGGGCCACGCAGGCGGGACTGACACAGTCCTCTTCCCCCGAAACCACATCCTTCAAAATGCCCCCGGAACACAGCTCCTCACCCTGAAGTACCTGCAGGCTCAGCAGCCCCTGGGGAGGAAACTGGCATGTGACTGAGCAAATGGTGACCTCAGCAACTCCTGGGTCCTTTCCTCTTTTTCCCTGTACTGCCCTTCAGATGCTTCCCCAATTTCTAGACCCCAACATATCCTTCAGGGCCTAGTTTAGAGCACTGTGCTTTGGTTAGGCTCGGTCCCCCCTTGGATTAGGTTAAGTCACCACCTTCACTCTGGCCTTGTTTTCTTTTACCTCAGAATTCCTTTGCCTTCCAGGCCTAAAACCTCAACAGATTCTAAATCTGTCTTGAGTTACCAAGGATGGGACACTGGAGTAGCACAAAGAGTGGAAGTTAAGATAAAGCCAAAACTTGGAAGCCTGGCTGCCTAAATTTGAATCTGACTTACCCTTTTATTAACCGTGTGACCCAAGGCAAGTTACCTAACCTCTCTAGCCACAGGACCAGTTTAAGAACAGTACACAGTAGGATTGTTGTTGGAATTAAGCTCCTTGATAATACCCATTAGAAAGTTATTAGAACAATGTCTGCCCTCCCCACAAAGGTGCTAAATGTTTGCAATCATCATGGCCTGTCTGGAATTGTGCCAGTAGTATTGCCTAGGGGTCTCATTCATTCCTCATCAAGAGCCTGCAGGCAGAATCAACCTCCCCCTAAGTAAACTCAGAGGAATAGGAGCCCCCAAGGCCTTCAAAGAATTAACATTAATGGTTAAACTCCAAAGACTCACTCGCTGTGAAAACTGGGGCCAAAGGGCACAAAGGGGGCACAAAGCTCAGGTTCTGGGGGACAAATTTGCCTTCACCAGCAATTCCCATGCTCCCAACTTCCCAGAAGAGATTGCCCCCCTTCTCCTCAACTGGCTGTGGGGATGGGTAGAGCTTCTGCTGGCCCAGGGACGGCTATGATGGAGACCAGTGGACAGGGAGAAGGAAAGGTTTCTCTGGGCTCATTGAGGCCTTCTCTCCCCCCTGCCCCCTTCACCCCACTCAAGGTGGATGCTTCAATTTCTTATCTGCAGTTGAGGAAAAATGAACATAGTTCTTGCAAAAAGCAGAGGCTCAGCTCCTGGCTAAGTGTTGAGTCTAAACCATTCCTCTCCTCTGTCCTTGAAAAAGCAGAGTCCCCAACTTTCTAGACACCCTAAAGCAGTAGCAGTCCCCTCTTGCCCCATTCCCTCAGACCCTTGGTGCAGTATTGGGAAGAGATTCAGAAGGGCAGGACTTTGCCCTAAGTCACAAGTCAATGACAGAGCTGGGGCCAGAACTGAGGTCAGGGCTCAGTTCTCCCTGGTGTGTGAAAGAGGGCCTCGCACAGTCCTAAACCCCTCCCCCTTCCGAGTACGCGCAGCCCCCCGATCCCCCAGGTCACCTCGGATCCTAAAACCTTCCACTCCGGGCGCCCAGAGAGCGAGGAGGGGGGATTCAGCACTCCAAGCCTGCCCCAGCGTCACCAGGGAAGGGACAAGGGTGTGGGAGTTGAAGAGTTGACACCAGCTTAGTCACTAACGAGCCCGCAGCCCGGGGCTGAAGCCCGGGGAGGCGGCAAGAGCAACAGGCGAGGGGCGCACGGCGCGTGGAGAAACTGGCGCGTGACCCCGGAGCAAAGTTTCCAACAAAGTTTCCCGGGCCTCAGTGTTCAGTTGGGGGGCGGCGTACCCCCGATCTGCCCCCCGCCCGATCCCAGGCTCCCGGGAACAAAGGGGGCACCGGCCCGCCCCCGGCCCCTGCCCCCACTCCCCGGGGACCTCGGAGCACCCACCGATTCGGCGGCGGCGGCGCCTAGGAAAAGCAGCAGCAGCGCGAATAGACGGGCGGAGGCCATGGCACCGCGAACGGGAGAGGACGCGCAGGCAGCAGCTAGTGGCCCCGGGCAGGCGCGCGACCCATCTTATAGGCAGCGGTGCCGGGGGCCCCGCCCGCCCCGGCCCGCCCCCGGCCCGCCGCCCGCACCCCGCCCGGAATTCCCCAGTGGAAGCGAGGCCTGCGGGGCGCTGCGCCCGCCCGCGGAGCTGGAAACCCCGAGGGACCCGCCCTGCGCGCGCCCCCTGGCTCCCACTCAACCCCTACTCCTACCCTCCAGGAGCTTCAATCCCCCTTATTTATTTGACCCACTGCTAGGCAGGTCCCCAGAGATCGCTGCGTATAACCCCATTTTATAGTTGGGGGAAACTAAGGCCCGGGGACGGGAAGGACTTGCTAGGATCTTGAATGTAGACCAGGGTTCAAACCGGGTGCGCTGCCTCTGAAGGTATAGAACTTCCCAAATGGGACGTCAGCAGTGTTAAGACAGCGGTCAGCAAACTATTCCGTAAAGGGCTAAATATTTTAGGTTTTGAGGGCCTTACCATCCTTGTAGCAAGTATTCAAACTCGAACGTCGTAGCTCAAAAGCAGTCATAAATACTAATGGAATGAGCGTGGCTAGATCCTAATAAAACATTATTTACGGACTCCAACATTTGAATTTCATGTAATTTTCATATGTCATGAAAATATTATTATTCTTTTGACTTTTCCCCAACCATTTAAAAATGCAAAAATCGGCTAGGCTCAATGGCTCACGACTATAATCCTAGCACTTTGGGAGGCTGAGGAATGGGAGGATCACTTGAACCCAGGAATTGGAGATCAGCCTGGGCAACACAATGAGATCCTGTCTCTACAAAAAGTTTTTGAAGAAATTAACCAGGCATGGTGGTGCACTCCTGTGGCCCCCGCTACTCTGGTGGCTAAGGTGGAAGGACTGCCTGAGCAGGGGAGGTGAGGGCTGCAGTGAGCCATGATCGCTCACTGCACTCCAGCCTTGGTGACTGAATGAGACCCTGTTTCATAAATAAATAAAAACGTAAATAAATAAATAACATTTTAAAATAAAAATGCAGGCCTGGTGAGGTGACTCACGCCTGCAATCCCAGCACTGTGGGAGGGCAAGACAGGGGATCACTTGAGCGAAGGAGTTCGAGATCAGCTTGGCCAACGTACTGAAAACCCATCTCTACAAAATACAAAAATTATCCTGGCGTGATGGCCTGTGCCTATAATCCCAGTGGCTCAGGAGGCTGAGGCAGGAGAATCATTTCAACCCGGGAGGCGGAGATTGCAGTGAGCCAAGTTCTCCCCACTGCACTCCAGCTTGGGCAACAGAGCAAGACCCCATCTCAAAAAAATAAATAAATACAAATGCAAAAACTAGGCCCGGCATGGTGGCTCATTCCTGTAATCCCAGCACTCTGCGAGGCCGAGGCGGGCAGATCACGAGGTCAAGAGATCGAAACCATCTTGGCCAACATGGCAAAACCTCGTCTCTACTAAAAATACAAAAATTAGCTGGGCGTGGTGGTGTGCACCGGTAGTTCCAGCTACTCAGGAGGCTGAGACAGGAGAATTGCTTGAACCCGGGAGGTGGAGGTTGCAGTGAGCGGAGATCATGCCACTGCACTCCAGCTTGGGCAACAGAGCAAGACTCCATCTCAAAAAAATAAAAATGCAAAATCCATTCTTAGCAGTGGGCCTCAGTCACTCTGGGTCCACTCTGGCTCTGGTCTAAGAGGGGCTGACCTCTGTTCTAAGGGCTTTATGTTTCAGATTTTGAACTCCCTCAAAAGTTTGACCTTTCTGAGAACTGGTCTACAGGTTTATTTCTTAGGTCAGCTTCCACCCTTTATAAGAGAAAGTTTGTGTCCTCCTTACCCCCTTATCCTCCTAATAGGTGATTGGTGGGAGCAGGTGGGGGGAAGAAGTGGAGGAGGGTACTATATGGACATTGTAAAATTCTCTGGGGCCCCAAGCACAGGTACTGTTGGAATTATTGCAGCCTGTGAAGGCGGGCATCCTATGATGATCAAAGTACAAAAGAAGCCTAGCCCTGTCTCTCCCTGACTTATATAAAAATCTTTCTAAGGGTATAACATAGCCTTAGAAGTAGGGCATTTTGGCCTCTTTTGGCATATTATGAATTCATACACTTTGTGGAGTGGAGAATAGGTAGTGACTTCCCTTTCCCACCCCTTGATTATTATCAAAGAATAAAAGTCTCTTGTGGCAGAGAATCTTGGCAGTAAAGCAAGCTTCAAATGCTGACCATGGGATTCCCACAGATTTAAAGGTAAGCAATGACTTTCAGTGGTTCTTAACATGCTTCCCTAGGATTTGGAACGAAACTGAGAAAATGAAGAAATCTCATGCCAGACTAAGAAATCCTTTTGCAAGTTATATGGTTTGCAATCTTTGCTTTCCACAGAATTGCAGGAGGGCCTAATCTAGTTGTCAGTAGATAGATCATTAAATATAGTTTTTGATGAGAGTTAACTATGTGATTTTAGTTATCTGTTGTCACCTTGCTGTAACAAAACTCCTTCTGTTCCTACCAACTTCTTTAAGTAAAGAAAGTTTCTCAGCCATTACAGCCAGTGGTGTGCTGGTAAATGTTTGACGATTGACTAGGGGAAGTGGTGAGTGCTAATTTGCCAATTTCTGTAGTGTACATACTCCCAGCTTGGCTGATTTCAAGCTACCAATGAGATGTCCCTGAACATGGAGCTGAGAAGAGATGAGCAATATTTCTACCACACAGATACAATAGATGCAAATAATCTCAAAAGCATAGATAACAGTAAAGTGTAGTGAGATAATTAGGGAGTGATGAGTTTTGAGTATTTATTGCCTTTGTTTTTAATATAATTGTATGTTCATATAATTTTATTATTATTATTCGAGACAGAATCTTGCTCTCTCACCCAGGCTGGAGTGCAGTGGCTCAATCTCCACTCACTGCCACCTCCACCTCCTGGGTTCAAGCAATTCTCTGCCTCAGTCTCCCAAGTAGCTGGGATTACAGGCTCATGCTACCACACCCAGCTAATTTTTGTATTTTTAGTAGAGATGGGGTTTCACCATATTGGCCAGGCTGGTCTTAAACTCCTGACCTCAAGTGATCCACCTGCCTCAGCCTCCCAAAGTGCTGGGATTACAGGTGTGAGCCACTGTGCCTGGCTCATATAATTTAATTTTTAATAATAGTTAAGTTTAACAACTGGCTAACGACATTTTTGTTTGCTTTTTTAAAAATAGGGTTTCTCTCTGTAGCCCAGGCTGGATTGCAGTGGCAAAATTATTGCTGATTGTAGATTTGACCTTCTAGGCTCAAGAGATCCTCCCACCTCAGCCTGCTGAGTAGTTGGGACTAGACATATCCCAGCTAATTAAATTTTTTTTTTGTTAGAGACAGAGTCTTACTATGTTGCCCAGGCTGGGTTTGAATGCCTGGGCTCAAGCAGGCCTCTCAACTTAGCCTCTCAAAGTGCTGGGATTATAGGTGTGAGCCATGGCACCCAGTCACAGAATTTCTAAAAACTGACTTTCATGAACCACTACAGGACGGTTTTAGCACACCATGGTTTGACAGCTATAAAAAATAAAAAACAGGAATAAAATTGTTGCTAAAACCTATTTCGTTCTAGCAATATTCATTGAGGTTTTTTTTTTTTAGATAGTCTCACTCCATCACCCAGGCTGGAGTGCAGCCTGGGTGGTACAATCTCTGCTCACTGCAACTTCTGCCTCCCAAGTTCAAGCAATTCTTGTGCCCCAGCTTCCTGAGTAGCTGGAATTAGAGGTGCGCACCGCCATGCCCAGCTAATTTTAGTATTTTTAGTAGAGATGCGGTTTTGTCATATTGGCCAGACTGGTCTCCAAATCCTGACTTCAAGTGACCCACCCGCATCGGCCTTCCAAAGTGCTGGGATTGACCAGGCACGGTGGCTCGCGCCTGTAATCCCAGCACTTTGGGAGGCTGAGGTGGGTGGATCATGAGGTCAGGAGTTCAAGACCAACCTGGCCAAGATGTGAAATTCCATCTCTACTAAAAATACAAAAAATTAGCCAAGCATGGTGGTAGGTGCCTATAATCCCAGCTACTTGGGAGGCTGAGGCAAGTAGCTTGAACCCGGGAGGTGGAGGTTGCAGTGAGCTGAGATCTCGCCACTGCACTCCAACCTGGGTGACAGAGGGAGCGAGACTTGGTCTCAAAAAAACAAAAACAAACAAACAAACAAATAACAAAGTGTTGGGATTACAGGCATGAGCCACCATGCTCCGCCTCATGGAGGTTTAAGTGAGCTAATTGGAGAGAAAAAATTGCCCCAGCCACCTAATTAAGACAGGTGTTTCTAAAACAATTTTACTTTTTCTGTTTAATAATTATTTATCAAAGTTTGTAGGACTGGCATAGAGAGTGATGTGATTGGATGTTTGTCTCCTCCAAATCTTAAGTTGAAATGTGATTCCCAGTGTTGGAGATGTGGCCTGGAGGTGATTGGATCTTGGGGGCAGATCCCTCCCGAATAGTTTAACATTACCCACTTGGTGATAAATGAATTCTCACTCTCAGTTCACACTCAATCTGGTTGTTTAAGAGTCTGGGACCTCCACGTTCCCTGTCTCTTGCCATGTGAGATACCTGCTCCCGCTTTACCTTCCGCCATAATTGGAAGCTTCCTGAGCTTCTTGCCCGAAGCAAATGCTGGAGCCATGCATGTATAACCTGCAGTACTGTGAGCCAACGAAACCTCTTTTCTTTATAAATTACCCAGTCTCATGTATTTATAGCAATGCAAACAGCCTGACACAGTAAGCATATGCTTATGTCAAATTGTGTACCTTAAATATGTATAGCTTATTTTATGTCAGTTGTACCTTAATAAAGCTGTTTAAATTGCTGTAGGACTTTTTAAAAGAGTCATCAGTCCGCCTCTAAAGCATAAAAGAAGTACATTATGATAAAATTTTGTGGCAGAACATGGAGTAGAAATTTAAGTTCGAGTAGAAAAAGAAACGATGCAAAATGACTGACTCTTAGAAAAGAGCTTGTTCATGTATTTTTTAAATGGATGGTTGTGGGTATCGAATTGCTAGGGCATTTCATTTAACTGGATACATTTAAAAGAGTGATGTAATTGTTTTACTTAAGTGGATACATTTACAATATGCCAGAAATTACAACCTTTGCAACTATTTGAACTTTCGATGAAAAATGTTAAGCTATCAACTAAAAATTGTGTCAAGGGGTACATGGTTTAAAAATAATTATTTAGAGAGTACATTAGCAAAAAAAAAAAAAAAACAAAAGACTGAAAACAGCTAGTTTAGACAGTTAATGGAAGTTCTTCTATAAACTATCTCAACCTCCTGAAATTAAGGAAATAATTTCCCCTTCCCCAAGTTCTGAGAATCTCTGAAGGAATGCAAATGTTTGAGTATAATTATTTGTGGATGTTTGGGTCTTTAATCTGGGCTCCATGATTGAGGGCAGAGGATATTTGAATGGTCAGTACTCCTGTAGGTTATGTCTCTGCATAAATTGTCTTAGGGGCAAGAAACTTAAGATTCTTTCTTTATATCCACAAGAAGAGGATATTTGGGGGATCCCCCCTTGGGGGGATCCTGACCCCCACAGAGTTAAAAACGATTTGTCTAAAACCTGAGATTTTTGAGAAGTTTTACTGGGTTCTTCTTTGGCTTCCAAAAAGCAAAATGCAGTAGTCAAAGGTTTGTAATACTTAATAGGAGTTCTTAATTTCCTGCATGGGGCTGAAGTACAAAAACCCAACCAACCAAACAAAACCCACAGTGTTTAGGGCCAGAAGTTCTTCATTAAAATCCTGTTTCCAGGACTTGCCAATTGGAGGAAAGTTTGTGAGTCCCTTTGCTCCGCCTTAAAATGGAGATAATTCCCTCTTGAAGTAAATACGAGAATGAAATATAGTAATGTGGTGGACATCATTAATACATATTCAATTCTGTGTATTCTAACCTAAGATTGAGTGAGTCTGAGAGATGTCATTGGTCAAATACTTCACATCCTCCCCCTATCTTCCTTTCAAGCAAAAGGAAGTAATCCAGGACTCAACAGGCAGCCCCCTCCCATGGAGCTAAAAAATAAGCTGAAATCCAGCCTACAGCAGAGGTGAAAGTGTCCCTCCCCCCTTTTCTCAGACTTCTTAGGCCAGAGTTAACCAAGGCTGGGTCCACACCTGGTACATCCAGAGACACCTTAAATGCCCTCTTCTCCTGGAAGCCTCCATCATCTTCTTCTTTTAGTTCTCATTTCTTCCTGCCTTGAGATTTCTAAGATTATATCTGTCCCACTCTTTGGGCAGGCATCCCTTTGTCACTCATGTTAGTTTTAGGTTAAGAGCAGAGTCTTTAAAGTTAGAGAGATCTAGACTGCAATCTTGACTGTGTGTCACGGAGCAAGACACTTTTTCCTTCTGTGCCTCAGTTCTCTCATGTGTAATTTGAAGGTCACCATAGTTCTTAATACCACAAGAATGTTAAGACTACAGAGCAATATGGAGCATCAAAGTATTATCTATTTTTACAATCAAGGGGGTCACCCCATAAGAGTCTCGAGTTATTTCCCTCCCCCAACAGCTCCTCACACATGGTAAATAACAGGTAATCACATTACAATTTTCAGAACAGAACAGGGATTGGGCTGTAGGGCTGTCTCCCAGAATGGTGCCAAACCTTTCTGGTCTTCCTCACTTTATGCAAATCTCTCTCCAGTTACAGATAATGACAGCCTGGAGTTTCCAGGGGCCATGGAATGTCCAGCCACTGCCTTGCATAACCACAGAAATACTAGGCCCAGAAGGATCCTCTCCAATCATCCAATCCAACAGTACCCCCATTGTAAGATAGGCAAACCGAGGTCCACACAGTGAGTCAGCATCCACCACAAGCATTTTGAAGAATTCTAAAAATAACACCTCCAGTTACTCTTTCCACTTGCTTTGCTTTATTTTTTGTCATGACATTTTTCTTACGTGCCATCATGCACTTATTCTTTTACTTGTTTATTTCCTGTCTCCTCTGCCAGATGTAAGGATGTAAGTTTCATGAGGGCAAGAACATTGTCATGTTCACAAATGCATCCCTTGCACCTTGTCCAAGGTCTGGCACAGGTTTACGTTCAGTAAATATGTGTCGTATGGATAATTGGATGAATGCCATTTGGACATTTTCCCTTAAAGGCTCAGATGTAGCAATTCACTCACTTGGTCAATTATCCAAAAAACATCTGATGAATATCTTGCATGTGAGAAGCTTTTCAATAAATTCTGGCCAGCAAGACCTGTCCGTGTTCTTAAGCAGCTCCCTGATCAGTGGACAATAGCTGCCAGTTACACAGTAGACTGAGGATCTACTATATGCCAAGCTGTGGGCTGGCAGTTTATATGTATCTTCTCTGTCTTAGCCCAATTCTTGCAATTGCAAGGAAACATGCCTCACTCAGGACTCCTTAAGAAAAAGCTTAGGAGTTATTGGGAGGACCAAGAGGCCTAAAAACCAAAACTGAAAGGAAAACATCAAGAACTGAGATGATGCCACAGGCTAGCAGACTTACCTCTTGCTCTTTAAGGCTGATTGGTCTTTCTTTAAGAGTGTCTCTTCTTTTTCCTAGACGTGTACCTCTCTCTCTTTACTGACTTGCTGGTTCTCTCTTCCAGTCTAAATTTGGGGAGGGGCCCACAAGACTGATTGGCTTGGCCAATGGCCTTCCTTATTCCTTAAGTGAGCATCTGCAGCCCAGACCACTTTTTGGATTACTGTTTGGCCTAGAGGGTGAACATTTGACTGCTCACACACCCTGAGCAGAGGGTATGTTTAATCAGAAGGGAGTGTTGAGCATCATCTTCACTTGGACACTGTGAAGTAAGTAGTTTTATCTCTATTTTAAAGATGAGAAAACAGGCTGAAAAAGGAAAAATGACAACAGAACTGTAACTGTAACAAAGCTGCCCTAACCTACTGCAAACCTATGACTGAGAAATCCATTGCTGTTTGCCACTGAAATTTGTGGGTTGTTTGTTACATAGCAAAAATGACCGATACATGATTAAAACTCAGGTTTCTTTGATTCTGTCCGCCTCACCATGCTGTCTCAACTGAGCTTACAGCCCTGATGCCTGTTCCCGATTCCCAAGTGTCCTGTCCTAAAAGGAGCAGAGAGAAATATTGTATTCAATTTTCTCTTTAGTCGCTTTATTCATTTATATCCATACCACCTGGACCAGTTTCTGGCACATAACAAATGCTTAATGAATATTTATCAAATAGATGATTGATTGAATGAAAAACTGATGATAAAAAGGAACGTGGAGAAAACTTTTCATCTTAAAACAAAGCCCTGAGTCCTTTAAGGTCAAAATAAAGAATTTCTAGGTAGGGACAGGAAGTTTAGTACATGATTGGGTCAAGAATCAAAGTAAGAAAACTTGAAGGTTTGAGGCTGGGCACAGCGGCTCATGCCTGTAACCCCAGCCCTCTGGGAGGCCACAGCGGACGGATCACTTGAGCCCAGAGGTTTGAGACCAGCCTGGGCAACATAGTGAGACTCCTTCTCTACAAAAAATAAAATAAAAATAGCCAGGTCTGATGGCATGCACTTGTAGTCTCAGCTACTCGGGAGGTTGAGGTGGGAGAATTGCTTCAGCCCAGGAGTGATTGACTGTGGTGAGCTATGATAGAGCCACTGCACTCCAGCCTGGGTGACAGAGCAAGGACCCATCTCTAAAACAACAAAGGCCAGGCACGTTGACTCACGCCTGTAATCCCAACACTTTAGGAGGCCGAGATAGGCAGATCACCTGAGGTTGGGAGTTCAAGACCAGCCTGACCAACATGGTAAAACCCCGTCTCTACTAAAAATACAAAATTAGCTGGGTGTGGTGGTGCATGCCTGTAATTCCAGCTACTCAGGAGGCTGAGGCAGGAGAATCACTTCAACCTGGGAAGCTGAGGTTGCAGTGAGCCCAGATCGTGCCATTGTACTCTAGACTGAGCAACAAGAAACTCCATCTTAAAAATAAAATAAAATAGGCCAGGAGTGGTGGCTCATGCCTGTAATCCCAGCACTTTGGGAGGCCAAGGTGGGTGGATCACGAGGTCAGGAGATCAAGACCATCCTGGCCAACATGGTGAAACCCCGTCTTCACTAAAACACAAAAAAATTTGCAGGGTGTGGTGGTGCGCGCCTATAATCCCAGTTACTCGGGAGGCTGGGGCAGGAGACTTGCTTGAACCTGGGAGGCAGAGGTTGCAGTGAGCTGAGATTGCACCACTGCACTCTAGACTGGCGACAGAGCAAGACTCCATCTCAGAAAATAAATAAATAAAAATAAAATAAAATAAATAAAATACAACAACAGCAATAAACAAAACAATAAACAATAAAAATAATACAAATAAAAAAATTAAAATATAGTATCACAATTATTTACATTTACATTGTATTAGGTGTTTAGAGATGACTTAAAGAATGTGAGAAGATTGCATAGATTATATGCAAATACTATACCATTTTATACAAGGGATTTGAGCTTCCCTGGCTTTTCATATCTGCCAGGGGTCCTGAAACCAACCCCCTATGGATACTGAGGGATGGTAATGGTTATACTCAGAGGTCCATCCACCCACTGTCATGCCTGTCATCATCCACCCTGCATAGAGAGAGGGTTTGCAGAAAAACCTGATCATTAGGCACAGAACACAGAAAACCAGTTTCCTGACTCCCTCTGGTGTAAAGGAAAGAACAGTGAGGTTAGAGTGGAAAGCTGAAGTGGAAAGACAGACACCCCAGATATTTCTTAACTTTGATTATTCCAGCTGACAAGGCACACCACACCCCCAACGTGTATTGAGTGTGAGTCTCTTCCTTCTCCAAGCCGCAGTTTCCTTATCTGTAACATGGGGACAATGTTTATACCTACCTCCCTGGGGCTGTTGCGACAAGATGAGGTCAGGTAGATGAAAGTTGTATGTCACTGTAATGTCCAGTGCCTTTTTTTTTTTTGAGACAGAGTCTCACTCTGTCACCCAGGCTGGAGTACAGTGGTGCCATCTTGGCTCACTACAACCTCTGCCTCTCAGGTTCAAGCAATTCTCCTGCCAAAGTGCTGGAATTACAGCATGAGCCACCTCACCCGGCCTCCAGTGCACTTTTCATTGCACTCTTCGAAGGAATAGTGTGTGGAATCAAACTGATCTGGGTTGGAGTTCAGTGCTATACCCCCTGGCATCATGGCTTTGGGAAAATGTCCCTTCTCTGAGCCTCAGGATCCGCATGTGTTCAGTGGGGCTATTAATAGTATCTCAACTCACAGGCTTGTTTTAGAAATTAAATAAGGATTAAATTACATAAGTGCCTGTCATACAGTAGATGCTCAGCAAATGTTCTGCCCTAAACACAGACACACACACAACACTTAAAGCAACCTGGGTAACAAAGGGGTTTTCAGTCTGCAGGAGAAAACAGGCAGCTAATGAGCTCTCTCTCCAGTTTCCCTTCTAAAGAGGAACTCACTGGCCAGAGCCCAGGCTGGTCACTGATGTAGAGGACAGGCAGCCAACTGCAAGCCTTCCACATGGAGTTTCAAATAAAGTGTGAGCACAGAGTTGCGTAACCTGTCCCTGAGACACGTGTCTGTACTGAAGTATCTTCATCAAATATTCCCCAAAAGGAAACATGTGAGCAGGGCAGTAGGGCAGCCTGAGGGAGGAAGAAGGGAGAGTGGGAGGGATCTAGAGAACACGAGAGCAGGGGTGAGAGGAGGAATAGAAGGGACCACATTTAATATGCTCCTACTATGGGCCAGCCACCAGGCTTGTTCTGTCTGATATATTGTTAGATCCTTGCCATAAATCTGAGACCAGGCATTTCCGTTCCCACATTCCAAAGGAAGAAATAATAACAATAATATGAACATTGCTGATGTTGACGTAGCGCCTACTGCATATGAGGCAGTGGACTAAGCACGCATTGGACCCTCAGGACAGCCCATAACATGGGTACGATTCTGAACCCCATTTTATAGAAGAGGAAACCAACTGAGACTCAGAGACATGGAGTAACTTTCCCAAGGTCACCCAGCAGGACAGCAAGGCAGCAGGAGAGCCAGGATTCGAATCTAAGCAGGGCTCTCAAGCCTATGGACCTGTGGGAGGACATTTCCCAAGGGATTTATGGGGGTGGATCCAGAGAGTGACCTTAGCGATTGTCCTCACATGCCCACAGTGGGGCTCCAGTGTGAGAGTGACGAAAGAGACCAAGTGACCAGAAGCAATCCCCTTCCCTCCACCCAGAGGACAGTTTGTCCCAGCTTGTGGTTGTTCGTCACTCTGCCTCTGACCTAAAGTTTAACATTTCATTCATAAGTTTGGAATCACAGACTTGGCAGCATAGGAAGCAGCCTTAGAGACCAGCTATTCTAGTCTAACCCCCCTCATATTACCGACAGAAAAAAACCCTGAAGCCGGAATGTGACACACCAAGGTCACAGAGCAGTTTTCTGTGAGATGAAGGGGCTGATTTAGGGTCAACTACAGATCATCTTGAACTGTAGTTACCATATGTGGGTGCACTTCAGAATCACTGGGGGAACTCTTTAAATACACAGATTTCCACACTCTGCTTCCGGAGATTTAGACTTAGATCTGCAAACAAGGACTGGAAATCTGAATATCCAAAATGTTCCTTAGGTGATTCAGAAGGCATAAGGCCACGACAGCATATGCAAGTCGGAGTCCAATATCCCTCTTTCATTTGATAGTTTGGGATACTGGGACCCACCAGGGGACTTGCCCAAGGTCACATAGCAAGCCAGTGGGGCTGTAGTTCAGACTTTGTGGTCTGAAGTAGACTGCTTGTAGTCACACTTCAAAATGGACCAAGTAAGCTAAACAAGGGGGTTGCCATGATTTTCCCCAGCCCTTGGTTTCCTTCTTGGATCCAAATTAAGACACAGGATGGTGTACATTCCCAAAGCTTGGTGAGGCGGGGATCCAAGAACTGAACTCACAAAAGGAAAAGGAAAGGGTAGGAGGTTAGTTTACACACCCAGTGGGGTTTTCCCAGAGGTGAGCTCTGGACTCCAGGGATGACATCAGACATTCCAGCCAGCGTTAATGTGGAAAGCTACCTGTGTTTTTCATTTCAGCAGAATGGGTAGGGAGGGCCTTCCCTATTGGGAGGAGATGGGGTGGAGTGGGCCTAGCTGTGACATGAAGGAAGCAGACTCCACGAAGAGCCATGCATTCCAGCACCTGTAAGGAAGACGGCTGCCCTGGGTACTGTCAACTCCTGCAGCCCTTTTCCTAAGCCTTTCCTCCCACTTCTCCCTAATCCCTCACCCCAGGGCTAACTGAGCAGAGAGATTCACTGCTCCTTTTCCACTTCCTGCTATTCCACCACCTGACTATCTTACTGTCTCTCTTCCTTCATTTCCCTCTCCCTCCCTCCCTTCCTCCCTTCTTGTCTTTTCTTTTATTCTAAAATGGCATCGTGGCTGGACACAGTGGCTTATGCCTATAATCCTAACACCTTGGGAGGCCAAGGTGGGAGGACTGCTTGAGCCCAGGGTTCAAGATCAGCCTGGGAAACATAGGAAACCCCATCTCTACAAAAATAT
This sequence comes from Ateles fusciceps, assembly GCA_036589455.1. Taxonomy (NCBI): domain Eukaryota; kingdom Metazoa; phylum Chordata; class Mammalia; order Primates; family Atelidae; genus Ateles; species Ateles fusciceps. Next base: position 1,502,962 of record JAZHEH010000847.1, read on the forward strand.
AAAATGAAATGAAAAAAAAGCCAGGTGTGCGCTAGGTGTGGTGACTCATGCCTGTAATCCCGGCACTTTGGGAGGCTGAGGCAGGCGGATCACTTGAGGTCAGGAGTTCAGATCAGCCTGGCAAACATGGTGAAACCCTGTCTCTACTAAAAATACAAAACTTAGCTGGGCATGGTGGCACACACCTGTAATCCCAGCTACTTAGGAGGCTGAGGCATGAGATTCGCTTGAACCCAGGAGGCGGAGGTTGCAGTGAGCCAAGATCGCGCCACTGCACTCCAGCCTGAGCGACAGAGCAAGACTCCATTTCAAAAAAAGTCAGGTGTAGTGGCACAAGCCTGTGGTCCCAGCTATTCGGGAGGCCGAGGCTTAAGCCTGGGAGTTTGACAGTGCAGTGAGCTGTGTTTGCACCACTGCACACCAGGATGGGTGACAGAGTGAGACCCTGTTTCAAAGAACCAGACTAAACCAAACCAAACCAAAACAAAAATGCATCTTGATGTTTGGAGTCAGATGTCCTGAATTTGAATCTCAGCTCTGCTCCCTGTGAGCTCTGTGATCTAGAGAGTCACACCACCTCCCCCCCGGCCTAGTTTCCTCACCTATAAAAAAGGGGAAAATAGCTATATTTTCAGATTGTGAGAATTAAACAAGATCATGTAGACACTTAAGAAACATGTTTTCTCAGAAACACTAGATCATGTGAATAATCAGTGATCCAGAGGAATTTGAATACATATTTGTTGAACTGAATACAGGTGCCTAAAAGAATGATTGAGCTGGAAAGCACCTAAGAAATCTTTGGGCCTTAATAACTCCCAAGCTGGAGTCCAAGAGAATTGTTTAGGGTATTTCCAAATGATAAGGACACTCGCACACTCTCAATAAAGTCTCAAGTTTCTTTACTTTTGTCTGGAATTGTATCAGCTCAAGGTGTTAACATGACTATCACAAGCTCTTCAGAAATTCTGATTGGTGGTTACATGGCTCTTTGATAAATTTTTTTAATGAAAAATTACTGGAAGGTAGATTTAATGGTGGAAAACATTAATCACGTCCAATTTCTCATTTCATAAACAGGGAAGCTGAGGTTTAAAGAAGGAAGTGGCTTGCTGGTCACACCGGGTGGCATAGCTGGCTCTAAAACACAGATTCTTTTCCTAGAACCAGTTACTTCCCTTCTTTCCACTCTAGAGAGGGGGAACCCAGGAAGTTGAGGGCTTTTGGTCCGCTGGAGTAGGAATAACTGAGTCATCGATTTGCTGTTGCTTTCTCTGTTCTTGACTCATTCAGCAAATATTTAGTGACTGTCCACTCTTCGGATTTGGAAAATAAATAAAATAGTCATGGCAGCAGAGAGGGTCAGGATTTACTCTCAGGTGCGACTTCACGACCTGTGTTTTTTTCCACTGGACACCCACATTTTAAAACAACCACTACTCTGCCTTCTAATATAGTTCGACTGTGTCTCAGGGCAGGGGACTGTCTTATATGTGCATGTTCTAGCCTTCCTGCCACCCAGTAGTGCGAAATCAATGTTGCAGTGTTGGGGAAACACCTGAATTTTCATCCTGACTTTGCCACTGTGTCTTTGAGCCAGTATGTTGCTTTCCTTCTCTAGCCCTTAGCTTAACTATCTGTATAGTGGGAATAGTGGCAAACGCCTACGTGGAGGAGCCTGCAGGTTCATTTCAAGTTATCAGACTCTAGGTGAAAACATTGAGAATCTAGACTGAAAATGGAGACATCGTTTATCACCTCGTTAATTTCCCAAACATCATCACCGCGTCCTAAGCCACCCCCACTTTCCTCTCCCCAGTCGCCCTCCTTTAAAAAGAAATTTCCCTGCAGAGGGCGCGCAAGCTCTGCGGCTTTCGTTTCTCACTTCCGTTTGTCTTCACTCTTCTTTCTGCGCATGTGCTCTGTTCGCTATCTGGCTGCCCGTACCAAGTCCCCGCGGTGTAAGCAAAGGTTGAACCCACTACGCCGGCGCAACTTTAGCCCCGCCCCCTCCGCTGTTTTCCCCGGAAACGCTTCTTTCCTACGGGGCCGCTCCCGCCGCTGCGGTTGCTGGCGTTTTGCCTCTCTAGGCCAGCAGCGCCTCTCCTCCATGGTCCTGTCTGTCAGCGCTGTTTTGGTAGCCCGCCGGTGAGGCCAGCCCATACTTGGAGACTTCGATCGTCGTCTGTCACTGGTGAGTAGACCCCAGAGGAGCTCGTGTACGGGAGGGGGCCGCGCAGCCGGAATGGGCTGGATTTCCCCTCGCTCTGAGAATGGGTCTGTCCACCCCGCCTTCCCCCCAGCTCTTGGAATGGGCTCACCCCTCGGTCCCAGTCCCTCCTCCCGGGCGGGGCGGCGTTGCCATGGCGACGGGCCGCCGGCTGAGGCCCGGCTCGTGTCCCTGCAGGGGATGGCGGGCCAGTTCCGCAGCTACGTGTGGGACCCGCTGCTGATCCTGTCGCAGATCGTCCTCATGCAGACCGTGTATTACGGCTCGCTGGGCCTGTGGCTGGCGCTGGTGGACGGGCTAGTGCGAAGCACCCCCTCGTTGGACCAGATGTTCGACGCGGAGGTAGGGTCCCCGGGCTGGCGCGGGTGGGGTCTCGGCCTCCCCGACCAGGCTTTGTGGTCCAGCATTACTGGGCTGTAGATCCGGCTAGGCCACCTTCTTGCTTTGTAGCCCTGGGAAAGGGATTTCACCCTTCTGAGTTGCAGCTGTCTCATCCATAAACTGGAATGACAGCAGATGCTGATTGGTACAAAGGAAAGGGCCTGGATGTTAACACAATAAATACAAATGCGTTCCAGGCAACTCTGATCCATTTCCTTTCTGAGACTCTGGGAAAGTGACTTCTCTGAGCTAGGTTCTCAGGTGCCACACCGGAGAGAGGGGCGGATAAGAGAGCATTCATTCGGGTACAGTGGAAACTGCCTGGACTTTGGGGTCAGACAGGCCTCCTTTAAGTTCCACTTACTAGTTGTGTGACCTGGGGCAAATGTCACCTCTATGGGCTTGTTTTTCTGTCTTCAAAACCATGAGACTAGTTACAGAGAGGTCGTGGACTGCAATATAAAGAGCATGTGCTTTAGATTCAGAAAAGCAAGGGTTCAGTCTAGCTAAACATATACTACTAGCTGTGGGACCTTGGACAAGTTGCTTTCCCTTTCTGAGCCTTTTCTGAAAAGTGGGCAGAGTACTCCTGCCATGTCGCCCTCAACAAAATGTAGCAAGGCCCAGAGGGGTTTAGGACTAAGAAAGTACTTTGTAAAATGTAGAGAAGGCCTATAAGTTGTTGCATCTAAAAGGCAGTTGTGGGCTGGGTGGCTCACGCCTGTAACCTCAGCACTTTGGGAGGCCAAGGTGGACGGATCACGAGGTCAGAAGATCGAGAACATCCTGGCTAACATGGTGAAACTCCATCTCTGCTAAAAATACAAAAATCAACCAGGCATGGTTGTGTGTGCCTGTAATTCCAGCTACTTGGAGGCTGAGGCAGGAGAATTACTTGAACCCGGGAGGCGGAGGTTGCAGTGAGCTGAGATTGCACCACTGCACTCCAGCCTGGGCAACAGAGGGAGACTCCATCTCAAAAAAAAAAAAAAAAAAAAAAAAATGCAGCTGTGGTGTGTGGTGATGAGTGCAGTTCTTAGAGCCAGGAGACCTGGGATGGAGTCCTTGCTCCTGCTGCTTGTTCTCTATGTAGCTCTTGGGCAAGTTATTATCCAAAAAGAGGTAAGAATAAAAAGAAGAAGAATGGCTTTGTGAGGTTTTTGTAGGCATAATATGAGATTTTGGACATCAAAGACCTTTCTTTGTCAGCTGAAAGTGTGGTGTGGATGTTTGGCATTTGATAATAATGTGTTAGATAGTGAAGGTTGCATACCCACTGTGTGCGCAGTCGTGATCTCTGAGGAGCTTCCATACTCCTGGGAAGAGCTGTGGGAATGCTGGGCTTTGTTGAAGAGCCATCTGATGCGCACAACCTGAGTTCTAGACTAGGGATCAGCAAACCTTACCTTAAAGGGTAAAGTAGTAAGAATTTTAGGTCACGGATTACTCAGCTCTCCCATTGTAGCACAGAAACTGCTATAGATTAATATGTAAGTGAATAGGTATGGCTGTTTTTCAATAAAACTTTAGGTACAGGAGCAGATACCTGGCCTATGGAGCCATAGTCAGCTGAATGCTCTTCTAGACTTTACTCTTGGTGTTTTGGGCAACTTAATTGTCTTAGCTTTTACGTCCTCTTTTGTAAAATGAGAATAATAACCCCTTTCCACCTGCTGTGAGAAACAAATGAAATTCCGTAATGGATGTCTGTGAAAGCACCTAGTTGGAAATAGGCTGCCATACAGATGAAGGGAGGTATTATTTTCTGTGCTCTGGGAAGAATGCTGGTTTCTTAGGAGGCTTGCTAAGATCCTGGAGCCTGGGGCTCTGCCAAGTCACTTCTCTAGCATATTTCCATTTGTGATTCCCCCTCAGATCCTGGGCTTTTCCACCCCTCCAGGCCGGCTCTCCATGATGTCCTTCATCCTCAACGCCCTCACCTGGTGAGTATCACCAGTTTTGCTATCCAGCTTTTGGGTTCTTAGCGCTGGGACTAACTTCCTAAGTTTGGGCATGAGACAGGCTGGCAGTTGTTTCTGGGGAGTTGTGGAGTAAAGTGGGTGATAGAGGCCAGTTCTGGGACCGGCTTTATCCTGGGTCTTTTTCCATTGCTATTTTGACTTCTCTGGAAAGCTCTTATGTCACTGTGTTTGTGCTGCCTGCAAGACAACTTCCATCTCAGATCGCTTCCCTGATGAGGAGTGAGGTGAGGAAAGAATTCCACTGAGAGGCAGGAGAACCGGGTCCTGTTCTTGGTTTGTGTGCCATTGGCCAATTTCCTTGCCTTGGGCCTCAGGCTCCTGTTTGTCCATGAGGGGTTGGACTGGGTGACGTCTCAGGTCACACGTAACCATTGCCTGTCTCTTAAGAGGCAGTTTAGCGTAGCGATCAAGGTCTCAGGCTCTGGAGGCAGACTCATTTGGCTTTGAACCTCAGCGTTACCACTAGTCTAGTGACTTTGGGCAAGTTAATCTATCACAGTTGCCTCATCAGTAAAATGGGGCTAATAACGTTACCTGCCTCATAGTTCTAAGGATTAAATAAGTTAGTTCACAAGAAGGACTTAAAACAATACCTTGCGCATTATTATGATTCTTGTCTTTATACTGGAGGTTGAAAACTGATGGGCTGACTTTGACCTAAATTTGTCTTCCAGATAGGTTTCGTTTGGCTTGCATAGATGTCAGCCCACACATGGTGTTTAAAACATTTTTTTTCACTTAGTTGAAAATCAGGCTATTTTATATAAAAATCCAGATTTCTGGCTTCTCTTGACTAATGGAATGACTGATTGATTCCAGGCTAACCTTCTAGCATGACAAGATTTGCCTAGATACAAGTAGCTACTGCCCCCACTTTAGCTAGACATGTGTGCTTCAGGGTGTCACAATTCCCACCAATTCCTAGGATCCCCTAGTGACAGTTGCCTTCGATCATCACGCTTATGCTCAGTCAGCTTCATTTTCGACATTACCCGCCAGGTTCTTCTAGGCATCTAATATCATAACCCTTGCTTCACACTTATCTTGTCACTTCTGACCACTGTGCTGCCATCCTAATTGTCCCCACCCTCCCAAATAACCTAAGGCCAGGACAACCCAGTGACAACTCACTGCTGTCCTCTCCCCCACAGTGCCCTGGGCTTGCTGTACTTCATCCGGCGAGGGAAGCAGTGTCTGGATTTCACTGTCACTGTCCATTTCTTTCACCTCCTGGGCTGCTGGTTCTACAGCTCCCGTTTCCCCTCGGCGCTGACCTGGTGGCTGGTCCAAGCCGTGTGCATTGCACTCATGGCTGTCATCGGGGAGTACCTGTGCATGCGGACGGAGCTCAAGGAGATCCCCCTCAACTCAGCCCCTAAATCCAATGTCTAGAATCGGGCCCTTTGGACATCCTGCTGGCACTTGGGCCCCCCAACACCTTGGGCTGCTCAGACCCTCCAGATGAGGTCCAGCCCAGATCTGAGAGGAACCCTGGAAATGTGAAGTCTCTGTTGGTGTGGGAGAGATAGTGAGGGCCTGTCAAAGAAGGCAGGTAGCAGTCAGCATGACAGCTGCAAGAATGGCCTCTGTCTGCTGAAGCCTTGGTATCTGAGAGGTCAGGAAGGGGACCTCTTTGAGGGTATTAACAGAATTGGAACCATGCCACTCTTGAGCCACAGTACCTGTCACCAGCCTGTTGTTTTAAGAGAGAAAAGAAATCAAGGATATCTGATTGGAGCAAACCACTTCTTTAGTTATCTGTCTTACCTCCGTGGGACAGCTGTTACCTTTGCAGTGCTACCGAATCACAGTAGTTCTGTTTGGAGAAACACTTGGTTTCCGGATCCAGAGCCACAGAAAGAAATGTAGGTGTAAAGTATTAGGCTGCTGTCAGGGAGAGGATGACAGATGGAGGCATCAAGTACAAGGAAAATGCACAACCTGTGCCCTGTTATACGCATGTGCGTGTGTACCCAAGAACCTATGACTTTCTTCCAGTTCCTTCTACCAGGTCCCCATCCTGCTGCCAGCTCTCAACATGGCAGGCCATAGGATCCAGAGAAGAGTCCCAGCATCGTTCAAAGTCTAACCTTCATCATAAAGACACTGCCTGTCTTCTAGGAATGACCAGGCACCCAGCTCCCACTGGACTCCAGTTCTTTTTCCTGCCTTCTTTAGAATTCTATGGCGGGAAGGGTACGATGGGTTCCCAGAGACAAGAAGCCCAACCTTCTGGCCTGGGCTGTGCTGATAGTGCTGAGGTAGATAGGAATTTGCTGCTAAGATTTTTCTTTGGGGTGGAGTTTCCTCTGTGAGGGGCTTGCAGCTGTCCTTCCTGTGTATATAAATACAGTATTTTCCATGGTTCTGCCTGTATTTACTTTGTAATGCCATGGTTGAGATTGGGAGAGATCAGTGCAGTCAGGCAAGGGAACTTGAAAGAAGGATTAGGGCACCTTCTCCCTTTCCTGGACTCCAGAGTCATTCCTCCATTCGGTTAAAATACTCAGTGCAGGGAACTCTTGCATCCTATCTTCTCCACTTGCAGTCTCCCCCTATTATGCCTCAAATGAACTGCATGATTCTTGGGTTTCTTTTCCCACTTGCTAGTGATTTCTGAACATGTTCAATGGAGCGCACAATCTAGACCCACTTCCACATTGAAACCTTCACTGTTCCTCTTTGGGTTCTTTAGAACCTTCCCAAGAGAGCTGTCAGTTTTCAGTTCTCAGTGTTATGGTAGCACAGATGAGTTTTGCTGTCTCCCTGAGAAGCCCATCTGACCTCCTGGCTCTCAGCCCTACAGAGTAGGGAGTTGATGCCAACGGGATGAAGGTTTAGGGGTAAACATGCCTGGGAAGAGACTGGGAAGGTTCTAGGGTGAGGCACCTCAGTAACTCATGGTGCCTTGGCCAAGTTGGAAGGAAGCAGTTTGTTAATGGAGCACAGTAATCCTGGCTGTAGTGTCTAGGAGGTAAGACCAGCTGGGATGACCTTCCGTGGGTTGGTTGATTTCCCTCCAGACACCACAAACTCTACAGGCACATGACTGACTTTGAAAGAACACACATCATGTGGCTGCTGTCACCCTTGACCAGTTGTGGCGGTGGTTACTCCATCTGTGGTTGGAGCACCTCTTAGAGATTCACTTCAAGGTCTTGTGCCTATTTTTCTGCATATCTTCTATGATGACAAATCTCTGTCCCCTGAGTGTTAATTTGAGTTTTAGAAAGGGCCAAAAGTCACGTGATCCAAACTTTTTTCAGCAATGTGGAGGCTGAGCTGCGTGATAGTTTGGGATCAAAAATATTTGACCTTAATGAGATTCTTATGATTTCTAAAGTAACAATAAGAACAGTTTTTAGAGTTGAGCTGCAGAGAGGGCAGGGCAATGGCAGTGACATGCTTATCATTTTAATAATAAATAACATCTATTGAGTGCTCAGGAGGTGACCAGCAGTGTGGGCTGAGTGCTTTATGTTTCTTTTCTCAATCTTCACAAGAATCCTCTGAAGTAAGAAGTAACATCACCTATATCTTACAGATAAGGGAACTGTAAGGAACTTACCCAAGGTGACTTTTTAGGAGCTGGCAGAGGCAGGATTTGGGCTCTGGTAGTGATATTAATAAGCTCATTTTGGAGAGGTCAGGAGTTAGGGGATGTATCGGTTCTGACTGGTTAAACAGTCTGGTTAAATAGTCTATCACCTTATATCATATCTTCTTATCCTGCCGTATTGTTTTAAATACCAAGGATGAATAGTATATTACTAGCTTTCTAAGAAAAGCTGATATGCAGTACATTAAATATAGCCAGAGATCTCCTTTTTTTTTTTTTTTTTGAGACAGGGTCTCACTTTGTCACCCAGGCTGGAGTGCAGTGGTATGATCTTGGCTCGCTGTAGCCTCAACCTCCCAGGCTCAAGTGATCTTCCTGCCCCAGCACCCCACAGTAGCTGGGACTATACACACGTTACCATGCCCGTCTAATTTTTTTTAGAAACAAGGCTTTGTCACTTTGCCCAGGCTGGTCTCGAACTCCTGGGCTCAAGTGATCTGCCTGCCTTGGTCTCCCGAAGTGTTGGGATAACACGTGTGAGCCATGAAGTCCAACTGGCCTTTTTTTCTTTTTCTTTTTTTTTTTTTTTTTTTGAGACAGCATTTCTCTCCAACTTCATCACCCAGGCTGGAGTGCAGTGGCCCAATCTCGGCTCACTGCAACCTCTGTCTCCTGGATTAAAGTAATTCTCATACTTCAGCCTCCCAGATAGCTGGAATTACAGGCACAGAGCACCATTCTTGGCTAATTTTTGTATTTTGCATAGAGATGGGGTTTCATTATGTTGGCCAGGCTGCTTTCAAAGTCCGTGCCTCTCAAGTGATCCACCCACCTCAGCCTCCCAAAGTGCTGGGATTACAGACATGAGCCACTGTGCCTGGCATTGGCCAGAGATTTTCAAGTGATCTTAGGAATGTGGGAAATCTGTTTCCAAAGGATAAAGGATGGTACCTAGGTAAGAGAGCTACTTCTAGCCCTCTGCTGAGTTGGCATATCCCTTAACTCTCCAGGTGTCTGAAGTTGACCTCCCTTTATCCCACCCACCACCTGAACTCAGACCATTCAGAGAGAGAAGTGGAGACTCCTGCATAGCTGGAGCTCAGAATAGTTTATAATTCTGAAAGAAGGACAGGAAAGGAGAAAGGGATGTCTGGCTCAGAGGGTACTTCTAACCCCTCGCTCTAAGCAGCCCTGTACATATGGGAGTGCCAAATGGGAGCCAAGATGGCACCCAGCAGACATCAGGGGGTAGAATGGGAAGCTCCAGGACCCTCAACATCCTGGAGGGTACGCAGCTCACACAGGCTCCCCTGGACAGGAATCCCCTTGGACTCCTTCCTCAGCAACTCCCAGGTCCGAGTACCTTCCTTCTGCCAGTCCCAGAAGGCAGGCAGTGCACAGGTGTGGAACACCTCCTTGTAACGGCAGCCCGGGGACCACACAGTCTCAGAAGCAGGGCCTCTGGGGACCTAGGGCAGGAGGAATAGGGATGGAATCAAGGTAGAGGAGAACTCCTCTGTGGAGAGATGAAAAACCACTGTCTTAAGGTTTTCTGTTGGAAAATAATAAAGTGTGGTAGAAACAGCATTGAGGCAGGAGGAAGTAGAGGGAGCTGAGGGTTTGAATCCCTGCCCTACTACTACCTGGGCAAGTCACAGTCATAGGGGTCCAATTCTGGCAGGCTTTAGAGAGCTGCAGTGGAGTGGAAAGTCCTGGAGTCCCATTACTAGCTGTGAGATCTTGGGTAAGCTATGTAATCTCCCCTACCTAGGTTTCCTCATATGTAAAATGAGGGTCATAATGGTACTTACTTCCCTGGTTGTTTTTTTTTTTCTGGTGGGGCAACACTTAATTCCATAAAATGGAAAAAGTATTCCCTCCTTGGTTTTATTGTGAAGATGCAATGAGATGTCACGTGTAAAGCACCTAGCACAGCACCTGGCACGTAGGAAGTGATCCATAATTCTAGGCAATTATTAGGCTACCGCCCCCCTATTCATTTAACAGAAGAAGAGGCACCTTTCTTCTGAGCCTTGTGTTTTCAGTGTTAGTTGGGGGATAGGCTTGCCAGTCCTCTAGGTGCCACTACCAAGTATTGAGTTCCTATCTGCTACGTACTGCAAAGTAATTTATGTGTCTTCTTACCTAGTCCAATAAGGTAAGTGCCACTATTTCCCCCATTTTGCAGACAAAGAGATTGGGGGTAAACTTTTTCCCCATTACAGAGTTGATAAGAAGCTAGGCCTGTCTGCCTCAAAAGACTCATCCTCTTTTCATGGTCCAGTTATGTTTATGTGTGATCCAGACAATTGTGAGAGGAACACTCTTGGGGATCTAGATGCTGTATTAGCAAAAGGTTGTGAATGTAAACGTACGTTTGGCTCGTTAACAAGCAGCTAGTTCCTTCAACGTGGGTAGTGAGGTAGCTGCTGATAAGTGAGAAATGGAACTGGGACTAGCCACAGGGTTTTATTATAATGGCAAAGGGCCAGGTGGGTGGTGTGGGAAAAGGCCAAACATTTGTTCAGTGCCCCACAAACTGGCTTCTCCTACATCAAGCTTGATTTGCTTAAAACCCCCAAAACGGACATTAGTATCACTCAGAGAGGTCATGTGACTTCTGAAAAGTCACTCAATATAAAATCAGATTCAAACACTAATTTTTTCCCAGTTAACTGTTAGGCAGCCATATCTGGGGTGGCATCCTCCCCCAAATCGGTGTTACTGGGCCCAGAAGAGGAGCCTTGGATTGAAGTCGTTAAACAAAAGGAGGATGGTAGTGGGGGAGACCCCAGTTGTGGAATTGTGGGAGGTGGGTGGCCAAAGGCCTAAGTGCTCGGGCGGGTGGGATGAGGTGGAAGGAGTGTACTGCTGGGACTCACTCACTCCCAGGCCTGCCCCTTGCTGCCCTGGCCATGCCAGGTCCCTGCCTTCACACACAGCCCTCCCCTCTACTTGGTGGCATTCCCAGTGGGCAACTGGGGCCCAACTCCAGCTCTCTGGAGCAAAGTGGAAGTTGCCAGTCTCACCCAGGCCCACCCCAATCCAGCCTCCACTTGGAGCTCCCTGGGCAGACTCCCATGAAGGCTAGTGCAAGGGGGCTCCCCAGAAAGGGTCAGATTCTCTAGTTGGGAGGGCACTGTCCTGAATGCCTGCTGATAGCATGCTCAGGACAGAAGTCCACGCAAAGCTTGATGGAATGAAAGAGTGAGTCGATTATTTTCCTTTTTTTTTGAGATGGAGTCTTGCTCTGTAGCCCAGGCTGGAGTGCAGTGCCACAATCTTGGCTCACTGCAACCTCTGCCTCCTGAGTTCAAGGGATTCTCCTGCCTCAGCCTCCTGAGTAGCTGGGACTACAGGCCCAAACCACTACACCCACCCGGCTAATTTTTGTATTTTTGGTAGAGATGGGGTTTCACCATGTTGACCAGGATGGTCTCAATCTCCTGACCTCGTGATCCACCCAAAGTGCTGGGATTACAGGTGTGAGCCACCACGCCCTGCCGTAGAAATTATTTTCAAAAGTCGATGGAATTGAAGAAACCCAACAAGGGAACCGCAGTGGATACTGTTCGAGAAATGGGCTGGAGTGCAAGCTGGGTGGGAAGACCGCCGGAAGTGGAGGTTACTGGGGTGGATGCTGCGTGGGAAGTGGCGGGGTGGTGGGGGCGGAGCTAGGCACCGTAGGCGAGCTCCAGAAAGATTGCGCTGGAAAGGGGACCTCAGGAGCGGGCTGCAGGGGTACCCAGCCGCCTTGAGAGCAGTCACTATGCGGTGCTAAGCAGTCACCACGCCGTGGCTCTGCCCAGGCTGGTCCCAGCGGCTTCTGATGCCCAGTCTTGGTGCCCAGTGAAGGGGTGGGGAGGAGCATGCGAGTGGGCGGGGTGGGGGGAGTCCATCCAATCGTTCTCCCTCTCTCCCAAACTGAAGCTCTATCTTCATCACTGCCCTGACCCCCAACCCTGGAGACCTCTGCTCCCCTCAGTGGCTCCACTGCTCTCCCGAGGGCGCCCACACCACGCAGCCTGCTTCCGGGGAATATGGAGGTCTTGGTCCCGAGAAAACTTGGCTCCCTCGGGCTTTCCTCTCCCCCACGACATGGTTAGGGTCCTGTGACTCCTACTGACAGAGGATGACACCGGCCAGATGGGGTCGACCAGGGCTTGGGGTTGAAGCTTCAGATTGAGGGTGGACCTGCCATGTCACACTGGAGCAGTAGGGATGCCGTACCAGCTCCCCCTGCCTGACCTGGTGCCTTCTATGATCTGTGACCAAGGCAGGACACATTTGGAGGCGTAGCTCACGTCCACTTTGACATCCACTTTTTGACACCAGCTGCAATGCGATCAGTTTTTGACCATCGGTTTTTGACAATCAGGTCGCAGTACATGCGCATGACTCACAGGGTGCTGGGGCTACTCCACCTCCTTCGCGACTTCTGAGCAGGCTCTCATTTCGCCTTTTCCCTTTCTTGGGAAAATGGAATGGGGAGCAACCAGGAGACCTAGTTTAGAGCCCTTGCTCCTGCCACTTTCTAGCTGAATGAGCCTGGACAAGTTACTTTCTGCCTCCGCACCGCGGTTTTTCTCTTGTGGGCTCACGGGGCCATTGTGAGACACCTCGTACACCCCAGGAAGCACAGGAGCTGACTTCATAGAGCGCGCCACTCAGGAGACCAGCTCGCGGAGGTGGGGGAGGGGGTGCAGCTCGTTGGCTTCTTTGGTTCTAGACTGAGCTTAGGCGCCTCGGGGTGGGGGTGGGGGAAGCCCGAAGCCCTGACACAGGCTCTCTTCCACCTCTACCGAAGGCCTGTTTCCTTCATCCTTCCCAGCCCCAGACAAGCAGGCAGAGTAAGCAGTATGAGTCTTAGGTGCCATATGGAAGATTTTATTTGTAGACTCGTGAATTTCCCCACTCATCCCTCCCCTTCAGCTGATTGCGCGATCTCCACCCTCTGTTCGCACCTCTGGCTCCCATCCAGGTCACATCACCTGCCAGCAGAGACCTCGGTGTTAGGCGCTAAGGCTGTCCCCCAGGGGGCGCTGGTCGTTTGCGGAGCGGCCGCAGGGACAAGGGTGCTGTGGTGCCTCGGGTGGGTTAGAAATGGCTTTGCTAAAAAGGGAAAGCCTCCCTTAAAGCTAGATGCGGTGGGCACTCACCCCTTTCCTTTCATGGGATTTTAATTCGCCCACGAAAGGGCTGGAGTATTTTCCTCTTTTTTTGCTAAGGAACTTTCTGGTCAAAGTAAATCTCCTCTCTCTTTTTTTTAGACAGGGTCTCGCTCTGTTGCCCAGGGTAGAGTGCAGTGGCAAGGTCACAGCTCACTGCAGCCTCGACCTCCTGGGCTCAAGCGATCCTCTGACCTCAGCCTCCCAAGTAGTTGACACTACAAGTGCAAGACACCACATCTGGCTAATGTTTAAATTTTTTGTAGAGACGGTGTCTCAGTATGTTGCCCAGGCTGGTCCTGAACTGCTGGCCCCAAGCAGTCTTCCTGCCTTGACCTTCCAAGGTGCTGGGATTACAGGCGTGAGCCACCATGCCTAGCATGTTCACAGTAAATCTTATTTGAGGCATGAATACATCAAACATAAATGGATAGGAGTTGAATTGGTCTAAGAGGGAATGGGATGCAGCAAAGCCCTATTTGACCACCTCCCTCCTCTCACATTTGGAAATCCTTAAACCAGCTTACTTAGGCCTCTGACTGTGAGATTCAGAGCCACAGCCATTTCCACCCCTGCTAAGGCCTTCAGGCAATGAGATGGCTCACTTTAGTACCCACACATCCAGTACTACTCCTTCCCCCAGATCCCCTAGCTGTATCCTGGGAGGCCTCAGCCTAGCCACTAGCCTGCTATATGATATTGGTCTAAGGCTTCCCCCTCTGGGCATGAAGGTGCAGCCTCCCAGCACTGCCAGCCACACACCACTCAAGACTCCAGATCCTGAGCCCTGACTCTGGGGCCCAGCTCTGGGCCTGGCTTGGGGCTTGCATCTCACGTGGCCTGGCAATGGTGTTGTGACACCCACCTTGTATGGACGCCACATAGGCATTTCAAGTGATGCGGAGCAGAAGCGGGTGCAGCGGCGCTTGACCCAACGCAGGGTGGAGGGTCTGCACATCACCCGGGGCGCCGGGAGGTGGATTCGTGTGGGCAGCCCCTCAAACCAGATCCACTGGTTGGCCACATCCGGCTGCTTCCTATCCCCCATGGGAGTTCTGTGGTGCTGGGGCTTAATGACGATGACTCGGAGGCCCTCAGTGAGTGGTTGCCTCCCTTGAGCTTCAGGGTTCAAGCCTTGACCCCTCGGTGTCCTTGGAACCTCAGGCTCTACCTGCTTTTCTTTCCATGGCATTGCTGCCAATGATGTTTTTGCCTTGTTCCTCATCCCTGACTGCACCTGGGGCTTCCACTCCTTGTACTCTTTTTTCTTAGAGTACGCTGTGGACTCTAATCTCTTGGACCTGAGTTCCTTCTTGGAGCACCCGATCTGGAACTCTTCGATATTTTGTTTCACTTTATTGCTGGCACTGTATTCCCTGGCAGGGAGAGGAAAGGCAGTCAGCAGAGCAAGACCGAGGCACTGGCCCCCTAGCCTTGCCCCAAGACAGTTGCTATGTAGCCAGCTCAGGGGAGCCTGTTAAAAAAGCTAGAGGGGCCTGCCAAGAAACTTCCCTACTGCCCACAGGCCTTGTGCTGGTGTGAGGGGATGTGATAAACATTGGCAGAAGGGATGTGAGAGTCTGAGAAGGTGAAGCCATGACTAGTAGTTAAGGCCCCTAGGAATGGATATTGTCTACATCATCTGCCACTAGATTAGGGTTCTGTCTCTCTGGACTTCAGCTGGGAGGGTTAACAGTCCAGCAGTTTTCCTAAATTGTGCTCCAAGAAACCTTAGCGTTCTGAGGAGGTGTCTCAATGTCACCCCCAACCCGAGACCCACTGAGGGCAAGATGAGGCAGGATACCTACCCCCTGCCCAGAGCAACACAACTGGGGCTTGGGGACAGATATTTGAACAGAGGTTTTACTGCTTTAACAAAGTTTGAAAACTGTTCAAGACCAGCCTGGGTGACATGGTGAGACCCTGTCTCCATAAAAAAAAATTTTTTAAGTTGGAAAATGATGGGGCTATCCTTCTAGCTCTGTGTTTCCTGACTGTCCGCAACTAGAGGCCAAATCAGAAAGAGGAGACCAGAGAGGTGGCCTTGACAGAAATGTTAAATGCTGAGTCTTTCCCAAAGAGTGTCTGTAACAGACTGGGCCCCCTGCAAACCCTCCAGTGGCAACACCATCCTAGCCAAGGGTGTGGAGAGACATGAGGCCTTGGGCTGAAGATAATGGCAATACTGTGATGGCAATAATGGCTCCTGCTGATTGAGTGCCTGCTCTATGCCAGACTCGGATCCTTACAACAGTTCTGTGAAGTAGGAGGCAGTGCAGCAGAGTGGCTTACAGAGCACAGGTGTTGGATTCAGACAAACAGGCTCAGATTCTGCTTCTGCCTCTTACTGCCTATGTGATTTGGGCAAGATATTTACCCTCTCAGAGCCTTTGCTTCCTTATCTGTAAAACTGGGATAATTCTGTCTACCTAACAGGATTGCTGTGAAGAATAAACTAAATGGGAAACTCCTTAAGTGCTTAGCACAGTAGATGGCATTTAGCAGGCACTAATCAATGTTAGCTTTCTTAATATCCTCATGTGACTTATGAGGAAACAGTTTGAACTTGTCTCGGAGGCATGGTAAAAAAATAAAAAGAAATTCATAAAGAAGCTGAGCCTCACCAAGACTAACTAATCCTCAGATTTCAGGGGTCAGTCTGCAGGTGACTCTCTGGGTTATATTGACTTACAAAGGGAGGAGGAGGAGTGACCTGTCTCAGTGCCCCAGGATGAAGTGAGGAGGAGTGACCTGTCTCAGTGCCCCAGGGTGAAGTGAGGAGGAGTGACCTGTCTCAGTGCCCCAGGGTGAAGTGAGGGCCATAATTGGATGATTACAGCCATTGTTATGGCCACAGCCCTGGCATCAGACAGGAATGGCTTCAAATCCTAGCTCTGCTGCTTATCAGTTGAGTTAACTCAGTGAGACAAATCATTTCATCTCTTGAACCTCAGCTCTCCAGCAGTAAAATAAGAGTTAATAAATATGTCTCTCACAGAGCCGTTGTGAAAATGAGACTAAATTCCTAGCACAATGCCTATTCCCAGTAAGGCGGCATTTGGGTCCGTTGTGGGGGCCATGGGTGGCCCATGCTTACCCAGAGGAGATGCGGAGGATCTTTGGAACACTGAACAGTGAATTCCAACACCTTTTGGCCAGGTTATGCAGTTCTTGGATTCGGCGGTTCGAACTCTTGAGTAGCTTCAAGAGTGACAAGTTTTTTAACACCTGCCAGGGTCGAGAAACCAGATAAATACAAGCTTCAGCTCTCCTGGACAGCCTCCCTCTCCCCTGCTTGCCTCTGGCTCCGCTGAGCCGAGGGCTGGCCTGCTGGCTCCTGTGGGCTGAGTGGCCACTCAGCCTGGCAACCAGGGCAGCACTGCATGAGTATATGAGCTCCCCCAAGCTGGAGCCAAAACAGGGCATCTCACCGTTCTCAGACGGTTCCTCTCAATTACTTTGCTCACAGGCTGCTCTGTCTTGTCCTGTGGTTTCTCATCTTCCATCTGAGGGGCAGAGCGTAAGAGAGAGACATAAACCCAGAAGAATCAGCAAGGCATGGTGCCTCATGCCTGTAATCTCAGCACTTTGGGAGGCTGAGGTGGGTGGATTGTTTGAGGTCAGGAGTTCGAGACCAGCCTGGCCAACATGGTGAAACCTCAGCTCTACTAAAAAAAATACAAAAATTAGCCAGGTGTGGTGGCACATGCATGTAGTCCCAGCTACTCAGAAGGGTAAGGCAGGAGAATCGTTTGAACCCAGGAGATGTAGGCTGTAGTCAGCTGAGATCTTGCCGTTACACTCCAGCCTGGGTGTCAGAGTGAGACACTGGAGGAATCCTCCTGAACTCCACCATGTGCCTCTCCATTTGACTGAGCATGGTTCAACCAATCCTAGGCTGGGAGTTTTGTCATCTTCGTCTGGGGACAGAACTGGGAGACCATTTTAACTCTCTTGATCTCCCTTCACCCTTCACCCTTCACCTTTCCCTTTCTCCCATGCTGAAAAGCCCCTGTCCTTGACATGGTGGACTCTTTGTGAAGGTCCCCCTCTAGGGACTCACCCCCCCCCAGGGTCTAGTCCCAAGTCTGACCTTGGAAACCCTGCTATTCTTGGGCCTCTTCTTTGCTGATGGACTCATGCTGGGGCTGTGAGACCTCAGAGACGAAGGGAGGAAGACCACTGCCAGGCACCCACCCTGCTCCTCTCAGTTCAGCCAGCACTCAGGCTGGGCATCAGATGGTGGTGCTGTCTCTGTACCACCTGTAGCTGTGACATCACTGAAATGTGACAGCAGCAGGGCTGGGTCTCCAAGGAGTGTACATGGCAGAGGTGAGGGGTAGAGGGTGAGAAAGAAATACAGACAATAGGTGACAGACAGCTGTGTACATTGTCACAACTTCCCTGTGAGGTAAGAGGATTATCTCCTCTTTTTAAATGAGGAAGCCAAGGTTCAAAGAGGTTGAATAATTTACTCAAGGCCGCACTAGATCTAGCCCAGCTAGATCATAGTGGGCTGGAAACCTAACCAAGGTCTGATAGTCAACCCATGAAACCAGTGATTCCCAAAGCATGCTCATCCATTCAATCATGTTGCCTGTTTTGACCGGCTGCCTGCTATATGTCAGGTGCTTTTTCTAAGTGCTAGAATAACAGGAAATTCTTGCCCTCAAGCCTACATTCTACCGGAGGAGAAACAGTGTGTGTACTTGTAAATGTTTAATAATGGGCTTTCTAAAGCAAAATGTATGTGTGTGTATTATAAATTTTACTGATAGAAATAAACAAATAATAAAATTATATGATATTCTTTTTTTGTAACTTCCATTAGTGAGTTGCTTCTTACAGTATGCTTTTCTTGGATTTTGCCTAACCCTTCTATTTATAGCCAGCCTATGGTCGTGATGGATAAAGAAGTATAATACCAACATTAATGCTGGTATTTTCATTTACACTAAACAGTAAGAAGGTGAAAACGTGAAACAACAGAGATACTGAAATTTAACTCATTTATCAATGACTTGATTGACCTATTTGCTGAATTGGACCATAGTTTTTGAATACTAGAAGTATATTTCTCAGATTCTTTTTGTTATTTACAATCAAACAGTTATGGACAGGACACTTGCTTATGTTTTCTCTTTTATGTTGTTTTTGGAGGGTCTTTCTTCAGATCTATATATGATTTATATATGACATATTTCTACTGTACAGATAGGCAGATAGAATCCTAAGAACATAAATAATAGTAAAAGGTAGTAAAAAAATAGAAAATGACAAGTTTAAACATTTTCACCTTTGTTTTTAATATCATTTATTTAATTTGAAGTTGATGTAAATTAAATTTTAATGATAGTCATGCTTAACAAGCAGCCTGCAGATTTCCTAGAAGTGCAACAGTAGACTTTTGTGAGCCCTTATGAGTCAGCTCCAGTACGCCAGTGCTATGTCAGATGGAAATAAGTGCCTGGAGAACAGTAAACAGGGTCAAGGGGATAGGGAGGGCAGGGGTAGAGAGTTTGGTATATTAAAAAGGTAGTCTAGGAAAGATTCATCAACAGGATGAGATTTGAGCAGACACCTGAGAGAGGGGAGAGAGGAGAACGAATGGTGGTGGGAGAAGATGAGGCAGAGAGGGAACTGTGGTGGGATAGGCAGATCACAGCAGGCTTTGAAGGGCGCTGGCTGCCCTGAATCTCTGGTGCCCAGCTGGCTGCATCAGAATGGTATGAAGAGCTTGTGAAAAACATCTTTGTGGGCACCACCCCATTCAGCAGGCCAATCAGATACCCGATCAAGTGTGGGACCCACTCCACACCATTCCACTTCTAGCAGTGAGAGCTGTGCATTCACAGAGTGTGCTTAGCTCTGAATGGAGGGGGTGAAGGGCCAACCCTAGGCTGTGGGACAGCTTCTCACATATAAATATCCTTTCCTGTCAGATCCTTTCTTATTAAAGTGAAGGTTAGGTAGGGGGTTAAACTGCTGCTGTGGCCTAGAAGAAAGCAATGTGGTGATTTGGCAAGGAAGACACAGAGGGTACTCCCTCTCTCCCTCCTGTCTACCCCGATACCCCTTGGCTGCTCTGCCTGCTCAGACATCCCTCTCCTTGCACACAGTTTCAGCTCTGATCAACTGTACTTCACTGAACAATGGCTGCTCTGAGGCCCTGGCGCCTGGCGCCTGGCACCTGGCGGGCTGCACCAGAATCACCTATACCTGCCTCTCAGCCCCTGAGCTCCGAGGACTGGGAAATCACTGTTTGCTAGGTACTGAGGGACAGCAACATTATAGACAGAGCATGCCTCTAGGTTTACAGGCCAAGGGGGAGAGGTACTTCTAGAATGTAGACTCCTCATGGCCAGGGATTTGTGTCTGTTTTATTCATTGATAAGCCCCCAGATCCTGGAACAGTGCCTGGTGGATAAGAGGTGCCCAGAAAGGTTTTTGTTTTTTTTTTTTTTTTTTTGAGACGGAATTTCGCTCTTGTTGCTCTGGCTGGAGTGCAATGACGCAATCTCGGCTCACCACAACCTCCGCCTCCTGGGTTCAAGCGATTCTCCTGCCCCAGCCTTCTCAGTAGCTGCCTGGCTAATTTTGTATTTTTAGTAGAGAAAGGGTTTCTCCATGTTGGTTAGGCTGGTCTTGAACTCCCGATCTCAGGTGATCTGCCTGCCTTGGCCTCCCAAAGTGCTGAGATTACAAGCGTGAGCCACTGTGCCTGGCTCCAAAAAGTATTTAAAAAAAAAAATGAAATAACTAGTGTTATCTATGATATGGATAATACTGAAGGTTGTGGAGGCACAGAAGAGGAGCCTTCCAACCCAGTGTGAGGATGTCAGGGACTGTTTCTGGAGATGGTGACGAGGAATGAAGGATGAGTAGACGTTGGCCAGGCAAAGCGGTATGGGGAGGGGGGAGGTGGGCAGAGCATTCTCAAAAGAGGGAATTTAAAAAATATGAGTGTGGAATGGAATTATGAACAGTTGTATGTTGCTGGAATAGAAAGTAGGGGCCAATAGTGGCAGGAGCTAAAACCAGAAAAGTGTGTCAGGAGACCTACCCATTGACATACAGCTGGTAAGCCATGTGGACTAAATCCAAGGCTCTTGCGTGAAAACCTCCACTCTTTTTTTTTTTTTAAATATGGTATAATAAGATACGGATAATATAAAATTTACCTTCTAACCATTTTTGTTTTTGTTTTTGAGATACAGTTTCACTCTGTCGCCCAGGCTGGAGTGCAGTGGCACAGTCTTGACTCACTGCAACCTCCATCTCCTGGGTTCAAGTGATTCTCATGGCTCAGCCTCCCCAGTAGCTGTGACTGCAGGTGTGCATCATCACCACACCCGGCTTATTTTTGTATTTTTAGTAGAGATAGGGTTTCACCATGTTGGCCAGGCTGGTTTCCAACTCCTGACCTCAAGTGATCTGCCCACTTCGGCCTCACAAAGTGCTGGGATTACAGGTGTGTGCCACCACACCTGGTCCTAACCGTTTTTAAAAAGTAGTTGAGTGACATTAAGTACCTTCTCTTTGTACAACCATCATGGATATCCATCTTTAAACTTTTTTTATCCTATAAAATTGGATCTCTGTGCCCATTAAATAACTGCCCATTACCTCCCCAGCCCATGGCAACCACCGTTCTAGTTTCTGTCCCTATAAATTTGACTACTTTAGGAACCTCATATAAGTGGACTAGTACAATGTTTATCTTTTTTGCGACTGCCTTATTTCATGTCTTCACGGTTCATCCATGTTGTTGCATGTGTCAGAATTTCCTTCTCTTGGCCGGGCGTGGTGGTTCACGCCTGTAATCCTAGCACTTTGGGAGGCTGAGGCAGGTGGATTACCTGAGGTCAGGAGTTTGAGACCAGCCTGGCCAACATGGTGAAACCCTGTCTCTACTAAAAGTACCAAAATTGGCCAGGCATGGTGGTGGGCGCCTGGAATCCCAGCTACTTGGGAGATTGAGGCAGGAGAATCACTTGAATCCAGAGGGTGGGGTTCCAATGAGCCGAGATTACACCACTTCACTCCAGCCTGGGCGAAAGAGCGAAACTCTGTCTCAAAAAAAAAAAAAAAAAAAAAAAAAAAATTCCTTCTCTTTAAGGCTGAATAATATTCCATTGATTCCATTGTATGTATAGGCATTTTCTTTCTCTGTTCATTTATCAGTGGACATTTGACTTCTTTCCACCTGTTAGCTATTGTCAATAATGCTGCTGTGAATAAGGATATACAAATATCTCTTCAAGGCCTTGCTTTCAACTTTTGGGTATATACCTAGAAGTGGAACTGTGGAACTGCTGAATCATATGGCAATTCTCTTTTTAGTATTCTGAGAAACCACCATATTATTTTTCGAAGTGGCTATACCATTTCACATCCCCACCAACCATGTACAAGGATTCCAGTTTGTCTATATCCCTGCCAACACTTGGTATTTTCTGTTTCTTTGATAGTCGCCATCTTAATGAGTGGGAGATTCCACTTTTTTGTTTTGTTTCCTCTCATAGTGCTTTAACTTCTTTAGTCAGGTTTACTGGGGTATATTTTACATATAGTAAAATTTACATTTTTTAGTATACAGTTCCTTAAGTTTTGACAAATGCATACTAGTGTAGAACACCACAGTCAATATATGGAACGGCTTTATAACCTGCCTAAGTTCCCTCAAGCCACTTCTTTGTAGTTAAATCTTCCCACTCCCAGCCCTGGCAACAAACTGATGTGTGTTTTCAGTCTCTATAGCTTTGCCTTTTCCAAAACACCATATAGGTGGAATCATATAGTATGCAGCCCTTTGAATCTGGATTTCTTTCACTTGAGATTTGCCCATGTTGGGCGTGTCAATAATTTGGTTTTTTTTTCATTGTTAAGTAGTATTTCATTCTATAAATATGCCACCGCTTGTATATACAATCAATAAAGGACATTGGCACTAGTTTTGGGTTTTCAGTGATTATGAATAAAGTTACTAAATACATGTGTATACAGGTTTTTGTGGAAATACAAGTTTTTATTTCACTTGGATACGTACTTAGGAGTGAGATTACTGGATCATATGGTAATTATATGTTTAACTTTAGAAGATACTGCCAGAGGTATCCAAAGTGGATGTACCATTTCATATTCCCACCTACAATATATTCAATGTCTAGTTGACTCACATTCTTGGCAGTATTTTGTATTATTAGATTTTTGTTCGTTTGTTTTGTTCTTAGCTACCCTAGTAGGTGTGTCATCATATCTTACGGTAGTGTTAGTTTGCATTTCCCTAATGACTAATAATGTTGAACATATTTTCATGTATTTATTTTCCATCTATGTTTTTTGATAAAGTTTTTGTTCAAGTCTTTTGCCCATTTTAAGTTGTTTCTTTTAATTATAATTGCGTTGAGAGATTGTTTGTTTGTTTTACTAATTCTGGATCTCTTTATTACATATACGACTTGCAAGTATTTTCCACTAGCCTGTGGTTTATCTTTTCATTTTCTTAACTATCTCTTGAAGAACAGATTCTTAACTTTGATGAAAAAGTCCAATCTATCACTTTTAAAAGTGGGCTATGCTTTTGGTGTCATATCTGAGAAATATTTGCCTAGCCCGAAGTCACAGAGGCTTACTCCTATATTTTCTTTTATATGTTTTATAGTTGTAGGTTTTTAAATTTAGTTATTTGACTTTTTTTAAGTGAACTTCTGTATATAGTCTAAGGTATGGATTAAGGTTCTTCTTTTGCTTATAGATATCCAATTATTCCAACAGGATTTTGTATTTTGTTTTGAGACAGAGCCTCTGTCGCCCAGGCCGGAGTGCAGTGTTGTGCTCTCAGCCCACTGCAACCTCTACCTCCTGGGTTTAAGCAATGCTCCTGTATCAGCCTCCCAAAGTAGCTGGGATTACAGATGTGTGCCAAGACAGCTGGCTAATTTTTGTATTTTTAGTAGAGATAGGGTTTCACCATGTTGACCAAGCTGGTCTTGAACTCCTGCTCTCAAGTGATCACCTGCCTCAGCCTCCCAAAGTGCTGGGATTACAGGTGTGAGCCACCATGCCCAGCCCTAACATGATTTTTTGAAAAGACTACCTCTCTCCATTGAATTTTAAAACCAACTTGCTGATTTCTACATAAAATCCTGCTAGGATTTTGATTCCCCTTTGGATTCGTCGTTCTGAGTTGTTCCTTCCTTTTTCTGTACGTTTGCAGTTGAGTTGTTTTCTCAGTCTGCTTCCTGCCAGTAGAATTTTGGGGTTCAAAGGCCTCTTTTCACTTTTTAAAATTTTTTTTTCTTTCTTTTTTCTTTTGTTCCTATATAGATACCAAATTAGAAAAGACTCTTTTCACTTTTTAAGATTTTTTTAAATTTGAAATTATTATAGATTCAAAGATGTTGCAAAAATAGAAAGGTCCTGTGTACCTTTCACCCAGCTTCCTCCTGACAAAGCTAGAACAACATCCAAACCAGAAAATGTACAATATACAAACCACGTTCAGATTTTACCAGTTTCACATGCACTCATTTGTGTATGTGTGTTTCATCACCGAAAAGATCTCTCTTGTGCCATCTGTACCTCTCTCCTCCGTCTAGTACCTAATCCCTGGAAACCACTAATTTGTTATCCACTGTATAATTGTTGTCATTTCAAGAATATTATATGAATACAAGCAAGTGAAGATATTAAAAATGTTAAATGTTATCTGAGTGGAATCACACAGTATGTGACCTCTTCAGGTTGGCTCTTTTCACTTAGCATAATGCTCTTGAGATCCAAGTTATCGCCATGTGTCAATAGTACTTTAAAAATCACAGAAAGTTTCAAAAAAATGTACATAGAGGTCTTGTGTGCCCTTTACTCATTTTCTTCCAGTGGGTGGGAAAATCTTACATAACTTTGGTATAATATCAGAATCATGTGTAAATTCATGTAACTACCTTCACAATCAAGTATAGAACTGTTCTATCATCCCGAGGCTTCCTCATGCTATTCATAGCCACAGTCACCCCTCCTTCTTCTCACCCAAATCCCTAAAAATCCCACCTGATCTCTATAATTTTGTCATTTTGAAAATATTATATACATGGAGTCATATAGTACATAACCTTTCAAGAGTGGCTTTTGTATTGGCTTTTCCATGTAATACCCTTTCTGTCCACCCTAGTTGTTGTATCAGTAATTTGTCCCTTTATTTGCTGAGTGCTATACATGTAACAGAGTTTGACCATTCACCCATTGAAGAATGTTTGTTTCCAAGATAGGGCTATTATGCTGGTTTTTGTCCCCACACATAATTTTTATTTCTTTGGAATAAACTTCAAGGAGTTTGACTGCTGCCAAACAATTGTCCAGAATATCAGCAATTTTCATACATTGTTCATACATTGATACACCTTCTCTGCATCTTGACTTACTTTTTAGAATAATTTTAGTTGTTTTAATAGGTGTGTAGTAATATCTTATCATAGTTTTAATTTGCATTTCCCTAATGACTATTGATATTTAATATATTATAGGCCAGGCGCAGTGGCTCATGCCTGTAATCCCAGCACTTTGGGAGGCCTAGGTGGGCGGATCAGCTGAGGTTAGGAGCTGGAGACCAGCCCGGCCAACATGATGAAACCCCATCTCTACAAAATACAAAAATTAGCCAGGTGCAGTGGCATGCACCTATAATTCCAGCTACTTGGGAGACTGAGGCAGGAGAATCACTTGAACCCGAGAGGCAGAGGTTGCAGGGAGCCAAGATCGTACCACTGCACTCCAGCCTGGGCAACAGAGCGAGACTGTGTCACAAAACAAAATAAAACATAATTTTAATGTGCTCATTTGCCATCTCTGTATCCTCTTTGGTGAAATATCTGTTCACGTCTTTTGCCCATTTTCTAATTAGACTGTTTGCATGTTTGTTCTAGAAAAAGAGTCTTGCTCTGTTTCCCAGGTTGGAGTGCAGTGGTATGATCATAGCTCACTGCAGCCTTGAAATCCTAGATTAGAGTGACCCTCCTGAGTAGCTGGGACTACAGGCACTTACCACCATGCCCAGCTGATTTTTTTTTCTTTTGATACAGGGTCTTTCTGTGTTGTCCAGGCTGGTTTTGAATTCTCTTGGCCTCAAGTCATCCTCCCACCTCGGCCTCCAAAGCACTGAAAGTACAGGTGTGAGCCACTGTGCCTGGCCTGTTTGTTTGTATTTTTAGTGTTCAGTTTTGAAAGTTCTTTATGTATTCTAGATATGAGTCTTTTTTAAGATGTGTTATTTGCAAATATTTTCTTTCTAAATTTGTCTTTTATTTCTTTTTCTTGCCTTATTGTACTAGCTAAGACTTCCAGTACTATGTTGAATAAAAGTGATGGGAGCAGACATTCTTGCCTTATTTTTTATCTTCAGGGGAAAGCATCCAGTCTTTCCCCATAAGGTATGATGTTAGCCATACTTTTTTGTAGGTACCTTTATCAAGTTTAAAGTTATCTTCCATTCCTAGTTTGTTGAGAGGTTTTATCATAAATGGATATTGAATTTTCTCTAATGATTTTTCTTTATCAATTGATATGATCATGTGGTCCCCCCCCCCACCTTGGTTCATTACTGTGGTAGATTATATCAATTTAATTTAAGTATTAGACCAGGCTAGCATCCCTGAGTAACCCCACTTCATTCTGGTGTGTAATTTGTTTTATATATCAGTGGATTCAATTGAATATGGGTCCATGTTTTATGGTATCTGCACTACCTTTGAAGTGGTATAGTGTTACTTGAAAATTTAGTTATAAATGTGTATTACAGACTTTAGGGCAATGACTTAAAAAAGTTTTTTAAAGTAAAATTATAGGCTAAGAGAGAAGAGAAAATTGAATCATATAAAATGCTCAGTTGGAACCAGAGAAGGCAGAAAAAGAGGGGGAGAAAGAAAAAGAGGCAAAGAACAAGTACAACAAATTAAAAAAAAATCATAAACATGATTAATATAAAACCAATTGTATCAATAATCACTTTAAATATGAGTCGCCTGCATATACCAATTAAAAGACTGAGCTTGTCAAAGTGTGTAAAAAAGTACAAGACCCAACTATATATACCCTTTATAAAAAGCACACTTTAAATATAAAGAGACAGATAATCTAAAAGTAAAGAAATGGAGAACAATGTATCACACTAACACTAATCATAGGAAACCTGGAGTAGCTGTATTAATTTCAGGCAAAGCAAACTTCAGAACAAGGTACATTATCAGAGATAAAGAGAGGCATTAAATAATAATAAAGGGTCCATTCTCCAAGGAGGCATACAACCTTATAATGTATATGCCACTAACAATGGAGTACCAAAATATATAAGGCAAAAACTGGTAGAAATCCAAGGAGAAATAGACAAATCCCATTATAGTTCAAGACTTCAACAACTCTCTTTCAATAATTGATAAATCAAGTAAGCAGAAAATCAGTAAGGATATATTTGATCTGAATACCACCATCAATCAACTTGATCTACTGGCATTTATAGGGTACTCCATCTAACAGTAACAGAATACACATTCATATCGAGTTCACATGGAACATTCAAGAGATAATACATTTTCTGGGCATAGTGGCTCATGCCTGTAATCCCAGCGCTTTGGGAGGCTGAGGCGGGCAAATCACCTGAGGTTGGGAGTTCAAGACCAGCCTGACCAACATGACAAAACCCTGTCTCTACTAAATATACAAAATTAGCCGGACATGGTGGTGCATGCCTGTAATCACAGCTACTCAGGAGGCTGAGGCATGAGAATCATTTGAACCTGGGAGGCGGATGTTGCTGTGAGCTGAGGTCGCGCCATTACATTCTAGCTTGGGCTACAAGAGCAAAGCTCCACCTCAAAAAAATAAATAAATAAATAAGAAGGATACATTCTGGGCCACAAAACACACCTGAAGAAATGTGAAAGAATAGAGTCATACAAAGTATGTTCTCAAACCACAGTGGAATTAAACTAGAAACCAGTAACAAGAGAGCTGGAAAATCTCCGAGATATTTGTAGAATAAACAACATACTAGTAGGTAACACATGGATCAAAAAAAAAAAAAAAAAAAATAGACTCAAGAGAAACTTAAAAATATTTTTAAGTAAATTAAAATGTAGTTTACCAAATTTGTAGGATGCAGCAAAAACCATGCTTAGAGGAAAATTTATAGCATTAAATGCATATATTAGAGAGGAAGAAAGATCTAAAATCAATCTAAGCTTGAGAAAGAAGAAACTAGAGAAAGAAGAACAATTTAAGCTTAAAGTAAGTAGAAGGAAATAAATAATAAAAATCAATGCAGAAATCAATTAAATTGAAAACCGGAAGATGATAAAATCAGTGAAACCAAAAGCTGGCTCTTTGTATTATGAATAAAATTAACAGATCTCTAGCCAGGTTAACCAATAGAAAGAAAGAGAAAGAGAAAGAGAAAGAGGAGGGAGGAAGAAGGAAGGAAGGAGGGAGGGAGGGAGGGAGGAAGGAGATACAAATTACCCATATTATAAATATTGTTTGATTGTTTATTTGTTTGTTTTTGAGATGGGGCTTCCCTTTGCTCGCCCGGCTGCAGTGCAGTGGCGCCATCTTGGCTCACTGCAACCTCCACCTCCTTGGTTCAAGCTATTCTCCTGCCTCAGCCTCCTGAGTAGCTGGGATTACAGGCTCATGCTACCACACCCAGCTAATTTTTGTACTTTTAGTAGAGACAGGGTTTCACCATGTTGGCCAGGCTGGTCTCAAACACCCAACCTCAGGTGATCCACCCACCTCGGCCTCCCAGAGTGCTGGGATTACAGGTGTGAGCCACTGCATCCAGGCTGCATGTATTATTTAGAAATGTAGTGGCGTTTTTTGATAATAGAAGATGTATTTAAGCAGGAATACATATAGTCATCATTGCTAGACTTAGTATGAGATGTTAAATGTTTGATCCAATTTTTCTTTCTGGATAAGCTTTTCTTTTCTAACCCTACCAGTTTTGAAAACAACACCAGAAGAAGATGGATCCAGTTCCACATGGAGCTACAGGATGAGTTTTTGATAGTGGGTCTGAAATTGGGATAGACATTTGCTGATCTTACACAGGTCTCACAAATTATTAGGCAAGATCTTTGATGAGCCCTCAATGAATCGTCATGGTTAAAGTCATTGTACTGAGCAAGTACCCCGATTTAAACCCAGATTTATGGCCAGCTGCTCAGGTTGTGGTTTGCGGAGATATGTCATATTGAGATGGGTTGAGGATGGTGGGCAGAGGGGCCAGATGTGATGGAGTATACTTTGGGAGAGTCACCTTGGTGACCCAGTGCACAACTGCACCTCTTGACTTATGTATTATTAAGAAATGTGGTGTTTAATTTCTGTGTGTTTGGAGATTTACCTATTATCTTTCTGTTATTGATTTCTAGTTTGATTTCATTGTAATCTGAGAACACATGATGTAAGATTTTGATTTTTAAAAATTCCCTGAGGCCAGGTGCAGTGTTCATGCCTGTATAATCCCAGCTCTCTTCGATGCCACAACAGGAAGATTGCTTGAGGCTAGGGAGGTGAAGGCTGCAGTGAGCCATGATGGACACCGCTACACTCCAGCCTGGGCAACGGAGCAAGACCCTGTCTCTTTACAAAAATGTTTGTAGTTGACTTTTATTTTGTAACTTAAGATATGGTCCCTGTGAGTGTTCCATAGGCATTTCAAAAGAATGTGAATCTTGCTATTGTTGTGTGAAGTATTCTCTGAATGCTAATTAGATTCTTTTGGTTGATGGTTTTTTTTAAGTTCTTATACATCCTTGCTGCTCTCTGTCTAGCATTTCTTGGTTTTTTTTTTTTTTTTTTTTTTTTTGTTTTATTTTTTTGAGACAGAGTCTTGCTCTGTCGCCCAGGCTAGAGTGCAGTGGCAAGATCTCGGCCCACTACAGCCTCTGCCTCCTGGGTTCAAGGAATTCTCCTGCCTCAGCCTTGCGAGTAGCTGGGATTACAGGTGCCTGCCACCATGCTCGGCTAATTTTCATATTTTTACTAGAGATGTAGTTTCACCATGTTGGCCAGGCTGGTCTTGAACTCCTGACCTCAGGTGATCCACCTGCCTTGGCCTCCCAAAGTGCTGGGATTATAGGAATGAGCCACCATGCCCAGCCTCCTGTCTAGTATATTTATTAAGTGTTGAGAGAGATGTGTTGAAGTCTCCAACTTTCGGAGTGGATGTTTATTTTTTTTTCAGTTCTACCAATTTTTGTTTCATAGATTTTGAAGATCTGTTGTTTGGTACATATACACGTATGATTGCTATGTCTTCTTTGTGATTTGACCCTGTTATTATTATGCAATGTCTCTTTTTGCCCCTGGTGATTTTCTTTGCTCAGCAGTCTATTTTATCTGATATTAAATTGCCAACTCTACTTTCTTTTAATTGATCTTTGTATGGTATGTCTTTTTTCATCCTTTTATGTTCTGTCTGCCTATGTCATATTTGAAGTAAGTTTCTTATAGAGAGCTTATTTTGGGTCATTTTTTTCACTCTACTTTCCCAGTCTCGGAGTTATAAATATATTTATAGACCACTTGCAGTTAATGCAATTCTTCATTTGTTAGGATTTAAGCCTGCCATTTGATTGTTTTCTTTTTGTTCCCTCTGCTTTTCATTCCTCTCTTTTATTTCTCCACTCTTCCTATGGGTTACTTAAACAGTTTTTAGAGTGCCATTTTTATTGATATCTGGTGAAGTTTTTTTAAAGTGTATCTCTTTGTGTAGGTTTTTTAGTGGCTGCTGTCTGTATTACGTCATACATATATAACCTGTGACGGTCTACTGGTATCGACACTTTTGACACTTTGAATGAGTGATTGAAGCCTTACCTCTATTTAGGCCCCTTTACCCTTCTCCTTTCCTAATGTAATTGTCTTAAATCTCTTCATTACGTAAATTGAATCCTCATCAGACAATGTTATAATTTCTGTTTTAGCCGTCAAATATAATTTAGAAAATGCAAGTGAAGAAGGATAGCCCATTATATTTACCCTTATTTTTATTCTTTCCATTATTCTTTCTTCATTCCTGATGTTGTGGGTTTTCTTTTTTCATCATTTCTTTTATGTTTGGAGAACTTCCTTTAGCCATTTTTTTTTTTTTTAAGACGGAGTCTTGTCTCTTGTTGCCCAGGCTGGAACGCAATGGTGCGATCTCGGCTCACCGCAACCTCCGCCTCCCAGGTTCAATCGATTCTCCTGCCTCAGCTTCCCGAGTAACTGGGATTACAGGCATGCACCACCATGCCCGGCTAATTTTGTATTTTTAATAGAGATGGGGTTTCTCCACAGTGGTCAGGCTGGTCTTGAACTCCCAACCTCAGGTGATCCACCCGCCTCAGCCTCCCAAAGTGCTGGGATTACAGGCGTGAGCCACCAGGCCCGGCTAGCCATTCTTTTACAGTAAAGCAGGTCCTCAAGTAACGTTGTTTTGTTTAATGTCATTTCTTTATAATGTTGGGAAAAAAAAAAACTGATTCCCATCCATGGCCACCATGTAGAGTTTGCACATTCTCCCTATGTCTGTGTAGGTTTTCTCTGGGTACTCCAATTTCCTCCCACATCCCAGAGATGTGCACATTAGGTTAATTGGTGCATCTAAATTATCTAAATTGTCCCGGTATGAATGTGGGCTGTGTGCGTGTGTGTGTGCGCATGCGTGCTCTGTGATGGAATGGTATCCTGTCCAGGGTGCCTTGCACCCTGAGCTGCCAGGATAAGCTTCAGCCACCCAGGACTCTGAAATGGAGTAAGTAGGTTGGAAATGAAGAATAAATGAATATAAATTATTGTAAAATAAAAATTTGTAAAGCATACAATAATGATACAAATGTATAACAGTAAATAATTTGGTATAAAAGCACTCAGCCAGCCTGCCATATTTATTATTGTTTGTTTTTTGAACTGCATGGTGGTAGGAGATACTCCTTACAGTTTTTGCTTTGCAAAGATTTATTCCTTGGTTTAACCCACCACCACGGTGACTGCTGTCCCTCACTGATTCGCCAACGGTTGAGTAAATAATTATCTTCCTTGTTTTTATTAATCTTTCTTAAATGTATGTATAGCTCACATTTATTTTAATGTTTAATACTAGATATGTCTGGGCATTTATTTAGAAGTGTGGTATTGTTTTTGTGTCCAGAAATATGCTGTACGAACTTAACCTTGTTAATATCAATTAGTCTATGATAAAATTGGTTTCATTATACATCATTTTGCTTAAACTTGCAGTTTCTAAGAAACTACTGATGACATTAAGGACTTACTATAGTTCATCAGATAACAAATTATCTTAGTTTTTCCTTCATTTGAGAATGTCTTGATTTTCATTCCTGAAGGATTTTTTCACTTGGGTTAGCATTCTGGGTTGACAGTTTTTTCTCTCAGTATTTAAATATGTTGTGCTACTTCTTTCTGGCTTCCATGGTTTCTGATGAGAAATCTGCTGCAATTTAAATTGTTGTTCTTTTATTGGTAAGGTTCATTTCTCTGCAACTGCTTTTGAGACTTTAATTTTCAAAAAATTTGTTTAGGATGTATCTTGTAATGGATTTCTTTGGTTTATCACGTTCGGGGCTTAGTCAACTTCTTGAATCTGTGTGTGTATGTCTTTCATCAAATGTGGGGAAAATTTCAGCCTTATTTCTTTGAATACTTTTTTAGCTCCACCTTATTTTTTTCTCTTCATCTAGGACTCCCATGACACAAATGTTAAATCTTTTGTGATAATCTTCCAGGTTCCTGAAGCTTTGTTCTCTTTCCCTCCCCTCCCTCCCTCTCTCATTCTCTCTCTCTCTGTCTCTCCCTTCTTCCTTCCCCTCCCTCACTTCCTTTCTTCCTTCCTTTCTTTTTAATGTAACTTCTCTCTTTTTCAGATTGGGTAATGTCTACTGTTTTATCTTCAAATTCACTGATTGTTTCCTGGGTTATCTTGTATTAGTCTTCTCAGGCTGCACATAACAAAACCACAGACTGGATGTCTTAAATAATAGACATTTATTTATCCTAGTTCTGAAGGCTGGAAGTCCAAGATCAAGGTGCCAGCAAGATAGATTCAATCTGAGTCCTCTTCTCTTGGCTTGTAAACAGGTACCATCTTGTTGTGTGTTCAAATGACATCTTTGTGTGCATACACACCGAGTTTGCTGGTGTCTCTCATGTGAAGATACTAATACTATCAGATCAGAGCCCTACCCTTATGACCTCACTTAACCTTATTGCTTCTATAGAGTCCCCATCTCCAAATACAGCCACACTGGAGGTTAAGGCTTCAACATATGAATGAGGTGAGGGAGGACACCAACATTCTGTCCATTACATATTTCTGTTCTTCTATTGAATCCACCTGGTGAGTCTTAAACAATTTTTGGTTACTGTATTAGTTTTTCTAGGGTTTCTGTATTAAAGGGGTGACAAACTTTGTGCCTTAAAACAACAGAAATTTATTCTCTAACAATGTGGGGGGCCAAAAGTCCACAAATGAAGATGTCAGCAGGTTTGGTTCCTTCTGGAAGCTCAGGGATAACCTGTTCCATGCTCCTCTCCTTGCTTCTGATGGTTGCCATCAATCTTTGTTGTTACTTGGCTTATAGACACATCATTCTAATGTCGGCCCCATCTCCACATGGTGTTCTCCTCTGTGTGACTCTCTGTGTCTTCATATAGCGTTTTTTATAAGGACACCAGTCACTGGATTTAGTTATTATACTAATCCAGTATGACCTCACTTTAATTACATCTGGAAAGACCCTATTTCCAAATAAAGTCACATTCGGAGGTTATTTCTTTGTATATTTTTTTCTTGGATTTTCTGTCTCTCTCTTTTTTTTTTTCAATTATTTAAGAATGTTTGTAAGTGCTTGCTTGTTGAAGCATTTTTGTAGTCCCTCTTTTAAAATCCTTGTCAAGTAGTTCCAACAACCTGTGTTAGGATCTGTTGATTGTGTTTTCTTGTTCAAGTTGAGATTTTCCTGGTTCTTGGCATGGCGAGTTATTTTCACTTATAACCTGGTCATTTTGAATATTATGTTACAAGACTCTGGATCTTATTTACATCTTCTATTTAACAGGCCTCTGCTGAAACTGGGCTAGTGAAGTAAGGGAGCACCGACTCTTTAGCTGTGGGTGAAAGTCCGGCCTTGTTACATGGCCTCCATTGACACCACCCTGTAGGGAAAAGGGAGGGTTGCTCCATTATTGCTGGGAAGAAGTGGAAATTTAGGCTCCACAGTTTCCTCCTTTACATTGTGGGGGACAGGAATGGTGCCTTGTTACTACTGAATGGGGATGGCAGGTCAGGTTCTCTACATGGCCTCCACAAATATCATGGAGGTGATGGGGGAGAGGCACTTAGTTACTGCTGAATAGTGATGGAAACCCAGGCTTTCCACCCAGCCTCTTCTGACACCACCCAGAGGTGAGTGGGAGAAATGTTTTATCACCAAAGATTAAAGTCTAGCTTTCTTCTCTACCTGTGCTAATGGAGTTTGAGAGGTAGTTTCTCCCCCACCCCCCACCTTGGGATTTTACTGGAGGCATTCAGTATCAAAAGGCGTTTGCAGGCTGAGCAAGGTAGCTCACGCCTGTAATCCCAATACTTTGGGAAGTGGAGGCAAGTAGATCACTTGAGGTCAGGAGTTCAAGACCAGCCTGGCCAAAACAGCGAAACCCCATCTCTACTAAAACTACAAAAAATTAACCAGACGTGGTGGCACATGCCTGTAGTCCCAGCTACTCAAGAGGCTGAGGCAGGAGGATCACTTGAGCCTGAGAGGCAGACGTTACAGTGAGCTGAGATTATGCCACTGCACTCCAGCCTGTGTGACAGAGTAAGACTCCATCTCAAAAAAAAAAAGTTTTTGTCCTGCTAGGGTGTCCCTTCCCTAGTCCTTTGACAAGTGAGAGCAGTCTTTTCATGGAGACATTTTTGTCTGTACCTGTGGCATTTCCAGGTTGTAGGCTTTTCCAGCACTCTGTCAAAAGAAAAAACCTGGGGATTCACTGCTGTGTCATTCCTCCAGTACTGAGATTTCAGGCTGTTCTGCCTTCTTATGCTTGTTTTATATATAATTCCAAGCATTTAAATGTACATTGTGGCAGGGATAGAAAGGAATACATCTACTCTATCTTGTCCAAAATCAGAAATCCTTTTTTTTAAAATTATTATTATTATTATTATTATTTTGAGTCAGAGTCTCACTCCGTCACTCAGGCTGGAGTGCAGTGGCATGATCTCTGCTCACTACAACCTCCAGCTCCCAGGTTCAAGGGATTCTCATGCCTCAGCCTCCCAAGTAGCTGAGATTACTATCATCTGCTATTTGGAGAGGATGAGCATTTTCTAAATCATGAAGTTCTCGCTCTTTCATGTTTAACATTCTTTCCTTTAAAAAAGTTCAGAGTTTTTCAACTTGAGCCCTATTGATATTTCAGCTAGGACAGTTATTTGATGTGTGTGTTTGGTGGGGGGGATTGGGGTGTTTTGAAGGGGCCTGCCCTATACACTGTAGGATGTTTAACAGCATCCTCGGCCTCTACTGACTAGATGGCAGTAGCAACCTCCCCAGCTTTGACATCTAAAAATGTCTCCAGACATTGCCAAGTGTCCCCTGGGAGGCAGTATCGCTCTCACTCGAGAGCTCTTGCTTTAGTTTACCCCTTTCCTCCTGCCTTTCACTATAGGCAGCAAGAAGAAAGCAGGTGGCCCCTTTAACATTTCGCTTGGAAATTGGTTTACTTAGATCACCCAATTCATTAGGCACATACTCTGTTTTGTACTTTACTGCAGGCAATAGGGTTGCTAATTTTTGTGTCAAATATAGTTTCCAATAGTATTTACTTCACTTGGCCGGGCATGGTGGCTCATGCCTGCAATCCCAGCATTTTGGGAGGCCGAGGCAGGTGGGTCACCTGAGGTCAGGAGTTCAAGACCAGCTTGACCAACATGATGAAACCCCACCTCTCCTAAAAAAATACAAAAAATTAGCCAGGTGTGGTGGCACGCATCTGTAATCCTACTTGGGAGGCTGAGGCAGGAAAATCACTTGAACCCAGGAGATGGAGGTTACAGTGATCCGAGATCAACAAGAGCAAAACTCTGTCTCAGAAAAAACAACAACCAGAAAAACAGTATTTACTTCACTTTCCTGCATACCTTCACTGCACCTTATCTAAGGGCTGAGGCTTCTCTAACAGCTCCTTCAAGGCACTTTAGGTTTTTACTACACTCTTCTCGAAGTCCAATTCTAATGCCACTCCTGCATTTTAGAGTGCTGTTACAGCAGTACTTTACCCAGTACCAAAATCTTTTTTTCCTTTAAAAAATTTTTTTTCTTTGTATGTTCCCATGAACAGAATCTTCATATGTTACCTATTGCTGCATAATAAATGATCCCAGGGTTTAGCAGCTTAAGACAAGAAGTATTTACTATCTCAAAGTGCTTGAGCATCAGGAATCCAGGAGTGGTTTAACTGAGTGGTTCTGCCTAAGTTTCCCATGAGGTTTCAGTCAAACTGCTGGCCAGGGCTGCAGTTATCTCAAGACTTTCCTAGGGCCAGTTTATCAGTTTCCATACTCAATCATGTGGTTGCTGGCAGGCCTCAGCCTTCATGGGCTCTTGGCTGGAAGCTTCCATTCCTTGCCATGTGGGCCTCTCTATAGGGCTGTTGACAGCATGGCAGCTTGCTTCTTCCAGAGAGAGTGATCCAAAAAATAGAGTACATACTCAAGACAGAAGCTGCAGTCTTTTTTTTTTTTATTTTAAATTTAGAAGTGACATACCATCATTTCTGACATACCCTATGGGTCACATAGAGGAACTGATGGTGGCGGGGGAGGCAGACAGGTTCCTAGGTGGGAAGGGGGCGGGTTCCTGGTGAAACCCCACCTTCAAGCCAGGGATGGCTGAAGCCTGACTGCCAGGTTGCCAGTTCTGGGTGGAGTTGACTCCCTGGAGTGAGAACTTCCTTGATGCCTTTTGACCAATCAGATGGTGCTTTTTCCCGACCCAGCCAGACTCACAGACTGGTTGGGACTACCTGCCTGCAGATAGGAGCCACCCACTTCAGGTCCTCTCTCCTGTTTGAGCTGTTTGGTCACCCAGTAAAGCTGTTCTCTGCCTTGCTCACCCTCCAGTTGTCTGTGTAACCTCATTCTTCCTGGATGCTGGATGAGAACTCAGGACCCACCAAATGTGGAAGTGAAAGGAACTGTAACACTTTCCTAGCCAGTGGGAGCTAAAGGGACTGTAATACGCTCCTGGCTACCTCACTGAGGTGCAGGCAGTGACTTGCTTCTGAACTGTGGGAGTGAAGAGTGGAAACCCTTCTGAGGGTCCAGACCTGTGATTTGCCGAGCCAGAGGGGTAACACTGTAGTTCTTCTGCCCTCTGCCAGCACCCGGCTGCCACCCCACGCAACAGGAAGCAGTGGCTAGTCCAGGCCAGCCCAGGAGCCGTAGGACTGAAAGAGCAGTAACACAAATGGGCTGAAACACCACCCCCTGAAATACAGCCCCCCCCCGACCCCCCCAACTCACTGCTGCAGGTGATGAGAAAGAGAAAAGAGCTGTGGCCCTTCTGGGGGCCCAGATCTTGGGGCTCCCCAAGGCAGGGCTATGACATGCTGTAACACCGTCTTTGGGGCTCTGCAGTTCCTGGTGTCTCTGAACTTTAGGTACCACTGCGTTCCCCTGATCCAGATGCTGGTGCCCATGGCAGAAGTTGCTTACAGTACGTCTGGTCAAGCCACAGCCTTGCACGGAGCTGGTGCCTGTGCCAGTGCTTGGAGCTGCCCACCCGGCAACAGCAGCCTGAGTGCCTGGCTGTGTGCAGTGACTGGACCCCACACTCGCTTGCTCACAACCACCCCCGCCCACCACTTCATGCCTGGCTCTCCCTTGGCAGGCATGGGATCCGGGATGGTAGCACTAGCCAAGCTAAGCCTGCTAGGCAAGTTGGCGGAATGAGCCCAGCAGGCGCAAGCAAAACTCAAGCAGAGGCGCCACCAGCAACAGAGGCTTTCACGCTGACGAAGTGACACCTAAAGTTTCCTGTGACATAACCTTGGTACAGTATAGGAGAGGACTGCCCAGAGTATAAATAACAGACAATAAGGAACATTGGGAGCTGTTTTGGTGGCTGACTGTGGCATTTCAATTTTATTCCATCCAATATGTTTTTTGGTTTTTTTTCAGACAGAGTCTCGCTCTGTCTCCCAGGCTGGAGTGCAGTGGCGTGAACTCAGCTCACTGCAAACTCTGCCTCCCGAGTTCAAGTGATTCTCCTGCCTCAGCCTCCCAAGTAGCTGGGATTACAGACGCACGCCACCATGCCCGGCTAATTTTAGTATTTTCAGTAGAGACTGGGTTTTACCATGTTGGCCAGGCTGGTCTCAAACTCCTGATCTCAAGTGATCCACCCGTCTTGGCTTCCCCAGGTGCTAAGATTACAGGCCTGAACCACCACACCTAGTTGTTTTTCTTATTCTTCTTCTCCTTCTCTTCCTCCTCCTCCTCCTCCTTCCCTTCTTCTTCTCCTCCCTCCTCCTCCTTCTCCTCCCCCCTCCTCCCTCTCTTCCTCCTCCTCCTCCTGCCCCCTTCCTCCTCCTCCTCCTTCTTCTTCTTGTTATTATTTTGAGACTGAGTCTCACTCCGTCACCCAGGCTGGAGTACAGTAGTGCAGTCTTGGCTCACTGCCACCTCCACCTCCCAGGTTCAAGTGATTCTCATGTCTCAGCCTCCTGAGTAGCTGGCTTTTCAGGCACCACCACCACACCCAGCTAATTTTTGTATTTTTAGTAGAGAAAGGGTTTCACCATGTTGGCCAGGCTGGTCTTGAACTCTTGACCTCAAGTGATCCACCCCCCCTTGGCCTCCCAAAGTGCTGGGATTACAGGCATGAGCCACCGCTTCTGGCCTTAAGATGGGGTCTCACTCTGTTACCTGGGCTACAATGCAGTGGTGTGATCTCAGTTCACTGCAGCCTCTACATCCCAGGCTCAAGCAAATCTCTTGCCTCAGCCTCAGGAGTAGCTGAGACTACAGGCATGGAGCACCATGCCTGGCTTAATTTTTGTATTTTTTGTAGAGATGACGTTTCTGTCAATGTGGCCCAGGCTGGTCTCAAATTCCTGGGCTCAAGTGATCCTCCTGGCTAGGTCTCCCAAAATGCTGAGACTACAGGCATGAGCTACTGTGCCTGGTTCAACATGTTTTCATTTTTTTTTTTTTTCTGAGACAGGATCTCGCTTGGTCACCCAGGCTGGGGTGTGGTGGTGGGATCGCAGTTCACTGCAACCTCCACTTCCTGGGCTCAAGTTATCCTCCCGCTCAGGCCTCCAAGTAGCTGAGACTACAGACATGAGCAACCATGCCTGGCTAATTTTTGTATTTTTTGTAGAGATGGAGTTTTGCCATGTTGCCCAGGCTGGTCTCAAACTCAAGCGACCCACCCGCCTCAGCCTCCCAAAGTGCTTGGATTACAGGCCTGAGCCATTGCACCAAGCCAAGTATTTTCTAATTTCCTCTGGACTTCATCTTTGACTCATGTTTTCTTTTCAAGTATTGGGATTGTCTTTCAGTTATCTTTCTGTTATTATTTCAGTTGAATTCTGTTATGGTCATACAACATAATTTAAGTGATTTAAATTCTTCTAAATTTGTTGAGGGTTGTTTTTATGGCCCAGAATATGATGACTCTCTCACTGCATGTTGTATGTACAGTTGAAAAGGATGTTTATTCTGTTGTTGTTGGGTAAAGTGTCATGAAAATGTAATTATGAGAAATTAATGATAGTGCTAAGGTTTTCTATATCCTTACTTTTTTGGTCTACTTATTTTATTGATTATTGAGAGAGAAGAGTTGAATTCTGTAAGTGCAATATAGATTTTTCTGTTTCTTATTTCAGGTCTACTGGTTTTTACTTCATATATTTTTGAAGCACTGTTGTTAGTATATACACACTTATGATTGTTAAGTCTTCTTGGTGAATTGAACCCTTTATGATTAAGTAATACCCCTTTCATCTCTGGTAATAGTCCTGATGAAATCTACTTTGTCTGATATTAATATTGTCACTCCAACTTGCTTTGATTCATGTTTGTATGGTGTATCTTATTCCATTCATTTTTTTTTAGGGTTCCAATTCCTCTTTATATCCTTTTACTCCTTT
This sequence comes from Ateles fusciceps, assembly GCA_036589455.1. NCBI lineage: Eukaryota > Metazoa > Chordata > Mammalia > Primates > Atelidae > Ateles > Ateles fusciceps. The sequence goes on from JAZHEH010000847.1 coordinate 1,542,499, forward strand.
TACTTTTAACCCATATATTTCTTTGTATTTAAAGTGGGTCTTGTAAACAACATATTATTGCCTCTTACTTTGTTCCCAGTCTGCTAATTTGTCTTTTAATTCGTTGTCTTTTTACTGATACACTGGATTAAAATCTATCATCTTGCTATTTGTTTTCTATTCTTGCATCTGTGTTTTTTTCTTTTCTCTTCCTTGATTTGGATTATGTTTTGAAAAGCACTCATGGGTGCTGCAAGTAGGCAAGATTTATTGCATCTGATTGAAATAGTCTATTATTCATAGCATAACAAACAATGTGAACATCAGCATAGTTGTGTTGGTTCTCTAGTCCTGCACTCAACAAGTGATGCAGTGAGCCCAGATTCATGGTATTCACACAGTGGGTTTACATTGTAGCTGAGGGAACCTATGCCCAGCACTGTTTATTTTATTTTATTTTGTTTATTTATTTATTTGAGACAGGGTCTCACTGTGCTGCTCAAGCTGGTCTTGAATTCCTGGGCTCAAGTGATTCTCGTGCCTCAGCCTCCGAAAGTGCTGAGATTACAAGCATGAGCCACCGCGTCCAGCCTCAGGATGTTTTATAGCCAGCAGTAAGCAAGGCTGCCTTGGTCTAAGAAATGATATCATCTCTCAAAACTCTAGCTGTACTAACAATCCTGAACAAAGACCCAGGTGAAAGAGAGGTCACGGCCTTGTGATCTTGACATACTCAGCAAGACATGTTGGACACAAGTGGCCCAAGGAGGAAGCCTCCCAACATTAGAAAAAATTATTACATGTACTTGTTTTCATGTTCAACAGTCATTTTAAAACAATAAATTTTATTGTATATATTTAAGGTAAGCAATATGATATGGGATATATAGAGATAGTAAAGTGGTTACTATAGTGAAGCAAATTAACATATCCATCATCTCACGTAGTTACCTATTCCAGCATTTTTGTGATTCCATTTCTCTCTATTATTGGTTTGTTACTTACACCTCTCTAAAGAAATTTTTTAGTGGTTGTTATTTAATTTACTGTGTCTTTAATTAATCAGTCTATCTTCAAATAATGTTATACCACTTATATATTTCCAATTCCTCCATCTCCTCATTTTTACTGTTGTTATTGTCACACATTTCACTTTTATATATGCTATAAGGCCACAATGCATTGCTTTAGTAAAGCAATTACCTTTTAAGGTGAGTAAAAATGAGAAACAATATCTCTTATATTTACCTTTATTCCATCCATTTCCAGAGATCATCATTTCTTTATGTAGATCCAGGTTTCTCTCAGGTATTATATTTCTTCTGCTTACGAAACTTCTATTACCATTTCTTATAGTGCTGGTCCACTGGTAATGAATTTTATGTTGTTGTTGTTTCTTTTTTTTTTTTTGAGACAGAGTCTCACTCTGTCACCAGGCGCCAGGCTGGAGTGCAGTGGCGTGACCTCGGCTCACTGCAACCTCCGCCTCCCGGGTTCAAGCAATTCTTCTGCCTCAGCCTCCTGAGTAGCTGGGACTACAGGCGCGCGCCACCACACCCAGCTAATTTTTTTGTATTTTTAGTAAGACGGGAGGGTCTTGATCTCTTGACCTCATGATCCGCCCGCCTTGGCCTCCCAAAGTGCTGTGTTGTTGTTTTTTTTTTAATCTGAAAAAGTGTTTGTATTTTCTTCATGTTTGAAAGATATTTTTGCTAGGTGTAGAATTCTGGATTGGCAGTTTTTTGTCTTTCAGTATTTTAAAGATATGACTCTATTATCTTCTGGTCATATATATTCTGATGAGAAGTCTTCTGTAATTCTTGTCTTTGTTCCTCTGTAGGGAATATGTCTTTTTCCTCTAGATACCTCCAATATTTTCTCTTTATCTTTGGTTTTCAGCAGGTTGAATATGATATATTAGGTTGTGTTTGCATGTGCTTATTTGTTGTGTTTATATATTGGCATTAAATCTTTTCTGGATTCTGTGAGTTTCCTGGCCCTGTGGTTAGGTATCTTTCATTATTTTTGGAAAATTATTGACTATTATATCTACAAATAAATGTTATATCTACATATGTATTTTTTCCTCTGTTTCTTCTCCTTCTGGGATGTAAATTACTTCTATGTTAGCTGTTGGATATTTGTTCTGGTTTTTGTTTGTTCCACTCTTTTCTCTTTCTGTTTCAGTTTGAGTAGTCTCTATTGACCTATCTTCAAGTTCACTGGTTCTTTCCTCAGCTATGTTGAGTTTACTGACTGATATGGTTTGGTTGTGTCCCCCACTCAAATCTCATCTTGAAGTGTAGTTCCCATAATCCACATGTGTCATGAGAGGGACCAGGTGAGGATAATTGAATCATGAGGGTGGTTACCCCATCCTGTTCTCATGATAGTGGTTACCCCATCCTGTTCTCATGATAGTGAGTTAGTTCTCGCAAGATCTGATGGTTTTATAAAGGGCTTCCCCCTTCACTGAGCACTATTCCTTACTGCCACCATGTGAAGAAGGACATGTTTGCTTCCCCTTCCACCATGATTGTAAGTTTCCTGAGGCTTCCCCAGCCCTGTGGAAAAGTGAGTCAATTAAACCTTTTTCCTTTGTAAACTACCCAGTCTCGGATGGGTCCTTATAGCAGTGTGAGAACAGACTAAAACAGTAAATTGGTATTGGTAGAGTGGGGTGCTGCTCTAAAGGTACCTGAAAATGTGGAAGCAGCTTTGGAACTGGGTAGCAGACAGAGATTGGAACAGTTTGGAGGGTTCAGAAGAAGACAGGAAAATGTGGGAAAGTTTGGAACTTCCTAAAGTCTTGGAGGGCTCAGAAGAGAGGAAGATGTGGGAAGGTTTGGAACTTCCTAGAGACTGTTGAATGGCTTTGACCAAAATGCTGATAGTGCTGTGGATAATGAAGTCTAGGCTGAGGTGATCTTAGATGGAAATGAGGAACTAGTTGGGAACTGAAGTAAAGGTCACTCTTGCTATGCAAAGACACTGGTGGCATTTTGCTCCTGCCCTAGATATCTGTGGAACTCTGAACTTGAGAGAGATGATTTAGGGTTTCTGGCAGAAGAAATTTCTAAGTGGCAAAACATTTAAGAGAAAGCAGAGCATAAATGTTTGGAAAATTTGCAGCCTGATGATGCTATGGAAAAGAAAAACCCATGTTCTTCTGGGGAGAAATTCATGCCCCTTACAGAAATTTGCATAAGTAACAAGGAGCCAAATGTTAGTCACCAAGACAATGGGGAAAATGTCTCCAGGACATGTCAGAGACCTTCACAGCAGCCCCTCCCATCATACGCCCAGAAGACTAGAAGGGAAAAATGGTCTCCTGGGCCAGGTCCAGGGCTCCCCCTTGCTGTGTGCCTCCAGACTTGGTGCCCTGCATCCCAGCCACTCCAGCCATGGCAAAAGGGGCCAAGGTACAGCTCAGGCTGTTGCTTCAGAGGGTGCAACCCCCAAGCCTTGGCATCAAAGGCCTCCCACTTCCCTGAGTACTTCTCCTTGCTGCCGCCACGTTAAGAAGGACATGTTTGCTTCCCCCTTCTGCCATTATTGTAAGTTTCCTGAGGCCTCCCCAGCCCTGTGGAACTGTGAGTCAATTAAACCTCTCTCCATTATAAATTACCCAGTCTCAGATGTGTCCTTATAGCAGCACGAGAAAGGACGAGTGTACTGATAAGCCTGTCAACAGCATTCTTCAAATCTGTTATGTATATGTGTTTTTTCTCATTTCTAGCATTTCTCTATATCTCTTTTTTTGGCAGTCTTCATATTTCTGCAAAAAATTCTTTTCTGTTCTTTCATGTTGTCTGCATTTTCCATAAGAGCCTTTCATATTCACATATCACTTATAGTTGTCTTAAGTTCTCTGTCAGATAACTACAGCATCTGGGTCTTGTACCTGGTCTTTTTTTTTTCTCTCTCTCTCTGTCTCTTTCTGTTTCTCTCTCTCTTTCTCTCTTTAATATAGAAACAGGGCCTCACTATATTGCCCAGGCTGGTCTTCAGATTCCTGTCCTCGAGTAATCCATCTGCCTTGGCCTCCCAAAGTGCTGGATTAGAGGTATGAGCCACCACAGCTGGCCTGCTTTGTCTCTTGACAGGTTTTTTGTTTGTTTGTTTTTTGTTTTATTTTGGTATTTTAAAATTTGTGGGTTTTTTTTTTTTTTTGTTTTTTTTGAGATGCAGTTCTGCTCTTGTCAACCAGACTGGAATGCAGTGGCATAATCTCAGCTCACTACAACGTCCACCTCCCAGGTTCAAGCAATTCTCCTGCCTCAGTCTCCCAAATAGCTGGGATTACAGGCACCTGCCATCACGCCCAGCTAATTTTTGTATTTTTAATAAAGATGTTGGCCAGGCTGGTCTCGAATTCCTGACCTCAGGTGATCCATCCACCTTGGTCTTTCAAAGTGTCGAGATTATAGGCATGAGCCACTGCACCCGGCCTGTGTTATACTTTTTTATTGAGTTTTGGCCACAGTGTTTAGAATAGTAAGGACTGAGTTTATTACTATTTATGCCTAGAAATTGTCATATCTCTTCTTCTCTTAGTCCATCAGTGTGGGGGATTCAGTCGATTTTTTCAGAAATTGAATTAGATTTGAGTTTTGTTGTTTCTATTATTACTTCAGTGTCTGTATCTCCTACAGATTGTATATAGTCATGCTAGCTATACTGGGTCTTTAGTAATTCCATAAAAATTTTGGCCTGGCATATTGGCTTATATCCATAATCCCAGCACTTTGGGAGGCTGGGCCAGAAGGATCACTTGTGGCCAGGAGTTGGAGACCAGCCTAGACAACATAGCAAGACCCCATCTCTACCCCCTCAACAACAGAAAATTAACCATGTGTGGTGATGTACATTTGTAGTCCTGGATACTTGGGAGGCTGAAGTGGGAGGATACCTTGAGCTCAGGAGTTTAAGGTTACAGTGAATCATGATTGCACCACTGCACCTCAGCCTCTGGACAGTGTGACACCTTGTCTCTAAAACATAAAAACATAAACATTAGCTGAACTTTTCTTACATACTTGCAAGGAGAGCTTGTCTTTCTCCTGCTACACAACTGAGTGAGTGCCTGCATCCCATCTCTTCTTGGAGGCTCCTGTACTTCTTTGGAATGCAGTTTAACTGGTTGCTCTGCAACCTTAGGTCTCTGTTAAGTTTGACAAAAGTTGTGATTTTGTACATTACCCAACAATTTCTAAAACTTAGTAGTGTGGCAATGATGCTTTTCCCAGCTTTCTGCATCCTAGTTGGAAGCAGAGTCTAAATCCATCTACATTTTCAAGGTTCTTTTCAACCTTTTGGCCACCCACTCCTGGCCTGCTGCCTGGTCTTTCTCTTAGGTGACACCCTTCTAGCTTAGCCCCCTGAAATATTTTCAGATTAGATGTTTCCCCCCTCTCCATTCCTTCTATATGGCAAATATCTGGCAAAGAGAAGGGACAGAGGTTCCTGATCTTTCTTCATCTTGAGCTCAAAACAATCCATGGAGTCGTGTTCTCAGGGATACATCTGGGCTGGCGCGGTGGCTCATTCCTATAATCACAGCACTTTGGGAGGCTGAGATGGGTAGATCACTTGAGGCCAGGAGTTCAAGACCAGCCTGGCCAACATGGCGAAACCCCATCTCTACTAAAAATACAAAAATTAGCAGGGGCATGGTGGCACATGCCTATAATCCCAGCTACCCAGGAGATTGAGGTAGGAGAATTGCTTGATCCCAGGAGGCGGAGGTTGCAGTGAGCTGAGATTGTGCTACTGTACTCCAGCCTGGGCCTGGGCGACAGAGCGAGACTCCATCTAAAAAAAAAAAAAACAAAAAGAAAGTATACATCTCTGAAAATGGGGACATGACTTTGGGAACTAAGTTCTCATCCACTGTACTCCTGACTTGGCCTGATTTTCTGTGCTAGAAAATTAGATGAAGTATCTACTCTGTTCATTAATGAGAAATAAGAATCAAACCAACCCACTGAAACATTTCTTAGTAGATGAAAACTATAACAGGATAAAAGGGGAACAGGCTGGGAGTAGTGGTTACAAACAGTCTCTGGAGGCAGTCTACCTGGGCTAAATTCCAGTTCCATCACTTACTAGCTGTAGGGCTTGGGACAAGTTCCTTCACCTCTCTGTAGCTCAATTTCTGTATATGTAAAGTGGAAACAGCAAGAGGATTAAAAGGGTTAATTTTTGTAAAGTACTTATAATAGTGACTGGCACATAATAAGCTCTGTGGAAGTGTTAACAATTAGGGCTTACTTCCTACAGTTTCAGAAACTGGTGGAAGAGAGCAGTTCCCTCCCTTTCTCAGACCCCATTGCAATCAAAACAGCTAATGATTACTGAGCATTTCCAAAGTGCCCAAGTCCTGGAACTAAGCATTTTATATAAATTACCTTATAAGAGGGAGGGGATTAATTATTTCTATTTAATAGGTAAGAGATCCAGGATCAGAGAAGTGTTTACCCAGCTGGCTAGAGGCAGCAATAGGTTTACAACCCAAGACAGTCCGACTGCAATGCCTGTGCTCTTAACCACTGCATTTGTTGCCTCCCGCAAACGAGTTTCCATGCTTGTAAACTAGTGGGAAAGTTGCATGCTGTATTTATATCACAGGGTTGTTTTGAGAGTCCAGTAATATAAGAGGCAGTGCTTTCGGTATTTGTACAGAGTGCTGGTCCCCTGTCAGGGAAACCTGAATGTGTCAATGATTTGTTCACACTTCCCTCCCTCTGCACATGCCCTTCCCCCCTCTTTTCTGCTTGTTGAACTCAAGTCTTCAAGACTTAGCTCAGCTATCAGCGCCCGGATTTTATTCTAACAATGGAGGGATTTGGGCAACAGCGGAGGTGGTGGTGGGGGGAGGCGGGGCGGCGTGGGGGGCACGTCAGACTTGGACTCTGAAATAACAGCGGACTTGCAATGCAGGGAATGAAGTGTAGCCGGGCCGGAGTGAGTACAAGAAAACCAGGGAGAGGGCTACTGCATTAGGAGCTCAGGCGGGAGATGGTGGGGCAAACCGAAGGAATAATGGACTGGAAAGATATTTAGGAAGGAGAATCGACAGGAAATGGAGGTGTATTTTAGAGGGAGAGAGAGGTGGCAAGGATGACTCCTAGTTCCTGGCTTGCTCGCGGATGTTTGTTGAATGAATGACCCTACGGCAGAAGTATCTCAGAGAGATCCCCCCACTCCCCTCCCCGCACCCGTCCCCCACGCTGCTTTCGGAGCAATGACTATAAGGGGATGGCTGGAAGGGAGGAGGAAGGGAATGGTCACGGAGTCTTGTTCCAGGAGCTGCTAGGCTGGACACTTCAAGCACTGGTCTGAGCCAGGAGTCTGAGCCAGGAGGCGCTGCGAAGAGGGCAAACGTTTCTCCTCTCGCAGTTGCCGCCTCGCCCCTCCACCCCTGCCAGGCCGGCAGTGCAGCGCCCCTCTTAGCACCGTGCTGGCTCCTGGCCGGCGTCTGGGGACGCGGTGCAGCGGCCCACCCCTCCAGCCCTGACCCGCCCGGCCCGGCGCCCACCCCGCCCAGTGCGCTGGTAGGTTGGGCGGCGGCTCTGTCTAGTCCCAGTCAGGAATCGGGGGCAGCCAGCCGGGCGAGTCCCAGGGCAGGGGTCCTCCGCCGCCGTGCACCTGCCCAGCTGGGCAGCACCGGGTCAGTGCCCTGCCCCCTCCTGCGGGTCCCCACCCTCTCTTTCCCGTCGTGAGTCCTCTGGAGAAGTGCGCGCGTGTAAGTGTGACAAATGTGGCCAAGGGTGCCGGAGGCAGGGTTCGGGTGCGTAGTCGTTGCGTGGGCGCTGCCCAGCAGGCGCAGAGCATCAAGTGTGCGTGGGCAGTGCCGGCGCGGGTGCCCGCCGCGGGTCTACGCGGGGCGGGGGCGCAGCAAGTGCATCCCAGCGAGCAGAGGCAGGCGCACCGGCGTCGGCGGCGGCGAGGGTGGTGCAGCGGAGCCCGGCTGGGCGGAGGGAGGAAGGATGAGTGCGGGTAACTTTTTGACCGCCTTGGAAGTACCAGTAGTCGCGCTCGCAGGGGCTGACTCCGGCCGCGGGGCGAGCGGCAAGCGAGTGCGCCCGCCGCTGCCCCTCCCCCACTTCCGCCTCCCGCCTCTTCCTCGTTCCCGGCTCCTAGGGCCCCGTCGGTCCCCCGGGAGCCCTGGAGGCGCAGCCCCACCCCGGCCGGCGCGGCTCGCTCCCACGCCCCCGCCGCCGCCTCGCCGGAGCGAACGGACTGAGTCAGCGGGGGGCGCAGGCGCTGCAGGTAGGGGCTCCGGTGGCGGTGGGCGCAGGTGCCTCGGGGGATCGCGGAGGGGACTGGAGCACGAGGGGAACGGCCTGGGGGGGAGCGCCCTCCCCCCTCCCTCCTTCCTCCGCCGACGCCGCGTGTCCCTTTTTAGGGAATTTTTTCCCTCTTGCTGGCTCCAGTGCGGGTGGGGCTGAGACCGAGAGGGAGTTCTCCATTTCGCTGGCTCCTACCCGGCCCCTGGCAGCCTCCTGCCCCCCAAATCTCTTCACCCTCTCCCCAGCACCTACAGTCGCGTAAACAACTCCGTTTCTCCAGCTCTGGGCTCCGCGGCCCCCCAGGGGGCATCTCCTTCAGTCTCGTGAGATCGGTGGGGCTAGGGGGAAGGGAAAGAGAGGGGGCGTCCTGGAGCCCCTGACCCCTGTCCGCTCCCCCACCTTGACCTCTTCCTCCCCCCTCCCTGCTGCTGGAGCACTGGCTCCAGGGGCCCTGGGTATTTTTAGCGTTGTGACCTGGGCGGCAGCTCTAAGAGCCTTTCCCTGGAATCGGCGTCAGCACCTAGCTCCTCCGCGGCCGACTCGCGGCCGCACGATCTCTCTACACTTCCTTGGCCCTGCCTTGCCCACTCGGGGTTGGGTCCCTCTCCACCTCCGCGGCGCCCGTGGAGCTGGCCAGGGTCTGGGATACGCTGGGTGCAGATGAGGTGGGGGAAGGCAGTCTGCGGAGGATGACGTCTGATCCTCAAGCTGGAAACTCTCCTGCCTCTCGTGATGGGCTCAGAGCAGAACGCCGGGAAGGAGAGGAGCGAATGGGAGTGAATGCACCGGCCTGGGCTGGCCCATAGCCTCAGTGCTCTGGCCGGCTCGCAGCTTCTCAGCCCTAGGGGTCAGAAGACCTGCTCTGAACTGGACCCAGGACCCGCCTTTCCAATTGCTCCTCACTGACTAATGGGGAGATAAATCAGTGAGATGTGTCCGAGGAGGGGGACAGATAAAGAGCTGTGGGGAATTCAAAGGAAAGATGGTCGTCTCCTAAATAGCTCACCTTCACAAGCAGGGTCTTGTATTTGAGGCAGGTAGGTTGATTATGCCATTTTCAGATGGGGAGACTAAGACCAGAAAGGTAATTTCCTTAGAGGCAGAACCTAGTCTGGAAGTCAGGTCTGTGACTTCAGAGCAAGGGTTTGGAGTGGATGGCACACGCGTGTGTGTGTGTGTGTGTGTGTGTGTAGAAAGGGAGGGGCACGGGAGGGGTTGCTTTATCCTTTGTCTGAGTTTTGAAGGATGGGAAGGAGTCACAGCTGCAGCACTGGAGGAAGGGAACCCTCTACCCTGAAATCTCTTGTCTCTACCCTGTCCTGCCCCTGGCCTCCTGAGGCAAGCAGGGTCTATTAAGGGAAAAAAGTACCTGCTCCATTTATTCTGAACCAACCCCTCTAATCCCTCTAACTCCTCTCAGGAGGGCATGATAGGGAGAGTTGAACATTGGCTGTGTTCCCTGAATACAGAGTATCTCTCTTGTGGTGCCTGGAACTGGCATCCCCTTTGTGGAGCTAGAGCAAGCCCCGCCTCTGCATGAGACTTGGTTTGTGGGACACACTTGGTTTCGGGGGAAGGGGAAAGAGGTCGCCAAGGGCAAAGGTGTCCAGGCTGGAGCCAGGGGCCCCACTGCTGGGATGCTGGCTGCAGTGGGGCTCCCTGAGCCCAGGCCCCTGCCCCCATCTTCTCTTTCGACTTTGCAGCTATATTTGTCTTACTTCTCTACCCGCAGGAGCTGACATGGACCCGAATCCTCGAGCCACCCTGGAGCGTCAGCAGCTCCGCCTTCGGGAGCGGCAGAAATTCTTCGAGGACATTTTACAGCCAGAGACAGAGTTTGTCTTTCCTCTGTCCCACTTGCATCTCGAGTCACAGAGACGTAAGTCCCAAGTCCTGAGGAGAGGGACTAGGGTAGGGCAGGGAGGATGTCCTGTGGGTCCTGAATCTTGTGGGACTCTCTCCCCCTCTGGTTTTCTTGGCCCTCTATGCTTCTAACTTGGGACCTGACATGTAACTCTCACTGTCCTGGTGTGCAGCCTGGATCCTTCTGACTTGCCCCCTTCTTGATCCGCAGCCCCCATAGGTAGTATCTCATCCATGGAAGTGAATGTGGACACACTGGAGCAAGTAGAACTTATTGACCTTGGGGGATCAGGATGGAGCAGATGTGTTCTTGCCTTGCGAAGATCCTCCACCAACCCCCCAGTCGTCTGGTATGCCCCTCTGCTTTGGGGACTTCAGTGCTAGTCAGCCAGAGCCGGATGTCAGGCTCTAAAATGAGGCTGCAAGGCTGGGCTGGGAAGTATACAAGTAAGGGCTGGAAGTGGGTGTTTCCACCAACGAAACAGCTGCCTGTTTTGATTTTAGGGAAGTTGACCGTGAGGGGGAACTGGGTTACACATCTCCAATCCAAAATTCTAGAAATGGCCAATCTCTTCTTTAATTTTACATTTGTTAGATTAATATAATTAGTCGCTATAATTAAAATAATGTGAAAATAGAATTTTTACATTTGGCAACTTAAGTAGTTTTAGTCATTATAATGATATTCATATTTATTGAATACTTTGATAGGTTCCAATACTGTACTAAAGTAATTTACATATATTATCTCAATCCTTACAATGTCCCATCAGGGTAGATGATATAATCCCCACTTTATAAGCAGGAAATTAGGCTCAGAGAAGTTAAGTCACATTGTAGCCAGAAGGTAGATAGGCTGGAATTAATGTTTGTCTGACTCCAGAGCCCATATGCTTAACTTGTAAGACAGATATTCTTTTAATTAAAACTGCTACTATTTATTGATGGCTTACTATGCCAGACATTTTATAAGCATTCTTAGGTTTTGGTCCCAGAACGCTTTGGGGGATGTAGGTATCCCTTTCATTTTGCCAAGGAGGAGTGGAGTCCTTGAAAGGGAAAGTGACTTGCTCAAAGCCACTCAGCAGCAGTAAGTGATGCAGGTGGAACTTGAACTCTTGCATTGGTTGACCTGACCCTAAGAACCCAGACATGGCGTAATGACATTGAAGGGGCTGGCAGTCAGGAGATGGTGATCTTAATCCTGGCTCTTTGCTGGACTGGCACAGTCACTTTGGGCAAGCCTCTGCCCCTCTGTAGGCTTTAGTTTCTCCTGGCCAGATAATCTGTAAGAGTTCTCTGAAGCTCTGTTTGTGGCCTGACCAGCTTTCTCTCTGGGCAGGGGTGGACAGCCATTTGGAGGAGCTGAGCCTGCCGGTGCCTACATCAGACAGGACTACATCTAGGACCTCCTCCTCATCCTCTGACTCCTCCACTAACCTGCATAGCCCAAATCCAAGTGATGATGGAGCAGACACGCCCTTGGCACAGTCGGATGAAGAGGAGGAAAGGGGTGATGGAGGGGGCAGAGCCTGGAGCCTGCAGCTAGCAGCGGGCCCCTGCCCTGCCTACAGACTGACCACACTGGCTGTTCTCCACACAAGACCGTAGGCCCAGCCAGAGCCTTTGGGAGAAGACCAGACTCTTGACTTGGCAGTAGGCATCAGAGGTGGGAAGGATGGTGGGATTGTACCTTTCTAAGAATTAACCCTCTCCTGCTTTACTGCTAACCTTTTTCCTGCTGCAACCCCTCCCACCAGTTTTTAGCTTACTCCTGAGATAGGATATCCAAGTGAGGAGAGAGAAGATGAGGTTGGACAAGATATCACTGCTTTTCTTAGCACTCTTCCCTCCCCCAAACCATCCTGTAGTCTTCTAATAGCATCTCTCAAACACGTGTCTCTAGATGGATGTGAACTCCTTACATCAAGTGAGGCGGTACTCAAGCCATGCTGCCCCCTTACATCCTTTTTGGAACAGAGCACGGTATAAATAATAAACTAATAATAATATGCCAACTATTCTTCATTTTTCACATCGCAAATATATCAAACCCACTATATGTCTTTAGCTCTCTAACCAATTCCATATTCCTATCACTCATTCATTCCATTTAGTCAAGAAATGTTTATTGAACACCCACACTAGGCATCTGGAATACAGTTTAGAGTAAGACAGGCTGTACTGTATACCTGCCTTCATAGAGTTTACTGTTTATGGAGGAGAAGATCAAGTGAATGCTGCAATTCACAGTGTAATAAATAGTATGATGAGGAACTACTCTGCTACCTGAAAATAGGGGCATCTTTTGTATGGTCACTGAAGAGCTGTTTTTAGCTGAAGGATGACTGGGAGTTAGCCAGGCAAGGTCCATAAGCCAGGCAGAATGAGCAGCTCGTGAAGACTTTAAATAGAGAGAGCGTATGTTTGAGGAGCTGAAAAACACTGCGTTTGGGTGAATTGTTGGATTTGAGGAAATGAAGGGAGAGGTAAAACTGCCAAAGGTCAGGTTGGAAAATGCGTTGAAGCCTGGATCAGGTTACAGTTTGATAGCTAGTGAAAGAGCATGACTTAAGATATAAAGTTATTTCCTCATATAGAAGTAAAAAGTACAGGGCTACATGAAAGCTCCGTTACTGAGCACTGGGCTCCTTTTTTGCTCTTTTGCACATGGCTTGCATTCTTAATGATACCTCGCATCTAAAGTGGCTGTCAAAGCCCCAGCCATCATGACCTTGAGACTGGCAGAAAGCAGGAAAGGAAACAGGGGATGGGCAAAGAGGGCACAGCCAGTCTATTCCAGTCTATTTAGGAAGAAAGTTTTGGAAGTTCTTTTTTTTTTTTTTTTTGAGACTGAGTCTCACTCTGTCACCCAGGCCGGAGTGCAATGGTGTGATCTTAGCTCACTGCAACCTCCACCTCCTGGGCTCCCGGGTTCAAGCAGTTCTCATGTCTGAGCCTCCTGAATATCTGGGACTATAGGCGCATACCACCACACCTGGCTAATGTTTGTATTTTTAGTAGAGATGGGATTTCGCCATATTGGTCAGGCTAGTCTCGAACTCCTGACCTCATATGATCCACCCACCTTGGCCTCCCAAAGTGCTGGGATTACAGGCATGAGCCACTGTGCCCAGCCGAATTTTTGGAAGTTCTAATCAGTAGCATCTACTTCCATCATCTTCCATCTCATTGGCCAGAACTTGGTGACACTGAGAAATGTGTCATTTGTAAACCTTTTATAGACATAGGGACATAGCATTATCCAGAAAAGAAGAAGTTTGGCCTTTGGAAAGAAAACAATCCTCTCAAGTCACTGAAATTGCCATAGCATCTGATTTCGGTACTACCTGTCAGCACCCTGGCTGCTGAGCAGACTGGGATAGTCCTTTAACAGTGCACACTGCTGTCTTGATAGAACTGTTTTGTTGCTAATGGACAAGAGAACAGTAGTCATTGGGTAGGTAACCAGCAGTTTACATGTTAGAGCCACATTAAAGAGTTTGAACTTTATTGGGAGTAATGGAGGATTACAAGTTATTGGATTTGCTTGTTAAAAAGCCAATTCTAGCTGCAGTGTAGAGAACATACTGGAGGAGGACAGGCTTAAGACAGACTAATACACAGCAATCCATGCAAGAGGTAACGGTGGCCTACAAGACAGTGGTGATGATTAACTTAATTGGGTCAGTGGGATATAAACAACATTATGCATTCAGTAAATACTAAATGTGGGTATTTAACATGTGTAAGATACTGAGCATGGCCTTGTGAATGTAGTAATGGCAAAAAAAAAAAAAAAAAAAAAGGCATCATCTCTGCTGTCACGGAGTTTACAGTCTAGTGGGGGGCCCAAATGTAAACTTACAAGTGTTACTAGTGCCAGGAAGGAGTTAAGCCTATGAAAGGTCACAGGGGTGTTTCCCTTAAGGAAGCAGTATTTGAACTAAACTAAGATCTGAATGATGAACTGGAGTAAACTAGGGGAAGAATAGCTGGCAGGGCTCCTTGTGGAGTTCTAATTGGGGGAGACCAGAGTGGATGCCTGGACACCAGAGGATGACTGCAGCTGTCCAGAAAAGAGAAAATGGATGAGGGTGGAGGTGGGGGAGGATGGAGAAAAGTTGAAGGAATGAAGAGAGATTTAGGAGGCAAATTTCTAAAAATTTAACAGGTGTGTGTGAGAAAGAAAGGGGACAAGGGTGCTGCCATTGTTTCTACCTCCTGCAACAGGATAATTTGCTGAGGAGATGGGAAAATGAGGTTGGACAAGATGCCACTGCTTTTCTTAGCACTCCCCCCCTCCCCTAAACCATTCTGTAGTCTTTTCTTTGAGACAGTGTCGCTCTGTTGCTCACGCTGGAGTGGCTTGATCTTGGCTCACTGCAACCTCCTCTGCCTCCCAGGTTCAAGCAATTCTCCTGCCTCAGCCTCCTGAGTAGCAGGGATTACAGGTGCCCGCCACCAGGCCTGGATAATTTTTGTATTTTTAGTAGAGACAGGGTTTCCCCGTGTTGGCCAGGCTGGTCTCAAACTCCTGACCTCAAGTGATCCACCTGCCTCAGCCTCTCCAAGTGCTAGGATTACATGTGAGCCACTGCACCCAGCCAACCATCCTATAGTCTTCCAGTAGAGTCTCTGAAACCAGTGTCTCTACATAGACATGAACTCCTTCGCATGTCAAGTGAGGCAGTACTCCAGCCATGCCACCTTCTTACATCCTTTTTGGAACAGAGGGCTAGTCACTCAGATGGGCAGTTTCAGAACCAGGTTTGAGAAGAGGGCCATAAATTTGATTTGGGAAATGCTGAGTTTGAGATGTCTTTGAGACATCCAGGAGGATATGTTGAGTAGGCCCTTAAACCCATGCATGTGGAATTTAGATAAGAGGATTGAGCTGGAAAAGAAAATCGATCAGTTCTCAGACTATAGGAGGTAAGTGAAGCCATGGGTGTGAATGATGGGAGAGAATGCCCAGGGAGAGAATGCTGAATAAAAGGAGAGGTTATAGGACCCAGTCTTAAGGAACATCAACTCATTTCTCACATTAAAAAAAAAATTCCACCTCCTTTCATACATTAAATACCACCCATGGGATCAGTGACCTTCAGCCAAAATCCTAAAGCATTTTGTGCCACCCAAGGCTGGGTGACAAGGCTGCTGCAGTCTTCCAATTGTCCCATCCTGCTCTCACCCCTGCAGGAGGCCAGTGTAAGTATCTGTTCCTAAGTACTTTTCCTAACACTAGTGAGAAACTTGTGGGAACTCCAGTGAAGTAACAGTGTCCACCAGCCATTCTCTGTCTCCAGGAAGCTTGTGGAGTGAATACCTTCTGTGCAATAGCCTCTAGGTCCAAGTTGAGATCATCCACTGAGCTGGGCCAGGGCCCAGTCCTCCATTAACTTTTGGGGTTTTATGGGTTCCTTATGACCTTGCTGCACACAGAAGACATAATCTCTGTCCTCTTGTGTCTTCTCTCCTTCCTTCCTTTAGAGTAGCAAGGTCTACCTCCTGTCTGACTCTGGCTGAGCCATCTCTTGGGCTGCAGCCCTTGATCCTTGCAGCTTTGCTATGCAGGGCTTCTCAGCTCCCAGGATCACCCCCCCTTCCTTCCATGGCAAATGATGAGAAGCTAGACTGGTGTGGTTGCTGTCAACATGTCAATAAATCTCTCAGTACCCCAGGCACACAATGTGAAGATTGTGGGGGAGCCTGCCCGGGGAGAGGAATTTACAGCCCTCTAGAGAAGTAGAATTGTTTGTGAGTCTACTGGGAGCCTTCAGCTTGGCTGCTATGAGCCCCAGCCCTGCCTGGAAAAGTCTAATGTCAGCTGAGACCCCAGGACTACTTCCTAGTTGGGACAATAACCTTTTCTCCTGCCAAACCACAGGGGCTTGGCTGGCCTTCAGAACCACCATCTCCAGCTGACTGTTTTTTGTTTCTTTGGTTTTTTTTTTTTTTTTAAACTTATTATGGGGGTTTCAAACATACAACAAATATAGAAAGATGTTCCCATCATACAGCTTCAAAAACAATCAAAATAGTACCAAGATTGTATTATCTATTCACCACATATTTTTGGGTGGAAAGATAGTTATGATAACTGTTGAAAGAAAAAAGATTATAAAACAACATATTTGCTATGGTCACTTTTTAAAAAATGATAATCTTCAGATTCACCATTTGATTATAGTGTCGCATTAAAGTTAAACCATGATTTATGTCAGCCCAGAGCCTAGCTGTCTGGTTTCTGAGGCCACACAGTGCCTTTGGAGATGAAAGGATGATCTGGAGCCAACTCTAAGTCAAGGAACAGTCTCCAAGCCACAGTGTGGCTTCTGATATTTGCACGGACTTGTCATAGGGTGGACATCCTGACACACTCTGGAAAGGAGGGACCACAGCTCAGAAAAAGATTCCTTATAAGGCTTACACTGTAGCAACCCTAGGAGTGCACAGAACTTGACACTGAACAGCATGGCAGAGTGGAGAAAATACAGAACTGCGCTATGATGTCATCTTGTTTGTTCATTCATTCACAACATTACTGAGCATCTACTAGCTCTTCCAGGAGCAGACATAGCCACAGATAATGGAAAGAGAATGTGATGAGGGATGTAGCAGAAGTACATGAAGCCACTAGAGGAGGAGAAGGTAGAGGTGGCTGGGTCCCAAATGATGGAGACAGGCAATTTCAAAAGGAAAACACAGAAGTACAAAATAGTCATAATGATGGCAGCTACCTTTAAAAAATTATTATTTTGAGGTTTGATAGTGTAGACTATAGTCCTAGCTCCATCACCCATTGTGATTTTTATTATCTCAGTTTCTGTACTTCTTAAATATTTCTTAATAACATTCAACACTATCACCTGGGCACTATTATCTAAACAGAGATATTATCTAAACAGAGATCATAGTGCCCAGGTGATAGGGTTGAGTGTTATTATTAAGCACTTGGTACATTCCATATCCTGCATGTACATAATTTCTCATCTTAACAACAACTCTGAAAGTAGGTTTCTTCATTTTACAAATGAAGAAAAGGTGACACTTGGGTTGATCATGCTCATATGGATTAAAGGCTGGCATAGGCATTTGGACTCCTGTCATTCTGACATCTAAGCCCATGGCCTTCCTAATATGTCATGTCTAATGGGGCAGGAACACTGAATGTAGGTAGAATGAGGACATAATGAGATAAAGACATCTTTTTGACATTTCCTTTCTGGCTGGTTGGGGCATATCTTAGCAGACCTGCCTGACACAATATTTGGCTCTTTCTAGAAGTGTGGCTATGAGTTTTACCAAGAGACTGTTAATGAAATCCTTCATGAATGTGTTTCCCATAGGGCAGGTGGAAAAACTAAAGCATGAATTTAACTCTGGAACTCCTAAAACTCAATAAAAAGACAAGCCAGTAAACAAAGGGGTGGGGGTGCAGAAGACTTTAACAGACCTTTCCACACACACACACACACACACACACACACAAATGGCCATTAAGCACAAGAACAGATGCATAACACTGTTGCAAATTAAAACCACAATGAGCAACCACTACATACATACCCAAGTGGCTAAAAGTAGAAAGTTAAAAAATTAGAAACATCAAATGCTGACCAGGATGTGGAGCAATGGGAACTCATAGTTCATGGAAACATGATACATTCTGGAGAAAGGTCTGACAGTTTCTTATAAAATTAAACATACACCTGCTCTTTGACCCACAAATTCCACTCTTAAATACCTAGCCAAAGGATATGAGAAATATACATCTATGAAGGAAATTGCACATACAGCAGTCTTGTTCATAATAACCAAAAACTTTAAAGGTGCCCATCAACAGTTGAATGGATAAATTCATACTACTATGCAGTAATAAAAAAGAATTGTGGATACATGCAACAACATTGGCGATTCTCAAAAACATTCTTCCCATGGGGGAAAAAAAAGCCTTACACAGTATATATATTATATTATTTCATTTATATTTAATTCTGGAACAGACCAATCTATTGTGGGGGAAAAAATCAGAATAGCAGTTGCCTTTGGAAGGTGGTAGAGGAGCAGGGATTGACTTAGGAAAGGGTGCTGGCCAATTTTCTGGGGTTTTAAAAATGTTCTGTATCATGACAGGAGTCCAAGTTACATAGGTGTGTGCATTTGTCAAAACTCAGTGAATGTGTACTTTGGATTTGTTCATTTCACAGTATGTAAATTTTACATAAAAAGAAAAATGCAATCAAATACTGAACTCTAATTTTATGCATGCTGAACTACATAAAATGTACCAATGTCTGCAATTTAAAGTGCACCAAAACACAAGATGGACTGATGGATATATAGACAAATATATGGTAAAGTACAAATATAGTAAAATATAAATGGTAGACTCTAGGTTTCTAGGTGATAGGAAACAGGTTCATTATAACAGGTGCTCATTCTTTCAATTTTGCTGTATGTTTGAACATTTCATAATAAAAGAACCAGTTATTTGGGGGTTTTGCAGCAAATGGAGACACTAGAAGCTAAGAGGGGCAGGAGGTTCCTCTTACCTTGGGAAATGCAAATTAAAACCAAAATGGTTTTCCCGAAAGTAATTGACCTTTTTCAGTCAATGTTTCCTCAACTATTAAATGGGTAAAATGGCAGTGGCGGAGCTTCATATTATCAAGCATGTCCTGGTGGGTGGAAACGCCTTTAACTGGGTGCGGCTTCAAGCTGGTTACTCGCCCTGCCTACTCCCTCAGGTCCTCGCAGTGCCCCTTTAAACCCACCAGCTCGGAGAGAATCTTCGCGACCTGCGCAGGCGGTCGCTCTGATAACCGCATCCCCGGTTTCCGGGACAGCACCGGAAGCTACCTCCCATACGCCTTTCCTATTGGATGCCGCCCTTTCATGGGGCCTAGCGTCGCTGGGTAGGCGGAAGTAGCCGCAGGCATGGCGGCGGCCATGCCGCTTGCCCTGTTTGTCCTGCTGCTTCTGGGCCTCGGTGGCTGGTGCCTTGCAGAACCCCAGCGCGACAGCCTGCGGGAGGAGCTTGTCATCACCCCGCTGCCTTCCGGAGATGTAGCCGCCACATTCCAGTTCCGCACGCGCTGGGATTCGGAGCTTCAGCGGGAAGGAGGTGAGGGCGCGAGATCTGACCAGAGAAAGATTTCCGTAGTGCCTGCTGGCTGGCTGTAGGGTGGAGGCAAACCTTGGGGGCGGGATCTAATTCCTGGGTGGAGTTCTGGATCCTGGGTGTGGACCCCGACGAGGTGGGGATCGTCACTCACCTGCTCCCTTTTCCCCAGTGTCTCATTACAGGCTCTTTCCCAAAGCCCTGGGGCAGCTGATCTCCAAGTATTCTCTACGGGAGCTGCACCTGTCATTCACACAAGGCTTTTGGAGGACCCGATACTGGGGGCCGCCCTTCTTGCAGGCCCCATCAGGTGCAGAGCTCTGGGTCTGGTTCCAAGACACTGTCACTGAGTGAGTGCACACCTTGGGCCCCGTTGCAGGCCATGGAGGGAATGTTGCTGGAAAGGTTGTTATCCTGCCACTGCTCTTGGGGACAGCATTTCCAGTAGGCAGCTGTTCCATGGGAGTAGAGCTGGCATTGGAAGTAAGAACTATTACCACAGATGAATAAGCCTCCCAATCCTAAAACTTTCAGACTTGAAGTAGCACATGCATATTTCGACAGAGGCAAATAGCAAACAGTTCATACTTATTTAGAGGTAAGGCAGTAGAAAACTGGCAACTGGATAACCTTTTCAAAGACATTCATTAATATTTTTTTCAATGATAGTAAATACCACAAAGGCCAACCATAACATATCTGTGGGTCACAGCTGGCCAACAGGATGCTACAATGTTAGAGGAACTGCTTTTGTTTGGGGAGAGGGGCAGGTCTAGTTACTGTGCTTGAACTACAAACCACTATTTCCCAGTGTCTACTGTGGCTGTCCTATTTAGAATAGAACCTTTCTATGCAGTGGTTGCAAACATGTGTACATGAGCCACACAGGTAATAAATGAATAAAGGTATTTTAAAAATTGACAAACACAGGAATGAGAAATAGATCTCATTTTCCCTTAATCCCAGTATAAGAAATCAATAGTGCAAGTATGATAACAAATTTTAGGCGAGTAAATGGGAGCAGCAGGAATTGTGGCAGGCTAGAGAGTTTGTGTGATGTTCTAACGAGGACAGTTCTGTCACTCAGCTTCTATGGATAGTTGCTACGTGAGAATAGAGGCCTAATATGGTCAGACCCAAATGTTTCTAAAATTTTTTTGTAGAAACAGGTTCTCATTATATTGCCCAGGCAAGTCTCAAACTACTGGGTTCAAGCGATCCTCCTGTCTCAGCCTCCCAAAGTGTTGGGATTACAGGCGTGAGCCACCACACTTGGCCTCATTTTTCAAGAGATACCAGCAATCTGGAATTTAATATGAAAATTGGGAAATTCAAATATCAGTAAATAATTTAAAAAAATTTTTAAGTGCTGTGCAGATCAATGTTGTGCACACCAAATGAAGCATGTTTATGGTTTGGGTAGAGCTTTCAGGCTTCAAGTTTGCCATTTTTATTTGAGGCTTAAGGATTGGAGCAATTTAAAAGCTCTGAACATAGAATTGTCAAAAGCCCCAGGAGAACACTGAGGAATGAGGAATAAGCAGTGACTTCCCAACTTTCCAGGACTTTCTCTCTTGCCTCAACTCCGGCTCCCCTACCCTTTCCTACCTATTCTGCTGTCACTGTCTCCCCCTCAGCCTGTAATTACCTGTGATGTGGAGCTAATGCTTAGAATTCTTTCTAGTGCTTAGGTTTAATGCTTTCTATTATTGAGAGCAAATTTCTTTTGATATTTCTCCAAAAAAGACCATCTAATTTAATTTGATGTTTTTATAAAATCCTAGAACGGTTGTTTTTCCCATGTTCAGTGAGCTTTTTTGGATATAAGCCTTCTCACTATGATAGAACCAGGACTTACCTTTATTCCCAGGGTATACACAGGGCAGTATGCATTGTTTTGCCCAGCCGGACACCTTCAAGGAAAATCAGTGAGCTCATTTCAGCTCTGATGTATGAGGTGCTTTCCATGGTGTCATGGGAAGCACATAGATGGCCCAGACTGGCCCTTGTCCTCAAGTTGCTTACAGCCTAGTTAGAGAAAAAAGGTGCTCAGGACGCGATGCAGCTGCCACCTAGCCATCTCCCAGAAGCGACCTGGTAAGAGGCTTGGATGGTCAGAACCTTGACTGCACAGAGGAGGCTGTGCTTAAGGAAGGCAGGAAAGGCTTCCTGGAGGAGGGGGGTAGAACTGGAGCCAGATCTTGAAGGTAGGCAGAAAATAATGAGCAGAGGCCTGCAAGGAAGGAAGAATCACCTGAGCAGGCACCCATGGGGATGCAGAGATGTCCAGAGGAGAGTGAGGAAGAAGGGGCTGAGTAGGGTGAGACCCAGCAAGTGGGCTGAGTGGGGGCAGCAGTATTCCAGCTCCATTAACTAACCTGTCTAATAGTTAAGAATACAGCCTTCTCCTAACATGGGTTTAGCAGCCGCTTTGGGCTTTGAAAGAGGGGAGCAGAGGCAGCCCCTGGACAGTGAGTGGATTTGTGTCTCTATCCAGTGTGGATAAATCTTGGAAGGAGCTCAGTAATGTCCTCTCAGGGATCTTCTGCGCCTCTCTCAACTTCATCGACTCCACCAACACGGTCACTCCCACTGCCTCCTTCAAACCCCTGGGGCTGGCCAATGGTGAGATAACCCCTGCAGCCCTTTCCTTCTTCCTCTTATCTCCTGCCCAAACCTTTGCCTCCTTTTCCCTTAGTTTCCTGCTTCCTCAGCCTGGGCTAGATCTTAAGTGCCCTATGTGTGCAGGCCCCCAGTACTATGCCATCTCTGCATGCCTTCTCCCAAGGAGAGAAGGAACTCCCACTCCCACCTGGGACTGTCCACTCTGGTGTGCTAGAGAGTGGTGTGGGGAGCAGGAGGGTCATCCCCGTCTCTGGAGTGCAGGTCCTGAGGGGTGAGAGCCCAAGGACCACCCCAGACAGACCTCTGTCTCCCTCAGACACTGACCACTACTTTCTCCGCTATGCTGTGCTGCCTCGGGAGGTGGTCTGCACTGAGAACCTCACCCCGTGGAAGAAGCTCTTGCCCTGTAGTTCCAAGGTAAGGCCACGCAGCCTGGCAGCCAGGGAGGTTTACAGAGAACCTGCACCCCAGACCAAGTGCTCCATCCAGGGCATCTCTTCTGTTACCTCTTTCCGTCTCCTCCAGGCAGGCCTCTCTGTGCTGCTGAAGGCAGATCGCTTGTTCCACACCAGCTACCACTCCCAGGCAGTGCATATCCGCCCTGTTTGCAGAGTAAGTCATGGGGAGTAGAGGAAACTGCCAGCCAGGGGCTCAGAAGAAAAGCACGTGGCCAAGGGTCTGTCTCAGGCTGAGCGAGTACTAAGCGGTAGATGAGATGATCGTTCTTCAGAGCATTGGCCAAGCACCAAGAAAACAGTGGTTGCCTAGCAAGCACTGAATAAATATTTGTCATGGAAAACAGTGGTTCAGAACAATAGCTGTGTGGGAGCAATTGCCAGCTTAGTCACTTGCCAGCTGGCATAACCTTGGGTGAATCATTTCATTACCCTGAACCTGGTTTCCCACTGTGTCACATGACATTGATCGTAGAATCCACTCCTAGAGTTGTGATAGTTTATCAAACTGATGCACATAAAGCTGTCAGCACGGGATCTGGCATGGGGTCAAGCGCTCAGGAGTTTGTGGTAGCAAATCAGTGGGTGTGAAGATACATAGATGAGGGATTGAGTCTGAGTAGGAGTCTTTTTGGGACTGTGTGGTTGGGTGAGAGTGATACTCCCTCACTGCTACCATCTGGCCCTTTTGATAGAATGCACGCTGTACTAGCATCTCCTGGGAGCTGAGGCAGACCCTGTCAGTTGTATTTGATGCCTTCATCACAGGGCAGGGGAAGAAAGGTAAGCTATCTTGGCAACTCATCTCTACCCGCCTATGCCAGCCCTGCCTTATCTATGTGGACTAGGCCTAGGCCTGGCGCCTGCTTAACACTGCTGTCTATTTCTCAGACTGGTCCCTCTTCCGGATGTTCTCCCGAACCCTCACGGAGCCTTGCCCCCTGGCTTCAGAGAGCAGAGTCTATGTGGACATCACCAGCTACAGCCAGGTAACAAGGTCTCCAGCCACACAAACAAACCCCTAGTCCCCAAGACCAGCCTGCCCTCTCTGCTTGCTTCTTAACCCTGCCCTTGTGTCCCTAGGACAATGAGACATTGGAGGTGAACCCACCCCCAACCACTACATACCAGGACGTCATCCTGGGCACTCGGAAGACCTATGCCGTCTATGATTTGCTTGACACCGCCATGATCAACAATTCTCGAAACCTCAACATCCAGCTCAAGTGGAGGAGACCCCCAGAGAATGGTGAGTAGGTGGATGGTTGGACTGCCAGGTTGCAGTGGCTACAGAGAAAAGACGACAATCCCACGTATTTGCTGTAAGATGATAGGGTTGTATTTAGACCAGATCTCTGGAGTCATATGCTGCTGACTCTAGCTCTTCCGAGCTCTATGATTTTGGGTAGGTTCCTAAATTCTCCGAGCTTCAGCATCCACATCTGAAAAATAAAGAATATACCTAGTGAATTGGAGGAGATCATGTGAAAAATGGAGTTAGTTCATGCATTCCCTTAATCAACCAAATATTTTTGAATTTATGCTTTGTGCCAGGCGTAGAGTGTTGAATAAGACAGAGGACACTGCACTCAAGAAATATAATGTCTACTAATTGAGGGGCAGCTGTTAGTTAATTAATTACAGTTGTGTTCAGTTCCCTTACCAAGGGAAAGAGCAGAATATCCTGAGTACCTGGTTTGGGTTCGAGGCGGGCACAGTGTTCATCACATAAGCACTTAGTAAATACTAGCAACCTATTGTGGTCATTGCCTGTGGGCTGGGGAAGACAGGGATGATTCCGGAACCCAGATTGTCTAGTTTCAGTGACAGGACTGTTCCCCATCTACTCCCTGGCTCTGGACTCTGAACGTGGCCTGGGCAGTTGGAGTGGGGGAGTGACCCTTACCTTTGGCAGCTCTTAACTGTTGACATTTCTCTACACAGAGTTCCCCCCCAGTGCCCTTCCTGCATGCCCAGCGGTACGTGAGCGGCTATGGGCTACAGAAGGGGGAGCTGAGCACACTGCTGTACAACACCCACCCATACCGGGCCTTCCCGGTGCTGCTGCTGGACACCGTACCCTGGTATCTGCGGCTGTATGTGCACACCCTCACCATCACCTCCAAGGGGCAAGGACAACAAACCAAGTGAGGAGCTGAATCCTGAGCCAGGCCCCAGCCCACCCTCTCATGCCCTCTCCAGGTCCCCCAGACTCTCATTTCCCAGAGTAGTTCCTGAAGTACTTCTGAAAAGCTACAGAGGCATAAAGAGTAAGGAATAGTTTCAAAAATGCAACGGGAGCCTCACTGTGCCAGGTTCTGAGGTAATTTTATAAAACAGAAATGATTAAAACACATAATACTGGTGATTCCTAATAGGACTGTACAAGGACAGTAGCTTCCTTTTTTGCTTACTTTTGCCCCCTTTCCGGATCATTGGGTTTTGTGTAGGGAAAGGGCTTGGCAATCTTGGGTTTTTGAAACTAGGAAGATAGCAGAGCTCGAGTAGATGGTGTTTTGTTTCCTTGGGAGGGATAGAGAGGTACAGTTATTGATTGATTGATTGATTGATTGAGACGGAGTTTCATGCTGTTGTCCAGGCCGGAATGCAGTGGTGCGGTCTTGGCTTACTTTAACCTCCACCTCCTGGGTTCAAGCTATTCTCCTGCCTCAGCCTCCTGAGTAGCTGGGACTACAGGTGCCTGCCACCACACCTGGCTAATTTTTTGTATTTTTAATAGAGACAGGGTTTCTCCATGTTGGTCAGGCTGGTCTCGAACTCCCGACCTCAGATGATCCACCCGCCTCAGCCTCCTAAAGTGCTGGGATTACAAGCATGAGCCACCACACCTACCCTGGAAAATTTCAAACCCAAACCCAAATAGAATAGTATAATAAACTCCCCTATACCCACCCTGCAGCTTTTTTTTTTTTTTAAAGAGGCAGGCTCTCGCTCTGTCTGTTACCCAGGCTGGAGTACAGTGGCATGATCATGGCTCACTGCAGTTTCAGACTCCTGGGCTCAAGCAATCCTCCTACCTCAGCTTCGCCAGGACTATAGGCATGGACCACCATGCCTTTTATTTTTTCATAGAGACAGTGTCTTGTTATGTTACACGGGCTGGTCTCAAACTCCTGGCCCCAAACTCCTGCTTCGGCCTCCTAAAATGCTGGGATTATAGGTGTAAGCCACTGCCTGCTGGTGTATCTTAAAGCAAATCTTAGACATTGATCAATTAACCTTTCAATACTTTAAGGATTTTTAAAAATGTAACCGTATCATTACCACTTCTGTTTTCCCCTGTGGTCTTAAAAATGTCTTTTTATAATTGGTTTCTTTAAATTGGGATCTAAGCAAGGTTCTCACATTGCATTCGCTTTACATTAAGTTCTTCTCTTGAGTGGGCACAATGGTGCACCCAAGAGAACTTAATATGAAGCAAATGCAATGTAATCTCAGCACTTTGGGAGGCCGACACGGAAGGACCACTTGAATCCAGGAGTTTGAAACCATCCTGGACAACATCGTGAGACACCCCCCACAACTCTACAAAAAAAAAATTATTTTTAATTAGCTGGGCATGGTGGTGCATGCCTGTAGTCCCAGCTACTCAAGAGGCTGAGGTAGAAGGATCACTTGAACCCAGGAGGTCAAGGCTACAGTGAGCCATGATCATACTACTGCACTTCAATGGGGGCGACAGTGTGAAACCCTGTCACACACACACACAAAAGTCTCTTTCTTTAAAATTAATAGACTATTCTTAGAGCACTTTGAGGTTTACAGAAAAATTGAGCACAAAGCACAGAGTTCCCGTATCCTCCCTGTCTCCGCACCCAGAATTTCCTTGAACACTAAGCATCTTGCATTTGGTGGGGTGCTTTTCAGTCTCTTTTAATCTGTAGAAGTGCCCGTGCTTTCTTTTTTTTTTTTTATGCCATTTATTTGTGGAAGAAACTGGGTCATTTGTTGGATAGAATGTTCCACATTCGGGCTTTCTCATTGTGCTGGTATTTAGCATGCTCCTCCGTCTCCTATATTTCTTGTGTATTGGTGGTTAGATTTAGAAACCTGATTAGATTCATGTCCCACATTTTTGGCAAGAAAAATATCCAGGTGGCTCTGTGAGCTTCTTCTGCATCCCATCAGGCACTTGGTGCCTGGTGCCCCAGTTCTAGTGATGTGAAGATTGATGAGCGGCCTGCACACTCCCAGCAGCCTCTCGACCGCATCCTGGGATCACTGCCCTGGAAACATCCTCTCCCTTTTTTTAGCCCACTTTCTTCCCGAGCCTGCCTGGCTGCTACGCTCCCAAGCCCACCTTCTAGGCACCCAGATTGAGGCCCCACAGCAAGCAGCAGGGACAGGGGCAGTAGGTAGCCTGACCCCAGGAAAGAGGTGTGGGTGACCCTTATCTGTTTCCAGGTTACATCCACTACCAGCCTGCCCAGGACCGGCTGCAACCCCACCTCCTGGAGATGCTGATTCAGCTGCCGGCCAACTCAGTCACCAAGGTTTCCATCCAGTTTGAGCGGGCGCTGCTGAAGTGGACTGAGTATACCCCAGACCCTAACCATGGTTTCTACGTCAGGTGGGCCCCACCCCGCCAGGCTGCCTCTCATCCTCCTGACCCACCCTCTCCGCTGCTTACCCCTTGGTAGGGGAGCCAGGTGGGGAACACGGGCCATCTCTCTTCTTCTCTGTAGCCCATCTGTCCTCAGCGCCCTTGTGCCCAGCATGGTAGCAGCCAAGCCAGTGGACTGGGAAGAGAGTCCCCCTCTTCAACAGCCTGTAAGTGTGACCACACTCACTGATAACACATCCTCCGCTGCCTGCTGGGTCTTAACACAGGTGACCAGGCTCCTGCAGGGGAGGTCAGGGTAGATGTTACATCTTCCAAAGAAATGTACAGATTTAATTCAATCCTAATAAAAATCACAGCAGTCTGTGAAGTTTGTAAAGACTTCATAAAATGATTTTAAAGTGCTTCTCCAAGAACACATTTACTCAGAGCCTACATTTACTCCTTGATGCTCTTAAATATTTAATGAAGTACTTATGAAATGCCAAGTGCTTCTGAGAGCACTGGGAGTACAAGAATAAACAAAACAGACTTGGCCCTGCCCTCCCTTTGCTTACAGTCTAGAGGAAAGAGTCTGTTCTAGAGAGTAATGGGGTTAGAGGTGGGATAGGGATTGATTTAGTGGGTTATCTAGGAAGGCTTCTTTGAGGAGGTGGCATTTAGGCTGAGATCAGGCTAAGAAAGAAGTAACCAAGCAAAGGCAGGGCCCCTTTCTTCCACTTCAACACCAGGCTTCTCTACTTTTTTGTTTTCATTATACTTTAAGTTCTGGGATACATGTGCAGAATGTGCAGGTTTGTTGCATAGGTTTACATGTGTCATGGTGGTTTGCTGCACCCACCAACCCATCATCGAGGTTTTAAGTCCCAAATGCATTAGGTGTTTTTGTCCTAATGGCCTCCCTCCCCATGCCCGGAGGCCCCCACCTGCCGGCTGCTCTCCTTTTATCAGGTTTATAGATTGAGCTGTGCTGCCTGTTGAAAGGTTTTGGAAACACTTAACTGTGCTGCATTGCCCAGGACTGCCAGAGTGAGGACGGGGTGAGGTGGGGAGGAGCAGCCAGTCCTGTCTCACCTCTCCTTCCCCGACCCCAGGTTCCCAGTCTCCGATGGCTCTAACTACTTCGTGCGACTCTACACGGAGCCGCTGCTGGTGAACCTGCCAACACCGGACTTCAGCATGCCCTACAACGTGATCTGCCTCACATGCACTGTGGTGGCTGTGTGCTACGGCTCCTTCTACAATCTCCTCACCCGGACCTTCCACATCGAGGAGCCCCGCACGGGCGGCCTGGCCAAGCGGCTGGCCAACCTTATCCGGCGCATCCGAGGTGTCCCCCCCCCCACTCTGATTCTTGCCCTTTTCAGCAACTGCAGCTGCTGTTTGTCTTGGGGAGGCGTGGCGGTGCCCCAAGGGCTCTTCTGCCACTTGTTCTCCTCAGAGTTGGCTTTTGAACCAAAGTGCCCTGGACCGGATCAGGGCCTACAGCTGTGCTGTCCAGTACAGGATCCATGAGCCAAATGTGGCGTTTGAATTTGAATTAACTTAAATTAGAAATTCATTTCCTCACCTGTGGTGGCCACCTCTATATTGAGGTGCTCAATAACCAAACGTGGTCAGTGGCTGCTGTACTGGACAGCATAGGAAAAGACTTCCATCACTGCAGAAAGGTTTGCTGGCAGCACTGGCCAAGGTGATGGGGTGTGCTGCACCGTGTGGTCACTGTGTAGTGGATGGAGTTTACTGGTTGTGGAATAAAAGTGGCATTTTCTTGGTTCTTTGCCTTCTGTCCTGGGAAGAGCTGCAGACTGGGGTGGTTGCCAGGTGCCTGAACAGGACCTCCTACCCTATGCCTGCCCCCTCAACACACATCCAAAAAAAAAAAAAAAAATCCCAAACAACCCATTTCTTCCTCCCACCTGGTCAGAAATTTCTTTTCCTGATCTGCTCCCCCATCCCCATCCGCATCTGACTGTGATTGCCAGAACTCCCGGGGTTGTTTGGGAGGGTTTCTGAAAGCATAATCCATGACCATGGAAATGAATCATCCTACTTCTTGGGGTCCCTGAGAACCAGTCCACATCAGCAAGGGTAGAGTGGAGAGGTGGGAGAGCTTTGGGTGGTGGGTCTCTAACTGGAGTGCATCAGTCACTGGGGGCACTTTAACGTAGGTTCCTGGGGTCCAAATCCTGCTAATTCAGTTGGTCTGGGTATGGCCCAGGCTTTGACTTTTTAGCAGGCTCCCCCAGGAGCTCATGCTGTGTGCCGTCCTCAGACCACCCTCAGGCTTCAAAGCCAGGCTCTTGGATTGAAGCCAGCCCTGCCCACCTCCCCTGCTGGTTACATAACACTGGATTCCTGCAAAACAAGCCTTTAGGCGGGTGCCTCCCACTGCCCTCATCTTCTGTCTTTTCCTCTGGCACACTTGGCATCAACTGTCTGAGTTATTTGCAGTTTCCCCCACCTCCCACCCCACTCAGTTCTCCCATCATAGTGCTTTGGCCTAGAATGTCCTATTCCACCAACCATGCACACCTCTCATCTGCCTGGTTCCCTCTTACAAAACCAGATGAGAAGTTGCTCCTGGAAGTTTCCCTTGATGTGCCAGGCTGCTATCTGTGCCCCCTGCCCACTGCTTCCAGACTGCCTTGGACTTATACATGTTATCACCTGGCTGCTGTCCTTTCACTTCCACCAAATGGCGTGCTTCCTGGAGGCACAGGTTCGGTCTTTCATTAAGACCTAACCCAATTCAGGACATGTAGGTGCTCAATCAGCAAATGCTAAAAGTATTAATTGGGTATGGGCTATTCTGGCTTGGGATCTGGGATCCAAGATAGGGATGGGCAAGGGGCACTCTAGAAGCTCCACATGCGTGGGTGCAGCAGTCTAAACACAGTGGCACTGGTGTCTGTAGCCAACACAGATGGGCTCTTTAGGTTCCTTGAAGAGTTTTCAGAGCCCTCAACACATGCGGGTGGTATGTGTGCATATGTCAGAAGGTAGTGAGCTAGTCTAGACCATGGGTTAAGGCAATTTGTTCAAGGTGCTTTTACTTGAGTTTACTTCCAAAGCAGTAAAGAAGCAGACTGTAAATGAGACAGGAACGCAGGTGGGCGGATACACGAAGCTAAGTGGTCTGTGTAGTGTGCCTAGTGTGAGATGCAGCATGCATAGCATGGAGTGTCTGCCAAGTCAGAAGAGCACAGAGTTGTGGCCTGGCTGTCTTTTATACCCGCAGCCCTGTCCGCACCTAGAAATGGCCCCCACTATCACGCCACATGTAACCTATGCTTTGGCAACACCCACATATTTCTAGATCAGACCTCCTCTCTGGATCTTGGATTCTGTTACCCAACTGCCTACTTGCTTTCCCCCATTTGGATGTCTAAAGACATCTCAAATTGAGTGTCTCCAAAACCGAGCTTCTGATGTGCTCCGCCCCACCCCAGACATCCTCATCCATAGTCACCTCATCTCTGTTAAAGGTAGCTAGTATCTTTCCAGGTACCCAGGACAAATACCTGGGAGTCATCCTTGGTTCTCTCTCCCATCCTATATGCACCCTACCTTCCAAATAAATCCAGAATCCCACCCCTTTTCACCATCTCCACTATCAAGTTATCAGTGAGGTTTTCCCTGGCCATACCCTATTTCAAATTGCTATCCTAGCATGTTAGATTCACCTGGGGAACTTAAAAATCCTGATGCCCAGGCTTTACACAAACTGGTTAAATCAGAATTACAGAAGGTGGGACTCACAAAGTCCCCAAGTGACACCAGTGTGTAGCCAAGCTTAAGACTTGATCTTATTTTTAAAGTAGTTTGAAAACTTACTTTCTCAGGCTGGGCGCAGTGATCTCAGCACTTTGAGAGGCTGAAGTGTGTGGATCATTTGAGGTCAAGAGTTTGAGACCAGCCTGGCCAACATGGTAAAACCCTGCCTCTACTAAAAATAAAAAAATTAGCATGGGCATGGTGGATGCCTATAGTCCCCGCTACTTGGGAGGCTGAGGCAGGAGAATCGTTTGAACCCAGGAGGTGGAGGTTACAGTGAGCCGAGATCATGCCACTGCACTCCAGCCTGGGTGACAGAGCGAGACTCTGTCTCTAAATAATAATAATAATAAAATAATATTTTGGTGAAGACTTAATTAAATCAAATAGATGTCTGAGAGGTCTGGCCCCAGGTCTTCCACCAGACTGAATGGTGACCACAGGTGAGCCCTTTCAGTATCTGGGCCTTGGATTCCCCCTGAGGTGAAAGTGACCGGGTAGCCTGTTGGAGCCAGCCGTGTCCCATAGGCTATGGGTCTCAGGATCCTCTTCCCAACAACACCTCAGCTCACCAGGCAGATGGCAAGACAGAGGGCAAGGAAGCTGCTGAACTTCATGGTGCCAAGGACTGAGAGTTCTGAACCAGGGCTGGGAGGCTGGAACTTATACCTGCAGGAGGAGAAGAGTCCCTGTTTCCATGGGCCAAAGGAAATAATCTTGTTTTTTGATTTCTTGGAAGAGGAAGCACTCTGGGAAAGAGGTATGAGCCAGGATGAATGGGACTCCTTGTCTGAAGGTGGCACTACACACATTGGAGGGGCTTGTGGGAGCTGCAGAGAATTTCTCCAAACTCAGTATTTCTGCCTCATCTGAAATGCCCGTCTTCAGCTTCATCTACTGCACACTTCAGTCCATGAGATTTTAGAGTGGTAAGTGACCTTTGGGGTCTCAGTTTTCCTATCTGTAAAGGAGTGGGCTGGACAATGAACAGCTGTTCTCTGTTCTTTTGTTATTGGTTCCCATCCAGAGCCTCCCAGCTAGTTGTCTCAACATCCCAGGGGAAAAAGCGTAGTTCTTTGTCCATTGGTTTATTTATTCAATTTAGGAATAATGAGTTTATTGTTTTATATGAATAACCATAGTTATTTTAAAAGATCAAACTACACTAAATAGTACAAACAAGCAAAATCTCTCCCCAAAGTCTGCTATGGTGCTGTGCAACAGAAATATAATGCAAGCCACACATTGAATTTTAAATTTCCTATGAGCTATTTTAAAAAGTAAAAAGAGGGGCCTGGCATGGTGGCTTAGGCCTGTAATCCCAGGATTTTGGAAGGCTGAGGTGTTTGAGACCAGCCTGGGCAAGTGACAAAACCCTGTCTCTACTAAAAACAAAAAATTAGCTGGGTGTGCTAGTGTGCGCCTGTAGTCCCAGCTACTTGGGAGGCTGAGGTAGGAGGATCACTTGAGCTCAGGAAGTTGAGGCTGATAGTGGGCCAACATTGTGTCACTGCATTCCAGCCTGGTGACGGGAAGAGACCCTGTCTCCAAAAAAAAAAAAAAAAGAAACAGGTAAAATTAATTTAATGATAGTTTATTTAACTGAGTACAATATATCTAAAATATCATTTCAATATACCATTAATATGAAATAAAAACTAATGCAATATTTTACTTTTATTTATATTAAGTCTTTGAAATCTGGTGTGTACATTAACATTTATAGTATATAACAATATTAGCCATCCTCATGTGCTCAATAGTTGCATATAGTCAGTGGCTACCATATTGGATATTGAAGCTCTATCATATAAAGCAACTATCAGTAACTTCAGGATAACCTCATAAGAATTTTGTTAGATAGATTGACAAAAATAATTCTACAAAAATGAAGAGTTTATGGATATTGTTTTCCCTGAATTTTTGGCATATTTTCTTTATACTTGAAGGACAATTTGAGGGGGTACAAAATCTGGGTCCTATTTTCTTTTCTCTAGTACAATTGTGAACTTAGCTTCACTGCGTTCTGCCCATGAGTGTTGTTATGAAACAGCCTGAATGTTTTTCTCCCTTAAAGGTGACTTTTTTCCCTAAATGAGTATCTAATAATAGTTTTGCTTATCCTCAAGTTTCAGTAACTTAACAATTTTTTGGTGATATTCTGCATCTTTTTTTTTTTTTTTTTTTTTTTTTTACTGGAAAAGGAGTGCTTTTTTAGGCTGCATATTTTTTAAAAGGGAAATTTTCTTGTATTATGTCTTTGCATAAGTTTTCTGTTTTAATTATTGAGTTTTCCATTTAAGAGGCATCATTTATGTCAGATTATCTTTACTTGTACGTAGTTGTTAAAACCATGAGCACTAGAGACAGATAATTTGAATTCCACCTTTGTCATCCAGTATCAGCATGACAAGGTATTTAATAGCTATGTACTACAGTTTCTATTTGGAGATAATAGACTCCAAACTACCTGCATTTGGAGTCCCCAACACCACACTCAGGTTTAGTTCCCTAAAAGGATTCATAGGATGTAAGTTTATACTTGTTATACTTAAGTTCACAACAAAAAGATACAGAATAAAATTAACAAAGGGAAAACGTGCATAGGATGAAGTCTGGAGGAAACCAGGCACAAACTTGCAAGTGTCTCCTCCCTGGGGGAGTAGCACAGGATGTGCTCAATTCCTCCAGCAATGATGCATGACGACACATGCAAAGTGTTGTCAACCAGGGAGGCTTGACCAGGCCTGGGCATCTCAGCATTTTGCTGAGGATCATTCACAGGTATGTACCACCTGCATGACCTACCTCAGTTAACAAAGCTCCGGACCTCCAGAGAAAAAGGGGCATTCACCATAAATCATTCCTGGTGTACACTATGTGGACTAACTGGTACAGCGTGGCCCAAGGCCTCAGGCAAGCAAAAAACACTTTCACTTTCATCATCCAGAATAATCAATGAGCTTAGTTCCCAGGAGCAGGCCAAAGGCCAGTCCTGAAAACAGACTTTCCCTGGGAATGTGTAGGGTTATAACAACCCAGGCCTGCTGAGTTAACCCTTTCCCCCAATACTACCTTATAGGATAGTGTTCGTTAACATAGTCAATGTGTACGTACATTTAATATACTTAAATTAATGTCAATAATTAATATCCAACACATGATAAACTAGTATTTTAAAAATTAATTTGACTTTTTGTCCTCTTTCTAGGCTGAGACGGAGTCTCGCCATGTCACCCAGGCTGGAGTGCAGTGGTGCAATCTTGACTCACTGCCACCTCCGCCTCCTGGGTTCAAGTGATTCTCCCACCTCAGCCTCCTGAGTTGCTGGGATGACAGGTGTGTGCCACCACACCTGGTTAATTTTTGTATTTTTAGTAGAGACAGGGTTTCACCATGTTGGCCAGGCTGGTCTCGAACTCCTGACAGTAAGTGATCCACCCACCTGGGCCAACCAAAATGTTGGAATTACAGGTGTGAGCCACCGTGCCTGGCCCAGGCTAGTAGTGTTTATGATCCCCAACTTTTATTTTATGCTAATAATTTGATTCGTAGCTCTGACTTGTTTCTTCCTTGATATTTTCAATTCATTTGCAGGTTTTTTAGTGGTGTTACTTAGATCTTCAATTTGTTTGTTTAACATTCATTTTTAAGGGTCTTTAAATTTTTTATTTATTTTAAAATATTTATTTATTTTCTTTTTAGAAATGAAATCTTACTATATTGTCCAGGGTGGTCTCGGACTCCTGGTCTCAAGCAATCCTCCCACCTTGGCCTCCCATAGCACTCGGATTACAGGTGTGAACCACTGAGCCCAGCCTAATGTCTTATTTTATTAAAGTTTTTGTTTTTTAAGCTGAAAGACCTCCTGGAAATTTTTCCTCTTATCAAATTTTCTTCCCAATTGAGTTCTTTGTATCTATTTCTTTTCTCCAGTGTCCTTTCCTTTTTAATTTTCTTCCTTTTTTTCTTCCCCCTCCCCCCCCTCCTTTTCTTTTCTTCCCTCCTTCTAACTGTATGTCGTATGATGCAAAGCTACTCCGTAATTTCCCTTCAACTTGCTCATGCTTAGTTTGGGCAACTCTGCCCTGTTTTTTTGCTTATCCCAATTGATATCAATATATTCTCTTAGATTTTCTTTTCACCATATCTGAGATCTATTGTTATTTCCATCCCATATCCCCAGATTGCAATCTGAAGTTTGCCTCTATACACTCTGTGGAGCCAAAGTCATGGGGTTGAAGGAAGAAAGGAATGCTGTTGGAGGCGTCTCTTGACTATGATGATCAGTCTGGGCTCTGCTCTTTGGAGATTTTTCTTTAATTCCTGGAACCACAGTTGGCTTCCTCTAGTGATGAGTTATTCCATTTTTGAGAAAATATCCCTGGAGCTTTGGATCAGTCAATCAATTAGAAATTTGAGCCTTGGGGAATGGCAAGGCTTGGTGGGCTTTTTATATCTGCTGGAGATCCTAAGAGCTTAGGTGGTAACAAGGGACTTGAATTTTCTGGGGATTCATCTTGACTTTTTGTGTGCAGTTTTCTAACACTCCTCTCCAAAACTCATATTAAAATGTAATCTTTAATGTGGCAATACTGAGAGGTGCAGCCTTTAAGAGGTGATTGGGTCATGAATAGACTGATCCATTCATAGATAAATGGATTAATGGATTATCACAGGAGTGGGACTGGTGACTTCATAAGAGGAAGACAGACATGATTTAGCATGCTCAGCCCCCTCACCATGTGATGTTCTGAGCTGCCTCAGGACTCTGTAGAGGGTCCGCACCAGCAAGAAGGCTTTCACCAGGTGCATCCCCTTGACCTTAGACTTCCCAGCCTACAGAATTGTGAGAAAAAAAAAATTGGTTTTTAGTAAATTACCCAGTTTCAGATATTCTATTAAGACACAGGAGAAGAAGGCTACTCAGTTGCAAACACGAGCCATTTCTTATGGAAAAGGAAGTATGAATCAGAGTGGAGCCCAGAAACCAGGCAGTAGGACTGAACCTCTGGCAACAGGTGCACAATTCAGTTTCAGAATTGCTGGGGTTGGGTGATTGCTCTGAGCTTCCCCTTTGTAAACAGTAGTGAAAATAGTTGTTTCCTGTGCAGATCTGGCCATGGCAGGTTGGGTGCCTGTGAGGCAGAAAACATGTCTCTAGTTCACAGGTCTTCAGATGGAGAGAAACTCTACCCATGGAACAGACCCCAAGAAGCCTCTTTGTAGTTGGACTTGATGTAGATAAGCTCCAGAAATTAGAGCTGAGTTTGATGTCAAAATAGGATGAGGTGTTTGTTTGTTTGTTGAGACAGGGTCTCACTCTGTCACCTAGGCTGGAATGCAGTGGCATGATCATGGCTCACTTCAGTCTTGACCTTCCAGGCTACCCCTGGAGCCTCTTGAGTAGGTGGGACTACTACAGGTGTGTGCCACCATGCCTGGCTAATGTTTTGTTTTTTGGAGAGACTGGGTCTTCCTATGTTGCCCAGGCTGGTCTCGAACTCCTAATGCAAGCGATCCTCCCACCTCAGTGTCCCAAAATGCTGCGATTACAGGCATGAACCACTGCACCTGGCTGAGATATTTTTTTTTAGGTGGGAATTAAGGCAGCGGGGGTAGGTGGAGGGGGGTTGGAGGAAGTTACTATATTTTACGTATAGGAAAAATTTTAACTAATCTGTCTCAGTTTAAAAACATGTCTGCAATTTTTCTGGCACTTGTCCATTGAGAATTGAGGTCAATTCCCTCTTTGAATCTGGGCTGACCTTGCCGACTCCATTATGATCAGTAGAATGCAGTGGAAGAGATGCTGTGTGATTTCTAAGGCTGGTCAAAAAAGGCTGTGCAGCTTCCATCTTGCTGTCTTGGGATGCTGGCTCCGGGGAGATGCTGAAGTCCACGTGAAAAGTCTGACTCCCCCTGAGGCCACTGCTGAAAAGACCGCATGCAGTGAACACTTTCCAACAGTCCCAGCTGTGTTTAGCCTTTTAGTCATTCTGCCAAGGCCCTAGACATGTGATTGAAGCCATCTTGGGCCCTCCAGGATAGCCCAGCCCAGCCCAGCTGGGTACCACAGAATGACCTCAGACACAGCCACAAGGAGCAGAAGAATTGCCCAACTAAGCCTTGCCAGAATTCCAGACCTACAGAATTCATGTGCATTAGAAAATAGTTGTTGTTTTATGCCACTAAGTGTGGATCCTGTTAGGCAACTCACTGGAACAACTGGTGAGAATTTTCAGGACTTTTGTATTATTTCCTCTTCCCCGGCACCTTTTCTGGGACAGAGCAGTTGGGATAGGACCCGTGGTGAAACATGTCAGAATATTCCATATTTTTCTGTTGCTACTGCTTTTTGAAGTTTATGAAATGAGGGTCTACTGTTTCCCATGGTAGTTTACTACTACCGACTTTTTTTTTTTTTTTTTTTTGCCTATTTTTTTTTCTCCTATCCAATTCAATAGAAACTGGAGGATGAACATTCTATTGTGAAACTGTTCTGCCATCTGCACTTTACTCAGTGATATGGTCTGGATTTGTGTCCCCACCCAAATCTCATGTGAAATTGTAATCCATAGTTTGGGAGGTGGGGCCTGGTGGGAGCTGATTGGATCATGGGGGCATTTCCCCCTTGCTGGTCTCCTGATAGTGAGATCTCACGAAATTTGCTTGTTTAAAAGTGGGTGGCACCTCCCTGCTGTCTCTTTCTCCCACTCCTGCCATGTAAGACATGTCTGCTTCCCCTTTGCCTTCCACAATGCTTGTTTCTTGAGGCCTCACCACCTGTGCTACCTGTACACCTGCAGAATCGTAAGCCCATTAAACCTCTTAAGTTACCCAGTCTCGGGTAGGTAGTTTTTTATAGCAGTGGGAGAATGGACTAATACACCCAGAAATCTTATGTTTTAAATGAAAACTTAATTTTAAGAATTTCAAATTTTAAATTTTAAAAATACAAGAATATTTTTAAAGTTTTTAATTTTCTTAGAAAAAGAACATAGGAGGGCCAGGCATGGTGGCTCATGCCTGTAATCCCAGCACTTTGGGAGGCCGAGGCGGGCGGATCACAAGGTCAAGAAATTGAGACCATCCTGGCCAACATGGTGAAAACCCGCCTCTACTAAAAATACAAAAATTAGCTGGGCCTGGTGGTGCACACCTGTAGTCCCAGCTACTCGGGAGGCTGAGGTAGGAGAATTGCCTGAAGCCGGGAGGCGGAGGTTGCAGTGAGCCGAGATTGCACCACTGCACTCCAGCCTGGCACCTGGCAAAACAGCGAGACTCTGTCTCAGAAAAAAAAAGAGAGAAAAGAACATAAGAGATTAAATAGGTTGTGTTAAAGAAAGAAAAAGAACTCCCATGGTCTTACAACACAAATACAATACCTGTTAACATTTTGCATTTTGTTTCTTTCCCCTACATATCATTATTTTTTGTCTGTTGATTGAATTCCCTCCTCTCCCAAAGTTTTTTTTTATTATTAGTTAAGCCAAACCACAAATAAGTATCATTTATGTTAGATGCTGTGCTGGGTGCTGCTGATACAACTGAGAATATGTCAGATACAGCCCCAGCCATTTTTGATTTAGAGTTTAGCTGGGGGAGGTCATTTATCAGCCTATAAATACAAGTTATGGTGTTATAAAGATAAAAGAGGGTACTCAGAGAGAACTAAGTGGGCACAATTTATTTTCTTATTTTTAAAAATTCTTTTAGATTCAGGGAGTATGTGTGCAGGTTTGTTACACGGGAACATTGCAAGATGCTGAGGTTCTAATGATCCTGTCGCCCAAGCAGTGAACATGGTACTCAACAGGTGGTTTTTCAACCTTTGCTCCCCTCCCTCCCCACTTTCGGAATCCTTAGCATTTATTGTTCCCATCTTTGTGTCCTTGTGGCGGCACAATTTAGATTGAGGCAGGGACAGCTTCTGTGAGAAAGTGACCTTTAGGCTGAACAAATGAGCTGGCAGGAATGTGGAGGGAAAAGATTCCAGGTGGAGGGGAACAGCTGGGGGTGGGGAAAGAGAAGAACTCCCATTGATGGAAGAGGCAGCTTTGTGGCCAGAGCTGGTCAGCATGGAAGAGAGTGACACAAGGGACTGAAAGAGGACCTGTGAGGCCATGGGAAGCCCATTGGTGATGAAGCCAGGGGCACCAGGTGGACCTGGGAAAAATAGTACAAATTTCACATTCAGAAGAATCAGCATCTACTGAATGCTTTTAGGTGGGTAGAGACGCAATTAACATCCCTTCCTTCCCCCATACAGTATTTACTTTACACTGAGATGTAATATAATGTATGCAGAAACGAGTGCATCAATGTATAATCCAATGAATTTTATAGAACATTACGAGCACCCTAAAGGCATCCCCCTCCACTCACTCCTCTAGAGTAACCACTGACTTCCAACTATTTTGATGTTTTTGTACTTTATATGTAAATGCAGTCATACAGCAGGTGCTGTTTTCTATCTGGGTTTTTAACTCAGCGTTATGTTTGTGATGTTCATCCATTCATTACATGTACTTGCAGAACATGTTTACTTTTTTAAAAGATCACACTGGCTGTAGCATGGAGAATGAGCAATTTCAAAAGTAAGCAAAATGTTAAACAACTAAGAATGGAAATAAAATCCAAGTCAATTTCGAAAAGAAACAGGGACAGATTTTGCCAGACACCTGGTACAGATTTTGCCAGACATCTGGTACTTTTTGTTCATTACTATATCTCCAGAATTTTCCTACCTGTTTCTCCAAATAAAGAGAATATTTAAGTTTTCCTTAAAACCCTAATATATAACATTTGCAGTGTTCTCTAGTTTGCAAAGTGTTTTCCTAATGATTTTCTGCTTTGATCCTGCAAAATCTTATGACTGCCAGTACCATTTCCCTTTTACAGAAGAAGAAATTGGCTCAAGAAGGTGAGACACGATGCTCTGTGCTCGAGGAGTTGAATCAGGTGTCACCATCCCTGTCCCTGTGAACTGGAATTTCAGGTTGGGGCGAGCTGCTGGCTCTGCGGGCAAACTCGCATCCCTTTCCTATCCCACGCCGCCAAAGGATCAAAGCTTCCCAGCTGCGTAACACGGCCAGGCCCCGAGCGCTCTGAGCCAGGGGCAGATGCTTTCGGTTCGCAGCTCCCAGGGCAGCCCTGCCCTCGAAAGCCCAGTGGATTCTCACCGCTCCCCGGGGTCTGGGATCAGGGCAGCTCGGCCAAGGGCGCAGCCCAATCTGAGGGCTTGCCGCCCCCGCGTGGTCAGACAGGGGAATGGCAGCTTCTGAAGCTCTCCGTGCGTGGTGGCTTCTGGGGCTCACCAGGTGCATCAGCTTTCGTGCGAACACGAAACTGTGGTGGTCTTGCCTCTGCCACAAGATAATGTGGGCTTGGGCCCCAAGATAATGTCGGCATGGTGTCCCATCTTTGGCATGAGTCCTACCCTTCCCAAGTGCAGTGATGGCTGATTCAGTGGCGGCTCCCAGGGATATGATAGGCAAAGGAGTTTGGGTCTCCTCTCTCTGTAATTAGTCCTGGGCTCAGAAGAGAGGCGCAGGTGGGGCCCAGGGCTCTTCATACCTGATTTCCCGCTACCGCTCTGGCTTCCTCCTGTTCCTATATCCAAGTAACTCTGAGACCTGTGGTTACCAAGAAGATAGGCAATGTTGGGGAAAGGTAAAATCAAGTAACTATTATAACTAGAAAAAATAATATAAAGGAATTGTTCCATTTTGTGGGTTGGTATCATCAGCTTCTTGAGAAACCTTTAGTGCAATTGATTGTAAAAATCACTTCTTTAAGGACAAAATCCTTAATTTTAAATGCTACAAAATTGAAGAGCTCATTTGGGTGAATGAAGGACCCACCATTCCCTATTGAGCAATCACTGATGAGTGTATGTGAGTCAAATGCACAGGAGCTTATTCTTAAGAGTTCTCAGGAATTCTCCGGAATTACGAGAAGTGTATCAACTGCTTCAGCTAGGGGGCTCCACTTGGCATTTTACAGAGAGAGCTGGGCAGTTCCCTTTTCAAGGCAAACAGACCTTACGGTGGTGTTTATGCAGATAAATATGAGAGCTTTACTTTGATTTCTTTCAGGGCCTGCTGACACGTGGTACTATACCAGAATGAGGCTGGAATTTGGTATCCTATTGCTAGTCTATTACTAGTCTTAAGATCTCTGTTTTAATGTTAATGCTGGTCATTTGTGCCTGAATTCCAAAGGGAGGTGAGTGCCACTCAGCGTGTCCAACTCTCCCCCTCCCAGCATGACCTGAACTAGTTTTCCAGGTTTCTTTGGAATTCCCTTGGCTGAGGGGCGAGGGTGTCCATTCCATCGATGGGGGGATTTAGAATTTTAGTTTTGGTTTATAGCAGCAATCAAAGTGCTTTCCTGAGATCTGTGAGTCATTTTAATGAGTTATCCAACTCTAAGGGGGGTTGTGGAACACTGAAATTTGTGTAGTCAATCAGTCAGAAGTGTGAGCGACTCCTGGAATTTGCAACTTGTATCTGAAGTGAGAGCAGTCTTGTGGGACTGAGCCCTTAACCTGCCTTAACCTCTGTGCTGTAAACCAAAAATAAAATTCTAGGGCCCCCACCCATCCAAATGGACACCTCCTCTTGGCCAAAGGCATTCCAAAGTTAACCTATAAAACTAGTTCAGGCCACTAGTTCAGGAAAGGGGGAGTTAGACATGCCTCATTATCATTAACACCAACACAGACCTTAAGCTGATGAGAAGCATTTACAACTTACTCTCTCTGAAGCTTCCTGGAGGCTTCATCAGCATGATGAAACCTTGGTCTCCCCCAACCGCTTACCTAACCCAGACATTCCTTTCTATTCATTCCATATCTTTAGATAATAACCAATTGTGAATCAAACAAATCTTTGAATCCACCTATGACCTGGAAGCCCCTCCCATCTTTCTGAACCAAACCATCGTACATCTAACATGTACTGATTGCTGTCTGTGTTCCCCCTAACATGTATAAAATCAAGTTGTAGGCTGACCACCTTGGGCACCTGTCATTAGGTCCTTCCCCCTGAGACTGTGTCACAGGCATGTTCTTAACCTTGGGAAAACAAACTCCAGAATTGAGACTTAGATATTTTTGGTTTACAGTGCTAACTCAGGAATTGGTGTCAGAAGTGAATATTTGTGGACACCTAGTTGGTGTTGGAGGATTCGTTGGTGTTGGAAAAGATACTGTTACCAGAAAGAGGTCCCAGTCCAGACCCCAAAAGAGGGTTCTTGGACCTCACACAAGAAAGAATTCAGGATGAGTCCATAAAGTGAACGCAAGTTTATTTAAAACATAAAAAAATAAAAATAAAAGAGTGGCTACTCCATAGGCAGAGCAGACCCAAAGACTACAGGTTGGCTATTTTTATCATTATTTCTTGATTATATGCTAGACAAGGGGTAGATTATTCACGAATTTTCTGGGAAAGGGGTAAGAAGTTCCTGGAATTGAGGGTTCTTCCCCTTTTTAGATCATATAGGGTAACTTCTTGACATTACGATGGCATTTGTAAAGGGTCATGGTGCTGGTGGGAGTGTCCTTTAGCATGCTAATGCATTATAATTAGCATATAATGAGCAGTGAGAACGACCAGAGGTCACTTTTGTTGCCATCTTGGTTTTGGTGGGTTTTGGCTGATTCTTTACTGCAACCTGTATTATCAGCAAGGTCTTTGTGGCCTGCACCTTGTACCGACCTCCTATCTCATTCTGTAACTTAGAATGCCTAACTTCCTGGGAAAGCAGCCCATCAGGTCGCAGGCTTATTTTACCCAGCCCCTATTCAAGATGGAGTCACTCTGATTCAAATACCTCTGACAATACTGTGTATTTGGTGTTAGGAAAAACTCTCTAGACTCACTTATCCCTGTTCTTTGGTGGCTAGGGTGAGGCCCAGGGACAGGGGAGAAATGAGTTTGGTTAGTTCCTCTTACCAGTTATCTGCATTTTAAGAATTCTCTGGCCGGGTGTGGTGGCTCACGCCTGGAATCTCAGCACTTTTGGAGGCGAGGTGGGTGAATCAACTGAGGTTAGGAGTTCCAGATTAGCCTGGCCAACATGGTGAAACCCTGTCTCTACTAATAATACAAAAATTAGCCAGGCGTGGTGGTTCATGCCTGTAACCCCAGCTACTTGGGAGGCTGAGGCAGGAGAATCACTTGAACCCAGGAGGCAGAGGCTTCAGAGAGCCAAGATCACACCACTGCACTCCAGCTTGAGCAACAAGAGTGAAACACTCCATCTCCAAAAAAAAAAAAAAGAATTCCCTGTAAAAGCTAGATTCTTCAATGATTGAGCTGAGTTGTGGTTTAATGATAGCTTGTCCTGGTCTCACCACTTACTAGCTGTGTGATCTTGAGTAAGTTACTTATTCTTAATTTCCTCATCTGTACAGTGGGGGATGCCTGCCACACAGATTATTTGCTTATTTTTTACTAAAATGTCTTATTCTCAAAGACTTTGTCTACCTACCTCCTTCCTCCAAGGAAAAAAAAATCAGATGTGAAATCATGATTTTATTTCCCCATTCTAAAAATTAATCAGAAGGATCTGGAACAGCTGAACCACCCGAGGCACTTGTAGGCAGAGAGCAAGAAACTTGTTCTGTATTCTGAGAGTTTGCTGGAGGTTTGCTCGAGGGCCAAGGCGTGCTTCTCCCAGGCTGTCATGATATTAGTAATAACTCCAAGCCCTTTATTTCCTACATCTCAACTATCATCCTGTTGAGGTCTTTGAGTGTCTTCAGGCTGGTGAATCTCATAGCATGGGAGTGCTGCATGTTAGAGCTAGATTCCTAATAAGAAGGTGTCCCTTGGTCAAATACACATTTTGCTAAGAAACTTAGTTATCTTCATTCTATTCA
This sequence comes from Ateles fusciceps, assembly GCA_036589455.1. Lineage (NCBI taxonomy): Eukaryota > Metazoa > Chordata > Mammalia > Primates > Atelidae > Ateles > Ateles fusciceps. Next base: position 1,586,093 of record JAZHEH010000847.1, read on the forward strand.
ATGGCTGCAGCAGCCCCCAGTACCAGTGAGCATCAGGAGATTAATTCATTTGACAAATATTTGCCAAGTACCTACAAGGCATCACTCTCCATAAGCCTCACTTCCTGTGGCTTTGCTGAGTTTATAAGGTCTCTCTGGCTTTGTGGTTCTGGGGTTGAACCACATGTGAAGTGAGGGTTGGGCATGGTGACATCGGGGGTGAGGGAGGAGTAGGGGAACTGAGGTCCTCTGCTGAGTCCTTGGGCCACGCTGTAAGTTACATTCTGATTGCCCTCTGCTCCTGCAATGCCCACAGCCTTCCTTCTTTCTTCCATCTTCATGGGCTTAGGCCACTACAGGGAAATCCTTCCACAAGGAAGATGAAGGAAGTGATGGAGGTTGGAGGGAGAGGCCTTGGGAGCCTGCAATACCTGCAACTGGAAGAAATTGTAATTGCCCAGCGGGTTCACCTTGCCCATTGCCTAGACAGAGCTGATTTATCAAGACAGGGGAATTGCAATGGAGAAAGAGTAATTCACGCAAAACCAGCTGTGTGGAAGATCAGGGTTTTATTACTACTCAAATCCATTTCCCCCAAGCAATCGGGGATTGGAATTTTTACGGATAATTTGGCGGGTAGGGCTTGGGACGTGGAGAGTGCCAATCGGTCAGGTTGGAGATGGAATCACAGGGGATTTGAAGTGAGGTTTTCGTGCTGTCTTCTGTTCCTGGGTGAGATAGTAGAACTGGTTGAGCCAGATTACTGCTCTGAGTGTTGTCAGCTGATCCACCAAGTGCAGGGTTTGCAAAATATATCAATCTTAGGTTTTATGACAGTGATGTTACTGCCAGGAGCAATTTGGGGAGGTTCAAACTCTTGCAGCCAGAGGCTGCATGATTCCTACACTGTACTTCTAATTTTGTAGCTAATGAAGGCAGACTGGTCCCCCAGGTAAGAAGAAGGTATTTTTTGGAAAGGGCTATTGTCAATTTTGTTTCAGTCAAACCGTAAACTAAATTCCTTCCTAAGGTTAGTTCTGCCTATGCCCAGGAATGAACAAGGACAGCTTAAAGAGTAGAAGCAAGATGGAGTTCGTTAGGTCTGAGCTCTTTCACTGTCATAATTTCCTCGGTTATAATTTTCGCAAAGGCAGTTTCAGAATCATGCCATAAGTCCTCCCCACTCTCCAGGCACCTGGCTTGTGCTGATCCCTTAGTCCACTTTTCCACTCTCTTCTCTTCCAGTCCCAATCCTACCTGTGCTGCAAAGCTCATATCCAGGGCCAACCCCTGAGAAACTTCTCTTGATCCCCTAGTTGGAAAAAATCATTCCCTCCTCTGACCTCCCATGTCGAGACCATTTATAGCATGTTAGAACTAGATTCCTAATAAGGAGTTGCCCCGTGATCAAATACACATTTTTCCAGGGAACTTAATTATCCTCATTCTATTCAATGACTGCAGCACCATCCCCACCACCAATGAGCATGAGCAGATTAATTCCTTTGACAAAGATTTGCCAAGTACCTACAAGACAATGTTCTCCATGAGCACATAGCTATAAACAAAACACAGCAAAGGACCCTGCCCTCTAGGTGGAGGCATGCAATAGACAAATGAGGAGATAATATGTGGGTCATGACAAGCATTTTGAAGACAAAGTAGTGGAGGGGGGATAGGGAGTAACGGGGGATAAAGGAGGTGCTGCTCTTTTATGTAGCCCAAAGAGCAGAACCTGTAGAAAGTGAGAGTGAGCATCGTGACCAGCTGGGAGAAGAGCAATGCGGGAAGAAGACATGGTTAGTGCAAAGGCCGCAGGAAGACTGTGACTGATGTGTCTGAGTAGCAGCGATGAGGCCAGTGTGGCTGGGGCTGAGTGGGTGGGGTGCGGGGGTGGAAGATGATGCAGTCAGAGAGGCTATGGGGGCAAGCCCTGTAGGGCTGTATACAAACTTAGGCTTTGTCTCTAAGAGAGATGGGAAATCACAGGAACATCATGATCTGATTGGAATTGTAACAGGATCCCCCTGGCTGCAGTGTAGACAGTGGCCTGTAGGGGACCAAGGGTGGAGACAGCAGGCGGATGAGTAGGCTACTGCAGCAATCCAGGCGAACACTGAAGGGCTGGGTCCATGTGTTGTTCCCTCCGCTATTTAAGGTCTCTTGAATAGTAAGAATGCTTTGCTTTGTTGAGGGTGATTCTGTTCTTTACATAAGTAATTAGATGTCTTTCCTTTGCTGTTTCCTGATACATTAATGCAGTAATATATGCTCATGATAGAAAATTTAGAAAATAAAAGCATTAAACAAAGATTCCCTACCCCTGCAACTCAAAGAAAACGGGTACGTAATTCTACTTTAGAGCTCTAAATGTACGGGAACTCATTGATTTGCTCATCAAAAGGTGAAGAGGGAAGAGTAGCAGCCCCAGGTGGAGCTACCCAGCAGGCGAGGCTGCCCTCAGGAACCTCAGCCTTCCCTTTTCTAATGATTTCTACACTGTGGCACCCATTCTTCCTTCCTCAGGGCTCTGGTGTTACCCTCCTTCTGACTCTCCATCAGCTCTGCTCTCAGCGAAAGATCCAGGTCATTCATCTAGCCCCAAGGGACAGGGCTTCACCTCAGGACTGGGGTGAGACGAATGAGGTCTTGGGCACAGAATTTAAAGAGTCAAAAGACTCAGCCATCAAGATAAATCATATTTAAATGCAATGGTTTAAAAAATTAAAATTAATTCAAAAAGTCCATGATGAACAAGATAAATATAAAAATGTAAAACAAAGACAGGGTCCAACCTTGCGCCTGCACAGTCCTGCCTTGCTCCCCCGCAACCTAACCCAGCCCTGCTCAGCCCAAGAGCTTCAGATCTGAATACGAGTCATTCCAGACTTCAAGGTCAAGTTAAATGTTAATTGTCTATCAGAATGTGATTTCTAGCTTCAAAAAGAAAAACCAAGGAAACAACTCCCACATCAATGGTAAAGTTTTCTCCTTTCACCAAGGGTTTTTTTCTCTGTTTACCTGATGGGTTTACTAAAGAGGTGAAGAAGTCTACGGCTGAATGAACACATTGAATAATTGCAGAGACTTTTAAATTTCAATCTTAAATATTCATCAAGATATTTTCCTTTTTTTTTTTTAACTTTTGGGCCAGGTCAGATTTAGGGGTAGGTAGGTTGTTCTCCTGGACTGTCTGAAGGAGAAGGGAAGGAGCATGACGGTCACTTGTCTGCTTGTCGAAGACATCCCCTTCCCTGAAGTTGTGTGTGTTGTGTGTGTGTGTGTTGTGGGGTGGTGGTGGTGGTTTGCTATTTAAGTAACAGCAATAACAACTACCCATTCAGCAGACACCGAACATGTACCAGGCTCCATGTGTAGCCTTTTACATGCTTTATTGCATTTAATTCCCAAGAATCCTGTGAAGGAGGGTGCATGGTTGCCCCCACTCTACAGAGGCGGCTATGGAGTCATGGTGATGTTACATAACGGGCATATTGTTTTCCTGGGGCAACTGGAACAAGGACTACAGACTGACTGAGTGGTTTAAACAACTGTAATTTACTCTCTTAAATTCTGGAGGTCAGAAGTGTGAGATCAGGGTGTCCACAGGGCTGCGTTCCCTCTGAAGAAGCTGCGGAAGGATCCATTCCAGGCCTCTCTCCTGGCGGCTGGAAGCTCCTTGACTAGTGGTCGCGTCCCCTTTTTAAGGACACCAGTCATATTGGATTAGGGCCCGTGCTAATGACCTCATCTTAACTTGATTACCTCTGTAAAGAGCCCATCTCCAAATAAGGTCACATTCGGAGGGACCTGGGGATTAAGACTCCAAGTAGCTTTTTTGGGAGGATACAGTTCAACCCATAACAGCTGATAAATGACAGAACCCAGGCATCTGTGTCAGACCCAAAGGCTTCGTCCTTTGGACAGAGGAAGAATGAGTAAATTAAGAGCCCAGACTTTCCAGCCAGGCTACAAGAGTCCAAATTTCAGGTCTGTCTTAATTTGGGTATTTGGAGATCTAAGAAGCAGCTAATTAGGTAAGGTGGGCATGGGGGTGAGAAAGGGTGAGGCATCAAGCCCCCCATCACTGTTAGTGACTGAGCTTAATCCCACGGGGAATGCTGCAGGGCAGGGCCAGTCAATTCCTCGCATCAGCTATGGTCCCCCGCTTCCCTAGGAGAGGAAGTGTTTATGCACCAATGGAGGTATTTGGCCACCAGTCTCCGTATGGGCTGAGGGTTTCTGGCTGATCTGGGACTTGGGCTTTCCGGCTGATCTGGGACCTCCTTGTGTGGCTTCCAAGGAAGTCCTCAGGCAAAGAGACGCAGACACTAGCATTTGGAAATCAGCTGGCAGCACCGAAGGTGTCAGGTCTGGGGGTAAGGGTAGCGCACATGTCTTCTGCCACACTCTGTATGTGGCTTTGAACGGTGATTTAACTTCTGTGTGTAATATGTACCTGTCTTCTCCCTATGTGGGGTTGTTGTGATGCTAAGTGAATTAATACATGCTGAGACCTTGGACTGTGTAATGACTGCAACTTAAACATTAACTATGATTGTTATTGACTAAATTATACTGCTCCCTACTGCAAAATGAGTGACCCGGACATCACTTAGAAACACTAGTGCTGGAAGGCATTCGGGAGGGAATGTGATCCAACTTCCTCATTTCACAGACGAGGAATTCAGACCTAAGAAAGGGAAGTATCTTGCCCAATGTCACCCAGCTAACATATAGAATCACTATAATAGACTAAACCCAGTTAGCCTCATTCATGTGTTCATTCATTCACTCTCATGTGTGTATATATGTATATAATTATATACATATGTAAAACAGACATGTATATAACATATTACATATGTATATAATATATATTTCTACATATTTATATTAAACAATATATAATTACATATACACATATGTGTGTATACATATGCACGTGTATGTATAGTTATATACATAGGCATATATATAATTCCATGTATATAATTATACACACGTATACACATGTATATAATTAGAACAGTCTTTAGCCTCTCAAAGGATTCCCTGCCCAGAGAGGAGGCAGAGGAATCGTTTCAGAGCACAAACGCTGTGGGAGCCCAGGTGGAGACCCTTAATCTCACCTGAAGAGGTCAAGGCCGGTGTCACAGAGGAGGAAATGCTCATCCTGGATTTTGAAGGATAAATTGAATTTTATCAGGTAGAAAGAAAGAGGAAAACATAAGCTTTGGGGCATGGCAAAGATTTGGACACTAGAAAAAGGATTCTAATTTCCTTTACCTCCCACCTCTCTGAAAGGACGCTGGAGTATTTGTATTGGTTTCCAAGTAGCTGTTCTGGATCATAGGAGACCCCAACATACACCTCAAAGTTCACCCAACCCTGAATATAGGTGAACCTGGAGTGTCCTCGGTGGGTTGAAGGGGAAGAGGAGTTACCTAGGAGGAATGGGGGAACTACCTCATTTGCACGAGAGCCGTGCCCTTCTCCCCTGTAGCCTGAGTTTCCTGCTTCCCTCTGCTCTACCCAGCTCATCAGGAGAGAGCCCACTACCTTTCTTACCTCTAAGACACAGACCCATGGGGGGAGTGGCATAGGTGTGTGCATGTTAGGATGTGAGAGGGATTTGGTGCTGGAAGAAGAAAAGTTGGAAAGGCTTCTGAATGATGAAAACCCAGAATTTCATAGACGTCAGCTCATTAATTAGTCTTAGCTTTCATACTTTCTCCAACGGGAAGCTCACCTCCTCTTGGCAGCAGGTTCCAGCTGACAGTACTTATGATTAGAAGAGCACTCTTGTTTCCCATTAAACCAGTATGTGGGCCAGGCATGGTGGTTCATGCCTATAACCCTGGCACTTTGGGAGGCTGAGACGGGTGGATTGCTTGAACCCAGGAGTTCAAAAGTAGCCTGGACAACATGTTGAAACCCTATCTCTACAAAAAATACAAAAATCAGCTGGGCGTGGTGGCATGCACCTGTGGTCCCAGGTACTCAGAGGCTGAGGTAGGAGGATCGCCTGATTCCAGGAGGTGGAGGTTGCAGTGAGCCATGATTGTGCTACTGTACTATAGCCTGAGTGACAGAGTAAAACCCTGTTTAAAAAAAAAAAAGCAAACAAACAAACAAACAAAAAAATATGTGTTCCCTTTGCCCCTGGCTTTGCATTTTCACATGGGTCCTGACTACTCCCAAGAAGCCCACTAACCAGGTCAGCTGTCTTTGTACTCAGACAGTTCTACAGAGATTGAGAAATGGTAATCAAAGTACTTCCACCTCCACAAAGTGTATTTTAGGTTCTTGTGCAACATTTTGCTAAGTCCTCTCCACGAGCTTTTGGACTCTTAGGATTCATAGTTAAGGCAATCTCTCTTTTTAAAGCTCCCTACAATTTCTGCAAAGGCTGCCAGATGGTAGCCTCCCTTGTGAGGTGCCCCTCACTGGGAGTAGGGAGAGAAGCAGCTGTAGAAAGAGGAGGGTGCTCAGTAGGGTAAGAGCTCCTGAGTCAGCCCCCTGGCTCGCCTACCCCAGTTAAGCAAGAGCTGTGGCAATGGTCATTCAGAAATAGAAACAGTCAAAAGTGGATGGCTGAGAGGAGGGGGTAGGAGGTACGTGGTGGGGAAGGGGTCCAAGGCTCATGGAGGTATTTCTGAGGATGCACCACTCTTCAAGTTCATTATTAGACCTCTCAGCTGCAAGGCATCATGGAAACAATCTGTTTGGAATCCAGTGGGTTCCCAGCCAAAGAGTGGTTTTCTCCAGCTCCTCCAAGTGGGGCCCCTTTGACAATGCATTCGCACACCTGCCTCTGAGAAGATGGGGCTGGAGGGACTGTTGGAGAGCAAAGTCTACCTGCCTTGCTGCAGATGAGGAAACTGAGACATAGAGTGCTGAAATAGCAGGGATTGTTAAACAAGTGAGGATGTAGACCCGGCCTTACATAGAGCTGGTTCTCACTCGCTGCCTTGTGGTCTTTCATACACTTCTCTGAACTTCAGTTTTCTTATTGATAAAATATGGATGATGATAATACCTGTCAGTATCTCCAGCCAAAGACCAGTAGCAATACCCCTCTTCTTAGCTGAACTAGAAGTCGAACAATTTGCATTTATTACTCATTACGGCGAGGGAGCAGACCTGGGTGACCATACAGTGGCATCTCATTAAAAGGATGTTACAAAGGACTTATAGGACTCGGGCTTGCGCTAGTTGATTTGGGGGATGGTTTAAAGAACAGGCTTTGCTCTGCATCGGATGCTGTCAGGAAGTGCAGCAGTTCTATGATTGGGTGTCTTAACAAATCTTAGCTGTAAGAAGGGGTGACCGAATGGAGGTTAGAGCTGTAAGAAAAGGCAGCAGTTGGTAAAGAAGCCTCCGATGTTCATATTAGCCAGGGGAGAGGGCTGCTTGGTTATTTCTGTGGCTTGCTCATGTTTCGTCTGTGTTCAAATGTGATTACCGTTCAGGCAGTTTTTGGTTTAGGTCTGTCACGGGCACAGCATGGCCTTGTCTGACGTTGATGTTCTGCAAAGTTGTTATGTTCATCAGGAGAACGTCGAGGCCCAGCTGAGTGTCAGGATAGCTCCTAGAAGTCAGGTCTGCTTTTTTCTTTTCTTTTCTTTTCTTTTTTTGAGACAGGGTCTCACTGTCTCATCCAGGCTGGAGTGCAATAGCATGATCTCGACTCACTGCAACCTCCGCCTCCTAAGTTCAAGCGATTCTCCTGCCTTAGGCTCTCGGTAGCTAGGATTACAGGTGCATGCCACCACATCTGGCTAATTTTTGTATTTTCAGTAGAGACGGGGTTTTACCATGTTGGCCACGCTGATCTTGAACTCCTGACCTCAGGTTCAGGTGCTCTGCCTGCTTTGGCCTCCCAGTGTGCTGGGATTACAGGCGTGAACCACCGCACCCAGCAAGTTCTGCTTTTTTCTTTCTCATGTTGATCTCACAGAATCATAGAGATGATTAAATGCTACAATATTTGTGAAATTCTTTGTACAAGTACCTGGCAGAGTAACTTCTTGATAAATGGTGCTTGGATGATAAAAGTAATAGTAATACCATTAATAAGTAATAATAATTAATAAGGTTATAACAGTGTAATGGAAAAGAGCTTGGTACTAATTAGAGGGGTTAGGCTTTAGCAGTTACGGACATTACTGTGTGACCATAAGCAAGTCACTTCACTTTTCTGAGCCACAGTTTCCTTCTCTGTAAAATAGGGGAAAAAGCTTGATGCGGTGGCTACGCCTGTAATTCCAGTACTTTGGGAGGCTGAGGTGGGTGGATCACTTGAGGCCAGGAGTTCCAGACCAGTGTGATCAACATAGTGAAACCCCATCTCTGCAGGGTATCTAGACGAAGATGTTGAGTAGACACTGATTCATCCATGCACTCGTTCAGCACACGTTTCTTAGAAAGGGTATTCAGTGATTGCAGGTGCAGACCAGACTCTCTGGGTTCAAATCGGACTCTGCCAATATACTGGCTGTGTGGGCAAGTCACTTCACTTCTCTGTCATTGTTTGATGCATCTGTAAAATGGAGTTGATAATAACAGCTCCTACCTCTTTGGTTGTTAGTGAGGACTGGAGAGGTTAATACATGTATCGACTTTGGAATAGTGCGTGCACTCAGGAAGGACTCAACAGCCATGCTGTGATTGAGTGCCAACTGTAAGTGCCAGGCACTGTTCTAGGTACTGGGTCACAGGAGTGGAGGCGGTACTCAAGCTCCCACCCTCCTGGAGCTGACATTTCAGCTGGAGAGATAATAGGTAAAAAGTAGTGAGCAAGGTAAGTTTCAGGTGGTGATAACTGCTATGAAGAAAATAATTCAGGGTACAGGGCGAAGGGGCCAGTTTAGGCAGGATGGCTCCGAGTGGAGTGAAGGAAGGAGCAATGTAGGTCTCTGGTGGGTGCAGAAGAAAGAATGAATGCAAAAGTCCTAAGGCAGGAACAAACTGTTCCTGATTTACAGAAAAAGATAGGCAGGGACTGGATCACAGTCATGACAAGGCATTTAGATTGTAATTCCAGGTACAGTGGAAACCACAGAAGGGCTTGGAGCATGAAAGTAACATCATGATTTAATTTTTAAAAGATCACCAGCTGCCATGAAGAGAATGTAACACACCAAGAATGGAGAGAGGTCTGGAATGGATAGAGATCTGAGATTTTCCACCCAGATGGAAAATGGTACAACAGGAGTGGCTGACGTGGCCTGGGGAGTGTATGTAGAGTCACAATGATAGGAAAAGGGCATTTCGGCTCTTGCCTTACCACGTGACCCCGGAGAGTGTCACCTGTCCCTCAGGTTCTTGTTTACAACAGAAGGTGGCACCAGGTGTGATAAGCATCCCCCACCTTTTATTTATTTATTTATTTATTTATTTATTTTTATTTATTTATTTTTTTTGATGAGTCTCACTCTGTCCCAGGCTGGAGTGCAGTGGTGTGATCTCGGCTCACTGCAACCTCTGCCTCCTGGGTTTAAGCTATTCTTCTGCTCAACCTCCAGGTGCCCACCACCATGCCTGGCTAATTTTTGTATTTTTTTTAGAGACAGAGTTTCACCGTGTTGGCCAGGCTGGTCTTGAATTCCTGAACTCATGATCCACCCACCTCAGCCTCCCAAAGTGCTGGGATTACAGGTGTGAACCACGGTGCCGGCCTCAAGCATCCCTTTTAACACTCATGTAATTGTGTAATGCTGCCAATAAACACTGCTGTAAAGATCTGTTTTACAGTTACGCTCCTTATCAGCATTTATGAAGCATTCCACGTGAATTCTTCCAGTACTTGTTGTGAATGCAGCCTGCCCCTGCAGGGACTGTGTTATGCTGCCTGAACTTGGAATGCCAATTCAGCCTCTGTTTTCTCCTCTGTAAAGTGGGGATGATAAAATCTGCTCTGCCCACCTCTCAGGAATGCATGAAGTATGATATTAGAGAAGCCTTGGTGAAGAGGTTTTTTTTTGGGGGGGGGGGGTGGGGAATGGAGAAGAGGTTTCTTTCTTTTTTACTTTTTTTTTAAGCTACTTTACATCATGGATTTTTTTTTTTTTTTTTTCTTGAGTTAAAGTCTTGCTCTATCATTCAGGCTGGAGTGCAGTAACATGATCATAGTTCACTGCAGCCTCAACCTCCTGGGCTCAAGCAATCCTCCCACCTCAGCCTCCTGAGAAGCTGGAACTACAGGCACATGCCATCATGCCTGGCTAATTTTTAAAAACTTTTTGGAGAGACAAGTTATATTACCCAGGCTGGTCTCGAACTCCCAGGCTCAAGCAATCCTCTACCTCGGCCTCTTGGCTGATTCTTTTGGAACTTTATTCCTTGTGTGTAAATTTAGGTGGGTTACCTAAATTGTTACTATTAGATTTTTCAGGTTTAAGACTTACCACTATGGGAAATGAGAACTTTGCTTTCTTTTCTACCTGCCTCCATGCCTTTTACGAACCCTTTCTATGACTCATCCTCCGAGTGGAGTCATACCATCATGTTAATCAGCTCAGTAGTCAATATTCAGGTTTAAATCAGGTTTCCATTCCTGGACTTTCCTCCATACCTGTTGAGATGACACTATGTATGGCTTCCTTCAAAAACTACAAGCATCTGGGAAATGAAGAATTCTAGCATTGCTTCTCCTTCTTAGGGAGGTGGTGTTATAGATAGCAGAGAGTTAAGAGCACAAGCTCTGATGTCAGAAGGATTAGAGCATAATTCCTGGCTTTGCTGGTCCTGGATGCAAGACTCAAGCCAATTGCTTTCTCTGCCAACTTTGGTTTCTTCACCTATAAGAGGTGTGAGGTTGTGACTGGGTGTGGTGGCTTACACCTGTAATCACAACAGTTTGGAAAGTCAAGACGATGGATCACCTGAGGTCAGGAGTTCGAGACCAGCCTGACCAATATGGTGAAACCCCATCTCTACTTAAAAAATACAAAAATTAACCAGGGGTGGTGGTGTGGCCTGTAGTCCCAGCTATTTGGGAGGCTGAGACAGAGAATTGTTTGAACCTGGGAGGCAGAGGTTGCACTGAGCCAAGATCATGCCACTGCACCCTGGCCTGGGTGACAGAGCAAGACTCTGTCTCAAAAAAACTAAAAAAAAGGAGTGCGAGGTTGCATGAATTGTTGCTTGTAAGCTTCTTAGGCACATGCCTGAAACATAGTAAGTAATCAATTAAAATGAGCTCTTACATTCTGCCCCCATCCTGCAAGGAAAATAATTTTTATTGAGAGATTACTGACTCGGAACATAACACCGCCTTATTTCTTCTTCCACCATGCTCCCTTCATTTTCCCATGCTACAGAGGAAAACAAGGCTTTCAGAGTGGTTCAGTGACTTGCTAAGGTCACACAGCAATAAGAGTGGGGGCAGGCATTAGCCAAGAGCAGTGGTGTGCACCTGTGATCCCAGCTACTCAGGAGGCTGAGGTGGCAGGATCCCTTGAGCCCAGGAGGCAGAGGTTGCAGTGAGCTGAGATTGCACCACTGTACTCCAGCCTGGGTGACAGAGCACGACCCTGTCTCAAAAAGGAAAAAAAAGAGTAGGGACAAGATTCCTACTGAGTGTCTGCTCATTTGACTTCTGGAACAAAGAAATGCAGAATAAAAGAAGTGGAGCTCAAGGCCCCAGCCATATGGCCCAGAAACTGTTTCTTGGACTGGGCTAGGGACTGGAGTGTCCTAGCTGGCCAGACCTCACGGGGCACATGTCAGGGAGACTCAGTATCTGAAAAGTAAGGTGTTACTCCCTACTCCTCTTACCTTGAGCTAGCTCTCCAGTGGGTTCTGAGCTTCAGTGCACAATGCATACATGATCTGAAAAGCCTCAAGCTGCAAATCTGGTTTAAAGAGGTCCTGTGTGAACTGTGTCTCCAAAAACTTGGCAGAAACAAAGTCTTTCTGGAGGAATCTACCTTTGAAGTCTCAAAGAATTCCCACAAGATGAAGTTCTAAGGCACCTGAGCTCACAGTCAAAAATTACAAAACAAAAGGGAACCAAGGCCTAGTAAATGAGAGCCAACTGAAATGACAAAATGCAACAAAACCCACACAGCCTAAGATTTCCAAGGATAGAAAAAGAAGAATCTCAAATAAGTATGTTAAATATATTGTTCAGGGATGAACACATATATAGTTAAACTGTAAAGCAAAGCAAGGACCTGCTAAGCATAAGTTTTAAGTTGTTGGCTCTGTCTTGGAGGGAAGGAAAGGGAAATTACATCCTAGAGACACACAAAGATTCACAGATCATATTACTATCCTGACCGCAAGTGCTTATACATCCGCCACCCACATTAATTTCACAAGTGTTTGCTGTGTTGTTATTCTTTGTATATTCAACATGTCTTATAAATATTATTTTGCTATCGACTGTTTCATAAACATTATAAAAATATAGTTTGGGGTTGGTTCATTCTGATTGCTTGCATGAGTGAGTCCACCTTCTCCCTAGCCACCGGACTTCTTATGTTGGGTAAATATACAATTGCACAATTTTGTCCTCACTTTTTTTTGTTTTTTAGACAGAGTGGCACTCTGTCGCCCAGGCTGGAGTGCAATGGTGCGATCTCAGCTCAGTGCAACCTCTGCTTCCCGGGTTCAAGCAATTCTCCTGTCTCAGCTTCCTGAGACGCTGGGGTTACAGGCACCCGCCACCACACCCGGCTAATTTCTTTTGTATTTTAGTAGAGACAAGGTTTCACCATGTTGCCCAGGCTGGTCTCCAGCTCCTGAGCTCAGGCAATCTGCCCGCCTCGGCCTCCCAAAGTGCTAGGATTACAGATGTGAGCCACCGCCCCTGGCCTTTTCCTCCTTTTTCTAAACTGGGTAAAGAATGCCTTCCCCACGTGTTTCCGGTAAATTCAGATGTTGCTTTCTCTGCCCATAGTTTCCTTAGGCAGAGGGAATAAATCCTTCCTGCTGGCTGCTTAGAACACTTTTTTAAAAACCAATCTTTTATCAGAACTGCCTGTTTCCTTGTCTGTCTCCCCCTGCTGGGCCACTGGGCCTCAATAGCTAGGGCTATGTCTTAGTCATCACTGTGTCCCCAGTGCCTGGCCCTCTGTAAGAATCAATATATATTTGCTAAATGGGACCCAAACTCCCTGCTAACCCTCCTGAACCATTGAACTAAAATGCATTAGTTTCTTTCTGCAGTTAGATTCTAGGCCTCAGAATACACAGAGGGGACAGGAGTGGTGGCTCACATCTGTAATCTCAGCACTTTGGGAGGCTGATGTGGGAGGATTGCTTGAGCCCAGGAGTTGGAGGCCAGCCTGGGCAATGTAGTGAGACCCCATCTCTTAAAAAAATTTTTTTTTTTAAATTAGCTGGGCATGGTGGTGCACGCCTGTAGTCCCAGCTACTTGAGAGGCTGAAGTGGAAGGATCACTTGAGTCCGGAAGTTTGAGGCTGCAGTGAGCCATGATTGAACCACTGCACTCCAACATGGGCAAGAGGGCAAGAACCTACAACGAAAAATACACCCAGGTCTTTTTTTTCATTATCACCTCTCCAACAGCAACAGCATTACCTGAGGTACGGCAAATGCTGAGAGGAGTCTTTTGAGAACCAACAGAAAAAAGGGGAGATCGGCAGCAGGACACGTCACCCTGCTCTTAAACATCCCTCAGATTCAGCTGTCCTTCACCATCACACAGCCATGACCTCAGCCCAGGCCTCCTCACCAGCTCCCACTCGCTCTACAGCAGCCTCTTTGCTGTTCCCTGACTGTCTCTGAACCACCAGCCCAAGGAACCCATCCACAGCAAGGTCCTGCATCCTGCGCCCCATCCCTACCCCCATCCCTCTGGCCTCTTTTGTCTTTCCGTGGCACTTTTACCAGCCGTGCAAACCCATTTACACATCCTCAAAACCCCTCTGAGTCTTGCCTTATGCTCTTCTCCCAGTTAGTACTCGCTCCCCTTCTCAAATGACAAGAAAGATCCTTACTCTTCTATGGGACTCAGCTTGGGCTCAGCACCTCTGGAAAGCCCTGCATAACTTTCCCTGGCTAAGTACCCCCAATTCCATTGTAAAGTAAAAATAAAATCCTAAGTCCCCCACTGACTAAACAGAACCCCCACTTGGCCAAGGGGACCCCAGAAAACTTTAAAATCTTAGTTCCCATCCATGATGGGATGGGAGGTCAGACACGTCACTTTATTTTTTTATTTTTTTTCAATTTTATTTAAGTAATTAATTATTTATTTTTTATTATACTTTAAGTTCTGAGGTACATTGCAGATTGTGCAGGTTTGTTACATAGGTATACACGTGCCATGGTAATGGTTTGCTGCATCCATCACCCTGTTATCTACATTAGGTATTTCTCTTAATGCTATCCCTCCCCAATCCCCTCACCCTTAGCTATTCCTCCCCTAGTCCCCACCCACTAGGCCCTGGTGTGTGATGTTCCCCTCCCCCGTGTCCATGTATTCTCATTGTTCAGCACCCACTTATGAGTGAGAACATGCGGTGTTTGGTTTTCTGCTCTGTCGGGGACGGCATTAATGCCAGGGGAGCTCTTGGCCAGCGAGAGGGTCCCGACACCTGGAAGAGAGAGTGCGCGGAAAACATAGGAGACAGAGAAGCAGGGGTCTGGAGGGCTGAAAAGGCAATGCCTACACAGCAATGCCTAAACAGCAATTTTATTTGTGCATAGGGTCCCAATATATACTGTCAGCTTTCAGACACTGAAGTCAGTCCACATTGTGTTAGCTTAAACATTAAAGGGAACAGAAAGTTACAAAGTCTGGCAAAGTAAATAAGATACAAGTTAAAAGAGAACAGTACTGAAGTCATAAAATAACCACAAAATAATGCAAAACAAGCAGATGCTCTTCTTATTATCTATTGTGAAGGAGTTTTATATTTAACAAAGTAACATTCTTTAAAGGTCAGGCCCACCATAAATTCCAGGAACAGTAATCTTAAAGAATCACATAAATAATCACGGGGTTCAAGCAGTACTTAATAAACAGAGTCACAAAACTAGTCCAAAGCAGGAACCAAGATAAAACACAATGTCTTAGTAAAACCGCACAGCCGTCACCAGGCCACTGTGTAAGCGCCTGGGAGATCAAAATAGCCCTTTTACACAATCCCTCATCCTTGGTTCCTGCTTTCCCATAGCTCAACTGCCTCCAGGAGGGGGGAAAATACTGCTGGGCTCAAGCTCACATTATGGCAGAGGCACTTTTGGGGGTCTCTATGCTGGAGCGTAGAATGAGAATGATGGTTTCCAGTTTCATCCATGTCCCTGCAAAGGACATGAACTCATCCTTTTTTATGGCTGCATAGTATTCCATGGTATATATATGCCACGTTTTCTTTATCCAGTCTATCACTGATGGGCATTTGGGTTGGTTCCAAGTCTTTGCTATTGTGAACAGTGCCACAATAAACATATGCAGACACGCCACTTTACACAAGAAATAAAGCCTCCTCTCCTTTTTCAAATTTATAACTTGTGGAGTTTTTGTTTTTTTTTCCAGTTAACACTGTGCCTCCTATCCCTTTCCCTGTATGAAGTGCAAGGACATCATCATCATTGTTCTTGCAAGGAATTTCTTAGCCCCATGTTTACAGGGGGCCTTTCCGGTTCCCCTCCATCCAAGGACCCAGAAGGAATGTCTTTGTGGGCCCTGGGCTTAAAGGGAGGCACACATTCAGGTTGGCCTCAGGTGGTCCATAATGTTTGTGGGAACAGGCTAAGGGCACTGGAAGAGATGCCTTGTTAAGGTCAGTGCAATGGGTAACTTACCCACTAAGGGCAGGAATTCCGTGGAAAACTGTGGGAAAGTTCAATAGCATGCCAGGTTTTCTGGGAATTCAGCTAATTATATATTATGGCCCATTCTTGCACACATTTTTAAACCTATAGACAAGTTACAGCAAGGAAAAGTCAGAGCTCAAATGGTCAGCCTGCAATTATATAACTAAAATGCGGAGTCTTCTAAAGCTCCTTTTTCTGCTGCTTTGAATCGGCTGCTATTAAGCTACTGGTATTGAGATAAAAATCACTATTTGTGGTACTACTAATTCAGGGCTACCTGGAGATTTTTTTTTTTTTTTTTTTAAGAAACAAGGTTTCTCTTTGTCACCCAGGCTAAAGTGCCCTGGAGTGATCATGGCTCACTGCAGTTTCAAAATTCTAGGTTCAAGGGATCTTCCCACCTCAGCCTTCTGAGCAGCTGGGACCAGAGGTGAATGCCAGTATGCCTGGATAGTTTTTTCTTGCTTTCCAGTTTCATCCAGTTTCAAGCTTGGGAACGTCTCAGTTCTAGTGATTAATGCATTCTTTTTCCTCTTACACGGTCTGGATTTGTTTTCTGTCTCACGAGACAGAAAGACCCTGATTAATACCCTTAGGAATTGGAAAGCTTTAAAAAACTAAATGATGTTGGTAATAATAATAGGAATTAAACATGATTATCCTGACTGACACAGACAAAATTACATATACACACACAACCACACACACACACACACACACACACACACACAATCTATATATCTATATATATCTTTTTAATCAGTTAGTAAAATAAAAAATAAATGGAAAAATAGACCTAAGTAAAGCTATAAACAGTTGTTTCATGGAGAAGCGATGGAGGATAGAGATTAATCTGAGAGTTTCCATTAATGGAGAAACTGAGAACTTACCATTTTTCCATGAGGTTTCGGTGTAGAATGATATTCTGTGTGTTCTGGCAGCTGAGTCCCTTCACACAGCCTGGTGATGCAGTAGGTGTCACAGAAGGGCCTCTCCCAGCCGGTCCTGCCTCTCTGCTGTGATGAGTGCGGCCTCCGATCCCCAACCACTGACTGTGTTGAGAGGAGACCAGGCCTATGAGCACAAGGGTGTCCATGGTGAGGTTCCATGGATGGAGCACAGGGATGCTCCCGATGTTCCTTCCTGATGCTCATCCGCCATCGTGCTAGTAATGCATCTTGTTTATAACTGTCTTCTAAAGACTGGGTAGAAAAAAGTATTTGTACAATGTAGGTCAGGGATAAAGAGTATTGACACATTGGACACACAGGATCTCCACCAAGTTTAGAGACTAGAATTGAAGAGACAGAACTTTGGATGCTCCCTGGAGGCCCCTCCTGAGTCCCAGTCCCTTCCCTTCTACAGAGGGAGTCACTTTCTGCTTTAGTCTTTATTATTCCCATTCTTTTCTTCATAGCACATTTTTTTCACCAGCTACATGTATATCCCTAAACAATATGCCGTTTAGTTTTTGAAGTTTCTGTTGTCTTTTTGAGACAGGGTCTTGCTCTGTTGCCTCGGCCGTAGTTTTGAACTCTGATGTGGAGAAATTCTCCTGTGTGGCTGCTCCTAGGCTGCACTGGGTCTGAGCATCTGCTCAATGTCTATTCTTGTCCTCCATTCTCTTCCCGAGACCCGTCCACACTGACATTATTCATTTTCTCTGCTGCGTGATCTCCCGTGGTATGAGGGGGACATGGGAGGTGTCTTCATTTTCTTCTTGATGATGTTTGCCCAGGTTGGGGCCCTTAGGACTGAGTTGCTAGAACATTCTCGGGCATTTCTTTTGTATACAAGTGCAAGTTTCTTCTGGTCAGTAGCTTTCGATCTTTAAAATTTCATCCCAGGTAAGATATGTGATTTTCCTCATAAACCACAACTCACACCCTTTCATATACAAGCATACCAAAAAAAATTCACAATCATTCTTAGCAGTGGCTGAGTGTTCTTGTTGCTTTCCATTCTCCTCAACGCTTGCATTTACTGGGCTCTGGGGTTTTTGCCAGTCTGGTGGGTGTCACGTGATACCTCATCCCATTAGGCTGAGACCTTCTTCATGTTTTTATTGGCCTTTTCTTCACACTTCCTCTTCTGTAAAGGGCTGGTTCAACTCTTTTGCCCAGTTTCCGTTTAGTTGTCTGAGTTTTTGCCTTTTCTTTTATTACTATTTTGCCTTTTATTATTATTATTTGAGACAGAGTCGCACTCTGTCACCCAGGCTGGAGTGCAATGGTGCAATCTCAGCTCACTGCCACCTCCATCTTCCGGGTTCAAGTGATTCTCCTGCCTCAGCCTCCAGAGTAGCTGGGATTACAGGTGCATGCCATCATGCCCAGTTAATTTTTATATTTTTAGTATAGATGGAGTTTCACCAAGTTGGCCAGGGTGGTCTCAAACTCCTCATCTCAGGTGACCTTCCTGCCTTGGCCTCCCAAATTGCTGGGATTACAGACATGAGCCACCGTGCCCAGCCTACCTTTTTCTTTTTCAAGAGGATTCTCTATAGAGGAGGGCAGGGATAATGCTGTTCTCACATTCATCATCCACAGTGCCTGGCACTTGCTCCAGGCCATGGCAGGTGTACATGTGTCCAACCAATCTTAGATTAAGCAGGCCCTGCTCAGCGGCCTTGAGGCTAGGAGGAAAGTCAGCTTGAGAGCTTTGCTGGGACATGCCTCACCTACCTTACATGGCATTTCCAGGACAGAGGCTACAGCAGTGTCTGTGTATCAGTCAGGATGAGGAACAGGAGCCACTACAACAACAGCTTCCAGTGCTTAGAGCGGATACACACAAGGGTTCCTTCCTGCTCTTGCCACAGTCTCTTGACACTAAAGATATGTGTCCATCCATTTGTGGTTGCTATAAAGGAATACCTGAGGTTGTGTTATTTATGGGAGGGGCTGAGGAATGAGAACCTTAATCCTATTAAGCTTCTCAGACAACTTCCCCCTTGACTTCCACATTTCAATAGGAGAAGTTAAACCTAGCAGACCGGGGGCCACCCTTAATTGCACCCCTATAGATCAGGCATGGTATGGAGGAATCTTTCTGGAAGGCATTGTTTTTACTTAAACACGATCAGACCCCAACCTAAGTCACATACCCCATGCCTACTTCATGGATCAAGACCCTTTCACATGTAATTTCTAGAGTTGTAAGCCTTTAAAAGGGCAAGGATTTTCTTTGTTGGAAAGCTCGGTTCTTGGGGCATCTATGCCCTCCACAGATCCCGGCAGAATAAATCACTACTTCCTTCTCAGTTCGGTGTTCGAAACGTTTTGTCTGTAGGATGTCCTTCTACAGGGCAGCTCCCCCTGAAAAGGACTCTTAGGAGACAAGTACCTGTGACTGTGATGTGCATCTTGCAAAGTCCTAACAAAAGCGGATAAAATTTGCTTTCTCCAGCAGACAGGGAGGGGCACCCATGGCAAACTCCCTTTGACTGGGAGCAGGTGCAGTCCTTGAGTCCTATGTCACCTGTTTCTTCCTCCACCTAGGCCTACAGGCCCAATGTGATCTGACCTCTGCCGGCCTCTCCAACTTCATCTCCCCTCCAACTCCTGTTCTTTTTACCCATTAGGTTATGGCCTCAGTGAATGTGACAAGGGCCCTGAATCTCAGTGGCTTAACTAAGATGGAGGTTCATTCCTGTTTCACATGAAAGTCAAGGCCAGTCGGGTGATTCTTCTCTGTGTAGTTTTCAAGGACTTAGCCTCCTTCCATCTTGCTGCTCTAACTTCCTTAGCGTGTAGCTTCCCCTTACCTCAGAGTCCCTTTGTCTCCTGCCAGCCAGCAGGGAGAGGAGGAGACAAGAGTGCACAAACTTTCCTTCCTCTAAAGGCAGCGGCTGTGCACAGGCCTTGCCTCCCTATTGGCCACAGCGTGGTCACAAGGCCACTGGTAGCTGCAAGGGATGCTGGGGAATGTAGTCTTCATCCTGGATGCCAGTACCTACATGGGTCGCTCCTGAGGCTGAGGGGGAGAGAGGACATGGGAGAGAGTTGTTGCCTAGGCCCACCCTTGTTCACATTTCTCCAGCATAGGGTGACTCAGCACCTCAGCTTGCTCAGGACTGAGGGGATTTGTGGGACACAGACCTTTCAGTTTTAAAACAGCAGCAGTTCCAGGAAAATCATCCCAGCTTGGCTGAGACTCAGAACTTTCCTGGGACAGGGAATTTCTAGTGTTAAAACCAGGAAAGTTCTGGGCAAACCTGGACAAATTGGTGCCCTCTACTCCAGACACACTGGCTTCCTCCTTTCTGCTCCTCCAGCAGGCCAAGTCAGTGCCTGCCACAGGGCCTTTGCATCTGTTATTACCCCTGCCTGGGATTCCCTATATGCAGCTCTGTGCAGTGCTCACTCCTCTGTTGAGAAAGGGCTGCTCTCTAGGTGCCCCCGGGTGCCTGATCTGCTGTGCTCAGCACTACATGCTCTGTGAAAATCCCTCCATGCTCTTAATAGAATGAGATATGTTCTTTCTGCCCTTCCCAGCCCACTTCAGGTTCAAAGTCTCTGAGGATTATTAATTTTTATTCTCTTCACCCCTGAAAGATATATCTCTTTCCCTAAAGCTGTGGCTGGGCTCAAGCATAGTCAGGCAAATCTGTTATTAATAATAACCTGAATGAAAAATATGTATTCAATCTTAAGATTATCATCTAGGAAGCAAGGATTCTGAAGAGATGTGTAAGCCTAATAAAGGCCAAAGGGTGTGGATTAAAAGGAAATGTGGGGTGGAGAAACATTTCATGAACTAGAACCCCACCTCTTGGGTGAGTTCATTGGTACAACCTTTCTAGAGGGCAATTTGGCAACCAACCAATGAAAGTGCATAACTTTTGGTCCCAAATTCCATTTATAGGCATTTATCCCTAGGAAATAGTCAGAAAAATATGCAAAGACTAATCTCTAAGGATTTTTATAAGAAGAAAGAAGCAGGAAGCATAAACAACTGCTTGTGGCCCCCCACCTGGCACCAGTGCTCCCCCTCTTCCAGTGGGTGGGCACACGGTACATTTTCCCAGGCTCCCTTGCAGTGAGTTGTGGCCATGTGACCAGGTTCTGGCCAATGGGAGGTAATGAAAGTATTGGGTGGCACTTTTGGAGACCCCCTTCTATAACTTCTGTCTTGATATGGTTTGGATGTTGGTCCCCTCCAAATCTCCTGTTGAAATGTGATCCCCAATGTTGGAGGTGGGGCCTGGTGGGGGGTGTTCTGGTGATGGGGGCAGATCCCTCTCACAATGGCTTAGTGCCCTCCCCATGGCAGTGACTGAGTTCTTGCTCTGAGTTGATGGGAGATCTGGTTGTTTAAAGAGGCTGGCATGTCCTCCTCCCTCTCTTGCTCTTTCTCTCGCCATGTGATGTGCCTGCTTCCCCTTCGCCTTCTGCCATGATTGGAAGCTTCCTGAGACCTCCCCCAGAAGCAGATGCTGGGACCATGCTTGTACAGCCTGCAGAACTGTGAGCCAATTAAACCTATTTTCTAAAATTACCCCAGCCTCAGGTATTCCTTTATAGCAATGCAAATGGACTGACATATCTTTAGTTGTTGAGAAACATTAAGTTTACCCTGCCCCCTGTGGCTCCCTAGTGGAGAATACCTTTTAATTTGTAACTAGTGGTATGTGGGTGACAGCTGCCTACTTGGAATAGTTTTGAGTTATGAGTGAATACAAAACACCTGTTTATTAATAATGGTCACCTGTTAAGAGGGAATAAATACATGGATCAGAATCTGCTGGGGCTTTCAGCCAGGAATGCTGTTAGTCCCTGAGGCTCTCAGCTTGGTAGGCTGCTGGCCCTGTGGATAGATCCACTTTGCTGTTCTATCTGGGTGTCTGCCTCTCATTACCTTCAGCGCTGCCTGTGTGGGGGGTCTCCTGGCCAAGCTGGTACACAGTAAGTGGTGCTGAAGTATGGGGACTCGAACCCGGGGATGAAGAGTTGCCTGAGCAATGGAGAGAGGAGAGGCTAAGCTGAAGGTAACCCGAGTACTCTTGGAAAAAATTCCCCCGGGGTAAGTTGGGGGAGATCAGAAGTAGCCTGGGAACTTTTGAAAGAATCCCCCCAGATGAGTTGGGGGGAGCCTGGAAGTAGACCAAAAACTCTTGAAAAAATCTCCCAGGGTTAGTTGGGGGAGCTCAGAATTAATCCAAGAACTCTTGAAAAAAATCTCCCAAGGTGAGCTGGGGGAGCTCAGTAATATTTGGGTGACATGGGACAAAGATCAAGCAGCGAGAGGCTTTCTGGTTTGCTTCATCAGCTGCTTAAGAGAGGGAGAATTAAAGCTGGTACTGACAGTTTAACACAGTTTTTTGACGTGGTTGAGGAATTTTGTCCCCTGGTTCCTTGAGCAGGGAGCGTTGAACATGGAGGAATGGGAAAAGGTGGGCACTACTTTAAGGAAACTACAAAGAGAAGGAGTAAAGGAAATTTCTATTCCGGTGTGGTCTCTTTGGGTTTGATGTGTTTTGCCCTGCAGCTGTTTTAGACAGACGATGAGGAAAAGGATTCAGGAGAGGAGAGGGAGTGTGATGAAGTATGTAGAGACATTATAGAGCAAAAGGATAAGAAGTCAAATGAGGAAAGGGTGTGCCCTTCAGCCCCCCTCAGTATCTTGTTGAGGGATGGCCAGATCGTCCCACTATTTCTCCATTAAAGGAAATGGGTGCCACCTCAAAAATGAAATTAGCTGCTCGTGTTGCCATGTGTAATACAGTAACCAGTTCCACCCAAGCCAGAATTCAACAAGCAAGGAAAGAGGGAGATTTGGAGGCATGGCAGTTTCCAGTTGTTGTACACCCTCAAGATCAGCAGGAACAGGTACGGGTTGCTGTTGAGCCCTTTCCCTTCAAATCACTGAAGAAGTTTAAATAGGACATTAGCCAGTATGGACCTGGGTCTCAGTTTGTGCTAGGTTTATTAAAGAACGTAGCTATTTCTTACCAGCTGATTCCAATAGACTGAGCTACTTTAACCTGAACTTGTTTATCGCCTTCTCAGTTTTTATAGTTTAAGACCTGGGGTACTGACGAGGCTAATATTCGAGCTAATATGAATGTTAATGTTCAACCTCCGATTAATATTGCCCTGGAGCAGCTTGCAGGAACTGGCGTATGGGCTTCTTTGCAGGCACAAGCTACTATGGCCGATTTAGTCACAGAGCAGATTAGGAAAGCACGTTTAAGAGCTTGGGGAGAAAATTACATCAGGAAGTGAAAAAGAACCTTCCTTTGGAGCTGTTAAGCAGGGACCGAAAGAGCCATATGCCGACTTTATAGCTCAATTGCAAGAAGCCATAAGAAGGGACATATCAGATACAGAGGCTCGGGATGTTGTTTTACGCTTACTAGCTTTTGACAATGGTAATTCTGAATGTCAGGCTGTTTTGCGGCCACTTAAATGGAAAGCTCACTTGGTAGATTACATCAAGGTGTGTGATGGAATAGGGAGAAATTTGCATAAAGCTACTTTGCTGGCGCAGCTATGGCTGGACTTAAATAAAGGGGATGTGGTTTTCCCTGGAGTGTGTTACAATTGTGGAAAAAAAAGGTCATACAAGAAAGGAATGTAGAAAAGGACAAAAGACCTTTACCTTCTTCAAAGGAAAAGAGTACTGAGCCCGGAGTATGCCCCAAATGTAGAAAAGGAAGGTATTGGGCAAATCAATGTCATTCAAAATTTGACAAGGAAATTCGATTTTGGGAAACTGGTTGAGGGGCCTTCCTCGGGCCCTGATCCAAACTGGGACCTATCCAGTACGAGCTATTCCCTCATCCCTATAAAATGCTTGTTCCCTGCCATGGCTGGGAGCACAGCAGATTTGTGCAGCTATCAAAAAGTAAACATTTTACTGGGAGAGCCACTGCAAAAAATACCTACAGGAGTTTGTGGCCCTTTACCCCCTGGAACTGTGGGCTTACTTCTAGGAAGATCTAGTCTTACTGCTCAAGGAGTTAGAATTTATACAGGAGTTATTGATGCAGACTTTATAGGGGAAATTCAAATTGTAATGTCTTCTTCTGTTCCTTGGAGTGCTGAGCCTGGGGAACGCATAGCACAGCTTATAGTTATACCACATGAGAAAATATGAAAAAGGGAAACTAAAAGAACAAGAGGATTTGTAGATACAAACAAACAAGACAGAACAGCGTTTTGGGTAAATCAAATTACTGGTAAACGTCCGACATGTGAGATTATGATTCAGGGAAAGGAATTTAAAGGATTGGTAGGTATGGAGCAGATGTTTCTATTATTTCTTTCCAACATTGGCCACTTTTTTGGCCCGTGGAAAATGCTCAGTTCAATGTGCTTGGAGTAGGCCTCTGAAGTATATCAAAGCAGTGACATTTTAACCTCTGAGGGGCCTGAGAGACAGCCTGGAACTATTCAGCCTGTTGTGATACAAATCCCTGTTAATTTATGAGGAAGAGATTTGTTCAGCAATGGGGAGCTCAGGTTTTAATATCTGAACAATCATAACCCAGGCCACCAAATGATGCAGGATAAGGGCTATGTGCCTGGGATGGGATTGGAAGAAAATTTGCAGAGCTCAAAGCAACCTTTAGAAATTAAAGGACAAAATTCTGGTCAGGACTTAGGATATTCTTTTCAATAGCAGCCATTGTTAAGCCTCCAGAGCCTATTGCCTTGAAATGGATGACAAGCAAACCTATATGGATAGAGCAATGGCTGCTAACAAAAGAAAAACTGGAGGCTTTAGAAAATTTAGTTATTGAACAATTAGAGAAAGGACATATTACTCCCACGTTTTCACCATGGAATTCTCCTGTTTTTGTTATAAAAAAGAAATCAGGGAAACGGAGAATGTTAACAGACCTTAGACCAATCAATGCTGTTATACAGCCCATGGGACCTTTACAGCCCAGTTTGCCTTCTCCAACCATGATCCCAAAGAATTGGCCATTAATTGTTATTGATTTAAAGGATTGTTTTTTACTATTTCATTGGTAGATGAGGACTGTGAACAGTTTGCATTCACCATTCTCTCCATAAATAATCAAAAACCTGCTAAAAGATATCATTGGAAAGTACTCCCATAGGGGATGCTAAATAGCCCCTCAATTTGTCAAACTTATGTAGGCCAAGCTATTGAGCCTACTAGAAAGAAATTTTCTGTGTCATATCCTTCACTACAACTATGACATTCTTTGTGCTGCACCAAATACAGAACTTCTGATAAAATGTTATGATTATCTGAGAAAATCTATCCAATGTGCTCGGTTAGTAATAGCTCCAGATAAGATTCAGACCACAACTCCTTATTCATATTTAGGCACCTTGGTGGATAACACTACTGTAACACCCGAAAGGGTGTCTAATTAGGAGGGATAAATTGCAAACTTTAAATGATTTCCAAAACTTGCTTGGGGATATTAACTGGATACAACCTACTTTGGGCCTTCCAACTTATGCTATGAGCAGTTTATTCTCTATCCTCCAAGGAAACTCTAGCTTAAATAGTCCTTGAGAATTGACTAAGGAAACTGAAATAGAATTACGGTTGATTGAAGAACAAATACACAAAGCCCATTAAATAGTATTAATCCTGGTGAGCCTTTAGAATTGCTGATTTTCTCTACTCAACATTCCCCAACAGGGGTTATTATCCAAAACCAGGACTTAGTGGAATGGTTATTTTTACCTCACAATAGTGTTCGTACCCTTACTCTTTATTTAGATCAGACTGCAGCTATGATCGGAATAGGAAGATTCTGAATTGTGAAGCTCTGTGGATTTGACCCTAAAAGAATAATAGTACCTCTTACAAAAATTCAAATTCACCAAACATATATTAACAGCGTTATGTGGCAATCACATTTGGCAAATTTCATGGGCATTATAATCATTATCTAAAAAATATAATTTTCAAATTTTGAAGTTGACCCATCTTACTAGGTCTAATCCTACTGAAGGAGCAGAAAATGTTTTTACAGATGGATCCAGCAATGGGAAACCTTCTTATTCCGGATCTAAGAGTAACGTCATTCAAACTTTTTATAAAGTGGTCCAAAAACAAAATTGGTAGCTGTCATTGAAGTATTATCAAACTTTTAAAAACCTGTAAATATAATTTCTGATTCTGCATATGTTGTTCATTCTACCTGTCTAATTGAATGTGCCCAATTACGTTTTAACATAGATGCTGAACTAAAGGAATTATTTACTCAATTGCAGATAGAAGTTAGAAAAAGAACATGTCCCTTTCATATTACACATATTAAGGCTCATACTGCTCTCCCAGGGCCCCTCATGGCAGGTAATCAATCTGCAGACTGTTGAGTTGCTACAGTTCTACCTGATCAACATTTCCACACACTGACACACTTAAATGCAGCAGGGATGTGGAAAAAAATATGACTTAACTTGGAAGGAAGCTAAAAAGATTGTTCAGAATTGTCCGACTTGTCAGCTGGTCAATTCTCCTCCCAATTCAGGGGGTGTAAACTCCCCCCGCTCCACCCCGCCCCAGGGGTTAGAACCAAATACTTTGTGGCAAATTGACATTACTCACATCTCATCTTTTCGGAAGTTAGCATATGTACATGTTTGTGTGGATACTTTTCTCACTTTGTCTGGGCTATATGTCAGACTGGTGAATCATCTGTGTCAAATGACATCTTATACAATGTTTTGCTGTTATGGGTATTCCATCTTCCATAAAAACTGATAATGCCCCAGGATATGTTAGTTATTCTTTAACAGAATTTTTTACTCAGTGGAATGTCACACATATAACAGGTATTCCACTTAACTCTCCAGGACAGGCCATTGTGGAGCGAATGAATCTTTCCCTTAAACAGCAGCTATGGAAGAAACAAGGAGGGGACAAGGAATACAGAACCCCACAAATGCAGTTAAACCTGGCATTGCTGGCTTTGAATTTTTAAGCTTGCCAAGGGAACAGCAATTAACAGCAACTGAACAACATTTGATAAAGCAACCCAGGGACGAGAACTTAGGGCAGTTGATCTGGTAGTGAGATCCACTCACAAAAAAATTGGGAAAGAGGTAATGTAATAACTTGGGAGAGAGGATTTGCTTGTGTTTCTTCAGGTCCAAATCAACAACCGGTGTGGGTACCATCCAGACATTTAAAACTGTGCTATGAGCCAGATACCAAGAAAGAGACTTGCAGAGGACCCCCAGTCGCAGAGATGGTGAGACTAACATCGAGGTGGGGTACTGTTCCCACAAGGAGAACACGCCAAACATCACCACCGACTTGGAGTCAAATTAGGAAGCTTTCACAAACAGTGGAGGAAAACCCGAAGAAAGCAGGACAGCCTCTTATGGTAATCATGATGACAGTTATCACCATTAAAGTGAGTATTTCTGGAGTTGGGGGTAGAAGTGAAAGAAAGTTTCACATATTGGGCATATATTCTTTCCTTCCTTTATTGGCATGTGATCTCTGGCCTTAGTGTTTTCTATAATAATTTAGGAAATAACAATGTTTTGGCCATCAAAACCTGAATACAGATAATGTAAAGAATGGTCCCCTAAGTTAAAAACATTAATCTGGGGAGATTGTGTTGTGGTAGAGGCTGAGGTGCTACACAACAATTCCTATGGAATTGATTGATTATCGGTCTCCTAAGGGGATACTTAGGAGACCAATTGATTATTGGGAGACCAATTGATTATTACACAATTGATTATTGGTCTCCTAAGGGAATACTTAACATTGATTGCACCAGTCAGTCCTCTTTTAGTAACATGAAATTCAGATGGCGGATAAAGAACTATAATTATTTAGAATTTATACATACTGAGATTAACAACTCTATTGTCTGGAGAGACGGGGGATTAATAGAACCGGGACCAAAAATAGTATGGGCAATGTTAAGAGCTAGATAAAAAAGAAACTTTGAAAAATACCCATGGCCCTAAAACCAATACAAGTCTAGGAAGGAAAATATAATAGAGAATCAGGCCCTAATTCTTATTCATTAGAATTTTACAAGAAATAAAAGCTCTTTAGATTCAGAGCTGTGTTAAGCCCCCTCATATCTTGTGGTGGCGAAAGTTACAGATTTATTAACTCTAAAGGTGTAATGAAACTGAACATAATTGGGAGAAAATAAAATATCACTTGGAAAGGCCTTTAGACAGCAAGCAAGGAGGGGGGGACCCAGAAGACCCTCGATGCCCCTTTTCAGCAGGAAGAACTTATACAGAATAATGACCTCCACCCCATTTCCCAAAAGATTTCTGGGTCCCAACTCCTTAGGGAGGAAATGTAAGAGTAGGCAGTTAGTCAGGCTCTGAGGTGCTTGAGGGAGCTGCTGATGGATTGGCAGCCCTAAAATTTCGGTGAAAACACCTGGAGGATCTATGATTCTGTTGTGATTATGTTATTAATCTGTTTTGCTTCTCTTTGCGTAGTCTCCAGGTGCAGATCCAGAATCCTCCAAGAAATGGTTCACCAAGATAGAGATGTGCTTGCTTACCTAGCTTTATTGAAACAAAAAAGGGGGAAGATGTGGAGAAACATTAAGTTTACCCTGCCCCCATGTCTCCCTTTTGGAGACTACCTTTTAGTTTACAATTAGTGGTAGGCGGGTAACAGCTGCCCACTTGGAATATTTTTGAGTTATGAGTAAATACGGAACACCTGTTTATTAATAACAATCACCTGCTAAGAGAATAAACACAGGGATCAGAATCTGCTCGGGGCCTTCAGCCTGAAATGCTGTCAGCCTCTGAGGCTCTCCATTTGGTAGGCTGCTGACTCTCTGGATAGACCCACTTTGCTGTTCTGTCTGGTGTCTGCCTCTCATTGCCTCCAGCGCTGCCTGGGTGGGGATCTCCTGGCCAAGCTGGTACTCCGTAATCTTCCATGATTTTAACTCTGCTCCAGCTGTACTGGTTCGCTTACTCTTTTTGGCATTCATCAGGCTTGTTCCTGCCTTAGGATCTTTGGACTTGCTTTAATCTTTTTCCCCAGATGACAGTGTAGATAGGTGTTACACATCGTTCAAGTTTTATCTCCAATGCTATCTCCTCAGAAAGCCCGTTCCTGGGCTCCCTCACTCCTGACTTATAATTTTATGAACTTGCTTTATTTTCTTTATTGCATTTATCCATATCTGCAATTATATTTTCTATTTACTAACTTATTTGCTTATTTTCCTCACTCAAGAATATAGTCTATGAGAGTAGATAGTCTTCTTCATCTGATTGATCACTGTTCTGGTTATCTATTGCATGTGTAACGCAGTACCCCAAAACTTAGTGGCATAAAACAATAAGTTATTATCTCTCATGGTCCTGTGGGTTGACTTGGATCTGCTGGTGGTTCTTGCTTGGGTTCTCTCATGTGATTGCAGTCAGTTGGTGGCTGGGGCTGCTGTCATCTGAAGGCTTGATTGGGCTTGATGTCTAAGATGGCTCCCTCCAAGACTAGCATCTGAGGCTGGCTGTTGGCTGAAAGCTCGATGGGGGCTATTAACAGGAGCACACCTATGGCTTGGGCATCTCACAGCCTGGTGGCTGGATTCTAAGAGGGAATGCTCCAAGAGGAAGGAAATGGAAGCTGCCAGGTCAGTTAAGGTTGCCCCCTGCAACTGGCATGTTACTTCTGCCATATGCTATTGACAAAAGCAGTCACAAAACTTGCCCAGATTCAAGTAAGTAGAGAAATAAGCTCTGCCTCCTGATGGGGGGTTGTTAAGTCATATTACAGAAAAACTGTGGGTTCGGATATATTGTCATGACCATCTTTAGGAGATACAGTCTGCCACACGGTGTCTCCAACATTCTCAACAGTGTCAAATGTGTTATAGGACATAATAAATATTTGTTGAAGGAGTAAATTACTCCTTCAGGGAGGAGGGAAAAAACTTTCTATAGAAGAACATTTCCAGTATATAGGTTGAAGCCATTTAACCTTTTTTAACCCTAGCCCTCAAAGTTAGACAATAAAAAATAGAACTTAACTGTCGCATCTTGCAGATTCTGCTCCAAAACAGGTTTTTCTTATATGCTGGCGGAAATTTGACTGTCAGCATCTATGTACTGGCCACTGAGGGTGTTGAGAAAGAAGACTCTGGGGTGAGCTTGATCAAGGAAGGTTTGATAAGACAGAGCGCCAGGGAAGGTTTGTGCAGCATGAAGTAAGGAATATAGCTGGAAGTAAAAGTTGGGATGGCTGGGCACGGTGGCTCACACCTGTAATCCCAGCACTTTGAGAGGCCGAGGCAGGTGGATCACCTGAGGTCGGGAGTTCGAGACCACCTGGCCAACATGGTGAAACCCTGTCTTTACTAAAAATACAAAATTAGCCAGATGTGGTGGCAGGCACCTGTAATCCCAGCTACTCAGGAGTCTCAGGCAGGAGAATTGCTTGAACCTGGGAGACAGAGGGTGCAGTGAGCCGAGATTGCGCCACTGCACTCCAATCTGGGTGACAAAAGCAAAACTCAGTCTCAAAAAAAAAAAAAAAAAAAAAAAGTTGGGATTCGGTCAAAAAGGTAGGTGAAAGAGTTCAGCCTTTATCCTGAAGGCAATGAAGAGCCAGTAGAATTTACAGTCAAGGAATTAACTTGAAAAGTGCACGGTTCTTGGAGGATTACTTGGTTTGGTGCAGGACCCGAGGCACTTCAAATAGAGAAGCTCTGCTTTTCATGGTTTTTTGTGCTGAGACCATGTGTATTTTTTTTTTAATGAGGATTTGGTTTGAACATTATTGCATGTATTCCATGAAGACTGTAATTGTGAGTTAGAAGAGAATGAGAGCTAAGAAAAGGCCACTGGGTTTGGAAATGAGAAACTTGGTTACATCCATATAGGAAATAAGATCTCTTTGGTTACTAGCAATAGAAACCAACTCTGGCTATTGTAAAAGAGAAGAAATTTATAAAAATGGTATGGGGGATGTAGTGGGCATCCATTCTTCTTTCTTAATAATATTGTTAAGTTAGCCAGAGTTGAATTCTGCTTGCAACCAATAGCACTAACTGATTTAGTTTAGTTCTCAGAACTGAAGAGAAGCCTGAAAGAACACAGCTTGGAAAGGATGGTAAAGTCAGAACACCTCTGAGTAAGCTCTGAGTAAGCTCTATACATTTTCAGGTCTTTTATCATTCATTGCTCAAGATTGCAATTCTAGGAACAGCATCTGATTGGCCACTCTGCTTGGGGGGAAGGGCAGGCACTTTCATTGACAGTCTCCCTGGCCCCACCTGTCTTGGGTGGAGGAGAGTTACTTACCCCAAAACAAACTCAGGGTGATTTATCAGAAAAAGGACAAATGGATGCTAGGTGACAAAACAAAATAGCCAATATGCCCAAAGAGAGAGGTTTCCATGGAGTGAAAGGAAGTTTGACTGTGTCCAAAAGTCCAATAGAAGACGCCCATAGCATGGTTAAAGACACTGTGGGAAGTAGAAAAGTTCCTTTTTAAAGTTTTCTTTGTTGTTAAAGAATAAGTGTGCTAATAAATTTGTTATTACAGAAATCCTAGGATTGCTTTGCAAAATATTCTCTCTAGCTGTTAGACGTGCTATGCTTATAGGCACATCGTACATTCTATGTCCTTGTACTTTAACCAAGATATCTGTGCTGTATATGCTCACAGGCATGCCCCAGCTCTCCATTGCTTTTACCTGTTTAGAAAAGTTTTAAGTTGTTAGCCAATCAGGTTTTAGTGTAGATTGTGAGGTCTGGCTCCAGCCAACTGAGATCAGTCACAGCAGTAAGGACAACCCCAAATGCATGAGGAATAAATTTGTGTGTACTCCTTTTGTTCTTTGTACTCTCGTGGCAAGATGGCTAGTGAGAGTACCCTTCCTGCAGCCCAGGAAGTAAAAATTGCATTGCTGTAAGATTCTTTGTCTCAGTGCTGATTTTTCTTTGTGGCACTGAGCGTCTATTTCCAATATCAATTTCCAACAGCCACCTTGTTTGTTCCTGGAAATTTCATAAATCTTCACCGTTAACTTGTTTATGGTCATTTTAGAATGGGCTTGTCTACAGCTAACTGACATCACCTACCTCTATAAACTTCTCCATCTTTCCTTTCTGCTTCTTTTCTTCCTCCTCTTCCCTAATAAATATT
This sequence comes from Ateles fusciceps, assembly GCA_036589455.1. Taxonomy (NCBI): domain Eukaryota; kingdom Metazoa; phylum Chordata; class Mammalia; order Primates; family Atelidae; genus Ateles; species Ateles fusciceps. The sequence continues at coordinate 1,617,960 of JAZHEH010000847.1, forward strand.
TTTTTGCCACTCATGAAATCTGTTGAAAACTTCAGATGCATCATCTGTGTTAACCTCAGGTAGATCTGTGTGTGTATAATATTGAAATAACTGGGACAACACAAGTAATTTGGCAAAAATCCTCCTTCTGATTTACTAGCTGTGTTTCCTCCATCAAATCAGTTTGCTTAGCTGAATCTCAGTTTCTTAACCTGTAAAATGAGAGTAATAATACTTAATCCGTAAGATTGTTAAATAAATATAAGCTATCTTTCACCAAACACTTACTTTGTGCCCATCCCAGAAGTCACAAATTTAAATGCCCTCCTGGGGTCAGGTGAGCACTGTGAATGGAAGTGTTTGCAGAGATAGGGGACAGTGGTGGTAGGGATTATGGGAAACTGGAAGGAATGCTCCCCCTCATAGAAAGAGTAGCTCTACTTAGATTCTGGTTTTGAAAGTATGGTCCTTAGCTCTGTAGCACTGGCATCACCTGGAAACCTGTTAGAAATGCAAATTCTCAGATCGTGCCACAGACCTGCTAATAAAAACTCTGGGGACAAGGATCCTGCAATCTGTGTTTTAACAAGCCTTCCAAGTGATTCTGATGCATGCTTAGGCCGGATGTGGTGGCTCATGCCTGTAATCCCAGCAATTTGAGAGGCCGAGGCAGGCGGATCACCTGAGGTCAGGAGTTTGAGACCAACCTGGCCAACATGGTGAAACCCCGTCCCTATTAAAAATACAAAAATTAGCTGGGTGTAGTGGCGCCTGTAATAGCAGCTACTTGGGAGACTGAGGCAGGAGAATCGCTTGAACCCAGGAGGTGGGGGGAAGGGAAGCAAAGGGGAGGGAAGTGGAGGAAAGGGGAGAGGAGGGAAGCCTGGGGGACAGAGCAAAACCCAGTCTAAAAAACAAAACACAAAAAAATAGTTCTGATGCATGCTCAATTTTGAGACCCACTGCTCTAGCTAATGGTTGTTATATGTAAGGTTGTTTATATATATATATGTTGACAGATCTTTTACTTTTTCCAAGAGAAGCTAGAGGTTTATTTTTATATGAAATTCCCTACTTTTAAATCTTGGCAACTAATTTAAAACTTGAAAACATACTGTGTAGTTAATGTATGTGCTCTAGCCAGATTTGCAACCTCTGGTTTATGCTTTTTCCTTTAACCCTTATAATACCTCCAAGACAGGGGATACACAGTTCATGCAGGAAGAAGATGCAGGTCCAAAAAGTGAAGTGTTTCTGTAAGTCACATAGCCAGAAAGAGGCCATGGATGCATTGGCCCTGATTGGACCTGGATGCATTTGGTTCTAAAGCCTCTGCCCTTTTAAACGATGTAAAGAGAATATATATAAACTATACCTAGCAGAGAGCTTGACACCACAAAAGCTAAACATGTGATGCCATTGGCTGATGAAAATTTCTTCCCCCGTCCTTCTACCTGACCCTGCCACCCTCCCTCAGTCTGCATTCCTCTAAGAGAGAGCCAATCAACAGGGTGCCCATAAGGGCCTGGGAGGGGCAAGGCTGGGCAGTTTCCTGGCCCAGGGAGCTGAATAGGGCCCGGAAGAAAGCTGTTGGCAGCCATGCCCGGGGCTGAATGTCCAGTAGCCAGCTGGGTCCACAGACTAAAAACCAGCTGCTCATTTGTGTTCTCTTTGTGCCCTACACTGGGTTTCACTAGCCTGCTATGGGCTGTGTCCCCACCTGCCTCCTGCCTTCATTGTTGACTGAGCTCAGAGTAAATAGTCCTGGCCCCTCCCAACAACGGCATGTCCCCAGTCCCCAGGCTGAGCATGAGAAGCTGGGGGCAGTGTTCTCAGCATCCATTTTGGGGACAGTGGCCAGATGTACTCACATCACCAAACGCTACTCACCTGTCATTGTCATCCCAGCATTCCCTGCTCCAGATCCCCTCTGGCCTCCAGCAGCAAAGACCTCCTGGGGCTTCCAGAACCTCAACTCATTGGAGCAGGAAAGATGTTCGAAGGCACTTCTTGCCTAACTCCCTGGGTAACTGTTTTGGCACTTGACACTCTGGATGCTAAAGCTTGATTTATACTTACCGGTCTCCTTACAGGCAGGCACTAATTTATGGAGCACTCACGCCATTTATCCAGTGCCTATCATGGGTCAGGCCTGGGGTCCCTGTGTCAATCGGTGTGGATCTACTCTACGCTCTCAGTGAGTACAGGGTTGTTCTGTGGTAGGAACATTGCATTTGTGTTCCCACTGAAGTCCTAGATAGGTGTGATTTTCACAGATGACATGGCAGCTCAGATCTAGGAAAGGATTCATTCAAGGCCCCTCAGATGGAAAGTGGTGGAGGTGGGAGTCAGACCCCAGACCCTGTAACCCCTTCAAGATCACTGCTGGAGGGCCCCTTTTGACGACTTTCTCTTCGCCAAGTGTCTTGCCCTATATATGTCACATAGCAGGCACCCAGTGAATGTTTACAATGGAATGGAAAAACCAAGGGCCTGGAGGGAGAGACCTGGGTTCAAAACCTTGTTTGTGCAGCTTTGCATGGGACCTTGTGGTGGAGGTGGGGTCCTAAATCCCTGAACACCCAGTTCCTTTGTCACATACAGCTGAGAACAGTAACTCCCCCGGTCAGAGGTTTGCTGGGACGATTCTTTGAAACAAGGAGCACAGAGCCTGGCACAGTCAGCCCTGATCAGGGGCTAGTAGGACCAAGAGAGGGAGGCAGAAACACACACCCAAACACCTTGAGACTGGTAGGTGCTTTGCCTTCCTGGGCCTGCTTCTGCTCAGGAGGGTTCGTCTGTTAACGACAAGGGCTATGTCTCTAGCCCCTACTATGTGCCCTGTATCACTACCCTCGCCGTCCATCAAGGGGGATCTTCCCTCTCATCTGGCTGACCGCAAATCGAACCCTTTAATCCGCTTGCCCTACTGCCTCCCTGCGGGCCCTGCCCTATCCTCCTCAAAGTGGGGAGGGACATTCTGAAGAAACCTAGAGTGTTGGAATAGAAACCCAGGAGCCCTGGGCCTCGGCTCTCAGGCCCCAGGAGGGAGGAGTGGACAGGGTCCGGCCGCGGCTGGTCCCGTCCTGAAAGCTGCGTTAAGTTCCTGGTTCCCACTGGGGCCAAGAGTGATACCTGATCCCGGGGCATTGTGAAATGGCCTGAGGCGGCAGCCCGCCCACCCGTGGTGCCTGCAAAGCCCGCTACCCTCCCCCTTACCCGCTCGGCCCCGCCCCTACCCCACGCCCCCTCCCCTGCGCGCGGTTAAATCCCTGCACCTGAGCGGCAGCTCACAACTGCACCCCGCCCCGGCGTAGAACCATGCCTGCCAGTCGCCTCGGCCCGCTAGCCGCCGCCCTGCTCCTCGGCCTGCTGCTGTTTGGCTTTACCCTAGTCCCAGGTGAGTGGGGCGGGGAGAGACCCGGCGCCCAGAGGGGCAGAGCCACGAGCGAGCGCCAGGATGGAGCCAGGCGGAGGCGTAGCCTCTGGAGGCTGGGGAAGTGGGAATTCCTGGGGTGGAAGTGGGGGGGTGGGGTCCCCTGGGGCCTAAGGATGGTGACTGTTGGAGCCTAGGATACGGGGTCCAAAGTGCTGGAGGTGGAGAGACCATTGATGGCTGAAATTTGGGAGGGTTCTGTGCTGAAGGCGGACACTCCGTGGGGGCAGTGGTCGGGGGGTTGGGGTGCTCTGCCTCGACCTCGGAAGCTCCTAGACACTCAGCTGTGCGGGGTCCCCTAGGGCTGAGATCTGAGGGCTCCAACGCCAAGGGAATAGAAACCAGGAGGCCTGGGCCTTGGCTCTCGGGGCCCCAGGAGGGAGGTCAGGAGGGAGGAGTGGACAAGAATCCGGCCGCAGCTGGTCCAGTCCTGGAAGCTGCTTAAGTTCCTGGTTAGGGAGCTCTTGTACTCCCGGGGGTCAGGGACCCGAGGTCTGGAAGTGGGAGTCTCTGGGGGCTGTAAGGGGACTCCTAGGGCCAGAGGCTGAGAATTCCTTGGAGTTAAGGTTTGGAGCAGGAGGTGGGCATCCTCGGAGGCTGGCACCACGCCCCACCCTCGACTGTCCCGGGCCTCCCCTCCCAGGCACAGGAGCAGAGAAGATGGGCGTGTGTCCCGAGCTCCAGGCTGACCAGAACTGCACACAGGAGTGCGTCTCAGACAGCGAATGCGCCAACAACCTCAAGTGCTGCCGCGCGGGCTGCGCCACCTTCTGCGCTCTGCCCAATGGTAACCTCAAAGCGGCAGAGCGGGGACGGGACTGGACGGGGCGGGGCAGGGCCGAGCTGGGCTGGAGGAGGCGGGAGCACCCGGGTTCCGGGAACCCCCGGGAAAGTCGAGGCAAATGAAACCAGATCCGCCAGACTCTCCTTCTCACGGCCCCGGGGGGAGACAAAGGCGTCGTTGAAGCGCAGCCAAGGGGGGTCCGCACCCCTAGCTGGATTCGAGTCTCTGGTGCATGACCGGCTTCCGGGCAGGCACAGCTGGGACATTGTTCCCCGCAGCCTGGGGACCCGGGGCCGCAGTTTCCTTCTCGGACAGGCCAGAGCCTGCCCTGCGGGAAAGCCCGGAGCCTGGGGCGCTCACCTCTCCTCTTGGAATCCCTCTCTGGGGTACTCCCCCAGCCCTGAGGGAAAGACTGGGAGCGCCTGGCCTGGCAAGATTTTCCCCAATTCCTCTGTCCAGGCAGAAAGTAACTTCACAGATTTAGGAAAGTGCCCAACTCATCTTAGAGGTGTGGAAGGGAGCGTCAGCGAGAGAAAAGTGTTCTTGCCCAAGGTCACACCGCCAGCCCACGGCTGCAGGAGCCCTAGTGAGGGTTCGGCTTTGGCCTTTCGGGCCGACTGGCTGAGCGATTGGAAGAAAGTGAGGATTCCTCCTCGGACAATTTATCACCCTTCCTTGTTCTTGTCTTTCAGTCAATCTCTTCCCCCTCTAAGGATTGATTGAGTGAGCGCGAGCTGGGGGCTCCCTCAAAGGTGCTTGCTGGAGCTGCAGTGTCTCCACCAGGCTGATGAGAGCAGGCAGTGGCTTAGACAGCATGGAATCTCAGCTTCTCGTTCTCCAGAGGGAAATGCTGAGGATTAGAGGCAGGGATAGGACCTGGAGAAAAACAAGGTACTGTAATGATGGTCTTTATCCAGAATATAGCCCCAGTAACTTTTCCTCTTTGCTATTTCCCTGAAGATGCCAGCACAGGCTGGGAAGGTTTGTATTAAGCCAATCAGCAGGGGAGGTGGGAAGTGGAGGGGGGACCGGCAGCCACTAAGGGCAACTTCCAGGTCAGGAGGCCGCTCTGGATCAGGGAGAGGAGGACCAGAAGGAGAGAGGAAGATTTGGAGAGAATGCAGGTGGCAGGCAGATGAGAGAGGTGGAGGAGCAGAGGAGGGGGGTATTTGCTGTTTGATGGATGAAGAACTTGTTCCTTTGTCTCAGATGGACAGACTGAGGCAGGAAGAGGGACAAGATCAGATGGCCTCCTGAGCCAGGGAGGGAGCCTGGAGGTTTGAATCCTAGTTCTGCCATTTTCTAGTTATGTGATCCCGAGCAGGTTGCTTTATCTCTGTGAGCCTCTGTTGTAAAATGGGAATAGTTCCAAACTTTATAGGACCGACATGAGGGCTAAATGAAATAATGCCTGTAAAGTGTCTATTAGTGAGAAGATACTCCATACACAGTGGCTTGTTTTCATCATTAATGGTTTCCTATTTATTCCCAAGGCAGACCAATATTGAAGGCTCCTACCCCTTTCAAGAGAGTGAATTTCTTTGTCCTAAGAAGTCAAGACTGTCAGCCACTTTAAAAAATTTTTTTTGAGATGAAGTCTCTCTGTTTTCCAGGCTGGAGTGCAGTGGCATGATCTCGGCTCACTGCAACCTCCGTCTCTCAGGTGCAAGTGATTCTCCTGCCTCAGCCTTCCAATTAGCTGGGATTACAGGCATATGCCACCACACCCAGCTAATTTGTTTGTATTTTTAGTAGTGGGGGAGTCTCACCACATTGGCCAGGCTGGTCTCGAACTCCTGACCTCCAATGGTCCACCCGCCTCAGCCTCCCAAAGTGTTGGGATTATAGCCATGAGCCACCACACCCAGTGATCTGGCCACTTTCATTGTCCTCTACAGCTAATCACCCTGTGTTTTACACACAAAAACCTGCACATGAATTTCTAGTAGCTTTATTTATAATTGCGAAAAGTTGGAAGCAACCATGATGTCCTTCAGTTGATGAATGGACTTGGCTGGTTAGGTCTATGAGTGCAGATTGTAAGTGTGTAGCCCCTCACATGTGTACGCCACCTCACACTTTACGTGGCAGCGTAATGCTTCACCATGGCAGCAGCAGTTAACACATAGACTCTGGAGGTGGACTTCCTAGGGTTCAAATTCTGCCTCAATTCTGTGTGACCTTAGGCAAATTACTTAACCTCTCAGTGCCTCAGTTTCCTAATTTGTAACAAGAGGAAATATTAACAGATCTCTCCCCCTTTTAGGATTATTGTGAGAATTAGAAGATGTAATGTATGTTAGGTGCTTAACATAATACCTGGCATGTAGTAAGAGCTAATTAAGTGTTCACCGTTGTGACTTCTCATTATTACTACAGAGTAGTTTGATCTTTCAGGGAGAAATAATATGTTTGTCTCCACTGCTTTCACAATAACCCCATGCTGTGAGTAGCACTAGTTCCCCTGATACCTAAAGACATGGAGGCTCTGGGAGATTTCTGGCCCTAGGCCACGAAGTCCCACAAAGACAGAGCTGGCACTCAAGCTGAGGTCCTGTGATTCCATTTGGGAGCAGGAGGAGGGATTTGTAGGTGATCTTCCTGTAACTCCTGAGAGCAGCTCAGGTGCCCCAGATGGACTCAGGCAGGCAGCTCTGCTGCATGTGAAGCCAGTGAGGGGCAGTGGGGCAGGGGGGCACGCTGCAGGTACAAGTTCATCTCCCCTATCCCCTCTGCTCACTTACCCTCACTCCTTTTTCTCCAGATAAGGAGGGTTCCTGCCCCCAGGTGAGCAGTAACTTTCCCCAACTTGGCCTTTGCCGGGACCAGTGCCAGGTGGACAGCCAGTGTCCTGGCCGGTTGAAATGCTGCCGCAATGGCTGTGGGAAAGTGTCCTGTGTCACTCCCAATCTCTGAGGTAAGTGAAGGGGGAGAGAGATAGTGCTTCAATCGATGGCCGGGTGTTATGGAAAACAGAAGAACACATCGCCCAGGCAGAGGGAAAGGGAGGATAGCTGCAGGGACAGCTGAGAAAGGTTTACCAGAGGGTGACCCTCAGCCCGTTCTAAAAGAAGAGTGAAAGAGGGGGTAGTCTGATGAGCTGCAGTGAGGAGGCGGTCTCAGGCAGAGGGAACAGGATAAGCAAGAGCTGGCTGGTGCCCTTGGGTTGAAATCTCATAGTTGTCATGTGCTACTTTTAACAATTTCTCAGCAAAGGAACCTGAAGATAACTGATAGAATCCAATAGTGCACAGATGAGACCACTGAAGTCCAGAGTGCAGATGTACTCTTAGTGCCCAAGAGGGAACTATGGTTTCTCTAAACGAAGCTATGGTCTCCCTGGGGCCAGTGCTCTCAGATGCCAGCTGCATGGGTAGTCTTTGCAGTCAAGACCGGGTTCAAATGTTAGTGCAGACACAGCCTTTTCACCTCTCTGAGTCACAGTTATCTTGGTTATAAAATGGGACTAAGTAAGATCTAATTGATCATCGAGTCCCATTTTAACCTAAGAAATGAAGGCATGGGAACTTCCTGATAGTAGAGGGATTCTTTTTTTTCTTTATAATTTTTGAGATGGAGTCTTGCTCTGTTGCCAGGCTGCAGTGCAGTGGCGCGATCTCGGCTCACTGCAACCTCCGCCTCCCGGGTTCAAGCAGTTCTCCTACCTCAGCCTCCTGAGTAGCTGGGATTACAGGCATGCACCACCACACCCAGCTAATTTTTGTATTTTTAGTAGAGACAGGGTTTCACTATGTTGGCCAGGATGGTCTTGATCTCCTGACCTCGCGATCCACCTGCCTTGGCCTCCCAAAGTACTGGGATTATAGGCGTAAGCCACCGCACCCAGCCTAGTAGAGGGATTCTTAGGGAGAGGAATGGCTATGGCCCCTCAGGAAAGCCACATTGGACAGCTGGGACCAGGTGCCTGCTAGTGATGGTCTGAAGGAGATGTCTCGAACCTGTAGAAAATGCAAGCAGAGCCCCAAGAAGGTGAGGCTTTGCTACATGGGTATGTGGGATGGGGTGGGCTTGAGGAGCTGGTTCAGGACTTAACCGGAAGGTACTCTTGTCCTGTGGATATTGTTGTTGATGGTATTGTTATGGTTTTCTTCCTCCAGCTCCAGCCACCACCAGACTGAGCAGTGGGGAGGGAAGTTTCTGCCTGGTCCTGTGTCTGGTTCCAGTCCACCTGCCCTCCCCCCTCTTTTGGCCTCTGTATTCCCTCCTGGGCTGACCACAGTTTCTCCCTTTTCCACCCAATAAAGTAACCACTTTCAGCACCTTCTGTCTCCATCTCCCCTGACTTGAGTTGAAGTGGGTGGGCAAGTGTTGGGGGTGTGATCAGATCATCCAGGCATGAAGTCCAGACAAGGATCGTCTGGTAGGTGTTAGCACTCTCCTGGTGGATCCTCGCACCAACCCTGTGAATCTGGTCGTTATTCCTCCATGGGGATGGATGAGAAAACAGAGGCTCAGAGAGGTGATGAGATCCTTCCAAAGTTGCTCAGATTTATTGCTGGGGGTGCTGATAATAGCAGCAGCATGCACCAGGTGCCAGACACAGTGCTGGGACGTTTGCTTATGCAATCCCCTGGCTCCTCGAAACAGTCCCCTGAGTAGTTAATAACACACCCCTGTCAAAGACCTGGACTCCAGGAGATTACTTGCCAGTGGCCACACAGAAAGATGGCAAAGCCAGGATCCCTTCTTATTGATTTAAATAAAAGTTTTATTTTATATAATTAGTCATATGCATCAAAACTCAAAAGATTTTTTAAAAAAGATATACAATGAAAAGTGTCTTTCACCCTTTATCCCCTGCCTCCACAAGAAAGAAAGTTGTTTTCTTTCTTTCTTTTTTTTTTTTTTAGGCAGAGTCTCTCTCTGTCACCCAGGCTGGAGTGCAGTGGCACAATCTCAGCTCACTGCAACCTCTGCCTCCCAGGTACAAGCAATTCTCCTGCCTCAGCCTCCTTAGTAGCTGCGATTATAGGCACTTGCCAACACACCCGCTAATTTTTGTATTTTTAGTAGAGACGGGGTTTCACCATGTTGGCCAGGCTGGTCTCGAACTCCTGACCTCAGGTGATCCGCCTGCTCCACCTCCCAAAGTGCTGGGATTACAGGCGTGAGCCACCGTGCCCCGCCTACCAAGTTGTTTTTTATGGAGACAACCAATGTTCTATTTCTTGTATTTCCTTTCAGATATGTATCTCCAACTCTCAATCCTTTCTCTCTTTTCCTTCTCCATTTCTTCCTCTATGCCTAACTCTACCTTTCTCTCTTCTCTATCCCTTCCTCTCCATCTTCCTCTCTCTCCATGCCCCCTCTCTTAATGCCCCTCTCTCTATGTACATTCCTCTCTCTCTATCCCCTTCCTCTACTTCTCTCCCCACTCCCTATCTATCATCTCTTTCCATCTGTTAGAGTAGGTAGTTAGGCAGACAGGAGCAGGACAAGAGAGGGCTTCCCCATCACACACCCAGGAATGTCGGGTGACCATCAGGTGATAGGTAGTGGTTAAACTGTCTCTATAAAATGATCATAGGGTTTGATGCAGTAGCTCATGCCTGTAATCCCAGCACTTTGGGAGGCTGAGGCAGGTGGATCACCTGAGGTCAGGAGTTCAAGACCAGCCTGACCATGGTGAAACTCTGTCTCTACTAAAAATACAAAAATTAGCCAGGCATGGTGACATGCACCTGTATTCCCAGCTACTCGGGAGGCTGAGGCAGGAGAATTGCTTGAATCCAGGAGGTGGAGGTTGCAGTGAGCTGAGATCACACCACTGCACTCCAGCCTGGGCAACAGAGAGAGACTCCATCTAAAAAAACAAAAAAGAAACTAGCCACTCACCCCTGTTCCACCCTCAACCCACAATCTCCAATAAAGAAGAAGGTCAGCAGGTCTCACCACCCATGCTGGTAGCCCCCCACACCCTGCTCACCACTACCGCCACCACAGCCACCAGCCATGCCCTTGCCTCCACCGCCACCCCCACCAGCTGCCTCCCCACTGGCTGCCCCCTCCCTAGGAGCCCACTGCCCTATCCTTCGAGGACCCCGAACTGCCAGACACCCTGTTCCTGCACGTAGCCAAGAAGGAGGAGATGGCGCCCATATGTGTGTGGGTAGATGGACGAGGAGGCCGGCGAGAGTGGCGGAGAGGGCATCTTCCAAGAGCGGGACGAATTCGTCATCTGCGCCAAGGATGTTCCTTCCCTCAAGGTGAGTCCCAGCCATCTCCAAAAACTGGGCTTGATGGGTTTGGTCACTTGAGTGTTTGTTGAGCGCCTTCTGGATGACAGGCTTGTGTGGGGACCTGCAGATCCAGTCATGGCTGAGGCAGAGTGGCTGGGCCCCCCCCTGGAATTCACAGACCCATGGAGCCCATAGAGGTGGCGAGGACCTGCAGGCCTCAGAGGTGTATTCGTGTATGTGTCTATACATGTACTACCTGTATATAAGGTAAAGCAATTGTGTTTGTTTATTTGTTTGTTTTGAGACGAAGTCTTCTATTGTTGCCCCAGTGGGAGTGCAGTGGCACCATCTCAGCTCACTGTAACCTCCACCTCCTGGGTCAAGCAATTCTCCTGCCTCAGCCTCCTGAGTAGCTGGGATTACAGGCACGTGCCACCATGCCTGGCTAATGTTTTGTATTTTTAGTAGAGATTGAGTTTCATTATGTTGGCCAGACTGGTCTCGAACTCCTGACCTCATGATCCGCCCACCTCAGCCTCCCCAAGTGCTGGGATTACAGGCATGAGCCACCACACCCGGCCTTGTTTTGGTTTTTTGAGACGGAGTCTCACTCTGTTGCCCAGGCTGGAACACAGTGGCACAATCTCGGCTCACTACAACCCCCACCTCCCAGGTTCAAGCGATTCTCCTGCCTCAGCCTCCTGAGTAGCTGTGATTACAGGCGTGTGCCACCATGCCCAGCTAATATTTGTATTTTTAGTAGAGACGGGGCTCCATCATGTTGGCTAGGCTGGTCTCGAACTCAGGTAATCCACCTGCCTCGGCCTCCCCAAGTGCTGGGATTACAGGAGTGAGCCACTGCACCCGGCCACACTCTACGTCTTAGAAGAGACTCTAATTTTTCTAAGGTAAGCCTTTAACCCAAGTTTGATCAAGCGTCCTTGCTTTTTATTAAGAGGGGCCTTTAAGCCTCTTTGTCTTAGTGTTGCAGGAAAAGCTGCTGACAGAACCCTTCAGACACCCGAGTGAGGAAGAAAGAGACTTTTATTCAGCTAGCTGTGGAGCATGGATTGACTAGTGTCCAAGAAGCTGAGCTCCCTGAAAGGAGTTTTTTCCCTTTTTAAAGACATACAACCCAAGGGGGAGCAGAGGTAAAACTGTGTCATTGCCCACTGGCTAGACATCTGACCTTACAGTCTTTGGCTTTCATTGATTTGCTAATTTACGTGGTGTGCACAGGGCATGGGGGGGCGGGTGGTGGAGCATTACAGAAGTTGAATGAAGGCAGTAAATCACTTAGTGACAGAGGTGTCTCCAAGTGGGGGTGCTCTGGTTGGTGCAGATGGGGAGTGCATGACTCAGGGAAAGTCGCTGGGCAGTAAGAAAAACATTTGCAACACTTTCAAGGCTTACAGATGACATAGGCACCAGTTACAGAGAGGTGAGTTATTTTCTCAGTCCTTGGACCCTGCTGGGGTCAAGCGGGTGGTCAGCCAGCCTCTCAACTGCTGACTTCAATTTTGTGCTATTTTATCTCCTCTCCCCGGCTTTTCTAACAGGAGACAGGCAAAGGAGAGAGATGGTCTCCTCTCTCATTAGGAGGGACTGTTAACTCTCCTACATTGGACTTCTAACCCAATCCCATCCTTTACCCAATCCCATCCTTTACCAGAGTAAAATGTACCCCACCACTTACCCAGAGTGGTTAATTTGTGCTGCAGTCTTTTTCCTTTGGATCAGGACTCTCTCTTCAGTATAGTCCCTTCATGGTCACTAGGAAGATGTTACCAGAAAGACGTTCCGGGCCAGGTGAAGTGGCTCAGCCTGTAATCCCAGCACTTCGGGAGGCCAAGACAGGCAGATCCCGAGGTCTGGAGATTGAGATCAGCCTGGCCAACATGGTAAAACCCTGTCTCTACTAAAAATACAAAAATTAACTGGGCATGGTGGTGTGTGCCTGTAATCCCAGCTACTCGGGAGGCTGAGGCAGGAGAATTGCTTGAACCCAGGAGGCAGAGGTTGCAGTGGGCCACGATCACGCCTCTGCACTCCAGCCTGGGTGACAGAGTGAGACTCAGTCTCAAAAAAAAAAGTCCCGATCCAGACCCCAAGAGAGGGTTCTCAGATCTAATACAAGAAAAAAATCAAGGCAAGTTCACAGAGTGAAGTGAGAAGCAAGTTTATTAAGAAAGTAAAGGAAAAAGGAAAAAAGAATGGATAAGCAGAGCAGCCCTGAGCGTTGCTGGTTGGCGATTTTTATGGTTATTTCTTGATTATATGTTAAAACGGGGTGGATTATTCAAGAATTTTCATGGAGAGGGGCAGAGATTTCCCAGAACTGAGGATCCCTCCCTTTTTTAGTCTATATAGGATAACTTCTGAGTGTTGCCATGGCGTTTGTAAACTATCATGGCACTGATAGGAGTGTCTTTTAGCATGCTAATGCATTATGAGTAGCATATAATGAGCATTGAGGAGGACCAGAGGTCACTTTCATTGCCATCATGGTTTCGGTGGGTTTTGGCTGGGTTCTTTACCACATCCAGGTTTATCAGCAGGGTCTTTGTGACCTGTATCTTTTACCAACCTCCTGTCTCATCCTGTGACAAGAATGCCTAACCTCCTGGGAATGTAGCCTAGCAGGTCTCACCCTTATTTTATCCAGCCCCTGTTCAAGATGGAGTCACTCTGGTTGGAAGGCCTCTGACACAGTGATTTCTTACTTTAATCCCTGGGGTGTGCACTTACCCTTTGGGGTGAGGGGGAAGGAGAATAAGGGAGTTATGTCAGTGACTCTGCCCCCCACCCCCCCCACCCCCCCCCAGGAAAAGCCTTTATGTCCTTCCTTTCTTCTTTACCCACCGTGGAACATGAGAGATCTGGAATGCTTCAGTAAGTTCATCTGTAATGTCTGGCCAGCCTGGCTTGGTGTCTGTCAGGCCTTATCTTCCTCATCTCCTTGTGGGACCAGGAACAAGACAAGACTCCAGGGCACCTCCATCCACCCGCCAGGGCAAAAGCTGAAAGAGCCTCCTGATGGGAGTGGGGATGCTTTGTGCGTACGATAGCCCCTTGGCCCGAGATGGCAGTGTAGATTTTCTTCTAGCTCCCCCACTTTCTGATTTCTATTCCTATCCATGCTTGGGTCTCCCCCAACCTCTTAGGCAGAAACAGAGGCATCCAGTGATGGGTTGGGAAGAGTTGCTGGGAACTTCGTGTGTGAATACCACTACCTCCACTTTCTCCTGTCCTTCTGCAGGTTTGCATTCTGAAAGAACGGCCCAGGCAGGGTGACATCTAACCCAGGGATGCCAAAGGTGTTGTCCACATGCCATCATTTCTTCCACCGGCACCCATATCACATGACTGTATCACTCCTGTGACTGTACCACTCCTACTGCTCCTATTTGTCAGCCCTTGTATGGCCACAGAGCCCTCAGCTCAGGACTCCAGGCAGCTGCTACAGCTGCCCATTGATTGAGGTTGGCAGGCAGATTTGCTACCCCCTGATTTAACTCAAGAAATAAAATGCTAATGGTGGAAAGTCAGACCTGGTGGTTGAGGTTTTACTGAGTGAGAAGACTGCACAGGGAACCCTGAGCAGGGGTCCAAAGAAGATGGGATTTCAGGCCCTCCACCAAAAGCTTAAGAGGGGGTCCCTAGCCGAAGGCTTCCTGCAGAAGATGAGGTGGAGGTCACCAAGGATCTCAGTAATAGGCAGGAAGAATCTACCAGGGAAGGAGGACTGAGGGGTGGGACGGGGCAGGTAAGAAAGCAGGGGTGGGTTAGACCAGGCAGAACCTCTGGATAAGACCCTTCCTTTAATTTTCTTTTTTAAGTTGCTTGGTCAATAAGTTTATTATTTTTATCTGAATAATCTTATAGAAAATGACTATTTTCCAGGCGTGGTGGAACGTGCCTATATTTTCAGGTACTTGGAAAGCCAAGTGGGGAGGATTGCTTGAGCCCAGAAGTTGGAGGCTATAGTGAGCTATGATTGTGACACTGCACTCTGGTCTGGGTGACAGAGTGAGACCCTGTCTCTGAAAAAAAAGAAAAAGAAAAGAAAAGAAAATAGTTGTTTGGCTTAGCTCTCAGCAGCCTGCTCCTGAGCTCTGAGGATACTTGCCTTCTGAGCTACCTGATCTTTCTTCTGGACAGGGGACATCTTGGGATAGTTCCACCTTTTCTTAACTTCTTTCCCAGACTTCTTCTTGTGGACTGGATTCTCTCGTTCGACATCATGAGCTTTCTTACACATCTCTCCATCATGACTGGAAGTACATTGTTCTTTATGTCTTGAGAGAATTCTTTCTTGTAAACATCTTCATCTTCTTGCATAGGGTAATGCATATAATCTGCGGTCTTCTGACCCAGGATGTGCTTCTGCATTGAATTCCCTGCTTTTTGAATCAGAACTAGGGAATTGTTTGGTAACTGTGAGGGATAGACAACCTCAATCCGTACCTTCCTTTAGGGCCCCCTAACTTTATTTCCATTGGTAGTTCTGGCAAGTAGCAGGTGAAGACATCAAGTAACCATCAGTGCCGTCCATGTGATACCCATCTCTGCTCACCTCCACTTGACCTTCATAGGTCTTACCCATGTCAAGCCTGTTGAGGAGCCTGTGGGTCAGCACAGGCCAGTACACTGTTCTGCAGCATAACCTGACCGGCCAGCCTTCACGCTATACCTAGGAAGTTCATGAACATATGCTGTGCAGACGATCATACCCCCTTCTGTATGGGCAAAGACCACATGACAAATGATCTCCCTGTTAGTTACATTAACTATCATCCTGAATTTGGGTGTTTTCTGCTCATCCAGAATTACCAAGTGTTTCTGAGCATAGTAATGTTTAACCATCTCGTCTTCCGAAGGTTATCTTGTATCTCTTAAAGTAGGCCTTGCTCTAAACAACTTTAACACACTCCATCCTGTGGAACAGAGAGCTGTGTCCATGGCTTGACACAGACCTGCAGCAGTGCTATGGGGCAAGGGGGAAGCCCTACGGTCATTCTTTGATTAACTTTTGCAGCCAAGTGAATGCTGTAGGTTGGGGACTCTGAGGGTTTGTGATTGGGAAAGGGGAAGAAAACAGAGGGGATCCCAGATTGGTCTCTTCCCCCTCTTCCATTTGATGTACACTTGATGTAGGCAGACCACAGCAAAGCTTAGTTTTGGCCAGGAGGACGGCTCCCAGGGCCCAGGAATCCTGGTAAACAGGTGGATCCAGATGGGACAGCCAACCTCAAGGCCCCTCCCAGAACCACTCAGCCCAGCTGCCCCTCCAGAAGTCAGGGCAGGGCTTCTTCCCACACTTACTTTTTCCCATTTTCAATGGCAAACTGCTTTGCGGATGCCTCTAAACCCCATCCCCAGCCCAGGGAGCCATGTATGGTAACACCTACATGGAAAGAGATATCTGCTCTGCAGGAAAATGCAGGTTTGGGGTTGAAGGGATAGTAAGAAGTTACATGAATGAGCTGGAGCTTAGAAAATAAAGTTCTAAAGACAGACCAGTCAGGGAGGATATGGTCCTGCCCCAGGAACAGCATCAGCAGAGGCATTCACTCATTCCATATTTATTGAGCACTTACTATGTGTTCTAGGTGGTGGGTATTTAACATGAAGGAGAAGCGCGCGCGTGCGTGCGTGTGTGTGTGTGTGTGTGTGTGTGTGGTAGAGAGGAAAGCAATAAATAAATGAACTAACACATGTTAGGTGGAGGAAAAGTTATGAAGAAATATAAACTTAGGTAAGAGGAATAGTGAGTCTAGGGGCAGGGTAGAGATGGGGGCGATTATTTTGCAGAGTAGTCAGGGAAGGTATCAAAGTGTTATTCAAGTAGTGAACTCAATGAAGGAAGAAACAAGCTGTGTGACAACTCATGAGAAGAGCAATTTAGATAGAAGAGAGTTCCAGAACAAAGGACCTGAGGTCACAGTGTGCTCGGGGTGCTGGGGATCATCCAGGAGGCTGGCATGGCTGGGGTGAATGAGTGGTCAGGAGCCTGAGGGGCATTGAGGTCAGAGAGGTAGCATGGCACAGAGAATGAGGGCCCTATGGGGCCTCTGCAAAGACTTTGCCTTTTATTTGAAGCAGATCTGGGAGCCACTGGGAGACTCTGAGCAGAAGGATGACATAATATGACTTTAGTTTGAAAAGGTTCCTTCTGGCTGCCGTGTTGTGAATGCTACAGGGGAGATGTGGAACCAGGGAGGGCAGGTTGGTTACTGCAACAGGGCAGGTAAAAGGTGGCTTAAAAAACTCTTCGGGCTGGGCATGTTGACTCATGCCTATAATCCTAGCACTTTGGGAGGCCAAGGCAGGTGGATCACAATATCAGGAGTTCAAGACCAGCCTGGCCAGCATGGTGAAACTCCGTTTCTACTAAAAGTACAAAAAAAATTAGCCGAGCATGGTGGCACGTGCCTGTAATCCCAGCTACTCAGGAGGCTGAGGCAGGAGAATTGCTTGAACCCAGGAGGCTGAGGTTGCAGTGAGCTGAGATTGTGCCACTGCATTCCAACCTGGGTGGCAGAGCGAGACTCCATCTCAAAAAAAAAAAAAAAAATCTTCATCCAGTGGTATGAGGCCTCCCATACTGTCAGGTGGAAATCTTGGCTTCCTTAAATGAACTTTTATTGTGTCCCTTCTTGGAAGTTTTCCTTCCTTGGCTTCTAAAACACTATAGAGCCCTGAGACACAGCATCTAAGAGGGCCATCATATCCATTAGTTATTGTCATAATAATGTTGAATTACAAGCGACTTAAGACAACAAACATTTTCTCTCACTCCCAAATCTGTGGGTCAGCTGGGATTCAGCTGATCGAGACTGGGCTCAGGTGGTTCTTCTTGGACATGCAGGTTCCATAAAACATGTTCTCCATGTTACCTGAGGTCAGGAGTTCTAGAGCAGCGTGGCCCCCATCTCTACTAAAAATACAAAAAAAATTAGCCAAGCATGGTGGCGGGCACCTGTAATCCCAGCTACTCAGGAAGCTGTGGAAGGAGAATAGCTTGAACCCAGGAGGCGGAAGTTGCAGTGAGCCAAGATCACACCATTGCACTCCAGCCTAGGCAACAAGAGCAAAACTCAGTCTCAAAAAAAAAAAAAAGTTCTCATAGTGTTGATAGAAGGGGTAGAAGGATAAGCAGGTTCCAAGTCCATGCTTTCATTATGTCTGTTAGCATCATTAGCCAAAACAAGCCACATACCAACCTCGAAATAAAGGGGCAGAGAAATATACTCTGTCTCTAGTGGAAGAAACTGCAGACTCCTTGATTGTAGATATAGGGAGGGTGATGAATTGGGGCCAGGAACTCAATCTTATTCCGGCTGTGGGGGGGGGGAAAAAGCATCATATGTTGGTTGCTGATCGAGAGCCTGTACAGTATTCTGTGAGACAGAACCTTACCCACTCCATATTTTATCTCCAAGGTGATGATGTCACACCAGCAGGACATCCCACCATCCCACAAGTCCAGCTGCTTCTGGGTGATGGAGAACATGATAAAACTGGTGAATCCCATGAATAACAGGCCCTTTCTTTCTTTATTTTACTGTAGCACTCTCCCTAGATGTCTGTATGGTGTAACCTTCTCAAAAAGGCCCGCTATGACCGTCCTCATTAAAACTGTAATCTCTGCATCCCAAATTTCCCTTATTCTACTAGCTTTTTTCCCCATAGCACTTTTTACTATTAGTCTGTATAATTAAATTATGCATTATGCTTATTGTTTATTTTGGGGGGCCCCACCCTGAATATAATGTTTATTATCTTTGCCCCACTCTGAATGTAAGCTCTCAGAGTTGTTTGTAATCAAGAAGGGGAAGGAAAAGATTATTGTTTTGTCCATTTTGTGTTTGGCGTATAGTAGACCCTCAATAAATATATGTTTATTGAATGAATGAATGAGTTCTTTGCTAGAAGCACTATCATATGGGATACAGTAACTGTAACTGAGAAATTTCACAAATCTATGGGTACCAGTACTGGCACAAGCATGGAAGGCAAGGAACTAAAATTCAAATTCAGAATATCTATTCCAGTGAGGGCCAATCACCCCTGCCTCCATGCTTTTGAAAGGGTCTCATGTACCTGTCACCAGATAGCTGGTTCATTTTCTCTGGTTAATGGCACCATATCAGGGCTTAGATTGGCTAGCAGGCTCATGGCTGGAATACGCTGCTGGTATACTGCAAGTGGCGATAGGCAGATCAGCCTTGCTAAGTGGAAAGTCCTTGTTATTGGCCCCAGGCTTAGTCCCCACCGCTGTCACGTGGTGTCTTGTTCATGAACCCCCTGAGCAAGCACTAGGGTGCCAGGGAGACAGGCTGACTGACATCTACGGGGGAGTCATCTTCTCTAAGTGATTACAAGAGCTTCTCTTGTAGCTTTTGTGAAGTGCCTGCGGGACATTGAGGGAGGTCTTGGCTCATCTCCTGGGATCAGTTCCTGTTTGGCTTTGAGGCACAGGAAATAGCTAATTCTACATGCTGTCATACTGGGTACTGGCCATTATTACATTCTCAGTGGGACTGTGCAAGCGTGATATCTCAGTTTCATATAGCTTCTGTAGGAAGATGGTACTAATTGTGTCATAAGAAAGTGTGTTTATACCCTGGATGTTAGATCAAAATGGTAAAGATTGCTTGACGTTTTTACAACATATCAGGACGATATATTGTAAATGTAAGAAGCCTGGTAAGCCCCATGTGGGGTTTCCTCTATCTAGTAGGATTGCACCAACACAAAATAGTCCTTGTGAGGAAACTGGAAGGTTAGAGAAGCAACATTCATTGAAAATCTCCTAATCTTATGTCCTCTGTAATGCTTTTCGGAAAATGCATCATCTGATCATATTGCAGTAAATGTAACTGCTATATGATTTAAACATTTATTTTCTCTAAGCCTCAAACCTGGTCCAACTCCATTTATGTAGTGTCAACCTTGGGCTTGGTTTAAGTGAGGAGAGGTCCAGAGTGGAGACAAGATCTCGTCTGGATTTTGAGGTGTCCTAGCAGCCATTATTTGCAAATGAGCTTAAGTCCTTACAGGGGCCGTCCCAACAGGACATGGTGTCCAGAAGAGTCAGAGGAGCTAATTATTAGATTCAATCACAGGCCAGTACAGGGATCCTGGAGCCCAAAATACACTGCTTCTTGGGCAGAGAAAGGGAGAGGCTGTCCCCCTCTGTAACTGGCAAAAGGGTCTGGCTGCTTACCACTTTGTAATGTTGCAGGGCAAGCCACTGACAGAACCCCTCAGACACCGGAGTGAGGAAGAAAGAGACTTTATTGAGCTAGCTGTGCAGCATCGGTTGACTAGTGTCCAAAATGCCGAGCTCCCCAAAGAGCAGTTTCTTTCCCTTTGTAAGGGCTTACAACTCTAAAGGGGGAGCACAGGTGAAACTGTGTCATTGCCCATTGGCTGGGCAGCTGACCTCACAGTCTTTGGCTTTCATTGATTTGCTAATTTATATTTGGCACATTCAGGAAAGGAAAAAGGAGAAGGGTTATAGGAGCCGAACAAAGGCAATAAATTACTTGGTGGTAGGTGCAACTCTAAGGGGGGGCGTCTGGATTGTGCAAACATGGAGTCTGTGACTGCGGGCAGGTTCCTGGGTCAGAGGGAGAATATTCCTCTGCTACATTCTCAAGGTTTATAGATAACATAGACACCAGTTACAGAAGGGGTTATTTTCCCAGCCCTCAGTCCTCACTGCGGCAAGGCCACTGGCATCTGCTAGTCGCCTGACTGCTGACTTCAGCTTGTTGCTATTTTACTTTCGCTAGCAGCAAGCAACAGGCAGGAAATAAATGGCTTCCCCCTCACAGTAAAAAGAAGCCAGTGTAAAAAGAGTGAGGTGGGATAAAAGGAGAGCAAGATTTTATTATCCATGCTAGATAGGGGGAGAAGTGGATATAATTCTTTACAAAAATTTCCACTCTTTAATTTGTGGAGGAAACGCAGGGTTTTTTAAAGAGAGGGTTTGGAATGCAGAAGCAGCAGAGGGCTCGGAGGTGTCAGGTCGGGAGACCTGCTCCAGTGGCTTGTCTTGAATTATTGTTCCATCTGGTGAAGGGGCCAGCACCATCATGGTTGGAAGTGTCTGGTCTGTACCAGGATCCAGCCCCTGAAGCTTCTAAGGAAACATATTGACCAGATAAGTGAGTATGATGTGTGCTTAACAAGCATCTAGGTAAATAAATGTGCGTAGGGTGTGGGAGCACAGAATGGGAAAAGAAAGGGTGTGGAGATCCAAAGCACGTTCCAGGGCTGTGTTTCAAGATGAAAGGAAACACATATGCAGTTTGTCTCAAAGTTATATCTTGAGATTGGGGAGAAATGAGGCAAGAAAACAAAGTTTTAAAATGCGGTTTAAAACCATCCAGCCAAGCTGCTGGGTTACGCTGCTAAATACAACCCATGCTATTAAGACAGAAACTGTGGTAGAGCTAGGATCTAGTACTGCTACCCTTTCCTGCCTACTGCCAGTCATGGAAATTCTTGCCCCGAGCCTGGCCCTCACCCTTCACCCTAATGCTACCGTCATCCATCAGCCGCCCTCTACCAGCCCCAGTGCTTCTGCAGCATGGAGCCCCATACCAGCTGTGATGGCTCCAGCTTTCCCCTCTTCACTTTTGCTCCTGCTGGTGCTGTGGCTGCTGCGTGGTTCCACTTGGCCTGTCCACTGATGCAGCCTTGGGAAACCCCAACTAGAAAAATAGCAAATTGCAAACAAAACAGATATCCTCCCCCTTTCCCATCTCATCACTGTGTTTACCCAGTTGATAATTCTACCTTAAGGTCATGGCAAAAGAGAGAGGGTGTGGAAAAAGTAAAAATGGAGTGATGGCAGACAAAAAAAAAAAAGAGAGAGAGAGCCCTCTACTCATTACTACAGTCTGTTGGCCAGCACATGGGGGTCTGCTTTGCTTAGCTAGTAAAGGTGGTGCTTGGAGGAGCTACAGCATGCCCCCTTTTTCTGCAGAACAGCATAGCATTAGTAGATCCTGACTGCACAGCACACAGGTCTTAGACACAGAAGTTTCTGTATATCCCACCAAGTTGAGACAACTCCCCCAAAAGTCCAGGGCCCAGTCAAACCAGACCCTTTGGGATGAGCTCATTGCATAAAAACTTGATGAATTTGCAAGAGATCGGACCCCGCGGGCTGCTCTGCCCTAGAGTTTATGTTCTTCACATCTTGAATATGCCTCAGAGGTTTTCTTCCTGGATGAACAATCCGTAGCCTGTGGTTTATTATGGGTTAGGGTTAGGGTTTTGCACCACCTGGGGGATAGACAATGAAGGCAACTGCCCTCTTCTATTTATCTCAAAATAAATTCAAATGGGAGGGTTGGTGGTTTCCTCAGCAAGCAGAGCTCTGGGAAGCTAGCTAGTACCACAGCACCTACTTCAAATAAGACCCCAGAGGTTGGTCGGGTGTGGTGGCTCATGCCTGTAATCCCAGCACTTTGGGAGATGGAGGTGGGACAATTGCTTGATCCAAGGAGTTTAAGACCAGCCTGGGCTGGGCACGGTGGCTCACACCTGTAATCCCAGCCCTTTGGGAGGCCTAGGTGGGAGAATCACTTGAGGTCGGGAGTTTGAGACCAGCCTGACCAACATGGAGAAACCCCATCTCTACTAAAAATATAAAATTAGCCGGGCATGGTGGCACATGCCTGTAATCCCAGCTACTAGGGAGGCTGAGGCAGGAGAATCACTTGAACCCTGGAGGCGGAGGTTGCAGTGAGCCGAGATCACACCATTGCGCTCCAGCTTGGGTAACGAGCAAAACTCTATCTAAAAAAAAAAAGACCAGCCTAAGCAACAAGGAAAAATCCTGTTTCTACAAAAAATACAAATATTAACTAGGTATAGTGGTGCACACCTATAGTCCCAGCTACTCGGGAGGCTGAGATGGGAGGACCACTTGAGCCCAGGAGGTCATGGTTGCAGTGAGCCATGATCGTGCTACTGCACCCCAGCCTCAGTGACAGAGCAAGACCCAGTCTCAAGCAGACAAACAAAAACCCAGTCGTGCTCTGCAGACTTACGGTAGGTGTCTGGGTTGGTTGGGTGGGTGGAGCACAGAAAACCCTAGATTGGCTCATTCATGATCTGTGTTGCAGGACCAGAGACTCTGGTTTGAAATAATAGAGATCTCTCAACTTCTTAATAGATGACTGAGGTGAGCACATGCTATCAGGACAGTTCTCTGTCCATTCTGGGGGATTCCCATTCAGCTGTGGCACATTAGCAGAGTCACTCTGTCATTTCTTATACTTTTGTCTACGGTTTCATAGGATACCAGTATATACCACTGTGGTGACCTCTCCTTTACCGTTTTCTTTATGTTTTATTCTTTTCTTTCAATGTTTAATTTTGACATAATTTCAGACTTAAAGTTGCATGGCTGGGCACAGTGACTCGCATCTATAATCCCAGCACTTTGGAAGGCTGAGCCAAGAGGATCACTTGAGCTCAGGAGTTTGAGACCAGCTTGGGCAACACGGAGAGACCCCGTCACTACAAAAAATTAAAAAATTAGCCCAGCATGGTGGTGTGTACTTGTGATCCCAGCTCCTCAGGAGGATGAGGCAGGAGGATCTCTTGAGCACAGAAGTTTGAGTCTGCAGTGAGCTGTAATCATGCCACTGCACTCCAGCCTGGCCAACAGAGTGAGACCCTGTCTCAAAAATACAAAAAGAAAGAAAAGTTGCAAAAATAGTACCAAGATTTCCCATAAACCCTTCACCACATTCCTGAAATGCTAACATTTTACCACATTTTTCTTAATCCTCTCTGTCTCTGACACACACACATACACCCTGCACATTATGTTTTTCATAGCATATGGGAATGAATTACAAATATCCTGACTACTTTAATGGATTTTCTAAAATAAAGATATTCTTTAAAACAGCCGCAGTACAATAGTCAAATTCAGGAAACCAACATTAATACAGTATTATTATCTAATCTACAGGCAAAACTGGCTACATAATTGTGGGGGTGCCCAGTGCAAAATAAAATGTGGAGTTCCTTGTTCAGAAACAATAGGGGAAAACATATCACTAAAGGTACTCTAATAAGAGGCTTTTCTCTTTCTTTCAGAGTCTCTGTCTAGACCTGTCATGGCACTTTTTATTTATTGTTTCTGTCACTCTCCCTCAGACACAGGGACAGTTGTGGAGCAGTGCAGACCCTCAGAACTACCTAGGGTCCCTGACTGATACTTAGTGGTTTGTGCTGGAGGATTCCACTTACTGCCGGATTCCTCTTCATGTCAGCTTCCCGACTGAAGCTCTGTGACCCAGCTGGGGGTGGGAAATCGATCTTCCTTGTCCACAGGTCCATTGCACCAATCCATGGATGGGCAGTCCCAAAGTGATTGCAACCTCTGTGCTGAGACATGCTTAGTACAGGATCAGGATAGGTGAGAGGCTATTGGGATAGGTGAGAGGCTGGCCCCTGCCAAGTCACCTGTTGAATGTACCATGCTGCTGCCAGCCCGGTACTGGGACAGTAACTGGCGTTTTCTGAAAAGCCACAGGATGTGCACACCTAACTCTGACCCTTCCTGCACCCTTTCCCAAGCCCCCACTGGGTGTTGTTGGCAATAGTAGAACATGGGCCTCTCCTTGCCAATGTGATCCGACTGCCATCTGCACAGCAGCAGTCAGGGGACAAAGCTGGAAAGCAGCAGGCTGAGCAGAGCCATGGTGCTAGGGGGTGGAGGGTGAGCTGCTGAGAACCCACCCCGGGGAGGCAGCAAGAGGTGGGACTGCTCTTCAGTCCAGACGCCTAGCTCCCAGAGCATGAGCCATTGTCCAGTTGATCTTCACTTACAAACACAGATTCAAATAACTGAGAATTTAAAGAGAATGACCACAGGGAATTACATCCTGGGTGCAGGGTCCTTCTGAGTGCAGGGCCCTGTATGACTTGAGCGCATGCTTACAAAGCCCACCTGTAGGCCTTATTCGGATTTTACAAATTGTCTCAATAATGTCCTTTTAACAAAAGAAAATCCTGGATCCTGCATTGCACATTGCATTTAGTTGTCACGCCTCTTTAATCTTCTTTCTTTTTCATTTTAAAAATTACCTAGTTCAGGAGCAGATTAATCTTCTTTCATCTGGAAAAGTTTCTCAATCTTTTTTTGTCTTTCATGACGTTAACATTTTGAACGATTAAAGGCCATCTAGTTTACAGAATGTCTCTCAGTTGAGCTTATCTGGTATTTCTTCGCAATTAGATTCATGTTATGCGTTTCTGGCAGGAATACTACAGAAAAACACTGTGTTCTTTTTTTTTTTTTTTTGAACTTCTTTTTTTTTTTTATTGCATTTTAGGTTTGGAGGTACATGTGAAGAACATGGAAGATTGTTCTTTGTGGTGGATCATACCACAAGGCACACGCTGTTGATTTGTTTTGTTACTAATGGTGTTAACTTTGATTACTTGAGTAAGATGGTGGCTGCCTATTTTCCCATTTTCAATGAATTTGTGAGAAGATACTTTGGGTCTATGCAAAAATCTTCTTACTCCTCAAAATTTTACCCACTAGTTTTAGCATACATTGATGATTCTTGCCTAAATCAATTATTATTTAATGGTTGTTAGATGATGTTTTCCTGTTATTTTTTTCTTTTATTTATTTATATTTTTTCTAGAGACACGATCTCGTTACATTGCTCAGGCTTGTCTCGAACTCCTGGCCTCAAGAGTTCCTCCCACCTCAGCCTGCCCCTTTCCAGCTTTGTCCCCTGACTGCTGCTGTGCAGATGGCAGTCGGATCACATTGGCAAGGAGAGGCCCATGTTCTACTATTGCCAACAAAGTACTGGGATTACATGTGCAAGCCTCACGCCCAGCTGTTAAATGATGGTTTTCTAATTCTATCCTTGACCCTCTGTCTGCCTTCACTGAGCCTTTTTTGGCCTCCTATCCTTGCCTACAATGTGACAACTGGGCGTTGTGTTCCATCTACTCTTCTGAGCCTGCAGACACAATGCAGGTGGGGGAGGTTTGGGGCTCTGATCTCTCCTCTGAGGTTTGGGTTAAATGTCCTACGCCACGGTTTGCTCCATTAGTTAGTGGAGTATCTTACTCCTAAGAGGGCGTTAAGCTTCACATTCCTATCATCCTTATCATCCTTCTTTCTCTCCTTCTTCCTTCCGTAATTCAGAGATTATGAGAATCATGGCTCTGACTCATAGCTTAACACTTTAAAAAAGAAGTCCCAGGCCCCTCTTTTCCTCCATGGTATCATGTCTATGGAACTAATCTACAGGTACTTGTTGAGTACTTATTCTGTGCATGCCATTTTGCTTGGCTCACTGTAGAGAAGAAAGGTGTAAGGCAAAGTCACTTTCAAGAACCCACAAGATGTAAGCATGAAGAGTAGAAGCAGGCAGGCCCAGGATATCTCTGTGTAGTCTACATGGAGAGGTCCAGGGGATTTTATGGGATTGGGAGGTAAACAGGTCATGGCAGAGCTGAACTTTAATGATAGCAAACTGCTTAAAAGCATTGGCTCTAGAATTGGACTTTGATTCAAACACCGTCTTTTTTCCTTGCTAATTTGTTATTCTGGGCAAGTAATTTATCTTCATGAACTTCAGGTTGTTCATTTGTAAGATACAGATATTAATAGAATCTTCCTCTCAGGGATGTGGGGAATATTAAATGAGATTATGTATTCAAAGCACTTAGGTTGGTTCCTGACACATCCTAAGTGTTTCATAAATAGTAGTTATTAAAATTTTAAAGGAAGGTATTATGTATTAAAAGCTTTTCAAATGCATGTCCACTGTTGACCCAGAAATTCCACTCCTTAGAATCTATCATTAACAATCAGAAATGCCCAAAGTGATTACTTATTATAGTAAGAAAACCTCAACAACCTTAATATTTAACCATTGAATCTTGTTTGAATAAACGATGGTCTCTTCATGCAAGGAAAGTGCTACACGTATTAGCAATTATGTTACAGAATATTTAATGATAGAAGAAAATCTTTACCTAATATTGTCAACTGGTAAAAGCAGGCTCTAAATCTGCCATAATATATAATCTTAAACTGTTCTTTATCCCATATATTTCTTTCATTCTTCCCAGAAATATTTTTAAAGGACTTGAGGAGCTTGCCACTGCCCCAAGGGGCA
Source organism: Ateles fusciceps (assembly GCA_036589455.1). Lineage (NCBI taxonomy): Eukaryota > Metazoa > Chordata > Mammalia > Primates > Atelidae > Ateles > Ateles fusciceps. The sequence goes on from JAZHEH010000847.1 coordinate 1,644,549, forward strand.
TTTGGAAGATCTTCCTACAGCAAGTGTGAATTAAAAAATTTAATGGGACCTCAATATTACGTCAGGAGGGTTATTCCCAGTGCCCATGTAGCACAATCTGGCACCCAGTAGCCTCTGGTACACTTTGTGAGAGTCAAGTTTACCTGTTTGTCTTTGCATACCAGCAACTTTTATAACACAACAGCTCTCAGAATCCAGACATGGTGATGTAGAACTACTGGGTATTTGTTCTGATGGGGACCAGGCACTTTGAGCCTTGAGCTTTCACCTGTGAACAAATCTCAGGGAAGAACAAGAGGAGAGAGAAGAGACCTAAGAATTGAGATTTTACCCCCACAATATGGCCTTTTAATTGATTTAAAGAGAGGAGATGTGAAACTGCAAATTTTCTGCGAAGCGAAGCAGGGTGTTCTTATTAGTTCTTATTTCTTGCTTTGAATTCTCAATGTCCTACCTCTCTGTCCAAGCTTACAATCCATCATAACCAGATGATGGTAAAGCAGCCCACCCTGTTTCTCTAAACAAATCTTCCCAATTCTGGAACTGAGACTTTTTTGGCGGGGGTGGACAGAGTCTCACTTCGTCTCTCAGGCTGGAATGTGGTAGTGCAAATTTGACTCACTGCAACCTCCACTTCTGGGTTCAGGTGGCTCACATGCCTCAGCCACCCAAGTAGCTGACATTATAGGCATGTGTCACCACACCTGGCTAACTTTTTTATATTTTTAATACAAACGGGGTTTCACCATGTTGACCAGGCTGGTCTTGAACTCCTGACCTCAAGTGATCCACCCACCTTGGCCTCCCAAAGTGCTGAGATTAGAGGCATGAGCCACCACTCCTGGCCAAGAACTGAGACTTTGCACTCTCACTGTATTTGACTCTGGGCAAGTTGTTCCTGCTGGTAGTCAGACTTCTAAGATGACTCCAATGACCTCCACTTCCTGGTTTTCATGCCTTTATGTATTCTCCTCCTTGAGTGTGGACTGAACCTTGTGACTTGATTCTAATGAGCAGTGATATGATGGAAAATGTTGGGATGTCACTTCTGAGATTAGATTACAAAAGACTATGACTACAATAACTTATTGTATATTTCAAAATAGCTAGAAGAGAAACTTTGGAATTTTCCCAACACAAAGAAATAATAATTGCCTCAGGTGATGGATATACCAATTATTTTGATTTGATCATTATACATTGTGTGCGTGTATGAAAATATCACATGCCCCCTATAAATATGTACAACAATTATGTATCAATTAAAAAAAGACTGGCTGGGCATGGTGGCTTACACCTGTAATCCCAGCACTTTGGAATGCTGAGATGGGCAGATCACTTGAGGTCAGGAGTTTGAGACCAGCCAGGCCAACATGGTGAAACTCTGTCTCTAGTAAAAATATGAAAATTAGCCGGGTGTGTTGGTGCCCCCCATAATCCCAGCTACTCGGGAGGCTGAGGCGGAAGAATCACTTGAACCCAGGAGGTAGAAGCTGCAGTGAGCCGAGATTGCACCACTGCACTCTAGCATGGGCGACAGAGTAAATGAGACTCTGTCTAAAAACAAAACAAAGCAAAAGACTATGACTTCTGTCTTCTGTTCACTCTCTCTGGAGCTTCTTGCTAGCTCACTCTGATAAAGCAATCTACTTAATCAGAGTTATGAGCTGTTCTCATAACTGGGCAGTCCCAGCCAGGATCTGAGTGCACAGGGAGTCCCCCACAGCTGCCCAGGCACTTTGCCTGGGGGACACCCCTCGTTGGTTCCCTTCCTGCCACTGTTGACCACTTTTGGTGCAAGGATCGCTTGGAGTGAAGACACGTAGTCAATTTTGGCATGCTTTTGGATTTGCGCTTGCTGGGTAAATCACCACAACCTTTGTTGACAATTCTTACTGGGTAGTGATCTGGATAGCACCCCATTTGACCCCAGTTTCATAGCACAGGAAGGACATTGGATAGGCCCAGTCTTACCTGAGTGTAGCAACTGTCTAACAGATCCAGGGCTAGGGAAAATGGCTTTAATGACCACCTCAACTACTGACACTGTGCTTTATGCTCCTGAGGGATTTCTTTCTTCCTTTCTTTCTTCCTTCCTCCCTCCCTCTCTCTCTCTTTCTTTCTTTCTTTCTTTCGTTTCCCTCTGGAAACCCAGGCTGGAGTGCACTGAATCAGAGCAGTAAATAAGGGAGAGTGCCCACAGGAATGCTCCCTGAAGAAGAAATAAATGTATTTAAGGACACTGCAACCTCTGCCTCCTGGGTGCAAGTGATTCTCGTGCCCCAATCTCCTGAGTAGCTGAGAATACAGGCATTTATCACCATGGCCAGCTAATTTCTGTATTTTTAGTAGAGACACAGTTTTGCCATGTTGGCCAGGCTGGTCTTGAACTCCTGACCTCAAGTGATCCGCTTGCCTTGGCCTCCCAAAGTGCTGGAATTACAGATGTAAGCCACCATACCCAGCCTGCTCCTAAGGGATATGTTTCTGTCTGCAGTCAGGAAAACCAACCCTGGGCCTGTAGGTGCATTAGAAGAGGAGATCGTGGACAATGTTTATTAGGATACTCAGTGACACCTTTCTAGGTACACAATGAAACTGTTACCAAACACTGGACAAGTTCCCCAAAACTGTTGTCCAGGGTATCCCAAGGAATTTTGGAAGGAGATTCCGTCTGTCAGAGAGGGCGTGGTCTCTGAAGGGGATTTGCCAGGAGGGATTCCCGATGACACAGAGTATTTCTTCAGACAGACTTTGCTCCCACGGTGGGGGAGTGGCTGCTCATCACCATGTGCTTAGAAATGTGTCCATTACTTTAAGGATTAGAGCTGATGAAACTGGTGTTGCTATCACAGCACAGCAAGGCTTTGGATTCTCTAGCTAAAGTTGTTTAGATATTGGGATAGCATTAGATTATCCACCGGTTGAACAAAGCCAACTCCTCTTGTTGCACTTATATTAACACCTTGGCTGAAGTTGAAATGCATGTGGATAAAATTAGAGAGCAAGTGTCGTGGTGGCAACAGATTAAAGATTAACTAGGATTGGGGGATTGGTATTCTGGACTGTTTCCTTGGATCTCACAAGGGATCCAATCTATATTTTCTGGTATCTTTACATTTGGCTTATCTCTTGTATCCTTATTATAGTTTATGTTTTCATTAATGTCATCATCAAATATGGATTAAGATGCTGCTCCAAGACCATAATGGGTAAGAGTACCCCACATGATGGAATTCCAGAATGCAGGATATGGGTCCGGCCCCTGTGAACACTTTCAGCTTCAAGTGGACAGGTTCCGTTCTTCAGTTTCCATACCTTTGCCCCTTTTCAGCAGGAAGTAGCCAGAAAAGAATGACACCCCTTTTCCTGCATGAATGAGGAATGGAAAAGGATAGTGGGGATTTGTAACTGGGCCCCTTGAGATCTCAGCATCCAAGCATTTTTAGTGACTGAAATAATGAAAATTCTGATCAGGCCCTTGTGTGCCTGCTCTTGCTTTTTGCCCAATATTCTTTGTTCCCACAACATTATTATAAACTGCTGATGTACCGTTTCTCTGTCAAGCAGCAGGTGTTAACTTCAGGGTCATGGAAAAAGTTTACAAGAAGAAATAAATGTGTTTAAGGACACTGTGACTAGCTGCTGACTCCCAGAAGTCTGGTTGTTTCAGGTGTTATCTGAGAGTGAAGAAACAGACTTTTCCCCTTGGTTCCCTGAAACTCCCCCTTCTCTTACTCTCTAGCCACATACAAACTCTCTGCTTCTTTACGTAAGGCAAATTTGAGAGATCTTGCCCTCCTGCCTTCTTGTTTTGACCACATTAAGTAAACCTTTCTCTGTTTCCAAGCACCTGTGTGTCAGTGTTGGCATCAGCTGTACGTTGGGTACACAAGCCTGAATTTTGGGTTCTATGTCAAGGTTGGGTGGTGAATGCACATACAGTTGAATTATAGAGCCAATGATCACATTTTCTGAATCTCAAGGCCAGCTAGTTCTGTTGTTTCATGAGTAGGAGACAGAGCTTAGATTCAATGATTTAGGCGTTGAGCAATTCAGGAATTTCTGGGACATTTTGGTAAAACAGAATATCTGATTGGGGTTAGCCATGGAGAATGCTCCCCCTTGTGAAATGTTGAGAAGGGAAGAGGGAGTGGGGATGGGTGGAATGGAGCCCAGGCGCTAGGAATGAGGCAATCTGTCTTTTGTGGAAGTCCTCAGTAGGTTGATGTGACTGTTGCTGTCCAACCTGGAAAAAAAGGACAGCGGCCATGGGAGGCATTTACAATGTTGTCTCAGACTCTTCCCAGAGATGATCCAGGAATCCTGCTTCCCGGTGTTCTCCACAAAGGGGAGATGTGTTTGTTGTCTTGGCAGCATAACTCGGTGTTTTAAAACTTTTCTGATAAAACCTTTAACTGGAAATCAGGCCCCATGGGGGAAATTCTGAGATCTGACAGAGTGTGGCATAGCCGTTACAACCAGGGACTTTGCAAATGTACTGACGTGAGCTTAATGAGCAGCTCCGCCACTTTCCAGCTGTGTGGCCGTGAGACATTATGATCTGTTTTATCCCTGTTTGCTCATTTACCACTGCTTCCTAAACTTGAGTGAGTCCACATATCACCCAGGAATCTTGTTACAAGACTGGTCATGAGATTCCACATTTCTAACAAGTTCTCACGTGACCTGGAAGCTACCTGCTACTGGAGCACGCTTGAGTAGTAATGTGATTCTTAGAGTTACCCTGAGGTTTATGTGTATTATTTATGAAGAGCTTAGCATGGGGCCTGGCATAATTGCTTGGAGTTATTGTTCCGGGCAATGTGAAGCAACTGGCTTGGATTTTGGGGGGAGGACCCTGAATCAGAGCGGTAAATAAGGGAGAGTGCCCACATGAATGCCCTCTCTTTAATTCTGCCCTCCATCCCAGAGGAAGTCTGGAAAAAATTATGGATTGGGGGGAATTACAGTGCAATGGAAAAAGCCTTTCGGTGGGGCCAAGGATGCCTCTGTTTCATTCCCACCCTGTGATCTTAAAGAATCCCTCCCCATCTATGGGCCCTCTTGAAATAAGTAAATGAAATGATTCCTGTGTTTTTCTCCTTTACCTCCAAGCTGTTGTAATTGAAGTTTTTGTAACTGGTGTTTCTTAAAACAAATCAAAAGACTCCAGGACTAGAGCTCCTCACTTCTTTCCCCATGTAGCCCTTGGCAGGAAGATGTGGTTTAGCTTTAGTAGATAACAGCTTTCATAAAAAATTCACTATTTTTTAAAATTATTAAACATCTTCAGTTTCTCCCCAATTCCCCTTTCTTCCCTGGTTTCTGTTGTTTCCTTGTTTCTTATTTCACAAGACTCCAGAAATCCCCTCCTTGTCCAATGTAGGCCTTTCCAATATCATGCCCAGATTTCCAAATCTACCCGCTCTCCTTCAAAACCTTTAGCTCCCAGTGAGTTAAGCAGTAATTCATACAAAGGTGTGAATGGCTGCTCTAAATTTCTCCAGTGTATTTGTAAGTACATGCATGTTTTAAAAAGGAGGTCTTGAGATTTTAAACATGATTGCAACATTTATAGAATTTCAGGCACAGAGGTGGAACATTTTGAGGAGCACATCAGGGAGAATAAATGTAGGGGTACAGGAACAAATCTCTTGTTCCACACACACACACACACACACACACACACACACACACACGCAATGCTTTCTATGGCCCTCAGAGCAATCCCGAATCCATGGGGGCTGGCTGTGTTCTTATTAGAAAATCAGGTGAACTTGCAGATTTTCTCACATTCTTCTTTGTTCAAAAAGTTGTTGCCGTTACCTCTGCAGCCTCCGTAAACAAATGACTCACATTCACCGGCTTCAAAGTTGAAAAACCATCGGATAAAGTAGGCTCGACAAATGCCCTTTTCCATAGGAAAACTGCATACATTTGGGAGGAGATCCTTGATACTGTCTGAAGAGAGAAAGTGGTTGAAGGAGACCAAACCCATCACCTTCCCCTAGTTTGCCTCATATGCCAGGAGCTGTGACAGCCCTGGGTACAACTGTGAGGCCGTCCATGATGGCTGTGCTCTGTACCTCTTTCTGCCCAGCCATGGCGTGATCTATCTACACAGAAGTTGATATTTTCACTTCTGAGGGTAGCCTGATGCGGTGAGAATCACAGGCTTAAGAATCCAACTCAAGTGGATTGAGGTCCTAGCGCAGCCACTTGCTACCGTGTGGTGTTATATAAGCCTAACTTCTTCAAGTCTCCATTTCTTCATTTGTAAAATCAAGGCGTTGAACTCCATCATCTCTGAGTGCCCTTCCAGATCTGATTTTATAGGATTTGATAAGAAAGATCCTCAGGTTCCTACCTGCTATCTCATAATCAATTCTAGAATTGATATCCTGTGATAGAAAGAGGATAGGCTTTGAATCTAAGAGCAGTCTTCAAACTTGTCTCAGTTATCTTCTAGCTATGTGATCTTGGACAAATGACTTATCTCATTGACATTCAATTTCCTTCATTGCAAAAATGCAGGTGTAATATCCACATTTTTTGTTTATTGAAGGGTTAGAGATTATCAGTGAAAAGCATTGATAAGTAGAAAATAAATCAATAAATAGTAGCTGCTCTTAATCATTCTATTTCTTAACCAAGAAAACTCTTGATAAGAGGGACCTCATTGTACTCATTTCTTCAGCCTTAGTGCCTAACACAGGCCTAGTTCTTAGTTCTCAGCAAATATTTGTTAATGGAAAATCACCGCTGCCACCCACCACCACCACCACCACTGCCACCACCACCACCACCACCACCACCACTGCCACCACCACCACCACCACTGCCACCACCCACCACCACCGCCACCACCACCACCGCCACCGCCACCACCACCACCACCACCGCCACCACCGCCACCGCCACCGCCACCACCGCCGCCCGCCACCACCGCCACCGCCGCCACCACCACCACCGCCACCACCGCCACCGCCACCACCACCGCCACCGCCCCCACCGCCGCCACCACCACCGCCGCCGCACTACCACCACCACCACTGCCACCACCACCACCGCCACCACCACCACCACCACCACTGCCACCACCACCACCACCACTGCCACCACCACCACTGCCACCACCACCACCACTCTGAGCTCCTCTGGGCAGGATTAAAAGCTTCTTTGTACCCTCCTTTTATGTTTCTGTCACCATGTGGGCAGTTTTACTCTTCATGGTGGCTAGTAGAACTTCCAACATTACATGAAGAAACTAAGGCCAAAGAAATGAGGTTACCCATCCTAATGTCATGCTAGGAAGCAGTAGGACCAAGGATCAAACCCAGCATTGTTCAACTAGAAAGGCTTGTAGGTTCTCCATCCATCTCGGTTGTTGTAAAATGAGTGAATGGACAGATGAATGATCACACCTGTGGTGAAACTTCAGGCAGCAGCCTAAGGCTTGGAAGGGTTTGGGCTCTGTCTTATCCTCCTACCTGCAAGGCTGACGCTAAGGGTGAAGGAGAATGGGAAGGAGGTAGAATAGCTTGTCCAATCAAGGTCGGAGGTGGAGGGGCAGGTTGGCATATTCCTAAGACATCCTAGTCACAGTAGCATCGGCCCTTAGACCCTTACAGGTGACTCTGCAGGCACTGGAGTCCCATCTGCTCTTAATTTTCTCAGCTCTTCCATTCTCTCTTTCTAAGGCTTCTCTGCTCTTCCATTCCATTAAACCAAAGGAAAATCACTTAACTTGTTTCTTTTTTATGTAAAGCAGATAATGACACCTGTGTGTGTGTGTGTGTGTGTGTGTGTGTGTGTGTGAGTGTGACAGAAGCTGTTCTGAGTGCTTTACAAGAATCTATTAAAAGCTATGTTATGCTGAGAGCTTGACATATATCAGACTATTTGATTAATAAAGCAGAAAAGATGATTAACCTTTTTTACAGAAGAAGAGACTGATGCTCAGAGAGGCTAAATGATGTTCCTGAGGCATGGAGTTTGTAAGTAGAGGAGCCAGGGCCAGAACCCAGGTGTGTGTCACTCCAGGTGTGCTCATCCTGTAAACCACTATATTCTTCTTACTTAGGCAGACGTTTTCAAACTTGAGTGTGCATCAGAATCATCTGGAAGGCTTGTTAGAGACCCACCCCCAGAGTTTCTGATCAGGTGGAACTGGGAACTAGTAGTTTTCAGTTGATGGTGTTGCTGCTGCTGTTGGACTAGGGGACAAACTTTGAGAACCACTCGTCTATAGAGTCATTGGGAGGTTTAGGGTTCCACTTATATCTAAGAATCTATCATTAATAGCTCCATGTACATACATGCGGAGAACTATCCTTGAAGGTACAAGGATGTTCACTGGTACACTGACAGCGATAATCTCCCCGGAGGTAATATTTCGATAACTTTTTACTTTCTTTTTTATCCTTTTGTGTATTCTAATTTGCATTTTTATGCAGGGAATCCTACTGGCTGCTTAAAAATCTTGGGAACTGCTGCCTACCATCGCCATTTCCAGCAGATTATCTTAGATATAACTGCACTTCACCTCCCCCACCTCCATTTGCAGATTCCAAGCTTCCACAGAGAAAGTGGTCCAGGAAGGACCCTTTTCCAACAAGTGCATCTAACTTGGCTAAGTCCCTCCCCCCTCAAATTCTGGCTCTGATCTCCCTTTCTCAACCTCTCCTTGCCCCACCCCAGACATTGAAGGCCCCTTTTCCTACTTTACTTGTTTTATTTTCTGTAGCACTTTGATCATCTATCATGTGTGTTAGCTATTGTATGTCTCTCATTAGAATTTTAATTTCACAAAGGCAGGGTCTAAGGCTCCTTGCTTTAACCTCAGCACCTAGCACAGTGCCCGGCACATACTGTGTGCCCAACATATATCTGATGAAGTGAATTGAATTAAATTGACTCTCAATCTGGTAAGGTAAGAAATGGGCTCTCTTTGTGCTGCACCGCCTCCCCCTACCCCCAACTCCCAGCCTGATTCCCAGTCTACTCTTTGAGATCCCACATTTCATACCAACCTGGTCTTAGTTCTGATCGAAGCTCTCGGCAGAGAGTGAGAATCAGGAGAAATGAGAGAGAGACCCGAAGCTGCATGGTGCCTCTCAGCCAGTGGCTCAGCCTGGGGTTGCCATTTTAGGGAGAAAAGACCAAGGGGAGGAGCCTGACCCCACATCCAGCTCATTCACCCTTAACTCAGGCTTTTCATGGGGCTGGGCTGCCTCTGGAACAGAGTGTCCAGCCAAAGCACAGCTCTGCCTTTCTCCTCCTGGCCTTATCTGATCTGGCCACCCAGGTACTTTAGTACCACTTCAGGGTGGAAGCCCCTTTCACAATAATAAAAGGATAGCAACCATTTTTGAGTACCTTTTCTTTTCCAGGCACCATGCAAAATACTCTTCACACATTGCTTCCCTTAAATCTACACAGGAATACCACAACACTTAAAACTCCCATTTTGTAGGTGAGAGGAGGTTATACTACTTCGATCATTGTTACCTGGACAGCAAGTTTCAGAGCCAAGACTGAGACCCTGATCTGTCTGCCCCAATGCCTTCGTATCACTCATTCATTCAACAAAGATTCATCAAGTACCCACACTGCACCAGGCAAAGTATTAGATGCTGCCACCCTCCCATCTGGGAGCTCCCAGAAATTTATGGGAACAACACACACAGGCACATTGGAAGTCAGAAACAGTCACCTACTTTGAGGAGGAGCAGACTCAGTATATTTTAATAGAAATATCAAAAGCACCATGTAGAAGGAGGGCCCGGCTTGTCTGGTTCAGAGGGTCATGCTATCTAGAGACACACCCCAGAATCCAGCACATTCCCCACCTGTCTTCTTTACTTGATTCTCTGAAGATCCAATTTTTTTGAAAGACAAAGCCAGCATGCATTATTGAGCATTAGTGAGCCTCAGATTTAAAATCTGAGGTTGTGTTGGGTCCAGCTATTGTTTTTCAAAAAGCATTCTATCATATTTTTATTTATTTATTATTATTTATTTTTTAATTGAGAAATATAAATTGTATAAAGGCAGTCCCCAATTTACAACGGTTTGACTTACACTGTTTGACTTTATGATGGTGCAGAAGCAATGCACAGTTGGTAACAGCAGTCCTTTGAGTGCCCATACAACCGTTCTGTGTTCACTTTAGTACAGCATTCAATAAAGTACATGAGATATTCAACACTTCATTATAAAAGGGCTTTCTGTTAGGTGATTTTACCCAACTGTAGGCTCATGTAAATGTTCTGAGCAAGTTTAAGGTAGGTGAGGCTAAGCTATGATGTTTGGTAAGTTAGGTGTATTAAATGCATTTCAACTTCTGATATTTTCTACTTATGACAGGTTTATTCAGCTATAATCCCATCATAAGTTGAGGAACATTATATATTTATGTTGTAAAATACAATGTTTTGAAATATATGTATATATATATATATATACACACACCAACACCTTTCCAATACTTCCCACCCCCTGCCACATGTAAGTGAGATCACGTGGTACTTCTTTCTCTGCCTGTTGATTCAAGTCTAGCTGCTCTTGAGCTGGGCAAGTCATTTATTTCTCATCTATAAATTGGGATTGATTATGTTACTTTAGCATACTTTCCCAGAACTGGTACAAGTGTTCAATAAATATTCAAATGTCTCACACATTGTGAATGTACACACACAGGCACATGCCCTTTGCAAGGGGTGTGTGTGTGTGTGTGTGTGTGTGTGTGTGTGTGGCAATGACACCTTTTTGAAAATGGGGGGTGCCATTATAAAGCATCATACTTAGTTCCTACAGAAACGTTTTCCCCACCTTTGCACATTAGTTGTAGCTTTCCTTCTCTTTAAATTCCCTGGAGTCATGGTACTCATTCCTTGGCCATTGCTTTCTCTAACTATAATTTATACAATTGTTGGTCAACCCTCCCATTATCTGTTGATCTATACTGTTTACCCCACATTTATTTCCTTGAAGGCACCTCTGAAGCCTACATTTCAACATCTTTGTGGTACAACTTCTTTTGCACCTTGAGGGATCCACCAGCATTATCCTTGATATCTCCTTTCTTAGCCCTCTTGGGTGATCAAATCTGTTCATCAGAAAACAAAATAATGATAGAAGGAAGAAATGAATAGACTGTCACTTGTCATTCAGGCAGAGGAAAGGTAGGGATGCCTATTGATGCTCCTTGGCTGAGAGCTTCCTACAGTGCTGCCTCCTCGGGGGCAATGGATCAGGAAGTGAGAAGCTGCCTTTAAACATACTATTCAGGAGAGCAATGGAGGGAGTGATACTGCCCCCAAGGATACTTGGCAATGTCTACAGACATTTTTGATTGATTGTCACAACTGCAAGGTGGGGGCACCTGCTAGCTGCTAGTGTGTTGAGGCAGAGATGTTGCCAAACACCCTTTAATGCTCAGGACAGCCCTCACTTTTGGCATCAAATGTTAATCATGTCAAGGTTCGGAAACCCTGCAGAAGAGCAATATATATAAACACTTTTTTAAAAAAATTATAATATTTCCAACATTAACAGCATGGTAAGGATCCAGTGCAGTGAGGGGCTTGATGAGGTGTGCCTGTACTTGTTTGGCCAAACAGGCCTCCTGGGTAGTTGCAACAGGACCTGGCCCTTGAAAAGCAGGCATTCTGTGCTCAAGTTGCCCTGGGGATCTTTGGTCATGACTCAGTGAATTGGCTGTTCTCAGGAGATCTGGATGGTAGTGTTACTGTAGCTCCAGAAAGGGAAGGACAAGTGTAAGATTTATTAAAAACATGTTAGAGCAGCTAGAAGGCAGCCCTAGCTAGTTATCTGGCACTTATATTCATCACAGAAATCTTGCTAACCCTATGTCACCCATATGCATATGCATGTATGTGAAAAATCATTCCTTTTTTTTTTTTTTTTGAAATGGAGTCTCACTCTGTCACCCAGGCTGGAGTCAGTGGCACAATCTTGGCTAACCTCAACCCCTGCCTCCTGGGTTCAAGCAATTCTCCCGCCTCAGCCTTCCAAGTAGCTGGGACTACAGGCACGTGCCACCATGCCCAGCTAATTTTTGTATTTTTAGTGGAGACGGGGATTCAGCATGGCCAGGATGGTCTTGATCTCCTGACCTCGTGATCCACCTGCCTTGGCCTCCCAAAGTGCTGGGATTACAAGCATGAGCCACTGCACCTAGCCCCATTACATTATTTTTTTTTTAATTTAATAAATTCAGGAGCTATGTTTGCAGGTTTGCTACATAGACATATTGCATAGTGGTGAAGCCTGGGCCTGAGAGTGAACACTGTACACTATAGGTAATATTTCAAGCCCACTCCCCTTCCAGTTAACTTTTTTTTTTTTTTAAGAAGGAGTCTCATTCTGTTGCCCAGTTTGGAGTGCAGTTGTGCAATCTGCAGCCTCCGCCCTCAGGTTCAAGTGATTCTCCTGCCTTAGCCTCTCGAGTAACTGGGATTATGGATGTGCACCACCATGCCTGTCTAATTTTTGTATTTTTAGTAGAGACGGAGTTTCACTATGTTGTCCGCATGACCTGAAGTGATCCACCCATCTTGGCCTCCCAAAGTGCTGGGATTACAGGCAGGAGCCACCACACCCAGCCCCGATTAACTTACTTTTGATTGAGACCCATTAATTTGGCTGGTTTAAGAATTGAGGAAGTAAATAAGGGTGGAATTTTGAAAGAATAAAGTTTCACCCTTCAGGTTCTAACCTCCAAATGACCTTTCTCTTTCTAGAAGGAAGACGGGAACTAACAGCTTATGAGCACCGTAAGTCAGGCAATTAATTTAATTCCAGTAAAACATAGTAACTTTGCACCAGTATAGCTCTATTTCCTGCCCTTCCCTTGTGCTTTTGTTGTTATATATATTACATTTATATATATTTAGCAGTTTTATAATATATATAACATATATAACTTCTAGGGAAGCATAGGATAAGATCATTCCTTCCTGTGGATCCAAATTACCATCTGGTCTCATATCCTTTCAGCCTTAAGGACAAAGTTTAGTCTGAGAGAAGCATCATTTCCTCTCACTTTTTGTTTATATGAAAAAGTCTTTATTTTGTCTATATTTTCTTTAATTCAAATTTTTATTGAGATAATTATAAATTCACACGGGTGTAAGAAATAATATGGTTTCCCAAATGGTAACATTTTGAAATGTTTCCCTAGTTTCCCCTACTGGTAACGTTTTGAAAAACTGTAGTATAATATCACAATTGGGATACATACGTACATATATAAATTCTTTTTTTACTATAAGGAATTGACTCACATGATTATGAAAGCTGAGAAGTCCAAGATCTGCAGTTAGAAAGGTGTAGACCAAGGAAAACCAACGGCACAGCTCCAGTACAAGTCCATAGGATTAAGAACTGGGAGAGCCAATGATGCAAGCTCTAGTCTGAGTCTGAGGGTCTGAGAACCAGGAGAGCCAATGACATAAGTTTCAGTTCAAGTCTGAGTGTGGAGAAACCAGTGTTTGAGCTTGAAAGCAGGTAGGCAGAAAAAATATATATTTCTTACTCAGAGTTTTATTTCATTCAGGCCTCCAACAGATTGATTGACACCCAGCCACGCTGGGAGAGCAATCTGCTTTACTCAGTCTACCAATTCAAAAGTCAATGTCATCTAGAAACACCCTCACAGACATACCCAAAGATAATGTTTAAATATCTGGGCACCCCATGGCCCAGTCAAGATGATACATAAAATCAACCATCATAAGTCCATTTCTTGTCAACCTGGCACCCATGCACATCTCCTTATACTATACTTAATCTTAAAATAACGACTATTACAAGATTATAATCTCACCTAACATGATACAATTATCCAGCAGACAATAGAAATACACCAACCCCTTCCCCAAAAAGAACATGAAGTTTTTGAGTGACGTTTACTCTTCTTGATATCTTGTAGCTTAAAATTCTATGCTGTAAAATGAACAACACTTAAGTACTATGATATAAAGTCAATACATCTTATGTTGCATAATAAGGAAATAGGAGAGGGGAAGAAAACAGAGATATTTGCTTAATACACACCCACATTCATAACAAAATAAGGAGGAATACTCACGACAATTACAGTTTTTGTTTCTGTAATGGTCATGTGGTCATAGCTGGTATTTATAACTACTTTTCCCCCGCTACCCATTCTGTATTGCCTTTGCCTTCAGCAAGCACCTCAGCTGGTCATTGTTCTTTACCTGGGGAAGTGACCCAAAACCTTCATTCCTAAAGGGTTTGGGCCATTCACTAATGGTCCTGCCTGGGTTCCTTTGGCCTTAATCAAAGGACACGATAATGTTAAGAGTTGCCCCAAGGAATCTCCTGTATTCCAGACACACTCTTCCTTTACCTCTATTGTGCAGTACTTCAATTTCCCCCTTAGTAGTCCGTATCAATTACCTCAGCCAACATGGACCTTTCTATGCCTACTGATTCAGAAACAGGAGGAGCTCAAAGTGGCCAGGTGACAGTCTTAACTTCCAGTTCAATGGAATCATTGTTGGTTCTCCTTGTGAAAGCATGTGTCCTTTTGGAACTAAGACTTCTAGGGAAGCATAGGATAAGATCATGGGAATAGGAAGCAAAATTTTTACTAGTGGGTCACCAGGAATAATAGTGAGTAATGCCCACTCCCATTTCTACCCTTTTATTCCTGGGCACATAAATCTTGACTATGGGAGAAAGGGCACAATATATTGTAGGCTGATTTGGAGCATATACAGCCTGCAGAAAAACCTTGCCCCCATCCTGCAAGGTGCTATCAAACCAGCTACTTCAGGATGCTGGAAATATAATAAGATCAGTGAATTCCATGAGCAAAGGCCTATTGCTGTAATTTTTTTTTTTTTTTTTACTGTGATGTCAGTTCCTTGAAAAGAAACAACACTGTGTGAAATACTATGACAGTGGATGAGGCATTCCATTAGTCCACAGATGGTATTTCTGGCAGAGTGTTCCACACAGGGAGGGTAGATTAGTGTCCAGAGTAAGTGTCTATTCTAGTAAGAATAAAACACTGACCCTTCCCTGAGGGAAGTAGTCCTTATCTGTTGTCTTACCTTCCTCTTTCCCTTTCTCCCCGCCTGCTTTCCCATGCCCATACCCTGCCTATCAGTATTTTTTAAAAGCTCCCCAGATGATTCTAAATTTAGCCCAGGATTAACAGGGATTCTCCTCTGACTTTCACATATAATAATAACCCACTAGAGGAAGGTTTGCCTCTCATCCTCCCAATCCTGGGCTTAGTGGGATTGGTGGTCTTAGTGCTCAAGGGAGGAGTGCTTCCACAGGAAAACACTGTCAGGATTTTGCTGCATTAAGAGCAAACGCTGCCCCTTGGATATTTTTGGCTCTTCATACCACTTAATCAAAAGAGAGAGAAAAGGCAGGGTGTCACTGCACCAAATGGATGGTTAATCCTGATAACCAAGGGGAAACTGGGTTGCTTCTGCACACTGAAGGTAAGGAAGGTTGTCTGTGTACTAGTTCTCCTGAGAAACAGAGCCAATATATGATTGTGTGTGTGTGTGTGTGTGTGTGTGTGTAATTCGCTCAAGCAATTATGAAGGTTGGAGGCTGAAAAGTTCCATGAACTGCCATCTCCAAACTGGAGACCCAGGAAAGTTGGAAGTTGGTGGTGTAATTTAATCCAGGTCTGAAGACCTGAGACCAGGGGAGTTGATGGTGTAAATCCTTGTTCAAAGGCAGGAGAAGATAACATGAGATGTCCCAGTTCAAGAAATGAGGCAGAAACACAGGGGACAAATTTTTCTTTTCCCCATCTTTTGTTTATTCAGGGCTCAATGGATTGGATGATGCCCACCCACATTCAGGAGGATTGTCCACTTTACTAAGTCCACCGATTCAAATGCTCATCTCATCCAGAAACACCCTCACAGACAAACCCAGACATGATGTTTAATCTGGGCATTTTGTGGCCCAGTCAAGTTGATGCATAAGATTAACCATCACAACCTAGAACCCAAGGGATTCATTGGCACTCCTTAGAACTCCTCTGTCCAATAGTCTTGATCAATGAAAAACTGTGGGAATCTCATAAAGGAAAGATCATGAAGTGCTCAGACTGCACAGGAATGAAAGTTTGGATCACCTCATCAAGTGAAGCACTCCATGTAACTGGCAGAAAGTAAAGGAAACATAGAAAGGATACCAGGAGAAGGCAGCTATAATTATCAACTTGAGCTTCACGACCAGCCACACAGGTGTGGTCTGTAGTTGCTGTTTTATGTTAGGTGTTTCTTTCTTCCCTTCTTCCACAATTGATGATGAGGAACACTGGTGATGGCTGGCATTTTAGCTTTTGGGTATGTGACCAAATGACACTCCCATTTAGTGACCAGGGAGATTCGTGCAACCCCATGATGGGACATGAACTTTTCATGTAGATGGAACTCAGGAGTGAATGTTGAGGGACAGATTTGGATTTCTTCCTTTCCCCTTTTGGACCTACTCACCCCCTCTTCTGTGCCCTGTTTTATACCTCAGAAAACCAAGTGTATGGGTTGGATCAATGGTTATCTTGCTCTTTGGCTTCCGCTTGGAACCAGCCCATGGGGCACAGAAGGAGATTAGATGAAATAATGGGACGAAGGTTTGGGCATTTACTCCTCAGCTCCCTCTGGTGTGTCTCCACAGTCTGCATGGACCTCTTAACTTGCTCCTTTCAGGAGACCCCTTCCATATAGATCTCTGTTCCAGTAACCAGTCTTTCCCCTGGCTCCTTCACATTAAGGGGTGTTTTATTATACGATGCATTTTCATTCATTCAACGAATATCCATTGAGGACCTCTTCTGTGTCAGGCACTGGTAGGAAAAAGGCACAACCCTTTCTCCTTATAGAGTCTAACATCTAGAGGGGGAGAGAAACATTGAATAATGTCACAATTAAATATATATCTACAGATTATAATAAAGGCTATGACAGAGAAGTACAAGATCTGTGATGAAGATTTGAGGTGAAGGGAATCCACACATGTGGACCAGCACATGTGAGCGCTTTGGGGCAGTAAGGATCTCAGTGCATTTAAGAAACTGAAATAAGACCAGCAAAGCTGACACAGTAGATGAGGGGGAGAGAAGCATGACTTGGCAAGGTTTCTCAGTGAATTAGGGGTGAGAGTTGTGGGAAAAATAGGAGACTCCTTAGACATAAAAAATAGAGTACATCGGAGCTAAACATACATCTCCATGTCCTTTTTTTACTTTACTGCTGAATTGAAAGAACATAGAGGATGTGCTCATTTTGCTTGATGAATTAATATGCTAAAGTAGGCAGTAAGGAGGAAATCAATAGCAGGGAGAGAAAATTGTGCAAAAGGACAAAATGAATCATGAACGATGCACTCTCTACTGGACAATACTTAGCAGAAATGGCAAATTAAGAAGGATGGGTCTTTAGAACAAAAATTAATAGCAGAAGGAAGCAAGAATATGCAAAAGTATGATGAATCAGAAGTGATGTGACCTACATTTAATAATACTTTTCAGGAATGTGATATTAAATCAGGAGTATTAGACCAGTAGTTCCCAAACTTACAGGGCATCAGAATTACCTTGGATCTAATAAAATCATGTTGTACACTTTAAATACACACAGTAAAAAAAGTTTTAAAAGAACATTATATAGAATTTACAAAAAAGAATTACCTTGGGAGCTTTATTTATTTATAAAATCTAGTTTTTTGGGAGGGCTCTAGAATCTGAATTCTTGGTGTACTGGTACTAGTGAGCTAAAGCCTTAGGTGATATGGCTAAAAAGAAAAAAAAAAAAAGAAATCTTTGGTTTATCAACAGTAGACAATGTATTAAACAAGTACTGAAATGCATGTCCATTTTCTTCAGAGTCTGTTGTTCTTATACAACATCCAAGATATCTTGGGACAGCCCAGATAGCAGTGTGTGTTGGTTTTGTAATGTAAAGCTCACTGAAATTTCTCTCCAAACACAAAACTCAGGTCTCAATGACAATTATGTGGGCTCAGTTCTACCTTCCCCATGTTTCAGCTGTGGAGTGCAGCTGGTCTGACAAGAGGCAGGTGCTGGCTGTTGTAAACAGTGCTGCAATAAACATACGTGTGCATGTGTCTTTATAAAAGCATGATTTATAATCCTTTGGGTATATACACAGTAATGCCTGTCAGGGTGTGGGTGGGGGTTAGGGGAGGGATAGCAGGGGTGGGGGGCTAGGGGAGGGACAGCATTAGGAGAAATACCTAACGTAGATGCCGTGGGGGGTGGATGCAGGAGACCACCATGGCACGTGTATACCTATGTAACAAACTTGCATGTTCTGCACATGTACCCCAGAACTTAAAGTATAATAAAAATAAAAATACAATATAAAATTTTAAAAAGAGGCAGGTGCTGGCAAAGGCTTGGATCCACAGGTCTTCCTGAAAGGTGTGTGGTCTACAGTGCTTTGCTGGGTATCCTGTTCTGAGTAAGACAAATTCCCCCAGCCCTCATTGCCACCACCACTGATAACTTTATGAAAGTCCCTGGGGTCGGGGGATGAGAGCCAAGGAAGTGCCATGGGCCAGTCTGTGGTGGGGGAAGCAGTTACCCCCTCCTGGCTCTGGATGCTTCTGGCTCTTCAAGCCAGCTGCACAGTACCTTCTCAGAGATACCAGCTGGCCATGCCTCCCCACCCAGTGGACCAAGCACCATGTCATTCCTCAGAGGTCTGAACACTGGCTGCAGAAATTTTAGAAGAGAGAGTGCCAGCCACACAGCTCTCACCTCTCTGTCCCAACAGAGGTGTGAGCACTGTGTGTGCCTGTGTCCCTTGTCTTAACTCCTGGGTTCTGGTAACCCCGAATCTTTTATTTTCCCAAACCTAGGAGTGAGGGGATGTCTCAGCTTCTCCTCCTTTTTGCCTTTTCCCCTAATACTCATGTAACCAATTAACTTATGTATTAAATCCTCCCTGAGTGAAAGCTTGGCTCTTTCAGCTCTTATAGTGGGGATACTGGTTTTAACTCCCACCAAGACATCGCTAGTAGGAAGTCCTAATAGGAATTAGATTTAGATACGGAATATTAAAAATCAAAATCACAAACAGTCGCTATATCCATCCTGATTTCCAACTAGTCTGTGGGATCGGGCAACACTTTGCCACCTTTGAGACCTGGTTAGCTCCAGTTTCATTACTCACTTGCTGTATGATTTTAGACAAGTCCATTTCCCCCTACTAGAAGCTTCCATTTGTACATGTGTTTTTAAAAAGAGAGGGATTGGGGCTCCTAGAGTTTTCTAGTCCTCTTGGCTTAGACATTCCCTGAGTTTCCAAACCACGTAAGCTTCCTCTGGGCATTTCTGGCTCTGGAGGCAGCTCCAAAGAGAGAATAAGAAGGAGAGGAAGATGAGGTCCTGGATATGCATGGTACCGTGGGAAACACCTGAAGATTTCACTTGAGATGTATTCTGGGATCTAATGGACAGAGTCATGAGCAAACAGTCAGTAATAAAGAGACCCAACATTCCAGCCCCACTGAGGTCTTGCAAGGCAGGGGTTCTCTGTGCTCAGCCCTGAGGGCTCTGAGTTCATTTCGTGAGCAGAGCAGCGAGCAGATACTGTCCACCACATGGCACATTCTGAACATTTCCAAGGGCCTCTTTGGTCCATGGGTGTCAGGGACAGAGTGATTCTGTTCCATTCATTCATGTATGTCAACCCCAATCAAGGATTGAAGAGTGCCAGTGAGATGGACAAGCGCCAGGTGCTTATCAGATTTGGCAAAGTTCTTGAGCTGCCATATTTTCTCAAATTTAGAAGTACACTTTGACATCATTAGTCCATCATCTTCATCTTAGAAATGTAAACCCGAGGCCCCAGGAGGAGCATCCCCCCACCCTATTTTGTTCCAACCACCGCATACATTCGATCGGGGGTAAATTTGGGATTCAGATTTGGATCTCTTTATTCCCAGACATGTGCATCATAGGATGCAAACCAGCGATGACTGGTTAGTAATTTGGTCTGGATCTTAAGGATGCACGGGACTAGGATAGGCTTCCCAGGAGAAGAGACCAATTCTCACAGAGGCATGGAGGCAACAGCAAATGTCACCAAGGGGAGATGCAACACGTGGGGGAAAATGTGGCTGGACAGACGCTTTGCAAAATTGCCAAATTAGCAGCGTTTTCAGGGTCTTCATCACAACCCTGACTCCCAGTTTCAAGGATTCTAATATCTTCACCTACTCTCCTTCTACACCAGAAGCAGGCACCATAAGACTTCTTTTGGCAAGACATTTGGCACAATTTTATTGTAATCACTCAGAATTTTAATTCCAGAATACTGTTGGTCTTCTTTCATACTATGTCAAACACTTTAAAAACATTGTGTCTTGTCTATTTGAGGAGTTACTTTCTAACAATTGCATTAAACCTCATTTTCTCAGTAATTGTATGGACTTAGCTGTAAAAATTTTAACAGATTAAAATATCATTGACATATAAAAATTGTATACACTTGAGGTGTACCACTTGGCGTTTTGATAGACATATACTTTGTGAAATGATCACCACATTTCAGCTAATTAGCATATCTATAATCTCTACATAGTAAACCATGTATGTATGTATGCGTGTGTGTTGAGAAGATTTAGGATCTAGTCTCTTAGTAAATTTCAGGTATACAATACAGTATTGTTAGCAATCCTCATCATGCTACACATTCTATCCCTAGAATTTATTCATGCCTTATGACTGAAACTTTATACTCTTTGACCAACATTACCCCATTTCTCCCTCCCACCAGCCCCTGGCAACCATCACGTTACTCTCTGTATCTAGGAGCTGTATTATTGAATGCCAAGAGAGTAGATTTTAAATGTTCTCCCCACAGAAATAACTTTTGGAAGTAATGCATATGTTAATTAGCTAGATTTAGCCATTCTACTACAATGTGTGTGTGTGTGTGTGTGTGTGTGTGTGTGTATGTGTCTGTGTGTATCAAAACATGTTATTTCAAAAAGTATATAGGGAAAAAATCATGCTGTACACAATAAATATATACAATTTTATCTGTCAATTTAATGTAAAAATTTTTTAATTCTACATATAAGTGAGATTATGCAGTATTTCTTTCTTTTCTTCTTATTTCATGTATCATAATGTCCTCCAGCTCCATTCATGCTGTCCCAAATGGCAACATTTTCTTTTTATTTTTTAAGGCTGATAATATCCCATTGTATATGTATGTGTGTGTTGTGTTTTGTTTTATTTTATTTTATGTCACCCAGGCTGGAGTGCAGTGGTACAATCATAGCTCCCTGTGGCCTCGGACCTCCTGGGCTCAAACAATCATCCTGCCTCAGCCTCAAGTAACTGGGACTACAGATATGTGCCACCATGCCTGGCTATTTTTTTAAATTTTTTGTGGAGGTGGAGTCTTTTATGTTGCCCAGGCTGGTCTCAAGCTCCTGGGCTCAAGCAATCTTCCCACCATGGCCTCCCAAATTGCTAGGATTACAGGCGAGAGCCACCATGCCTAGCCTTTCTCTTTATCTATTCATCTGTCAACAGACATTCAGGTTGTTTCTATACTTGCCATGAATAATGCCACAATGAACATGGGGGCACAGCTTTCTCTTCTCAACCCTGACTTCAATTCCTTTGGATATGTATACCCAGAAGGGGATTGCTGGATCATATGGTAGTTTTGGTTTTCATTTTTTAAGGATCTTCCATATTGTTTTCCATAAATAGGTATACCAATTTACATTCTCAGCACCAACAGTGTCTAAGGGTGCCCTTTTCTATACATTCTTGCCAACACTTATCTTTTGTCTTTTTTATAATAGCCATCTTAACAGGGGTGTGGTGACATCTCACTGTGGTTTTTATTTGCATTTTCCTGATGATTAGAGATCTTGAGCACATTTTTATATACCTGTTGGCCATTTAAATTTTTTCTTTTGAGAAATGGCTATTTAGGTTCCTTGCCCATCTTTTTTTCAGCTTCTCAAGAATTGTTGGATGCCCATTTGTTAATCAGGTTACTTGTATTTTTGATATGTAGTTGTATGAGTTCTTCATATATTTTGGATATTCATCCTTTACAGCATATATGGCTTGGAAACATTTTTTTCTATTCAGTAGGTTGCCTTTTCATTTTGTTGATTGTTTTCTTTGCTGTTCATAGGTTTTTAGTTTGATATAATCCCATTTGTCTATTTTTACTTTTGTTGCCTGTAATTTTGATGTCATGTCCCAAAAAAATTGCCAAAATCAATGTTAAGATGATTTTTTCTTATATTTTTTCCTAGGAGTTTTAATTTTTCTCCTCCCAGCTTTATTGATGTATAACTGACAAATAGGAATTGTATCTATTTAAGGTGTGCAATTCGCTATATTGATAATGTGTAAAATGATCACCACACTCAAGCAAATTAACAAATACACCTCCTTACATAGTTAACTTTTTCTTGTGTGATGAGAACACTTAAGATCCACCCTCTTAGCAAATTTCAAGTATACAATACAGTACTGTTTACTGTAGCCACCATACTGTACATTATGTCCCAGAACTAATTCATCTTACGTAACTGAAATAGAAACTTTTACCCTTGGACCAATATTTTCTCATTTTTCTCCTTCCCCCACCCCACTACTCCATCCCCCCTTGTAATTACCATTCTACTCACTGCTTCTATGAGTTTGACTATTTTAATTAATTTATTTATTAGACAGGATCTCACTCTGTCACCCAGCTGCAGCCTCAAACTCCTGGCATCGAGCAATCCTCCTGCCTCAGCCTCCCAAAGTGCTGGGATTACAGACATGAGCCATCACTCCCAGACCAAGTATGGCTATCTCAGATTCCACATATAAGTGAGATCAGGCAATATTTGTCTTTTTGTGTCCAGCTTAATTCACTTAATATAATGTTCTTTGGATTCATCTGTGTTGTGGCAAATGACAGGATTTCCTACTTTTTAAAGGATGAATACTGTTCCATAATGTTTGTGTATGTATGTGTCCACATATAATGTATATGTATTTTGTATAATGTGTATATATATCATATGTATGTGTACACACATGTGTATGCACACACGCATCACAGTCTTTAATTCATTCATCTGTTGATGTACACTTAGGTTGTTTTCATATCTTTGCTGTTGTGAATAATGCTTCAATGAACTTGGAAGTGCTGATATCTCTTCAAGATTTTTAAAAGAATTTTACAGTTTTAGGTCTTACATTTAAGACTTTAATCTATTTTAAGTTGACTTTTGTGTATGGTATTGGATAGGGGTCCAATTTCATTCTTTTGCATGTGGATAGCTAGTTTTCCCAGCACCATTTGTTGAAGAGATCTTCCATTGCCTATTGTGTGTTTTTGGCACCCTTGTCAAAGATCCATTGACCATAATAGGTGGGCCTAGTTCTGGGTTCTCTATTCTGTTCCATTGGCCTATATGTGTGCTTTTCTGTTTTTATGCCAGTACCACGCTGTTTTGATTACTCTAGCTTTGCAATGTAATTTGACATGAGGAAATGTGATGCTTACAGCTCTGTTCTTTTTCAAAATTTCTTTGGCAATTTGGGATCTTTTGTGGTTCCATATGAATTTTAGCATTGCTTTTTCTGTTTCTGTAAAAAATGCCATTGACATTTTGACAGACATTGCATGTGCTCTGTAGATTGCTTTGGGTAGTATGGACATTTTGATAACATTAATTCTTCCAATCTGTGAACATGAGATGTCTCCATTTATTTGTGTCTTTTAAATTTCCTTCATCAATGTTTTATAATTTTCAATGCACAAGTTTTACTAAGTGTTTTTGCTGCTAATGTAAATGAGATTGTTCTTGGCGTAGAAAATTGCCATTGATATTTGTATGTTGATTTTGTATCCTGTAACTTTAATAAATTTGTTTATTAATTCTAACCTTTTTTTTTTTTTTTTTTTTGCAGCACCTTTAGAGTTTTCTACAATCAGTTTAACCAGCCCTTTCTAAAGAGAAGGAAACAGGGATGGCAACAGTGTCAATGACAAGTGAATGCCAGCCTCTTTGGAGCCCCTTGATCCAAGTTATATTAAACAATAAACTTATTTGACAAAGGATAGCAAGTCTTGGTGTGCTATGACAACACGTTTCCTGCTGCAAGGCTCCCTTCTCAAGCCTGGCACTCTCTTACCTTTCCCAGTCCTCTGGGAGTCTCTTCTTCTTCTCTCCCTATCCTTTTACTCCCTTTCCATCTTTTTTTTTTTTTTTTTTTTTTTTGAGACTGAGTCTCCCTCTGCTGAGCAGGCTGGAGTGCAGTGGTGCAATCTCGGCTCACCACAACCTCCACCTCCTGGGCTGAAGCAATTCTCCTGCCTCAGCCTCCCGAGTAGGTAGTATTATAGGTGCCTACCAGCATGCCAGGCTAATTTTTGTAGTTTTTTTAGTAGAGACAGGGTTTTGCTATGTTGGCCAGGCTGGTCTTGAACTTCCGACCTCAAGTGATCTGCCTGCATTGGCCTCCCAAAGTTCTTGGGATTACAGCTGTGAGACATTGCACCTAGCCCCTTTCCGTCTTTGATCACCTATTCTATGAATTGATTTTCTTAAAACTTAGCACTTTAAAGCAACCATTTTATATTGTGGGTCAGGAATCTGAAAGGAATCTGCTTGGTGGTTCTTTTGTAGGGTCTTTCCCATGGTTGCAGTCAGGTGTCTACTGGAGCTGCAGCCATCTGAAGGCTCTGTTGGGTTGGGTAGGTCATTCACATGGCTGGAATTGATGCTGGCTATCAGTCAGAGCTTATCTGGGCCTGTTGATCATAGCACCCACATAGGTCTCTCAAGCATGGGCCTCTCTCAGAGTAGCTGGATGTCTTACATGGCAGTTTCCCACTGCCCCCAGACAAGCTACCTAAGAGATCAAGTGGGAGTTGCACTCATTCTAGCCCAGCCTTGGAAGTCACAGAGCATCATTTTTGCTTTATTCTCTTGGTCAAAGCAGTCACAGAGTTTTCTCAGATTCAAAAGGAGGGTACATAGATCCCACTTCTATGTGGAAGGTGAGTGAAAGAATTTTAGGACCTTGCTTTAAAACAGTCACACCATCCAGTGTCTTTTCCTCCTTCACCCCTCCTTCTCTCCCTTCCTCTTTAACTCTTCTTTGCTTTCCTCTGTCTCCCCCTTCATGCCTCTCTCCAGCTATTTTCAGTTTTGGAGTTTCTGCACCATACTATGGAACTGTCTCCTTTACTACAACTCCAGAAAACAAGGCAATGAGTCCTTTCACAGATGGACTTACCATGGGGTTGATGGAGCCAAGCCTCAGGGTCCCTCGCTTGAGCAAGCCCCTTTAAGATTCTGGGAGTGCTTTTAGCTGTATGTTTACATGGTCAGATGACTTGTAATATCTGCAAAAGTAAGATATTCTAACCACAATCAACCAATCCACCTTCCCTTTCCACTCTGACCTTTCCCTCTGTCACACTTCTCCTGGGTCAGGTGGTGTTGGGGCGACTGCCAGCATTTTAGGCATGCAGATTCAAAGGAAGTTGATTTGGGGATATATTTATTTTGGAGTTAGTAGAATATATTTAGGTTGTCTGCTGTCATTTCTATGTATAGGAAGTTGCTGCTAGTTGTCCTGGTGTAGGAGCAGCAGCAAATAATACTCTCGTTGTCTACTGGGCCAATTCCCTTGACATTTAACACTAAGTTATGCAACTAGAGGATGCGTTGTAAAGTGAGTGTTCTAGCCCAAGATGGATACGGGTGGTAGAGGAGAAGCAAGTTTTGAAATGTATGGAGCCAGGAAAACAACCCTGTGGAGGATTCTTTCAAATATCAGATACATCAATTTTTTTTTTCTTGAGATGGAGCCTCACTCCACTGTCCAGGCTGGAATGCAATGGCACAATCTCGGCTCACTGCAACCTCCACCTCCCAGGTTCAAGTAATTCTCATGTCTCAGCCTCCCTAGCAGCTGGGACTACCACGCTGGCTAATTTCTTGTATTTTTTGTAGAGATGGGGTTTCACCATGTTGGCCGGGCTGGTCTTGAACTCCTCATCTCAGGTGATCCGCCCACCTTGGCCTCCCAAACTGCTGGGATTACAGGTGTAAGCCACAGTGCCTGGCCCAATTTAGTAATATTATAAATGATCGTTCTGCCTTTACTTTTCTCTTACAGGCATGAGCCACCACACCCAGCCAGATACATCAAATTTTAAATAGAAAATAAAAATCAGTTCTTATGGAAGCCTGTTCAGAGGTTCTTTTCTAGTGAGCATATACTTGATACTTCAATATGTACAATTTTAAATGTACCATGCATTTTTTTCTTTTTTGATGGAATTGTACAAAAGATAATTTATTAAAATTCCTGTGTTTCTGGACACAAACCTGTAACAGAACTACAGACCTCAAGCATGGCTTCAAGCATTCAGGTATGTTTTATGCAACTCACCTATAATAAAAAATAAAATATAATCATATTTTGACTGCCATGTTAAATAAAAGACTTAGTTATCTTTCCATTCCCTCCACAGAAATTGTGCTTTACAGAATTGATGTCATAAATGTGAACAATGATTTATTGATTTTTGTGGGTTTTGTGCAATTTTTAGTGTTTGTCAGCCTTTAAAAATTTGCAGTTGATTGCAATTTCCCTCCTCATTTGAAATAATATTCTCTTTTGTACTCATTTGTGCTTTGTTTATTTCTTTGTCTTTTTCTTTCTTTTTTTGAGACACAGTTTCACTCTTGTTGCCCAGGCTGGGGTGCAATGGCGCAATCTTGGCTCACTTCAACCACCGCCTCCCAAGTTCAAGCAATTCTCCTGCCTTAGTCTCCTGAGTAGCTGGGATTACAGGAATGCACCACCATGCCCGGCTAATTTTTTTGTATTTTCAGTCGAGCTCGGGTTTCTCCATGTTGATCAGGCTGGTTTCAAACTCCCAACCTCAGGTGATCCACCGGCCTCGGCTTCCCAAAGTGCTGGGATTACAGGCATAAACCACCGCACCTGGCCTGTGCTTGGTTTGTAAAGGAGCTCCTGATTTATCAGGTTTAGACTATACAAAATCTGGATCTGCACTGGCTCCATTCTTAAGCATCATACAACAATTTTACTAAAGTAACGATGTCACCAGCATTCTCAATTTGCAGGATTTCATACTGCTCTCTCCCTTCTTTGGTGTCACCAGAAAATGCAATTATTTCTTGTTCTCTGAAAACTGCATACAGACAGATGTGAGTATATGTGAATATCAGCATGTTGCAGATACGAATTATTAAGCCTCAGAGAGATCAGACCCTACAGTGTACTTTATTAAGGGAACTGAAGGCTTTATAGGAATACATAGGGGTTCTGAAAGTCGAAGACATAGAGTTTCATACTGAGAAGCGGTCAAAGGGAAGGGCATTGTGTTTGAAGAGAAGCCACGCCGGAAGAAAGGGTGTAAGCAATTCCTGGGATTCAGTTTCTGGAACAGCCAATGTTTGGCCCATGGAAGCCAATATGGAGCACCAATCAGGCACATGTGGAGAGAGGCCTGGACTATGAACCAAATCTGGGAGGTTGTTCAAGCTCCTCCTTATGCTATTTAGGCCAACCTGTGAAGTAGAAGAATAAAGGATGAGATGCTTGGACCCTGGCCACATCAGGAACCAAATCTTGCAGCTAATGAGAAGAGGAGGTGGGATCAATTTTACGTCTTTGGGTAGGAATGGAATAAAGGTGAGTTTGGGGGCTCCTAGAATGATCATGGGTTCTGGTTTGTCCAGTAGAGTCCCAGTTTATGCCTGTTGTCCCAGTGTAATAATGAATGGCACCTCAGTTTAAGACATACTCAAAAGTGACTTGGTTTGGCCAATAAAGTACGTGGTTGCCTTGGTTAGAAATAAACTTTAAAAGGAAGAGAATTAGCAACAAGGTTTAGTGCAAAGTAAAGGCCTATAATGATTGGCTGGTGAATGGTGCTCAGAGCTGGGCTGGATTTACTGGGCCTCCATCTGACCTGGTCTGGGATACTCTATCACTTTTTTTTGCTCTCTACACCCCCTACTCACCTCATACTTGCCAATATCCCTTTGACTAATCCCTCCCCTTCCCACCCTCTTTCCCAAAATATCCTTCTACTTGTACCACTGCATTG
This sequence comes from Ateles fusciceps, assembly GCA_036589455.1. Classification (NCBI taxonomy): domain Eukaryota; kingdom Metazoa; phylum Chordata; class Mammalia; order Primates; family Atelidae; genus Ateles; species Ateles fusciceps. The sequence goes on from JAZHEH010000847.1 coordinate 1,672,733, forward strand.
AAGCTGGTTCTGTCATCCCCAGGCCCACCCAGGTCTTCAAATAGACCAGCCAACACCCAGACCTCCCAGTGTGGCCTTGGTGAGCAAGGAGACTGGGACCTCTGGGACTTACGGAGTGTTTGGCAGGTGACCATGCAGATATCTTCAGTTTGGAAGTTGTTGTTGTTCCCCGGGCAACCTCCATAAATGAATTCGGAGCAGGTCTTCGTTTTTTTATTGTACCACCAGCGTGGAATGGAGGCCAAGCAGTAGCCAGGATCCGGTGGCATACCGCATATATCTGCATGGAGATGGCAGAACAGAGCTGTTTGGGTGCCTGTCTCCCTGGAGAATATCCATCTCTCCCTTTCTCGGGCCGCTGCTCTGTCTCCACTGAGGAACAAATTTGGCTCAGGGCTCTGCTCCCAATTCAGTGTGAACCTTGACCACTCATTTTACCTCTCTGGTCCTTGACTTCCTCATCTGTAAGATGAAAATACAAAACTCCCACCCTGCTCGCCTAACAGGGCTGTTGGAAGGAGCAGCTGTGGCATCACATGGCTTCTTTTTCTTTGCCTCCCCAACATCTGAACACTAAATCTGGCTGATTTTGCCTCCTAAATAGCTCTTCTTTATTTCCTTTCTGCCACTTTCTTAATTCAAGCATCATTATCTTTTGCAAGGACTTCCACGAAAGCCACCAGCTGATCTCCAAGACTTCTCCAGTCTGCTCCACATTGGTTTCCAGAATGGCTGATCTGCTGGGCACACAATAAAGTTCTACCAAACCCAGAGGGACTTGGGAATCCATTTCCTTCTCCTCCTCTCCAGCTTTATTTTTTTATGCTGCCCAACACCCCAAGCTTCCCAACTGTATGCTCTAAAAATAGCATGTTCTTATATACCCCATGCCTTTGCACATGCCTGACACATCCAGCCCCCTCTTGATAAGTGCACTCTTGTCCATTCTTTAAAACCCTTGCCAGACATTGACTCTCTTATGCGGCCTTTCCTGGATTCATTCTTTACTCCTTGCTTTTCTTTATTGCTTCTCAATCTTGCACACACATTTATCATTTCCATTTACTTTCTGTTCTTATTTTCTGACTCCTCCATGAGAATGTGAGGTTTTTGAGAGGGGATCACATCTTATGTCATCTTGATACAGCAGTTTCTAGCGGATAATTTGGCATAGAAAGGATGCTTCATGAGTAGTCACAGAAAAAAACCCAAAACCCAAATCTACTGTGGTCTTAAAGAAGCATTTATTGAGCAACTATTTTGCCCATAGTGCTATGAGGTACAAATAGAGTTCTTTTGAACCTCATAGTCTGAAGTACGACAAAACAATAATTATAGCATCAATTAGTGTCAGGCACTATTCTTAGTAGTTGACATCTATTAACATTTAATCTTGTAAAGTAGGTCCTCTTATCGTTCTAATTACGCAGATGAGGAAAGTAAGGTTTGAACAGGCTAAATAACTTTCCTGAAGCCACACAGACGGTAAAGGATTTGAACATAGGTTAATCCATTGCTGTTAGGATCAAGACCAGACCCCTTACCTGTTCTCCTTCCCCCATCTAGCCCAGCTTCATCCTTCTCTCTTTTAAAATTTGTTAATTGTTTATTTATCAAGAGAAACCATTTCTCAGCCCACGTATTCATGCTTCATGGTTCAGGAACACCAGACAGTGAGAAACTTCAACCCAGAGAAATTCTTTCAATTCCAAAGTCACTTTGCACTCTGAAAGATACCAGCCTTCCTCATCTCTTCAAAATCTGTTCTAGAATTACAATTTCTCTCGAAACCTGTGTATGCCTTATTTCTTGGTTGAGCAACAGCGAGCTTATATAGGGCTGCAATCCCTAGGAATGCAACAAATGCTTGAACAATATGAAACCACAGGTGCTTGGCCAGAAGGCCACACCTCCGACATTTTGTCAAAGCACTGAAAACCTAGTTATCGTCTTGATAGGCATGTCAACCTTAAGTAACAAGATTCAGAACATATGATTAAGTGGAGAGTTTATTTGAGCCCAAAACTTGATGAAGGCCGCCTGGGAGTGCAGATTCAAGTTGCCCCCAATATACGCTACCAGCTTCCTCTTTCTCATCTCTTCCTCACTCTCTGTTTTCCAGTCTTTCTAGGCCTGAACATGCTGCCTCCTGCCACAGAGCCTTTACACATGCTATTACCTGTGCCTGGAAGGCTATTTCGTCCCATTTTTTTGTCTAAGTACTCATCTTTCAGATCTTAAATCATGGATCCCTTTCCCAGAAAAACCTTTTCTGACCTTCCTGGCCACAATGAGCAAGTGGAACTCATCATGGGTGTCAGGGAACCAATTAATATTTGTTGAATGAATAGAATGGATGAATAGTCCTTGATGGTCTTCTTTAGAGCCCAATAATACGGGCAGAGAAGAAAGAGTGTAGGCAGTCTAAGGTGGTCAAGGAAGGCATCCTGGATTTATACAGACAGAGAAGCCTGGAGAAAAAAACCAGGAAATACATATTATATACTTATCTCTTATAGCTAACATATAACCTGATACAATGTTGGCATTTGATGAGACTTCAGTGACTACTTGGCATCTCGAGAATCACTGAAGAGTAGCCAAGAGACCATGTGGTCCAATATCAACACCTGTCTTATGGATAGGGAAACTGAGGCCCAAAAAGGAAAACTACATTGTTCACATCACATACCAAAATAGGGGAAGAAATGAAATAAAATCCATGTCTCCCAAGTCCAGATTTGTGTCAAGTAGAAGCCACACCTAGACTCTTGGTCAGAGACCAGCCATCAGTGAACCAAGAGAGTTAGTGCAGTGCAGGTGGGGGGTAGGACGTGAGGACATTGGGTAATTCAGAAAGTATCTGAGTTACCTTTTGTGAGAGCTACACATTTCTTTCCACAGCTGTACACGCAACACTTCATGTTTTCCGGGCAATCTCTGTGTTTGGTACAGTGGTCTATTTCATCCATTGGGCATCTCACTGGGATTTGGGGACATGGGTCTAAAAGAGGGGAAGATATAATCCTTCAAGGCCTTAAAGGAGCCAGTGCTCCGCCTCCCCAGGCCCAGGGCACCACTGCAGAGTTAGAAAATCTTATTTCCACTTCATCTGTCCCCAGAAGTTAGTGGCCCTCAGGGGGCTCAGGAATTTCACAAGGCTGCCCACATCCCCAACCCCATAACAACTCACCATCGGATCCCTAAACCAACCCCTACCCTCTACCCACACCATCTATGAGGTTCCTGAGAGAAAGACGCATTCCTAGACTATTCTGGTCACAGCCTTGCTATGCTTGGTTGCTCCCCCAGGAGGCACTGTGGCTCTCGATGATTGAGATGAACATTTCTGGCATCAGAGAGCTGGGCTTTTTAATTCTGTGCAACCCTTGATGTGCCAGGCAGTCTCTCTGAGCCCTGATTTCTCATTTCTCCATAGGGTTGCTTTGAAGACTGATGCAACACAGTTTGAAAAGCCATTGTCGAACTGCCTGGGGCAACATAACATAATAGAGAGTAACATGGACGAAGTCCCTACTGTGTGCCGGCCTTTTCTCCTTAATCCTCATTACAAATTTACGGGTAAGTACTGTTAATATTCACATTTTATAAACAGAGAAATTGGAAGCATAAGGGGATTATATGAATTTGCCAAGGTCACACAGCTACTCATGGGCGGAGCCAGGATTTGAACCTGCAATGTGTGGCTCCTGAGTGCTCACTTTCAACCACTAATTTTCAGTGTTCAGTATATTTAGCTGCTAATTGTGGGTCTTCACATTTCAGCATTCCAAGGGACTTCTGGAGACCATTCTTTACCCCAAAGGCTAGGGTCCTCTGTGAGTATGGGTGGGGGGCTGCAATGAGAACATCTGGAAGCTGACACAGGTGGTATTGTAGGGAGTGGCCTGTTTTCTTTATGGGAAACTTCCTTGGGTTTACCACTCCTTCTTATTCCATTTCATGAGCTCTAGGTCCAGGCACCTCCAGGAAGAACTCTTTGGAATGGCAGCAAGGAGTCAGTTGCCCCAGATTCAGGCACCTATATTTTCCAAGTGAGTCTCTTACCGAGAGACTCCAGATAGCTCCCCCATTTCCCACCTGGAACTCCAGGCAGAGATGGAGAAAATAATTCCTCATCTGCATAATTATTCTTTGTTCCTTCCTTCTCACTGAGTTTCCTTTCTCCACTGCAAGGACTGAGTTCCCAATACTTACCCCTAAAGGACCCTTCAGCGTGCCCAGGTCCCTGGACGTCCCCTAGAAGGATGAATGGTACCAAGATTGGCAGAAATCCTGAGAGTCCCATGTTAGGAAGTACTGGCCTGGCTGATGGCACCAAAACTAAGAACGGCTGCTCAGCGGCTCCTACCTCTGCACTTTGCCTGCACTGATGTGGCCCAGCACTCCAAGAGACAGCCCTGGAGACAAGCCAGGCAGACTCCCTTCATCAGGAACACCAGATCCCTAAGGCCATCAGTGCGACTAGCTGGTACCTACCCTGGGGAAGGTGGGGCTTGATAGGCGGTTTCCAATCCTCAGCAATTGGAGGCTCTCTGGCCTACCAGGGAAAGAGGGCACATCTTGTCTTGGGCGTTCTAGGCTCCCTTAGCAGAAGGGGCTGTTTAACTCGAGAGTTTTCCATTTCCCAGGGGGCGTCTGAAGGTTAAGAGTATGCTGGTTCTCTTACTTCTTTCAAATTTCACTCTTCTCCTAACACGTCTATTTTTATGTTTTATTTTTCTCACTCAGTTTCTTCTTTTTTGTACCTCTTCATGTTTTTTACTCTGTGCCTATCTTTTTCTCTTTTCAGTGAGTCTCTGTCTGTGTGAATCTCTTTCTCCCCACCCTTCACTTACCTGTCTCTTCTTTCGTATGTAAAGATCAGTTATATTTATCCTTTAAGTCAATTGATTTTGCAACAATCAATAACATCTTTTGTTACTCTGGGGCTTCTGTAACTCTGTTCTCCCTTTGTCCCTGTTGTCACAGCTACAGCATTGGATAAAAAGTCACACCTTCAAGCATTAAGGCTTGAGCATCTGCGCCAAATTTTATATCCTTGGTATAGGCCCGAGTGAGGTGAGGAGCTGGTTACCTGGGCATCAATCCCATCTGGCAAAGGACTGTGGGTAATGAAAGCATTTCTGCAGGATGGCAGCAGGATTTCTGTGTGCAGCAAGGCATGTCAGTGGTGAGTGAGAAATTCATTCCTGTTTATGGCTGAATAATAGCCAATGCACATTGACAGCCTCTTACCTCCAACATTAGTCCCTACCTTTCTGCTGGGGGTTTTCTCTGGCCCCTTGGGAGCGTGTATAGCTTGCATGCATAACAGTCTGAAAGAACTCTGACATCCAGTGGGCGTTGGGAGTCAGTGGACAAATAGCTTAGCTTCCCATCACTGAAGACAGATTAAGAAAATTTGTGATCTGATATCCAGAATCTATAAGGAACTTAAACAAATTTACAAGAATAAAAAACCATCAAAAAGTGGGCAAAGGACATGAACAGACACTTCTCAAAAGAAGACATTTATACAGCCCACAAACATATGAAAAAGCTCAACACCACTGATCATCAGAGAAATGCAAATCAAAACCACAGTGAGGTACTATCCCATGCCAGTCAGAATGGTGATGATTAAAAAGTCAGGAAACAACAGATGCTGGTGAAGCTGTGGAGAAGACGAATGCTTTTACACTTCTGGCAGGAATGTAAATTAGTTCAACCATTGTGGAATACAGTGTGATGATTCCTCAAAGATTTAGAACCGGAAATACCATTTGACCCAGCAATCTCATTACTGGGTATATACCCAAAAGCATATAAATCATTCTGTTATAAAGATACATGTATGTGTATGTTCATTGCAGCACTATTTACAATAGCGAAGATATGGAATCAACCCAAATGTCCATCAATTATAGACTGGATAAAGAAAATTTGTATATATATATATATATATATATATATATATATACACCATGGAATACTATGCAGCCATAAAAAGGAATGAGATCACATCCTTTGCAAGGACATCGATAAAGCTGGAAGCCATTATCCTCAGTAGACTAACACAGGAACAGAAAACTAAACACTGCCAGTTCTCACTTGTAAGTGGGAGCTGAACAATGAGAACACATGGACATTGGGAGGGGAACAACATACACTGTGGCCTGTTGAGGGGGCAGGGGGAGGGGAAAGCATCAGGGGCATGCAGGGCTTAATACCGAGGTGATGGTTTGACAGGTGTAGCAAACCACCATGCCACACGCTTACCTGTGTAACAAATCAGGTCCTGCATATGTATTCTAGAACTTAAAATAAAATAAGATAAAATAATTTTTAAAAAGAAAATGTGGACGCCTGTTTTACATGATTCTTCAAAAGGTCCCCAGTAGGATTGAGCCACAGTGATAACCAGCTCATAATAGACTCTTCTCTCTTCCCTGAATTACTCATCCCACTCCCCCATCTTGTATGTCTTGGGAGGTCTCCCAAACAAACTACCTGCACCCATGCCCTTTTCCAAGGGTTCGTTTCTAGAGGATCCAAACTAAGTCATTGTCCTCGCGCCCCTTGCCTAGAAAGGATTTTACAATCTTTTGTAGAAACAGAGGTATATAACAATAACGGTATCCCTGGAGCTCTCAACTCTCAAGGTTCTGATCATCTTTACTCCCTTGAATGATGTCATCAGAAGCCTCAATGATCCCTTACTCTACAAAGTGCAATGTGCCAAAAAGATGTCAGTTACTCAGTCTCAGAGGCGCAGGACTCCACAAGTACTTTATTGGAAAAAATTGAGAGTGACCCAGTATAAACTGGGAGCTCTAGAAGCTGGAGATAAAGCGGACATAAAGATGAAATCAAAACAGAAGGATGTTGTGCATCAAAAGAGGCAAAGACAGGGGAAGAGGAGGTAGATGCAGGGGTTCTGTTTTGGGAAGGGCTAAGATCTCGGAATGCTGAGAGTGAAACTGGAAGCCAATCTAGAGCCTCAGGCAGGTACACGGACAGTCCTCAGAGCATGAGCCACATTCTGGTGGTTCTTCCAGTGCATCCTTACCCATTCAGGGAACGCCTGCAGAGAACGTAGGGCACAAACAGTTGAGCATCTTGAGTTCAGCTTATCTTTGGAGCTTGAAGTTATGTTTATACAACTTTTCACAGAAAGATACTAAAAAGAAGTGGGTTTGCTTTGGGGGAGCTCTCCATCTCCTTCAAGGAAAAATGAATAGGAGTTGCTGGCAAAGAGTTGTATTGAGGACATTGATGGCTTGGAAGGGTTGGTTGGTCAGCGTATCTAGGTCTAACGTCCTGTGCCTCTTCTGCAGTTCATCTCTGAGATTTCACCACTTCTGCACCCTTCCTCTACCCCTCGTAACTCCCCCTCATACTTGCCAACATTGATTATTTCTACATCCCTTCTCATCCTCAGTTCCCAGAAAGTAGCTTTGTCTACCCCTTTGCCAGGTGCATTCTGACCTCCTGATTGGAACTGGTTCGCTCAGCACCAGGTCTCCCAAAGATGTAGCTGTCCTGGAATGGACCAGTCAATACCCAGATCTCCCAGCCTGGCACTGGAGAAAATGAAAGAGCAGGGCCCCTAGGACTCACCTTTTTTTCTTGCAGGTGTTCAGGCAGTTGGTTTTGGATTGGAAGTTGTTATTGTTTCCCTGGCAGCCACCATAGATAAAGATGGAGCAAGTATCATTTTTCTTGTCATACCACCAACGACGAAAAAAAGCCATGCAGGGGCCAGTTTCTTTTGGCATTTCGCATACATCTGCAGAGAGACTCCAGAGTTGAAAACTCAGAGTGCCTACTCCAGAAATGAACAGGTGTTATTATTCTCCCGGGCAACCACTATAGATGAAACTGGAATAGGCTCCTTTTCCCTTGTCACACAGCAGGAATGCAGCTCCACTGACATATTGCACACATTTGCAAGGAGACCCCAGAGTGGGCATCTGTATCCCTGGAGATAGTGTTGTGGCAGGTGTAATTAGCTAAAATGAGGTCAGACTAAAATAGGGTGGGCCCCTCTACGAATATGACGGGTGTCCTTATAAAAACAGGTAAATTTGGACAGAGACATACACACTGGGAGAACACCACATGAATGTGAAGGCAGAGATTGGGGTGATGTGTCTATAAGCCAAGAAGCACCAAAGATTGCCTTCAAACCACCAGAAGCTAGGGGAGAGGAATGGAACATCCTTCTTCCCCCACAACCCTGACAAGGAACCAACCTTGCTGACACCTTGATCTCGGACTTCTGAGGAACTGTGAGACCATACATTTCTGTTGTTTAAGCCACCCAGTCAAGGGTACTTTGTTATAGCAACTCTAGCAAGCGAATACAGGTCCCAACTAAATTATGTTTACACAGTTCCATATGAGTAAATCTCCCCTGCTAAACAATTAGGTCCTGTTGATTTTTACCTCCTAATAGTTCACCTCTCTGCCAGTCTCTTTAATATAAGCCTCAGTGTCTCATAACATAAATATAAGCCTCAGCTGTTGAGATAACCTCAGATTGATCCCCCCTGCCTCGAGTCCTGGCCACTCCAATCAATCCTTCATGCTCCCCACCAGAGAGAAGGAACTGATAGATCTGAAAGCCAGGCTCATCATGTCATTCCACAGATAGGACTTACCTCGACTTCATGACCATGTCCTCACATGACCCACAAGGCCCTTCATTGCCTGGCTCCTACTGTGATGCTGGCCTCCTCCCCTGCCGCAGAACCCTCTGAGCCACATGCTCCAGCAATATTCAACACACAGTGCTACCCCATACCTCCATCCCTTTGCACTGCTCACAGTGACACTCCTCTGCTTCCTTCAAAACCTCTCTCAGACATCAACTGCTGTGATGTCTCCCTCGACTCCATTCTACATTCCTCACCGCCACACTTTGCTTCAGAATCTTGTGCGTTCATTTTGCATTTATTTACATCTTCGGTCTCATCACTGAGGCAGTGAGTTTCTAGTGGGTTTCTAGTGTGTCTGCTTTCATCTTGGCATCCCAATTCCTGGGATGGTAGCCTGGTACAGTACAGAACTTTATGGAATGTTGAGGGTAGGAGAAAATGTATCCTGATCTGAAATGAATAAATCATTCACTGAGCACCATATGTGCTCAATGCTTCTAGGAACAGAGAAAAGGCATGATCTCTGCTATTTAGGAGCCCTCAGCCAAGAATTACAAATAAAAGAATAGGTTATCAGGTGGCTCTTATGTGCCTGTCACTGCTCTAAGCACGTCGTGCAGATCAATTTATTTGATCCTCAAAATAACCTTTTACACTGATCACTTTACTATCTGAGGAAACTGAGGCACAGTGAGGGAAAGTTGTTAATTTATCCAAGACAAAAAGACTGGTACAAACTGGAAGTAAGAGTTGAACTCAGGATGTCTGAATTCAGAATTCTTACCTGCCAGCATATGAGTGACTTAGCCCCCAGCCTGCCCACTCTACTTCTCTGTCAAGTCTTGTTTACTTTACCTCCCATATACCTTTCAAGCACATCCTACTCTTCTTCATCCCCTCAGCTACCTCTAGTTCCGGCCACCATTTCTATCATCCTGAAGTCCTTTAAGATACTCTGTTCCTCCTGTTTTAAACTCTATAGATGTAGTATGAACCTCGTGACGTGACTGCCCACCTCGGTGGATTGCCATGGCCCTTAGGATCAAGGCAAGACTCTTTCATCTGGCCCACCATACCTGAATTGTTTGATCTCTGCCCATCCAGGATCTGTTTTCCTTGTACCATGCTCGTGTTCACGCTGCATTCTGGCCTCTCCGGGCCCCACCATTGAGCCCTGTGGATGCTACTCCCTGTGTTGGAAAACCCTTCCACCCACTTTTTGCCTAAAACATTACCCATCTTTCTCAACTCAACTCCGGATTCGCTTTCTCAGAGAAGGCAATCCCAACCTCCCTGACCACGCTGAGCAAATCAAATCCTAAACTGGGTCTCAGAGGCACTCAACAAATAATTGTGAAATGAATGAAAAAAGAATCTTTGATAGTCTTTTCGCATCCCAGGGAGATGGGCATGAAATTAAGATGCAACAGAAGGGAAAAACCCTCTGTGCTGGAGCGGTCAGGAGAGGTGTTTTAGTGCAAAGTTGGATTTGTGTAGGCAGAGAGGTGGTCACTCCATACAAAAGAGCTAGGAAATACAAATTGCTTAATTTATCACTTGCAGCAACAATGTTGGTATATGTTAGGGCAACGATGGCCACCTGGAGGCTCAAAAAATTTTAAGAGTGACACAACCAAATAGCCAAAAAAAATCTGATTCAATCCCACTCCTTCACCAGTCATTTGTTTAGGTGAAGATAAGAATGACCTTATCCTATCAAGTAATGTTTGAAACTGAGTCTCAAACATTACTTGATAGGGATAAGGTCATTACTGTTGTCACACACCATATTTGGCACAGTAATGAATCTAAATCGCAGGTCTTCCAAGTCCAGCAATTTTGCCAGAGACCAGCCCTCAGCGACAAGGGCACAACGCCAGCCCAGGAAGGCAGAAGGTAAGGATATGGGGAGGAGGGGTTGGTTATTCTGAGACTGAATATTACCTTGTTTGACATCAAAACATTTTTTTCCACAGCTGAAGACACAACACTTCTTGTTGTCCTGGCATTGTCTGTCCTTTGTACACACATCCCTTTCTCTGAATGCACATTCTTCTTTGATTCTGGGACATCTCCCTAGGGAAGGAGCAGTTTTACACCCGCTGAGCCTTGGAGAGCACAGTGTCTCCCCGCTTTGCCAGACACAAGGCAATTCCGGAGAGTCAGGGAAGTTTGCTTCCACTTCGCTCCCCTCCAGGAGTTCTTTTCCTCAAGGCGGCCTCACTCACTTCCCTACTGCCTACACCCCACTCCCTCCTGACCACTCCTCCCTCTCTTCCCATCCCCCCCAGCTCCATCCCATCTCAAACACCAGTGATATTTGGGCTGGATAATTCTTTGTTTGGGGGGCTGAACTGGGCATCGTAGGATGTTTAGCAGCATCCCAGGCCTCTTCCCATCAGACTCCAGTAGCACCCGCTGGTTGCAACAACCAAAAATGTCTCCAGGCACTGCAAAGTTCCTCTGGAAGGCAAAATCGCCCCATTGCGGGCCACTGGATTAAACTGATGTGATGTTTTCGGCCTTGTTGAAGAATCAATGTTTGGAAGTTCCTCTAGGTGGTGATATGATACAGCGATTAGTATCACTTACCCAGGAGCCAGTTTAGATTTTGAATTCTGACTCTTGGTCTGAATTCTGACCCTCTCTGAACCTTGGTTTCATCATCTGTAAAATCGTTTTGCCCTTAAGGAGTTGTGAGAAAGCAGTGAGACAAAGTATATAAAGCTCTAATTATAGTAACGGATGCACAGTCATATTAACTAACATTTGCTAAGTACTTACCATAAGCCGAGCACTCTTCTAAGCATTTTAAATGTATGATCTCATTCAATCTTGATAATCACTCTATGAAGGAAGCTCTGTTAATATACTCATTTTACAGATGCGGAAACTGAGGCCCACGAAATTTAAGTAACTTGCCCAAGATTACATGGCTACCAAGATTTGAAGCCACTAAGTCTGACTCCAGATCCCTCTGTTGTTTTAGAAATCCCTTTTCAGAAATCCTCACTTCCTCAGTGTTCAGCAAATGATAACAATGATCATTATTACATTATAGTCATGGAACATTAGCGTCTTAAGTTTAAAGGGGCTTCTGCATGCTGTCTTTTATCTCAAAGTTAGGGAACACCTAGGGATACAGGGACGCTTTATGGGACTACATTTGAAAGAACCAGGAGTTGATAGAGATGACGGCTCAAAAAAGGGGCCTGTTTTGCTTGTGGGGTAAGGAGAAGGTCTCTTGGTTTCCTGGATTCCTGTAGCGCCTACCCTGAATGCTAGATTCTGTGACTCTCTTCTGCCTCCTTGATAAAGACTCTCCCCTTCAAAGGGGCTGAAAGTGGGGGATTGCCTAAGTAGGGGTTTCTGCATTCCCAGAAGGGATCTTCCACAGGAGGTAGCTTACAAATATCTCTCTCCTCTCCCAACCTGGGACCTGGGCTAAGATGGTGGAAAGCAACCCAGATCTGAAGAGTCGTTCCCTGATCCTTCCTCCCAGCACACTCCCCCTCTCTCTAGGGCAAGGGCCGAGGCCCAATACTTACTGGCAAATAACCAATCAGTCAGACCAGGTGCCTGGACATTCACTAAGAGGATGAATAACACCAAGAGGCTCAAAAGTCCAGAAGATCCCATGCTGAAGAGAGACTGGCCTTTCTGGTGGTTCCAGAATTTGGAATGCTCAGCTGCTGTGGCCCAGCCTATTCCTTCAGTAGCCAGCACCTTGGATATAAGAACTGGAGACAAGCCAGCCACTCCCTTTCTTGCTGGGAACACTAAGTTCCCAAGGTCACAAATGGGACTAACTGCCCCCCCCCCAACCCAGCTCACAGCTTGGGAGGAAGGGTCTCTTTATTGAATGGATCTTGATCCTTACACCCCTAGGCTGCACTGGGCTGGGGACTCTAGTCAACGCTGGGGAGTGGGCAAAGCATGTCTCCCACTTTCCAGGCTACCTTCAGAGGGAATGCCACCATCATGGGTCTTCATCTTGATAACTTGGAGAGCAGTGGAGTGTCCTCATTCTTCATTCATTTTCCAGCGTACGTGCACACCCCCTTCTGCTTGTCTCTGACAATGTATCTCTGTTGGTCTCTTGGTATCTCATCGCTTGTTGGTGCCTCTCTCTGCCTGTGTGTTTCTCTTTCCCCATGGTCTCTGTGTTCCTTTCTTCCCCTCCCGTAGTTTCCTCCCATCCTTCTCTCTTTTATTTTATCTTTGGTTCACTCATATTCTTTGACTAAGACCAAAGAATAAAGATGTTGCCACAGAGCAGGGTGTAGAGGGGGGAATCAGGCTGACAGCAGAGTCTTCAGAGAGTGTTTCTCAACGTTGTGTTGCTTTGAGAGCAAGAGAGGATATCAAAGCTTAGAGGGAGCCTCAACCATCAACCCAAGCTCCTTGTTGTCCAAGGAACTACGAAGTAAAGGGACTTGCCTGAGAGACTCCAGTGGAATAGAGTTCAGTAACACAGCAGAGTTTCTGGATTCTAGCTGGGCTAGTAGAGGAGCCGTGGGAAAGAGGTGCTGGAGAACGTGGGCAGCTCTCCTTCCTATAGCCATGGAATCTGCACCGGCCACTCAGCCAGTCCTGGGAAGGAGGAAGACACTCTTTATAGAGTAAATGTTATCCCTAGGGCTCCCGTTTTCTTCTCTAACTAGGTGTTGCCCTTTTGGGCCAAGTGTGTTCTCCAAGTTTTCCTACATGACAGACAGAGGCCAAAGACAGCCTTATCATCAGAGAGTGACTATATGGTCACAAAATTTAGGATCAGAGACAGAGCCCCCGTAAGAATCCCATTCCACCAACTTCACAATCTCACTTAAAGAACTAGTGACCATCATTCTCAGCAAACTGACACAGGAACAGAAAATCAAACACCGCATATTCTCACTCATAGGCGGGTGTTGAACAATGGGAACACATGGACACAGGGAGGGGAGTATCACACACTGGGGTCTGGTGGGGGGGGAAAGGGGAGGGATGGTGGGGGGTGGGGAGTTGGGGAGGGATAGCATGGGGAGAAATGCCAGATATAGGTGATGGGGAGGAAGGCAGCAAATCACACTGCCATGTGTGTCCTATGCAACAATCTTCCATGTTCTTCACATGTACCCCCAAACCTAAAATGCAATAAAAAAAAAAAAAAAAGAAACTAGTGAATCAAATTTCTTTTTTTTTCTTTTCTCTTTCTTCTCTTCTTTTCTTTTCTTCTTTTCTTTTTTTTTTAAAGACAGTCTTGCTCTGTCACCCAGGCTGGAGTGCAGTGGCACAATCTTGGCTCACTGAAACCGCCACCTCCCTGGTTCAAGCAATTCGTGCCTCAGCCTCCCGAGTAGCTGGGATTACAGGCATGCACCATCATGCACGGCTAATTTTTGTATTTTTAGTAGAGATTGGGTATCGCCCTGTTGGCCAGGCTGGTCTCCACCTCCTGCCCTCAAGCAACTCGCCCACCTAAGCCTCCCAACATGTTGGGATTACAGGCATGAGCCACCATGCCTGGCTAGAATTTCTAATGGACAAGTAAGATGTCCTAAGCAGTGCTGTTTCACTTATTTTATTTCCCATATTCTCACAAACTCAGCCCAGGAGGCAGTGAAAACTTGGAATATCTAGGTGGAAGGGCTCTGAGGGATCATCAAGCCCCATTTCTCATTTTATAGATGAGAATCATAAGGCCCAGAGAAGTGCGGGTGCTGATTAAATGTGAGTGTCTCAGAAATAAGCAAGTGAGTGTCAGAAATAAGGTTAAGAGGGGAGCTGAGCATACAAGTTCTTGCCAGAGGACACCAGGGCATGTTCTGATGTTGGCGTGAATATATTTTCTTGTAGAGTTGAAGATAGAGAGGAAAGGTGAGTTCAAGGGAATGAAGTGATGTCTTTAGTGGAGACAGAGGCTGAACACCCACAGAGTCGGTAAATTTCCAAATGGTACCCAAGGTCCCTAATTAAAGCTGTATTTTTTTCCTAAATTTTATTGAAAATAAATTAACTATCTTTGTGGTTGTTGCATTCCATTCTGTCTTGCCTAATTTTCAGGCCCAATCCAAGCATCTCACTTTCTAACCAGGTGAAATAAAATTTATGACTTTGGGACTTGGGATGAATCATGGTTTTGGCCCCTTCTCTCCAATAACTTTTTGGAGAAGGCTGGGTAAGGACTCATCTGAGGTTTTGCCTCTCCTTTCGTCATCCCCTCTATTGAAAGCTGTGGTGTCTGACCTCTGCCTCAGTGTCAGTTCTCTTCCAGGAACAATCCTGTGCTCAGAAGAGGGGGACGCCAGTGAGAACCAAGCAGACCAGCTTCTACCTGGCACCTCCTGCTTTTTCACTATCCCGAGACCTGTCACATGGACTAATGATCTGTCACTGGCTTCCTGTGTTGTCCCCTCTGCCTCTAATTCTATTATTAACTATATGTTTGCTCTAACAAGTAAGCTCCGAACTCCATTAAACAGGTCTGTGTCTAGAATGTAGTGCTTAAAACATGAATAAGCTCAAAATAAACACTCAGTACAGCCTGCTGGATGAGCAAGGTAGGTGGTGGGGATTGGTAGGTGTGTGAATAGGTGGGTAGATATGTGGATGGGTAGGTGGCTGGTAGAGTGATGAGTGGGAAGATGGTTGAACAGGAAGAGGGATTAGTGAGGGAAGCATGGATATTTGAGTACATGAATGTATGGATTATGGATGGGTAGATGATTGGTGAATAAGTGGATTGGATTGAATATAAGGATGGATAGGGTAGTGATGGGATAGGTGAGCCTATTGATGGAGGCCATTTGAATGAAAGATGGATGAGTGTATTGGTAGGTGGATGGAGGGAGGGAGGTATAGAAATTATGAATATGTATTTTGATGGGTATGAAGAGAGAGAGTGTGTGTGTGTGTGTGTGTGTGTGTGTGTGCAGATAAAGGGGGGAGAGAGAGGTCAGTCATAGGAAGATGAATTAAAGGCTGGATGGGCAAGTGAGTCTGTAGAAGAAAGCTGAGTAAGAAGGGTAAGTGGATAGACATAATGGAGTGGGCAAATACTAAGTTGAAAGGTGTGTCAGTGAAGGGATGGGAGGGATAGGTGAATGGGGGATTGGGTATCTGCATATGTGCTGAGTGAATGGATAGATGAGTAACAGGATTGAATGGTTAGTAAGTAAATAGGTGGGTAGAAACATGAATGTACAAGTAAAAACACTAACCAAGGTTAAAGATATAAAAACAATTATATGGAGAACAAGTTATACTACTCTAAAGTAATACATGTGAAAATATAGGGAAAAAATGGATTAATTTTACCAAAATACAAAGACCAAAATTTGCAGAAGAGGAGGTAGAAAACCTGTAGATGAAAAATAAGATGAAATACTTTAAAATTACTAAAATATACCAGTAGAAAGAACCTAACCTAGATGCTTTTGGAGGTGAATTTTGGTAGCCTTCAAAAAACACAGAATTGATATATTATGTAAAATATTTAAGATCATAGAAAAGGTAGATATGTTTCCCAATTAGTTCCCATACTCATGTTTTTTAAGTCATATGACCCAAATAGAAAAACAAATAAAAAACATAGACCTATTTTTCTTTTGACTATAGATGTGAAAATTCAAAATATACTATTAGCTAAAAAGAACCAATAATATATTGATACAATACACTGCAATTAAGGTTATTCTGAGTATATTGATATAACACATTGCAATTAAGTTTATTAAGAATGCAAGGATGGCTCAAGAAAATTTAATAAGTTATTATGCCAACAAATTAGAAGAGAAAAATTATCATGTGACTGTATGCTCAAATTTGATGAAATTCAGCAGTCATTTTTAGTAGCAGCTATAAATTGATAGGAAATAAACTTAAAAAGGAAATAATTGGCCAGGCATGGTGGCTGTCGCCTGTAATCCCAGCACTTTGGGAGGCCGAGGCAGGTGGATCACCTGAGGTCAGGAATTCGCAACCAGCCTGGCCAACATGGGGAAACCCCGTCTCTACTAAAAATGCAGAAAGTTAGCCAGGCATGGTGGTGGGCACCTGTAATCCCAGCTACTCAGGAGGCTAAGGCAGGAGAATAGCTTGAACCCAGGAAGCAGAGGTTGCAATGAGCCAAGATCGTGCCATAGCACTCCAGCCTGGGCACCAAGAGCAAACCTCTGTCAAAAGGAAGGAGAGGAGGGAGGAAGGAAGGAAGGAAGGAAAGGAAGGAAGGAAGGAAGGAAGGAAGGAAGGAAGGGAGGAGGGAGGGAAAATTTAAGTGCAATAAAACTTATTCATTCCAAATTCAACAACAAATGTCTTTTTACATTGCAGGAGCCATTGACTTTAAAATAAGGAACTAGACAGTGATGGATGCCATTGCCTTTATTTTCATTATTATTTTGAAGGTTCTATACAATACAAGAAGACAAGAAAATAAAGTCATGATGTTGAAAAAAGAGTCAAATATATCCTCATTTTAAGATGATGAGTTTATATATAAAATTAAAGTAACATCATTCAATATTGTGATACTTAATAAGATAATTTGGCAAGGTGGTTGGATATAAGACAAAACTGACAGCTTTTTATTATGCTACCCATGATTAATGATTTTGATGGTAATATTTTCTATTTACTATTCAATGTTTTGGGTCTATACATTTCAGTCCACAATGCGAGCAGCACTTTTGCTCCCATGGGCACTCACCATCCTGCAGGCACTTGGGTTTATCAATCTTGGCACATACCGAGGGCTTGTGTGGGCAGAAACCTGTTTTGACTTTATGGGGTAAAAGAAGACACTTGACCTTGAAATACTTGGTCATAATTTGAGACAAATTTGGGGAATCTTGGGAATCTCAAACAGGGTTTTATTCTGGTTGAGCTTCTTACCTTTCCCCCTATAGTGGCAATAGACTGGGGGAGACAGAGCATCAACTTCCTACAGCTAATAGCTTGAGAAGCATCAAGAAAAGTCTTGCGATCTCTGATCTGCACCATCTGTTAGGGTTCCTGTCTGCTCCTATAGAATTCATGGATCTGGGTTATATAACCCCAGAGTACCACAGGTGGCAGAAGTATTAGATAGCACACAGAACTTTCTTGTTTTATAAATTGTAGGCATTGAAGACCATTTAGAGGGAAGTGAGTTGCCCAATGCCACACAGAAACCCAGTACAAAAGTTGAAGCCAGTTGAAAAGCCTTTGACTCCTGCCACCACACTATACTGAACCTTAGGACCTCAAAGCCACACCTGGACAATACCTGGTACTACATGGGTGAGTAAACACCTGCCTTAGGGGAGGCTGCAAAGTTGGCTTCTACCCAACAGCATTTGCTACCAATGTTTTCCCTAGCTCATCTTACAGGATATGAATATGCTATGCATGCTCTGAAGTTCTGTGCAGACGTGAGGGCTTATTAGGAATACACCTCATGGTTATGAATTTTTTATGAATCAGTAGATATTATCACCTTGCAAGTCAAGGTTTTCTTGGGGGAAGAATAGAGAGCAATACTATGAATAATTGGCTTTGAAGAACAGCACAATAGTCTTCAGAGGTCAAGAGGTCAATATAACTTGTTGGGCATTAAAGGAGTTCCCAAGGATCCTCAAAGGTAAGCCCAAGGGGCATCTGAGGTTCAAGACACCCCCCACTCCATGGCACAGAATGACATCCTTGGCCCATGTCCAGTAGATTTGAGAGGTATATCCCCAATCCTTACCTGTCCAGGCATTGGCACAAACAAAGCCGCACCTGGATTCACAACATTTGTCTGTCAGGGGACAATCGATGTCACTATGACATGAAGGCGGACACTCCATACGGTCAGTGAAAGGGAAGAGTGGGCACTGTCCATTCTTAACTAAAACGAGAGCAGATGTGAGCTTCTTAAAACCCCATCTCCATCCCACCATTCTTCAAAGAGCTTTTCCTTCTCTTCAAAGCTAGTATCTCTTTCTGCAACTTGGTTCACCCTACCCTATCCATCTCCAGTAGGCTGTGGAAGAATGAAATGTCTCACCATATCATGGGATATGGTAGACAGCGTGCTGGGCTTGGTGCCTCAAACCCCATGGTAAAGTCCCAGTCCTGCTACTTAGTGAGTTTCCTTTTCTATAAAATGGGATAATTATGTGACATCTACACAAATCAGTGTAAGCCATTTTATGGCATTTGGTTTTACTTAGAATGAAATGGGGAGCCATTGCAGTGTTCTCGGTAGAGAAGTGACATGGCCCAACTCATGTTTTGAAAGGGTCATTGTGGCTACTGTGTTGATTTGTAAGGAGGGTAGAAGCAGGGAGACCTTTTAGGAGGCTGTTGGGGTAATCCAAGGAGAAGATGGCTCCTCAGATCAGGGTGGCAGCTGTGGAGGTGGTCAGGTTTTACCAGATTCGGGATCCACTTTCAAGGTAGAACAAAAATTATTTTCCAACTTAATGGATGTTAATTGAGAAAGAGAGGCATCAAGTGTAATTTTGAAGTTTTTCAACAAAGATGAGAAGTATGGATAGAACAGGTTTGGGTTAGGGGAGTAATGGTAAGAGATGCTGGGTTATGTGTACGTTTATGTTTAGCTTATATTTCTTTTTTTGAGACACAGTCTCCCACTGTCACCCAGCTGAGCCTCAACTTCCCCAGCTCAAGTGATCTTTCCACCTCCTCAAGTGATCTTCCCACCTCCTCAAGTGATCTTCCCAGCCTCCTGAGTAGTTAGGACCACAGGAGCGTGACACCATGCCTGGTTTTTTGTTTGCTTTTTTATTTTGCAGAAATTGGGTCTCACTATGCTGTCTATGCTAGTCTCAAACTCCTGGGCTCAAGTGATCCTCTCGCCTCAGCCTCCCAAAGTGCTAGGATTACAGGTGTAAGCTACTATGCCTGGCCCGAGGTTCTGTTTAAACAAGTTCAACATGAGGTGTTTGTGAGGTCCAGGTGGAGATATAGAGCAGATAGTGGAGTCTGGGAGTCAGATTTGGGCTGGAGATGTGACTTTGTGGGTCATTAGGACATAGGTAGCATTTAAATCAATTCTTTGGGGTTTTGTGCATGTATGCTCTTGTCCTCGTCTGACTGCAAATTCTACAAGGGCTTCCCCAGGTCAGGCTCGGTAATGATGTGTGGAACTCTCAGAGGTATTATCAGGTTGCCTCTGAGTGTTGACCTAAATTTCCCACAAATCAGCCCAAGCCCACTTCCCTGGCCTCCTCTTCCAGAGAGGAGACAAGCGTCTTCTCTGCAGCCTCATGATTCCTTAGCGCTTCCCATGAAGGGAAGCTTGTGGTCCTAGTTTCAAGTCAAGCCCCAGGACTGCCTTGGCCATTCAGGCCTATGGGTCCATGGAATTAAAAGTCCACCTCTACTCCTGACCAACTGTGGGTCCTTGGGCGACTAACTTTACCTCTCTGACTCTGTTGTCTCATCTGTTAAGCGGTAGTGATGGTACATTTTCAGCTTGCCTCACAGAATCTGAGGTTGAAATTGCAACGCTGCCTCGTAAATCACACAGTGCTGCATTGTAAAGATCACTGGTCATCGTCTCAATTGTTACCATTTAGTGAACCCACATCACGAGACAGCCACTGTACAACTCAATGAGTTGTTTGCTGTTACTCCAGAATTCCAGAAGAGGGAACTGAAACTCAAAGAAGTAAAGAAACCTACAGCAAGTGGGAAAAGTCAGCTTTTAATTCAGGTCATTTGACTCCTAAGTTTGGTAGGACACTGTCTCCCAGCGTTACTGGTGATGACCATTATACTAAGGAATAAATCCACAGCCTTCACCTTCACCTCACCCTACCCTCCACCTCCAGTGTGGACACTTACTCCGTGGGATTCCAGAGCTGGCCTTTCTATACTTCATTCTTAAGCAAGTCCTCAGTGTGATGCTCAACAGGTTACTATGATGAGGAAACACCTTCTTCCAAGGGGCCACACCTGGCTTTCGGGTCCCATTGGCCAAGATCTATTAACACTTTCTATACGCTTTCTCATTTTTTGGTAGAGCCGCTCCATTAGGTAAATACTATTATTAACCTCATTCTATAGACAAGGAAACTGAAACTTATAAAGGCAGGCAACTGGCCCAAGACCTCCCAGCCAGTGAATGACAGAGCTCAGTCTTGAACCAAGCAAGTTTAACCTCAAATCCTGAGCCTATAACTTCACTGGTCAACTATTTCTAGTTAAACTAGGCCCTCAGATTTCCAGGAAATGGGTCTTACCAATCGACATACAGGCTGTTCTGCAGTCATCCTCACTTAAGAAGTTGTTGGCATTCCCTTTGCAGCCCCTGTAGGTGAAGGATGTGCAGCGGTAATTTTCAAAGTCAAAATGCCAGCGCCATGCACCATCATTGCAGTCTCCTTGGCTCACAGGTAGCGTGCAGGGTTCTGAGGTCAGGCAGCAAGGAGGGAAGGATATGAAGAGTAGAGATAAAAGGAGAGGGTCAGTTCCTTAGCATTTGTCATAGCTCCTGGTGTTATCACCTAAGTCATAAATGGAGTCAATGCTGGGGGAAAAAAAAGGGCATAGGTTCTGGTCCCAGTTCTACTACTAATAGTCTATGTTGTATGGCACCTCTGAGCATCACTCTTTCCTTGTAAAGAATATTACAAAGCGCATATAAGAATCTTGTGGCTGGGCGTGGTGGCTCACCCCTGTAATCCCAGTACTTTGGGAGGCCAAGGTGGTCGGATCACCTGAGGTCGGGAGTTCGAGACCAGCCTGACCAACATGGAGAAACCCATCTCTACTAAAAATACAAAATTAGCTGGGTGTGGTGGCATGTGCCTGTAATTCCATCTACTCGGGAGGCTGAAGCAGGAGAATCGCTTGAATCTGGGAGGCAGAGGTTGCAGTGAGCCAAGATCATGCCATTGTACTCCAGCCTGGACAAAAAGAGCAAAACTCTGTCTCAAAAAAAAAAAAACCGTATACTTCGGAGCTGATCCTTTTTCTCCATTGTTCTCAGCTTTGGGAGGGCAAGGGCAAGACTTGTTCAGGTTAGTATTGGTATAAAAGTAATTGTGGTTTTTGCATTGTTGAAAATTGCCATTTGAAGTTAGAATATATTCTTAAATAAATGTGATTATGTTATACATCATTTTAATGCACATTTCCTGCTTCATGTATTTTTGCTAATGACATTACTTGCTGTTTATTTGATATTTATTTTAGACTATGAAAATTATGTTAGAAAAAAAGCAAATTCGAGTGATTTTCTTATCAGAGTTAAAAATGGGTCGTAAAGCAGCAGAGACAACTCACAACATCAACAGCACGTTTAGCCCAGGAACCGCTAACGAGTGTACAGTGCAGTGGTGGTTCAAAATGTTTTGCAAAGGAGATGAGAGCCTTGAAGATGAGGAGCGTAGTGATTGGCCACTGGAAGTTGACAGCGACCAATTGAGAGCAATCATCAAAGCTGATCCTCTTACAACTACACAAGAAGTTGCCAAAGAACTCAACGCCGACCATTCTGTGGTCACTCCGCATTTGAAGCAAATTGGAAAGGTGGAAAAGCTCGATAGGGGTGCCTCATGAGCTGAGCGAAAATCAAAAAAGTTATTGTTTTGAAGTGTCATCTGCTCCTATTGTATGCAACAACAACAAACTATTTCTCAATCCAATTGTGACATGCGATGAACACTGTATTTTACATGAAAACTGACGATCACCACCTCAGTGGCTGGACCGAGAAGAAGCTGAAAAACCCTTCCCAAAGCCAAACTTGCACCAAAGAAAAGGTCATGATCACTGTTGGTGGTCTGCTGCCGGTCTGATCCACTACAGCCTTCTGAATCCTGGCGAAGCCATTACATCTGAGAAGTGTGCTCAGCAAATCGATGAGATGCACTGAAACCTGCAGTGCCTGCAGCCTGCATTAGTCAACAGAAAGGGCCAGTTCTTCTCTGCAACAACGCTCAACTACACATCACACAACCAATGCAAAAGAACAAATTGGGCTACGAAGTTTTGCTTCATCCACCATGTTGATCTGACCTCTTGCCAACCGACTACCACTTCTTCAAGCATCTCAACGATGACGAACTCTTGGAAAGCATGTTCTGCATCCTGCTGTTTGTGGATGTGTTTTTGCAGGGAAAACACATCCACAAACAGCAGGTTGCAGAACATGCTTTCCAAGAGTTCATCGAATACTGAAGCACAGATTTTTACACTACAGGAATAAACAAATTTATTTCTCTTTGGCAAAAATGTGTTAATTGTAATAGTTCCTCTTTTGATTAATAAAGATGTATTTTGTTTTGTTTCATTTTGTTTTTTTGAGAAGGAGTCTCAAAAAAACTCCAGGCTGGAGTGCAATGGCACAATCTCGGCTCACTGCAACCTCCACCTCCTGGGTTCAAGCAATTCTCCTGTCTCAGCCTCCTGAGGACCTGGGATTACAGTTGCCTGCCACCACGCCTGGATAACTTTTGTATTTTTAGTAGAGACAAGGTTTCACCATGCTGGTCAGGCTGGTCTCAAACACCTGATCTCAGGTGATCCACCTGCCTCAGCCTCCCAAAGTGCTGGGATTACAAGCATGAACCACTGTGCTCAGCCAATAAAGATATGTTTGAGGCTAGTCATAATGATTTAAAATTCACAATGCAAAACCACAATTACTTTTGCATCCAAAGTACCTAACAAAGTACCTACTACCCAGAAGGAATGAATTACCAAGGAAGAGGCAGCCCCTGATATCTGAACACTGATCTGACACTCCCAGCTAAGCCACATGGATCCTCTGTTGGACATTTAAAACATCTCCTAGAACATCTGTATCAAACAAAGTCACTCTGAGATCACGATGAAGTGAGACAAAAACAAGATCACTGTGAAACCTGCAAAATCTAAACACCCCCCCACCTCCCAGCTAACATGAGTGGCTTATGATTCTCTACCAACCAATCACAGCTTTATCCTCAGTCTAGTCTGCACTCTGTATAGTTAAGATTCACTGGGATAGCTAGTCATAGAATTGTCACCACTTTCTGACAGCATCCAATCTAGAGCAAACTCTCACTTCTTTAGACCCTCCCCTGAATTACCCAATCAAATCCCAAATCGTATAATAGATTCTTTCTATAGCTTCCTACTGAAATGCCTCAGACTTGTCTAGGGTAAGCATTTTCCCTCACCGCAATGAGTAATAAATCCAACTTGTTCAGCTACAAGTGTATTCTGGTGGTCTTTGTTCAAAGAGCATGAACAACAGATATTTGTTGAATGAATGTGTGAGTGAGTGAATAAATTAATTTTTATAAAAACACACAGTTCCCTACACATATTGGATGCCCAATACATTGGGTTACCAGAAAACCTCCTTAAAGATCAAAGAGTCTGAAAAATAATGCCAGCATCTAAGCTGACTGACGTTTCATTTTGTCACAGTGCCAGTAACAGTCTCTTAGAGAGAGTGAGCATGAAACAAATATTAGTTATTTGTGAATGATTGAATGTTGGACCAAAGAAGACCAGCATCAATATTATGGTGGTTGATGGTCACCACGCCTAGACTTATGATTTGTACTTGAGGGTTAGGCATTGGATAAGAGAACGAGAAAACCACAAGCCCTGGGTCCTTGCCCTTCCATCCAAGGGGAGTCTCTCAGCAAGTTTTGGATAGAGCAAGAAGTGGGAACCTCTGTCCTCAGCCTGGACATCGCTACCTCGAAAGGGATCCAGGCACTTCTTCTGACAGGCAAAAAGCAGCACTTCAGGTAGTCCTTGCAGTCAAAATCTGTGTTGCATGAGTTCGGAAGTTCAGTGGTACAGCTGAGCCTCTCTTTGGGACACACCCCTGGTTTCTCTGGAAGAAAGAAATGTCCAAACACATTCCTTGAGAATTTCAGCTCTTTCTCCTATGGCAAAGACGCGTAGTGAAACTCTCCCGGACCTATCCTCTACCTTCAATTTGTAGTTCTTGCTCTGCTTACATTTAGGGGCTAGTTCTGTTTCTTAGCACTCAGATCCATTTAAATGGATCCGAATCAAGAATTTGTGTCCAAGCAGAACTGAAGGAGAAGCATCTTGGATTCCAGGGCAAAGGGTTAGGAAGGGACCAAGGCCCTTACCCTAAATTCAAAAGATCCTTTCTCTTCTTGAAACCTATTATTTAATGCTTAATTCCTTTGCCTCCAGTTGATAAAAGAAATTAGTAAATACTGATGGGAACATCGTGGAAGTAGAGGTCAGGAGGTCTGATTTGACCCTTGACTCCTGATAAACTCAAGACCAATCTGAACTCAGTTGTGTGATTTTTAAGCTACCTGTAAGGAGTAAGAAATGGTAGAGTGGAAGAAGCATTGTAGTCAGGGCAGATTTGGCTCGGGAGCCTGGCTCCAACATTAAACAGCTAAATAGTCTTGGGAACGTACTTCCCTTCATCTGAGTTACGTTTTTCCATCTTTAAAATGATAATGACAATTCCTGCCTTACAGGTTGATTATAAGTGTTGAATAGGGTGATATCTATGCCTGGCACATGGTAAGACCTTGGCAGATATGGAGTTGCTTTCTACCTTTTCTTTTTCTTTTTCTTTTTTTTTACTAAAAACTAGAAGAGGCAAAGGAAAAGAAACCACAGCACCCAGTGTTTCCAATCAGTCTCCCATTCAAGCACTAACCAGGTCTCACCCTGCTTGCCTTTTGAGATCAGACAAGATCAGGCATTTTCAGGGTGGTATGTCCATGCCTCCTCCCTTTTTAAGGCTCGACATGGCTTCCTGACTTCAGTGCTTGTGGTAAGTGGAATCTAAAGTTGCTCCCTCAAGGTTCCCATCCTCTGATTATTGAATCAAACACTAATCTGGGCACTGCTATGAAGCGATTTTGCAGAAAAATTAAAGACCCAAATTAGTTGACCTTAAGATTAGAGGTTATCTCTAATTTTAAGGTCTAATCTCTGGCCCAGACCCAGTCAATGAGGTCATTGAAAAGCAGAGTTTTCTTCTGGTTGGTGGAGAAGAAATGATCAGATAGATTCAAATGGTGAGAAGGATCCAACATGCTATTTGTAGCTTTGAAGATGGTTGAAGCCAAGTGCCAAGGCATGAGGGCGACATCTAGAAGTGACAGCCAGTAAGAAAGACTCAGTCCTACAACTCCAAGGAAATGATTCTGCTACAACCAGGGAGCTTGGGAGAGGACCCTGCATCCCAAATGAGAACTACAGCTCTGGCTGACATTACAATCTCAGCCTGGTAAGAACCGGAGCAGAGAACCCAGATGCACCATGCCAGACTTCTGACCACAGATAATTTGTTATGTAGCAAAGGACAGCTCATACAGTGTTTAATGTGTCTCCATGATTCTAAACTGAACATCCCTCCAGTGGAATCTGACCAGAGAGGCATGATCCTTTCAGATACTACTGAGTCTTGGAATTGTAGAACTTTAGAGTGGAAAGAACCATATTTATCATTGTCACTGAACTTCTGATTTCATGGATTAAAAGAAATGAGGTCAGACAGGATAACGCAGCACATTAGGGGCAAGTCTGGGGCTTACAATCCAGGACTCACTTCAGAAGCCCCACATCTTCCCTGAGGACTGACCACCGAGACTTTGAGTACTTTCCAGCAATGCTTCTTGTCATTAATGACCCCTCCGGGAATGGACTGTAGCTAAGAAGAGTATATGGTTCCTAATTTGGAGAGTATATAAAAATCATCTATGCATCTTTCAGAAAATAGAGACTCTAAATGGAATCAGAATCTCTAGAAAGTGCATCCTTGGGACTCTACTTTTTAAAAAGAACCCCAGGTGATCCTAAAGCAGGCAGCGGGCATCAGGGGGTAGGCGGTTACTTGGGAACCATTGTTCTAGGTTTAGGCAGAGAGACAGAGTTCAGCAAATCAAACAGGGATACCTCCAAAGGGGTAAAAAGGCATAGAAAGGGAAACCTTGGCATTGTGAAGACAAACCTCTCTCTCACTAGTATTGACTCCAGTCTCCATATTGCTTCCTGGAGCCATTTAAACCGTTACTGGGTTTCAGTCATTGTAGCTCCTTTCCCCGTTGTCAGCTTGAACTTTCACTTATTAATAAAAAAAAACTTCCTCCATTTCTGGTCAGCTCTTCTCAACCACTTACCTGTGATTATATGAATACCCCACGGTTTCTCTGCATCTACTGGGGATGCTCCCCCAGATATCTGGTCTCAGTTGTCTTCTGACATTACTTGACACATACTTTCTGGGTGATCCCACTCATTCCCATGATCCCAACTATGATTCTCATACCTTCCTCCAGACGCATCCTCTATTCCAAGCTAAAGACTCTTATTTCGACACGCCTAGGAAAAACACCATCTGGGCATCTCAGAAGCACCTCTGTTACAACATATTTAAAACAGAACTATTATCTCCTTATGCCCAAGCACCACCTTATTTCTATTCCACATCTTGGCATTTGGCATCAACAGGTCCAGTCTGTTATTAGAATCTGGAGATTCATTCCTTCCTCTCCGCCATGCCAGCATCCCATGAGTCATGGACTTGGATCAATTCTATCTCCTAAATCTCTCTCCAAAACCTGTCTCCTCCTTTTCTTTACTACCACTCCCTCAGATCAGCACCTTACCTCATTCCTTGTCTCTTCTCAACTACTTCAGCAGCCTCCTCACTGGTCCTGTCCCCTCAGGCTCATGCATAATGGCTCATTAATTTAAAAAATATTAAATGAGTGTGTTTGTGTGTGTGTGTGTGTGTGTGTGTGTGTGTGTAGTGGGAATAAATGTGATCGCCCAAGAAGTATGTGTCGAGTGATGTCCTAAGACAGATGAGACTACATCTCTGGGGGAGCATCCCCAGTAGATGCAGAAAAACCCTTGGGGTGTGCATATCAGGAAGGAGACTACATATATCATCTCCTTCCATATGTACACATGGAAAAGTTAGGGAAATAATTTGGGGGAAAACAAGTGAAGAAAGGATGTAGAGGGCCAGTGTGGTGAGCAGGGGTAGCTTTCTGTGGCCCCAAATCCATGGAATAGGGGACCTCATCTGACACTGGCACTGGCCTCATGTCTAACCCTCGTCCCCAAGTACGAGGATGCTTTCTAAGGAAGAATGCTTTCTAAGGAAGAATAGATGCAGCTTTTTTGAACCCACCTTTGATCTTCTTCTCCAGCCATGCAGAAGTCCACTCCAAAGCAAGGGAGAGAAGCAGTAGGAAAGCTACCTTCCTCCAGGAGAAGGTGGGGCTGTGGAGAGGAAGGTGCCTGTGTGGATGAGAAGAGAGGTGGGAGTTAAGCACAGTCTAGAGAGAGAGACACAAAGTGTGTGCAGAGAAACCTTAGAGATGAGCCACCAGGTTCCCTGAGTTCACAGGTAAGAAGACTGGCACCAGCATGGGGAAGGGATCTGTCTGAGGTCAGATGGTGAGTGAGGGTGGGTCTAAGACCTTCCATTTCAGGGCCCTGGCCAGTCCGCATTCTCTGCCATGAGTGCTGTACTTTGTCCTACCCAGACACTTGCCTATTGTCGTGTTCCTGAGTGAGAGGCCACACTCAAATGATCTCAAGGATTTGTTTGGAACAGCTGCAGAGCTGGTTTGCCCACAGTCACTCCAGGGGCAATCCCAGACACTAGCGAGCATCTTTCCTTTGCTCCACTGATGACAGAAATGGATAGTATGAGATTTTCCAGAGGGCCTGGGCACACGCTACTGGATCTTGGTGCGCCAGAAGCAATAACGATCTCAGATGACCTTGGGTTAACAAAGAAATTCCTTTTATTCCTTCCGTTGCTATTCAAGTCTTGAATCTTATGATACTCCCAGACAACCAGACAAATAGATGAGCTTCCCCCACCTACTCAAGCCCCCATTTTCCATATGTGTCTCCATGATCCTTATGTACTTTTTATTTTAAGGTGTGAAAAACTAATAATCTCTTACTGACTCTTAGAGTCATAGAGTACATACATTCCAAAAATGCCAGAGGTAGGTAGGAGGAGAAGAGGAAGCAAGAGAGAGAGAAAGAGAGAGAACATCTTTACGCCGAAATATACATCTGTATTGGTGGAACTCCAGATACTGAGAAAGCTATGAAGGTATCTTGGAATAGAGTCTCTTCCAGAGTTTCTGAAGCCATACTGTGCGGCTGCCTAAAAGTAAAAACTTGCGACAATTTTATCTCCCCCACCTTTTTTGTGGGGGGGAATTCTAATTATGTATCCTCTTCAAGTTTTACAATAGTGCCTGTACTCTTTGGTCATAGAAATTGTGACCCCAAACATAGATCTTGATTTGGGGCCTGGATGGATCTCTTGTAACACCATATCTTGGATCCCCAGTTTGCTCATTTGGAAAATGGGAATAATTCAACTAACCTGGAAGCTTTGTTATCATTGTGAGGATTAAGACAAGATAGTGTGAAGATTTAATGAAGTGTGGTACAGAGTGGTAGGAAACGTAGCATTCAGAGTTAAACCTGAGTTCACATTCTCAATCCACCACTTATTGGCTGTGTAATCTGGGCTCAGTCACGTCACCTCTCTGAGCCTCAGTTTGTCATAAAGGAAACAACAATAACACCTAACTCACAGACATCACAATTCATTGAACTATTTTTGTAAAGCATGACAACTGGCTTGCAAATCAGTGTTTATTATAATTTAACCCGTTAACAAATAATGAACGGCAATAGTGAATGCCAATAAATGTACCCATTACCACGTTAGCTTTTGATTTCCCTAGTCAGAGACTATGTAAATCATTCCTTTAGTTCCCCTAAAAGATTAGCCAAAAGGCCCTCTGGTGCTTTAATATTTATAATCAAGGCACCCTTTGGGTTTGAATTTTTACCCTTTAACCTGAAAACATCTATTAACCCAGTCTTGAGAATCAGTTGATCAGAGTAGCCTGCAGTCAGTTATAAGAAAAGCAGATCTCGTGGGATGGGGGTGGGGGGAGAAACACAGATTAACAGGATTGCCAAACATAATAGAGGATGTCCAGTTATAACTTTAATATAAGTATATCTCATGCAATATAAGAAATATAGTTATATGAAAAAATTATTTGACGTTTATCTGACATTCAAATTTAACTGGTCATCCTGTATTTTTATTTTCTAAATCTGGCAACTTTGACACAGAATGAATCAATTTTGGTTGGACTGTGGTTTGTTTGACTACAAAACACAGGTCTTGTAGGTAACAAATGAGCATGACTGTGAGAGTTGCACGTGGGTACTCTGAAGAACTAGGGCAGACCTGGAATATATGGACATAAATGTGCTACAGAAGTAGCACACCAGGTGTCGGCACGGTGGCTCATGTTTGTAATCTCAGCACTTTGGGAGGCCAAAGCAGGGGGATCACTTGAGCACAGGAGTTCAAGACCCACTTGAGCAACATAGCAAGACTGTCTCTACAAAAAAAAAAAAAAAAAAATGTAAAAAACATAGCCTGACATGATAGCACGCACCTGTGATTCCAGCTACTCAGGAGACTGAGGTGGGAAAATAACTTGAGCCTGGGAGGTCAATGTTGCAATGAGCCATGATCATGCCACTATTAGCCTGGGTGACAGAGTGAGACCTTGTGGAAGAAAGAAAAGAGGAGAGGAGAGGAGAGGAGAGGAGTAAGGAGGGAGGCAGGGAGGGAGGGAGGGAGAAAGAGAGAGAGAGAAAAGAAAGAAAGAAAGAAAGAAAGAAAGAGAAAGAAAGAAAGGAAAGAAGAAAGAGAAAGAGAGAAAAGGAGGGAGGCAGGGAGGGAGAAAGAGAGAGAAAGAAAGAAAGAAAAAGAAAGAAAGGAAAGAAGAAAGAGAAAGAGAGAAAAGGAGGGAGGCAGGGGAGGGAGAAAAAGAGAGAGAAAGAAAGAAAGAAAAAGAAAGAAAAGAAAGAAGAAAGAGAAAGAGAGCGAGGGAGAGAGGGAGGGAGGGAAGGAGGGAGGGAGGGAGAGAGAGAGAGAGAAAGAAAGAAAGAAAAAGAAAGAAAAGAAAGAAGAAAGAGAAAGAGAGAGAGGGAGAGAGGGAGGGAGGGAAGGAGGGAGGGCCATTTGAAATTTTACCTCCGTCTACCTGTTTGAAAAATGAGTGAATTTGATTAGATCAGGCTTGTTCAGGCTGGGGTACCTATAACCCTCAGGATACAGGAAGATTTTCTAGGAAGTACACAGGTACAGAGGGATCTAAGGACATTATTGATTCTTAAACTACATGTCAACTTTTTCATGAAGCTGGTCTACTCAAGAATGAGCCATCCTGAAGTTCTCATTTTCATCCTCATTTTCATTAAGTCCTTCGTTTTTAAATTAAAAAAGAAAAAAAAAGGCATACTTCTTACCTATCTCTCACATGTATTCAAAGTGTAAAAACTTCTGAATTCCAAACAAAGGAACAATTCAAGAATGCATTTTCCTGAGGATGCTTTCCATGGAAGCAAACCAAAGAAAGTATGGGTAAGAAACACCAAGGGGTCAGCACCGGTTTCATTCAGGTGGCAAACTCACACTAAGCCACTGTGCCTTTTGCTCTCTACCCTAGAAATAGGATTCAAAAGTGTGATGGTTGCCACAGGGATGTATATTAAGACATTTATTTGAATTGAAAAATGAAGTCATTCTTTTGTGGGAGAAAATAAGTTTGACTAATTTGGCTGATGGAGGACTGACTTTGCCAATTAGTCAAACCTGTGTCATCAAGTTTTTTTAAAAAAATATTTAAAGTATGCAATAAGATAAAAGCATTTTATAAAAGTAATCATATAAAATTTTTAAAAACTGTATGTTTTATAAAATGCTTTCAAACTTTCCTATATTTTGAAACCATAATATTTAAACTTTCCAACACTTACAAAGTATATCAGATTGGAAAAGGTGACTAAATGAAAGAGTAACATGTATGATTAATCACATTATGAATCATTTGGTAGATGCTGGTAAAGCCTTTTTGGTAAACTTTCCAGAAATTAAGAAAATCACTTGTGATTTGTGATTAGTGTTCTACCTGCTAAAAAACAAATCATTTTGCAAGATACTAAGTGTTCAATTCTATGCCTTTATAAAAATTGAAGAAGAGTTTAATCAAGTTATTGATTAATAATTAAATTAAATCATTAAAATAATTTTTAAATGCTTAAAATTATTTTAATATAATCTCTGGAGATCAATAACATATTGCTGGCTGGGCGCAGTGGCTCATGCCTGTAATCCCAGCATTTTGGGAGGCTGAGGGGGCTGGATCACTTGAGGTCAGGAGTTGGAGACCAGCCTGCCCAACATGGTGAAACCCCATCTCTACTAAAAAATACAAAAATTAGTGGAGCATGGTGGTGTCTGCCTGTAATCCCAGCTACTCGGGAGGCTGAGGCAGGAGAATTGCTTGAACCTGGAAGATGGAGGTTGCAGTGCGCCAGGATCCTGCCACTGCACTCCAGCCTGGGCGACAAAGCGAGACTCAGTCTCAAAATAAAAAATAACATATTACTAAATTTTATGCAGTAGAAGTGCATTCCTAAATAAACCCAAGGCAATAGTTGACAAAAAGGCAAAGAAATAAATAGCTTTAGTTTAAAATAGAGTCACCCTTTGGTATCTTTGGGGGGATTAGTTCCAGGAACCCTCGTGGATACCAAAATCCTTCGATGCTCATGTCTGTTTTATAAAATGGCATAGTATTTGCATATAACCTATGCACATTCTTCCAAATTCTTGAGAATCACCTCTACTACCATTATAAATGCTATGCAAGTAGTTGTTATACTGTATTTGTATTGTTTTTATTATTGTGGTTTTTTAATTTTTTTTTCTAAACCTTTTCTATCTACAGTTGATCGGACCTGCAGATGCGGAACCTGTGCATACGAAGGGCCAACTGTAAATGTCAAAAAAAAAAAATCAACTTTACAAAATAGCATTATCAATGTTAACTATTTTCAAATACAAGTAGGGAATGAACATATATGCATCGAATCATGGTCTCATTCACTGATATAAGTGTAAGTGTACCTCCCACCAAGTTACTATGAGGGTAAATACATAATAAATATATTCAAATAAATACACAACCCAAATCATAAGCCACAGATCACCCACCATTTTCCAAGACCAAAATTTTCACATAAATGTAGTGGCAAATACAGCCAAATATCAGTGTAAATTAACACACTTACATATACAGATATGTGAAAATACCAGAATTCAAAGTGAAATGCAGACATGTGACACAGGTGTTTATGCATAAACACACAGCTCAGTCAGAAACAGCCCATACAGAAACAGTGGTCTATTAAAACCACAATACTGCTGTGACCTTCTCACTAGCGATGAAAATTCAACAGTTCACAATAAAATTGACTTTAAAAATACTCACGCTTTATATAATAGAGACAAAGAAACCAGACTTCTAAAGCCACTTCCCACTGCTACTGAGTTTCTTATAAGTTGATAATGTGAAGAACACTTCAAAAACTTAAAAGCACAGGGAGGTTGGTGACTCCTACCTGGAATAAATATTTGCTAAATGAAGTCACTGAAAGTGAATAGAGAAATATTCTGTAAAACTAGCTAAATTATTGGCCGGACGTGGTGGCTCACGCCCGTAATCCAAGCACTTTGGAGGCCAAGGCGGGTGGATCACCTGAGGTCGGGAGTTCAAGACCAGCCTAGCCAACATGGTGAAACCCGTCTTAAAAAAAAAAAAAATTAGCTAAATTTTTTTTACTTTTTTTTTTAAGAGACAGAATCTCACTCTGTCACTCAGGCTGGAGTGCAGCAGTGCCATCCTAGCCCACTGTAGCTTCAAACTTCAGGACTCAAGTGATCCTCCTCCTCAGCCTCCTGAGTAGCTGGGATTACTGACATGCAACACTATGCATGGCTCAAATTCTTTTTACTTTGAAGGCCCTGCTAGAGACTCGCTACTGCTCTAATTCACATCTTGGAGAGGCAAAACTAAAAAAGCTGTTGCTGTGCTCAGGTGCTGTGGGAGAACCCAGGAAAAATAGTCTGCACTGAAAATCTCCATCTCCACTGCCCCAGTTTCCAGCTGGTATACTGGCCAAAGGAAACTTGGAGTTGTTCCCTCATGGGAAGCCAGAAACACCAGACTGCAATCGTGGATGGGCCAAGGGTATCTTCGTAGTTTGGAATAGTGATGTTTCACAGCCTCAGGCTGTCATAGAGGTGCTTATTTCAATAGCTTTCAATACTGACTGAGTCATCATGCCCGGCTAATTTTTGTGTTTTTAGTAGCGACAGGGTTTCACCATGTTGGCCAGGCTGGTCTTAAACTCCTGGCCTCAAGTGATCCTCCTGCCTTGGCCTCCCAGAGTGCTGAGATTACAAGCATGAGCCACTGTGTCCAGCCTTTGTATGTCTGATTTAAGTCCTTTGCCCATTTTTAAATTTAACAAAGGATATGAAAGATCTGTACACTGAAAACTATGAAACATTAATGAAAGAAATTGGAGAAGACATAAACAAATGAAAAAATGTTTCATGTTCATGGATTAGAATTAATATTGTTAAAATACCCATATTACCCAGAACCTACCTTTTTGCCCAGCTTCCCCAAATAGTAGAGGTTGCACTTTGCAGAAAACTTAGTAGCATTTTGCAATTGAAAAGTCTAATGACCAGGAGCTGGGGGAACAGTGTGAATTTCCAGGTTTCAATATTTAGAAACTACAGATAAGGTCCCACTATGACTCTACTACATCTCACTACCCTCTTGTTCTCCCCCATTAGGCACTTGCCCAGCCCCATGGGTGTTTCCATGGCTGAAAGCTCCTAGCTCACACCCCTCCTCATCCCCATAGCATAGCATGTTCTGACGCATGGCTGCTCAACCAGACATGGGCCTTTAGCCTCAGTCACGAGGAAACAGACCTTGAGGAGGTCAACTAGCTCCACGAGTCTCTTTAATACACCTTGACCTAAGT
This sequence comes from Ateles fusciceps, assembly GCA_036589455.1. NCBI lineage: Eukaryota > Metazoa > Chordata > Mammalia > Primates > Atelidae > Ateles > Ateles fusciceps. The sequence continues at coordinate 1,707,283 of JAZHEH010000847.1, forward strand.
TCAGGCAGAGTCAGTAAGTAAATTAGTAAGCCCCATCTAACGATGTTATCTTCTAAATACTGTCTACTCAGATATCCACATTCTGACACTGAAGAAGGATAGTTTATAAATATTGAGTACAGAATACTCTGTATATATCTCCATACTGTGTTGTTAAAATATTTTAAATCTTTTAAATGGTTTGTCCTTTTGGCCTGTCAATAATTGAGAAAGGTATGTCAAGGGCCCTCAATACAACCATAGATTTCTCAATTTATGCCTATAATGACAACAATGTTTGCTTTAATATATCCTGATTTGATTGGTTTAGGTAAATACAAATGTATTCCTGGTGAATTGAGTCTTTTACCATTATCTTGCAAGCCCTCCTTATCCTTAAAGATAAAACTTTTCTTTTTTTTTTTTTTTTAGGCAGAGTCTCCCTCTGTCTGTCTCCCAGGCTGGAATGCAGTGGCACAGTCTGGGCTCACTCCAACTTCTGCCTCCTAGGTTCAAATGATTCTCGTGCCTCAGCCTCCCAAGTAGCTGGGATTACAGGCATGTGCCACCAAACCAGTAATTTTTGTAATTTTAGTAGAGACGGGGTCTTGCCATGTTACCCAGGATGGCCTTGAACTCCTGGCCTCAAACTCCTGGCCTCAAGCAATCTGCCTGTCTCGGCCTCCCAAAGTGTTGGGATTACAGGCGTCAGCCACTGTGCCTGGCCTGTCTTAGAATTTTCTATTGCCTAATATTAATCAAACTATACTTTCTCTTCTTTGTTTGCATTTGCCTGTTCTTTTTTCATTCTTTTGCTTTCAACCATTCTACTTAAGTTTTAAGTTTATCCTTCAAATAGTGTAAATCTACATTGTAAAAATTCTGTCCAGCTATTATTACCTATTCATTGACATTTATGGACACTAATGACATGTTTGGATTCATTTCTATAATCTTATTATGAGTTATCTACTCTCAGTCCTCATTATTCAGATTCTGTACTTGCAAATTTGTCTTCTTGCTGAAATTTATTAATTACCCAAGAATCAATATTCATGATGTAATGCTTTTGTGGTCATTCAGGGATATGTGCAGAGTGGCAAAAAATTTGAGTCATTCAACATACACATTCCTAGCTGAAGTCAAACAAGACAGTGCTCTGCTTGTTTAAGCTCTTCCACTACTATAAACAAGCTTCCTTTCTGCAGTCTATTTAGTGACACGTTTTTCACATTTTTGTGCTTTTTGTTGGTGAGTTCACGGTTTAAAATGGCCGCCAAGAGTTGCTAAAGTGATGTCGAGTGTCCTAACAGCAAGAGACCTGTGATGTGCCTTACAAAGAAATTACTCGTGTTAGGTAAGCCAGGTTCAGGCATAAGTTACAGGGCTTTCAGCCACAATTCAATGTTAACAAACAATAATATATATTATGTAAGGTGTCTTTTTTTTTTTTTTTTTGAGACGGAGTCTCGCTCTGTCGCCCAGGCTGGAGTACAGTTGTGTGATCTTGGCTGACTGCAACCTCTGCCGCCCGGGGTCAAGCAATTCTCCTGCCTCAGCCTCCCAAGTAGCTGGGACTACAGGTGTGTGCCACCATGCCCGGCTAATTTTTTGTGTTTTTAGTAGAGACGGGGTTTCACAGTGTTGGCCAGGATGGTCTCAATCTCCTGACCTCATGATCTACCCGCCTCAGCCTCCCAAAGCGCTGGGATTACAGGCATGAGCCACTGCACCCGGTCTGTCTCTATTTTTTAAACATGAATATAGGCGGGACATGATGGTTTATGCCTGTAATCCCAGCACTTTGGGAGGTGGAGGCGAGCAAATCACCTGATGTCAGGAGTTCAAGACCAGCCTGGCCAATATGTCGAAACCCCATCTCTACTAAAAATACAAAAATTAGCCCAGCATGGTGGTGCACACCTGTAGTTCCAGCTACTTGGGAGGCTGAGGCAGGAGAATTGCTGGAACCCATAAAGTAGAGGTTGCAGTGAGCCGAGATCTCGCCACTGTGCTCTAGCCTGGGGGCAGAGAGAGAATTCCTCTCAAAAAAAAAAAAAATAGGTATATAGAGTTTTGTTTAATAATTAGTCATGCAGGTTAAAAAACAGAAAGTAGCCAGCCTCCCAGAAACCCTCTGTGTGAATCTTCTATTTACCATCTATATCACGTGTCTTCAAACAGAAGCACACATAAAACAAGATTATGTAATGATCAAATGATGAAAATGTGTGGTCAGAGGCTTGCATTTTCCCTGGGAGCAATGGCTCATTATTTGCTTATCCGGTGTTCACAGTGACTTTACAGAACATAACTATCACCAAGTAATGAGAATCTACTGTATTTGTATTACTTTGAGGTAGAAATAACTTTAAGCTCTCCATGGCCTGCCACAGCAAAAGATTTCCTCGGTAGCAAATTGTCTACTGCTTTGTTCCAGGCGGGGACTCTACTCCAGGCTGTGGGACCGAGAATAAAGAAGGAGCCTCTATGTGGATTAGGCCCCTTCTCCTGGCAGAGGGGAAGCGCAGCGGAGCTGGCAGGAACTCAGAGTGCAAAACTCACAATGCATATGCCACAACTGCTCATATTCCAATAGGCAAAGCACAGCTGACAGCAAACTCAAAGTCAATGAGGCAGAAATGTGTCTTCCTTCCTTACAGGTAGTTCTGTAAATTGCAAGGTAATGGGCAGGCGTGTCCTCTTAAAGGAAAGATGGAATGAATAATTGTGAATAATAATATAACCTATCACTATTATTCCTTTTTAATTTTTTTAATGTTTAGATACATATTATATGTTTGTTTGTTTGTTTGCCTATTTGTTTAAAAATATCAAACTTTACCCTGCTCAGGCTCTGACCCTCCACACTGGGCCACTCACAGATGCCCAACTTACCCTACTTGGGCTCCAACAGCCATATCAGGTTGTATTAGAGACCAGCCTGGCCAACATGTTGAAACCCCATCTCTACTAAAAATACAAAAATTAGCCGGACATGGTGGCGCATGCCTGTAGCTACTTGGGAGGCTAAGGCAGGAGAATCGCTTGATGTATTGATGCCGTCTTCACCCTGCTTAGGCTCTGATTCCTTACGTGAGACAGCCCTGTTCTATGAAACCCCTCCTCACTGTGCTTGGTCCACCTCCCTAGAGCGCACCACCCTAACTTCTGGATATCCTCCTCATCTCCTTGGGCTCTGAATCTCCATGTCTGGCTGCCCACCCCCATAGACACCCTTCTCACCCTCCTTCAGTTCAGACAGTCCACATCAGGCGTCCTCCCTATGGGGTCAGCTTCCTCACTTTGCTGCAACTCTGAGGCTCCTCCCTCATCTGCTCCCCCTTCCTGGACACTCTGCTCACCCCCACTCAGGCTCTGATTCTGTGCCAGGCTGCCCCTCTAGCCCTAGGGGGATGCCTTTCTCAACATGGGCAGGCTGATCTCCATGATATGCTGCTTCTCGCCTCTCCACTGGGCATTCTCATCTACCCATGGCTCCAGCACACCATGCCAGCAGCCCTCCTACGGAGATGCCCTCCTTGACCTGTTCCAGCTCTAATGCCCACACGGAACCAGCTGTTGCTCCCTTCCCCTTGGGGCAAACGCCTACCTTGCTCTGCCCTATCTAATGGCTTTAGGACTGACTAGTTCAGTTAGTAAAGAAAATGAGAGAAAATAAGGAAGAGCTACTTTTCCTTTTTGTAAAAATATGTATTGTGAAAACATAACACAAAAATTAAAAAATGCATGAAACATTAATGTTCAGTCTAACGAACTATTATGAAGTGATCATTCATTAAACTATCACTGAGCTCAAGTAAAAGATCAAGTAACAGTAAACCATCATGGAGACCAAGTAAAAGATTTCCAACACTTCCTGCTCCTTGCTTATTCTTTTCCAATCTCAACTTTTTCCTATCCTCTCAAAGGCAGCTAATGGTAGTGACTTTGTTTTTCATATTTTCAAGATCATATGTATTCTCCTAAATATGTTTTTGTTTTTAATCTGCTTCTGTACTATATCAATGAAGTCACTTGGAATATATTCTTTTGTGCCTGGCTTTTTGTGTTCAACGTTATATTTATGAATTCCATTCACATTGCTGTGTGTATGTTGTCAATTTTCATTGCTGTCCCATCTATTGTGTGACTACACACATATCCCTACTCTACTGAGTTGTTTATAGTTTGCAGCTGTTAAGAATAAAACTGCTATGAACACTCTGTGTGTGTTAAGAATAAAGCTGCTATGAACACTGTGTGTGTGTTTGCTGCAGCACATGTGCAGGTGTTCTTGTAGATTATATATTCAAGATAGGCAATGCTGGGCTGCAGGGAATGCATATCTTCAGCTTCTCAAGCTGATAACAAATGATTTCCCAAAGAGTTTGTACCAATTCACAGCTTTGCCATTGGTAGTTGAGAGTTTCTATTGTTCTATATCTATGTTGTATGCAGAATTGTCGGAATCTTTTCGTTTTTACCATCCTGCTACGAGTATAGAAATACATCATTGTGGACTTAATTTACACATCTTGACTAGTAATGAGGTCGAGCACATTTTTAGATCTTTATTAACCACTTGGATATCCTCTCTTTGATTTTCTGTTCAACCGTTTTGCTCATTGTTGTCTGACTTTTTCTTGCTGATTTCTACTGGAGTCGTGTCTTTCCTCAGTTATATGTATATAAACATCTTTCAGGATCCAGAGTAAGCTTCTAAAACTTTTATTGGTTTGTCTTTTACCTTTTGAATGAATGTTTTTATCACGTGCCTTTCCTACTCCAAAGACAGAATCAGGAATCCTTTTTCTATGTTTTCTTCCCCTACAATACAGTAACTCCAATATCTGAAGTTTTTGTGGACCTCTCCTGTTAGTTGTTTTTCTTGATGTTTTTTCATCTTGCTTTCTTAAGCTCTGTGTGATTTTTTTTTTGATTGTGAGAATATGCATTTAATGGAAGTTTATGTATGTAATGGTACTTTAACTGTGGAATTTCTTGGATTCCTGTGTTTAAAGGAGCATTCTTCAGAATCAATTTGTCTTCTATTTTTCCCTGACAACTCACGTTATTTTGAATTAAATTCATAGCTTTAGATTTCTCAGACTATGCACATGTGCCAGTTTTCCTACTCTGCTCTCATGAAAGGAAACTAGATTCCGGCTACAAATTCTCAGAATAGTCTTTTTCCCCCACTTTGCTCAGAGCCAAAGCCAAGACAGGCAAGTTCCTTTACCATAGTTGTGGATGTGTGTGTTTCTGTCTCATCCTTTTATAAGGTGTCAGCATTTGGGGGTCCTTGTGAGTGAGGTTTCTGACCTGACTTTTCACATTGCCTGGGGCTTAGCTATTTTTTCTTGCCCTTGCCAGAGGTCCACTAAAATTCAAACTGCAGATTACCAGGCATTGGCAGATACCCCCAGGGAAGGCTGACTAAAGCACTTCCTTATCTCTCTGGAGTCATGCCTTCATATCATTTTTGGCTTTTAAGAATTCCTCTTCTTGCCAACTGACTCATTGATTTAAAGAGTCATGCATTTTCAGTATTTAAGACAGTAGTTTGGGGGTGTGTTTTACTGGGAATAGTTTCTAAGAGTCCTAGTTATACATTAATTTTTAAATATGAAATTACACACATTGAATACCCAGTAAGTGAAACAGTCCAAAGAATATATAAAGAAAAGTTAATAATTTCTAAGCCACATGTCTCCATTTCTAACCCTCTCAATATTGATAGCCTTGGTTTTTAGTTAATAACCAGTTTTAATAGTCTGTTTTGTACCCTTACCATCTTTCTCTGTATCCAAACATACACAATCATGTATGTATATGGGTTCTGATACTTGAAAAACATAAAACGAAATTATGATGTACACATTCACTGCTGCTGCACTTGCTTCTTTTCACTTAACTCTACTTCATGAATGTCCATCCATATAAAAAGGTAGATCAACAATTGTCTTAAATAGATACCCACACTCTGTCCAACATCTCTACTCTTTTAAATTTCTGCTAGTATTACGGAAATTACAGAGTTGCTTAATTTGCATCCCTAACTACTGCTGATATTAATCTTCTTTGCTTTTTAAAGTTTTATAGTTAAAAAATGTATAATTGACAAATAAAAATTTTATATATATCAGTGTGATATTTTCATATATATATACTCATATTGTGAAATGATTAAATCAAGCTAGTTACATCCATCACCTCACATACTTATCTTTTTTTGTGATGAAAACATTTAAAACCTACTTTTAGCAATCTTCATGTGCTTTTTTCATTGGCCATTTGAATTTCCTCTTTTGTGAATTGCTTGTGAAAATCTTTTCTCTTGAGATGTTTGTCATTTTCCCATCAATTTGTATATTAGAAAAAATAACTTTTGGCTTGTCATATGTATTGCAAATATTTTCCTCAGCCTGTAGTTTGATTTTTATTTATTATGTATTTTGTTCTATAAAAATTTAAAGAGTTATGTAATCAATAATGCTTATTAGTTCTTCTTTATAGCTTTTATGTTTCTTGCTTAAGAAGTTCTCTCCAATGCTAAGATTATGAAATTATTCTCCTAATTTTTCTCCTAAGTTATTTATTTTAAAAAATCTAACACATAGAACAGAGATTTCTACTTCTGGGAAAATGAAACAAGATGGAACCCTATTCCTCTGATGAAGTTCACCTAAAAATCCTGGACATTAAATATGAAACAAACACAAGAAGAGAAGACTCTGAAAGGTGGCAAGGGCAAGGCAGACGAGCTAGGGACCCTAGGACCTGAGGAACAGAACAGCAGTGGGATTACTGAGTTTTCTTTTTGCCTCACATATTTAAGATTGGGTGCTAGAGAAGCTGGAAGCCCAGAAACACAGAAGCAGAGGTAATTAGCCTTGAAAACAAAACAACACAACAGCAACAACAACAACAAAAAACATCCTGCTCACTCATGCAAAAAGACCAGGAAAGAGGCAGCCTAATAAGACAGAAAACATTGAACAATAACCACTAGCATAGCCAAACACGTAGTTCCACCCCCATCAGAGCAGATAGAGGAGATTCGACTTCTGCCTTCACCAAACTGAAATGAGGAGCCCTAGCCTCTTTGCAAAAGCCCCAGACTTTGGTCGCCACTAGACAGTAATGATACTGCCTTCCCCCAATGTGTGTGTGGTCAGTGGAGGCCATGTAGGGAGCAGAAAGATACTTCTATCCCTCTCAGCTAGAGAGGTATCAGTGAAGTTTATTGGGGAGCTAGATGTCCCACCCCAGCCCAGAAGTAAGGAGAAGAAAAACACTCCCCTAACTCAATTATCAACAGAGACTGAATGGGGAACCTAATTTCTACCCCGACCTGGCAGTAATGAGGTGGTGCTCCACTCTTTCCTGCTGGAAGGATAACAGAAGAAATCAAGGTTTAAATGAGATCTAGAATCTCATAACATAAAACCCAAAGTGTCCAACTTTCAATTAAAAAAATTATTTGTTATGCCAAAAACCAGAAAGATCTCAAACAAGGTGACAGAAGGTGATTAATAGGTGCCAACACTGAGATGACAAAGATATTATAATTATATGACAAAGATTGTAAAGAGGTAGTCAGAAGGAAGCTTGAAGGAGCAATTGTAAACAAATATAAAGATGTTAAAACAGAACATCTCAGTAAAGAAATAGAAGATATAAAGGAGAAGCAAATGGACATTTTAGAACATTTTGGAAAACTATAACCGAAATAAAAACTCAATGGATGAGCTTAACAGCCAAATAGAGAGTACAGAGGAATAATCTGTGAATCTGAAGATAGAACAATGGAAAGTGTTCAATCTGAACAACAGAGAGAAACAGACTGTGAAAAAACCTTAACAGAACTACAGCAACCTGTGGGAGTTATAATATCTGGAATGAATAAGTCTAGAGATATAATGTACAGCATAATAACTATAGTTGATACTGTATTGTATCCTAGAAATTTGCTACAAGAGTAGATCAAGCCAGGCACAATGGTTCACGCCTATAATCCTAGCACTTTGGGAGGCCAAGGCAGGAAGATCACCTGAGGTCAGGAGTTGGAGACCAGCCTGGCCAACATGGTGAAACCCCATCTCTACTAGAAATACAAAAATTAGCCAGGTATGGTGGCAGGCGCCTATAATCCCAGCTACTCAGGAAGCTGAGGCAGGAGAATCACTGAAACTTGGGAGGCAGAGGGTGCAGTGAGCCAAGATCACGCCACTGCACCCCAGCCAGGGTGACAGAGCAAGACTCTGTTTCCAAAAAAAATGAGTAGGAGTAGATCAGACTAGCCTTGTCCCATGGGCAAGACCGCCATGCTTTGTCCAGGTCTAACAGTCAACAAAACCAAATCCACCTCAAGGAGCGTGACGAGCCTTGGGGAATGGGCATCCCTGGCCATTCTCCACTGCAGCCATTCTCATTCCAAACCCTCTGTGCTCCACACTGGTTGAGTCCTATCCCTGCCACCTCTCTGTTCTACATAAACTTACAGTGTCACAAAAAAAAATAGCACTTGAATATAAATTTTCTCAGCAAGGCAATTTACTTCTATAGAAGGATCCATCTCATGAATGGAGAAATGGTGAAAGCACACCTGAACAAGGAAGGTAAAGGGGTTCTTATCCCTGCCACAGGTAGCCCCTACTGCGGCGTTGTTCCCCCTATTGGCTAGGGTTGAACCACAAGTCTAAGCTAATTCTGATTGGCTAAAGAGAGCAGGAGTATGAGCCAGAGAGGCAGGGTGAGCAGCTTCAGTGGGAAAGACAGTTATGGAACAGGTGACTAAAGGTGACACAGGTTAGGGCAGGTGACCAGGGGTGACTCAGGGCAGGGCAGGTGACCAGGGGGAACAGATATGAACTACTGATTGGAACTGATGGAAAAGTTGTTTACTGAAACTAGGGGCAAGGAGACGAGGAGCATGGGAAAGTTAAACTTTAAAATAGAGAACAAAGAACTGAACATACTGACATACTGATGATTCTTTGAAGAGAAATTTAGAAGTCACTGTATTTAATATCTCCAAACAGCTCTCTCCCTGTCAGCTCAAATGTCCATGGTGTTCATGGGGTCTCCTGCAGCTAGAATTCCAGGAGTCCGTAGCAAGAGTGGGCCACTCCTTGCCTTCAACTCACCCCTTCCCCAGGAGCTGCTGGGGACCAGGAGACAAGTCCTGGTGCTTGGCAGCCCCATTGCATGGTTTCCAGCTTCCTCTCCCTTTGGCTTGGGATCTGCATCCTCCCGCAGTCCACTTTCAATGACTTTCATCAGAAGATCTACTCAGAGTGTGCCCATCTTCCCAATGGCCTGAACATCAGTGTGAGATATTCTTCCTGGCTGTATCTAGTTGGCCATTTGCCTTGTTAATCTGGAAAATTTTTCTAGCTATCTTAGTTTATTATTTCTAGCTTAATTCTTAATTACCCTGTGGCCAGTCAGTTGGATTTTTAATCTACTGACATTTGCTGAGACATTTTAAAAAAATGCTCCATGTGCTCTTGAAAAGAATGTATATTCTATAGTAATTCTGAGTTCTTTTCTGAAAATGTTGATAGTTGCTTTTTTATTTGTGTTGTTCAAATCTGTTATATTTTTACCTTACCCCTATCATTTGTAGGTTCACTCTTTTAACATAGTCCAATAGTTCTTGGAGATTGTGTTCATTCCTTTTCATTCATTTTTCTCTAATCTTGTCTGCCTGCCTTATTTCAGCAAGATAGTCTTCAAGTTCTGATATCCTTTCTTCCACTTGGTCTATTTAGCTATTGATACTTGTGTTTGCATGATGAAGTTCTCATGTTGTGTTTTTCAGCTCCATCAGATCATTTATGTTCCTCTTTAAAGTGGTTATTCTGGCTAACAACACCTGTAATGTTTTATCATGGTTCTTAGCTTCTTTGCAGTGAGTTAGACCATAATCCTTTAGCTCGGTGAAGTTCGTTGTTACCCATCTTCTGAAGCCTACTTCTGTCCATTCATCCATCTCAGTCTCAGCCCAGTTCTGTGCCCTTGCTAGAGACGTGTTGCAACTTTTTGAAGGAGAAGAGGCACTCTGGCTTTTTGAGTTTTTGGTCATTTTTGTGTTGATTCCTTCTCATCTTCATGGGTTTATCTACATTTGATCTTTGAGGCTGCTGACTTTTTTATGGAGTTTTTTTGTGGTGCCTTTTTCATTGATGTTGTTGCATTCTGTTTGCTTTTCTTTAAGTGGTCTGGCTCCTCTTCTGTAGGACTGCTGCAGTTTGCTTGCAGTCTACTCCAGCCCCTATTTGCCTGGTTCCTTCCCATCCCTGGAGTTATTACCAGTGGAGGCTGCAGACCAGCCAAGATGTCAATCTGCTCCTTCCTCTGAGAAATCTGTCCCAGAGGGGCAACTGGCCTGATCCCAGCTGAAACATTCCTGTATGAGGTGTCTGGAGACTCCTGTTGAGAGGTCTCACTCAGTCAGGAGGAGTGGGATCAGAGACTCACTTAAATAAGCAGTTTTCTGCCCCTTGAAGGGGCGTGTGCTGCACTGGGGGGGAATTACCCTTGTCTGGGCTGCTCTGACTCTCCAGAGCCAGTAGGCAAAAAAAACTAAGATCGTTGATCCACGATACCACAGCTGCCCCTCCTCCTAGGAGTTCCTCTCAGGGTCATCAGTGTCCTGTCCATAAATCCCTCTCTGGGGATACCAAGATTTCCATGGGGAGGCCCACCCAGCACTTTGGAGGCCAAGGTGGGCAATCAATTGAGGTCAGTAGTTCAAGACCAACCTGGCTAACATAGCAAAACCCCATCTCTACTAAAAATACAAAAATTAGTCAAGCACAGTAGCGTGCAGCTGTAATCCCAGCTACTTGAGAGGCTGAAGCTTGAGAATTGCTTGAACCTGGGAGGTGGAGGTTGCAGTGAGCCAAGATTGTGCCACTGCACTCCAGCCTGGATGATAGAGTGAGACTCCATCTCAAAAAAAAAAAAAAAAATGTTAAACTCTAATGAATAAAGCTTTAATTGTAGGGCATTCAAATAATGGAAAATTGCCATTATTTAGCAATAGGGGAGGACTTCTGAAAGTCCTTCTCATTTTGTCCCTGTTGACACAAGCAACCTTGCTTTTGCTTGGCATGAACCCCAGCAGCAGGGTCTGGGCCCAGAGATCAGCTCCCTAACTATTCTGTTAATGCAACAGCACCACTGGATGTCTCATATCTGAGATACTGCTATCTGTTCTCATCTTGGTTTGGGCACAAACCATGCAGATGGGACATTAGTGACGTTCCAATGGTGCAGTGTCCCATGTAGCAAAAGCAGTAAGTTAAGCAGAGGTTGATCAGAGTGAGGGTAGGAATAGGGAATGGAGTGATGCCCTGGATTCTTGGCCTCTGCACTTAGCACAAAGGAGGAGTGTCTGGAGCTGAGTGACAAGGAACAAAGCAGTTCCAGGAAACAGGTACCATGCTGCTGCTTATTTGGACTGAAACACACCAGCCTAGATTAATGTTTCTCTGAACAACTATTAATAATAGTTGTTACTTGGAACAACTATTAGTGTTAGTTGTAACTAACAAATCTATTACTTGCCCCTACTATACTTATGGGATACACCCAACCCCACCTTCATCTGTCCATTACAAAAAATGCCCGTTTCCCCTGCCCCCCACTGAGGGAATGCTCCTAATACAATCCACAGTACTGATTGCAGATGGAGGGCTCCTACATATAAAGACTCTTTAAGGCACTATGTGAAAATAGAAGAGACCCTCTGAGTTGAGGCAGACCAAGAACCTATGGGGAAATTATAGACTCCAGAAAAGAATCCAGACCTTTTACATACATTATAAGAGGGAGACAAAGGAAAAAAGAAAATACAGGGATTCTGAATTGAACACCAAGGTCACAGCCCAGTGCTGATGTTGTCAGAACTAGCGGCAGGGGAGAGCACACGATGTCAGAGTAGGAAAACAGGATTTCATTCCTTCTCTTCTCTGCTCTCTGTCAGGGTCCAGAGAGAGCCTGGGCTGGGTTTGTTTTCTCCTGAATAAAAATATATACTCACTCGAAGATGTCCCAATTCCTTCTTTTTTTTTTTTTTTTGAGATGGAGTCTCACTTTGTCCCCCAGGCTGGAATGTTGTGTCATGATCTCAGCTTACTGCACCCCCTGCCTCCCAGGTTCAAGTGATTCTCCTGCCTCAGCCTCCCAAGTAGCTAGGATTACAGGCATATGCCACTACGCCTGACTAATTTTTGGAATTTTAGTAGAGATGGGGTTTCACCATGTTGATCAGGCAGATCTCAAACTCCTGGCCTCAGGTGATCTGCCCACCTCAGCCTCTCAAAGTGCTGGGATTACAGGCCTGAACCACCACTTCTGGCCCCAATCCTTTCCTGTTTCTCAAGGCCATGTTTACATCTAGCATGCCCCAGGGACCCTACTCTGAACCTCTCACCATCAACTTACTCTTTAACTCAGAGGTACTGACTGTGAGCCCCATTATGCTTTGTTATCATGCTCTGCTCCAGACTCATCTTGTCTGTGTTATAAAACTTAGCTTATAATGCTGAAAGGCATGTAGCTACCTTATCCATCTGTGCATGAATACCTAGTCCCTTTTCCTACAGAGAGGTATCAACCCGGGCACACAGTAGTAATCTTATAACCTCCTGTTGATTACTTACTCCTGTAAGTTATTAAATTTTAAAATGAGCCTATTAGAGGTTATGTGGATCCAGAAAAAGGAAATGACCACTGGTGGAAATGAAATCAGCTAGGCGAAAGGGAAAATCTAATCCTTCTTAAACCCCAAGGAATAGACTATGGTACCTTTGAGTACTGCTACCTTTGAAGGCTATCCTTCGAAGGCCATCCTTCCATTAAAGACAATTAGAGGAAACAGAGGAAGGGTCTTAAGGGTCTTAAGAAAGGGAAAAACAGGGAAAGGATAAATGGAGGAGCAAGCGGAGGGCATCTGTGGATGAGTTATGGGGATATGCCCACAGACGGGTAGTTGCTTCCTGCAGATATTGGGTACGTTTAGAAGGGAGACGTCTTTGGGGCCCTGGTTGAGAAAAAGTGGCTATGTGAGGAGTGGCAGGGATGGGAAGTCAGTGAAGAAGTCAGAGCTCCTGGACAGAAAGAAGCGTCAGGAACATGGCTTTAATGAGGAAAGCTCCGGGTGCTGGAGTTGGAGTAGTAGAAGCAGATATCCTAGGGCTGCTTGATTGGAATTCAAGGCTGGGATGTTTTCTCCATGGAAGTGGGTCCAGGTGAATCAAGGAGGAACTCTCTGTCTCCCTGTCTTCCTTCCCCATCTCCTGCTGATGGATCAGAAGGCCAGGTAACCTTAGCCATTTGCTTGTCAGTCCAGGCACATCTCCCTCTGGTCGATGTAGAAATCCATGTATGAATCCATGTGGAAGTGTCTGAATAATAATCTACCTATTGGGATTGTGGCAGGGCAGGTAGGTATGTACAACAGGCTGAGGAACCTTGAGAATCTACCCTTTTCAAACTTAACAACCCTTCTATACTCCAGACTCCATGAATTTAACTGCTTCTTTTTTTTTAATTTTTTTTTCTTTGCCCTTCTCCTGATTGTAACTGTTTCTTAAGAAAGCATCCTCGGCAGGGTGTGGTGGCTCACGCCTGTAATCCCAGCACTTTGAGAGGCCAAGGTGGGTGGATCACGAGTTCAGGTGTTTGAGACCAGCCTGACCAACACAGTGAAACCCTATCTCTACTAAAAATACAAAAATTAGCGTGGTGGCATGCGCCTGTAATCCCAGCTACTCGGGTGGCTGAGGCAGGAGAATCGCTTGAAACTGGGAGGTAGAGGTTGCGGTGAACCAAGACTGCGCCACTGTACTCCAGCCTGGCGACACAGCGAGACTCCATCTCAAAAAAAAAAAAAGCATCCTCTTTGTCCTCTCCAAGTCCTGTGTTTGCTTAAACTTACTCCCTTTGCCTGACCTGGTCCTGCAGGCTCCCACAGGCTCCACAGCATACTGGCCTCTGGAGCTTCCCTATTTCCCCTTGGTCACAATGAAATCTTTTATCATCCCAAACTCTAATGAAGTCATCTAAGTCATCCAGTGAAATCCATACTCATAGAACTCAAGACCCCAAAGGAGCCTGAGAGTTTGTCTAGACTCTCGCCCACATCTTATCTCTCCCTGACTCTTGTTCTCTCCCCCACTGCCTATCACTCACTCCAGTAGTCGTTCTAGAGTCCTTCTTTAACCTTCTTTCCAACCTCTTGACCTTGCCGCTATGACTAGTGTCATAAGCTCGTAAGTATCCAGACTTCACTCCACTTTCTTCTCCCTTTTCTTCAATGCAAAGTGAATGCATTAGGAAATAAGTAGATTTTTTTTTCTCCCTTGGAATTGATCAAAGCTACATACAACTGGTTCTTAAACTCTCTTTTTTTTAGAGTCTTGCTCTCTCACCCAGGCTGAAGTGCAATGGCTCAGTCTTGGCTCACTATAACCTCCACCTCCCAGGTTCAAGCAATTCTCCTGTCTCAGCCTCCCAAGTAGCTGGGATTACAGGTGTGTGCCACCATGCCTGGCTAATTTTTGTACTTTTAGTAGAGATGGCATTTCACCATGTTGGCCAGTCTGGTCTTGCACTCCCGATCTCAAGTGATCCACCCACTCGTGATTCTCAAACTCTTGACACAACAGTTGAGTGGTGGTGCTCACCATGCCAAAGGCTTGCCAACTCCAGATGATATTTCTAGATTATATTTCCCAATCTCCTTTGCAAATAGGTGGGACCATATGACTATATTATGGTCAATGGAATGTGGATTAAAATAACAAACTTCACTTCTAGGCCTAGCCCTTTAAAAGCTTCTGTATGAGCCCCCATGCTAGTTTCTTCTCCTATTGCTGGTTGGATGTAGAGGAACCAGTAGAGAAACCCCTGGGAGATAACAGAGCTACAGATTAAGGAGCTACATTCCTTAAAATATGGTGGGGATGACTGCCCACTGACCACCCTCAGTGAAATGCATTGTGAATGAAGATAACCTCTCATGGGTTAACTGTCTTAACCCCATGAGGTTTGTATAAATCTGTTTGAATATTTGCTCCAGTAATTAGCAAACCTGGTTTGTGGAGATTCATTCAGGGTGGTTGACAAAATATTAAGGGAGATAGCAGGGAAAGTTGTAAGATTATAGTCTCAAAACTTTTGGAAAGCTGAAATGTTTTTATTAACTTATGGAACAGGCCGAAGGCAGCCAGTCCTTACCTTAGAGCATTATGTCATAGGGCGAAGATTAGGAATAATAGTAGCTTCCCCAGTTAAGTCTGCTTACCCCACATTCCTTGGTCTCTACTCTAACTGTTTACTCATGTAAACTTTGTGCTAGATGGCTCCTGGGGGAGGTCGAAGGGGCATTACCCATTAATGGTGTTTGTTCTGGGCCCAGAAACCTTAACCTTTTATCATTCATAAAACTACTCTTTTAACCATGTTAATTATCCACAAGTGTGTTGACTTAGAACCTCTGTTATTAAATCTATACTGAATAAATGTGTGGAGGAACAGGGAGTAGGGGTCACGTAACTGCAATCACCCTCAGAGCAGCTGACGACCTCCCTAGCCCATTCAATTCGCTGGACTCAGTGTGTGAGTGTATTTTATTCATCCGTTGCAGAGTCAGGGTTTGCAGGACAGACCCCCACAGGTGGTGATCAGCGTCTCAGGTGATGACCCTGACATGATCAACACCACACTGGTTCATACAGGGGTCTAACTGGGAAGGCAGAATTGGCCATCTCTGCCCACGATTGAATGGGAACAACTGTTGGAACTGCTGAGGATTGCAATGAGAGAAATTAAGTCACAGGGAAGAAGTAAAAAAATATATATGCAGAGCCCTCAGGTTGATGTAGCAGTTTATCTGGCAAAAGCTTCAGGGTAAAGAGGACAAGGAAATAGCAGAAAGGTTACCAGCTAGAGCCGGTGGGTGTCCCAACAAGGAAGTAGGTAATTCTTCTTAGACCAGCTGGTTGTCCTCCAGCCCGCATTAGTGATGGGCCGATAGAATCTTGGGTTTTAGCATTGTTTTAAATGGCTCTCTAGAAGAGAAAAGTTAGTCAAAAGTCAAGAATCGTGGGAGAAATCCATTTCTAAAATTAATAGCACCCTAGGCCCCAGATAAAAAGGATAGTAATTCTTCTGTTAAATCAGAAGTTACCCACTTTTAAGCAATTTCCTCTAAAAAGTCTGCCAACTGAACAGACAGATAGAGACCAGGTCTCCTTGGGCCTGGCTGAGAGTAGGGGGTCTATGGAGAGGCCCAACTAAGGGGTCAATAATTGGAATAGGTGGTGTTCTGAGGGAAGCAAAGGGAACCGAATAAGAGTGAAGAAAAAAGTAGAGGACCTCACGTCGATGTCTTAGTTTATTTTGCAGTGAGGAGCAGCCTAGGTTTGGAGATAGGAGGCCATTGTCTTTTGCTGCCTATTTCTTTTTCTTTTTCTTTTTTCTTTTCCTGCCTGTTTCTTTAACCAGGATTTAGGTGGCTGCAGTCTTCTGAATAGTAGGTAAGGACCACTGATGAAGGAAGCCCAGGCCCTAGCCTTCCCCACCCCAACCAACTCACTCATTGTCTAAGCAGATGTCTCCACAGTAGGTCCAGCAGCATGTATGATTTGGACGTACACAGGTGTTTATTTTAGTACACCTTTTCTCACAGTACTTTAATGAAGGCTGCACCCAGCACTGGTAAGTTTCTCTTATTTCTTCTGGAACTGAGATAGAAGAAGTTAGCAGGGTCTGTCTATTCACAACTCAGCAAGAAACCCTTTTTAAGCTTAACAATCCCTTCTGAAACTTGAGCTCCAAGCCACAAAGTATTTATCTGCCTTCCAAGAGAATTGCTTCTCAAATTCTAACCAGTGTCTCATCACAAGACCATCCTTGTATGGCCCGTGTTACTCCGTCCACATGTCCCTACAGCATTTCAGACTCTAAAGTTAGGACCTGGGACACCCTGGCCATATATGACACCAACCATCAAATTTGGTCTCATGTAACCTTAGATTTCAGGACCTGCAATATCCTCTCACTCCAATTTCCATAGCCAATTTACAGAATGGGAAACTGAGCCAAGGAAGAATAGAAACTTATTTTTCTCCCCTTCTATTTGCTTCCCTGATGATATCACCTAAGCAACCAGTCCCTCCATAAATTTCATTTCTTTCACCCATAAATTTCATTTCTTTCACTGGCCCACAACCCTCCTGCTCAGTGCCTGTGTTGTCCACATTTTCTTATCATATGAACCCAAACTTTAACCCAATAAGGACCCTTTATTTGTCTTTTCCATTTTTCACGTTCTGAAAGATTCTTCCCCACCAACTAAATTAATGTGTTAAATATTACCCTTTTGGCATTCATCAAAGGCTCACCCAACTGAGGCACAAAGGTTCTGAAAATATGGGCTCAGAGGGAAGCTCTGTGTTGGTATTTCTTCTACTGATCTGATATTGGAAAACATTATTTCCTGCTAGCTGATGGAATATAGACAAAAGATATGTTCCCTTTTCACATACCTAGTGTTGCTTTCAGAGCTGAGAGAACTTAAAGGAATTGGGAACATCCAACCTAATATTACTTGCATATCTCTTCTTAAAGAGAGCTCTGATCCTTTAAAGGCTGATTCTTGAAATGCAGACCCTGAATCAGCTATGACACACAGCCCAGGACTGGGCACAGAACCCCCTCCTTTCTCACACCACCTACGGGGATCATCAATCCTGAGGCCTCCCAGCACAGGCAGAAGCATCAGAACTCCGGAGATGAACATGGTGAGTAGAAGAATCCAGGACTTCATGGTGGTCTCTGTGTGTGTTTGGGTTAAGTTCTGGCAGAAGACAAGTCTTTTCCCAATGCTGCTAGAAGTAGAAAATGGATTGAGGAGAATAAGGTAGGGAACAGGGGAAGCGCGCTGTGACGATCATGTTATTCTTTCCCTGTCTAGTACCCAGCAGCATACCAACCAATTCCCAAGCTAGCCAGTAACTTCCCCAGGTTCATGCTCATCTCATATTACATACCCCTTCCTTTGCAAAACTATTTCTTTTCAAAATGAATTGTTCCTTTCTGATTAAAAACAATAAATCCTCAGATTATAAAATTTGTAAAATAAAAAATACAAAGAATAAATGAATAAGCATTCGTAATTCCACCATCTAGAGATAATCAATATATTTATGTAGTTTTATGTTGTAGTCATTATTCTGCAAAATTGGACACATCAGGTGTCCTGATATTTTATTTTAAAACATATGTAACAAGATAATATAAAGAAGTTTTAGCGAAGATCCTAAGACAAAAGGCACTAAAGCAAATCTGTAAAGTTATTACAGATAGATAACAGGACTTGAGGAAAAGATGATAGCCAAGAACTGCTAGGGGACTCAGAACTTTAACCCACGAAGATAGTCCAGAGTTGGAGGAATTGTAGAGATTTCGAAGGAGATTTTATTGGTAAAAAACTTTGCTCATGGAAGCTGGAATGCTGCCTTCGAATTCCAAGCTGAGAGGAAAGGCTTTATGAATACTACTCATTGAGCTTGCTGTGTGATCCCAGAAGTCTGTGGGGACACAGTAGACTCGTGTTTGAATCACTACCAAAGACTTTAAAGGGTGACTTTAAATATGGCCAAAGTGACCTATAGTCGCAGAGAAGAGGGCTCTAATTTGGGAAGTATCTGACCTATAAATGGCCAGATGACATTTCATGTCTCCAACGAACGCTTGAAATCTCCCATGAAAGAGTCGAGACCAGAAGCACAGAACTAGCTCATGATAGTATCTATTACATAAGCACTTTCCTGCTCCTCTTATTGGTTCAACCTCCCTCTACTCCCTAGGAGACAGAGACTTGCTTTTAGTCCAGTGTGGGTGGAAGAACAGAATTACAAAGAGCCAGAATGTGGGGAACAGGGAGGAAGAGAGATTCACCACATCCTGGTTCATAACTGGAGCTTCTGAGGGAGGGAGGGATCCATAGTTCTGAACAATTTATGGAGTTGTGACTAATTTCATGGGCCTGCACATTTTATATATTATATTGAGAAAATGTTTAATGACTGGAGAATCACATAAAATATTTGGAGACTTATCTAAATTTTCCTGAAGAAGTGAAGCAATAAACTAACCATTCTGAATAAAACATACAGATAGCGGGAGACAAAAATGTGCTCACATCGTACAAGTCATGACAACAATCCAGTTATAAATATTATGATCATTTCCCCATATCATCAAGATCTGAATAGTGTAAATTTCTTCTTGTTATAAAAATGTCCTGATGAATCTACGTATAGTTAAAGCTTTGGTACATATATTGTCATTTTCATAGCATGAGTTAATGAAGAAAGATTTCCAGGCAAAAGACATTGTCTTTCCCAGACTTTCAATAATTACATTTTTCTCATTAAGGGTTAGGTTACATTTCCACCTACTGGACATCGAATGTGTGTTTCTCCACTCCTTGTTCTACTCGAGGCTATACAAGTAATTTTCATCACCACACTATTTGCTGTTGGGTATTTTACAGAGGAAAGAACATGGGCCCCAGAGTCAGATGGCTTGAGTTAGAATCCCAACCCCAGCAACTTCTAGCCATGGAAACTGGGCCAGTCACATAATCCCCAGAGCCTAGTTTTCCCCATCCTTATTATAGAAAAAATATCAATACTCATCTCATAGGGTCACTAGGAAGATTAAATAATCTAATATGTATGAAAACACTAAGCATATGACCTGGAATATAATATATACTTCATAAGTGTTAACTGTTAGCATTAAGCTCAGAATATCTCTTCTCCTCCAGATATTTGAAAACTATTTTCAATTAAAATTTTTTTCTTTTTACTTTTTTTTTTTTTTACACTTTTGCACACCTTCAAGTGTACTAAATGATCCTAGACAAGAGAAACATCATTATGCCCAGCCTTGGTACTTGTCATATATAGAGTCTTGTGAATTTTTTGGTCATTTTGAGACAAACTGCAGGACAATTCAAAGGGACCCCAGGATCAGAAAGGCACAGAATTACTGCTCGCCACCAAATGTGGAATCCTGGGCTTTCCAGATGACGTTAAAGAGGACAACGTGGTGGATTTAGTGTCAGAAATGCTGAGATCTTGTTTCATTTCTGTCTCTTTTACCTATGGAAACTCAAACAGCTCATGTCACCCCCCTCTCAATTTTCTTATTTGAACAAGAGACAATAATCCCTACGTCATAGAAATAGTGACACCATCTGGACTAGGAACTAATTCAAACAAGCCACAGATACAAGTTCATGTCTGAAGACCTTTATCTCCACCTACCTCTGAAGGAGTCTGAGTTGAGTGTCTGTAGTAACTGGCTGACAGCTCTTTTGTCTGGCCTCTTATTGTGAAGTTCTTTGAAGGGGGGCTAGAACTGAGGGCAGAAGAGCAGAAAAACAATGTTCAAAGGCCAAGAACTTAATGGTGATTTTGGTTGTGACTGATTTTTAATTCCTACCCAGAAACTACATGTTGGCGGTATCACAGATTCTTCCCTTTGAAATTCATCCATCCAGAAGTACTCAGCAGATGCAGGCGGGATCTTCTGATAAGCTTGGAAGAACATTGTGTACCTGGATTGCAGCTCAGGCCACCCCCAACAGACCCAAAGTACATGTCCCCCAGAGTCTTTCTTGAATACATCTCAGCCCATTCACACGTGGGAAGTTGGGAACAGTCTACACTGACCTTTGACTTCTTGTCTATCCTATTTAACATTCCATCTTTCTCAGTATTGATTCTCTTTACCAATAAAATCATAACATGATCTCCCACCAAATGCCCTCTGACTTTTATGTAGCTAAAAAGAGACTGAATAGGAAGAATTTTGGAAAAAGTAGATGACCACCTAGCAAATGAAGGAAGTGAAGTGACCAAATCCCAGTACCAAGTTCTGGCACGAGCTTGTCGGTTGAGGTGCAGAGGGATTTGTTCACCAAATGTCAGGGAAGGGCATTATATTGGGCACAGAATACAAAGGATTTGGAGATCACTAGCTCATTAGGAAAGAGAACAGTCAAGTGGGCAAGAGGCAGGGGTTTCCAAGGAGTTAAACTTCTCTCAAAGCCTGTCTGCAGGAATATTATATACAGTGACAGGAGATGTCAATATATAATTCTTCCCAGGATACAGGCATACCTCAGAGATATTGCAGGTTCAGTTTTATCTATAATAAAGATAATATTGCAATAAAGTGAGTCACGTGCACTTTTTGGTTTCCCAGTAGATATGAAAAGTATGTTTTCCTGAAGTCTTTTATTTGTATGTTTATTTAAACTAGAAAATGAAATATTTAATAGTTGAAAGTTGTTTCTCTGAAAAAGCTAGTAAAATTTGCAAATTTCTGATACAATATCTGTATGTTTTAGTATACTGCTGTACCTCTTTCATATTCTCAACAGTTTCTAACAGTTTTCCTATCATTAATTTTGTTATCATGTATTAAAATATTTTAAAAGTATGTTTACAATATGCTCATCTGTCAAGTGTTCAATAGCATTATGTATAAAAAATAATGTGCATACCATAATTTTAAAATACTTTATTATTAAAAATTGCTAATGATTACCTGAGCCTTCAATAATTCATCATCTTTTTGCTGGTGGAGGGTCTTCCCTCAATATTGATGGTTGTTGACTGATCAGGGTGGTGGTTACTGAGGGTTGGGGTGGCTGTGGCAATTTATTAAAATAAGGCAACAATGATGTTTGCCACATAGATTGATTCTTCCTTTCAAGAAAGATTTCTCCGTTACAGGCAATGCTGTTTGACAGCATTTTACCCACACTAGAACTTTTTTCAACAATCCTCTCAAAATATTCTGCTGCTTTATCTAAGTTTATGTCATATTCTGAATCCTTTGTTGTCATTCCAACAATAATCATAGCATCTTAACCAGGAGTCGATTTCATTCAAAACACCACTTTCTTTGTTCATCTATAAGAAGCAACTCCTCATCCATTCAAGTTTTCTCACGAGATTGTAGCAATTCAGTCACATCTTCAGGTTGCACTTCTAATTCTCATTCTGTTGCTATTTCCATCACATTTGCAGCGACTTGTATGTTTATTTTGTATCCTGTAACTTTACTGAATTTGTTTATGAGTTCTACAAGTTTCTTGATAGAGTCTTTAAGTTTTTCTCTATATAAGAGCTTGTCTGAAAACAGTGAAAATGTGACTTCCTCTTTTCCAACTTTGATGTCCTTTATTGTTTTCTCTTGCATGATTGATCTAGCTAGGACTTCCAGTACTATGTTGGATAAGAGTGGGTAAAGTGAGCAACCTTGTCTTGTTTCAGTTCTTAGAGGAAAAGTTTTCAGCTTTTCCCCATTAAGTATATTGTTAGCTGTGGGTTTGTCATATATGATCTTTATTATGTGGAGGTGCTTTCCTTTCATACATAATTTATTGAAAGTTTTTATCATAAAGCCGTGTTGGATTTTATCAAATGCTTTTTCTGTATCTACTGAGATGACCATATAGTTTTTGTCCCTGATTCTGTTGATGTGAAGTATCACATTTATTGATTTGTGTACATTGAGCCATTCTTGCATTCCTGTGATAAATCCCACTTGACCATGCTACACTATCTTTCTGATGTGTTGTTGAATTGGGTTTTCTAGTATTTTGTTGAAGATTTTTGCACCAATTTTCATCAGGAATATTGGCCTGTGGGTTTCTTTATGCTTTGGTGGTGTTGTCTTGTTTTGGTATTAAGGTTTTACTGGCCTCGTAAAAGTGAGCTAAGAAGAACTCCATCTGCATCAATTTTTTGGAATAGTTTGAGAAGAACTGGTATTAATTTATATTTAAATTTTGTGGTGAAGGCATATGGTTCTGGACTTTTAGTTTTGGAGATACTTTCTATTATTCCTTACTTGTTATTGGTCTGTTCAGGTTTTTCTATTTCTTTTTGGTTCAGTGTTGGTAGGTTGTATGTGTCCAAGAATTTATCTATTTCCTCTAGGTTTTTGAATTATAAAGGATACAGAGGAAGAGGTTCATAAGGTGAGATATGGGGGAAAGGCTAGGGAGCTTCCATGTCCTCCATGAGCATGCTGCTCCCCAGCAACCTCTGTGTGTTCAGTGGTAGCCATCTAGAAGCTCTGACTTATCAATTTTAATTGAAATTTCTGTTTAGTTTTGAGTAACTTTCTTTTTTTAGACTAATTTCTAATTATTTGTATTATAGTCTGAAACTATGTCCTTTGTGATATAATTCTTTAAAATTTTGTTCAGACTTTCTTTATAACATAATACATAGTCACTTTTTGTACATGTTTTATTTTGTGCTTGAGAAAAATGTATTACTCTAGTTTTTCTATGCAGGCTTCTGTATATTTTAATTAAGCAAAGCTTATTAATAATAATGTTCAAATTACCCGTCTCTTTACTAAATTTACTGCTCTATCAATAATTTTAAAATATAAAGACCTTCTATATACCCATAAATCTTTCCCCTTATAAAATTGTCAATACTTGAGCCTACCACAACGTTGACTAGACTGCTTTAACAGAAAGCCTCCATCACATAATGGCTGAAATACAATATAATTTGTATTTCTTGCTCAGATAACAATTCAAGATGAATATTCTAAAACAATGGGTATCCCTTCTTTCATGTGGTAAAAGGAGTCAAGGACCCAGGCTCCTTCCATCATTTGGCTTCACTAGGCTCTAGGAACTTGTTGTCATCTATACTGAGCTGGTGGAAAAGAAAAAGAGTGTGAAAGAGACTTGCCATCTTTTTAGGGTCTTGACCTAGTAGTGACAAGTCTGTTAGCCAAAATATTTACACTGTGGCACAGGCTGCAAGGTGGTCAGGTAAGAAAAATGCAGCTTCTATTTGAAATGATGATTCTACTCTATATAACCCCTCTTTGCCAGGATAATTATGACAGTGTCCAGTCTCTAAATTGTTCATTTATGAATGGATAAAAAGAAAAACTAGAAAAGAGAGAGCCTTTACCACTCTGTAACCTGTTGGTATGAATATCAGAGCTTTTGAATATAAATTACAACTACAGACTGTAGGAGATTGCATTCGGAGTTCAGAGTGTCAGAATGGGGTTCAAATCTTTAGAAGATTATCATCATCAGAGGAAGAGGGTGATCTTCTTCCCAGCTTCCATGCCTATTGGGAGTCCAGTAACCCTGGGATGTCGCCTCTTTCTCCTCTTAAGGAAGAAGAAATATCTTCACTTCTGAGAGTTCATTTCCTTCAGGATATTCAAGGTCAGTGGCTACCTCCTACTAGACAGCTTGCCAAGCCTTTAACTGATAGGTCCCTCCCTCTGTCTGAGCTCTAAGATATTTACTCTGTTTCCCCATTAGCCCTTCTGTCTCATTCCCTACAGTAGTCTCTCTTTTTGTGTGTATATGTGTGTTTAAATTTGTATATGTGTATGTGTGTATGTGTTTATATATGTTATATATGAAACAGCTACTTACTCTTTCACCCAGGAATTCTAACTCTTTTAGTCTAAAGAAATCAAAGGTTTATAAATAAAAATGCTCAATATGACATTCTCTAGATTATTAGCAATTAGTATAATACAAATACTTGATTATTAGTATTTAAGTGAGAGCTGTGGAATTATGAAAAACCACATTTTGAGAAATAATTACATGCTTAAATAAGGGTGGCAAAAATAGGTAAACAAAAGATGTTTATATTAAAAGGGTTGTTTATGTTAAATATGGAAAGAAACTAAAAGATAATGCAATGAAACATTTAATTCTAAGCATATCTTTTTTAAAAAATATTTTTTTCTTTTTCCATAAAACATTTTGTAATTAGAAAACAGAAATAAATGATATCTTTCATTCTATTAGCAAGAACACAAGACTGGTTATGTGAGAGGAGGAGGCGTCTTTCCTGCAGAAGCCCTATCCCACATGAAGAAGGACAGAGCCGGGGCAAGCAAGAGGAAGCAAGGACTCTCTTGCTCTGCCCTGACTTGGCCAGTGGAGGCAGCAAGGAGCTGAGGATCATTCCTTCTTTCTTTCCTTCCCTCCCCACAGGCAACTCTGCAGGGAAGTGTGTGACCACCTGGCCAGACTTAGGGCTCACGCTCTGGTCAGAGTCATGCCATCCCAGACACTGCTGCCTGTCCTGGTTCTCTGTGTGTTGCTGCTGCAGGCCCAGGGAGGATACCGTGACAAGAAGAGGATGCACAGTAGGTGATGGGCTGCTGGATGGGTGAGGGGGGAGTTGGGTAGGGGGAACAGAGGGGCTGTGTCCAGTCTGAGCAGGACCTAGGAGTTGGAATCTCTCTGCATATCCAGCTCTGACCACAATGCTGTGCAGACTCTGGGCTGTCACAAACCATGGCCCTCCAGTCCCTTAGCTGGCCCTGGGAATAGTAATGGGAATGAAGGGGGGAACCTACATCTTTTGTTGTTCATTCCTAATACTTAGAGACAAATGGTAGATCCCATAGTGAAAGGTGCACCCAGGGCTGAGAATCCAATAGGAAAGCAGGACAATTATGCCTTGTGAGGAGTAAACATCTAGAAGTGGTTATGAAGGTAGGTGTAGGTGTAGAATGGGTATACATGCAGGGAAATAGGACATAAGACAAGCAAAAGTTGGCCTATACAGGGCCAAGTTAAGGTTATCATCAAAGGAACAGGGAGAGTGGTGGTGGAAAGGGAACTAAAAGAAGGGCCAGGAATACTAGAGACAGTGACAGTGGACAGAAGAGAGGGAGAGACAAGAGGCTAGTTCATCATTGTCTCTGAATTCTACGACTCAGAGAGTAGGGGAGAGTTTGAAAGATGTCTCGTGCTTCTTTGAGCTCTCAGGATCAGACTGCAGATTCTATGGGGGTGACTTCACCAAGGCCATGACTAGTAAGGGAGATGGAGTTCTGATTGCTGGTGTATGAAGTAGGTCCAGGAAGCCCAGGCATTGTGGTCTATTGGGATAAGGTGCACGATGGAGAGGCAGGATTTAAAATACAACCAATCACTAGGATGTGGTGATGGGCAGGAAGGTAGTTCTATGAAGAAGGAGTCCAGGAGTATCATGAATGAGACCTGGGTTCAAGGGTCTTGGAGGAAGCTTTAGCTTGAGAAAAGTGTCCTCTAAGAACCTGCATTTATTTACCTTTCTTTTTCTCCTTTTCAGAAACACAGCTATCCCCAGAAATCAAAGTCTGTCAGCAACGGCCTGAACCATATCTATGCCAACGTTTCTGTGAATCTCACCGAAACTGTCAAGCAAATAACATATGCTGTTCTACCTACTGTGGGAATGTTTGCATGAACATCCTGTGAGTGGGAGAGTGGGCGGGAAGATGTGCATACTGCTTATCAACTCCTCTATCCAAGACTGTGCCCACGCCCGAAGCACAAGGACCTCAAGTCACCAGCACAAGAATGTCAATAGGAATACCACCCTCCCCACTGTCTGAACTCCTTGTCCCTGTCAAATAAACCAGAACAAATGCCCAGGGATCCTGCCTCTTTTACTGCCACTACAGGTGATCATTGAGAGCCCACTGTAGCCCCCACACTTGCCCCTTTCTTCTTGTGTCCTGGTCTTCAGTTTCTCTCCCTGGTTATGCTTCTCTACCCATGCATCCCTGCCAGCCCTCAGGAGGCTCAGCCCCTTGCTGCTTTGGTCACTGAACCAGTACCCCCCAGGGGGAGAAACTGCTCATGTGCAGCATCTCCCAATACTACGGAGAATATTTCTCACCCTGGAGTCAGAAGGACCCATTAAGCATGAGGTGGGTGGTGGTTAGAAGCTGGGGGGGTAAAAGAGTGGGAGGCCCCCAAGAACTGCTTTGCTCTCCTTAGCCTTGGTGCACTGCCACCCCATGATCCCTAATCTCTCTGTAAGGTTCATATTACTGTCTATTTATCATGAGGATAATAAGTCCCAAGAAGTCCAGCAAGCCCAAGGCCACAAGAGAGTGAGAGGATATGATGTGGCTGGAAGAGGGTGTTTCCTCTAGGCTCCCTTTTTGCTCACTTCTCTCCATTACCTGAGACCAGAGGCATCCTAGTGAGAGTAAGTGCCTACACCAACCCCAAAGCTTCTCCTATCCAGCAGCCACCAACATGGCCACTCCTCTGATGGGACCCAATTTGGGTCTCAGGACTTGACACTCCAGCTCTTTCCATTAACTGAATAGTCCCTGTCTTTCCCAAGCCCTCTTCCTTAGAGGCCGGCTCATTCTCTTTTCTTTAGATCAAGAGGAACATCAAGGCATGTGGAACAGGTGGTTCATGCTGCTGTTGCTAAAGAGTAGTTGGCACAGAGTGGCTGTGGGTCTAACTGTCATCCTACTGTGAGTTGGTGGAAATTAATCACTGGTACAGAATCTCCTATTCTGTGCAATCACAACTCCTCTGAAATTATCCTGGGGCTAGATCCAGGCTTGGGTCACATGTGGCTAATTGGGACATGGAGTCAAATGTGAAGATTTCTCAGAGGCAGGTGTGCAGTGTTATGCTCCAGTCTAGTGCTTCTTGCTGGGCCATTCAATGAAAGAGACATCAGTGAAGAAAATTCCCCCCATCAGACCAGAGGCTGTGACCCACCTCAGAGGCATCACCGGGCTCTGGGTATCTTAGGTCTGCCTTCACTTTTCTCAAGAGCTTCCCTTGGGCAAGGGGGTCTTAGGAAAGAGATCATGTTCAACCACCAACATAGACATCATCAGATGTAGCAGGTGGGCTGTAAGGGCATTGTCTCCAAGAGATCTTACTTGGTGTTTCCTCAGATAACCTCCCTTACCGAGCATCCTCCCAAACCATCCCCAAACATGCCTCCTAGATGCTACAGGCATGCCTTGTTTTATTGAGCCTTGCTCTATTGCACTTCACAGCTGTAGTGTTTCATACAAATTGAAGGTTTTTGGCAACCCTGCATCGAGCAAGTCGACTGGCGCCATTTTTCCAGCAGCATGTGCTTACTTCCTGTCTCTGTGTCACATTTTGGCAACTCTCAAAATATTTCAAACTTGCTGGGTGCAGTGACTCATGCCTGCAATTCCAGCACTTTTGAGAGGCTGAGGTGGGTGAATCACCTGAGGTCAGGAGTTCGAGACCAGCCTGACCAACATGGTGAAACTCTGGCTTTAATAAAAATACAAAATTGGCTGGGCGTGGTGGTGCATGCCTGTAATCCCAGTTACTTAGGAGGCGGAGGCAAGAGACTCGCTTGAACCTGGGAGGTGTAGGTTGCAGTTAGCTGAGATCTCACCATTGCACTGCAGCCTGGGCAACGAGAGTGAAACTCCATCTCAAAAAACAAAATTTCAAACTTGTATTATTATTATATCTGTCATGGCAATCTGTCATTCATAATCTCAGTTATCACTATTTAATTGTTTTGGGGCACTGTGAACTGTGCCCATAGAAAATGATGAATTTAATGGACAAATGTTGTGTGTGTTCTGACCGCTCCAACAACTGGCCATTTCTCCATCTCTCTCCCCTCTCCTCAGGCGTCTATTTCCTGAGACACAACAATATTAAAATTAGGTCAATTAACAACTCCATAATGGTCTCTAAGTGTTCGAGGGATAGGAAGAGTTCTATGTCTCCCTCTTTCAATGAAAAGGTGGAAATGATTACAGTTAGTGAGGAAGGCATGTCAACAGCCAAGATACGCCAAAAGCTAGGCAGGAGGATCGCTCGGACCCAGGAGCTTGAGGCTGCAGTGAGCTATGATCCTGCCCCAGCCTTCCAAGTAGCTATGATCCTTTGAGAAGATCAGCTCCAATTTTGAAAGAAATTCTTCCGTGGGTAAATGCTCTAAAACAACATCACATGCTGCAGGAAATCTTTCATGAAAGAAACAGTCAACCGACGCAGCAAACTTTACTGTTGTCTTATTTTAAGAAATTTCTGTAGCCACGTTTGCAAGCACCACCCTGGTCAGTCAACAGCCATCAACGTTGAGGCAAGACTCTCTACCAGCAAAACAGTTATGACTCACTGAAGGTTTAGAGGATCACTAGCATTTTTAGCAGTAAAATATTTTTAATTATATACATTGTTTTTAATATATAATGCTATTGCACACTTAATAGATTATGGTATAGTGTAAACATAACTTTCATATGCACCAGGAAACCAAAAAATAGGTGTGATTCTCTTTACTGTGGCAGTTGGATCCGACCTTGATGACCAAGGTATGTCTGCATTAAGATAGGCAAAGTTAGCCAGGCGCAGTGGCTCACGCCTATAATTCCAACATTTTGGGAGGCCGAGGCAGGTGGATCACCTGAGGTCAGGAGTTTGAGACCAGCCTGGCCAACATGGTGAAACCTCATCTCTACTAAAAATACCAGCAGCTATGCAGGTGGTCTGAGCTCAGCCTATGGGGGCCTCAGAAGCCCCGGCCTCAGCTACGGCCTGGGCTCCAGCTTTGGCTCTGGTGCAAGCTCCAGTTTCTTCAGCTGCACCAGCTCTACCAATGCTCTGGTTGTGAAGAAGATCAAGACCCGCAATGGGAAGCTGGTGTCCGAGTCCTCAGACCTCCTGTTCAAGTGAACAGACGCAGCAGCCCCTCCCAGCCTGCCAGAGACTGGGAGGGAGGCCACTATGCAGGGAAGTACAGGGAACAGAAGACCCACCTGAGGCTCAGCCCTAGCCCTCAGTCCACCTGAGAAGGAGCCTGGGGATCCCCCCCTTGCCCATGCCTGAGGCTACGGGGTTTGACTTAGTACCAGTAGGCCTGGATCTTGTATTTATAGGGCCTGGCGTCGAGGCTGAGTCTGCAACGTGCTAGTCTAAGGAGTAGGGCTGGGGGGATCAGCTTGGTGCTGGGGTAGACTTGAAGCCTGAAGCTATGAGGGCCAGCCCAGTGCTGGAGAAGGTCCAAAGCCTAGGGTCTTGGGGGTCTGCCTGGCCCTGGAATGAGCTTGGGACATGATACTGTTGGGGCTAGCCTGAATCTAGGACTGCAGGGGCCTGTCTGCCACTGGGGCCTGTAGGGTTGACCTGGCACTAGAGCAGACCCAGAGATCAAGTCTGCTGGACAGACCTGGAGGCTAAGGCTGCTGAGGTCAGCCTATTTGTAATTTCTTTTTTCTGACAATTAGAAACCTGACTCAAATTATCTGCCAGTTATTTACTTATTTGTTTAATATAAGAGATGGAGAATGGAGTTGTTGGAGCGGTCAGAACACACACAACATTTGTCCATTAAATTCATCATTTTCTATGGGCACAGTTCACAGTGCCCCAAAACAATTAAAAGTGATAACTGAGATTATAATACAGATTGCCATGACAGATATATAATAATACAAGTTTAAATTTTGTTTTTTGAGATGGAGTTTCACTCTCGTTGCCCAGGCTGCAGTGCAATGTATACAAGTATACATAGAAAGTAGTTTTAGAATTGTTTATCTATATCTCTGTGAGAAACCATTTACCAGAGACCTGCTCTCTAAACAACTGAGTTAAAGTGCTACTGAAAACTCTCCACATTAAAAGTGGGACAGAAATAAACTTCTGTTCTGTGAAGCCCATGAAATTAGCCTATCAGTTCTAAGCTTATCAGATGGGATGGCAAAAGTTGGAAGCTCGTCTACAATGTAGGAGAGGAACAATGCTGGGGATTAGTAATAAGGGTACTCATGGGTGGCGGGGGGAGCTGAAAAAAGGCAAGACCACTATTGGCAAATGAGTTTATTTGTCAAGTGTTTGCTCTTGTCCAGCCCTCAGCAAAAATAGACTGCTGTTCCTAAAAGTAGCCACATGGTACTACTATGAGAACTCTTAAACATTTCCCAGCTCATATAGGTGGCGGTCTGGTGGGGAAGCTAGGGTTTTAGTGATCATTCACAGGTTTTCTGTAAAAGAAAAAGGTTAGATTTTTAGAGGCTAGAGAACTCTGAGAAACAAGCATTCATTCCTCCAGCTTAATATCCATGTTCACCAGACAATGAGACAAGAATACTTAAATGTAACAACAGGAGTTGTCCACTTCTGAGCACGTGAGGTATTCGTCTATTGAACAGAGAAAGGTGGAGACCTTGGGCCTGGTCGAGCCAAATGGCCCATGGGAAAGTCTAACTATGGAGGCAGTGGTTAGAATTCTGGACAAAAGTAGGAAAAATAGCAAACTATTGTGTAATGCAAAGAAGACAACACAGGTATTAATTATATAATGAATGGAGTCTAAGCTGGTGTCTTGATTTATTTGCCAGTGAATTGCTTTCCAAGTCAAAGGGACACTGTCTTCTGTTATTTTTGTACCTAAAATTTGGGGTACCTCAGTCTTCTGTTTAGGAATAACAGCATCCGAGAAGGGAATCAGTGAAGATAAACACCCAAGCAAACATCTCCCAACTCACGTCATTTTTCCAGCAGATGTTTCCACAATGGGTCCAGCAGCATTTGTAACGTTTGTCTTCACATCTAAAGGCTTTAGAACACGTTTTGGTGCAGTCTTCAGCATTTGGTTTTCCCCAGCACTCCTCAAGTAACAATTCCTTCTCTGAAATTGAGATGAGATGAGATGGTCAAAGGTTGATAGTACCTTTCAGCCAAGCATGGAAAGAAAGGGCCTTCCTACGTTTAACAGCTCCTCCTGGAATCTGGGCCCCGAATCCTGACCAATATATCTATTTGCCTTTTAAGGAAATTGCCTCCATGAGCCTGCTCAAATTCCAGTTATTAAACCTTCACTGACCCCACTGCATCTTCACTAACCTCTTTTCCTTCTCGGCCTCTTCAGGCTTTACCAGTGTTGCAGGCCTCTGGGTCCTCGCTGAGCATCCCAACGATAGAACTCAGTCAACCCCCAGCATTCATGTGCCTTCCTATAAAATCTGCATTTACATAACAGGATATCTCAGGGCCTGGCATATCTTGTAGCCTCATTGCAATGCCTATTTCACAGTATGGGAAGATAGGTCAGGTCAAGTAAGAAACAGATTCTCTCCCTTTTCCTTTTCTTACTTGCTGACTCTGTTTAATAACTCAGCCTCTCTTCAAATTCTTATCTCTCTCACTGTTTTCTTAGCACCTCCATTCATTCCATTTTCTGATTATATGACTCCCAATATTGCCCCACTAAGAACCCATCTCAAGCCTCTTTCCTAACTTTTAACATTTTTAAAGCATTGCCGCTGAAACTAAGGGTATGTATTAAGAAATGCCCATTTGCTACTCCTATGACAAAGTATATGCAGCTAGGGCACAGGTATACCAGCACAGAGCTACAGGATTAGCTCTACACTGACGTCTCACCCTCAAAGACAGCCTAACATTAGAAAATATTTTTATCTTTATAGCTTTTATATACACACACACACACACACACACACACACACACACACACACAAGCTATAATATATATACATAAGCTATAAAGATAAAATTTTATATATACCAAATATTTTCTTATATATACCATAAGCTATAAAGATAAAAATATTTTCATATATACCAAATATTTTCTTATATATACTATAAGCTATAAAGATAAAAATATTTTTATATATACCAAATATTTTCTTATATATACTATAAGCTATAAAGATAAAAATATTTTCAACTTTTTATAAAAATATTTTTATACATATTTTATAGGTATATAGACATATATATATGTATGTAAAGAGAGACAGCTATTGCTACTTTCAAGGTTAAAAGAGGAAGCGTTGAAGGACCTCAGCTTAGGGATTTCTTGGATCTCTGTGCATACAAAGTTGTCTGATCTCTAATGGGTGATCCTGTGAAAGTAGCTCTTGAGTCAGATACAGCAGACATGAAACCCCCGCCCTTGTTCAAGAACAAGCTCATGCTCCTCCTGTGGCCCCTAATCCAGCCTCACCACCTACTGTAATATCTTCTCCTCGTTCCTCCCAGCACAGATAGTAGCACCGTACAGAAGACTGTCATGAGCAGGGGTACCCAGAGCTTCATGAGGCTGACCATATGTGTCTGAATATATGTTGTTGAAAGGATTATTTTTCTTCCCAGTTGCTGCTGGAAAGACATATAAATAGGGAAAGAGAGGTGTCAAGCAAGAGAAAGTGCTTGTCCAATTTCTTCATTCTTTATCGTCTCTTTGTTCCCCCTTGCCCTTTGCCTACCCAACAACTGGCACGCCTAAGCTGAGCATTGGCTTTGCCAAAATAAATCTCTCCATCTCACACCCCATGTTTTCCTTTTGCTGGAAAAAAAAATTAATGTGTTGCCTTATTTTGATTAAAACATAATTCAAATTCAGCTAACAAAAAAAACTTTTTTTAATCTTTTATTTTAGGTTTGGGGTACATGTGAAGGTTTGTTATATAAGCTAACTAGTGTCACAGGAGTTTGTTGTACAGATTATTTCATCACCATCGTATATTCCGTTGTATATATATACCACAGTTTATCCCCCTCGTTGATTGATAAGCATTTGGGTTGGTTCCATGATTTTGCAATTGCAAATTATGCTGCTATAAACATGTGTGTTCAAGTATCTTTTTTGTACAATGACTCTTTTCCTCTAGGTAGATATCTAGTAGTGGGATTGCTGGATCAAATGGTCGTTCTACTTTTAGTTCTTTAAGGAATCTCCACACTGTTTTCTATAGCGGCTGTACTAGTTTACATTCCCACCAGCAGGGTAGAAGTTTTCCCTGATCACTGCATCCACACCAACATCTACTGTTTTTTTAATTTTTTTGATTATGGTCATTCTTGCAGGAGTAAGATGGTATCACATTGCGGTTTTGATTTGCAATTTCCCTGATCGTTAGTGATGTTGAGAATTTTTTCATATATTCATTGGCCATTTGTATATCTTCTTTTGAGAATTGTCTATTCATGTCCTTAGCTCACTTTTTGATGGGATTGTTTATTTATTTCTTGCTAATTTGAGTTTGTTGTGGATTCTGGGTCTTAGTCCTTTGTCAGATGTATAGGTTGAAAAGATTTTCTCCCACTCTGTGCATTATCTGTTTACTCTGCTGTTTCTTTTGCCATGCAAAAGCTCTTTAGTTTAATTAAGTCTCAGCTATTTATCTTTCTTTTAATTGTATTTGCTTTTGGGTTCTTGGTCATGAAATCCTTGCCTACGTCAATGTCTAGAAGGGTTCTTCCAATGTTATTTTCCAGAATTTTTATAGTTTCAGGCCTTGGATTTAAGTCCTTAATCCATCTTGAGTTGATTTTTGTATAAGGTGAGAGATGAGGATCCAGTTTCATTCTTCTACACGTGGCTAGCTAATTATCATAGCACTATTTGTTGAAAAGGGTGTCCTGGCCGGGCATGATGGCTCATGCCTGTAATCCCAGCACTTTAGGAGGCCAAAACGAGTGGATCACCTGAGGTCAGAAGTTCAAGACCAGCCTGACCAATATGGTAAAGCCCTGTCTCTACTAAAAATACAAAAATTAACCAGGCATGGTGGTGTGAATCTATAGTCCCAGCTCCTCAGGAGGCTGAGACAGGAAAATGGCTTGAACCCAGGAGGCAGAGGTTGCAGTGAGCTGAGATCGTGCCACTGCACTCCAGCCTGGATAACAGAGCAGGATGCCATCTCAAAAAAAAAAAAAAAGAAAGAAAGAAAGAAAAGAAAGGAAAGGGTGTCCTTTCCCCACTTTGTTTTTATTTGCTCTGTCGAAGATCAGTTGGCCATAAGTGTTTGAGTTTATTTCTGGGTTCTCTATTATTTTCCATTGGTCTATGTGCCTATTTTTATACCAGTACCATGCTGTTTTGGTGACTATGGCCTTATAGTATAGTTTGAAATCAGGTAGTGCGATGCATCCAGATTTGTTCTTTTTGCTTAGTCTTGCTTTGGCTATGTGGGCTCTTTTTTTGGTCCATATAAATTTTAGAATTGTTTTTTCTGTGAAAAATGATGGTGGCATTTTGATGGGGGATTGCATTAAATTTGTAGATTTCTTCTGGCAGTATGGTCATTTTCACAATATTGATTCTATCCATCCATGAGCATGGGATATGTTTCCATTTGTTTGTGTCATCTATTATTTATTTTAGCAGTGTTTTGTAGTTTTCCTTGTAGAGGTCTTTCACCTCCTTGATTAAGTATATTCCTAAGGTTTTTTTGTTTTGTTTTGTTTTTTGGGTTTGTTTGTTTGTTTTTGCAGCTATTGTAAAAGGGGTTGAGTTCTTGATTTGATTCTCCTCTTGGTCACTGTTGGTGTATAGAAGAGCTACTGATTTGTGTACATTAATCTTGTATCTGGAAACTTTGCTAAATTCTTTTAACAGTTCTAGGAGCTTTCTGGAGAAGTCTTTAGGGTTTTCAAGGTAAACAATCATACCTTCTGCAAACAGTGACTGACTTCCTCTTTACTGATTTGAATGCCCTTTATTTCTTTCTCTTGTCTGATTGCTCTGGCTAGGACTTCCAGTACTACGTTGAAGAGGAGTGGTGAGAGTGAACATTTTTGTATTGTCCCAGTTCTCAGAGGGAATGCTTTCAACTTTTCCGCATTCAATATTAGGTTGGCTGTGGGTTTGTCATAGACAGCTTTTATTACATTGAGGTATGTCCCTTGTATGCCAATTTTGCTAGGAGTTTTAATAATAAAGGGATGCTGGATTTTGTCTAATGCTTTTTCTGAATCTATTGAGATGGTCATATGATTTTTATTTTTAATTCTGTTTATATGGTGTATCACGTTTATTAACTTGCATATGTTAAACCATGGATTCACTTAGCTAGTATTTTGTTAGGGATTTTAGCATCTATATTCATCAGGGATATCCATCTGTAGTTTTCTTTTTTGGTTATGTCCTTTCCTGGTTTTCGCATTAGGGTGCTGCTGGCTTCATAGAATGAATTAGGGATGTTTCCCCTCTTTCTCCATCTTGTGGAATAGTGTCAAAAGGATTGACACCAATTCTTCTTTGAAGGTCTGGTAGAATTCTGCTGTGAATCCATCTGGTCCTGGACTTTTTTTGTTGGTAATTTTTAAATTACCGTTTCAATCTCTCTCCTTGCTTTTGGTCTGTTCAGGGTATCTAATTCTTCCTGATTTGTTAGGAGAGTTGTATTTTTCCAGGAATTTCTCTATCTCTTCTAGATTTTCTAGTTTATGTGTATAAAGGTGTTCATCATAGTCTTACACGATCTTTTGTATTTCTGTGGTGTCAGCTGTAACATCTCTCATTTCATTTCTTAATGAGCTTATTTGGATTTTCTCTCTTATTTTTTTGGTTAATCTTGCTAATGGTATATCAATTTTATTTATCTTTTCAAAGAACCAGCTTTTTGTTTCATTTATCTTTTATACTTTTTTGTTCAAATTTCATTTAGTTCTGCTCTGATCTTGGTTATTTTCTTTTTTAAAAAATTATACTTTAAGTTCTGATGTACATGTGCAGAATGTGCAGGTTTGTTACATACGTATACATGGGCTATGGTGGCTTGCTGTACCCATCAACCTGTAATCTACATTAGGTATTTCTTCTAATGTTATCCCTCCCCTAGACCCGCAACCCCCAACAGACCCCAGTGTGTGATGCCAAACCCCACGGTCCATGTGTTCTCATTGTTCAACTCCCACTTATGAGTGAAAACATGAAGTGTTTGGTTTTCTACTCTTGTGTTAGTTTACTGAGAAAGATGGTTTCCAGCTTCATCTATGTCCCTGCAAAGAACATGAACTCATCCTTTTTTATGGCTGCATAGTATTCCATGGTGTAGTAGTGCCACATTTTCTTTATCCAGTGTATCATTGATGGGCATTTGGGTTGGTTCCAAGTCTTTGTTATTGCGAACAGTGCCACAATAAACATACATGTGCATGTATCTTTATAGTAGAATGATTTATAATCTTTGAGTATATACCCAGTAACAGGATTGCTGGGTCAAATGGTATTTCTAGTTCTAGATCCTTGAGAAATCACCACACTGTTCTTCCACAATGATTGAACTAATTTACATTCCCACCAACAGTGTAAAAGCATTCCTATTTCTCCACATCCTCTCTTGCATCTGTTGTTTCCTGACTTTTTAATGAACGCCGTTCTAACTGGTGTGAGATGCTATCTCATTGTGGTTTTAATTTGCATTTCTCTAATGACCAGTGATGATAAGCTTTCTTTCATGTTTGTTGGCTGCATAAATATCTTCTTTTTGAGAAGTGTCTGTTCATATCCTTTGCCCACTTTCTGATGGGTTTGGTTTTTTTTTTTTTTTCTTGTAAATTTGTTGCAGTTCTTTGTAGACTCTGGATATTAGCCCTTTGTCAGATGAATAGATTGCAAAAATTTTCTCCCATTCTGTAGGTTGTCTGTTCACTCTGATGATAGTTTCTTTTGCTGCACAGAAGCTCTTTAGCTTAATTAGATCCCATTTGTCTATTTTGGCTTTTGTTGCCATTGCTTTTGGCATTTTAGTCATGAATTCTTTGCCCATGCCTATGTCCTGAATGGTATGGCCTAGGTTTTCTTCTAGAGTTTTTATGGTTTTTAGGTCTTATATTTAAATCTTTAATCCATCTTGTTAATTTTTGTATAAGGTGTAAGGAAGGGGTCCAGTTTCAGCTTTCTGCAAATGGCTAGCCAGTTTTCCCAACACCATTTATTAAATAGGGAATTCTTTCCCCATTGCTTGTTTTTGTCAGGTTTGTCAAAGATCAGATGGTTGTAGATGTGTGGTGTTATTTCTGAGGTATCTTCTGCTGGGTTTGGGTTTCATTTGTTCTTGTTTCTCTAGTTCCTTGAGGTGTGATCTTAGAATGTCAATTTGTGCTCTTTCAGTCTTTTTGATGTAGGCGTTTAGGGCTATGAACTTTCCTCTTAGCACCGCCTTTGCTGTATCCCAGAAGTTTTAATAGGTTGAGTCACTATCGTTGTTCAGTTCAAATATTTTTTAATTTCCACCTTGATTTCATTTTTGACCCAATGATCATTCAGGAACAGGTAATTTAATTTTTGTATATTTCCATGGTTTCAAATGCTCTTTTTGGAATTGATTTCCAGTTTTATTCCACTGTGGTCTGAGAGAATGCTTGATATAATTTCAATTTTCTTAAATTTATTAATTCTTTTAATTTTTAATTTTTATTTTTTGGAAACAGAGACTCACTCTGTCACCCAGGCTGGAGGGCAGTGGCATAATCTCAGCTCACTGCAACATCTGCCTCCCAGGTTCAAGCAATTCTCATGCCTCAGCCTCCTGAGTAGCTGGGACTACAGGCATGTGCTGCCATGCATAGCTCAGATAGCCAAGTCAATTCTAAGCAAGAAGAACAAAGCTGGAAGCATCATGCTACCTGATTTCAAACTATACTACAAGGCTACAGTAATCAAAACAGCATGGTACTGGTACCAAAACAGAGATATAGACCAATGGAACAGAACAGAGGCCCTGGAGGCAACGCCACACATCTACGATCATCTGATCTTTGACAAACCTGACAAAAACAAGCAATGGGAAAAGGATTCCCTGTTTAATAAAAGATGTTGGGAAAACTGGCTAGCAGTGTGCAGAAAGCAGAAATTGGACCCCTTCCTGACACCTTCCACTAAAATTAACTCCAGATTGGTTAAAGACTTAAACATAAGACTTAACACCATAAAAACCCTAGAAGAAAACCTAGGCAAAACCATTCAGGACATAGGCATAGGCAAGGACTTCGTGACTAAAACACTAAAAGCATTGGCGACAAAAGCCAAAATAGACAAATAGGACCTAATTAAACTCCAGAGCTTCTGTATAGCAAAAGAAACAATCATTAGAGTGAACCAGCAACCAACAGAATAGGAAAAAATTTTTGCAATCTACCCATCTGACAAAGGGCTAATATCCGGAATCTACAAAGAATTAAAACAGATTTACAAGAAAACAAACAAACAAACCCATCCAAAAGTGGGCAAAGGATATAAACAGACGCTTTTCAAAAGAAGACATATATGAGGCCAACAAACATATGGAAAAATGCTCATCATCACTGATTATTAGAGAAATGCAAATAAAAACCACATTGAGATACCACCTCACACCAGTTAGAATGGCAATCATTTAAAAATCTGAAGACAACAGATGCTGGAGAGGATGTGGAGAAATAGGAACACTTTTACACTGTTGGTGTGAGTGTAAACTAATTCAACCATTGTGGAAAACAGTGTGGCGCTTCCTCAAGGACCTAGAAATAGAAATTCCATTTGACCCAGCAATCCCTTTACTGGATATATACCCAAAGAGTTATAAATCATTTTATTATAAAGACACATGCACACATATGTTCATAGTGGCACTGTTTACCATAGCAAAGACCTGGAGCCAACCCAAATGCCCATTGACAATAGACTGGACAAGGAAAATGTGGTACATATACACCATGGAATACTATGCAGCCATAAAAAATGACGAGTTTGTGTCCTTTGCAGGGACATGGATGAATCTGGAAACCATAATTCTCAGCAAACTGATACAAGAACAGAAAATCAAACACTGCATGTTCTCACTCACAGGCAGATGCTGAACAATGAGAACACATGGACACAAGGAGGCGAGCATCACACACTGGGGTCTGTTGGAGGAGGCCAAGGGAGGCCCAGTGAGGGGGGTGGGGAGGTTGGGGAGGGATAACATGGGGAGAAATGCCAGATGTAGGTGACGAGGGGATGGAGGCAGCAAACCACATTGTCATGTGTGTACCTATGCAACAATCCTGCATGATCTGCACATGTACCCCAGAACCCAAAGTACAATAAAAAAAAGTGCCCCACTATTATTGTGTTGCTGTCTATTTCATTTCTTACATCTATTAGTAATTGTTTTATAAATTTGGGAGGTCCAGTATTAGGTGCATACGTGTTTAGGACTGTCATATTTTTCTGTTGCACAAGTTCTTTTACCATTATATAATGTCCCTCTTTGTCTTTTTTAACTGCGATTGCTTCAAAGTTTGTTTTGTCTGATATAAGAATAGCTACCCCTGCTCACTTTTGGTGTTCATTTGCATGAAATGTCCATTTTCACCCCTTTAGTTATTGTGAATCCTTATGTGTTAGGTGAGTCTCTTAAAGGCAGCAGATAGCTGATTGGTGAATTCTTTTCCATTCTTCAGTTCTGTATTTTTTAAGTGAAGCATTTAGGCCATTTACATGTGTTTCCAGAATTTGTTTCAAGATTTAGAGCTCTGTTTGGCAGTTCTTGCAGTGGTGGCTTGGTAGTGGCGAATTCTCTCAACATTTGTTTGTCTGAAAAAGACTATCTTTCCTTCGTATATAATGCTTAGTTTCACTGGATACAAAATTCTTGGCTGATAATTGTTTTGTTTAAGGAGACTGAAGATAGAGTCCCAATCCCTTCTAGCTTGTGGGGTTTCTGCTGAGAAATCTGCTGTTAATCTGATAGGTTTTCCTTTATAGGCTACCTGGTGCTTTTGTCCCACAGCTCTTAAAATTCTTTCCTTCATCTTAACTTCAGATAACCTGATGACAACGTGCCTAGGTGATGATCTTTTTGTGATTAATTTCCCAGGTGTTCTTTATGTTTCTTATATTTGGATGTCTAGGTCTCTAGCTAGGCCAGGGAAGTTTTCCTCAATTATTCCCCCAAATATATTTTCCAAACTTAGATTTCTCTTCTTCCTCAGGAACACTGATTATTTTAGGCTTGGTTGTTTAACATAATCCCAGACTTCTTGGAGGTTTTGTTTTTTTTTTTTTTTTGAGACAGAATCTTGCTCTGTCTCCAGGCGCCAGGCTGGAGTGCAGTGGCGCCATCTCAGCTCACTGCAATCTCCACCTCAAGCAATTCTCCTGCCTCAGCCTCCCTAGTAGCTGGGACTACAGGCACGCACCACCATGCCCAGCTAATTTTTGTATTTTTTAGTAGAGACGGGGTTTCACCATGTTGGTCAGGATGGTCTCGATCTCTTGACCTCGTGATCCGCCCACCTCAGCCTCCCAAAGTGCTGGGATTACAGGGGTGAGCCACCGCACCCGGCCTGTTCATATTTTCTTATTCTTTTTTCTTTATCTTTGTTGGATTGGATTAATCAGACCTTGTCTTCAAGCTCTGAATTTCTTTCTTCTACTTATTCAGTTCTATTGCTAAGACTTTCCAGAGCATTTTGCATTTCTATAAGTGTGCTCAGTGTTTCCTAAAGTTTTTATTGTTTTTTCTTTATGCTATTTCCTTGAATATTTCTCCTTTCACTTCTTGTACATATTTTTTTATTTCCTTGCATTGGGTTTTGCCATTTTCTGGTGCCTTCCTGATTAGCTTGATAACTAACCTGAATTCTTTTTCAGGTAAATCAGGGATTTCTTCGTTTGGATCCATTGCTGGTGAGCTAGCATAATTTGTCGGAGGAGGGGTGGTGTTAAAGAGCCTCATTTTGTCATATTACCAGAGTTGGTTTTCTAGTTTCTCCTCATTTGAGTAAGCTCTAGGAGAAGGAAGGTCTAGGGCTGAAGGCTGTTGTTCAGATTCTTTTATCCCACCAAGTGTTCCCTTGATGTAGTACTCTCCCCTTTTTCTTATGAATGTGGATTCCTGAGAGCTGAGCTGTAGTGATTTTTATCTCTCTTCCGAGATAAAGCCATGCAGCAAGTCTACCAGGCTCTGGGCTGGTGCTGGGGGTTGCCTCCACAGAGTCCTGTGATGTGAACCATCTATTGGACTCTCAGCTGTGGATACCAGCACCTGTTCCAGTGGAGGTGGCAGGGGGTTAAAATGGACTCTGTGAGGGTTCTTAGCTTTGGTGGTTTAATGCTCTACTTTTATGCTGGTTGGTCTCCTGCCAGGAGGTGGTGTTTTCCAGAAAGCATCAGCTGGGGTAGTATGGAGAGGAACCAGCAGTTAGCTTAAAGTGAGTTAAGCTACATTATTGGAAATAATTTCAAAGTTACAGGGGTAAGAATAGTACAAAGATGATCTGCATACCATTTACCCAGATTCACATATTTTTTCTCTCTCTCTCTATCTCTCTCTCTCTATGTTTTTTGAACAATTCGAGAGTAAGTTTTATTTATCATGGCCCTCATTTTTAAATACTTCCATTAGTACTTCTTAACAACCTGAGCATTATCTGACATGATCATACTACGGTTACCAACTTTGTTAGATTTGACCTTGATAAAACATACTTTTATCTATTCTACCATGAATATTAAATTTTATTAATTCACCCAATAATGTCCTTTGTCTTTTATAAAATTCAAATTTTGGAATAATATAGCCAGCATTTTCTTTGAACCGAATAGTCCTCATTTGGAGTTTATCTGAGATTTCCTTAGGATTAGATATAAGTTATGTATTCTTGGTGAGAATAGCATGTAGGTGATACTGTGTCCTTAGGATATCACATGTGGAGGCACACAATGTCCATCCATGTTATCTCTGCCTCAGTTTCTCCATTTGAACAACATATACAACAATTTATTCCATAAAGGGATAGTGTTGGCATGATACGGGGGGCATGATTTGGGCAGGGAACCCATCCAAGCAAGACAAAGATGAAAGCTTTTACGGGCTCACATTTCTAGCCCCCAGGACCCTGACCCCCACCTACCTTTGAAGATGTCAGAGTTGGAGGTGCTGATACCTATTTGGCTGGTGGCTCTTCTTCTTTGCCTCTAGGAACGTGGAGCCCCTACACGATGGGCATGTGGTGAGCAGAATAAACCAATTGTGCAGATCTTAGTCATGCTTCTGGTTGTGGCAGATCTGTATGTTCTGTCCCAAACCATAAGCTGGGTACATACAGAACATTGTCCTTGAATTCCTAAGTACTTTCTTCTTTTTGCTGCAGGCAATACAGATAGAGACAGAACACCATGGACCTGCAGAAGTCTCTCCTCCCCTAACACACACAGAAGTCTGGGTGATTGTGGAGTGGAAGGAGGATCTACGTATCTATTTTTCTCTAACATTGTGTGAGGATCTTCATAAAGTCTCATCCATATTTATATTAACTTCTCATTGCCAGCATCAGCCTAATATCACCTTGATAAGATTGCTGATAGCAATCTCTTGTGACTTTTGTGAGGAAAAGAGAGATCTCCTCTAAGAGGGCTTGGAAATTTTCACGTAACATGCAGATTTTAAATATGTAAACTTAAACTATACTCAAATCCTACCTCCCACTTAGTCTAGGAAAGTCATTAACCATCTCTGTGCCTCAATTTCCTCATTTTTAAAGTGAGAATAGCAGCATTTTCTTCATAAGATTTTTATGAGGATTCCATGAATTATTTTGTGTTAGGCTCTGAAAGCCAGTGTCTGGCATATAGGCAGTGCTATGTATGGTTTGTTAAATAAACCAATAAAACACTTATTGAAGTATCCAGAATTACCCAGTTGAACACCAGATTCACTGTGAGTCAAATATTTAACGTGTATTAATTAATACTCTCAATGACCTTGTGAGTTTAGTGCTAAATACTTATATTTTGCAGATGCAGAAACTGAAGCACAGAGGAGCTAAGCAACTTGCCCAAGGCCACACACCCAATAAGTGGTAGACACAAGATTTGAAAGGAAGTGAGTCTCCAGAGCCAGGTATGACAGATGGTGAAGCCCCAGCTTCTCCTGGACCTCAGAGCCACGATACACCTTGGGCTTATTCCCATCACCAAAAGCACTCTCTCCAGGTTCCCTTACAGTGCTAGCAGAGGGGAATAATGGGAAGGGAAATTCCAGTGGCTGAGCTGACTGTGAGAGCCTCTGAGTAAGTCTTGACTGGGTCTGGGAATATTCCCAGAGTTGTTTGGTTGGGATGAGAAAGTGGGAAAGTGGGAGAGAAGCAAAGCCTGTGGATTGCCCTAACATTTTCTTCTCCAGCTCTATTTCCTTGCCTCTTCCCACTTTACAACGTACGTCTGGTCTTGGC
This sequence comes from Ateles fusciceps, assembly GCA_036589455.1. NCBI lineage: Eukaryota > Metazoa > Chordata > Mammalia > Primates > Atelidae > Ateles > Ateles fusciceps. The sequence continues at coordinate 1,751,132 of JAZHEH010000847.1, forward strand.
CACTTCATGGGATCCCTTATCACTTTATCTCATTTACTTCTCTCTGTGGAAAAAAAAAAAGCTTTCTTTTCAGGATGTAATTTTTTGCTCTGGTATTAATAAAAGAGCAACTCATGCTTAGTGCATAAATCTTATAAAAATATGAAAATGACAAATTTTAAAATCACTTAATCTTGTCAATCTATGCAGATATTCTAGAGACTTTTTCTTGTGTACATATATGTTTTTAAATAGTGAATAATCCTGTAACTATTTTTAAATCTAATATTTATAATAAGTATTTTCCTGTATTCCTAAAAATATTTTCAAAAAACAGCAATGAGCGGACTACCTCCATAGTGGTGGACTGCCTCGGTAATGGTAGACACCCCCTCCCCCACAGAGCTGGAGCGTCCCGGGTTCAGCTGTGCTTGCTGTGAAACTCTCAATCCAGAGTGTTTCAGATTGCTGTTTTTTTGTGGGGGTGGGGACCAGCGTAGCCTGATCACCTGGCTCCCTGCCTCAGACCCCCCCCCTTTTTTTTTTTTTTTCAGTTGAATGGCAATTCTATCTCCCAGGTGTTCCACTTGCCTGTTGAAAAGGCGCCGGGGATCTGTGTGATTTCCCCCTGCTGCAACCCACTGCGCCAGCTGAAACAGCCGCATGGAGATTCATGGCGCTTTTTTGCCTAGGAATCTGCTGGCCTGGTTCCCTGTTTCAGTCCCCTTTTTTATCAGTTGAATGGGCGACTCTGTCTCCCAGGAGCTCCAATCACCAGCTAAAACGGCGCCTGGACCTGTGTATTTTGTGCGGAGACCCGCCGGGCCTGCCAAAACAGCCCGCTGGCGACCCATGGGGCTCCTCTGCCTGGGAATCTCCTAGTCTGTGGGTAATAAAAATTCGTCTGGAAATGCGGCCTCCACTCACCCTCCCCACTTTTGCTGGGAGCTGCAATCCTGAGCTGCTCCTAATCGGCCATCTTGGCTCCGTGGGACGTGGTGGCAGGTGCCTGTAATCCCAGCTACTTGGGAGACTGAGGCAGGAGAATCACTTGAACCCAGGAGGCGGAGGTTGCAGTGAGCCGAGATCGCACCACTGCACTCCAGCCTGGGGGACAAGAGTGAGACTGAGTCTTTAAAAAAAGATGAGATCATGGCCTTTGCCACATGGATGGAGCTAGAGGCCATTATCCTAAGCAAATTAAGCAGGAACAGAAAACCAAATACCGCACATTCTCACACAAGTGGGAGCTAACCATTGAGAACACATGGACACAAAGAAGGGAACGATAGACACTGGGGCCTATTTTAGGGTGGAAGTTGGGAAGAGGGTCAGATTGAAAAACTACCTATCATGTATTATGCTTATTATCTGGATGACTAAATTGTCTGTACACCAAATTTTCACAACACGCAATTTATCCATCTAACAAACCTGCATATGTACCCCTTGAGCCTAAAATAAAAGTTGGAAAGAAAAAAAAAGAAGAAAAATGCTTTATTGCTAAAAATGTTAACGATCACCTGAACCTTCAGTAAGTCAACATCTTTTTGTTAGTGTAACGCCTTGCCTCAGTGTTATTGGCTGCTAACTCATCAGGGTGGTGGCTGCTGAGAGTTAGGTAGCTGCTGAAATTTCTTAAAATAAGACAACAATGAAGTTTGCCACATTGATTGACTGCCCTTCATGAACGATTGTGCTGTAGCATGCAATGTTGTTTGATAGCATTTTGCTCACAGTAGAACTTCTTTCAAAATTAGAGTCAGGCCTCTCAAATCCTTTCATTGTTTTAGCAATTAAGTTTATGTGATATTATAAATCATTTGTTGTCATTTCAACAATTCATTTTCTTTCTCAGCATGCTTACCAGGGGAAGTTTGCATCTTAAGAAACCACATTCTTTGCTCATCCATTCAGGTTTTATCATGAGATTGCAGCAATTCAATCACATCTTCAGGCTCAACTTTAACTCTAGCTCTCTTGTTATTTCCACCACAGCCAAGGTTACTCACTCCACTGAAGCCTTACACCCCTCAAAGTGATCCATGAGCATTGGAATCAATTTCTTCCAAACTCCTATTAGTGTTGATATTTTGACTTCCTCCTGTCAATCATGAATGTTCTTAATGGCATCTAGAATGGTGAATAATTTCCAGAAGGTTTTCAACTTATTTTGCCCAGATCCATCAGCAAAATCACTATCTATGGCATCTATGGCCTTATAAAATGTGTTTTTTAAATAATAAGACTGAAAGTCAAAACTGCCCCTTGCTCTAGGAGCTGAAGAATGGACGTTGTGTTAGCAGGCAGAAAACATTAATCTTCTTGCACATTTCCATCAGAGTTCACGAGTGACCAGGCACATTGTCAATGTGCAGTAATGTTTGAATAGAAACTTTTTTTCTGAGCAGTAGGTCTCGAAAGTGGACTTAATATAAATCATGATGTAAATCATGGACTTAATATAAATCGTGTGCTATCATCCAGGCTTAGTTGTTTCATTTCTAGAGTGCAGGCAGAATAGATTTAGTATAATTCTGAAGGGACCACGGATTTTCAGAATGGTCGGTGAGAATTGGCTTCAACTTAAGGTCACCAGCTCCACTAGCCCCTAACAAAAGAGTTGTCCTGTGCTATCTAGCTATGAAAGTTCTAGATGCCATCTTCTTCCAACAGAAGGCTGCTTCCTCTGCATCGACCATCTGTTGTTTAGTGTAGACACCTTCATCGCGTATCTTAACCAGATCCTCTGGGTAACTTGCTGCAGTTTCTACATCCTTGCTTGCTACTTCACCTTGCTGTTTTATTTTTGGGGGATGGCTTCTCATGAACCAACCACTGCTAACTTTTCTTCTGCAGCTTCCTCACCTCTCAGCCTCAATAAAATTGAAAGGAGTTATAGTCTTTCTCTGGATTAGGCGTTAAGAGAATGTTCTGGGTGGTTTATCATTCTATTCAGACCACTAAAACTTTCTTCATATTAGCAATAAGGCTGTTTTTACTTCTTACCATTCATGTGTTCACTGGAGTAGCCATTTTGATTTCATTCAAGAACTTTTCCTTTGCATTCCCAACTTGGCTAACTGATGCAAATGACCTAGTTTTCGGCCTGTCTCAGCTTTCAACATGCCTTCTTCACTAAGCTTTATCATTTCTAGCTTTTGATTTCCAGTGAGAGATGTGTGACTCTTCCTTTCATTTGAACACTTGGAGACCAGTGCAAGGTTATTAATTGGCCTAATTTCAATATTTCTGGGTCTCAGATAATGCGAAGGCCTAAGAAGAGGGAGAGAGACAGGGGAAAGAGCTGGCCAGTAGAGTGGTCAGAACACATACATTTATCAATTATGCTCATCATCTTATACAGGCACAGTTCATAGTGCCGCAAAACAATTACATTCACATGGAAAAGAAGCATGGTCTGGGGAGACAGAAAGAGAACAAATAATGCAAAAGCAGTGGCAACCGTAAGACTATGTGTTTGCTCTCAAACAGAACAGGCCTCATCTGTGATTCTTTTCAGGCTAGAACTTGACATTTTGGAGATCCAGATTTTGGAAGAATTTGCATTTGCTTCTTCCTCTGCCTCCAAGATGTTCACGTTCTTCTAAGGGGCCTCACTACCCTACTCTACATAATATGAGGGCACATAGATGTTTTCATAGAAAGTAGAGCACACAGTCATAACCAAATGGGCACTCCTTTCAGCTTTGAGTTCTCTGGGGCATTGTGAGCTGTCCAGAGAGCTCTCTGGAACACAGGTCAGGGCACCAGTGATTAGAAGAAAGCAGGGCAACTGCTTCCAGTAAAATTCATAGTCTCTGATGCTTATGCCAGTGACAGGGAATAGGTCAACCGGACACCCATGGCATGTCCACACGGTACAGTGCACTGAGCTTGAATGAGGGAGGTTATTCCCTATGTGGTCCCTGACAGGAAATTTTGCCTCTCTAAATAGTGTCTCCTAGCCATGTTTGGAGATGGTCTGAGGTAATGCTTGGTAAGGGAGACTATCCGAGGAAGCACTTTTCATTGCTATATGTCCTTTTTACCCTACACTTATACCCATTTCTACACCTACACCTAGCCTCATAATCACTTCTAGATGTTTACTCCTCACAAATGTGCATAAATCAAAGAATAATTGTCCTGCTTTCCCATTGGATTCTCAGCCCTGACTCACTTTTCACTATGGGATCTACCATTTGTCTCTAAGTATTGGGAATGAACAAAAGATGTAGGTTCCCCCTTCATTCCCATTACTATTCCTAGGGCCAGCCAAGGGACTGGAGGGCCATAGTTTGGGACAGCCCAGAGTCTGCACAGCATTGTGGTCCGAGCGAGATATGCAGAAAGGTTCCAACTCCTAGGTCCTACTCAGACTGGACACAGCTCCTCCGTTCCCCCTACCCCACTCCCCCCTCACCCATCCAGCAGCCCATCACCTACTGTGCATCCTCTTCTTGTCACGGTATCCTCCCTGGGCCTGCACCAGCAACACACAGAGAACCAGGACAGGCAGCAGTGTCTGGGGTGGCATGACTCTGACCAGAGCGTGAGCCTTAAGCCTGACCAGGCGGTCACACACTTCCCTGCAGAGTTGCCTGTGGAGAGGGAAGGAAAGAAAGAAGGAATGATCCTCAGCTCCTCGCTGCCTCCACTGGCCAAGTCAGGGCAGAGCAAGAGTCCTTGCCTCCTGCCTTTGCCTTCTCCTGGCCCTGTCCTTCTCCCTATAGCATAGGGTTTCTGCAGGAATGATGCCTCCTACTCCCACATAACCGGTCCTGTGTTCTTGCTAACAGAGGTTTCCTTTTCTGTTAAAAGGAAAATTTTTAACAGAATAAATAAATATATCTGTTTTCTAATTACAAAATTCTTTACAGGAAAAAAGAAAAGAAAAAATATAATTTTTAAAAAGGTGTTTAGAATTAACCCATATTTTATTGCATTATCTTTTAGTTTCCCTGTATATTTAATGTAAATAATCTTTTGATTTCTCATTTTTGAATCACCTATCTTTTGTTACCTACCTTCTGCCACCTTTATTTAGTCATGCAAATATTTACAATGTCATTTTCTCAGAAAGAAATGACATGATTTTTCTTTTTTTTTTCTTTTTTTGGTGAGGGTAGCTACAGGAAGCCACTCCAATTTCCATAGTTGTGGAGCCAGACATTATAACATGAGCCCTTTTAAGAAGTGGCTATTTGCACATAATAGATGTGTTCATTATAAATTCTTCTTCTTTTTTTTTTTTTTTTTTAAGACAGTGTCACTCTGTCACCCAGGCTGGAGTGCAGTGGCATGATCTTGGCTCACTGCAACCTCCACCTCCTGGGTTCCAGCAATTCGTGCCTCAGCCTCCTGGGTAGCTGGGATTACAGGCACGTGCCATCACACTCAGACAATTTTTGTATTTTTAGTAGAGATGGGGTTCTGCCTCGTTGGCCGGGCTGGTCTCAAACTCCTGACCTCAAGTGATCCACCCCTCTAAGCCTCCCAAAGTGCTGGGATTACAGGTGTGAGCCAACACACTCGGCCTAATTATAAATTATTTTTATCAATTCATTACACAAAACTCTATATGATTGAGCTACATTTTTTATATTATTTTAAGTTCCAGGGTAAATGTACAGGATGTGCAGGTGTGTTGCATGGGTAAACATGTGCCATGATGGTTTGCTGTACCTATCAACCCATCACCTAGGTATCAAGCCCAGCATGCATTAGCTATTTTTCCTGATGCTCTCCCTCCCCTGACAAGCCCCAGGGTGTGTTGTTTCCCTCCCTGTGTCCATGTTCGGCTCCCACTTATAAGTGAGAACATGGGGTGTTTGGTTTTCTGTTCCTGTGTTAGTTTGCCAAGGATAATAGCTTCCAGCTCCATCCACGTCCCTGCAAAGAACATGGTCTTATTCCTTTTATGGCCGCATAGTACTCCATGGTGTATACGTGCCACATTTTCTTTATCTAGTCTATCATTGATGGGCATTTGGGTTGATTTCATGTCTTTGCTATTGTAAATAGTGCTGCAATGAACATATGTATGCATGTGTCTTTATAACAAAGGAATTAATTGAAAAGTTATGATAGCATTTACAATTTCCTTTTAAAACTTCACTGTGATTCACACCTGTAATCCCAGAACTTTGAGAGGCCGAGATGGGCGGATCACCTGAGGTCAGGAGTTAGCCATGACTAGCCCTAACATAGTGAAAACCCATCTCTACTGAAAATACAAAAATTAGCCAGACATGGTGGTGCATGCCTGTAATCCTAGCTACTCAAGAGGCTGAGGCACAAGAATTGCTTGAACCCGGGAGGAGGAGGCTGCAGTGAACTGACATTGCGCCACTACTCTTCAGCCTGGGTGACAGAGGAGTGAGACTCCTCAAAAAAAAAATTCAAGCCTCTGTGAATAAATATAACAAAGACATATACAATTTCCACAGGGAAAAATTATAAAAAGTGTTAAGGGACATGAATAAGATCTAGATACAGATGAGAGAGATAGCAAGACCAAGATTAAGGGGATACGGGCTATGAAAACACTACGTGGCCCTGGAGTGGGTGTGATTGGGAGGTGCTTGGATTTCTGCCCCGCCTTTTTGATTGGAGTATGCAGTGAAAGGCTAGTAGTCACAGCCGGTCTCTACTTTGCCCTCTTTCCCTCTCTTCTCCTCACAGCAGTGCCTGGTCAAACTCAGCAATCCTTGGCCCAGAACTTGCTCACCTGTCCCACTGGCACCATGAATCCTGTACTGCCTCTCCAGTTCCTGGTGGTGTTTTGCCTAGCACTGCCGCTGGTGCCTGGGAGTCTCAAGCGGCGTTTTCTGAGTAGGTGCTGGATCTGGGCCCGGGAGGGAAGTAACATCTGTGGACAGGAGAGGATCTGAGGGCTGATAGTCTGTCACACCTCTTGGAAAAATACTGTGTCATGTTCAAGGGCCCAAGCTTTATTGTTGACAAGATCTAGGTTTGAATCTCTGCTCTGTTGTTTACTGAGTGACCTTGGGCAAAGTATCTGCACCTTAGGTTTTTATCCTTATAATGGATACAATTATATGGGGATAGCTGGAGGAGAACAGATAATGCATGCAGACATAGCTCACTCTTACTAGACCATGGTAAATGCTCAGTAATATTAAATGCTGTAAATGTGATCAGTCTTATCATCCAGCTTAGTCTTGCTTCCCATGGCTCCTTCATGGATGCTTGGACTCCTTTTCAAGCATTAAAACAGAGACAGTGAAGCTGGTAGAACTCAAGCTGAAATCTACATAACCCTGGCCTTGGAGAATGTTTTGGAAGTTAGGGGGGAAAAGGCTTGCATTTTATTCCACATTTTCAAACTCCCGAGGTACTGCACAATTACCGGTAATTCGCATCAATGGGACAGTGTAGAGTCCATCTCAGTAGCCACCACAGCCCAGCTCAACTCAAACGAGCTCTGGCTATAGTAATGTTGACCTCAACCAATACCAAATGGGAAAAGAACTGTTGTTCATCATACATCCACTCTTCTATGGGGAAAATATCCTCAGTATTGGGGCTCAGAAGAGGAATATGTGTGGTAGTTCATGTGTCCGGGGGAGGCTAGGTCCTGCTTTAGAAGTTTCAGAAAGGGCATGCAGGTTTGTAGGACTAAGAGGGACTAAGCAAGCTTCAAGAAACCAGGAGTGCACAGGGTAGAGTTAATTGGAGAATCAGAATTCGAGGGAAAGTCACAAAGAGGCTTTCTAAAAGACTGGTAAGTGATGTGAGTGAAGTTGGGACCAGATACCCAGAAGAGGAGTCAAAGCTTGACAAAGGTGACCTCTCTGAGATCTCCGGATCAAGGTGTCTATTCCTAAACTGTTCTATTGAGCCCCAAGATCTTCAAAGTGTGGACTAGTTCCACTTTCTTGCAGTCCCCCAGTGAGCTACAGGATAGCTGAGAGGCCAGGGGTGAGTACTAGTTATTGGCCTCTGTTAAATTGTCAACAGCTAACCTCAGCTTCTTTTACCCCAATTCTGGTGCCATTTGCTGCTACAATTATAGTCATAACCTCTTTCTTCCTTCATTCCTTTCAAATCTTCATAATATCCTATAGATTCCCTTCTAATTACAAATATCTACAGAGAAATAGACCCACAGATGGGCAATAGAATGCCCTACTTTGACTTTTGCCCCTAAAGAAAGGGCAAGTCACAAGGTACAAAAATTAGGACCTGGAAGGGCTTGGAGAAAGGGGTTAATGGGGCCCATCCTTAGAGTTCAGGAATAGAAAGGAGACTGTGGGTTGTGGCCTTAGGGAAGAAGCTCCCAGGGCAGGTAGGTCTTAGCTTTGAACTGAAACACTTGAGGGTAGGGGAGGAAATAGGAAGGCAACATAAAGATGCTTATTCTCCTCTAACAGTAGAAAGTGGGGGCATCCTGGTGCTCTGGCCTCCTGATCGGGAGACACCAAGGAAGAAAAAGAAGCTGAATTTTTGAACCCCATTCTGAAATCTCCACCCTTCTTACCATGAAAGAAGTCACTCCCAGAACTTACTTGTGAATCGGGTCCAGCTCTCTGATCCAGTACTTTCAGTTTACTGCATGGTCTTCATCCTTTGCCAAAACTTATCTTTCATTCATTCTTCCTATACACAAATAACCCACGTTATGTTAACCTAAGCGTAAACTATGTAGTTAAAGAGAAGCTCTATGACTCGCTGAAGACCACACAATGAGTCAGTGCAGAATGACTGTGCAAACCTCTTTCTTGTTCACCACATGCATTAATACCCTTGATAGGGACACAACCATGGCCCTATGGGGACTTGGCATCTGACCAACAAGGATGGTGAGTGACCAGTGGGTGAGGGTTCTGCCAAACTCTATTCTTGATCAAAAAATATCCATGCCCTGCTTCCCCTGCTCAGAACTCAGAGGAAGGCAGCAGCTGAAGACAAAACCTGATGCCACCGCCCTGGAACCATGCAAGGCAGATGAGGGTGGCAGGTTTCCTAGCAGTTCCCTGGGCTTTCTGAGTTCTGAACATTACTCCAGCCTGTTGGTGAGGCCCTTCTCTTACTTGTTGTGTTCCAGAGTATATCTTGGAACCTCCACCCTGCGTATCAGAACCTGAAAACTGTACTCACTGGTGTGCATCCCAGGAAGATTGCCAGAAAGGATTTCGTTGCTGTTCATCCTTCTGTGGGCTGGTCTGTTCATTAGGTACATTTCAAAAGTCCAACAGGTAAGAGACCTCTCATATCCAGGCCCGATCCTAGAGCTGCCGGTGGGAGCCCAGCAGAGAGTCTCTTACTAGCAACTGTGCTGGATTTCTCCTTTTTTTTCCCCTTGGTGGCCATGTTGCCAACATGCCCCTTCTCTTGACCAAGGATAATTTCCGTAAAAGTCCTGATTAGAAAAGCCCTCCCCCTCTCCCAGTCACCACATCCCATTACTGTATCTGTGAATCTCTGACTCTGCCTCTCTGAACACACCCACAAATGACTTTATCCACAGACAGTCCCCTGACCCCAGAATCTACCCCTTATCCCAGGGACACTCTACCTGCAAGTATAACCAAAATCCAAAAGCAAATTTTGCTTTACACTTTTGCTTGCCCTCCTTTCACAAGACACCATCCTTTGGCCACCAGTGTTCTTAGGCTCTGGAGATCCAGCCCAAGGGAAGTTTTGCTTAATTGTCCAGACATTAACACTAACCCCAAGCCTGCTAAATGGAGTGTGCTCCCAGGGCAGAGAAGAGACATGAGGGTGCTGATGAGACATATGGTGTCTTTTTTTTTTTTTTTTTTTGAGACAGAGTCTTGCTCTGTCGCCAGGGCCAGGCTAGAGTGCCATAGGGCAATCTTGGCTCACTGCAACCTCCACCTCCCAGGTTCAAGCAATTCTCCTGCCTCAGCCTCCCAAAGTAGCTGTAACTACAGGCATGTGCCACCACGCCCAGCTAATTTTTGTATTTTAGTAAAGACGGGGTTTCACCGTGTTGGTCATGATGGTCTCAATCTATTGACCTTCTGATCCGCCAGCCTCAGCCTCCCAAAGTTCTGGGATTACAGACCTGAGCCACCGCACCCAGCCTATGGTGTCTTTATTTTTTTAGATGGGGTTTCACTCTTGTCACGCAGGCTGGAGTGCAGTGGCCCAAACTCAGCTCACTGCAACCTCTGCCTCCCAGGTTCAAGGGATTCTCCTCCCTCAGCCTCCCGAGTAGCTCGGATTACAGGTGCCCGCCACCACACCCAGCTAATTTTTGTATTTTTGGTAGAGATGGGATTTCACCATTTTGGCCAGGCTGGTCTCGGACTCCTGACCTCAGGTGATCCACCTGCCCTGGCCCTCCAAAGTGATGGGATTATAGGTGTAAGCCACCACGCCTGGCCAAGACATATGGTTTTTAATCCCATCTTACAATGTGTCTTTCGATGACCTTGAGTAAGACAATTCCCCTCTTTTTTACTTTCTTTTTCTCATGAGTAAAATAAGGACTGTTGTTTTTCTTGTTTGCAAGGCCCAAATGAAATTTCAAAAGACCCACATTGGAAGACTCAACCAATGAGCTTCTTGGAAGCCTGGAAGTCTTGTTCCCTGCTGTATTCCCTACCACAAGCAGAATACCCAGCATATGAGTTAATGTGTGGAGTGATTAAGCATGGGCTCAAACCTGAGCTCAAATCCTGGCTCTACCACTTCTTAGCTGAGTGACCTTAGACAAGTTAATTAACCTCTCCCTGGGCATCAGCTTCCTCATCTTTAAGACTGGAACGATAATAGCAAGGTTAAAATAGACGATCCATGTAAGCTTTAAAACATTGCTTGCCAACATAATTGCTGTGAATTTTAGAGATTAGCCAACCACTTCTCTTTGAAGACACTAGCACTTGCAATTAAATTCCACATCTTCGATGCTCTACATTGGGATGCAGAAGTTGGTGTCATTGAGGTTTTTGAGATTCTGCCTTCCCTATGGCAAGAGAACTGAGCTTTGTGGTCTAATATTCATGGTGGAAGTAATTAAAAGAAAAAATATATCTCTAAAAATAAAACTTCACCAGTTAATATTTGAAAATATTTTTCTTCTACAGAAACAAACACAAGCACTCAAAAGTCATCACACCTGACAATTGAGGGCATGTTTCCTAGACCATTTTGTAAGTAATGCTCTAGACTTTCCTCCTCTAGACTCACCAGGAGCACCGAATTCCCACAAGGTCACAATGGCCTCTTATTGTCTGATTGCCTCTTCCTCCATCATTCCCCTCCAAGGGCTATCTTTGCACTCCCTAGGTCAGGGTGCAGTCCAGCATGAATTCTGCAACAGAGTGCAACCTAAGGAGGCAAGTCGTGGCCCAAGAGGAGCCCAGGGCACTCAGATCTCAGGCTTTGTCAGGAAACAAGCTCTTCCAGCCTCCGGGTCCAGTCGACAGCGCCCTGGGCAGGGAGTCGAGCTGAGCCCTTCACACTCTGTGAGACTTTGGTCTACTCACTGTACCCGCCCTAGACAGTCACCTCCCTCATGTGAAAGATGAAGAAAACATCATGCATCGGAGTATTGGGAGGACAGCACAATGCCATGTGGATGGAAGAACTTGGTCTCTGCAAAGGTTAGAAATTGTCAGCAACTCACTTACAAGGTCACTCATTCTGGGTTCCAGTTCTTTCTCTTAAAAAAGAGGGAGTAAGAATCATCTTTGTTAGTTTATTGCTGTTGCAAGGATGGTGAACAAAATGGAGTCCGTGGAATTCCACCACCAAAAAAATGAGAGTATTCATAAGTTGGTGGAATTCATTTCAGAGTATTTGGTAAAAGAAAAATTAGAAGCTTAGGGTCTTCTTTTTTTGTTGTTTTTCTTAAGACAGAGTTTTGCTCTTGTTGCCCAGGCTGGAGTACAATGACATAATCTCAGCTCACCACAACCTCCACCTCCCAGGTTCAAGTGATTCTCCTGCCTCAGCGTCCTGAGTAGCTGGGATTACAGGCATGCACCACCACACCCAGCTAATTTTTTGTATTTTTAGTAGAGGCAGGGTTTCTCCATGTTGTTCAGGCTGGTCTCGAACTCCTGACCTCAGATGATCCACCCTCTTGGCCTCCCAAAGTGCTTGAATTACAGGCATGGGCCACCATGTCCGGCCAAACTTTGGGGCTTCTAATGGTCCTTCTGATGTCTCCAGATGTTCTGAATTGGAATGGTGGTCTTTCAGCTCAGTCCTTTCATTAACCCTGTACAAAGGAGCCTGATAAATAGTAGCAGGTGGGGGACCAGTGGAACAGTTTAGAAGCATGAGCACTTGCCCAGGCTCTACTATGCCTACAATTCTCCTGATGAGCTCCCACTCATGCTTCCAGGTCTCTATTAAATTAAACTTTCCATGGAAACTTCACCAGTTCCCTCCAGACAGAATTGGTCCCTCTCTGTCTTTTGCAGTGCCTTATCTTTGACCTACCATAACCTTATCAGACTTTCTTATAATTGTTTTAGTATTTCCTTTGTTCAGAGGATAAGTCCCATAAAAGCACAAACCGTGTGTGACTTCTTTGCCACAGAACCCTAGCACCTAGCACCATGCCTTACACATAGTAAGGATAGAATTCAGACTTTTCAAATAGGGATAAAGAGGCTGGCAAAAAGTAGATTAATTCTAACATTTGATAAGTTTTTCCTACAAAGAAAATCTTCATTGAACAGTCCAAAGTCCCTCAAATATCAGCTGCCTACTATTTTTTAAAACTATATTTACTTATGAAAACTTACAGTATGCAAAATAAAAAATAAAAAAAGAAAGTCTGATGGTATCCATTCACATGGGGTAATAGCTCTGTATTAGGGTTAAGGGTCCTAGCTACTTTGGGACTCAATCCAGCTCTGGCCTGCTGACCTGGTGATGCTGGGCATCTCCTAAGTCCTAAGAGCCCCAATCTGTCCATCTGTGAAATGGAGATGGAAAATATCTAACCCTTACCTGTGTCACCAAGATGCAATGAAAGGACACATGCAAAGCACATATAAGGTTGCTGGCGAGAGTCTAAGAAGAACATATTATTATCCATATCTTGCCAATCAATCCTTCCTTTATCCAAAATTTTTGTTTTATAAAGGATCACAGTGTACACTCTACCTTAAACTCTGGTTGTTTGGTTGGTTGCTTTTTAATTTCTCTGAGTCAGTGATCAGTGAACACTGCTCTTGTTTTAAGTTAATGCAGTGTTCACTGATCTTCAAAATATCTTCTTCAGAGAGAACAAGGCATAGTTACCAAAAGTACTGCATCCTTGAAAGATGATATGATTAAATCTCATGGAAAGACTGGCTAATTTAAGAGAGATCAGAATTACTCTACTACATTTCCAGTGAGTGACTGTGGAAGACTTTGCTTCCCTCTGCAAATCCCATATGAATGTTACCAACCTGGAAATGTGTGGTCACCTGGTCCCACAATTCTACTTTTCTTTGAAAGAAAAATGTTAAGGGCAGCCAGAAAGAAAGGCCAGGTCACCTTCAAAGCGAAGTCCATCAGGCTAACAGTGAACCTTTCAGCAGAAACCCTACAAGCCCGAAGAGACTGGGGGCCAATATTCAACATTCTTAAAGAAAAGAATTTCCAACCCAGGATTTCATATCTGGCCAAACTAAGCTTCATAAGCAAAGGAGAAATAACATTCTTTTCAGACAAGCAAATGCTGAGAGAATTCAACACCACCAGGCCTGTCTTGCGAGAACTCCTTGCAAGGAAGGAAGGAAACACTAAATATGGAAAGGAAAAATCACACTTCCAGTCACTACAAAAACACACTGAAGTACACAGACCACTGACACTATGAAGCAACCATATAAGCAAGTCTGCAAAATAACCAGCTAGCATCATGATGACAGGATCAAATTCACACATAACAATACTAACCTTAATTGCGAATGGTTAAATGCCTCAATTAAAAGACACAGAGTGGCAAGCTGGATAAAGAGCCAAGACCCATCAATATGCTGTCTTCAAAAAACCTATCTCACATGCAAAGACACACATAGGTTCAAAATAAAGGGATGGAGGAAAATTTACCAGGCAAATGGAAAACATAAAAAAGCAGGGGTTGCAATCCTAGTTTCTGAGAAATCAGACTTTAAACCAACAAAGATTTTAAAAGTACAAAGAAGGACACTATATAATGGTAAAGGGCTCAATTCAAGAAGAGCTAACTACCCAAAATATATGAACCCAATACAGGAGCACCCAGATTCATAAAACAAGCTCTTTTTTAAAAAATTATTATTATTATTATTATACTTTTAAGTTCTAGAGTACATGTGCAGATCTTGCAGGATTGTTACATAGGTATACACATGCCATGGCAGTTTGCTGCCTCCATTTCCCTGTCACCTACATTAGGTATTTCTCCTAATGTTATCCCTCCCCTTAAAAATATCTTTTTTTTTTGAGACAGAATCTTGCTCTATCACCAGGCTGGAGGGCAGTGATGCAATCTCAACTCACTGCAATCTCCACCTCCCAGGTTCAAGCAATCCTCCTGCTTCAGCCTCTTAAGTAGCTGGGATTACAGGCACATGCCACCATGCTCAGCTAATTTTTATATTTTCAGTAGAGACAGGGTTTCACTATGTTGGTCAGGCTGGTCTTGAACTCCTGACCTCATGATATTTGGATAACTGGATAAACTAACTAAAATTTATATGAAAAGGCAAAATCCTAAGATAAACAAAGTTCAAGAGATTAAGTGTGGCTTTGGAGTGGGGATATACAGTGCAGTGAAATAAAGAGCTCAGAAGCAACCCACATAATTAAGCAAAGTTATTTTGCAGTTGAATAGAAGAGGAACTCATTAATAAATGGGTCTGGGACCACTGAAAAATGAAAAAGGATCCTTATATTATACCTTACCAAAATATCGACATCAGGTGGTTTTAGGGTGTAAATGTAAGTCAAAATTTCAAAACTTTTAGAAGAAAACAAATCCAAGATGTCCCCATATTCCTAGATAACATAGTGCAGTGTGACTAAGAACAAAAACTCTGAAGCCAAATTCAAATCTTGTCTCTACCACATAATAAATGAGTCACCTTGTTCATGTAACCTAATCTCTGTCTCCATTTCATCTGTAAATGATAGTAATAATTGTCCCTACTTCAGAGGATATATATGATGATTAAGTATATACAAATTACTTAAAAATAGCACCTGGGTCAGGGGACAGTGGCTCACACCTGTAATCCCCAAACTTTGGGAGGCCGAGGCAGGTAGATCACCTGAGGTCAGGAGTTCAAGACCAGCCTGGCCAACATGGTGAAACTCCATCTCTACTAAACATGCAAAAAAATTAGCCAGGGATGATGGGGCGTGCCTGTAATCCCAGCTACTTGGGAGGCTGAGGCAGAGAATTGCTTGAACCTGGGAGGCGGAGGTTGCAGTGAGCCGAGATTGTGTCATTGCACTCTAGCCTGGGGTACAAGAGTGAGACTTCGTCTCAGAAAAAAAGAAAAATAGCACCTGGAATTAAGTAGTACAATACATTATAACTAACCCTGTTACTATCACTATAGTGCTTATTACACTCTTTCTCTTGTACCATGATTAGTTTCTTCTCTGCATAGGTCAAAAAGAGAAAGGAAGAAATCCTTTTTTAATTCTTTGCTCTGATGATTCTACCCTTCATGATTAAATATATGCAGAAGCTCTGATCCTTAAGTTTCTATTACTTCTAGATGAACATGGGACTCACTATCAAGGGTCTAATCAGTTTGGGACCTTCAGCTTCATGGCTGGGTACCCAAGTACTCACTGTTCAGCTCAACAGCTAGTATGTCCAGTCCTGGCCCTTGGGGTAGGTGGGCTCAACCCTCTCAAGTATCAAGCCCAAAATATAACATCAGGTGATACCACAACCATCATGCCTGCTGCTTGCTGCACCATGACGTCTGCGAAGCTGGGATTTCTTCTAGGGCTCTTCATCTTCTGCTCACTGAATACCCTATTACTGGGTGGTATTAATAACATTGTTGAGAAGTTATGTGGAGACCTCAAAGGTATGATGTTAAGGCAGAAAATAAATCTGAAGGTCAATTATGAATGAGGGAGAAGGTGCTGGGGGGAAAAGTGTGTTATCTAGGTGATCCAGGAAGGTCTTCCTTTCATGGCAATACCCATAGACACTTTATCCCTTGACTCAGGGCATTACTTACACTAGGGGTATTTTGGATGTTCGATGAGAAAAAAAAACAGAAATGACACAAAGTCCTTTCCAGATGGAGACCTCTTTTAGAGGAGGTTCAAAGGACTGGAAGTATTTTGAATCAGGGTTTGTGACAAATTTCAAAGATCCCAGACCATTGAAGAGTATGTATTGGGATCAGACAGAAATGGGGTTGGGGACTGAGCAAATTAAGACATTTTCAGTATCTGGGCTATGGCATATACAGAACTCCTGGACAGATGATTCCTGTTTAGAGGAGCTCACAGTGTAAATGTGAGAGGCAATTAGACTTTCTTCCATAGACAGTGTGTGCAGGCTCAGCGCTTCCAGGGGACAAGAGAGTGGCACAGCGTCCACAGGAAGTCAGACCCTCCAAATTCTGGCCCTGTCACGTAGCAGATGTGTGCCCTTGGACAAGTCATTCAACCACTTATTATGCTCTTAGTCTCAGTTTCCCACGTGTAAAATGAAGATCAGAAAAGTACCTGCTGCAGAGGGTATTTGTGAGTGTGAAATAAGATTATGCATATAACTTTACCAGAGAGTAAATTCCAGACTGGCTGCTTGAGTAAGGTGGGTACCAACTGCTGGATTGTCAAGACAACCATGATTGTGGCTGTTCCAAACACTTACTACCCAACTCCCAACAATAAAAACAGAGGGTTTGACTCGGGGAAGGCAAGAAGGGAGAAGATGACAGGGTGTGAGGATGAAAGAGCATCACCCCAAGGTCATGCATTTCAGCATTTTAGTATGCATCCTGCTTTGAGGATAGCAGCAGGCATGGTCACCTAAGTTTTGAAGTATACATATATAGTGCATGTATGAAAACTGGGGAGGAGGTATTCTGAATTGCATGTCCTATGTGGGCAATTAAAAAGAAAGGAAGGTGATGTGAAGCAGCAGGAAGATATTGTAGTTTAATGAACTGTCAGATAGAAAATGTAGGGAACCTCATCGCCCTGCACAAGCTAGTGGTGCAACCTCCTTTCTCACTGATCACTACTTCTCGTTTTTCAAGACTTTGCTCACCACAACAACCTGGAATTGTAACCAATTTGCATTGTGCAAGGGCAACCTTGCCAAGTAACTCTAATTCCAAGAGAAAACCAGATGTTCTTGAATATGAGACACATAAAAACAAGAGTGTGAATATGAGAATACTTCCAGGCTAAAGCTAGGAAATTTTAAGGGCCCACAAAGATAAGTTCTCCTGCTGAGTCCTAACCAATTCCGACTAACTCAATGGGAACCTCTCATGCAGATCCCTGCAAATTGGAAATGATCTTTGGAAGCTTCTATGAAATTCACTTTAGATATTTCTACAACAGAACCTCCAAACAATGTGAAAGTTTTGTCTTCTCTGGCTGTAATGGCAACCTTAACAACTTCAAGCTTAAAACAGAATGTGAACTAGCCTGTGTTGGAAAAATCAAACCAATGTAAGGAATCTAATCTTGTCCTTGGTCCTTCGGGGGAGTAAAAGAAGAGGTGGTGACATCCTAAGATAGAGAAAATTGATCCAGGGCTAACCTTGCTTTGAGTGGGAAGAGAGAGGACTGCTCTAATAAAAAGTTTTAACAGTTGGGTTGGCCGGGTATGGTGACTCACACCTATAATCCCAGCACTTTGGGAGGCTGAGGCGGGCAGATCACCTGAGGTTGGGAGTTCAAGACCAGCCTGACCAACATGGTGAAATCCCATCTCTACTAAAAATAAAAAATTAGCCAGGCATAAGGGTGCATGCCTGTAATCCCAGCTACTCAGGAGGCTGAGGCAGGAGAATCGCTTGAACTGGGGAGGCAGAGGTTGCAGTGAGCCCAGATGGCACCATTGCACTCCAGCCTGGGCAACAAGAGCAAAACTCTGTCCCAAAAAACAAAGTTGAGTGGGCTGTCAGGATCATTTGCCCATTTTACAGTCAGAAAATCAAATGTCCAGAGAGAAAATAATAGCCACCATCTATTGGACAATTACTGTGCATCAGGCACTGCGCTAAGCAATTAACATATATTGATATAATTTTAAATTATATCACAGTGGATTTATATCAGATTTTTATGTGACAGATGAAGAAACCAAGTACAGTACAAGTAACCAAGCATCCTGAGGTCACATTATTAAATGGCATACCAAGGTTTATAACCAGAGCTGTAAGTCACAATTGTCGTGACCATCTTACAAGTACAAGGTCACCCAAACCAAATTCTTGCACTCTCATACCTTTGAACTCTCCATAGCAACTTGCTGCTTTATACAACTAAGTTCCCAGCCCACACTTGACTATTTCCCCATCATTGGAAATAGAAGGCGAATGGTGCCTAATAGAACTGTGGTTTGGCTGATTCCCAGGAGAATTGGCTGGAGAGTGGCCTTGGGGGTAACTCAAAAGCAGAGATATTGTTTTGTTTTGGTTTGGTTTTTTGTTTATTTTATATTCCTAGTGGATCTTTTCAGTGCCTGGCACATACTAAGCAATGATTAACTTTTAAGTGAATGAAAAAGTGAGAGATTAATCAATAAAATAAGGGAAACATTGAGATAGAAGGCATCCACTGTGCTTTCCCTAGGATAAAAATGACCTACATTGGGCCGGGTGCAGTGGCTCACGCCTGCAGTCCTAGCATTTTGGGAGGTCGAGGCGGGCGGATCATGAGATCAGGAGTTCAAGACCAGCCTGGCCAACATGGTGAAACCCCACCTCTTAAAAAAAAAAAAAATGACCTACATTAATCTAGGGAGACCTTCCAAAACCTATAACAGAGATTTGTGTTTTTCTTTCCTTTGCTTAAACAGGAGTTGAGAAGATGTGAACTCATGAAGTTGTTTGATACACCATCTAAAATAAAGAAGCAAGAAAATTCAGACCAATTTTGAAATCTTTGTAATATTTTCATAATCCTTTAAGCTTCCATCTGTTTGCTATTTTCCTGACCTGAGTTTTGTCTTTCCTGGAAAATAGCTGTATGGTCATTAGAATGAAAGAGTCTGTGTCAGCCCTGGCTCTCTTAGTTTCTCTCCACTTGTCTCATCTAGATTTTCAGAGCTGAAATGTCAGCTGGTCCCATCCATTGGTTCCCCGCATCACTCCTGAGCCATCCCTCACATATACACGCTTAGCTTAATTTATCCTAAACTGTTTCAGGTTTCGACGAACCAAATCTGTACAGGTTTGCATCACCTCCCCTGTCAAATTGAACTGGTTAGTGGAACCAAAGTACCAAACCTACACTCCCTTTTGATCTTGAAATCAAACCTAGCAGTGAACCACACACTTATGTAAAAATGTCCCCACACTCATAACAAATTTTTCTGTGTCATATTTCCTGATTCAAGTCCCTCAATTAGTTTAATGATCTTGCAACCTGGTCTCTGTTTAGGAGTAATTGTATGGGCCTCTGTCATTGCTAATTGACTCAGTTATTGTCAGTCCTCCTGGAAAAGGAAACCTCAACTTCAGTCCAGTGACTGTGTTTCAGCTACCAAAACATGATCATCCAAACACGGGTTCCCACATCTTCTTCATATAATGCTACAAGGTTTGGCATGACCACGATCAGCCTAGCTATAAGATTTACGGGATGACCATTTCACCTCTGAATTTTTTAGACATCCCAGCTGAACCTGCACTGAAGTAGAAAAGCCTATCCTGCCACCTGTTATTACCCTCTGCATAGCTGCCACGTCCATCTTATAGTCAAAGTCCAATCCCTCATCTGTGAATCACAACCTGGAACAGTGGTAGCTAGGGCCGACATTGTAAACCAGTGAGACCATAACTACACACAAAAGGCTGATCTCTGCCCCATCTTAAGACTAGGAAAATCAATGCCCTAAATTAAGATGCTTTTCTGCAAAAATTTTGGTAACTACAAGAGCGTATCCTTAACCAAACAGGTTTTACTCTGAGCAGGTAAAGTGCTAATAACCCAGTTGCTTCTGGCATATTTCAACTTTGGTGAAGACCCTAAAATTATAGATCACTCTTGAGCCCAGCCAGCTGCAAGACCCTAAAGTAATAGAGATGAGACTAACCCAATTAGTCCACATACATGGAAGTTCTGAGATTTTCCTGTTAGGAATCATGAAACTGGGTGTCCCAGAAGCAGACAGTCTTTCAGGGACAAGACATCGTATTCCGGGAGGCTGTTTGCTTTCTACTTCACCCAACTCCTTGAAAGGTCAAAAGGTAAAAAGGGGTGTACAGATATGAATGAAGTCAAGACTAAGAATCCTCTGAGGAAAGAAGGCAATTGTATCCAGGTGAGAAAGGAAACAGATGCCCAGTACAGATTGCTGAGCACCAAAGGTGGGGATAATGAGTTGAGTAAGAGCTTTTGAGGCTTCTGATTTGTTATTCTCCCTACCCCAAAGATCTGGATCAGTCATTGCCTGCTCTCTTGCCAAATCACTAACAACCACAAGATACCACAGGACTGTTTGAGATAACATACAGGTCGTTCCAGAGTTCAGCTAGAGTGAGAAGTATAAAAACAGGTGCAGCTGAGCTAGCCAGACACAGAGTTTACTGTTTTCCCTTTCTCCTGCATAGACTAAGGTTTATGTGACTAAAACTAAGAGGAAGAAAGATTCATAATAACTACATCTAGGACAGAAGTGTAGATATTTTCTCTGGTTGGAGGTTGGGGGAGGAAGATAGGGAAAATAATGTTATTTAGGAAGAAGCAAATGGGAGTAGAGAGCCCAGATTGTACCATTGTAAAGTCTCTTCTCTGGAATTATCTACCACCACCATCCTTGAATCTACCAAGAGCAGCACGAGTTAAAGACCTGGGCTTTGGGGAGCTAAGCTATTAGGGTGCAAAGGCATAAGAATGAGGCTGGGTGCAGTGGCTCATGTCTGCAATCCCAGCACTTTGGGAGGCCAAGTAGGGTAGATCACCTGAGGTCAGGGGTTCAAGACCAGCCTGGACAACACGGTGAAACCCCGTCTCTACTAAAAATACAAAAATTAGCTGGGCATGGTGGCAGGCGCCTGTAATCCCAGCTACTTGGGAGGCTGAGGCAAGAGAATTGCTTAAACCCTTGAACCTAGGAAGCAGAGGTGTTAGGTGCATATACATTTACAATTGTTATATTATCTTGCTAACTTGAGTCATTTATTATTATATAATGTACTCTTTTGTCTACAGCTTTTTACACGAAGTCTGTTTTGTCTCATATAAGTAGATCTATTCCTTACTTTTGATTTTGTTGGCATGGATTATCTTTTTCCATTCCTTCACTTCAGTGTATGTGTCTTTACAGCTGAGGTGAGTTTCTTGCAGGCATCACATAGTTGGGATTTGTTTTTTATCCATTCAACCAGTCTAAACCTTTTAAATGGGAAATTTAATTAATTTACATTCAAGATTATTATTGATAGGTGAGGACTTATTCTTGTCATTTTGTTGATTGTTTTCTGGTTCTTTTGTATTTCCTTTGTTCCTTACTTTCTCTCTTATTGTTTATTTTTACAGGTGAGAGGTTTTCTGGAGTGATAAGGGTTGATTCTCTTTCTCCTTTGTGTATTGGCTCTACTAGTGATTTTTATTATTTTATGTTTTCGTGATGGTGGTTATTGTCTTTTCACTTCCAGATATAAGACTTCCTTGAGCAGTTCATGTAAGGCCAGTCTAGTCATAATAAATTCTTAGTTTTTGGTTTTCTGTGTAAGAACTTATTTCTCCTTTTTTTTAATACACAAAGAGTCACCTAATACAGGATCTCCTTTTTTTTTTTTTTTTTTCGTTTTGACAGGGTCTCACTCTGTGACCTAGTCTTGAGTGCACTGGCACTGTCATGGCTCACTATATAGCCTTACCCTCCTGGACTCAAACCGTTCTCTTACCCAGCCTTTGGCTAGCTGGGACTACAGGCACACACCACCATGCCCAGATAATTTTTTCTATTTTGGTATAGACAGGGTCTCAGTATGTTGCTTAGGCTGGTCTTAAACTCCTGGGCTCAAGTGATCCACCTCAGCCTCCTCTTTGTTGAATTTCTCATTCAAATAATGAATTCTGTTCCTAATTTTGTTGACTCAGCTGTCTGTATTTGCTTATATCACACTTAGTTTCCTTAAGATTATTATTTTGAATTCTTTTTTAGCATGTTATATATTTCCTCATGATGCTAATGAAAGAAACTGAAGAGGACACAAAAAAAATGGAAAGATATCCTATGCTCATAGGTAAGAAGAATTAATATTGTTAAAATGCCTATAATATCCAAAGTGGTCTACAGATTCAATACAATCTCTATTAAAATATCAATGGTATCCTTCACATAAGCAGGAAAAAAAAATCCTAAAATCTGTATGGAACCATAAAAGACCCTGAATAGCTAAAGCAATCCTGAGCAAAAACAACAAAGCTGAAGGAATCACACTACCTGAATTCAAATTATACAAAGCTGTAGTAACCAAGAAAGCTATAGTAACCAAAACAGCATGGTATTGGCACAAAAACAGACACGTAGACCAATGGAACAGAATAGAAAAGAAAGTAAAAGCCTTGCCATGGGCAACATAGCGAGATCCCATCTCTACAAAAACTGAAAAATTAGCCAGGTGTGGTGGTGCATGCCTGTGGTCCCAGCTACTTCATTGGCTGAGGCAGAAGGATTGCTAGTGACCAGAAGTCAAGGCAGCAGTGAGCCATGCTTGAGCCACTGCACTCCAGCCTGGGTGACAGAACAAGACCCTGTCTCAGAAAAAAAAAAAAGAAAGAATGTAAAAGCTTTTGAAGCCATTTGGTAAAGATCATGGAAAACAGGGCAAGCAATAGCTACAGAGTTCCAGATCCTTGTTAAATATAATAAATAAATACGTAAAAATTGAAATACCTTAACAATTAAAAATCATGACTGTCTATTATAATGTTGAATGACAAAAGCCTATTGCAGGATGATTCTACCCATATCAACATTCACATATATCCATAAAGCAAGTCTGGAAGGACATTCACAAGCATGTTAACAATGGTCACCTACATGTAGGGAGACCTTCATTGTTTTGTTTTGTTTTGTTTTTGGTGCATTAGTGATCTCGATGGTTTCAAATGTCATCGTCAGGGAATGATAGACACTGGGGCCTACTTAGGGTGGAGGGCAATAGGAGAGTCAGGATTGAAAAACTACCTATCTGATATTATGCTGATTACCTGGGTGACAAAAGTTTCTGCACACCAAACCCCCAAGACACACAAATAACCCATGTAACAAACCTGCATATAAATCCCTTTAAAGTAAAATAAAAATTGAAAAGAAAAATAAAATCTCTTCACTATCTTTCAGATAGCAATTTCTTTTCATTGCTTCCTCAGTGTAAGCAAATATTATTTTACATCATCCACTCTTCTTTGAACTTTTCTGTACTGCTTGAATATCTCAATAATGATTATGCATCCTATTTTTAAAATAACAACGAACTAAAAAATAAAAAGGAAAAGGAAGAAGGTGAGGAGGAGAAAAAGAATAACAAAAAAGACTTGTGATCCTAAGCATATAAACAGCTCTGAAATTGCAGGAAAGCTGAAAAAGAAAAACAAGAGAAAGATAAAGGAAGCATGATCATTTATAATATTACTAAATTGGGCCAGGCACGGTGGCTCACACCTGTAATCCCAGTATTTTGGGAGGCTAAGGCAGGTGGATCACCTGAGGTCAGGAGTTCAAGACCAGCCTGGCCAACATGGTGAAACCCTGTCTCTACTAAAAATACAAAACTTAGGCATGGTGGTGGGCCCCTGTAATCCCAGCTACTCAGGAGGTTGAGGCCAGAGAATCGCTTGAAACCAGCAGGCAGAGGTTGCAGTGAGCTGAGATTGTGCCATTGCACTCCAGAAGAGAGAAACTCCATCTCAAAAAAAAAAAAAAAGGATTACTAAACTACAGATCTTTAGAGTTGATGGGATTTTCGTGAACTTCTAATTCAGAGATCCCCAAACCAGACCACACATTAGAATTCCCTGAGGGCTTTTTAAAAACATTGCTCTGAATAAACAAACAAGCCACTGCCTTGGCCCACCCCATCTTTGACCTACTGAATCAAAATATCTGGAACGGGATTTGGGATCTGCACATTGCCCAGCCCACTCAAGGATCTAAAACCAGCCCCTGGCAACCACTAATCTACTTTCTGTCTCTATGGATTTGCCTATTGTAGATGTTCCATATAAACGGAATTATGTAAGATCTGGCCTTTTGTGACTGGCTTCTTTCACTTAGCATGTTTTCAAGGTCCATTCATGTTTTAGAATGAATTGGTACTTCATTCCTTTTTATGGCTGAATTAGTATTTCATTCATTGCTATACCACCTTTTGACTCTCCATTCACCAGCTGATGGGTGTCGAGCTACTTCCACCTGTTGACTATTGTCAGTAGTATTTCTATGAACATTTGTGCACAAGTTTTTGCTCAAACATCTGGGGTTTTTGTTTGTTTGTTTTTGGCTTGAGGTTGTTTTTTTTTTTTTTTTCAGAGATAGGGTCTGTGTGTCACCCAGGCAGGAATGCAGTAGCACCCTCTTAGCTCACTGCTGCCTTGCATTCTTGGGCTCAAGTAATCTTCCCACCTCAGCCCCTTAAGTAGCTAGAACTACAGGTATGGTGCCACCACACCCTGGTAATTTTTTAAAAATTTTTCTGTAAAGACAAGGGTCTCACTGTGTCGTCCAGGCTGGTGTCAAACTCACGTTCTCAAGTGATCCTCCCACCCCCGCTTCGCAAAGTACTGGAGTTACAGGTGTCGGCCATCACACCTGGCCATTGGACACCTGTTTTTAGTTCTTTTGGGTATACCTAAGAGTGAAATTGCTGGGTCATATGGTAATTCCACGTTTAACTTTTTGAAAAACCACAAATTTTTTAGGGTTTGGTTTGGTTTGGTTTGGTTTTTTGAGATGGGGTCTCATTCTGTTGCCCAGACCAGAGTGCAGTCATGATCATAGATCATTAGAGTCACAATCTAATCCCAGCATTTTGGGAGGCGAAGGCAGGTGGATCACTTGAGGCCAGGAGTTCGAGACCAGCCTGGGCAACTTGGTGAAACCCTGTCTCTACAAAAAATACAAAGTTTAGCTGGGCTTGGTGGTGCACACCTGTAGTCCCAGCTACTTAGGAGGCTGAGGCAGGAGGATCGCTTGAACCTGGGAGGTCGAGGCTGCAGTGAGCCATGATTGCACCACTGCACTCCAGCCTGGGAGACACAGTGAGACCCTGTCACAAAAAAACAACAAAAAATAAAATGCTACAAAACAAGTTGCATGAAAATGAAAGTCACTAAACCAAGAGTAAAAAAAGTGGGAGGACAAGTAATAAAAGAGAATGGCAAAAAGGATCAGTTTTGTCAGAAAAACTGAATAACAACAGCTAACATTGACTGAGTGTGTGCTTTGTGTCAGGCTCTGCTAAGTGCTTTCTTTATAATCTTTTTTTTTTTTTTTTGAGATGGAGTCTCACTCTGTGGCCTAGGCTGGATTGCAGTGGCGTGATCTCTGCTCACTGCAGCCTCCAAATCCTGGATTCAAGCGATTCTCCTGCCTCGGCCTCCCGAGTAGCTGGGACTACAGATGCCTGCCACCACACCCAGCTAATTTTTGTATTTTTAGTACAGACAAGGTTTCACCTTGTTGGCCAGGCTGGTCTCAAATTCCTGGCCTCAGGTGTTCCACCCGCCTCAGACTCCCAAAGTCCTGAGATTACAGGCATGAGCCACCGCACCCAGCCAAAGCTGTCTTTATAATTGACTCTTACAGCAATACTGTGAGGTAGGTGGTGTGGTAATGTTATTAGCCCCATACGCACAGAGCTAATAAGCAGCAGAAGAGTATAGATTCAGATCCAGGCCTCACTCCAAAACCTGAGCTCTCGGTACCCTGGTAGCCGATGCAAAGATGGAAACATCGGCTCTAGAAAGCCCCTACCACAGAGGCTGGCAGGACAGACGATGCCCAGTCAGTTATTTCCCTGTCCATTCTCACGTTAACTTAGAGAAACTTTTTCTTCATCTTGAGCTTCACAAGATTTGACCCTGTGGCTTTGTACAAGAAACACTAATACGACATAGTGGGTAATGTCCCCCAGATCAATGTTACCAGAAGTGAAGCAGCATACCACATCATATGAAAACAGAGGGCATAATGTTAGGGTCTTAATTTATTAAGTGCAGTTCAGTCGGGATCCAGGAGCTCAGACAGTAGATGGCAAGCTTTCACTTTACCTTTTATTTATTTATTTTTTGAATACGAAGTCTCACTCTGTCACCCAGGCTGGAGTGCAGTGGTGTGATCTTGGCTCACTGCAACCAGCAGCAATTCCCCTGCCTTAGGCTCCTGAGCAGCTGGGATTACAGCCACCATGCCTGGCTAATTTTTGTTTAGTAGAGATGGGGATTCACCATGTTGGTTAGGCTGGTCTCGAACTCCTGACCTCGCGATCCGCCCACCTCGGCCTCCCAAAGTGCTGGATTACAGGTGTGAGCCTCCGTGCCCGGTCCTCACTTTACCTTTTAGCCTCTTGCCTGGAAATGGTCTATGACAGACTTCTGCTGCCCTCTGATGGTCAGAGCATGAAGCACCCAGCAAATAATTCTTTCCAGTCACGTGGAGGCCTCTTCTTTGCTTATGTGGCTGACTCTGTAGGAAGCTGGGCTTCTCCACACAATCCCTTGACGAGAAGTCTTAACTTGTATACAAAAGGGAAAACATCTCTCCCAACTCAAGAGCAACTCACTGCAAGGATACACTCCGGGCCTCCTGCCTTCCTCACCCCACATACGCCACTTACCAACATCATGCCCTGAGGGAGCAGTGGAGGCTTCAGGGGCCTGTGGTCCTTCTGGGACCAAAGGAAAACATGTGGAGTCTGAGATTTCTACAACCAGATGGTCAAGGAATGGGGTGGAGACGCGGGGGAGCTGCGTGGTTCTGATCAAAGAACAGGTCTTTCTCAGCCCACACTGGAGGACTGGCAGACAGAGCCCCAGACATTCCTGCCCACGATGAGGAACCTGAGGAGCAGGGTGGGGGGAGGAGGGTGGCTTTTCAACCTGGTCAAAGGCTAATTTCGGGGTACAAGGTGAGAGAGTAGGATCAAGGTCCACTGAGACCTGCTCCCGGGTCATTTCAACCCCAGGATTACGCTGAAATGGACTTAAACCCTGAGGAAGGAAAGGTCCTAACAGCTTCTCTAGTTCAGGGTACAACAGTAGAGAAAACTGCCCAGAAAGACCTGGGGGATGGGGGAGAGGCCTGGGAATTTGGCCCCAGCTCAGCCTTTGACCTCCAGCTTTCAAATTTAACCCTTGAAGAGACTGTCTCCCCCCTCTCTCTCTCTTTAAATTTAACCCTTCAGCACTCTCTCACTTTCCTCTCTCCTCTCTCTCTCTCCCTCCTCTCTCTCTTTCTCTCTCCCCCCTCTCTCCCCACTCTCTCTTCTCTTCTTCTCTCTCTCCTTCTCTCTCTCTCTCCCCCTCTCAACATTGCTACCTGTAAGCAGGTCAGCAGGGTGGGCCTCCAGATGAGAAGGAAAGGCCTGCGAGGAGCAGCTCTCCCATTGTTCAGCCTGAGCTGTGCCTGGGGCTCACACGTGTCTCTCCACTCCCACCTCCACCCTGACAGAACATCATTCTGCAATATTTTAGGGTTCCCAGACTGCTGTTTTTCATTGAAAGCTCTACCATATTCATTTTTTTTCTTTCTTTTTTTTTTTTTTTTTTGGAGACAGAGTTTTGCTCATCACTCAGGCTAGATAGAGTGTGCAATAGCAGGATCTCGGCTCACTGCAACTTTCACCTCCCAGGTTCAAGCAATCCTCCTGCCTCAGCCTCCTAAGTAGCTGGGATTACAGGCACACACCACCACGCCTGGGTAATTTTTGTATTTTTAGTAGAGACAGGGTTTCACCAGGTTGGCCAGGCTGGTCTCAAACTCTTGACCTCAAGTGATCCTCCCGCCTCAGCCTCCCAAAGTGCTGGGATTACAGGCATGAGCCACCATGCCTTGCCACTGCTGGTGCCTTCTCCCCGTTGTTTTCATACTGGCATGTGAAATTCCGGTTTCTACCTAGTTCAGAACATTCATCTCTTTTGAGTAGAGTAGACGTATGTCAATGTTGCCTGGTCTGAAAAAGAGTGGCTGGCATGAGCCTCGCAGTGGCCATCCCAGGGGCACCCATGGCTCCAGGATCATGTTGCAGGGAACTGGGAAGGGCCAGTGTCTGTGTGACGGGCTGCTCAACGTTATGGCAGATCCCTCTTCCACTGTTTTATCATTTTGTTGTTTATTTAAAAACTCAATACATGCACGTAGTTTTTAAAAACTCAGTATGTTATCACACCACCACACCCAGCTAATTTGTGTATTTTTAGTAGAGACTGGGTTTCTACTACTTGGCACAGCTACTCAGAAGGCTGAGGCACGAGAATTGCTTGAACCTGGGAGGTGGAGGTTGCAGTGAGCCGAGATCATGCCACTGTACTCCAGCCTGGGCAACAGAGCGAGACTATGTCTCAAAAAAAAAAAAAAAAAGAAAGAAACTATCCACTCACCCCCTGTTCCACCCTCAGCCGACATTCTCTAATAAAGAAGAAGTTCAGCAGTTCTAAAAAAGGCTGACCTCCACCTCCACCCCCACCAGGGCTTGAGAAAGACATCTACGGCAGGTCACTCTCAGTTTAATTTCCACCCATCTCTCCCCCTAGCCACACCCAACCAACACCCATTTTCAGTGTTCTCAGAAAGAACAGATTACCCATATCCTAAATATGTAAATCATGTAATCCCACAGGGATGCTCATACCCTGTAGCTCTCCCGTATCATCTGAGCCCTCAAACAGCGCAGACAAGAGGTCAGCACCAGCCTTTATTGGGAAAGAGAAGCACACACCCAATGCCCAATCCAGGGCTGTTGCCCACGCGCTGGGTAGCGGCAGGAGGAGAAGCAGAGCAGAGAGGGCCATGAGTGCCCCTGGAAACGTCACAAGCCCCAGGATGTCACCCTCTCTTGACTGCCAGAAACAGCTTCCAGAGTTACCAAAGAAGCTCCAGACAAATCAGCACAGCTAGGGCACTGGGATCTCTGCAAGTAGAAGAAATATCAAGTCACAGCTGTGCCCTCCTGGCTTCAGTTACCCAACATGTTTCCCCCTCCACCCTAGGAAAGCTTGGCCTATATTGTTCTCAGAAGTCTTAAATGGCTCCTTGCTTCCCAGACAATCCAATCCCAACTAGCACCGCAGGCTCTTATTATTCAGATGTCCATCTTATATCTCCTGCAAAAAAAAAACTGGAGATATGGCCGGGCACAGTGGCTCACGCCTGTAATCCTAGCACTTTGGGAAGCCGAGGTAGGCAGATCACCTGAGGTCAGGAGTTCAAGACCAGCCTGGCCAACATGGTGAAACCCCATCTCTACTAAAAATATAAGTCAGCCAGGCATGGTGGCGCACACCTGTAATCCCAGCTACTCAGGAGGCTGAGGCAGAAGAATCGCTCGAATGCAGGAGGCAGAGGTTGCAGTGAGCTGAGATCGTGCCATTGCACTCCAGGCCTGGGTGACAAGACAAAACTCCATGTCAAAAAAAAAAAAAAAAAACCTGAAGATATGTCTGTGCCTTTACCCACCCTGCCCCCACTTCTCCCAAACATATCACACACATTCCCACTGTGTTCCTTTGCCGGCAGTCACCAGATTACCTGACTGGCATGTTCTTGTGCTATCCTCACTTTGTCACATCTGCCTAGGCTTAAGGACCTCGATCAAATCCCACCTCTCCCACAAAGACCTTACCAGGGAGCCACACCTGGGAACAGATGTCAGCCTGTACTGTTTATATGAGGGTTCTCATCTGTGACATAGGTTCTTTCTCTCCAGCTAGACTTTTCCTGGCCTTCTAAAGTCCCCTTCCCAGCACCTACGCCAGTGCTTTGCACACAGCAGTTGTCTACTATTGTTGATGACAATGGACAGTACTCACTTAATTCAGAATCAGACCTCACAGTCCAGTTGGGGTTCATGGTCAGTTTTGGGGGCAGGACTGGTGGGGTGCAGAAGCGGCCACAGCCTGACTTGCAACACTTTTCTCCAGCTTGACAGTTCTCATCCATCACACAGCCGACAATGCACAGGCCCACCAGAACTTTTGGACAATCACCGTTCCGCCCTGTGGGAACAACAGGCACAGATAAAGGGACAGGACGTCAGCTCCATGTTCCCATCTAAAAGACACAGAGGCTCCAGGTCATTCAACTCCTGACCCTAACTAGACCCAGCTCAACTGGCTGGGAAACCATGGAGTTGGAGGATCTGAGAATCTTCAGGAACCCAAGAGACCTCTCTCTGAGCCCACAGTTTTCAAATGGTGCCCCAAAGGGAGTTCCCAAGAGGTAACTTGGGGATTGACACCTCTGTAGGTTTGGGGTGGGGGTGGGTAGAAGTGCGTCAGGGACAAGGCTCCCAGACCACCACCCTCTCCCCCTCTTCTTGGGATTCATAGAATCACTTCCTCATGGTGGCCTCCTCTGTCACCCTAGACCAGGTTTGATGTCCCTGCTTTGTGCTCCTGTAGCACCCTGCATGCTTCCTCTCATCAAACTTTATCGTAATACCTTAATTCCCTTTATGGTAATTCCTTATTTAAAAGGAATATGTCTATCTTCCCTGATAGGCTATAAGCTACATAAGGACAAGAGTCTGTCCCCAGGCTTGAGCACTGCCCAGGAATCTAAAGGGACTAGATAGCACCAGGGTCAGTGATTCTTTAATGGAGAACACAGTGCCTGGCACTCAAAGTATTTGCTTTTTTAAAATGTTGAAGAAACAAAGGAATTGGAAAAGGAATGCTTTTATCTGTTTATATATATGTTTCCAACTAAGATTTCATTTGGGGTAGGGGGAGAAGCTTTTTGCTAAAAATTAGATCTGAAAATCAGTGATCTTGGGAAACTCCCTCATTTTACAGATAAAGAAACTTGGGCTAGAAAAGAGGGGTTTGCAAGGCTGGGTGTGGTGGCTCACGCCTGTAATCCCAGCACTTTAGGAGGCCAAGGCGGGCAGATCACCTGAAGTTGAGAGTTCAAGACCAACCTGACCAACATGGAGAAACCCCATCTCTACTAAAAATACAAAATTAGCTGGGTGTGGTGGTACATGCTTGTAATCCCAGCTACCTGAGAGGCTGAGGCAGGAGAATCACTTGAACCTGGGAGGCGGAGGTTGCGGTGAGCCAAGATCGTGCCATTGCACTCCAGCCTGGGCAACAAAAGTGAAACTCTGTCTCAAACAAACAAAAAAAAAAGAGTTTGCTTACCCAAGGTCACAGAGCAAAACGAGCAAAACCTCAGTGGCATCAAGACCATTAGCCACACTGCCTGTCTTCTAGCCCAAGTAGTTCCTACTGCCCCACAGTGCCTTCCCCTAGTTCTTTTAATGCCCACAGAGCCCCCTTGGCCCCAGAAGGAGAGATTGCTTTGTGTTGAGGGACTAGAGGGACAGGAAGAATGAGAATCCTAGCTCCTCCCAGGAAGGGAAAGAGAAGCACTCTTCTCAGGAAATACTCAAGGATTTCTTCCCAAAAGAGCCAACATACCTCCCTCAATGTCTCCGAGGCAGGTGCGGCCACAGCCGGTGCTGCAGCATTTATGCCCCTGGGGACAGGACGCATCCCCATCACACAGCTCCTCACACGGAAGGGGGTTGGCAGGACATTCACCAACAGACTCTGCTACAGAATCAAAGCATTGGAGCCCAGAGATGCTCAAGGCCACAGTATGAAACACATTTTTCATTGTGTCCCATGTGTATGTTTATATATAGTTGTATATTTATGTACACACATTATTACAGACATAATGTACATATTTATGTGTATCATATATCTACAATACATTCTGAATTTTTTTATTATACTTTAAGTTCTGGGGTACATGTGCAGAACGTGCAGGTTTGTTACATAGGTACACACGTGCTATGGTAGTTTGCTGCATCCATCCCCCCCGTCAGCATTCTGAATTTTTTAAGACAGTCTCACTGTGTTGCCCAGGCTAAAGTGCAGTGGCACAATCATAGCTCACTGCAGCCTCAAACTCCTGCACTCAAGGGATCCTCCCACCACAGCCTCCTGAATGGCTAGAGACTACAGGCACATGCCACCATGCCTGGCTAATTTTATTTATTTTGTAGAGACAGGGTCTCACTGTATTGCCCAGGCTAACGTGCAATGGCACAGTCATAGTTCATTGCAGCCTGAAACTCCAGGGCTCAAGGGATCCTCCTGCCTCAGCCTCCTGAGTGGCTAGGACTACAGGCATACGCCACCATGCACGGCTAATTTTGTTTATTTCGTAGAGACGGAGTCTCACTATGATCTCAGGCTGATCTCTGACTCCTGGTTCAAGTGATCCTCCCACCTGAGCCTCCCAAAGTGCCAGGATTACCAGTGTAAACCACCACACCAAGCCCACCCTGATATTTTATATTCTATTTCTTATTTTCCCTAATTACTAAATTGCTTTCAGGACTCACAGTTTGCAAAACACCGTTCAGGCCTAGCCCACTGTGGCAAACGTTCTCCCTGAATTCTCCCTGTGGCAGACATCTACACTGGTGGCCTCCAATGAACTTTATCTCCTGGGATTCATGCCCTTCCATGCCTACTCTGGGCTTGACCATATGACTTACTTTAACAAACGGGACATTAGCAAATGTGGTATAAGCAGAGGCTTGATAAGCACCTGTATACTGGGGCTTGTCCACTCGGAATCCTTCCTCTTGGAAACCAGCTGCCATGTTATAAAGCAGCCTGAACTACGCTATGGGACGATGAGATGCCCCATGGAGACAGAACCTAGAAGAGAGGTCATCCTGGACACCGTGGCTCCAGTTGAGCTCCCTGCTGAGCTCCCAGCTGAACGTAGCTAAATGACTGACCACAGCTACATCATGTGGGTATATGAACTGCCCAGCCAAGCCCAGGCAACATACACAACTGTGAGAAAGAATAACTATATTGCTTTAAGCCATGAAGTTTGGGGATGGTTTGTCATGCAGCAATAGATACCTGATACCAAGTTTATTCTGAGAGGCAACAGGTCCAGCTAAAATGATTTGCTTCCCTATATTCTTTTGCAACTAGGGGTGACCACAAACAAGGACATAAACTGGGAAAACTGTATTCCTGACACAAGGAATACCCCTTTCAAACCGCTCCCTCACTTCTTTCTTCTTCCAGTCCAAAGACAGACATTACGTGGAGAGGCAGAGCAGCCTTCTTTCAATGAGGAGGCAACTTAGCACAATGAAATAGTCAAGAGCTGCAAAGGAGCGTTGTATGAGAGGAGAGAAGTTAGCACTCCCCTCCACAAGGATGGAAGAGGCCCTTGGGCTTGACAACACACACACGGTTAAGGCACTGCCACCTACTTTGTGGCATCTAACCCTCGTTTTTTAAAATAAATAAATAATAAAATTAAAATAACAACAACAAAAAAAAAAAGAATTGCAAAAGAGAAGGAGGGAAATAGTTTCATCCTTAGCATCATAGAACCACCATCTCAGCCTTAGGACTTCTTGGTATATGAGAAAAACAAACCCCTGTATGATTAATTTTCTGTTGTGTGCAGCCAAACACATTCCCTATGAAGATGATCAAACTCAGAGAAGGCTATTGCCCGGAACTACAGAGTGAGTCAGGAGGAGGGCAGGACAACACTCAGCCTCTTGATTTGCAGTAAAGTACTTTTTCTATTACACTATCCTTAAAACATGCAGGCAACTGGCCAGGGCCCCAGGCGCAGGCACACCCAAAGAAGGCCACATCCAAACCAAACCAACTCACTGTGACTCATTCGTCTTAGTGTTTATTTCAAGTTTCTTAAGAGAAAGGTGACAGGCAATTAAAGATGTCACAGGAAACCAAAGCAAGACTGGCCCAGTGCCTCTGAGTAGGAACAGGTAAGTATGATTGCATGCAGCTGGCTCCAGGAAGTCTGCCATGATGGAAAAAGCAAGAATTGGAATCCAAGGAGAATACATGCAGCTAAACAACCAAGCCATCATAACCCTGTATCCTGGGATTTCCTGAACAGCCCCTATTTCAAATAGCCTGTGCTATTGTGAGATTACATCAAAACTATGTGTCCTGATTTTTGACTCAGAAAATATGGTCATTGTAACCACCAAATCCATCTCCCTGCACCTCCCCACCTGCTTGACAAACACTGAAATCCATTTAACGAGGAACAAAAGCCTTCTATCCCACAGTTGAGAAGACTGAGCGTAAAAATCTCCCTGGTGGAAAAACCTGGAGACATAAACTTCTCACGGAATTATGCCATGTGCCCTAGAAATTGAGAGCACCACACTTCCCAGATTTCACCCTTTTGCTGAGCTTGGCCCTGAGATGACCAATGCCAGGAGCTCTTAGCTACTCTCTGCCCTCATCCTCAAGACCGGGCATAGAGCACTTACCTCTATCCTTTTCCAGGCCAGACTTCCTGGAGGTCTGGAGGGTCACAGCATCTCCCTTTGACCAGTGCCCAGCACGGCCACCCAGTCTGACACCCTGCCCTACACAAGAACCCCTGCCACACAATCCCTTTCTCTCAGCTCTAACACCTGAAATTAATGGGGCCTTACTACCTCCAAGCCAGACTACACTGCTATCTTGCTTTGTCACCCAGCCTGGGGTACAGTGATGCAGTCATGGCTCGCTGCAGCCTCAAACTCTCAAACTCCTGAGCTCAAGCAATCCCCCTGCCTCAACCTCCTGAGTAGCTGAACTATAGGCACACACCACCAGCCCAGGCTAATTATTTTTATTTTTTGTAGAGATGGGGTCTCACTATGTTGACCAGGCTGGTTTTGACCTTCTGGCCTCCAGCAATCCTCCTGTCTCAGCCTCCCAAACTGCTGGGGTTACAGGCATGAGCTACCCATGACTGGCCCTTTGTACCTGTTGATACTCACCTGAAATCTGGTTTGTCCTTTTCCTACCCCCACAGACTTAGAAAAACCTGGTGGATGCCATTCTTTCAGCCAGGATCCTCTGTCTTTCACTGTCCTGGCTTTGCCATGCTAGGTAAACTCAGTTCCTCATAAGACATGTTCCCCAATCACCTCACAATTAGCTTACCAGGAATCAGAAAGAGAAATAGGAATGGTAGCCAGAATGGGGATGGCAGTTCCCCACCCTCTATCTGTACCCATCCCAAGACCCCAAGCTCTCACCAAAAAAGTAGTGAAGCTGAAGCCCAGGAAATACTCACTCACAGTCTGTCCTGCTGCCTCGGCTCCAACCTGCCACTATGTCTCAGAGAAAGATGCCAGTTGCGGTTGGTAAAGTAAAATTTCAGCACTTCTTAACCCCAGAAGGGCCCTCTGAGCTAACAAACTTACTCCCCCTTCTTGCAAAGAGAGAGACAGACAACCAGAGAGAGGGACTGGCCTGAGGTCAATGGTAGCAGAACTGAGTCACAAATCCCCAGCTCTGACATACGGTCTCATGCCCTTTAAACCACATCATGGGCCCAGCACAGTGGCTCACGCCTGTAATCCCAGCACTTTGGGAGGCTGAGGTGAAACACTTGAGGTGAGGAGTTCAAAACCAATCTGGCCAACATGGTGAAACCCTGTCGCTACTAAAAGTACAAAACAATTAGCCGGGTGTGGTGACGGTGCCTGTAATCCCAGCTACTGGGGAGGCTGAGGCAGGAGAATCGCTTGAACCTGGGAGATGGAGGTTGTAGTGAGCTAAGTTCATGCCGCTGCACTCCAGCCTGGGTGACAGAGTGAGACTCCGTCTCACACACACACACACACACACACACACACACACGCACACACACACACACACACACACATGATGATCCCCTACACTGCAGCAAGGATCACACAAAAACAAACCAAGAAGCACTGGGACTCACTCCGCTCAGTTCTGCCAAAGAGAAGACCCAGTGGTAGATAGTTTTAGGAGTTAGGAAAAGTTATCCGCCAGTGTATAGGGAGTCCTCAAGACCACTTACTTCCAGGTTCAGTGATTCATTTGCGGGACTCAGTGTATAGTCATACCCACGGCTATGATTTATTACAGCAAAGGGGTACAAAGAAAAATCATCAAAGGGAAAAGTCCAGAGGAAATCAGGTGCAGATTTTCAAGAGTCCTCCCAGTAGAGTCACAGGATGTACTTAATTCTTCCAGCATGGGATTGTGACATGTGTGAAGTGTTTTCTACCAGGGAAATTCATTAGAGACTCACTGTGAAAGGTCTGTATTGGAGGCTGGTCACTTAAGCATCTTCTGCCTAGCACGTACCAAGATTCCAGACTCTCAGAAGGAAAGCAGACATTCAGCCTAAACCACAATGTTTGCACAAACAGTTTAGGCACAGTGAGCCACTCTTATCTGTTAGGGTAGTATAAACACCCCCAAAATCCAACTTCCCAGAAGCCAGCCAAGGGCCAACCTTGCCAGCAAGCCGTTTTTAACAATAGCAGTCTCAGGCCTGCTATGTTAACTCTTTTCTGTACAACCTGCAGTGAGGTTTTAGAAAAAGGTCAGCCAGACACATAGGGAGGTCATCACCCCACATAAAAGATAATACATATGTGATAATATGCAAAACAGAGGGTCACAGGGGCTCTGGAGTGGTCAGGTTTCATACAGTGGGGAGGTGAGCCATGAGGGGGCCCAAGACGACAACTCTCAGGCCAGAATCAGAATCTTCACTCCAAAACCTCTTCCCCCCAGGTTGTCCCTGTCTGAGTAAACAGCACCACCATCACCCAGCTGCTCAAGCTGAATATCTACCACCATTCTTGATAGCCCCTCTCCCTCAATGCCTATAGCCACTTACTTCTTCACCCAGTCCCATCAATTCTACCTTCACAGACATGTAAGCCTTCCATTTTTCTATGTCTGCATTGTCTCCACCCCAGCCAAGCCCCAGTCATCTCTCCCAGCCTGCCGCAATAGCCTCCTACTGGTCTTCCATCTTCTACACTGCCCCATCCATTCTTCACATGTTGGCAGAGTGGTCTTTTTAAAATGAAAACTGGACAAGGCCTCTCCTGCTTTTAAACCCCCTCGAAGTCTTCCTATTGCACTTTATTAGAATAAAGCCCAAAAGAGAAGCCCTGAAGACCCCCACAAAGTCTGGCCTCTGCCTACTTCTCTAACCTCAAATGAAAGCAGCCTCCTTCTCTTTTCTTCCATTACCTTCATAGCATTCATCACATCTTGTGGTTATTATGTATTTGTTTTCTTGATGATTTCCTGTCTGTCACACCATGAGCAAGCCCCAGGAGGCCAAGAACCATGGCTGCCTTGCTCACCACTGCAGACCCACATGCCAGGTAGTGTAGCCACACTCAATATATAGTGAATACATGAATAAGTGAGTGAGTAAACAGACAGGTCAGGCATCAGATAGGTGGGGGAGATGGAGAATGGGTGGACCAGAACACAGAGGTACTTGGCATGACCATATGAGCTCTTGAGCATTATCTGGCAGTCTGCAGACTTTTTAAAATGCATTTCTGGCCGGGCACAGTGGTGTGTGCCTGCAGTCCCAGTTTCTCAGGGGGCTAAGGCAGAAGGATCACCTGAGCCCAGGAGGTTGAGGCTGCAGTGGGCCAAGATCACGCCACTGTACTCCAGCCTGGGTGACAGAGCGAGACCTTGTCCCAAGTAAATAAATAAATAAAATGCATTTCTTCCCAACTGCATTATCACTCTAGGAGCTATAAATATCCTTATCCCCATTTTACAGATAATAAAAGTGAGGTTCAGAGAGATGAAAGGACTTGCCTAAGGCCACAGAGCAAGCAAGCAAAAGAGCCAGGATTCAGACCCATGTTCAGAGTAGAACAGCCTCATGAGAGCAGGACCCAACGTCTGCCCTTGTCCTCAGGCAACCTGATTGGCCCTCCACTTTGCCAAACAGACCAGCACTGGCTATGATAAACCTCTGGCAATGTCAGAGCTTAAGGAAAGCAGAAATTTTTCATAGCCCTGGAAGGACAGCTTCCTGTAGAGTTAGGTACAACAACCAGTCCTGTTGGGTGAGTGGCCTAGCCCTCCCATAGGGCTGGAGCTGTAGAAAGTAGTTCACTGCCAATGCAGTAGCCAATATCACCTCCCACCAGGCTAGGAACCCTGCTCCGCCCTGCAGGCTCTGGGACATCTGTGAGTTGTCACTATTCTAGCCTGCCTGCCGAGCTCCAGGGGAAAAGGAAGCCCTATCTGGGCTGGCCAGGAGCCAGAGCAGCTCACAAGGTACTGTGCCTCGGTGCCAACCTCACCCTTTGCCCCTACAATTCAGCCATCAGCTTCAAACACTGGGAAGATTGTACCAAGCCCTACAAGCCAGCAGTCAGTGACCTGCCTGAGACAGATTCTCAGACTGGTTTCAGAGCTGGGCTTCAAGAGTCCTGGCAAGGAGAACAACCTTCCATTCTCTCTAGTGGGCAGGCTGCCCAAGAGAGCCGCCGAAGCCAGGCACAGACAGACCCAATGGGTACTGGCAAGGGGCCTCCTACCTAGGGAGGTTTGACTGGAAGGAAAAAGATTGTCACATGTTATAGAGCTTCAGGGTCTCAGAGAGGAAGTGATCAGGGGGAGAAGAAAACCATTCTGGTTTTGGATAAAGGGGCTGGTTAGAAATTGTACTCCTGCAGGGCGCAGTGGCTTACGCCTATAATCCCAACACTTTGGGAGGCTAAGGTGGGTGGATCACCTGAGGTCAGGAGTTCGAGACCAGCCTCAGCAACATGCTGAAACACCATCTCTACTAAATACAAAAAAATTCGCTGGTCACTGTGGCACATCCCTGTAATCCCAGCTACTTAGGGGGCTGGGACAGGAGAATAGCTTGAACCCGGGAAGCAGAGGTTGCAGTGAGCCGAGATTGCACTACTGCACTCCAGCCTGAGCCACAACAGCAAAACTCAGTCTCAAAAAAAAAAAAGAAAGAAAAAGAAATTGTACTCCTGACCCAGCCCACTTAGGAGGCAAAAGGAAGAAAGTTAATATATAGTGAGGGCCAAACACTTTATACACTTTGAATAATTACAGCAAGCCTCCGAGGTTTATTCTTTCCACCTTATAGAGAAAGGAACTAAGGCTCAAAAAGCAGAAGAGACTTGCCCAGGGACCTGTTGGCCAGTAACTGGCAAACCTCAGGACTGAACCCAGGCCTCCGACAACCCAAGCCTAGGATTTTCCACTCTAGCATGCCGTCACGCACACTCAGATGAGAGAATGGTTCCATTTCCTTTAGAAAACATAATAAGAGACATTCAAAACTGCAGAGAAGAAAGTAAAATACCTAGGCATAAATTTATGGAGAAATATTTTAACACTATAAAACACCCTGAAATATGCGAAATACACTTGATCAACGGGAAGATGTAAGGACTGAACATATGCCGGGCACAGTGGCTCATGCCTGTAATCCCAGCATTTTGGGAGCCGAGGTGGACAGATCACCTGAGGTCAGGAGTTCGAGATCAGCCTGGCCAACATGGTAAAACCCCATCTCTACTAAAAATACAAAAATTAGCCGAGCATGGTGGCACATGCCTGTAATCCCAGCTACTCGGGAGGCTGAGGCACAAGAATCACTTGAATGTGGCAGCAGAGGTTGCAGTGAGCCAAGATCATGCCACTGCACTACTCCAGCCTGGGCAACAGAGCGAGACCCTGTCTCAAAAAGAAAAAAATTGAACATTTCAGTACCATAAAATAGGGTAAAAAATATATATTCAACATTATAATACCAGCAGTTCTCCCTAAGCTAGTTTAATTTATATATCTAACATCACTCCAGTGAACGTAGTCTTGGTATTTGGGAGTGAAGGAAGAAAAATAGACAATATTATAATAAAATATATTTGAAAGCACAAATAAGCAAAAGTAGCCATGAAAATCATGAAACAAGAGGAAAATAGGAAGGGGTTAGACACAGAAGACACTCCATCAATTTCTAATAGGTTTTACGGGCCTCTCAAGGGAATGGAGAAGGAATAGAGCAGAGAGCCCTGTCACTTCTACCTCCAAATTTTCTCAACTGTGTCACCTTTCTCCATCCCCCACTGCTACCTCCCTAGTCTCACCAGTCTGCATCCTCACCTGGCTTCATTCTCTCCCTCCCAATTCTACTCTAACCTTCCTAGCTTTCTTTCCGTCTCTCAAATATGGCAAGCTCTGCATGTGCTTCTCTTTCTCTATTCCTGGAATGTCCATCACACCCTTCACCTGGCTAACTTCAACTCCCACTCCAGGTTGTAGCTTAAATGTCACTCCAAACATGCCATCCTCAACCACCCAATCCAATGTGAGTTCTCAGCCAGGCGTAGTGGCTCATGCCAGCCTTTGGGAGGCCAAGACATGTGGATCACTTGAGGCCACGAGTGTGAGACCAATCTAGTCAACATGGTGAAACCCCATCTCTCCTAAAAACACAAAAATTAGCCAGGCAGGGTGGCACGTGCCTGTAATCCCAGCTACTCAGGAGACTGAGGCAGGAAAACTGCTTGAGCCCAAGAGGTAGGTGGAGGTAGCAGTGACCCAAGATCGTGCCACTGCACTCCAGCCTGGGCAACAGAGCAAGACTCTGTCTCAAAAAATAAAAATACAAATAAAAGTGAGTTCTCCCCTTTTCTCTGTCTCTCAGCACCCTTTAATTTTCCTTCCCTGCTCTTATCAGAGTTTGAAATTATATATTTATTTACATGCTTATTTATTAAATCTCTTTCTCTCCCGTGAGACTATGAGCTCCATGAAGGCAGGCATGGGATCTACCTTGTTCGCCACAATATACCAGGAACCCATCACTGGATCTAGCAAACAGTAAAGATTCAGTAAATACTTGTTGAAGAAATGAATGTATAAATTGAGAATTAGGTCACTGGGACTCTACAAAAGAGAGAAGGAATCTCTTTCAAATATCTCTCTACCAGGACCAGAATGAAAAAGAATGTTTCCCACAGGAGATGGCCCCCCCTGTGTGTGTACACCGGGACATAAGAATCTCAGGAGCAAGCACCAGGCGCAGTGGCTCACGCCTGCAATCCCAGCACTGTGGGAGGCTGAGGTGGGTGGATCATGAGGTCAGGAGTTCAAGGCCAGCCTGACCAACATGGTGAAACCCTGTCTCTTTAAAAAAAAAAAAAAGAAAAAGAAAGAAAAATTGCAGGAGCAAATGAGTGGGGAAATGTGTGCCGCCTTCCATAGGCATCAAGATTCTTCTTTCTTTTTATTCCTATCTCTATAGATTCTTAGGCTAAGATTTTAACAGAGAATATCACAACTAACTATGGGAACTGGGAATTACCCAACAGCTTTCAAAGCAGCCTGCAAATGATGGTAAGCCGAGGCTGCCCTCTGGCACCCTCCTCTGCATGCCCAGGCCACATATCACAAATCATCATGGTGTGTATACCCTTTGTATATCTTTTTTTTTAAGTTCTCAGAATACAGCAGGCACTTTGAAAACACTTGTGTATTCAAAGCAAAGTAAAATCAACAAGTTGATATGTGCATATCTGAGAAAGAAACAAGCAGACCAAACAGACTGTGAGCTGTGGGGGACAGAGTTTCTTACCCAGCTTCTGTTTAGAGATTGGGACTACACAGCTCTTGCTGCAGCCAAACGTGCAGCATTTCTTTACACCTGGACATGTCTCGTCAGTGATGCACCATTTCAAGCAGGATTGTTTCTGAATAACCCCAGGGCAATCTCTTTCCTCCCTGTAGCAAAAAGGGAGACAGCCAAGAAAGAGAAATAACACCCACAAGCATAGCAGAAGGGAAAAACAGAAAAAGGAAGCCCTGAGCTTCATTTCAGCCTCTGACCCTGGTGCTAAGGCAAAGACACAATAACAACAATAGTAATAGCAAACATTTACTGTAACATTTACTGTTTACCTCATGCCAGGAACATCTCATTTGATCCTCACAATTATCCCCCATTTTATAGATGAAGAAACTGAGGCTAAAACCTTAAGGTTTACAAAGAGCTAAGGCTTATTTATGGCTTAAAAGGGTCTGTTTGGCTCTAGGGTCTACTCTCTTAAGGATTATCTTTTTTTTTTTCTTAATCATTATCTTAAACAGGCTTCCCTTTACCACTCTTCCCTCCAACCTTCACAGGAACTCTG
Organism: Ateles fusciceps; assembly: GCA_036589455.1. Classification (NCBI taxonomy): domain Eukaryota; kingdom Metazoa; phylum Chordata; class Mammalia; order Primates; family Atelidae; genus Ateles; species Ateles fusciceps. The sequence goes on from JAZHEH010000847.1 coordinate 1,793,467, forward strand.
AGTCCAAAGTAAAAGACATAGATAATCGATGATGTATTCTTTCCTGATGGGAGGCAAAGAACTGGGGGCCCTGAATAATTAGTGGAGGAGGGACCCTAAAAGAGTAAAGAAGTACTTTGGGCAAGAAAGACTTCAAGAGGCAACCTAAGAGGTGGGAGGCTCTCTGCTTCTATCTATCCCAGAAGCAAGGTCAGAGAGTACACCCAGATGTTGCCCTTCGTGCCAACATACCCTTAGGAACGTCTCGGCAGATCCGACCACAGCCTGTGGTGCAGCACTTCTGCCCAGCCAGACACGATGCATCGCCCTGGCACAGCTCTTTGCACGGGTTCTTATCAGGAGGGCATTCTCCCTCTTTCACTGCAAAAGATATCAAATGAGTTTGGGGTAACTAGCCAGGCCTCAGAAAATGGAGAATGGAGGCCAAACTATTTCAAGGATATTCAGCCCCTCCAGGCATCTCTATCCAAAGTATTTCTGCATCACTACACTCTAGCCTGGGTGACAGAATAAAACCCTGTCTCTAAAAAAAGAAAAATTCTGCAACCACCTTCCCCTCCCAGCACACAACTACTAACATACATCTATCCCTACTAAAGGAGCAGCCATCCTGCAGATAACAAGAGAGAAAGGTTGGAATGATACTGTTCTCATTTAATGAGTTCTAGGGAAAAGCTAGAACCTCTAGTAAGCCCAACTAGAAGTCCTATCTCCTTGTCCAGAGAGGGTAAAGAAAGCCAGGAAGAACTACCCAGACCATCCCGAGAATCTGTTCATCCAGTCCTGTCCTACAGATGATCATCTCCACCTATGAGCAACCTTGCTCTGGGAGAAGGCAGGGGATGACTTCTCCTCTCCTCTAGTCACTTTCTGTTACTGTTGGCCAGGGATCCCAAATGATAGCTCACCATGTTCTCCTGCAGTTATCCAGGATTCCAGGGACCCAAGAGCAAGAAGAAAGAGGCAGCTTAACATCATGATGATGCTGAGAGTTGGGATGAGAGTTCAGTTCAGGCCAGAGGTGTACACCTTGCCCAGAGTATCAGCTGAGGTACGGGCAGGACTAGGGATGGCCCCAAACCCAGTCCCAAAGCCTTCCCTTTCGCAATACGCCCCAAGAATGTCTTCTCCTGATGAGAAGAAGAGGGATTGGCTGTGGAGTGTGGGAAAATTTCCTGGCACTACCAAAGGGCACATGTGATGGGAGGATCACACCCTATAAGCAATATGCACAACACTCCTGGATCATGAGGAACCTAGTGGGTAGCTGGAAAAATGGAGGGATGGCCACTGGAATAAGAATCAAAAGAGCCCCAAAGGGCATTGGAAGGACACAGCTTCAGCCCAAATGACAGAGGGAGAAACTAAACACACTACTTAAGAAAATAGTCAAAGCTAATAACATAACCAAGCATAATAAAATTGTGGCTCCTATTCATCCTAGCAACCTAGAAAAGACAGAATGGAACAGACCACTCAGAAACCATCAAATAGGCCGAGCTACACAGATCACCTGAAGTCAGGAGTTCGAGACCAACCTGGCCAACATGGTGAAACCCTGTCTCTACTAAAAATACAAAAATTAGCTGGCCGTGGTGGTGCATGCCTGTAATCCCAACTACCTGGGAGGCTGAGGCAGGGGAATCGCTTGAACCCAGGAGGCAGAGGTTGCAGTGAGTGGAGATCGCGCCACTGCACTCTAGCTTGGGTGACAAAGCGAGACTCTGTCTCAAAAAAAAAAAAAAAAGAAAGAAAAAAGAAACTATCAAAAACCTACAGAAGAGCAGTAGTTGAGTTTGTTCAGAACTAATGTAAAAGCACCAAACACCTGCATCTTTGTCCCTCTAGCCCACACAGGCCATTCTTGGACTGTATGAAGGCTAGCTGGCAGAACCCGAGAGAAGAGTTGCTATGTCTGACTCAAATAGTCTGCCCACACATACCTCCTTTTTCTTTTCCCTCTATTTCTTTCTCTTTATGTGTCCTGCTCATGCATTTGGTCAGCTGTGACACCTAATGGTGTCCACTGGCACTGCTTAGTCCTATGGACAGAGGATATTCAAGGTACAAGGTAAAAAACCTCCTTAGTAGGGCCAAAAAGTTTGAAGCCAGGAAGTTGCCCTTATTGTTATAAGGCTGATGTGGCCTCTGGAGATAATCAGCATTTGATGATGACCTAACATGCGCCTAATATGCTTTTTGTTTTGAGAAGAGTCTCCCTCTGTCACCCAGGCTGGAGTGCAGTGGCCCAATCTCAGCTCACTGCAACCTCTGCCTCCCAGGTTCTGGCAATTCTCGTGCCTCAGGCTCCCAAGTAGCTGGGACTACAGGCACCCAACACTACCCCTGGCTAATTTTTGTAGTTTTAGTAGAGATGGGGTTTTGCTATGTTGGCCAGGCTGGTCTTGAACTCCACCCACCTCGGCCTCCCAAAGTGCTGGGATGACAGGCATGAGCCACTATGCCTAGCCTGCATTATATAGTTTAATCCTCACACTTATCTTGCAGAGGTAAGAAAATGGATTCAGAGGAGCTAAGAAAAAATGCCCATAAGTGGCAGCCACTGGAATTTCATAACAGTAATTACAGACAGCATTGTTTGAGGGTTTACTTATGCTAGTTTTAAGTACTTTACATTAACTCACTAATCCTCACTGCAACCCTACAAACTAGATGCTGTTATCCCCCATTTTACAGTTGGGAAAATGAAGGCACAGAGAGTTTAAGAACTGTGGGTCTCACAGCTAATAAGTGGTAAAACAGAGGCAAGCAGTCCAATTCCATAGCCAGTCCAATAGCCAATTTGCTTAACCACCATACTATACCAAATTTTAACCCAGATCTTTCTAACTGCAAGACTCATGCAATTTCCACTACTCTTGTATTGTGACCTGGGAAGAGTAACAGGCTCTACCACCATAAATGGATCCAATTATATTCAGGGATGTCTTACCTGTGAGACAGAGCTAAGGGAACCCCTGGAGAACTCCCACCTTGTTAAGTCCCTGCATCCCCAGCCCATCCCAGAATCACCTGTCTGGGGACAGAGGCTCAGTTCTTTGGGACTGGTCAACACACAGCCTTTATTCTGGTGCCTTCAGACACAAGAGGCAGCCACTGGGGTCGAAGCCTGGAGAGACCCAGTGAGTGTTTTGGGATGGCACGGACTGGGGCCCCCTTTGTTGAGTGCCCCATCCTTGCATTAGGCCCACTCCAATGTTGGAGGCTGAGGGTCCAGAATATTAAAATCTTTTTTCTTTTTTTTTTGAGACGGAGTCTCACTCTGTCGCCCAGGCTGGAGTGCAGTGGCACGATCTCGGCTCATTGCAAACTCTGCCTCCTGGATTCAAGAGATTCTCCTTGCCTCAGCCTCCCAAGTATCTGGGATTACAGGCGCGTGCCACCACGCCCGGCTAATTTTTGTATTTTTAGTAGAGACGGGGTTTCGCCATGTTGGCCAAGCTGGTCTCGAACTCCTGACCTCAAGTGATCTTCCCGCCTCGGCCTCCCAAAGGGCTGAAATTACAGGCGTGAGCCACCGCGCCTGGCCGAGCATATTAAAATCTAGTTTTCAAAAACTGAACTGCACGCGCCACTGTACCAAACGCTTCCCTCTGCTCCCCAACCCCAGCCTACAGAAACCTGCTCCCCTCCTCCTATCCCGCAGTCATCCACCGGCCTTGACCCAACAGGGAACATCCCTTGACTGAACCGCCACTGAACACCCACACTCCACAACCGAGACGCAGCCCTCCCGGGAGGAAGCCCCAACGACCTCCACGCACAAGGCCTCTAAATAGCACTGTCCCCGGCAAGGGGTGGCGGCTCGGTTCCCATGGTAACCCGCAGCTCCCGCGTCGCGCTTCCGGGCGGACAAGCAGCGCGCTCCAGTGACGTCACGGAGCCACCTTCCGGCCGGTGACACAGTCGAGCGAAGTAGTAGGGGCCGGGGGCGCCATGGGAGCCACCGGCGACGCCGAGCAGCCGCGGGGACCCAGCGGGACCGAGCGAGGCGGCTTGGAGCTGGGGGATGCGGGCGGAACGGGGCAGCTGGTTCTTACGGTGAGGGCGCCCCCGGGGAGGCCTGGGCTCGGGCCTGGCAAGGCCTCGGGGCTCCTGGGACCCTGGCCCGCGGGCACAGGAACGCGGCGGCTGGAGCTGCAGAGGGGGTTGGCGTTTTCGCAGCCCGACGACCTGGATTCAAATTCTGGTGCCGCCCTCCTAGCTAGGTGACGTGGGCCAGTTCTGTCAACCCCTTGAGCCCCGGGGATCCTCTTCTATAAAATGGAGATGATTAGTACCTGTCTCATAAAAGTTGTTGTGGGATGGGAAGATAAAGGCGGATACAGCGCCCAGCACATCACCTGGTACAGAGTTGACCCACGGTATACACTGCTTCCCTTCCTCCTGCCGTGCCAGAAAAGGCGGGGTAGGGACTTTAAAGGCAGGAAATTTCCTTTGTTCCTCTTTTCTGGCGCGCAAGGGGGAGGCCTTCCAACTGTTATCCTCCCCCGCTACGCCAAGGTGGGAGAGATGGTGTCGGATCTGAGAAGCAGGGATGTCTAGGTTTAACTTCATACCCACCTTCCACCTCCACCCCATCCCAGTGTCACCGACCGCAGTGACATTTGTTCCCTTGGTCCCCACAGAACCCTTGGAACATAATGATAAAGCACCGGCAGGTGCAGCGGAGGGGCCGCCGCTCACAGATGACGACAAGGTAAGGCTGCCCCTGCATGGGACTTATATCCCAGCCACTAGCTTACATGGCAGCTTTGGGATCCCCCAGTGCACAGGCTGTGGAGATCTACAGCCGGTGAAAAGAACGCAGGACTGAGAAAGAGGAGACTCCGATTCTGTAACTCTGTGTGTGATCTTGAGCTAGTCAATTCACTTCGTTTTCTGAACTCACATACAAAATGGGGAAGGGGGCAAGAGATGGGCTGTGGAGTAAACAATACCTAAGATCCCTCATATTCACTGGCTCTGTGGTTGAGGACTCTAAAGAGATCAGATAGCATGGAGTTTAAGAGCACAGACTCGGGAGGCAGACACCTGTGTTCTCGTGCAGACTCTGACAAGACCCTATTTTCTCAGCTGTAAGAGTGATTAATAGTATCTGTCTCAGAAAAGGGAGAGAGCACAAGATGGACCTTTGGGATGCTGGTAGTGGTGAAATGGATGTTCACTGTAATTACTCTTTAAAGTGTATAGACTTTTCTGTATTATATTTCATAAAAACACTTTGATGGCCGGGTGCAGTGGCACACACCTGTAATCCTAGCACTTTGGGAGGCTGAGGTGGATGAGTCACCTGAGGTCAGGAGTTCAAGTCCAGCTTGGCCAACATGGTGAAAAACCCCATCTCTACTAAAAATACAAAAATTAGCCAGATGTGGTGGCACACGCCTGTAATCCCAGCTGCTCAGGAGGCTGAGGCAGGAGAATTGCTTGAACCCAAGAGGCAAAGGTTGTAGTGAGCCAAAACCACAACACTGCACTCCTGCCTGGGCGACAGGGTAAAACTCCACCTCAAAAAAAAAAAAACCCTTTGAAAATAATACCCACAGCTGGGCACAGTAGCTCACGCCTGTAATCCCAGCACTTTGGGAGGCCAAAGTGGGCGGATCACGAGGTCAGGAGTTCAAGACCAGCCTCCTGACCAACATGGTGAAACTCCATCTCTTTAAAAAAAAAAAAGAGAGAGAGAAAGAAAATAATACCCACTTCATAGAGTTATTATGAGAATGAAAAAGTCATGCCTCTGTGATTTGCACAAAATCAGAGCATGTAGCTAGTTTTCAATAAAAGCTGTCTAGTATTGTCAAAGGATTCTATGTCCAAAATTGACTGGGCAGACTGGGAAAGAATATGTTTGGGACATGCCCCCTCACCCTGTCTCCCTCCTGAATGCAGTTTCACAGATCCTGCCATCTCCATGGATCTGCTTCGTGCTGTCTTGCAGCCTAGCATCAATGAGGAGATCCAGACTGTCTTCAACAAGTACATGAAGGTGAGAGGGACACAGGATAAAAGAATAACAAGGGAGGCCGGGCACAGTGGCTCATGCCTGTAACCCCAGCACCTTGGGAGGCTAAGGCAGGCAGATCACCTGAGGTTAGGAGCTCAGCTTGACCAACATGGAGAAACCCTGTCTCTACTAAAAATACAAAATTAGCTGGGTGTGGTGGCACATGGCTGTAATCCCAGCTACTCGGGAGGCTGAGGCAGGAGAATTGCTTGAACCTGGGAGGCGGAAATTGCAGTGAGCTGAGATTGTGCCATTGCACTCCAGCCTGGGCAACAAGAACAAAACTCCGTCTCAAAAGAAAAAAAAGGAAGTTTTTTATTGAGCGACTACCATACTATCAGGCACTATTCTAGGCACTGGGGATGTAGCAGTGAACAAACAGATATTCTCTGTAAACAGTGACAACAAGGTAAGGCTGACCCTGCGTGGGACTTATATCCTAGCCACTGGCTTGCATAGCAGCTTTGGATCCCCAGTGCACAAGGCTATGGAGATCTACAGACACTAGAAAGAATACAGGACTGGGAAAGAGGAGACTCCAAGCTTCAAGTGATCATCCCACCTCAGGCTCCCAAGTAGCTGGGATTATAAGTGTGCACCACCACACCTGGCTAATTTTTTTTGGTATTTTTTGTTGAGACAGGGTTTCACCATGTTGACCAGGCTGGTCTCAAACTCCTGACCTAAACTGATCCTCCCTCCTCAGCCTCCCAAAGTGCTGGGATTACAGGCGTGAGTCACTGCACCTGGCCTACTTGACATATTTTGGTCATGTCTCTAAGTCAGTACATAATAGTTCACCCCAATTCCTTTGTAATAGTGGCAAAGTAGTCTATTTGATGGACTAGCTTTCATAAGCTACCCCCCTAGAATATTCAGAATGTTTTGTTTTTCTCTATGACAAACAATGCTACAATGAACACTCTGAATGTACATCTTTGTTTCCTTGTGAGGGTATTTCTGTGGGATAAATTCCCGGAGATGGAATTGGTGGGTATATGCAAAAACCTATCTTTTTGTCAAGAAAATTGCTCTCTAGAAAAGTTATACCATCCGGGCGCAATGGCTCACGCCTGTAATCCCAGCACTTGGGGAGGCCGAGGCAGGCGGATCATGCAGTCAGGAGATCAAGACCAGCCTGGCCAACATGGTAAAACCCCATCTCTACTAAAAATGCAAAAATGAGCTGGGTATGGTGGCCCATGCATGTAATCCCAGCTGCTCAGGAGGCTGAGGCACAAGAATCACTTGAACCCAGGAGGCAGAGGTTGCAGTGAGCCGAGATTATGCTGTGATCTGATTTCATTCTCGAATCCAGAGATGGCGTACACTTACCATATGTCCATTACACTGCCCACCTCACAGGCTGGTTGTAAAGTACCTGAACTATTTTAACTGGCTTTCAGTTAGTTGATATTGAACACGAGTATTAATCTCCAATTTTTAGGTTTTCGTTTTAAATTAAATTCATCTGATCATTTACTTTGGCCTGAAGACTTCCTCTGAAAACTCTTGAAGTTTCTAATCCAGTCCATTCACACTCTTCTCCTTGGTTTGATGTTAACAACAGAGGCATTTAACCTTGCTAAATATGAAATAGCAGTACATTCCCATAATTGTCTCTCACAATAGAAATACTGGGTTTAGGTTCCAGAATTTTCCTATACCCCAGAGAGAGTTGACACTTTTTCTAGGCATTACGTGGCTAGGCATTTTTTAGAGATGACTGTTTATATGAGTACGTTCCCAGGTGCCTCGCAGCTGTGTTTGGGACCTCATTACCTTACCTTCTCATGTATTCATGCTCAAACTCACCTGCTTACCCAGCAGAGAAACTTTCTTCCTTCCCTTTTCACAGCCAACTGGGGTCGCTGGCCTCCTGGTGCCCTTGTCAGGTCTCACTCCTCTCCATCCCATAGATGTTTCTTTCAGACTGGGCAGTCAGAATTCAATTAGGACTTTCTGCTGTCTTAATATCTTCTGGCCTGCCCTGGCCTATTCACTTCAGACACAGGCATTCTTTTTTTCTTCTACAGAAGTGATATATGTACACTATAAAAAGCAAGAGGATATAAATAAGCCAAGAGAAGAAAACAGTCACCTACAATATCCCCTCTGTTACTTCAGTATATAGCTCTAGGATTCTTTTGTCTCTGTGTTTGCTTGTGCTGTATTACATTAAAAGGCTCACATTTACCAAACTATTTTACAACCTCCTTTCTTCACTTTGAGGTATACCATGAATACCTTTACATGTCAAAACTATATTCTCTTACATCATCTTTATTGTGATTTTTAATATTTGCATAGCATTTCATGGTGTGGATATGCCATCATTTAAATTTAGACATTTAGGTTATTCTTTGATTTTTGCACTGTTTACACATTAATCTTTTGGGCCCCTCCATGATTATATCCTTAAGACAGGGGAATAAAGGGAGGAGGAAGAGCCTAAAATGTGGATCTAAATCTGACCAATCCCAAAGCCTTGCTCATAATCACTTTTTCCTTCTGTATGAGGCCAGGATAAAAGCTTGTCTTATATTCCGTTTCCTTTAGGTCAATGTGCATTAACAGGGCTTCTGACCTTGTCCTCTGTTGTACTGCCCTAGTTCTTCCAGAAGGCAGCACTCAATGTGCGAGACAATGTTGGGGAAGAGGTGGACGCAGAACAGCTGATCCAGGAGGCCTGTCGGAGCTGCCTGGAGCAGGTGAGACCAACGGGGACAAGAGATGCAGGCACAAGGTTTAGCTCTCAAGCCTCTGGCAAGAAATGTGATCTTAGGCCAGGCGTGGTGGCTTACACGTGTAATCACAGCACTTTGGAAGGTCAGGGTTGGCAGATCACTCAAAGCCAGGAGTTCGAGACCAGCTTGGGCAACATGGGGAAACCCCATCTCTACAAAAAATATGAAAATTAGCTGGGCGTGGTGGTGCACACCTGTAATCCTAGCTACTTGGGACTCTGAGGCACTTGAATCCCTTGAACCCGGGAGGCAGAGGTTGCAGTGAGCCAAGATGCCACCACTGTACTCCAGCCTGGGTGACAGAGCAAGACTCTGTCTTAAAAAATAAAAATAAAAAAAAGAAGGCTGGCCCGCAATGGCTCACACCTGTAATCCCAGCACTTTGGGAGGCCAAGGTGGGTGGATCACCTGAGGTTGCGAGTTCAAGACCAGCCTGACCAACATGGAGAAACCCTGTCTCTACTAAAAATACAAAATTAGCCAGGTGTGCTGGCACATGCCTATAATCCCAGCTACTCCTGAAGCAGGAGAATCACTTGAACCCAGGAGGTGGAGGTTGCGGTGAGCTGAGATGGCACCATTGCACTCCAGCCTGGGTAACAAGAGTGAAACTTCAAAAAAAAAAAAAAGAAATGTGATCTTATCGTCAGTGGAGTGGTATTTTGGGGAATGCCCAATAAGCCACATATCTAGACAGGCTTGAGGCTGTTGCTGACAGAGAAGGGAAGGGAAGTAGCTACTGTATGTCAGGTACCAGGATAAATGCATTATTTTTTATGTCTCAGAAGAAACAGTGTACAGAAGATATCTTTTAATTCCTATTTTATAGATGAAGAAATTGTGGCTTAGCAAACTCTTAGAAGCAAAGAGTAGAATGGCAGTAGCTGGAGGGGGAGAATAGGAGGACGTTAATCAGAGGGTACAAACTTTTATTTATAAGACGAACAAGTTCTGGGCAATTTTTTTACATGGTGACCACATATCTCTATTGTTATTTGAAATTTGCTGAGACTGTAGATCTTAAGTGTCCACACACACAAAATGGTAACAGTGGATGTGTTGATTGATTTCGTTGTGGTAATCATTTCACTATGTATATGTATGTCAGTCCATCACATTGTACACCTTGAATTTATCCCATCTCTGATTATCGATTATACCTCAGTAAAGGTAGAAAAACTTTTAAAAGGCAAACAAAGAAACAGAAATGGCTTAAGACACACAGTAATTAGAATAGCTAAGATCTGTCTCATCTCTGCAAGTATTTGGTGGATCGAGTCATCACGGCCCCGTTTGGTATCATGGGGACGAGCACCCTGCTGCCTCCCTGTCTCTCTGGTGTGGTCAGGAGGCATGACATCAGGTCTATAAATGAGTGCTCCCAAGAGAGTAGAGAACCTGTTTACATGTGTCAGCTGCTGTTATTAATAGAAATTGTTAGCATCACCCTTTTATAGGGAGACATCAGGAAAGGTCGCCAACAGTCGCTGGCTCACTTTCTCTCCTCCCGTTCATTCTGTTCACTTTGTTTTCACTTCAGGCCCCACTACTTCACTGCAACCCCTCTTGTCAGGGTCACTAGTAACCTCCTGTGTTGTCAAACCCTGTGGTCCCTAACTGTCCTCAACTTAGCTTCACAGTGACATTTGTCACAGTGGATCATTTCGTGTTTCTTGGAACACTCCTCTGTTTGCTCCAACTTCATTGCCTACTCTTCTCTGTCGCCACCCCCCGCCCAACCTCTGACTGTTGGTGCCTTCCCAAGTGCAATCTTCAAACCCTTTCTCTTTCATGGTTGACTGTTTTCATAGGTGTTTTCATCTAGTCCTGTGGCTTTGAAGCCAATTCAGCTGCTCATAATTCACACATTTATATCTCAGTCCAGAGCTACATTCACTGTTACCCAGTTCCAATCTTCTTTCTCACAGCAGCCAGACTGATCTCTGTAAAGATGAATTAGATCATATCACTCCACCTTTTTTTTTTTTTTTTTTTTTAATGGAGTTTCGCTCTGTCGCCCAGGCTGGAGAACAATGGCATGATCTTGGCTCCCTGCAACCTCTGCCTCCCAGGTTCAAGCGATTCTCTTGCCTCAGACTCCCAAGTAGCTGAGATTATAGGCATGCGCCACCATGCCCAGCTAATTTTGTATTTTTAGTAGAGATGGAGTTTCTGCGTGTTGGTCAGGCTGGTCTCAAACTCCCGACCACAGGTGATCCACCCGCCTCAGCCTTCCAAAGTGCTGGGATTACAGGGGTGAGCCATCGTGCCCAGCCATCACTCCCCTTTTTAAAACTCTTCAGTGACTTTCCTGTTGCAGGCAGAATAAAGTCCTAATGCCTCACGATGACCCACAGAGCCCTACCTGGATCGGCTTCTGCCTGCTTCTTTAACTTCATTTCATCTCACCTCCCTTTTATTGACTGTACTCTAGCCATTCTGAACTCCTTTCTGGTCCTCTAAACAAGCTCAGGCCATTTCTCTTGCTGTTCTTAGTACCTGGAGTAATCTACCCTTAACTCTATATAGCTAGCTCCTTCTTCAGATCTTAGTTTAAATATCAGAGAGGTCTTCTCCTTGCACGCCTACCTCTGCTAAAATCTTGAGCTTTAAGGCCTAATCTTGTTCACCACTGTATTCCCAGCCTTGGAATATGGCTCTTAGTATGTGTACTGAGTTTGCTGAATTATTGACTAAATGAATGAACAAACAAATGATAAATGAACAAACTTCCTCCTCTAGTAGAACTTACAGCCTAGTTAACAGACAGGTATGAATTAGATTACCACACAAATGTATGCATAGTTACACATGAGACTTGTTCACAAAGTTTGGAGAAGAGCATGAATCCAATTATGGATTAGCAGCTTTGAGCCATCCAAGCATAGACATGGTGCAGACTATTTGGTATATAAGTCTAGAGCTCAGATGATAACCTTTTGTCTACAGCTGAAGACTTTAAAAATTATGGAGTCATGATTTATAGATATTAATTGAAGCTGTGAGAATTTCTAGGTGAGAGCAAATAGAATATGTAATGAGAGAGAATGGGGGAAAAGAACCAAACTGAGGAGGAAAAGCCAGCAAAGAAGGCTAAGAAAGACTGGCCAGAGAAGTAGGAGGAACACAAGGAAGTGTGTAGAAAAGAGTGCTTCCAGAAGGGGGAGCCCTCAGCACTGTCAAACGCCACTGGCAGAGGTCAGATGAACCCAGTTCCCCACCTGGCTGCAAGGCCCCTGCTCCTGCACCAAGGCCCCTGCTCCTGCACCATCTCCCCCTCTGCCCATTCCATCTTGTCTTCCTCACATGAGCCAGGTGTTCCCACCTTCGGGCTTCTGCACTCCTCCCTGCTGCTGAAAGACTTCTGCCCAGCTTTTTTTACAGCCTCCTTCACACGTCAACTCAGAGGCCACCTTCTGAGCAGGCCTTCCCTGGCTACTCCCTCAAAGTAGCCCTCCCGCTCTTGTGTTTCTCTGTCACATCTGCCTGGGTTTCTTCTTTTTTTCTCACAGCATCTATCATGATCCACAATTACCATGTTTGTTTCTGTGCTTATTATCCAGGTCACCCACAGAATATAAGCTCCACAAGAGCTTGTCCTAGTTACTGCTGTGTCCACAGCACTGAGGTCCTAAGTACTCAATATTTATTAAAAGAAAGACAGCAGGCCAGGCTCAGGGGCTCACGCCTGTAATCCCAGCACTTTGGGAGGCCAGGGCGAGTGGATCACAAGGTCAGAAGTTTGAGACCAGCCTGGCCAACATGGTAAAACCCTGCCTCTACTAAAAATACCAAAAAAAAAAAAAAAAAAAAATAGCTGGGCATGGTGGCATGCCTGTAATCCCAGCTACTCAGAAGGCTGAAATAGGAGAATTGCTTGAACCTGTGAGGCAGAGGTTGCAGTGAGCCACCATTGTACTCCAGCCTGGGCAACAGAGCAAGACTTCGTCTTGGGGGGGGGGGGGGGGGGAACAGCAGCTGACTGAGGAATACGTGTTATACTAATGTATTTAGTTTGAAAAAACATATAGTATGTATTTACATGGGACAAGCAAGGAAGAATTTATGTTGAAACATTAACAGTAGTTTATTTTATTTTGCTTTTTTACATTTTAAAATTTTTTCAGCTATGGTCATTCCTCAAATTTTTTTAAAAAATAGATATCTATTTCTATGCATATAAATATACACATACATGGCCGGGTGCAGTGACTCATGCCTGTAATCACAGCACTTTGGGAGGCCAAGGCAGGTGGATCACCTGAGGTCGAAAGTTCAAGCCCAGCCTGGCCAACATGGTAAAACTTTGTCTCTACTAAAAATACAAACATTAACTGAGCATGGTGGTGGGCACCTGTAATCCCAGCTACTTGGGAGGCTGAGGCAGGAGAATTGCTTGAACCCAGGAGGCAGGGGTTGCAGTGAGCCGAAATCATGCCATTGCACTCCAGCCTTGGTGACGAGAGCAAAACTCCATCTCAAAATATATATATTTTTTTCTTTTTTTTTTAAATACACACACACATTTATGTCTTTGTATTAACCACAGAAGAGTCTTAACCCAGTTTGGAGTTATGTCTATAAAAATGGAAGCAGGGAGCCAGGCACTGTGGCTCACACCTGTAATCCAAGCCCTTTGGAACTGGGCAGATCACTTGATGTCAGGAGTTTGAGTCCAGCCTGGCCAACATGGTGAAATCCCGTCTTTTCTAAAAATACAAAAATTAGCTGGGTGTGGTGGCACATGCCTGTAGTCCCAGCTACTTTGGAGGCTGAGGCATGAGAATCACTTGAACCCAGGAGACAGCAGTTGCAGTGAGCCAAGGTAGTGCTGCTGCACTCCAACCCTGGCAACAGAGTGAGACTTTGTCTCCAAAAAAAAAAAAACAGGGAAGTAGGTAGGGTATGCTTACCCATGAAAACAGTAACTGGTAACACTTGCTCTTTTTCCCTTTAGGCTAAACTACTGTTTTCAGATGGAGAAAAAGTAATACCCAGATTGACCCATGAGCTTCCAGGAATAAAGGTCAGAGTCACTGTGTTCTGGGGTATTGGAGGGAGAGGTCCTTTAGGCCGGGAAGCAATTGAAATATGTGGGTCCAGGGAGTTCTCAGGTACCTTCCATTTGTAGGACCAGGTCCAAACGGCATCATGCTAGAGGGGCTTCTGGGCCTGGGTCAGAGGCAGGGCTGGAGGGCTGTAGTCCAGGGCTGTGTCTTCTGCAACTCCAGAAGACCTGCAGCTCCCAGGCACTGGCCTGCCACTAACTCCCTTCCATTTTCTTTTAGCGTGGCCGGCAGGCAGAAGAAGAATGTGCCCATCGAGGAAGCCCCCTTCCTAAAAAGGTAGACCATTTCCTTGTTTCATTTTCTGGCTAAAAAAGGCTCTTCAGGCCAGGCGTGGTGGCTCACGCCTATAATCCCAACACTTTGGGAGGCCAAACCGGGGAAGATCACTTGAGCCCAGGAGTTTTGAGACCCATGTGGGTAACATAGTGAGACCCTGTCTCTACAATAAAAAAATAAATTAGCCAGGCATGCTGGTACATGCCTGTTGTCCTAGCTACATGAGAGGCTGCGGTGGGAGGATCACTTGAGCCCAGGAGTTCAAGGCTGCAGTGAGATATGATCATCCCACTGCACTCCAGGCTGAGTCACAGAGTAAGACCCTGTCACTCAAAAAAGGCTCTTCACTGATAAAAGAAAAAAATGGCTCCTCACTCTACAAAGTACTGGACTTCCTCAGCGTTTTTGAGCCTTCCTGGGCATGAGAGGCAGTATTTCTTCCCTGTCCCTGTCAAATATCATTTGATCTGTTTGGAAAACCATCTCTACCAAGGGACCCCGGACCTGCCCACAGGGTATGGGGGAGTAACCCCAGGGGCAGGCCTCTGACAGCTGTTCTTTGTGGCAGAGGAAAGGACGGCCTCCTGGACACATCCTGTCAAGCGACCGCGCAGCCGCCGGCATGGTGTGAGTAGGGACCAACAGTGTGGTGAGACCCTAAGGGAACAGATGGAGAGAGGGGTCCTGAAGGAAAAGAGGCCAGGGTTCTGTGCCTAGCAAAATCAGATCCATCTGCTTAAGTCATCGTTGGAGGGGGTTACCCTGGTTTGAGGGGTGAGGAAGGAGGGTATCGAGGAGGAAACTGTTTTATCCCCTGAACAGTTTGGCCCAGCTTGATGAAACACCAGAGATTTGTCATTGTTAGCGTATATTGAATGCTTATGACTGGTCTAAATACCTTACGTTCTTTACCTTTTAATCTTTATAGCCACCCTCTAAAGTAGATATCATTAATTTTTCAAATAAGGAACAGACTCAGAGGCCGGGCGCAGTGGCTCATGCCTGTAATCCCAGCACTTTGGGAGGCCAAGGCGGGTGGATCACAAGGTCAGGCGTTCAAGACCAGCCTGGCCAAGATGGTGAAACCCTGTCTCTACTAAAAATACAAAAATTAGCTGGGTGTGGTGGCAGACAACCTGTAATCCCAGCTACTCAGGAGGCTGAGGCAGAGAATTGCTTGAACCTGGGAGGCAGAGGTTGCAGTGAACCGAGATTGTGCCACTGCACTCCAGCCTAGGCGACAGAGTGAGACTCCATCTCCAAAAAAAAAGAACAGACTCAGAGAATTACTTGCCTAATGTCATATAGTTATTGCCTCCAAAATGGTCATTTTCAAATATATGTAATTTTTTTTAGAACAGTTGTAGGTTCACAGCAAAATTGAAAGGAAGGTACAGACATATCCCATATACTCCCTGCCCCTACACATGCACAGCCTCCCCCGTTATCAACACCAGGCACCAGAGTGGTACATTTGATGAAGCTGCTTTGACTCATCTTGATCCTCAGGGTGCATAGTTTCCATGAGGGTTCACTCTTGGTGTTGTACATGAACGTAGACAAATGCACAGTGACGTGCATCCACCATTCTGTATCACACAGAGTGCTTTCAGGGCCCTGAAAATCCTCTGTGCTCTACCTGTTCATCCCTCCTTCCCCCTGCAGCCCCACTTTCTAAAAAAATTTTGAAGCAGCAGAATCTTTTTCAAACAAAACTTTTCATGGAAGCCCAATATTTAAATCAAATCAAGCCACATCCGTCTGGTTCAGGGGCTTGGGGTTCGTTTGAAACCACTGGCTTAGTAGATGGGATCATATTCACTGTCATACCTTAGATGTGTCTCCTACACGAAGCAGTTTTATTTCTCACAAACACAAGATAGGTAGGGCAGTTGCTGCTTTTGTCTCTTGACAGATGAGAAAACTGCCACTCATAGGTTCTTAGAGTTGCTCACGGCACTATGTAAGAGCAGAGCTAGTGCTAGAATAGCTTCCAGTCCAGTGCTTTTTTACCTTTGCTCCTCCTCTAACGTGTCACCACGAAGGAGGATGCCCAGGGCTAAAGTGAGAATGTGTGAGGAGCTCCTACCATCACCAGAAAGCCTGCATTCAGTCCTAGGTCTCACCTTGGAGAATTCACCTTTATTCTTTCCTTCCAAGCAGATGGAAACCAAAATCCTGTGAACCAATTCGCCGGGAAGGTCCTAAGGTATGATTATGTGAGCATGGCAGTGACCACTATCCCAGGAGATGGTCCCACTATCTCTGCGACCCACCACGAGGGAAAGGGGCAGAGGGCGAAGGATGCATGCACACCATTCCAGAGCCATCTTCCCCTCTCCACCTCCAACCACACTGGCTCAGAGAGGATCCTATGTAGGAACTGGTGTTAGAGCCAGAGCAAAGAGAGGCCTTGAATCTTTGCTGAAGCCTTCTCCTTGTAAGAGCTAGTGGTCACTAACACTTACTCAATACTTAGTGTGTAACAGCCAGTGCCCTAAATCTTTTGTGTAGACTATCTCATTTAATCTTTGTAACAGACTTAGGAGATCGATTCTGTGAACGATTCTATAAATGAGGAGTTTCCTTTTCTGCCAACTTCCCTGTGGGCAGAAATTATTTTATTCAGTTGTCTTATACACTTGCTGCATTTGAGACTTGCCCAGAGTTACAGAGGTCATAAGTAATTGAGCCAAGTCTCAAACCCAAGACCCATTGACACCAGATTCTGTGTTTCTAACCATTAGCCTCTCGCCTCCAGAGCAGCTGTTTGCAAACTGTTGTAGCAGTAAGACCATTTCCTAAATAAAATCATCTATGGAACTCCAGTAATGTTGATACAGCACCCCTGTCCTCGTTGAGGCTGTGTCCAGGAGCTGCCGTCCACCTCTTGTCTTCTGGCCCTCTCTGCTTTCACACTGGTAATCATGCCTTTCTTCTAAAACTCTACTCCCTTAGAACTAATGATGCTGTATTCCCCTGAATCTTTCTGTTCATCTCTAAACATCCCTTCTTTCTCATGAGTTCTTCCTCAGCAGTGACTTACATAAATGGATGTTCCCCAGAATTCTCTCCTTGGCCCACTGCTCCATCTAAAGTAACTCTCTGGATAATCTAAATCATGTACTCCTATGGTTTCAGGGACCACCATGTTCTGAAACTCCCAAACCTCATTGTCCATCCCATGCCTCTCTTTCTACTTTAAAACTTGTATATCCCACTATCTGCTTGACCACTCTGCTGGAGGTTCTATAGGCATTTCAGACTCAGCATATCCAAACATGAAATCAGAATCTTTCCTGACAGCCCTTCTTTATATTACTTACCTTAATCATCTTTGCCTCCTCCTTTTTCTCACCTCCCAACATCCACTCATGTCCTGGACAATTCTTCCTCTTAAACATATTGCAGTTCCTATTTCCTTCTCTTCATCGTTACTTCTGCCCTAGCTCAGGCCATTAGCAGCTTTCCAACTGCTTTATCACAGCAGCTTCTCAACTGCTCTCCCTGCCTGTCTTGCCCTTTCAAATCCATTATCTACATTGCTAGAAGACTAAGCTATCTTTAAAGTAAATCTGACTCTCACTCCCTATTTAGAGGCCTTCAGTAATTCCCCAGCGCCTACGGAAGAAATAAAATGCAGTCCCCTGAACATAATCTCATAGGACCTCCAGCTCCTCTGGGTTTCCCTCTCCAGCCCTATCAATTGCCACTCCCTAATTTGTACTCTGTTAGCAACACAGAGTTACTAGTTTCTCCAGCATGCCAAGCCGACTCTCACCTGTCTTTGTGCACGCTGCCCCCTGCCTGGAATTGCCTTGTTCCTCACCCCCTTTACCCCAACTTGTGCTCACCCTTTCAGAATTAACTTGGGAAATGCCTCTCTAAGGAAGCCTTCCTGGCTGCACCTTCCCCTTGGCAGCCCTCAGACCCTGCACTCACCTGTGTCATTGCCTCATCGCATCATGGTATAAATATCTGAACATATGTCTGCGGTGCCCTAGAAAATGGAGACTGTGTCTTATTCATCTCTTTATCCCCAGTATCTAGCACAGACAGGGCCTAGCATATTGTGAGTACTCAGTGTCTTGAGTAAACTGTTGATTGAATAATAGATAAGGGTAAGGGTGAGAAAGGGCAGGGGGGAGGAGTGTTTCTGGCCTGCCCACTAGTTTAAACTTCACCCTCACCAGCTTCTCCACTTTTTCCACAGTGGGACCCAGCTCGCCTGAACGAATCTACCACCTTTGTGTTGGGATCTCGAGCCAACAAGTAAGTTTTGGCACTGGTAGAGGAAACAGCTCGGGAGTTCACTAGTAGGAACTGCACTTTCTGGAATCTTTACCACTTGGCTTTTACTTTTCAGGGCCCTGGGGATGGGGGGCACCAGAGGGAGAATCTACATCAAGCACCCACACCTCTTTAAGGTAGGTGAGGGCTGGGAGGAAAGCAGGCCATGGCATTGGGAGTAGTTTGGGAATGCCACACAGCACAGAGAAGCTTAGAACAAACGCTGATCTGGGAGTCAGGACATCTGGGTTCTAGCTTCACCTCTGCCATTCACTTTTACCTTTCATGATTTACTCAGCACCTCTGTGCCTCAGTAATAACAGCTACTTTCCCTGCATGTTTATTGGATGCCAAACGCAGTTTTAAATACCACACTTACATTACCTTAAAAAATAAGTATTGCCATCCTTATTTCACAAATTGAAAACAATCAGAGGTTGAGAAAGGCTGAGTGACTTGCCCACAGTTATTCAGCTGGAAGTAGAGTCAGGGTTCAAATCCAGGTCTGTCTTCACCAGAGTCTGAGCTCTTAACCACTGCTGTATTTGGCTGTCTGTAAAACACAGTTTGGAGCAAGGCAGGGTCTTATGCCCTTTCAAAGAGGGGGACTCCTGAGAGCAGCTATGCTTTGATCCCCCACTGTTTGAGGGAATAATAAAGGAAATCATAAACTCACTCACCCTCTTAGATGATTTTGTATTTTATTGGTTCACAACAGCATCGAAGTAGATTAGGAAACAGCAGTGCATGTGTGTTCCACACATGGTTTTTTGCACCTCTACATAAAGCTTGGCACCCCTTGCCAGAACTCCACAGCCCCTGTGGGATCCCAGAATCACCGCTTTCTCTACCACATTCTGTGCAAGTTTTCAAGTTCTTTGAAAGGCATACCTGCTCACTGTTCTCCAGTCTGATATCCTCGTGTCCCAACACTTAAATAATTTGCCCAGTGGCTCCTTCTTTGTTTTCCTCTCTTGATGTCGTCACTCTTGCTATTCCCTTTACCTGGGTGGCTTCCTCTCCCACCCTTATCTGCCTGACTATTCTTTAAGATCTACCTCCTCCAAGAGCTTTCTTTGTATCATCCCCAAAATTAATACGCTCTTGGACCTACTTTGAATTCCCATTTCAGCATGGTTAAAAATATGGCTTCGGGCCCCATTCCATTACTAGCTGCATGAACTTGAACAAATGGCTCCACATTTCTTTTTCCTTTCTTTAACTAGCTCAAATCTGGGAATTGATCCACGTTTATGAGTCTGTTTTTGTCCTTTATAAGATGGGAACAGTGATAGACCAAGGTTAACTAACAGAGAGTGTAGTAAAGCACTTAGCATAATGCCTGGCACATAGTAAGGGCTCAATAAATGTTAATTATTACTAGCATAATTTCCCAACTCTAAAATCCACCATTTGTAAAAAACTCCCAACTCACACTCTCATTACCAGTGGTTATTACCTCTCATTTTAATCTTTCCAGTCCAATAACTGGAGAGAACATTTTTTGTTGTTGTTTCACTTTACAATTCTCTCTCTTTTTTTTTTTTTTTTTTAATGGGACAGTCTCCCTCTGTTGCCCAGGCTGGAGTGCTGTGGTGTGATCTCAGCTGACTGCAACCTCTGTCTCCCAGGTTCAAGCAATTTTTCTGCCTCAGCCTCCCAAGTAGCTGGGATTACAGGGATGTGCCACCATGCCCAGCTAATTGTCATATTTTTAGTAGAGACGGGTTTTCACTGTGTTGGCCAGGCTGATCTTGAACTCCTGACTTCAAATGATCAACATCCTCGGCCTCCCGAAGTGCTGGGATTACAGACATGAGCCACTGCTCCTGGCCCAACTTTACAATTCTCTGTTAGTGATTATAAGTATCTTTTCAGTCATTTAGAATCTATGTGTATTTCTTCTGTAAGCTGCCTGTTACATCTTTGGCCCATTGTTCTGTCCTTCAGAAGACGTTATTCAAATATTTTTCATTTTTAAGCTTTTTGATTATAGAAATAATATATAAACCCATTCCTGTTGTAAAAAGATTCAGACAATACACAGGAGGTAATAGAGACCAAAACACAGTTTCTCAGCCAGGTGCAAAGAAACCCAGCCTAGAAGCCAGAATTTAAGCCTTATTTGGGCCAAGCATGGTGGCTCATGCCTGTAATCCCAACACTTTGGGAGGCTGAGGCAGGTGGATCACTTGAGGGCAGGAGTTCAAAACCAGCCTGGCCAACATGGCGAAACCCCGTCTCTCCTAAAAATACAAAAATCAGCCAGGAGTGGTAGCACATGCCTGTAATCCCAGCCACTTAGGAGGCTGAGGCAGAAGAATAGCTTGAACCCAGGAGGTGGAGATTGCAGTGAGCCAAGATAGGGCCACTACACTCCAGCCTAGACAACAGAGTGAGACTCTGTCTTAATAAATAAACAAACAAACAAACCTTATTTGTAATTCCAAAACTGGGTTCTTAACCATGATGCTATTCTGCGTCTGACAGCACCTGAGGTGTCCTAATTTTTGTTTTATCATCACCATAATAATTACAGACATTATAAGCCACCTCAGATCACTTTTTAAAAGAGGAAGCTCTAAAATAATAGTTATCAGTCCCACCAGTTGCCAGGGTGCTTTGTTTTAACAGAAGGAGTGGGGATTGGGAGTATACTAAGTCTCTGGGAATTGGGTCCCGTGGTCGCCCTCTGGGCTTGGCTCTGCTTGATCTGAAGAGATTAATGAGCCCTCTACATCCACCACGCTAGGAGACAAGGACTTTTGGTCTGCTCAAAGAGCAGGAGTATGCTGTAGGACAAAATGAGAAGAACCCCTTCCCTGAGGCTAATGCTCCTGTAACTTCATCCCTTACAGTATGCAGCTGACCCCCAGGACAAGCACTGGCTGGCTGAGCAGCATCACATGCGGGCAACAGGGGGCAAGATGGTAAGCATTATTCACATGTGCCATTGCCAGGGACCCACCCCATCTGGGAACCAGGATTCTGGCTGTGGGTGACAGCTTACCTCCAAATCTGACTCCCAAAGCCTGACCAATGTGAGAAGAGAGACTTATAAGGCCCATTTCTTCATACTGAAGAGCACATTGTAATTCTCAGGTTCCCTTCCCTATTCCTAGGTCTCCCTCTACCCCCTCACCCTTTCACCATGTTCTCCATGTTGGTCAGGCTGGTCTCGAACTCCCGACCTCAGGTGATCCTCCCACCTCAGCCTCCCAAAGTGCTGGGATTGCAGGCATGAGCCACCACACCTAGCCCCACAGAAGGCTTTCTAATGTGACAAACATCTCTTCTTATATGTTACGTTCACAAAAGGGCCCTCACCCACTGTAGATCGAGGCATTGTGACAAAGCATTTCTACAGGCCCCAGTACAATACAGGCCAATTCCTAGACAGCAGGGCAGTTATCATGTTTTCCATTTTGCTACGAAGTTCTAAACCAAGTTATCTTTGTCCTCAGAGGGAGCATATGGTTTCCTCTTCCTGATTTCCTGTTTCCATGTATATTTTGCTGACATTCTTTGCCATTTTGTCATAACCCACCTTGGGTCCTTTTATACACTTGATCTTAACCAAAAGGTGGAGGAACAATGGTGGGTCCCTTTTTTTTTAATTTTTTTTTTAATTTTTATTCTTTTAAATTTTTTACCACACCATTCAAGAGAGAAATGGGTCCTTTTTTAAAAGAGGAGGCTGTAAATAAGTCACCATTCCCTACTCTCCCACCGATAAAGCATCTACTTTAGGAAAAGATTGTCTCAAGGAGCCATTCCCATCTCTCCCCACTTATTCTTCCCTACTAAATTGTAAACCACATCCCCCCTCTTCCACCTAGTAGCAGGCCTTACATTAAGCAGATCTTTAATGAAATGTTACTGAGTTGGAGTGAAATGAATCAGGCAGTGACCACTCTCCCTTGCTCCTGCCCCAGGCCTACCTCCTCATCGAGGAGGACATCCGGGACCTTGCTGCCAGTGATGACTACAGGTAAAACTCGTGGGTCTCTTGCCCCTTCTCCTCCCCCTGCCTCAAAGTAGCCCCTAGGATGAGGCAGGACCTACATCCTCACTTCCCCCAACTTCCCTCTTCATTGTTTGTTCCAGGGGATGCCTGGACCTGAAGCTAGAGGAATTGAAATCCTTTGTCCTACCCTCCTGGATGGTGGAGAAGATGAAAAAGTATATGGAGACACTACGGACAGAGAATGAGCACCGTGCTGTTGAAGCACCTCCACAGACCTGAGGCCAGGTCCCCTGGCCACACTTGGCAACCCTTCTTCAAAGCCCTCTTCCTCACACGGCTGAGGCCACCACTGGGACTGCTCCTAGATGGATCTCAGTGGCATTAAGCTGTGCCTGAGCGAGTTTGTAGTGACTCACTGCACAGCACCCCCAGACTGGCATGTGGTTCTTTATTTGTAAAGTTATTGGGATAAGAAGCAATTAAACAGTTTGTAATAAACACAGATGGTGAACCTGCTGTGCCCTCTGTCTTGCAGGAACTGACAGAACATCAAGGGCTCTAGAAGTGGGTATAGGAAAAAGGACAAGATAACCTCACCCGTAACAGTATAGACCCAGGCTTGATGAAACCAAGCTGGAAATACCATGTACCTTGCCCATCTTTCCTGTCCCGGTTTGTAGTTTCTTTACCCAGCTAATGTAAGGACATGGCAGAATGTGATGGCTAACCCTGTGGGGTTTGATGACAGACCATATGAAAAATAGAGTTGGGTTTTATTGCTCCCATTTTACGGGTTAAGATACTAAAGGATCTGCCCCAAGGTCACACAATACCCATTGGAGAGGTAGGATATACAGGATATGAACCTGTGTTACTGAGGTTTTTGTTTGTTTGGAGACAGAGTCTTGCTGTGTCGCCCAGGCTAGAGTGAAGCCTCTGCCTCAAGTGATTCTCCTGCCTCAGCCTTGCCAGTAGCTGGGACTAGAGGTTTGTGCCACCTCACCAGCCTATTTTTTTCTCTTAAGTAGAGACAGGTCTACCTATGTTGCCCAGGCTCGTCTCGAACTCCTGGGTTCAAGCGATCCTCCTGCCTGGGCCTTCCAAAGTGTTGGGATTACAGGCATGAGCCACTGCGCCCAGCCTGAACCAATGTTGTCTTTTTTTTTTTCTGTCAACTCTGCGGAGATGTATGAACCTACGTTTTCTAATAGGGAGCCTGCTGCTCTGGCCATCAGCCTCTAGTTTTTTCCCCTCGCTGGGATTTTCAGATACTCAGGACCCAGCAAAGGTGCCCAGGCGATTATACAGTGGGGAGGAGCAGAGGTTTCCAGTTTGGGGGAAGGGTACCAGTGCGGCAGGATTGAAGGCACTCCCTTCCCGAGGTAGATGGGATCAAGGCTGGGCGTGCTCGATGTTCCCAGGCTGAGTAAGGCTTATAGCCTTAAGGAGAGTTCATCCCACGTGGACGTTTTTCTTGGCCCTTTAATCGTCAGCGTTTTCCGAAGGTCACCAATCCGCTACGGATTCGTTAGTTAATGGCAGCCTCATCTACCAATCGGCTGTCAGAAGCGGGGATCCTGCCGCCCAATACTGGTGCGCCGGTGGGTAGGTCTAGTAGTGACGCAGCGACAGAGCGCTCCGGGGCGTCCCATTGGCTGGATCAAACCCAAGCGAGCCGCTGATTGGTCGATTCCCACAGAGGGTTACAATTCAAACGCAGGCGGGCGGACGCGCAGCCTTGCAGTTGCAGTCGTGTTCTACGAGTTCCTGTCTCTCTGCCTGCGCCGCCCGGATGGCCTCCCAAAACCGCGACCCAGCCGCCACTAGCGTCGCTGCCGCCCGTAAGGGAGCCGAGCCGAGCGGGGGCGCCGCCCGGGGCCCCGTGGGCAAAAGGTGAGTGATGCGGGGTACCACTAGCCGGGCTTGCCATGCCCTAGGCATTGGGACCCAGAGCAAAGATTTCTAGGACCCCCAGCCTCCTTCTGGAGTAAGAGATAGGCGGGTGCAGGAGAACACGCCAGGAGCTCGGGGCCTGGCATTCCCCTGGGCATGGGTGCCGAGGGCGGAGACTTCCAGGACTCCCACCTCCTTGCGCGGGTGAGATTTGGGAGATGGGGACACGCCAGGAGCTCAGATCGCTCTTTGAGATTCCCCCCTAAGGAGGATGGGAGGGTAAGAGCGCTGCCAGGTTCCTTCCCTGAGTGGGCCTAAATGAAGGCAGCGCAAACACGCTCGTGACTTGGCGGGGACAGGGGAAGGGAGAAGTTGATGGCTCCCCCCTGAGAGATTCAGGTGGGAGGATATGCACCATCTAGAGCCCTGGCCCATCCAGACTCCCAGGTAACCCACAATGCTCTTTTTGCAGGCTACAGCAGGAGCTGATGACCCTAATGGTGAGTGACTAAGTTCCCGGAACCCCAGCCGACTGATCCACCCTTCCACCCAATTATCAGTAGCCTCCTTTCCTACGTCAGCTTTTTTGCTAGACATAGGAGTAAAAAGATGAATGTAATTTGCTCCCTTCTGGGAAGAAGTTCATACACCCCACCTGCACCGTTTCTTCCTCCCAATTCCATCCCCCTACATGAAGTTATCTCTAAAGCACTTGCCTGAAGTCATACAAGACCCTCCCTGTCCAGTGTGTGCCTGCTTCCTGGCCCCAACCAAGTTTACCCACACCCAACTTCCCACCCTTCTTGGTATTTCTAGCCTGTGAATGTGGTTGCTTTACTTTGCATAAGAGTGTGATGAGATTAAGGGGAGACCAGGTGCGGTGGCTCAAGCCTGTCATTTCAACACTTTGGGAGGCCAAGGTGGGCAGATCACTTGAGGTCAGGAGTTTGAGACCAGCCTGGCTAACATTGCAAAATCCCATCTCTACTAAAAATATAAAAATCAGCCATGTGTGATGATGCATACCTGTAATTCCAGCTACTCGGGAGGTTGAGGCACTAGAATCGCTTGAACCTGGGAGGCGGCGGTTGCAGTGAGCCGAGATCGTGTCACTGTACTCCATCCTGGAGGACAGAGCGCGCGTGCGCGTGTGTGTGTGTGTGTGTGTGTGTGTGTGTGTGTGTGTGTGTGTGTATTTTGGAAGAGATGGAGTAACCCCATTTATATCATATATATATATGAGATTAAGGAGAAAGGTCTCACCCACTGACCTTTGCTATGCCCCAAAGTGTACTCCACACTCCAGCAAATGTGTTTCCTCCCCAGATGTCTGGCGATAAAGGGATTTCTGCCTTCCCTGAATCAGACAACCTTTTCAAATGGGTAGGGACCATCCATGGAGCAGCTGGAACAGTAAGTGTAGGGCTGGGTTGGGTGAGTGTGGCTTTGCGGAGTCTGGGGAAAGGTGGGAAGTGAGATCCAAGTGGGAGCTCTGCTTCAAGCCTTTTGCAGGGCGAGACACACCCCCTGTGACGTTCACATTCTGAGTCATGTGGCCTTGTTCTTTCCCCCTGCGCAATAAGAGAGTGGGTTTAAAGCAGGGCTGTTTATGTTTATAGGTGGCCAGGCAGTAAGGAAATGGACGAAGTGAGGACTTTGGCCAGTAGGAGGGCACAGATCTCAAGAAGGCAGCTTCCCATTGCTGATTTTTTTTTTTTTTTTAAGGGGGGGTCCCCCACCCCCGCCGCGACCCCCCCCCCCCCCCCCGCCCCCCCCCCCAGATCAGGTTTAAGATGAGTCAGAGGTCCAAATCTGTGCCAAATATCCAATTTTTATGTATTAGCAACTAATATTCTGATTGAACTTAAGCACAGGATGCCAGTTTACAACTCTTAGACTGAAGAATCACTGATGTCTCTACCAGATAAGAGGAAAGATCAAGGCCAGGCACAGTGGCTCACACCTGTAATCCTAACACTTTGGGAGACTGAGGCAGGCAGACTGCATGAGCCCAGCAGTTTGAGACCGGCCTGGGCAACATGGTGAAACCCTGTCTCTAAAATTAAAATTAAAATTAAAAAAATTCTTTTAAAGGTAGGGGGAGCATCAGAACCAGCTCAACAGTTTGTCTACTGTCCACTCCCAGAGAAACTCAAGGCTCCAGCAAGCCCCTTATGTGAGGCTTGGGTTGGAATATGAGGCTACTGCTGGAGCTTACTCTGCGTCTGTCTGTTTCTCCAAATGCCAGGTATATGAAGACCTGAGGTATAAGCTCTCGCTAGAGTTCCCGAGTGGCTACCCTTACAATGCGCCCACGGTGAAGTTCCTCACACCCTGCTACCATCCCAATGTGGACACCCAGGGTAACATATGCCTGGACATCCTGAAGGACAAGTGGTCTGCCCTGTATGACGTCAGGACCATTCTGCTCTCCATCCAGAGCCTGCTAGGAGGTGACTTTAGAGACCACCCTCTTCCCCTCCCATGCAACCTGGGAATCTGTCAGGACTCCCCCAGGGTCAGCCTGTTCTACCTCCTTGACCTTCTCTTTCTCTCCACCCACAGAACCCAACATTGATAGTCCCTTGAACACACATGCTGCCGAGCTCTGGAAAAACCCCACAGGTGAGTCCTCAGTCCTTGAGCACAGGGCGATCCCTCCCCCAACCTTCAAACGCTCCCTCAAACAGACGGAGCCCAGTGACTTGGTTTGGGGAGGGTGGTGTGTTGGTGGCAACCCAACACTTGTGCTTCTGCCCCAGTGTTCTTATTTGCTATAAACTAGCAATTATTTTATAGCAAAATAAAACATTTGTCTCTAAATAATTTGGGGAAATTATTGGGGAGGCTAAGGCAGGAGGATAGCTTGAGGCCAGGAGTTCGAGGTCACAGTGGACTATGATCGCAACACTACCCTCCAGCCTAGACAACAGAGTGAGACCCTGTCTCAAAAAGGAGGAAAGTGGGATTAACCCCTTCCGTATTAATGCAGGTTAAGAGGTTGCTTAGTAGATTGCCTGGCCTGTCCCCTCCAGCCTCACTGGAAGCAACCCTTCCAGGAGAGCAGCCTGGGTGGGCAACAGAGGTAGAATGCCAGTCTGGGAAACCCACCCCGTCCTCAGCCTCCTCCCACCTTTGCATCCCTGATCAAGCTGCCCTCTTGCTCACCTTAATTAAGTCATCCTGGGCCAGGCACAGTGGCTCATGCCTATAATGCCAGCACTTGGGGAGGCCAAGGCAGGTGGATCACATGTGGTCAGGAGTTTGAGACCAGCTGGCCAACACGGTGAAACCCCGCCTCTATAAATACAAAAAAATTAACCAGGTGTGGTGGTGGGCACCTGTAGTCCAAGCTACTCAGGAGGCTGAGACAGGAGAATCACTTGCATCTAGAAAGCAGAGGCTGCAGGGAGCAGACATCACACTACTACACTCCAGTTTGGTCGACAGAGTCAGACTCTGTCTCGGTAATAATAGTAATTAACAATAGGCCGGGTGCAATGGCTCCTGCCTGTAATCCCAGCACTTTGGAAGGCTGAGGCTGTTGGATTGCCTGAGCTCAGGAGTTTGAGACCAGCCTGGGAAACACGGTAAAATCCCATCTCTACTAAAAAATACAAAAAGCCAGGCGTGGTGGCATGCACCTGTAATCCTAGCTACTTGGGAAGCTGAGACAGGAGAATCGCTTGAACCCGGGAGGTGGAGGTTGCAGTGAGCCAAGATCGCACCACTGTACTCCATCCTGGGCAACAGAGCAAGATTCAGTCTCAAAAAAAAAAAAAAGAAAAAAAAAATTAAAAATAGTAAAAATTAACTCATCCTGTCTCCATCACTCACTGAGACCTGCCTTTTCTCTTCCAGCTTTTAAGAAGTACCTGCAAGAAACCTACTCAAAGCAGGTCACCAGCCAGGAGCCCTGACCCAGGCTGCCCAGCCTGTCCTTGTGTCATCTTTTTCATTTTTCCTTAGATGGTCTGTCCTTTTTGTGATTTCTGTATAGGACTCTGTATCTTGAGCTGTGGTATTATTTTTGTTTTGTTTTGTCTTTTAAATTAAGCCTCGGTTGAGCCCTTGTGATGTATATTAAATAAATGCATTTTGGTCATTTTTTTAGACAAGTTGTGCCTTGCAGTTACACTAGGGTTGGAGGTACTCAGGGTAGGCAGTTGGGACTTAAGGATGTGGGGGCCAAGCAGTGGGGTGACAAGGATTTATTCCCTTGTACCTTAGTTATTTTATGACTCTGCATCTGTTTCTTCAGCTATAAAATGAGTGTCACAATAATGCCTCTGTCTATGCCGTTGGTGATGCGTACTGGCAATGCTAGTGAATGTTGGAGCTCCCCCCAGCTGTGTTGCAGATCAGGCTGAGCCAGACCTTAGGCTGAAACCCACTCCTATAGCTGTAGAAGGAACAAGCGTGTGTGTTGAGGAGGATCAGCCACCCATGTGCTGCCCTGAAGAAGAATCCTCAGGTCACCCTAAGCAGGTCCAGGGCTTGGGGAGACAGCCAGGAAAAAAGGCCCTTCACTTTGTAGGACTCTCAGGGCTGACCTCTGGTCTCCAGGATTTAGCTCAGGTCCCCTATGGAGCTCCAACTCCAAGGGGGCACATTCACCTGCTGCATATCCACCAGCAAGCCCCCAGCCCCTTGGGCTGCCTCTTCTCCTGGCCTGATGAAGTCTCCAGCCTTTGAACCCATAGGAGGAAACAGCCCTGCTGACCAGCTGGGTTCCTGCAAGGGTAGGCAGGGGTAAGAGTAAGCTGAAGTGATAGGGCCCCCCCGCCTCCTCCCCCAAAGCCCTTAAGGAAGATCTCCAAGGTAGAGAGCATTACCCACATGTGCTCCAATCTTGCACCTAACTCAGGTCTGTTAGCTGGTTGGTTGTGCAGGCCTGAGGAGGGGGTATTGGGATAGGAAGTTGGGTCCCTTCATGTCTACAGTTGTGCCCTTAGCTCTCTCCTCTTAGGTATTTTAATCTAATGTGCGTACAAAAAACACTTGGGATCTTGTAAAATTAAGATCTTTTCAGTAGGTCTGAAATGGAGGCTAAGGTTCAGTTAGTTTATTTTAGTTTCTAAATAGTAGTTTCCAAGTGATGTCATTGCTGCAGTCTGATTAAGAATAAAATTTAGAGCAATGGGCTGGGCACGGTGGCTCACACCTGTAATCCCAGCACTTTGGGAGGTCGAGGCAGGCAGATTACCTGAGGTTGAGAGTTCAAGACCAGCCTGACCAACGTGGAGAAACCCCATCTCTACTAAAAATACAAAAATAAACTAGGCATGGTGGTACATGCCTGTAATCCCAGCTACTTGGGAGGCTGAGGCAGGAGAATCATCTGAACCCAGGAAGCAGAGGTTGTGGTGAGCCAAGATTATGCCATTGCATTCTAGCCTGGGCAACAAGAGTGAAACTCTGTCTACAAAACAAACAAACAAAAAAACAGAGCAATATTCTTAGAATTGGTCCTTCCAGCAGCATCAGCATCACCTGGAACTTGTTAGGCAAATTCTTGACCCCAAACTGCCCTCCAGGTTTTGAGGCTCTCCCAAGTTTGAAAATCGCCAGGTTAGCGGGTACTGGAGAAAAGCAGAGCTCAGAACCTGGCACTAAATTGGTTAAAATCTGGCCAGGGCCAGGTATGGTGGCTCACTGCCTGTAATCCTAGCACTTTGGGAGACGGAGGCAGGAGGATTGCTTGAGTTTAGGAGCTCAAGCCCAGCCTGGGCAACACAGTAAGACCCCTTCTCAAATAATAAATTTTAAAAGAAAAATAAATAAATGCTGGCTGGGCATGGTGGTTCACATCACCAGCCCCAACATCTTGGGAGGCCAAGCAGGGAGGATCACTTGGGGCCAGGAATTCAAGGTCACAGTAAGCTATGATTGTAGCACTGCACTCCAGCCTAGGCAGCAGAGTAAGACCTTATCTCTAAAAGAAATGTTTCAGATGGTAACTGTGGTGGATGTGTTTTTGTCTGCCATATGGTCCTTGATCATGGTGTTTGGTACCCTACATGGCCACATGGCCTACCTTGTCCCAGTCACAGGTCTAAACTGTAGCTCAGATCCAATCGGTGTTCTCTGGAATTAATCACTGGTTAAGTTATTTTATTAATGGGGTTGCTAAAAGAGAAGGGAGTCAGTTTCAGCTGCTGGGGGAGCCTGCTGCATATGGAAGAAAGCCAAGCAGAGACAAATAGCTGGGACTGGGAGAGATGACATTAACTGAGACTCTGGCCTCCAGCTCATGCTTTGGCATCCCAGTTCCATGAACCAACAAATCCGTTTTTGGTTTAAGTCCGTTTGATTTAGATTTCTGGCACTTGCAACAAGAAGAAGCCTGGTCAGAAAGTATTTGAATTTCTGATTATGATTCCCATTTTATCGAATTCCTATAAGATAAAGGCCCTCTGCTTGGGGCTGGGGACAAAAAGGAAAAGGACACAGCCCTTAAAGAGGCTGGAGTTTAGGGGACAGACAGGCCTATCAACACGGGGAATAAGTGTCATACAGTGATTAAGAGCTCAGACCAGGGCCTGCGCAGTGGCTTGCGCCTGTAATCCCAGCACTTTGGGAGGCCGAGGCAGGATCACCTGAGATGAGGAGTTCGAAACCAGCCTGGCCAACATGATGAAACGCCGTCTCTACTAAAAATACAAAAAATTGGCCGGGCATGGTGTGGGTGCCTGTAATCCCAGCTACTCTGGAGGCTGAGGCAGGAGAATCGCTTGAACCTGGGCAGCAGAGATAGTAGTGAGCCAAGATACCCATTGCACCACTCCTGCCTGGGCAACAAGAGCAAGACTCCGTCTCAAAAAAAAGGAGCTCAGACCAGGTGGGTAGAACTGTTTCAGAACCTGGCTCCACCTTCATGTTGCCCATAAACACATAGGCAGTTACATTTAACCTCTCCATAAAATGAAAATAATACTAGTACCTACCTCATAAGACAGTGGAAGGACCTTCGAACAATGCCTGGCATATAATAAGCACTCAATTAATGGTGCTGAACTCACATGCTATGAAAGTTCATAGGTGGGGCACCTAATAAAATAGGAGGGTTAGGGAAAGGTTTTTGGAGAAGGGAATTGAGCCCTAAGGGAGATACACATTCCTTGGATAGCAAGAAGTTCAGGAGTATGGTAAGGAGAGGAATACAGAGCTGGGCACAGTAGCTCACGCCTGTAATCCCAGCACTTTGCGAGGCTGAGGAGAGCGGATTACCTGAGGTGTGGAGTTCAAGACCATGCTGGCCAACACGGTGAAACCCCATCTCTACTAAAAATAGAAAAACTAGCCAGGCGTGCTGGCAGGCACCTATAGTCCCAGCTACTCAGAAGGCTGAGGCAGGAGAATCTCTTGAACCCAGCAGGCGGAGGTTGCAGCGAGCCAAGATCGTGCCACCGCGCTACAGCCTGGGTGACAAGTATGAAATTCTAGCTCAAAAAAAAAAGAGAGAGGACTACAGGATGGGGACGTTGCATAGATGTCAGGTCATGATGGGCTGGAAGGCCATATTAAGATACTTGGGCTAGCCTGGGTAACAAAGTGAGACCCCATCTCTACAAAAAATAAAATAACCAGGGGCTAAGGGGACAGAATCACTTGCACCTAGGAGTTTGAGGCTGCAGTGAGTTACGACTGTGCACTGCACTTCAGCCTGTGTGATAGGGAGACTCAGTCTCTGGAAAAAAACAAACTTAGGCTTTATCTTGAGGCAACAGCAAGCTAATGAAGCCTTGAGCAGGGCAGTGACATGATCCGATTTGTTTTTATAAACGTCTCCTTGGCTATGTATGATCTGGGGAGCGAATGGCAGGAAGGAGATAACTCCTGTTATCAAGAGCCAGGCAAGCAATGGTGCTGACCTGAGTTATATTAATGGGCATGGAGAGGAGGGATAGAGTGGACAGTAGTCCGGGGTAGTCAGTAAGTAGAGGTGGAGAAGAAGCACCAGAATTTCTGACTTGGTCCCCAACCTCAGGGAACCATCCCTGTGATAAAAACACAGGAGGCTGAGTGTGGTGGCTCACACCTGTAATCTCAGCACTTTGGAAGGCCGAAGCAGGCAGATCACGAGGTCAGGAGATCGAGACCATCCTGGCTAACACAGTGAAACCCTGATTCTACTAAAAATACAAAAAATTAGCCAGGTGTGGTGGCACGCACTTGTAGTCCCAGCTACTCAGGAGGCTGAGGCAGGAGAATCGCTTGAACCTGGGAGGTAGAGGTTACAGTGAGCCGAGATCGCGCCACTGCACTCCAGCCTGGGTGACAGAGCGAGACTTGGTCTCAAAAAAAAACAAAAGAAAAGAAAACATGGGAGGACAAAATGGAGCGGGAGGGGAACTCAGATTAGGACAGGACAAGCTTGAAGTGCTCAAGACATCCAGATAGGGTCAGGCATGGTGGTTCACGCCTGTAATCACAGCACTTTGGGAGGCTGGAGTGGGCAGATTGCTTGAGCGCAAGTGTTCAAGACCAGCCCGGGCAACATGGTGAAACTCCATCTATTTTATTATCTTATTTTCTTTATTTTTTAAGACAGAGTCTCACTCTCACTCAGGCTGGAGCGCAGTGGTGCAATCTTGGCTCAATGCAACCTCCACCTCTTGGGTACCAGCGATTCTCCTGCCTCAGCCTCTCGAGTAGCTAAGATTACAAGCGTGCCTCCAGCTAATTTTTATATTTTTAGTAGAGAGGGGGTTTTTTCCATGTTGGCCAGGCTGGTCTTGAACTCCTGGCCTCAAGTGATCCACCTGCCTCGGCCTCCCAAAGTCCTGGGATTACAGGCATGAGCCACAACCTCTATCTCTACTTGAAAATATGTGCATATTTCAAAAAAAAAACAAAAAAGATATCCAGGTAGAACCAATAACAGGTAGATGGCATTAGAATTAAGAGCCTTGCTCCTGTGCACACCGCACAGCACATAGCGATACCACCTAGGTTATTATCTATGCCTGTGTACTTCACCTCCCTAGGCCTGAGTTTTCCGACTATAAAATGGGGCTGATAACAGCATCTGCCTCTAGGGATGTTAAGTGAGTGAATGAGACAATGTCTGTAAGCCACAGTACACAGTAGGCACTCAATAAATAGTAATGATTACCAAACCCCAGCACTGATCCTGGCTGGAAATAAAAATGGAAAAACATATGAATGGGACAAAAAAGGAAGAAGAGAAAAAGACAGATGGAGAGGAAGAACTAGAGCAATGAGTAAGGTGACAACAGAGGCTGGGCGCGGTGGCTCAGGCCTAGAATCCCAACACTTTGGGAGGCCAGGGTGAGATGATCCCTTGAGCTCAGGAATCTGCGACCAGCCTGGGCAACATAGCGAGACCCCCATCTCTGCTAAAAATTAAAACAACTAGTGGGGGAATCAGGGGATCACATGTCTGTAGTCCCAGCTACTCAGGAGGCTAAGACAGGAGGATCGCTTGAGCCCAGAAGGCCAAGGCTGCAGTGAGCTGTGATCACTCACTGCATTCCAGCCTGAGCAAAAAAGCAAGACCCTGTCTCATTTTAAAAAACCAAACAGAAAGCCAGGCATGGTGGCTCAGGCCTATAATCCCAGCACTTTGGGAGACCTAGGCAGGCGGATCACCTAAGGTCAGGAGTTCAAGACCAGCCTGGCCAACATGGTGAAACCTAGTCTCTACTAAAAATACAAAAATTAGCCAGGCATGGCATAGGTGCCTGTAATCCCAGCTGCTCAGGAGGCTGAGGCAGGAGAATCGCTTGAACCCAGGAGGCAGAGGTTGCAGTGAGCCGAGATCATGCCACTGTACTCCAGCCTGGGTGACAGAGCGAGACTCTGTTTCAAAAAAAAAAAAAAAAAAAAATGCTTTCTATGTTCCAGGCACTGCTGTGAGCGCTTTGCACACACTAACTTCTCACGACCCTGAGTGTACCATCATTATCCCCATTTTACAGATGAGGAAACTGAGGAACAGCGTGGTTTAGTTTGTCACAGGCAGTGAGCACGCACACTCAGGCAGTCTGACTCTAAAGCTAAACTACCCTCTACACTGAATCAGTTGTGATCTGATACCCGTTGTATACAAATTGCTGTGGGAGCAAATAGCCTGTGAGGGCAGGGTTCAAGGGAGGAGATGGTATCTGAGCTGGGTCTTGTAGGTTGAAGAATCTGCCAGCTTATAAGAAGGACAAGGGCATTCCAGAGAGGGCAAACAGCATGTGTAAAGTCCCAAGGGCTTGAAAATGCACCCCAGGTCCATATCAGGAATAAATTGCCCAGTGTGGCTGCAGTCCTGTGAGGACTACGGGAAGGAAGGGAGGGAGGGAGGGAAGAAAGGGAAGGAGAGAAGGAATTTGGATCTCATTCTAGAAGCAGTGAGGAGCCTTGAAGTACTTTCAACGGGGCAGTGGCCAGGTCAGATATTTTAGCTCCCTGGTGCTGAAGGCCCTCTGTAGAGCACACTGGCAGAGACCAGGTGGAGGCAGGGATCTGGGGTCAAACGATGAGATTAGAATCTCCTTTGTGGATACCTCCACCCTCCCCTACCACCACCAGCAGGAACCGAGGAGTAAGCACCTGGGAGAACAGAGGAAGTAGGAGGTCAAGCAGAAACAATGCTGCCTGGTGTGGATGAGCACCTACTCCCCCCTCTCCCCCAGCTAGGGAGCCTGCAGAAGGTGGCAGCTACAACACCCAAGAACAAAATGTTCCAGAAAAGATGGACGTGGGGAAGTGAGGGAGCTCCCCTGCTCCTCCCCTCTGGTGGGGGTAGCTTCCTGCCACCCCCTCACCCTACCTGCCCTCTGGTGACCCCTCCGAAGTCCACCAGCTCACTCTGACTCAGCTCCAAGCACCTGCAGCCTCCTGTCCGCCACTGCCCAGCCACTGCCACCCATCCTCCTAGTTGCCCATGCTGCGCGCCAGCTGTCGGGAGGCGGCCGAGAACCCTCAGAGCGAGTTGATGATGCCTGGACTTGGGCACTCACAGCTGCTGCCTCGAGCTCCGGGACCCAGCTCCCTTCCACATCCCACTACTTCCGACTGCCTCTCCCGGGGATCCCCAAGGGTGCTCTGGGTGGTGCCAGCCGGGCTGGCGCCCTGGACCGCAGCCCTTGAGACTCGCTGTCCCTGGTTCTCCCCCTCATTCAGGCGAGTTTTGGAACATTTGCTTTTATTCCTTCCAGACAAAGACCCACAAGGGGCCGCACTTCCCTGGTGGGGACCCGGTGGGGCAGAGTCTCCCAGGCCTTAGGGATGCGCGAATTTGGTGGAGGTGACTGTCCACTCCTTACTGCACGCCCTCCATCATCTTCAGGAACTCTGCGGGGAAAGGAGAGGGAGAGGGTCACAGGTCCCACCTGGGGGATGCAAAGGCCAGGCCAGGGCTCCGACCATTCAAAGGGGACGACTTTTTTGTTTATGTTTTTGTTTGTTTGTTTTGAGACGGAGTCTTGCTCTGTCGCCCAGGCTGGAGTGCAGTGGCACAATCTCGGCTCACTGCAACCTCCGCCTCCCAGGTTCATGCGATTCTCCTGCCTCAGCCCCCCGAGTAGCTGGGATTACAGGTGCATGCCACCACGCCCAGCTAATTTTTTGTATTTTTAGTAGAGATGGGGTTTCGCTGTGCTAGCCAGGATGGTCTCGATCTCCTGACCTCATGATCCGCCCACCTCTGCCTCCCAAACTGCTGGGATTACAGGCGTGAGCCACTGCACCCGGCCTTGTTTTTTGTTTTTGTTGAGACAGGGTCTCACTCTGTTGCCAAGGTATGTCGCCCAGGCCTGTTGCCCAGGCTAGAGTGCAGTGGCACAATCATAG
This sequence comes from Ateles fusciceps, assembly GCA_036589455.1. Classification (NCBI taxonomy): domain Eukaryota; kingdom Metazoa; phylum Chordata; class Mammalia; order Primates; family Atelidae; genus Ateles; species Ateles fusciceps. Next base: position 1,829,548 of record JAZHEH010000847.1, read on the forward strand.
CTCACTGCAGCCTGGACCTCCTGGGCTCAAGTGATCCTCCCATCTCAGCCACTGGAGCAACTGGGATCACAGGCGTGCCACCATGCCTGGCTTTTTATTTTATTTTTTGTAAAGACAGGGTCTCACTATGTTGCCCAGGCTGGTCTCAAACTCCTGTCCTCAAGCAATCCTCCTGGCTCGTCCTCCCAACGTGCTAGGATTTTACGGGCCTGAGCCACCGCGCTCTGCAGCCTGGTCATTAATTGATAAACTGCACAGAGTCCTGGAGCGCTTCTATACCAACCCCCAGGAAACTAGGAGGAACTTGGTGAGGTTGCGCCCAGGCCCGCCCACAAGGAGAAAGTGCATGGGAGCCAGCGGCACCAGTACCCGCTGCCCCTGTGGCTCCCACCCTCTCTTCCCAAGCTCCCGCAGCCCTCACCGTCGAAGTCAATGCGGCCGTCGTTGTTCTTGTCCCCATCTTTCATCAGAGATTCGATCTCCTCATCCGTCACATGCTCCCCAGAGGCCCTGAAAAGCTCAGCCAGCTCCTCCGGGTCGATGTAGCCATCTGCGTTCCTTCGAGTCCGAGGGATAGGGGAGGGCTCAGGGCCAGGGCGAGGTGCCCTGGTTACGCTCGACACCCCGTCCCCACACCCCCAACCCGGGAACCTTCCGGCGGCAGGTCGGGCTCTGACTGCTCAGCCCCTCCCTCGGCTCCCAGGCCCCCAGCGCACCTGTCGAACATGCGGAAGCACTCGGCCAGCTCCTCCTCGCTCTTCCCCTTCGCGTCCTCTTTCATCTGGCGCACCATCATGACCAAGAACTCCTCGAAGTCAATGGTGCCGCTGCCTGCGGGGAGCAGGTGGTGGACTGAGCCTGAGCCCGAGCCCGGCCGCCGCTGCCTCTCCCCCACCATCCCCTGCCTCCGAGGGCCAGCCGCTCACCGTCCTCATCCACCTCCTCTATGATGGCGTCCAGCTCCTCCTTGGTGGGTGTCTGGCCCAGCATCCTCATCACTGTGCCCAACTCCTTGACGCTGATGTCCCCACCACCATCAGCATCAAACATGTCAAAGGCAGCCTTGAACTCTGAGAGGGAGAGCGGAGGGCAGAGGGCAGAGGTGAGGCCGGCTGGACTGTCAGCCTCACACCTACCCCTCAACCCTGCCCGGAAGCCAACATGTTCCCAGCACACATCCACCCCACCCCCAGCCTGCCGGCCTCACTCACCAGCGATCATCTCCTCGCTGAGGTAGGACCGGGCCTCAGCCTGCTGGTCCGTCTGCAGGAGACACAGAGAAAAAGTCAGCTGAAGAGGCAACCCTAGAGCAGCTCCTCACCTCTACCCCATTCACCCCAACCCCCACTCTGCCAGCGCCCCTTGGTCCTCCAGAAGAACAACTTCAAACTCGACACGTATTTGTGTGCCCCCATAGCACCCAATCAGTTTTGTTTTGTTCAGAAGACAAGGTCCTGCTCTGTCACACAGGCTGGAGATGTAGTATGATCACAACTCACTGCAGCCTTAACCTCCTGGTCTCAAGTGATCCTCCTGCCTCAGCCTCCTAAGTAGCTGGGACTAGTGTACACTATGCCTGGCTAATTTTTTAAATTTTTGGTAGAGATGGGGTCCTACTATATTGCCCAGGCTGGTTTAGAACTCCTGGGCTCAAGTGATCCTCCCGCCTCAGCCTCCCAAAGTGCTAGGATTACAGGCTTGAGCCACTGTGTCCAGCTTCTGACCCCCGTTTTTTGTTTTTGTTTTTTGAGACGGAGTCTTACCCTGTCACCCAGGCTGGAGTGCAATGGCAGGATCTTGGCTCACTGAAACCTCTACCTCCCAGGTTCAAGCAATTCTCCTGCCTCAGCCTCCTAAGTAGCTGGGATTACAGGTGTGTGCCATCACGCCCAGCTGATTTTTGTATTTTTAGTAGAGGCGGGGTTTCACCATGTTGGCCAGGATGGTCTCGAACTCCTGACCTCAGGTGATCTGCTCAACTCAGCTTCCCAAAGTGCTGGGAGCCACCGTGCCCAGCCTGACACCAGTTTTGAGAAAAAGAGAGGAGACAGCAAATTAAGCCCAAGGCCTTCTCACTTGTCAATTGAAGGCCAAGTCAGGAATCCCCCCCAGTGACCTTAGGCAAGTCACTTAGCGTGCCTTCATCTCTTCTCTGCAGCTTTTCAGGGATGAGACATCAGGGGTGTGAAAGGGCTTTGTAAAGGGCTAGCACCATTCCAGCACTATTTTCCAGTTTTCTCTAGCTCCTAATGGTGCCCAGTACTTTAATAGTTGCTCAATAAAATGTTTGTTCTCAGATAAATAATAATGCAACACAAGCCGCGCATGATGGTTCACCCTGTAATCCCAGCACTTTGGGAGGCTGAGGCGGGTGGATCACGAGGTCAGGAGGTTGAGACCAGCCTGGCCAACATAGTGAAACCCCGTCTCTACTAAAATTACACAGAATTAGCCGAACGTGGTGGCAGGCGCCTGTAATCCCAACTACTCAGGAGGCTGAGGCTGGAGAATCACTTGAACCCGGGAGTCAGAGGTTGCAATGAGCTGAGAGCACGCCCCTGCACTCCAGCCCTGTCGACAGTGTGAGACTCTGTCTCAAAAAAAAAAAAAAAGGACACAAAGTTATTGAGCACTTGCTGCATGTCAGGCCACAGATCAGGCACTGGGACCACCAAGGAGAGACAGAGGATACATCCTCCTGCCCCTCAGAGAACTGGCAGAGTCGGAGATCAGCTTCCTTCTTAGGATTCAGTCATTGGAGAAAAGGCCCCCTCATACTGGGCAGAATGTGAGGGAGGCCTTGACATGAAAGTGAGATTTCTGTGGGGGTTTCCAGGTCCTATCCAAGCCAGGCCATCTGGGTTGGAGGCTTTGGGCTGACGCTGGCAGTAAGGATGGGGTGAGGCTTCCAAGGAGCTCTTCAGCTGGCTGGCCGCCAGCCCTTCTCCTTCTCCCCCTCCTTCCTCTCTTCCTCTTTCCCTGTGCCAGGAGGGCAGGCTATTTTTAGTCAGGCATGGGCAACAGCAGCTGGCCTCCGGGATCTAGTTACTCCTTGAGGTGAAGCAAGGAGGGGGCTCTCAGACGAAAACCACAGCTCCAACTCAGAACCCCCTCTAGGAGAGCAGGGTTTCTCTAACTCTGGTCTGTCATCTTGGCTCTTCCCACTGTCCTCAGGGGTCCTGGAGCCCTGCATCTGAGCGGGCCCCACGCCCTGCAGGCCTCTCGTCTTCTAAAGGAGCCTTTCTTCTCTCCATGATGGCAGGAGGGTTTGGCCAGGAGTCTGGCTCACCCCTGCCACTGGCTTGCTGGGTGACTCACTCTGACCCCCCAGGATCCCCATTATGTGAAGGAAACAAGCTAAGAGCTCTTCACAGGTCTATGAATGACAGTGCTGGAAGTTTCCAAAGGTGCATAGGCAGTCAGCAAGCCTTGACCATCAATCTCTGGAACACCCCAGCCCTCCCCTTCCAAGAAAAGTCAAAGGCCTTCCTCCAAGACACCTGGGTTCCAGGAACCTCCATGCTCCAACCTCAAACATCCAAGTTACTGCCCCACAGAGCACCCAGGCCTGTCCTCAAAGACGTCCAAAGTGTTCCTGCGAGTGAAGCCGCAAAGTCCCCTCTTGTCCTTACCATGGTTGCTGGTGACCAGGTCTCCTCTGCTGCAGGTCGCCTCCTTTGCACTCCACCACTCAAAGATGCCCTGGCCTGCTCTAGCCCCTGGGATTTGTAGGGGCACCCTCCCCTCCCACCTCCCTGGTCCCCAGCACTGGACACCCTGCCCAATCAGATCCTGGGGTCAGCGAGCCCCACCCCGCCCCCAACAGTCCGAACCCATTACCTAATTTAGCCAAGGGCCCTTGCAGAGAAATTTAAGCCTCCGAGCAGGTGGCAGGCCTTGACGTCCTAGATTCTTGTGAGGAAGGCCCGCCCTGTTCCACCGCCTTGGAGTCCCCCTGCTCTCCCCACCTCCCTGGGGAAGCACACTGGCTCCAAGATGGTAAGGACAATCAGAGTAGTAAAGAGTGAGGCAGCATGGTAAAACGGGGAGAGTACAAGCCTCAAAGTCCAAAACCCAACATTCAAGGCCAGCCTCTGCGAGCTGTGTGACCTTGGGCAGGTAGCAATGCCTCTCTGAGCCATTTCCTCATCTGTAGGATGGACGTCTCTGTGGGGTCTCCCTCACAGAGAAACCACGGTAAATGGGAACCCAGGTATAAGCCACCTAGCTTGTGCCAGGTATACAAGGTTAGTGCTTAGCAAGAGGAATGCCCTGTCTTTGAACCATGGTAAGGGGTAGGGGATAGAAGGAGGAGAAAGTGACAGCTAGGCCACTGTTTACTGAACCTCCACGACGTGCCACACACTGTGCTAAGCATTTTAACATGATCTCATCTAGTACTCCTCCTATGAGATAGCAACTATTATTATCCCCATTTGACTGCAGAGCTTTGTAAATCATAAAGGTCTATACTCACTCTGTCACCAAGGCTAGTGTGCAGTGGTGTTATTACAGCTCACTGCAGCCTCAATCTCCTGGGCTCAAGTGATCCTCCCACCTCAGCCTCCCGAGTAGCTGGGACCAGAGGTGCACCACCACCCCTGGTTTTTTGTTGTTGTTTGTTTTTGTTTCGTTTTTGTATTTTTTGTAGAGATGGGGTTTCACCATGTTGACCAGGCTGGTCTCGAACTCCTGGGCTCAAGGGATCCTTCCACTTTGGCCTCCCAAACTGCTAGAATTACAGTCATGAGGCACCATGCCCACCCATATTGATGATTCTTCTTTTTTCTTCGTATTATTTTTTGAGATGGAGTCTCGCTCTGTTGCCAGGCTGGAGTGCAGTGGTGCAATCTTGGCTCACTGCAACCTCTACCTCCTGGGTTCAAGCAATTCCCCTGCCTCAGCCTCCCGAGTAGCTGGGACTACAGGTGCGCGCCACCACACCCAGCTAATTTTTTGATTTTAGTAGAGACGGGGTTTCACCATGTTGGCCAGGATGGTCTCCATCTCCTGACCTGTTGATCTGCCCACCTTGGACTCCCAAAGTGCTGGGATTACAGGCGTGAGCCACCACACCTAGCCCAGATGATTCTTATTATTAATTCCGACTGGAGGGAAGTTGGGACACAGTACTTTGGGTACCTGTGCAGATGGAAAAGTGTATGGAGGGATGGAGGAGAGAAGGATGTGCATTTGGAGGAGAAACGATCACTGAAAGCAAAGATCCTTCTTTCAAAGTTACCTTCTCCAGGGAAAGGGTGCTTGGATTCACTTTTTGGGGTGGCGAGTAGGCAGGGGAAGGTTCTTTAAGTGGTAAAAGGGCAGCTGGCCCCTTCCTAGAGCTCAGTGAAGAAATCTGGTCGTCTGGGGGAGTAAAGGGGTGGGCAGATCAAGTCCGGAGGGAGCCCACCCTCAGAATCCACGAGGTGCAGACTGGGCACTGGGGAGTAAGGCAAGGCTTGTGGACAGTGGCTATGTCGACAGAAGGAGCACCAAGACAACCGATAGCAGGCTCTGGGGCCAGGAAAGCGGGGCTGGACACCAAGGAAGACAGATGGACAGTGGCAACTGGTCTGCCCCCTTCCCCTATATATAGACATTCCCAAGGAAAGTTCAGCAGGGCCATGCCAAGCTAAATAAAGCCTCCCCCAGGCAGGCAGGGAGCCAAAGGGTGAGACCCATGGGATTCCAATTCCAATTTGGTTATTTTTGCTTTTTGGGTTTTGTTTTGTTTTGTTTTGTTTTGTTTTTGAAACAGAGTCTCACTCTGTCACCCAGGCTGGAGTGCAGTGGCACAATCTTGGCTCACTGCAAACTCCACCGCCCCCGGTTCAAGTGATTCTTGTACCTCAGCCTTCTGAGTAGCAGGGATTACAGACACATAGCACCACACCTGGCTAATTTTTTTTGTTTGTTTGTTTGAGATGAAGTCTTGCTCTTGTTGCCCAGGCTGGAATGCAATGGTGCAATCTCAGCTCACCACATCTGCCTCCCAGGTTCAAGTGACTCTCCTGCCTCAGCCTCCCGAGTAGCTGGGATTATAGGCATGTGCCACCACACCCGGCAAATTTTGTATTTTACGTAGAAACGGTGTTTCTCCATGTTGGTAAGGCTGGTCTCGAGCTCCCAACCTCAGATGATCCACCCGCCTTTGTCCCCCAAAGTGCTGGGATTACAGGCATGAGCCACGGCGCTCAGCCAATTTTTGTATTTTTCGTAGAGACAAGGGTTCATCATGTTGGCCAGGCTGGTCTCAAACTCCTGACCTCACTCAAGCGATCCTCCAGCCTCCCAAATTCCTGAATGTGGCCAAGCAAGGTCCCACTGGCCCTTCTAATCTCCTCCTCCTCCCCTCCACATTGTGTCGCTGTCTGCTCTGGTCAGACTTTAAAATACTGCTCTAAACACCACCTTTTATGAACCTTCAGCCGTTGCATATGTGTTTTTTTCTGCCAGAAACTCCCATATCCCCTCTCTTCATCTGTCTACTTCCCTATCATCTTTCTCAGCTCTAGCATCACTTCCTAGGAGATCCTTCCTCCCCTGTGTCCAGGCCAGGGAGTCCAAGGTGGTCTCCAGTAGTTTCCTCAATCATAGCACTGAGCACGCCTTATGATCACCACCCATTCTATGTTTCACAGACCCTCACATTTTCCAGTAGTCAGCACTTGCCACATAGCAGGTGTTCAACAGATATTATATTCTACATAAGAATAACTGGGCTGGGCATGGCAGCTCACACCCGTAATCCCAGCACTTTGGGAGGCCAAGGCAGGCACATCACCTGAGGTCAGGAGTTGGAGACCAACCTGACCAACATGTAGAAATCCTGTCTCTACTAAAAATACAAAATTAGCTGGGCATGGTGGCGCATGCCTAGAATCCCAGCTACTCGGGAGGCTGAAGCAGGAGAATCACTTGAACCTGGGAAGCAGAGGTTGCAGTGAGCTGAGATCATGCCATTGCACTCCAGCCTGGGCAACAAGAGTGAAACTCCGTCTCAAAAAAAAAAAAAAAAAAAAAAAAAAGAAAGAAAAGAAAAAAGAAAAAGAAAAGAATAACTGACCTGGATGGTATTTAGTTCAATATAAGGGGGAACTTCCTAATAGTCATGGTTGAACAAAAATGGGAACAGGCAGCCTCAGAAGGTAATGAGCTCCCTGTTGCTGAGTATATGCAAGCAGTATATAGATGACCATTTCTCAGGGAGGCTGCAGGAGATATCCATACAGAGTTTAAAAATGGGAACAGTGGCTCACATTTGTAATCCTAGCACTTTGGGAGGCGAGACCCTTTCTCCAATAAAATAAATAAATAAATAAAATGAAGAATGGTGGATGGTGGCTCATGCTTGTAATCCCAGCACCTTGGGAGGCAGAGGTAGGAGGATCTCTTGAGGCCAGTAGTTCAAGATCAGTCTGGGCAACATGAAACCCCACCTTTACAAAAAATAAAATATTAGCCAGGCATGGTGGCACATATCTGTAGTCCCAGCTACTTGGGAGGCTGAAGTAGGAGAATCACTTGAGCCCAGCAGTTTGAGGCTACAGTGAGCTATGACCGCACCACTGCACTCCAGCCTGGCCAACAGAGCAAGACTCTGTCTCTAAAAAAGGAAGAAGAGGCCAGGCGCAGTGGCTCACACCTGTAATCCCAGCACTTTGGGAGGCCAAGGCAGGCGGATCATTTGAGGTCAGGAGTTCGAGACCAGCCTGGCCAATATGGTGAAACCCTGTCTCTACTAAAAATCCAATAATTAGCCAGGCGTGGTAGCACGTGCCTGTAATTCCAGCTACTAGGGAGGCTGAGGCAGGAAAATCACTTGAACCTGGGAGGTGGAGGTTGCAACGAGCCGAGATTGTGCCACTGCACTCCAGCCTGGGTGATGGAGTGAAACTCTGTCTCAAATAAAAATAAAAATAAGGCTGGGCGCAGTGGCTCATGCCTGTAATACCAACACTTTGGGAGGCTGAGGCGGGTGGATCACGAGGTCAGGAGTTCTGGACATGCCTGACCAACATGGAGAAACCCTGTCTCTACTAAAAATACAAAAATTAGCCGGGTATGGTGGCAGGCACCTGTAATCCCAGCTACTTGGGAGGCTGAGGCAAGAGAATCGCAGGTTGCAGTGAGCCCAGGTTGCGCTACTGCACTCCAGCCTGGGTGACAGGGCGAGACTTTGTCTCAAATAAATAAATAAATATAAATAAATTAAAAAGGAAGAAGAAACAAGCAGAAGAAGGAAGAAGGAAGAAAAAGAAGAAGGAATAATAATAATAGTGGAGAATGCAAGACCTTGAGATCTCCTAGTTCTGATCATTTTTGTATGCCTGGCATAATCCTTCCCCTCACTAAGCCTCAGACTACCTATCTGTAAAATGGTGGTGACAGGCCAGATTTCTGAGGGGCCCTCCTGCTCTGACAACCCATGATTTGATAAAGATCAGCTTTGTGCCCAGACATGTAAGGCATATACCAAAGGACAAGTTAATTTTTAACCAATGGTTGGTGAATGAGTGAGTGTGGAATGAATGAATGAAGTGTGTTTTTTTGTTGTTGTTCCAATATCTTGCCCATAAGCCAAATGAAGGAGTAATTTGAGGTGTGAAATTGCATAAACTGACCAGGCATGGTGGCTCACACCTGTAATCCCAGCACTTTGTGAGGCAGAGGCAGGTGGATCACTTGAGGCCAGGTGTTTAAGACCAGCCTGGCCAATATGGCGAAACCCCATCTTTACTAAAAATACAAAAATTAGCTAGGCATGGTGGTGCATGCCTGTGGTCCCAGCTACTCAGGAGAGTGAGGCAGGAGAATTGCTTGAACCTGGGAGGTGGAGGTTGCACTGAGCTGAGACTGCATCACAGTACTCTAGCCTAGACAACAGAGAAAGACTCCATCTCCCTCCCTAAAAAAAAAGAAAAAAGAAAGAAAAAAAGAAATTGCACAAACATAGGTTTAAATCCCAGCCTCTCTATTTCCGAGATGTGGATCTTGGGGAAGTCACTTTGCCTCAGTTTCTGCATCTTAAAAATGGGCCATTACTGTCCAGTTACAGCCTCTTCTCCAGGACGCTGTGAGGGCGAGATGTGACAGTATATAAAGTGTGTAGAGCAGGTTGTAGGAGACAGCGGACCCTCAGAAAATAAGAACCCCAGCCTTTCTGCTCACATGGAGGCAGGGAGCTGAAATACCTTCTGCTTTTTTGAAGGCATTTCCCCCCACCCCCTCTCTCCTGTGCCACTCAGAAAGGGTAGGAGCTACTTTGGAGACATTTTGATTTTATTTGTTGTATTGTATAACTATCAACAACTGCCCTAACAACTGATATCTAGGCTTTTTGACAGGAAGCCACAAAAACTTTTTCTCGACCTGAAGCTGCCCTGAGGATAAAAGATAAAACAAAGCTGGGGGTCGGGCTCTGGTTGCTCACTCCTCTCCATCTTCTCCTGATGTCTGGGCTCGGTTGCCTGTAATCCCAGCACTTTGGGAGGCTGAGGCAGGCAGATAACCTGAGGTTGGGAGTTTGAGACCAGTCTGACCAACATGGAGAAACCCCATCTCTACTAAAAATACAAAAATTAGCCGGGCATGGTGGCACATGCCTTAATCCCAGCTAGAGATCGCGCCATTGCACTCCAGCCTGGGCAACAACAGCAAAACTCCATCTAAAAAAAAAAAAAAAAGAAAAGAAAGAAAAAGCTGAGGAGCCGCTGAGATGATCAGGCCTGCTGCACGGGGAAAAGGACATATGCAGCAGGGGACCTGGGCTCCAGGCCCCATACTCAGAGACCTCTGGGTCGGGGCGGTGGCTCAGGCCCATAATCCCAGCCTTTACGGAGCCAGAGGCAGGTGGATCGCTTGAGCCCAGGAATTCAAGACCAGCCTGGGCAATATAGCCAAATCCCATCTCTACAAAAAATACAAAAATTAGCCTGTATTCCTAGCTAGTCGGGAGGCTGAGGTGGGAGGGATGACCTGAGCCCAAGGAGGCGGAGGTTGTAGTAAGCCAAAATGGTGCCACTGCACTCCAGCCTAGGTGACAGAGACTCCATCTCAAAAGAGAAAGAAAGAGACAGAAAGAAAGAAAAAGAAGGGAAGGAAGGAAGGAAGGGAAGGAAGGAAGGAAGGAGGGAAGACCTCTGGCAAGCTGTGTGGCTTTAGCCAAGTAACTCACCCTCTTTGAGCCTCAGTTTCCCCGTTTGCCTACTTCCCATGTGTGAGGTTCAAATGAGATTGTGCAAGCCTGCGAACACTGTAGAAACAATAACCATTTTGTAAGTGATCATTTCGTCAGCCCTTGCTGTATGCCAGGCACTGGATGAGGTTTCTTACAAGAGCTGCAAAATCAGTTTTAGCAGTATTGTTCCTGCTAGGTTCAGCGAGGTTAGAGTCCAACCCAAATCACGCATCTTCTCCTGGCCTTCGTTTTCTCACGGGAGACATGGCCTCCCTCATATCGCATAATTACTTTGTGAAGTTAAAGAGCGTTGGGTGGAAATGAGTGGGACAGATTGAAGCTGACCTGGGTCTCGGAAGGGGTGGGAGGACTCAAGGAGGGTACGCGCCTGGCCGAATTGGGATGATTCTGCGGCAGGCCTGGGACTCCCTCAGGCCGACCCAGGCTTCCCAACTCCCTCGTGGAGCCAAGGGCCTGGAATCTCGGGCGGCTCCGGCGAGCGGGCGGGGCAGGAGGCGGGGCGGCGGCAGGAAACGGCCGGAGCGGCACTGGGAGCGGCCTGAGCCCCGCGGAGCCCCGCGGAGCCCCGCAGAGCCCGGCCGGCCTCCCTGGGCTGCCGGGGGCTGCACCGGGACCGCTGGGGCGCGGTGCGCTCCTGAATGCACCGCGGGACGCAGGAGGTAGAGGCGCGCGAGGCGGCGCAAGAGACGTCGGGAGGGTACCGAGCCCCCTCCGGGGAGGAACGCGGTCCTAGGCTGAGTGGGTGCGGGGAAAGCGACGCGGGCTGAGTCCCCGGGTTCGCAGGACAGCGGGCTGCCAGGGGGCGGGGCCTCACCGCGCCCCTCCCTCTCCGGGCCCCGCCCCTCCCTCACCGCGCCCCTCCCTCTCCGGGCCCCGCCCCTCCCCAGCGCTGGGCGGGGGTCCTCCTCCTCCGGGACCAAGGACCCAGCGTGGTGCGCTCCCCCCAGGGTGCCATGGCCTCCCGGCTCCTGCACCGGCTGCGGCACGCCTTGGCCGGCGACGGCCCCGGGGAGGCGGCGGCGGCCAGGCCAGAGGCCGAGCAGTTCCCGGAGACCTCAGAGCTGGAGGACGACGACGCCGAGGGCCTGTCCTCCCGACTCAGCGGCACCCTCAGCTTCACCAGCGCTGAGGACGATGAGGACGACGAGGACGAGGACGACGAGGAGACTGGCCCCGACCCGTTGCCTCCCGGGGACGGGACGTCAGGAGAAGACGCAGGCGAGTGCGGGAGGACGGAGGCGGGAACCCTGGGGCTGGATCAGGCCTCCATCCCAGCCGCGTTCCCAGAGCATCCAGGGCGCTGAGTTGATCCAGCTGAAACTTCCACACTTAAAGCGCCTGGGCCACCTCTTGGCTGTGTGACCTTGAGAGAGTCTTAACACCCTTCTGAGCCAAGTTTTCCCTTGTGTCAAGTGGGAGAACTCACTCTCATCTCAGAGTTGCTGCGGGCATTAAATGTACAGGGCCTGGGATCCGAATAGAAATGATGTGCTAGCGATATTTTGAGGGTGGAGCTTTAAATTTGTCCCCTACTGTCTACCAGGCATGGTGTTTGGCCCCTCGGTGCCTCTCTGCCCCTCAGTTTCCATTTCTGTAAAATGGGGATAAGTCCTGCCTCACATTGGGAAGACGAGTGAGGTCATGGCAGTGGTTGATATTGACCCTGGCCTACTGATGTGACTGGTCATGTGTCTGCAGAACGGAGCCCCCCACCTGATGGGCAGCGGGGCAGTCAACTTCTGGCGCGGCAGTTGCAGGATTTCTGGAAGAAGTCCCGGAACACCCTGGCACCCCAGCGGCTGCTCTTCGAAGTGACCAGCGCCACCGTTGTCAAGGACCCGCCCTCCAAGTACGTGGTGAGTGAGGGTCCAGGATCCCTGGGCTGTGAGTCTAGAAGTATGAAGACTCCAACTTCCTGAGGGGTCTATATAGTTGTAAATGGCTACCTCATTTTACAAATGGGGAAACTGAGGTCAAAAAGGGGAGGTAACTTGAGCAAATCCTCACGTAAATGACTTAGTTTCCTTGAGACTGAGTAAAGTGGGGATTAAGGATCTTCCTCTTATCCTGGTTTTGAGACTAAGGGAACTGGTGTGTGCGCTTCCCCACCTAGCCCACAAGTTTTTGCAAATTATAGCAAGATGTGAGATACAGAGACAGATGTTATCTGGGTCAAACTTGAGATCCAGTTGCATGGGTTGGTGGTTAAGGAAATAGGCTTTCGATCCAGACCAACCTTGACTTCCACTTATTTCCAGTTGTTTGACTCTGGATGAGTTGTTTATCCTTGGTGATCTTCCATTTCCTCATTATAGCAATGGGGAAAACGAAGAGGATTACAGCAGGGGTTAAATGAGACAGTGGACAAAAAGCCCTTAGCAGTGTGCCTGGCATTAGGTACAATGTAATGGTAGCTATGTCATTATTATTTAACTTTGGGTTGTAAATGTCTTGTCTGTCATCTAGGGCCTGCTGTGTCCTTGTAAGGCAGGTGAATCAATTCTCAAGGACCCCACCCTGTATAGAACAGTCTTGTCCTAAGGGCTAGACTTAGGGGGTGGGTGGAGGTTAGGGTGAAGAGCAGTGTTGGCGAGGGCCTTGGAGTTCCTTGCTGTTTTCCTCGCTATTGGGAGACTGACTTGGAGAATGAGGTCTGCCAGGTCCTGCTCCTTTAATGCCCGCAGCAACTCCTGCTCCAGTCACTTTTCAGGCCAGGCCTGAAAGCCAGCTAAGCTGGCCACTCCTGTCAGTGGCAACCCTCCATCTCTCACTCCCCTCCTCTTGATCACCCTTCTCCACCTCTGACTCAGCAGGAGGGGGCTTGGAGCCCAGTCCCACATCTGGGCCTCTCCACCCTTCTCTGTTGCTGTTAGTAAGCAATGGCCACACCCATGGGGTGACTACTCCAATTTCAGCAGGGACCGATTCTGATTATTTAGCCTTTTAAAAAAAATTTTGAGACAGGGTCTCATTCTGTCATCCAGGCTGGAGTCCAGTGGTGCAGTCACAGCTCACTGCAACCTCCAACTGGGCTCAAGCAATCCTCCCACTTCAGCCTCTCAAGTAGCTAGGACTACAGGTGTGCACCACCACATGTGGCCAATGATGAAGTATGAAGTGGCAAAAAGGTCTCAGAACTCTGGGGTGGACGAGGTTTCATACACAGAAAGGGGACACCAAGGAACAGTTGAGAGGCAGAGAGGAATGGGGGCGACTCTGGGTACCTGGATGGGAAGGGGATGAAGGGGATGAAAAGATAGAGCACGATGGCCAAGTATTCCCCATTTAACGTGTGAGGTGAAGAGCACAGGCTTTGGAATCAGATCAACCTGGGTTTAAATCCCAGCTGGGCTGTTTTCCAGCTGTGCGACTTAGAGCCAGTCATTGAGCCTGCTTCCTCAGCTGTCAGAGATAAGGACACCTTCCTTGCAGTGCTGTTGTGATGATTAAATGAAATCATAGATGTAAAAAGTGCTTGGTACAGCAGGAGGCACAGGGTAAATGCTCGCTAGGGTAATGGAACTACTATCATTATCACCCATCTGGCTGCATGTTACAAGGATGAATGAGAAAATGGATACAAAATGTAAACTAGATGAACATAAAGGCTTACAGACCAGTGTGTCTTGAAGAAAACTGGTGTCCTAAAGTGTGTCTTGCAGAAAACTGGTTCCCTGGAATGTTAATAGCTGTTTCTAAGTAAAGCTTTTGTAGGCAGTATGTTTTGAGAATGCAGAGTTAAATGAGAATACAGTAAGTTTTTTTATTATTAAACTTTTTAATCCTTAATATGAATGCACACTGTGATCTTCAAGAGGACTAACAGACCAGGGGTGGCTAGAGTATTGTAAGTTCACAGAACAAATATGAGAGAAAAATCTGGATTTGGTGTTAGGGTGCCTTGAACATCTAACACTTGCTAACTCTCCTTTTAAACCTGTTGGCTCAGCATTATTATAGGTTAATCCATATCAGTTTCTCAGACCTGGGAGGCAGGGAGCTTAGTGATCATCTTGTTTAGTGTTTTCCCAAACCTCAGTCATTCCAGTACCTTCCTGATACTTGTCCTGTCTAAAATGCTACTTGTGCCCTTTTCTTCTTAACATTTTTCTTTAAATGAACCTATTTTTTTTCTTTTTATTGAGACAGAGTCTCACCCTGTTGCCCAGGCTGGAATCTCGGCTCACTACAACCTCCACTCCTAGGTTCAAGCAGTCCTCCCACCTCAGCCTCCTGAGTAGCTGGGATTACAGGTGCCCACCATCACACTGGGCTAATTTTTGCATTTTTAGTTGAGATGGGGTTTCACTGTTGGCCAGGCTGGTCTTGAATTCCTGACCTCAAGTGATCTGCCCTCCTCAGCCTCCCAAAGTGTTGCGATTACAGGTGTGAGCCACTGCACCTGGCCAAACCTATTATTTTCTTAAATTAAGTTTGTTTACTTTATTGAGATGGAGTCTTGCTGTCGCCTAGGCTGAAGTACAGTGGCGCCATGGTAGCTCACTGCAGCCTCGATCTCCTGTTCTTACATGATCCTCCTGCCTCAGCCTCCTGAGTAGCGGGGACCACAAGTACCCAGCTAATTCTTTTTTCTTTTTTCCGTTTTTTTTTTTTTTTTGGTAGAGACAGGGTCTTGCCATGTTGCCCAGGCTAGTCTCCAACTCCTGGCCTTAAGCAGCCCTCCTGTCTGAGCCTCCCAAAGTACTGGGATTACAAGTATGAGCCACACCACTGTTCCCATCCTTTAAGTTTAAAAGACAACTTCATAGCACTACTGTATGTGGAAAGCCTCACTTGCCACAAAGAGAAGCTAGCTATAAAAATAAAAGTAGTGAAAATGAAACGTCATTAAATCTTGCCTAAATGCTGTTGCCTGAAAGAGGCCCTGACCTGAGATCCACTTTCTGGCTCTTTTCTAAAAATGGAGATGAGAAGTGTTAGAGAAGTACTTTTTTTTTTTTTTTTTTTTTTTGAGATAGAGTTTCACTCTTGTTGCCCAGGCTAGAGTGCAATGGTGTGATCTCAGCTCACTGCAACCTCTGCCCTCCAGGTTCAAGCAATTCTCCTGCCTCAACCTCATGAGTAGCTGGGATTACAGGCATGCACCACTGTGCCCAGCTAATTTTGTATTTTTAGTAGAGACAGTAGTTTTCTCCATGTTGGTCAGGCTGGTCTTGAACCCCCAACCTCAGGTGATCCTCCCGCCTCGGCTCCAAAGTGCTGGGATTACTGGTGTGAGCCACCGCACCTGGCCCAAGAAGTACTTTTTAAAAACCAAACTGAGAGCTTCTCAATTTGTAGTCAGAACGATTAAAATAGACTTAGGCTGGGTGCAGTGCTCATGCCTGTAATCTCAGCACTTTGGGAAGCCAAGGTGGGAAGACTGCTTGAGGCCAGGAGTTGGAGGCCAGCGCGGGCAACATAGCGAGACCCCCCATCTCTACAAAAAGAGAAAAAAATTTTTTTTAAATAACGGTGTGGTGGTGCATGCTGGTAGTCCTAGCTACTCAGGAGGTTGACGCGGCAGTAAGCTATAATCATCCCACTGCACTCTAACCTAGCCAACAGAGTGAGACTCGGTCTCAAAAAAAAAAACAAAAATTAAAAGGGGGAACCACCTCCTGATTCTGATGCAGTGATATTTACTCTAGTACACACCACCTAAAAACCTCAGGGTACCAATACTTGTATTTGTCCCATCTTTGGACAAACACTGACCTGACCAAGCACTTCCTTCACTAGAAACAGAAGTGGACCCAAGAGGGGGGACTGCCTTGCTGAGGTCACACAGGAAGGAAGTAGCTGACCTGGGGGTGGAGACGTGAGTCCTAGGCCAGTATACTTTTCACAGTTATGGCAACTGGGGCTGTCTGCAGACCTGTCCTCTGGGTCCAGTTTGGAAGAGCCTGGCCAGGAATCTGGAGGCCAGGTGTCCAAAGTGGAACAAGCTCCAAGCTGGTCCTAAAGGTTGGCTTGGAGGCCCAAGAGATTGGCTTGGGTTTCAGCTCATGTCTGGTTTTCCCAGCGGGAGCTGTCAGAAGAACTAACTGCCCCTATGGGATGGGGAGTACAAAGGGGACAAAAGGGGTACCAGTCCCGGGCACTGAAGCTCATCTCTGTCTTCTCTCTTCTTGCTGCCTTGGGCCTGGGTCATTTCAGACAAACCTCAGGTAAGATGGGACTGGGCTCCCCCGCCACTGCGGCAGCAGCTCCCACCCTCCTGGGTGCTGTCCCAGGGGTGAAGGGAAGAGGTGGGGGAGGCACAGCGGGGAGTGTGGGGGATGGGGAGGGAAGGGGTCCATGGATGACTTGCATTTGCCCTGACACCCACCCTCCCTGCAGCTCTACACCCTCGCCGTGATAGGCCCAGGGCCGCCAGATCGCCAGCCAGCCCAGATCTCTCGCCGCTACTCGGACTTTGAGCGGCTGCACCGAAACCTGCAGCGGCAATTCGGGGCCCCATGGCTGCCATCTCCTTCCCCCGGAAGCGCCTGCGCCGTAATTTTACTGCAGAGACCATTGCCCGCCGTAGCCGGGCCTTTGAGCAGTTTCTGGGTCACCTGCAGGCAGTGCCGGAGCTGCGCCATGCCCAGACCTGCAGGACTTCTTCGTGCTGCCAGAGCTGCGGCGGGCACAGAGCCTCACCTGTACTGGCCTCTATCGTGAGGCTCTGGCACTCTGGGCCAATGCCTGGCAGCTGCAAGCCCAGCTGGGCAACCCGTCTGGCCCAGACCGCCCCCTGCTGACCTTGGCTGGGCTGGCCGTGTGCCACCAGGAGCTGGAGAACCCAGGGGAGGCCCGGGCTTGCTGTGAGAAGGCCCTGCAGCTGCTGGGGGACAAGAGCCTCCACCCTTTGCTGGCACCCTTTCTGGAGGCCCATGTCCGGCTCTCCTGGCACCTGGGCCTAGACAAACGTCAATCAGAGGCTCGGCTCCAAGCCCTGCAGGAGGCAGGCCTTACCCCGACACCACCCCCTAGTCTCAAAGAATTGCTCATCAAGGAGGTGCTGGACTAATTTAGGACGCTTGCCTAGATTTAAAGCCACTATGAGGAGAGGGGGCTACCCCGGAATGCAGGGGGAAGGACCTGATGAGGACAGAACAGCTGGGAGGTTGCAGCGGGTGCTGGGAGCCCCTAGAAGTTCCAAAAGAGAATGTGAAGCAGATCAAGGAAACTTACTTCTGTTGAGCTGGGCTCAGGCTGGGGTTACCCTAGGATAGTACAGGGAAGAAGTCTGACAGCCTTTCCAGCTTATAAACAGCTGGGGGGCTGTGGCACAGGTCAGGGGGCAATGTTCCCTTGCTGGTTGGCCCCCAAGCCGGCGAGGCCTCCTGGCTGAAGGTCAGGTACTCTGCTCCTGGAGTTGAGGGAGGAAGGCAAGGCTGCAGGTCTAGCCCAGGGGAATTAAAAACCAGCCACTCCAGTGGTATCCGTCTCTTTATTGGATGTGAGGGCCAGCAGGACTGTAAACTGCTGTCTCAGGAATGGTGGTAGACAGGAGGTTATTGAACCCCTAGGCCAAGCTGGTACCTCTGGCTACAGCTTGCTCTCTGAGACCTGGGGCTTCACTCGGATCACACCCTCCTGGGCACAGGTCACAGCTAGGACTCCATCCGACGCCACAGCCGCCCATGGACCAGCCCCCGAGAGCCACCTGTGGGTGAGGTGAAGGGTAAGGATGGCCTCTCTACTTTAGAACAGTCAAATGCACTTCTTTGTTTTTTTCTGAGACAGAGTCTCACTATGTTGCCCAGGCTGGTCTCAAACTCCTGGGTTCAAGGGATCCTCCTGCCTCAGCCTCCTGAGCAGCTAGGATTACAGGCACCTATCACCATGCCCAACCTCCAAGTGGACTTCTTGAAACGGGTCTGGCCCAGGGCAGGGCTGCCCAACACAAGGGTACACTGAGTGTCGTGGCTGCTCCAAATGCCCCTTCATGAGCTCACGGACAGTAATTGGGGAGTAACTCCTCCCACAGAACCCCGCTTGACATTTTAAAAGCACTTTCACATATTTGCTCACTTCCTCAAAAAACTCACAGAGGGAGGGGGCTCTGAGAAGAGTCTCCTTCAACAGCTCGGCCAAGCAGAACTGCTCTACCTCTGGCCACTTGTATTAGATAACCTATCGGCTCCCTGTTTAATAAATCAAGCCAGCTCCTCCAAGTGGTAATTCACAAAAAATACCCCTATTACCACCACCAAGGGGAAGAAGGGGCTCAGCAGGGAGGACCTGAGGCCATGAGGTCTGGCCTCTTCCCTCCCCACCTGAAGATTCTTTCTCCCTTGCTGGCTTGGGGCCTGAGTTTGATGTTTATGAGGGATGATTGCTGGTTTCCCTTACACATAGCAGAGCTCACTCCGTCTCGTAGTAGCCAAGAGAAGCAGTTCTGTGTTGTCCTAGTTTTCCAGACCATGACTGAAATCCAGAGGGGGTTAGGAATTTGGCCCAGGCTGAAGCCAAATATGAACCCATGTCCTCACTTCAAGGTTATCAGTCTTGGACTGTGATGCTATTGATACTTGAGAGTACCCCTTATCTGAGTATAAAGAGTCCATAAGTTTTGTCCTTGGCTTATCAAGCAAAGCTTTTCTTCATTCGAAATGTACTCCCTTGGAAAGGAGGTCAGGGTTCTCAAGCTAGACATTGATGAATGAGTCTCATTTCTCTCTCTCCCCCTACAAGGAATGTCCTAGCAGTGAGGCCCTTAGAGACCACTGAAAGCCCTGACCCCAATCAGGTTAATCAGAATCACTTAGAGAACTGAAAAATACAGTTTCCTGGACCTTATCCAAGACCTACTGAGTCAGAATCTTGAGGGTGGAATCAGAATCTATTTTGAAAAAAGCTTCCTCAAATGGCAGTCTGATGGGCTGCCGGGTTTGGATACCACTGCTGTAATGTAACCCTTTTTGTTTAGATGGGGAAACTGAGGCTCGGGCAAAAGATACGATTTGCCCAATGTCATACAGAGAATCGGAAGTGGTTCTGGGACTAGAACTAGGTCCCTGAGATAAAGTGAATCACATTCCCAGCATGTTCTAGAAATTTAGAGCAGAGCTGATGTCCCAGCCTCAGCCTATCATTTTGAAGATGAAGATGCCCAAGCCTGGGAGGGAAGGAAAGGAAGTGACCTGTGCAGCGCCACACAGGAAGTCGGGGAAAGTCAGCATCATCCAAGAAAGCAGGCTCCCTGCCACCCAAGGTCAGTGCCCTTGTTGCACACGGCCTCACACTCACCAGCCCAAGGGCTCTCACACTCATAGAGCATCCAGTGGTCAGCTCGGAAGGGGCGTGGAACCACATGGAATGGTCCAACGAGACCATGAAGTGCACCTCGTGCTGGCAGTGGTGAGGCAGCATGGCAGTGCCCAAGAAGGCATAGTCGGAGATGTAGGCGGCCACGCAGCAGTGCATCTTCATGTCGCCCTCGCCTGCAACAGGTCCCCGTCAGCCCTGGGTTCCTGGGCTTTCCAGCTCAGGACCCGCAGGGAGGTAGGGGAAAGGGACTCCCGTGCATGGATGTGCAGACTGGTTGCTGCACAAGAGCACTTGGCCTACAGTGCGTGTGTGTGACAGAGGATAAGCGAGACGGGGACATGGGGAGGGCAGGGGTAAGCAGGACTGAAATCCAGTCTTCACTACCCAGGTCTCCCACATTGGGCCCCCAAAGTGGTGTCTTCCTCCAGTTTGCACAGAGGCACTTTACGGTTATCAGCAGAGCTGGACAGCAACCCCAGCGAGGTGCCCTGCCTTCCCCAGAAAGGTGTTGGGATTATAGTCAACTCCACATTCTCCCCATGCAAAGGGCTGAGAGGGCCCAGTGAGAAGCTGAGCCAACTTCCCCAGCATGCAGATAAGGAAACAGGCCCAGAGGAGGGAACTAATGTGCCCAAGGCCACACAGCAAATGAGTGGCAGGCCTAGACCCCTTGGAGAGTGGTTTCCTCCCATCCGTGGGGTCCTCTTACCAATGTAGCCCTGGGCTCGCACCCAGAACATCTGTTTGGGCTCCATTCTCTGCAGCTGGCTCAGGGTGGGTGGGTTTACAGGCTTGATCTCAATGGGCACCTCCTGAGCAGCAATTTTGTTGAGCAACACTGGGTAAGTCTTTTGGAGGTTAGGGTCCCTGAAAGTAAAGGGGAGACAGATGGGGTGAGACCCAGGAAGAGAGGAAGTCTCATCTGCATTGCCTCTTCTGACTCCCCTCATTCTTCCACAGGGACTCCTGATATCCCCAAAGTTCCCCTCCCCTTGTGGCAGGCCGGGATGGTGCAGGCTTTGAATCCCTTCTTTGCCACTTATGAGCCATGTGGTCTTGTGCTAATTAGTAATCTCTCTGAGTCTATTTTCCCATCTGCAAAATGTGGATAATGATAGTAACCTACTTCCTAACCACCACTGCGAAGACAAGATCAACACGTCATAGTAATAAGGCATACCCTATAATATGCACTGTCGAAAGCATTGTGCATCCGACAGTATTCCTCACAACAACCCTGTGAGAGAGGTACTATATTATCACCCCCTTTTAATCACTGAAAGAAGCACAGAGTCCATGTAGTTTGCTTAAAAGTTGGAGAAGACAGGATTTGGACTCAGGCAATCTGGGTCCACAGTATGATTTTTTTTATTTTTATTTACTTTTTTTTTTTTTTGAGACTGAGTCTCTGTCGCCCAAGCTGGAGTGCAGTGGCACGATCTCAGCTCACCACAACTCAGCTCACAATCCGCCTCCCGGGTTCAGTGGATTCTCCTGCCTCAGCCTCCTGAGTAGCTGGGACTACAGGTATGTGCCACCATACCTGGCTAATTTTTGTATTTTTAGTAGAGATGGAGTTTCACCATGCTAGCCAGGCTGGTTTCGAATTCTTGACCTCGTGATCCGCCCGCCTCAGCCTCCCAAAGTGCTGGGATCATAGGCATGAGCCACTGAGCCCGGCTTATTTTTTATTTTTTTGGAGACAGGGTCGTCTTCTCACCCAGGATGGAGTGCAGTGGTGCAGTCAGCTCACTGCAGTCTCCAACTCCTGGGCTCAAGCCAACCTCTTGCCTTGGCCTCCCAAGTAGCTGGGACTAGAGGTGTACACCACTGTGCCTAGATAATATTTTTACTTTTTTTTTTGTAGAGATGGGGTCTCTTTATGTTGCCCAGACTGTTCTCAAAATCCTGGCCTCAAGTGATCCTCCTACCTCGGCCTCCCAAAGTGCTGGGATTACAGGAGTGAACCTCTGTTCCCAGTCACTTCATTATTTTAAACACTTAAGAAATGGGCTGCCTGACTTGGCCTGAGTTACCTAACCCTACACAGTAGGGAACACTGTGTCCCCCCCCCAGGAGGAGGAGCCCATTCCACGGAATTCCCTTCAATACAGTGACAAGCACCCATAGTGCTCTGCACAGGTACTGCCATTTTCACCCCCGTCCGCTAGAGTGCTGCCCAGTAGAAACTTCTGTGATGATGGAATGCCTATATACACTGCCCACTATGGTAACCACTAGCCACACCTGAAACGTGGCTAATACAACTAAGGAACAGAATCGTTCTATTTTTTTTTTTTAGATGGAGTCTCACTAAGTTGCCCAGTCTGGAGTGCAGTGTGGCTCAATCTCAACTCACTGTAACCTCTGCCTCCCAGGTCCAACCAATGCTCCTGCCTCAGCCTCCTAACTGGGTTGACAGGAACATGCCACCACTCTGGCTAACGTGTGTGTGTGTGTGTGTGTGTGTTTGTGTGTGTGTGTATTTTTAATAGAGACAGGGTTTCACCATGTTGGCCAGGCTGGTCTCAAACACCTGACCTTCAGTGATCCTCCTGCCTCAGCCTCCCAAAGTGCTGGGATTACAGGTGTGAGCCACTGCACCTGGCCCTATTTAATTTTAATTAATGTAATATAGCCACAAGTGGCTAGAGACTACCTTACTCAACAGCACAGATCTCAATTCAGGGTCCTTTAACAATGTCTTCCTTTCAGCAAACATTTGTCAAATTGCAACCACACACCAGGCCCTGTGTTTCTCCTGTTAACAGTGATATAACTCTAACTTACTGCCATTGTACTAGTTAGTACTAGCACACTAAGTGCCTTATCTCTTATCTCACTGAATCCTCACAGCAGCCTTATGAGGTAGGAATATGATTAGCACCATTTTATAATTGAGAGTACTGGCTCAGAGTGGGAAAGCAACTTGCCCAAATTCACACAGCTAGTTTGGACAAAGTCTAGAATTGAATCCTGGCTAGCATCCATGTCTGTCCTGTGTCTGCACCCAGAGCTTTCCCCTGCACTAGCATTTTTCAAATGTTATTAGATGTGATCCAAATAAATATATTTTACCAGGTATTCCAAATATCTAACATGCTCCCTACTGGTCTAATGGTTAGGGGAAAATGCATATTTGTATTTTTGTAAATACGTTTTATATACACGAAAACATGTGGCCGGGCTCGGTGGCTCATACCTGTAATCCCAGCACTTTGGGAGGCCAAGGTGAGCAGATCACTTGAGGTCAGGCATTCAAGACCAGCCTGGCCACCATGGCAAAACCCCATCTCTACTAAAAAAAAAAAATACAAAAATTAGCTGGGCATGGTGGCATGTATATATGTGTGTGTGTATATATATACACACACACAAATATATGTCTCAGCCTGTAATCGTAGCTACTCAGGAGGCTGAGGCATGAGAATTGCTTGAACCCAGGAGGCAGAGGTTTCAGTGAGCCACGACTGTGTCACTGCACTCCAGCCTGGGCAACAGAGCAAGACTCCATCTCAAAAAAAAAAAAAAAATGCACTAAGGCAAAGGCAGTGACCAACCAAACATAGGCCATAGCTCTGCTGCACAGTCCTAGAGGACACTCACTCCTGGCACACGTTAAGTCCTAAGCTGCTGGACCAGGCGCCTGAGGGCAGAGAGGGAATCACTTAGGGGACTGGGAATTTTATATATATATATCCCCAGTCCCCTAAGCCTTGGGAGGCCGAGGCGGGTGGATCATCTGAGGTCAGGAGTTTGAGACCAGCCTGACTAACATGGAGAAACACCATCTCTACTAAAAATACAAAATTAGCCAGGTGTGGTGGCGGGTGCCTGTAATCCCAGCTACTTGGGAGGCTGAGGCGGGAGGATTGCTTGAGCCTAGGAGATGGAGGCTGCAGTGAGCTGAGATTACATCACTGCACTCCAGCCTGGGCAACAAGAGCAAGACTCTGTCTCAAATTATATATACATATATATATATGGAGGGAGAGAGAGAGACGTATGTGTATACACACACACACACACACACACACACACACACAGGTATATTTTTTGAGACAGAGTCTTGCCCTGGTTGCCCAGGCTGGAGTGCAATGACGCAATCTCAGCTCACTGCAGCCTCTGCCTCCCAGGCTCAAGCCATCCTCCTGCCTCCCACTCCCCAGTAGCTGGGACTACAGGCATGTGCTCCCATGCCTGCTAATTTTTGTATTTTTTGCAGCGATGGGGTTTCACCATGTAGCCCATGCTGGTCTTGAACTCCTGGGCTCAAGTGATCTTCCCCCCTTGGGCTTTCCAAAGTGCTATGATTACAGGCACGAGCCACCGTACCCAGCCCTAGCCTTATTTTATTTTTAAATTAGAGATGGAGTCTTGCTATGTTAGCCAGACTAGTGTCCAACTCCTGGTCTCAAGCAATCCTCCGGCCTTGGCCTCCCAAAGTGCTGGGGTCATAGGTGTGAGCCACCACACCCAGCCAAGCCCTTCATTTTATACTATGACCCAATATAGACACATATCAAAAACACACACAACTGAACCTCAAGTTTCACAAAAGGATTCCTGCCCTTAATACATACATATTATTCACTCCAATATCTTCTTTTCTAGTCTATATTTTTTAAATGCTGGTCAAGACCCACTAAACAATTCCATGACCCACAAATAGATAGCAGCTATATTTTGAAAAATCTGCCCTGGAGCCTCTAGGTCTCTCACCTTAAATACTGGTCAATGAGGGCCTCAGAGCCAAGCAGCTCTTCTGGTGGTGGCACTGTGGGCATGGAGAACTGGTGCTGCAGGGGGCTGGGCTGGGCCTGCTGGAAGGAGGCCTGGCAGATGAAGATGGGCTTTCCATGTTGCACGGCCTTCACAGAACGCACCGAGAAGCTCGACCCTGTTCGCGTCCCGCTCCACCTGGTACAGTACTGGCACCTTTGGGTCCCCTGCAGTGGGCGCAAGGGCACAGTGGGTCCACAGGTCCTGTCATCGTCACAACGCCTGACACGCACTCTGCTACTCATCTTCCATTCCATTTCAGCTCGGTAACTACTAACTGAGGTCTGCTAAGGTCCAGGCACTAGGGATACAGAGAGACCACCTGGTCCTGTCATCAGGCTGCTTCTGTGCAGGTGGAGCTCCTCTCTAATAGCACAAACAGCAGAGACATGGACAGATTCTCTGCATTCAAATCCTGGCTTCGCCACTCACCAGCTGTGTGACCCTTCACTTCTCTGAGCAGCGTGCTCATCTGCAAACTGGGGATCATGGTACTCATACCTTACAGGATTTAAATGATAATTAAATGAGTCCACAGTTGTAAAGTGTTTAGAATAATATCTGGCACATACTGAGGGCTCTATAAGCATTTGTAAAATAAAATTAATACTCCTTGCTTCTGTCTTGCTCTGTCTGTGCTTGGGATCTTGTCATCAGTCCCACACCATTATTCCAGATCAGTAAATCTAGCCTGCTGCCTGTTTACTGTTCACTTTGCTGTTGTTCTTTTTGGAGAAAAAACAAAGGCTATTTATTCAAAGCTTGCTTTTTGTTGTTGTTGTTGTAGGTTTTTGAGATGGGGTCTTGCTCTGTCACCCAGACGGGAGTGCAGTGGTGTGATCTTGGCTCACTGCAACCTCCACCTCCCGGGTTCAAGCGATTCTCATGCCTCAGACTTCTGAGTGCCTGGGACTACAGGTGTGCACCAGCACCAGCTAATTTTTTTTTGAGACAGAGTTTCACTCGGCTGCCCAGGCTGAAGTGCAGTGGTGCCATCTGGGCTCACTGCAACCTCCACCTCCTGGGTTCAAGCAATGCTTGTGCCTCAGCCTCCCAAGTAGCTGGGCATGTGCACGCCCAGCTAATTTTTGTATTTTTAGTAGAGATGGGGTTTCACCATGTTGCCCAGGATGGTCTCAAACTCCTGACCTCAAGTGATCCACCCACCTTGCCCTCCCAAAGTGCTAGGATTACAGGCATGAGCCACTGCACCCAGCCAGTCAGAGCTTGTCATAGCAGAAAGTCAACCACCATCACTTGCTTTTGGCAGAGACTCAGAGGCAGGCAAAGGAATGGGAAAGCTCTGTAGTGGGAAATAAAGGCTTCAGAGATGCCCTGATTGGAGGCTATTGGCACAGGGAAGCTGTAGGTGGGCTAACTAAATGCGGGACATCCCGGCTGGGCGCAGTGGCTCACGTGTGTAATCCCAGCACTTTGGGAGGCCAAGGTGGGTGGATTATCTGAGGCCAGGAGTTTGAGACCACCCTGGCCAACATGGCAAAACCCCGTCTCTACTAAAAATAGGAAAAATTAGCTGAGCATGGTGGCATGCGCCTGTAATCCCAGCTACTGAGGAGGCTGAGGCAGGAGAATAACTTGAACCTGGGAGATGGAAGCTGCAGTGAGCCATGATTGCACCATTGCACTCCAGCCTGGGCAAAAGAGCAAAACTCCATCTCAAAAATAAAAAAAAAGCAGGACATCCTATGTGATTGGTTAGGGGTACATATTTAACTTTCTCGAGTTGGTCCTAAGTTGGAAGCAGGGGCAAAAATTAGGGAAGCTGTCAGTTATTAATCAAGTCCTGGCTCTGAGGGCCAACTGTTACAGTGGTCATTATTTGGCTTGCTGGACTGGTTGATAAAGATAGTGGTCTGAGCTGGGTGCAGTGGCTCACACCTGTAATCCCAGCACTTTGGGAGGCTGAGGTGGGTAGATCATGAGGTCAAGAGTTCTAGACCAGCCTGGTCAACATGGTGAGCCCCTATCTCTACTAACAATACAATAAAAAAAATTAGATGATGGGGGAGGAAGGCAGCAAATCACACTGCCATGTGTGTACCTATGCAACAATCTTGCATGTTCTTCACATGTACAAAATGCAATACAAAATATATATACTAAAAAAAGAAATTAGCCAGGCGTCGTTGCAGGTGACTGTAATCCCAATTACTCAAGAGGCTGAGGAGGAGAATCACTTGAACCCAGGAGGTGGAGGTG
The DNA here is from genome assembly GCA_036589455.1 of Ateles fusciceps. Lineage (NCBI taxonomy): Eukaryota > Metazoa > Chordata > Mammalia > Primates > Atelidae > Ateles > Ateles fusciceps. The sequence continues at coordinate 1,856,012 of JAZHEH010000847.1, forward strand.
GAGGTTGCAGTGAGCCACTGCACTCCATCCTGGGCAACAACAGAGTAAGACTCCATCTCAAAAAATAGAAATGAATTTAAAAAAAGACAGTGGCCTGACTTGTGGATAGTAGGCTGGCTTCCTTTGCTGGTTGCTGCTATTGTGGATCAGAGTTCTGTTTGTTTGTTTGTTTTGAGATGGAATTTCACTCTTGTCGCCCAGGCTGGAGTGCAGGGGTGTGATCTCGGCTCACTGCAACCTCTGCCTCCCAGGTTCAAGCAATTCTCCTGCTTCAGCCTCCCAGGTAGCTGGGACTACAGGTGTGTACCACCATGCCCCGCTGAGTTTTGTATTCTTAATGGAGATGGGGTTTCACCACGTTGGCCAGGATGGTCTCGATCTCTTGACTTTGTGATCCACCTACCTCAGCCTCCCAAAGTGGCGGGGATTACAGGCATGAGCCACTGTGCCTGGCCTCAGAGTTCTGTTTTCATACATGGTCTAGCCACTGGCTGTTTGTATATTCAGCCTCTTCCAGGCAAAGGCTGCTGTGAGTCACTTCACGCCTGATGTATATGGAACCCATTTGGTCCTTCACTGTCAGGTGTCTCTGCTCCAAAGCAGAGTGGAAGAGCCTGGGCAACACAGGGAGACCCTGTCTCTACAAAAAATAAGAAATAAAAATTAGCTGGACCTTCTGGCATGTTCCTATGGCCCCAGCTAATCAAGAGGCTGAGGCGGAAAGATCACTTGAGGCCAGGAGATCAAGGCTGCAGTGAGCCATGACTGCGTCACTGTGCTTCAGCCTGGGTGACAGAGCAAGACCTTGTCTCAAAAAACAAGACCACCACCACCAGAGTAGAAGGCACTGGTCAGGGATAAGGCAGCCAACAACAAGCAGGTGAGGGAAGATTTGGAGAGGGAGCTTCCCTGGTTTCCCTGAAGTTCTCACTTTGTCTGAGTCAGGCTGACCTTGGGGAACCCTGACATTTGGGCCATGAAACATCTTGGGGATGACTTTCAAACTTCAGATGAAAGAAGCAGATCTAGAGAAGTGTTGCTTCCTCCACCCTGATCCAAACAGGGAGTCAAGCAGGCACCAGGGCTCAATCAACAGCAATAAACATCACTGTCTGAAGCCAACTGGCTTGCTCAGCTGTCTGTTATCAGGCACTGCCACAAGTAAGGCTTTTATCAGAATGGGAGCTCCTCAAGGTCAAAGGCGTCTGAGGAGGCCTTACCAAGAGTCCAAACACCAGAGATAGCTACTTGTGCAGTCTGATTTCAGACACTGGAAGGAAGTCTCCCCCTCCCTGCCACCAGACTTGAGGGGAAAAAACAAAAAAACCTCTAATCCAATCCTTGGTCTGCAGGGAAGCTAAAGTGCAGATTCCCTAGGAGGATCACAGAACCTTCAGTACTCTGGTACCTTTCGGTGTGAATGAGTTCCAGCCCTATTCTTGAAAATTGTTACATGAACAGAGCAGGTAGGCCCTGAGGCATACTGAAGGAAGGGAACTAATGATTATGAAGTAATGCAGGGTGCCAGACAGCATTAGGCAGGGGGGTATGTTTCCTCATGTTGGTCTCACAATAACTATGCAGAACCACTCTTACCCCCATTGTACAGATGAGGAAACTGCTGCCTTAAAATACAATTTTTTGTAATAAAGTCATGCTCATTTGCTTTCATAGTGTCTATAGTTGCTTTCACTGGCAAAACCTAAAATATCTACTATCTGGCCCTTTCTAGAAAGTTTGCTGATCTTGTTCTGAATTCTTCAAGCTCTAAATTTGCCTCTGTAGAGAAAAACTAAAAACAAAACAAAATCCCAATTAATTAACATTCTTTCCTGGGCTTTTGGAAAAAGAACTGATATGATAAATGACCAAGGACCAACACTCCCCCTCCCCCATAACATCCTTTATTTAAAAATATAGTTAAGCTGCGTGCGGCTCATAATCCCAGCACTTTGGGAGGCTGAGGCGGGTGGACCACCTGAGATCAGGAGTTCAGAACCAGCCTGACCAACATGGTGAAACCCCATCTCTACTAAAAACACAAAAATGGTGGTGCATGCCTGTAATCCCAGCTACTTGGGAGGCTGAAGCAGGAGAATCGCTTGAACCCGGGAGGCACAGGTTGCAGTGGGCCGAGATCGCGCCATTGCACTCCAGCCTGGGCAACAAGAGCGAAATGCTGTCTTAAATTTTAAAAAGGCCAGGTCTGGTGGCTCACGCCTGTAATCCCAGCTCTTTGGGAGACCAAGGTAGGCGGATCATGAGGTCAGGAGATCAAGACCATCCTGGCCAACATGGCGAAACCCCATCTCTACTAAAAAAAAAAATACACACACACACACACACACAAATTAGCCAGGCGTGGTGGCATGCACCTGTAGTCTCCACTTCTCAGAAGGCTGAGGCAGGAGAATTGCTTGAACCTGTGAGGCAGAGGTTGCAGAGAGCTGAGATGGCACTTCCACTTGGCCATCAGAATGTGACTCCGTCTCAAAAAAAAAAAGATGTTAAAAAGAGATGGGGTTTCACCATGTTGGCCAAGCTGATCTCGAACTCCTGACCTGAGGTGATCCACCTGCCTTGGCCTCCCAAATTGCTGGGATTACAGGTGTGAGCCACTGCGCCAGGCCAAGAAACATCATTGGTTTTAATATCTCATACAGCTGGCATAGTCATACCACAAATTGATAAGAGAGCTTCCTTTTTGCCTTGCAGCCAGGAATCTCAGAACTAAATGTTGTATGAAACTGCAATATGTCTTAGCCAAACTTTTTGACATAGATGATTTCTCCCAATCCCGTTACTACCAGCCTGATATCCTTTGACTTTTAATATTCTCATAGTAGCTACCAATTATTTTAGCTATCTTGCAGCCTTTCAAGACACAAGCAGGGGCACAAATAATTATTAATTTTTTTTTTTTATAGAGACGGAGTCTCACTCTGTCGCCCAGGCTGGAGTACAGTGGCACGATCTCAGCTCACTGCAACCTCGGCCTCCCGAGTTCAAGCAATTCTCCTACCTCAGCCTCTGAGTAGCTGGGACTACAAGCCCACACCACCACACCCAGCTAATTTTTTGTATTTTAGTAGAGATGGGGGTTTCACCATGTTGCTCAGGCTGGTCTTGAACCCCTGAGCTCAGGCAATCGGCCCGTCTCGGCCTCCCAAAGTGTTAGGATTACAGGCATGAGCCACTGCGCCCAGCCAAATAATTATTAATTTTGAAATGGTAGCTTGGACATGGTTCATTTCATGCTGCTCCTGGCTGGAGCATTTCCAAGAAAGAGGATCTTTACCCCAGAACCTGGGTTGGGTACCCTGGCAGCTCTCCCATGGTTTAGAATTATCACCCAAGAGTTTAAGAGAGAAGCAAAGAAGCAGGAAAGTCTGGCACTTGAAGACACATAAACCAGGTTCAAATCCTGGCTCTGCCTCCCTGGGCACTGTGGGAGCTGGCTCTAAACTTCTTCGGGTCCTTAGGTAAGAATGATGGCAGGAATGCCTGCCACCCATGTTTACTTATGAAGACCAAACAAGATAATGCACACCGCTATGCCCTGTATCATGCACATTTTAATTATTCCCGTAAGTTAATCATCAAAAACTAATAATATTTATGGAAAATCAGATCATGCCAAGCCCTGAACTAGGTAACTTTACCTGCAAAGACTCATAGAATTCATCCATCACAGGACGAAGAGATGCAGAGTTCAAGTCATGCTACCACCCCCACAAAACAAAACAGCCAGGTATTCCACTAGGCTAGAAGGGTTACAATTTCAAAAGGCTGGTACTTACAACCAAATTAAAGAAACAAAGCACATATTTACTCCCAACTAGTGTAAAGATGAGAACCTGGCTGAGTCCACGGTAAGTATTCAAATACTTTATAGCAGTGACTGGGGGGAAGGGTACCAAGCAATACTCCCCAGGGATGAGGAGTAAGGGACATGGGACAGTATGAAAAGCGTATTTACTATTACAGGGATAACTTTCATATTTATAAAATGAAGGGGGGAAACCCTACTGTTTTCTTAATACAAATCACATATGGTAAGGGTCCACGAACTCTTCTCAGCTGAGGATCCACACAGAACACAGTGACTATTAAAACTGGGGCATCTGCTCTAGGGGTGAGAGGGAAGGAGAGAAAATGGTGAGTTTTTTTTTTAAGCATAGGTTTTGCTTTTATTTTCCATTTACTTATTTATTTAGAGGGAAGGAGAGGAAACGGTGAGTTTTTTAAGCATAGGTTTTGCTTTTATTTTCCATTTATTATGTATTTATTTATTGAGACAAGGTCTCGATTTGTTGCCTAGGTTGGTCTTGAACTCCTGGGTTCCAACAATCCTCCCCCCTCGGCCTCCTAAGGTGCTGGGATTATAGGCGTAAGCCCCCACACAAAGGTTTTAAGTGATTTTCTTTATTGACGCCAGAGCTATAAGAAGCTGTGAAGATCATGCCACTAAAATACCCTTGGTCCTGCCCTCCTCCATTTCATAGTTGGAGTAAACCAAGCCTCAGGGCGGGGAGCTAACCTCACTCAAGGCCGCCTGGTAAATTACTGACAAAGCTGAAGCTAGGCCCTACATCTTCGGTTTGTTTTTATTGACCCTATGCTCAGTTGACAAAAGAAGCCTTAGATCCCTTGATTCTCAGGCTGGTGCCCTCTTCTCCAACCCAAGCTGCCCTACCTCCGCACCTCTAGCAGAGGTTACAGCACCCTAAGAACCTAGCACAGCACTTAGCATCAGGAGCTATGTTAAGAATGAAAGAACAAAAGTTCCACAGGGAGCAGTTAGGTGACAAAATCTTGTGTCATTAAAAGCCAGATATCAGGTACCCAGTAAGTCCCAGCAGGTGTGAGGTCCAAGGCTCTTTGTTAGCCCCAGACCTTGTTCCACCCTAGAGACCTCTTAGTGTCCTCCACCCCTCCCCTTGTCTTCCAGTCTCCCTCTCTTTTCTTTTAACCTCAGCCCCCAAGGCCAGAAATGGCTGCTGGGCCCCCAGGGCTGGGTTGGGGCAGGAAGTAGGGGGTTTACCTGCCCGAACAAAGTAGCAGTGCAGGGAGTGCACGTGGACATCTTCACTCACAGACTTGGCTGCAGCCACCAGGGCCTGGCCCACGATCTGACCCCCCAAAGAGTCTCTTGGAGGCCGGTACCCAGTAATGCCTTCCTCTGTAGGGAGAGGGGGAAAGAGGGAAAGACTTGGAAGTGGGCCAAATTCTACTACCCTCGATGAGCCTCTAGTGCATGATCTCTTCACCTGATTGGGATTTAAGATCCCTTTGAGAATATGGTAAAAGCCACAGACCCTTTCCTCAGACAAACATCCTTCTGCATAAATATCCTCTGGGCCAGACGCAGTGACTCATGCCTGTATTCCCAGCACTTTGGGAGGCCGAGGCAGGTGGAACATTTGAGGTCAGGAGTTCAAGACCAGCCTGGCCAACATGGTGAAAACCAGTCTCTACTAAAAATACAAAAATTAGCTGGGTGTGGTGGCATGCACCTGTAGTCCCAGCTACCCGGGAGGCTGAGGCAGGAGAATCACTTGAACCCGGGAGGCAGAGGTTGCAGTGAGCCGAGATCACATCACTGCATTCCAGCCTGGGTGACAGAGCAAGACTCCGTCTCGAAAAATAAAACTAAATAAATTATAAATAAATAAATAATAAGAGCCCTCAGACATCAAGTCTAACTCCTTCATTCTGCAGCTTGGCCGCAGAAATGAAAATGCTTGTGTTAGTATATAGGACCACTGGAAGCTGAAGAATTATGTCTCCAGCCTCCCACTTCCCAGCCTTTTGACATTTTCCGTAACAATGAAATACAAACAGCCCTCCACCTGGCAGGTGGCTCTTGTCTGTAATCAATCCCAGCACTTCGGGAGGCCGAGGTAGGAGGATCGCCTGAGCCCATGAGTTCAAAACCAGCCTGGGCTCCAAAGTGGGGCCTCATGTTTAAAAAATAAAAAAGTTAGCTGGGCATGATGGCACGCACTTGTGGTCCCAGCTACAAGGGAGGTTGAGGCAGAAGGGTCGCTCGGGCCCGGGAGGTTGAGGCTGCAGTGAGTCATGTTCATGCCACTGCACTCCAGCCTGAGCGACAGAGCCAGATCTTGTCTTCAAAAACAAAAAAAAAGCCCTCCAAGAAGTTACTTATAATTCCGTAAGCCGAAGGAAGGGAGATCAAGTAAGATAACTTCCAATAAAGCCAGGAGAAGCCTTGGTCAAAGCTGTTAGAAACCCTTGCAGTCAAGAACTTCAATAATGCTGGGAAGGAAATATGGGTAATGAGATGCCAGATGCCAGGCCCACCAAATTGCACTGGGGGCGGGATACTGTGAGAAGAAAAGGATACTGAAGACGCAAGATGCTGCGGTGTCTGTTTTAGGCCTGATCGATCAGCTGTGTGCCCTTAGGCAAATCACTGCCCTCTCTGGGCTAGTTTTTCCGGTGAAGGTTTAGGGCAGGCTGACGAGTAGGCTCTCTCAGGTCACCACTGTATTTGCTCAGATCTCCAGGATTTCCTAGAGATGGGACTGCGCAGACCCCGCGGTGCGGAGAGGAAGGGAGGAAGCCAGGGCAGCGAGAACAGCTCTGTAGGGGGCGAGTTCTCTCCTAATCGTGGCAGAGCGTGCATCCCACGCAGAGCCATCCTAGTCCCGGAGCCAGGGGCCCCGGGCGGCGGCAGTCGAGACCAAAAGTCTCTGCCCTAAAGGAGGGGATGCTGGGCAGGAGCTGCCGGCTACCTGAAGAGATCCTCGTCCAGCGGCTCGAGGTTGAGCACGCTCGTGACCAAGACGCTACGGAGGTCCCCAGGGGGATCGCCGCGACCGCCACAGCCCTGCCCATCTTCTGGGGTCTGCAGGGATGACATCTCGTTCAATGTTGCCGGCCCTGCACACCCGCTGCGCGGAACACGCCGGAGACATACACAGAACCTGGCGCTTCCGGCAGACTGCTTTAGTAACCGGAATTCTCCTGCAGACCGCTGGAAGGTGGAATCTAGGTTATGATTGGTCAGAACTCCTGTCAGTCTTCTGGTGGGTGTGGCCCTTTTTCTCTAACAATTGGAGAAAATGAATGCCAATCTGCATATCCTGTGTGTGACTGGCTGTGTCGGTGAGGGGGCGGAACCTCGGGACTAGATAATATGGACTGAGTGTCATTTCCCCTGTCAGAGAGCAAAGACACCCCCTTCCTCTTGTAATGCGGTCAGTCCTAGGACTCCTCCTGAGTTCCAGAATAGGCCACCCAGTTGGGGCGGACCCTTAAGGCGTTCTGGGCCCACGACAGCCTGTAAACCCTCATAGTGTGACCTTTGACCCCCTGGTGTGATCTTGGGCCCGGGCTGGGACCAGCCCTTAGTGTGGGTTGTGGGGGCGGCCATGGAGCTGGGCAGCTGCTTCAAGACCTATGAGGACTTCAAGGAGTGCTTCAGCGCCTACAAAAGGGAAAACAGGTGCTCCTTCATTCTCAGGGACTGCGTCTCCGTCCGCTTCCACAACCTCAACCATGGCACCTCCATCCGCGAGGACATCCTGTAAGGGCCGGCGGGGCGGGGTGGGGCGGGGCTGGAGGGTGGGGGAGGTGGCTGGACCTCCGGAGGGCTGCCTGGAGGAGGAGGGGATGCACTGGCAGGCATTGGTCTGCGTGGGCCATTCATTCAACAGGCACTCACTGAGCAGCTGCTGTGTGCCTTGTGAAGAGAGCTAAGCTTCCACGGCCATCGCTTTTTGACTACCCACTTCACTTTCACTCCATTCACAGGCTTTTCTGGAATTTATAACTGCAGTTTCTCCCATATTGTTTTGAGAAGCTGCAGTAACCCAAACACAAAGTATGGCCTTCATAAACGGATAAAAATACCTTGGTGATAATTTCCTTCTTCAGTCTCCTCTTTACAAAACAGTCACATGGTCATTTGAATGTTCGTTCATTCATTCATTTATTCATTCATTCAGTTTTTAGTTCTTACATATTTTTTGAAACAGGGTCTCTGTCCCCCAAACTAGAGTGCAGTGGCACAATCATAGCTCACTGAAGCCTTCAACTGCTGGGCTCAAGCGATCCTCCCACCTCAGCCTCCCAAGTAGTGGGACTAGAGGCGCATGCCACCATGCCTGGCTAATTTTTTTATTTTTGTAGAGACTGGGTCTTGTCCCGTTGGCCAGGCTGTTCCCAAACTCCTGGACTCAAGCGATCTTTCAGCATCTCAAAGTATTGGGATTACAGGCATGAGCCACAGCGCTGGCCTATTCATTCATTTTGTAAATGGTTTTTGAGCTCCTTATATTAACCATTTTTCAAACACTTTCCATGTACCAGGCAGTGTTCTCTGCTTTATGCATGCTTTACCCCGCAGGGCTTTTTTTCAGAATTGTAGATAAATATTTTTTCCCATTTGACAGATGAGAAGATTTGACAGATGAGAAGTCAGGCTTAGAGGTTAAGACAGAGGCTGAAAATTCAAATGCCTTCAGGGTTTAGGCGAAACTGCCTATGTAAGAAAGTTTTAACTTTGAACTTGACTTTAAGAAAAAGAATGATGAAATAGCAACCAACACCAGGTCTTTGTGCTAGGGACGACAGAAGTGTGAATTGGGCAAAATGGAGAGCAGATGCCATCTAATCAGCTCCAGCTGATTGCTGCCATGTGAAAATAAAGATCTAGTGTTGCCAGAATTTTGGTCAAGAGTTGTCAGAAATCCATACTTTATGTGGATTTTTCCATTAAAAAAAATTGAATATCGCCGGGCATGGTGGCTAACGCCTGTAATCCTAGCACTTTGGGAGGCAGAGGCGGGCATATCAGGAGGTCAGGAGTTCGAGACCAGTCTGATCAATATGGTGAAACCCCATCTCTAAAAAATAAATAAATAAGTCAGTAAAAAAATAAAAATTGATCCTTCGTGTACCACAGTTCTTAAAAGAAAAGAAAAAGAAAGAAAAGAAAAGAAAAATTGAATATCTATTCAAATTTTAACTCAGAGCATGTGGGCCAACTCAGAGTTAAAGTATACCTGAGTTTGAGACTTGGATTGAGATGCTTGGCTAACGCTCCTCAATTAGAGAGCCAGGCTATATTCTTTCCACTATTCTAAAAGTCCAGTGCTATGCTGGGTATAGATGACATAAAGATGAATACGTGTTCAAACTCTTACCGGAGAGCCAGGAGAAACTTGAACTCAAGCAAACTTGCATGTGATAAATGCTTTAAAAGGAATGTGAAAAAAAAAAAAAAAAAAGGGTGGGCATGGTGGCTCACCTCTATAATCCCAGCACTTTTGGAGGCTGAGGCGGGTGGATCATGAGGTCAGGAGTTTGAGACCAGCCTGGTCATTATGGTGAAACCCCATCTCTACTAAAAAAATAAAAATAAAAATAAGCAGGGCATGTTGGCATATGCCTGTAGTCCCAGCCACTCAGGAGGCTGAGGCAGGAGAATTGCTTGAACCCGGGAGGTGGAGGTTGCAGGAGCCGAGATCACACCACTGCACTCCAGCCTGGGTGACAGAGTGAGACTCTGTCTCAAAAAAAAAAAAAAAGAAAGAAAGAAAAGAGGAAATGTACAGAGAAAGAAGTGGCAAATGCCTGGGAGGTGGGGGAAGTCTTCTCACTGGAATTAATGGTTTCTCTGGGCTGCAAATGCCTGTAGAATGCTAGAGTAGAACTGTGGTTAATTACTGAGTAGCATGGAGGCATTCGACCAGAAGTTGCTGTGCAGAAAGACCTGCAGGAGCAAAGACAAGGATACATGAAAGAAAGTGGCATGTTAGAGAAACAGTGAGGGATCCCATGTTTGGCAGGAGGTAAAGTCACTTGTAGTCTAAGGGTCTTTAGATACCATTGTGAGGTGTTTGGACCTTGTCCTTTACAGGCAGGATCTTCCTAAGTAATGAGAGGAATACAAAAAAAAATCACAATTGCTCCTAAACACCCTTCAGGAAGACCATCCCCAGTGTCTAGCCACAGTGTGGTCCATAGCAGACATTAAATCATTATTGAATGAGTGAGTTATTAAGTACTAACAATGTGATTCAGGGAAATAGGTGCTACAGGAACTCAGAAGAGAAAGTCGCTGCAAGCTAGAGACATAAGAGGGAAAGGGAGGCTTGAGCTGGGTCCCCAAAGATGAAGAGCTGTCAGAAGGCGTATTGGTTTTCTATTTGCCACTCTAGCAAATTGCGAGTTTTGAGTGGTGCAAAGCAACAGGAATTTATTATCTTAGAGTTACTTAGGTTAGAAGTCAGACACAGGACCTGCCAGGCTGAATCAAGATGTCTGCAGGCTGCACTTCTTTCTGGAGTCCCTGGGGAAGAATCCCTTTCCTTTCCTTTGCCACCTCCTAGAGGCTGTCCAGCACACCTTGGCTCACGGCCCCTTCCTCCGTCTCCAGAGCCAGCAGTAGCAGGCTGAGTCATCACATCACTCTGACCTTGCTTCTGTCATCGCACCTCTGACTCCCTCTTCTGCCTCCCTCTTCCACTTTTAAGGATCCTCATATTGGGCCCACCCAGATAATCCCAGATAATTTCCCTATTTTCAAGTCAGCTTATAACAACCTTAATTCTATCTGCAACCTAATTCTCCTTTGCTATGTAACCTAAGATATTCACAGATTCTAGGATTAAGACAAGGACATCTTCAAGGGAATATTCTGCCTGCCACAAGAAGATTAATATCCTGGAGGCAAAAATGGTGTGAGTCAGTGCAGATACAAACATGATGTGCTTCTATTAGAAAACAGTGATGGGCCGGGCACCGTGGCTCATACCTGTAATCCTAATACTTTGGGAGGCTGAGACAGGAAGATTGCTTGAAACCAAGAGTTGGAGACCAGCCTGGGCAACAGAACGAGATCCCTGTCTCCACAAAAAAATTTAAAAATTAGGAGCCAGGCGTGGTGGCTCACACCTATAATCCCAGCACTTTGGTAGGCTAAGGCAGACAGATGACTTGAGGCCAGTAGTTCTAGACCAGCCTGGGCAACATGCCAAAACCCCATCTCTACAAAAAATACAAAAAGTAGCCAGGCATAGTGGTGTGTGCCTGTAGTACCAGCTACTCCGGAAGCTGAGGCAGGGGGATTGCTTGAGCCCAGGAGCTGCAGGTTGCGGTGAGCTATGATGACACTACTGTACACTGCACTCTAGCCTGAGCAAGAGTAAGATCCTGTCTCAAAAAGAAAAAAAGGGGGGGGGGCGCAAGCAGTGATGTATGTTTGCATGCATATACAAAAGCCATGAGGAGACACCTGCTTAGCTAGAAGGAAGGATTTATGCTGCAGCAGTAGGAAAGGAAATTGGAAGATTGGTAATCAGATGGGTGGGTTAGGGTTTGTTTTGTTTGTTTTGGGAGACAAGGTCTCGCTCTACTGCCCAGGCTAAAGTACAGTGGGAGGATCATAGTTCACCATAACCTTGAAATCCTGGCCTCAAGTAATCTTACTACCTCAGCCTCCCAAGTAGCTAGGACTACAAGCATGTATCCCCATGCCAGGCTAATTTTTTTAAAAAAAACTTTGTTAGGATCTTGCTATGTTGCCCAGGCTGATTTCAAACTCCTGGTCTCAAGCTATCCTCCTGCCTTGGCCTCCCAAAGTGCTGGGATTACAGATGTGAGCGCCATGCTGGACGTGTTTTGTTTTTTTTTGAAGGTGAACAATTTTAAAAGTGTTTTTGGGCCAGGTGCAATTCAAACACTTGAACCCAGGAGGCAGAGGTTGCAGTGAGCCAAGATCATGCCACTGCACTCCAGGCTGGGCGACACAGCAAGACTCCGTCTCAAAATAAAATAAGTAAATAAAGAGTGTTTTTGTTTTTGAGTGATTAACATAATCAAATTGTTTTTCAAACAGTACAGAAGGGACTAAAATGGTCACTTCCACTGCATTTTTAAAATCTATTTCTTATTTATTTATTTTGAGATGGAGTCTTCCTTGTCACTCAGGCTGGAGTGCAGGGGTGCGATCTCGGCTCACTGCAACCTCTGCTCCTGGGTTCAAGTGATTCTCCTGCCTCAGTCTCCCGAGTAGGTGGGACCATAGGCTTGCACCACCATGTCTGGCTAATTGTTACATTTTTAGGAGAGGCAGGGTTTTGCCATGTTGGTTAGGCTGGTGTCGAACTCCTGACCTCAAGTGATCTACCTGTCTTGGCCTCCCAAAGGGCTGGGATTACAGCTGGGAGCCACCTCACCCAGCCTATTTATTTATTTTATTTTTGTAGAGATGATGTCTCACTATGTTGCCCAAGCTGATACTGAACTCCTAGGCTCAAGTGATTCTCCCTCCTTGGTCTCCCAAAGTTCTAGGATTACAGGCATGAGCTGCTGTGCCTGGCCCACTGCATTACGTAGAGGCAATCAGCGTTACCTTCCTGAGAGACACTGAGGCTGAACAAACGTGTTTTGTATATGCATATGCATCTTTTTGTAGTTTTAACACAAGTGGCAGCATACTATTTAGACATAGCCTTCTGTACCTGGCTTTTCTGACTTATCAATATATCTTGGAAATTATTTCACTATATGGGCAGTTTAATTGATTTTATTTTCGTAGTTTCCTTGATTTTTTTTTTTTTCAGTTGTTTACTGAAAATTTGCTTCATGCTAGTTGTCTGGAGAGACGTTGTTGAAAAAGATAAATTGAATATCTACTCTTGTGGAGATAAATACCAATCTATGATCACAGAAATAATAACTTCTTTAAAGTGGTAGTAGAGCGCCAAAGGACAAACCCAGGGTGCTGCGTGGAGGGGTGATGGTGACGCTTACTCTGGTTGTCAGGAACAGGGTAGGGGTGCTGGCTGACACCCTAAACCAGTGCAGGCTCTTGCTCAGAAAAAAAGCTGTCAGCCCTGAGATTTTGCAGCTACTTTACAAAGCACATTCACCTTTATTACCTGACCTGGTTCTCTGAATAGCTTTGTCCAAGAGGCAAATTTTGTTGTTCCCATTAAATTAGTTAATACCTGTAAAGTGCTTACACAGTGCTTTGTAGATAACAAATAGTCCATAAATAGTATATTATTTTGCAGATGGGGAGACAGAGCCAGGAGAAGTCAAACATTAAGAGACAAATAGTTTAGGGCCAGGCGTGGTGGTTCATGCCTGTCATCCCAGCAATTTGGGAGGCCAGGGCAGACAGATCACCATAGGTCAGGAGTTCGAGACCAGCCAGGCCAACATGGTGAAACCCGGTCTCTACTAAAAATACAAAAATTAGGCAGGCATGGTGGTGCGCACCTGTAATCTGAGCTACTCGGGAAACTGAGGCAGGAGAATCACTTGAACCCAGGAAGGGGAGATTACAGTGAGCTAACACCACTGCACGCCAGCCTGAGCAACAGAGCAAGACTCTGTCTCAAAACAACAACAAAAAGAACTGAAGATTAGACCCAGCCTATTTACTGACAGAGCTCTTAACTGTTGTACTTAGCCACTGGGCTCTAATAGCTTTCTAATGTCACTTGTTAATTTTTCCCTTAACAAACTTATAGTAAGAGGCTGAGTGTTTACCATGGGCCAGGAGTACAAAGATGAGTAAATTGTAGGCTCCACCCCTGAGGACAATAGTGGACTGAGACAGCTTAGGAAGTGGTGAATTCATGAGCAGCACAGGTCTTTAGCAGAGACAAGTTGACTGCTGATTGTGATGTTATAAGGACATTCTTGGATCATTTTATTGCACACTGGCTCTGTGCAGAGCTCAGTGTCTTGGGCTTTTTGAGTGATATGGGGGATGTCTTGGAGGACTGGAGGGTAGGTGGGGGAAATGTTTTTAGGAGGTAATTTAGCACATGTTTCTGCACCCAAATACACATACTACTGGGTGGTCAGCTGAGATGATATTAAGCAAAAGTGAAGCAAGTGAACTAATTTAAAGAAAACCATTTGCAGATGGATGTGGTGGCTCACACCTGTAATCCCAGGAGTTTGAGACCAGCCTGGCCAACATGGTGAAACCATCTGTACTAGAAATACACAAATTCGCTGGGTGTGATGGTGGACCTCTGTAATCCCAGTTACTCAGGGGGCTGAGGCAGGAGGATCGCTTGAACCTGGCGGAGGTTGCAGTGAGCTAAGATTGTGCCACTGCACTCCAGCTTGGGTGACAGAGCAAGACTCCATCTCAAAAAAAAAAAAAAAATTGAAAATAATAGTGCAAATATTATATGGGTGGTTAGGCGGATGTAAAGGTTGTTGACAATTCTTTTTCTAGAAAAGCTGGCCTAACAGTTAAAAGGAAGAGCTCTGGAATAAAGAGACCGCCTTTGCTCTTGATCTTGGGCAAAACTTAACCTCCTGACACAGTTTCATCATTTACAAAATAGGAAGGATGTGGCGATAAGAAATCCAGGCTAAGGGCAGTGGCTCACAGGCCTGTGATCCCAGCACTTGGGAGACCAAGGTGGGAGGATTGCGTGAGCCCAGGAGTTCGAGATCAGCCTGGGTAACATGGCGAGACTCCACTTCTACAAAAAATAAAATAAATTAAACTGGTCATGGTGGCTTGCTCTTGTGGTCCCAGCTACTCAGGAGGCTGAGGCTGGAGGATCACTTGAGCCCAGGAGTTTGAAGCTACAGTGAGCCATGTTTTCACCACTGCACTCTAACCTGAGCAGCAGAGCCAGGCCCTGTCTCAAAAAGGAAAAAAAAAAAAAAGAGAGAAAGATAGAAAAAAAGAAAAGGAAAATGCATGTGACAGCTAAAACAGTGCTCAGTAAATGTTTGCTGGAGCTGTGACTATAGTATATAACAGAAAGTAGTCGTTATTTGAAAGAGAGTCAAAGAAATGTGCTCTGGGTATTACCACTAAATGACCAGAAGTTCATATCAAAAATAAAATCAGATCAAGTTAGAAAAATTTTTATTATGCACACAAAAGAACAGTTGGAGATTGGTAAGCTCCAGACACTGTAGTGAGGGCAGTGTTAATAAAGCCTAAGGGAGGAAGTATTTTGACCTTTTTTGTGATTGGCTGTTATACATTAACATCTGTTTACAGCCAGTAGAGCTGTTCACACTGTTTTGTCTTTAACTGATTCCTTTAATTTTACTGAATCATGCTGACAAGGATGTAAAGCTTTGTGTTTTGTTTATGATTGATTAGAGCTAGCATTTCAGGGACTCAGGTTATCTTAAATTCTGGCTCTGTGGCTGGGGGCAGTTGGCCTTGGAGTATATCTACATGTGGCCTTCATTTTCATTTTTCTTGAACAGTGCTATCAACTAGGAAGAGTCTGTGACTTCATGCTCAGTTTCCCCCCTCTCACATTTTTATATCAGTTGTTTTTGTTATGCCATTTAGGGGATTGATGTTTCTTAAACTATGAAGAACTCAGGTGTTCTCTCTCCATTGCTGTTCAGGTTAACAGCCTCCATTTGTAAACACTTAGTGGGAGCTCATTCCCTCCTCTGCTAGGAACTTGACAGGCATTGTCTCATTTAATCTACCGCGCCTTTGGCAGGACCCTTGTTATCAGAGTTTTCATTATCCAAGTATCCATAGTCACAAGGCTATATAGCAAAGCAAAAGTCATCACACAAAAATCTTGCTAACTACTTATAAAATTAGTCACTACTTAACCATCCCTCTGCTTATCCCTGCCCGTCCCATTAACATATTTAGTAGTCTACTTCTGGCTGATGAAGAAATTCCATAAGCATCAAGGTAATGCAAATGCAAATGCAAATAAAACTGACTGCAGACTGAAATGGCACCTCTCTCAAAAGTTGCAGGACTAGGTGAAATCCCTGAAAGTGATGATAGAAAACTTTCAGCCTTATACCAGTTAACAAAGGAAGAAGGGAAATCAACAAGGACAATGAGATGATAGAAACTTGAAAAGTAGAGGATTTGCCTAGCAAAAAATTAAATTAAGCTCTTGGGAAACTTAGTAAAGCTCAGAAATATTTTGGCAAAACCATCCTTTGTATGTTGCAAAAGTGAGACAGGAAATGAAGTATGGTGTTTGGGAATTTTTTTTTTTTTTTTTTTTTTGAGGGAGAGTCTCGCTCTCTTGCCCAGGCTGGAGTGCAGTGGCACAATCTCGGCTCACTGCAACCTCAGCCTCCTGAGTAGCTGAGATTACAGCATGTGCCACCGCATCCAGCTAATTTTTGTATTTTTAGTAGAGACGGGGTTTCAACATGTTGTCCCATGTAACCCCAGCTACTCGGGAAGCTGAGGCAGGAGAATCGCTTGAACCTGGGAGGCAGGGGTTGCTGTGAGCCGAGATCATGCCACCGCACTTCAGCCTGGGCAACAAGAGCGAAACGCCGTCTCAAAAAAAAAAAAAGAAAAAAAAAAAGAGATGTTTCTGGGTATGTTTTTGGCTGTAATTAGCTGAAAACCCTGACTCAAAGTGGCTTATAAATTGCAGATACTTGGAAGCCCAGAGGTGGGCCTCCAAAGATCATTGTCTCAATGGCCTGGACTCTGCATCTTTCTACTCTGCCATGTTCAGGTCTCAGCTTTGTCCTTAGGAAGGCTCCCCCAAGTGGCACAAATGCAGGAGTCACATCCAGAAGAAAAAGCCTTTCTTGCTGGGCACGGTGGCTCACTCCTGTAATCCCAGCACTTTGGGAGGCCAAGGTGGGTGGATCACGAGATCAGGAGTTCGAGACCAGCCTGGCCAACATGGTGTAACCCTGTCTCTACTAAAAATACAAAAATTAGCTGGGCGTGGTGGCATGTGCCTGTAGTCCCAGCTTCTCGGGAGGCTGAGACAGGAGAATCGCTTGAACCCGGGAGGCAGAGGTTGCAGTGAGCTGAGATTGCACCGCTGCACTCCAGCCTGGGCAACATAGTGAGACTTCGTCTCAAAAAAAAAAAAGCCTTCCTTGATTTCCTGCCGATTTCCTGTCATGCTTCTTTGTCCAGAATTGGCCCAATATCCATGCCCATTCCTAATAAGATTACCTTAATTGGCTTAGACTAGCCCTGAAGCACGTAGCTGTGTGGGGGAGGAATGATAACTGAAGAAAATAGGAAGGAAGGGACAGAGGATGTTGAGTTGGCAACCAACAATTCCTGTCATAGCCTTTTAAATTAATTGACTTGAAGTGGTACTGATTATTCATATTGTTATTTCTGTATATACATAGATAAGAAATTAGAGGCTTAGAGGAAGTGAAGTGACTTGTCCAAGGTCACACAGCTAAGTGGAATTTTTTTTTTTTTTTTTTTTTTTTTTACTTTTTTGAGACAGTCTCACTCTGTCGCCCAGGCTGGAGTGCAGTAGCATGATCTTGACTCACTGCAACCTCTGCCTCCTGGGTTCGAGTGATTCTCCTGCCTCAGCCACCCAGGTAGCTGGGATTACAGGTGTGCACCACCATGCCCAACTAATTTTTTTGTATTTTTAGTAGAGACGGGGTTTCTCCACGTTGGCCAGGCTGGTCTTGAACTCTTGGCCTCAAGTGATCCACCTGCCTCAGCCTCCTAAAATGCTGGGATTACGGGCATAAGCCACAGCGCCCAGCTACTGGAATTCATGATGCAAACTGTTCTTGTTTGCATCATGAATTCCAAACTTAATGGGTGCTAAGTTGAAGTTATTTCTTTCTGTTTCCCTTAATCTTCTGTTGAGATATAACATGCATTGAAGCACAGAAATCTTTGGAAAGAACTCATTGAGCACCATAGTTATATTCATCTGAACTTATTTCTATTTCCCTGGTAGAGGTATAAACTCCCTTCAAGGTGGGGGACAAGGTTTTATCATATTTTTCTGAATCTCCTTTAGTGCTTATATCTAAGAGCCCTTAACCAGGATCTGGAAGGAGTCAGCCAGTCTTGCTTCCTTCCAACCTACTTTGTAGGTGTTTGTGTTTTTCTATGGTAACTACAGAGGTAAAGGAGCCAATGGTGTCCCTGGTGTCTGGCAGTGTGCCTAGCACATACCAGATGCTCTGTGAATGTCACCTGTATGAATGACTGAGGCATAAAATGTTCTTTCTATAACATAAGCAGTATAGTAGGAAGATCAATTCGAAGAATTCTCTTAGAAGACTTGGCTCCTAGTCCTAGCACTATTACTGACTACAACTTTGGACAAGTCATTTGTTTAATTTCAAACATTTACTGAGTTCTTTGTACCAAATACTGTACGAGTTGTTCAAAAGGCTACAGGTAGATAGTCTCTATTCTCAAAGTCTAGTCAGGGGAGAGATTACACAGAAGTGAAACCCCATCTCTACTAAAAAAAAAAAAGAAAAAAATTAGCCAGCCTTGGTGGCAGGCACCTGTAATCCCAGCTACTCAGGAGACTGAGGCAGGAGAATTGCTTGAACCCAGGAGGCAGAGGTTGTAGTGAGCCAAAATCACGCCACTTGCACTCCAGCCTAGGCGACAGAGCAAATCTCTGTCTCAAAAAAATAAAAAAGAACAATATATTTAGAGATCCTTAAGAAAGTTTTGAACCTAACCAATGTGTTGAGAGTCAAGATGAGGAGGGTGAAAATGGGAATTCAGAGAAAGGAGAAATATTTTGAAGGAAGACAGGCAGCATAATGGTTAACGAGTCAGACTGCAGACAAGCCAGCAGTACAAATCCCATGTCCCCAGGTCTTAGCTGGAGGATTAAATCCCAGATTCTCATCCTTGAGAACCTCTTTAAGCTTATTTTCCCATCTGTAAAATTAGATGATAATAGAATCCTTTTCCTAGTATAAAATGATGCACATTAGGGGCTTAATGTAGCCTGATACATAATAAATTCTCAATACACGTAGCAGTGGTAGGGAAGTATTAAAAGACTTGTTAACATACTGGATGGAGGTGAGAAAGAAGAATCATAAAGAACATCCAGTTTCCCACCCTGGGAGGGGCAGACATAAATGGAGCCAGGAATGGTACAAAGAGCTTTGTGGTTGGCACTCACTAGTATCTTTCTTTGGACTAGCTCAACAAATGTTCACTAAGTGCACATAAAGTCAATATAACTTGACGAGCTAGAGTTAGGCTAAGACGTTGAGTCAGCAGAAGGATAGTGCCCAGCTAGAGGCTGGAGGAAGGCTTCCCAGAAAAGATAATGGGTGCACATAGTCCTGAAGGATGAGCAAGCTTTGAGAGGAGGGAAGGTAGGAAAGGAATTACAGACAAAGGGGCAACATGCACAAAGGTGAGACAGAGCATGGTGAATACACAAAGTTGTAGGCATTTCTAGGACACAAAAAACAAGGTGATGAAAATAAGGCTAGAGAGACAGGCAGAGATCAAACAGTGGTCACCCCTGGCTGGTCTCACTATACTACTGGAATTCTCCAGCCCTTCCTGGCCCAGAGCTAGAGCTGGCACTACCCCCCACACTGGGTGCACTATAGGCACAGACACTCTCAGCCCCAAGCCCCTCCACCCTATTACTGTGAGACTCACACATCCTGTTTTCCTAAGCTTGCCCCACAGGGTGAGCAAACTGGATCAACTGGATTAGAGTATTTGGAAAAGTGCAGGTGAGGCTTCTAGGGTATGCCACGTCAGGCCAGGGGCTGAGATTTTTTTCCCCTCCCCTGGTCTTTGGGCTGGGGCACTCCCTGAGGAGGCAGGGGATGTGACCCTTCCCACCCACTGGTGGTCCATGATTCATTCACCCAGTATATCATCCATAAGCACCTGCTGAAGGTACAGCATTGTGTGAGATGCCTGGACTACCCTGAGGAATAATAGTCCTGACACTTGAGGACATCCCCATCCAACTGGAAAGGCACTGGATAAACATCTAAGAAAATGTCACAAGGCATAAAAGCTGTCATAATAACAGCTAACTTGTATTTAGCATAAACAAAAGGCTGAGCCAATCTCTGGACTACATATTTTGCCTGTGGCTCATTTAATCTTAATAACAACCCTAATGAGATTATCTCACTTTATGATGAGGACACTGTACACAGAGAGGTGATTGACTTGCCTAAGGTTGAACAGCTTATGAGTAGTAGAGCCAGCATTCAAATCCAGTCAGCCTCCAGTGACCCCTCTTAGCCACTAGGTATAGTGCCACCCAGAGAATCTGCTAAACCTTATAAATAAATGCTATGAATTCACAGACAGGAGCAATTACTATGATTTGAGGGTATCCACAAAGACTTTCTAAGAAGGGGGACCTGATCGGGCCTTGAAACTGGCTGAATAGAGATAGGAAAAGAACAGATACCCGATTTAACTGACCCTCTCTTTGAATCATCACTTTCAGCCTAGAATGACGAAGCTAGAAAAGACTGTAAATATCATCTAGCCCAGTGGTTATCAAATTTTCTTAGGATGTGGACATTTTTCTTTAAATGAAACATGAGCAGAAGCCAGGGGCAGTGGCTCATGCCTGTAATCACTTCTACTTGGGAGGCTAAGGTAGGGGATTGCTCAAGCCCAGAAGTTTGACCCCAGCCTGGGCAACAGCAAGACCTTGTCTCAAAAAAGAAAGAGGCCGAGCACGGTGCCTCAAACCTGTAATCCCAGCACTTTGGGAGGCTGAGGTGGGCAGATCACTTGAGGTCAGGGATTCGAGACCAGCCTGGCCAACATGGAGAAACCCTGTCTCTACTGAAAATACAATAATTAGCCAGGTGCAGTGCTGCAAGCCTGTAGCCCCAGCTACTCAGGAGGCTGAGGCGGGAGAATCATTTGAACCCTGGAGGTGGAGGTTTCAGTGAGCCGAGATCATATCACTGCACTCCAGCCTGGGGGACAGAGCGAGACTTTGTCTCAAAAAAAAAAAAAAGAAAGAAAGATGAGCATTAATCTTGTCTCTTCAAGAAGAGGACCAAACATACTCTAACCTCAAAAGGCCCTGAAAACTTCAGTTGAGAACCACTGATCTATTCTAATGCCCTTGGAACCTCACTTTTATCTTTGCTATCTCGAGAAGGAAGAGACAGTAGTAGTTCCCAAAAGACACAAATGATGGGGGACATTTTAAACAGGGGAGTAACCAGCTGAGCATTCTGCTGCTGCCTCTTGTCTATTTGCCCTCGTGTCTTGCCTCAGGGTGAATTGTTGGCAGCTACAAATGGCAACAGAGAGAATGGAGTTGGGGCTTAGAAGTGCTGTAGAGGCATTTGAAGGGAGCTATAGTTGGAGAGGCTCTTAAAGAAAGAGCTGACTACTTTGGGACTGGAGAGTTAATGTAAATCTCTTCTTGGTTCATAGGAATTTGTTGTCGTTATTGTTTTTTCCCCATGATACAACCCTCAGGAGATCCTGAGAACACATGCCCTGATTTGGGGGTTTTTTTAATTTAAAAATTTTTTAAAATTAGAGACAGTCTCTCACTGTTTTACTCAGGCTGATCTCAAGCAGTCCTCCCACCTTGGCCTACCAAAGTGCTGGAATTATAGGCATACGTTACAGTACCCAGCCTTCTTTCTTTCCTTAATTCTATTAATATATAAATCCTTTACTTTTTAAAAAAAAAAAGAGATAGAGTCTGGCTCTGTTGCTTAGGCTGGAGTGCAGTGTCACAAACACAGCTAACAGCAGCCTCAAACTCCTGAGCTCAAGTAATCCTCCAGCCTCAGCCTCCCAAGTAGCTGGGACCACAGCTGGTAACCACTACACTTGGCCCTACGGGGTTTTTTTCTGTTTGTTTTTTTGAGATAGGGTCTCACTCTGTTGCCCGGGCTCGAATGCAGTGGCATGAACATGGCTTACTGCAGGCTTGACCTCCCAGGCTCAAGCAATCCTCCTCCTTTGGCCTCCTGAATAGCTGGGACCACAGGAACATGCCACCACTCCTGGCTGATTTTTGATTTTTTTGTAAAGCCAGGGTCTCGCCATGTTGCCCAGGCTGGTCCCAAGCTCCTGGGCTCAAATGATCCTCCCACCTCGGCCTCCCAAAGTGCTGGGGTTATAGGCATTAGCCACTGCACCCTGCCCCCTTCAGGGTCTTATCTTTATAAGGGGTGTCTTGTCTTTATAAGGGGTTGGGGTGGTCAGCACCTTTCTCATTGTCACCGCTACCTTCCCTAGGTATGTGCAGGTGAAATTTGTCTGTATTCGGACCCAGTCAAACAGGAAGAGAACACGGGAGGCAGACATGTGCCCAGCATACTTGCTCCTAAAGTACAATGAGAGACTAGATAGACTATTTATCAGTGAACTAAACACACAGCACATACATGGTGACTCTAAAGTGGCTAGTCCTTCAGAAGACACCACTGGCAAATCTCAAAAGACAATGTGCCTGCAGAGACTCCAGCCTGTGCAGCCCACAACCAAAAAAGACCTTGACACCTCGGAGAAGTCCCTGGTTGAGCCATCGTTTTGCCTAGATAAAGTACAAGTGTCCTCAAAGCCAGAGCAGGAAGGCATCACTCCTTCTGACCTGGCCAAGATAGCAAAAGTGATGAAGAACTTTCTTAAGGTAGATGAGGGTTCCATGGCTTCTTTCAGTGTGGGTGACAGCCAAGACCTGGACCGGCTCAGCTTCCAGAGCAGTAAGATGAGCGACCTATTCATCCGCTTCCCAGAGAATCTCTTGCTCCACCGGGTGGAGAACACCCAGGGCCACATCCTCTATGCTTTCTTGGTGGAGAACAAGGAACGAGAAAGTCGAGTGGTGCACTTTGCTGTGCTCAAGGCCGAGACAGCCACCTCCGTGGCCAAGATGCTGAGCATCTTCACAGAGTTCAACTCCGATTGGCCCAAGGTCAAGGTGGTCTTTGTGGACCCTTCATTCCATCACCGGGCTATCCTGCAGGAGATCTTTCCTGCGGCCCGCATCCTCCTTTCCATCTATCACACAACCCGACTCTTGGAGAAGAAGTTGCATCGTAGCTCAGCAAATCCATCCTTTAAAAGGCTCATGAAGGAAGCCCTGCGGGGAGGCCGTGTTTGTCACTTCCGAAGCCAGCCTGAAAAATCTCTGCCAGATGTCCCAGGCCCTGCTAGATGAGGATCTCTTCAACTTCCTGCAGGCCCACTGGTTCACCTGTGAACTGCTGTGGTACATGCACGTTAGGAAGGGCCTGCTTGCATGTAACACCTACATGGACAGCCTAGACATTGTCACCAGCAAGGTGTCAAGCCTCTTTCGGGAACAGCAGTCCCTGCTGGACTGCATCCTCTGCTTTGTGGATTACATAGACTTCTTTAATACCAAAGGCTTGAAGAATTTGCCCACAGCTCCTCCCAAGTTAAAGAGAGCTCGGCCAGCAAGCATGCCACTGAAGTCCAAGAAGCCTTTTGGAATCTGTGGAGGGAGCCTCAACAGGCTCCCTGTAGAAGAGACCAAGCCAGACCCACAGCAGGTGCATGTGCAGCAGCAGTCACAGGTGCCACCCTTGCAGGTTGGCATGCTAGACAGCTTGCACCAGAGTGGCTCCGAACTAGCCTACAAGCTGTGCCACAATGAGTGGGAGGTGGTACAGAACTCCACCCACCTAGTGGACATGGCTGGCTCCTCCGTGGACGTTCAGCTACTAGAAGACTCTCACCAGGTTAGCAAAGATGGCTGTAGCTGCAGCTGTTCCTTTCAGCAATGGTACCACCTGCCATGCCGACACATTTTGGCTCTGCTGCACACCAGCCAGCAGCCGGTTGGGGAAGCCATGGTGTGCCGCCGGTGGCAAAGAAGTACCAGCACCTCCTTGGGCCCAATGGGGGAGCTCCAGGATCGTGGTGCAGTCGCAAACACAGACCAGCCTGAGAAGCAAGGACGGAATGACATGATTCAGGACCTGAGCAGGGAGTTGGCAAACCTGCTCATGCAGACTGAGGGGCCAGAGCTGGAAGAACGCTACTCCACCCTGCGCAAGATTGTGGATATCTGGGCTGACCCCTCCCAGCCATCTGAGTTCCTTCAGCAGCCAGGAGACTTTAAGGACGTGGGCCGCCTGCCTTTCCTCTGGGAAAAGCAAGAAGAGGAGGAGGGATTCCCTCCTGCTGCAGCTGTGATGCATTATTGAAGCACTTTAGCTGAGGCATTGGACCACAAACACTTCTCCTTGGAAGTGTGAGTTTAAAGTGGGCAGGACATGCTAGGGGTCAGCATTTTAGCCAATGTCTTCCTAGGTAGGGCGAGGAATATTGTTACAGTAGAGAGGAGAGGAATTCCACTGTGTGACAGTCCTTTCAGTCTGCCCCTTTGCAGCCCTACCTTTGGCATTCCTTGGGAGCCTCATTCGTTGTTCAAGGCCAAAGTTATCTCCGTGCTGCAAGGTCACTCTCTTCCTCCCCCAACCCCTGTGATCAGATCAGATTTGCCCTGCAAAAAATGAATCCCTGCCTCAGAATAGGGTGAGACAAAATAGGTCTGGAAAAAGGGCCTGTTTTAGGGACAAGGGAACGAGGGTGATCTTTGGCTGTTGCTGCTCTTTGTGAAGAATCTGTTATTTGTAACTTTTTATTCATATTAAATAAAGTTGTTTTTAATAAAATCAAATAAGCAAGGGAAATGTGTTCTGCTTGATGAGGGAAGGAAGAGGAATTGCATAGCAATAGGACTTGACCTTACTGTCAGGGAGTGCTCTAGAGTGGATTTACTAATTTTACAGAAAATTGAGTTTGGTTGCAATGGCTCACGCCTGTAACAACAACACTTTGGGATGTAGAGGTGGGCAAATCACCTGAAGTCAAGAGTTCAAGACCAGCCACCAACAGGGAGAAACCCTCTCTCTACTAAAAATACAAAAATTAGTCGGGCGTGGTGGTGTGCCTATAATCCCAGCTACTTGTGAGGCCGAGGCAGGGGAATCACTTGAACCCAGGAGGCGGAGGTTGCAGTGAGCTGAGATCACATTGAGCCAAGATCGCGCCACTGCACTCCAGCCTGGGTGACAGAGTGAGACTCAGGAAGAAAAGGAAGGGAGAGAGGGAGGGAGGGAGGGGGAGGAAAAGAAAGAAAATTGAGTGTTAGCAACCTAATGGGGTTGTGGAGCCGAATAGAACCTGATGTCTCACATTCAAGGACTTGGCAGTCTGCCTCTTACTTTGCCCCCACTTCCTGCAACCAAGCCTTCAAGGTTGATTTCAGGTTGCCTTATATTCTAGTGGGAAGAGGCCAAATAGACTGGGGGTGGGCGGGAGAAACCTGAATCTTAGACTTGACTACCAGGAACTTGCTGGGGAACTGTGAGCAAATTCTTTGACCTGTTTCCTCTGTAAAAATTAGCATGTTGTGGAAACAAACAAACAAAAATTAGCATGTTGGCCTGTCCTAATTCCAAATTTCCCCCTCTAGGTTTACATAACCAACTTTTTTTTGGTATAGAGTTTCACTCCTGTTGCCCAGGCTGGAGTACAATGGCACAGTCTGGGCTCACTGCAACCTCTGCGTCCCGGGTTCAAGTGATTCTCCTGCCTCAGCCCCCTGAGTAGCTAGGATTACAAGCATGCACCACCACGCCCAGCTAATTTTTTGTATTTAGTAGAGATGAGGTTTCACCATGTTGGTCGAGCTGGTCTTAAACTTCTGATCTCAGGTGATCCACACACTCGGCCTCCCAAAGTGCTGGGATTACACGCGTGACCTACCGCACCCAGCCCATTAGCATTTTCGATGCATAAGTTCCAACACTGATTTGGTGTTGCTAGTTGCTGATCTTAATCCTCCAAGGCCTGGTAAACACCGAGCTTTCTAAGTCTGCCATCTTCAAGGGAACTGAGGAAAAGAGACCAGTCAGTTGGCTTTTGCGCTAGTGTAGCAGGACCTTAAATAAGTCATGGCGCCATTCTGTAGAATACTGGAGAGAGTCGGGCTAGAGAACACCAAGTTTTGGCTTGTTTAAGGGAATCTGGATTTCCTCAACTCTAAGAGTTGGGCTCCCTACACCCAAAGGAGCGCCGTAGAGTTTGAGACCTGAAACTCGATTTCCCCATAAGGTAGAACGCATTTTATGACTGCATATGTACCGTTTCCTAAACCTCAGGGGCTTTAGAATTTGACCAAAAAAAAAAAAACCAAAATCGTAAAGCTGCTATTTATTTTCCTTTTCATTTTCTGCCTTTGAGGGAGTTTCCATAGTAACGTGCCCTTCCAGTCGTCTAGCCAGGAGAGAGGCTCCAGAGCTCCAGCCTCAAGGATCAGCTCTCCCAGATAGAAGTATCATTAGGCTCTCATTGGTTACCGCCAGCCGAGCCCCTCGTAACCCTGGCAATACAGCCCGCCCACGAATCGTCGCCCTACGATTGGTCCGTAGAGCTAAAGCCTGAAAGTGAATTCCTCAGACATTGGCCCGAGTCACTGCGAGGCTGATGCCGTGGTTGGTGAGTTTGGAGGTCAGTCAGAGTCGGAGGCAGGGTCAAATAGGGAGAAATGGCGACGGAGCCAGGCTGTGGGTGAGTGATTCCTGAAGGGGTGTTAAGTGTGAGACAGCGGATCTCCGCGGTCAGCCGTCACACAGCTCCCAAAGGGGTGGGAGGAAGGTTGTCTTATCCAGCTCCAGCCGGACTCTGGGAACGTCAGACATCCAAATCTCCCACCCAGGTTAGAGGTGAGAGGTCAAAGGCCGTATTCCCTCTCTGCTGATTTTTGGAACCCAGGTACTGTGGGCAGCAGTCAGGATCCGGAACCAAAGACTCAACTTTCAGCTACTTACAGAGTACTGGTAGGCAAGTCACTTAGCTTTTTTGAGCCTTAGTTTATCATCTGTAAAATGAGGACAGTAACTGGTCTGGGGCCAAATAGAGAAAACACTGGAATAGAGCATTGCTGCTAAAAGAGAGATATAGTAGAGGCCGAGAAACTATGCACATCTGTTAGCTCCATTCTATGGTGGAAGGGATTGAGGCTCAGAGAGGGTCACTGACTTGCCCAAGATCACCCAGCAAGTTTGGAACAATTGCAGTTCTCTTATATATACCAGGACCAAAGGAAAGAATGGATGCCAATCACTTATAAATATAAAATAATATTTTTATGTTGTTTTTTTGAGTTGGAGTTTCGCTGTCACCTAGAGCGGGAGTGCAGTGACATAATCTCGGCTCACTGCAACCTCCACCTCCTGAGTTCAAGCGAGTCTCCTGCCTCAGCCTCCCAAGTAGCTGGGACTACAGGCATAGGCCACCACGCCCAGCTAATTTTTTTTTTTTGTATTTTTAGTAGAGATGGGGTTTCACCATGTTGGCCAGGCTAGTCTCAAACTCCCGATCTCAAGTGATCCGCCCGCCTCGGCCTCCCAGAGTGCTAGTATTACAGGCATGAGCCACTGTGCCTGGCTAGAATGCTGTTTTTTTTTTGAAGGCCATATGCAGCTCTGGCCATACTATTTAAATCCTTTGGACCCATATCTTTCCATAGCTAACTTCCTATCATTTAGGTCTCAGCTCCAATATCATCCTTCTCCCCTGAGAGGCTTTCCCTTACCACCTTAACTAAAGTATTCCTCCCTTCCCCCGCTTACTCTCTTGACATGTTACTCAGGCTTGTGGTCTCTGAAACCTTCATTATTGGATATATCTTCGCTTATGTATGTGTTTATTGTGTACTCCCCCTAGAACAGTGCTGACACATAGTAAATGTTCAGCAAATATTGTCTGGATGAATAACTAAAGAGCCAAGTTCCTGCTGTCTCCTTAAACCTCTGTTCCTCTCCATAGGCCCATCTTTGGAAAAGATCTGGGAACAATTGTCTAGCCTCAAGGCTCAACTTACTTGGAGCTTGAGAGACTCAAAGCCTCATGGACAGCTGCCCTGCAGAGAAAGTATTTTGACCTTGGCATTTGAACATCTCCCATCCCCCCCCCATGGCCCTGACAATGCTGAATGGGCTCCTGATTAAGGACTCAAGCCCACCAACGCTGCTGCAACAGGTTAGCAAGACTGCCCAGTTAGATACCTTCAACTACCAGAGCTGCTTTATGCAGAGTGTCTTTGACCATTTCCCTGAGATCTTATTTATCCACCGGACCTATAACCCAAGGGGTAAGGTCTTATATACCTTCCTGGTGGACGGACCTCGGGGTGCAGCTGGAGGGTCATCTTGCCCGAGCAGTCTACTTCGCCATCCCTGCCAAGGAGGACACTGAAGGCCTGGCCCAGATGTTCCAGGTATTCAAGAAGTTTAACCCAGCATGGGAGAGAGTCTGTACCATCCTGGTGGATCCTCATTTCCTTCCACTGCCCACCCTAGCCATGGAGTTCCCCTGCAGCTGAGGTCCTGCTCTCAGCCTTCCACATTTGTAAGTTCCTCCAGGGCAAGTTCTATCAGCTGTCCCTTGAACGGCCCGTGGAAAAGCTGCTCCTGACCTCCCTGCAGAGCACAATGTGCTCAGCTACAGCAAGCAACCTGAGAAAATTGTATACACTCCTGAGCAACTGCATCCCCCCAGCCAAGCTGCCTGAGCTCCACTCACACTGGCTGCTCAACGACCGCATCTGGCTGGCTCACCGCTGGAGAAGCCGAGCTGAGAGCAGCCGCTACTTCCAGAGCCTTGAGGTCACCACCCGCATCCTCAGCCAGTTCTTTGGCACCACCCCATCTGAGAAACAAGGTATGGCTTCTCTGTTCCATTACATGCAGCAGAACTCTGCAGACAAGGCAAACTTCAACCAGGGCCTGTGCGCCCAGAACAATCATGCCCCCTCAGACAGCATCCCTGAAAGCCCCAAAGTGGAGCAGCTGGTAGAATCCCACATCCAGCACTCTCTTAATGCCATCTGCACAGGGCCAGCAGCCCAGCTCTGCCTGGGCGAGCTTGCTGTGGTCCAGAAATCCACACACCTCATTGGCTCTGGCTCAGAAAAGATGAACATACAGATCCTGGAAGACACCCACAAGGTACAGCCCCAGCCCCCTGCCAGCTGCAGCTGCTACTTTAACCAGGCCTTCCACCTGCCCTGCCGCCACATCCTAGCCATGCTCAGTGCCCGCCACCAGGTGCTCCAGCCCGACATGCTGCCTGCTCAGTGGACGTCAGGCTGTGCCACCAGTCTAGACAGCATCTTGGGCAGCAAGTGGAGTGAGACCTTGGATAAGCACCTGGCAGTGACTCACCTCACTGAGGAGGTAGGTCAGCTG
This sequence comes from Ateles fusciceps, assembly GCA_036589455.1. Classification (NCBI taxonomy): domain Eukaryota; kingdom Metazoa; phylum Chordata; class Mammalia; order Primates; family Atelidae; genus Ateles; species Ateles fusciceps. Next base: position 1,884,980 of record JAZHEH010000847.1, read on the forward strand.
TTGCAGCACTGCAGCAAGGAGGAGTTTGAGCGGAGGTACAACACTCTGCGGGAACTGGCCGACAGCTGGATTGGACCTTATGAGCAGGTCCAACTCTGATTATTCTCAGCCCCAAGAGATGCTCGTGCACCTGTGCACACTCGCATCCGCCCGTATATACACATACACACATAGTTACACTTGTATTTCTGTGGGCCCTCCTTCCAGAGTAAGGACAAGGTTCAGGGTCTTCTCATCTACCGTGGCCTGCTACATAGCATGTGTCTAGCTCCATGAGACAGGAGTCAGCAAATCTTATCTGTAAAGGGCCCAATAGTAAATAGTTTACTCTGTTGGCCACATACAGTCTCTGATGCATATTCTTGGTTTTAACATTTTCATAAGGTAAAAACCATTCTTAGCTCAAAGGTCTTACAAAAACAGGCAAGCTGGCTGGGCGTGGTGGCTCATGCCTGTAATCCCGGCACTTTTGGAGGCCAAAGTGGGCAGATCATTTGAGGTCAGGAGTTCAGGACCATCCTGGCCAACATGGCGAAACCCTGTCTCTCCTAAAAATACTAAAATTAGCCGGGTATGGTGGTGGGCGCCTGTAATCCCAGCTACTCAGGAGGCTGAGGCAGGAAAATCGCTTGAACCTAGAAGGCAGAGGTTGTAGTGAACCAAGATTCTGTTGCCACTGCACTCCAGCCTGGGAGGGTAAGACTCAATCTAAAAAAAAAAAAAGAAAAAAAACAGGCAACCCCCCTGGTCTAAGATAAGATATAAGACATCAGGTTGTAAGGTTGAGAATCGGGGCTTGGTAGCAGTTGCCTCAGTCATGAGATGACTCACCTGACCCATCTCCTTTGAGTGAGCTGGGCTGGGAGGCTTCCTACAGGGAAAAGAGGCCCCTCTGGGGAGCTGATTCAGCCAGGCTCCCTGAACTTTTTTCCTTGTCCCATCCTGGGGTCAATAAAACTGAATGTTGCATATTCTAGTACTTGTCTAGTTTTTCTTTTTCCATAGCAGATAGTTTAGGGTATATCATGGAAAGAACAGACTTTAGAGTGTTATACAACATGTGAATCCTGGTTGGTTCCTTCCCTGCTTGTTTTTTGTGCCTGGTTCTGCCTTTTACTAGCTATGAGACTTATTAGGGTAAGTCACCTCTCTAAACCTCAACTTGATTATCTATAAGAATGGGGATTTCGGATCTTCACGGGGTAAGTTTACAGAGCAGGCATACCTAGTGGTTACTCAAGTATTAATTTTCTTTCCTTGCCTATGGTCCTATGACCTGCCTTCAACATGCTGGGAAAATTAAGGCAAGAGGAGAATTCACATGCCTAGGACTTAATATGAAATTCTGGGCAGGCCAGGCATGGTGGCTCATGACTGTAATCCCAACACCTTGGAAGGCCAAAGGAGGCAGATCGGAGCATCCTGGCAACATGGCAAAACCCCTTCTCCACAAAAAAACACAAAAATTAGCTGGATGTGGCACATGCCTGTAATCCCAGCTATTCAGAAAGGCTGAGGAGGTGGGAAGATCACTTGAGCCCAGAAGGTTGAGGCTGCAGTAAGCTGTGATCATGCCACTGCACTCCAGCCTGGGTGACAGAGTGAGACCCTGTCTCAAAAAAAAAAAAAAAAAAAAAAAAAATCTGATTAAGTCTTCAAAACAACATAAAAGCAGCCTCAACTCTCCAGCAGGGGCCCCTATTTCAGGTAATTTCAATTGTATCTACCTGACAAAACCTATCTCCTGTCTTAGTGGTAACTAGAGATACTTTCTAGGGTGTGGAAGTCCCTAAGGAAGGACTGGAATTTGTCAGAATGGCTGAACTACCCGCTCTATCCCCATCCGTGCCAAAGGCTCTCTCCCAACCCCGTCTCCCCAAGAACCATACGGAGAAGCCACCCTACATATCTGGTACTATTTCATCCAGCTACAAGCAGGAGCCAGGAGGCTGGTCCCTCTTGGATCTCAATAGGGGTACCTTCCCAGAGGCTGTGTGGGCATGCGCCTGCTCCCCACCGCGCCCTCTCCCCAGCACCCTCTGGCTCTGGATGGGCCATCATGAAAGCTTGAGCAGCCCAGATCAGGTCCTCTCCCCGCACGCCGGGGACAGGCACGGTGGGGGATGCCGGCGATCATCATAGCGAGGGTGAGGATGCAGATGGCAGGCTGGGAGCTGGCCTCCTTCCCCATTGCCTCAGAGGGTACTGGCAGAACCCCTGGTGACAGCCCACACAGCAGCAGGGGCTCACCCAGCTCGGGGGCTCTGCTTCCGGAGTAGCCATTCTCCCAGCCCAAGCTCTCCAGTTGTCTCAAGTGTGGGAATTTGTGGCAGTATTGGCTGTATTCCTTCCTCTGTAGTGTCTCCCAGCTAGTCCCCCCCCAGGGCAGCCCCTGGCTTGTGGCATTGCCAAGGCTGGGCCCCAGGCCTGGGCAGTAGGTGCCACCTGCTCAGTTTTCTGGCTCACTGGGCCTATTCCACCAGAGGCCACCACCGCTGGCTCTACAGGACTACAGAGGCCAAGGGACAAGCCTGGAGAAGCAGCCCCACCTGCAGAGACAGGAATGAAATGTAAAGTTATTCTTGATCTCTTTGAGGAGGGGGCCCTGAGGGGCAGGGCATAAGAGCAGAGTTTGGGGGCATAACTAAGACCAGCCCCAGCGGACTGTCTAGAGGCTGGGAACTAGGTGTTACTCATACCCATACTCCCAGTCCCCAGCACAGAGTAGGTGATGGCCAGTGTTTGTTGAACGAATACTGAGCAAGCAGGTAGTTATTGATTGGCAAGCACATTTAGAATGGCTTTTCTTCTAAAAGAACTGATTCTAGGGCCAGCCCCTAAATGCCCAGTGGAACTGCCACCTCCCTAGAGCCAGAAAGCAACTTCTCAGGAGAAGCTACAGCACTCCCTCCAATCACAGGTGTCCCCCACTCACCTTGGCCAGAAGACAGAGGACCTGGATGAGTTTGTGGAGTCCTGAAGTAGGACATGGCTGCCCCAAAGCCCCTGTTTGTGAGGGAATAGTGATCTGCCTCCTGTCCTCCCTTCCTCACCCTTCTAGAATGTCACCTCATAGACCCTCCCTGTTATACTTGGAACCCACCTTACAGCATTGACCTGTTCATTCTAGAACCTGAGTATGACAATAGGATGAGGTTAAAGAGCAGGACCAGGAGCTGGGTGTTCTAGTTCTTGCCCTTACCTTTGGACAAGTCACCTAGATGGTTTTGTTCCTTGATATCCTTATCTGTAAAGTGGGTCTGATGACTGCCACTACCTCATTAGGAGTTTTGAGGGTGAAATGAGATCATTTCTGTGGAAGCAAATGCCCAGAGATGGAAATACAGGAGCCCTGTAGCGTGAGACCCGGGGTCAGACCCAGGTATTGGTATTTTTCTTTTCCTTTTTTTGAGATGGAGTCTCACTCTGTTGCCTAGGCTGGAAGGCTGGAGGGCAGTGGCGAGACCTCAGTTCACTGCAACCTCCGCCTCCTGGGTTCACGTGATTCTCCTACCTCAGCCTCCTGAGAAGCTGCGACTACAGGCACCCGCCACCATGCCTGGCTAACTTTTGTATTTTTAGTAGAGACAGGGTTTCACCATGTTGGCCAGGCTGGTCTCAAACTACTGACCTCAAACGATCCACCCACCTAGGCCTCCCAAAGTGCTGGGATTACAGGCCAGGTATTGGTATTTTTCAAAGTTCCTCAAGTGATTATAATATATGACAAAAGTTGGAACCGCTACTCCAGGAACATGCTTCTCAGCCCTGGCTATACATGAGGAGATCTTGAGAAGCTTTTACAAAAAACAATGTATAGGCCTAATTTCCCAAAAAGTAAAATACGAATCCCTAGAGATGGGGTGTGGGACACCAGCACTCTTTACGTATCCCAAGATGACTCTAACAAGCAGCCATCCTAGGGACCACTGGTCTAGATGGTATCTAAAATGCTCTCTTGCTCTGACCTGCAGTGATTCTAAAAGAAGTGCCTCTCATAGGCTGTAGGGGCAAGGAGACCTTCCAATGAGAAAGATGTCAGCATCAGCTGTTTGTTTATTTCTGGTCCTGCCTGGCAGCAGTGTGGCCAACTTCAGACCAACCAGCCACAGGTCTGGGGCCCCAGGATGCAGTCCTGCTCCGGTGCGCTGCAGGTCTTCACTCATATTTGCAGAAATCCTTAAGTTCTTTGGGCAGGTGGAGCCCATCAATGGCCAGCCGATGCACCAGACTCCGCTGTATCACTAGGCGGCACAGAGTCTGCAGGGACGGCACTGTGAGAAGAAGGCTGTGAAAGGCAGACTGAACTGGAAGGTGGGTCTGAGGCCAAGACACAGAAGATCTAGGTCTTGGTCCCCACTTTGCCATTAAATGTGGGCAAGTCCTTACTGCTCTCTGGGCCCAGCCTGCTTCATGGGGCTGTTCATGGGGCTGAGAGAAGCACGTCTTCCCAAGAGCTATCACAGTGCTGCAGCCCTGTGTGTACCATAGCACTTAGCACAATCCCTTCCCAGTTCACTTAGCAGCTTCTGGGGACAGGGGGTAGTGTCTGATTTGCCTGTGCAACTGCAGCCTCCAGCACAGGCCTGGCACAGAGAGGGTTCTGGTTCATTGAATTCATGAAATGTGATCAGAGGTATAACTAAAATTCTTACCAGGGCTACAATGAACCATACCTCCGCATTAAGAAGCTCTCAGTCTGGGCTTTGTGATGCCTCTAAGCCAATATGCCCAAGTCTATGAGCATGCTTCTTTCTTTTTTTTTTTTTATATTTAAAGAGGGAGGGTTGGCCTGGGCACAGTGGCTCATGACTGTAATCCCAGCACTTTGAGAGGCCGAGGCAGGTGGATCACGAGGTCAAGAGTTCAAGACCAGCCTGGTCAACATGGCGAAACACCGTCTCTACTAATAATGCAAAAATTAGCCGGGCATGGTGACACATGCCTGTAATCTCAGCTACTCGGGAGGCTGAGTCAGGAGAATTGCCTGAACTCAGGAAGTGGAGGTTGCAGTGAGCTGAGATTGCACAACTACTGCACTCCAGCCTGGGTGACAGAGCAAGAGTCCACCTCAGACAAAAAAAAAAAAAAAGAGAGAGAGACAGGGTCCTGCTCTGCTACCCAGGCTAAAGTGCAGTGGTCATAGCTCACTGCAGTTTTCAATTCTTGGGCTCAAGTGATTCTCCTGCCTTAGCCTCCCAAATAGCTAGGACTACAGGCATGTGCCACCATGCCCAGATAATTATTTAATTTTTTGTAGAGATGGGGTCTCACTTTGTTGCCCAGGCTTGATCATGTTTCTTTCTTTCTTTTTTGAGACAGAGTCTCGCTCTGTTGCCTAGGCTGGAGTGCACTGGTGAGATCCTGGCTCACTGCAACCTCCACCTCCAGGTTCAAGTGATTCTCCTGCCTCAGCCTCCTGAGTAGCTGGGATTACAGGCGCACATCACCACGCCCAGCTAATGTTTGTATTTTTAGTAGAGAAAGGGTTTCACCATGTTGGCCAGGCTGATCTCAAACTCCTGGCCTCAAGTGATCACTGGTGAGATCCCGACTCACTGCAACCTCCACCTCAAGGTTCAAGCATTCTCCTGCCTCAGCCTCCCAAAGTGCTGGGATCACAGGTGTGTGCCACCATGCCCGGCCAAACAGGTTTGTAAGAAAAGGGCAAACAATTCTCAAAGAGGTCCCTAATATCTAAAATTGGTTTAGAGTCCCTGCCCTAGGTGAATACAGGTAACACTGTCAAAACTAAAAGAGAACTTGCAGGGCATCGTAATCAGCCAGGATGGGTACCAAGGCCCAAAGCCAGGTAGAGGCTTGTGCAAGAGCACAAGCAGAGGTGCAATTTGAAGCTAGATTCTCCCATTCTTTTTTTTTTTTTTTTTTTTGAGACGGAGCCTTGCTCTGCTGCCCAGGCTGGAGTGCAGTGGTGTGATCTAGGCTCACTGCAACCTTTGCCTCCCCGGGTTCAAGCGATTCTCCTACTTCAGCCTCCCGTACAGGCGCCTGCCACCACGCCTGGCTAATTTTTGTATATTTAATAGAAACAGGGTTTCACCATGTTGGCAAAGCTGGTCTTGAACTCCTGACCTCAGGTGATCCGCCCGCCTAGGCCTCTCAAAGTGCTGGAATTACAGGCTTGAGCCACCGCGCCTGGCCGATTCTCCACCTCTTAAATCTAGTGCCGACAGACCAAGGCCTAGCAAGTTGGCTAGGGAGCCCTAGCAGATTCCTGTCCCCACACTGAGCCAGGAGGGGTCGCTGCCCAGGGATACCTACAGCCATACTCGAGCTGGACAAGGCGCACGCTCTTGGTGGAAGCAAACACGTCCACCACCGCGTAGAGGGGCTGCGCAGCTGGCAGCCCCCGGGCGCTCGGGCCCATGTCCTCCCCGTTGATGACGATGTGCATGTCGGCCGTGCCATCCGGGCGCGGGCAAGAAAAGGACACCCAGGCGGCTACGGCGCGCGGTCGGAGGCAGCACGTTCAGCTCATAGAGCTGGTCCAAAAGGTGGCTGTAGAGCCCTGGCCGGCTCCGGCCCACCAGGCGGTCCCGGGGAATGCGAAACTGCTCAATGCACAGATATGGTTCCACCAGGAGGGCCGGAGGTCGGCTGGGGGCCGCTGCTTCCGCCTCCGCCTCCGGGCTGTCCTCCCGGGGCACGCGGTTGTGGTGGCGCGTGATGGCGAAGACCCAGTGTGGCCCAGGTTGACCAGGTCGGGCAGAGAAAACTCAGGCACGGCGGCCAATCTGGCGGGGTCCAGCGCAGTCAGGCCGAGACGCAGATGTCCGCACCAGCCCAGCTCTTTCTCTTCAATCTCGACCAGGAAGACCTGTCCCGGGGCCAGCGGCTCGCGGCTGAAACACACGCCGTGGGCGAAGCTCTCCACACGTGTGGCCCGCGTCCCAGAGGGGTCCACGCGGATGTTGGCACCGTGCACCCGATGGAAGCGGGTGGGAGGGGGGCTCCGGGCGCACCGGACCCCAGAATGCACTCGAATCCACGGGCTCGGAGGCGGCAGCCATCTCCCAGCCATGAGGCAGGCCAGCGGGCGCCCGGGGCTATTTTGGGCGCCAGGCTCGGATGGTGACCGCAAGGGGACCTTGTAAGGCATTTCCCCCGTGGCTCCCTTCCCCGAGCTTCTGCCGGGGGTCCTAGCGCCGCTTGCTCAGCCATCCCGCCTAGAACTTGGCTGTCCACACCAGGATCATCTGATCGCGTGCGCCCGGGCTATGACCCGCGAGGCCCGCAGACCTTGACCCGGCATTGACCGCCACCGCCCCTCAGGCCCGTAGGCACCAACGCAGGGGCCGGAGGAAGACTGTCACGTGGCGCAGGAGCTCACGTGACTCGGAGTACACATGACTCCCAGTCCCCGGGCGCCTCCAGGAGACGAAGGACGCGGGGGAGCAGAGGTGAGCTGGCACCGGAGGCTGGAGGGGTTCCCCGAGCCCGGGATCGGTGCGCGGCAGAGGAGGCTTGCGGGTGGGAGCTGGCGCTGGGGCCGGGGCTTCCCTCGCGTAGGCACCGCCAGCTCCTTCCCGGGGACTGCTGCGCAGAAGCGCAGAAGCGCTGAGGAGCGAGTCCACAGCCCCTCTGCTGCCTCCCGCAGATGATCCGAGCCTCGCCGCCGCCGCTGTTCCTGTTGCTGCTGCTCGTGTCTTGGGCGCCCCTAGGCGAGGCAGCCCCGGACCAGGACGAGATCCAGTGCCTCCCCGGGCTGGCCAAACAGCCATCTTTCCGCCAGTTCTCCGGCTACCTCAAAGGCTCCGGCTCCAAGCACCTCCACTACTGGTCTGCCGCCCTGTCTCTGGGCGGGATTGGGAGGAGAGATGATGGAGGAGGGGTGGAGTGTAGTTCCGCAGACCCCTGAGGATGCCTGGGGAGACCCGAGGGCTGGAAAGGGCCCCTCCACCTGCGCCAACCCTGCCCTGACCCCCCTCCCCAGGTTTGTGGAGTCCCAGAAGGATCCCGAGAACAGCCCTGTGGTGCTTTGGCTCAATGGGGGTCCCGGCTGCAGCTCCCTAGATGGGCTCCTCACAGAGCATGGCCCCTTCCTGGTGAGTGGACAGCAGGAGGAAAGCACAGTTCCCAAAGCAAAAGGCTGGGGGAAAGGGAGGAAGGGACTTTGTGATTTTCCAAAAAGTTTTCCTTGCTCGTGAGCATCGGGATTTTCCTCTGTGCCTTTGGCTTTGCTGCCTGTACCTCTCAGGGGTTTTGCCCACATGTAAAGTGCCTCTCATAGTGGCCCTCTCCCTCCACCGTGGGGGAGCTTACCCAACCATCTCTTCCTCCTCAGATCCAGCCAGATGGTGTCACCCTGGAGTACAACCCCTATTCTTGGAACCTGGTATAGCTGGAGCTGTGGGTCCTGTGGGGGTGTCTGGGCACTTGGATGGGGTGGCGGTTAGCCTCATTTTTCCCTCCCCCTGTAGATTGCCAATGTGTTATACCTGGAGTCCCCAGCTGGGGTGGGCTTCTCCTACTCTGATGACAAACTTTATGCGACCAATGACACTGAGGTGAGTCCTGTGCCTGCCCATCTGCCCCAGGCTCCCCCGGTCCTCCATACATGGCCTGATGCTGGGGAGAAAGAGCATGGCCCTGCAGTCCACTTTTAGCTCTGTCCTACGCCATTGCGGTATAGTGGCCAAGTCACTTCCTCTTACACAAACAGGGTGGATTGATGTCATTATCGCTGAGGTTCTTTCCAGTCCAAATACCGAAGCTTCCTGATCACCCTCTGTCTTGCTCTCCCATCCCCAGGTCGCCCAGAGCAATTTTGAGGCCATTCAAGATTTCTTCCGCCTCTTCCGGAGTACAAGGACAACAAACTTTTCCTGACCGGAGAGAGCTATGCTGGCATCTACATCCCCACCCTGGCCGTGCTGGTCATGCAGGACCCCAGCATGAACCTTCAGGTGCAGGGCGGCTGCAGGAGGGGAAGGGAGGCACCTTGTGACCGTGGCCTTGCAGTTAGCAAGGTCAGAGTGGTCAGCATCCCCATCCAACCCAGTTTCCTGCATAACCTCCCTGCCGCGGCTGCCCTAGGTCTGTCTGTGTGCCTCCCATATCAGGAAACTCACCTGTCAGGCTGCCAGCTCTGTCCTTTGCACTGAGTGGCCTCCCACACCCACCCGTCCCCCACAAACCATCCTGGGTTTCAGCTTCCGGATTGCTGAAGGTCTGGGTGTTAGCTGAGGGAGGCTCCTCCTCCTCGTCCTCCACATGAGCTGAGTGCCCTGGCTGTTTCACAGGGGCTGGCTGTGGGCAATGGACTCTCCTCCTATGAGCAGAATGACAACTCCCTGGTCTACTTTGCCTACTACCATGGCCTTCTGGGGAACAGGTATGGGATAGGGCAGTTGGGCAATCTCTGGGGTGGGGCAGGTTACATGATCTTCGGTCTGTCCTCCAGGTACATGATATGCCAGACCCATCCCAGGTTTATGAGCAGCAGGTGGGTTGCAGAAAGAACTTACTGCCGAAAGACCAAAGAATAGAGATCAGATTTTCTTCCTTTTTTTTTTTTTTTTTGAGACAGAGTCTCACTCTGTCACCCAGACTGGAGTGCAGTGGCATGATCTTGGCTCACTGAAATCTCCACCTCCCAGGTTCAAGTGATTCTCGTGCCTCAGCCTCCCTAAGCAGCTGGGACTACCACTGCTCACACCACCACACCTGCCTAATTTTTTGTATTTTTAGTAGAGATGGGGTTTTGCCATGTTGGCCAGGCTGGACTAGAACTCCTGGCCTCAAGTGATCTGCCCACCTTGGCTTCCCAAAGTGCTGGGATTACAGGCATGAGCCACAGTGCCCAGCCAGAGATCAGATTTTAAAGGAACTAAGGAGGCCTGTTTGTATGACCCCGGGGCACCTCTTTGGGAGCTAGCTTAGGTGATGTACAGACCACACCCCGTGATATCTTTCCTAGTCCCCTAGGGTCAGGGAGGTTGGTGGGGAGGTGGGGGGTATGCTCGCCTCCTCTGCCTTCCTTTTCCCACCAAAGGCTGATGCACTTTTCCTCTCATCTCTTACAGGCTCTGGTCTTCTCTCCAGACCCACTGCTGCTCTCAAAACAAGTGTAACTTCTATGACAACAAAGACCCGGAATGCGTGACCAATGTGAGGTTCTGCCATCACTTTGCATGAGCGTTGCCAGCCCTAATCCCTCCCTGGGGACCACATTCCCTCCCTGGGGACTCCTTGTTCTCCATCCCTCATTGCTTTCTTATCTTGCACCTTTAAGCAATTTAGTGGTCTCTGGGACATGTGTCTAAGTGTGTATTCCCACCACCACCACTTCCTATGGTGGCAAATCCCATAACCTCCGTGAGGGAGATGAGACTCCTTCACATTTATGGAACACCTGCACTGTGGCAGGCATTGTGCTGAACTGTGTCTATGTAGATTATTTAAGCTTCAAGATTCCCCTGAAAGGAGATCATACTACCCACATGAAACTGAGGGCCATGAATTTGAAATCACTGTCTGAAGTCACAGTGTTGGGAGACAGTGACACTAGGATTTGGACCCAGGTCTGGGAAGATTCCTGCCACTGAGCCTCAGTTTCCCTACCTGTGAAAAAAGTGGGTGAAGGGTGAAGAGGTGAACTACAAGAGCAATAGATCTTGGGACAACTTGGTGGGTCGTGGAGGGACCCGGGGATCTGGAAAGCATGGTGGCTTGGTGTGTATTGCAGCTTCAGGAAGTGTCCCGCATCGTGGGCAACTCCGGCCTCAACATCTACAACCTCTATGCCCCGTGTGCTGGAGGGGTGCCCAGCCATTTTAGGTAGGTGCTGCCAGGTGCCCCCTGGGGCCAACCCCAGCCCCATCTGGAGGCTCCACACTCATCCCCCCACCTCACAACGCAGGTATGAGAAGGATACTGTTGTGGTCCAGGATTTGGGCAACATCTTCACTCTCCTGCCAATCAAGCAGACGTGGCATCAGGTGTGCAAGGGCATGGGCTTCCTCCTGGTGAAGTGAGGGTGGGGGGAGAGGCAGGGAAGCAGAGGCTCTGACCCTCTGTCGGTGCCCTCCAGGCGCTGCTGCGTTCGGGGAATAAAGTGCGCATGGACCCCCCCTGCACCAACACCACAGCTGCGTCCACCTACCTCAACAACCCGTACGTTCGGAAAGCCCTCCACATCCCAGAGCAGCTGCCCCAATGGGACATGTGCAAGTGAGGCTCCATGGCCACCTGTGACTTGGGGTGGCAGGTTGCTGGGGTGTGGGGGTGTCGGTACGTTCCCAGGGATCTTCTGTCTCAAGCAATCCTCCCTCCTTGGCCTCCCAAAGTGCTGGGATTACAGGGATGAGCCCCCACACCTGGCCATCACATTGGTCATTAACAATATTACTTCCAGCTGGGTGCGGTTTCTCACGCCTGTAATCCCAGCACTTTAGGGGGCTGAGGTAGGCAGATCACCTGAGGTCAGGAGTTCAAGACCAGCTTAACCAACATGGTGAAATCCCGTCTCTACTAAAAATACAAAAATTAGCCGGGTGTGATGGTGGCTGCCTGTAATGCCAGCTATTCGGGAGGCTGAGGCAGGAGAATCGCTTGAACCTGGGAGGTGGAGGTTGCAGTGAGCCGAGATCGTGCTACTACACTCCAGCCTGGGCAACAAGAGTGAAACTCTGTCTCAAAAAACAACAACAACAAACTATTACTTCCATGTCCAATCTCCTGTGACCCCCAACAAGTAAAAGGGTGACACTGGGCCCAGCAGGGGCTGCTCAGGTCTTTTGATTGGTCAGTGGCCACATTCTCCCGTTATATGCTGTGACTCTCACACCTGCTGGCCCCTAGACACTAAATGCCAGTTGCATCCCAGTCCTCATAACAACCGGAACATGTCCCTGTACATTTCTAAATGGAGGTGAGTTGCTCTCCGAATCCCAGCCCATCATCCAGGTCAGTCCTAGAGAGGGGTGACCCCCCAAAACGGGGAGTGGAACCCAGCTGTCTGCCTCCTGGGTTGAAGCTTGGATATAGGAGAGAGGATCTGATCTGTTGACTACTTTTTGCCCCTACCTGGTCTTCCTGGGACCTGCTAATATGTTCCTGGCAGCTTCCTGGTAAACCTACAGTACCGCCGTCTCTACCGAAGCATGAACTCCCAGTATCTGAAGCTGCTTAGCTCACAGGTGAGTGGGGACAGCACAGCTGGATCCACCAGCAGCCTTAGGACCCAGAGTAGCACAGCAAGCTGGGCGCCCCTTTAGACTTCCCGTCAGGATGGGGGAAGCTGAAACTCTAAAAGGTAAAGCCGAGGGTCTTGTGATTTGTGTAGTCAGAATTTGAACCTGGGTTTGTCCCCACCCATGCCACCCTGCTATAGAAGGTCTGCACCAGCCAAAGAGCCTTAAGGGTGAGAAGAGCTTCAAGGTCCAGGGTGGGAGGAGACCTTGTCCAAGTTCATGTAGGAGGCACTGGCAGGGCCAAGTTAGGAGCAGGTTCTGTCCAGCACAGTGGTTAATAGCATGGGCTCTGGAGTCACACGGCCTGGGTTCGAGTCCCTTACTAGCCACATAATCTTGGGCAAATTTCTTAAATATCATGAACCTCAGGTTGCCCCTCTGTAAAATAGGGATAATGATGATATCTACCTTCAAAGGTAAAACGTTTAGCAGAACACTGGACATGCAGTAAGTCATCAGAAAACATGAGAATTCCCTGGTTCGTGCTATCTAGCTCATCCCCTTGAATTCCCTGAGGGGGTAGGCCTTGAACTAGGGAAGGGCTGGGGCCTGGGCTTCTTCCACCCCTCATTTTTACCCCGTCCTGCTTTAGAAATACCAGATCCTGTTATATAATGGAGATGTAGACATGGCCTGCAATTTCATGGGGGATGAGTGGTTTGTGGATTCTCTCAACCAGAAGGTAAGGCAGAGATTCCTGGCCCTGGGATAGGGGCTGCTGTGGCAGTCGGGGGACAGGTATGCCTGGCTGTGGTCCACAGAGGGCAAGTGGAGGAATTCCCAACCCCGAGGTCTTGCTGGCAGCCGTGAGCAAGGGTGCAGCTGCTGTAGGCTGATGTCTTTCCTGGTGGGGCAGATGGAGGTGCAGCGCCGGCCCTGGTTAGTGAAGTACGGGGGACAGCGGGGAGCAGATTGCTGGCTTCGTGAAGGAGTTCTCCCACATTGCCTTTCTCACTATCAAGGTAGGGCCTGAGCCTGCTGAGAGATAACTGGGCCAGAGGCGAAGGAGCAGGGCCCACCTGTGCTTTCCCCTCCGGCTGCCTTTTATGCTGGGTCATGGGTCACCATCCAGCCCCTGTATGGGCAAGTTTTTTTTGAAGAGGGGCGGGGAGGGTTCTGGGAAGAATAAAGGGCTTGGGATGAAGGAAGCCCCCACGGGTGATCAGTTATATGAGGAGGAGGGAATGCGGGTCAGGATCTCAAACACTGCTCCTCAGGGTGCCGGACACATGGTCCCCACTGACAAGCCCCTGGCTGCCTTCACCATGTTCTCCCGCTTCCTGAACAAGCAGCCATACTGATGACCACGGCGACCAGCTTCCCCCACGGCCTGCTGCAGCTCCTCCTAGCCTCTCCTAGCCTCTCCTGCTAGGGGGAGTCATCTTGTAAGCAAAGTGCTCCTGCAGGGCAGGTTCTGCCTCTGGGACTCCCGTAGACAGCCTGGGGACAGGTTAGCACTTCACTCCCGCAGTAGTTCCTGAATGGGGTGGCCTGGCCCCCTCTCTGCTTAAAGAATGCCCTTTATGATGCACTGATCCCATCCCAGGAACCCAACAGAGCTCAGGACAGCCCACAGGGAGGTGGTGGACGGACTATAATTGATGGATTCACTGATTATGGAATTAAATTGGGTACAGCTTCAAACCCGGTCTTCTCTGTGGCACTGGGGGTTAGAGGGCCACTATAGGATACGAATGTGGGGAAAGAGGGGGCTGAGAGGGGTTGGAGTCCTGAATGACAGCTGCCACTGTGGGGGTCGAGGGCTCAGACAGCTGCTGTGGAGGGGGGTGGGGCAGTGGATGCCTTGACATCAGCAGGCCGGTTCTTCTCAATCACCTCTCGCAGCCCTTTGGCAAAGTGGGAGATCAGCCCCAATGGTGAGGAAGCCCTGCGCAGGGGGCAGAGAGGGGGAGTCTCATTTATTCATTCGGTTACTGAGGCCAGAGTTTAAAGATGAAGAGACAGAGTCTTGGTCCTTCAGGGGCTCAATCTAATGGATAATTCCATGTCAAGGTGCTAAAATGAAGCTTTAGGAGTACAGTCTATGGGTATCAAGGAGGGCTTCTTGGAGGAGGTGACCTCTGAGCTAAGACCTGAAAGATTAATAGGTATTGGGATAGGAGAAGAGTGCTCCAAGGAGAAGTTACAGTGTGTGCAAAGGCTTTTAGGAGTCTTAAGATTAAAACGGGAGCTGGGGGCTGGTAAGGGAGGAGCTGGGGTCAGGTAGTGGAGGGCACTGGGGAGCTATAGAGAGAGGGGAAGGCCCCGCCCTACTTCCCCATCCCACCGCCCACTCACCGCATGGTTCGTCACTACCTCACGCACAAAATTGATGCCCTCAGGTAGTGGGATCTGCACCCCACGCCAGGTCCGCTCTGTGGGTGGGAGAACCCGGCTCAGTCTGGGCCTGCCCAGCTCAGCCCTCCTTCCTTCCTCTGTCCCCACTCCCCAGCCTTACCATTGAGCATGGGCATCACCCCAATCTGCAGCAAGGTCTTCAGAGGGGCCTGTAGTGGGATCAGCTGGGAGGGAAGGGGGGAAACAGGGCAGCGAGTGGGGGGTGGGCTTGCCTTTACCTGCCCACCCTGACCCCAGCCCTGCCCACCCACCCTTCCCCACTCACAGCCAGCGACTCCAGTGCAGACTGGTTGGAATAGATTCGAAACCTGCAGGAGAGAAGGCCCTGTGGGCATGAAGCCTGGAAGCTCCCCTTCCTCAGGCCTCCAGGCCTACCTGCCACAGGTGCATGAGTTGCAGGCTCAGACGCCCCACCTAGGCACCTTTCCAGATGCTACAACTTTCCAGGTATCCCGGGCCAGTCACTGCTCCCTCTTGGGTCTCCTTTTCTCCAAGTCTGCTATTGTTTACTTATTGAACACTTCTGATGTTCCACACTTCTGCTGGTAGCTTTGCAGGTGTTATTTTATTTAACAAAACTCATATTGCTTAGTTCCTGTGAGACACTAAGCATATTTATTTTCTTTTTCATTTTTTTTTTTTTTTTTTTTTTGGAGACAGGGTCTCACTGTGTTGCCCAGGCTGGAGGGTAGTGGTGCAATTTCAGTTCGCTGTGGCTTTTACCTGCAGGGCTCAGGTTAGCCTCCCACCCTCAGGTTCCCAAGTACCTGGGACCACAGGCATGCATCACCATGACAGGCAAACTTTAAAATTTTCTTTTTTCTTTTTTTTCTGTTTTTTTTTTTTTTTTTTTTTTAAGACGGGGTTTCACCATGTTGGTCAGGCTGGTCTTGAACTCCTGACCTCAGGTGATCCGCCCGCCTTGGCCTCCCAAAGTGCTTGGATTACAGGTGTGAGCCACCACGCCCGGCCTTTTTTCTGTTTTTGAGATGGAGTCTTGCTCTTGTCTCCCAGACTGGAGTGCAGTGGCATGATCTCGACTCACTCCCAGGTTCCAGCGATTCTCCTGCCTCAGCCTCCTGAGTAGCTGGGATTACAGGCGCCCGCCACCACGCCCCGCTAATTTTTTGTACTTTTAGTAGAGATGGGGTTGGCTAGGCTGGTCTCGAACTCCTGACCTCAGGTGATCTAACCATCTCGGCCTCCCAAAGTGCTGGGATTACAGGCATGAGCCGCCATGCCTGGCAACTTTAAATTTTTTTGTACAGACAGGATCTCACTTTGTAGCTTAGGCTGGTATTGAACTCCTGGCCTCAAGCGATCTACCCACCTCAGTCTCCCAAAGTGTTGAGATTACAGGTGTGAGCCACTGCGCCCAGCCAACATGTTTAAAAAGTTAATATTAGTAAAATATTTTAAAATACAGTACCAACTGGTTTAGTCCTTATAACAAGCCTAAGGAGTAGGCACTATTAGTATTTGCACTTTATAGATGAGGAAAATGAGGCCCCGCAAGGTTAAGTATGCCTGAAGTCACACAGCTGGGAAGTGGCGGAACCTGCCTCTAGAACCTGGGGTCCTACATTATCTCCTTCGCCCTAGAACAGCACTGTCCAGTTGGATTTTCTATGAAATGTTTTGTATCTGTACTGTCCACTGCGATAGTCACTAGCCACGTGTGGCTAATGAAATGTGGCTTAGTGCAACTGGGAAACTATTTTGTTTTTTGTTTCTTTGAGACGGAGTCTCACTCTTCGCCCAGGCTGGAGTGCAGTGGCACGATCTCAGCTCACTACAACTTCCAACTCCCGGGTTCAAGCGATTCTCCTGCCTTAGCCTCCCAAGTAGCTGGGACTACAGGCACACGCCACCATGCCCAGCTAATTTTTTTGTATTTTTAGTAGAGACAGGGTTTAACCATGTTCGCCAGGATGGTCTCCATCTCCTGACCTCATGATCCACCCGCCTCAGCCTCCCAACGTGTTGGGATTACAGGCATGAGCCATGGCACCCAGCCAAAACTAATTATAATTAATTTAAATGTAATGTAAATAGTCACATGTGGCTAGTATCTACTATATTGGACAGCACAGCCCTAGAAGGCAGATGCTACTTTTACCTGTACTAAACACATGGAGAAAATAAGGCCTAGAAAGACAAAATGGGCTGGGTGTGGTGGCTCATGCCTGTAATCCCAGCACTTTGGGAGGCTAAGATGGGAGGATCACTTGAGCCCAAGAACTGGAGACCAGCCTGGGCAACAAAGTGAGACCCTGTCTCTACAAAATATAAAATAGTCAGGCATGGTGGTGCACACATGTAGTCTCAGTTACTTGGGAGGCTGAGGCTGGAGGATCACTTGAGCCCAGGAGATTATGGCTGCAGTGAGCTATGACTGCACCACTGCACTCCAGCCTGGGCAACAGAGTGAGACCCTGTCTCAAAAATAAATAAATACAGGCCGGGCCTGGTGGCTCACGCCTGTAATCCCAACACTTTGGGAGGCCAAGGCGGGCGGATCATGAGGTCACGAGATCGAGACAATCCTGGCCAGCATGGTGAAACCCCGTCTCTACTAAAAATACAAAAATTAGCCGGGCATGGTGGTGCACGCCTGTAATCCCAGCTACTCGGGAGGCTGAGGCAGGAGAATTGTCTGAACCCGGGAGGCGGAGGTTGCAGTGAGTCAAGATCTCACCACTGCACTTCAGCCTGAGCAACAAGAGCAAAACTCCCATCTCGGCAGGAGGAAAAAAGGAATAATATTTTTAAAAAAGAAAGATAAAATGGCCTCAAAGTCGCAAAGCTGTGTTGTGCTGAGGTTTTTGTCAGTACCCATGTTCTAATCTTTGCTGTGTGACTGTGGTCATGTTATTTAACCTTGTGGACCCATTTGCTCATCTCTCATAATACCTACCCCGCCTGCCTCTGGGATGTGTGAGAATGCGGAGGAGTTAGGCTTTACCAAAGCACTTTTGCATACAGTAACAAAGACAGACCCCAGCTCTCAGTGGCTTATAGGTATGACTGAATTTTAGCTCCAACATCCCAGTGGACAGGTGTGATTGTCCCCAAGACACTGAGGTGCAGGGAGGTGCGCCTGCCTACCTGCGCAGGTCCAGCTGCGTGCGCAGGGCCTTCCCCCGGAGAGCCATCTTGGCGCTGAGACGGGCGTCCTGTGGGAACATGGGGAGGAGGATGTTACTGACCCGAAATATCAGTGACCCACAGCCCATTTCTCCCTGACCCCTCACCAGTAGCCCCCACTCTGGGATCCACACCATAGTCATGCTGGACAGCTGGACCTCAGGCTGGTCTGGTGGGACCAGGGCAATGGTGACGCTGGCAGTGACGGAGATGGTGGTGCCAGCAGGCTTGATGGTGCAGCGCGGTGGGGCCAGAACACGCAGCTCCAGCTTCAGCGGGGAGTCAATCACTGCTGGGCTCTGGGGGGATGGGCAGCAGGGGGCGGGTGAAGTCCCTGCTGTTTCCTGTAGAGCCCCCAGGGAAGAAGGGGAAGGAAGGCAGGTGCAACTTCTGCCCTCTGGGGACCTGGGGACTCAGATATTGCAAATATAGAGACAGCTCTGGCTTCCAAAACCCTCAGAGCTGCATCTAGACTTCATCCCTTTGCCACACAAAGGAACAGGAATGTATTCTTCTCTTCTGCTTCCTAAATACATCTCAATATTCAGGTCCATCTCCAATCCAGACTCTTCATGGATGTCCTTTTTTTTTCATTAGTATCTCAGCCCCTTGCCATATCTTTTTTTTTTTTTTTTGATACAGAGTCTCACTCTGTTGCCCAGGCTAGAGTGGAGTGGTGCCATCTCGGCTCACTGCAACTCTGTCTCCCGGGTTCAGGTGATTCTCTCGCCTCAGCCTCCCATGTAGCTGGGATTACAGGTGCCCGCCACCACACCTAGCTATTTTGTATTTTCAGTAGAGATGGGGTTTCACCATGTTGGCCAGGCTGGTCTCAAACTCCTGACTTTGGGCGATTCACCCACCTCAGCCTCCCAAAGTGCTGGGATTACAGGTGTGAGCCACTGTGCCCAGCCCCCTTGCTGTATCTTTTTGCTCTCTCCTTTTTTTGATACAGGGTCTCCGTATCAGGCTGGAGTGCAGTGGCACGATCATGGCTCACTGCAGCCTCAACGTCCTCAGCTCAAGCGATCCTGCCACGTCAGCCTCCTGAGCAGCTGAGACCACAGGTTCATGTCACCACACCAGGCTTATTTTTGTACTTTTTTTTTTTTTTTTTGTAGAGATGGGGTTTGGCCATGTTACCCATGCTGGTCTCAAACTCCTGGGCTCAAGAGATCTGCCAGCTTCAGCCTCCCAGAGTGTTGCGATTAGAGGTGTGAGCCACCGTGCCCAGCCATATCTTCTTTCTCTAAACTGCTACGCTTTCTTCTAAGGCAGTGTAGGAATACTATAAGATGCAACTACCTAATCTTCACTAAACATGATTCTAAACACTGTATATGTGTTGGCTCCTTTAAACCTCATAGCAAACACTTGAGGCAGATATTATTACTGCCAATTTTGTTTGCAGGGGGAAAACCCCGCAAGAGCCAAGGCAAGGGTCTGAAGCCTCAGCATGTTCTCATGTAAATATAGAATTAGAAAAGAATTACAGATATAGTTAAATAGTTATTCCTATATATAATCACATAGCTATTCATATGTAATCAGAAATAGATACATCTATAATCTTTAATCTTACTAATAAGTCTCAGGTCACGAAGTATGGGACTGAAGAGGCATTGGCAAAGAGGTGACCCTAAGGCAAGATGCTCTAAGTCCTCTGTCACGCCCGCATAAGAGCTGCTGGAGGGTGCCTCGGCTGTGAGACTGTCAGCGCTGGGAAAGCGCCCGCTGTTCAGCCACCTAGGGAAGGAGACATCCAAGACGGCTGAGACGTCTCCTTCCTTGGGGGAGTGAGGAGAAAACCGCTCTCCCAAGCTCTTATGGCAGGCCTGACGGCTGTCAAGGACATCCACAGACATCCGGGGGACTTAACTGTCTCTCTGGTGCTGTGCCTCAGCGGTCACATTCCATGTCTACTTGCAAGTTCTGCTTCTGCACCTGGTTCCTCTTTTCTTTGAAGATAAGAATTAGTGACATAAATCTTAGTGACCTTGTTATTTCTTGGACAAGTATGAAAAAAGTGCTGACGCCTTAGGTTTTCTCCTTGCCTCGGCTTCTTCAAAGTCTTGGGCCCCTGTCTCCAAGACACATGATTTACCTGACCCTATGACTGACCACCTTTACCTCATCCTACCTGCCCTGCCCCCTGCTGTGTACTCAATAAAAGTCAGAGCGTCCAGGCATTTGGGGCCACTGCCGGACTCTGCACCTTGGTTGGCATGGACCCCTGGCCCCAAACTCTTCTTTCTCTATCTCTGTGTCTTGTGTCTTTTATTTCCACAGTTTCTCATCTCCACACCAGCAGAGAGGGACTCACGGGACCCTGTAGGGCTGGACTCTATTGTTGTTGTTTTTTTTTTTGAAATTTATTTTTCAGGCTGGGTGCGTGGCATAAGAATCGCTTGAACCTGGCAGGCAGAGGTTGCAGTGGGCCAAAATTGTGCCACTGCACTCCACCCTGGGTGACAGAGTGAGACTCTGTCCCCCTCCAAAAAAGATCTGACTAAAAATTTATTTTTCAATAGGGATAGGGTCTCACTATATTGCCCAGGCTGGTCTCAAACTCTTGGGCTTAAACAGTTTTCCTATCTTGGCCTCTCAAAATGCTAAGAGTATAGGCATGAGCCATCACGCCCAGCCCTATTCCCATTTTCAAGATGGGGAAACTGAGGCACAGGGAGGTTAAGTAACTTGTAGAGCTTATGTACTTATTCAGTTTCAGAACTGGGCTTAAAGCCCAGGCAGTCTGATGATGGAAACCTGCCCTTAATTACTCAGCCATAAATTTGATGATGACGATGACTGAATTATTTTTCTAAAATGTGTAACTCTGTTGGGCGTGGTGGGTGGCTCACACCTGTAATTCCAGCACTTTGGGAGGTGAAGATGGGTGGATCACTTGAACCCTGGAGTTCAAGACCAGCCTGAGCAACATGGCAAAATCCTGTCTCAACAAAATATAAAAATTAGCAGGGCGTGGTGGCACGAGTCTGTGGTCCCAGCTACTCACTCAAGAGGCTGAAGCAAGAAGATGGCTTGAGTCCCGGGAGGCAGAAGTTGCAGTGAGCCTAGATTGTGCCACTGCATTCCAACTTGGGCAACAGAGTAAGACTCTGTCTCAAAATATAAATAAAATGTATAACTCTTACTCCCCCCCATAAACAAAAGAATATGTTCATTGTTATTAAAACCCCCATACTTGCAAAGCTTGAGTTCTCTCTAATCCTCACAGCAACTCTGTGAAGGAGACAGGGCAGGAAGGAGCAGGAAGGAACAGCCTCCTTCACAGATGGGGACAGCCATGACAAGGTGACGGGAACTGGCCACAGACAAAAGACCAGGTCCCTGTCTGTGTGGCTGCCACTGGGAGCCCCACCTGCACCCCTCCCTGGTCTCACTGGCTTGCAGGTGGCCCTATCCCTGCCCCTCGCCAGCACTCACCAGCAGGACAATGCTCCCAAAGTAGCTGGCCCTCAGCAGCATGTCCAGGTCATGGGGCACCTGAACAGGGGGAATCAGGAGTGAGGGAGTGGGCTCTGTCACAGACCCCCTCTTGTCCATCCCACAAACAAGCCCTGGCATACCTTGTCCCCCACCAGCGACAGCTGCAGGGCCCCTGCCCCGGAAGTAGCTCTCCATGGCAGAGTCGAAGAAGAACTCAGAGAAGGCCACATACACCATCCGCTCCTCCTCCTGCAGCTGGGGCTCCACCGCCCGGTTGGGGGAGGCTCCAGTTCTTTTCTGTCAGGGGGAAGAAGGCCCCCTGGGGTGGGGCACTCAGGGTCAGGGTCGAGGCTGACTGGGCCGGCACCTGGACTGACAGCAGATACCTCTCGGCCCTGTGCTAGGCATTGTGGAGGGATGGCAGGAACCCAGCTGCTGTTCTTGGGGGATTCACGAGCATATCTCTTGTATTTTTTGTTGTTGTTTGTTTTTTTGGTTTTTGAGATGGAGTCTCGCACTGTCGCCCAGGCTGGAGTGCAATGACGCTATCTCAGCTCACTGCAACCTCCACCTCCCTGGTTCACATGATTCTCCTGCCTCAGCCTCTCGAGTGGCTGGGATTACAGGGGCATACCACTACACCTGGCTAATTTTTTGTATTTTTAGTAGAGACAGGGTTTCACTATGTTGGCCAGACTGGTCTCAAACTTCTGACCTTGTGATCCACCCACCTCGGCCTCCCAAAGTAACGGGATTACAGGCACGAGCCACTGTACCCGGCCAACAAGCACATCTCTTAAAAGGCATTGGAAGGAGGACACCTGCTACAAGGCGGGGAGCCCGTCAGACTGGCGGAGGGAGGGTCACGAAAGGTTTCATAGAAGAGGTGACATCTGAGTGGGCCTTGAAAGCTAGAGGCAGTAACAACAGCTACTGTTCACATATACTGTGCAGATTCATCATGGTTCTGTGCCAAGTTCTCTAAGCTGTTTACATAGATCAGCTCTAATCTTCGTAGCAATGTATGCTTTCTTACTGGATTATTTCCATTACACATTACACAGACACTGAAAAGTTATGCTTAGGGCCATGCAGCTAGTCAGTGGCAGAGCTAGGATTTGAACTTTTCAGGCATTCTTTTTCTTTTTCTGTAGAGATGGGGTCTCGCTATGATGCCCAAACTGGTCTCAAACTCCTGGGCTCAAGAGATCCTCTCGCCTTGGCCTCCCAAAGTATTGGGATTACAGGCATGGACCACTGCACTCAACTGCTTATAGCTCCCAAGTCTGCACTCTGAAACTGCTATACTCCTCTGGGAGACCAAAGGTACTGTCTACACACTAGCTGTGTGGCCTTGGGCAAGTGATGTCACCTCTACGATTAAGTCTCCACATCCCTAAAATTAGGATGATGTTACTACCTGACTCACAGAGTTGTGAGAGGATGAAATGAGATTATTTGCGTAGAGATTTGTGTCCAACTCCTTCAGGGGAGCTGGGGAAAGGCCATGCATGAGCAAAGGCCCTGAGGTGGGAATCGAGGGCTCAACTTGGGGGAACAGCAGCTGCAAAGAAACAGGATAAGATTTAAAAGATGGGGCCAGGCCGGGTGCAGTGGCTAACGCCTGTAATCCCAGCACTTTGGGAGGCTGAGGTGGGTGGATCACCTGAAGTCAGGAGTTCGAGGCCAGCCTGATCAACATGGTGAAACCCCCGTTTCTACTAAAAACACAAAAATTAGCTGGGCATGGTGGCGCACAGCTGTAGTCAGCTACTCAGGAGGCTGAGGCAGGAGAATCGCTTGAACCTGGGAGGCAGAGGTTGCAGTGAGCCCAGATCGCACCACTGCACTCCAGCCTGGGCAACAAGAGCAAAACTCCGTCTCAAAAAAAAAAAAAAAAAAAAAAAAGGTGGGGCCAGGTAGGATTAACAGGGCTCAAATGCTAGACCCAGGAGACTGAACCTAATTCTGTAGTAATAGGTGGCCATAGCATTCTCAGTAATGAGAGTGGGCTCATCAGAACTGTGCTTTAGGAAGTAAAATCACGCAATTTAGCAGAGAAAGAGGTCTCGTTAAGAGGTCAGAGGTTATACACCAGCTCAAGCAGCTCACCCGAAAGTCCATGTCCAGGTTGCTGGTGGAAGCCACAGGATCCTTCATGAGGGAGTAGTCAATGCCAACGAGGTCGTCCACAGAACTGCGCACTGCAGGAAAGGGCTCAAGTCACTCACAGCTGTGTGATATGGGACAAGGTGCTTAACCTCTCTGGGCTCAGAGTCCCACCCATAAAACGATGACACATCCATCCTTCATAGGGTTGTCATCAGGGTCAAATTAGTTTTTTTTTTTTTTTTTTTTTGAGACAGAGTCTTGCTCTGTTGCCAGGTGCCAGGCTGGAGTGCAGTGGCGCAATATCGGCTCACTGCAACCTCTGCCTACCGGGTTCAAGCAATTCTCCTGCCTCAGCCTCCCGAGTAGCTGGGACTACAGGTGTGCACCACCATGCCCAGCTAATTTTTGTATTTTTAGTAGAGATGGGGTTTCACCATGTTGGCCAGGATGGTCTCAATCTCTGGGTCAAATTAGTTTTATGTGGAAAGCACTTAGGGCCTGGTGTGTAGTAAGTGCTCATTCATGTTAGTTATTCTTATTACTACTTCTACTACAGAGGTTTTATCAAATCACTAAACAAGATGGCATGGGGGACCAGGCACGGTGGCTCACATCTATAATCCGAGCACTTTGGGAGGCCAAGGTGGGCGGATCACCTGAGGTCAGGAGTTTGAGACCAGCCTGGTCCAACATGGTGAAATCCTGTCTCTACTAAAAATACAAAAATTAGCCAGGCATGTTGGTGGGTGCCTGTAATCCCAGCTACTCAGGAGGCTGAGGCAGGAGAATTACTTGAACCCAGGAGGCAGAGGTTGCAGTGAGCTGAGATTACACCACTGCACTCCAGCCTGGGTGACAGAGCAAGACTTCATCTCAAAAAAAAAAAAAAAAAATGGGATGGGGTTCTTTTCCCTTGGTTTCTCCTACCTCCTCCTTCCCTTCTCATGCCTGTGTGTGGGTGTGATGGGACAATATCTTTGCCCCACAGGAGACAGAGATCATGGCTTAGAAAAAGGGAATTTATGTTAATTGAGCACCTATTAGGTGCTAGGTGATGAAGACAAATGGGATGCCAGTTATCAGCATGCACATATTGAGGACCTTGACAACTATTCTCTCTGATAACCCTCACAGCAACCCCAGGAGAAGGTACCGCGAGCCAAGTGAGTAAACAAGCACGTTGCCCAGAGAGAAATCAGCACTTACCCGAAATCACACAGCAAGTCAGCTCCAGAGGCCACATTTGAACCCAGGACTGTTCAACAGCAGGGCTTGGAAGGGGCCTGCTCTGAGGTGCTGCATGACAGCTGCACACCTGACCTCACCCCCCACCAACTCACCAGGCATGGTGTCCAGGAGGGAGTTGAGCAGGACCGTCCCTGCATGGTAGAGTACGGGGCAGATCTGCGGGGTGGGGGCCAGAGTCAGGGCCTTCTCAAAGTGAGAGCATGCCCACCCTTGCCACCCCATGACCTGCCGCTGCCCACACCTGCTGGTTGAGGAGGAAGCGCATCCCCTGAGGTGATGAACGTGGAAAGAAACTCATACACCTTCCTGTGAGGAGAGGAGAGGCGGGGTGAGCCCAAAACCTGCCCCTGCCCCAGTCCAGGTCCAGGTCCAGGAGAAATCAGTGACCAGGGAAATAGTGGCAGTGGGAATCCTCAGCTTCAGCCTAAATAACAGCTCCTCCACGAAGGTTTTCCAAGAACCAGGCCCAAATTCCCTCTTCAGCCTGATTCTCAAGACCTCCCTACCTACTCGCTGCTCCCACTGGCCAAATGAATCCACCCACAGTGCCTCAAACCCGCTCTGGGCATCCCCCACATCCATCCCTTCCACCCTCTGCATTCCTACCCTGTAATTCCCCATCTGAGCTCAGATGCTTCCTCTTCCAGGCAGTCTTCCCAGATTCCCCCTCCTCTGAATCCCCAAAGCACTTTCTTAGTCTCTCTCTCCAGGCCCTGACAACAAATATTTTTTACTCCAGATAGACTCTGAGCTCCTTCCTGCATTCTCAGAGCCTGGCATATACTTTGAGGAATAAATAACATCAGTGTACTAGCACCAGGTGATAATCCACCATGTTCTTTCCCCCCCTCCTCCTCCAGTACAAGAAGCATATCTCCTTCTCAGCAGCAAAAATTAAAAAATAGGCCAGGCACAGTGGCTCACACCTGTAATCTCAGCCTTTTGGGAGGCAAGGCGGGCAGATCATCTGAGGTCAGGAGTTTGAGACCAGCCTGGCCAATACGGTGAAACCCCATCTCTACTAAAAATACAAAAAAAGTAGCTGGGCATGGTGGTGTATCCCTGTAGTCCCAGCTACTTAGGAGGCTGAGGCAGGAGAATCGATTGAACCCAGGAGGTGGAGGTTGCAGTGAGCTAACATTGTGCCACTGCATTCCAGCCTGGGCAACAGAGTGAGACTCCATCTCAAAAAAAATATATATTATTTTTGTTATAATTATTTAGAGATACCAATTGAGAATCCAGCACATGGCCAACTGTACATATTAGTCCTCACAATTACTCTTATCTAAGTGGCCAGCACTTAAATATGCGTTTATCATATGCCAAGTGCTGTTCTCCATATTTTTACATGTACCAACACAATCCTGGCAATGATCTTATAAAATAGTCTTTACTATTATCCCCATGTTACCGATGAGGATATCAAGGCACGAAGCTTCAGTGACTTGCCCAAGTTCACACAGCCAGGAAGTGACAGAGCTGAGCTTTGGACCCAGTTGGTCTGATTCCCAAGCCTGTGCACTTTGCATTGCGCTAGGCAGATGAGCTGTGGGGCTCAGAAGGGATGAGCTGGGGTTGGGGGATGGGGCTTACTTGAAGGTTCCACCGAAGGCCGCATGCATTCTGGAGACAGAGGCCTGGCAGGAGACATTGGACACTTTCATCCGGCCAGCGGGATCCCGGGAGAGCTCCAGACCAGTGCGGATGGACACACCCTCAGCTGAGGCATTGATGTAGCCCCCATCATAGCTGCCAAGGGGGTTAATATTCACTCCAGGTAGGAGCTTAATTAGTCCTCAGTGCCCCCATGCATCACGATACCTCTTAGTAAGGTTTCACTTCCTTCCACACATCCTACCAAACCCTCCAATCAACTCTTATGAAGTGAATATGCTTGTTCGTATTGTACAGATGAAGAAACTAAAACTCAGGAAGGCTAAGGGGGTTGCCCACAGACCCACAGCACCTCCGGCCCTCCTGACCCACCCTCCACTCCCCTGAGGGTGCTGGGTCCTTACAAGAACCAGTAGAGCAGCTGTCTCCGGAACTGCAGCCCCAAGGAGGCATTCGTGATTTGTAGCATCAGTTCCTGCTGTGGCTGGAAATCGAGCTCGGAAGACGTCAGCTGCAGCTCTGTGACCTTCACCCTACAGGAGACCTCAGGGTCAGATCCAGGGCCAAGTAGAGAGAACGCCACCCAACCACAGGAAATGTGTCTGCTCCTCTTTCAAGTCCAGACTTGGGAAAGTGGGAGTGGGTGGAACGAATTCTTCTATTGTCCCTCAAGTGCTCAACTTAGACTTGGGTGGCTCAAAGCTGAACTTGGGTGGCTGAGAGATGAGGTCTTCCTGATCCAGGTGTTAAAAGTCAGCTTAACCCCATCGCTTGAAGTCTTGTTTGCTTGTTTGCTGGGCAAGGTAGCTCATGCCTGTAATCCCAGCACTTTGGGAGGCCGAGGCAGGCAGGTCACTTGAGGTCAGAAGTTTGAGACCAACCTGGCCAACATGGTGAAACCCCCGTCTCTATTAAAAATACAAAAATTAGCTGGGCGTGGTGGCATGCGCCTGTAGTCCCAGCTACTCCAGAGGCTGAGGCAAGAGAATCACTTGAACTCAAGATGCAGAGATTGCAGTGAGCTGAGATCGTGCCACTGCACTCTAGTCGGGGCAATAGAGCAAGACTCCCTCTCAAAAAAAGAAAAAGTCTTGTTTGCTTGTCCCACCTCCTCTCCCACACTCTGGGGTTGCTAGACTCAGTCTTTTTAACTTTTTTTTTTTTTTTTTTTTATAAAGACGGGGTTTCACCATGTTGGTCAGGCTGGTCTTGAACTCCCGACCTCAGGTGATCCACCCGCCTTGGCCTCCAAAGTGCTTGGATTACAGGCGTGAGCCACCACGCCCGGCCTTTTTTTTTATTTTTATATATATATTTTTTTCTTTTTGACTTTATTTATTTATTTATTTTGAGACAGAATCTCTCTCTGAAGCCCAGGCTGGAGTGCCATGGCATGATCTCGGCTCACTGCAACCTCTGTCTCCTGGGTTCAAGCAGTTCTCCTGCCTCAGCCTCCCAAGTAGCTGGGATTGCAGGCGCCCACCACCACACTTGGCTAATTTTTGCATTTTTAGTAGAGACGAGGTTTCGCCATGCTGTCCAGGCTGGTTTCGAACTCTTGACCTCAGGTGATCCACTCGCCTCAGCCTCCCAAAGTGCTAGGATTACAGGCATGAGCCACCGCGCCCAGCCCAGACCCGGTCTTTTAACAGAGGAGTTGGTTCACTTTGCCTCCATCACCTAAGCTCCGCCCCTTATCTCTTAGTACCCCCATCCTAAACCAAACGTAGAGCCTTCAGTTCCCCCACCCATCTCATTAGCTCCACCCCGTGCCCAAAACTCCACTCTTATCCATTGGCAAGTTCCTTGACTCCACCTATCTGATACTCTTCGGCTACGCCTCACATCCACGGGTCCTGCTGCCTTCTTCTTGGCCCCACCTACCTTCTCCAGGCCACGCCCATCTGCCTGGTCCCGCCTATGATGGCTGGCCTTTATCTTTTCGGCTCCATCCGGTTTAAGTCGTGCCTCATCGACTTGGCCACGCCCCCTCCCACTCAGCCTCTAGTCTCCGGAGACCCGGAGATATCCTGGGCCCCGCCTCCACCGCCGAGGCCCCGCCCCGAATCGCGAGGCCCCGCCTCCCACTTACTCAGAGATGTTGTAGTAGAAGTGGCCCTCTTTGCCCCGCAGGTCCGGAATGGTGATGGTCTCCAGTTCCTGCTCCAGAAAACGCAGCCCCCTCCTGCTTCACTGAGACAGAAGCGAGCCCCTTAGCTCCCACTCACACCGCTGGGGCGACCCTACCCCCGTCCTTTCCCTTCCGTCCCTGTCTGCCCCTGCGCCTTACCCAGCTCCAGCGCCTTGGAGGTGACGCGGATCTTGCAGCCTGGAAGCTCTGCGTGAGCGCCTACCAGCAGCGCCAGGAAGAGGGCCCCGTAGAGGGCCATGGCTAGCGGGCCTGGGGGTGAGGTGGGGTCGCAGGAGTTATCTGAATGCTGTAAACCCATTCCTTGGACGTCCAACCATAAGTGGAGACTGGCCTGGATCGTTACCCTCCAGATAACTCTTCGGGGAACTTGAAACCAATAATCTTGTCTCCATTTGGCAGATATGGAAACTGAGGCTCAGAGAGGCGATGCGACTTGCGCTGTGGCTCCGAAAGGATTTGGGACACGGGGGAGGGGGACGTCCCCAGTTCCCTCGTGCTACCGCCGCGTGATGAGTTTGGACCTCCAGGGAGCTAGCCCCGACACCCCCAACAACCTCCCCTTTCCTTTAGCAGTGGGCCCGCGCAGGCTTGCACGTTGCCATGGCAACGACTGCACGCGCATTCCTGGAGGGTGGCTTGCGGTCTCCTAGGCCTCGAGCCTGGGGAGGAGAGGGGGTGGCCGACCAGGCCGTGGTCTCTCGGGTCTCCCGGCTCCCTCAGGTCCTAGATCTCTCCATCAGAGATTCTGCCTGGTGCCCCCCGTGTCAGCGCCCTCCTTCAGCGGCTCTCCTCCCCCACCCCGGCTTTAGTGCACCACGCGGCTCGGCGAGGAACTGGGGGACGGGATGGGGACGCGCCCCAACTCACTCAGCGGTGGAGCTAGGGGGCGGCGCGGTCACGTGGGGTGGCGGGCAGCTCAGGGGATCCGAGCGACGGGGTCTGGCGGGCAGGGCTGTTCCAGCCGCTTTTATAAGGCCGGGCCTCACCGACCCCTCCTCCTCTCTGGAGCTCTCCCCCTCCTCCCCCGGGGGCTGGGAGGGGACGGGGCGGGTCGCTGGCAGCCGGGTGAAGGAAAGAGTCTGTACAGAGCCCCGTGACAAGCCCAGCCGCTGTCTGGACAAGTGGGGGACCCAAGCCCAGGGAGAGAGAAAGAAGTGCAGGAGTCGGCCCACTCAGCCCCAGCAATCCTGCTTTGCTGGGAGCTTGGTTCAAATTACAATTACCCATGTCTTCCTGGCACAATCTTGGGCAACTCACTTCACTTGGGTCACTGACCCTCAGTTTCTTCCTTCGCTAAATGTGCACGATGATAGGAACTACCTCTTAGGCCTTTATTGCAACCAAGTCCAGACACAATGTCAAGGCACATTTTTTCCTTCCCTGCCACCCATAATCCTCTCAGGACCTCCTTGCCTGGCTTTGCTATGGGTCCCACCCATCTGTCTCTGTGTCATCACCCGGAGACCTTAAGGTCCCAGAGACCTTTCCCACTTGGGAAAGCAAATCTAGGCAAGTGCTATCAGCCAAGGAAAATACCACACCAGCAACTGGAATCACCCTAGAGCAGGAGGGTTTGCCATTTCTCAGGGCTGGTGGATTTTTTTTTTTTTTTTTTGAGACGGAGTTTCGCTCTGTCACCCAGGCTGTAGTGCAGTGGCATGATCTCGGCCCACTGTAACCTCTGCCTCCCAGAGAGAGGTTGCTTTGACTTCCCAAAGTGCTGGGATTACAGGTGTGAGCCACTGCACCTGGCCCTTTTTTTTTTTTTTTAACAAAAATTATTATTTTATTTATTTAAGATAGGGTCTCACTATGACAGGCTGATCTACAACTCCTGGGCTCAAGCGATCCTCCCACCTCAGCCTCCTGAGTAGCTGGGACTACAGGCAACCACCACCATGTCCAGCTAATTTTTCTAATCTTTCTTTCTTCTTTTGTCTTTCTTTTCTTTCTTTCCTTCCTTCTTTCTTTCTTTTTTTTTTTTTTTTTTTTTTGAGAGAGTTTCTGTCATCCAGCCTGGAGTGCAATGGTGCAATCTTGGCTCACTGCAATATCCGCCTCCCAGGTTCAAGTGATTCCCCTGCCTCAGCCTCCTGAGTAGCTAGGATTACAGGCGCGTGCCACCATGCCTGGCTAATTTTTGCATTGTTAGTAGAGACGGGGTTTCACCATGTTGGCCAGGCTGGTCTTGAACTCCTGACCTCGTGATCTGCCCACCTTGGCCTCCCAAAGTGCTGGGATTACAGGCATGAGCCACCTCGCCCAGCTAATTTTTGTGTTTTTAGTAGAGGCGAGGTTTCACCATATTGGTCAGGCTGATCTCGAACTCGAACTCCTGACCTCAGGTGATCCACTGGTGGATTTTTTAATGAACCCTTGGAGCAAGGTGCTCTGCACAGCCCCCCCCCCACCCCCCACTCCCACTCCCACCTGCATCTACTGCTTACAGGGTTCTCAGACCCTGGGACAGGGCACAGAGTGGGTGCTTGCCACCTTTTGTTGCCAAATGGATGAAAGAAAAGGGAAGCAATAATCATGTCCACTAAGCATGTATTTAGCCCCAAGTACTCTTCTGGGAAGGATGACCAGCTTGTTCTGATTTGCCTAGGACTTTCCCCCATTGTGTCTTTTTTTTTTTTGCTGATATAATCCACAGTCAGAAAAATAGTTCCATTTCCTTTTTTTAAATTTAATTAATTACTTAATTTTTTTGAGACAGTCTTGCTCATTCACACAGGCTGCAGTGCAGTGGTACAACCTTGGCTCACTGCAACCTCTGCCTCCTGTATTCAAGTGATTCTCCTGCCTCAGCCTCCCAAGTAGCTGGGACTACAGGTGTGTGCCATCACACCTGGCTAATTTTTGTATTTTTAGTGGAGATGAGTTTCGCCATTTGGCCAGGCTGGTCTTGAACTCCTGGCCTCAAGTGATCCACCAGCCTCAGCCTCTCAAAGTGCTAGGATTACAGGCTTGAGCCACCACGCCCAGCCTATTTGTTTTTTTAGAGACAGAGTCTTGCTCTGTTGCCCAGGCTGGAGTGCAGTGCCATGATCATGGCTCACTGCATCCTTGACCTTCCAGGCTCGAATGATCCTCCCACCTCAGTCTCCCCAGTAGCTGCAACCACAGGTATGTGCCACCATGCCTGGGGTTTTGTTTTGTTTTGAGACAGGGTCTCACTCTATTGCCCAGGCTGGGGTGCAGTGGTACAATCACAGCTCACTGAAGCCTCGAACTCTTGGGCTCAAGCGATCTTCCCACCTCAGCCTCCTGAGTAATTGTGACTACAGGCGTGTGGTACCACATCCAGCTAAGTTTTGTATTTTTTGTAGAGACATGATCTCACCATGTTGCCCAGGCTGTTCTTGAACTCCTGAACTCAAGTGAACCTCTTGTCTTGGGCTCCCAAAATTCTGGGATTACAGGAGTAAGCCACACTCCCAGCCATCCCCAGTTTGAAACTGTTCCTGGGGAACCCACTCAGTCCCTGGCAAACCTTATGGCTGGTCATCCAAATTCTAGGTAATTTATTTAACCTTAATGACCTATCAAATTGGCACTATTATGAACCCTCTTTAGCAGGAACTAGAGGTTGAAGCAATTTTGTGGCTGCTACTAGGGAATCCGTATACTGTTCATGGAAGAGTGGAAATGGTTTTTTGTTTTTTTTTTTTTGAGACAGAGTCTCGCTCTGTTGCCCAGGCTTGAATGCTGTGGCACAATCTTGGCTCACTGCAACCTCTGCCTCCCGGGTTCCAGTAATTCTCCTGCCTCAGCCTCCCGAGTAGCTGGGACTACAGGTATGCGACACCATGCCCGGCTAAGTTTTGTATTTTTTAGTAGAGACGGGGGTTTCACCATATTGGCCAAACTGGTCTCGAACCCATGACCTCATGATCTGTCCACCTCGGCCTCCCAAAGTGCTGGGATTACAGGTGTGAGCCACTGTGCCCAGCCTGGAAAGTGGTTTTATAGCCTTTTATGTGCTTAGACTCTTGTGTCTGACAGACAAGAGTTTTACATCCCAGGTTGTCAGTTCTTAGGTATATGACCTTGACCCTTTGCTTAAGCACTCAGAGCTTCAATTTCCTCATCCTAAAGTGGAAACAACAATTTAAGGTTACTGCAAGAATAAATGGGCATGGTACATGGCACACCATTAGTACCAAATAAATGCTAGCTATCAGGCCAGGGGCGGTAGCTCATGCCTGTAATCCCAACACTTTGGGAAGCCGAGGTGGGTGGATCACCTGAGGTTGGGAGTTCGAGACCAGCCTGACCAACATGGAGAAACCCCATCTCTACTAAAAGTACAAAATTAGCCGGGCGTGGTGGCACATGCCTGTAATCCCAACCACTTGGGAGGTTGAGGATGGATAATTGCTTGAACCCAGGAGGCAGAGGTTGCAGTGAGCCAAAATTTCACCATTGCACTCTAGCCTGGGTAACAAGAGCAAAACTCCGTCTCAAAAAAAAAAAGAAAAAGCTAGCTATCATAATTAGGGGCACATACCACAGGCAAACAAAGCAGAAAAGGTGTAGAAGGAGAACAGAGAGAGTATTAAGAGTATCCAGAGGAGGAAGTATCTGTGTTCCTTTTAACTTCAGTAACCTTCCTAGAGCCTGGGTCAAGCAGAAAACTTGGTGGATGTTAGTTTTTTTTTTTTTTTTTTTTTTTTGAGGCAGAGTCTTGCTCTCACCCAGGCTGGAGTGCAGTGGCATGATCTCAGCTCACTGCAAACTCCACCTCCCAAGTTCAAGTGATTCTCCCGCCTCGGCCTCCCGAGTAGCTGGGAATAGAGGCTCCTGCCACCATGCTCGGCTAATGTTTGTATTTTTGGAGACAGGGTTTCTCCATTTTGTCCAGGTTGATTGCGAACTCCTGACCTCAGGTGATCCGCCTGCCTTGGCCTCCCAAAGTGCTGGGATTACAGGTGTGAGCTGTTGAGAAATGTTAAGTTGTTGAGAAATGCTAAGTGTATGATTGCTGAGAAATGCTGAGTGAATGATAGAATATATTGTTTGCTAGGAAGAACGATGGCAAGGAAA
Organism: Ateles fusciceps; assembly: GCA_036589455.1. Classification (NCBI taxonomy): domain Eukaryota; kingdom Metazoa; phylum Chordata; class Mammalia; order Primates; family Atelidae; genus Ateles; species Ateles fusciceps. The sequence goes on from JAZHEH010000847.1 coordinate 1,918,328, forward strand.
ACCTAGCCCCCCTCTCCACGCCAAGTAGAAAACTATTTGGGGTATTCTAAAGTGGCAGGACAATATATAAATACCATACACTGGTTAAAACAATTATTTAAGCGCGGGACATCTGACCCTGCCCCCGTGGCTTCCTTGTGGAGAATACTTTTTAGTTTGTCTGTGATCAGTGGTAAGTGAGCACCAGCTGCCTACTTGGTATATTTTTTGTGTTTTGAGAAAATATCGAACATCTGTTTTGTTAATAATTATCACCTGTTCAGAGAGAATAAATGTGTGGGTCAGAGTCTGCTCGAGGCCTTCAGCCTGGAATGCTGTCAGCCCCTGAGGCTCTCAGCTCATAAGGCTGCTGGCCCCTCGGCTAGTCCCACTTCGTGGTTCTATCTGGGGGGTGTCTGCCTCTCAATTCCTTCAGCGCCACCTGGTCTCTAAGGCCGAGCTGGTCTCGGTAGTGAGCCACTATACCTGGTCTTTTTGTTTTGAGACGGAGTTTTGCTCTTGTTGCCCAGGCTGGAGTACAGTGCATGATCTCGGCTCACCACAACTTCCACCTCCCGGGTTCAAGCTATTCACCTGCCTCAGCCTCCTGAGTAGCTGGGATCACAGGTGTGCAGCACCACGCCCAGCTAGTTTTGTATTTTTAGTAGGGACAGGATTTCACCATGTTGCCCAGGCTGATCTCAAACTCCTGGTCTCAGGTGATCTGACTGCCTCGGCCTCCCAAAGTGCTGGGATTACAGGCGTGAGCCACCACACCTGGCCTTTTTCTTTTTTAACAGAATTATTATTTATTTAAGACAGGGTCTCACTGTGTGCCCAGGCTGATCTCCAACTCCTGGGATCAAGCGATCCTCCTACCTCAGCCTCGAAAGTAGTTGGGACTACAGGTAAGCACCACCATGCCTGGCAGTTTTCTCTCATTTTCTTTTTTTTTTTCCTCTTTTTTTTGAGACAGGGTCTCATTCTGTTGCCCAGACTGCAGTGTAGTGATGCTGTTACAGCTTACTGCAGCCTCAACCTCCCCAGGCCCAGGTCATCCTCTCACCTCAGCCTCCTGAGTAGCTGAGACTACAGGTATGGCCACCATGCCCAGCCAATTTTTGTATTTTTCATAGAGATGAGGTTTCACCACGTTGCCCAGCCTGGCCTTAAACTCCTGAGCTCAAGAGATCTGACTGCCTCAGCCTCTCAAAGTGCTGGTGTTACACCGCATCTGGCCTTTCCTCTCGTTTTCTTCTTTTTCTTTTTTTTTTTTTTTTTTGTTTCTGTTTTTGTTTTTGAGACAAAGTCTCACTCTGTTGCCAAGGCTGAAGTGCAATGGCAGGATCTCGGCTCACTGCAACCTCCGCCTTCTGGTTTCCAAGCGATCTTCTGCCTCAGCCTTCCGAGTAGCTGGGATAACAGGCGCCTGCTACCATGCTTGGCTACTTTTGTATTTTTAGTAGAGATGGGGTTTCACCATGTTGACCAGGGTGGTCTCGAACTCCTGACCTCAGGTGATCTGCCTGCTTCAGTCTCCCAAAGTTCTGGGATTACAGGCGTGAGCCACTGTGTCCAGCCTTCCTCTCGTTTTCTTAGCTGAAATATTTCTCGCTATGTTGCCCATGCTGGTCTTAATCTCTTGGCCTCGAAAGATCCTCCCATCTTGGCTTCCCAAAATACTTGTATTACAGGCGAGAGCCACTGCTCCTGGTCTCACTCTTCCTGGCTTTGAAGAGTGAAGGAGAGGCTTCCCAGCACTCAAAGTAACGGGAAGGAAATGCTTTTCTAGCTCCAGTTGTGTACCCAGATGAATGTGGGCTTCATCTTTGTATCATTTTTATCTCTTGCACGGTCTTGTCCCAAGCAAATCGCTGGCCAGTGGCCTAACCCCTCTGGGTCTCAGTTTCCTCATCTGTAAAGTGAGGATAATCCAAGTGCCTCCCTCTCAGGATTGCTTGTGAGGATTAAATGAGTTAATGCATTGAAAGGGTTTAATAAGTACTTGGCATTTCCTCAGGGCTCAAAAAATGTTAGCTACGATCATTAGCATTATCAGCCATCAGTGGCTTTTCATCATACTGGAACAGACTCCTTCCTGAATACCCTGATTCCCCGGCATATGATAGGGCCTCCTTTCTCTGTCTCACCTTTCGCCTCTCTTGCCCTTTGCGTTTGCCTCCGGCCACACTGGTTTCTCTGTTCCTTGAATGTGCAAGTTCTTCTTGCTCAGGGCCTTTGCATTTGCTGTTCCCTCTACCTAGAAGCTTTTCCACCTGATCTTCCTTGTCATTTCGTCTCAGTTTATTTTATTATTTATTTATTTATTGAGATGAAGCTTCACTTTTCATCTCAATAAATAAATAAATTTGCCCAGGCTGGAGTGCAGTGGTGCGATCTTAGCTCACTGCAACCTCCACCTCCCTGGTTCGAGGTATTCTCCTGCCTCAGCCTCCTGAGTAGCTGGGATTACAGGCATGCACCAACACACCCAGCTAATTTTGTACTTTTAGTAGAGATGCGGTTTCACATGTTGGCCAGGCTGGTCTCGAACTCCTGACCACAAGTGATCTGTCCACCTTGGCCTCCCAAAGCACTGGGATTACAGGGTGAACTACAGGCGTGAACCACTGCACCCGGCGTTTTGTCTTAATTTAAATGGCGCTTTTTCAGAGAGGCATTCCCTTCCTGCCTATCTAGCAGTTGCTCTCAATCATATCAGCCTGGTTTATTTTCTTTATAGGTCTTATTACTATTGAATATTTTCTTTCTTGTTTGTTGTCTGTCCCCATTAGAGCTGGAATTTTGTTCAGCCCTGTGGCCAAGAACCATGCCTGGCACACAGTAGGTATTGAATAAATATTTACTGAGTGGGTGAACTGGTCTGGAACCCTTGAATGTCCCTGGGCAGCAGGCGATCCCTATGCCATCCCAGATCCTTTGTCACCTCCTGCACCATGTTAGCCTCCATTCAACTGACCCTAAACACAGCCCTGACTGGCCGGACATGGTGGTTCATACCTGTAATCCCAGCACTTTGGGAGGCCGAGGCAGGTGGATCACCTGAGGTCAAGAGTTCAAGACCAGCCTGACCAACATGGTGAAACTGCATCTCTACTAAAAATACAAAATTAGCCGGGCGTGGAAACGGGAGCCTATAATCCCAGCTACTTGGGAGGCTGAGGCAGGAGGCAGAGGTTGCAGTGAGCCAAGATCATGCCACTGAACTCCAGCCTGGGTAACAAGAGCAGAAACGCCATCTCTAAATAAATAAATAAGTAAATAAATACAGCCCTGACCTGGGCTTGGGGGAGGAGAAGGTACAGTCACTGGCCTTGAATCCAGGGCCTTGCCCACTCAGCCTGCTCCTCTTTATTACACGGATTTCCCCTTTCCTCTAAAACATATGGTGCACACAACCCTCACACTTAAGAGTGATGTCGGCAGGTGTGCAGCGTGGGATGGGCTCTGGCAGCCTCATCGAGTGCTCATCACTGGGCTTGAGGCATGGAGAGAGCCAAATCCCCAAATCCCTTCCCACTTTCACTCCTGGTTTTGTTGTTGTTTGTCTTTTGAGGCAGAGTCTTGCTCTGCCTCCTAGCTGGAGTGCAGAGGCACAATCCTGGCTCATTGCAATCTTGACCTTCTGGACTCGAGTGATCCTCCTACCTCAGCCTCCCGAGTAGCTGGGACTACAGGCACGCACCAACACAGTTGACTAATGTTTGTAATTTTTTTTGTAAAGATGAGGTCTCACTATGCTACTCAGGCTGGTCTCCCTCTCCTGGCCTCAAGGAATCCTCCCACTTCGCCCTCTGAAAGTGTTGGGATTTCTGGTATGAGCCACTGTGCCCCTGGCTTTGAAGAGTGAAAGAGAGGCTTCCCAGCACTCAGAGGGACAAGAAAGAAAGAAAGAACTTTTCAGCTTCATTTGTGTACCCAGTGCAGCAGTACTGGTAAAAAGCCAGGATAGCAAAGTGCTTTGGATCCAGAGAGACTTGGTTCAAATCCTGCTTCTGCCCTTTCTAGAACAAATGTCAGCAAGCTGTTCCTGTAAAGGCCAAAGAGTACATATTTTAGGCTTTCCACGCCCTGTGGTCTCTATTGCAGCTGCTCAGCCCTACTCTTTAGTATGAAGCAGCCATAAACACTATCTAACAAACAGTCTGGGAGCTGGAGTTAGCACACCGGCCAGTTTACCAACCCCTGTTCTGGAGGAAATGAAAAATCCTTTTCTTGGCCGGGCTTGGTGGCTCATGCCTGTAATTTCAGCATTTTGGGAAGCTGAGGCAGGAGGATTGCTTAAGCCCAGGAGCTCAGGGGTGTAGTGAGCTATGATTGTGCCACTGTACTCCAGCCTGGGTGACAGAGCAAGATCCTGTCTCTAAAAAAAAAAAAAAAAAGGAAAAAAGAACACTTGGCCAGGCATGGTGGTTCATGCCTTAATCCCAGCACTTTGGGAGGCCAAGGCGGGTAGATCACCTGAGGTCAGGAGTTCAAGACTAGCCTGGCCAACATGGTGAAACCCTGTCTCTACTAAAAATACAAAAAAATTAGCCAGGCATGGTGGTGGGCACCTGTAATCCCAGCTACTTGGGAGGCTGAGGCAGGAGAATCACTTGAACCCAGGAGGCAGAGGTTACAGTGAGCCGAGATCGCGCCATTGCACTCCAGCCTGGGCAACGAGTGAAATTCTATCTCAAAACACAAAAAAACAAACCCACACTTTCTGAATGTCAGTTTCCACATCTGTAAAATAGGATGATCTGGTGCCCGCCTACTTCCCTAGGTGGCAATGAGGATTTAAAATGATAAAGTATACAAAGTGCTGAACCTAGTACTCGGTGGGGGTGGGGCAGGGAGGTTCTCACTTTGTTGCCCAGGCGGGTCTAGAATTCCTGGGCTCAAGTGATCCTCTCACCTTGGTCTCTGAAAGTTCTGGGATTACAGGCATGAGGCATGAGCCACTGTGCCCGGCCTGATTATTAGTATTAATAGTTGCTTAACAGGCTGGGCACAGTGGCTCATGCCTGTAATCCTAGTACTTTGGGAGGCTGAGGCAGGCGGATCACAAGGTCAAGAGATTGAGACCATCCTGGCCAACATGGTGAAACCCCATCTCTACTAAAAATACAAAAATTAGCCAGGCATAGTGCTGCACACCTGTAATCCCAGCTACTCAGGACGCTGAGGCAGGAGAATCCCTTGAACCTGGGAGGCAGAGGTTGCAGTGAGCCGAGATTGCACCACTGCACTCCAGCCAAGGCAACAGAGCGAGACTCCATCTCAAAAAAAAAAAAAAAAAAAAGTTGCTTAACAAACAGAAAGTGCCTTTTAAAAATTTTTTTTGAGGTAGGGTCTCACTCTGTTACCCAGGCTGGAAGGCAATGGCACGATCATGGCTCACTGCAGCCTCATCCTCCCTGGGATCAGGTAATCTTCCTTCCATCTCAGCCTCCCAAGTAGCTGGAACTATAGTGATGTGCCACCATGCCCAGCTAACTTTTAAAAAAAATTTGTAGAGATAGGATCTCACTGTGTAGACCAGACTGATCTCAAACTCCTTCCCTCAAGTGATCTGCCTGCCTCGGCCTCCCTAAGTGTTGGGATTACACCCATGAGCCACCACGCTTGGCCAGAAAGTGCTTCCAAATATATATATATATATTTTTTTTGAGACGGAGTTTCGCTCTTGTTACCCAGGCTGGAGTGCAATGACGCAATCTCAGTTCACTGCAACCTCCGCCTCCTGGGTTCAAGAAATTCTCTTGCCTCAGCCTCCCAAGTAGCTGGGACTACAGGCACACGCCACCATGCCCAGCTAATTTTTGTATTTTTAGTAGAGACGGGGTTTCACCTTGTTGACCAGGATGGTCTCAATGTCTTGACCTTGTGATCCACCCGCCTCAGCCTCCCAAAGTGCTGGGATTATAGGCGTGAGCCACCACGCCCGGCCCAGTGCCTCCAAATATTAACTCACTTACACTTCATAACATCCTACAAGATAGGTATCATCACCCCCAGTTTACAGATAAGGAAATTGAGGCCCAGCAGTTATTAGCTCAAGTCAGTCTGGCCTCAGAGCCCATGCTTTTAACCAGGCCTCTCTTCCTCTCTTTTCATTATCCCATTTAACCCTCACAGCAATTCTTTGAGACAGCTTTTACTGCCCCCGTTTTGCAGATTTGGAAACTGAGGTTCAGTATAAGGAAGTAATTGGTCCAAGTAAGTAAACATGGGCTCCACTGATCGCGGGGAGGCCAAGCTGGATTGCTGCCCAACATGTCAACATGCGCTGCCCTGGCTCCCTCCTCCCTCGCTGGGTCTCCAGCTGTGTTTTCTTTGGACCTCTGCATGGCTTGGAGAAGCTGCGTCAGCCCGTCTCCTCCCCTGCCCATTCCCCACCCCCAACGCCCATCCAAGCTACCCTCAGGAAGTGACCCCTTCTTCTCACTCTGCCGTAGCTCATGGGCACTGCAGTTCCTGTGCCTGTGTTGGTCAGCATGGGTGTGCCTGGGGACATGTCACGGGGGACCCAGTTGGAATGAGATGGGGAGTATCTGAGGAGGACAGATCTCAGGCCAGGAAGACCCTGATTACATCTCTCTAAAGAGGCGGAAGGATCATCTGTTTCCAGAATGCAGCTGAACTAAACAGTCCGCATGAAGGCTGGACATTTACCAAATGGGGAAAAGGAAACTGAAGGACTGGGGCTTGCTGAGTTCAGCCAGGGCAAAACTGTGGAGTGGCTTTCTGTGATTTCTAAAGCTGGGGAGACCTGTTGTTTTCTTCTTCTTTCCCATTTCCTCCTTGAAGACCAGTTCCCTTTCTGTGTGAAGAACAGGCCACTTGGTGTCTGAAGTCACTTCCAGATTTGAAACTCAAGGATTCTAAGGTTCCTTACAAGGTGGTGCTTTCCCAAGGTCCTAGATCCTGGGTCACTGCATTCCCACACCTGGTGCCTCTCCATTGGGGCTTGGATGCAACTTTGGCCAGCTCCCTCTTTCTCTCTGACTTCCCTTCTCTTTTCTTCTTCACATCCCTCCCTCCTTCCCAATTCCTAAGCCTCTGTCAGCTTAGGCTGACTCTGACTCATGGGGCCCTCTTTCTGTGGTCCTCATAACTGTCTGTGCTTTCATTATACTCCACGTGGGCTTTCCAGCCTCTACTTGTTTCGAGAAAGAGATGGAGGATCCACAACAGTGCTGTCTAGATGTTTGAATTTCATAAGCCAGTCATAACACTTCAAAGTAAGTAAAGGGAAGGGGCCCCAAAGCTAGGGATTTTGTCCTTTGATAATAAGGGATAGGCCACCATCTTCAGCCTAAGCTTGTCCCTTTTCTGCAGGGCCTGCTGAAATGTTACAAGCAGCAGCCAACATAATCCAACTTGAATTTTTCCAGGTGCCCTAAGACTGCAGTCTTTGGAGTCCCCCACATAACCCAGGCTTTGGTCTAATAAGGATTGCCAACACATAGCCAGGAATCATGAGGATGTCACTGCCCTTTGGCCACCTTCCTCTCCTCCACCCAGCTAGATCCATATTTTAGCTCCCCTCCAACCCTGGGAAGTACCAAATCCTGCTCCTTTTCCAAGCTTCTCCATCACAGGTCATGGCACTAGCTTTACCCAGTGCTCAAGTCAAAAATATAGGAGTCATCCTTGACTTTCTTTTTTTTTATACCCTACATCAGCAAACACCAGTGTCTCTAACTCCAAAAGATGCCCCACATTAAGCCTGTAATCAAAGCACTTTGGGAGAATGAGGCGGGAGGATCACTTGAGCCTGGGGATTCAAGACCAGCCTGGGCAACATAGTGAGACTTTGTACACAAAATAATTAGCCAGGTTTGGTGGCACGCACCGGTAGCCCCAACTACTTTGGAGGCTGAGGTGAGAGGATTGCTTGAGCCCAGGAGGTCAAGGCTGCAGTGAGCTGTGATTGTGCCGTTGCACTCCTGCCTGGGTGACAGAGCAAGACTCTGCCTTAAAAAAAAAAAAAAAGAAAGATACCCCACATCTATACCGTTTTCTCCATTAGCACCAACAGTGCTCCAGGCCATTTTCATTGATTACCAGGACAACCTCCCTCATCTCCCTGTAAGTTTAGTCTCTCTGCATCAATTTAAGTGATATTTTAAAAAGTGGAAATCATAGAATTTTTCTACCCTGCTCAGCATCCTCTCCATCACACTCAAAATAAACCCAAACTCTGGCCACGCCCCCTGGAAACACTGCAGGTGATCCAGCCCCTGCCTACCTTCCTTTCCAAGCCTGTCTTCTTCCACTGTTGGGAACACACCAAGCATGCCTCGGGCTTTCCTTAATTCTTTTCTCCACCAGACACATCATGCCACACACATACCCGTGCAGAATTACTCAGATCCCTACTCAAATGTCACCCCCACAGAGAGGCCCCTCTGTGTCATTACCTGTTGTTCTGTTTGTTTAATTCTTTATTGCCTGTTTCTTCCAGTAGACTGTAAGCTCCCCGGGGCAGGGACAGGAGCCTGCCACTCTTATTCATGGCCGTATGTCCAGTGCCCAGCACAGGGTCTGGTACACAGAAAGTGCTCAATAGATGTTTGTTGAATTCAAGAATGGGGTGTTATTATCATCCCTAGACCCTTCAAAAGGAGCAGCTTTTATGGTGCACTCTGTGGCCCTGATCTAATCCCCCGACTGAGCCTCTAAGCTCTGTGCTTCCTGCTGGTACCACCCATTTTCTTGCATTTATCCGGAATTATCTGGAGCTGGTCTGCAGCCAAGAATGTTATACTTACCTAAGTTTCCAGAGAACTGAGAGATGCCTAAGGTCATGGGAGGTATCCCCGTAGGATCTCAGTGGGCTGAGCAGAAATCGGGACTCCTTGACCTAACCCACCCCCAGGCCGTTTCTAACCTTCCAGCAGGTTGGTCTACTCTGGGACCCTGCATGTGCCTTCCTGTGGGGGGTGTCTTGTTTCCCACCATGTGTTTCCTGGTGTGGGAGAGGCTGCTGGCCAGCTGGAGCACCCTCTTAGTGCCCTGGAGCACACAACTTAAGACTTGAAGTTAGATCACTGGTTCCCAACCTTTTTGCACACTAGTAGCTTTTAAAATCAGGAGGTTTCTGTTTGGTTTTGAATACCCATGCCTGGGCTCCAGTCCCCAAGCTTCTGGTTTAATGGGTTTGGGATGGAGCCAGGGAATTGGTGGGTGTTTTTTGTAAAAAGTTCTGTAGTATGATATAATTAAAAAAAAAACAAAAACAAAAAAACTAATACTCACAAGGGTCACAGAGAAACTAGCAGCCTCATACGTTGTTGGTAGAAATGTAAAATGGTACCGCTACTTTGGAAAATAGTTTGACAGTTTCTTTAAAAGTTGAACACAGTCCGGTGTGGTGGCTCATGCCTGTAATCCCAGCACTTTGGGAGGCTGAGGGGGGTAGGCAAATCATCTGAGGTCAGGAGTTTGAGACCAGCCTGGACAACATGGTGAAACCCCGGCTCTACTAAAAAATAAAAAAATTAGCTGGGTGTGGTTGCGGGCACCTGTAATCCCGGCTACTCAGAAGGCTGAGGCAGGATTGCTTGAACTCAGGAGGTGGAGGTTGCAGTGAGCCAAGATGATGCCACTGCACTCCAACCTGGGCGACAGAGCGAGACTGTCTCAAAAAAAAAAAAAAAAAAAAAACACAAATTTACCACACAGCAATTTTGCTCCAAAGAGTCTACCCAGAAAAAAAAAAAATGTATGCACTTGTACATGAATGTTGATAGTAGTGTTATTCATAATAGCCAAAAGGTGGAAGCAATCCAACTATCAATTAGTAAACAAATAGAATGTGGTGTATCTGTATAATGCAACTTTATTCAGCATTAAAAAAAGAATGAACTACTGATATATGCTTCAAAAGGGATGAAGCTCAAAAACATAATGCAAAGTGAAAGATGCAAGCTATAAAAGACTACATCTTGTGTGATTCTATCTATACGAAATGTCCAGAAAAGGCAGCTCTACAGAGACAGAAAGCAGGCCAGTGGTTACTAGGGGCTGACAGTGCGAACAGGAGCTGACTGCAAACAAGCCCAAGAGATCTTTTAGGGTAATGGAAATGCTCTAAAACAGAACTGTGGTGACTACTGTATAACTCTATACATTACTAAAAAGAAAATCATTGAATTGTATATTTATTTACTTATTATGTAGTAGAGACAAGGTCTTGTCCAGATTGGTCTCTAACTCCCGGGCTCAAGCAGTCCTCCTGCCTTAGCCTCCTAAAGTGCTGAGATTATAGGTGTGAGCCATTGTACCTAGCCAGAAATGTGTTTATTTATTTATTTATTTAATTACTGAGATGCAGTCTCACCCAGGTTGGAGTGTGATGTCGGCTCACTGCAACCTCCACCTCCTTAGTTCAAGCGATTCTCCTGTCTCAGCTTCCCCAGTAGCTGGGATTACAGGCACCCACCACCATGCCCAGCTAATTTTTGTATTTTTTTTTTTTTTTTTTTTTTTTTTTGAGAAGGAGGTTCCCTGTTGTTGCCCAGGCTGGAGTGCAATGTGCAGTCTCAGCTCACTGCAATCTCCACCTCCCGGGTTCAAGGGATTCTCCTGCCTCAGGATCCCGAGTAGTTGGGATTACAGGCATACACCACCATGCCCAGCTAATTTTGTATTTTTAGTAGAGATGGCGTTTCACCATGTTGGTCAGGCTGGTCTCAAACTCCTGACCTCAGGTGATCCGCCCGCCTCGGCCTCCCAAAGTGCTGGGATTACAGGTGTGACGCACTGCACCCGGCCTAATTTTTGTATTTTTAGTAGAGATGGGGTTTCACCATTGTTGGCCAGGCTGGTCTCCAACTCCTGACCTTAGGTTATCCACCGTCTTGGCCTCCCAAAGTCCTGGAATTACAGGTGTGACAGAGTTATATACGTAAAACAGGTAAGTCTTGTAGTCTGTAAATTATACCCTAATAACGTTATTAAAAAAAAAAAGATTTTCCTAGCTCGGTTTGAGATCTCTGCGTTAGATGTGTCCTGAGAACCCCGCTGGGACCCAGGATTGGGGAGGGTGTCCTCTTTCTCTCCTTTCTAGGTCAGTTTTCTGTGATCTCAGACTTTTCAGGAAGCTACTAGCTGTAGCTCTTGTTTTTTTTTTTTCGGACAAGTCTGGAATTCTGCAGACTCAGCTCGTATGGGAGTAAACATCCTGGCTCTTGGCCACTCTGCCCGGAGTGCAAAAATGAGCATCACAGGGAATGGGTGGGAGAGTGGAGGGGGACCACCACAGGTGGCCCCACCCCTATCCTGATATGAACAAATGCCACCTGGGATGCTGAGCACTAACCCAGAACAAAGGGCTGAATCTGGACTCCGAGGCCCTGGTAAGATCTGCACCTCTCTAGCTCCCTGGCTGGGCTCAGGCTGACCAGCTCTCCAAACACATCATCCCCCCTGCTTTTTTTTTTTTTTTTTTTTTTTTTTGAGAAGGAATCTTGCTCTGTTGCCCAGGCTGGAGTGCAATGGCACTATCTCAGCTCACTGCAACCCCCGCCTCCTGAGTTCAAGCGATTCTCCTGCCTCAGCCTCCGGAGTAGCTGGAATTACAGGCGCTCTGCCACCATGCCCAGCTAATTTTTTTTTAATGTCGCCCTAGTCCATTATTTTTTTTTCTTTTCTTTTTTTTTTTTATAATGCCCAGCTAACTTTATGTATTTTTAGTAGAGTTTCACTATGTTAACCAGGCTGGTCTTGAACTCCTGACCTCATGATCCACCTGCCCAGCCTCCCAAAGTGCTGGGATTACAAACGTGAGCCACCGCGCCCGGCCTCACACCATCCCTTTCTATACCTCCAGGCCTTGCACAGGCTGTGCCCTCCCCTTTTCCTCGCCTACCTGGAATATCTGTTCTTCCAACAAGAGTCAGCTTATTGTTATCTCCTCTGAAGCCTTCTCCTTTGTGTGTTCACCGCCCCCTGCCCCTGCCATCCCTCCAGAGCCCTTATCTCCCTGTGGCAGAGGGTTTATTTATATGTCTGCCTCCCACACTGCTGTGTAGGCTCCCTGAAGACAGACCGTCTGTCTGATTTATCGCTTATTCTCAAGACTCTAGGACAGGCCGAGGGAAGAAATGGCGGAAACAGTTCACCACATCAGACGCTTCCAGGGCCAGGAAGACCAAGGGAAACGCCCCATTTCTCTCAACTATTCTTGGCCTAAATAGCTTCTCTCATCTGGTCCCAGAATGGCCCGAGAGCCACTCCCTGTGGGAACCACAGTTGGGGTGGAAGCCTCCTTTCCACAGCTTTCCTGGGGCCAGGCCCACTTCGCTTGAAAACTGCCTTCGCAGAATTTAAACCTCAGGGTAGGGCCTATGGGCAGCTCAAGCCCAGCCCAGGCGGGGGCAACCGGAGTGGAATCCCGGTTGCCAGGACCTCGGGATGAAATGTGTGGTTCCCTCTCAGCAGCTTCTTGCTGTAGTGGCAGAGAACAAGCGGGTTAAGCCATGTGAACACCTGAGTTGGTTGGTTGTGTTTCTGCTTTAGTGTGGAGGCTGGGCTTGGTCCTGAGTTGAGGGGGGGGATTCTCAGAGACCCTGCCAGCTAGTGACCAGCCAGAGTGGTGACATAATTTTCAGGGCTAGGGCTGGACGCGGTGGCTCATGCCTGTAATCCCAGCATTTTGGGAGGCCAAGGTGGGTGGATCACCGGAGGTCGGGAGTGTGAGACCATCCTCGCCAACATGGTGAAACCCCGTCTCTACTAAAAATACAAAAATTACCCAGACCCAGTGGCACACACCTGTAGTCCCAGCTACTGGGGAGGCTGACGCAAGAGAATTGCTTGAACCTGGGAGGCAGAGGTTCCAGTGAGCTGAGATTTTGCCACTGCATTCCAGCCTGGGCAACAGAGCAAGACTCCATCTCAAAAAACAATATTCAGGGCTCAGTGCAAAATGAAAATGTGGGACTGTTGTTCAAAAATTAAGATTTTTAAGATGGTGACAGCAGAACATTAAATCAAACACAGACCTTTCTTTTCATTATTTTTATTTTCATTTAATTTTTATTTCTTGAGACAGGGTCTGCAGTACAGTGGTGCAATCATGGCTCACTACAGCCTCGAATTCCTGGACTCAAGCAGTCACCCGCTTCCTCAGCTTCCCAAGTAGCTAGGACTGCAGGAGCAGCAGTATGCCCAGCTAATTTTGTGTGTGGGTTTTTTTTTTTTTTTTTTTTTTTTTTTGGTAGATATGGGGCTCTATGTTGTGCTGGGATTACAGGCATGAGCCACCATATCAGTAAGCATGAGCCTTTCTAAATCTATGCAGCCAGCCCTGGTACCAGATAGAATTGAAGCAGGAGTATTCCTTCAGGCCAGGAGTTTGAGACCAGCCTAGGCAACACAGTGAGACCTTGTCTCTACAAAATTTTTTTTAAGAAAATTAGATAGGAGTGGTGGTGTGCTTCTGTAGTCCCAGCTACTCAGGGGGCTGAGGTGAGAGGATCACTTGAGCCTAGGAGGTAAGGCTGCAGTGAGCCTGGGTACAAAAAGAGACTCAGGCTCAAAAACAAACAAACAAAAAACAACACAAAGGATCCGGGTCCTCAGAGAACCTGGCATATTTAGGGAAATTATGAAGTAGTTCACGGTAGCTGGGACTGGATCAAGAAGAGATGGTTTAAAGGTCCCGATCATGAATAAAATGAATGTGTGTAAAGTGCTTGACACTGTGCATAGTAAATGTTCTGCCGTGGAGCGTAGCTCATTATAATTCTGCTTTTGTAACCCAAATTAAGAGTTTGGAATTTTGTCCTGTAGTCAATGGGGAGACATTCAAGAGTTTTAAGCCCAGAGTGACTTGATATTTGCCATATAGCCAGATCCCTGTGGCCCCATGATAGATTATAAACTAGAAGAAAAGCAAGGCTGGAGGATCAGAAAGCCAGTTTGGAAATTAATAGGTATGGCCAGGCATACCAGTGGCTCACGCCTGTAATCCTAGCACTTTAGGAAGCCGAGGTAGGAGAACTGCTTGAGTCCAGAAGTTAGAGACAGCCTAGGCAACATAGTGACCCCATCTCTACTAAATAAAAAAAAAGGCTGGGTGTGGTGGTCACACCTGTAATCTTACCATTTTGGGAGGCTGAGGAAGGTGGATCACCTGAGGTCAGGAGTTCGAGACAAGCCTGGCCAACATAGTGAAACTCTGTCTCTACTAAAAATACAAAAAATTAGCCAGGCGTGGTGGCACGTGCCTGTAATCCCAGCTACCCAGGAGGCTGAGGCAGGAGAACTGCTGGAATTCAGGAGGCGTAGGCTGCAGTAAGCCAAGAGTGTGCCAATGCACTCCAGACCATGTGACAGAGCGAGACTCTGTCTCAAAAAAAGAAAAAAAAAGGCCACGGTGGCTCACACCTGTAATCCCAGCACTTTGGGAAGCCAAAGGCGGGCAGATCACTTGAGGTTGGGAGTTTGAGACCAACCTGGCCAACATGGAGAAATCCCGTCTCTACTAAAAATATAAAATTAGTTGAGTGTGGTGGTGGGTGCTTGTAATCTCAGCTACTCAGGAGGCCGAGGCAGGAGAATAACTTGAACCTGGGAGGCAGAGGTTGCAGCGAGCTGAGATCGTGCCACTGCACTCCAGCCTGGGTGACAGAGCCAGACTCAATAAATAAATAAATAGATAAATAAATAAGTAAAGCCAAGCACGGTGGCTCACACCTGTAATACAGCACTTTGGGAGACCGAGGTGGGCAGATCACTTCAGGTCAGGAGTTCAAGACCAGCCTGGCCAACATGGAGAACCTTGTCTCTACTAAAAATACAAAAATTAGTTGGATGTGGTGGTGGGTGCCTGTAATCCCAGCTACTCAGGAGGCTGAGGCAGGAGAATCACTTGAACTGGGGAGGTGGAGGTTGTGGGGAGGTGGAGGTTGCAGCGAGCTGAATGCCACTGCACTCCAGTCTGGACGACAGCATGAGACTCTGTCTAAAAAATTTAATAAAAATAAAAATAAAAATAAAAGAAATTGGCTGGGTGCGGTGGCTCATGCCTGTAATCCCAGCACTTTTGGAGGCCAAGGCGGGTGGATCACCTGAGGTCAGGAGTTTGAGACCAGCCTGGCTAACATAGTGAAACCCCATCCCTACTAAATACAAAAAATTAGCCAGGCGTAGTGGTGCATGCCTGTAGTCCCAGCTACTTGGGAGGCTGAGGCAGGAGAATCACTTAACTTGGGAGGCGGAGGTTGCAGTGAGCCGAGATCGACGCCACTGCACTCCAGCCTGGGCGACAGAGCAAGACTCTGTCTCAAAAAAAAAAAAAAAAAAAAAAAGCCAGACACCAAATAATACTGTATAATTCCATTTATATAAAGTTCAAGGAACAGGCAAAACTAAACTATACGGTCATACTTGTTTAGGGACACATTCTCAGGTGATACAGCCCCAAAGCAAGGAAGCAATGATCACAAAAGGTAGGGGGCTTCTGCTCGACTCCTCAGTACCACGCATGAGTGATGCTAACCCAAGTGCTCACTTGCTGATAAATCATCAGGTTTTAATGTTTTGTGCACTTGTCTATATGTGTGCTATTCTTTTATTTGGTATATATTTTTCAAGACAGGGTCTTGCTGTGTTGCCCAGGCTGGAGTGCAGTGGCATAATCATGCCTCACTGCAGTTTTGACCTCCTGGACTCAAGGCATCCTCCCACCTCAGCCCTCCAGGTAGCTGGGACTACAGGCGTGCACTTCCACACCTAATTTTTGTATTTTTTGTAGCGACAGGGATTTCACCATGCTGCCCAGGCTGGTCTCAAATTCCTGGACTCAAGCAATCCACCCACCTCCCACCTCCCAAAGTGCTAGAATTACAGGCATGAGCCACTGCACCCAGCTATTTTTAAGACATGGTCTCTGTTGCCCAGGCCGGAGTGCAGTGGCACTATCGCAGCTCATTGCAGCTTTGACCTCCTGGGCTCAAGCAATCCTCCCACCTCAGCCTCCCAAGTGGCTGGAACTACCGGCCCAGGCCACTATGTCTGGCTAATGTTCTTTTAAAATTTTTCAGGAGGCTGAGGCACGAGAATTGCTGGAACCCGGGAGGCAGAGGTTGCAGTGAGCTCGAGATGGCGCCACTGCTCTCCTCGTGGGCGACAGAGCGAGATTTCGTCTAAAAAAAAAAAAAAAAAAAAAAAAATTCTGTATGGCTTATAGCCAAAAAAAAAGAAAAAAAAAAAAGGATAACAATCACTACATGGTTTTTACACTTTAGTGTAAGTAAGGACTAGCTGGGGACCTTGGAAAACTTGGCATTCCGTAGGTCAAGAGTGACCATGTAATTTATTGTCCAAAGCATGACTTTTTTTTTTTTTTTTGAAATGGAGTCTCGCTCTGTCACCCAGGCGGAGTGTAGTGGTACGATCTCGGCTCACTGCAACTTCTGCCTCCCGGATTCAAGCGATTCTCCTGCCTCAGCCTTCCGAGTAGCTGAGATTACAGATGCGCACCACCAGGCCCGGCTAATTTTTTGCATTTTTAGTAGAGACGGGGTTTCGCAGTGTCGGCCAGGCTGGTCTTGAATTCCTGACCTCAGGTGATCCACCCACCTCAACCTCCCAAAGTGCTGGGATTACCGGGGTGAGCCACCACGCCCGGCCCCAAAGGAAGGCACTTCTGACAAAAGAAGCAATATTAGTAATTATGCCAGGGCAGCAGGCATAAATCAAGACTGGCCCCTGCCCTTCCAAATCTGAGACAGAGCCCAGGAGTCCAGTTTCCCATCAAGCCTCTTACCCGAACCGGAAGCTGTGCCGGTTCGGATAAGAGGGCAGGAACTGCTGTGCCTATAAGCTGGCTTATTTCTGGAAGACTCAAATCTACTTGGAGCAATGCTCACACGCCTGTGAAATGATCACGGCTAACACTGATTCAGCACTTAGAAAGCGCCAGGTATTGTGCTGAGGCCTTTATATGCATCACCTGAGTTAATTCTCACCAAACCTTTATGAGGTAGGTGGATTTATTATCTTCCACCGAAGAAACTAAAATTTAAATTGGTTAACTCCTTCAAGGTGGAGGAGCTGGGGATTAAAATCAGATGAGGATCTGAACCCTCGTTCTCAATTACTCCTATCAGTGCCTCCGTCTGTCTTGAGCCTCCCCCGGCCCGCCCCCACGCTGCGTGCAGCCGGGACCACAGACACCTGAGAGGCTGCCCAGCCGGGGCACCGGCAGCCTCTGGCTCCACACAAGCGCCGGTCTGACAGCAGGTGGCAAGCTTGTCCTCTTCTCAAACTAGCACTGGAAAGGCTGCTTACTGGGGAAGCCAGAAGTGGGTGGAGCTACTATTCTGACGCCTGCAGGCCCCTACCAAAAAGAATCCTGCAGAGTCGGAGGAGGAGCACCTCACAGCTGCCAGTTCCCTGCCAGGCTACCCTCCGTAGCTGGTTTGAAGGCTCAGTGAGGCTTTGAACTGCAACTAATGGCCACAGAAATGTCAGTGTTGGAAAGGCCTTATGATGCATTTAGTTCATTTCCCATCTTTGCCCAAAACCATCTCTATTACATGCCCCCCAAGGCTAGTTTAAGTTCCTTCTACTCAAGAGCATTTACAGCTTGGGCTCGAAGTGCATGTAGCCCGGGCATGGGGCAGGGCTGCATAACATTCCGACACCACACAGCACAGAGGCCCTGAGAAGGCACGAGACTGACCGGAAGTGGCAGAGCCGCGCGGGTGCCAGGACCCAGGTCTCTGCTACGTACGGAGCCTGCGTCACTAGGACTCCTCCCCCCGGGCCGACCGCCGAGCCAGAGACCCCAGCAGGTTTTAAGACGGCCCCACGCCCCCTAGTGCGCACGCTCAGTCCAACCCCGCCGCGCACCGCCCACCGAGAGTATCCGGCTCCTGCGGGTGTGCCCGCGGGGGAAACTGAGGCGGGGGCGTGCCAGTGAATTCATTCCTTCCTCAGTCCACCCCCAGGCCTACAAAGCTGTCTCCCCCTTCCCCAGTGCCCCAAGGAACAGCAGGGGCAGGGACAGGACGGATGGGAGGAAGGGGGAGGGGGCCGAAAGCAAGCTGGGTGCGAGAAGACAGCCGACCCTGCCACACTCAAGATGGCGGCGAGGCCGTGGCGAGGTCCCTCAGAGGCGGTACCAGCGCATGCGCAGCGCGGAGTCCCGGCCCGGGACACAAGATGGCGGCAGCGGCGCTGGGGAGGGCGAGGCGGAGGCGGCAAAACGGGCGGTCGAGCAGAACGTGTAGCCGCGTCCCCCTCGAGTCCGCTCCAGGCAGGTAAGAGTCCCAGGAAGGCATGGTCCCGCAGCGAGCCGCGCCAGAGTATGGGGATCCGAGGCCGAGCGGCGGCGGCCCCCTCCGGCGCTTTCTGCTTGGGGCTGCCGCTTGTCCCGGCTCTGTTGCCGCCGCCATCTTAGACCCGCGGGTGGGCAGCCGCGCCGGTGGCCGAGGTGAGGGAGGTGGGCCCGGAGAGCTCGAGCGGAGCGGCCTCTAGAGCCCCTCCGCTGCTGCCGCCGCCACCGCCTTTGTGTCGGGCTCCGACTCTGAGTCGCCTCAGCCCGGGGGCGGGAGCGCGCGGCGGGGCGGGGGCGGAGCCCGGGAGATGGGCCGGCGCGCGCGCGCCAAACAGCCCACCCCCCACCGAGGTGCGGGAGAAGGGTAGGTGAGCGCGCGCGCTGGGGTTTGCCCCTCCTCGCCTTCGCGCGCTCTGGTGCCTGCGCACTTTGTTAGCTCTTTGACTCCGCCCTACTGGGCCGGAGAATTCTGACTGGTACATTGCGGAGATGGTCCCGCCCCACCTTCCTCCAATCCCGGACTCGGATTCTGGCTTCTGGTGGGTTCCTCCGGTTGCGCAGATACAGTTGTTTATCCTTCAACAGCGGTGATTCTCAAGCTTCGGTATGCATGGGGGTCGGGAAGCCACAGGATAAATAAAAACCTTATCTTAAGAGCAGTTATGTCTTACTGAGAGCGCACAATACTGGACTCTACGCATAGCGGCCGAGTGATTCCGATTTATAAGCCGGAAAGCAGAAGAAGGGCCCCGAATCCGGGTCTGTCCAACTCCAGGGCTGCTGCTTTGGTCACAGACCTGCGGCACTCAGGTCACATGGGAAATTAAAAATGGTTTTAATCGCAAAAAATGGGTAAATTTTTTCAAATGGCGTGAAAAAAAATGAGTCATCCTGTCTCCAGTCACTCTTAGGGTGCGTTTTAAAAATACTAATTCTTGTGTGCCTCCCCCTCCGTATTTCTGGCCCCTGATATGCGCAGTGAGGCACAGGAGTCTGAAAATATATACATATATTTTACAAACTCCGAGATGATTCTGTTGCACAGCTGGCTCTGGAAATGCTGCAGTGTCCCCATTTGGCCTCACACTAAGCTGTGCAGCTTGTGCGTAATCTGCAAAGTTCATCTACCCTGTGCATCAATACCACGGGATCTTTCAGGAAAAATATTTTTCAATAAAGACGAGAAAGATATGTCACATAATGTGTTTGCATGTTTTTTTTGCAAGACATTATTCAGAGCGTGTCTCACTTGCTGTGGGAGGCTTGCAATTGTGCCCCCAGATCAATGATATGTATGTATGTTGATTTTTCTCTGGTCTAAGGGTACTTTATTTTTTAAGAGGTGAGGTCTTGCCCTGGCATCCAGGCTGAAGCACAGTGGCATGAACATACCTCACTGTAGCCTCGAACTCCTGGGCCCAGGTGACCCTTGCACCTCAGCTTCCTGAGTAGCTGGGATTGGAGGTGCAATTTTTTTTTTTTTTTATTTGGGCCGGGCGCAGTGGCTTACACCTGTAATCCCAGCACTTTGGGAGGCTGGGTGGATCACTTGCGGCAGCTGGATCAGTTGAGTTCAGGAGTTCAAGACCGGCCTGGCCAACATGGTGAAACCCTGTCTCTACTAAAAATACAAAAAATTAGCCAGGTGTGGTTCTGCACGCCAGTAATCCCAGCTACTCGGGAGGCTGGGACAGGAGATTCGCTTGAACCCAGGAGGTGGAGGTTGCAGTGAGTCGAGATTGTGCCGTGCACTCCAGCCTGGGTGACAGAGCGAGACTCCCATCTCAAAAAATAAAAAAATTAGAAACAAAAAAACAACCAAGGAAAAAACTTTATTTGTTGGGGAGCTGGGGTCTCATTATGTTGCTGAGGCAACTTCTGGCCTCAAGAAATCCTCCCACCCCAGTTCCCAAGTTGCTGGAGCCACTGTGCCCAGCCTAAGGGTACTTGAGTTGGCAGGACTGCCTATAGAGTTTGTGGGGCCCAGTGTAAAAAATGAAAATGTGGGCTTCTTTTTAAAAAGTTATTAAAAATGTTAAGACAGAGCATTAAACCAAACTCAGGGCTTTCCTGAATGTGGGGGACCTGTGCAGCCACACAGGTCAAGTGCCCGTGAAAGCAAACCTATTGGTAACATTTTCATCCCGTGTGTTCCCTCAGCCCCATTCCCAGTGTGTCCTGCCCTGTCCTGGAGGCTCCCAACTTGCTTTTTGTTTTTGCCCCTCTTGTTGTCCCTGCTCTGCAGCATCCGACAGGTCTGTGACTCTCCATTTTCCTATTTGCTCTCCAGCTGCTGATGCAAGGAATCCCCCTGGGCCCCCGTCCATTCCACTGCTGACCAGCCCATCCGCCTGTGCTGAGTCTTCCTGCAGGCCTTTCCTCGCCTCTGTGGGACCCTGTGGGGGTCCATCCGGCTGGAGAAGAAAACCCTCTCATGCTAGCGTTGCAGACCTCAGAGGGTGAGAGAAAGGGGGGACTTCAATCTTGAAACCTGTGGGCTCAGCCCCCAGGGCACCAGGAATTCTTCCTTCCCAGCGAATCAAGGCAGCTTTGTTTTTTCTTACCTCGGTCAGTGGTTCTCATCCTTTTTGTTATCAAGGCCCTTATTGTTGTACATAACCTTTTTGTTATCAAGGCCCTTATTGTTGTACATAACCTTTTGTTACCAAGGCCCTTATTGTTGCCCCCTGCATTTTTATCTGCCAAACTGTACTGCTGGAGGAACCATTCACTTCTCCCTTTCTCAATTAACAAAGATGTCTGTGACGGAGTGTGCAATAAAATCAATGTCCCAATGATTTCTATGATGTCTTCAACAACCAATCAGAGCTTCTGAGCAGCATGAGATAATCATTGTGACCACAATGAGTTGATAAAATGTCAGCAGGAAAAGATAACTGATGTTTAAGCCTGCCTTGTGGTCTTGTGGATAAAGGATGGTCAGACCATCCTTCAGGTGGTGTGACCTACTGAAAACAGTTCTATCTCAGCCCCCAGGTGTCTAACAGCCCCAGGCCAGAAGCACCTGAGGCTCATGCCGGGCTTGCTTTGGGTGGGGGGAGGAGGGAATACAGATCTGAAGGAACTGGCCTCCCCTGCTGGTTCTTACAGTAAATATCCACCTGGGGATTATGAAGGGCTGAATTAGATAGTCCTCAGTTACATTGGTTCTTTTAGCAACAGATTGCTTCCTGCTGTGTAGTATAAAACAAGGTGGCCAATTAGATTCCATGCCCTTCCCTAGTGTGCTTTGTTCCTTTTAGATTTTGCTGGATGGGAGCGTAAAATCCTGTCTCCGCCCGAGAGTTGTTACTATTCCTTGTAGGAATCGATTTTTAAGGGCAGATCCTGTTCGGTCTTGTTTGCTGCTCTTGCTGCTTTGTAAATATTTGCAAAATCAATAGTGCTCTTGTTGGGTTCAGGTCCTGTGCTGAGTCCTGCAGAGAGCTGAACTGGACCAATTCCTATTCCTGGAAGTTCTAACAGTTTAGTGGAGAGACAGACTCAGATGATAGACCAGACCATCTGAGTGAGTGCTACGACAGAGTTGTTCACGGCCCTGAGGAGGGGCTCTGACGACTTGGCCTAGGGAGGAGAGTCAAGGAAGGCTTCCTGAAGGATGTGAACCCCGTAGCAAGCCAGGCGAAGAGGGGGAGGGGCATTTTAGACAGGAAGCAGCAGGAGTGCACCCATTGAACAGCTGTAATTGCAGTTAGATCCCAGGGCTGCTGCTGTGGCACCATGCTGGCCCTTTAGGATAGGACCCTATTGGATTTCTCCATATCTGTGGGTGGTCACTGGGGCCCCTGGCTGGATTGTAATTGGCGGGTGAGGGGGTGGAGCTGACACTCTTTGGTCCTCTGTGTGGCAGGTCCTGTGTGGGTGCGGAGATGGCCAATGAGAATCACGGCAGCCCCCGGGAGGAAGCGTCCCTGCTGAGTCACTCCCCGGGCACCTCCAATCAGAGCCAGCCCTGTTCTCCAAAGCCAATCCGCCTGGTGCAGGACCTCCCAGGTACTGAGGGGAAGCAGCAGTGGGGTGGTGGGGTAGGAAGGGCACCCTGGGAGCAGCCCTGACCCTGGTTGGGCCCCATGCCTGTTTGCAGAGGAGCTGGTGCACGCAGGCTGGGAGAAGTGCTGGAGCCGGAGGGAGAATCGTCCCTACTACTTCAACCGATTCACCAACCAGTCCCTGTGGGAGATGCCTGTGCTGGGGCAGCACGATGTGATTGTGAGTGCCAGCCAAGGGTGGGGGTCTCAGAGTGGCCTCTGGCACCTGGGCCTTCCCCAGATGTACCCTGAACAGTTGTTGAGTGCCCAGTCCTGTGCTGGCACTTGCAGATACAATGACAAGAAAGACAGTCCCTGCCCTCATGGAACCTACACTCAGATAGGGTAGACTGACAGGTAAACATGGTTGTGTACTGTGCAGTGATGCAGGAATGAACAACACAGACTTGCTCCCTGCCATCGCAGAGCACCCACAGGCTGCTAGGAGATCGTGCAATTACCGTTGTGGTCCTCGTATGAGGAATAGTGTTAGAGTACGTCGGGATCCTGACCTACTCTGGGGAAGGCAAGGAGATAGGAAAAGCTCTGAGAGTGTTTAAGGTGAGCGGGTTAGCAAGTGAGTGGGGAGGAAAAGAACATTTTAGAATCTGACATGTCAGTGTGACATGTACAGGCATGGGCTGTCTGGTAGGAACATGGGCTTTTGGGTTCATCTCAGCTGGGGCAGCATTTCTTTACTAGGCACAGTCAAGACAGGTGGCATCTCCGTTTTGCAGGTGAAGACACTGAGGTTCACAGATGGGGAACAGCTGGCCCAAGACCTCAGTTAGTAGTAGGCAGAGCAGGATGCACAGCTCATGTGAGTTCAGGCCCACACCACTCACCACCATACGTTCTCGGCGTTACCAAGAGTCCCATCTGCAGGGCCTTGCTTTTCACAACAATAAGCAGTTTTGAGTTTTTCCTTTATTCCTGACTTTTACTCTGTTTTTGAGGAAAATAATGTGTAATGAGCACTGATCTCATGCCAGATGCCCTGTTAAGGAAGTCATATTCACTGACTCATTTAATCTCCGTGGTGACATAGGGCTTAGCACGGCCATTCTGAAAGTAAGAAAACAGGAATGGTAGTAATACACCCGGTCACAGTTGCAAGTCGAAAGCAGGACTGGAGCCGTGTTCTCTGCCTGTATCCCAGCCCCTCCGCCCTTCTCTAAGGAGTAGGAGCAGGGGTGGGAGGGCGTGAGGAATCAATGTCCTGGGGCCCTTAAGCCACTGGCCCTGGTTGCAACTCTGCTGGTCTCCCTCCACCAGTCGGACCCTTTGGGGCTGAATGCGACCCCACTGCCCCAAGACTCAAGCTTGGTGGAAACCCCCCCGGCTGAGAACAAGCCCAGAAAGCGGCAGCTCTCGGAAGAGCAGCCAAGCGGCAATGGTGTGAAGAAGCCCAAGGTGAGTGTCTGCAGCCAGGAACCGTCTGCCGAGCGGCCAGCTCAGACCGGAAGCCCACAGGCTCCCTGCAGGGGCTGGGCATCGGCAGGCTGGCCAGGAGGGGGGCCTGGGACATGGTTCACCAGGTGTGCACTGTTGGATGGAGCCTCTCTGGTAAATCTCCTGACCTGACACCTTTGCGACTTTCACTACAGATTGAAATCCCCATGACACCCACGGGCCAGTCAGTGCCCAGCTCCCCCAGTGTCCCAGGAACCCCAACGCTGAAGATGTGGGGTACGTCCCCTGAAGATAAACAGCAGGCAGCTCTCCTCCGACCCACTGAGTGAGTTCCTGCTGATTGGTTTGGGGGCATCCATTGCTAATGCCAACCTGTCCAGGACTGTAGGGTGTGGCATGGGTGGGCAGGGCATCCTCATCACTCCTCTCTCTGCCCCAAGGGTCTACTGGGACCTGGACATCCAGACCAATGCTGTCATCAAGCACCGAGGGCCTTCAGAGGTGCTGCCCCCACACCCTGAAGTGGAGCTGCTCCGCTCTCAGCTCATCCTGAAGCTTCGACAGCACTACCGGGAGCTGTGCCAGCAGCGAGAGGGTACCTGCCTCTGGGCCACGGCCTCCTTTATTTTCACCCACCTTTAGCAAGAGCCAGTCTTGGCCAGGCCAGCTTGGGGATGGCACAGTGGGGGCCAGTGGTGAGCCATGATCGTGCCACTGCATTCCAGCCTGAGTGACAAAGCAAGACCCTGTTTCAAAAAAGCAAGAGTATCTATACCTTAGGATTATCACAAGGAGTAAGTGAAATGGATAAGTGTTAAATAAAATACAGTTTTTAATTTTTTTAAGAGGATCTCGCTGTGTTGCCCAGGTGTGTCTTGAACTTCTGGGCTCAAGCCATCTGCTTGCCTTGGCCTCCCACAGTGCTGGGATTACAGGTGTGAGCCACCATGCCTGGCCTAGTTTCTAATTCTTTTTTTTTTTTTTTTTTTTAAAGATGGGGTTTCACCATGTTGGCCAGTCTGGTCTTGAACTCCTGACCCTGGTGATCCACCCGCCTTGGCCTCCCAAAGTGTTGGGATTACAGGTGTGAGCCACCGAGACCAGCCTCTAATTCTTATGATTAGTAAATAAACCTGTTTAACTTTGCTCAAATATATAATCCTCTGGACTCTCCCCCCGCCCTTGTTTTTTTTTTTTTACATTATGTAATACTTTCTGTTCTCTTTTGAGACAAACTCTCGCTCTGTCACCCAGGTTGCAGTGCAATGGTGCGACCACAGCTCACTGCAGCTTCAACCACCTGGGTTTAAGTGATCCTCCCACCTCAGCCCCTTGAGTAGCTGAGACGCCCAGCTAACTTTTTTTTTTTTGGTAGAGACAGGGTCTCACTCTGTTGCCCACGCTGGTCTTGAACTCCTGGGCTCAAGTGATCCTTCTTCCTCAGCCTTCCAAAGTGCTGAGGTTACAGGTGTGAGCCGCTACACCTGGCTACTTACCAACACTATAAAACTAGTGATTTTTAGAATATATTTTGGGAAATGCAGTCTAGAATCTTCTGAAGTGGGACTGTGTCTTGCTCACTGCCGAATGCGGTGCTTCCTATATGTGCCAAGCTCCAAGTCGGACTGCTTGACTAAATCCAGGCCTTCAGCAGCTCTCCTGTCCTCCAGGCATTGAGCCTCCGAGGGAGTCTTTCAACCGCTGGATGCTGGAGCGCAAGGTGGTGGACAAAGGCTCTGACCCCCTGTTGCCCAGCAACTGCGAACCAGTCGTATCACCTTCCATGTTTCGTGAAATCATGAACGACATTCCCATCAGGTACAGCCCCACAGCTGGGGATGACCCTGGGCCATTTGGTTTCTGTGCCCGGTCATGTATAGAAGGTCTCTAACTCTGCCCACTCTCTAATGCAGGTTATCCCGAATCAAGTTCCGGGAGGAAGCCAAGCGCCTGCTCTTAAATATGCGGAGGCCGCCAGGCGGCTCATTGAGTCCAGGTTTGCCTCTGTTTCAGATGGGTCTGTGATCAAAGTGGGAGGTCTTAGGCCATCTGGCCCAGTCTCATGCAGGGCTTTCATTGCTCTTGGTGGCAGAAGTGGGGCCAGCTCCCAAAGGCAGAACAAGGGCTGCAATGTAAGCCTAGGGCTTGATGCCCAGCAAGTCCATCAAGTGGGATGAGGAGGGTGGAGCCAAGCCATTCCTTTCTTCCGCCCTTGACTGGCAGGAGTGCATCCCCCCGACAGTAGGAAGGTGGTCAAATGGAATGTGGAAGACACCTTTAGCTGGCTTCGGAAGGACCACTCAGCCTCCAAGGAGGACTACATGGTGAGTGGGCCCCTGGGTGAGGAGGTCAGTTTTAGGGCTCTGTGGCCACTACTTCCAGGAAGCCTACTCTGCCTGTTCAGGCTGGGCCAGGCCTCCCCCAGTGGCCTCTTCTTGTGCAGTACGGCAAACCTTTGATGTTCGTCAGTCCCCAAACTCATGACTGGGGAGATGTTTCTCTAGGCTCCTGGCTTTTTCCCAAAGAACATTTCCATTAACAATCTTAATGGAATCTTATGCTTGGCCACACACCACAGGTAGCTGCTTTTCAACCTAATAAATGTTCAGCATCTCCCTTGAGTAGAGTTTTGGAAACAGATTGACGGCCTGCTTTTTCTTGGGTGTATGTGTTCATATCATAGTTAAGAACTACCATCAGATTCAATTCCCTACTCTTAATGTGTCCAAAACAATTCTGTTTTCTGGCCAAAACCTATCACTTCTTAAACCTCTCCACCAGCACTAGCAATGGGCTTTCTTTTCAGGACCATATTTCACAAGAGACAAGGTTTCGCACTTCACGATAGTAACTGTGTACTTGACACGTAGAGAGTGACAAAGGTAGGTGTACTCACTAGCCAGCGTGACTCATTCTCTTCAGTTTTACACGTGTGATTCAGCAAAATTACAAGTCCCGACAGTCATCTTTGCAAGTAGCTAAAAGCTCAAATCTCAAGTCTGCAGCAGCCAAGCACCCTGTTTTTGTAATTGTCTTTCCCCCAATAGACTGCAAACGCTGTAAGCTGGGACCGTGCTGGTTTGTCTGGTTTTCCAGTAATTATCATGGGATCTGGCAATGTAACCCCAACAGAAGCTACTGGCATTTCGTGTACAAGTACTGTATGCCAGGCGCTTGGTAAGCCCTTAAGGGAAATGATCACATTTAATGTTCAAACTGCCCTATTAGGTATCTCGTGTCCCCTTGACACCTGAGGAATAAGATGCAGAGAAGCCAGGGATTGGTCCAAGTGACACAGCTAGTCAGTAGCAGAGCTGGTTCAAAACAAGGACTGCTGGACTCCAACAGCCCTGTGCTTACCTGCCAGCCCAGCTGAGCCCCCTTGGCCTCCACTAGTGCCCTGATCCAGAATGTCTCCTCCAGGATCGCCTGGAGCACCTGCGGAGGCAGTGTGGCCCCCACGTCTCGGCTGCAGCCAAGGACTCCGTGGAAGGCATCTGTAGTAAGATCTACCACATCTCCCTGGAATACGTCAAACGGATCAGAGAGAAGCACCTTGCCATCCTCAAGGAAAACAACATCTCAGGTAGGGAAAGGTGGGAACAGGAGGCAGCTGTTACGCCATCAGCCCTGTGTCCTGATGGAAGGGACAAATGAGGCTGAGCCTCAAGGCCAGGGACTGGTTTGAGGCAGAACCTGCTCTGTCCTTTGGCTGGACTTCTGTGGGAAACAGGGAGAAGTGATAAAGGGAGACCCAGAGGGTGGTGGTGAAAGGCTGGGAGCTGTAGTTAGGTGTACCTGAGTTTACATCCGTTCTCTGCAAGCCTCACCTTCCCCAGACTGAAGTATAGCACCTGGTGGTGGGATCGTTTTGTACTCACAGGTAACTCAAACCGCTTGGCCCAAAAAGATCCCCAAATAAGGGATCATCACTATTATGACGACGGCGATGCAGTTCTTGTACTTCTGCCGGACAGCAGGACCCCTAGCTCTGAGCCTACTTGCCTACCAGCCCCACGGCACAACAGATAGGGGCCTGCTTAAGTACTGAGGGTGTGGACACAGACCACCAGTTTCTGCCCAGCCATTTGCTTGGCTGGTTTCTTTTTATGGCTTTTTCTTCCCTTTTTACTGAACTGGGCAATAGTATACTGATCTGTGGAATGGGACTTCCCTCTCTTGGTGCAAAGCATATGGCACACAGCAGCTGCAGTGTGAGAATGAGCAGTGCGGTCCCTCACTGCTCTCCCTGCCCACAGAGGAGGTAGAGGCCCCTGAGGTGGAGCCCCGCCTGGTGTACTGCTACCCAGTCCGGCTGGCTGTGTCTGCACCCCCCATGCCCAGTGTGGAGATGCATATAGAGAACAACGTGGTCTGCATCCGGTATAAGGGAGAGATGGTCAAGGTGAGCCGCAACTACTTCAGCAAGCTGGTAAGAGCTGCGGGGGAGGAAGGCCTTAGCTGATGGATGAGTCGGGGCCTGGGATCTTTCCTGGGCAGAGTCTCCAGCAAGAGGCCAGTGATGAGGACATGAGGGAGCACTACTGAAGGCCACTCCTCTCTGTCCCACCCCACAGTGGCTCCTTTACCGCTATAGCTGCATTGATGACTCTGCCTTTGAGAGGTTCCTGCCCCGGGTCTGGTGTCTTCTCCGACGGTACCAGGTACAGGCCTGGGGCAGCAGGGAGGGCTCCCCAGGAGGGAGCGGAGAGGCTGAGCCCCAGGCGCTGACTGTGGCCCCTCCGCAGATGATGTTCGGCATGGGCCTCTATGAGGGGACTGGCCTGCAGGGATCGCTGCCTGTGCATGTCTTTGAGGCCCTCCACCGCCTCTTCGGTGTCAGCTTCGAGTGCTTTGCCTCACCTCTCAACTGCTACTTCCGCCAGTACTGTTCTGCCTTCCCCGACACAGATGGCTACTTTGGCTCCCGCGGGTGAGAGCCAGGGGCTACCCTTTACCCAGGCCACGGAGGTGGTCTTCAGAGCATAGGGCCCGCCTTAGCCGACTGCTTCCTGAGCTGTAGTGTCAGGCAGGCTTGGGTAGAGTCCCTGCCTCCACCTCTTACCAAATATGTGACCTTGGACATGTTGCTTAACTTCTGGGAGCCTGAGCTTTCCTGGCTCTGGGCAGGCATGTGACACCCCTAAGCCGGCCTGTGGGTTTCTCAGTGAGTCAGCTCAGGGTAGAATAGGAACACGTGGTCCCAGGCCCTGAGAGGAGTGAGAAATGGGGCCACAGACCTCAGAGGCGTTACAAGCTAGGGGTGCGGGTGAGCAGACGAGAGAAGGTAATGCTGTCTCTAGGAGGAAGAATGGCCAGGACCTCCAGAGCTCAGCAGCTGGGGATCTTGGGTGCAGCTTCTGCTGTGGTGGTGGCAGGCTCAGAACTGGATCCAGATTCCAGCTTGGTGAACATGGGCATCCCAGCCCGAGCCTCACACACTGTCCTCATCCATTTGGTGGAGATGATCATGCCTTACGCCACAATGAATTAGGGTGAATGCTGGCCTCTGGCCAGGCCATCTCTTTAGTGTGGCTGCCTAGGGTTGGGGGTGGTACCTGTTTCTGGTTGAGGGACTGGGTCCTGATGGGACTTAGAATGCTCACTCCTGTCCCCAGGCCCTGCCTAGACTTTGCTCCACTGAGTGGTTCATTTGAGGCCAACCCTCCCTTCTGCGAGGAGCTCATGGATGCCATGGTCTCTCACTTTGAGGTGGGTACACTGCCAGGGTGAGGGGTGGGCAACAGGCAGGATTGCCAGCAACCTGGGAGGCAGCCCTGATGCCCACCCTGTGTCCCCTCCCACAGAAACTGCTTGAGGGCTCACTGGAGCCCCTGTCCTTCATCGTATTCATCCCTGAGTGGCGGGAACCCCCCACACCAGCTCTCACCCGCATGGAGCAGAGCCGCTTCAAACGCCACCAGCTGGTCCTGCCTGCCTTTGAGCATGAGTACCGCAGTGGCTCCCAGCACATCTGCAAGAAGTGCGTGCCAGGGAGGGCAGGGGAAAGAGGCTGGGCTGGTCAGGCTGGGCTGACCAGGCCAGGCCCAGCCCCACCCTGAGCCGTTGCCTTTGCCCACAGGGAGGAAATGCACTACAAGGCCGTCCACAACACGGCCGTGCTCTTCCTACAGAACGACCCTGGCTTTGCCAAGTGGGGGCCGACGCCTAACGGCTGCAGGAGCTGAGCGCTGCCTACCGGCAGTCAGGCCGCAACCACAGCTCTGGGTCTTCATCATCCTCCTCGGAGGCCAAGGAGCGGGACTCGGGCCGTGAGCAGGGCCCCAGCCGCGAGCCTCACCCCCACTTAACATACCCTGCGGGGAGGAGGAGCCCCCGAGGTGCTGGTCTGGACTGCTGGGACTCGGGGCCCCTGGGGTGGCAGCGAGACCCCGGCTGTCACTGATATACAGAGACTCTGGCTTTGCCAAGGCTCCCCTCCCTGCCCATCCCCCAACTCCTCACCTCAGACTCCTTCCAAGTCCTGTGTATATAGGTCCTGATGCCTTCCCAACCCCACCCCTCACCCTGTTCCCATCTTGTTTCATTTGTAAAACGAAATACAGAAACCCCCCCCCCAAGAATGTGTGAGGGTCTTGAGGACAGAGAAGGCATAGGCAGCTGGAGCTACTTCTGGGACCACACTCCCTTTCCTCCAAGCATCTCCTTTTCATGGCCCCTGGGCACCTGAGGTCTCACACAGCTGGGTCCTTGGTGGCCTCTGCCTGTGCTCAGCAGGTCTGAAGAGTCCAAGGCCTTGCATCCCCTAGTTCCAAACCACCCCCAGCAGGGCCTGCATTAATACCCCTGGGGATCAGAGGACAGGGAGCTGTGCCTGTCCCCAACCCAAAAGTCAGACTCTAGCTGGCCTTGGATCCCCCACAGTGAGTGGACAGCTGGCTGTGCTTCACAGTTGAGGCTCAGAAGAGCAGCCTCAGAGCCACCGGGGCCTTGGTGCTGTGCTGCCCTCTGAGGAGGGCCTGTAGGCACAGAGCGCATGCTCCCTAGGGCCCAGGGAGGAAGCAGGTCTGAGGTACTGGCTGGGGCTCTCGCTGGCTCAGCCGCCTCCCTTGTTGCCAGGCCTCTGCAGCAAGGGTCTGCCCTGCTGGTGGATCACCGGACTTTGAGGCAGGGCAGGGCATGGCATGCTGTGGAACCAGACAACCTCTACCTCACAGGACCTGGCCTGGTTCAGGCTGCAGCAGAAAGCAGACAAAGTAAGCTGGTCAAGACTGGACTCCGGTCCCTTTATTGAGACTGAGAGACCAGTGGGTCTATCCAAACAAAAATAAATTTCTCTCAAAGCCTGCCCGCAGGCTGGGGCACCCAGCACATCCTGGCTGGGGCCCATGGCTGCCCTTAACCCCAACACAACAGGTCTGGCTCCCTAGGAATGACAGGATGCTGGCTATCCAGTATCTAGAGATCGTAAATGAAGAGGGAGGTGACTCCTGGTGGTCCCCTACCCCCAGGAGGGCTGGCCTCAAATCCATGATCTGTGTTGGGCCCCCCGGGGCTCAGTCATCGGCCAGGGTGATGACGTCGTATTCGATGCCCTGGTGCTGCAGCTGCTGAATGTGTTCAGGCACTGCCTCCTCTGTGCCAAACAGGCCCTGGGCTTGAGCCATGGCAGCATCAGCCACTGCTGCCAGAGGAGAGGAAAGTATGGTGAGCTGGAGGCTCAGGAGCTGGGCCCGAACCCAGCCCCGTGCTCCTCAGGGTCCAGCTCCTTACCTGTGACAGCTGAGTGTGCTGCGGCCTCAAGTTGAGCCTGTGTGACTAGCTGCTGGCCTGGGGACACAGGCACATATTGGATCTGGAGGGGAGAAGCTGCTAAGATGCTGGCCTGGAAAAACCCTGCCTGTGCCCCAGGTCTCCCTGTCCCCCCCAGGGCCCTACCTGGGACTCCTGAAGGAACGGGGCTCCTTGTTCATACTGGATGTGTGTGATCTGGCCCTCCTGTACCTGCAGAGAGGAAGACAACCTGTGATCCTGGAAAGAGGTCATGCAGCCCTTTGCCACACCCCACCCTCATCCCAGGCCTGACTTACCTGGATGTGATGGCCCCTCGGGGACCACAACATATTCCTGGGGGAGCAGGTGCTGGACACCATCCTGGGAGATGATGTATTGCACCTGTGGGAGGAGGGTGATGAGGAGGCAGGTGCTGAGACCCCACCCACCAGGAGCTCAGCTAAGAAGGCAGAGTGGAAGACCAGGGACACCCACCGGCAACAATGCAGTTGTTGGCAAGCATGGACCCCAGGAGGGGTGGTTTGGGAAGTATCACTCCTCCCTGAGGTGGGTTCTTGGGAGGGAGGATAGGAGGTCACAGCTGAGGGGATCAACGGTAGCTTACCTGGTTGTCGGAGGTTACCAGGTGCTGTACAGTCTGGCCATCTGCTGTGGTGATCTCTTGGATGTAGGTGGCTTCCTCCTGCCAGGAACAAGTCAGCTCTAGCCTCAGTTCTCTACCCCAACCCCTGCCTGTCACTGGCCAGAGGGCCCCCAACCCTGACTCTTACCTGATTGGTCACTGTCTGTTCCTGGGCAACAATGATGTGCTCCTGGCCCAGTGCCTGCTGCAGCCGCTCTGGGCCCAGGACCCCGTGACTGGACTGGAGTGCAGCTGGGCAGAAAGGAGAGGAGGTTCACCTGGGGTCCAGGAAAACCTGCAATGCCCCAGCCCCTACTGTGCCCAGAGGTGCTTTTTGGGGCAGTGGCCCAAGTCTGGATCTACCCTGGTGCCCACCCTATGGCCCCAGGGACAGCTCACTGTGCAGGGTGGCCAGTGTTTCATCATCACTGTTGAGAATGATGGTCTGGGTTGGGGTCTGGGGTAGGGGCCTGGGCTGTAGGGGTTCCTGACTTCCTCCCATCAGGACTGTGCAGGCGCTGGATGTGGAACTTGAGGTGCCCGTTACGGTTGAAACTGGGGATGAAAGGTGGCTTGGGTCAGCTCCCCCATACCTGCCCAGCAGTCTCCACCCACTGTTATCTGGCCTCACCGCTGCCCGCAGAGGTGGCACGCAAAAGGCTTCTCCTTGGTGTGAGTCAGCATGTGCCGCCGCAGGTCCTTCTTGTTCTTGGAGGCAAAGCTGCATTGACTACACTGGTGGGGCCGCAGGCTTGAGTGCTGCGCCATGTGTGCCTGCAGAGAGGGCCGAGTTGGCATCACCTGGCTCAGGATAGATGGCAATAAATTGCCAGGTCCCTGCCAACAGCTGGTCAGGGAACCAGGCAAAGTGGACCTGGGAAAACCAAAATCCTGGGTGCTAAAAGCTGGGTAGAAAGGCCAAGCCAGATCAACGTCTGGTGCTGCTGTGTGCTAAGAGTGAAGGCTACACGTTCCATCATTATTAGCTCAGTTGGAAAATCTCAGTTTACCCATATGTGACTTACAGGTGTGGATAAAGGGACTCTGTGCAGGTCCCATTGAGCCCTGATGTTCTAGGGCTGAGGCCTGCTTCACGGGGCCTCCATCTCTGTATCTGGAGACAGGGGCCCTAGGCCCTGCTTCCCTCCGACCTCTGGGGAGGATGCAGTGCATGACAGGATCTGAAAATTGGAAATCCTCAGGCAAACAGGGAGGCCCCAAGCTGGGCTCTGAACCTGTCCCAGAACCTGCCTACTCACCTTCTTCATACTGGCTCCCTAACCACCTTGAACCTCTGTGCCCTCAGTATTCTAGACCAGTGGTCCCCAACCTCTTTGGCACCACGAACTGGTTTTATGGGAGATAATTTTTTCATGGCACGTGCAGGGTGACAGTTTTGGAATGAAACTTGCAGCTCAGATCGTCAGGCATTAGTTAGGTTCTTCTATAGAGTGTGTGACCCACATCCCTTGTATGCACAGTTCAGTGGGGCTGTGCTCCTATGAGCCTCTAACACAGCTGCTATGACAGGAAGTGGAGCTCAGGCAGTAATGTGTGCTTACCTGCTGTGTGGCCGGGTTCTTAACAGGCCATGGATGTGGCCCAGGGGTTGGGGACCCCTGTTCTAGACGTTCAAGTCTCCCTAGCTACGCCTCTGTCACACACCTCTGTGCCTTTGCTCCTAGAGGCCCAGCTCGGCCATCCCTCCTGGCATTTTCCCCAGCATACCCAAGTTCAAATGACTTGCCCTCTGCCATGCACCCTTGGTTCACACTCGGGACACTTGTCTGGCATTAGTCACATTGTGTCTGGTTTGCCTCCCCCACCAGACCAAGCTCGCTGAAAGCTGGGACCTTGCTGAGTCATCTCTGACCCATCTCATCCCCTCAGAGGGGGACCAGAGGATCTGGGTGGAAAGGGCACTTACTAAAAGTGTTACACAAACAAGTGGCCCAATGAATGACAGCAGAGACACAGGGGCAGCCAGCACCTACCCGGACCTCAGGCCACTGGCGGGCACTGAAGGGGCAGTCGGGGCACTTGAAGGCACCAGGCCCAGCATGGGCCCGCTTGTGACTCTCCATCTCAGCTCTGCCAGGGAAGGCCTCAGCACAGATCTTGCAGGAAAACTTCTTTGATGCTGCAGTGCCTGCGGATGGTGGTGAGGGGGGCACTGCTGGGCCCAGGGCTTTGCTGGCTGCAGGAGGTGGGGGAGGCAGAGCTCTGGGGGTCCCCTATCCGGTGGGTCTTGGCTGGAGATGGGGGCTCAGGGCCGTCTCTGGGCAGCCCCCCCACACTGCAGTAGGGGCCATTTGGCACCAGAGGGCAGGGCATCTGGACTTGGGAAGGAGATGGAGCCATCTGCGGAGAGCTGTGGAGAGACAGGGAGCATGAGGTGCTGAGACGGGGAGGGAGGTGGGGGAGTGGAGGGGGCTGGCCTCCCCAAGCCTCACCTCGATGTGGTGCAACTGGGTACCATCAGCAGCCATGATGTAGTGGGTGCCAGCTTCTTTAGGGGGTCAGTCATAACCACAGCCTGGGCTGCCTCCCCTGGGGGCTCCTCACTGTGGGCACGGAGAAGGTTCTAGGAGAAGATGGAGGGCCACAGGAGCCCCCTTCCCCAAGCAACGGCCATCAACTGAGGAGTGACTGTCACCACAGATGGATTCAAATCAGAAGGGCCCAGAGTTCAACTGTGGCTCTGCCCTGTTACCAAATGGACCCCTACTGTCTCTTCTGTAAATGGTTACAAGTCAGGCATAGGTCCTTCTCAAAAACTGGTAATCCTTGTCCTCCTTGGTAAATGTGGCGAGGTGAGGGGCACACAGTGAGGCAGAGGGGTCCAGCCCAAGTCTGGCCAAGCAGGACAGGGTGACCTGGCCAAGCAGGACAGGGTGACCAGGCCAACCAGTAGCCAACAGTGAATCTGCCACCGGGAGCTAGTGGAGGAGGCAGGGCTAATAAGGACCTACCACCCAGGTGCTGGCCAAGGGCACAGGCCCAGGGACCCTGACTCCCAGCCCAGCTGAACAATTTGACACTTGGATTCAGGACTTCCTCAGATGGCCTAAGAGTTTGGTGAACACAAACATGCCTGCCCAGGCTCATTCATTGTAGAGAAGTCATGTGCAGGTGCCAGGCCTGAAATGCTGGCAAAAAAGCCTGAGCTTGCTCAGAATGTCAGAACAGGAGAACACTGGGATCATCCCAAAGAGCCCTTGGGCATGGGAACCAAAGGATGAGGGCCCAAATCTCACCTACCCTGTGTCTGATTTCAGGCCAGTTACTTAACCTCCCTAGTCCATTTCCTCATTTGTAAAACAAGGGAAACCTGGATCTCATGGGAATGGTTTAGGTACCATCACAAGTGCCAAGTGCTTGGAATATCTAAGTGGCCAAAAAATGGTAGCTCTTGACCTTCTGAGAAAAGTAGACTCCACCACCAATCACTTTATGTGTCCTGGGATTTTTGCCTCCTGCCAACTAGGCTTGGGTGGGGCCCAAAATTGGACTGACATACCACACCTACCAAGAGCTGAAAGCAGCCTTGCAGGCAGCAGGTCTCACCTGTAAGGTGTGTCAGGAGCTGACGTCCCCTCCTCCGTAGGGGGTGCTGTGATAACGCTGTAGCCAGTCCCACCAAATGGACCAGATGCCAAGGTGATCTGTGGTAAGTCAGGAGGGCCTAGCTGGCTCTCAGCTGCTGTACCACTCCCCGGCTCTGCCACATGGAGGGTGACCACCTGTGGAGTGGTACCTTCAGGGGAGGGCTGCCCACCAGGGGATGGTAACCCCCGCTTCCATGTCCTCCGACTTCACCACGGCCACCTGCAAGGACACCAGGGGGGCAAGATGGACAGCGTCTGTGGCAGAGGAGTGGGTACGCGAGACCCCTCTCCCATCTCAGTGCCCCCAGATGTACCCACACTTGTCAGACTAGTGCCGCCACCACTGATTTGTATAACTCAAGTTCTTTCTAAAATACACTCTGGCTTCCCAAATCTCACTCAGCAACTGGCAACAGACCAACAGGAATAAGGCAGAGCAATTTTGTCCCCCGACAAACACTTAGCAATGTCTGGAGACACTTCTTGTCACAACAGGAGGGGGAGGGTACTGGCACGTAGCAAGGGACGCCAGGTGTGCTGCTGAACATCCCATAATGCACAGGACCACCCCACCACACAACAGTATCTGCCCCAACATGTCAGTAGTGCTGCAGTCAAGAAATACTGGGGACAAGTGACAAATTACTTAGAAAAAGAGCTCCAGCATACATTGTATTCCACAGTTGGCTTCATAAAACTAAATCAAAGAAAATTAGGTTAAGTATTTTAGAATTGGAATGGGGAGGTTTTTCTATTCATGACAGGGAAAGATAAAACCTAGAGCAAAACTAACCATAAAATGAAGTCAGAAAACAAAAAATTGGGGTGGGGAGGTATTTAACAACTCAGAGATAAAAGGTGGACTTCCCTCACATGGAGTTCCTGCAAAGCAATAACTAAAAACAACTTAATAAAAAAACAGATACAGGATACAAACAGGTATTTTAGAAAAGGGATAAAATGGTCTCTGAACATACAGAGAGTTCAACCTCATTTGCAGTCACGCAATTACATTTGTTTTTGAGACGGTATTGCTCAGGCTGGAGTACAATGGTGTGATCACAGCTCATTGCAGCCTCAACCTCCTGGGCTCAAGCGATCCTCTCACCTCAGCCTCTCAAGTAGCTAGGCTACAGGCATGCACCGCCACACCTGGCTAATTTTTTTTTTAAGAGGGTTTCACCATGTTGCCTAGGCTAGTCTCGAACTCTTGGGCTCAAGCAGTTCTGCTGCCTTGGCTTCCCAAAGTGGTGAAACCTTGTCCCTAGTAAAAAATACAAAAATTAGCCAGGCATGGTGGCATGTGCCTGTAATCCCAGCTACTTGACAGGCTGAGGCAGGAGAACTGCTTGAACCCAGGAGGTGGAGGGTGCAGAGAGCTGAGATGGCGCCACTGCACTCTAGCCTGGCAACAGAGCGAGACTGCGTCTCAAAAAACAAAAACAAAAAACCCCACAAAAATGTTGGCTGTGCATGGTGGCTTATACCTGTAATCCTAGCACTTTGGGAGGCTGAGGTAGGCCCATCACTTGAGGTCAGGAGTTCAAAACCAGCCTGGCCAATATAGCGAAATCTTGTCTCTACTACACAAAAAATTAGCTGGGTGTGGTGGTGTGCACCTGTAATGCCAGCAAATCAGAAGGGTGAGACAGAAGAATCACTTGAACCCAGAAGGCAGAGGCTGCAGTGAGCTGAGATCAGACCACTGCACTCCAGCCTGGGCGACAAAGTGAGAATCTGACTCAAAAAAATAAAAAACTGTTTATGAGCACTGAAAATATGTGTACACTGAAGCACTGCTTGAATTAATTAAAAACGAACTCAACCAATAAAGGGCTGCCTAACTATAGCTGAGAACAAGCGTGTGATGATGGAATGATATAGAGATGCAAAATGGAGATCTTAGGAGAATGAGGGTAACTGCAGGTGCTGGCCAGACCATGCATCACACGCTGTAACTTTTTTTTTTTTTTTTGAGATAGAGTCTCACTCTGTCACCAGCCAGGAGTGCAAAGGCACGATCTGGCTCACTGCAACCTCCACCTCCCGGGTTCAAGCGATTCCCCTGCCTCAGCCTCCTGAGTAGCTGGGACTACAGGTGCGTACCACCAGGCCTGGCTAAGTTTTTGTATTTATTTTTTTATTTTTTAAGACGGGGTTTCACCATGTTGGTCAGGCTGGTCTTGAACTCCCAACCTCAGGTGATCCGCCTGCCTTGGCCTCCCAAAGTGCTTGGATTACAGGCGTGAGCCACCACGCCTGGCCGTTTTTGTATTTTTAGTAGAAACAGGGTTTCACCATGTTGGCCATAATGGTCTCAATCTCCTGACCTTGTGATCCCCCCGCCTCAGCCTCCCAAAGTGCTGGGATGACAGGTGTGAGCCACCACGCCCGGCCTCACACACTGTTAAGTGAAAAAGAGATGACGCAGAGGAGCAACAATAGGGAGATCCCCCCTCTTCTTTTTTGGAGACAGAATCTCCCTCTGTCACCCAGGCTGGAGTGCAGTGGCATGATCTCGGCTCATTGCAACCTCCACCTCCTAGGTTGAGTAGCTGGGACTACAGGCACATGCCACCACGCCCGGCTAATTTTTGTATTTTTAGAAGAGATGGGATTTCACCATGCTGACCAGGATGGTCTCGATCTCCTGACGTTGTGATCCACCCACCTCAGCCTCCCAGATTACAGGTGTGACCCACCACGCCCGGCCTATTTTTTATGGAGCAAAGGTCTAGGTGATAGTATGCGCATCGACAAAAGCCCTGAAGAAACTCTTCTGGACCCATTAACTGGGTTATCTGAGGGGAGGGGGAGAAATGCCAAGAATTGTACCTTGTACTACGCAGGGGGGGGGGAACCCTCAAGTGCCATGGCAAGTGTCTGAAACCTCAGCCTGTTCCCATGTAAATATTGATTTAGAAAAGAATTAGAAATGTAGGCACATAGTTATTCCTTTATATATATAATCATATATAATCTTATAGTTATTTATAATCATAAAGATACATACTCAATATAACCTTTAATCTTACTAATGACTATCAGGATATGAAGCATGGAACTGAGGTGACATCGTAAACAAAGTGATCCTAAGGCAAAATGCTCTAAGCCCTCTGTCATGCCCACATAAGGGCTGCTGGAGGGCGCCTCGGCTGTTCGGCAGCGCCAGTGCTGTGCAAGTGCCCGCTGTTTAGCCAGCTAGGGAAGGAGAAGTCCAAAATGGCCAAGACATCTCCTTCCTGGGGAAGTTAGGAGAAAACTCTGCTTTCTCCAAGCTCTTGTGACAAGGCCTCACGGCTGTCAGGGAAACCCACAGACATCCGCAGGCCTAACTGTCTCTATGTGATGCTGTGCTTCAGTGCTCACGTTCCATGTCTACTCTCACGCCCTGCTTCTGCACCTGGTTTCTCTTTTTCTTAAAAGATAAGAATAATAGTAATATAATCTTAGTGTCCTTGACATTTCTAACAGACATGCGAAGAGTGCTGATGCATTAAGGTTTTCTCCTCGCCTCGGCTACTTGAAAGTCTTGGCCCCGATCTCCAAGACACGTGATTTACCTGATCCTATCACTGACCACCATTACCTCATCCTACCTTCCCTGCCCACTGCTTTGTACTCAATAAAAGTCAGTGTCCAGGCGCTCAGGGCCACTGCAGGTCTCCGCGCTTTGGCTGGCAGTGGACCCCCGAGCCCAAACTCTCTTTTCTCTACCTCTGTGTCTGCGTCTTTTATTTCTACAGTTTCTTATCTCCGCACCAGCAGAAAGGGGCTCACAGAACCCTACAGGGCTGCACCCTATAGTACTAAAACATTTCCTAATGTTCATTCTGTTTCTTTTATAAGCATGTGCTTTTGTAAGCAGAAAAACTCTACCACATGAGATTGGCATGGGAACAGGAGACATATCACTAGAACAGAACTGAAGTCTAGAACAGACGCCTACATATTTGAGAATCTAATATATAGTAAGTAGGACACTGCAAACCACAGGGGAAGAGATACCATTGAACATACCACATTGGATGACTCTGGAAAAAAAAAAATAGATCCCTACATTTCTGCATACACCAGAAATAAATTCCAGGTGGAATAAGGTTTAAGTTTAAAAAATAAAATCCTAAGAAAAAAATATAAATGAATGTTTATGTCACCTTGGGGTACAAGCTGGGGGAGTATTTGTAGGGATAATACCAAAGGCAAAACTATAGAAGATTGATAAATTTTCCTATCTAAAAATGTAAAACTTCTATACACCCCCTAATTGCCATGAACTAAACTCTATAAAGATTTCTGGAATTTGTCATCTTAAAAACACACTCTCCATCTTCTCAGGAGGCTGGGAAACAGAAGGGGCTAATACACTTCCCTCTGCCTTGGAGACCAGGCCAGATGTGAAGAGGGGGGTGGGGAGGGGCATGAATCAAGACCCCGGAACTCAAGAGAGTGGTCCGATCTAGAGGAAGCCCTGGGTGTCTGCAGGCTATAGGTGGTGTCCTAGAATGAGGGGCGCTCTTGTAGATGGAAAGCTAGTTCAGACCCATGTGGGGGTACCCACAGGTACACGGTGGCTCCAGAGGTAGGAGGAAGACCAAACAAGAACAGAGCCCTGGCCGGGCCTGGCACTTTGAGAGGCCGAGATGGGTGGATTGCCTGAGCTCAGGAGTTCCAGACCAGCCTGAGCAACACGGCAAAATCCTGTCTCTACTACAAATACAAAACATTAGCTGGGCGTTGTTGTCCCAGCTACTCAGGAGGCTGAGGCACGAGAATCACTTGAACCTGGGAGGCAGAGGTTGCAATGAGGCAAGATCGTACCACTGCACTCCAGCCTGGGTGACAGAGTGAGACTCCATCTCTTAAAAAAAAAAACAAAACAAAACAGAGCCCTACTAGATGCCACGGGGGCAGTGCATACTTGCTCCACCTGGTAGAGGTCTCAGTGACTCTGGAGAATGGATGGGAGACCCTGCAGCCTCCCTGGCACAGCCTCTTCCTGTGTTTGCCCATGGGACTTCAGCGATCTGTCTCCTCTACTACTGAGTAGCTCCCAAGGGAGAGGCAGCTCTGACTCACTGTGTCCTCTAGTCCCTGTGTCCAGTGCAGGGCTGGGCACCTGTGGTAGCTGGGAAGGGGGGCAGGTTCCAAGGCAGCTCACCTGCAGGGCTGTACCCCCCAGTTCCCCGCTGAGCGCTCATGTTCAGTAGAAGATCCAAGGCTGTCTGCGTGGCCATTGCGGTCGACTCCTCGGCTCCTGGGTGGGGTGGGACAAAGTGCTAGAAAACCGGCACCCAATACCACCCCTCCCCCATCTTCCAGCCCCCACCAGCACGACCTGCCCCTGCCCCACTCAGAGCTCCTACCCTCCCACAGAGCTCACCTTGCTGGTAGATGATGGTGGCGCCACCCAGGGTGTCAGGACAGAGCAGTGAGGGAGCCTCAGATGACTGGAAAGGTGTCTCCTCTAGAGGTACCTATGGCGTGGAGATACGGCCACATCTGAGAGGGGCTGATCCAGATTCAAGTGCCATTTACCAAGCACCTCCGATCTGCCAGGCATTTTACATCTGTTGGCCCATTTCATCTTCACAACCATTTTTCATTTTTTTTGAGACAGTCTCTCTGTCATGCAGGCTAGTGTGGAGTGGTGTGTGGGTAACCCGCGACATGGGCACCGAGGCAAGGAGGTGGGCTGTGTGTAACAGGTGTCGTGCGTAACACTTCTTATCTGGGGGCTGGAGACTTCAAAGGATTCTTATAGAAAGATACTGTAAACCAATGTAGTGGGAGCTGACAGACTTATGCTTTTCTTTATTTTACGGGAGGATGATTTGAGCTAGCACAGAAGCGAGAAAAGGCTGACAGGGTGTACAGCCACCATGACCTGGTCACACCAGAGGGGTTCCTCTCCCTCAGTTATTTGTGGGATCTCAGGCCTGAGGCCTACTTTCCACAGGAACTGGATGCAAGGTACTACAACTCCTTTTTCAGGAGGAGAGGCTCTTCCTCCAAGCCTGCCATACAGCATATGCCCTTTAAAGCAGGGATGCCACCGCCTGGGTCTTTGGTTCTTGTCCTGTTCTGGCTGTTTTCCCACGTACTGCTTCCGCTTTGTGACTGCTGTAGGCATTCCTCCTACTACAAACTACTATATGGTTATATAGAAGGATTCTATAAATCAGCACTAAATGTGTCGGTACAGCTCTGACTACAATACTTACATGATTATATGGAAAGATTATATGGAACTAAGTACGGTAGATATAAGTACTAAGTATGATTACATAAGCTAGGTATATGTAAGCAGTAAGTTATATTTCAGGCACTAATTCTATAAACTAATACATGATAATATATAAAGGATTATATAAAGGAAATAACTGAGTAATAACACTATATAAACTAAGATATTCTTCAGGCACTAATTGTGCCTGGGGCTTGCACAGCTCTCCTTCCTCGGTGCCCATGTAGGGGGTTACCCACAGTGGCGCAATCTTAGCTCACGACAACCTCTGCCCCCTGGGTTCAAGTGACTCTTGTATCTATGCCTCCTGAATAGCTGGGATTACATGTGCCTGCCATGACGCCAAGCTAATTTTTGTATTTTTAGTAGAGACGGGGTTTCGCCATGTTGGCCAGGCTGGTTTCGAACTCCTGCCTTCAAATGATCCATCCGCCTCGGCCTCCCAAAGTGCTGGGATTACAGGCGTGAGCCACTGCGCCCAGCCCATAACCAACTTTTAAAATATACCAGCTCATTACTACAGATGAAGGAATGAAGGCTCAGAGAGGTGAAGCAGCTGGTCAAGAATCCCACTCCTAATACGTAGCAGGGTGAGGACCTGAACCCATGACTGTGTGATTCCAGGGCCTGTGATCTACCAGCATGTCATGTGGTCCATCTTTCTGGGGATACTGTGTCAGCTCACATGGCAGAGACTGCTAGCTACCTATCCTGAGTCTCATCCTCCTCTTCCTTCTTGCTAACAGAGACTCTGATTTTCATCAGGGTGGCAATGTACCCCAGCTCCAAGACTACATTTCTCAGCCTCCCGTGCAGCTAGGTAAAGTGTGGCTACATGACTAAGCAACGATCTTCAGGTGAAGTTCATGAGGAAGATCGATAGATGGCAGGTATCCTTTTTGCCTCTCCCCCATCCCTTCCTCCTGCTTCCTGCCTAGGATGTGGCTGGGAAGGCTGGTGCTCCTGCAGCCATACCGGACCATGAGGCAACTAGAAAGATGAAAGTCATATGCCTAAGATGACTGGGCAAAGATACTGAGAGCTTACTCCCTTATGACCGTACAATCGTCACATCAGCCCTAGACTGCTAACCTGTGGAATTATTGTATAAGAGAGAATAAAAACCGTGATCACAGTGAAGTTACTGGTATTTCCATTCTCTATTACCAGCACTAGAAAGCCACCCTTACTCTAAGCTTAGGGCTGGCATATGTGGGACTCAGCAAGTCTTTACTACAGTCTTGAGAGGCAGGGGCAGGGATCATTTTATTGTACCTCAATGTGCAAATGATGCTGGGGCTGGGAGAAGCGGCCTGTCATCCTGCCTCATGCCCAAAAGCTCCTCTGTCTGCTGCCTGCTCAGCCGACCTTACCTCAGGTCCTGGGGAGCTGGGAGGTGGTTCGGGGGCTGCACTGTGCTGCTGCTTCAGCTCCTCAATCTGCTGCAGGGGAGAAGAAGGGGCGACGGCGGGAGGGGGGCTCCTCAGGGTGGCGCCGCCCCCATTCCTCGAAGCTGCTTGCGGTGTCGACACCGTACGTGCAGGCGGAGATTCTTCTTGTGCCGTGTGCTGAAGTGGCAGTACTCACAGGCGAAGGGCTTGGCCCCTGGAGGCATATATTGGGGCATGCTTAAGTCTGCCCACCCCTAGCCGACCCCTCTAGGAGTCCTTTCTCGATGCTAAGGATCTCTCCAGCTGACTCACTTCCAGCGATTCATTCCCATATGTAGGCAAACACATGCTGCTGTTCATTCTGGTAGCCCAGGACAAAAATGAGACAGGGCCGCCCTCTGCACTCAACAGCCTTCCCGTGCGTGCCTATTTGCAAAGTCATGTAACTACACACTCCTCCTATGGGTCATCACAGGACTCTGGCTAAGGGAACCCCTAGCTCCTTTTCTCTAATCGCCCCTAGTGTGCTGACCAGAGAGCCAGGCACCAAAGAACCAATGTTTGCAGTGCAGCATCTGTGGGCCAAGCAAATGCCGCTGTTTCTGCAGCTTCATCTGCCAAGGCAGGGCCTAGGAGAGCCTCCTCTCCAGCCCCAGTGCCAGCCCACACAGGGCTCAAGGAACGAACGGAACTTACTTCCATCACAACCATATGGAAGGCACTTCTGATTCCCCCCATTTCTGTTTTTTATTTTGAGATGGAGTCTTGCTCTGTCACCTGGCTGGAATGCACTGGCGTGATCTCAGCTCACTGCAACCTCCACCTCCCAGCTTCAAGCGATTCTCCTATATGCCACCACACCCAGCTAATTTTTGTATTTTTAGTAGAGATAGGGTTTCACCATATTGGCCAGGATGGTCTTGATCTCTTGACCTCGTGATCTGCTCACCTCGGCCTCCCAAAGTGCTCGGGATTACAGGTGTGAGCCATGATTCCCCCATTTCATAAATATGGAAGGCTCAGAAAGGGCACCAACTAGCCCAGGGCCATCCAGAGAACAACAGGCCGAGCAGGAACCCAGGCTCAGGTTAAGATGAATATGCCCATGGGAAATTCTCTTTGCACCTGAAGGACTTGGGCTGTTCTGTGGCTGGGGCTGTCGAGGGGGAAGAGGATTGGTCAGGGGTACAGGGAGCTGAGGGCTGGTGAGTGGGGCTGAGGTGTGCCCAGCCTGACCTGTGTGCTTGACAGCCACATGGGACAGCAGGAAGTCCTCTCGGAAGGTGCGGTAGGGACAAAGCTGCATTTGAAGGGCTTGTCACTGACGTGGGACAGCTGGTGGTTCAGCAGTGCCTTCTTATCTTCACAAACGAACTCGCAGAACTCACACTTGAACCTGGAGGTGGTTAGGGGGAGAGAAGCTCAGTGATGAGCTGGGGACTGCTCCTGT
The DNA here is from genome assembly GCA_036589455.1 of Ateles fusciceps. Classification (NCBI taxonomy): domain Eukaryota; kingdom Metazoa; phylum Chordata; class Mammalia; order Primates; family Atelidae; genus Ateles; species Ateles fusciceps. The sequence goes on from JAZHEH010000847.1 coordinate 1,963,146, forward strand.
CCTAAGGGGCCGCCAAGGGACGTACCTGCGGTTGGCGACAGCCTGGATGTGCGTAAGCAGGTGCATTTTGAAGGTGTAGCGCTTCTTAAAGGACTTTCCACACTGTCACGGGGAACAGTGAGATGGCAATCACCCTCCATCACCCAGGCAAGGCCCTCCTCCCAGCCCCACCCCGGCCCCACCCACTTTGTCACACATGTGGGGCTTCTCAGTGCTGTGTGTCTTCATGTGCTGCGTGAGTCTTTTCTGCATGGGGTACACACGGCCACACACAGGGCAGGGGGAAAGAGCTCAGCTTTGGAGTCTGAGAAAGCAGAAGAAGGGGTCAGATGGAGAGAGAAGGGGAGGAGGGAGGATAAAACCTCCCATTTTGCCCCCACCCCTACAAACAACCTCCCAGGGCAGGCTCCCTTCCCAGGCCAGCACCCCAGACTCACCGGATCTGGCCTCTTCTTCCTGGGGGGGAAAAGGCCGAGGAGTTAGACCAGAGCTTCCCCCAAGCCCACCCTAGACCCTCACACACTGAACAGACCCAGTACCTGCTCTGAGCCTACTCCCTGCCGAGGCCCCTTTCTCTTAGAACAGTGCTTCCCCAGCTAGAGTGCACTGGGGAAAATGCTAAGAGGCAGACTGTAAATAACACATTCTGCACTCAAATATATTTGTGAAATGGTACATTCTTTCTCTCAATCACAAAACGTTATTTGCATATTAAAGGTTCTAAGGATCAACTGAGGCCAGGAGTTTGAAACCAGCCTGGGCAACAGCAAGACAGTGTCTCTATAAAAAAAAAAATTAATAAATAATAAAAAATTAGCCGGGTGTGGTATAGCGCCTGTAGTCTCAGTTACTCGGAGGGCTGAGGCAGGAAGGTTCCTGAAGCCTGGGAGGTCAAGGCTGCAGTGAGCTGTAATTGTGGTACTCCACTCCAGCCTGGGTGACAGAGTGAGACTCTGTCAATCAATCAGTCAATAAAGGCGCTAAGAAATCCTGCAGAAAAGAGATGTTGAACAGCTCTGTAAGCTGGTGATCCTACGCTAATCTTACTTGGCCACAGAACCCTTTTTTTTTCATTTAAAAAAAAGAAGCCTGCAAGCATCTTGAGCTGGCTTTTCCACACACACAGCTGGAGCTGCTGTCCCAGTGGGCCTCTGTTGCCAACCTCTGCACACACACCACCCCTCATGAAGGTAACTCCTTCCTGAAGCTCCAGATCTAATTCTAATCCTGTGAGCAATCATTAGGTGCCTGAGGACGTTTGTTTCTGTGTCTCAGGTGTACTTTCAGCCTGTGAGAGGTGAGTAGGACTTGCAGTCTGGAAGATCTTGGATTATTTACTGAACTTCAGGTACACAATTTCCTTCAGTCCCCTCAACAACTGTCCCCATCTGATGAGAAACTAAAGCTTACAAGAGGTAAGAGGCTGAATTGGGGACCTCAAGGCCCTGGTACTGCCCTGTTCTAAGCCAGATGATCTGCAGTGAACTGCCTTTCTGCTCATGTCTGCAACGTGCAACAAATGGGGCTGGCTCAGAGCAGGCGCTGGATAAGTGGGAACCATGGTTATCCTGGGCCTCCACTTCCTCACCCAACCTGGCCTCTCTTGCCCGGGCCCTACCCACCACTGACCGGTCCCGGCTGTGCACAGCTGCGTGCCTGATGACATCCTTCCGGTAGACACTGGTGTAGCTGCACTCGTCACACTTGTAGGGCTTGCTGCCCACATGGTTGAACATGTGCTCCTGAGAGACAGACAAAAGGATGGTGGGCTGGGCCTCCTCTCCCATCTCCACTCCACCACACCTGTGGCCACAGCCTTAGGGTTGCTGCGGAAGCAGCTCACAGAACACAGGCGTGTGGATGACACACCCTGATGAACGAGTCAAAGCCTGGGAAGGCCTAGGGACTATTACCCACGAGAGCACCCACTCTGTGCCAGGCTCTGTGCTGGCTCACAACTTGACAAAGGAGGAATCTGAGTCTCAGGGTGGAGGAACCTCATGATGGCACAGCTTGGAGCTGAAGCTGGCAGCATGGTGCCAGTCTGCACCTCTCCCACTGTGCCATGGGACATCCTCTCTGCAGAACCCAGAGCACAGCATGCACAGAGTGCAGGGGCGTGCGCTGACCACCATGTCTGAAAGTACCCTCTCCCACAGCTGCCAACTTGCACACTGGCCAGGCCGAGTCACAGTTTCCGGGGTCAGTAAAATGGGACTATGGACACCTACAACCTCACTGGGCTGCAGAAGGATTTAATTATCCAGGTACTGCATAAAAGGCTCACGGCTGCTACAGGCCACATGGTAGCTTTGGGTTAAGGAGAAAAAAGAACACTTTTCTTTTTCTTTTTTTTTGGGACGGAGTTTCGCTCTGTCACCCAGGCTAGAGTGCAATGGCGCGATCTCAGCTCACCACAACCTCCGCCTCCTGAGTTCAAGCGATTCTCCTGTCTCAGCCTCCCAAGTAGCTGGGATTACAGACATGCGCCACCACACCCAGCTAATTTTGTAATTTTAGTAAAAACAGGGTTTCTCCATGTGGGTCAGGCTGATCTCAAACTCCCGACCTCAGGTGATCCGCCCGCCCTCAGCCTCCTGAAGTGCTGGGATTACAGGCATGAGCCACCATGCCTGGCCTAAAAGGAATACTTTTCTTGAGACACAGGACTGCCATCTGCTGGAAACCTTTCTAACACACGGAATCAGATGAAAACAGTTTTATGGCATCTGTGGTGGCGAACAAGCTAATGTGTGATATCCACAACAGCACTCTTGAAGACATGCTGCCGCTGTACCCTGTGCAGCCTGCAGATACACCCGAGGCAGCCCTCCCAGCCCCTCCCAACATTTCCGCAGGGTCGAAGGAGCTGGGCGTTCTTCAGTGCACCAGTGAGCCAGGACACGCATCCTGAAGAGCAGCAGGAGAGGGTAACCCAGGATGCTCTGTGACTCCATTCTCCCTCGGTGGCCCCAGCTGGCCTCTGCTTGCCTTCTTCACCCTCCCACGAGCCCCAAGCCTCTTTGGTTGCCGCACCTTGAGCGAGGACCAGCGACGGGAGCGATAGCTGCACTGCAGGCACTTGAAGAGCTGGGGATCGCCGGCCTCGTGGGAGTTGACGTGGAAGCGCAGGTCCTCATGGGACAGAAAGCGAGAGCCACAGATGCGGCACAGGAAGGGCCTCAAAAGTGGTTTGGGTGACTTGTAATAGTACCTGCAGAAGGAGGGTGTTGGGGGAACGTCTGGTGGGGCTGGGGCTTAACCACACTCCTCCCCCCACCCTGACCTCTGCTCCACATACTTGCGGTATTTCTTGCCTAGGAAGCGCCTGGAAGGTCGACCTCGGCGCCGGGGTGGAGTGTCATGCTCATCTGGGCAGGAGGGGGCTGTATTCTCTGCGTCTGACTGGCTCACACCCACTTCCACAGGGGTCCTGCTTGCCTTGCCCATGGTCACCAGGTGTCCTGGGCCTGAGGAGCTGGGAGCCTCGGGATCCTGTGGCTCTGGAGGGCTCTGGCCACTCTGGGAACTCACTAGAGGCTCTCCTTCCACACCTGCCATGGACATGCCAGGTCAAAGCCAGCCACTGACACATCAGGACAGATGTGGACAGGTGGGCCAGAGGCCAGCCAAAATATCCTCACACCCCCTCATCACAGACCACTGATGGGTGCATGGAGTCGCATGACACAGACAGCCTATGGCAGAGGGCAGTGTGGATACCACCCCCCCGACACAGCCGACATTCGGTCAGCACAGTAGGACCTAGCCTGGATTAGAGCAACAGTGAGAACTGGGACCTCCCAGTCAGGAGAGCTGGGTTCCAGGCTTGGCTCTGTCACTGACACGCTGTGTACCCACAGGCAAAGCCATTCCTCTTCCAGAGTCTCATCTGCCCCATTTGTCCAAGGGAGGCCAGAATGGTGGCTTTGGTGACCTCACAGAACATTCTAAGGCTTGGAAAGCAATAGCAGTGCTGTAACACTGCTATTCCCTAGGGAGGTCAGGCGGCTGGAGGGCTGATGAGAGGGAAGGCAGGAGAAGACTTGACTCATGCTTGCAAACCCTTTGAAGTTTGAACGATCTAAATCTGTGACCTCTTCAAAAACATCAACAGGCCGGGCACGGTGGCTCACACCTGTAATCCCAGCACTTTGGGAGGCCGAGGTGGGTGGATCACGAGGTCAGGAGTTCGAGACCAGCCTGACCAACATGGTGAAACCCCGTCTCTACTAAAAAATACAAAAATTAGCTGGGCATGGTTGCACACGCCTGTAATCCCAGCTACTCGGGAGGCTGAGGCAGGAAAACTGCCTGAACCTGGGAGGCAGAGGTTGCAGTGAGCCAAGATTGTGTCACTGCACTCCAGCCTGGGCTAGAGTGAGACTTCGTCTCAAAAAAAAAAAAAAAAAAATCAACAATATTTAAATATTAAATATGTACTAGAAAAATTACCACCACCACAGATAATGCTGGTAACGCTGTTTCTTGACTGGGTTACACACAGGTGCTTGGTTACACAGGTGTGTGTACCTTGTGAAAACTCACTGACCTGCGCAGAGTATGTGTAACTTTCCACACACATGCCTCAGCAAAAAGGCCTTTTTGAAATAGAGATTAAAGAACACAATAGGCCAGGTGCAGTGGCTCATGCACAGCCCTTTGGGAGGCTGAGGTGGGCAGATCACCTAAAGTCAGGAAGGAGTTTGAGACCAGCCTGGCCAACATGGGTGAAACCTCGTCTCTACTAAAAATACAAAAATTAGCCAGGTGTGGTGGTGAGTGCCTGTAATCCCAGCTACTCAGGAGGCTGAGGCCTGGGAGGTAGAGGTTGCAGTGAGCTGAGATCATGACGCTGTACTCCAGCCTGAGCAAGAGCAAAACTCCGTCTCAAAAAAAAAAAAGAATACAGAGCTGGGCGCGGTGGCTCACGCCTGTAATCCCAGCTCTTTGGGAGGCTGAGGCGGGCGGATCACCTGAGGTCAGGAGTTCAAGACCAGCCTCACCAATATGGTGAAACCCCATCTTTAAAAAAAAAAAAAAAAGAAAAAAAAAAAGAATACAACGGTTCTTCAACCACAAACAGCTGCCACTGTACTCTTTTGTGTGCATTTGGCCCTTAAGCAGATTTAAGCTCCAAGTCACACAGACTGCAGGCAGCAGAGCTGGTGCTCACACCACAGCTGGGTCCTTCCTGTCCCCAGCCAGTAACGCTCTCAACCAGGGCTCCTCTGATAGTCCCAGGCCTCAGACTTATTCCTCTGCTCTCATTTCAGTAGTATTTAAAACTTATTCATTCAGTGGTAAAGACCCAAATTTCTCTTTTGCTATGACAAACTGTGGTGAAAGGCATTTCCGTAAAGCTGAGTTTCCTGAGTCAGGGTTTCCTGAGCTTGGGTCTTTGAGGGCTTTCCCCTTTCCCAGGAAGCCTACAGGTGACCCAGTGTGGGAGGGCTGCCCTGCAAGGCGCACTGAAGTCCCCAGAACTCCAGAGCAGCAAGCAGGGAGTGAGGCCACTCCTACTCACCCACACGAGCCCCTCCCAAGACCAAGCTCACCATCTGGGAGGTCTGAGATCTCCAGGCGGGGTAGCTTCCGGGGCCGGCCAGGTCTCCTTCGGGGCCTTGGGGTACTGGGGGGTGGGGCGCTGGAGCCGAAGCTGCCGGCCTCGGGGTTCATCCTCAGCTGGATTATAGTCGCTATCCTCTGTGGGGGGTACAGTAAAGATGGTGAACAGTGGCAGGACCCACTCTTTCAGCCCTGACGCCTTGCCCAGCTCACTTCCCCACCCCTGCCTACTTCCTCCAAGCCCACATCAATGCTTCCTCCAGAAAGTCCTCCTGGTCTCCCTGGCTGACTCTGAGTGTTCCTGTCCTGGGCTCCTGAAGTTCTTTCTCTGCACCCTTCCTGGCACCTACCACTAGCTCATAAAGCACCTTCATGTGAATAGGGAAAAGGCAGCCCTTCCTCCAGACACTGTATAGCCATTGTTAGAAAGAAGTTTAAATAAACATTGAATCTACAAACTGCCCTAACCAAAACAGCAGCCACCAGTCATAGGTGGCTATTGAGCACCTGAAATATGCCTAGTCCAAACTGAGATATAATTAAGTATAAAATAATGAGCTTCAAAAAATTGGTATTAAAAAACTCACTAGTAATTGTTATAACGACTGCATACCGAAATGATATTTCAGGGTCAGGCACGGCAGTTCACGTCTATAATCCCAGCGCTTTGAAAGGCTGAGGTGGGAGGATTGTTTGAGGACAGGAGTTTGAGACCAGCCTAGGCAACACAGCGAAACCCTGTTTCCTCTTTTCTTTCTCCTTTCGTTTTTCCTTTCCCTTTCCTTCCCTTTCCCCTTCCCTTTTCCCTTTCTTCTTCCCTTCCCCCTTCCCCTTCCTTTTCTTTTCTTTCTCTCCCTCCTCTTTTTTTTTCGAGAAAGAGTCTCGCTCTGTTGCCCAGTCTGGAGTGCAGTGGAGCAATGTTGACTCACTACAACCTCTGCTTCCGGGATTCAAGTGATTCTCCTCTCAGCTTCCCAAGTAGCTGGGATTACAGGTGCCCACCACCACACCCAGCTAATTTTTTTGTATTTTTAGTAGAGCCAGGGTTTTACCATGTTGGCCAGGCTGGTCTCAAACTCCTGATCTCAAGTGATCGACCCGTCTTAGCCTCCAAAAGTGCTGGGATTATAGGCATGAGCCACCGCGCCCACCATTTCTTTTTTTGTTTTTTGAGGCAGGGTCTCGCTCTGTCACCCAGGCTGGAGTGCAGTGGCACAATTACAGCTCACCGCAGCATTGACCTCCTGGGCTCAAGTGATCCTCCCAAGTAGCTGAGACTACAGGCACATACCACAAAGGGCTAATTTTTGTATTTTTCGTGGAGATGAGGGTTTTGCCATGTTGCCCAGGCTGGGAGACCCTGTTTGTACAAAAATTAAAAAATTAGCCAGGCTTGCTGGCAGGCACTTGTAGCCCTAGTTACTCAGGATGCTGAGAGGGGAAGATGGCTTGAATTCAAGGTAACAGTGAGCAACAATCATGACACTACACTCCAGCCTGAGCAACAGGGCGAGGACCTTCTCTCGGATCTTTACTTGTATTCCATTTCTGTGGGACAAATGTGAACAGGGTCCCCGTGCTCTTTGCAATGTGCAGCCTGCACAACTGCACACAAAGGGTCCTCGTCCGGGAGCACAACCTTCTCTGTCTTATACTGGAGGGACCTGTGATGTGTCTGTGCCAGTTCCTCTTTCCTGGCCCTCCAAGTGGCCAGCAGGAACTCAGTGAGTATGTGTAGATGGACGTAGGGATGGTGGGCCTAGGAACTCATGGTGGCCTACCCTCCAGGTCATCAATGGCTCCAGCATCTACAATGTCATCATCGTCCTCCTCCTCTGGTCCCTCTTCCTCTTGGGTCTTGGTGGAGGTGCTCCACTTCCGTAGACGTCCTTTTTTACCAACTCCTGCTGCAGCTGCTGCTACTGGGGGTAGGGGGAGGGTAAGACAAGCTTGCCTTGCCTGGCTCCCAGCACCCCAGCCCCACCCATGCAGTCCAAGCAGGTAGGCTGCAACTGACGCACCTGGACGGAAGTGGCGCTCCCGCATGTGGCGCAGCAGCGTGGCCTTGGCGCTGCTCCGGTACTGGCACATCTTGCACTTGAACTGCTGCACCACCACCACCTCCATCATGGCCTCCAGGCTCTGCAGGTCCGGTTCTCCGCACCAGAGGCTGGGAGCAGCTGCACCGGGGAGCTGGGCCCACCCTGTGCCTCCTCAGGTGGCTCCAGGCATGTGGATGTGGATGTGGGGCCATCGGCCAGGGCCTCAATGGCTGCCAGGCTATGGGCCAAGGTGGAACTGGACATTGGTGATGTCATGGGGGCTCCTTGGGGTGGGAGAGGCAATTGGAGGGGGTTAAATGGGAGGGCAGCACTGGCCGTGAGCTGTAGCTACCCTTTCCAGGCAGGCCCAGGGAACACAGAACCAAATTCCCCACCAGAGGCCACCCCGTTAGTAGGAAAACTAAGGCCCAGAGCAGTGGATACCCTGCCAGGGCCACACAGGGAATCTGTGGCAGAGCCTGTCCTATCCTATCCCCCTGCCCACTGCAGGCCTCCCTGAGTCTGGCACCGGGGTCTTACCATCATCTGGGCCCTGCAGGATCAGGTATCGCGTGGTCTCGGCCCCACCATCCTCGGCACTGGTCACAGTAATGCAGCCTGGGCAGAGATGGGGAAGGGTCACACCTCCTGGGGAGGGGTTCTCAGCCACAGGCCCACCCCCAGGGGCTCTACTCTGGCCTGTGAGCAGAGCTGGTCCACACTCATTCTGGCTCCCATGTATGACTGCAAATCAGCTATGTTGACCCTGAGCCTCAGCTGACTCCCTTGGCAGGCTGTCTGGAGGTCTGGGGTACATGCTGCCTCAGCAGCTGGCCCACACTTACACAGGATGCCACAGCTACTCCAGCTGTCTGGGCTTCGACCACCAAACCTGGAAAGTCCTTTCTCTCCAAACTTCTCAACGTAAAGGACCAGCTGCTACATCCCTTCTTAGGGTTGGATTCCCAGACTATCCCAGGGCTTTTTGAGGTGCTACAGCCTCTATAAATGTCATTACTAAAAAGTGGGTACAGCACCATGCGCCACAGCTCATGCCTGTAATCCCAATACTTTGGGAGGCTGAGGCAGGAGAACTGCTTGAACCCAGGAGTTCAAGAGTAGCCTGGCCAACCCAGCAAAACCCCATCTCTGCAAAAAAAATAAAAATAAAAAAATAAAGGGAGAGAAAAAAGTTTTTTTAAATAAGCCAGGTATGGTAGCCTGCACCTACAATCCCAGCTACCTGGCAGGCAGAGGCAGAGAATCCCTTGAGCCCAGGGGTCTGTGGCTGCAGTGCACTATCATTACACCACTGCACTCCAGCCTGGGTGACACAGCTCTGGAGTTAGACTGTCTGAGCTCGTGGCCTGACATGCCACACTGCTTGCTGGTGACAGTGGGTAAGTTATGCATGTCCTCAGTGCCTCAGATTTCTCATTTGGACTGTGAGCATAACAACACCCTCTACCTTTTGGGGTTACTGGGAGGATTAAATGAGCTAATGTATGTAAAGTTTAGAACAGTCCCAGGCACAAGGTAAGCAGTAACAGTTTCTATTATTTATTGAGAACTTTGGCCGGGTGCGGTGGCTCACGCCTATAATCCCAGCATTTTGGGAGGCCAAGGCAGGTGGATCACGAGGTCAAGAGATCGAGACCATCCTGGCCAACATGGTGAAACCCTGTCTCTACTAAAAATACAAAATTAGCTGGGTGTGGTGGCAGGCGCCTGCAGTCCCAGCTACTCGGGAGGCTGAGGCAGGAGAATCGCTAGAACCTGGGAGGCAGAGGTTGCAATGAGTCGAGATTGTGCCACTGCACTCCACCCCGGGCGACAGAGCAAGACTCCGTCACACACACAAAAAAGAGCTTGTCATATGCCAGGTGCCATGCTGAGAACTTTACCATGTTGTCTCATTAAATCCTCATTTACCACCATGAGACAGGGGTGACTGTTCCCACTCTGCGCACTATGCATGGGAAAGTAATCTGCCTGAGTTCACACAGCTGGGACGGGCACAGCTGGCTGACGGACACTGCAGGGAAACCCCTGTGGGGCTCCTCTGCCTGACTCACTCTGCATGAGGTCGGGCCCAATGGTGGACTCGATGATCTTGTCGATGGCTGAGCTCAGGTCCGAGGAGGAAGCTGTGCAGTCAGACACCAGCATGTTGGGGTCTGGGAGTACACTGGAGTGCACAAGTGCTGGGGGACCGCCTGTCACCCCTGCCACTGGCCCACGGGACACAGACGATGAATCAGGGAGGTAGCCATTAGGCAGGGGGTCTGTGCTTGAGCTGCTCTCGGACACCTCCTCCTGAGGGGCATGAAACAGGGAAGGAAGGAGTTTAGCAGCTAGGTATGGGGCAGGGCAGCCTGCCAGCTCCCACTTGCTGGACAGAGCTCTCTGGCCCAAGAACATGGTCAGTGGAGCCACTCATGCCCTCAGCCCCACTGAGGACCACTAGGAGAGGCCCTCCAGTCACAGAGCCCCCAAAGAAAAAGTCACAGGGTCCCTGGATCTCATCAGGGCCTACCCCAAAATAAGGGAAGGGACTCCTATGCAGTCTACACCACAACCAGGGGGAGCTATTTTCATCGGGCTTTTGCATCACTCACTCCCTCTGCCTGATACTCTTCCCAGCCATCACTACGGCTAACTCTTACCCAGCCTTCTCACCACCATTTAGGTGGTACCTCTTCTAGGAAGTCAATGCTTACTCCAAGGCCAAGTCAGGACTTCTTCACCCTCAGTGCTGCAGCTGCCTATGTCCCCAGCACCACACCACTGTGTGGTTCACTGCGCCTTGGAACGGCCTCCAGGCCAGACTGTGCCCTCCACAAGGGCCTTGACCAAACTTGTCTTTTCCCCTGCTGTGTCTCCAGGGCCCAGCACATGCTGAGCACATGGCAGGCCCCGTCTCTGCTGAACTAATGAAACCCCAGGACCCCAAAGTGATGACCACTGACTGCCGTGTACTTCTATCACGTGACATACTGAATATAATCATTATCTTACAGATAAGAATGGCTAATACTTACTGAGTGCTTACAGTGCACTGAGCACTACTTTAATTATTAGCTTTGCATATATTAATTTATTTCATCATTTCATCCTCATAAAAACTCTACGAGGCAGGTATATTTATCATTCCCACTTTATAGACGAGGAAACAGAGCTAGAAGTTGGGTAGCTTGCTCAAGATCGCACAGCTAGGAAGTGGCAGAGCCAGGAGGAGATGAAGAGATGGTATACAAAATGTTTGCAAGAGAATGTCTGGTGGGAGCTCACAATCGAGCACCCTTGAAAGCAAGTATTTCTGCTCTACTTTAGCCACGAGACTGAGGCTCAAAGAGGTTTCTCAGTAAACTGAAGGCAGGACCCAGACTTAACCCAGGACACCTGCCTTTTTTTTTTTTTGGTAGAGATTAGGTCTCGCTATGTTGCCCAAGCTGGCCTCCAACTTGTGGGCTCAAGTGATCCTCCCACCTCAGCCTTCCAAAGTGCTGGGATTATGGGCAATGAGCTACCACGACTAGCCTGGACATCTGCCTCTCAAAATGTGAGGCAGGACTGTGGGTAGTACAGTAGCTAAGACCACAGCCTAGATTTGAATCCTGGCTCTGCCTGAACTCAGCCTCGGCTTTCTTTTTTGTAAGATATGGGGGAAAATGGTATGTGTCTTAGAGGGTATGAAGCTGAAATGAGAATATCCATTTTAGGAGCTTGGCATGGTCCCTGGCTCACAGTAAACCAGAAACAACAGGTATTAGCTATAAACAGGCCTTGGTGACTGTTTCCTCTTGCTACCAGGCACTGCTGCTCGCGGTCCCTGCCTCCACCCACGCCGTCCAGCCCGGTCTATACCTGAGAGCGGCTGCCACTGTCCGAACTTTGCCCCACGCGAGAGTCGTCGGCCTCTGCCTGGCCGGGGGCAGCCGCGGCGTCGCTGCTGTCGGCGGACACGGCTTCCGAGGTGCCCACACCCAGGCCGCTCTCAGAGGGCTCCTCGGGCCGGCCAGGCCCAGGGGCCGCGTCGCTGCTGCTCTCCACCTCGTTCTCCTCCATCGGATCGGCGGGCTCCCTGACAGGGGATAGCAAGGTCTGGGGACTTCACTCTGTGAAGAGAGGTGACCGGGGCTGGAACAAGTAGGCCACCTCCCCAGCCCCGGCAACCACGGGCCACCCAGCTGCACCCCGGCGCCCATTTTGCAGACGCAAAGACTGAGTCTCCGACGGGGCGGGGCTTCCTGGTGTATTGCGAGGGGAGCTGGGGGAAAAACTGGACGGAGAAGGTGTGCTTCCCAGGCTAAGACCCTTCCCCGTGAGGGTGGTCAATGGCTGGTAATCTTGACCCTTTTCCTGGCCCCCCACGACTCTCGTGGAGCGTTTCGCTGTGTGAGCCCCATCCGGGCTCAGTGATTCAGCCCTTCGGCCCCCGCGTCCCCTCCGGGTGCAGGGTCGGTGGTACAGCCCGCTGGCCCCCTGGGTCAGTGGTTCGCTCCCCCACGGTTCCCCCTGCGGAGGGGGCTGACAGGGACGGTCTGGGGCTTGGCGACTCGGGGCTGTCCCGGCGCTGCCTGTGCTTCAGGCCCGACGCCATCTTGTGGCGGCACCGGGTTTCCGCTCAGGCAAGTGCGAGAGCGACTAAAGGGCCTGGGACCCCGAGGCCCTGGTTCGGACAGCCCCGCCGGCCCGGGACCTCGCCTCCGGATATCACCGCAGGGTGACCTCACTCTACGGCTGGGTACGGTGGAGCTGCCTGACTCTACCCGAAGCTCACCGGAGGCTTTCGTAGTCACGTTCCTCTTTGACTCCGGCATCGACGAGGTCGCCATTCTCTTCCCTCGCTGCGGAGGAACCCATCGGCCTACTGTAGGCCGGAACTACTTCCCCCTGCTGGTCCCGGGAAAGATACAGTTTCAGTGTTCCGGAAGTTCGCTCCGAGGCCTCAAAGCCATAATCGGGTCCGAAGAGACTCTGGGATTTTATACTTCGCCTAGTATTTGGGAGCGGGCCCAATATGGGTTGGGGACTTATTCTCTCTTGGCGGAGTGTTACATAGGAAGTGACTGTGACGTCACTTGGGTCCCTTCCCTGGGCCGCAGGGTTGGGCGCGGCGAATGCCGGCCTCGCGCTCTTGGGGCGTGGGTCCGATGGGGGGGGGGGTCCGATGGGGGCGTACTCCCGATGACTTGGCCACAGCCCTCCTACGACAGCCCGGAAGAACATGCGGCTGCCGGCGGCTTTGGCTTGGCCAAAGACGAATTCATGTTTTCAGTCATTTTATCTGACTCTTTACCTATTACTCAGCGCGCTTCTGCAGCCCAATCGAGCTCTGCCCGTTAGGTTTGATGTATTCCGATGGGCAGGGGATGTATAATTATTGTTGTACAGACAGGGAAACTGAGGTCTGGGTATGGGAAAGGCTGGTCCAGAATCACATCCAATAAAGGGACTCAGGAGCCAAGTACGGATCGGGAGTCGGGGAAATGGAGAAAAGTTAATGTTTGTCCCTTAGGTTTGTATACATATTTGTTAACATTAATAGAGCTGAGGCTGGGCGCTGTGGCTCACGCCTGTAATTCCAACGCTTTAGGAGGCCAAGGCGGGAGAATGGCTTGATCGCAGACAAGAGAGTGAGGCTCCGTCTCCACAAAAAGTTAAAAAGCCCGGCCTGGTGGCGCATGCCTGTAATCCCAGTTGTTCGGGAGGCTGAGGTGGGAGGATCGTTTGAGTCTGGGAGGTTGACGCTGCAGTGAGGCATGGTCACACCACTGCACTTCAGCCTGGGCGACAGAGTGAGACCCTTTTTCAAAAAAATAAATAAATAAATACACGTCAACTACCTATCCTTTAAAAGTGGAGAAAGAAAAAAAAATCTAATTAAAAGTCAGCTGTGCTGGGCGCGGTGGCTCAGGCCTGTAATCCTAGCACTTTGGGAGGCCGAGGTGGGTGGATCACTTGAGGTAAGGAGTTCAAGACCAGCCCGGCCATCATGGTGAAACCCCATCTTTAAAAAAATAAAAAAAAATAAATAAAGTCAGCTGCCTTTAAGGTATGTCTTTCCTCCGGAATGCCCGAAATTCACCTTCTGTTTAAGCCTTTTTTTAGCAGTTTGCAGTGGAAGAGCACAAGAGAGGGAGTAAGGTGCTCTTGGTTTTGTTCCTAAGTCTCTGTAGTTTAAGCTATTTTCCTTAATTGAAAGATACGAATTTTGGGGGAAAAATCTCAACTCCTAAGGAGGTCGGGTGCAGTGGCTCACGCCTGTAATCCCAGCACTTTGGGAGGCCAAGGCCGGTGGATCACCTGAGGTCAGGAGTTCAAGAGCAGCCTGGCCAACATGGTGAAACTGTGTCTCTATTAAAAATACAAAAATGTGCTGGTCGTGGTGGCACACGCCTGTAGTCCCAGCTACTCGAGAGGCTGAGGCAGGAGAATTGCTTGAACCCCGGAGGCGGAGGTTGGAGTGAGCTGAGATCATGCCATTGCATTCCAGCCTGGACAGCCATTGCATTCCAGCCTGGACAAGAGTGAAACTCCATCTCAAAAAAATAAATAAATAAATAAATAAATAAAATTGATAAAAAGGACCAAGGGTGCTTTGAGCTGTTACTTTTGTGCACCTGTGTATGAGGGGATTTATCTGGTTCTTAGGTGAAGTTTTCTTTCCTAGGTTTCCGTCTTGGGTTGAGGGGAATAGAACAGGAGGCCTCTGGATAGGTTAGGACCCTCATCTCCTATCCCTTGCAACCAGCAGGACCAGGCCCCGGGGCAGCTCTGAAGAGCTAGGTCAGCACTGGCATGCTGACAGGTTGGTTTTACTATCTCCAGGCAGTTTTCCCATATGGACCCCATTCCTCAGCCCTACAGAGATATCTGCCCCCCATGCCAGTAAGGCAGTAGGGTGCATCCTACATCTGACCAAGTCACTCTCCCAAGGTTGCAGTACTCAGAAGTACCCCCCACAGCACCCTCATTCCCATCCCCACTGAGACTCAGGCCTCCTAGGAGGTAGAGGCTGCAGTGAACTGTGACTGCACCACTGCACTCCAGCTCGGGTGACAGAGTGACACCCCGTCTATTGAAAAGAAAGACTCAACCCTATTCTTGGCCTTGGCCACAGCATCACAAGATTGCAGAATGTCATGGTATAGATGGAACAGCCTCATCAGGAAACCAAAGAGGAGCCCAAGGCCCAGAAGGGGAAAGCCTGCAAACAGCCCGGAGGTCTCCTGGCTCCTTGGAAACAACGTATCGGAACCCTCCATCACAAACACAAGCAAGCAAATCCTGTTTCCGCCTGTGAATCCGGGGTTTATCCCTCCAGTGTGCAGTCTAGTTCTGGCCTTGGCTTTATTATTTTGTTTTCTCTTTAAAATTTGTTTTCTCTTAAAAGATTGTTTATAGGCCAGGTGCTGTGGCTCATGCCTGTAATCCTAGCACTTTGGGAGGCTGAGGCGGGTAGATCACCTGAGATCAGGAGTTCAAGACCAGCCTAACCGTCATGATGCAATTGCGTCTCTACTAAAAATACAAAAATTAGCTGACTGTGGTGGCGAGTGCCTATAATCCCAGCTACTAGGGAGGCTGAGACAGGAGAATCGCTTGAACCTGGGAGGCAGAGGTTGCAGTGAGCCAAGATCGTGCCATTGCACTCCAGCCTGGGCAACAGAGCGAGACTCCACCTCAAAAAAAAATTGTTTCTAGAGATGGGGACTAGCTAGTTTGCCCAGGCTGGTTTCGAACTCCATGGCCCCAGCTTAGTCAGAGAGACTTACGGAAGCAGTGAAGGGGCTCTGAGTCAGAAGGACATTACAGTGGACAATTGAGAACAATGTGGAAAAGCCAAGAGGGAAAGAGGAGGGAATATGTCAGGCAGTGTGTGTGTGTGCTTTCCTGAGTCTTGGTTTTTGTTTTTGTTTTGTTTTTTTGCTTCCACAAAGCTTTATTTCTATTTGGTCCAAGGCTTGGAAGAAGGCTCCAGGGTAGTTAAAAAGCTGCCTAGTAGCTGGAGGGAGAGGCTTAGGCAGAAGCCCTGATACTTTGAGAGGGGCCCTTCAGGCTCCCAGTTGCGCTTGAGGGTGGGTGAACCTTTCCAAAAGAACGTCACCCAGACCACCCTGGGGCCGGCCAACTGGGAAGGTTGGCCAAGTGGTTGCCCATCTTGATGAGTTTCACTTCCTCATCTAAGAAGAGACTCTCCAGGGAAGTCACAGGGATGGAGGTCTGTGTGGGCAGAAAACTCAGGGCTTGAAGATCTAAAAGGGATTGGTTCAGATTTTTCTTCAGGGCCATGGTGGCTTCCGTGGCATCCAGGTTTTTATTTTTATTTATTTATTTTTGACACCCAGGCTAGAGGGCAGTGGCACGATCTTAGCTCACTGCAACCTCTGCCTCCCAGGTTCAAGCGATCCACCTCAGCCTCCCAAGTAGCTGGGGATACAGGCGTGAGCCACCACACCTGGCTAATTTTTTTTGTATTTTTAGTAGAGATAGGGTTTCACCATGTTGGCCAGGCTGGTCTTGAACTCCTCACCTCAACTGATTCGCCTGCCTTGACCTCCCAAAGTGCTGGGATTACATAGTGACCTCCCAAAGAGCCACCATGTCCAGCCACATCCAGGGTCTTACCTAACTCAGTGCAAGCCAGCTTCTGGACGTCCTGGAAGAGAGTGCGGGACGCTGTGCTGGTTTTGCATCTTCAAGGCACCCTTGCGCTTCTCCTCGGCCAATTCATGGAAGAAATGGCCCATACCTTCCAGAGCCACATCGTCGCAGTGTAAATAGAAGCCCAGACAGGCAGGGCGTGGTGGCTCATGCCTGTAATGCCAGCACTTTGGGAGGCCAAGGCAGGTGGATCACAAACTCAGGAGTTCGAGATCGGCCTGACCAACATGGTGAAACCCCCATCTCTACTAAAAATACAAATATTAGCCGGGCGTGGTGCGGCGTGCCTGTAATCCCAGCTACTCAGAAGGCTGAGGCAGGAGAATTGCTTGAACCCAGGAGGCGGAGGTTGCAGTGAGCCAAGATTGTACCACTGCACTCCAGCCTAGGTGACAGAGAGAATCCATCTCAAAAAAAAAAATAATAATAATAAGCCCAGAGAAAGGCAGGTGAGGAGGCCTGCAGGTGCAAACTCGACCAGGTGGTTCACAGCTGCCTCCACCTTGGTGGAATAATTCTGATGAATCTGGGAGCTCACGGGTTGGTAAGGAGCGAACCACAAACAATGGTGTTGGCTGGACCCAGAAGCAGGAGGTGGCCGAGAAGATGGTCCCTGAGGTTGCAAGTGGAGAGGAGATTGGAGGTTGGTGAGAGGCTGGAAGAGAGGAAGTCCTGGGATTTCTTCCATCCAAACACTGTTGAAGCAAGAGACAGATCCGTGCGATTGGCCAAACCCAACTCTGCTGTGGAGCCATGGTATCTTAATATAGCAGGAGTTGTTAAATCATCTTCCACTGTAGAGAGGAGACAGCTGAGACTCAGAGAGGGGGAAATGACTTCTCCAAGGTCTCGCAGCCAGGAGGATGTAGCTGGTATATGGAAGCAGGTCTGCCTCATTCCATAGTAATCATACACTCAAGCCGAGGGCAGTAGCTCACGCCTGTAATCCCAACAATTTGGGAGGCTGAGGCAGGGAGGATCACTTGAGGTCAGAGGTTCAAGACCAATCTGGTCAACATGATGAAACCCCATGTCTACCAAAATATACAAAAATTAGCTAGGCATGGTGGTGCATGCCTGTAATCCCAGACACTTGGGAGGCTAAGGCAGGAGAATTGCTTTAATCTGGGAGGTGGAGGTTGCAATGAGTTGAAATTGCGCCACTGCACTCCCATCTGGGCGACAGAGTGAGACTCCATCTCAAAAACAAACAAACAAAATACCTTAAATTTTGTACAAATATCCAATGTGAAAAAAATAAGAAAAAAGAAAAAAAAAAAGAAAAAAAATACCTTAAATTACTCTGTGCCAGTCACCATTCTAAGTGGTTTTATACATTCATTTATTTATCCTCAAAACCACCCTATGAACCTGCGAAGTGGTTGTCATTATTATCTCCATTTAAGGAAACTGAGGCACGGAACAGTGAAAGAGTCTGCCTAAGTAAAGGAGGAAGCTATGATTGAAAACTAAGCAATCTGGCTGTAGAATCCACACTTTTAGATTGCTGTACCATTTCTCATCATAATACCTGACTCTTAGGTGATACTTTATCTTCTCCTGAGTCAGGCAGGGTGGTTACTGTTTTCCCGTTTTACAGATGAGGACACTGAAGCCCAGAGAGAGGAAGTGCTTTGCTCCAGATCACACAGCAAATTTTCTGGTGTAATGGAAAGGGCTGTGAGTCCTGGCCAGATCTCCTGCAGTAGATAATAATCATACTAGCAGATGTTTTTTGGGTTTTTTTGGCTTTTTTGTTTTATTTTTTTGAGACAGGGTCTGGCTTTGTCACCCAGGCTGGAATGCAGTGGTGCAAACATGGCTCGCTGCAACCACCGCCTACCCAGCTCAAACAATCCTTCCACCTCAGCCTCCTAGGCAGCTGGGAATACAGGTATGCACCACTACACTCAGCTAAATTGTTTTGTGTATTTTGTAGAGATGAGTTTTCCCCATATTACCCAGGCTGGGTAAATGTTTACTAAGCACTTACCAAGATCAGGGGCTGCATTTGGTGTTTTGTATGCATTTTTATTTTTATTTTGAGACAGGATCTGGCTCTGTTGCCCAGGCGGGGGTGCAGTGGCAGATCTTGGCTCACTGCAGCCTGTCTTCCCAAGCTCAAATGACTCTCCTACTTCAGCCTCCCAAGCAGCTGGGACTATAGGTGCACACCTGGCTAATTTTTGTATTTTTTTTTTTTTTTTTGGTAGAGATGGGGTTTTGCCACGTTGGCCAGGCTGGTCTTTTTTTTTTTTTTTTTTGAGATGCAGTTTTACTCTGTTGCCCAGGCTGGAATGCAGTGGCGCGATTTCAGCTCACTGCAACCTCTGCCTCTCAGGCTCAGGCAATTCTCCTTCCTCAGCCTCTGAGTAGTTGCGATTACAGGCATGTACCACCATGCCCGGCTAATTTTGTATTTTTAGTAGAGACGGGGTTTCGCCACATTGGCCAGGCTAGTCTCGAACTCCTGACCTCAGGTGATACACCAGCCTCGACCTCTGAAAGTGCTGGGATTACAGGCATGAGCCACCTTGCCCGGCCCTATATGCATTTTTAAACTACAGTCACAGCAACCAGAAATACTAGATACTCCCTGCATTCCCATGTTACCGATGAGGAACCTGAGGCCCAAGAGCAGTTGACTGTCTGACGTCATGTGCTTGATCGTCAGCAGAGCTAGGATTCAAAACCTGGTTTGTTGACTCCTAGTCCAGTGCTCCTCATGTTGCACAGCCAGGTGCCCCAGGAGGGCAGCGGGGCTGAGAGTAGGCAGCCAGCAGGTGGGTGCAAGGGTTTAACTCTACCTTCTCTTTTCATGTCACTATTGTCTATGGGTTTAGCTAAACCTGTTTTTAAAAACCTATTTATAGCTTAAGACTGTACCACCACTTGGGATAATGAGTCCCTTAAGTTGACTCCCCATGGTGGAAATTAAGACTTCCTTTTATTTGTCCTAAATCCTTCTCTTTCACAATTGGAGGGGAATGGGGTAGTGGGGAAAGGCCCCAGGACCAGAACACTTGGATTTAGAAAATAGACTGAAGGGCTGGGTGCGGGGCTCACGCCTCTAATCCCAGCACTTTGGGAGGCCAAGGTGGGTGGATCACTGAGATCAGGAGTTTGAGATCAGTGTGACCAACATAGTGAAACCCTGTCTCTACTAAAAATACAAAAATTACCCGGGCATGGTGGCGGGCGCCTGTAATCCCAGCTATTTGGGAGGCTGAGGCAGGAGAACTGCTTGTACCGAGGAGGCGGAGATTGAAGTGAGCTGAGATCGCGTCACTGCACTCCAGCCTGGGCCACAAAATAAGACTCCATTAAAAAAAAAAAAAAAAAAAGGAAAATTGGCTGAAGTCCAAATAGTGTTTGACTGTTTTTTGTTTTTTGTTTTTTTTTGAGACGGAATCTTGCTCTGTCACCAGACTGGAGTGCAGTGGCATGATGTCAGCTCACCGCAACCTCCGCCTGCTGGGTTCAAGCCATTCCCCTGCCTCAGCCTCCCAAGTAGCTGGGACTACAAGCACATGCCACCATGCCCAGCTAATTTTTTTTTTTTTGGTGTATTTTAGTAGAGACAGGGTTTCACCATGTTGGCCAGGATGGTCTCAAGATTCTGACCTCATGATCCACTCGCCTCAGCCTCCCAAAGTGCTGGGATTACAGGCGTGAGCCACTGCACCCGGCCAACTGTTTGTATATGATGGTAACTCCTGACACCAGGCAGCAGGCAGCATGTATGGAAACATCTCATCTGATCACTACAAAGACATAAGGGGTAGGCAGGGCCTGGATTTTCATCTCCTTTAATCTGTCTTGTTTCCTGTGGTATCCCCAACATTGAGCACATTTTGCAGATACAGGCAGATAGATACTAGGTAGCTATTTGTTGTATGAATGAACCAATGAACCCTCATTTTATAGACAAGGAAACAAAGACCCAGAATATCAGGGGTCTAGCCAGGAAAGCAAGACTTCTGCCAGATGATTCCAAAGAGGGAATTTAGGCCACGTGAAGTGATTCACACCTATAATCTCAACGCTTGGGGGAGCCCAGGGTGAGAGGATCACTTGAGGGCAGAGGTTTGAGACCAGTCTAGGCAGCATAGTGAGACCCCTGTCTGTACAGAACAATTTTTGATATTTTTTTGATTTTTTTTTTTTTTTTTGAGACAGAGTCTTGTTCTATTGCCAGGCGCCAGGCTGGAGTGCAGTGGTGCGATCTCGGCTCGCTGCAACCTCTGCCTCCTGAGTTCAAGCAATTCTCCTGCCTCAGCCTTCTGAGTAGCTGGGACTACAGGCGCGCGCCACCACGCCCAGCTAATTTTTGTATTTTAGTGGAGACGAGTTTCACTATGTTGGCCGGATGGTCTCAATCTCTTGACCTCGTGATCCGCCCGCCTCGGCCTCCCAAAGTGTTGGGATTACAAGCGTGAGCCACCGCGCCCGGCACAAAACAATTTAAAAAAAAAAAAAAAATTAGCTGGGCATGGTGGCATGTGCCTGTAGTCCTAGCTACTGGGGAGGCTGAGGTGGGAGGACAGCTTGAGCCCAGTAGTTTGAGTCTGCAGTGAGCTATCACTACGTCGCTGTTGCACTCCAGCCTGAGCAACAGAGCAAAGACCCTGTGTCTGTCTCTAAACACACACAAACACACACACACACACACACACAACACAGGGAATTGAATGTGGAGAATTAGCTACAAAGTTGTCTTATGGGTAGAAATAGCAAACAGGGGAAGCTGAGACACACCTGAGATTAATAACTTCAGGAAGCTGCTACCTCCCCTAGGGCTAGAGAAGCTGGAATCACAGCAGGTCTATCTAGCAGGAGTCACTGCAACTGCTAATGTTCCCCCCCACCCCATCCTTCCCAAGGACGAGAGAAATGGGGGAGAAAAACCCTGGCTTCTCCCTTCTTCCTCTCCAGTCTCTCACCAGGACTTCCCATTGGCTGATCCTAGCCAAAAGCCAGTTGGCAAGGGAGTCCAGGAAACATGGTTTGCAGGGATTAGCCTCTGCTGTATGGAGCAGAAGGGCAGAGGATGGATTTGAGACAAACAGAAAGTTACCTGCCCCAAATAATCCCATACCTAGGAAGGGATTGTGTTACGTATGCATTGGCAGGCAGCCCCCCACCCCCCAAGTCCATGTGACCTTTCTAGGCTCTTTATTTTTCCATGTCTGGCTTAAGCATCACCTCTTCCAAGAAGCCCTTCTTCCCAGCAGAGCTGCTACTTCCCATCAGTGCATTCCCCTAGCATGCTCTGCCTACCTCTGTCAGAACATACACCACTGGGGGGAGATGCTCCCAGTTACCTGCCAGGCTCCTCGATGGACAGAGCCTCCTAAAGCCAGTCCGGAGTTTGATTTCTCTGCTGGAAAGAAAGTGATTGTTGAATGAGTCAGCTGTTGGAAGGATAACACGGGGAAAGGAACACTAGAGTCAGAACAACTGAAGGTCAACGAGTCTGTTTTCTCATCTGTAAAACGGGAACTTTGAGGAGTGAGAGGGAGAATGCATGGTAGTGCAGTTAAGCTCATAGGCTCTGGAGTCAGACCATCTGCAGTCAACCCCCAGCTCCACTCTGAGTTACTAAACGCTACTCCTCTGTTTCTCACTTATACACTAGGGATGACATTAATATTTCATGTGGTATCTGTGAGGATTAAATGAAACGGTGTGGAAAACAGTGCAAGTGCTTACTAAATGTGCCTAGTATCATTACGTGTGGTGCCTAGCCACATGCCTGAACATCGCATAGGTAAGAGATATCCTCCCTCCCCTCCCCTCCCCTCCCCTCCCCTCCCCTCCCCTGCCCTCCCCTCCCCTCCCATCTCCTCCCCTCCCCTGCCCTCGCCCTCTCCTCCCCTCCCCTCCCCTCCCCTGCCCTCCCCTGCCCTCCTCTCCCCTCCATTACCAAGCATAGTCACTGAAACATAGTAGGTGCTTAGTCAATCTTTTGAGGGTTTTTTTTTGAGATGGAGTCTCGCTCTGTCTCCAGGCTGGAGTGCAGTGGTGTGCACTGCACTTGGCCCACTGCAACCTCCGCCTCCTGGGTGCCAGTGATTCTCCTGCCTCAGCCTCCTGAGTAGCTGGGACAACAGGCATGCACAACCACGCCCAGCTAATTTTTATATTTTTAGTAGAGATGGGGTTTCACTATGTTAGCCAGGATGGTTTCCATCTCTTGACCTTGTGATCTGGCCGCCTGGGCCTCCCAAAGTGCTGGGATTACAGGTGTGAGCCACCATGCCCAGCAATTTTTTTTTTTTTTTTTTGAGATAGGGTCTTGGTCTGTCACTCCAGCTAGGGTACAGTGGTACAAACATGGCTCAGTGTAGCCTTGACTTCCTGGGCTCAAGCGATCCTCCCACCTCAGCCGCCCCCCCACCCCAAGTAGCTGAGACCACAGGCATGCACAACCATGCCCGGCTATTTTTTTTTTTAATTTTTATTTTGTAGAGATGAGGTCTTACCATGTTGCCTAGGCTGGTCTCTGACTCATGGACTCAAACAATCTGCCCACCTCAATCTCCCAAAGTGCTGGGATTACAGATGTGTGCCACCACCCCGGCCTCAGTCAGTCTGTATTGGGCCATAGAACAATGGCTGAGTTTCATTTGATAACACCGGTCTGCCTGTGAGTCCAGTGTCTGGTTCTGTGACCTTCCCCCTCTGTCCCAGGCATCACAGAGGATGTTTGGCCTACACCACCAGACAGCCCTGGCACTGAGCCCTCTCACAGAGGTGAAGGGACCATCCTGGGATTACAAGTGGGGACTTTGGAGCCTGTGAGGAGGGGGCATGCATGGAAGGAGACAAGGGTCTGGAGCAAAGGACGAGCAAAGGAATCTAACACTTACTGAGCACCTACTGTGTGCCAAGTGCTGTACACACTTGATTGCATTTCATCCTTACAGCAGCCTGCAAAGCACAGATCGTTACTACCATTTTAGAGGTGATGAAATGTATGTTCCAGGGGTGAAGGCACTCACCCAAGGTTGTGCAGAAATGAAGGAGCACAGCTGGATTTGAACTCTAGACTGCCTGGCTCGACCCTGTTTTTTTGTTTTTTTTGAGACGTAGTCTCATTCTGTCACCCAGGCTGGAGTGCAGTGGCACGATCTTGGCTCACTGCAACTTCTGCCTCCCTGGTTCAACCTATTCTTCTGCCTCAGCCTCCTGAGTAGCTGGGATTACAGGGGTGCACCACCACACCCAGCTAATTTTTGTATTTTTATTAGAGACAGGGTTACACCATCTTGCCCAAGCTGGTTTCCAACTCCTGACCTCGTGATCCACCCGCCTTGGCCTCCCAAAGTGTTTGGATTGTAGACATGAGTCATTGCACCCGGCCCTTTTTCCTTTACTTTTCTTTTCTTTTTTTTCTTTTTTTGAGATAGAGTTTCACTCTTGTTGCCCAGGCTGGAGTGCAATGGTGTGATCTCAGCTTACCACAACCTCCACCTCCCAGGTTCAAGCAATTCTCCTACCTCAGCCTCCCGAGTAGCTGGGATTACAGGCATGCACCACTATGCCTGGCTAATTTTTTTGTATTTTTAATAGAGACAGGGTTTCTCCATGTTGGTCAAGTCTCAAACTCCCAACCTCAGGTAATCCACCCGCTTCGGCCTCCCAAAGTGCTGAGATTACAGGCGTGAGCTATCATGCCCAGGCTCTTTTTTTTTTTTTTTGAGGCAGACTTTCGCTTTCTTTCCCAGGCTGGAGTACAGTGGCAAGATATTTTCTTTTAAAGATGGGGTTTCACCATATTGGTCAGGCTGGTCTCGAACTCCTGACCTCAGGTGATCTGCCCACCTCAGCCTCCCAAAGTGCTGGGATTACAGGCGTGAGTCACTGCACCCGGCTTTTTTTTTTTTTTTTTTTTTGACAGTGGCAAGATCTTGACTCACTGCAATCTCCGCCTCCTGGGTTCAAACAAGCCCATCTGGCTTATTGTTGTATTTTCAGTAGAGATGGGGTTTCACTATGTTGGCTAGGCTGGTCTCGAACTCCTGACCTCAAGTGATCCACCTGCCTAAGCCTCCCAAAGTGCTAGGATTAAGGCACGAACCACCAAGCCTGGCCCTCTCTTATTTTCACTGTACCCAAGCTGCCTCCCAGAGGAGGGAGGAGGCAGGGGAATGGAAGCTGAGCCTCAAGCCATACAGGAAGCCACGAGAGCCAATGCTGAGGCCAGGCTCAGGCAGAGTGACAGCTTGAGACCATGATTTTGACAGCTGTGCCAAGGCTGGCCTGAAAGCAAGTGGCGGGGGAAGACTAGCTGTGATTATCAAGACAAAGGATAGCCAGGGGCTGCAGCAGGGCGCTGAGGAGGGTGCTAGGCCCCTAACAGAATGTCCTTGAGCCCTGACCCCAACAAAACAAGCTCCCTACTTACTTGCTCTGTGACCTTGAGCAAGTCACTCAATCATCTCAGTTGGGCGTCCTCGCTTGTCACACAGAGTCATCACACATGCTGAATTGTCAAGGGATGACATGAAACAACGCAAGGAGACAGAACTGGGTCAAGTCCAGGTGAGGGCTCAATTACCAATTAGTCTGTGATCGGAGACAAGTCACTTCACCTCTCTAAGCCTCAGTCTCCCTACCTAACAAATGGGCACAGTACCTGTCACACCAGTTCTCTGTGAAGACCTAGTGATTAAAGTATGGGCTCTGGAGTAGGTTTCCCTGGGTTCAAGTCATGTTCCACCACCTTAAGTTGCTTGGTCCTTTCCTTTTTCCTTTCCTTTTCTTTCTCTTTCCTTTCCTTTTTTCTTTTCTTTCTCTTTCTTTCTTTCCTTCCTTCTTTCTCTTTCTTTCTTTTCCTTTCTTCCTTTCTCTTTCTTTCTCTCTTTCTTTTTCCTTCCTTCCTTCCATCTTCTTTTTTTTTTTTCAGACAGTCTCCCTCTGTCTCCCAGGCAGGAGTGCAGTGGCACAATCTCAGCTCACTGCAACCTCCACCTCCTGGGTTCAAGGCGATTCTCCTGCCTCAGCCTCTTGAGTAGCTGGGATTACAGGCACTCACCACCACACTTAGCTAATTTTTTGTATTTTTTTTTAGTAGAGGAGGGTTTTCGTCATGTTGGCAAGGCTGTTCTTGAACTCCTGACCTCAACTGATCCTCCTGCCTCATCCTCCTAAAGTGCTGGGAGTACAGGTGTGAGCCATCAAGCCCCAGCAGTTCTTTTCTTTAAGCCCCTTCTATTCTAGGAATTGCTAGGTTATTCTGTACCTTGGTTTCCTCCCCTGCAAAGTGGGGGGGGGGGGGTGAAAGCACACTGACTTCATGGAGCTGTGATAAATGATCTGCTCAACAGGAAGAACACAGAATGGCATCTGGCACAGGTGAGCTCTCTGTCACTGAAATCATGAGCCCTGGGTCTGGCACCTACTAGTAACTAATGCTTGCTGCTTGATGGGCACCACTTTGGACACTTTACACTTTGACCGTAATCCTCAAAGCAGTTCTATGAGCTAGGTGATATGACTGTCCCCATTTTATTCATTAGGAGCTGAGTTATTCAGATGTCCAATGACTTGCCAGAGGCCACACAACAGTCAGTGCCCAGACCAGGATTTGAGCCCCGGCAGACTCTCAGTCATTTATTCATCCCTAATGAAGGCTCCACGAATGGAGCAATTAGGATGTCTACATTATGTACGAACGTGTTTTGGAACCAGAAAAGATGTAAGTGGAGAATGCCCTCAACAAGCCCTAAAGGCTTGGTGAGGAGGGCGGGGTGAAAGGATGGAGGGACCGCTCTGTTCAGCTCCTGTTTGCTGCCAGCAGGGGTCGCCCGCTGCCTCCACCAGGTCTCCCAGCCCTGAACCAGGAGGCCGGGGCAGAAGACCTGCCCACTGGCCCATCCAGGCGGACCTTGGGGACCACGTGCAGGAACTGCAGAGAGTGGCAGTGTTAGCCCATGCAAAGCCAGGGGCATGCCAAAAGGGGTTTATCTCCCCAACGGGGCTGCGAAGCTGCCTCACACAGACCTTCCAAAAGATGCAGATGCTTCAGCCTCATCTGGCCCCTCCTCCCAGCAGAACCTTCTGGGTGGCCGGGCGCAGTCTTGTAATCCCAGCACTTTGGGAGGCCAGGAGTTCGAGACCAGCCTGGGCAACAGAGGGAGACCCCCATCTCTAAAAAACATTAAGAAAAAAAAAAAAAGTTGCTGAGTATGGTGTCGTGTGCCTGCAGTCCCAACTACTCCAGAGGCTGAGGTGGGAGGATTGCTTGAGCCTAAGAGGTCGAGGCTGCAGTGAGCAGTGATCATGCCATTGCACTCCAGCCTGGGCAATAAAATGAGACCCTGTCTCAAAAAAAAAAAAAAAAAAAAAAAAAAAAGGAAGCCAGGTGCAGTAGCTCACGCCTGTAATTCCAGCACTTTGGGAGGCCAAGGAGGGCAGATCACTTGAGGTCAGGAATTCAACACCAGCCTGGCCAGCGTGGTTATCTGTTCCTTGTGTAACCTCTAGAAATGTTTTTTTTTTGGTAGGGGGTGGTTTGAGGTAGAGTCTTATTCTGTTACCCAGGCTGGAGTGCCATGAACATTCATAATGTTGTATAACTGCCACCACTAATTTCAAAAAAAACACTAATTTTGATCACCACTACATTGAAAACATTTTGATCACTGCAAAATAAAACCTTGTATCCATTAAGCAATCTATCGTTATTTCCCTCACACCGGGGCCATTTATTTTATTTTGTTTTGTTGGCCTTTTTTTTTTTTTTTTTTTTGAGACAGAGTCTCACTCTGTTGCCAGGCGCCAGGCTAGAGTGCAGTGGCATGATCTCGGCTCACTGCAACCTCCGCCTCCTGGGTTCAAGCAATTCTCCTGCCTCAGCCTCCCAAGTAGCTGGGACTACAGGTGTGCACCACCACGCCCAGCTAATTTTTTGTATTTTAGTAGAGATGGGGTTTCACCATGTTGGCCAGGATGGTCTTGATCTCTTGATCTCATGATCCGCCCGCCTTGGCCTCCCAAAGTGCTGGGATTACAGGCATGAGCCACCGTGCCGGGCTTTTTTTTTTTTTTTTAAACAGAGTCTCACTCTGTCAGCCAGGCTGAAGTGCAATGCTGCCATCTCAGCTCATTGCAACCTCCACCTCCCAGGTTCAAGTGATTCTCCCACTCAGCCTCCCGAGTAGCTGGGATTACGGGCACCCCCCCCATTATACCTGGAAAATTTTTGTAGTTTGAGTAGAGACAGGGTTTCATGATGGTTGCCAGGCTGGTCTTGAACTCCTGACCTCAGGTGATCTGCCCGCCTTGACCTCGCAAAGTTCTATGATTACAGATGTGAACCACCATGCTCTGCCAACCATTTGTTTTTATGCAGCCAAATTTACGGATTTTTTAATTTTTAATTTTTATTTTTGGAGGACAGAGATTTTGTTCTGTCACGCAGGCTGGAGTGCAGTGTTGTGATCGTAGCTCACTGCAGCCTCGAACTCCTGGGCTCATGCGATCCTCCTGCCTCCACCTCTTGAGCAGCTAGGACTACAGGTGCGCACTATCACAATCAGTTTATTGATCTTTTTCATAATGGCCTTAAGATTTTGTGCTGTGCATGGGAGTGCTTTTCTTACTAGATTATTAAAAAGCAAAGGAGGCCTGGTACAGTGGCTCAGGCCTGTAATCTCAGCACTTTGGGAGGCTGAGGCTGGTGAATCACTTGAGGTCAGGAGTTCAAGACCAGCCTGACCAACACGGTGAAGCCCCGTCTCTACTAAAAGTACAAAATGGCCAGGTGTGGTGGCACACGCCTGTAATCCCAGTTACTTGAGAGGCTGAGGCAGGAGAATTGCTTGAACCCAGGAGACAGAGTTTGCAGTGAGCTGAGATCATGCCACTGCACTCTAGCCTGGGCAACAAAGTGAGATTCTGTCAAAAAAAAAAAAAAAAAAGAAAGAAAAAAAAAAGCAACAGATTTTCAAATTATTATTAATGGTCAGTGAAATCTTTTTTTTTTTGAGACAGAGTTTTGCTTTTGTTGCCCAGGCTGGAGTTCAATGGCATGATCTCGGCTCACTGCAACCTCTGCCTCCTGAGTTCAAGGGATTCTCCTGCCTCAGCCTCCTGAGTAGCTGGGGTTACAGGAGTTGGAGGGTAGGGACCTTCCGTTTGTCCCCCATCTGTAGCCACAACACGAAGTTGGATAGTGAGTAAGTATGCAGTTAATGGTGGTTAAAGGCAGTTTCTACTTCCAGATTATAAAAGGAAAACATCTCATATTCTCTTCTAGTCCTTTTAAAGTGTGTTTTTTAAAATTATGTGTTTTATCCATCTGGAGTTTATTTTAGTGATGGGCATGAGGTAGAGATACAGCTTTATTTTTTTCCAAGTGGCTAGCCAGTTGAACCAACACCATATTGAATAATCTGTCTTCCCCCTACTGATTTGAAATGCCACCTTTAGCATATACTCAATTCCCACATGTATTTGGGTCTATTTCTGGACTCCCTATCCTGTCCTGGTGATGGCTCTGTCTGGGATTCTATATTTTTTAAGAGCTCCCCAGGTGATTCTGATGCAGCCAGTCTGCAGATGGTGCTTATCTATGATGAGATATTTTTGTGGATTCTTAGCAATAAAGGAAAAAAGACTATCACAAAGTTAAATTTCTTTTTGAGGGTCCTTATATTTTGTGATTATGCACTTACTATACTTTCGATTTTAAGATTTTAAAATAAATTAACATTGATAGTAGACAGTCATTCTGGCTTCTTTCCCTCCCTCCCTCCCTTCCTTCTTTCTTTCTTTCTTTTCAGATGGAGTTTTGCTCTTGTTGCCCAGGCTGGAGTGCAATGGTGCGATCTTGGCCACAACCTCCGTCTCCCAGCTTCAAGTGATTCTCCTGTCTTAGCCTCTCAAGTAGCTGGGATTACAGGCGCCCACCACCATGCCTGGCTAATTTTTTGTATTTTTAGTAGAGATGGGGTTTCACCATGTTGGCCAGGCTGGTCTCGAACTCCAGATCTCAGGTGATCTGCCTGCCTTGGCCTCCCAAAGTGCTGAGATTACTAGTGTGAGCCACCGTGCCCGGCCTCTGGCTTATTTATTTCTTGTTTTTTTCTTTTTCTTCTTCTTTTTTTTGAGAAGGAGTCTCACTCTGTTGCCCAGGCTGGAGTGCAATGGCTCGATCTCAGCTCACTGCAACCTCTGCCTCCCCGTTCAAGTGATTCTCCTGCCTCAGCCTCCCGAGTAGCTGGGACTACAAGCACATGCCACCACACCAGGCTAACTTTTTTGTATTTTTAGTAGAGATGGGGGTTTCACCATGTTGGCCAGGATGGTCTCGATCTCTTGACCTCATGATCCGCCCGCCTCAGCCTCCCAAAGTGCTGGGATTACAGGTGTGAGCCACCACGCCTGGCTTGGCTTATTTATTTCTAAGTACATTTTTAAAGGAGTATAACATAGAGAACATAGAGAAATGTGCACAAACCCAAGTTTACCGCATGACGAATTCTCACTGACTGCACACACCTGTATTAGTTACCTGGGCTGCTATCATAGATTAACACAAACCTGGTGGCTTCAAACAACAGAACTTATTCTCCTACAGTTTGGAGGCCAGAAGTCCAAAACCAAGGTGTGGGTGGCTCTAGAGGAGAATTCTTCCTTGGAGTCTTCCAGCTTCCAGCAGCTCCAGGAGTTCCTTGGCTTGTGGCAATATCACGCCAACCTCTCTGCTTCCATGGCCTGCTTCTCTTTATCTCTGTTTCACATCTCCTTCAGCCTTTCTCCCCTCTCTCTCTCTCTTTTTTTTTTTTTTTTTTGAGGTTGAGTCTTGCTCTGTCGCCCAGTCTGGAGTGCAGGGGCATGATCTCGGCTCATTGCAACCTCCACCTCCTGGGTTCAAGAAATTCTCCTGCCTCAGCCTCCCGAGTAGCTGGGATTACAGGCGCCCACCACAATATCTGGCTAATTTTTTTTTTTTTTTTTTTTTTTTTTAGTAAATATGGGGTTTCTCCATGTTGGTCAGGCTGGTTTCGAACTCCTGACCTCAGGTGATCCACCCACCTTGGCCTCCCAAAGTGCTGGGATTACAGGCATGAGCCACCATACCCTGCCAGCCTTTATCTTTTAAGGACTGCAGTCATTGGATTTATGGCCCACACTAATCCAGAATGAGCTCACCTCAAGACCTTTAATTCCCTCTGCAAAGACCCTTTTTCTAAATAAGGTCACATTCAGAGGTTCTAGGCTGATACATCTTATAAGGGGTGGGGAGCACAATTCAACCCATGAGATCATCCATGCCACCAACAATCCCATATCAAGAAACAGGATGAACCGGGCGCGGTAGCTCACATCTGTAATCCCAGCGCTTTGGGAGGCTGAGGCAGGCGGATCACAAGGTCAAGAGTTCGAGATCAGCCTGGCCAACATGGTGAAACCCTGTCTCTACTAAGAATACAAAAATTAGCCAGGCATGGTGGTGAGTGCCTGTAATTCCAGCTACTTGGGAGGCTGAGGCAGGAGAATTGCTTGAACCTGGGAGGTGGAGGTTGCAGTGGGCTGAGATCGTGCCATTGCACTACAGCCTGGGTGACAGAGCAAGACTCCATCTTAGTTGAAAAAAAAAAAAAGAGAAATAAGACATAGTTGGGTTTGGTGGCTCACGCCAGTAATCCCAGCACTTTGGGAGGCTGAGGTGGAATGATCACTTGAAGCTATGGACTTTAAAACCAGTCTGAGCAACCTAGCGAGACCCCCATCCCTACAAAATATACAAAAATTAGCCATACCTATAGTCCCAGTTACTTGGGAGGCTGAGGCGGGAGGATCCCTTGAGCCCAGGAGTTTGAGGTTGCAGGGAGCTTTGATCAAGCCATTGCACTCCAACCGACAGTGGAGACCCTGAGACTCTCTCTCTCTCTCTCTCTCACACACACACACACACACACACACACACACAGAGAGAGAAATGAAAAGAAATAGGATATCGCACAATGCCAGAAGACTTCTCCATGCTCTGCCTGGCAGTGGAGTAACCATTATCTTCTCCTAATTTTCTTCTTCCACTTCTTCTTCTTTTTTTTTTTGAGACAGAGACTTAGTCTGTCGCCTAGTCTGGAGCACAGTGGTGCAATCACAGTTCACTGTAACCTCAAGCTGGACTCAAGTGATCCTCTCACCTCAGCCTCCTGAGTAGCTGAGACTATACAGACACACACCACCAAGCCCAGTGAATTTTTTTTCTTTTGAGACAGAGTTTTGCTTTTGTTGCCCAGGCTGGAGTGCAATGGTGAAATCTTGGCTCACTGCAACCTCCACCTCCCAGGTTCAAGTGATTCTCCTACTTCAGCCTCCCGAGTAGCGGGGATTACAGGCATGTGCCAGCATGCCTGGCCAATTTTTTGTATTTCTAGTAGAGACGGGGTTTCACCATGTTGGCCAGGCTGGTCTTGAACTCCTGACCTCAGGTGATCTGCCTGCGTTGGCATCCCAATGTGCTGGGATTACAGGTATGAGCCACTGCTTTCGGCCGAGATCTAGTTTCTTAAAGGGGTTCTGGGGCTTTAGAAGTTGGAGGACTAGCTGGCCATGGTGGCTCGTGCCTATAATCCCAGCTAATTGGGAGGCTGAGGTGGGAGGATCACTTGAACTGAGACGTTCGAGTCCAGTCTGGGCAACAAAGTGAGACCTCCTGTCTCTCTATTAAAAAAAAAAAAGAAAAAGAAAGTGGAGGACCCCTGAGTCAGAGAAAGCTTCCCAAGTCTCTAAGGTCAGCCTGAGTGCAGTTTTGGGGTACTTTGCAGGGAAGAGAGGACCTCCCCTGCTCTCCTCGCAGGCTCCAGGTCTACTCTGAGCCCACACCTGCCCCAAGGCATGCTCCCTGGGGTCTTCCTTGCTGAGCAGTGAGTGAGGCAATCCCTGCAAGGAAGGTGTGGTGGTTCTGGAGTGAGCCTGAACCTCACGGCAAGAGGGGGAGGACAACGTACTTCTCAGCCACTGCAGGGTGTGTGTGACCTGCCCCATTGGGTGACTCAGGCTGAAACTGGACCCAGCATTTACCCTGTCTAAGTTGGTTAGCGTCTTGAGTGCTGTCAGTTGCCTTACATTTGCCCTTCAGGGAAATGCTTTTGCACTGACAGATGGGGGCCCAGATTGGAGGTTGTTAAATCTGCAAAGCCCTACTCCTCCACTTCCACACGGCACTCCTATTCACACTTCAAAACCTGGCCCAGGTGGTGTTTCTGCTGAACCCTTTCCTGACCTCTGATCTCTCCCCCATGGAGTGAATAATGTTGTTTTCCAATATGCACTCTGGAGCCAGACTGCCTGGGTATAAATCCCATCTCTGCCGTTTATTAGCTGTGTAACCTTGGCCAATTACTTAACTTCTCTGTATTTCTCTTTTACATCTGGGAAATTGGAAAAATTATAGCACCCATTTCACTGGGTAGTTGTGGGGGTTAAATGAGTTATTATACATAAATACTTAGGACAGTGCTTGGTACACAGTATGAGTTCAAAAAGAGCTGACTAGTATTACTCTTATTGTTATTATTTAGACAAAGTCTTGCTCTGTTGCCCAGGCCGGAGTATGGTGGCGTGATCTTAGCTCACTGCAACCTTTGCCTCCCAGGTTTAAGCAGTTCTTGTGCCTCAACCTCTTGAATAGCTGGGATTACAGGAGAGCAACACTGCGCCCCACTATTTTTTTTTTTTTGTATTTTCAGTAGAGATGGGGGTTTCACCATGTTGGCCAGGCTGGTCTCGAACTCTTGGCCTCAAGTGATCCTCTCACCTTGGCCTCCCAAAGTATTGGGATTACAGGCAGGAGCCACTGTGCCTAGCCACTCTTATGTTTGTCTTTAAGAGATACCTAGGCTGGATGCAGTGGCTCACGCCTATAATCCCAGCACTTTGGGAGGCTGAGGCAGGCAGATCATGAAGTCAAGAGACTGAGACCATCTGATCAATATGGTGAAACCCCGTCTGTATTAAAAATACAAAAATTAGCTGGGCGTGGTGGTGTGTGCCTGTGGTCCACCTACTTGGGAAGCTGAGGCAGGAGAATTGCTTGAACCTGGGAGGTGGAGGTTGCAGTGAGCTGAGATCGTGCCACTGCACTCCAGCCTGGGCGATAGAGTGACACTCCGTCTCAAAAAACAAAAACAAAAACCTAAGGCTGAGCATGGTGGCTCACCCCTGAAGTCCCAGCTGTTTAAGGTTACAATGAGACATGATTGTGCCACTGCACTCCAGCCTAGGCGACAGAGTAGGACCCTGTCTGTAAAAAAAAAGAAAAATACCTGAGAATACAGAGAACACAGCAGATAAGTTTCCTGCACTTGTGATATGTTCTCAGCCTGTGTGGACAGATAGACAAATAAACAGGAAATTCAGTCTGAATGATGAAAAATGTCTCAATAAGGGAAGTGGTGGGTTGAGGGGGAGTCATGGGAGCACAGAAGAGGGCCCCTTCCCAGGTTGGGGTGGTCAGCAGCATTTTCCTGGAAGAAATGACATCTCAGCTGAAATACGAAAGATGAATAAGATTTCACCAGGCAAAGTGGGAGGGCAGAGAGGGGAAGCGTGGGAAGGGTTTGAGGCAGCAGGGATGGATAGAGCAAAGGCTCAGAAGCCAGAGCTCTTAATGTGTTTCAAGAATTGAAGCTCAGGATGGAGCGTGGATCCTGGAGTGTGGGTGGGTGGGTGCCCTTGGCACTTACACCAGTTATTTACTGCATCTCTTTGTGACCTGTCTTTCTTCCTAGTGTGTGAGCTCCTACAGGACAAAACTCACATCTCCTTTAATTCCCTGTGCCCAGCACCCAGCTCAGCACTCAGCAGGGATTCAATAAATGTTTGCTGAATGGAAATGAGAAATGAGAACCCATCAGGGAGCCATCTTGGGCAACCTTTTCATTTGCTTAACCTATGAATTTGGAATTCTTTTTAGCCTTGGGCTATTCTTAATAGCCAAGTTTATTTGTTTGTTCAGAATTGTCATCTGCTGTGTGTCCCAGACTTCTGTGAATGAGGTGGTTCTGTCCCGGCAAAGTCAAGTTTCTGGCCCAACAAGGTGACACCTGATCCGAGTCCCTCTCTGGATACTATTGGTATCTGTAAACTTTTTTTTTTTTTTCTGAGACGAAGTCTTTCTCTGTTACCCAGGCTGGAGTGCAGTGGTGAGATCTCGGCTCACTGCAACCTCTGCCTCCTGGGTTCAAGTGATTCTCCTGCCTCAGCCTCTCCAGTAGCTGGGATTACAGGTGCCTACCACCATACCCAGCTAATTTTTTTTTTTTTTTTTAGTAGAGATGGGTTTTCACCATGTTGGCCAGGCTGGTTTCAAAATTCTGACCTCAGGTGATCGATCCGCATTGACCTCCCAAAGTGTTCACAGGTGTGAGCCAGTGCGCCTGGCCAAACTTTCTTTTTTTTTGAGACAAGGTCTTGCTCTGTCGCCCAGGCTGGAGTGCAGTGGTGTGATCGCGGTTCGCTGCAGCCTTGACCTCCCAGGCTCAAGTGATTCTCCCACCTCAGTCTCCTGAGTAGCTAGGACCACGGGTGCATGCCACCACACCTGGCTAATTTTTTTGTTGTTGTGGAGACAGAGGGAGGAGGAGGGGAGTCTTGTTATCTTGCCCAGGCTGATCTCAAACTCCTGGACTCAAGTGTCCCACCTCAGCCTCCCAAAGTGTTGGGATTACAGGCATGAGACATGATGCCTGGCCATCTGTAAACTTTCAAACTTCGCCATGCATCAGGTCACCTGGGGGATCTCGTGCACCTGAGGCAGATTCTAATTCAGTAGGTCTGTGGTCTGGCCCGAGATTCTGCATTTCTGACTGGCTCCCAGGTGATGCCAATGCTGCTGGTCTGTGAATTACACTTTGAGTAGCAAACCATTAGACAACATTGCCGTCTTTCCTGGCCCTCTCTGCAACGATGACTGCAAATGCAGGCTCAGCAGGGCCTTGGATGCCAGGCTAAGGAGTTCAGTATTTATTCTGGAGGCACTAGGGAGCTGGGTGCTGGGTGCTAGAGGGGCTGAGCTATTGCAAAAACGGAGAGAGGTGGCAAGGCAAAGGCAGTGGGAATGCAGAGGACAGTGGTGTCATGGGCTGACTGTGTTCCCCCCAAAAGTCAATGCTGAAGCCTTTCAGAAGGTGACTACATTTGGAGATAGAGTATTTGAAGAGGTAATTAAGTTAAAATGAGGTCACTGGAATGGGCCCTAATCCAGTATGACTGGTGTCCTTAAGAAGGGGAAATTAGGACACAGACATGCACAGAGAAGAGACCATGCGAAGACAAAGGAGACAGACATCTACAGACCAACAACGGGGGCCTGAGAAGAAACCAACCCTGCCAGCACCTTGATCTAGGACCTCCACCTCCAGAGCTTTGAGAAAATACATTCTTGTTGTTTAAGACACCCGTCTGTGGGACTTTGTTACGGCAGCCCAAGCAAGCAAATAAATACAGAAGGGATGCATTAAAGAGGACTGTTCAGGTTGTCAGTTACTTGGATGTCATTGTTGGGGGCTATTGGATTCTGTACGGGTGATTTGGAAATTGGGAAGGCCTGGAAAGAGAAGCCATGAATAGAAAGCTGGGGGAGGAGCCCAGAGGGAGGAGCAGGGCTGGGGAGGACTGGGTTTGGACCAGGTTACAATGGAGGTGCCACTGGGACCTCGGCAGGTGCTATCCAGGGAGCTTGAGGAAATGAGGCTGGTGGTGCTTTCTGTTAAAGCCAGGCACTCAGGGGGTGAGGGGGAAGGAAGAGAATCGTCTTGTGTTATTGGGGGCCCTGAGTTTTAAATAAGCAAAACTATCTCAGGCTAACAAGCAAAAAGGAATGTACTGAAAAGGTTTCTGGAGGCTCATAGCTGCGATGTGAAGGCTCAAGGCCAAGCTTGGAAGGTGAGCTGGAGTTGAGGGAGACTGGTTCGCAGTGTGCATGATCAGGAACACGTAGCAGGGCCAGCCTGGGAGGACCCTCAGGACCACTGGGCTCTGCTCATCCCTCCATCCAGCAGTCTCCTAAGATTCAGCGATCTGGGGGAGATGGCTCAAACCCAGTCACATGTCTGCATCCTTGATGCCTGGGGGAGGTTTCCAGTGGGAGGAGGCCTCTCCGTCCCTGGAAGATTAAAGATGGCTGCCCGCTCTGTGATGCTCCTTGTGTGGAGAGTTGGGCTCTATCTCCCTCTCCTGGCCTGTGACTGCTTTGGCCAATAGAATACAGCAGATGTGACACTATGCCAGCTTCGGGCCCAGACTTTAAGGGAACTGGCAGCTTCTGCCTTGGTCGCTGGGAGCCCTGAGTCACGCCGTAAGAAGACTCACTGGAGAGACCACATGGAGATTATATGGGGAAGGGAGAAGGGCCCACTAGAGCCCAGCCTTCCAGCGAGCTCTGCCAAGACCCCAGTGCTTTATATGTATTTCTTTCTTTTTCATTTTAGAGATGGGGGTCTTGCTATGTTGCCCAGGCTGGTCTCAAACTCCTGGACTCAAGTGATCCTCCCACCTTGGCCTCCCGAAGTGTTGGGATTACAGGCCTGAGCCACCACACCAGCTCACCCCCATGTTTTAAAATGTACCTGGGATTTTGTTTTTATTCACGTATGGTGAGGCCAAAAGATCAGGAGATGATTATCATTGAAAGACAGTTGGTTACTCACAGTTCTCAAGAGGAGGGGGGCATGCTATGTCACACAGGGCCACATGGGGAAGTAGCAGGGGCAGTCAGGGGAGCAGAAGGAGGAAGGGGGAAGTGTGGGCCAGAGCCTTTGTTGTGGTTTTGGAGGGAAGGACTAGGCAAGGCAGGGTAGCCGAGCTGGTTGGGTTTGGGATTGGCTGGTTTGAACAATTTCCTTGGGTTCTGGACTCTGGAGTGGTCCCTAGTTGTCTAGTACCTGAGCAGGATGATTTAGGATGGGGGCTAGCATCCTGAACCGCAGGAGCTGATAAAAGGAGGTAGGAGGTGGATGGGGTTATGGGCTCACGATTGGTTGGTTTGCAATGAAGAGGTGCTTCCAGGCAAGATTACCATCTCTAGGAATTGGCTATCCCTAGGAGGGGGCAGTCCCTCTCTGGGGCCATAAGGCCTCTGGATATCAAAGCATCATAAAATACAGAAAAGAAAAAAAGCATAATTAATAGATCAAGCATGGTGGCTAACACCTGTAATCCCAGCACTTGAGGCTGAGGAAGGAGGATCACTTGAGCCCAGGAGTTTGACACAAGCCTGAACAACGTAGTGAAACGCCATCTCTACCAAAAACAAACAAAAAATTTGCTGGGTGTGGTGGTGCATGCCTATAGTAGCAGCTACTCAGGAGGCTGAGGCAGGAGGATCGCTTAAGCCCAGTAGTTAGGGACTGCTGTGAGCTATGATCATGCCACTGCACTCCAGCCTGGGCGAAGAGTGAGACTCTGACTCAAAAAATAAAAAACAAAAACATGATTAATCCATCCAGGAATGAAAGAAAAACACCTTGGGCTTTCCAGTCCACACTGAGCCACCAGCTGACTCCCCAGCTGAGGCCCCAGGCATCGCAGAGCAGAAGGAGCAGCCCTGCCGTGTTCTGTCCAAATTTCTGACCCACAGAATGGTGAGATAGAGTCACAATAAAATTGTTGTTTCGTTTCAGAGCCTTTAAGTTTCAAAGCTGTTTGTCGTGTAGGTGTAGCTTTCTGGAGCCCCTCTATCCCCTCAAGACTCACTCATTAGCAGACTCCTTCCCAGTCTCAGAAGGGACCTGGGAAAGATAATTCCATGATCGGTTAGAGACATGACTCCCATGACCATGTAATGAGCTTTTAACTCCCATTACAAAGATGAAGAAACTGAGGTTCAGGGAGGGAAAGTGATTTACCCAAGGTCACACAGTGCAAATCCAGGCCTACCAGATTCCAGCATCCAGCCCCTTTCTACTGCACCAGCTATCACCTGGTTGGCCTCTCTTCATGGAGCCCATAAGGATCTCCTCTCTTCATGGAGATCCTTATGGATGGTCTCCAAGCCAGGCCCCCCCTGAATCTCACCTGCCCCCTCTCCACATGCTCCTTGTATTTTCCCACTGGAGAAATCCTGCATTGCCTCTCATCAGGAGCTGGGCTAGAACTGCTACTTCCAGACCCTGGGAAGCTTCAAGTGCTTCCCTTCCACTGGCCTTCCTGCTGCATCCATGCAGAGATAGTGCCATCTTCCCTGCATCCTAGTGCCCCTGGCTTCAGGTATATCAAAGTCCCAGCACTGTGTGAAATTCAGGTTTGAACACATCTCAGCAGGCTTTGTGAATACATTAGTTTTTATTTTCCCCTAACATGCTACAGGGGGTGGAGGGGAATGGGAGGGGGCGCTAGAACTTAATATGCAAATATATGCGGGATCGTATCTAAATGAGGGGCGTCCCAGGATTAATGGGAAGAACAGGCAATCAGAACAGGCCCAGCCCAGCCTGCAGCCCTGGGGCTCTGCAGCAGCGCAGTAGGAAATGACTCTCCTGGGAGGGTGTCTTGGGCTCTTTTTCAGAGAGTGTTCTTTGAAGCAATGTCTCCACAGCACAGGGGAAGGAAGAGCTGCGGAAATTGGTTCTGGATACTTCCTGGCAAAGTGTTCTCAATTGCTTCAACTATGTTGGGGGTGGGTGAGGGAGGGGGGTAGAATCTCTGAACCTCTCCGTTAACACAGCCAGCAGCGGCTGTCCCTGTCAGTGATTTCTAAACCAAAGGAGCTTGCTAACATCTACTTCCAGATCACACCGATTACTAAATCAGAATCTCTTGAGAATCTTTGTTTTTTAAAAGTCCCCAGCCTTAGGAAATACTGACACAAACCAGGGGTTCTTAATCTGGAGACTCTTACAGGTTCCGGGGGCCCTGTATAGCAATGTTCTTCACTCTTCTTGCATCTTAGAATCACTGAGGCTTAAAAAAAACTCAATGCTCAGGCTGTACCCTAGACCAATCAAGTCAGAATCTGTAGGAGGGGAGGTGAAAGTCAGGCATCAATAGTCGAAAGAACATCCCAAGTGATTCCAATGTGCAGTCACATCTGAGAAGCAATGCTGAACAGGCATTCCTACGAGATACTTGTTTCACCTGTGCTTGCTTTGGGGCTATCACTAGCTGCAGGCCCACCACCCGCTGCCAGCTTCAGAAGACTCCTTCTAGGAAGGGGCCCATAGTCAGAATTCGTGTGCAGCTGGTATGCACTGGCATAGCGGCATCAGTGGTAAAAATACTGAAATATGGCTGGGTGTGGTGGCTCACGCCTGTAATCCCAGTACTTTGGGAAGCCGAGGCAGGTGGATCCCCTGAGCCCAAGAGTTTGAGACCAGCCTGGGCAACCATGGAAAAACCCATTTCTATAAAAAAATGCAAAAGTAGCCAGGCGTGGTGGAGGGTGCCTGTGGTCCCAGCTACTTGAGAGGCAGAGGTGGGAGGATCGCTTGAGCTTGGGAGGCACAGGTTGCAGTAAGCCGTGATCATGCCACTACGCTCCAGCTTGGGTAACAGAGTGAGACCCTATCTCAAAAGTAAAATAAAATACTGAAATATTTCCCCATCCACTTGTAACTGGGGCTGCTTTGAACTTTCTAAGTGCCCCACTGTCCTAGCATCACCCTCCCCTTCTCCCCAGACCCCTGGACCTAATCAGTTCCTGATTGGTTAGGGCTCCTGAGGACCTGGTTGTTAAATATTTGAACATCATCCCCAGCTATAATATTGTAGTGGGGAGCACCTGCTTTATATAGTCAGAAAGGGGTAGATTCCCACTTGCTTTTGGCACTAGCTGTGTGACTTTTGGACAAGTGGCTTCATCTCTCTGAACCTCAGTTTCCTCCTCTGAAAATGGGGTCAAATGCCCTCCCTATCAGCGTAGAAATGAAGCCACACTAAAGCAGAGGTCTCAAACTGAGCGTGCATCAGAATCACTTGGCTGCGCTGGGTGCAGTAGCTCACTCCTGTAATCCCAGCACTTTGGGAGGCCGAGGCCAGCAGATCACCTGAGGTCAGAAGTTTGAGACCAGTCTGGCCAACATAGTGAGACCCTGTCTCTACTAAAAATACAAAAATTAGCTGGGCGTGGCCACAGGCGCCTGTAGTCCTAGTTGCTCGAGAGGCTGAGTCAGGAGAATTGCTTGAACCCGGGAGATGGAGGCTGCAGTGAGCCGAGATGGCACCACTGCACTCTAGCCTGGGTAACAGAGCAAGACTCT
The DNA here is from genome assembly GCA_036589455.1 of Ateles fusciceps. Classification (NCBI taxonomy): domain Eukaryota; kingdom Metazoa; phylum Chordata; class Mammalia; order Primates; family Atelidae; genus Ateles; species Ateles fusciceps. The sequence continues at coordinate 2,003,644 of JAZHEH010000847.1, forward strand.
GTCTCAAAAAAAAAAAAAAAAAAAAAAAAATACTTTGGCTTGTTAGGACAAAGATTGCTGGGCCCCACCCAGGAGCTGCTGATTCAGTCGTTCTGGGGTGGAGGATCTATGTTTCTAACAAGTTCTCAGGTGCTGCAGAGGCTTCTGGTCCTGGGACTACAGTTTAAGAACCATTGAACTGGAAAATGTATGAGAAAGTGGGCTGGGCTCAACCCAGGCTTGGAAAAGGGTCAAAATATGTGCCAGTTGCCCTGTGTGCCATACGGGCTTCTCCCTCCTGAGCCATTCCCCAGGCCTCTCTCCATCCATTTGCCAAGTAAGGACTGAGCCCCTGCTGAATGTTTAACTTTGGGTTTCTCAAAGATTAAGTCCTCTTCCCACTTCCTCTGCATTGTGAGCAGGACCAGATTTAGACCTTTAGTAGCTGTGATTACTAAAAATCTGGTGCCCCTCCCATCTGTTGTCCATAGCAAAACAACACTAATCCCTGAAATGACTTTACAAAAAGAACAAAAGAGAACTGATTTTTTTCCCATGCTGGCTACTTTGAGGAATTTTTCCCCCAAATATGAAAAACAATATTTTTATTTATTTATTGATTGATTGAGATGGAGTCTCTGGAATCTCACTCGGACCCCCAGGCTGGAGTGCAGTAGTACAATCAATCTCGGCTCACTGCAACCTCCACCTCCTGGGTTTAAGCCATCCTCCCACCTGAGCCTTCCGAGTAACTGGGACTACAGGTGTGCTCCACCAAGCCCAGCTAATTTTTGTTTTTTTTTGTAGAGACAGGGTTTCACCATGTTGCCAGGCTGGTCTCGAACTCCTGGCCTCAAGCAGTCCACTGCCTCCGCCTCCACCTCCGAAGGTGCTGGGATCACAGGTGTGAGCCACCGCATCCGGCCAAAAACAGTATTTTAAATGTGTATATTGGGTCTGCACCTGCTTTGCTGGGACCCAAGCATATTCTTATCTGCCAGTGGGCAACCCAGTGTCAAAGGAACTGGTTCCAGGCTCACTCTCTTTCCCCCTCCACTTCCATGACTCTCCCTCCACAACACCATCCCTTCTTGTAGACAAGAACATCTCATCTTAAATAAAACTCCACTTGAGGCCTGGCATAGTGGCTCATGCATGTAATCTCAGCACTTTCGGAGGCAGAGGCAGAGGTGGTGGACTGCTTGAGGCCAGGAGTTCGAGACCAGCCTGGCAACATGGTGAAACCCTGTCTCTGCAAAAAAACAAAAGTTAGCTGGGCTTGGTGGAGCACACCTGTAGTCCCAGTTACTCGGAAGGCTCAGGTGGGAGGATGGCTTAAACCCAGGAGGCGGAGGTTGCAGTGAGCCTAGATCTCATCACTGTACTGCAGCCTGGGTGACAGAGTGAGACCCTGTCTCAAAAACAAAAATAAAAACAAAAACAAAAACACCTACATTTGACTGTTCTCTGCCCTGCCAGCTACATCACTCTTATTTTCCTTTTTTATCTCCCACTTTCTTTTTCCTCCACATTCCAGCCAAATGCCTCACATCTGTTCTCTCTGTTGGTTCCTAGACATAACTCCTCCAGTCTGGCTTCTGGGCAACCACCCCTCCCTGCCACTAGACTGCTGCCCCCACGGACTTCCTGTTTGCTGGAGCCAGTGATCTGATCTTAGCACGGGATTTGGAGTCAGAAGGCCTAGGCAGGAGCTCTATCACTCGCCAGCTGTGTGACCGTGACCAACTTAAAGCACTTCTCTGAGCCGTGGGTCTGAATGTTAATTTGTAAAGTTGAGATGAGAGCGCTAGAGTAACAGAATCATAATAGCTAACCTTTGTGTGAGTGCATGTGTGTGAGTGTGTGAGTGTGTGTGTGTGTGTGTGTGTGTGTGTGTGTGTACCTGCTAAGAGCCAGGCACTGTGCTGAGAATTTGCAATGTATAATCAAGTTTAATCCCCCACTACAACATCTCCAAGAGAGGTCTGCGCCTTCCCCACTTTAAATGAGAAAACGGAGGCATAGTGAGGTAAAGTGATTTGCCTAAAGTCACACAGCCAGTAAATGATAGGTACTAGAACTTGAACTCAGGAGGTCTGATTCCAAAGTTTATGCCCTGTGGCTTCCCTACTGATGGTGCTCAGTACAGATAAGTGGGAGGTGTGACTTAGTGTTAACAGGGACTTGAAGAGTCAGTGTGGGAATTATCATCCCCCTGAAGCTAGGGATGGCAGGTGTGTTTGTGGGTGGGGGGAGTGGGACACTTGACTGATGCTCTCCCCCTGAGGCAATGGCTTGCAGGATACACACCTTTCTATTTCATCTCAGACTTCAGTGTCTCCTCCACATCCTGCCAGAGCCTCTCTGGCCTGGCTGCCCCTCCCCTTTCTGGCTGGTTTGGGGAGAAAGAGGCTTGGAGTTCCCCCATCCTAGACAGCAGGACAGATTCCTCATCTTGTGAGGCTGACCCTGGCCTGGGGGTATGGAGTTATTAATAGTGGCCCACAGGGCTGTGTCATCCAGCTAGTGACTCAGGGCTCCAGGGGTGCATAAGCTACCTCAGGGCATAAGCTACCTCAGTGAGCGGCTTAGGGTCCAAGCTACGACTCTACTTGAGGGTATATCCTGTTCTCTGCCTGCACTCCCAGGGTCTTGGCTAAACTCTGTTGTGGTATTAAAAAGAGAGGCTGGGGGAAGTGGGGGAAGGGGGATGTGGTAACTAGAACCACTTCCTGCCATTGCAGTGTTGAAAGCCAAGCTCTGTCCAAGTTCCCCTTGATGGGGGTTGGGGGAGTCAGGGGGTAAAGGAGGAAGTTGATGGGAGTGTTGGGGGGAGGTTAAGAAAAGGAGAATTCTTGTTTGGATTGACTCCAGGAATCAAGATCTGGATTTCCTAGCTGCTCTCTCCCTGCTCCCATTTGGTAAAAACAGCTGCTGTCCTGAAGGTGATCCTAATTAACATAGCGGCAAGCACTTATTACCATGTGCCAGGCACTTTGTATTTGCTAATTCTTTGATCCTTACAACCACCCCGTGAAGGAAGCACTATAATTACTCCAACTTACAGATGGGGAAACTGAGGCAATTAAATGGTTGTGTCAATTGCCCCTGCCACGTAGCAAGTCGGTGGCAGAGCTGAGATTTGAACTTAGGCAGCCTGGCTCCAGAGTGCAGGCTCTTCCTCTGTGACCACTCTGAGCCTCTGTTTCCTTATTGCATGATGAGGGTAATTGGAATACATACACCTTCGTTTTTGTGATGCCTGCCTCTCTGGTAATTAATTATTCATTCAATTTCTCCCCTTGCTGAACTCTCAGTTCCATAAGCAATGAGACAAAGGCTATCTTGGTCACTACTTGTATTCCCAATTCTTAGCATAATGATTGGCCCAGAAAAACTCAAGAATGTGTTGAGTAAATGATCTTTAAAAGGTGTGAAGATCATCAACAATGGTTTGAGTATCTGATAAAAGTTTTAGACCCTTTACATAGAAAAATCAACATATACCATTAGCTGGGGGTGAGTCTGCCGCTCCCACTCGCCCGGGGTGCATTTGGCAATGTTTGGTAACATTTCTGGTTGTCACAACTGGCAACCGGGGGAGGTGCTACTGGCATCCAGTGGGTAGAGGTCAGGGATGCTGCTATGCATCCTGCAATGCACATGACAGCCCAAAGTGTCAATAGTTTTAAGTTTGAGATATGTGACCTATATACATAGATATATATGTACGTCATATTTGGTACCATTGATGGCAAGTTGGGGGTAGTTACTGGATTTTTCCTAGAAGCCTGTGTCTGCCATCCAGATGAAGATTCCCCCAGATTGGAGGATCTCTTCCTCTTAAATCATATTACAGTATGACCTCACATTCCCAAGTCTAGAATCTAGTTCCTCATGGGTCCCCTGTCCTAGCCTCTGATTTCCTAAATGCCTGGGCCTCCTCTCTTACCTTCAGTGGGTAGCAGGGGATCAGAGGAGAAGGATCCAGGTTTTATGTGCTGCCCCTCTCACCGCATCCACCTACTCACGTCTATACCCAGGTCGTCACAGTTCCCCTGTAAATGGTAATAAAGATGAAAAGATTCAGAACCAGGCAGTTCTGGGCTTGAACCCTAGTTCTGTGGGTTAACTTGCTCTGTTATCACAGGCAAGCCCCTTAACTCTCTGAGCCTTAGTTTCCACCTCAAAACAGGAGGGATACTCATTGAACCTACCTTACAGGTGGTGAGGATGAAACCAGAGGCTTATAGATAACTTATTATGGTGCTTTATTATTATAGTTCAGATAAGTGACTTGCCTAAGGTCACATAGCTGGGAAATGGCAGAGCTGGGACTGAAATCCAGGACTTCGTGACTCCAAAGCAAATGTTTGTTGGTGAACTTTAGAACTTCAGCTTTTCTGTAAAGGAAGTTAATTATCTCCATCTCACAGACTCATTTATTAAATAAGCATATAAAGTACCTGGCACATAGTAGGCCCTTTAAATACAGCTTGTTGGGCTGGGCACTGTGGCTCATGCCTGTAATCCTAGCACTTTGAGAGCCCAGGTGGGCAGATCACTTGAAGTCAGGAGTTTGAAACCAGCCTGGTCAATGCAGTGAAACCCCATCTCTACTAAAAATACAAAAAAATTAGCCAGGCATGGTAGCGTGCGCCTATAATTCCAACTACTCGGGAGGCTGAGGTAGGAGAATCGCCTGAACCCAGGAGGTGGAGGTTGCAGTGAGCCGAGATCGTGTCACTGCACTCCAGCCTGGGTGACAGAGTGAGACTCCGTCTAAATAAATAAATAAATACAGCTTGTTGAGTTGTTAGCATGTTTTCCCAAATAGGGCTTTGAAGAAGGTGGATATAGACCCCGCCTGACATTGACTGGCTAGGAAGCAAGGAGGGAGGGAGGCTGCTGGTGTGGGGGGCTTGGGAGGGAGGCTTGGCATAAGTGTGATAATTGGGGCTGGAGCTTTGGCTGCATGGAGATGGGCTGGAGAACCGAAAGGGCTCTTAGAGATCGTTTTCCCCCTGCATCCTGGCCCGATTTGCAGTTGATGAATCCTAAGGTGAGAAAGGGGAAGGCATTTGCTCCAGGTTACACTGCAGCTTAGAGCCTAATAACCCAATCTCCTGATTCCAAGTTGGAATCATAGTCTTTTGGCAGGGTCTGGTCTATCACCCAGGCTGGAGTACAGTGACATAGTCATGGCTCACTGTATCCTTGACCTGCTGGGCTCAAGCGATCCTCCTACCTTGACCTCCCAAAGTGCTAAGATTATAGGAATGAGCCACCGCACCTGGCCTAGAATCTTAGTCTTGGCCTCAGTAATTAAAACCAATCACCACCATCCATTGAGGACTTACAACCTACAGTATACTAAACATTTTATATGTTTGATTTCATTTTATCCTCATGTCAATTTAGGGACAAGAGTCCCCCCCTCCAACTTTTTTTTTTTTTTTTTTGCAGCTGAGGAAACAAATTCAGAGTGGTAGGACATTTGCCCGAGGTCCTGAAGGAAGAGAGTAAAGCCATGTCTGCTGGTTTCTAGAGGCTGCTACTCTCCCCCTTTACTACCCTGAAGATTCAGCCTACTGAAAACCTGGGTTTGCCCTGGTGGAATTCCCCAGTCCCTGCCTAGCTAAGCCCACTCCCTCCGCCCCCAGATGAAGCAGGGAGAGGAAGCTGAGTCAAGAAGGCTGTCAGGGAGGGGGAAAAGAGGACAGAGCCTGGAGTGTGGGGGAGGGGTTGGGAGGAGATCTGACCAGGGGAAGGGGTGTTGGAAAAGAAGGCCAAGGATGGGCCAGGGGGATCCTTAGATTCAGAAAGAAGTCTCAGGGAGTCTTCCATCAATTTTCCTTGGCTGACTACTGGAGGCTTTCAGACGGATGGAGTCCCCCCAGCTTCATCCCCCATCCCTCCCTTTCATACAGTTCCCCACAAGCTCTGCAGTTTGCAAAACCCTACCCCTCCCCTGAGGGCCTGCGGTTCCTGCGGGTCTGGGGTCTTGCCTGACTTTGCAGTGGAGACTGTGGGCAGTGGAAAGAGGAGGAGGTGGTGTAAGCCCTTTCTCATGCTGGGGCTGCCACACACACACACACACACACACACACACACACACCCCCTGTCCCCTAAGTCAGCACCTGCCTGTCAAGGAGGGGTGGGGTCACAGGAGCGCCTCCTTAAAGCCCCCACAACAGCAGCTGCAGTCAGACACTTCCACCCTCACCATGAGCCTCTGGCAGCCCCTGGTCCTGGCACTCCTGGCACTGGGCTGCTGCTCTGCTGCCCCCCCCCGACAGCGCCAGCCCACCCGAGTGGTCTTCCCTGGAGACCTGAGAACCAATCTCACTGACAGGCAGCTGGCAGAGGTGGGCAAACACCTAGTCTAGAGTTGGGGAGGGCTGTCCGGGACGGTGTTGAGTGTCCCAGAGAGGACACAGGGCCTCAGAGGAGATGCTTTAGGGGTGTGTTGGTGGTGATGGGCATATCTGAAGAACACAGGTGTCCAGGGTTAGGCAATGGGGGGTCTTGTGGAGGCTTTGAGCAGTGATGGCCAGAAATGGGGAATGGGGCTTTCCTAGGTGGGAAATGGGAAATGTTTTGAGGCTCGGGGGAGGCATTGGAGGGTCCTGGGGTGAGCATGGGCTGGGAGTGACAGGGGTAAACCTTATGCAGCTGTGGGGTAGAAATGGGCTAGAGACATCCAGGGGTGAGAAAGCGCTGAGGATGTGTAAGGGAGGGGGAGATTCCTGGGTGGTCAGAAAGCACTGGTGTCTGGAAAGCATTTATACTTTATTAAATGCTAGTCCCTGCTGGGCATGGTGGCTCACACCTGTAATCCCAGCACTTTGGGAGGCCAAAGTGGTAGGATCGCTTGAGCTCAGGAGTTTCAGCCCAGCCTAGGCAACATAATAAGATCCCATCTCTACAAAAAGTTAAAGAAATAGCCAAGCACAGTGGTGAGCACCTGCAGTTCCAGCTATGCAGAAGGCTGAGGTGGGAGGATCGATTGAGTCCAGGAGGTTGAGGCTGCAGTGAGCTATAATTGGGTGCCACTGCATTCCAGCCTGGGTGACAGAGTAAGAGACCCTGTCTCTCCAAGAGAAACAACAACAACAAAGACTCCCTCTATGAGTGTCTGGAGGGAGTCCTGGCCCAGTTGGATAGAGAAAGGGGTCAGAGCTCTGACATGTGTCTGCCCTTGCACCCACAGGAATATCTGTACCGCTATGGTTACACTCGGGTGGCAGAGATGCGTCGGGAGTCGAACTCTCTGGGGCCTGCCCTGCTACTTCTCCAGAAGCAACTGTCCCTTCCCGAGACCGGTGAGCTGGACAGTGCCACGCTGAAGGCCATGCGGACCCCACGGTGCGGGGTCCCAGACCTGGGCAAGTTTCAAACCTTTGAGGGCGACCTCAAGTGGCACCACCACAACATCACTTATTGGTGAGCCGGGGTTGCGGGGGCGGCGAGGTGGGGCAGGGAGGACGGGTCTGGCTCCTGGGCCAGCGGTGAACATGTCCTGTCTTGGACGTGTCCCTGGGTTTCTCTACTTAATGTGTGGCCTGTGGGGGGAGCATCTCCACCTCTGAGCCTCTGTTTTCTCCTTCAGGGAAATGGCTCTTGCCATCCAAGTCTTCCTGCCAGGGCCATTGTGAGGGTCTAAATATAAAACAAAACCCAAAAAACAGTCTGGAAGCGATTTATAGATGAGATCGTGGACGGCAGGGAGCATTGTGTATGTTGAAGTCTCTGCGATATGGGGTGTCCCTGCTGCCCTGCTCCAACCTCTCACTTCTGACCTCTTTCCTCTGGCTCTTCCCCCTGTAGGATCCAAAACTACTCGGAGGACTTGCCGCGGGCGGTGATTGACGACGCCTTTGCCCGAGCCTTCGCGCTGTGGAGCGCGGTGACGCCGCTCACCTTCACTCGTGTGTACAGCTGGGACGCGGACATTGTCATCCAGTTTGGTGTTGCAGGTGAGAGCGCGAGGAAGGAAAATCCAGAAGAACTGGGCGGGGTCAGGGAAGGGAGGACCACGAAGAGCGTGGAGGCAGCTGCGGCGCCGGCTTCCTCTTGCCTGCCGGCGCTGCCCTGGCTTATGCGGCCCCACCCGCCAGGCAGTGCGCGGGGCCAGGGCGCCAGGCTCGGAGAGCTTCGCGCAGGCGGGATTTCAGCCCGCACTTATTGTGGAGTCCTTGCCGTGGGCAGCGCACAATCTGCGCAGCAGTACTGGGCGAACCCTCTGCCTCTTCACCGGTTTCTTCAGAGCACGGAGACGGGTATCCCTTCGACGGGAAGGACGGGCTCCTGGCACACGCCTTTCCTCCTGGCCCCGGCATTCAGGGAGACGCCCATTTTGACGATGACGAGTTGTGGACGCTGGGCAAGGGTGTCGGTGAGATCCTGAAGCGTCTTGGCCCCCCCGATTCCCTTTTCCTCTTCCTCCCATCACCAGCCGCCCTGACTCTGGTTCCCCTCCTCCCGCAGTGGTTCCAACTCAGTTTGGAAACGCAGATGGTGCCGCCTGCCACTTCCCCCTTCACCTTCGAGGGCCGCTCCTACTATGCCTGCACCACCGACGGTCGCTCCGATGGCGTGCCCTGGTGCAGTACCACGGCCAACTACGACAACGACCGCCGGTTTGGCTTCTGCCCAGCGAGAGTGAGTGTGGGGGGCGCGCCGACGGCGCCCACCACCCTTGATGGTCCTGGGTTCTAATCCCAGCTCTGCCACTAGTGCTGTGTGGCCTGCAATTCACCCTTCCGCATTCTGGGCCCAATTTTCTCATCTTAGAAACGAGGAGAGGAGGGGATGAACTGCAGACCGTCCATGGGTCAAAGAACAGGACACACTTGGGGGGTAATAACGTGCTCTCTCCGCCTTCTCCCCCTTTCCCACCTCCTCCTCGCCCCAGGACTCTACACCCAGGACGGCAATGGGGACGGGAAACCCTGCCAGTTTCCATTCATCTTCCAAGGCCAATCCTACTCCGACTGCACCACGGACGGTCGCTCGGACGGCTACCGCTGGTGCGCCACCACCTCCAACTATGACCAGGACAAGCTCTACGGCTTCTGCCCAACCCGAGGTACCTCGGCCCAGTCTAACAGGTTCAGCCCCGCCCTCTCATCACGCATTGGCCCCCGAAACGCGGCTCTTCCGCCCATCAGTTTGTCTTTCCACTCTCATTGGTCCTTAGGACGGCGGTGACTCCGCCCACTTTCACCACATTTCCCCCCCACCATCTCTGACTTCCAATGGCCCCGCCCCACCACCGAGGCTCGGTCTTTTCTTGCTCAGCTGGCAGCCTCTTCCTTGGTCTGGTGTCCCAGGCCCCGCCCACGGGTCTAGCCTCGTCCCAGGAGTGCTCTACAGCGCCCCCTAGGCCACAAAGATTGTCTAGCTCCCTATCGGATCGGCCCCTAGTTCCCTATTGGTCTCATCCACCTGGCTCATCCAAAGCCTTGGGTCTCTCCAGCCGACTCGACAGTGATCGGGGGCAACTCGGCGGGGCAGCCGTGTGTCTTCCCTTTCACCTTCCTGGGTAAGGAGTACTCATCTTGTACCAGCGAGGGCCGCGGAGATGGACGCCTCTGGTGCGCTACTACCTCGAACTTTGACAGCGACAAGAAGTGGGGCTTCTGCCCGGACCAAGGTGGGCGAGGTCCTGAGGCTCCGGGGCTGGGGTTCCCGGCAGTGGTGGTGGTGGGGTGGCCAGGGCTAGGGCCTCGGCCCGGCGCTCACATTTCAGGCTCCCTCTCCCCTCCAGGATACAGTCTGTTCCTCGTGGCGGCGCACGAGTTCGGCCACGCGCTGGGCTTAGATCACACCTCAGTGCCAGAGGCGCTCATGTACCCCATGTACCGCTTCACTGAGGAGCCCCCCTTGCATAAGGACGACGTGAAAGGCATCCAGCACCTCTATGGTAAGGCTCTGGGGCAGGGATGGGAGGAGGAGAGGAAAGGGTGTGGCTGTGGCTCGGTACCAAAGAATGGGGGTTTGGGGGGTCGGGGGAGGACCGGGGCGTGCAGGAGAGGTGGGACCTCAACGTCTATCTGGAAGTAGAACTTGGGCCCAGTCGCTGCCATGTCAGTGTTTAGAGATGGTGATAAAGAGACTCTAGAGAGAGAGACAGGCATGGCTTCAAAAGCCAGTCTAGGCTGGGCATGGTGGCTCATGCCTGTAATCTCAGCGCTTTGGGAGACCCAGTGGGGAGGATCGCTTGAGCCCAGGAGTTCCAGACCAGCCTCGGCAACACAGCCGGAATCCTATCTCTACAATAAATAAATTAGTCAGGCGTGCAGGCACATGTCTGCAGTCCTAGCTACTCTGGAGGCTGAGGGAGGGAGGATCCCTTGAGCCCAGGAGTTCGAGGCTGTAATGAGCTATGATTGCACCACTGCACTCCATTCTGGGCCATAGAGGATGTCGAAAAAAAAAAAAGTCTTGTGGTTAGGGAAGGCAGGCTGAGTGAGAAGGAGTGTGTGTGTCAGTGGGGGGCCTCACTGAGCGGCTTTGGGGAGCAGATGTTCTAGGGGCGCAGAGGTATGCGGGGAATAGGGAGTGTCTCATCACCTGTCTCTTTAGGTTCTCGCCCTGAACCTGAGCCACGGCCTCCGACCACCACTACACCGCAGCCCACGGCTCCCCCGACGGTCTGCCCCACCGGACCCCCCACTGTCCGCCCCTCAGCCGGCCCCACAGGTCCCCCCCTCAGCCGGCCCCACAGGTCCCCCCACCGCTGGCCCTTCTGCGGCCACTACTGTGCCTTTGGATCCGATGGACAATGCCTGCAACGTGAACATCTTCGACGCCATCGCGGAGATTGGGAACCAGCTGTATTTCTTCAAGGATGGGTGAGGAGGCAGGGATATGTGGATGCGGGGAGGGGGCCTGGCAGAGGGGCTGCCTGTTCCTCCCCGCCCACTGGCCCTGGGTGCAAGGCTCAGAGCCCGTCCTTTACCTCCTCGCGTCCTCAGGAGGTACTGGCGATTCTCTAAGCGCAGGGGGGGGCCGGCCGCAGGGCCCCTTCCCTATCGCCGACACGTGGCCCGCGCTGCCCCGCAAGCTGGACTCGGCCTTTGAAGAGCCGCTCTCCAAGAAACTTTTCTTCTTCTCTGGTTAGTTCCCTTCTCCCCCCTCCACCGCCGCGTCAATCCCCATCAGTCAAAGAGGCCCACCATCTATAACCCACGAAACATCTTGCGCGTTTTAGAAAAAGACGCCCCCTGACGGACGCAGTTTTGCAAACGTCGGGGCGGCTGAGTTTCTGTCCCTCCTCTCCACGCCCTCGCGCCCCCTCAACCCAGCGCCTCTGGCCCTGGGGTGCAGGGACTGCGGGCACGCGGGCTAGGAAAGGCGTCGCCGGGATCTCCCTCCTCGCGTTCTAGAAGAGTGGGTGCGCCCTCTGCGCCCCCAGACCGATGTGACCCTCCTCCCCTGCAGGGCGCCAGGTGTGGGTGTACACAGGCGCGTCGGTGCTGGGCCCGAGGCGCTTGGACAAGCTGGGCCTGGGCGCCGACGTGGCCCAAGTGACCGGGGCCCTCCCGCGCGGCGCGGGGAAGATGCTGCTGTTCAGCGGGAGGCGCGTCTGGAGGTGAGCGCCGCTGCGGCTGCCGGCAGGGGGAGCCCGGGCGCCGTCCGCCGCCCGCCCACCGGCTCAGCACCTGTCTCCTTGGGGCCTGCCTGCAGGTTCGACGTGAAGGCGCAGATGGTGGATCCCCGGAGCGCCAGCGAGGTGGACCGGATATTCCCCCGGAGTGCCCTGGACACGCACGACGTCTTCCAGTACCGAGGTGAGGGCTGAAGATGAGGGCAGGGGGAGGGTCCCTTCATGAGACACCACGCTAGGCTCCTCTGTCTTAGTGATTGGTTAAATTCTGAGCGAGGAAGAAAAAGCCCTTGGAAATGGAAGCAAGTGCCCCAGCCCAGACAAGATCCCAGTAGAGGCAGCGGCCTTCTCCAGGTCATATAGGAAGTCAGGGATGCAACCAAGACCAGGACCCAGATTTCCTGCCTCCCCCGGCTGGAAGCTCTTTCCCCTTCAGTACAGGACACAGGTGGTTTGCATGGAAGCTTATTTGACAACAGTCATCAAGTGCTGACAATGTGCCAGACACTGTGCTACAGCGAGAGATAAGACAATTCACAGCTGTGTGACTTTGGGCAAGTCACTGGTTCTCTACTCTTAGAGCCTCAGTTTCCCCATCTGTAATATGGGGCTGATAGCTGGAATTACACTTGACTTCCCCTTCTCCTCAGTCACATCCAAACAGTTGACAAGGTGAACAAAATTTTCTGCCACTAAAATCTTTTTTCAGTCTGTTGTCTTTTGACGTCTTCTTTATAAACACCCCAGCCCAAACCATACTGGTTGTCCAGGACCTTTAACATAGTCCATGAGATTAGGGAGAGGGTAGGAGTGGAGGGCAATAGTCTTGGGAGTGACCCCAGATCCATTCCAAGGTCAAAGAAACTTAACAGGATCTGACCTGACCCCTGTGTTCTCATCTCTTCCCACTACTCCTGTTATTTACATTGCTCCACCCACACTGGCTGCTCTTTGAACAGATCAAGGACATTCCCAGCTTAGAGCCTTTGTGCCAGTTGTTCCCTCTGTCCAGAAGGCTTTCCCTCCAGATTGCCACCGGGCCGTCCCCGTCTTCCTTCAGGTTTCAGTGCTAAGGCCAGTGCTAAGGCCACTGCTTCAGTGAGGCCTTCTCTGATGCTTAGTATCTATTTACTTGTGTTTATTTTCTCCATAGCTTTCTCTATTTTCAACACCAAGCTCATTTATTTATGTGTCGGCTTGTTAACTGTCTCTTGCATCACTAGAGTGTAAGCACCAAGATAAATGAGATTGTGCCTGCATTTTTTTCTGCTTACCCCTAGTGTCTTGAACAGAGCACATAGTAGGTGCTGATGAATGAACAATAAATACTTGTTGATGAATGAACAGATTTGTTCAATGAATGAGCATTGAATGGATTGTTCTGAGCATTAAGATAGTTGGTCTACTCATTTGCTAGTTCATTCACAAAATGTATATATTGTACCTACTGTGTGCTGGGCTCTGTGGCAGTGATTTGGGCCTTGAGGCCTGTGCCCTCCAGCATCTCACAGACAGGTGGGTGGGGGGGGGGATGGAGGTGTTACATGAAAACCTTAGAAAGTTCTAGAAATGGCAGAAGAGACGGTTGTAAAGAACTTGTTCCTATTTCTGTACATGTGGGAGAATTAGAATCACTCCTCTCATACCTGCCCATCTCCTGCAGAGAAAGCCTATTTCTGCCAGGACCACTTCTACTGGCGCGTGAGTTCCCAGAATGAGGTGAACCAGGTGGACCAAGTGGGCTACGTGACCTATGACATCCTGCAGTGCCCCGAGGACTAGGGCTCCCGTCCTGCTTTGGCAGTGCCACATAAATCCCCACTGGGACCAACCCTGGGGAAGGAGCCAGTTTGCCGGATACAAACTGGTGTTGTGTTCTGGAGTGCAGGGGGGAGTGGCAGTGGGCTGGGCCCTCTCTTCCCACCTTCCTTTTCTGTTGGAGTGTTTCTAATAAACTTGGATTATCTAACCTTTAGAAGCAGACTTTATTTATATATGTATGCACATATGTATGCATGTATGCGTTTAACTGATGGAATGCAAAAGAAAAGAAAAACAAATAACTGATAGAGTGCAAAAGAAAAAAAATAACTGATAGAGTGCTTTCTATGTGCCAGAAAGTGTTCTAGGAGCTGTAACTGTTAACACATTCAATCCTCCCTATTAGGAAAGTAGGATGTGATTATTTCTATTTTATAGTCAAGGAAATGATAAACCTTTTTGATGAATATTCATCAAACATTTGCTAAGCCCCTACATAGAGCCAGGCCCTGTACTGGGCACTGGGGATAGAGAAATGAGTTAGACTTTAGAATACATAAGATTGCCCTTGGAACTTGCTTAAAATGAATGCAACTCCAGGCTCCACCTCCAGAGAATCTATTACAAGGGTAATTCTATGGCTGGTGGGGGTGGGATCACACTTGGGTAGTGTGCAGTATATGATCTTTTATTCAATAATAATGAAGTGTATGTGTGTGTGTGTGCACGGCGCGTGCGTGTGTGTGTGTGTCTATGTGTTGTGGTTGAGGTCCGGGAACGTTTCTCAGTCAAGATGACATCTGAAGTGGAATTGAATCAAGAAGGATGAATGAGAGCTTCTTCTTGTGCAAGGGACAGTCTTCTTAGAGGGTAATTTACCAAGGACCACTAAACCTAAAAATGTAACTACTTTCTGACCCTCACACACATGCACAAGACAACACATAGAATGATGTTGATTGCAGCATTGCCTGTTAGTGAAACGCTGGCAATAACCTAGCTGCCCAGGAGTAAGGCAGTGGATAAATAAAATATGGATCATATACCTGATGATAGTAGCTACCCCCTTGTACAGCACTATGTACCAGGCACTGTTCTACGTGCATTATGTGTGATAAAACGACCAGCTGAGATAGGTACTCCTATTTTTGTAGGTACTATTATTACTGACATCACCAAACCCTTGCTTTACAGATGAGGGAACTGAGGCACAGAGAATTACACAGCTCACCCAAAGTCTCATAGCTAGTGAGTGGTAACAGTGGATTTGAATGTGGGTTCTTGGTGCAAGTGCTGGGAGAAGAAAAAGCAGTGGCTGTCTGAAGAACTTCAAATCGCTCAGAACTCAAGCATGGGGCAGTAGCAGGTGGATAAGGGGGAATGGAGAGGATTCCAGAATGGTTAAGATAGGAGTGCTAGCTTGGGCTAGATGAAAGAAGTCCTGAATGCCAGGCTGAGTAAGAATTTGACCTTCAGGATCAAAATCAGCAAAAGGACTTGACTGAAAGACTGAGGCCCATGAGTGGCGGTGATGGGTTTGATCAGAGACGACCATCTCGACTCAGAGCCCGCATGGGAATTTAAGAGGAGTCCAGGGAACTGCCCTCCTGAGTTTCCTCTCTCATCTGTTTCTTGCTCACAAATGACCCACTCCCACTGGTGTACAAACATTCCCCACCATGGCTTGTTTACAATCTCTCTTAACTCCTGCTTCCCTGTAGATAGTAGTCCATTTTTCTACCCTTCCCACCCCTATTTATGAGAAGACTTCCCAAAAGCATAGTCTCTACTCACTGCCTTCACTTCCTCAATCCCCATTCTCTCCTCAGCCATTTCCAGCCTGGCTCTCACCCCACTACACCACCAAAGTCACCCTCTTCAAAGCTATTTGTGACCTTCTTGTGGCTAGACGTGACAGGAGCTCCTCTCTGCTCCTCCCACACCAACTGTCCCCACACTGACATAGTGGATCCTGCCCTTCCTCCTGAAACTCTCGGCTTCTGGAACCTTACTTCCGGGTCTCCCCCCCCCTCCCTCACTGGGTGGATCTTCCTCATTCCGGTGACAAAGGCAACCTTGTGCTCAATCCTGGGAATTCTCTGCTCTGTGTATACTCATTCCCTGTGATGTCTGGTAGCCCACAGCCTTTTTTTCTTTTCTTTTTTTCTTGTTTTGCATCTTGGTGGTCATATTTATTGGAAGAGCTTGAGAAAAATGAAAATACCATTTAGCTTAAGAAGTTGTGAGTTACTGCAAATCAACTCATTTCAGGAGTGGAAGAATCCCTGGAATTATTTCTTAATATCAAAATGTATGCAGGTTTCTCTTTTGAATGTCTTGTACATTTAGAGAGGCCATTGCACAAAGTCTCCTGTTTCCCACACAGAACAAATTCTTTGTTTTGGTCAACTCTCAGTGGAGGGGCAACCAGGACAATGCCATCTCCCCGGACAAGAGCACTGGAATATTCCATTTGTTGATTTATATATCTCTTCCTATGTTTCTTCATCAATTTCTATAGTACTTACAGTTTCTTCCACATCTCCCAAGATCACATTTAAATGTTGATCATAAGCATGTAATGTGCCTCGAAGCTCTCGGCCATTTCTCATTTTCACATAAATTCGCTCATCTAGGCTGAGCCTGATAAGATCCAGGGGCTCCTCTGCAGTGTTGGTAGTTTGCTGCTCGTTTACATCGTCTGCCATGTTTCACGCTGACAGCCTTAAATAGCATCTCTCTGCTAAAGACCTGACATTTATATTCCCTGCCTTAACCTCCTCTCTCCTGCCCCGAGCTCCAGACTCCTATGTTCAGCTGCCTACTCCACATTGCTCCTTAGCTGCCTAACAGGCCTCTCGACCTAACGGGCCCAAATGGAACTTCTGGGCTCCACCTTCCAAACGTGCTCCTCTGTTTTTAACTACCTTAATAAGAGACCACATCATCCACCCTCAATCAAGCTGAACACCTAATCAGTCCTAAAATCTAGGAATCAGTTACTTAAACTTCTTTTCTAGTTCAGGGCTTCTCAGCCTCTACACACTATTGACATTTTGGGCTGGGTCCTTTGTTGAGGCGGATTGTCTGACACTGTACGTCTACCCTGTACCTTGTAGCACGTTCAATGTCTTCCCCTAAGAGGTGGCAGGATCCATGGCCAGATGCCAGGCCCATTCAGGGTCAGCCCCCTCTGCTAAGAAAGGCCCCAGTATGGGGATAGGGTGCAGCAGGGTAATGTTAAACTGTGACTCATGGCCAGGCAGCCCTGGTAGGAGAATTGCTTGAACCCGGGAGGTGGAGGTTGCAGTGAGCCAAGATCATGCCACTCTACTCCAGCATGGGTGGCAGAGTGAGACTCTGTCTCAACAACAACAAAGAAAGAAATATAACGTTATCAGCACCCTAGAAGCCTGCTTGCAATCACTACCTCTTCTCCCCAAGGGGTACCACTATCATTACTTCTAACAGCTTAGACTTTGACTATTTTTTTATTTATTTAAAATAGTGTTATAGGGTATGTATTCTTTTGGGTCTGGACTGTTTTTCTCAAGGTTCTATTTGTGAGATTCATCCATATTGTTCTGAGAATTGTAGATGATATTCCATTGTGTGAAGGTACTACAACTTATTTCTCCATTTTACTGTTGACACGCATTTGGGTAGATCCCAAGTTGGGGTATTATGAACAATGCCCTAGGAACATTCATGTAAATGTCTTTTGGTGAACACGGGCAGTCATTTCTTTTGGGTGTATACCTAGAAGGAAAACTGCTGGGTTGAAGGATGTGTGTATGTTCAGCTTTAGCAGATGTTACCAAACAGTTTCCCAAAGTAGTTTTTGCCTAACTACACTCCCACCAGCAATGTGTGAATTGCCAGGGTTTCTCCTTGACTTCACCCTTATGGTCATGCGCCACATCCGACCCATCAGCAGGTCCTGATGGTTTCACTTTCAAAACCTAACTGGAATCAGGCAACTGCCACCACTCTAGTCTGGCTGTCACCACTCCCCAGCTGGGGGGTCTGCAGGAGCCTCCTAATTAGACTCCCAGCTCCTACTCTTGCCATTCTTTTTTTTTTTTCTTTTAAGGCTCTGTCACCCAGGCTGGAGTGCAGTGGCTTGATCTTGGCTCACTGCAACCTCTACCTCCTGGTTTCAAGTGATTCTTCTGTCTCAGCCTCCCGAGTAGCTGGGATTACAGGCATGTGCCACCACGTCTAGCTAATTTTTGTATTTTTAGTAAACAGAGGGTTTCACCATGTTGCTCCGTCTGGTCTCGAACTCCTGACCTTGTGATCTGCCCGCCTCGGCCTCCCAAAATGCTAGGATTACAGGCATGAGCCACTGCGTCTGGCCCTTGCCATTCTTTAGTTGAGCCTTCACCCCGCAGCCAGAATGATCCTGTTAAATTATAAATCAGATCACATCATTCCCCTGCTCAAAAAATCCAGGCTCCTCCCCAAAGCCTTCAGAAGACCACATGATCTGCCCTTCTGTCTTCCCTCATCTCCACTCAGTCTCTTGCAGACACAATGGCCTTGCTGTTTGTTGGACAGTCGGGGTTCCTTCTCACCCCAGGTTTCTGCACTTGCTGTTTCTTCTTCTAGAGAACTCTTCCCCCTAGATGTCTGCATAGCTGGCTCTTCTCATCAGTGAGGTTTCAGCTCAAATACCACATCTTCTAGGAGGCCTTCTCAGACCACCCCTAAAGTAGTCTTCCCTCCTACCCATTAACCTATGGCCCTATTTTTAAATACACCCAATCTCAAATGATCTCATCTATGAGTTTGCTCACGTATAATCCTTCTCTCCTTATTAGAATTTAAGCCACGTGAGGGCAAGAAGCCAGTGGATCTCATTAACAGACGTATCCCTCGCACTATTACCTGAAACACAGGAGGGCTATCCACATGTGCTGAATGAATGAATGAATGAATGAGCCCCAGGTGTTCAGGAAGACCCTAGCAGAGGTGCCCCCATTGTAGGGACGACTCTCACCTGTAGGTGGCCTCCTCAGGCCCTTCGGGTGGCACTGGGAGCACAGGGCCTCCCAGCGAAGTGGCCAGATTCAGGAACCCTCCGCACAGCGGGCACTAGGACCCTGCGCAGCGCCGCGTCTGGCAGGGGGCGGCGGGCGGGGGGTGGGGGGATCCGCTCTTTCTCCCTCCTAGAGCCCGGCTGCAGCCACTTGTGCGATCCCGGCCCTCGCCGCGGCGGCCTGGACTCTTTCCGCGCCATGAGCCGCAGGTTCACCGTCACCTCGCTGCCCCCGGCAGGGCCCGCCGGAAGCCTTGACCCGGAGTCCCGCCGGCATTCGGTCGCAGACCCCCGCCAACTCCCGGGGAAGACGTCAAAGGTAGAGGCCGCAGGGGGCGGGGCCTGCCAGTGCCGGGCGGGGCGACGAGGGGGAGGGGCCGGGGCGGACCATCTGTTGAAGGGGGCGGGACCAGGACCGGGGGCGGGGGAGGGGTCCCAGCTCTAGGCTTGAGAGGGTAACGGAGCCAGGACCAGGAAACCGTGAAGGGGAGGAGCCAGACGTGAGGTGGGCGTGACCACAAGGGAAAGGGGTGGGGCCAGGGAAGGAGTTGGGACGGAGGCGAAGGGGGCGGGTCTAGTGATGGAAGGGCGGGGGGTCAAGGCGGAGAGTAGGCCGGATGGCACTAAAGGGGCGGGGGCATCTCGAGTAGGGAGCGGGGATCAGAGCTGGGAGGCGGCACTAGGGAAAGAGAGGGCTGTGTGTTGAAGCAGGGTGGTCAGGAGCCCCTAAAAGGGAGGCGGCGGGACTAGGTCGGTTTGGGGTCAGGAAAGGTCAGGACCCGTGGGGAATGTGTTGGGCCAGGAGAATGGGAGTAGGACCAGGGAGAGGGATGGGGTCGAGGGCGGGAGGAAAACTGAGTCAGGGTTGCGGAGGCAGGTGCCGGGTCAGCGGGCCCTCGGTGCCTGGCAGGTCCTCCAATCCTCTACCTCACTGGAGGCGTGGCGGACAGCGACTGGGGGATCCCGGGAAGGAGACAGGAGGCAGGGAAGTTAGTGTGGTTCCTGGGCAGCTAGATCCAGGGAGGATGCTGTAGGGTCGCTGACCCCGACCCTCGGGGTACCGCTTAGCTCCTTGTCTGCTCCAGCTCCGTAAGAGTTGGTAGAAGCCGGCATAGGCGAGGTTGGGGCGTCTTCCTCGAGGGCCCTGTGCAGGGGTCTTGTAATAGAAGTTACACGCAGGGCACAGAGTAGAGGGGAAGGGAAAGATCCTTCGGCCTTCGATGGAGAAGTAGCATCGTGGGTGCGTGCACAGTCTCCCCGCAGGGGCACTCATCAGGGGACCTCTCCCTGGATCTTAGGCCCTCGGGTCTGGAAGGAACAAGGCGAATCGGCTTGTAGGGGCCCCAGCAAGGGGAGGAGGAGGAGGAGGAGGAGCCTCCCCAAGTCGCCAGGGGTCGCTGCTGAGCCGCAGGTGAGCTCGCCCCGAAGCTAACCCAAGCGCCGAAACCCCTAGAGTAGCCCTTAGGGGGTTATCTGGCGAACCTCCTCATTGTGTAGATGGGCAAATTGAGGCCTAGAATTCCGAAGGGCTCAGTCCCGTGAACCAAACGCCTCCTGGTTGTGGCCACTTGGATTTCTTGGGCTCTTGCTACTCTTCATCTTTCTCATAATCTATCTCTTTATTCATTTTCATGAATGACCTTACCAGCCTCCCAGATTCGAAAGTCAGAAATTATGGAGCCATTCTCAACCCTTCCTTTTCTCTTTCCAGCAAATCCGACTGGTCCTCATGTTTTGGCCGTTCATCTCTGAAACTTACCCTGAACCTGGCAGCATCGATCCCCCTCTGTCATCATCACCCTGCTCCAAGCCTCACATGGCCATGACCACATCCTCTCCACTGGCCTCCCTGCCTCCAGTCCTGCCCTAGCCCTCCTCCACAAAAGCTCTCCATCACTTGCAAAATAAAGGCCAAATCCTTAAGTCTGTCATTCTCTTTCCTCATTTGCTTCTGGTGTTCTTGTCCACATTCATTCTCCCACCTCCATCAGCCAGGAAAACTCCTACTCATTTTGTAAGTTATAGCTCATTTAACCTTTTCCAAAAACTGTTTTCAGTTTCCTCTTCGACCCACCCACTGCGCCATTAGTGCACACGTCCCAGGGGATGGCAGTCATTTTCTTTACTTATGGGTATCCTCCACTGGAACATCTCAAGGACAGGGACCATCTCCTTTATCTTTGTGTTCTGAGTTCCAGACCCAGAGCCTGACACTTGGTAGGTGCATAATGCTCATCAGAGGAGAGGAGGGTGGCTGTGGGATCCTGCTTCTCTACCCCTGCCCTTCTCTTCTCACTCCCCATCCCCTGGCTTAGGAATAAGATGGCCCTCTCTCACGTCCCAAGGTGATTGCTGTTTTCCCATTCACACTCTCAGGCTCCTGCACAGTCGAAGTGAAACACAGCCCCTGGGCTTTGCCTGTGCAGATGTGTGTGAGCCTGGAATGCTGTGTGCTGTGGCAGAGGCTGTGTGTGTGTGTCTTGTGGAAGGAGCATCCACCATTGGTTCTGATGACCTGTGGGGTGATCAGTGACTCACTCAGTTCTTTTATTTGTCACTGTATTGGCAGCATGTTGAAGGGTGTGCTGATGTGTGCATTCTGCGTCTATCTGAGAGGTGGGTACCTGTGTGCAGGTGTGTATTGTAAGTTCCATCTGGACAGTGATTTGGGTGACTTTTAACCTTTTAAGGCTGAAACAGCCTCAAGCACCTCCTCTTTGGTAGATCGCCGCATGGGGAAGTAGACAAGGTCTCCTCAGGGGAACCCAGCATCTGGTGGTATCTTTCCCGCAGCTGTGCTCATATCAGCCCTCTGGCCCGATAGATTCTCTTCCCACCTCTTGTCCTCACCCAAAGGGAGGGATGGCAGCACATCTATGATTGGGAAAGGTTAGGAGGGAGATGTGTGTGTGTGTGTGTGTGTGTGTGTGTGTGTGTGTGTGTGTGATTATCTTTTATTCTGGGCCAAAGGAGCAGGGTTTGCCAGTTGGGGTGCTTTCTGCTGCCAGATGATGAGCTATAGTTGAGAACATGACTTACAGGGAGTGAAAGAAGCAAGGCAAGGCCGAGCCTCAAATCCAGCACTGACCCTGGATTGTGAGCCACACAACTCACTTGCTTCACCTGTGTCATGGGAGATTGATTGACGGTGACTTGGATGAACAGAAGTAGACCTGGTGACAGTTGTTACAACTCTGAGATGCTCCCCTATTCCTTTACCTGATCCCCCCACTGTGCCTCAGTTTCTCAGGGAGTCAGGGCCCTCAAAAGAGCCCTGGGCCTGGTAAGACTAACAGGAGTTGGGATGTGTCCCCATGGAGCGGGAGGGAGCTAACTTATGCTGGGAGGATGGAGCAAGACCGCAATATAGCCCATCTGCGTCCAGCTCAGACTCTGTCGTATGACCTTGGGCACACTGCTTCCCCTCTCTGGGCCTCAATGTACCTATCTGTAGTATAAAGGAGTTGAACAGGAAGCTATCTAAGGGTCCTTCTACCCATAAAAATGCTAAGATTTTGTGACGATTTGAAAGGATGAAGCTCTCTGCCTCCTCTAGACCCTAACCTCATGTTTCACTCTCTCCATCTGTAAATTGGGATGAAAAATGCTGTCGTTAGTATATATATCGGATCTGGAGATCTCCAGTCATCCCATCCCCAAGCCAGAACTCAGAACCACACTGCCCAGTACCTCAGCCCAAGGTGAGCCCCAGGAATCTCCATGGCAACAAACTGGTTATGAACGGGGCTGCAGTTACCATGGTGACAGGCTGCTCTCTCTTTCTCTCTCTCATCCCCGTCCTCTCCCCTCCCCTCTTCTCAATGAGCCAGAGCGATCTTTAGGCCTCAGTTCTCCAGGTGGGGGTGGGGGGTGGGGGGTGGGTGCAGTGAGAAAGGGGTCCGGATTGGGAAAGAGGGAAGATGGGCTGACTCTGCAGGGGAATGAGGGGCTGTTGGGGTGCTGTTGCTATGGTGAGGGGGCTGCAGCCTGTTAATTAAACCCCCAGTTGCCACGGAGACGGTGGTGGTTGACGTGCTCCGCAGTGAGCCCTGTGTGTGTGGGGTGTGCTTTGCACTGGACTCATCAATTCACTGCTAAGGTTTTGGGTCCAAGGATGGAGCAAGGTGGGAAAGAAGAAGAGGGAGGGAGGGCTTTCAGGGCTTGGGCCTGTGAGGCCACAGCTAGGGGTGGGTGGGTTAGGTTGTGGGGGATAAGGCAGTGGAGATGTGGAGGGAGGGGGATTGAGCCGCAAGGGGGAATGCTATGCCTGCCTTCTGTGAAGAGAGGACCCAGTCCAGTGGCTCTAGCTTCCTCCAGACAGCCCCTAATTCTGGTTAGTGGATGGAGTCCTGGGCAGGAGGTCAGGGGACTGGATTCTAGTCCCCAGTCTGTTACAAGTTCACCACATGAAGAAAATGTGAACCTTTCCATTTTCAGACTCCAATTTCACGATATGTGGAGAATGGAAAAAAATAATTTATAATGTCTCTTCCAGTTCCCAAATCCTGACACTCAGGAGGCAGCTTCTCTGAGCTTTTTCTCTCTGAGACATATGGTGGGAGGGGGTATGAGTTTGAGAAACTCAGAGTTTAGAAATAGGACCCTCCCTAGCTCTGCATGTTGTGCTGCTTTAATGAGAGGGTTTCCCTGGCCCCAGATCTCCCCAGGGTTCTTGGTGGGGAGGGGATGCTGTGCTGGCAGCCAGATTCCTGGGGCTCCGAGCTGCAGGTCACCTTTTCCTGGCCAGTGCCAGGCTGGCAGTGTAGCAGATTCCTGCCAGCAGATTCCTGCCATGTGTTTCTAAACCTCACCACAGAGAGTTGGCTGGAGGCCAGAATAGGGCAACAGTCTTTCTGAGAGGTGAGAGGTGTCAATGGAGGGGCTGGGGTCTCCCCCATGGGACTGTCTGTTCACTTGGTGTGGCCCCCTTAGGAAGGGATATGTGGCTTTGGTCTCAGATTAGTAGAGAGAGCACTAAGAGTTTTCAGAGCAAGAAGAAGTGCCATGGATTATGCAACCTAACTCATTTTTACAGATGGGATACTGAGGCCCACAGAGAGAAGTCCAATTTTGCCCAGGGATACACAGAGAATTTGGGGGCAGAGGATATGATAGAACCACTATCTTTTGAATCTCAGATGGCCCTTGAGATGGGAACTCTAGTGAAGGTGGACAGATGGGTTACCCAGGGGAAGAGGAAT
The DNA here is from genome assembly GCA_036589455.1 of Ateles fusciceps. NCBI lineage: Eukaryota > Metazoa > Chordata > Mammalia > Primates > Atelidae > Ateles > Ateles fusciceps. The sequence continues at coordinate 2,027,240 of JAZHEH010000847.1, forward strand.
CACTACTGCCTTCACCTATATTCACTAGAATCCTTATGCATGGACCCAGTCCCTGAGTGGCCAAAGCTGGACCACAAATGAAGGAAAATAACCCCAGGGGAACATGCAGACTTGGGACTGCTTAAAAACCTCAGCATCTTCTTCATTCCACAGCACTTCTCAGACAAACATGCTACACGTGTTTTACTATGTTATGCATTTCTGCAGAGTAGTAGACCACAGCGCTGCTGGTGCTGCTGGTGCTGCTGCTGCTGCTGGTGCTGCTGCTGCTGCTGCTGGTGTGTGTGTGTAGTGGAATGCTTAAAATCTTTGAACACTGGCCTTCTCAGCTGCTATTCTTTTAACCTTTGTCACCAAACTCGTCTCACCCATGCCCACAACTTGTCTGAATAGCTAAGTCTTCACCCTAAAGGGTCCTTTGGGTACCCAAAAACCAAGTGGCAGCGATACTTGGTTGGTAGGTCCCTCAGAGCCATCTTTGAGTCAGCTGCTGAAGACTCCACGGTTGACCCAAACTGAAGCCACTGACAAATTTTATCAATACAAGTAAAGCTGAGCCCTTGGCCCTGTCCATGGTTCTGAAAAAGTGCTGTCCTATATCCCAGTCTCCAGGTATAGGAATGGCTCTTTAGGATCCTTACAGGTTTTCTGGAGGCTTCCCCTTCAGTTGCAAGCCAAGAGTCCATTCTAGCCCTGCACTTCTGAAGCCTGGGCACAAGAAAAGGAAGAAAGCGCATCTCAGACCTAGTCCCTGTTTCTTTTTTCTTTTTTCAGGAGCTAATGATCAGCAGCTGCTGAGGGGCTTGGATATGACTGCACCCTTGTCTCTTTTATAGAGGCAAGACAGATTTTATAAGTTCTATTGATGACACGAGTCCTAAACTGGAGTGAGGCAAACTGGATGCTAGACCAAATTCTGCCATTCACTGGCATTATGTCCACAGGCAGTCATTCTCCCTCTATGGGCCTTAGTTTTTTCATCTGTGAAATGAAAGCTGTGTGTAAGATACAATGACTTGATCCTTTCCCCCAACCCTAGAACTCTTCTGGAACTTAGAGGACCAGCCAGCAGAGAGCTAGTGTGAGTCTGAAAATCGTTTACCCCGATCAGCTCCCGCCCTCAGATATTTAGATCTTCCAGAGACTTGAAAGCTTGCAAACCTCTGATGCCAATTCCTGAGACATCTGCACCACTGGCTCAAACCTGGACTCTAGGGGCGCTGAGGGGTCCCAGGATGATCAAGCTTTTAGGGGATTGGCCTCAGGGGGAGGGGGGAGGAGGACAGAGAGCATGTAGGCTCTGGAAGCCTCAGAAAGCAATCCTGGATTAGGGGATTAGACACTTCTGCCCCAGGAGAAAATCTGGTCTCAAACCGACAGGCGGCCTCATTCCCCCCCTCCCCCACTCTGTCCCTGGCCAGCCTCGGGACCGGCCTGTCCTCCCTAGAGGCTGCACCATCCCTGGTGGAAAGTCAGTCCTCCCTGGAACCTCACTGCTGCCTCTTCTCCTCCTTACCAGGTCTTATCCCTAGATCAGTCTGCAGTCAGAAGGTCCCTGGCTGTGGGCTCCAGGGACTTGTCTTGGGAGTGGGATGCTGGGACTCCTGTCAGTCTAAGCACAATGAGAGAGTTCCTTGTATCTCCTCAGGTGCTACCGCCCTCCATTTTAAGACAGGTTGGGTCAGACAGTCAGCCCAGTGACCTGAATGCCCCTGGGGGGTAGCACATTGCTTTAGTTATGGGCCCTGGGCTCTGCATGCCTCCAGCTCCAATCTCTTGAACAGCGGTATGAAAGAGGCTCTGGCTCTCCTCCCCCACTTCGGGGTTGGCTTCTCCAGTCTTGCAGAGAGGCTTCTCAAGGGCCCCATATTCCATGGCGCACCTCCATGGCCACTTCAGTGCCCTTTATCTTCCCCCTGGGGGTTACCCCAGACCCCTAGTCAGGCAGCCGCTGCGGGGCCGCCTCCCCGTGGCCGCGACCTAGTTCCCTGCCGTTATTTTTAGGGCGCGGGATGGCACCTGCCCACGTGCCGCGCCCCGCCCGGAGAGTGGGTGGGGGGGGGGGCTGCGTCTGCTCAAGGGAGGCGAGGCCCTGTCCCCTGAAGCACCCCCTTCATCCCATCCACGCAATCCCCCAGTTTTCGTGCAAGGGGGCCACTAGTCGCGCTCTGCCCGCCTCTCATCTTCTCTTCTCCCTCCCTCCCGCTCTCCCCCCCCAAAACCCCGCCAGTGGCTCACGCCTCCTGCATACGGGATGAGGTGAGCAGCGCCGCTGCTGAGGGGGCGCGCGCGGGTGTGAGCGTGTGTCCGTGTGCGAGTGTGTGTGCGCCGGGCGGGCGGGCACTGCAGCTTCTTCCTCCGTGGAGCGGAGAGCGAGAGCGAGCTAGAGCGAACGAGAGAGCGGCGAAGGCAGGCAGAGGGGGCGCAGGCGAGGCGGCGCAGCCATCCCCGGACCAGGGGCCGCCCGCCACCATGCTAAACAACCTGACGGACTGCGAGGATGGCGATGGGGGGAGCAAACCCGGGTAAGCTGTGGTCCGGGGGCGGCGGGGGAGGGGGCAGCGAGGAGAGGAGGCAGCTCTGGGGTTAGAGGCGGAGCGGGGGCCACCTCCTTCAGAGAGGAGGGTGGGACTGACCCAGGCAGTGGGCGCCGGCAGAAGCCTGCAGCCCAGCTCCATTGGAATGCTCCGGCCGCTGTCCAAGGTGCTGGAATGCGCCGCGCCCGGGGGCAGAGCTGGGGGCCGGGGGATTGTCGCTATCCGCGGCTTCGGGCCGACGTGGGTTAGCTAAACCGAGGAGGCAGTGGGAAGGGGATAGAAGAGCTAGAATGGGCTGACGTGGAGCTCGACGGCGGGAGGAGGGCTTCTTTCCCCGACAGGGGACCCCGGCGTCCTGGCGCAGAGCGGGGCACCGGTGGTGCCGGGGGGCGCAGTCTGCTGCAGTCCCTGGTTCTAAGACTTCCATCTGGAAGATGGGGGAAGAGGTGGCTTCTGTGTGTGTGTGTGTGTGTGTGTGTGTGTGTGTGTGTGTGTGTGTAAGGGGTTGAGGCTATATGACAGCCCCCGTCCGGGCTGCGGTGTCTCCTTAAGGGAACCCTTGGTGCAATCTGGGACCCCTCCCCAGGGCTTCCCAAGGTCCGACCTCAGGCTGAAGCATACCTCCTCCATTGATTTTCAGCTCTACTTTGCAGAATCTGCCCCTCTCTCTCGCTTTCCCGTGGGTTCCTCTTCAGGATGGGAAGGAAGATCACCCTCCTTTCTTCCCCTCTTCCCCCTCCTCTCAGTTCTCTGGGGCGGTCCAGGGTGGGGGCGGGGGGGTCTTTTTAGTTAGCTCTGCTAGCTCCCCCAGTGAGGCCTCAGAAATGGGGTCCCAGCGGCTGAATTCTGAGCGCCGCGGCGCGCGGACACTGCGGACGCGCTGCGGTGGGTGCGGAGACTCGCAAGGAGCCGAGGGGCTTGGGACAAGTCCTTTTGCTGCTCCCGCTCTCCCCTGCCCTCCTCCGCGGTTTCCTTGCTCTGAGGTCTTGGGGCCAGCCACCCCCTCAGGCTCCCAGGTCTCCCGCCGCCCCCCAGCGGTCTCAGCTATCCATCACGGCTGTCAGCCGCCCCCACCCCCCCACTCTCCAGAGGCGCTGCGTCCCCTGCGCACTAGCGCGCCTCCCGCTTCTGCTGTCTGCGCTCAGCGCCTTCAAACGTTCCCCCTGGGCACTGCTTGACCCTATGAGCCGACTCCCGCAGATCCCTCTGGGGAATGGCCCCTAGGGCTGAAAGAGTAGGGTCTTCTAGGGATTGGCAACCTTGACTCTGAGGTCCTCCTGATCCTGGATACTGAATCTCAATCAGGGCCAGTGGCCACTTGGAAAAGCTGGGGACACCAGGGTCCCTGATCCTTTGTCTGACCCCCCCCCCCCCCACCCCCCGCAACTCCTCATTTCTCCTGAGGGCTGAGTGGTATACAGGTGCCAGAACTCTTAGCTGGCCAGCTTATCCACCTCCCCAGTGACCCTGGGATCACCTCATCCAGCATCCGCCCCCTCCCCTGCGGGCTTCTGGCTGGAGGGGGAGGGGGTTTGGCAAAGTTGAGTCTGCGGCAGCGCCAGGCATCCTGACGCGGATCTTTCCATCTGGGATCCCCTTCAGATGCCTCCACTTTGAGAGGGGGGACTCAGATGAGAGAGCACCTCTCTGTTCCCTCAGACACCGGGTATGGTCCTGTACTCCAGCACCCACTTACTCTGCTAAGGTTTCACCAGGCCTTGGGGTTTCCATGGGGTCTTAGGAGGCCTAGAAAGAAGCATCAGTGTTTATGAGGCAAGAGTTGAACTGGGAACTCGCTTCAGTTCTATCCCCCTCTCTGTTAGTTTCTAGACACTGAGTGCTGCGGACCCATTTGGAGACCTTCTTTCTATACATAGGGTCCAGGACCTGGAACTCAAGTAGCCAGAACCTGGGTCAGGTGCTCTGGGTCCCAGAGAGAGAAGATCCTCCCCCCACCCTCCAGTGGTGCCTGGAGATGGTGGTAAGAAGTGCTAAGGACCTTATGGACTTGAGGGAGGACCATCAGGCCAAGAGCCCCTGACATCTCTGATTCTAGATTCTTGGGGATGTACGGGAAACAACTGGTTGCTGACCTCGGTGGCAGGTGGGAATGGCCCAAGTAAGTGGGCACTTCTGGACTAAGGAAGAACTAGGGATGTGTCCCGGTCTCCTTTCCCCTTGGGGTCTGACGCCCTCTCTCCCTCTCGGAGCTGGCCTAGGGATTCCCACAGGCCCAGCCCCAGGCCCCGGGGAGGCTTCTTAGTCTGCGCCGCTTGCCTGTTTCCTCCCTGGGAGCTCTGGCTGCCGCAGCTTAATTGAAAGCCGATTCGGGTTGAGAGCTCCCAGGGGGCGGGGGCGGGGAGGGCTCAGCCTCAGTCTGGCCCTGCCTCTCGCGCGCGCTGCTCGGCGCTCCGGCGTCACCCTTACTCTTGGCTCTGGGGAATCAGGGCGAGTTTCCCCTTAGCTGTTCTGGTCCTTTGAGAACTCGGAAGCTCATTCCCCATCCCCCTCAACCAGTGCTCCTGGTGTTCCAGGGAGGGTACGAAATCAGCCCTGGCTGACAAGTCCTGGGAGCCTGGCGTCCCGCCCAGGCAGCTAGTGGAAAGGCGGGACCCAGGACGAGCCTACCTAGCCGCCCTCTCCTTTGCCCTCATCTCCTGGCCCGGATCCGGCCTGGAGTCTGGCTCTCCGCTGCGCGCCGCGTTACATAAGCGGCTGCGGGCGCGCGGCCCGCTAGGCTCGGCGCTGCGCTCTCGGTCTGCGCGGTCGCCATGGAGACCGGCGCGGGGCCACCTAGTTGCAGGGTCTCGGGCTCGGACGCCCCCATTCCCGTCCCTTGAGTGCCACCCGCCCCCTGCGAAGGAGGAGGCGCTTGGGAGGGGGCGTGAAAGACAGAGGGGGAGGGGTTCTCTGGTCTTGTCCTGGCCCTAAGAGGGAACGCTGGGGGGGGAAAGGGACCCAGCTCCATAGGAGACAGACCCCTAAATTTTATGGCTGGAGGTGCGGTATGGGATGGGGGAGCCCAGGCTGGGGGGAGGCACCAAGTATGTTAATAATAATCGCAATTGCAATAGTAGCAGCAATAGCCACACTCGTGGCGGGCACACGTAACATGCATGATTTAATTTAATCCCCGCAACAGCCCTATGAGTTAAGCTTGGTTAGTATCCTTTTGCGAAGGAGGAAACTGAGGCCTAAAGAGTTTGTGACTTACTGAAAGTGACGACACAGCCGGTGAAGCTGGAACTGGAATGTCTGTTTCCATAACTCCAGCCACCTTTCTTAACCGTTAGGAAACTTCCTCTCACCTCAGGTCCCCTTAACTTCTCTAGTCCACACCATGGTGTACTGAGAACAGGAGGCATACTGTCAGGCATACTAACAGGAGTGGGATATCTACTTCATCTTGTTCTGCTGTTCTCTGGCCCCAGAGAGTTATTCTGAGATCCTGGGGTCCAGAGGGGGAGCCCCGGATAATTTAGTCCCAAATACTTTTTCCTGACCACCTATTATGCGCTGGGCTCCCACTGGGAGGATGGGTCTGTTATTCCCAGGAACTCACGTATGTGAGAAGAAAGAGCTGACACTTGCCCCCTATTTGGCAACCAGGAGTTTCTGCCTTGATGGATGAGGTGGAGGTGGTGGCAGAAGACTTGGTGGTGGGTTTCCTTGGAGCAGGTCAGGCATCACTCCTCCTGGCCCAATTTTTAGTCAGGAAGAGATTGGTTTTATAACAGAGACAGGCCATGCTCTGGCTGGGTGATTGAGGAAGGTTTCCAGGTGGTAGAGAGGAGGACCAGGAAGATGCAGATGAATGGAGATGGGGAGAGAGGGGTGTCAGCTGTTGAGGGGACAGGAGAATCAAGGTGTGTAGGCGCTCAGTTTCACTTGGAATTTGGTCAGTGGGGGAGTTTCTCCAGTGTCCAGAGAGATGTCAACTGCTGGAACTCAGCCCTGGAATTGAAGAAGGGTCATGGCTGAAGCCAAAGAAATGCACCTTTGGGGGCCTCATATCTTCTGAAGGGATCTTCCCCCTGGTGCCCAAGATACTTTCTCCTCGAGTGATCTCATCCAGGTGCATGGCTTCACACGCATCCTACACATATTTACATGGCTTACCCCCCACCTCTTTCTCCTGGCCAGCCTCTTTGCTGCATGTATCCTGATTCATATATCCAGGTGGCTTCTGGATGTATCCACTTGAGTGCCCTACAGTGCCTCACCCTCAGCTAAATTCAGCATCTTCTCCACCTCCAAACTCCTCCTCTTCTAGTCTTCCCATTTATTAAATAGCACCATCATCCAACCATTCACCCATGCTAGAAACCCCAGGCGTTATCCTAGATTCTTCTTCTCCCCCTCCCCAAACATCTGGCATTGAAATATGCCAGTAATTCTGTCTATTGCTCTACATTGCTCTTGTCAGGGACATTATCAGCCCTAACCTGGGTTACTGAAAGTCTCTAACCACCGTACTTTGTTTTCTTCACCTAAAAGCTCGAGTGATAGCTCTAAATCATGGGTTTATTCATGGCACTTTTAAAAATTTTTTCTGAAACTTTCAATGGCTCCCCCATTGCCCTCTGGATGAGGTCTACATTCTTGAACATGACCTGCTAAACACTTAGGGCGCAGCCTACACTTCCCTTTCCAGACTCACCTTTTCACTTTTCACTGTCCCTTCCACAGACTCCAGCCAGATAATACTTCACTCCTCTAAGCCACTCCGTTTGCTCTCACCTCTGGGCCATCGAACATGCTGTTCTGCTATTCTGTCTGCCTGGAACTCCCGCCCTGCCTCCCTCCCAGGCTAGCTCTTACTCATTCTTCAGTTCTCAGCGGACACGTCACTTCCTCTGGGAAGCCTCCCATGACCTCCCAGGCTGGGCTGGGTGCCTCTCCTGTGTCCCACAGCCCCTTGATCTTCTGTCATAGAATTTGCCATGATGGATTGGAAATTTCTGGCTACTGGTTTGTCTCCCTGCACTTGGATCGGTCTCCTGAGAGCAAGAATGGTGTCTTCTGTGTTTTACCCTGCCTTCATCATGCCTGTGTTGGCACATGGTAGACACTTGATAAACACATCATGAATGAAGATGACTAAAGGGCATAAGAGATGCCAGAGGGGGGGTCACTTCTTCAAGAAGTAGAGCATCTTTGGGGCCTCGGGCTGTAGTGCTCCCAGAAGGCAGACCTTCCTTACTGACAAAGAACATGCTTCCACCCCAAACACCAGTATGAGCCCAGCTATAGTCAAGAAGGGAACTCTGGGAGAGTCTTGGGGTGCCCTGGTAAATGGAATAGGACCTCAAAGAGCAAGAAAGCACTCACACATCCATAAATACACTGTGCATGCCAGCTAGTGCATTAGGCTCTTTATACATGCTGTCAACTACAACTCTGCAAGGAAGGTGGTATTAGCCCCATTTTCCCAATGGGCAAACTGAGATTCAGAGGGCTACCGTGGCCACATGAGTGTATGCCTAGGTGGTTAAACAACAGCTGATTGGTGCCAGATCCCTGACTCCTCTGCCTTCTCAGGTGATGGCAACCCCAAGGAAAGCAGTCCCTTCATCAACAGCACCGACACAGAGAAGGGAAAGGAGTATGATGGCAAGAACATGGCCTTGTTTGAGGTGGGCTGCTAGGGCTGCTGGGCCCCCCACCTACAATTCATCTTCCTGATTCATAGCTGCTCCCTCCCTAGGGGACAGTACCCTTCTCTCCACCCCCTCCCTCGAGCCCAACTTCCTTGAGTCTCCCCACCCCTCCTTCTCCCTCCTGGGCTTTACTCTCTCTGCTCCCTGCTCTCCTCTTCTCATCCTATCATTCTTACCCCCTGTTCTCCTCAACTGTTCCTCCTCCTTTCTCATCTCATCCCAATCGAAATGGTTTCGCGCTTCTTGTCCCTATCTCTCCCTCTGCCCCCTCACCACCCAGCTCTCCCCCACCTGCTTTCCCAGCCTCCTAGCACTGACACTCTCCCTCCATAGGAGGAGATGGACACCAGCCCTATGGTGTCCTCCTTGCTCAGTGGCCTGGCCAAGCTATACCAACCTGCCCCAGGGAAGTAGGGAACACGAAGAGGCAGAAAACAATGAAGGTGGAAAAAAGAAGCCGGTGCAGGTGAGGGCTTCGGGGGACAAGAAATGGAAGAGAAGAGATGGATGATGGGGGAAGGATGGGGGGAGGAAAATGGATTTGAATGGAGGGAGGGGAAAGGGGATACGAATGAGAAAGAAGAAGGATGAAGGGATGGGGATAGAGAAGAGGAAGGTGGGGGTGGAGGAACACGGAGGAGGAGCACGCCTGGGGTGTTGGTAATGATGAGGGCTGCAGAGACTGACGCCGGCCTCCCTGGCAGGCCCCACGCATGGGCACCTTCATGGGCGTGTACCTGCCGTGCCTGCAGAACATCTTTGGCGTCATCCTCTTCCTGCGGCTCACCTGGGTGGTGGGCATTGCAGGCATCATGGAGTCCTTCTGCATGGTGTTCATCTGCTGCTCCTGTGTGAGTGACACCCCTCCCCTCACCACCCCCTGACAGCTGGGGCTTGGCAGAGGCCTGGGGGTGGGAGGTGGGAGGATGGAAGCATGAGACCCGAGCTTTTTATAGGAACCACTGCTTATGATCTTTGAGAGTAAATTAGGTCTGACTGGTCCTTCCTGCATCTCACAGCCTTGTCCCTGATGGCTGTTAACCATGTTTCACCTGGATCTCTCTCTGTGTGTATTTACACAAGTGATGCAGCTTCATTGATGAAAATGATAGGGGTAGAGAAGAAAATAAAATTCACCTGTAATCTTACAATAGTTAACATTTTGGTAGGTCCAGACTCACAAAAAAATGAGATTACATGTCGCAAACAGCATTGTAACCAAATTCTTCCCATTCTCTCTAAAAAATCAAATATTCACCAAATGCCTACTTCTTGACACATTTATGTGTCCTGGTACATAACCTTGAGACAGCTCTGCATGTGAGGTACCCAGTGTCGGAGCTGTTAAGCCTATTCCATAGATGGAGAAACTGAGGCTTGGAGAAGTGAAGTGAGTTGTCTCAGGTCAGGCAGCTGGTCAGAGACAAGACTGGGATTTCCAGAGCTCTCTTATGCTGTGGCTTGCTTGGGCTCCTTCCGTTCACTTGGTGTATAAGAGGTTTTCTTAAGAAGAAGGACTTGGCAGGAGTAGAAGTTGGAACGGGCCCAGGGAGCAGCTCAGTGGAAGAGAACCTGTGGGTTTGGCTGGTGTTTATGGGGTATAAGGTTTGGCCCCCACCCAGGCCACTGCGGCCCCCACCCCAGCTGCTGCTCTGATGATCTTTTTTCCTCACAGACGATGCTCACGGCCATCTCAATGAGTGCAATTGCCACGAATGGTGTTGTGCCTGGTAGGTAACTGGGGCTTCGTGGGGGACAGGGGATGGCTGGGTGGAAGGAGGGATAGTACCCTGGGTTTTGGAGGACATCAGGACCCAAAAGAGGTAATATTATAGACTAGGGGGCTGGGCTGTATCTGTTTATGGGGTAGGTAGGGGCAGCCCTATTGGGGGGCAGAGGAGGAGGAGGCAGTTGCTGGTGTCGAATAGGGCAGCCCTCCCCCCCACTCAGCCTGAGACCCTCCTCTCCACCATTCGATTTTCTGAGCCATGATCTCTTTAAAGGGGTAATTAGCAACAGGGTAATTAGTGCTGCAAAATCAAGGCACAGTGGTTACCTGGGTCTCCAACCAGTCCCCTTTCTAGGGCTGCAGCCTGTAAGCCTATGAGGCCCGGAGCAACCCCTTTCTGCCTCTGTCACTGAACACCCCTCACCCCTTACGGCAGCCCAGTGCGCCTTGACCCTCTCGCTGATACCAGATTCTCTCTGCAGCTGGTGGCTCCTACTACATGATTTCCAGGTCTCTGGGCCCAGAGTTTGGGGCGCCGTGGGCCTCTGCTTCTACCTGGGCACTACCTTTGCTGGGGCCATGTACATCCTGGGCACCATCGAAATCCTGCTGGTGAGAAGGGCTGAGGAGGAGGTGTGGGACCCCGGGTTGTCAGTCAATCAGTGCTCCCTGGACACCTCCTATAGGCCAGCCCATTCAGTGAGGCCAAAGATGTGGTTCAGTAAGGCCAAAGTCAGATGTGGTTCTGTTTCTAAAGAGTTCACAGTCTAGTTGGGGAGACAAGATACAATAATTATGTAACGTACACAGCTGTCGTTTATCAGGCACCCACTGAGCTCTCAGCATCCTTCCAAGTGCTTTCCAGCCATTCTCTTGAATCCTTATGAGGTTTAAGTATTATGATGCCCATTTTACAAATGAGAAGCTCAGAGAGGTGAGATAACTTGCTCAAGGTCACTCAGCTCTCAGGTAGGTGGCAGAGGTGGGTTGATGAGTTAAAATATGGCAGAAATAATAACAGTAATGTCATGCAGCAGCTACCATTGTGTGATTGCCTCCCACGGGCCGCAGACTGTGCTAGGTACTCTATGATGTTAATGGTAGATGGCTGATGGCTATTGATGGATTGATGGATTGCAAAAGAGAAGAACCAGGGGAGGGACCTGTGTGAAGAGATCTGTTGGGAATAGCAACTGATGGAGAGAAATCAGTTGGCTGGGCAGTGCTTGAAGACCAGGAGTGGTGACTTAGGTCTGCATTCTTCCTCCCCTTCCTGTAGGGCATGGGAGCTGGTGAGGGTTCCCTGATGGATAGGAAGTGGAGCTGACATGTCCCAAGCCTATGCAGGCCCCAAGGCTTGAAGTATATCATTTTATTTATCCTCATGACTCTCTCATGAGTGAAAGGTGGCTATTTTATTTTATTTTTTATGTTTTTTGAGACGGGGTCTCATGCTGTTGCCTGGGCTGGAGTACAGTGGTGCAATCATGGCTCACTGTAGCCTTGATCTCCCAGGTTCAAATGATCTTCCCATTTCAGCCTCCCAAGTAGCTGGTATGCACCACTATGCCCAGCTCATTTTTGTATGTTTTTGTAGAGATAGGGGTCCCACTGTGTTGCTCAGGCTGGTCTCAAACTCCTGAGTTCAAGTGATCCTCCCACCTTGGCCTCCCAAAGTGCTGGGATGACAGGCATGCGCCACTGCACCTGGCTAAAAGGTGGCCATTTTACAGATGAGGAGAGCAAGGCTCAGAGTTTAAGGAATGAGTGGAAGGAATATGAACCTTGGTCTTTCTGACTTCCAGAGCCTGTGCTTGTCCATTGTACCACACTACCTTGGAAACCTAGAATGAGAAGGTGCCACAGCAATTAGTTTTGCAGCAGGATGGAAGAGAGCAGGACAGGGAGGATGGATGGGGCATGAAAGGCCTGAGGAGGCAAATGATGAGGGAGAATAACAGACCTCCATGACTTTTAAGAATTAAAATATTTGAAAAATTGTTGTAAATACAATTCCACCCATTGCAGAAAATTGGGAAAATATCCAAGTCATAAAAAAATGTAAAGAAGGATATAAGTCACCCAAAGAAAATCACCATTAACATTTTGGTGTATTGCCTTCTATTTTTTGTTTTTCCATGTGGTATTGTTTTCTATGTAAAATATAACCCTATATCATAAACGTTTCCCTAAGCAACTCATATTCTCTTGGTATATATTATTTATACTGAAAATAACTCTTGGAAGAATGTAAACGCTAGTATTTAGCTTGAGAATTTTAGAAAATGCAGATGTGCACAGAGAATAGATTATCCACACTTTTTATGATTCAGAAAAATTGATAACATTTTGATGTACCTACGAAAACACATATAGACATATACTAATATATGTATATCTCTTCACATATAAGTTTATAAAAATGAGCTAATAAGACATGTTCTTTTTCAAAAACCTGATTGCATTCACTTAATGTACCATGGATAGCTTTTAAAGTCAATCCATATAAATGTATGTCATCTGGCAGTGACTTATGCCTGTAATCCCAGCACTTTGGGAGGCTGAGGCAGTTGTATCACCTGAGGTCAGGAGTTCAAGACCAGCCTGACTGATACGCTGAAACCTCATCTCTACTAAAAATACAAAAACTAACTGGGTGTGGTGGTGGGCGCCTGTAATCCCAGCTACCTAGGAGGCTGAGGCAGGAGAATTGCTTGAACCCAGGAGGTGGAGGTTGCAGTGAGCCGAGATTGTGCCATTGCATTCCAGCCTGGACAACAAGAGTGAACTCTATCTCAGAAAAAATAAATCTGTGTCATCTTTTTAAATAGCTCCATAGTCTGTGTGGGGATATCATGATTTATTCACCCAGCCTCTAGTGATGAACATTTATTTCCACCATTCCATTAGAAATTATTAAAATGATAAATAATTATTAAGAATTATAATTAATAAAAATGACAGAAGTAATCACTCCCAGCATCCTTGCAGTGCCATTTAAAAAATAAGTATTTTTATTTGTTTTTGAGATGGGGGTCTCGTTATATTGCCCAGGGTGGTCTTGAACTCCTGGCTTCAAGTGATCCTCCCACCTTGGCCTCTCAAAACATTGGGATCACAGATGTGAGCCACCGTGCCTGGCCTTGCAATGTCATTTTAAAATGGCTGCATCATAATCCTTACAGGACAGGCTATGCCATCTTTAGCAATTCTCCTATTACTGGATGTCATTTCCAGTCTAGCACCACTGTGATTGTGCTGTGATGAGGATCTTTTTTTTTTTTTTAAAGCCCTGCCTGTAGTATGACAAGCCGCTGACTTAAGTCTCTGTTCTTCCTGTCCCTTTACCACAGGCTTACCTCTTCCCAGCCATGGCCATCTTCAAGGCGGAAGATGCCAGTGGGGAGGCAGCAGCCATGCTGAACAACATGCGTGTGTATGGCACCTGTGTGCTCACCTGCATGGCCACTGTGGTGTTTGTGGGCGTCAAGTATGTCAACAAGTTTGCCCTTGTCTTCCTGGGTTGTGTTATCCTCTCCATCTTGGCCATCTATGCTGGGGTCATCAAGTCTGCCTTCGACCCGCCCAACTTCCCGTGAGTGCTGCCAGTCTGAGCCCAAGGAATTGTCCTCTTACCTTCCCTGGCTCTGTTTCAGAGTCTATGTGACAGTCTCTGCCAAACTCCCTCTCCTGCCCCTTAGAATCTGAGTGGTGGTGTGGGTTGGGAGCAACTTCCCTTGGAAGGGAAAATCTCTCTTGGTTTGGGGACAGTCTGGGGTAACTTTTCTGGAGGAGGGAACAATTTCCTTTTTAAGAGTCAACTGCTTGCTGGTGGGGTGGACTTAGAAAGAATTAAGTGGGGAATGAGTTCCAAAGCAATGAATATTCTCTGTGGTAGGGAAACCTTTCCTGGGTGGGACAACCTCCTGGAATGGGGCAATCTCCTAGTGTTGGACAAATTTTCCAGGATGGGAAAAGACACAGAAGTCTAGAGGGTTCAGAGGCTCAGATCCGAGTCCCCCCCTCCATCCGCCGCTCAGGAGGAGGGCTTCCCCGAGACCGCTGTCCGCGGTGCTGAAACACAGCGTGGCGCTAACGTGGTTCTCCACCTTGGCTGCTTATTAGAATCACTAGGGAACTTAAAGAAAAAAAAAAATGCCAATGGCCAGGCTTCGTTTAAATTAACGAGGAACTCTGGATATGGGGACCTGGTGTCCGTGTGTTTGAAAGCTCTCCTGGTGGGTGTATTGTGCAGTCAGGGCAAGGTTATGTGGCTTCCCACCTTCCTCCCTTGTTTCTCTCCCTAGGATCTGCCTCCTGGGTAACCGCACGCTGTCTCGCCATGGCTTTGATGTCTGTGCCAAGCTGGCTTGGGAAGGAAATGAGACAGTGACCACACGGCTGTGGGGGCCTTTTCTGCTCCTCTCGCTTCCTCAACGCCACCTGTGATGAATACTTCACCCGAAACAATGTCACCGAGATCCAGGGTATCCCCGGTGCTGCCAGTGGCCTCATCAAAGGTCTGTGGTGGAAGGGTGGGGGATAAGGGCTGGCATCCAGGGAACACTGCAGGGATTGTAGGTTAAGTGGTCAGGATTAAGGGGCCCTCTTTGGGATTCAGTTAAATTCAGTCAGCTTTAATTGAACACCTACTCTGGGTTACATTCTGTCCTTGTCATCAGGGAGGAGTAGAGGTGAAAAGGAGACAAATATCTCACCGCTGGTAGGAAAGGAAGTCATCAACGTAACAAGTAGTCACTGAGTACCTTCGGAGTGCCCAGCGTTGTGCTGAGTGCTAGGAACACAAAATAAATAAGCCACAGTTCCTGGCTTCAAGGAGATTAATGGCAGAGATGGACGTGTTAGCAAATACATTATGCCATATGTAGATGTGCATTCAGTGCACAGAGAATGCTGTGCTCAGGGGAGGGACAGTGGGAGAGTTCATGTGTATAAAATGGCAATAGGCTTCCTGGACTCACCTGAGGAGGATTTTGAAGGACAAATGAAAGACCTTCAGTTCTATGAGAGGAATAAGGAAATTGCAACCAGAAGAACAGCTTGCCTAAAAGCACGCAGATGCAGAACAGCATATTGTGTCCTTCCAACCACAAGTAATTTGGTATGATTGGGGCACAAAGAGCAAAGAAAGGTGGGGAAAGAAGTGATGTAGCAGAGGCTGGCATGAGCCAGATTGTGGCAGGCTTTGAAGCCATGTTGGAGAGTTAGTGCCATATTATGAAAGCAATGAGGAGCCACTGAGGGGTTTTGGGAGAGGGAGGGACATGGTCAGATCTTCATTTTGAAGGTTCATTCTGGCTGCTAATGTGGGTGGGCTAAAGGGGTGAGAGGAGAGGTCAGGGGGCCCAGGAAGGGGCTGATGCTGTGAGTCCAGGAGAGAGAGATGGTGGCTTTCTGAATGAGAGTGATGGAGTGATGTCTGTGGCCGTTACTGCCGTGCTTCTCAACCAGGGCTGTTTTGCCACCCAGGAAACACTTGGCTGTGTCTGCAGACAGTTTTGGTCATCAAAACTGGAGGGGTGTACCTGGCATCTAGTAGGTAGAGGCCAGGATGCTGCTAAACGTCCTACAATGCTATAGGTCAGTCCTTTGCAGCAAAGAATTATCTGGCCAGAAATATCACTAGTGCCACAGTGGAGAGACCTTGGAATGGAGAGAAGGGGCATATTTAAGAAATATTAAAGAGGGGTTAAGGGACAGAAGTTGGAGGTGGTATTGAAGTTGGGGAAAGGAAGAGGGAGCAGTTGAGGGCAGGGCATCAGAATTGATGATGATGCCATTTACTGGGATATGGGGTGCAGGAAAGGAGCTGGTTTCGGGTGGGTGGATGGTGAGATCAATTTGGGACACATTGAGTCAATCTGAGATAGGTCTTTATGTGCCCATTTGCTCTACTAGATTTGACGATTTGACGATAGGGACTGGGTCTGATTAGTCTGTGAAAGCCCTGCCTGTGGCCTGGCCCAAAGCAGGAGCTTAGGAAATGTCAGTGGAAATGAAATAGAGCCAAGGCTGAGGAGAGTGAGATGGGGTTGATCTTGACCCTGACTCTTTGCCCTCCTCCCACCTCCTGGTCCCAGAGCTCTCGTTCCCTGATAGCTGGCCTCCCCTCTGATCATTCTCTCTCCCCCGCAGAGAACCTCTGGAGCTCCTACCTGACCAAGGGTGTGATTGTGGAGAGGAGCGGGGATGACCTCCGTGGGCCTGGCCGATGGCACTCCTATCGACATGGACCACCCTTATGTCTTCAGTGATATGACCTCCTACTTCACCCTGCTGGTTGGCATCTACTTCCCCTCAGTCACAGGTGAAGGGGGAGCTCAGAGAGGGAAGGCTCTGCCTGGGAGTGGATGGGGAGGAGAGAGTCGATGATGATGTTGGGAATTTCTTAGTCCAACAACCCCATCACGTAAGCAGGGGCCCACATTTCACTTCCCATTGGACACATGAGGGAATTAAGGCCAGGAGAAGCCAAGTTACATGCCCAAGATCTCACACAAGTCAGTATGCTAGGACTAGATCCCAGGCTCACTGACCCTGAGGCTGGTGCCTTTTTCTCATCTGTCTGGTCTCCTGTGGCCCTGGCTTGAGTCCTAGCTGCACTTCTGTTTGCAGGGATCATGGCTGGTTCTAACCGCTCTGGGGACCTGAGGGATGCCCAGAAGTCAATCCCCACTGGCACCATCCTGGCCATCGCCACCACCTCTGCTGTCTGTATCCTGCACAGCTACACTGGGACCATCCTTGGGGGAGGGCTAGAGGGAGGGCAACTAATGTTGCTGCTGTACCTGCTGGTGCAGGAGGGGTGGGGAGGAAAGGTACTGAACCTTGGGGATTTTCCTTTATCCTCTGCTGCAGACATCAGCTCCGTTGTTCTGTTTGGGGCCTGCATTGAGGGAGTCGTACTGCGGGACAAGTAAGAGAATTGGGGTTGATCCTGTTCTGGGGATGGGTAGGCATCGAAGGCTGAGTTCCGGGAAACAGACCCAGCAGGAGGTGCTGGGACCTGTGGGAGGGGCCTGTGGGAGGGGCCTGTGGGAGGGAGGCCACAGGGGTTGCTTGCAAGGTCGTCTTCTTCTATTTTTTCTTCCTTCTGTCGCTCCAGTTTGAGAAGCTTGAATGATGTCTCATTTCCTTTAGGATAATGATACTTTCCTTTCCTTTTTCTTTAAAATGGATTAATTCAGTAGTGTATCTAACATTTACTGAATGTCCATGTGTTGGTCACATACACAGGAGTGTTATTTATCTGTGCTCCCTCCAGAATCTTGGAGGGAGCACAGATAAATAACACACGGGGTTTTGTCCTGAAGGAGCTCTTTTGGGTGGGCCTCTACTGGCCAACAGACTTTGAGTGCAGTCAGTAGGGATGGCCATACAGGAAGGCCTGGGGGCTTCAGTCCAGTCCTTAGGGGTCTTTCCAGGGAAGCCTTCTCAGAGGAAGGGAGGCTAGAAGTGTCTTATACACTTTATCTCATTTATCCTTCCTTCTTTCAAGGTTGAGCAGAGATTAGGCAGCTTGGAAGAAGGGCATTCCAGGCAATGGGGAGCCAGGGTGGAGGGGAGAAACATGTGCACATGCCTGCAGCTGTAAGTGCTCAGTGCCCTGGAGCACTCACTTCTGAAGGGCATGGGCACACACAACTGGCCAGGTGGTGTAGGAGCTCTTCTCAGAGTCACTTTCCACTGCTACCGCCAGGCTTCTGTAAAGGAATGCAGTGGATCTGGGACCTATGCTGGAGCCAGGCCTAGAGGCCTGGTTTTCAGTATCAGGAAATTAGAGATTGATTTTATTAAGGAAAAACAATGGAACATTTTGGGCTCTGCCTCCCCTGTCACCCTTACAGAGCTTAGTCCTGTGGCAGGCATGAAGTTGGTTCTGCAGTTGGTATGGACACCTGTCCTGGAAATCCAGGTGGCACTGCTCACCTGGCATCTCCTGTCCACTTGATTCCAGGTTTGGTGAAGCTGTGAATGGCAACCTGGTGGTGGGCACACTGGCCTGGCCATCTCCGTGGGTAATTGTCATCGGGTCCTTCTTCTCCACCTGTGGGGCCGGGCTGCAGAGCCTCACGGGGGCCCCACGCCTGCTGCAGGCCATCTCAAGGGATGGCATCGTGCCCTTCCTGCAGGTCAGTGTGGAAGCAGAACAGCTCACCCCCCGGTAGCCCAGCCAGTCAGGCCCCTTCCCAGAGAGACCACACAGTGACCAGGGCCATGGCCAGCCTTGGACTTCCTCCTGTGCCACTTCCGCTCCGCACTGCACAAAGAATGAGTGTGTCTTACTTGGGATTTGGCCCCTGGTCAGTGCATCTCATGAAGCACTGTCTGCTCTTGGGGGAGAAAACAAATGGTCTTGTTTTGGCGCAGTGGTTGGTCAGAACCTCAGGGAGGCAGTCAAAGGGCAAGAAAAGGGTAGCTTTCACCATGGTGCTAAAAAATAAAAGACTAATGGAGAACAGGGTCGTGGTGGCTTGCTGGCTTCCTGACAGCTCCTCTCCCATCTGGTCCCCTTCAGCTGCTTTCCCCCTCTCGGGAT
This sequence comes from Ateles fusciceps, assembly GCA_036589455.1. Taxonomy (NCBI): domain Eukaryota; kingdom Metazoa; phylum Chordata; class Mammalia; order Primates; family Atelidae; genus Ateles; species Ateles fusciceps. Next base: position 2,045,726 of record JAZHEH010000847.1, read on the forward strand.
CATTTGAACTTCATTGCACTTGGGTGCCCATGTCAGGGTGGGCAAGACATAGCAAAAGCCTGTTATCCATTTGCGTTCTCCTAGAGGAAGAGAAATGCATCTTCTCCCTACCTCCTCACTGGTGGTAGGATTCCTGCCTCTACTCCACTGGCTCCCAAGATAAGGGGAGAGGGCTGAGAAGTTGTTAAGGTCTCAGTCCCCCATGGTGATTGCTCTATCCTCAGGTCTTTGGCCATGGCAAGGCCAATGGAGAGCCGACCTGGGCCCTGCTCCTGACTGCTTGCATCTGCGAGATTGGCATCCTCATTGCATCTCTCGACGAGGTGGCCCCCATCCTCTCTATGTGCGTGCCTGACTTCTTGCCCTCCCCACTGGCTCAGGGTGTTACTGTATCTGAATCCTGCAGCCGTGACCCATGACAACCCACCCAAACACTTTAACAACCCAGGAATTTCCCCCACTAGTCATAGAAGCCCATCGTTTGTTATAGAGAGAGTCACCTGCATGTGTTATCAGGGTGTGTTGTTAGGGTATTTGGCTTTGAACCCCTTCCTAAGCACCAGAGCATGATCTGGCCACCTCCTGACTTCCTGCCCCCTTTCCCCCTTTCTCTCTGGATGCTGCCGTTTCTGTTTCTGCCTCCCTTTGCATCCCTGTCTCCTGGGGGCCTTCCTGTGTTCCAGGTTCTTCCTGATGTGCTACATGTTTGTGAATCTGGCCTGTGCAGTACAGACGCTGCTGAGGACACCCAACTGGAGGCCACGCTTTCGATATTACCACTGGTGGGTGCTCTGTCCCCACACTGCCACGGAGCCACGCCTCCACCCTAGTCCTTACCTCACTCCAGCCTATCCCCTCTGGGTCTAAGGACCCCAAACCTGAAGAGGATATTCTTTTTTCTCCAGCTTTTGTTGACCAACTCACATGAGGAAGGTCCTGTAGCAGGTCTCCTAACAATCATAAATAAAAACATAGGGCCAGGCGCGGTGGCTCACGCCTGTAATCCCAGCACTTTGGGAGGCTGAGGCAGGTGGATCACTTGAGGTCAGGAGTTTGAGACCAGCCTGGCCAACATGGTGAAACCCTGTCTCTACCAAAAATACAAAAATTAGCTGGGCGTGGTGGCGGAGGCCTGTAGCCCCAGCTACTTGGGAGGCTGAGGCAGGACAGTCACTTGAACCTGGGAGGCAGAAATTGCAGTGAGCCGAGATCGCGCCATTGCACTCCAGCCTGGCAATAGCGAGACTTTGTCTCAAAAAATAAATTAAAAAAATAAAATAATAACATAGCAGCATATAAGCGGTCTCAGCTGGAATCCCTCTCCTGTCCGTGATGCCCAATAGCCCATAATATAGCAGGGAGGCTGGAAGTCAGCTGACGGGAGTTCAAATCATGACTCTGCACTTCCTAGCTATGAGACATTGGATTGGTGATATAGCTTCTCTGAAACTCAGTTTCCTCAGCTGTGAAATGGGCATGATAGCTGCACCTGCCTTGTGGGGTTCTTGTGAGCACTGCAGTACATGGCAGATGCTTGCTGCACAGAGACTCCAGTTTCTCTCACCATTTTCCTCTCTGGCTCTTCATCCTCCCCTCAGGGGCAGGCAGAGCAGAAATGATCGTGCTTGTTCTACAAAAGGAAACTGAGGCCCAAAGAGGAAAAGCAAGACTGTGGCATAACTGGGCTAGAACTGGGGCTGCCCAGTCCTGTCTGGATGCTCCAGCTTTGCTGGTGGCCTCCTTTGGGAGGTCGTGTTTCCACGTGAGAAACAAGACCCATGAGACCTTGGCCTCAGAACTCACCTGGCGAGGCCTGTCTGGCAGGGTTTAAGGCACAGGGACAGGGTGGTGTGGGGTGTCAGGAGTTGGGCAGGGCATGGGGTTGTGCCCTGTCTGTGGCTTCTCCTTCACCCAGAAGGTCCCATATCCCCTGGTCCTCATGACTATGATGGTGTGAGTTCCCCGAGACTGGGCTGTCACCTCCCAGTTCTTGCCCATGCCCTGCCCCATCTCCCTCTTGCTGTCTAAACCCAGCAACAACCCTGCTGGGGCTCACAGGCTGGGTCTTCCCACCTTGTCCAGGACCCTCTCCTTCCTGGGCATGAGCCTCTGCCTGGCCCTCATGTTCATCTGCTCCTGGTATTATGCACTGGTGGCCATGCTCATTGCCGGACTTATCTACAAGTACATTGAGTATCGCGGGTGAGTGTCGGGAGTGGAGTGGGGGTGGTGGCTGGGGAAGGCTGAGGGGTGGTGGGGAAGGAGAGGGAAGGGATCATGAGGGATTGGGGTTGTGAGGGCAAGATGAAGTAGGGAGGGGGAGAGGATGGGGCTGGAGCGGAGGGAGAGGGTGATACGGGGTGACATTGCAAGATGGGGGTTGGGGGCAGAGGCTTTGAGAAATGGACAGGAATGGTGAGAGAGAATGAATTTAGAAGCTATTTTCCAAGGAAACTTATCCAAGGCTTGATTGAGTCTGTTGGCAGGAGCGACACTTATGTCCTTTCTGAGCCTGAGAGATGGCTCTGCCCTGGGGTAGCCAGTGTGGCGTAGATGGTTCTCCCTGCCCCCCTCCTGGCTTTTGCCCTCATGTGATCCTCCTTCCCATGATCCTTCTCCCCCAGGGCGGAGAAGGAGTGGGGCGATGGGATCCGAGGTCTGTCTCTCAGCGCGGCTCGCTATGCCCTTTTACGCCTGGAGGAAGGGCCCCCACACACAAAGAACTGGAGGTAAGTGGTGAGAGCACGGGTGTGCATGAGTGTGTGTGTGCATGTGTGCAAGGCTCAGGGGGTGGGGGAGTGGGGGAGGGAGCAGGGCCTGACTTATCTCACTTGCTTTGTTTTGCTGGGTGGTGCCCTAAAAGCCCAGCCTTGTCCGATTCCTTCCCCCCTAAAACACTTGTCCTCTAACCCCACCTACCATGCTATCCTTCTGAGCATCCATCCCTTCATTCATTTCATCATTTCCATCATTTGTTCATAAAATATATGAATGCCTGATGTATGGCAAGTCCCTTCCAGTCTCTGGGGATGTAGGAAGCACATAGTTTTGTGGACAGACAAACATCAGATCATGTAGCATTTGCTCTGGGACAGGTGGAATCATTCCATTTGAGAGTTATAGAGGCTCTTAGCACTTTGGGAGGCCAAGGTGGGCAGATCACGTGAGGCCAGGAGTTCGGGACCAGCCTGGACAACATGGCGAGACCCTGTCTCTGCTAAAAATACAAAAACTAGCTGGGCATGGTGGTGCGCACTTGTAGTCCCAGCTGCTCAGCACGCTGCGGTAGAATAGCTTAAACCCGGGAGGCAGAGGTTGTAGTGAGCTGAGGTTGCACCACTGCATTCCAGCCTGGGTAACGGAGTGAGATCCTGTCTCAAAAAAAAAGAAAGAGGAAATCAGAGGTCAAGAGGATCTCACAGGTCCCAGAAGGCAGAACTGGAGCTGGAATCCTCACTCCCTACCTCAGTCCTGGGTGCTGCATGCCCAACCCCCTCATTCATCTCCCTGTGTTTCACTTTGCCAAGAGTAGAGCCTGGAACTCTGATCATTGGCTTGTCCTTGCTGATGTTTACTAAACTGGGCTCTCGGAACTTGGGGCTCTGCATTATTTATCTGTGAATTCCCAAATGCTCAGCACAGGGTCTAGCCCAGAGTAGGTGCTTAGAGAATGCTGTGAAGTTGTTGGGTGGTTGGAGGACTAGGAAGGCTGAATGACTAAGGAAAGGGATGCATACATAGATGGGTGGATGGATAGGTGTATGTACACGTGGGAGGGCAAAAGGGTGACTAGATAGATGTCGGAATGGGTGATAGGTAGGTAGATGTGTGGACAATTGAGTGAATAATACATGTACAGGTAAAGAAATATGTCTGTGAGTGGATGACTGGAGGATAGAATAGGTGAGTGGGTGGTTGAATGGGTAGATAGGTGAGTGAGGTGAATGGAGAGATGGGTCGATGGCTAGATGGGTGGATGTTTAGATGGATGGATGAGTGGTGTGGGTATAGGTGGATGGGACAGAGGATTATAGAGGGCAGATGATTAGGTGACCTGGTGATGGGTGTATGGCGTGCGGATGGTTAGGGGCATATTGATCACATGACTCTGCACTGTCTTCAGGCCACAGCTGCTCGTGCTGGTGCGTGTGGACCAAGACCAGAATGTAGTGCACCCCCAGCTGCTCTCATTGACCTCACAGCTCAAGGCAGGGAAGGGCCTGACCATCGTGGGCTCTGTCCTTGAGGGCACCTTTCTGGAAAATCACCCCCAGGCCCAGCGGGCAGAAGAGGTGAGTAGAGGCCCTGGTGGGCTTGGGGAAAGGTCAGGACACTTAGAAAGACATTCTCTGTCCATCTATTCACCCTTTTGCCCTCCCGCATGTACATACGCTTATCCTTCCTTATCACCTTCGGGGTCAAAGGAGGGACAGGTTTTTCTGTTCCTCCCTTAGAGGAGGAACCTAAGGCCCCAGAGAGTGAGTTCTTTAGAATTCAACTCACAGCATGAAAGACCATCAGAGGCAGAAGGGCCCATTTTATGGATAAGGAAACTGAGGCTTAGAGAAGTCAGGTCACGTGTCTAAGGACAGAAAATGAAGATTCAGATTAGGACTCCTGGAACTCCTACTCTAGATTCCTTCCTGCCAAAGTATAAATCTTTCAAGGTGATTTCCCAGTCACGGGCTCTTGATCCCTACAGTTTGGGGTTGACAGGGTGAGTATCTACATTTGGTACGGGAAGAAACTGAGGCCCAGAGAGGGAAAGCCGCTTGCTGAAAGTCACAAAGCTGGTGGGGAAATAATGTCAGGATTTGAACCCAGGCCCCTGCTCTGTGTCACCTGCTCTTGGCTTTGCCCATTAGTCCATGCCTACCGAGCAGTCTACAGAGCGACCGTGGGCTGCGGCGGCCAGTGTCTACATTAAGCACACAAGGAGGTGATTGGATCCTGGGGGTAGGAGAAGAAGTAGGTTCCGTCTGAGGGTTAAGCCTTTCTCCCATCAGTGGAGAGACTGAAAGAGGCCCGAGGGAGCAGAGGTGCGATGGGGAGGGGCACCCTGATGGCTTGCGACAGTGGCTGCTTCTGCCTCACTGGGCTGTTCACACCGATCTGTCAGGGCCCAGAGCTGGAGGCCTTGACCGGTCAGTTCCATTCAACACGCGGTAGCTGAGAATGTGCAGTGCAGCAGGCATTGGACGAGGCACAGGGGAGCCAGAGATGTTGAAGACAAAGTCCCAGCCCTCGAGGTGCTCACAGCCTGGTGGGAAAGAGAGCATGCACAGACGGCTCTCAGAGACACCGATGTCGATAATGCTGTTAGAGTTAATCACATCGCACAACACGTCGAGTGTTTACAATTCCTCAGGCAGGAAACTAAGCCCTGTGTGCTCCATGGCATGTGGTGCACCCTATTCCTAAATAAGGTAGCTGTCCTGACCCCTGTTTGACAGATAAAAAAACCAAGACTCGTAGAGGTTAGGCAACTCACCCAAGGTCACACAGCCAGGAGGTGGCAGAGATAGGAATTGAACTTCTATCTGTTTGATATCAGGGTGGTGGTTAAGAGTGCGGGGGTTGGAGTCAGACTTCCCTGACTTGAATCCTCACAGTAACATTAACTATGTGTCCTTAAACAAGTCTTCATTTCTCCAAGCCTCAATTTCTTCATCTATGAGAGTAATAAGACTATTTCCCTCATAGTGCAGATTAAATGGGGTACCTTTAAAATACTTATCATGCTACTTAAAAAAATTGTTGAAACAAATTGGCTGTGTAGAGAAGCCCAGTTTAATTCTGGTCTGGGTGGGGTGGTATCTGAAGACAGCGACATTTGAGGTGGGCCAGACAGGGCGCCCTGTGCAATTTAGCAGGGGCGTGTGTCAGGGTGGTGATTGAGAGCATGTCGGGGAGGGGTCTGTGTGCACAGTGGCAGGGTGGCAGAAAATGTGCCATCAGATCATGAAGAGCCTCGATCGATCAATAAGGAATGGGGCACAGAGATGATGGGGAGCCACGTGCCATTCTGGTGCCAGAGACAAATGTGACCAGAGCTGAGCTTCAGGAAGACTGGGATGAAAGGAGGGGGAGAGATGGGAGGGAGGGAGGCTACAACAGGCCCAGGCAGGGCCAGGGAGGTCTGAGGCTGGTCCTTGTCTGGTCCCCCTTCCCCAGTCTATCCGGCGCCTGATGGAGGCGGAGAAGGTGAAGGGCTTCTGCCAGGTGGTGATCTCCTCCAACCTGCGTGATGGCGTGTCCCATCTGATCCAGTCCGGGGGCCTTGGGGGACTGCAGCACAACACTGTGCTTGTCGGCTGGCCCCGCAACTGGCGCCAGAAGGAAGATCACCAGACGTGGAGGAACTTCATCGGTAACGCTGTGGGGGGCTGGGGGTGGAAGAGGGGTGGGGGTGGGGCTAGGGGCAGTAGAGGGGTGGAACTGGATTTCCGCTCCTTTGGGCCTGAGGGGTTTCCCAAGCACTGCACGCCAAGTGTGGATTCAGCATATGCAGGTGACAGCAGTCAAGGCTGGCCACGTGCCAGCCACTGTGCTGGGCGCTGGGGACTCCGCTGTGAACGAGACGGTCTTGGCTCCTGCAGCGCTCACAGGCCCTGGGAGGAACACAGTGCAGGGCATTGGGAAGAGCTACAGCTCTGAAGTCACAGTGGTTGGGTCCACACCTCAGCTCTGGACCTTCCTAGCTGAGTGACTGTGCACATGTGACTCACTCCCTCTGAGCATCAGATTTCTTGGTAATAGTAGGTAATAGTATATGTAATAACTAACATTTCTGGAATGAGTTCTGTGTGCCAGCAAGTTGAGGCCTTTTCTAATTCTCTCATCAGTCCTAGGAGGGCTAGGCATTGTTATCTCCATCTTTTTTGGTGTGGAAACTGAGGCATAGAGAGATTAAGAAGTTTGCTCTAGTCAGGTGCAGTGGCTCACGCCTGTAATCCCAGCACTTTGGGAGGCCAAGGCAGGCGGATTGCTTGAGCTCAGGGGTTGGAGCTGGGCAACATGGCAAAACCCCATCTCTATAGAAAACAGGAAAAAGAAATTTGCTCCAAGTTACAATATGGGGAAGCCAGGTTATGAACCAGCCCAGAGGCTGCACTGTGAACTCCAAGCTATTCTGCCTCCTTTATAAGTAGATCATGGTTACAAGATGTCGGGGTGATTCAGTGAGGTCATACATGATGGGTTCTTCATAATCAGAAAAGGCAAGTGGTGTTATTGCCATTTCACAGGTGGGAAAACTGAGGCCCAGAGAGGTTGAGAGACTTTCCCAGATCCAAACAATAAATATGTGACGGGGCTCAGGTAGATGCTGGTTTTCTGACCACTCAGCTCATGGCCAAGGCCACGTGGAGTGGGGTAGATTGCTGGGTGCCAGGAGCCCTTGTGGCTGCTGCTGGGTGTTGGGGGAACCAGAGTCACTGTTTCCCCCTCTGACCCTCTCCTCGGCCTCCCTCAGAGCTGGTCCGGGGAAACCACAGCTGGCCACTTAGCCCTGCTGGTTACCAAGAACGTTTCCATGTTTCCCGGGAACCCTGAGCGCTTCTCTGAGGGCAGCATCGACGTTTGGTGGATTGTACACGATGGGGGCATGCTCATGTTGCTGCCCTCTCCTGCTGCGGCACCACAAGGTAAGTTGTGTACGTGAGTGTGTGTGTGTATGTATGCATTTGTGTGCTCGTGTGCACAACTGAAGGTCAGACTCATGGGCTCTGGCCAGGGTCAGCTTCCATATCCTTCCTCCCCTGCGAGCTCCTGGGAAAGGGATCTGCTCGACCTCCTTCGTTTTGAGATTTAAAAACTGATGGTGTCTCCTCTTGCAGGTGCACTGCTCTAAGGAGAGCAATGCTTAGCTTGAGCCAGTGATGCTTTTTTAATGGGGGGACCCTCAGACCTAAGCAGGGAAGGTTTTGTAGAGAGTAGCCCCCAAGACAGAGGATTTGGGGTCTGCATGTATGTATGAGAAGTGGTGGGAAGAGGGGACCGGTGAGGGGGATGGGGTCTGGCCCTAGATCTCCTCATCGCATCTGGGCTGGACCTTTCTGGATCCCTTCGCCACCTGCAGGTGTGGCGGAAGTGCAAGATGCGCATCTTCACTGTGGCCCAGATGGACGACAATAGCATCCAGATGAAGAAGGATCTGACCACATTTCTGTACCATTTACGCATCACTGCGGAGGTCGAGGTGGTGGAGATGGTGAGTCCCCAGGAGATGCCACTGGGGTTCCACCTGGCCCTCTTTCCTCTTGGCCCCAGCACCAAGTAAGGCAACTCTAACACCCATCAGCTTATGATGCTGGATCCCTTTCCCTGATCTACCTCTTACCCTCTCACATACTCAGCTACCCCGATCTTCTCTATACAAATAGCCATGTCTAGTAGTGCGTATTATATGCGGGGCCCTGTTCTATGCACTTCATATGTATATCAGTTCCAACAACAACCAGTGAGATAGATACACTTATCAGCATTTCCATGTTACAGATCAGGAAGATGAAGCACAGAGAAGTTAAGTACAGTCATGCCTTCATTACTTAACAACAGGGATGTGTTCTGAGAAATGTGCTGTTAGGTGATTTTGTTGTGTGGACGTCATAGAGTGTGCCTACACACAGTAGATTGTCCAGCCTACTACACACATAGGCTTATGGCTCCTAGGCTACAAACTGTACAGCATGTTACTGTACTGAGTACTGTAGACAGTGGCAATGCAGTGGGAAGTATTTGTGTGTCTAAACATATCTAAACAAATACAGCAAAAATGCAGCACTCTAATCTTATCGGACCACCATTTTGTGGGCAGTCCGCCACTGGCGCACATACAATGGCGTTATTTGGCATATCACTGTAATTTGCCCAATAACACACAGTATATGGCGGAGCCAGGATTCAAACCCAGGTAGGCTGTTCTAGAGTCTGTGTCCCTGGCGATTATCCTATAGAACCTCCTGTCCAACCATCCTGTCAATTCATGTATCCATCCACCCGTCCCTCTATGTATTCATTAATCTACCCATGTATTCATTGAAGTGTTCATTCACTCACTCTCCCATTCATTCACACATGTATCCATTCATCCCTTTGTTCCTTTTCTTCTTTCCCTTCTCCATTCACCCAGGTGATTAATTAATCCACTCATTCATTAGTTCATCCATTCACATGCCTGGTCCTGTGCTGGGCTGAGGAGGGAATCAGCTGCCTGCCTTGCAAGAGCATTGCCCTCTCTGCTCTGTCCTTGCCTCCCACAACCCTTGATGAAATTAATGATTGGGTAGGGAAGCCCTAGGTTGCCAGAAGGAAGGGGGCCTGCCTTCCTTCCCTTGGCCTTTCACCGGGGCTCAGACCTCATGCTTTCCTCCTTGTCCCTCTCCCCCCACCCCCCCCCAACCCCAACCTCTGTTTGCCCACAGCATGAGAGCGACATCTCTGCTTATACCTATGAGAAGACGTTGGTGATGGAACAGCGCTCCCAGATCCTCAAACAGATGCATTTAACCAAGAACGAGCGGGAGCGGGAGGTGAGGTTGCCCTGGCTGGGCCCTGAGAGCCTCAAACTGCTGCCAGTTCTGAGTCTGCATGTTTACGATGGCTCAAGGCTGACACTCCTGACATTTCTACCTTCACCCTCATCTCCCTGATTCCCCCAACCACACCTTCTGACACTGATCTCCCTGACAGCGGGAGTACACACTGTAGCTTCACCTGCTAACCTCCCAGCCAGGAGGCAGAGGGACTTTGGCATGACAGAGCTTCTCCTATGTATGTGACTTCTGGGGCCTGAGAGAGAAGAGTGAATGCTAAATACGTGTGGATGAAGAGTCCTTGGGGGTGTGGGCTGGCAGTGTGAGGGACAAGGGCTCATGTAGAAACCCTCAGAGAGTGGATAACAGATGGGTATTTAGGGATATAACTGATGCATGGGAGTTAGGGGCAAATCCCCTAGGGTGTGATTGATGGGGTCTCAGGTGTAATGGTGATGAGCCCCTCACAGGGTTTGGGTGTAAGATCTCCTAGGTGTGGGTGATGTGGGACCACCAGAGTACGGACGAAGACTCACCTGAGGGAGTGGAGTCCTTGGGAAAATGAGTGGTGCTACCCCAGCTGGGGGCCAAAGGGCTCCTGGAGGTGGGTGATAAGTTGCCTGGGGAATGGGTGGCAATCCTACAGGTGAGGGTAATAGAACCATGGGTTTGAGTCTCCCAGGGGTGGGTAATATATTTCTCAGAATGTGGCTGATGGATCCTCAGGGAAATGAATGATGGGTACTTTGAGCTGGGAAGGATGGATCCTCCAAGGCTGGGAGTGTTATCCAAGGGAGGTAGTAAAAATGGTAAAACATGGCATGGGCACTTGACCAGTGGACTGTCAGGACTGACATCGGACCATAGTGCTAGGGCAGAACCTTGCTGTGCCAAGGTTAACCCTTTTGTGGCCAGACGGTAGGGAGGTCTGGGGTTCTGGAGAGAAGCTGGGGCAGGCAAATCAGTGGTGCAGTAGCTATTTGGTCTCAAATCATTGCAATATTTTAATAACTGGTACAGTTCCAGAAAGTGCATCCTGGCTGAACATCATCTCTAGTGATAGCTCTTTGCAGGGCATGGGTGGTGACACCCAGCAGAGCTGGCAACAACCTATGTCACTCCCTAGATCCAGAGTATCACAGATGAGTCACGAGGCTCAATCCGGAGAAAGAATCCAGCCAATACGCGGCTCCGCCTCAATGTCCCAGAAGAGACAGCTGGTGACAGCGAAGAGAAGCCAGAGGAGGAGGTGTGCAGCTGGGGTGGTCTAGCCCCAACCAGTGGGAGCAGAACCCTCGGCCTCCAAAGGACTCACCTGCTATCTCTTCATTCATCCCTCAGGTGCAGCTGATCCATGATCAGAGTGCTCCCAGCTGCCCCAGCAGCTCCCCTTCCCCAGGGGAGGAGCCTGAGGGGGAGGGGGAGACAGATCCTGAGAAGGTGCATCTCACCTGGACCAAGGACAAGTCGGTGGCAGAGAAGAATAAGGGCCCCAGTCCTGTCTCCTCTGAGGGCATCAAGGACTTCTTCAGCATGAAGCCGTATGGGCCTGGGGGCTAAGGGCTGAGGGCTGGGGTGAGCTAAAGGGCCCTGCTCCCCCATGGCAGAGCAAGAGGACAGAAGGCATCCTGGTCTGGCAGCCTGCAGACCCAGCTCAGACATTGTCTTGGTTTCCCCATCTGAGGACTTAGGGTGTTGGGTCCTGTTTGCTAAGGCTCAGAATTCCCAGTTGCAGGCAGTGGAAAGGTGAAGGGTGTGGGGGCTGGCAGAGCAGGACTCAGGGCAGGTGACCATGGCCCAAGCCCCCAGTGTCTTCCTCTTTTTCTGACTCTGCTCTTTTCTTTTCTCTTTGCATCTCTTGTGTTTCCTGAAGGGAGTGGGAGAACTTGTAAGTGCTTCAGCATTTTTTCATTCTCTCTTCTAGGATGGCCAGGGTTCCCTACCCTCCTCACTCTATTGTGAGCCCCCGATTGGTGCCGCGACCTCTGGGATCTCTGAATAGCCTAGCCTGGAGAGGTTTAGGATTGGTGGTCCTGCGCTTGCAAGAACCAGGCCCCAGCAGCCCAGTTCGGGCTCGAGGGCGACTGGCTCCAATCTCCCCTCCCCCAGGCTCACGGGCTCTCCACCCTTCCCTCCTCCCGCAGGAACCAGTCCAATGTGCGGCGCATGCACACGGCCGTGCGGCTGAACGAGGTCATCGTGAAGAAATCCCGGGACGCCAAGCTTGTTTTGCTCAACATGCCGGGGCCTCCCCCGCAACCGTAATGGTGATGAAAACTGTATCCTGGAATTAAAATTGGGGGAAAGAGGGAGGTGGACGTCAGGGAAGCTGGGTGCTGTCCCTGGGGTGGAAGAGCTGAGCTGTTCCTGCCTCCGGATCAGCACCTCGGACGGGGACACAGGCGCGAGAGGTCCCTGGCCGCCTAGCCCAATTTCATCGGGAGGGAAGGAGATCGGGTCTTTCTCCTTGACCAGCTCACAGACATGGAGTTCCTCGAGGTCCTCACAGAGCACCTGGACCGGGTGATGCTGGTCCGCGGCGGAGGTCGCGAGGTCATCACCATCTACTCCTGAAAGCCAGGACCTGCCACCCGGGCCCGTGCGCGCCCGAACCGGGGCTCCGGAGCCCTTGCCGCGCCCCCCCCGCCGCTGTCACCGTTTACATACAGACCCTGTGCCCGTGCCCTGGCCCCTTACCCCGCTGCCTGAAGCCTGGAGGCCACGCCTGTGGGGGCTGACTCGGAGAGGGCGCCCCGCCGCGCGGAGACCAGAGTTCCTCAGTGCCCAGTTGGCCTGTGGGTCCGCTCTGCCCTTTTTCTCAGCCCGGCCTCGTCTCGTCGGAGGAGACGCTGCAATAAAGGTTGGGAGGAGGCGTGGAAAGGAGAGGAGCTGGGGCCTTGGGGACCCCCAGGTAGTCTATGCGGCCCATTCTTCCCCTTCCCACGCCCGCCAGCCACGGTCCTCGCTCTGCGCTCCTCCGGCTCCTGGCGGCCCGGAGGCGCGCGGGGTGGGAAGCCGGCGCTCGCCATCTCCGCCGCCCCTTCTCTCCGAGCCGCGGGGCGCGGGCGGCCGAGCCTATACATAGTGTACAGGAGACATCGCGTGTATTTTTAACGTCCCCATATTTATGTGACTAGAAGCGCAACAGACTTCTCGCTACAGTCGAGCTCTCCCGCTGGGGGCACTGCGGGGAGGCGGAGGCCTCGGGAAGCTGAGTTTTCCTTGACGTCCAAGAGTTTGAGAGCAAAAGTGCTTTAGGCCCTGGCGGGGGTCGTGGTCCTGGTCCCTCCACACCCCCGTCCGGCTCTCGCCTCTTCGCCCTTTCCGTGCGCCCTTGGCTTCCCACCCTCCCTGCCAGTCCTTTTCCGAGATGAGGTGAGACAAGGGTCCAACTTTTCCTGGATTCGCCTCCCAGAGGATGTGAGCTTCCACTGCGGCTGCAGAGACGCGCAACCTCTTCTCATCGGCTCTTATGCAAGTTGGGGCCAGGATTGGGGAGGGGCACTCCTCAAGAGGTAGAAACCGAGAGGCCCGCGCCCCCACCGAGGAAGCCCCGCCCCGGTGCCTTTGCTGGGAAGCAGGCGTCTCTCCTCAGTCGGCTTGTCGCCTGCTCCCCGTATCTCATGGCTCCTCGCCAAAGACTGAAATTGTGGAGCTGGAGGGCGCCCCCTCCCCGGAGTTTCCTCCCTGGGACAGGTCGGGGAGGAGGGGGCCGATTCTGGTTTAGGGGGCGGACCTGCTGGGAGGCCCCAGCGCCGCCCGTGATGTTCCCTCCCCCATCCCCATCTGGCAGCCTCCTTCTCTGTGCTCTGGGGCCGGGCCTCGCTGCTTAGCAGCGGCCTCAGCTCCGTCTCCCGGGGAACCTGGGCCTGAGGGAGGGCTGGAGTCGCACGCGCTTCGTTCTTAGCGCCTGTGTGCTCTCCTCTAGGACCCAGGGCCTTTGGCTTCCCCCGACTCGTCCTTGGCGCTTCCCGCTCCACCAGCCTGGTCTGAGGCGTAGTCCTTAGTTCTCGTGGCCGGGTTCCCTTCCCTTAGGGCACGTTACTAAGGGGGACAGGCACTGCATGCTCGTTCCAGCACCATCTGGGACTGGATACAGTACCTCCAGCCCCACGGCCCTGACCTGCGTACCTAGACATCTCACTCACCTCCCAGAGCTGGGGCCACGGAGTACTCCTGACCTCACCACCTTTTTTCCTTTGAGCCTAAGGCAGAGCTGCAGCTGGCGCCACCTAGACAGGGTCAGGTGTGGCTGGGGGTAGGTTTGGAGGTCTGCCGGTTATGCCAAGGTCCCCCCTGAGATTCGACCAGGGGACTGGATAGATTCTTTCAGGGACTCAATCAGGAGGCTGGAGGTATTAGACGCCAGCCCCCTGCATCATCCTTCAATGGACCTCCCTCTGAGAACCACAGCCAGGTCCTGCCTTCTGGGGGCCTGAATATTTTGGGGCTAACGTGGTGAGCTGTGCAGAAGGGGCTGTATCAACATCAATTAGGGAACCAAAGTTGCACTATCTGGGCCCAGATTGTCTAGTTGGCAAGAGCAAAGTTTCCGTTGATGAAACAGACATCCCACAACAAAAACCCAAGTTTTCTGTGCTACATGTGCAATATTTGTTATGAATGTTATCACGTCATTCATCAAATTATCTTTAATCACCGTAGTTAGATGTTTCATGTCCATTCAAGTGACTTTTATTCTGAGTGCAATATTTCAATAGCCTTGTAGTGATAACTAGTGTTGCTTTTGTTTTAGACGATCTATGTGCAGGGCAATGCAATGAAGTTGAAAACCCTTGTAAATAGGAGAGGTTGCAAACCAAATCAAGAGTATTTATTATTACAATTATTATTAGGCCTGCCTTTAATTTTTAGTATAAGTGTTCAGTATTCCGCATCCTGCCTCAGTATTGATCTTGTGTTCTTTGTGCCAATATGAAAAGGAGAGGGTTGGTTCTTTCCTTTATTGTTGAATGCTCCCATTTAATGCTTTATGGCTTTTACTGTATTACTTTTTTAGACTCCCGTCTGCACAAAATGCAATAAAAATAATTTTATTATACCCTTCATGGCCTGAGATGTGCTGTTTGGACACTCCAGGGGGCCCTCTAGGACCCCACACTTTTTTTTGAGATGGAGTTTCACCATGTTGGCCAGGCTGGTCTTGAACTCCTGACCTCAGGTGATCCACCTGCCTTGGCCTCTGAACGTGTTGGGATTACAGGCGTGAGCCACCACACCAGGCCAGACCCCACACTCTTAAACCAGAAACAGTGACCGCACTGACAGAAGAGATGGGCTAATGCCCCAGGTCTGGTGATCTAACTTACATACCGATAGCTTTGGGGCTCTGGCCTGGAGAGCAGCACTAACATCATCTCCTAAGACTGGTAGGCACTTACTAGGTGTCAGGCTGCACTGGCATCTTCTAGGAGGTAGTGAGCACTTTCTAGGTGTAGGTGTCAGGTTGCAGTGATATCCCCCATGAGGCAGTGAGCACTTACACTGTTCAGGCTGTGGTCTTGGCACGCTGGTGCCTAACCCACTGGAGGCCTGTGCCACCCACTTCACCACACCCATCCCAAGTTATTAAATGTTCTTCAAGGCCCCTTCAGGTTCTATGGATTCTGCCTACTCCCTGCACAATGGGTTGAACAGAGGGTGGCAACTGAGACAAAATGAAAACAGGAAGTGCCTCTCTACCAGTGGCCACCAACCACAAATGGCCTCCTCACATTCCTGTTTTCCTTTTCTAGAATAAGAGGACAAGGCTGCTGACACAAAGAATGTCTGCCAAAAGCAGAATGTTGAACACAGCACTATAATTAGTCAATAGGCTTTTGCGCCGAATTGTTATTAAAGCCTCTAACTAGGTGAGCCACCTATGCAGAGAAGCCAGGGTTCAAAGAGGTTTGAGGCCAGATCACATGCTGAGGACAAGACGGGGCAGACCACAGTCCTCGACACAGGAGCCCTCACCTCTGACTCGGGGAGAGTGTCCTGCAAAGAGGACATTCACACCCAAGAAAGATGAACACAGCTTTTACTTTTTTCATTTTAATCAAAAAGTAATCATTTCATTTTATTAACAACACAAGAGTTCCAAAGAGGGAAAAAAAAAAAAAAAAACACTAACACAAACAGGTCAGAACATAAAATGCTGCCATTTGGGGACCTTGAATTTAGAAACCATTGTTTTCTCTGCCACTGTCAGGGACTTGGCTGAAGTCACTGCTCTCCCTCTCCCCCTGGTAGAGGTTCTCGAGACTGTGATCCACAGGGATCTACTGAGCACAATCCCTGGGGGAGAGGGCAGCTTCCTAGGGCTCCACTTAGAACCACAGCCAGAAGCCCTCCCTCCAACAATTTCACTCTGGTACAAAAGTCATGAACAGCCACCTATCTCAAGAACATGTCCAGCTACCAGAAGTCTGACATCAAAGTGGTCCCTACCTCCTACTGCTCAGGAAACAGAACAAGAGTCTAGACAAAAACAAGAGCCTGGGGTTTTGAGCCAAAAGCTCAGAACAAATCACTGAAGAAATGGGTGTTCATGGCCACAGTCTCAGAATTGACTCCATGGAAGTGATGCTGGAGGGGGATGCTGACAGAACTGCTAAGGGGGAAGAGTGGTGGGGCCCAGGTTCACAGTTTGTATTAAACTGCTGCTGACTGGAGCTGTTCAGTCCATTGGAGATCTTCCAATGAAATGCAAACAAAAAATAAAAGAGAAAAAAACAAAAAAAACAACCTTGGCTCAGACAGAAAAGTTCTTCTGTGGCTGCCATGGCCATTCCTCAACAATCCAGAGTAGCTGATTTATGAATCCTCAAGCAGATCCCAAACATGTGGGGTTGGAGTATGATGACACTGTGCCTGCCAAGGCCAGTCGACTTTTCTTTAACTCTAGGCAGGAGTTGCAGGCAGAAGCTTGAGCTCTGGTCGACGTGTTTGAAGCTTGAAAGCCTTGGTAGGTTCACAATGAACAAAGGTGGTGGCTACTGACATGACAAATGCCATTCCAAACGTGGCCAGCTGGGCCTGGCTCCAAATCCAGTAGACAGAGGGACTGTAGAAACCCCATCAGATTTAAGCCCAGACACCTGTACTGCCCAAGTGACTCCAGAGATACTTATTTTCTACAAAAATCCAAAAAACAAAACAAAACAGAATACAGCCCCAAATGCAGCATAAACTTGGTAAGGAATAAGCAACACAGCCTTGGGCAGAAGAGAGAGCAGGTGGTAGAAACTGATGACACTCGATGTAGACCTGGAGAATGCCAAGAATATCCTCCAAACAACTCTATTTAGAACGCAGTAAATGGGAGGAGGCCAGGGGATGAGGGGACTGGGGACAGTTGAAAGATTTAGCCTCAGTAATGCCTCTGGTAAGATCCCATGGGGGCCTGTGGCTGCCCCATCTGTGCTGTGGTCTGGCTAACCAGGTGGGAGAGAGCAGGGCCACTCTGGATCAGGGTATCCAGAGCCTTCTGTACACTTGGATTGTCAAAGTTGATACCTGTGGAAGACACAGGCCTCTGGCTAGCCATGTTGCTAGCAGGTGCCAGGCGACTGGAAGGTTGGCCAAAAAGCCCTTGGGAAGGAGCCCCAGGTCTGGGGCCCATGTTCTGAGCAGATCCTCCCTGTCCCAAAATGCTTGGAGGCTGATTACCAGAGGCCTGTGATCTTTGCTGAGGCTGGTTGTTTGCTGCTGTGGAAAAATTCTGGTTCGGGGTGTTTCCAGCAGCAACTGAGGGGGGATGTAGAGCTGCTATTGGCCGCCACTGTACCACTACTGAAGAGGCTGAGGATTTTGGCCTGAAGCTCTTGCTGGGAGGTGGGGGGGTGCAGATGGAGTGGGTGTAGCAGAAGGGAGCACTTGGCCGCTCTGGAGCGGTTGGGAGCTTGGCTGTGTCTTCAGCGAGGCACCCGAGGTCGCCCCGAGTGGTTGGCGGGAAATCGGGCCTGGAAGACAGAAGAGGGAGGTATCTGGTTCAAAGTACCCCCCCAAGGGCAGGAGGCCTAGCAGCCAAAGGAAGAACAACAATCACTGAGTCACATCAATCATACAGTACACAGACAATAACATCAATTTCCCAAAGGGGCTACATCATGATATGTGCTGTTTACAGAAAGCAATAGGTTAGTTCTCCTAGAGAACTGCTAAAAACAAAAGGGCATCCATCCTGGCTACCAGGGATTCAGCAATACTAGTCAATCCACCACATTAACTACAGGGATCAGCATTCAGTACCCAAATAATAAAAAGTTATTATTAACATTTTATCAGCATGGATGGCCCATGGGAGAACCCAAGGCTTGGACTTATTTCCCCTACCCACTCCAAACAGCCCTGGGCCTGACACCCTCCCAACAGAGCCTGGGGATTAGAGAAATGCAGAGTCAGAACTTCACCTCGGCCCTGCCACGTAGCTCACCAGGCAGAGAGTCGGTGCTGCTCCTCATCAGCCGCTCCTTCCGCTCTCGCAGGTAGTTGATGATCTTGTCAGTCTCTTCGGCAGTGAGGTACCTGTTGTCTGCCAGCAGGTTGATGAGGCTCTGGATGGCTGGAGGGTGGCCCCCACGCACTCCCTCCTCAGGGCCCCCCCCTTTCTCTCTCCTGCAGGATGGCTTCATCGGCCATCTTGGCTGCCTGTCTGGCAATCTCCTCACGTTCCTTCTCCCCGGCACTCATTCTTGTAACGCTCATAATTTCTGGCCACCAGCACCATGGCATCTGCCTGGGGCATGTTGCGATGCTCTGTAGGAGGAAATGACATGAGTTATTTTCTTTCATGACATATGTAAGTGCCCACCTGCTGCCTCTGTCAAGTCTTTCCTAACCTCATACCAGCAAGAAAATCACTTTGGTGACAAAAAGCCTTGAGACTGAGAGTAGGGTGGTGTGGGTGGATAGATGAAGGGCAGGAAGGGAAGTGAATGGATACCTTTGGTGGGAACATGCACCTTTGTATACAGCTGGTTCTTTGGGGGAATTCCTAGATCACAGACTTGTAGTAGTAAAAACCAAAGAAACATGACAGCCTCCTGCAGATTCAAACAGGCCATGTGGGGGAACAGCCACGGGAGGCAGGCCCAGCAGCCTCTAGACCAGCAGCAGGAGGCCAACAGGCCCCTCTGGAAAGCCAGGATCTCCACTGTGCTCCTCAGGACAGAGCTGGCCTACTGTTTTTTAATTCATCAGTTCAAAAGTCATGGATTGAGATTAAATTGTGACCCTAAATAACCTCCTCTCCTCACCCATGGGCAATATGGTTTACTGGGTAGTGAGAGGACTCCTCAGAACTTTTGTCCTCACACATCTTGGATACTATTCCTCAGACAAATGATCCACTGGAGATCCTTATGTTAATTGTATGGTTATGGGGATAATGAGTGAGGCCAACAGAGATCCTGAGTGTAGTGGGAAAAGGGTAAGTCTGTGCTGTAAGAGGAGCAGGGTACCAGCTGGCTGAGTCTCAATCCTCTGGGCTCAGTGCTTGAAAAGCTACTTCTAAGAAGGACTTCGAGAACTGGTCCTGGGCCTCTACAGGGTCAGCGCCTCTTAGTCCCTCTGGTAACTTCTCATAGCCCTTCTGGTTACTTCTCCAGCACACTTATAAAAGGATCCTAAATGCCTGTTATATTATCTGCCTTCCATTAGAAAGCTGGGCGAAAGCAAGGATTTTGTCGCATTCAGTGGAGTACATGCCAGAGGTGTGCTGGAGCCAGATCTCAGTGGCAAGAGCCAACTATGTACATTTCTTTCCAACTCTCCCTTCGGTGACTTCATGTTGGTGGCTTGAACTGAAACATGGTGGGAGTATTTACACCATGGAGATCAGCAAATGCTATAAACGCCCTCCCTCCGTCCCAGAACTTGTTGTTAAATATTTGCCAGTACACCACTGTATATACCTAAGGCTAAGTATAATGTGACAGATAGTAGGCCCAGAACTGTATCCACTGAGAGACTATTAGATAAATGACTATGCAGGACTCTTCCATGGTACTTAGAGAGGGGCCCTACCATATATGAACTGGGATATAAGAGTCATTTGCCCAAAACCTGGTTCTTCTGAGTAAGGCATAAAGGACTAATAACGGACTAGTGACTACCTCTGGTATTTTGACCCACTTGGGCCTCTGTACCTTGCGGAGTTCCAAACATGATGTTGACTGTGCAGGAGCGGTGAATCTGGTGTTGCTGGGTGATGACAATAGCAAAAGGAGAACCTCCCCTGCTAACATCCTCCAAGGCTTGTGACAATGACACCTCTGTGTTGAGGAAGATCAAGTCCACTACCATGCCCAGGTCTCGCACCTTCCGCCCCACAGACTCAGCATAGTCTCTGTAAAAAGAAACAAGATCCAGGTGAGTGACCAACTCCAAATCTGCATGGTTGTGTCTCAAGCCAGCTGTGTGTATTCCTACTAAGAACTCAAACTGTAGTCCACCCCAGTACCATCTTTAGGATCTAAGGATCTAGATCAATTCTCTCTGTATACCCTGGTTCAGAATGGTTGTGACTTGCTTGAGGTCCATCAGAAGTTGCCAGTAGCACAGTATGATACCCAGGTCCTTCTACTGATTCTCTAGCCCAGTGGTCCTTCCTTAACAACATCCAGCTCCCTAAGACTTGTGGCACTTATCTCTTTTTGGGTACGCTGCATAATACAGTGGGAACATCATGGGCTTAAATGCTAGAAACATGGTTTTGGATCCCAGCCCTTAGCATCTACTTGCAAAGTTCTGAACTTTTAGTCAAGTCCATTAACCTCTTACAAACATCAGTTTCTTTACTAATAAAACAGGAATAACATGGCTCAGTTCATGTCATTTCTTTGACCTTCCCTCCAATCTAAATTAGATCTCTGATATTCTTTTCTCATAGGACTCATCAGCTGTATGCTTTTGTCACCTTCCCCATTAGCGTGTAAGCTCCACCAGTGGAATGAGACTATACAGCCCCAGTACCCGGCATCTGCCACACATATAAAAGATTTGCTGGATGAATAAATTTTATGTGATTACTGTGAAAATTAAAAATAATTTAGGTAAGGTACTTAGCATGGGGCAGTACACAAAGTAGGTGCTCAGAAAATGATAGCTATTTTTTTCTTTTTCTATTTTTTAAGACGGAGTTTCACCTTGTTGGTCAGGTTGGTCTTGAACTCCCGACCTCAGGTGATCCACCCGCCTTGGCCTCCAAAGTGCTTGGATTACAGGCGTGAGCCACCACGCCCGGCCCAATGATAGCTATTATCATGTGTCCAGAAAAAGCTCCCAGAGTTAAAAGCAGCATCTATTACTGAACAAGACAGCCAAGAGCCTGTGAACTCTGCCTATTACTTGGTGTCTCAACACCTATTTCCCTAGTCACTGCCTTGAAGTGAGTTCTTTAACCCCAAACTGCTGGAAAATACATGAAGTTATTTACTTAGCACTACCTGGGGAAAGGGAATATAGCTACTGCCAAGCCTGCAAGCTGCTATACTCCCTTCTGCTTCTCTGCTCTGCCTCTTCAAGGAGAAAATGTAAAACAGGGATGCAGTGAAACAATGCTGTGAGCCCTAGCTTGGTAACATGGTCATCTAACAGTTCTGCAAGGCCATGGCACTTCATAAAGACTTGGTTCTTGGTTGAAAAATGCAGAGATGTGTCTCCCAAAGTATCGGGCATTAGGGTTGTCCCATGAAGGGGTTATCTACTACTTTGCTTGACCAGCATCTATACCGTCTTCCACTCTCAGTCCGCATGGCTCCACAGGGCTAATCCCACCTCTAGCTCTTGGGGTGGGAACATGACAGCCCTGGCCAATCAGAACATTCAGCACCCCTGTCAAAGTGACAGGCTTAAGGATGGGAAAGTGAGTCAGGTCAACCTAAGAAGAATTCCAGAAAGTTAGGTAGAAACAATGGGAAAGAGAAGCTCTCCTTCCACTTGGCTTGCTAAGCTAAGAAGACACATGTTTAGAGCCAGTGCCATTCTGCCTTTCCTCAAGCACAAAACCTGCCTGAGAACAAAGGCAAATCTGAGGAAAGTGGTACTTACAGACTGACACAGAGACCAAGTCTTGATGACACGGTTTGACCCTGGATATGGCCATGCCTCAACTTCCCAGTTACTTTCTGCTTAAATAAAAAATGTCCCTTTTGGGCTTATGCCTGTTTGAATTGAGTTTTCTGTCACCT
Organism: Ateles fusciceps; assembly: GCA_036589455.1. NCBI lineage: Eukaryota > Metazoa > Chordata > Mammalia > Primates > Atelidae > Ateles > Ateles fusciceps. The sequence continues at coordinate 2,067,459 of JAZHEH010000847.1, forward strand.
ATAACTGAAAGAACTCTGGCTAACACAGCATAGTAATGCAAGAATACACAGCTCAAATTCAGTGGATAGAGGTGCTAAATAGGAGCCTGAATTTCTCTGACTCTTCTCCTTACTGGGGGGAAACATTTAAGGGTTCTTACTTTGTCTGTTTGTTGACCACAATCACAGAACAATCGACGGGCCTTTCGGCATCAAAGCGTCTCTGAATTTCCTCAAAATATTGACGATAAAGCTCTTCTCTACGCCGTTCCTCACGTTTCAAACGCTCTGCAAGACACCACCAGAGTAAAGTGAAATAAGGACTGGATCCTTCTATAAAGACAAGCCACAGGCCTCATTTTAAATCCTGTGCTACTGATAGGCAAAGGTCATAATACTCTGAATCAATCCCCTGGTCTATCTCCTAAAAATAGCTAGTATTAATATTTTTTATTATTATAAATTAACCAAAATGTAATGGTTGGATTAAAGGACATCGCCATTTTAATGCTGTGTCTGATACTTACTGCCAAAGTGCCCTATTTGCTGTTACTAATTTACACCTTCACAGAGGTAGATCATCTAGTGCCTATTTCTCAAAACTTTAGTCAACACTGAGTACTGTCATTCTTTTTAAGTCTTCCCAACTTGACAGACAAGAACAGTAATCATTATTATTCTAATCTGTATTATTGCTGACCTTTTTTTGAAAAACAATAACAACAAAAAACCAAGTAGTGAAGTTTTATAACAAATTAAAAATGAGATTCTTAAAGATTTCAACTTGGCCAGGTATGAAATAATTTAATAACCTTTAACAATGTATTGAGAAAAACCAGGCTTTAAAAAGACATGTTTGTCTTCATCTAAAAAGAGATGCTGTTAGATAAAAGTTATAAAAACCAAACACCCATTCTGCATAGTCAGTCAGTCACAGTTATCTGGTCAATGGGCAAAAAGCAAGGACTTAATGTCTTCAGCTCCAATATTTTGTTCATTTCTGTCTCTTTTTTTTTTTTGAGACAGAGTCTCACTCTGTTGCCCAGGCTGGAGTGCAGTGGTACAATCATGGCTCACTGCTACCTCAACATCCTAGGCTCCAGCAATCCTCCTACCTCAGCCTCCCGAGTAGCTGGGTACTACAGGGGTGCACCACCGCACTTGGATAATTTCTGTATTTTTTTTGTAGAGATGGGGTTTTACCATGTTGCCCAGGCTGGTCTTGAACTCCTGGGCTCAAGTGATCCACCCGCCTTGGCCTTCTAAAGTGCTAGGAATACAGGTGTGGCCACAGTGACCAGCATTTTGTTCATTTCTCATTGCTAGAATTTCATATTTATTCCTTCTTGTTGGATGACTAAACCAAATGATGGTACTAATCTGCATCTTAAAAATAATTTTCAGGCTGGGCGCGGTGGCTCACATCCGTAATCCCAGCACTTTGGGAGGCTGAAGAGGGCGGATCACGTGAGGTCAGGAGTTCGAGACCAGCCTGATAAACGTGGAGAAACCCCGTCTCTACTAAAAATACAAAGTTATCAGGGCATGGTGGCGCATGCCTGTAACCCCAGCTACTCGGGAAGCTGAGGCAGGAGAATCACTTGAACCCGGTAGGTGCAGGCTGCAGTGAGCTGAGATCACACCATTGCACTGCAGCCTGGGCAACAAGACCAAAACTCTGTCTCTGTCTCTGTCTCTCTCTCTCTCACACTCACACACACACACACACACACACACACACACACACACACACACACACAAAATCCTTTTCAAGCCAAATGCTCTTTACCCATTAACAGGCTATTTGTATTTCTTTTTTTATACATTGCTTGGCCAAGTCACTAGCCCCTTTTCAGATGGGGTACTGGTATTAGTTCCCTCTCTTTTTTGTAAAGTGTTCTATCAATAATAGGAATAAATGTTTCTGCTACTTTACCTTTTGCACGAGACTGACTTTCTGGGCCTGGAGGGCCTCGTCCATCAAAGCTATCTCTGTAACGGTCAAAATAAGAGTCATCCTTTCTCCTGCAATAGTCATCCATTCGCAGGTATCGGTCATAAGAGCCTTCTCTCCTAAAAGTTAAGGAAATTTTCATAAAGATAAAACTCTGCCCTATCCTGAAAAAATCATCTAGAGAATTCTTTGGGATTAGACAAACGAGGTTTATATCTGGGACTCACTGCATATCAGCTCTGTGGCTGTGGATAGAGTTAACCTGTCTCACAAAATGATGGGAGGGGATGAACAGAGATGATATACAGAAAGCACTTAGCATAGTACTTGGCATATAGTAAATGCAAAATAACTGGCAGGAATTATTGATGTTAGTTTTCAGCAAACATTACATGAACCTCCCCTGTGCCTTTTAAAAATTATACTAAAATGTCAGCTGGGTGCAGGCGCTCACGCCTGTAATCCTAGCACTTTGGGAGGCTGAGGTGGACGGATCACAAGGTCAGGAGATCGAGACCATCCTGGCCAACATAGTGAAACTCTATCTCTACTAAAAATGCAAAAATTAGCTGGGCATGGTGGCGGGCACCTGTAGTCCCAGCTACTTGGGACGCGGAGGCAGGAGAATTGCTTGAACCCAGGAGGTGGAGGTTGCAGTGAGTCAAGATCACACCACTGCACTCCAGCCTGGTGACAGAGTGAGACTCTATCTCAAAAAAAAAAAAAAAAAAAATTATACTAAAATGTATATAACAATAATTTGCCATTTTAACAATTTTTATTTATTTATTATTATTATTATTAGAGATGCTGTTTCACCATGTTGCCTAGGCTGGTCTTGAACTCCTGAGTTCAGGCAATCTGCCCACCTCAGCCTCCCAAAGTGCTGGGATTACAGGCATGAGCCAATGCGCCTGGCCTCGCAGTTTTTAAGTATACAATTCAGTGGCATTATATTCACAATGTTGTGCAACCATCACCATTATCTATTTCTAAAATTTTTCATCACTTCAAACAGAAATTCTGTATTCATCAAATAACTCCCCTCTCCCCAGCCATTGGTAATCTTTAATCTACTTTCTGTCTCTATAAATTTGTCTATTCTTGATATTTCGTATAAGTGAAATCATACAATATAAATCATACAATATAATATGAATTCGTGTAAGGGAATTCATACAATATTTGTCTTTTGTGTCTGGCTTATTTCACTTAGCATAATGTTTTCAATGTCCTTCATGCTGTAATATAGATCAGAACTTTATTCCATTTTATGGCTGAATGATGGCACATTGTATAAATATACCACTTAAAAAAAAATCCACATCAGGTGCAGTGGCTTACACCTGTAGTCTCAGCACTTAGCTCAAGAGTTCAAGGCCAGCCTGGGCAACAGTGAGACTCCATCTCTATATAAAAAATTTAGTCAGGTATGGTGGCATATGCCTATAGTCCCAGCTACTTGGGAGACTGAGGAGGGAGGATTACTTAAGCCTGGGAGGTCAAGGCTGCAGTAAGCTGTGATCATGCAACTGCACTCCAGACTGGGAAACAAATAAGACCTTGTCTCAAAAAAAAAAATCTATTAATCTGCCGACAGACATCTGGATTGTTTTTACCTTTGGTTATTGTGAATAGTACTGCTACGCGTATTCATGTAAAACTATCTGAGTCTCTCTTTTCAATTCTTTTGAGTGTATACTCAGGAATGGAACTGACAGATCATATAGTTAATTCTATGTTTAACTTTTTAAGGAACTCCCAAAATGTTTTCCATGGTGGCTATACCAATTTGCATTCCTACCTGCAATTTCTGAGGGTTTCAATTTCTCCATACCTTGTCAACACTAGTTATTTTCTGTTAAAAATTTTTAAAATCATTCATACATTCAGCTAAATTTATTGAGCAGCAGCACATCTACCACTTGACAGACACTAGAAATATAAGGCTGATAAAATTACTGCTCTTACAGAGCTTTCCATTGGTTTAGTAGAACATACATAAAAAGAACTTAGAAAAAAACAAGCAGAGTAACTACACATGTACCTGTACACAGGATCTCGGGGAGTCTCTCATGTCTCTGTATCTGTCGTACATGGGGTCTCGCTGATCTCGAAAATCCCTAGAATCTCTTAGATCACGAAAGTCTCTAAGATCCTCATGTCCCGAACATCGCGCATACTCCTGTCTCTGTGATCCCGCAAGTCTCTACTATGTCTGTGGTCCCGCAAGTCTCGGGGGTCTCGAATGTCTCTGCTGTCCCGGGCATCCCGGCCATTTCTGCCATCCCTGGGCTCTCTCCTTGGACTTCCCCGAATTGGGGATCGATGACGCCTTGAATCTCGACTGTCTCCAAAGCCATAAGGATCCCTGTGGGAGGTAGCAAGAAGATGCTAAGACAAAGAAACTGAAAGCAGCCAACCCATCAGCTCTTTATAGGAGAAAAGTCCCCACCCTCCAAGCATTTTTCTCTAAAACAGGGCAGCCAAACAGAACATGACTAAACATTTAAGGACAGTCATCCATCAGGTCAGCAAACAGTCTAGAGGTTTCACCATCTCAAAAGATCAGGACATCAAAAGAATGCATGATCAAAAGCCAAAGTTTTTGACTGGGTAACAGTATTCATCAGACTTTCAAAGTTAAAGTGTCTTTCCACCAGACTTGCTTGAAAGAGACTTTACAAGGGGTAGAAAGTTGGAGGGACAGAGTAAGGAGGCAAGACTCATGAAGAAAAAAAGAACAAATAGCACAATCTCATAAAAGTGATCAAAGGAATTATCTTTAAAGTATGGAAAATTCACTTAATGTTATGTTGGCAGGATAATAAAATTAAGGGAAAAAAAGTACTACAAGTTACACACATAATAAAGGATCAAGAACAATCAGTTTCTCTGTTTTGTCAGAGCTATTGAGTAGTGGCATCTCTCAATCTGAGGGTTTATGCAGAACCTGATTCCTTTTTGCTCAAGATGGTTTTAAAAAAAGGAAACCTGAACAGTGAAGTCACAGATATGCTTTGTCTGCTCTGATTCAATGTTTGTCATGAGACATTTCACCCCACTGGAAACTCCTCTTTAACATATTTAAAATTAAAAACTTCTGATTCCAACCCCTATCGGCCCCATTCCCCCACTTTTTCACTTCTGACAAAATCATCTTCCCAGTTATCAAGTTTTAAGTTCTTGAATTAACTATGCTTTTTCCTCCCCCACCCAATAAAGTCACTTGTGTCCTGTTCATTTTTTCTGTTCCCATTGGATTTGTAAGTCCAATCCAAGTCCTTATTTCTATTCTGACACCAACACATAAAAGACAAAATTAAAAATCAATCTACTCGATTTCAATTAATTCAACACATAAATACCAGATTAACTATTCTAAAGCGCCAACTTCTATGTTAGAAAGCCTAATAAATCTGACTCCTATTTCTCCCTCATTTCTAATTCAACCTTTTCAAGTCTACTTCATTCTTATGTGTTAACTCACAAGACATAATCTATCTCAATATTTTTATTTATATGATTTCTATACTTGGAATATTTTTCCTGCACTAATCCAAGTACCATCCAATCCAAACAGGCAAGTTTATGTCCTATGTCTTCCAAGAAACCTTCCCTACCCTAACTGCTGATCTCTCTGCTTAGCTCAGGGTACCTTCTATCTGTATTACTCATCTTGATCTGGCATTTACCTTTTTACAACAACGTCTTATGTCTGACCCACTTTAAGGATTACCTTCTCTGTAAAACCTGCCCTGAACTCTTGATCTTCCCCTTCCCCAACAAACATGCTCCCCCCTCCCATCCTTTCCATCTCTGTAAGTGGCACATCCACCTACTCAGTTGCACAAGCCAGGAAACTGGGTGTCATCTTTCTCTTAAAGCCTCATCCTCCCAACCATATTTCCAAATTTTCTTCATTCTTTCTCAGTTCTGCCGACTTTCCTTTATCTCCTTTGGTACTACTGAAGGCCAACTCATAATCGTTTCACCCTTAAACCACAGCAAGAGCCTTCTAAAGCAGTCTCGTCTCTGTTTTTGCCTCTTTTCTTTCTCCTGAAAGATCACTCTAACAGTGGTCTGTTACATATGTAAAACCCTCCACTGGTTTCCCACAGCATGCATTTATTTATTTTTATACGGGTGAGGTCTCACTATGTTGCCCAGGCTGGAGTGCAACGGCTATTCACAAGTGGGATCACAAACACTACAGCATTGAACTCTTGGGCTCAAGTGATCCTACTGCCTCAGTCTCCCAAGTAGCTGAACTACAGGTGTGTGCCACTGCGCCAGGCTCCCAAAGTATTTGGAATTCAATCTAAAACCTCTACCAATGCCATGTAGGTCCTGCATAATCTTGGCTCCTGTCTTCTCCAACCCTGTCTCAACCTCTCCCTAGTTCATCACTCTTTGCCACACTGGCCTTTCAGCTATAACTAGCCAACGTCCTTCCTAATCCCCTCACGTGAGCAGCAGGAAGAGATCTATACTCATTTTCCAGGTCTCAACATATAAATATCCCCTACTCCCTGATTCCGTTAGATTCAATATAAGTTTACCTTCTGCCCCTAAAATTCTCTCATAGCACTTTGTTTTTACTTTTGTCATTTATCACAAATTGACATTACATATTTATTTAATGTCTGTCTACCCTACTAGACAAGCGCCACAAGGACAAAAACTATCTCACTTTGATTCTGCACTACAAACTCACTATGTAGAACAATGTCTGTTATATGACAGATGCTCTATACATATGTTGAATGAATCTTGCTCCAGTACAAACCTCTATAACTGCACTTACCACACTGTTCTGTAATTATTTTTACATGGCTTTCCTACCAAATAAGAAGTTCTCTTGAAGGCTTCGTAGCTCTAGGATACAGCATATGAGTTCAGTAAATATTTAATGAATTGAATTATTCTACTAAACTGTAAGCCTCTCAAGAGCAGGCAACACGTTCTGTTTATACTTTTGTCATCTACCATAGTTACACATATTAGGTATTCATCATGCCATCAGCTTGTGGAAAACCTTACTTCAGCCACATGGGCACAGCAAAAACAATTTAAATGCCAATTTTTTTTTTCTTTTTTGCTTCCAGGAAAAGTACTTGTTATATATTTTAAAGGTTAACCAGCATTTCTGACTTGTGGGAGCAAACATATCGTAGACCAGGGAATTTAAATGAGGATAGCTAAGCATAATTTTTCTTACTAGAATAAAGTGAAGACTAACCAAGACTCTTACTTCACCTTTATTATATCATATAATCCTCCTAACATGCAACATCTGATGTAGTGTGTAATGTGGGCAAACATTCAAGATCCAAAGAGAAAGGACAACTGCAAAGTATTTTTGGATTAATGATCGGCAGATAAACCTGCCTTGGGGAGCAGTTAGAAGTAGTCATTAGAGGTGGAATCCAATTTCAAGTGTTCTTGGCAATCAGGGTTGAGATATCATGATCCTGACAGACCACAGACCATACACAAAGCCTTGGGCTGGTGGGAAACGAAGGTGCGGATACAAATAAGAGCATGTCATAGAATGTTATTTACCACCTTAGGAGTACTATAAGTGCTATGTTTGGTCCTCATTCTTTTTAATCCATTGAAAAACCTTACTTACCTGTCACAGTCCATCCTTGCAAGTTGACTAAAACCCTAGATTTGCAAAATCTGGGTTCAATCTTCCAGTCTGAGAAGGCAAGCCCCTCCCTTTCCCTCAAATAATCTGAAGTCCACGTGCAACAAAACTACTAATTCTCTCTCAAGTGCTTTCAGGGTAAAAATGTAGAAGAGGTGATACTCGCAAAGGGAAAATAACCAAAGGCATGGTGGAAGTAGGAACAGAGAGGATAATAATTTTCTCAAAAGGAAAGGTAAAGCCTTTTTCCTTTCTCCAAAAGATAAACACTACAGTAGACTGCTGTTCTTCTGGAGATGAAAACAAAACAAAAAAACCTTTAGGGTTGGTTTAGGACTCAAACAAAGAACTCCTCAGATCAAAAGGGCTCCTGCTGCTGGCCCCAACATGTTTTTCAAAACAAGACCACAGCTAACAAAAGGGCAGTAGTGTGCAGGATTCAAAGTGCAAAAAGACAAAGCCTCCTGTGAGACGCTGGACCTCAGATGGTAAGTGGGTTAGAATCAGGTTTCTAGAGCATAATAAGGTTCACAATATCATCCAACAGCACCAGAGGTGTTTTACTAAGGGAACCAAATGCAGCATACCCTCAGGTACTACATCACTGGAGGATAAAAAGAAATTGATCAGTGGTTAGATTGCAGCGCTGGAGTCCACAAACTGAAGGCAGGTGGCAAATACAACTAAAATTCTGCTGGAAATTCCTCATATATTCAGCAGCGGGGAAAAAGGCAAATACTCTTTGCCTTGAGAGGAATATAGTCACATCTCTGGGAAACATTTGAAAGGTAAGGGCGAAAGGGGTGAAGGGGAAAACAATGGCTCTGGTGGCAAGTGATGTGCTTCTGGTAGAATGCGTCTCTTCCTGAGGGCTAAAGGGGTGTGCAGAGCAGCAGGCGTTTGACAGCCTACAGAGTAAGAACTGATAGATGATCATCTTGGAAAACGCTGATGGACTTTGAACATCTCTTTGGCCAGAGACTGAAACTTCACATCCAGAATGGTTTTCTTCAGCTTTGGTTCTACAGACACTCAGGGAGGAAGACCCCTGTCTTTTTCTTTCTTTTCTGCAAAGGTTAGCATCTCTTTTCTTCCTTTCTGTTCACTGGAATGTCTTCCTTGGGAGAGCCAGCCTTTTCCTGACCCTGAAGAATCCTTCATTAGCTCTTCAAACTTCTGTCACAGATATACTGTCCACAAATATTATCATCTAAATGGCTAGCTGCTGTGTGATGTTGATCCCCAACCATAATGGTTTCATGCTGTTGTTAGAAATGGAGACAACAGACTTGTGCAGAATATTGCCATTAGATGCCGGTGAGATATGGGGTGCAATGAGATATCACACCTCACAGACCCAAATTTTATACATGCCCATGCTTTTCCTCAGCAAGCACTGATGACTTTCTTCAGCACAAACAGAACTTTCTTGTTGGTGGAGGTGGCAGTTGCTGAGAACTGATGACTTCAAGTGTTGGTGCAGAGGTAATCGCAACCTGGAATCTTTGTGTGGCCCACCTAGAGCTAGGGCTGTCTCACACCCAATGAGCAAACAGTAATCAAAGGCATTAAGGCCCTGTGGGTAAGCAGAAAGCATTTCAGGTCATATAAGAAACTTGTCTACAGCCAGGTTAATTCTGATAAGCCAATACCCAATGACTTTCACCAAAGAGATACCATGTTTAACATCTTTCACAAATATATGGGGGAAAATCCTCTGCAGAGCTTTGGATGTAGACAAGTTAATTCTGTTTGTCCTTCTTTAAGTTGTTCAGAAATACAGTTTTACTTCTAGTACTTAGAGGCCACGTCTGCATAAGGATATGCTACAAGATCTGGACTGTCAAGGTGTTGAGCTGAAGATGGTAACTGAGACATCTCAGGTACAGCCAGAATCATGATCCTGTTTTTGAAGGACTAATGCTTAGTATCGATGCTTGATAACCTCCATGGTAACTACGCAAGGTACTCACAGGAGTCCAATGAAGTGATCATCAAGAGTTAAATGGTAAGAATTCAGGCTGAAATGTGATCCAGAGTAGAAATTCCTCATGCAGCACTCTGTGCTTGGCTGGGCCAGTACTGTCAGAATTATACACTGACAGCTGGAGTCATTAGGGAGGCACATTACTAAACAGAAAGCAAAGCCAGGAGAACTGTGGTTTACTGAAACATTTGAAGAGGTGATAATCCTGTGAAAACTCCCAAAGATACCTAGGTAAGTCCAGCAAAATAAGGTGTTATAAAGGTCTTGCCAGTGTGCTTATGTCAATATTCTTATTAAATGCAGAAAGTGCTAAAAATGTAGAGGTCTAACTTAAGGAAATATTTGCCAGAGGTAGTTGTTTTTTCCCCTGTGAATGATGCATCCTCTATGGCTGCATCAAACACAAAATGATTAGGGCTGCCAAATGAAGGCAGTTTGTTGTCAAATACTGATACAGCCGGAGTTATCTCAAGGTTTCGGCTGGAAGCATGCATCCAAAGGAGGTACCCAGGGTTCACCCTCAGTTAAATGATTTGCCCCTTCCAGGTTAATTACTCGCCTGTCTTGGCTACTCTTTGCAATTTATGTCTGCCCTACTGGCATATATTAAGAGATACAAAGTATGATCAGAACGATGATTAAAATGTTAGTGTTCTATTTAAAATACAAATTTAAACTTGTCTTTTTTAGGGTAAAAAACTGGGATTTTGAATACAATGTTAAATTTATCTTTTTTTAAGGTAAAAAACTAGGATTCTTAGCTAAGATTTTAGATGGAGTTACTAATTGTGACCATCCTTCTTCCCTGAAGCAAATAAACATGACTGTATGGAACTTCATCATGTTAAATAACATGCTGAGGAACCCAGCTAGGGACCTATCACCAAAGGGAAGATGGAATGGAATTTGTTAATGGAATTTGAATTAGCCTAGCTGTCCCTCCTGTTGATTATAAATAAAGCAGGAAGTCACTGTCCTATCCACACCACCAAATGACCTCATTTTAAAATTTATTTCTCAGGAAGGTGATACTTTAAAAGGCATATAAAGGTGATTTGCAAATTTACGTATTTGGTAAGGAGTTCATGTTATTTTTTGAGACAGGATCTCTCCCTCTGTTGCCCAGGCTGAAGTGCAGTGGTGCGATCACAGTTCACTGCAGCCTCTACCTCCTGCACTCAAAAGATTCTCCCACTTCAGCCTCCCCCAGTAGCTGGGACTACAGGCAAGAGCCACAATATCTGGCTATTTTTTGTAGAGATGGGGTTTCACCATTTGGCCCAGGCTGGTCTCGAACTCCTGAGCTCAAGTGATCTGCCCACCTCAGCCTCCCACAGTGTTGGGATCACAGGTGTGAGCCACACCTGGCTAGAAGCTCATTTTATAAGTCCCTCTCCAATGTTGTCTGTATGTTTGTTTGTGTGGGGACTATTATTTAAAAAAAGAAAACAAAAGCATAAAACTATTTCTAGATTGGGGTGAAATTAATATTTTTAATTTAATGCTCTGACAATGGTTATTACTGGGTTCCATGGTCATTCCCCAACACTGCTATGTTTGTTGAATATCTACAATCAACTGGAAATGTTAAAAGCATTTGGTTAAGTACCATTAACAGGATGATATAAAATTCTCAATCCGTAACAGAAACAGGATCTACTCTCTATTCTGCAATGTGGCTTGTTTATTTTTATTTTTTGCCTGTGGAAACAGACAGACATTACCCAGAGATCACCAAAGATCACCATGTATCATGGAGACAACAGAGAGGGGGAGGAGTTTACTAGTGGGGTCCGAGTCTTTTATAGTTACAAATTGCACACTCCTGGTAAGTCACTAGGAAATACACACGTTAGCGCTCTTTGGAAACTGGATACACACCATATCTCCCTTTCAACCCACCTGGCAACTAAAGCTTCCAATGGGAAACCTGTATTTCTGACCATTAGATGCAACTCTATCCACCTATATTCCATTCTGTACTAGGGCAATAAGGAGCAATACTCGACACGACCGCCCAAGATCTGTGGCACAGTTAGATGAAGGCTAATGAAAGCAGACATTATACAGAACTGCTGAAGTTCTGCAGAATTTGTTTATGTTCTTTGGGATACTCACATATACACACAAATCAATCAACAGAGAATTTATCTGCAAGCTGCAGGCATTCCTTAGAGAGAACAGACAGAATACCTATTTACATGCCCACCTCTGCAGTGAAACCAACCAATGGCCAGGGAATCCACACATGACCGCTGTGGTACAGCTGTAGCTATGGTATTGGATTCAACTCCGCTGTACAAGCAGAGTGGACAAAGAATCCAAATGAATGAAATCAGCAGCATTACCTTGCCCTTAGGGTCTGCTTAAACTCTGCAGAGTAGGCATGCATAATCTATTCCCCGTAGCTACAACTTCACATCCAAGTAGGAACACATACATGAAACATATAGTGGCCATTTCTTTCCTGTAAGTCAGTAACAAAACACAGGTGTTTTTGTCCAAAGCAGGACAGCTCTATGTTATGCGTAATACTCAGTTAATTGGGTTCCCAAGTGGAGCTACCAGTACAGACGAGGATTCACTATGTGCAGTACTGTCCAGTTCACTGTAGGAAATGCAATTCACTGTGGTATGTAGTTTAGGTATGCTTCTGGGGAAAACTGGCTTTTTTACTTAGAGGCAAGGCAAAATCCATTAATCCACTTGGGCCTTGAAGAGACACTAGATATGAAATATATCATTTGTATGAAATATATCGTATTCTCTCTGCCCTCTACACAAAACTGCATCCACTTGTGTCCTGTCATGGGGCTAGAACATTTGAATACAATATCCTTATTTTTGGTGTAAATGGTAACACCAATAAAGCTCTTCTTTGAGAGAAGGGACCAATTTAATGTGTATCTTGAGGGAACACACCAGGATTATCTCTTTTGTATACACTGAAAGGAAGAATATATTGGGAAAACACCCTTGATTTCCGTGAAAGCTAAGAAAAGGGAGACTTTCGAGAGGTGGAGTGTTTGCCCTTTTTATTTCCCCCTCAAACAGGTAACCCAAGTATGTGAGCAAACCGGGGATCTGCAGCACAGACACAGCAGCAATCTCTCAAGCAGCACTTTCCGTAAACCTGGGTAAACATCTGGACCGGCAGCCATTTGGAATGAAGAGTCGAATCTCTGCTGCCCACTGCAGTGCAGCATGGCATACACCAACGACTCTGGGGCACTCCTTCTGCTCTGGAGGCTCCCATTGACACGTGAGCTGGGGACAGACAGAGGTTTATCCTCTTCCAATTGCCTGCAACTCATGTTGCAAGCTCAACTTGCTGGATTTGCCACCGAAAACACAAAGCTTCCTCTGTATCTCCTGATGTATGTTTAAAAAAGCAGCAAGGCCCTTCACACAAGGTTCATGTTCTTATTGTTTGTCTGAGCGTTTCACTTGTTGGGGGGAAGAAAAGACCTTTGGTGTACGAAGCTGGGCTTAACTCCCCAGAGCCCAACTCTCCCAAGGTAACTCACGGCTTCAGGGTACTTTACCTTCGTGTGGGGCTGGGTCTTGATGGAGCCGTATTCATATTTCTTCTTTCCGCTGCCTTATTAATATCTGAAAAGAATAATCAACCCATCTGTTCAATGCTATGGAATAAAAACAAAATCATCAGCATATTTCAAATGAAAGCAACAACAACAAAAAACTACAATGACAACCAGATGGTGTAAGAAAAGCCATTCAGCAGAGACACACTGTCACTCGGGCAATTTTTATTATCGAGTTAAGGTAGTACATTGTCATGGTTTGGTAAGAAATGTTCCTTAGTTTTCTCGTTAACACGTAATCTGCGTTAAACCAATTATGTCAATGTTTGAACACCCTGCCAAGCCCTAGACCTGACATATTCCCTCCAAGGGGAGGGGGGAAGATTGTTTTCTAAACTCTTGGAAAGCAGCTGTAAGATTCTTTTTGTGAGGAAGAAAGTGGGGGGGAAGGTAAGGAGAGTTTAAAAAACAAAAGAGCAAAGGCAAATAATTCTATTTATGCCACTAAGAAGCAATAGCTGGATTCCACTGTCCTAAAACTTCCAATATCCCATGAAGTAGGGCCTCCTGTTAGTGTGTCTTGTGTTGAATTCCATAGGATAGAATCTTCCAGAATAACATGCAGAAAATTGATTTTTTTTAATAAACAAAGAATAAGACCTGTTAACATCTACAACCTTCACAGACAGATAACCAAGAATAAGAATTGGCATTTGGTATAGCAGAGTTAGGTAATAAAACACTTCTCATACGTTGTTTTCATGAGAGAAGGCTGGCATATACAACTAGATATGGGAGAAAAGTGGGAATCACACAAGCTTAGAGAAAAGTAAATGTGTACAGTTAAAGCCTGCTTTACTAAAAACAAAACATACCTGCTTTACAAAAATGGAAGTGAATAAAAACACCACGTATTAAGAAATCTATGCCCCAAAATAATACCTAACGATGTTCATATGACTTAAAGCTAAATAAATACATTACAAATTTCATACTTCAGATGACGAAATAAAACTGCTTTCTGCTACAGTATAGTTTATTCCCCTTTTCCATATTAAGCAATTAATAGTGTATCTAATGACATGAAATGTTATTATGCAGTACTCACACAATTCGAGTGCTTTAAAATAATAATTACGTATTTTAAAAATCCCAACCAGATTACTATCACATGAAAGACCACAGCAATAAAAGAAACTTAGAGGTCTGGTACAGATTTTATGCTGCTATGTTGCTAACTTTTGAGTTCCTGTTCAAATGAGGGTAGTCTTTAATTCCATTTTAAATCAGAAGTCTCTATTTTGTCTAGAATGGCTTCTGACAAAACTGAAGATAATATAAAGCTAAATAGTGAAGCATACCTTACATTGCTTCTTAGCTTTTCAGTTAAGCAGACACAAGATATAATCCTTCTATTTTAAAAAAACCTGAAAAGATTTTCTACATAAGACTTGGTGAGTAATATCTGACCATAGCTTTGCATGTACTAGCACGAAGTAGTCACAATTTACAACTCTTAAAGTTGATAATGGTCTAAATTACAAAGTATATAATGACAGGCCTCACAGGAAATACCTAGTTCTATTATACATAATTGTGAAGAATACTAGTTCTGGTTTAGGACTTACTGAATCTGTTAACTTACTTTGTACCACTTTCTAATTATAGGTTGGTTATGATTCAGAGAGAAATATAATATCTTTGAGTATTTAAGTAGTTTTCAAGGTGTCTCTGGAATACACTGGGTGTGTATTAAGATTAAAAAATATATATAACATAACTTCAGCACGAGTTCATGTATTATTAAATGGTCTTGTGAATAAAGAAAACTCACATCTAAACACTTGACTAGACCTGGCAAACATTCAGGTGAGAGTACAACACATACAATATTACTTTAATTGGCAAGTTTCTATTACCAATAATTTGCTATCCACATATGAAAAAGAATATTACATTGTGTAATTATAGGCAGTTTTGTGAGTTTCCCCTACGGGACTGGGGAACTCACATGGTCATGTATACTTTATCTTTGGGACAAAACCTGTTCTCTAGTTTAGAATGAAGGACATAAATATTTTACTTTGAAGCTGGTGAAATCTTTTTGTAAGTACTTGAAAAGTTAAAGAACATTCAAGATTATATCTTTAAACCATTCTGATTGTAATTTGTCTCCTAGTATCTGTTTCCATTGGGCAGTCCAAAGCATTTATATTTGGATGGCATGTGATGTTTCTTCTGCAAAAACAAGAATTCTCAGATCAATGTCTTATTTTAGGAGTTAGTAAATTTTCAGTGTGGTATGTCAAATGTTTGTTTATTCATCGCTATTTAAGAGTTCCTTTAACTTCCATCTTGGCTGATGTATGGAGAAAATGAGACCTGGAATTTTTTTTTCTATCTAATAGGATTGCTCAGATTAGGGTAGGGCTGGGGAGTTTTCAGTAAGAGTTGTAAAAACACAACCACCAACATTACTGTCAATCCCCACACACCCCAAAAACCTTAACACATGTGGCACACAGAACTCATGGAAAAATCCATGAGTTCAGAAATACAGAAGAATAAATAACTTCAGGGAGCTAATCAGGTAGAACGAAGATTTAAGGAGTCAAGAAAAGCTTGCCTCATCCTAATTTTTTGTCACAGAATTTGAAAACCTGTCAATTGGAGGCAGAGGGTTTATTTAGACAAGTTTTTCTTTGAACATGCAAATACTGAGACTGCTAAAGCACCAACTCAGGGCTTTATATAAAAGGAAGATACCAGAAAATAATTCAGAAAACATGCAGGAAATGGGCAGAACCATTTTAAACCACAAAAGAATGAGGTGAAGAATTCCTAAGGAATGACATAATATCTAATCTAATCTATGGTCTTATTTTGTATTAATTAATCAGATTATTTTCTCCTAAATCCTTACTGAGAGATATAATCAACACCAAGGAAATAGCAATGGTGTTACTATAAAGAAGGGAAAAAAAGGTAGAAAGACAATTTGGAGATCTTTCTGACAGCAGATGGGGAACTATGATTGGAGAAATGAATGAATAAGAGGGCAGTGGCAACTGGGGAATCTCTTTCCAAGGAGAGGTATAATGTCTCCTCTGCATAGAAAGGGAAGAAATGGTACTTCTTTCCCCTTCTGCTATACTTAGTCTGGCCAACTGCCCTTTAGACTAAAAGTCCTCTCTCAGTGTCTTCTCCACTTCAGTTTGGGTGGTACTTCCATACTTTGTTAATTACATTAGCAACGTGAATGCCATTCAAAATCATCATAATCACCATGAAGTGCTTAATCTTGGCCTGAATATTTATAGTTTCCAAGTGGTGGTCTGAAAACAGTTAAAAGCACTTCTCAGTTAAGAATTTTTAGACAAGAAAAAGAGCTTTACATACAAGGGAAAAAACTGGAAAACAGTCTAGAAAACATGCTGCAAATGGCAGAACCATTATAAACTACAAAAGAATGGGGTGAAGAACTCCCAAACAAGTACACAATATCTAATCTACAATTTTATTTTAGACTAATATGCCAGACAGGGTTCACACCATGGTCCTTGGATAATGCTATAAACAAAAATGCATGTTTCTTTTCATTCATAGTACCAAGAATTACTTTGTTCTACCTATTTTTTAATTGTACCATCATAAAACAACTCTTTTCACCTTAAAACCAAGTTTTATAGTTCACAAGCTACAGCCACAGAAAACAATGAGGACTAGGAATAATAAGAGCAGTGTTAAACAAAATTTACAGAAGGCCCTCTTTGGACTAAACTCCTGAACTAGGCCCAACAGGCCAAACCAAACTCATGATGAAGTTCCACACTACCAAGTCAAGACAAAGCTCTTTATCTGAGGTTCTGCAAAATCAGGAGATAAAGAATGGCCAAGTTCACAAACAGGCCAGTTTCAGTCAGCATAATAAGGAAGTCTGCACTGCTTTACCCTTCACAAGAAAGTAACTTTGAAATGACCAATTCACTTTTTGTCCCTTGTCTCCACTTTCCTTAGCCCCCTTTTCTGTTTATAAAGCCAAACTCCTCTGCTCATCTCATCAGAACACTTGTTCTATTTTACAGAATGAGGTGTTGCCCCATTCTAGAGTTGCAAATAAAAGCCAATTAAGATCTTTAAACTAAGTGTTGTAATTTTGTCTTCTGACAGCCACATGAACCACAATGCTCAGTGACAGCACCACCACTAGCTGTTGAAAGAACCCTGAAGCCTATACTGTTTTAATAACTGACTACAAATGACATAAAACTCCCTAAAAGGCTTAGTTGAAAACCAACTAACAATCAGGAATTACTAAAGTGGAATTACATGCTGATAAAGATAATGCTACTTGGAAAACCATACTGACAAGACAGCAAATATCACACATTAAATCCCCCAAACTGGGAGGGGAAATGACAGGATTTCTCACTAAACTATATATATGAAGACAACTTTGATAATATATTGCAACATCAGGGATATTGTAATGAGTTATATTGTAACAAGTCAGGGATAAGAGAATGCTATGCTTGCTCTTTCTAAATCAACCCTTTAAGCTCACTTTGAATACTATAATTTCTCTCACATTTGATTATCTCCTTTATTCTCTAATTAAAATAATTATTACATCTTTAACTGTATTAGAATATTGTTCTTGGGAACAGAAATAGGGAAACAATAGTTTATACTTACAGAACGCTTACTTTGTCCCTGAGCCTGTGTACTAAGAATATTATGTGCAAAATTTCATTCAATCCTTTTACAACTCTTGCAGTTAGGTACTACAATTTCTACTTTACAAATGAGAAAATTGGAAGTTTAGAAAAATTAAGTGACAGGCCACAGAGCTAAGACTCAGACCCAGGTCTTTCTCATACCAAAGTACTTAAACCTTATGCTATGCTGCCTCCAACAGGGGAGTGGAAAGATACACTTTCCATTTAGAATATTCTTGCTAGGACTCCCTGATCACAACACTGATGGAACCTGGAAAAGGTCCAGTCTATGCTAGACACTCTATTGTTTAAATGCCCCAGAGATGCCCAATAGGGTAGTACCTACTTATTCAATGACCACTTCAGCTTCTATTACCCCAAACTACAACGTTTCTGGGGTTTTGCTACTGACATTCACTACAATTCTTCAGACAAAAAGTATCAACATTTAATTTCCTACCCTTCGTATTCTTTTGAGAAATGAGCACTTGGCTGGGGATAGCAAATCTGAGCTGTGGTCCTACTTTGGGAAATGTACTCAAGTCATTTGATTTCTCTGAATCTATATTTCCTTTCTGACAAAGTAGATATTCTGCCTGTGTTAGCTATGTTGACTCAAAGAGAAAAATCAGCTGAGAAAAAACTATTTTGGATTTGCAAAGGTTGAGCTAATCTAAACTACTAAAAAAAGAGTCTGAGCTGCAAAAATTTTAAAATACAGATTTATTTAAAACTGGCAATTTTTCAACTAAACTCTACAAGTAGAGAACAAGTAATGAATCTGAAAAGGATAGTTTATAATTAATACATTGAATGCTTCACTGATTCATAATGTCAAATGCCTGCTATGTTTCACACATGTCCCAGGCCTTACGCATGTGGAAATGGCAAGGCTAAAGTCCTTGCCTTAAAAAGTTCATTTTCTAAAAAGACTGGCTCTCAGCTCTGCTGTCCAGGCTGGAGTGCAGTGGCTCGATTATAGCTCATTGCAGTCTCAAACTCCTAAACTCAAGTGATCTTCCTGCCTTAGCTTCCTGAGTAGCTGGGACAACAGGCATGCATCATCAAATCCAGCTAATTTTTTTTTTTTTTTTTTTTTTTAAGAGATAGGTCTCCCTATGTGCTCAGGCTGGTCTTAAACTCCTGGGCTCAAGTGATCCTCCCACCTCAGCCTCCCAAAGTGTTGGGATTATAGGCGTGCCACCATGCCTGGCCTGGAGTTCACTGTTTAATAAAGGAGAGGCACAAGTACACAGATAATTACAATATAATCTAAAGTGGGATTATGGCAGAGATAATGGAGTCCTAATTTTGTGTACGTGTGTGGCAGGCAAGAGGAGCAAAGCAGAGAGGAGACTGGGAAGAATGTGTGTATGAAGCGGGTGGGGGTGAATGGGAGGGGGGAGTAGGCAAGGAAGGCTTAAAAATAACATTTAAACTGGGTCCTGGGGAATGAGTGGGAGTTTACCAGAAAGAGAAAAGTCATCCCAGCAGCACATACAAAGGTAAAGGAATGGTGTGAAGGACATATCAAATTAGAAAAACTACAGGAAGTTTAGTGTTGGGAACGTGGGGACAGGAGGAAGAAAAGAGAGAAAAGACATGAAGCCAGAGTTAGACTAGATCCAGATTGCAAAACATTTTGCTATGGAAAAGGAAGCTCGAAGCAAGAAGGTCTATTAGGGGGCTATAAACTGAACTACCACAGGGTCTCAATGAAGCCAAATTAATGAAACTTTATGTATATCCCAAAATGAGGTGAGGGAGTATTTAAATGTAAGACATTCGAAATATTGTCCATTATAGTAACCTTCCTCAAAGACCACTGGTTTGACACTGGAGAAAAAAAATTGAAAAAGCCATGATTTTATTTTCAATAAAGAGCTCCCAAGTAGCTAGGACTACAGGTTCATGCACCACCACACCTGGCTTATTTTTTTTTTTAGAGATATGGTCTCACTATGTTGCACACAGGTTGGTCTCAAACTTCTATCAGAAGGGATCTTCCCACTTCAGCCTCCCCAAATGTTGGGTTACAGTATGAGCCACATACCCAGCCTTAGGACACTTTATAGAACTTGTCTTTATAAGACAAGACACTCTTTTTTAAAGGCAACTAAAGCTACCCTGATCCTTGCCTAAAGTTGTCTGGTCTTTACACAGGCTATCTGGAAAAGTTCTGATTCTTACGAGATGGATTATTTCCTTAATGTAAAATTGGTCCAGTTGACCTATTACCTCTTAAGTGAAGTATAAAGAATGAAGATGACCATCCCTATAAATATTAATATCTGGTAGTAACAAAACCACCATTTAAAAAGCAGTTTCTTAAAAGGCAGTGAAGGGCCAGGTGTGGTAGCTCACGCCTGTAATCCCAACACTTTGAGAGGCTGAGGCGGACGGATCACCTGAGGTCAGGAGTTGGAGACCAGCCTGGCCAACATGGTGAAACTCCATCTCTACTAAAAACACAAAAATTAGCCGGGTGTGGTGGTGGGTGCCTGTCATCCCAGCTACTCGGGAGACTAAGGCAGGAGAATTGCTTGAAACCAGGAGGCGAAGGTTGCAGTGAGCTAAGATTGTAAGCCACTGCACTCCAGCCTGGGTGACAGACTGAGACTCCATTTCAAAAAAAAAAAAGGCAGCACATATGCTGGTATTATATATTTAGCTGTCAATATACTTCATAGTTCTCTAATGTGCTGCTGCTTGAGACAGCGGACTTACCCTGATCCTTTCATTAATTATTCTCATTAATGAGAGTACAAAGAGGATAATTCTGTTAGTCATTGCTCTTTTAACTCCTTGACAGTTTAACTCTGCTTAGGCAGAATGGCCTAGACAAATATATGTGCTATTCACAGGACAACTATTTTGGCACCAAAAAAAAAAAAAAAAAAAAAAAATTGATGTTGAGCTTTAAAAGCCCTTGTGCATATGAATGCCTCCAGAACTTCTCCAAGGCATTTATATGCTAAACATGTGCAATGCCAATGTCCAAGAGAGGAAGTTACCATGGACTGTACCTCAACATTTCCCAATTCTGGTTGACCCTGAAATCCAATTATCTCCAATGATAGCTTGAATATGTCTACTAATTATGTGATCGGGGCAAGAAATCTAACCTCTTTGAGTCATCATTTCCCTATACGTAAAAAAGATCACACTAGTTTGTCAGTCTCATAAGATGACTGCCAGGGAGATGAGTTAGTATTGACCATTACTACTAAGAGTAACAGTGACTTTAGGAACAGAAGTTTCATTCTTCATGTGGGAGCCAAAAGCAAGAGAACAATGTAAACTGAAGGGAATAAAAAGTTTAATATATTTTCTGTGACGATTTTCCATTCTTAAAAGCACAACTAAATTTCATTAATTTTCATAGTAGTAAAACATTACACAAAGGCACTGCCATCTGCAGGTCATAAACATGGACTACTTGCAATGATTATTTAAAATGAAGTTTCAAACCATTAAATATTTTCTCATCAGACTTCTGAAGAGTCTTTCCAAAAGTTGTTTATTCCGGCCAGGCGTGGTGGTTCCACCTGTAATCCCAGCACTTTCGGGAGGCGGAAGCAGGCCGATCACCTGAGGTCGGGAGTTAGAGACCAGCCTGACTAACATGGGGAACCCCTCCCCCACTCTCTACTAAAAATACAAAATTAGCTGGGCATCGTGGTGCATGCCTGTGATCCCAGCTACTCGGGAGGCTGAGGCAGGAGAATCGAATGAACCCGGGAGGCGGAGGTTGTGGTGAACAGAGATTGTGCCATTGCTCTCCAGCCTGGGCAACAAGAGCGAAGTCTGAAACTCTGTCTTAAAAAAAAAAAAAAAAAGTTTCTTCTTAGCTCTCAAGCACTGGTAGATGAGGTTCCATTTGCTGAAGTTCTGAAACGGACGCCGCGGTTAAATCAAATTCTCAGAAATGTGAAGAAAGTGACCTTAGCCTTATGTAAATTCTACATCGTGATCATACCAAGCTAACCCCAAACAAATATGTTTTTAACAGGGGGGACTTTTTTCTGCAGCCTTTGAGGGGAGGGGAATAAAACTTGAAGAAGCCTGAACTGACTTATCTGACTTTCCTTTCAATGAATGAAATTAAATCTGCTCTTATTCACATAAACCGATCTTAGGAACACACTATTAACTTACAAATAAGTTAATCTGTCAATGCCTCCTTTAAACGTGTGGTGTTTACAGGCATTTAACATTGAGCATACAGAATCTAGAAAAACACCTTCCAACGAGCCCTGCAACATGGATTCTCTAGTATATTCTACAGGGAAAATCAGTGATTCTAAGTTTTAGGTTAAGAGAAGTGTCAGAGGTTTCAAAGGCCATTTGAAGAGCGACAGATGAGCTAAAGGAAAAGCAAAGAAATCAGAATAAAGGAAGAAATGGCTGTTAACAAATAGCCAAGTGATTTCTAATATCCACAATGTAAAGCATGGGCTTTACTGGTTCCAAAAGTCGATACAAACTTAGTTTTCACACCCAGACTGACTCACAGAGAAAACATTAAATTAAGAGTTGTCAAAACTCACAAACGCTTCCCCGGCATTTGTAGAAACATCTTTTTATGAGCCATTGGGGGTTTCACAACGGAGGCACACCCGGTGCACTTGAGTGGATAGTTCTTGCAGTTCCCTGGGACTAACACTTTTAAGTCAGCAATGACAAGAGTTTACAACAAGAAAGCTGTTATGTCATTATCCCCCTCAGATCCTAGGGCATTTCATAGAATCTGTTATGCCTCAGGGAAACAGGGTGCAAGCCAGAAGGACCACAATTAATCCCATACTCCTAGGGCAGCGTTTCCCAAAGTGTGGGACGCAGAGTAAAAAAATCAGGAGGAACAAGGACACACCGTTTATTTTAACAAATATTTATTTTTTTATAAGCATTAAAAAAATAACTGGCTTCTCAGTACCCGGTTTGTGATTAAGTTGCCGCCTTAAATATATTTAAGGAGAAAGGAGTCAGTTTAAATTAAAAAAAAAAAAAGTAACATTTGGCAAATAGCAGTACAGATGGTCCACAGACATAAAGCTGCAACGCGAGGCTGAAATGTGGGCAACGCCGTCCTAAGAAACGCCGGGAGCCTGGTAAGCCGGCCGGATCGGACGCTGGCGCTGAGCTACGTGGTAACCCCAGGCACAGTTCCTCTCCCCGTTCTCTAGGCCTGGGGTCCGCGCCTATAAAACGCGTGGGGTGTCACACGACAAGGAGACACCCCCGAAGACGTGGTCAGGGGCCGCGAGGCGGTGGCGGGGGACAGCGCTCCGTACACCGCTCGGCGCTGCACGCCCGGAGAACGCCCGGTGCCACGGGCCGCCTTCACCCGGGTTCGAATCCCGACTGCGCCACTGACTCGTTAAGGACCCGCGGGCGAGCGACTCCACCGATTCGACAAGGGGGTGTGGGGTGTACGGCTCAACCAGACAGAGAAGCCTTGAGGACTCCTAGTGACCGTTCGTGCTCAGACAGGCGACTGCGGTGCGACGCCGCCCATTTGCGTCCACCACAGAGGACCACAGGCCGCCCCCGCTGGCCGGGCCTGGGCCTGACGTGAACCGGAGGCGGCCGCGCCCCGCACCGGGCATGCGCAGCCCCGCGCGCACCCGGAGAAGAGCTGAGGCCGTGGCCGCGCGTCGAGTGGGCCTTCCCGCCTCAGCCTCCCCGTCCGGCCAGGGCACCCCCCCAAACAACCGCCTGCCCGTCAGCCCCACACCTCGGCTGACGGCCACCGCTTCCCGGCACTCACCGCTACCAGCGCGGCGGGCTCCCGGCCGCTCCTTCGCCTCAGGCCCGCCGCTGCCGCCTCCTCGTCAGCCCACCTGCCCGCCGTAGGACAAAGGCGCCACCAACCGACCGGCGCGGGCACGAGGCAATGGCGGCCGGGCGGAGAGTGGAGATGGGGGCAGAGGGCGCGCACGCAGCGGCAGGCGCGGCACTGTCGCAAGAGCACGCGGGTTTACGGCAGGGCTGAGTTGGAGCGTTGATCTCCTAGGCAATGAGGGCCGGGAAGTGGCTCTCGGGCGGCGGTTGAGAACGCAAGGGGTTGCCTAGCAACAGCGTCCTAGGCTGAGAATGGGCCCCACGGAGTTCCTCCAGTCCCCGCCCCGGACTACTTTCCTTCTGTTTTCAGAGCACATTCCCCTCTTCCCTAACTGTGGGAATAGAACATTCAAATCCCCAAATACCTTGATTTAGTCTTGCATAAAACTGAAAACAAAAACCCCAATTCCCTATCCACGCGTGTATTGGAGAATATACATATGGTCCTGTAACCTCCAGATCGCAAGGAACAAAGAGAGCAGAAAGGTGGAGAAAATGTTGTATTTAAATTTACATTTAAATAGGCTCTGTACTCTATTAAATAGTTTCACTGACAAGCGGCAAAAGGCTTCTGGAGATATAGTCACAGGTTCTTCTTATTTATTTATTCTTGGAATATTCATTCAACGTCAAAAACTTCCCAGAATGTAACTGTTGACCGTGAAGCCTGTAAAATATTGTATTTTCATTTCATGTATAGAATATATTTGTTACAGGGAATGGGATTTGCTCACACAATAGTAAATGCACTCTGTTAATCACAGCCATAGCTATATGAATCAGGTACTCTTTTTATTAGTATTGGAAACGCCTCAGACTCCATGGGGTCTAGTTTTTCTCCTTGTGAATACAGCCTGCTAAGAAAAAATGGTGCCTGTGGAATTTAAACACTACAAGAAACCAGATTTCTTTGACATCTACTTCTATGCTCATTCCTTCACTCATTTATGCACTGAATGTTTATTACATACCTACTATATAGCCCCATACTTACTATATGGCTACTCGTTAGGCACTGTTATGAGCAAATGCAGACCCTTCTCTGCTATCTTGGAGATTACAGTCTGGTGAAAGATAGCATTAGGCGAATAATCACACTTGAGTGTGTAACTGCAAACTAAGATAAACGCTATGATGAAAAAGAAATAGGGATTCTCAGTGGGTGTAACTGGAACTTCAGTTTACTCACAGGCAATGTGGGTTATTCCAATTCCACTTTATAAGACTGTATGAAATTAGAAATAAAGGCATAAAGTCTGTCAAATAATGGATACCCAACAAATGTTCATTCTTATTCCTTTCCCTCCAATATAGGTCCTAATACTATGAACATTTAAGAAGAATCATATTGGCTGGGCGTGGTGGCTCACGCCTGTAATCCCAGCACTTTGGGAGGCCCAGGGGGGCAGATCATGAGGTCGGGAGTTCCAAGACTAGTCTGACCAACATGGTGAAACCCGGTCTCTACTAAAAATACAAAAATTAGCCGGACATGGTGGCGTGCACCTGTAGTCCCAGCTACTCGGGAGGCTGAGGCAGGAGAATCACTTGAACCCACGAGGGGAAGATTGCAGTCAGCCAAATCAAGCCACTGCACTCCAACCTGGGTGACAGAGGGAGACTCCATCTCTAATCAACAACAACAACAACAAAATAATCATATTAATTAGATGATTAAGATAACCAAGCTTAGGGCAAAATGTTGGTTTAGAGGTGAATGGCTGTTCCTCAAGTGGGTAGTGACCTTCAGCCAAAAGATGTATTCAGTGACTTATTTAGTAAGCGTTTAATGAGTGTTTTCTATGCACTTGGTTCTATGGAGAGTAGAGAGTAAGATAGATAAAGTCCTTGTGCTTAGGGAGCTCATGCCCTATTAGGGAATACAAGCAATAAACAAATGATAATATATAATGTTTGATGAGTATTTTTGATAGAGGACCAAGTTAATTTTATGAAGAAAGATTCTTATATGGAGGCAGGTGCTCAGGACTTGATGACTTCTCATTTAGATGTTTGCTTTATATAACAGGTAACATCTATTGTGTGCCTGCCATGTGCTGAATCCTTTACAAATATCATCTCATTTAATCCTCACAACAGGCCTATAATATACTTACTATATTCCTATTTTACAGATGTGAAAACTGAGGCCAGTTAATTTGTTTGTGGTCCCACAGAGAGTATGTGGCGTGGCCAGACTCAAACTTGTGTGGCCTCATGCCCAAGCATGCGATTTTAACCACACATGATACTGTTTTCTGGGATAAGAAGTTCCTTCTAAGTCAGGGGGTACTTGATCGGTGTAAAGTCTCTAACCCTTCACAGGTGGGCACCGAAGTTTGACCAGTGGATAAAATGTAAGTCTGCTACAATGGAGGCCGTCTAATTTCTGTCAGATGGATCTTTGAGCTCACTGGCTGTTAAAATTTGGTGTACAGTAGGTTACCCCTTGCCATGAGGGGGAGAAAGGTGTAGTTTAATGTGTGCCCTGTACTAAAGAAAGATTGTGTGTTTCCTAGAACATGTGAGAACTTGGCCTTGTGATTGACAGGACAGCCAAGAGAGGGCAATGAGCAGTTCCACTCTAACAGCAAACTGAAGGGGGCAGCATTTGGTGCTCAGCAAATACCTGTTGAATGAAGAAAAAAAGTAAGGAAGAAAGAAAGAGTAAATTCAATACCATATTCAGTAGTGAGAGAAACTTTTTTGAGACATCAATTTGGTTTTATTTTAATCTGATATTTTTCTTAGCATTTCAGACTGCTCTATGGGATGAAGCCAGACACTTCTAAGATAATGAAGTGGTGATTAAAAAGTATCTAAGCAATGGGCTCAGGAATATCCCAGGATGGAGAGCCAGAGGGCCTATGAAAAAGAAAACACTTAGGTTTTTTCCTTTTTAAGACAAGATTACTGAAGAGAATCAGAAAGTAGGATCAGAAGGCAATCTTGAGTAGAAACAAATTCAGGGCATAATATAGTCTCTTAAAATTTCACTTTTGATTTTTTTTTTCTTTTTTTTTTTTTTGAGACAGTCTCACTTTGTTGCCCAGGCTAGGTGCAGTGGCGTGATGAAGCCTTGACCTTTTGGGCTAAAGTGATCCTCCCACCTCTGCCTCCCGATTAGCTGGGATTACAGTCATGTGCCACCGTGCTGGGCTTTTTCTGGGTAATTTTTGCAGAGACAGGGTTTCACCATGTTGCTCAGGCTGGTCTCAAATTTCTGGGTTCAAGCCATCCTCCCTCTCGGCCTCCAAAAGTGTTGGGATCACAGGCATGAGCCACTGCACCCTGCCAAATCTCACTTTTGTATTGGTGATGAGTGAGCTGGCATAAAGACCTATTCTAACGCCAACAGCACTCAGATGCAGCCTGAGTTTACAAAAACACTTTCAGGAATACTTTGCATATTATCTGACACAACCCAGTAGAGGGGGAAACCTAGTATTTAAGAGTGGCGACTTTGGTGATAGAAGTCAGAATAGAGGTTAACTCTGGGGAGGTTAAGATAGAGGTTAAGACTGGGGAGGAGCTTGAAGGAACTTTCAGGGAGATGAAAATATTCTATTTCTTGATCCCATAGTGGTTACATGGAAAGTATACACAGGTAAATGTTTATAAAGTCATGTGTTTAAAATCGTGTATTTTACTACATGTGAAGTATACGGCAATAAAATTTTAATTAAAAGAAAAAAGGTGAAGATTTAGAAATCGAAATGATTTGAGTTCAAATTTTGGCTCTG
Source organism: Ateles fusciceps (assembly GCA_036589455.1). NCBI lineage: Eukaryota > Metazoa > Chordata > Mammalia > Primates > Atelidae > Ateles > Ateles fusciceps. Next base: position 2,094,882 of record JAZHEH010000847.1, read on the forward strand.
TCCCTTAACATAGCTATGTGAGTTTGGGTCTTCTTTCATACATGTGCTCATGTGTATTGAGCACCTCCTAGGTTTACCATGCTAGACATAAAGGACACAGCAGCCAACAAGAAAGAGATGGTCTGTGCTTTCACAGAGCTTCAGCCAAGCCATGGGTACCTGTCTTGAGACTAGGGATAATAACACCTTCCTCATGAGGTCATTGTAAGGATTAAGTGAAATCATGCATGTAAAGTTCCTGGAATATAGTTGATGCTCAAAAACAAATAAACCCAAACATTTTATAGATTGTGAGGAGCCTAATGCTTAGGTGAAGTGACTTATCTAAAGCCATACATTTACTAAGAAGTCAACTTGAAACTAGAACTTAGAACCCAAGTCTTAATTCCAAGTCCTATAATTTTTCAATTACAACCACACTTTGCTGTTATATTTCATATGTGTGAAAGGAAAGCACTTAACATACTGTGCCCGATAGCTAGTGTTTATAAAGATCCTTGAATGACACTGTGGTAGAGCTGTCAGATTTAATAAATGCAACTAAACTAAACTAAACATTTTGGGTCAGACATGGTCGCTCATTCATGTAATTCCAGCACTTTGGGAGGCCAATGCAGGAGAACTGGTTAAACCCAGGAGTTTGAGGCCAGCCTGAGCAACACAGAGAGACCCTGTCTCTACAAAACATAAAAATACTAGCCAGGTGTGGTGGCGTGCACCTGTAGTCCCAGCTACTAAGGAGGCTGAGGTGGGAGGATTGCTTGAGCCTGGGAGGTCAGGGCTGCAGTGAGCCATGATCGTGCAATTGCACTGCAGCCTGAGTGACAGAGCGAGAACCCGTCTCAAAAGAAATAAACAAAAATTATGTTTTTGGAAAAAAGTATGCCCCATGGAATATTCTGGATATATTTATACTAAAAAATTATTCATTGTTTTTCTAAAATTTAAATTTAACTGGATGACCCGTATTTTATCTGGCAACTCTACACTGAAAGAATCATTGAGTTTTAAATAGATGTTTCTTCATTAGAAGCAATCTTAGTTTCTAAAAGATTCATGTAAAGAAAAAGACTTTGAAAAACATTTAGAGATTGAGGTGCTTGCTTGTTTCTTTCTTTCTTTCTTTCTTTTTTTTTTTGTTTTGAGACAGGGTCTCCCTCTGTAACCCAGGCTGGAGTGCAATGACATGATCAGGACTTACTGCAGCCTTAACCTCCTGAGCGCAGGCGATCTTCCCATCTCAGCCCCCCGAGTAGCTGGGACCACAGGCACACACCACTAGGCCTGGCTAATTTTTGTATTTTTTGTAAGATGCGGTTTCATCATGTTGCTTAGGCTGGTCTCACACTCCTGGGCTCAAGCAAGCCTGCCGCCTTGGCCTCTCAGTGTGTCGGGATTACAGGTGTGAGCCACTGCACCTGGCCTGGTATCTCTTAATTTAATTTCTTAATTATTATTTTTCTGGTTACATATACTGGGACAGAGATTCTGTGACCCAGCTTCATCTTGTCGTCTTTACCCAGAACTTTCACATTACCTCATTTACTCTACACAGCGGCCCTATGTGATGGATGCTAAAAATTTCTTAATATTTCAAACATACATCAAAGTACATGAAATAACGTAATACATACCTTTCTATTCACCAGTGTGATTAAACAAATGTAAATGCTTTTGCTAACTTGCTTTGGAAATAAAATGATGTAAAAACAGCTGGCCGGGCATGGTGGCTCACGCCTGTAATCCCTGCACTTTGGGAAGCCAAGGCGGGTGGATCACCTGAGGTTAAAAGTTCAAGACTAGCCTGGCCAACATGGTGAAACCCCGTCTCTACTAAAAATACAAAAATTAGCTGGGTGTGGTGGCACACACTTGAATCCCAGCTACTCAGGAGGCTGAGGCAGGAGAATCGCTTGAACCTGGGAGGCGGAGGCTGCAGTGAGCCTAAACTGAGGTATTGCACTCCAGCCTGGGCGACAAGAGAGAATCTTTGTCTCAAAAAAAACAAACAAACGCAAAACCAGGTAAAACCCTTCTCCTATCACCCTCGTCTCTCTCCCCAGAGGTAATCACTCTCCTGAAATACATTCCCATGTATGTTTTGTACTTTTATTTTTAATAGAGTCTCACTCTGTTGCTCAGGTGAGAGTTCAGTGATGCTATTGCTCACTGCAGCCTCAAACTCCTGGGCTCAAGCAATCCTCCTGCTGTAGTTGCCCGAGTAGCTAGGACTACAGGTTCACACCCCCATGCCTGGCTAATTTTAAAAATTATTTTTTTGTAGAGACTGGGTCTTGCTCTGTTGCTCAGGCTGGCCTCAAACTTCTGGCCCCAAAGGATCCTCTCACCTTGACTTCCCAAAGTGCTGGAATTACAGGCAGGAGCCCAGTAATACAGTAACCAGCCTATATTTTTTAGTTTTATTATAAAAAACATTTCCATAAACTGTATAGTGTTGTTTAATAGTGTTTAAATATAGTTTATGTATCCTTTTATGACTTTTTAAAAAACTGTACTAGGTTTTTAAGATTTAAATATGTTGAAACATGTAACTAGTTTACTGATTTTTTTAAATTGTGCTTTAAATTCTGGGATACACGTGCAGATCATACAAGATTGTGGCATAGGTACATTCATGGAAGGGTGGTTTGCTGCCTCTATCCCCCCAGTTTACTGATTCTTTTTATTATTATCATTTCCAAAGCAACCAGTTTACTGATTCTTAAAGTGTGGCTCCTGGACCAGCAGCATCAGCAGCATGTGAGAATTTGTTAGAAATGCAAGTTTTCACTGAAAGAATCAGAAACTCTAATAGGACCCAGTCATCTGTCCTTTACCAAGCCCTTTTGATGATCTTAATACACCCTGAAGTTTGAGAACTACTGCTCTAATTTATTTATTTTATTTGTTGGCTAGGATTGTATGAATCAGTCACAGTTTATGTCTCATACTAAGGAAGTTAGGGTTTTGTTTTGTTTTGATTTTTGTTATTGTTGTTTTTGTTTTTGAGACAGAGTTTCACTGTTGCCCAGGCTGGAGTACAGTGGCATGATCTCAGGTCACTGTAATCTCTGCCTCCCGGGTTTAAGTGATTCTCCTGCCTCAGCCTCCCGAGTAGTTGGGATTACAGGCCCCTGCTACCACACCCGGCTAATTTTTCTATTTTTAGTGGAGATGGGGTTTCACCATGTTGGCCAGGCTAGTCTCAAACTCCTGACCTCAAGTGATCTGCCTGCCTTGGCCTCCCAAAGTGCTAGGATTATAGGTGTGAGCCACTATGCCCCGTCCTGCTTCTTTTTACAAATAGTGCTGCATTGAACCTGCATATCTCCTTGGGTACCCATTTCAGAGCTTTCCAGGATACTCATTTAGTAGTGGAATTGCTATCTTTGTAGTAGATCACATTTTAAACTTCACAAGATTTAGCAAGATTACTCGCCAAAGAAGTATTATTTAAAGAAGTATATTCCTGCCAGCAGTGTATAAGTAAAGTACCATTTGTAAATTTCCTTGCCAACTTTTGATATTTTCAGACTTTATTCATTTATTTATTTTTGACTATGATGATGGCTGTGAATGATATCTTTGTGGATTTCACTTTAATTTTCCTGAATTGAGTGATATTCAGCACCATATCCTACAGCTGTCCAGGTTTCTTTCTTCGTGAATTGCCTGTTCACATTTCTGGCCCATTTTTCTATTAGGTTTACTTATGGTTTTAAAAAATTAATCCATAGGAGTTCTTTACATATTCTGGATACAGATCTTGTGTCCAGGTTAGGTCTTCTGTCTGTGGTTTGTCATTTTGCTTTGTTAATGGTGTGTTGTCATTAAAAAGTTTTACATTTTAATTCAAATGTTTCAACATTCCACTCTATGGTTCTAAGTGTCTTGTTTAAGAACTCCTTTCTCAGTGTCATATAGATAGTCTCCTTGGTAAACAGTACCATGATGTCAATTTGATAGGTGAGTCAACTGAGGCACAGAGAGCTTAAACGACATGCTCAAGGTCACAGACTGCTGGAGATGAGTGACTTGAGCTCTTGGTCCCTGGGTTGCACTGCCCTCCACAGTTTCAGAGCTTTTCACCATCCTGCTCTGCTGTTTGTTTCATGAGAACTCCTGTCAGCCTTTTTCTGTAGAGAGGGTGTGCAGAGCTCAGACAGGGTGCAAGTTTGGTGTAGTTTTTATTTACTGCATAATAAAGCACCTGGCTCTAGACTTCAGGATTTTTTAAAAAAAGATTTAAATTATTTCAAATAATTTTAAATTTATAGAAAAGTTGCAAAAAATAGTATAAAGAATTATCAGCCCAGCAGAGTGGCTCACGCCTGTAATTTCAGCACTTTGGAAGGCCGAGCTGGGTGAAACTGGTGAGCCCCCGGAGTCTAAGATCAGACTGGACAGCAAAGTGAGACCCCATCTCTACAAAGCAGAAAAATTACCCAGGAGTTGCTTCCGCTCGGCTGTTTTTCTGCACAGGAGGGCTGTAGGCAGCCACGGCGCCCAGCCGGAATGGCATGATCTTGAAGCCCTACTTCCACGAGGACTGGCAGCGGCGCGTGGCCACGTGGTTCAACCAGCCGGTGCGGAGGATCCCTAGACTCAAGGCCCGGCAAGCCAAGGCGCGCCGCATTGCCCCGTGTCCCGCGTCGCGGCCCATCCGGCCTATCATACGCTGCGCTGCCTATTGGGTCGTGGTGCGCTGACCCACAGTTCGGGGCCGCGTGAAGGTGCGCGCTGGCCGTGGCTTCAGCCTGGAGGAGCTCAGGGTGGCCGGCATTCACAAGAAGGCGGCCGGGATCATTGGCATTTCTGTGGATCTGAGGAAGCGGAACGAGTCCACGTAGTCCCTGCAGGCCAACGGGCAGAGGCTGAAGGAGTACCACTCCAAACTCATCCTCTTCCCAGGAAGCCCTCAGCCCTCTAGAAGGGAGACAGTTCTGCTGGAGAACTGAAACTGGCCACCCTTCTGACAAGGACCGGTCATGCCCATCCTGAATGTCTGCAAGAAGGAGAAAGCTCGGGCCGGGCGCAGTGGCTCACGCCTGTAGTCCCAGCACTTTGGGAGGCCGAGGCGGGAGGATCACGAGGTCAAGGGATCGAGACCATCCTGCCCAACATGGTGAAACCCCGTCTCTATTAAAAATACAAAAAAAGTTAGCCTGGCGTGGTGGCATGCGCCTGTAGTCCCAGCTATTCGGGAGGCTGAGGCAGGAGAATCGCTTGAACCTGGGAGGCGGAGGTTGCAGTGAGCCGAGATCGCGCCAGTGCCTTCCAGCCTAGCAACAGAGCGAGACTGTCTCACACACACGCAAAAAAAGGATGTTGAAAAGAAAAAATAAAGCCCTCTTGGGGCCTTGCAATAATAATAATAATAATTATTATTATTATTATCCCAGGTGTGGTGCTGTGCACCTGTAGTCCCAGCTACTGGGAAGGCTGAGGCAGGAGAATTGCCTGAGCCCAGGAGGTTGAGGCTGCACTAAGCCATGGTTGCACCACTGTATTCCAGCCTGGGCGACAGAGTGAGACGCTGTCCAGAGAGAGAGAGAGAGAGAAGAGGGGGAGAGAGAGAGAAGAGAGAGAGAGAGAGAGAGAAAGAGAGAGAGAGAGAGAGAGAAAAAGAAAGAATTTTTGAATGTCCTTTACACGGATTCCCCAAACGAACATTTCAGTTTGCTCTATAACTCCCCCTCTACCCATCTCTTTCTGTTCACCTCTCTCTGACTCTTGTCTAATCTACAGACTTCATATGCATTTCACAAATGGTCTCAGTAATGTTGTTTTGAGCAAAAAGAAACAATGTTTTTCCCAGTCCACGATCCAATCTAGGATGCATGTTGCCTTTAGTTTTCAAGTCTCTTGAGTCTCCTTTAATCTACAATAGTTTTTCAGTCTTTTTTGTCTTTCATGACCTTGACATTTTTGAAGAGTACAGGCCATTTACTTTATAAAATATTCCTCTTTGGGGCTTGTCTGATGTTTATTCATCATTAGATTTAGGTTATACATCTTTGGCAGGAATGTGCAGAAGCGACATTGCATCCTTCTTAACCAGTGTTTCTTCTAAACCCTTTTGAGTAGAACCCCCCTGCAGCATTATGTGCATAGATGCATTTTTTTTTCCACTCAAAGGGATTAAAATCTCTTATATACCATTCTGAGAGGGCTCACACAACCTAATAAGAGCCAAGACATGGTCGGGTGCGGTGGCTCACGCCTGTAATCGTAGCACTTTGGGAGGCCGAGGTGAGTGGATCACCTGAGGTCAGGAGTTCGAAACCAGCCTGGCCAATGCAGCGAGACCCCATCTCTACTAAAAATTCAAAAATTAGCTGGGCGTATTGGCATGTGCCTGTAATCCCAGCTACTCGGGAGGCTGAGGCAGGAGAATCGCTTGAACCCAGCGGGTGGAGGTTGCAGTGAGTGGAGATTGCGCCATCGCACTCCAGCCTGGGCAGCAAGAGCGAAACTATGTCTCAAAAAAAAAAAAAAAAAAAAAGAAAGAAAAAAGAAAAAAAAAGAAGCCAAGACATTCCACATTTTTCCTTGCTGTCTTGGTGGGAGTTGTTAGTTAACAGGGCTGTCTGAAGAGGGCCAGGAGACAGACATTGAGTCTGGGAGAAGAGGTTTCTGCAACACTTTACAGGCTTCCCGACCCTCTGGGACCTGCTTGTGCTGCCCCAGGGAATTTATCTAGTGCATCACGCAAACAAATATCCCACTCTCCAGTTTTCTTGGCCCAAGTTTATTGAGGGAATTTACCATTTATGAAGCCTTGGTGGATCAGAACACAAGCTGTGGAATGTGGATGGTCTATGTTCACTTCCTGCTTTACCACTTCCTAGCTGGGCAAACTTTGGCTTCGACCTCCCCTGCATCTCACTTTCTTCATCTGTAAAAGGGGTGTAAGAATAGTCAGAAGGTCAGGGTGAAGTAAGTTAAATGAGGTAGCACGTATCACTCTTAGAATCATGCCTGGCTCATCGTGAGGGCTCATTAGCTTATAGATCTCACCTTCTCTAGGTTCACTTGATGACATCACACTTTGTGTCTTGTCCTATTTGTTAGATCTTTCCTAGAAAGCAGAGGGCCTTGGGTTTTCATATGCAGCTGTGTTCACAGATGGAATAAATTTCACTGATCACTGAGTGATCATTTAATTCCGGTCCCCCGGGACATTGGAGTGGGGGGTGAAGGGGACTTTGTTGGGACCATATCAAGTCCCTGGTGAGCCTCAACAGAACTAATAGCTTCTCAAAACAAGAGTCTGTAAAACACAGTGAATCAGAATGGAACTGCACACACTTGACAAGCTCTGCTGTATGTTGATAGAGGTGGCTCAGAGAGCTGTTGAAAGACGACCCTAAAGTCCCTCCAAGCCATTAGAGAGCTTCCTTGGCAGGGTCACCTGGCTTGAAGCCCAGCCTCAGTGACACCTACTCATGTCAGTGTAGCTCTGTACAACTGTGGTAATCAGAATAATGGTCCCCTGAAGAGGTCCATGCCTTGATCTCTGGAACCTGTGAATATGTAACCTTACACGGCAACAATAACTTTGCAGATGTCATTGATCTTGAGATGGGGGAGATAGTCCTAGATTACTCAGGTGCACTCAATGTAATCACAAGAGTTCTTATAAGAGGGAGGTAGGAGGGTCAGAGTCAGAGAAGATATGATGACAGAGGCAGAGGAGGGAGGGAAGGAAGGAGGCATAGGCCAGGGGGAGAGAAGATGCTACACTGCTGGCTTTGAAGACGGAAGATGGGGCCACAAGCCAAGGAAAGCAGGTGGCTTCTAGAAGCTGGAAAAGGCAAAAGACCAGATTCTCCCCTAGACCCCCCCAGACCTTCTGACCTGTTTTTGACTTTGGACTTTCTTCTCTCCAGAAGACTAAATAAATATGTGTTTTCCTTTTCTAATTTTACGTGGCTTACTTTTTTCCTCTTAATAATTAAATATTTAATCCAATTAAAATCAGGTTTTAAAATTTAATTTAATTTATTTTTATTTTAGACAGAGTCTTGCTCTGTTGCCCAGACTGGAGTGCAGTGGCACAATCTTGGCTCACTGCAACCTCTGCCTCCTGGGTTCAAGCAATTCTCCTGCCTCAGCCTCCCAAGTAGCTGGGACTACAGGCACACACCACCACACCTGGCTAATTTTTTTTCTATTTTAGTAGAGATGGGGTTTCACTGTGTTGTCCAGGCTGATCTTGAACTCCTGGGCTCAGGCAGTCTGCCCACCTTGTCATACCTAAGTGCTAGGGTTACAGACGTGAGCCACCGAGCCCAGCCTAAAATCAGTTTTGATGCAAGATGTCATAGGTAAGTGTAATTAGATTCTCTCTTTCCTCAAGCAAGCTCGATACCAAATAACACTGTTTAATCATTTTTGTGTTTCTTATTTACCACATACATTCTTTTCTACAGGAGGATCAAGTCCAGGGATATCAGTTGTTTCAATAGCTGTCTCTTTGAGGCAGTATACACTGTTTCAATTATATTACTCTAGATGGAACATATTTAGTTTTTCTGTTTCCAGAAGCCATGTGAAGTATACTTGTGAAAACATTTAAAAAGATTTATCTTTAATATAGGTAAGTGAATCTTGTTTGTGCTACTCAAATGACCAGATTAATCTGAGTAATGCCCTCCTTCACTTGGAATTCAAAGGATCCATCTTCCAACTTACCTACGAGTGTTGGGGTATACAAATAGAGTGTAACTCCAATAATCATACAGAAAGGTAAAGAAAAATGCCAGAGTCAGGCAGCCCAGCTGAGTCAGTGGCTCACTGTTTTTTCAAGATTTTTATTCATTGAGTCCAGGGTAGAACTTGAGAATATTTATTTGTTTATTTTTAAAAAACAGTCTCTCAGGTTTGCAAACCACTGGGCTGGTTTTCAAATTAGAACTGCAGAGAGATAATATACCTAAAAGCCATTTGCCACATGTCACCAACTTTCAGATCCCTCACATGTAACCCAAACTGAGAATGTTAAATCTCCCTTATGAGGGTTAGAACTGGATAACTGGCCAAGTCAGTAGAGACAGAATTTGAAGGATGAGTTCTCCAAATTCAAAACCTAGTGGTGTTAATCAACGATTTACCCTTATTCTTCTCTGGAAATCAGGGTTTCCAGAGGAGCTTGGTTAGGCAATTTTTTTCACATAGTCTTAGGGCCTATCCATGTGGTCTCTCGGCACAGGCTTGTGGAGAGAGGGCTTCCTCACTTCATGATGGCCTCAGAGCAGTTGTGCTGCTCACATGAAGCTCAGGGCTCTGAGGGAGTGGCTAAGAGAACCAGGCAGGTGCTGTATTGTCTTCTACGACAGTTTCAAGAGTCACATAAGCCTGGCCAGATTCAAGGGAAGGGAGCATAGACCCCTATCTCTCAATGGGAAGAGTATCAAAATCCCACTCTGAGAAGAGCATGTGGGATGGGAGATACAGTTGTGGCCATCACTGGGAAATGCAATCTGCCACAGCAGAGTCATCTGTTGTCCCCACATCCAGTGCACCAGAGCCTTTCTCTCAAATCTTTCTCGAATCTGTCCATGTCTCTATGTACCCCTGCCCACCACTAGTCCAAGCCATCATCATCCTTAGCTTGGACCCCTTTGACTGCCTCCAAACCAGGGGCCCAGCTTCCACTTTTCTTTCCCTTCAATTCTTTCTCTTCTACAGGTAGAGCGATATTTTTGTTAAAAAAATTTAATTGCACTCCTCATTGTTCTTGGAATAATAATAAAGCTGCCTTCAAGACCCTGTGAGATCTGGATCCTTTCTGCCTTTCAGACTTATCTTATCCCACTGTACCCTTGCTTCCCAACCTGCAATCCCATCGGTATTCTTTCAGGCCCGACATCCACCATGTTCTTTCCACCTCAAGGCTTTTGTACCCCCCGTCTCCTCTGCTTAAAATACTTTCCCAGCCCCTTTCCTACCTCTCCCCACCCTCTCTTCCCTTTCACCTTTTTTTTCCTTTTTCTCTCTCTCTCTCTCTTTTTTTTCCTCTCTGGCTTTGTGTCATAATCCTTTCACCTCTTTAACTAAATCCTACTCATCCTGAAGAATGAGTCTGCAGATGTAATTAATCTGGGGTCATACTGCATTAGGGTGGGCCCAATTCAATGCTGATGTCTTAATGAGAAGAGGGAAATGTAATAGAATTCTTACTCCCCTGCACTCCAAGTAGAGAGGGAGTATGGCATGGTAGCTAGGAGCACAGACTATGGATTTAGACTTCCTGGCTCTAAATCCTGGCTCTACCATTTACTAGCTGTGTGACCTTGGGCATGTACTTAACCTCTCTGTGCCTCGGTTTTTTTCCTTTGTAAAACACGAATGGTAATAGTACCTGTCTCAAAGGATTGCTATGAACGTCGATGAGTTAACAGAGGTCAAACACCTAGAATAACGCCTGCCACTTAGTGCTCCATAAGCTTGGCTGGTAGTGGTGTGTCAGCTTGTTGCATGCTCTTCTAGGATTGCATGGGATGCTCGTATGCGTTTCTCTTTTCTGCCACTTGCCCAATCAGAGGCCAGATAATGGGATGTGAAGAGATGTTTCCTATTACCTCCTAATCTACGATTTTAGACCCACAGCTGAAGATAAACGGGTGCTAAATATATTAGGAATCTTAACTGGGGTTTATGAACTTGGATGGGAAAAAATTTACTCCCTTGTTTTCACTGACCTCTAACTTAAATCAAGCATTTCTTTTGATCATGAATGCAGGCAATAGACTACAGTAGTGTGAGCAGGGGGCCTGCTACATTGTCACCAATAGAAGGTACAGATATTTCTATTTGATATCACACTAGAGCTGCTGCTGCAGATGTCTTGAATTATTGTTTGCACACATCATTACTTTGAAATTATGGAGGTTTTAGACTTGCCACTAGAGCTTGTTATTTAATCCATTAATGAAGAGGCACATATATGCTATATCACATATTTGTCTTAATATTTTGATGACTATATTTCAATATAACTGGTCTTTATAACTCTATCATATTTTACATTCACAGAGATTTTTCTGAGAAGGGTCTGCAGGATTCTCCAAACAGCCAGAGGATTCTACAACACAAAGAAGACTTAAGAATCCTGTTTTAAAGGAAGTAGCCAACAACTGGGGTGGAAAGCTCTCTTAAGGGCATACTAAGAGGTGAGTGCTTTCTTTGAGTCAGATATTGTGCTGAGGACTTTATATATATCTTCATTTAATCCTCTCAACACCCTTAGAAGTAGGTATTATTATTTATTCCCATTTTACAGATGAGAAAATTGAGGCTCAGAGGAGTAGGCAAATTACCCAAGTTCACAGAGTAGTATGTTAGTGGCAAAGTCTATGCCCTTAGTGATTTCAATGTCCTGCTTCTCGTATAAATCCTTTGAGTCTTTGCCACTACCCTACAATGTAATTACCTCATACTTTCATTTTGCAGATGAGGAAACTGAGACTCGAAAAGGTAGAGTCATTTTATTTCTCATCGTTAATTGATATAGTCAGGATTCAAACCCATTTCTGTGAGACTCCTAAGCCCACATGTCCCACTGTATCTGGCAGAGTTAATTACAGGTACCATGGAAATATAGCCTGGGAGAGCTGTTGGTTTATCAGATACCTTTCTACGCCATCCATCAGGATTAGGCAGTTTGGAAAAAAATTACTACTTTTACTGTTTTTGCTGTGAGATGACAGAACTGTGCGAGGGAACGTCTTTGTGGATGTGAAATCCACGTCAGCATTTGGAAAACTTCATTAGCCACTATTGTCTAGACTAGGGGAGTTAAAAAGTAGGAAGCAAGAGATAAAAGAATACATAGGTAGGAAGTTCTGTGTTGGCTCATGCTGAAACGGAAAGAATCATTATTTTGAAACCATTAATGATGAACTTGGTAAGGATCAAAGTAGTCGCGTGATCTGTAAATCTAATGAAATGAAAATGAGGTAATGGTATGTTTTATAACTATGGAGGATCTGAGAAGCTGGAAATTATCTCAGCGTGAATACTATAAGAGAAGAGGGAACAATGGAAGCCATCTAGAAAAGGATCTTTATTCAGCTTTATTTATAGCAGGTATTCGTCTTGTCTTTCAATACAGGGATCACAAAGGAGTTTGTTTCACCTTGCTGGGTGTATAAAAATACAACGGTTGTCACAGTCCCTGCTGCTTCCTTCCATGGAACTTAACTCATACAAAGGGGGGAAGGCAAAGAGCTATGATGAGGGGGGATCAATAGCTCGGGGTGGGAGGGGGAGACTGGAGGTAAGAGAGACTGGGGGAGAAGAAAAGAACTAAGAGAGATTCTTTCCACCATTGCCCAACCCCCTTTCTCTAAGTTTTTACTTTTAAAAATATTTTTTTAACAGAGACAGGATCTCACTATGTTGTCCTTTCTGGTCTCAAATTCCTAGGCTCAAGTGATCCTCCCTCCTTGGCTTCCCAAAGTGCTGGGATTATAGGTGCGAGCCACTGCACCTGGCCTCGACACCTTTCTCTAGACCTGAGCTATCTAACATAGTAGCTACTAGCTATATGTGGCTCTTTACATTTGATAAAAGTCAATACAATACACCTTCCACTTTCTGGGTGGTACTAGCCACATTCCAGATGTTCAACAGACACATGTAGCTAGTGGTAGCTACCATACTGAATGGCAAAAATATAGAATGTTTCCATTATCACAGAAAGTTCTATTGGACAGCACAAATAAACACTCCAATCCACCTAGATGTCTAGGAGTATTTAAAGCCTAGGACAAGGGAAATCCCATGGCTGTAGCATCTCTGGCCCAAGGGACGACAGAGCTCTGAGTCTTTGAAATGGGACATAAGGGTCCCAGTTTCCTGGGTGACCTTAGGCTAGCCACTTCTATTCTCTAGAACTCAGTTTTCCTTTTTCTTCTTCTTTATTTTTTGAGATGGAGTTTCACTCTTGTTGCCCAGGCTGGAGTGCAATGGTGCAATCTTGGCTCACTGCAACCTTCACCTCCCAGGTTCAAGTGATTCTCCTGCCTCAGCCTCCCAAGTAGCCAGGATTACAGGCATGTGCGACCATGCCCGGCTAATTTTTTTTTTTTGTACTTTTAGTAGAGACAGGGTTTCCCCATGTTGGTCAGGTTGGTCTCAAACTCCCAACCTCAGGTGATCAGCCTGCCTTGGCCCCCAAAGTGCTGGGATTATAGGTGTGAGTCACCGCACCTGGCCCTCAATTTTCTAATATTAAAGAGTAATGCAATTTTTGTTAGATATTATGTGAGAAAATCACGTAGTTAATTCAGTCCTTATAATAACCATGTGAGCTCTTAGGCCCATTTTACAGAGAACAAACTAGAAGTTAAGAATATGCTCAAGGACACACAGTCAGCAGCAGAACCAGATTTTGGGCCAGGCCTATGACTTCAGAAGTTACACTTTTACTCATCAAACGATGCTGCCTACTGCTGCTAGTTCCTCATTTGTCAATCAAAGTGTCTTTGCTGTATTCTCCCAGAAACAGAAACTGAGACAAAGATTTGAGTGCAAGTAGCAAGTAGTTTATTTCAGAGGTGACTCCGGGAAGCACTGATGGGGTAGTGGTGAAGTGAGACAGAGAGAAAGGAAGCCATTACAGGGTGGGCGAATGAGCAGGTTACACTGGGGGCAACTGCGGCTTCACCTTGACTGGACAGATGGTGTAGAACACAAACCTGTTAGTTATCTCAGCTGGGGGGCAAGGGAGCTGGGGCATTGATCCAGCAACTCCTCATCTGTCATTGGTAGAAGGCTGCATTATCTCCGGCCCTTCTGGCCTGCCCTCTGAAGGGCTAAACATGCTCTTGTGGCCAAAAGCTCTGGAAAGGCTCACAGGTGCTTGAGATAGGGAACAGGAAGAGTGGGGACAGTGAATGTGGAAGGGCTGAGGATGGAGAGTCAAAAACGTGCTACATGGGGATTGAACTAAGTCCTCTTTCTGCTCTAAACAATTAGTGGCTAGTAGTGCTGGTATTAGGTATTTTTACATCACAAAACCTGAAAGCATAATGACTACAGTCTACCAGAGAAGGGGTCCCCAAGACCTGGGCTGAGGACTGGTACCAGTCCGTGGCCTGTTAGGAACCAGGCTGTGACCTGTTAGGAACTGGGCACCCAGCAGGAGATGAGCGGCCGGCTAGTGAGCATTACAGCCTGAGCTCCACCTCCTGTTAGATCAGCAATGGCATTAGATTCTCATGGGACTGTGAACTCTATTGCCAACTGCACAGGCGAGGGATTTAGGTTGCATGCTTTTTATGAGAATTTAATGCCTGATAATCTGAGGTGGAACAGTTTTATCTAAACTAGGAACTATCCTTCCTAGCCCCTCTGTCCATGGAAAAAAAATTGTCTCCCACAAAACCGGTCCCTGGTACCAAAAAGGTTGGAGACCGCTGTGCTAGGGCACTGTAGGGGAGAGCCTGGAGATACAATTAGACATCTGAGCTAATTTCAACACAAATGATGGAGTAAAGGATTAATATTCAGGGCTGGGATTCTGTCTAGTTCAATACTGTAACCCCAACATGTGACACATAGTAAGTGCTCAAGGCATATTAGTTGAATGACTACATGACTAAATAAAGTTGATATGAAATAGACAATAGAAAATGGACAAGAATATATACAATTAGTTCACAGAGGAGGAACTCCAAATGGTTGATAAACATTTGATAGAATCCTCAACTTCCCTGATAATTGAGGAAATGTAAATAAATGCAGCAATGAGATAGCTCTCTTTACCAACAAATGGTCAGATATTAAAATGAATAACATTTAGCACTGGGGGAGAATACAAAGTAAAGATCCCTTCAAACATATGAATTTCTCAAGTGTTGGAAGTAGATGCTTGGTGCCGAGAAGAAAAATGAGCACTGAGACAAAGTATCTTGCGGCAACGCAATTTTTACTTCCTGGATTGCAGGAAGGATACCCCCTCTAGCCATCATGCCATAAGAGTACCATGAACAAAGGAAAACAGATAAATTTATCCCTTACGCATTTGGGGCTGTCCTCACCGCTGTATCTGATCTCTGTTGGCTGGAGCCAGACCTCACAATTTAAACTAAAACCCAGCAACTTAAAACTTAAAACTTTTCTAAACAGGTAAAAGCAGTGGAGAGCTGGGACATGCCTGTGAGCACGTCCAGCACAGATATTTTGGTTAAAGTACAAGGATATAGAATGTACTATGTGCCTGTAAGCATGGCATGTTTTAACAGCTACATAGGATAGGGCTTAACAAAGTTATTAGCACACTCATTCTTTAACAAGAAAGGATCTTTAAAAAGAAACTTTTCTACTTCCCACACCAAGGTTTTTGGAAAAGTATCTTTAAATTATCTGTTAGCATTTACAATATAAATACCCACAAATTCCTTCTGGAAATCTATTGTATAGAAATAAAAGCACACATGCCCAATCATGTGCAAAAATGTCGTGGCAGCCTGATGCAACCTGAATGTACATCAACAGGAAAATGGTTAAATTGGTTGTGATAAGTCTACACCACGGAATCTTACACAGTTATTTTAAAAAAAGAATGTGTACGACCTGTTATCTACTAACCTGGAATTATTTCCACGATATAGTATTAAGTGACAAAAATGATTGCAAAAATAGATAAAGATTCCTTTTCTTATTAAATGAACAGATATATTCTTAAATGTGTAGACAGACACCTAGCAGGCTGTTATGGGGGAGAGAAGTGTGAAGATAGAGAACAAAAATAGAGGCCAAGGCGGGAGGATTACTTGAGTCCAGGGGTTTGAGGCTGCAGTGAGCTATGATCATGCTACTGTACTGCAGCCTGGGTGACAGAATGAGACCCTGTCTCCGATAACCAAAAAAAAAAAAAGAAAAGAAAAGAAAAAATAAAAAATAAAAATAGGTGTTTACAAAGGTACAAATAATATACATGGTCTAATGTTATAGGAAAATGTAAAATATGTAATCTATTTATGATATCCCTTGGAAAGAAAAATCTGAAGCTTCCTATAGGCAAGGATTAAAAGGTGGCACATCCAAATGTACAAATGTAAACGCTGATTTGATTATGAGATGGGACTATGGATTTTTTGGTCTGTAATGAAGCGTCTGTTTCATGTTTATATTGAGTGGGAAAGGCTTGATTACTCACTGGGCCATGGCTGCATGAAAAGATGCAGAATTGTGTCTCTTGATCCTGATTCCCAAGTGCTTTATTCTTTCCCCCCCCGCTAATTACTGAGAAGAACTTGCCTTCTAATGGGTCTTTCTTCAGGGTTTGGCACTTTTAAGGCAATCAGAATTTTGAGGATATTTTCCCTGCATTATTGGGTCAAGAAAGTATCTGCCATCTCTGGTTCTTGCGTCTGGCATGTGCCCAAATTTAGGAAGAGCAAGGGGAGAGGAGAAAAACGTCATCCCGCATAGAGAACAAGTTGTGCTGAGTGTTCTGAAGGAACACTGTGGGGGCAAATGGATTGTTCTGGATGCTCAGGATGTGTGTACCCTTCTTACTTGAGGGGGAAGGGGGGAAGGGAACCTAGCAAGGAAGCCAAGGAGGCACAGAATGTGGGGTGTAAGCCAAGTGTGGCCACTCTGATTCCCTTCCCAAGACTTTGGGGCAGTTAGAAATTGTGTTCATTATATATTGCTGGGTAAGATATTCATCTAAAACTTAGTGGCTTGAAGCAAGAAAGCATCTATTATCTCACAGTTTCTGTGGGTCAGGAATCCAGAAGCAGCTTGGCTGGGTGGTTCTGATTAGATCACCACTGTGATCAAGGTGTCAGCTGGGGCTGAATTCATATGAGGAGTGACTGCTGCTGGAGGGCCCACTTCCACTTCCACTTCTTATGTGGCTGATGGCTGGAAGCTTTGAATCCTTGCCACATGGACTTCTCCCACAGGCCGCCTGAGTGCTGAGTGTCCTCATGACATGGCAGACAGCTGCTTCCCCAGAGGGTCTGGAGAGAGAGAAGGCGGGGGGGGAGGGGGGGGGGGAGAGAGAGAGAGAGAGAGAGAGAGAGAGAGAGAGAAATGAGAGAAAGAAGAGAGAAAGGAAAAGTAGAGAGAGAAAATGAGAAAGAAGAGAGAGAAAGGAGAGAGAGAAGAGAAGGAGAGAGAAAGGAGAGAGAGAAAGAAGAGAGAGGAGAGAGAAAGGAAAGAGAAAGGAGAGGGAGAGAGAGAAGAGAAAGAAGAGAGAAGAGAGAAAAAGAAGAGCAAGAGAGCAAGAGAGTACACGCATAAGATGGAAGCCTCAGTCCTTTTATTTTTATTTAATGTTTTTTTTTTTTGTAGAGATGAGTTCTTGCTCTGTTGCTCGGCTGGTCTCTAACTCCCTGCTTTGAAAGTGATCCTTCCTTCCTTGGCCTCCCAAAGTGTTGGAATTACAGGCATGAGCCACTGCACCTGACCTCAGTGGGTTTATCACCTAATCTTGATGTGACCTACACTCACTTCTGCTGGTTTTTGTTGGTCACATGGACCAATCTTGGTACAACAAGGAAGGGGACTACATAAGGGTGTGAAGACCAGGAAGTAGGGATGGTTGAGGGCTGCCTTGGAGGTGGGCTGGCACGGAGATGGTTTATAGAAATTTTCTGTGGCAGAGACTCATCTATTTCCTGCCTCCTGTGATTTTGTCTGGGTCCTTCTCTTGAGCCTTCCTGTCAGCTCTCTGGGCTGCCCAACACCCTTTTAATAGTGTCCTCTTTTATTTAGGTTCACCACTTTGTCTTCTCTTGTTTCCAAGGACAACTCTGATTAGAGCAGGTGCTACAAGAGAGGACAGCAGTAGGGGAGGTGGGTCAGTAGTGAAGGAAATTCACTTTAGATAAGGCGGTCAGGGAAGGCCTCTCTGAGACATGAATGGTGAGGAAGAGTCAGCAGATGCAGGGTGGGAGGAGGGGCGTTTTTGGCAGAGCAGGCAGCATAGACAAAGCTCTGAGGTGGGAACCCACATTGTCAATGGCCAGGTCACACAGGGTCTTGAGGTCATGGTAGGAACTTGTATCCCTTCCCCCTGTAACCAAAGCGTCTCTTCTTCCAGATATCAGAGATGGGGGAGGGCTGAGGACCAGACCTCCTTGTGTGGGGATCAGAATCAGCTGAGTAAGTAGCTTTAACCAGATCAGGATCAAGACATTCTTTACTTTGTTCTCCCATCTGTTTTGCTGGCTCTCGGGTTTTCCAAATTTCTGCTTTGGGTTCTTTTCTGAGTTTCTTAGTTCCCTTTGATAAATTCCCACACCATACTGGTGAGCTAAAGAGAAAACTTTTTGTCCATGGTTAGGCCTGGGAATCCCAGCTAGAGAGCCTGGTCATCTTATGGAGATGGGCTGCTACCCAGGATGGTGTGGGAATGAGCAGGTGGGTCTGAGGGATCCCTTCAGCCTCATGACTCTATAGTTCTGGGTTCACTCAACAAATACCTGTTCAGCATCTAGCAGGTGTTTAGGCTCTGTGTGGGTGTTAGGTTACAAAGATGAAGGAGACACTGTTCCTCCTCTCCACAAATCAAGTTAGACATGAGGGATGGACTGATCCAAAGGTGACTGAGTGCAAAATTCCTTGTTCCTTAGAAATCAGCAACATGGCTGGCCCACAGCCAAAGCCAACAGGCCTTCTGTACCCTGCATTCTAGGAGCCAGATATTTTCCCTCCAGGTTTGCTAAAGAAGGCAGAACTGGCTCTACACTCACTGGCCAAAATCTCAATTTCCTCTCCCTTGTCCATACAGCAATCTTGGGGAGAAAGGAGTTCCTCCACCTCCCAGTTATTCAAGTGAGTCTCCTGCCTCAGCCCTCCGAGTCACTGGGATTACAGGAGTGTGCCACCATGCCTGGCTAATTTTTTGTATTTTGGTAGAGACAGGGTTTCACTGTGTTAGCCAGGATGGTCTCAACATCCTGACCTCTTGATCCGCCCACCTTGGCATCCCAAAGTGCTGGGATTACAGGCATGAGGCACTGCGTCTGGCCAGTCCTTGGTTTTATTGAGTAGTCTAGTGTTTATAGCAGGAGGCAATTTCCTCCTTCCCTATTGAAGGTGGGGTGCCTCGTAGAGATTGAGAGGTGACTGCAAGCATTGGCTGCTGGGATGCTGTTCCCTGATGGGAGGGAGGACTGTGGGCAGTGGACTGTGCCTATCTGAGCAGGGGGAGAGGAGAGGTGAGAAGAGGGGCTTTGTGGTGCAGCCGGGTGGATGCGTGAGCTTCTCTGGGTCAAGTGGACATTGCAGTAATTAGCCTAGCTGGCACACTTTTCTGGTAGCCTACTCAAGCAGGTTGAGCTGGGCAAGAGAGTCAGGACAGTGTCAGGCTCCAGGTGGTGGGGGCGAGGTAACAGAGGTCAAGCCTGGGCTGGATGACTCTGTCAAAAATCTGCAGTGGAGAATCCCCTAAGGAACTCATTTGTCCATGAGAAACCATATATGGACATGGGGTCGGGGTGGGTGTGGTGGGGTATGTCTCCCAGTCAGACCATCTCCCCCACCTCCACCAAGTCCTTTTCCTCCTAGCAGGCAGAGTCCTGGCTCAAGTCAACTCTTGAATGAGTAAGAGAGAAGATAAAATGAGATTTAAATTGAGTTTGAGAATAAAGCTCTAAAGGATGGAGGTTTAACAACAGAAAGTGATCTGAAAGTAATGCAATCTGCCCAAAATGTCATTAAGGGATGGAAAAGGGAGATTCAACACAGCATGGCTGAAGGCAGAGATTAGGGGAGAAAATCTTCATTATTATGCCCCACGGAGTTGAACTGCCTCAATACTCTGGCTCCACAAGTAAACAGAGTGATTGAAATACAGCATGGTTGGGCTAGAGTCTTGCTTGGGTAAGCTGCTTCAGGTTCTGAGAGAGCACAGGGAGAGAAGTTGGTTGTTAGAGAGAGATTTCCAGAGGAGGGTCACCCGAGATGAACCTTGAACCGTGAGAGAGTCGGCTAGGTGAAAGGAGAGTAGCAGTGGGAGGGGAGCTCTCCAGGCAGAGGTGACAGCATGGGATGTCTGGGGAGTGGGGCTGGAGCATGAAGGGAAAGGCAGGAGGATGTTTAGAGATGTAGACCAGGAGACCCATGGTCTTGCAACTCTGCAAACTTAAGGAGTGAGGGCCCTGGGGAATTTAAATCTTGGAGCAACACGATTGGATTTGCATATTAGACAGGACACTCTGGATGCCAGAATCTGGCAGTGCTGTGGACACTGGACCTCTAGGCATGCTCCTCACCTATTCGCCTGGCACTGTGAACCCACCTCCCTACAATGGCCATTTCACCGCTGTGTTTTCAAAATCCTAAGTCCCTACTCTTTTGAATGTCCTTTGCTCTATCCCTATTGTAGAACCCTTCATTGTTCCCTTTTTGATTGGCCTGGAATGTTGCCACTTTCCCTTAAATCCTCTTCTCGCTTTCCTCCTCCAGCACACTCTTCTCAGCTCAACAAGATTCTAGGCCTTCTCTGGGCCTGTGCCCGCCAGCACATGTCTCCTCAGGATATGTATGTACTAAAATATCTTCCCTTTATCTTATCTGGTCTTCGCCCCATGGGGTAACCCGAAGGCTAACATTTATTCCTTCACACATTAATTTGAGCTGCTTTAATTGCTGCTATGATATGTTTTATATAATATAATTAATGTTTTAATTCTGTGTACTTGCTTCCCCAGGCAGTTTTGTGAAAGGCCCAATTTTGGAATCAAGCAAATAAAGGATAAGTAATGGCTGAAATTATTATAGTAACGCCCCTCTCCCAAAGGAATTAAAACCGTGCTTGTTTTTTCAAAGTGGGTTAAAAAGGGAAAAGATATTTTAATCTTCTCTTCATCCTGGGCATGTTTGGGTGGCTTTAATGAAGTTCCCTGGAACCTGATTTCAAGAGTTTCTGGCCTTTTGGTATCTGACTACCATCCTCAAGAGGCCACTGCAGCTTGAGGTCTGTGTTGAGATTACCAGCTTTGCACCCCCTGCCCCCCAATTCTTTTTCATGGTGCAGGCTGTACTCAGGATGAGAAGTTGCTGAACCCACTCATTCATTTATTTATTCATTCAGCACCCATATATTGGTGTCCTATTATGTACCTAGGACTGGGATAGATATAGTCCTGCCCTCAGGGAGCTTACAATCAAATGGGACCAGGCAGAGGGAGTTATGGTCTGGCATGCTAAATGCTGTGGCAACATGGGGGAGGAGGCAGGTGGGGATAGAGTGCCTACCTCTGTCTCAGGGAGTTGGGGGAAGGATTAAGAGGTGGCAGCACCTAAACTGTTTAAGAAAGGAGAAGGAAAGGAAGAAAACAGCAAGACACAATGAGATAAACTGTAAGGAAAAAAGATTGTGTGTCTGGAAAGTGGGGGAGAGGCTGAAGCCAGTGTGCATGGGAGGACATGGCAGGAAGCAGGCATAGAGAGAGGTTGGGGCTGTGTGGGGAAGGATGTGCTCTGCCAGGATAAGGAGTTTGGATCATCCTGAGGGTGTGGGGAAACCTAAAGAGGTTTTTATGCAGGGGAAGTGTCCCAATCGATCAGATCTGAAGTTTATCAAGAGAATTGCAGCAGTGTAAAGAGTTGCCTGGCACACAGTAGGTGCTCAATACGTTCTATGGAATAAAGGAGGCTGCTGGGACAGTCAAGACGAAAGATGGCAGCCTCTGAATTAGGACAGTGGCAGAGGTGACAGAAAATAGGGGATGGATCCTAGAGGCAGAATCCTTAAGACTTGCAAATGTACCCTTAACAGCAGAAGCCATGAGAATGGGGTTAGAAGCATCCTCCCCTTCCATCCTTCCTGATTTGTGAGGTCTGGCCTCTTGGCTTGTTCCAGAAATTGAGAACTTGGAGGGTCATCTTCCCAACTATTGCCTAGTTCAAGCTCCTAAGTTTTCCTTGGAGAAAAATTAGTCCTAAGGGAACACAGTCCTTCAGAGGCAGAGCCTGCACCAGAACCCAGGTGTTCCATGCTGCAATGCAGAGTGTTAACATGGGTCAAGAACGTCTTGAGGACAGGACGTAGTGGCTCACACCTGTGATCTCAGCACTTTGGGAGGCCGAGGTGGGAGGATCACCTAGGTCAGGAGTTCGCGACCAGCCTGGCCAAGGTGGTAAAACCCCGTCTCTACTAAAAATATAAAAATTAGCCAGGCGTGGTGGCACCTGCCTGTAATCTCAGCTACTCAGGAGGCTGAGGCAGGAGAATTGCTTGAACCCAGGAGGTGGAGGTTGTAGTGAGCTGAAATCATGCCACTGCACTCCAGCCTGGGCGACAGAGCAAGACTCCATCTCAAAAAAAAAAAAGTCTTCAGATGTCACAAACCTGGGAAATGTAGGCACAAGTGTGTATGTTTCTGCAAAACAAGAAGGCCCCACATTTCCCAGCATTCTTAAAGTGTTTTATGATGCCACAAAGGCTGCCCCCCTTTTTTTGAGATGGGGTTTTGCTCTGTTGCCCAGGCTGGAGTGCAGTGGCTCAATCATGGCTCACTGCAACCTCAACCTCCTGGGGTCAAGCATCCTCCTGCCTCAGCCTCCTGAGTAGCTGGGACTACAGGTGTTTGCCACCCTGCCTGGCTAATTTTTAAACTTTTTTTGTAGAGATGGGGTTTCGTCATGTTGCCCAGGCTGATCTTGAACTCCTGGCCCCAAGCAATCCTCCCTTCTTGGTCTTCCAATGTGCTGGATTACAGGCGTGAGCCACCATGCCCACCCCCCACCCTTTTTTTTTTTGAGAAGGAGTCTTGCTCTGCTTTTCAGACTGGAGTGCAGTGGCACAATCTTGGCTCACTGCAACCTCCCCCTCCCCCAGTTCACGCGATTCTCCTGCCTCAGCCTCCCGAGTAGCTGGGATTACAGGCGAGTACTACTACATCCGGCTAATTTTTGTATTTTTAGTAGAGACGGGGGTTTCACCATGTTGGCCAGGCTGGTCTCGAACTCCTCACCTCAAGTGCTCTGCCCG
This sequence comes from Ateles fusciceps, assembly GCA_036589455.1. Classification (NCBI taxonomy): domain Eukaryota; kingdom Metazoa; phylum Chordata; class Mammalia; order Primates; family Atelidae; genus Ateles; species Ateles fusciceps. The sequence continues at coordinate 2,117,848 of JAZHEH010000847.1, forward strand.
CTTCGGCCTCCTGAAGTGCCGGATTACAGGCGTGGGCCACTGCTCTCAGCTCCCACTCTTAATAAATGCCTGTATCCAGGTGCTGGGTGGGAGCTGGGATGGAAGGGAATGAGGTGAGGACGCATGGATGCATGGATGGGAAGTTGAGACATCGCACCCACACGAGGGAATTTCCTTTGAAAGAAAGTGAAACTCTACTGGGAAACTCTTTCCTTGAAATGCCTCCCCCATACTCCAGCTGTGGCCTTCCCATTTTCTGCGTGGTGGTGTGGAGGGAACTTCCTCAGGCCTCTCCACAGTGGAGACTCTTTCGGTTTTGCCAGGATACCTAGAGGCAACGGAGAGGGGGGGCGGGGAGGGGTGAACCGTGAGGGTCCCTGTGGCAGTCCCCAGCACCCATGGGATCTCTCTCCGTTCCCTGGAAGCAGGCTAGCTCCTAGCCCGCCTCGGCTTGGCCTTTGTAGGTCCTGGGGACAAAAGAAGGGCGCTTTCTGAGACCATGCCTCCTCCCCTACCCAGCAAGACGCGTCCCTAAACTCCCGGGGGAATTAGACTCTTGGGAAGGTCCTGGGGTAAATCCCAGCGCAGAGAACTGCTAGGGGCCGCCCTGTATAGGTGGACCGCGATTGGTATTTGAAGACCCCGCCCCTTTCCTGGGCGGGGCCAAGGCTGGGGCCGGGGAGTCAGCCAAGGCCACGCTCCAGCGCCCAGTGGTCCTGCCGCCGGGTCTCACCTCGCCATGTTTCGTCTGCCTCTGCAGTGTGTCTTCTGGGGCTGCTTGCTGACCTCTGTGAGTTGTTTTTGCCCCGACCCGACGGGATTTGGGAGTGGGGAATGAGAAGAAAAGGGAAGCAAGACTTCGGGGGAAGAGACCTTCTTGACTGATTTTTGTGGGGGCAGGGTGGATGGGAGCTGGGCAAGGTGCCCGCGCTCCTGGCTGAATGGGGTGGGCTGCCTCTCTCTTCTCCAGGGCTGGGCTCCGGGGTGGTCCACAGGGGCCGCTCAGGGAAGGCACTGGTTGCACAAGCGTGCCTAGACGGCGTGGATGGGTTTAGGGAGCCTCAGAGGCTGGCCACACAGAGACTGGTAGGGGGTTTAGAGGGCGGGAAGTGAGGCGAACCAAGGGAAGGGGCGGATCTGGCCAGTTTCCTGTCCCTTTCTTACTGTGGACAGATGCCAGCCTCTGCGAGTAGTTATCATCTCCTTGCCAGCTGGGGCTGCCTCTTCCAGGGCATCTTGTGGGAGACAAGAGATGGGTGTAGAGGCCCAGGTACTTTTTTGAGAAGGCAAGGAGCTTTTAACATTGGCTCCCCACTCCCCAAACCCCTATCTTGGGTGTTCCAACTTAGGAGGAATCCCCAGGGCTGTGCCCTTTTCTCCTGAATTTAAGATGACATAGGGAACCCCTGGGGGAGATGAACAGTTTATGGGACCCAATAAAGGGTTAGGACATCAGGGCTCTGGTTAGCTCTGACCAGGGCTGGTGGTCAGAAGGCTGGAGAAACCAAGGGTTTCTCCAGGCACCAGAAGGGCTCAGAGCCAACCAAGCATGTCTCCGGGATTTTCAGAAGCCTACACTTGACTCATTTTCTGTTTAATATATTCTTGTAGTTCCTCATTCTGGAGGCTGGGAACCCCCCAAGACCTGGGCCCCTCATCCTAGCCCCTCTGGCCCCCGCCCCACTTTTGAGGGCTGTGGATTCCCGCTTGAAGCCTGGGTGAGAATGACCTATGGCGGGGGGGGTGGGTCGGCAGCAAGGGAAGAGAGGGAATGGGGAGGCTACTTTGGTCCCAGAGCTTTCACTTTCACCTGAAGCAATGGTTCTTAGGGAGCAGGGAGGCAGGAGGGGGGAGGGCGGAGCTGGAAAGAGGTAAACGAGGGCCCTTGTGGGAGGAGTGGAGGAGAGAGTCAGAGAAGGTGGGGCAAAGGGTGTGATCCAGGCTTCTCAAGAGCAGGGTCTGCCCTCATAACTCCCAACTTTGGCTCCAGGTAGAGGCTGGGCTGTGACAACAAGGGGAGGGGCTGTCTACCGAGGGCTTCTTGTGTGTCAGGCTCTGAGCCAAACACTGCATGTTTTCTTGGTCTAATTTCTCACAACTCCCCCGTTATACAGATGGGCAAATTGAGGCTCAGAAAGGGGGCTTGTCTTGCCAAAGTTCTCATAGCTAGGTAATGGGAGAACCTGGGTGTGAACCTACATCTGCCTGATTCTTGAGCCTGCCTCTCAGATAGTGAGAGTCTCCAAGCTCTGGTCCTGAGCTCTTTTGTGGCAGAAGAACCAGAACTATGGGGAGTGAGAGACTGGGGATTGACAGATTTTTAGAGGAGGGCTTTATTTCTTATGTGTTTGAAGATGGCATCAAGGACTTTCCTATCTTTGGGAGTGTGGTGGGGGAGCTCCACATTCACAGAATGGTGTTTTGTGATGAGCTGGTGGGGGGCAGTAGCCTTTTGTACTTCCTTCCCCATTTCAGGTAAGTCACATTTCTGTGAGTAATCTGCTGAGACACCCAGATTGAATGAGAGCCACCAATTAGGTAGGATCCTAGGCAGCCAGCACAGTAGCCAGGGTGCTGGCCATGTAAGCAGATACAAATGAATGATGATTAAAATTGCCATTTAATGAGCACTTACTATGTTCCAGACATTGTGCCAGGCCATATACATCTATTCTTTCTTATCTTCACAATCCAACCTGCAGCGCAGGCATTATTACTCCCATTTTAGAGATGGAGAAACTGAGGCTAAGAGAAGCAAAATAACTAGTGTTACAAAGTCAAGACTTGAAGTCTAAAGCTGCCTGACTCTCAAACTTGTGTTCTTTTCCCTGGCTGTTCCTAAAGGGTGGGATGATTTGAAGGAGCACATGGACATAGAATTAAACACAGACTCACTCTAGAGTTCTTTTAAAAATCCTTCTCATTTTTTTCAAAGAGGAAGTCTCTGGAGCTAGAATAGAGTTAATGCCTCTCAAAGGCTTGCTAATCCTCCTTTTAAAAGAAAAATAAAGAGGAGGACTGGGGTGGAGGGCCTTCAGCAAGCAAAGCAACCAGCTGGGGTTTAATAACCTTGTTTTGTTTCTTCCAAATTTATTTTTAGGGTTACTTTTTTTATGAGAAGTGATACTGATTCTTGTCTCTTGGCGATAATGTAAGGTTTACATTTAAAGTAAATGTATTGGCCAGGTATGGTGGCTCATGCCTGGTAATCTTAGCACTTTGGGAGGCCAAGGCAGTTAGATCACTTGAGGTCAGGAGTTTGAGACTAGCCTGACCAACATGATGAAACCCTGTTTCTACTAAAAATACAAAAATTATCTAGGCATGGTGGTGCACACCTGTAATCCCAGCTATTCAGGAGGCTGAGGCTGGAGAATTGCTTGAACCTGGGAGGTGGAGATTGCAGTGGGCCGAGATCATGCCACTGCAGTCCAGCCTAGGCGATGGAGAGAGACCCTGTCTCAAAAAATAAAACAAAATAAAATAAAAGTATTGAAATTAACAAGAAGTAATTAATAGCATGGGTGGTACCTGGATGTAGTAAAATGGTGCAGATGAAACACAAGTTGATGGAGAGAGGGAGCATTGAGACCTGAGTTCTCATTTGGTCTCTGTCCCTGGGGAGACTCTGGGCAAGTGACCCTCCTCTTTGGTGCTCAGTCTCAATTCTCTGTAAAATGAAAGAGTTGGAGTTTATTCTTCCAGCTTTACAGTCTAGCATTTTATGAGGGAAGGGCTGGATGAGCAGATGAGGAGTTGGAGGAAGAAAACATGATGGGTCTTGGAAAGAAGCAGGAAGAGAAGCAGAAGAATAGGAGTCAGAGGCCAAGTGCTAAACATGGCCCAGCACTGGGGCCAGCTGAAGTCAGCCAGCTTCAGGACTCTAGGGGAGCTCCTGGGGTCCCCATGTCCTATGGGATCTTTGGGAAGAGGAATAACTCAGGCATCAAGCCCAAAGGAAGTCTGTTCAGTTCAGAGAATATTGTGAGTTTCCAGTGCCATCACTGTAAAATATCAGAATGATTCTCTGGGTGAGATTATAATCAGCTCAGCTGGCAATTTACTTGAAAACAAACAGCCAAACATCATTCAGGTTCCACTTTCTGTTTGGACTTGCACTTCAGTTTGCAGCCTCTTTCCTGGGTGACTTTCACCTTTCTGCTGAGGAGGCTACAGTGGAGATTTCAAGATCCCTTCAAATTGCATAATTCTGTTTTTAGGTCCATCCAGAACCACCCACTGCATGCAGAGAAAAACAGTATCTAATAAACAGTCAGTGCTGTTCTTTGTGCCAGCCAGGTGAGATGCCAACCTTCTAGCCCCATCACGGAGCACCCCCCCCCCCCTTGCTTTGGTGGCAGACACAGACCCCATGTGTTAACTGTAAACTCAAATCTGAAGCGACCCACTTCCCAGCCCTGCTTCACTGTCAGAATGTTCTGGGTTCCCTCTCTACAAGGTAAACTTCTGTCTACCCTGGACTAGGGATCCCAGCTCCTCCATCTTCCTCGCCTGACTATAAAGGGTCCAAGACTTTCATCTTTGAATCCCCTATCCTAAAGCCTGGCCTGATCATTGTGTGGTTAATGTCTGACTCATGGAGTTGGCCAGAGCTCTCCCTCATTTCCTAATGTTTTCCAGGACAGAAACTGGTGAATGACTGCACAGAGTTCACTGAAACGGAATGCCTTCCTTGTGGCAAAGGCGAATTCCTAGACACTTGGAACAGAGAGACACACTGCCACCAGCACAAATACTGCGACCCCAGTGCGTGGGCTTTTGGGAAAGGGACATTTGGGAGCCGGGCTGATATTCCAGTTAATATTCCCGACAATGCAGCCATTCTAATTTATGTAGCCAGGGTCTGTTCTGATTGGTTGGAGTTGGGGTTGTACTGGTCATTAGATGATTTGATTGTCGTCTCTATTTGGAAGAGGGTCTGAGGAAGAAAGGGCAGGCAACATGGGGAGTGGGGCTCAGAGCATGGCCCAGCAGGGGGTTCTCATCCTTCCTGCCCTTCTCTGCTCAGACCTAGGGCTTCGGGTCCAGCAGGAGGGCACTTCAGTAACAGACAACATCTGCATCTGTAAAGAAGGCCGACACTGTACAAGCAAGGCCTGCGAGAGGTGTGTCCTGCACCATTCATGCTCACCTGGCTTTGGGGTCAAGCAGATTGGTAAGTGGATCAACTGGAAATCAGTTTTGGAGGCGGGACAGAGGAACTTAGGGCCCAAGGTGAGGGGCTGGGCAGTGGGCACTTAGCTCCAGAGGCAGAGGAAGTGGAGGCTCCAACCTATGTCTGCATCCCCCACTGGAGTGAGCTGGAGATGGGACCTTGTCCATTCTGCCCCCTGCCATGGGCATCTGCCTTTGAAGGACAATGGGAGAAGTCCTCCTGGGGACTGCAGCTGCCGGGGGCAGCACCACACCAGGGGAAGAGTGCTCAAGGCAGGAGCTCTACCTGTCCTGCCACTGGCTCCCTTGTGAGCTGGACAGGTGGTCCACTGTGATGGTTAATGTCCCCCTCCCCGCCCACTCCCAGCTACAGGAGTTTCTGATACCATCTGCGAGCCCTGCCCAGTTGGCTTCTTCTCCAATGTGTCATCTGCTTTCGAAAAATGTCGCCCTTGGACAAGGTATAAGCTCTCATCCCTTGTGTTTCCTGCTCTAAGAGTGGCATGGAGCTGCCTCCGTTCTCTCCAGCCACCTGTCCTGTACCCACTCCCAGAGGTCCACACATACTCATGCACTTGTGAAGCATCTGCAGAGTGGCCTCATGGCCGACCAGGTGGGCACATGTCTGCCTTTTTCTTGCCTGCTCTCTTTCAGAGGTAATAGACACTGGTGATCTCTTGCTTCATGAGAGCCTCGCATTCTGGGGTATTAGGACGCTTCTCTTAGCTTTTCTTCTGCCCCTCCTGCTTCTCCTCAGTTTTCCTCCTCTTGCTTTCAGCTTACCTGACTTTCTAGGGCTTTCTGGGTTCTGGGTGCTCACCCTGAGGGCCTCCCTGTCTTACCTCTAGCACCAAACCTGCACCAGGTCCTGCCCTCTGGCTGTCTACATGTTTTAGGAACTTACTCACTGTCTCCACTGTTGTTGCTTTAGTTTGGACCTCATCACTGTGGTCTGGGTGATGCCTTTGCTGCTTCCTGGCCTCCCCCGCCTCTGGTCTCTCCCCTCAGCTGGTTCTCCATCCTCTTGCCAACATGAGCATTCTACAGTTTCATTCAGATCATGACACTCTCCTATCTGAGATGGTTCCTGTGTCTCTGTTGTAACCCAGCTGCATTTTCTGATCTCTTCCCTGCATGTTACTTGCAATCCTCTGATCACACTGTTCATTCTCTTCCATCAAACTCATCTGCCTGGCATACCTTAAACACCTGCCCCAGGCCAGCCGCGATGGCTCACATCTGTAATCCCAGCACTTTGGAAGGCTGAGGTGGATGGATCACTTGAGGTCAGGAGTTCAAGAACAGCAGGTCAACATGGTGAAACCCCATCTCTACTAAATACAAATAAATTAGCTGGGTGTGGTGGTGGGCACCTGTAATCCCAGCTACTCAGGAGGCTGAGGCAGGAGAATTGCTTGAACCTGGGAGGTGGAGGTTGCAGTGAGCCGAGATCGTGCTACTGCACTTCAGCCTAGGCAACAGAGCGACACTCTGTCTCAAAAAACAAACACCTGCCCCATTGACTTTTTGCTTTTCATTTTTAAAAATGGGCAAGATAGACACATGGGACAGAAAGCATAGAAGATCCAAAGTGATGTCTCGTTGTCTTTCTCCCATCCCTGCCCCTTAGCCTCCCAGTTCTCTCTGGAGGGAGCCATTGTTCCTTGCATATCCTTCCAGAGATTCTACATATAAACAAACCAACACACACACACACACACACACACACACACACACACTCACACACACACACAATCTCCCTCCTTTTACTTTTGCACAAATAGGAGTATACCATATACACTTTATTTGTTAACTGTCAGTCTTTCCCTAGAAGATTGCAAATTCCTTAAATGTAGAGACTTGGCCTTTTTTTTTTCTTTCATTGATACATTCCCTATACCTAGAACAGTACCTCAGGCATAATAGGTGCTGTATAAATTTTTACTGATAAATGTTGACCGACAACTGGAGGCACTAGTGGTATAGTATTAATAGAATCAGTGCACTGGCTTACAAATCTGATTACAGCTCAGTAAGTGTATGAGCCTCACTGAGCCTCAGTGTCATCTGGAAAATGGGAATGACCGTCATTTCACAAGGCTTGAGCTAAAGACATGTAAAGTGTGTTGTAAACTGAGTGCTCTACTCATGCAAGACTTGCTTTCTTCAAAGCGTCTCTCTTTTCTCCTACCTTAGATGATTTTTCCTTTGCAATGTCCTGTGTCCATCCTGCTCCACTCCTCCTGGGGCCACCCTGGACCAGGTCTTCATCATCTCATATCTAGATGCTTGCTGTGCCTCCTAGCTGGCCACTCTTCTGTAATTTCTCCACCTCTGAGCTCTCTGAGCAGCTGAATCCTCTCACTAGTGAAGTCCTCTGGTTGGATGCTGATGAGACTGACCAGGTGAATCCAGTCGAAAACATCACACCTGCCGGTGATCTGGTTCTAAAGACCCAATTTTCCATAGTTCCCTAACACCATCCTGCATGCCACCTGCCTGATTTCCCCAAATCGCATCGTCCCACTTAGCTGGCCCACTTAGGTCTTTTGTCTGCAGGGAAGTCTTTCCCTGAAGACCCTTAAACCGGAGGTTCTCAACAGGGGGCTCCTGTGGAACGTTTGCCAATGTCTGGACACATTTCATTTGTCACAAATGGAGAGGGGGGGATGCTACAGGGATCTGACAGATAGAGGCCAGGGATGCTGCTGAACATCTGCAATACATAGGCAGCCCCCGCCCCCCCCAAAGAATGATCCAGCCCAAATGTCACTGGTGCTGAGATTGAGTAACCCTGTCTTACACTGAACTCATGCTCTCTCTATTCCAGCCATGGTGGATTCTGCCTCCTCTGACCCATTCCCATCTCACTTTAGCCTACCTATATTACAAAGCTTGGCACTCATTATAGACTCCCCTATTTATTACTCCTTCAAGATGTGCAATAATCTTTTCTCTGCTCTTTTAAGTTCTGTGAGGACAGAGTCTGTGTCATTCCTATAATAACCAGCATAGGATGTGGCACGTACTGGGTGCTCAGTGAACCTGGATTTGTTGATTGTTAACTGACTCGCTCTAGAGTTGGAAATCTTATGCTTGGGGAAACTTAGTATCTCTTCTCTCTCTCTGTGTGTGTGTGTGTATGTGTGCATTTGTGCACGTGTCTGTGCATAGGTGTGAGACCAAAGGCCTGGCTGAGCAACATGCAGGAACAGACAAGACTGATGCTGTCTGTGGTGAGTCCTGGAAAATGGGCCCTGGAGACAGCCTAGGACGGTGGGAGCTGAAGGGGGAGACTGAGGCACACAGGGACACTGGATGGGAAAAGGGGGAGGGGAGGCAGTTTGGGGGTGTGGTATCACAGCTCTGCCACTTATCTTGGGAGCCTGGGCAAATCACTTCTCCTCTCTAGCCTCAATTTCTTCATTTGTAAAATGGGATGACAACAGCACTTCCCTTAGTAGATTTTGATTTTAGAGGGAGAAGGTTGGCCTACAGCACAGATCAGATAATGTTAATCAGTGAAAAAGGTCAGGGGTAAGAAAAATACATTCTCTTTGCTTTCTCTCAAAATTTACTTGCCTCTTCCTAGGGCTGGGACTAGATTGAGGTAAGCAAGGCACTTGCCCTTGGGTACAGTATTTAAGAAGGTGCCTTAAAAGTGTAATAATCAAGGTAGATTCATTTTTTTTTTATTATTTATGGTAGATATATTTTGATGCAATATTTTTAAAAATAAAAATTAATGCAAAGAAATCCATGATGAGCAAGATAGCAACATTTTAAAGAACAGGATCCGACCCTGTGTCTGCACGACTCTGCCTCACCCGCCTCACCCGAATCCTGGCTCTGGTTCCAATTGAATGAATGGGCAGCCAGGCTGCGGGCCGTAGTTTGCTGACGTCGTGTCTGCCTGATGATTTGCAAAACATGGCATGAAAAGAGTACTTATCTTGATGCCTGAGTTTTTTGGTCATCCTTTTCAATTTTGTCATGAAACAGTTTCATCCCTTGCCTCACCCTAGTCTCTGCCCTGCCTTTTGGTCTTTCTTTTATTTTCCTACTTAGGAAAAATAACGAGGCACGAGAAATAGTTTACCTTTCCCCTCCACTCTTCTGTTCCAAAAGCAACATGCAGACCTGAATCATGCTAGACTTCAGCACTGGGCAGAGAGCAGGGAGTGATGGGGAGCGTGGTCAGCAGGTGGTGACGGCCACTGCCACTACTCGCTTCTTGCTGATGGTTCCCAGGTGGGGAGAGTGCCCACTGAAACCTGATCTTCCCAGTTTGTAAGAGAAATCAGATGTCTAGTTTTAATAGGTAATCTCCCAGTTAAAAAATGTCGGCAAATATTTCCAAACATTAAAAAACGTTCTGGTTCCTTTAAAGACACCTGCCAGCCACATTTCCCCCAAAGGCCGCGGTTTGAACCCTCTGATGTAGTTGAGCTCTGACACTGGAGGATTCTGGAGTCTGACAAGTCACAGCAGGTTTGGGGTGGGGAGAAACTGCAGGTCGGGGGGTGCATGCTGAAGTCCTAATTTCCCCAGGTCCCCAGAATCGGCTGAGACTCCTGGTGGTGATCCCCATCATCTTGGGGATCCTGTTTGCCATCCTCCTGGTGCTGGTCTTTATCAGTGAGTCCCCCAGGTGGGGGAGGTGATGGGGGAAGGGAGGGGGGGGGGACCACCTGTTTCCCGATCTGGCCTCTCCAACTCCCCTTTCATTTTCTTTCTCTAGAAAAGGTGGACAGGAAGCCACAGGATAAGGTAGGTCACCCCTGAGAACCGGGACAGAGTTTTGGCAAACTGGAAAGATGGCCTCATGGTTGCCTGTAGGGCAGTAAAACTGATTCACAGTCTGTCCCTGCAGCCAGGGGGGTGGCAGCAGAATTGGGGACTCTCACCCCCACCCACCATGCTCCTTCCATCCAGAGGTCAATCCCCGCAGAACTGCCCCTGGTACCACTGGCAGAGCCTAACACTGGCTGTTCTCCACGCCTTTCCTGGCATTCAACACGTGGGGAGCTGCGTCTTGGGTCTTGGGGCTAGGTCAGATGGGTAGGAGCAAATATGGCAGCCCCTTAAACTCACTGGCTCCCACTCTGGAAGCTCCTTCTCGCCCTTGGTGTGGCCAGCAGGGGGCAGGAGGTACCCGAGGAATTGGCACTGACCCGCCATCTGGGAAAGGGGGAAGAGCTCGGGGAGGGGATCCACTTCTCAGGGAGGGGGCTCCTCAGAGGCACAGTTGCCCCTGTTGCTGGGGTGACCTCATACCTTGCCTCCCCAGGCCCCCTGCACCAAGCAGATTCCCCAGGAGATAGACGATCTTCCTGGCCCCAACCCTACCCCTCCAGTGCAGGAGACTTTACATGGATGTCAACCAGTTGCCCAGGAGGATGGTAAGAGAGTCGCATCTCAGTGCAGGAGAGACAGTGAAGCTGGACGCACCCAGGAGTGTGGCCACGTGGGCAAACAGGCACCTGGCCAGAGAGCCTGGTGCTAATGCTGCTGTGGCATGAGGGTGAGGGACTGGCACTGACTGGGCACAGCTCCTCCCTCCTGCTTGCACCCCTGCGGGTTGGGACAGGAGACTTAACAGCGGATGCAGAAACAGTTCACCTTGAAGAACCTCTCACTTCATCCCTCGAGACTTCCATCCAGTCTCCCAACTTGTATTAAAGACAGAGGCAGAACTTGGTGGTGGTGGCAGGGGCTGTGATATAGTAATATCCACCAGACCTTCTGATACAGCAGTTTGGTGCCCTGAGAGGCATCGTGGTGGCTTCCCTGCACCCCAGGAAGCCATATACATGGATGCCCACTGCAGCATTGTTTGTGATAGTAAACAACTGGATACTGCTTAACTGTCCATCAGCAGGAAACTGGCTAAATAAAATTGGAATATATTTATACAACAGAATCTCAAAAACACTGTTGAGTAAGGAAAAAAGCGTGTTGCCGAATGATGGGTATGAAACCTTAAAAAAAAAAGGTACATGCTTTTATGTATGTATGTTGCCTATGGATATATGTATAAATATAATATACATCATATATTGGTGTAACAAGGGTTCTGGAAGGATACACAGAAAACCCACAGCTCGAAGAGTGGTGACATCTGGGGGTGGGGAAGAAGGGGCTGGGGGAGGGTTGGTTAAAGGGAGATTTAGCTTTCCCATAATGCTTCATTTTTTTCCCAAAAGGAGAGTGAATTCACGTAATGCTTATGTAATTAAAAAAATCATCAAACATGTAAAAAGAAAACGGGGGCGAAACATGGTGGGTGACATGAGCTGTTTAACCTGCTGTCAGGCTCACAGAATGAGGGCATTTTCTGTAGATACATGAGAATGTCCCAGGTCGCTTCCTCTCCAGGGTGGTTTCCGTGTGTACTCACATGTGGCATTGAGATTACAAAGTGCTCTTCCCATCTGATTCATGTTCACAAAAATAGCCTTCCCAGGCCGGGCGGGCCCGCATGCCTCCCTCTTTTACAGAGGTGGAAATGGAGGTCCAGAGAGGCAAAGTGACTTTCCTACAGTCACACAGCAGTGTCTGGTAGTGCCATGCTCAGAGCTCCCCACTGTGGGTCCTGAGCTCCTCCCAGATCTGCTTGCTCTCTGGATCCGACATCTGTAGCTCCTTCCAGGGAGATCCTGGGTCTCCCACTGCCTTTTGACCTCCCTGTGGCTGCAGGAGCTGCTGCTTCTTGGTCAGATGGTGTCCCCTTCCCCCCAGCAGTATCTCAGGATAAAAATAAACCCTCCTGTTCTTTTTTCCTGCTGAGCCAACTGAGGGGGAGCCTAGCCAGGAGGAACGGCAGATGGAGTGGGAGCAGAGGGGGAGGGGAGGGGGAGGGAGGGGAGGAGAGAGGAGGAAGGTTGGAGGACAAGGAGAAGGAAGAGCAATGCAAAGTACCGTGCAGAACCCCGGCACAAAGGTTCGAGGTGAGGTTTAACCCAGGGGTCTTAACCTTTCCCAGGGAAGAAACTGCTTTGGATTTCCCCCAACATGTCCTGCTGGCTGGTGGGTGAGGGGTGATGGGGGGCAAGGGGGAGATGTGGAGAGGGATCATCCCGATGGAGGCTGTGAGGGCAGCTGGGAACCAAGAGAGGGGCACCTGGCCTGGCAGTCTTCCCAGAAGCACTTTAAGAACCATTTGGATGCACCAGGTGGAGGCCTTTGGTTTAAAAAGTGGAGCAAAGTGCTGGTGGCGGGGAAGGGGAACTTTGGGACCTAATTCTCGTCTTCTACCTAGAGCCTAAGCATTGAGTGTTGTTCACTTCTGTGGTGGTATGATGGAAAGAGACCAAAAACACATGTGCCACCTATCATTGGTGTGACCTTGGATGAGTCACTTTCACCGATTCACTTCTCAGTTTCCTTATCTGACAAATGGGACAAAAGCTGCAGCAGATGCTATTGATGCCTCCTGTATTATCTCCTAGGTCAGAGCTTTTCAAATTTGAGTGTGGGTCGGGTATGGCGGCTCACGGCTGTAATCCCAGCCCTCTGGGAAGCCAAGGCAGGCAGATCACCTAAGGTCAGGAGTTTGAGACCAGCCTGGCCAACACGGCAAAAACCCATCTCTACTAAAAATGCAAAAATTAGCTGAGCATGGTGGCAGGTGCCTGTAATCCCAGCTACTTGGGAGGCTGAGGCAGGAGAATCATTTGAACCCCGGAGCTGGAGGTTGCAGTGAGCCGAGATCACACCACTGCACTCCAGCCTGAGTGACAGAGAGAGACTCTGTCTCAACAACAATAACAACAACAACAACAAAACTTGAATGTGTATCTGAACTACCTGGAAGGTTGTTCTTGTTAAAGATTGTGGGGGCCCACTTCCTGTGTTTCTGATTCTGTAGGTTCTGGGATGGAGATCAAACATCTCCATTCTAACAAGTGTCCCAAGTGGTATTAATGCTGCTGCTCCGGGGCTCACACTTGGGGGAACTGCTGCCTTCGAATTTCTTTCTTTCTTTCTTTTCTTTTTTTTTTTTTTTTTTTTTTTTGAGGCATTGTCTCGCTATGTCGCCCAGGCTGAAGTGCAGTAGTGCCACCCCAGCTCACTGCAACCTCCACCTCCTTGGTTCAAGCGACTCTCCTGCCTCAGCCTCCTGAGTAGCTGGGACGACAGGTGTGTGCCACCACGACTGGCTAATTGTTTGTATTTTTAGTAGAGACAGGGGTTTCACCATGTTGTCCAGGTTGGTCTTGAACTCCTCACCTCAAGTGATCCTCTAGCTTTGGCCTTCCAAAGTGCTGGAATTACAGGCATGAGCACCGCGACCTGGCGACTGGCCTGTTTATATTTCTATACTGTGTAAACAGCCAGTTTCTGACTGCAAGCTGGGAATCACTTGCCTCAGGGCTTTTCCAGGCCTTGAAAACATGCTTGGTGCAGAGGAAGGCCAGGTAAGCTGTAGATGGGGGCGTTGATTCCCCGAAGTACGCTCAGCCAGCGGGGGGGTGAAAGTGGGAGGATAAATATTCAAGCGTCCTTGCCCTTGGGAGGGACAAACGTGAGCTGTGTTCTACAGCGTCTCCGAGGCCCCTGGAGGGGTTGAGCCACGGAGCCTAAAGAGGGCGCTCTGCATCGATTCCCATCCTTTCCCTGTCTCTGGTCCCCGCTCCACCACTGGTGCTTCCCGGGTTCAGCTCCCAAATAAACCTGTATTCATCCCTAGGCTCAGGATCTGCTCCTGGGAGATGTTCCCCCCTGAGAATCAGCAGAGCCATGCAGAACAACGTGCAATTTTGTTTTTCTTAGCGTCCCTAACGAAGGGAAGAGGTGGTTATTCTTGGCAGCGTTAGCAAGTTCTGCTTCTAAATGGAGATTGGCCAGGAGCTTTCTGTGTGGCCTCAGGAAAGTTACTCTCAGTTCTGGGCTTTTGTCCCCGGATGCGTGATGAAGGACTGGGTCCCTAGGAGTTCTAAGGATCCTGCCAGTTCTGAAAATAGTGGAGAGGACCAACCTCTTCAGGGTGTAGGGTCTTCCCCGGGACGTGGACGGAATGGGTGGCTGTGAGGTGCGCATCAGCCAGAAGGTGGCGCCAAGGTAACGCCCAAAGACCCTGGCGGCGGCTTGTACGCCCTGAGTGAAGTTGGGTTTGCTGACTGGCCCCACACCCGCCCACACTTGGGAGAGGAGGCCTTTCTTCCCTTGGCCCCGTCAGCCTGAGTCTCCTGAAGCCTCTACTCTGCAACGTCATCCATCCCCAGGTCTCGTCCTCGTCATGAGTACTTCCTTCCTTAACAAACATCAGCTGCGGTCCTACTGCGTGCCCCATTCCAAGCTAGGGTTGTGCACAGTGACACTGCTAAGAGCCCACACTCATTGAGTGCTCGCTGTGTCCTAGGCACAGCGCTAAGGGCTTTGCATACATTGCCTTAATCTGTATGACAGCCCTGCAGATGACGTGGTCTCTTACAAAACCCATTTTACGGATGAGGCGCAGAAGTCAAATGACTTGCTAAGGTCTCGAGAGTTAGAGCTGGGATTTGGACATACTAGGTTGACTTAAAAGCCTGTGGTTTTTGCTCATTCAGTGAGTAGGAAAATGGGCACATGTGTGTGCGGGGTGATGTAAACTCATGCCCGCAGGGGCTGGAGAAGGGGCTGGGAGTCTAGTCAGGTGGCAGACGCTCCAGCAAAATGCAGAAGCGCTGCCCGTCTCTGGGTACAGCCTCCACTGGCTTCTTCCAGTGGTTTCCCAGCAGGAATGAGGGTTGCAGATTGTCTGGAATGTGGATGTTTATGTGAACTCTATTTTTATATTCCAAAAATTGGTCAAGAACCTCACAAAAGTGGCCAGGTGCAGTGGCTCACACCTGTAATTCCAGCACTTTGGGAGACCGAGGCAGGCAGATCATCTGAGGTCAGGAATTCGAGACCAGCCTGGCCAACATGGTGAAACCCCGTCTCTACTAAAAATACAAAAAAATTCACTGATGATGGTGGTGCGTGCCGGTGATCCCAGCTACTTGGGAGCTGAGGCATTATTGCTTGAACCCTGGAGGCGGACGTTGTAGTGAGCTGAGATTGCACCACTGCACTCCAGCCTGGGTGACAAGAGAGAAGCTCTTGTCTCCAAAAAAAAAGAAAAAAAACAAAAATAATAATAAAAAAACCCCACAAAAGCTCGGTGAGAGCCCGGGAAAGCATGTCACAGACGGCTGGGATTAAGAGACTGGAAATTTCATTGCGTCCTACCCTTTTGTTTTTATATGTGGGGGAAACGGAGGAACTGAGAAAGTCCAGAGCTGGCTCAGGCAATATGTCCTAGGCAGTGTGTCTCTCTCTGCACCCTGCCAGGAGGTTGAAGAGACCGTGGGGGTTAGGCTCCACCCTGTGCACCCCAGGTGACCAGGGCATAAGGCACTGATGCTCTGGGACTAAGGGACTTCCCTTGGGAGGGGCCTCGTTGCGTGTAGATGTCTTTCTCATTCTATGAACAGCACCCCCACCCCCGCAGACCTGGCCACAGGCAGGAACACACACCAGCTCCCCCACTTAAGCCTTCAGGCCCTACAGTCAATTCCTTGGGCCGCAGAAGTTACTAAAGACCCTGCCCCCAAGGACTTCTCTTCCCTAGCGTGATTCTGGCACAGCAAATTACAAACTCACCTGGCAGGGGTGGGGAAGATACAGTTTTAATTTGTAAAAAAAAGAAAAAAAAATGAAATCCATGCAGTGGTCCTGGAGTCGGGGGAGATGGGGAAGCTCCTGAGGGGCTCCTCCTGGGACGAGCAGTATTGTTAGGGTGGGCGCCCCAGGAGAAGCCCAGCAAGGTCGGTCAGCAGCTTGGGCCCAGCCAGCCAGAGCCAGTGGGCAGGGGATGAGGACGCTCGGCTCTTCCTATACCTGCCCTTCCTCCCTGTCCCTGGGGCTCCCTGCCGACTGGCACGTCCTGTCGGGCCTTGGCGCCCAGCTAGTTCCCTGCCTCCCTCTCACTCCAGGGCTCCCTCCCACCCTCTGTAGCATCTGCCCACACCCCCTCCCGCTGCTTTCTCCCATGCTTTCCAGCTACCTCCTTTCCCATCTCCAGCTCTTCCGACTCACCTTGTTCTCTTTTGAACAAGTGTTATTGTTCTGCCTAATTATAAAAGTCACGCTCATGCATCACACCCCCCATCCAAGCAATAAACAGGACCAGGGAAGTAAGACCACTTGTAACCTCCCACCCCCCTGCCAACCACAAGGTATGAGTCCTTCCAGACTTGTTTTCTCTGCCAAAAACATTTTTTTTAAACTTGGGCTATTATTATATGCACTGTTTTGTAAGCAGCCTCTTTGCTTAGCAGTGCGTACGGCAGACGTCTCTCCATGCCAATTATGTAGAAATGGACAGCATGCTTTTTTTTTTGTCTCACTCTGTCACCCAGTCTGGAGTGGTGTGATCACGGCTCACTGCAGCCTCAACCTCGAGGGCTCAGGTGATCCTCCCAGCTCAGGCTCCTGAGTAGCTGGGACTACAGGCTTGCACTGCCACATTTGGCTAATTTTTGTATTTCTTTGTAGAGATCGGGTCTTGCCATGTTGCCTAGGCTGGTCTCGAACTCCTGGGCTCAAGTGATCTGCCGCCTTGGCCTCCCAAAGTGCTAGGGTTACAGGCCTGAGCCACTAAGCCCAGCAACAGCATGCTTTTTTTTTTTTTTTTTTTTTTTTTTTTTTTTTTGAGACAGAGTCTCACTCTTGTTGCCCAGGCTGCAGTGCAATGGTGTGATCTCAGCTCACTGCAACCTCTCCCTCCTGGGTTCAAGCAATTCTCCTGCCTCAGCCTCCTGAATAGCTGGGATTACAGGCATGTGCCACCACGCCCAAATAATTTTGTATTTTTAGTAGAGATGGAGTTTCTCCATGTTGGTTAAGCTGGTCTCGAGCTCCAGACCTCAGGTGATCCACCTGCCTCAGCCTCCCAAAGTGTTGGGATTATAGGCGTGAGCCATCGTGCCCAGCCAACAGCATGCTTTTTTTTTTTTTTTTTTTTTTTTTTTTTTTGAGATGTAGTTTTGCTCTTATTGCCCAGGCTGGAGTGCAGTGGTGTGATCTTGGCTCACTGCAACCTCCGCCTCCCGGTTTCAAGCTATTCTCCTGCCTCAGCCTCCCGAGTAGCTGGGATTACAGGCATGTGCCAGCACGCCCAGCTAATTTTGTATTTTTAGTAGAGATGAGGTTTCTGTTGGTCAAGCTGGTCTCGAACTCCTGACCTCATGTGATCCGCCTGCCTCGGCCTCCCAAAGTGCTAGGATTACAGGCATGAGCCACCGCGCCCAGCCAACAGCATGCTTTTTAATTGCTGCATAGGATCCCGTTGTAGGGCTGGATGCTGGTTCATGAAGAGACTCCCATGAAGTCCCTGATGAACTTTTAGGCAGGATCTCTCTTTCCTTTCCTCTTGAATCTCCCGTTGCCTCCTCCGCTTTTCCTTTCTCTCCAGCGTTTTTCTCACCTCCCATTTTTTCTCTGCTCCTTCTGCTCTCTCCTCCTCTCTGACTTCATCCCTGAGACGCCACCCTCAGTTTCTCCCATCTTCTCCCCCTCCGCACGCCCCTCTTCCGAGCCCTCCCCCACCCTCCCCATTCCCTCTGACTCTGCTCCCTGCGGAAGGGTGGGGGTCCGAGGTGTTTAACACTGCTTCTGCGTCAGACACGTGCCATCTCATTAGCCTGCCTGTCCCCCAAGTGAGGCAGGCAGGAGCCACAGTTGCCACGAGAGGCCTAATTGAATGTAACTAATTATTCACTCCCTTAAATGGGCCTGGGAGGGACAGAATTACTCACTCTGAACTGGGGAGACAGGGAACTGGCCGCTGGCAAACAAATCCTAGGGCCTGTGGAGAGGGCTCTCCTTGGAATACTAATTAGGGTGGAGTGATGGGATAAAATCAGGGACAGAGATGCCTCTCCCTGCCCTCCCACCTCATCTGGGAAGCTGGGGGTCGGGAGGAGGAAGGGACCCTTGTGTGAATCTAATTGAAGGACCCCAGGGAAGTGTGAATACGGGGTGGGGTGGGGGGAATGAAATGCTGAGCCTGGGGCTGGAAGAAGGCAGGGGGCTAATGTTTAATATGGAGAGAGGCGGGAGGGCACAGCAGTGCGGGAGGGGAAGGAGCTGGCTCGGGGTGGGCTGGCAGCAACCCCAGGGCTACCCAGAGCTGAGGGAACTTCACTGGCTCCTGGGAGGAAGCCCCTCTCCTCTCAAGCACTACCAAGTGCCAGGCCCTGTGCTAAAGACTGGTGTTCCAAATCTTCCCAAAGCCCTTCGTAGGTTGGCTGGGTCCATATCTCAGATGAGAAAAACTGAGGCTCAAGAGAGGGGAAGTGGCTCCTTCATCCACGATCGGGAAGCTAAAGCATGCAGAGCTGGGGCTCGGTCCTGCCCGGCTGCAAAATTTCTGTTCCCAACCCCTAGGATTACCCAGGCCACATCCCAGACCAATTAGACAAAATTTCCATGGGGGTGGCATGTGATGGTTATAGTCCAGGCATCAGTATTTATTATTTGTTATTTTATTTTTATTTTTTTTTAAGAAGGAGTCTTGCTCTGTTGCCCAGGCTAGAGCACAGTGGTGCGATCTCAGCTCACTGCAACCTCTGCCTCCCGGGTTCAAGTGATTTTCCTGCCCAGCCTCCCAAGTAGCTGGGATTATAGGCGCCCGCCACTGCACCCATCTAATTTTTGCATTTTTTAGTAGAGACAGGGCTTCACCATCTTGGCCAGGCTGGTCTTGAACTCCTGACTTCATGATCCGCCCACCTCAGCCTCCCAAAGTTCTGGGACTACAGGTGTGAGCCACCATGTCTGGCCTATTATTTTATTTTATTTTTATTTTTTGAGACGATCTCACTCTGTCACCCAGGCTGGAGTGCAGTGGCGCAATCTCGGTTCACTGTAACCTCCACCTCCAGGGTTCAAGTGATTCTCATGCCTTGGCCTCCCGAGTAGCTGGGATTACAGATGCCTGCCACCATGCCCGGCTAATTGTTGTATTTCTAGTAGAGACGGAGTTTCACTATGTTGCCCGGTCTCAAACTCCTGACCTCAAGTGATCCATCTGCCTTGGCCTCCCAATGTGCTGGGATTTTGGGCATGAGCCACCACACCCAGCCAATCATCAGTATTTTTTAAAGAGCTTCCCTGGTGATTCTGAGATTCAGCCAAAACTGAGGACCCCCCAGTCTGGACTTTATTTCCCTATTTGAGTCACTGCTGCTTTTTCACAAGTGGCATCCATCCTCTACTGAGCCAACCTGTCCCAAATGACCTGTAGGCTCTGTCTAGCCTTACCTCTGGGGCGGGTTTCTGGACAGCTGGGAGCATGCAAGAAGGGGTGGGAGGGACTGTGTGGAATAGGATGGGGGAGAGTTCTAATGTCCGGGGAGGCGGGGGTGGACCCAAGGTAGAAGACCTGAATGCAGCCCCAGGAGACTCTGGGATGCACCATTCTGGGCAGATCCTGAAGGTCAAGGTGAGAGGTCAATTAGGAATTGTGCAGTCATGGAAAGAACAGAAATCACATGATAGAGAGAGTGGAGAGTAGAGAGGTGTGTGTATGCGTGCATGCGTGCGTGTGTAGTCAGGGAGTGGTAGGTGTGGGTGGGAATAGTAATCATGCTTCTTGATGTCATTCATGTGCCAGATACTTTTCCCATATCGTCTCATTTGTCCTGACAACAGTCCTTTGAGGGTGTCTGGTCATCCTTGCAGCTGAGCAAGGTGCAGCTCAGATAGGTTGAGTAAGTGTCCCAAGGCCACACAGCAGAACCAGTATTCAATTTCTGGCTCTCAATTCCAAATCCCAGGCTCCTTTCTCCTACTCTGATTTAATACTGCTATTGCACTTGTGGTGTCTTCTCTAGCAGGTGTTGGTGTGTGTGTGTGCATGCTGGTTAGATCGCATGATGTGCGTGTGCTTGTGTGTGTGTGTGTGTGTGTGTTTCTCCCTCCTTTCAGGAGAGTCAAGACTTCCATTCTGCCCAGGACAATGCCTCCTGCTGACCAGTGAGAGGGAGGAGGACAGGCACCCACCCCTGCTTCTTGCCCCTATTCCCCATTGCCACTCAGCTAGTGACTGCCTCTCCTGTGGCTGGGGCTGGGAGGCATAGGGCAAGGGGGTTTATCCTGCCAACCAAGTGACAAATAGCCTTATTTGTAACAAGGGTGGAGAGAGAATCTATTTCTAGGACAGGGAAATTCTCTCTTTTCAGGCTTTCAAGTTGCCCTTCTGCCATCCCCTTTCCCCTGCCCCCACCCCCCAGTGAAGGTGACAGGAAGAGATGGGCATGTCACACTCATCCCCCCTTCTGCTCCCCCCACCTCAGATACAGGGGACTTGATGGGAGCTTCAAAGAGGGGCAGCAAATTTATGAGCCCAACACAGATTCCCCGATCACTTCGCTGGCTGATCCATCTTTCTGGAGCCAGAGATGAAATGAAATTATTGTGAAATAAATCCATACAGATGATTGAGGGACTGGCAGTGGGGGTACAGCAAGGGGTGTGAGACAGGAGCTGGGGGGCTCAGGGAGGAGGACTGTTGCCATTCCCCTTGGCTAAGACCCAGAGAAGGAATTGACTGGCCTTCCTCCCTTTGACAGGGTGGGGCAGGGTTCTGTTTGTGGCCCCAACTCTCTGTGGAGACCCTTGTCCAATAGGATCCTTATCTAAGGGGCTGAACGCAGAACCCTCCAGCTTGTGATGGGGTCCTGTGTCACCCATGCTTCCAAATTCCTAGGGTCAGAGAGCGAGGCAGGGCGGCTGGAGGGGGATGGGAGGGGTTGCATTCAGGGTGAGGTGGGAGTGAAGACAGAGTCAGAATCCGGACCAAGGACGTGGATGATGCTTCCTATGTTTCATTACCTGCCGTGGAGGCCCCCTGCTGTGCTAGGTGTTCACCCTTAAATTTTGGGAATGAAGGGAGACCCAAGGGAAGGCACCAGTGTTAGAATTACTCAGACAGCTTGGGGGCCGCACCTGTTTACCAGGAGGTTTGAAAGTGTTTCAATATTTTAACAGCCTCTGTAGTGGGACTTCATGTCCCAGCTGAGCACCGATCTTGGAGCAGGGCGAGGGTTGGGGCAGCTTGGTGTCCCCTCTCCCCTCCACTTTGCCTAGCAGTGTCTGAGGTCTCCTCCCCCAAAGACCTTGCAGGATGGCTGTGTCTCAGGCTGGCCTCAGAGCTGAAGGGTCCACAGTGGACTTGCCAAGGCCAGATTGCCAGAGCTTTCCTGCCTTCCCTTCCACCTCAGCTGGCTCTCAGGGGACCCCCCCGCCACCCTGAGCACTGAGCTGGAAGTGGAGGCAGCCAGCCGGCTGGGATGTGATCATTCGGCCTCCTGAGCAAGGCCAGCCTTGGCCACAGGGAATCGATGAGGTTCCTTGAGTAGTCAAGGGTCTGCCGGGGCCACTGGGCAGGACAGGCCCTCCCTAGCCTGCCCTGGTCTTGCCCCAGGACCTCTAACCTCCCCTTCTGAGAAAGGGACACAGTGGCTTTGGGCGATGACAAGGGCCAGACAGCCAGACCCTCAGTACCTGGTGTTGCAGGCTGGGTGGGCACGTGTCTGAGTACAGCCCTGGGTTCACATTAGGTGGGGTGGGGGTGGAAGCCAGACATAGACTGCTCTGGAAATGAGATTTGCCTCGTTATCTCTGCTTGCTCAGACTGAGGGCCTTGGGCATTAACCAGCCCATCCAAGGAGTTGAGAAGCAGGGGTGCGGGAGGAGGGGGCAGGGAGCTGAAATCCAGGCTGGAGTGGATCGAGCCCCTGCTGGAATGTGTGTATGTGTGTGTGTGTGTGTCCCTTGGTGGTTTGGATTTGTGGGGCTTTGTCTGTAAAAGTGTGTGTGTTTTCCTGGTTGGTGTGGATGTCCTTTAAAAGAATGTGTGTATAGCGTCTTGTCTTCTGCTCATGGTGTCTGCTGTTTCTCTTCAGTATGTGTGTGTGTGTGTGTGTGTGTGTGTGTGTGTGTGTGTTGCTGGAATTAATACAAGTATGTCTGTTTCTTGACTGCACCTGTGTGTACACACCCGCAGGCTGCTGTTGGTTTTGTTTGTACACGCCCCATTCACGCCCCAGCCCACTCAGAAGGCTGCAGGACCAGGTACAGTCTAATGGACAGAGCCAGGTGGGCAGGGCAGGCCGGCTGGCCAGCACCCAGGGGGCGGTGGGTGGATCTGGGCATCTTCCAGAGGCACCAGCCTGGCAGGGAACAAAGGGGCAATCAGTAGAGAGGCCACTAGAGCACAGCTGATTGAGGAAGAGGAATTAACGAGGAGCCCCATGGGGCTCTGCAGGGGGGTGGGGGCGGTGGGGGCCCTGGCATCCTGATTAGGAGGGGGGAGCAGGTGCAGCTGGGTTTACCTGAGCCACAGGAGGGAGTTGGAGGGGGCAGAGGGGGAAAGCCTAGGATGGGATGAAGTAGAGCAGGGCCTGGGGCTGAGGACCTGGACCAATGACTTTGAGGGAGAGGAGTGAGGGGTCCTGGGCAAGGAGGTGACAGAGTGTACAGAGCAGATCTTGTCATCCTAAATGGGATCCTCGTCACTCGTCATCCTAAGTGGATGACACTCCCACTTATCCAGAGCTTGCTGTGGGCCTGGCAATGGCTGAACATCCTCACAGCACAGAAGTCAGTTCCACCGTCCGTCAGGCTCACAAATGAGGAAATGGATGCCCAGAGAGGTAAAGCGACTTCCTGGAGGACACACAGCTACGAACTCAGGTCTGCTCGGCCTTAGAGTCCTCACTTTACCCTCGATGCCACCTTGGCATTCCCCCAGTCTTTGGCTGCATTGCCAACGGGGAGAAGTTACAGGAAGACAGACTGTGGCACAGAAAAGAGGGATGTACAAAGCCACCTGACCAACAGAGCAACCTGATCCTGGAGGGCATGAGGTGCCCGACACTGGAGGTATGCAAGGGATAGCTTGCTAACAAAGGGGTTCCTTGCTGGATAGGGGGTTGGATTCCATTCTCTCTCCATCACGGTAATATGGATTGAGTCAGAGCCCCTGGGGTTGAATCCAAGCTCTACCGTTTACTCACTGTGTGATGTTGGGCAACTTGCTAGACCTCTCTGTGCTTCAGTTTTTTCATCTGAAAAATGGAGGAGGGTGAGGATGGAGGGTCAGAGAGAGCTGGTGGAAGAGGTGGAAATTGGGATGAGCAGAAAGCAAGGTGGCAAAGTAGGTGCTAGGCTCTGGGGCTTGAGGGGTTGGGTGGGGTTCAAGTGACCTCCTGAAGACATCTAGGTTCAGCTTCCTCTGCTGTAGCCCAGACCTCACATCTCTCACTGGGGCCATTGCTTCAGCCCCCATCCTGCTTTTCCTGCCCAACCTCTCCTCCTCCAGCTCATTCTGTCGCCTTTAATTTGACCATGTCACTCCCCTCGCCTGTAGCCTTCAATGACTCTCCTTTGCCCATGAAAGCGGTTTTCAAAGTGTATCAGGAGAACCCCCTGGGGTTGGGGGATAACGTTAGGTGACACATGACCTGGGTCTCCTGGGAGACTTTGCACAGTTCTCTTTTGATGCCAAGGAGGGCAGTCCCGTTTGGTGCTGGTTTGTCGTTCACATCCTTTGCTGATGGAAGGTCAGCTCACATTAGCCACTGGCAAACAACTGAGTCTAGTTAGAACTCAATAATGCTGATTTGTTCTGAGCTTCGATTTCTCCAACTGTTTCCTTCTCAAACCCCTTCTCCTCGGGGCTCCCCAGTGCCGCATTTTCTCATTTGCCATCCTGCTTCCCTGCTTGTTCCCTGCAGGTCTCCTGTTTGGCTTTTTCTGCTGCTGCGGGTCCCCTCAGCTCAAGTGCACTCTCAGGTTCTGCCTGACGCCCCTTCCTGTCTGGAGCTCCATCTAGTCCCAGGGTCTTAGCCACCGCCAGTGACTCTCAAATCAAATGCACATCTCGACCCAGCTCAATTTCCAGCTGCCTTCTTGATATTTCTATTTGTATGTCCAATAGATATTTTTAACCTACAAGTTTGAAACGGGGCCTTGTGCTACTCACGCCTCTGCCTCTCCCTTTGCCTGCCTTGCTTCGGTAGATGGTCACAACATCTAGGAGTTATCCTTGACTCCTCTCCTTTGCCTTCCCCATTCAATCCATTAGTCACTCCTGTCAACTTGACCTGCAAAACATACTCTGGAATAGCCACTTCCCATTTCCTCATGCCCTGGTCTGAGGGGCACCACCTCTCACCTGCAGCCTCTGGGCTGCTCATGCTGCTCTAAGCTTGCATCCCTCCAAACCCACCACATGGCAGCTGGAGCATCCTTTAAAAGCATTCATCAGATTACATCACTCCACTGCTTAAAACTCTCAAAGGGCATCCCTTTGTGCTTACAACAAATCCAAGCCCTTTGCTCTGGTTTATAAGGTGCAATGTGACTGGGTTTTTTTTCCTGTCAGTTTCTCCCACTCCATCCATATCCCTCTCTCCCTTGCCCACTCTTCTCTCATCACATTACCCTGCCTTTGCCCTTGAACCTACTGAGCTCAGTTCTACCTTGTTGCCTCCGCCCTGAACTTCTCCCCCTTGATTTTTGCACACTCAGCACCTTCTCTTCCTTTAGCTATCTGCTGGGAGGGTCACCTCCTCCGGGAAGCCTTCCTGAGTACTCAACAGTAGTCCCACCAGACACCACTGCGTCCCTCTCTTCTTGCTTTTTGCTGAGCATGACAGTTGCTTTTTGCTTTCCTCCACATCATTACAAATTCCACATAAGAAGGAATGTTACCTGTCTTGTTCATTGCTGTAGTTTCAGTGCCAAGAATGGTACCTGAATCATAGAAGAGGATTATTAAGTATTTGTTGATTGAATTAATGAGTTGTATTTTTCACAGTTACCTTTGATGTATGACAGGCGTCACTGTGTTTTTCTATTTTAGATGGTGACATAGCTTTCCTTTTAAGAATAAAGCAAAAAAAATCAGATAAGAGACTTGAATGTGTAAGGAACTCTTCTAACTCAACAATAAAAAGATAAATACAATGAAAACATGAGCAAAGGATTTGAATAGACATTTATCCAAAGAAGACATACAAATGGCCAATAGGCACATGAAAAGATGCTCAGCATCATTAGTCATTAGGGAAACACAAATCAAAACCACAATGAGACAACATTGCACTTCAAACTACAATGTGATCTCACGTTACTAGAATGACTAATCGTGGTGAAACTGGAATGCTTGTACATTGCTGCTGGGGTTGTAAATTGGTACAGCTACTTTGGAAACAGTTCGGCAGCTCCTCAAAAAGTTACACTTGATGTCATCACATGACCCAGCAATTCCTTTCCTTGGTATATACCCAAGAAAAATGAAAACGTATGCCCATACAAAAACTTGTACATAAATATCGATAGTAGCGTTATTTAAAAATAGAAGTAGAAACAACTCAAATGTCTGTCAATGGATGAATGGCTGAACTAAATGTGGTAGGCACATACAATGGAATATTATTTGGCTGGTGATAAGAAGAGATGGAGTATGGACCCACGCTGGAACATGGGTGAATCTTGAAACCAGTATGCTAATTGAGAGAAGACATTCACGAAAGGTCACCTGCTGTATGGTTCCATTTATACAAAATGTCCAGAATGGACAAATCCAGAGAAATTAAAAAAAAAGTCAGTGGTTGTCAGAGGCAGGGGTAGGAAAGAATGGGAAGAGACTAATGAAAGGTACAGGATTTCTTTTTGGAGGATAATGAGAAATGTTCTGAAATTCGATAGCAGTGATGGTTGCACAACTCTGTGAATATACTAAAAACCACTGAATTATACATTGTAAAAGGGTGAATTTGGCTGGGCTTGGTGGCTCATGCCTGTGATCCCAGCACTTTGGGAGGCCAAGGAGGGAGGATCGTTTGAGGCTAGGAGTTTGAGACCAGCCTGGGCAACATAGCAACACCTCATCTCTACAGACAAACAAAAAAATAAAAAATAAAAAAATTAGCTGGGCATACTGGTGCACACCTGTAGTTCCAGCTACTTGGGGAGACAGACAGGAGGATTACTTGAGCCCAGGAGGTCAAGGCTGCAGTAAGCCATGACTGTGCCACTGCATTCCAGCCCGGGTGACAGAGTGAGACCCTGTCTCAATAAAAAAGGGTGAATTTTATACTCTGTGAATTATATCTCAGTAAAGCTGTTATAAAAATGAAGCAAAATGATAATTTAAAGAAAAAGGTCAACAGCAGTACAGGGACACATGGCTCTTTGGCAAAGTCACAGAAGACTCAGGTGAATGATCGAAGTTGGCTTACAGGCTTATCAGGATAAATCGCAGACATCCTAGTTTAACGTTCAAGACCTGTGCTTAGCTCTAGCTTGTTCCCTGCTCTTCTTAAAATGACTATATTGGCCTTATCCCTGTTTCTGGAACACTTAGGAATCTTTCAAGCTGCTTTGTCTTTGCAGATTTTGGGCCCTGCCTGGGATGTCCCTTCTCTTGTTCTTCATCTGGTTGAACCCAACCCGGTTAATATAGGTGGGCTTGATAGGGTATGGGGCCAGTGCCAGGCACTGAGCCTGGCACTGGTGAGACAGCACAGAGAACTAAGACAGAAA
Source organism: Ateles fusciceps (assembly GCA_036589455.1). NCBI lineage: Eukaryota > Metazoa > Chordata > Mammalia > Primates > Atelidae > Ateles > Ateles fusciceps. Next base: position 2,144,611 of record JAZHEH010000847.1, read on the forward strand.
TGGTCTGGATCCTTGGCTGGCTCCAAGACAGGGTGGGCAGACAGATGAGGAGCCTGCCATACCCACGCTGGGCTGCAGGAATGGAGTACAAGAACCTAACACAGCCTGAGAGATCAGAGGGGGCTCCCCAGAAAGGGACGCTTCAGCTGAGTAGTCAGTCAGGCAAAGAACAGGGGGAGGAGTGCCCAGATGGAAGGAACAGTCTGGGAGAAAGCCTCAAGACAGTGCGCACGGCAGGTTGGAGGAATCCTCAGAAGGTGGGTGTGGCTGGAACACAGCCCAGAAGGTGGGGAGTGCTGAGAAACAGTCCTAGAGAGAAAGCCGGAGCCTGGGGATTGCGACCCTCGTAGGCCAAGCCAAGGAATCCGGATATTTGCAGAGCTCAAGTAGATGCCGTATGATGCTAGCCAGATATGGTGGTGCACGCCTGTAGTCCCAGCTGCTTGGGAGGCTGAGGCAGGAGAATTACTTGAACTTCAGAGACGGAGGTTGCAATGAGCCGAGATCTCATCACTGCATTCCAGCCTGGGTGACAGAGTGAGACTCCATCTCAAAAAAAAAAAAAAAAAAAAAAAAAAATTCCATACAACTCCACGGGATGGCAATTTTTTGTTCACATCACGGACCATCCCTGCTGTTACACATCCATCTGCTGGTTGTCTCTCCCCCTACTAGAAAGGACAGGGACTTTGTGCTGTTCACTGCTGTGTCCCCAACAGCCAGAAGAGTGCCTGGCTCACACACTCAATACATACGTATTGAATGCATGACTTTACTCGTCTGTGTCCTCTGCTTACTGAGTTACTGAAAGCCAGGAACCTGTTGGAGTCATCACTGCGTCCCCCAGGGCCTAGCACACAGCTTGGCCTGCACATGCTGCTTAATCAATATTTAAAGAATAAATGAAGGAATAAACGTCTCCCCCAATGTGTCACACATTCCTGAAGGGCAGGGACTCTTCGATGTATGTCTCTAGTGCCCAACACATTGCCTGGCAGAAAGCAGACATTCAATAAAGGTTTGTTGAAATAAACAAGAGTCTCTTCTTGCGTGCGGGCCCTTGTCAGGCCTGCCATGGGAGCTCAAATAGAGACAACCAGACCCATGTTACTGGATCTTAGGCAGGTGGGAAGAGACACCTTGCTGGCAAAGAGTCTTAGGATTCCGGGGTCAAAAGCTGTGCAGACAGGATCAGCCTGCATGTGTAGGGTGGCCAGAGAGACCAAAGAGGGCTTCCTGGGGGTCAGGAATCCCACCTTTGTTTATGTCCCTTAGCACTGCCCTTCTCTGGCAACTGGCAGGCAGCCCCACCAATGAGGTGTGGGCACAGCTGTGGGTGGAATGGGATGGGACAGATGGTGGGAGACAAGGAAACCCCCATGTTTTCCTCCATCTGTTACATTTAATTGACTTCCCCGCAGAAAGAAAAAAAAATAAACCAGTTGCAAAGATGAAATTGCTAATTAAAAGGCCCTCTGATTAGATAGACAAATATTTACCAATTATGCCTGACCCTGCCTGTCCCTTTTACGTCTGCGAACTCCCCCATCGGCACCACGGACACATCACACCCAGCTGGTGGCTCTTCCACCAATCACTCTCTTGGGGCTCAGACTGGCTGCGGGTGAAACAGGGTAGAAGAAAGGCGAGTACTGGCAAACAGTCGTTCAACAAACACAATGCCTGTTGATGCTCAGGCTCAGCGCTGGCCCCTGGAAGCCACGGCAGAATTTCCATGGACAGTTTTTCAAGCTGTGTGCTGCACAGAGGTGCGCCTGCAGGAGAGGGGGACTGCCCTTGTCAACCTGGGACCCCTGGCACCAGACGAGGGGGGTTTTTATTTTCTTTGCACAATGGGTTGTTAGCTTGCCAAGCCAAATCCACAGGATTGTGCCTGCCTAAGAGGGGGTACCTTTTCCTAATTCACGCAGAATGGGCTAGTGGCAACTCTACAGAGATGAAGGTTGTTCAGTTCCTGATCCTCAAGGGCTCTAGGTATAGTGGGGGGGAGAAAAATATGAGTATGATGTGTAAACATTCATGTTTGATTTTCTTTTTCTTTTTTTTTTTTTTTTTTTGAGACAGGGTCTCACTCTGTCACTCTTGCTGAGTGCAATGGCACGATCATGACTCGCTACAGCCTTGGCAACCCCCCCCCTCTCCCCACCAGCTTCCCAGGGAGCTGAGACTGCAGGCATGCATCACCACACCTGGCTAATTTTTGACTTTTTGTAGTGATAGGGTCTCTCTATGTTACCCAGGATGGTCTTGAACTCCTGGATGCCAGCGATCCTCCTGCCTCAGCCTCCCAAAGTCCTGGGATTACAGATGTGAGCTACCACACCTGGCTTAAACATTCATTTAATAAACATTTCTTGTTTACTGGCCACCAATGTTTACCAAGCACTGTGCTAGATTCTGGGGGAGAGAGAGATGAGAAATACATGTTTCCTGCCCTCCAGAAGCCCAGGCTATTTGGGAGAGAGAGAGATACTTACCTGGGTCTGCCCTTCCTTTTTTCCCTCCCCTTTATTCATTCCAAATAATCTTCACCTGGGAGGCATGAGTAACAGCTCTGGACTCGCACCATTCAAATCCTGGCTCTACTGTGTCTTGGCTGTGTGACCTTGGGCAAGTTATCTCACCTCTCTGTGCCTCAGGTTCCCTCTCTGTAAATTGGAGATAATAATGGTAACAGCATCCCAGGGTTATTATAATGATTAAATAAATTAATGCATGGAATTCATGCTTGACATGGAATGCTCAGTAAAGGTTATTGTGTGACTGTTTTTTTTTTTTTTTGAGTGCCTATTGTGTTCCAGGCCCTGAGTCCTGGGGATACAGAACTGTTACCAGTTCATTTCCTCTCTCTTCAGAGCTCACAGTGTGGAACACACAGAGAAACCCACCAACACACATACAGGCTCACACATACTCAGGCCATGCTGAGAGAAAGTTGTGGTGACAGGGTGTGGTTCTAGAATGAATGAGTCTTAGCTTGGAAGTCAGAACATTTGGGTTTGTCTTAAGTCCAGGCTGGGGAAATGGAATGATTGCCTGCTAAGGTAATGATCTCTGCATCACTGGAGGTATGTAAAGCAAAGTGTGAAGTTGCCGGAGAGAGGCATACTGGCTGTGGGAGAAAAGTAGGTCAACTCTGGTATGATAGTCCCCTCCTGGGACAATGAGACAAGCTTCCCTGAACCAGCTGGGGAGACCTAGAGAAGCCTGGCACTGGGCAATATCCTGAGAGTCCATTCCTGGAGCCAAGAGACAGACAGGCTTCTTACCATGTATGTCCATTTCCTGGGCAAGACACTGAATGGCAGGACCATGGCAGAGGCAGGAAAGGGCAACTTCCAGCCTCTTTCAGAAGGCCTGATTGGGGTGGCGGTTAGTTGGGATTGCTCAGCCCTGAAGCAGTGACTGAGAACCCAGTCTGCCTGTGTGACCACTGTACATGTCCACTCCCTCTCTGAGCTTCAGTTTCTCCATCTGTAAAATGGGAAGAGACAGGGTCTTGCTGTGTCGCCCAGGCTGGAGTGCAGTGGTGTGATGGTAGTTCACTGCAGCCTTGACCTCCTGGACTCGGGTGATCCTCCTGCCTTAGCCTCCCTAGTAACTGGGACTATAGGCACAGGCCACCATGCCAGGCTAATTTTTCATTTTTATTTTGGTAGTAACAGAGTTTCCCTATGTTTCCCAGGCTGCTCTCAAACTCCTGGCCTCAAGCGATCCTCCTGCCTTGGCCTCCCAAAGCGTTGGGATTACAGGTGTGAGCTGCCATGCCCAGTCCACAGATAACATGTATCAAGTGCTCACTACATGCCAAGCACTGGTCTAAGCCTGTTGCATGTAGCATCTCATTTAAATTTCACAGTAACCCAGGAGGCAGGCATCTGCCTACTTTATAGATGAGGAAACCAAGGCCCTCAGCAGTAAATTTTCCAAGTTCGCTCAGCATGGGAATGATAGAGCCAGGTTTCTAACCCATGTCTGGTTGACCTTGAAACCTGGGGTGCTAGTAACCCTGCCCTGCTGCCTGTCAGTCCTGCCAGGTTCTCCAGGATGGCTCACACCCCGAGCCACATCCCCAGGAACACTCCATCACTCCCTGTTCCCCTCCTGGGCTCATACCGTGAAAGCCCCATGCAGAGCCTGCTACTCTAGAGGGATATATATTATCTAAATTTGATAAGACAACTTAATTTCACTCCGTGTCTGTTACCGGCGATAAAACTAGGAGACTTTTATGACCCAGCGTCCTCAGCAAGATTGTCAGGAACTTATTATACAAGGTCTAACTGGATTTCTCTCTGCAGATGGCTGGGAGCCATGGGCTGGAACGCAATTCGGCAACACATTTGGGGAAATAAATGCAAAATGCTTGTTCCAGAGACTTAGATAAGGCAGCAGGCCTCCAAGCTCCCCAAGAATCGGATCTGCTTTTCCTGGGCCCTGAAGGGCGATTTGGGGAGGATTTGCCCTGTCAGAGGAGGAGGGAATGGCGGGCTCTTTCTCCCCCCATCCCTTGACTCTTCTTGCCCCAGGGAAGGAAAGTGGGGGCACCTGAGACTTGGGATCAGCAATTGTAATTCCCAGAGAGACAGCAATTCAGAGTAGACCACGGGGTGGGAGGGCAGGATGGTGGGGAGTGGGAGACCAAGGTTAGGAGGATTGTGTGCATTGAAAGAGTGGTGCAGGATGAACAAAAAGGATAAGGAACTGGGCGGCTGTTCACTAGCTGCTCAGAATCTGCCCTAGAGTCACTCCTTACTGCCCTGAGAGGCCCGTGTCCTTCCCAAACACACCTCTAGGGCTGGTGTGGTCCCCATAAGCTGGGGCTCCCAAACAGACCCCATTCCTCGGATGTGAGTTCACGTCCAGATTCAGATGACCCCCGTACATAGGCTCACAGATAATCCAAGATTTTGAGGTTCACCGTTTGGGTACTCCGAATTCATAGCTTACCTCGAATTCTGATCTCCCCCAGGAGTGAGCTCACAGACAGGCTGGCAGTTCAGCTCGGCTTCAACAGCACCAAATGTACTGGATTGGTGCAAAAGTGGTTGAAATCTTTGCTGTTGAAAGGAATGGTAAAAACCACGTTTGCTTTTGCACCAACTGAACAGAGCCGCTGAATTTTGAGGCTGGAGCTTTGCAAGAGTCAGTCTCAAAGTCAGGGTTCACTCTGTAGTAGAGACATCCCCCAAACCTCTGCTCACACAACCCCAGATTCAGTTAGCCCCCTAAGCTAGACTCCAGCCCACCAGCTACTGGCAGCATCTGAGGGTTACCCCCCTCAACAAGCTCATACTGAGACTTGAAGGTCTGGCTCCTTCAGTCCCAGGCTCCAGTCCATGTGCAGGGAAGCTGCTGCAATGCCACTGATCTGGGAAATTTGAGGACTGCCCTCGAGCACCTGTCCTGTGACTCTAAGCTCTTTCCACTGGGCCGGGAAGGCAGTGGAGACATTTTCATCCATCCCCTGTTCCCTGATGCTTCAGTGGACTCCAGTACCAGGAGCTTTTCTTTTTTTTTCTTTTTCTTTTTTTTTTTTTTTGAGACGGAGTCTCGCTCTGTCGCCAGGCTGGAGTGCAGTGATGCAACCTCAGCTCACTGCAACCTCTGCCTCCCGGGTTCAAGCAATTTCCCTTCCTCAGCCTCCTGAGTACCTGGGATTACAGGCATGCGCCACCACACCCAGCCAATTTTTGTATTTTTAGTAGAGTTGGGGTTTCACCATGTTGGCCAGGCTGATCTTGAACTCCTGACCTCAGGTGATCCACTGGCCTCAGCCTCCCAAAGTGCTGGGATTACAGGCGTGAGACACCACACCTGGCATGGAAGCTTTGTCTCATTCTTTCAGTCCCTCTCTTACCTCTTCCCATGTAGAATCCCATCCCAGCTGGGTCCTTTGCCTCCTGTTTTTGGAGGGAAGGGGTAACATTTACCAAGCATCCTCTGTGTACCAGGGCCTGGCAAGTCTGTGCTTTCATGGAACACTTATCACAGCCTTTCAGGCTAGATTTTTATAACAACCATTTTGCAGATGAGGAAATGGAGGCACAAGGAGGTTAAGTCACTTGTCTAAAGCACACAGCCCAGGAGAGTGGGAGCTTTGTCTCTGCCAATGATCCTGCCGAAGGTCTTGGAGCAGAGCGTGGGAATGCCCTTGGGATTTGAAGCGTGGGGGACCGCTGCCTATGTGGCAGGCTGGGAGGGTATGCTTTTGCTGAATCTCAGCTTGTATTGTTTCCATAAAGGAAAAACAAATTATTTCCAGTAGACAGGAAGATGGGGTGGGGGCATGGGAGTGGAGGACATTGCAGTGAGATCAAGGGCACTGGTTGCCAGGGCCAGTCACTTGGGGGAAAGGGTGGGAGCTGGCCTTTGCCAGAAGACAGTGATGAATGGGCTGGGTCCCAGGCTTAGGTTGCCTAAGGGCAAACCAAGACTCAGCTCCTGCACTGGGGGGGTGGGTGGTGGTGTTGGAAATCACTGCCATCCTGGAGGAGCCAGGAGGGGGGCCTACCCCATCTTGGGTGAAGGCCAGGAAGTCCGTGGGGCCTTGAATACTAATGGCCTCTGGTGAGTCCTGCAGGATGCAGCAGGCAGGCTGGAATCTATTTGTTCTCTTAACTCTGCAGGTTCCTGAAGCAGGGTGATGGAGACCGGGGAGTGAGGACGAGGCTTGGACCAGGGTCTTTGGCTGAACAAGGGCCTGGCTGCAGTGGGAAACACATTCATGCTGGAACTGGGCTCTGCCACCTCCTAGCTGTGTGACCTCAGACAAATCACTTCATCTCTCTGGGCCTCAGGTATGTGTAAACAGGTGCGGTGATGCTGACCTGAAGGGTGGTGAGGAAGGTGCACAGTGAGTGCTGACTCAGGAAATGGTGCTTTCTGTTATAAAGCGGTTACCATCCTGCACCCTAACAGGCAGGTCCTGAAAATCACCCAACGGGGTTGGAGCCTGAAAATCCCCCAAATCCCCTGGCTGAGAGTGATTTTATTTTATTTTTTAAAGAGAAACAAGGAATATAATCCTCAAAGGATTTTCCCTTTTGGCTCTAAAAAAATCTAATATCTTCATTTCCACCCCCCTCTTTAAGTTAATTTGTGGAAAATTAAAATGGGGAACTCACCAAGCCTGGCATTTTAATTGAATCTTGTCTGGTGTCCTCCATTCAATCCTCCCTGCTCTGTTTAGCCCAGTTCCCAGCCTTGGCGGGACCTTGGTGGGACCCTGGTGGGGCCTGGGACTGGCAGGGCCGCCCAGGGCCCAAGTGACTTTCCAATAAGAAAAGGGAGCTTCAGCCTGGTCCCCCACCTGCCCCCGGAGTCATGAGGTCAGAGGGCCCCAGGGCACAATTTCTGATCTGTGCAAGTCCCCCCCGCTGACTGCGCCTGTTTCCTCACCTGGAGTTGGGATTCACCTGAATGACTTCACCCAGGACCCAGCACTCCTGGCACACCCAGCCGATTAATTCCCAGTGTTTCGTCCTCACCCACCTCCAAGATCTGGGGGGCTCCCAAAGCGGGGGAAGCAGGGCTGCCTTAAGCTGCTCCTAGGCCCCCATGGGAGAGCTTCTCCTGCTTCCATCCATGGGTCATCCAGCCGCCGGTTAGAAAGCCAGTTAGCGGCTTCCCCCAATTTCAGGGATTTGGTTAATAATAATGATGCTTCTTTTTTTTTTTTTTTTTGAGACAGAGTCTCACTCTGTCACCCAGGCTGGAGTGCAATCACATGATCTCATCTCACTGCAACCTCTGCCTCCTGAGTTCAAGTGATTCTCGTGCCTTAGCCTCTCGAGTAGCTGGGATCACAGGCACCCGCTACCACGCCTGGCTAATTTTTGTATTTTTAGTAGAGATGGGGTTTCACCATGTTGGCCAGGTTGGTCTTCGGCTCCTGACCTCAAGTGATTTTGGGAGGCCTCAGCCTCCCAAAATGCTGGGATTATAGGCATGAGCCACCTTGCCTGGTCAAACAATGCTTCTTAGTGCTTAAGTCCTGTCAGACATGCTACCTGCAGAGTCTTATTTTGTGCTCATAACAACCCAGAGGGGAAGGAACTATTGTTATTATTATATTATTGAGGCAGGGTCTCACTGCTAACAAGGCTGGAGTGCAGTGGTGTGACCGTAGCTCACTGCAGCCTCGAACTCCTGGGCTCAAACAATCCTCCCGCTTCAGAATCTGGAGCAGCTAGGACTGCAGGCCCCTGCCACCACCAAGCCTGCCTAATTTTTATTTTTAGAGACAGGGCTCTCACTATGTTGCCCAGGCTGGTCTCAAACTCCTGGCCTCAAGGCAGCCTCCTGCCTAGGCCTCCCAAAGCCCTAGGATTACAGGTGTGAGCCATAGTGCCCCGTCTGGAAGGAACTGTTATCTTCCCATTTTATGGATGAAGAAACTGAGGCTCAGAGAGGATAAGAAACCCCAAGGCCACACAGCCAGATTTAATGGCAGAGCCAGGATTAGAATCAGATCATCTTGCCCCAGGAGCCTCCTCAACTCAGCCTCGGTTTCCTGATTTTGGATTAAAGTGCGTTTGCTCTGGCCCTGGATTCCTGGCGCTCCCTGGGCCCTCGCCCCACTGCCCTCTGCAGCCTGCCTTGTCCAGAACCAGCGGCTGGGCCAGGGACTGAGCAGAAGAGAGGGGCTGTCCGTGCCCCATCACCCTGTCCCCTACCCCGAGGCCCAGCCCAGAGGCAGGCTCTCGCTTCCTCCCCGTGGGGGGGGGGCCGCAATCACTGCTAATCAGACACCGCTAATTATCCAGCCCATGGAGAGGTGAGCGCGTCGGCACCGCGAGGGGAGCGTGGAGGCAGCGCAGGACCCGGGTTCCAACCCAGGCTCGCGCAGCAGGACGCTGGCATAACGTTCTACGTTTCTGGGCCTTGGTTTCCCTGGCTACACATAGGGGTGGGAGAAGGCAGTAAGTAGGGCTCTAACTCTGAAATGCAAGGAAAAGAGCCTCACCACCTACCCCAGAGAAAGCTGAGCTTTTGATTGCAGGCTGAGCTCAGCCTGGCTGCCTGCTTTAAAACCCAGCTGCTGAGGTAAGGAGGTGGTCAACTCTCACTTTTCTCATCCATTAAAGTACTGATATCCACTTAAAATGGTTATGAGGATTCAATATGGTATTTGGAATAGTTCCTGGCATATAGTAAGTGCTCAATAAATGAAGCTTACGACTAGGGAGCGTTTTGCTTACATTATCTTATTTAATTCTCAGAACAGCTTGGGGGAGGGAGGCATTATGACAGTTGGGGAAAGTGAGGCTGAGAGAGGAGAAACCTCTTGTTTGTGAACCAAGCATCCATTTATCCCTACATCCCCGTTGAGCATTTACTGAGCACTTACCATGCTCCAAGCTCGTTGCTGAAACAGACTACCTCTTGCCGCCTTGGGGCTCATGTTCCAGCAATTTGAATTTCCACCCTTCTGGCTCCCCTTGGGAGGGACACCTCCCCACTCCCTTGTAGTAGCTGGGGGAGGATATAAGGGGAGGCCCAACCAATGGAAATCCTTGGGGTTTGGGTGCCTAATGATCCCCCTTCCCATCAACATCTTATGTAAATTTCTTTCATAATTACATTGAAAGCTGTCAAACTATCTAATTTAATTTCTTTGCAAAAATAAATAGCTAAAGTGGCCCTAGGTACTGGCATAAATACTTCAGGCAGAACAGTCCTAGATTGCTGCTTGTGCAGGCCTGACTGGCCACAATACACACTTAATAAGTACATATTTATTGGGCCTGTGCCCTGCTTTGGAAGAGGCGGGGATTCTGCTGACTTAGCCAGAAGGAGAGGAAAGCGATTGGGGCCATGGTGGTAATGTGAGGAGGAGGGGAGGGAGCAGAGGGAAAATATGCTGGGTAATTAATTATCTGTCTTTGTACATCCATAACTTTTTATTAAACAAATATGCAAATGCTGCCTAACTGGTTGCCTTCGCCTGGGTCTACCTCCAGTATGAGTGTTAATGTGCGATTGGGCCTGTGGGGGAGGAGGCCTGTCTGCAAAGTGGGCCATGGCTGGGTCAGTGTCTCCTCTCTCCCTCGCTTGCTATGGCTCCCCTGGTCCACTGGGCCCAGGCTCATTACTCCAATGTGCTTACCCAAGGCCAGTGGGCTGTGCCTTTTTAATATCACTCCTCAGGAGTCCCATCTCTCTTCCTGGCTGCTACGGCTCGGCATCAGATGACATCCTTTTTTTCTGTCTTCTTTCTTCTGCAACCTCATTTCCTGCCTTCTCCCTCTTGCCTGGCATGCCTGGGCTGAACTGGCCTCACTCAGGCTGGCTGCACCTCAGGCCTTTTGCACTCGCTTTATCTCCGGACTGCTGTGCTCCCAGGGTCAGCTCGTTCTTTTCCTCCAAGTTTAAGGTCAGTGTTGCCTTCCCCCACCCACCCAGTGGGAAGCGCCCCTTTGGGTTTTCGCTGCCTTGTTTTCTATTTTTTTGTGGCACCTACTACTCTGATAATTTTCTTTTTTATGTATTAGTTTTTCACATTTCTTTTTCTGTCCTACTAGAATGTAACTTCTGAGAGAACAGCCTTGTATTATTTATTGCTGTATCTCCAGTGACTAGGACAGCATGCATAGTTGGTCCTTGCAAAATGTGCATTACCTGAGTGAGTGAATAAAGGGAGGAAGAGCTCCTCCCTCACTCCCATTTTTGTCCCCCAGCCACTCTCTTCTATTTATGCCATTCAAGGATAATCTTTTTTTTTTTTTTTTTTTTTTTTTGAGATGTAGTCTTACTCTGTCACCCAGGCTGGAGTGCAGTGGCATGATCTCGGCTCACTGCAACCTCCGCCCCTCAGGTTCAAGCGATTCTCTTCTCTCTCAGCCTCCTGAGTAGCTGGGATTATAGGTGCCTGCCACCGCGCCCAGCTAATTTTGTATTTTTAGTAGAGATGGGGTTTCACCATGTTGGCCAGGCTGGTCTTGAACTCCTGACCTCGTGATCCACCCGCGTCAGCCTCCCAGAGTGCTGGGATTACAGGTGTGAGCCACTGCACCCGGCCCAGGATAATCTTAAAAACACAAATCCTACTGTGGACAACCTTCCATGACTACTTAGTTCTTTGGAATAATATCCAAGTTCCTTTTCCTGCCCCTTTATGATCTGGCCCCTTTTTACCTCTCTAGCTCTGTCTCTATCCATCTCAGTTCCCTTCAACCTACACACACATTGGCCTTCACACAAAGTACCCGGCTTCCAGCCCTGCACAAACTGTTCTAGTTGCCAAATTTTCTTCCATACCCTTCATTACTTGGTCAACTCCACCTTGTCTTTTGTGTCTCAATCAGGCATCACCTCCTCCAGGAAGCCCTCCTGTGTAACCTCCTTTGCCTTTCTCTGTTGTGACACTTTCCACTTTGCCCTCTTGCCTTTCTGCTTCCCTTTGTAGATGGAAAACTTCATGAGGGCAGGAATGGTATCTGGTTTTTCAACATTTAGGCAACAATTGTGGAATTGGGATATGAACCAGATTCTGAATTAAGAAGATGGGTCCTGGAGCCAGCCTGCCTGGATTCATATTCCAACTCTGCTATTTACTGGCCATAGTAGCTGCCCTCTAAGATGGCCCCCAGTGGGGTTGTGGCATCTGGTATTCTTGCCTTTGTGCAGACCTCCTCCCCTAGACTTTGAGCTGGACCTAGTGACCTGCCCCTAATAATACAACATAGTAAAAGTAATGGGATGTCAATTCTGAGATTAGGTTATAAAAAAACTGTGGCTTCCATCGTGCAGACCCTCTCTTGCGCACTGTCTTGAGGGCAGCCAGTTGCTATGCTGTGAACTGCCCATGGAGAGGCCCACATGGCAAGAAACTGATATCTCCAGCTCTACAGGCACCGGCTAAACTGCACGTGGCTCCCTGGCCTACAGAAACTGTGAGGTAACAAATGTTTTTATAGTTTTAAGATGCTAAGTTTTGGGCTAATCGGTGGATAATTAAATACTGACTGTGTGATCATGGGGAATTTACTAGACCTTCTGTGTGTCAGTTTCTGTGTCTGTAAAATGGGGATAGGCCGGGTGTGGTGGCTCATGCCTGTAATCCCAGCACTTTGGGAGGCTAAGGCAGGCCGATCACTTGTGGTCAGGAGTTCGAGACCAGCCTGGCCAACGTAGTGAAGCCCTGTCTCTACTAAAAGTACAAAAAATTAGGCGAGTGTGGTAGCACATGCCTGTAGTCCCAGTGACTCAGGAGGCTGAGGCAGGAGAATCGCTTGAACCTGGCAGGTGGAGGTTGCAATGAGCTGAGATCGCATCACTGCACTCCAGCCTGGGCAACGGAGTGAGACTCTGTCTTAAAAATAAAATAAAAATGGGGATAATGATTGTACCCACCTTGTGGGGTTGTTTTGAGGGTTGAATCAGTGTGTGTAAAGCACTTAGAACAATGCCTGGTATACAGTAAGTGCTGTGTAGGCATAGGTCTTCTAAGGTTCTCAGCACCCAGGAGGTGCTTAATAAGTGTTGAGCAGAGGTAAACATGATCAGATAGTAGTTACTGTTTACCACCCGCTTGACCCCGCTTCTCAAGACGGCATTCAAGGCCCGTTATGACCCACTGACTTCTGCCAGTTTCACGGCTGTGGTTCTGGACACTATTCAACCCGCCATATCTCATTTCATTCTTATCTTACAGCTTCCCTATGAGGTAGGAACTGTTTCACAAATGCAGAGACCTGGGTTCAGAGAGGTTAAGTAACTTGCTCAAGGTCACACAGTGAGAACAAGGTTAAGCTAAGATTTGAATCCAGGAAGGTCTGGCGTCTGATTCATCTTATTTGCATGTCCTCAGTGCCTCCCAAGGGCCTGGCATAAGTAGGAAGTGGGTACATGGCCACTGAATGACCGACTGCCTGCCCTGAGTGGATATTAGTGCCCCCACCTCCCACATTTGTCAGGGGAAAACAACAAAAAAAGCTCACCCCTGCCAAGAGATTTTGGAGAACAATGCTTAACCCAGAGGACTGACCTGCCAGTGGGGGCCTGGGGCATGTGCCCAGTGGCCCTGCTCAGTGGCCTGCTTTAAAATGCAGGGGTAGGAAGAGGCAGTGGGAGCCAGCAGGGAGAGCTGCCCATTAGCCCTAATTAGCAGCCCGTCTGGAAAAGAGCTTGGGCAGAAATTAAGATGCTGTCAGTGGGTCCCAGCTGGGTCGTAGCGGAGTGGCAGCTGCAACATTTCCAGAGCTTGAGCTTGAAACACCCAGCTGGGAAGGCTTCTCTGCCTGTTTCCACCTGGACCCAGCGGCCCCTGGGAGGCAGCCAGACCCTCTTCAAGCCAGACAATGATCACCAAGACACCCTCACCCCCTACTATGCATGTAGAGCACTCACAGAGCCCCCATTCCTTGGCTGTCTCCACGGGGCCTCCCACGCTCCTGCAAGATGGTGCCTCTATATCTGCTTTGCAGAAGAAGAAACAGAGGTAATGAGAGCTTTAATGGTGTGCCCAAGACCCACAATTAGGAAATGGCAGAGTTGCAGGGGGGAAGGGGTGGCTTGAGCCAGTGCCCTAAGCCCAAGGCTGCGGGGGTGGGAAGAGGAGGCCCCAGAAGGATCCTGACTAGGGCTGGGATGGGGGTTAGCAGGAGGACAGGGGACAGTGTCCAGTTCTAAAGTCACCATCATTGACTCCATCCCCTTACCCCAACCAGGGGAGGGAAGAGCGCCACCAGTGGCACCTCTTCTGGGGGAAGAAACAAGTTATGCAGTAGAGGTGGGCTGGGAGGAGGGGGAAATAGACATGGAAGAACAGGAAAACCAAATGTCAGGAAGGACCCAGCCTGCCTCCCAAATCTTCACTTCCTGTCTTAAAGCGCTAAGAATAAACAAGGATTTAAAAATCAAACTAAAAATTAAAAAATCACAAAATCCTAAAGCTGCCTTCCAAGAACTCAATGGCAGTGATTTGGGCAGCAGATGTGCTGTGGGAAAGGCCTGCTGGACGGCAGGCAGGGCTGTGCGGTGGGAGGTGGGCCAAGGCGGCCGGTTCCAAGAGGGCCCGCTTTGGGCTGTCAGTGCTGTTATTCATAGTAATAACAGGTCAGGGGTCAAGAGTCTATGACACACCAGATACTTGCTGGGTGCTTTGTAGAGATTAACTCTTTAATCCGTGCAGTTAACTTCCTAGGGGTGGGTCCGTATCAGTCCTTGTTTTGTAGTTGAAGAAATAGGGGCAGTGGGTGAGAGGGCTGTGCAGGTGGAGGAGAGAGATTTCCAGGACAAATCTGTCCATCTCCGGAAGGTTGTGTGTGTCTCAGCTACACCAGACTGAGATGGGGGGGGATGCTGCCAGTAATGAGGGAGTCTGTGATTTTCACCTTAAAGAGTGACTTAGATCTTTTACTTTGAATGAGTTTTGAAAGCAGAGGAGAGAGACAATAGGCAAGTAATGGCTGTCTGGGAGGCAGCGAGGAAGAATCACGTCCTGGAGGGGAGGCTGGGGTCTCACAGGAGACCAATGCCTGACTCATCACAGATCTGGATCTGGTGGAAATTTCCACCAACCGTGGGCCATCTTTCGTCCTCCTAGACCTTGATCAAGGACATTGACAAAGCCCCACCCATGGGCTGGACCTTGCCTATTTTGCCAATAAAGTTTTATTGGAACACAGCACATCCACTTCTACATCTTGTCCGTGGCTGCTTTCACGCTGTGGTGACACAGATGTGTAGTTACCAGAGACTGTGTGGCTCTCAAAGCTGGAAAATACTTACTCTCTGGCCCTTTGCAGAAAAACTTTGCTGATCCAGATCCTAGATAACATAATCATCTCTTTCAGAATTCTAGAATATCAGAGCCAAAGCATTCACACAGAATATATTGTCCAGCTGAGGCACAGGGAAGGGGAGGAGCTTCCCAAGGACGTACAGCAAATAGTGAAAGAACCAATCAGAGAGTCCTCGGCTTTGCTCTGGATGGATGCGGTGGCCAGGTGGCTACCTCTAGGAAGCCCTGAGAGCATCAATGCTAGTGTCGACAAGTGTATGGTTTGCACGTCCCTGACAATCCCTACATGGCATTAAATAACACTGAACTGTCACCTAGTGAGAAATGTGGTTCCTCCTCAGTCCTCTTTCAGTCTTTTGATCATGACAAAGGGAAAGTTGGGTTTGGGGATCGAGTGTCTTTATCACTTCTCTAAAACTCAGTAATCTTCCTTTGTAATAAAGAGAGCGCAAGACCCAGGCTGAAGCCTTCTGCAGGCAATGTTATCAGACCCGGCATCGGTGGCCTCGTATAGTGTGCTTATTTTCACATCACCATCTATGTCCTGTGTTACTGTTTTTCCACTTAATGTACTGATGGTAGTTTTGCTTTCAAAATAAAATTAAGCTTAAAAAGGAGGTTGCTGGGGGAAGAAAAACATTAAGTAAATAATAGTTCGGGTGGTACTTGGATAGAGCAGAAATCATGAATATGGTATTTGAATGGCTGAGACGGGGAAAACACCGATCGATTCCATAATGTTTCTAGAGCAGCAGTTTCAAGGTTCTATGATTTAAGAGCAGAACGTGGTCTCAGAGCAAGGGTAGGGCTGCCATCACGGTGGTGCAGGCAGGCCACTGCACAAGGCTCCCAGGCGCTCGTCTGGATGACGAGTGACTTCTAATCCACATATAGATGAGCTATGGGCCAGCAGCCTCCCCAGCCAGGTGCCCTCATCTCTGCCTTGACTCGAGGTACAGATCCCATGGGATGGGGACATCTTGGTGGCAGCCTGGCGATTGGCAGAGGTCAGAGAATAGAGGTCGCTGAGATGGGGGTGCTCCCTGTTGTCATCAGGTCACCCCGCCTGCAGTGAGGCTGCTCCTGTCTCAAGCTGCTGCATGACAATGCTGACCTTGGTGGCACGGGCTGACCTGAGTTCACAGGCTGTGAACAACCTTCCAGTAGGAGCCAGGCCTTGGGGTGAGATCAACCTGGGTTTGAGGGCTGCCTCTGCCACATGCTCATTGTGTGACTTTAGGCAACTGCTTTCCCAGGTCTCTCAGCCTCAGTTTCCACAGCTGTGCAATGGAGCTACTTAGCCATCCTCAGCCTCCCCCACCGAAAGGGCTGGCTTCCCACTGGAGGCCAGTTGATTGGACCTGACTCCCAGCGTTGTCCTGAGGATGTTCATTCAGTGGCGCAGGGAATGAGCGACACACAGTGAGGGCTGAATAATTGGTAGGCAGGCTGAGCTTTCCTCATCCCGAGAGGCACCCTCTGGAAATGTCACGGGGTGGTCAGCTCTCCCAGAGGTCACAGCTGGGTCTGCATGAAGCTGGTGGCTGTGGAGAAGCCAGGGTGACTCCCGCGGCCACTGCCAGGCTGAGTTGATGGCAACTGGCTCCCCAGCCGCCAGGCAGCTACTGACGTTTTTATGGGCAGATCACAGGTAATGAGCTTTCCCTTCAGAACCCAGGGACATTCTTATAAAATTGTATTCAGATTGGAAGGTGGGAGTGGGGGAGAGCAGGGCCAGGAGGCGATAGACTCTCCCTGCCACTGCCTGCCTCCATTCCAACCCTCATCTCCACTGCAAAGGACAGAATCAACCAAAACCATCTAGCCATGTGGGGGCCCAGACCCCTAGGGATGATACAGGAGGCAGGCTTCTCTTCCCTCTTGGCATTCCTTTGTGCTGAGCTCTGGGGTCTCAAGGTAGATTCCCTGGCATTACAGAGGGCCAGTGACTGCTCCAAAGGCCTCCTTTCCTCCTTCCACATGTGCATCCGGCATCTGTGTGCATCCACCATTCCCCCAGCCCCTTCCACACATCAACAGATGTTTATGGAGCCCTCTTCTTGGCTATGCACTGTGTAAGGGCCTGAGGACAGGGTGGCAGACAGGACCAGGAAGAGATGTCTATCCTTCCCAAGAACATTCATTCACTCATTCATTTACTCAACAGGTGTTCACTGCGCTCCTGTTATGTGCCAGCCACCATGGCTAGTGGAGATAAAATGATGATCAAGAAAGATACTGTTCCCCTACTCAGGGGCATCAGGATGGGCACTGATGGGTACTCCTAAGAATAAAGGTGATGGAGCCCTAAGGCTACTGGTGATGAGCAGTTATGGTGCCCCCAAAGTCATCATTGATGACTTTCATCAATGATGGTGTCCTTCCATCAATGATGGTATCCTTGAGGTACTGGTGTAAGCATTGATATGCCTCCAGCACATGTGTAATGAACACTGATGGCACGCCTATGGCATCAAGGATGGGTGCTGGTGAGGTAGAAACCTTTTGCTTCTGCCGGAGATCTTGGTTCACCCTCCCCGTTTGGCCTTTCTTCTTTTGCTCAATTAAAGCTCTCTCAGGCAGACGGACCTAGGGCGGACTCTGTGGCCCGAGACGTGATGTGATGGTGGCCGTCCCTCATCCTCCCCCACTGAAAGGGCTGGCTTCCCACTGGAGGCCAATTGATCCCCTTGCCTGGGCTTCTCTCTGCAGCTAGAATGTCATTTTCCACAGAACCCTCTTTCTTGTAATTACTGAGAATTACTTATGAAGAGACAGAGAGTGTGGGTATTGATTGCCACCCGGAGAAGCTCAGGAATCCTTTAGAGTAGATTAACCTAACTTTCTTTTGCCTTTTGGGAAGTTGGACTGAGTTATTTAAGGAGATTAATCAGCTCATAAGAGATCCACACGGTCTTTTACCTCTTCTATCTCTTTTGGATTAGATGGGGCCATGTCATTTTCACCCTGCGTTTGAAGTATCCTTTTCCTCACTCTCTAGCCCCCCGTCTACATTTCCACCATTATTGCCCAATCAAATTCAGTTGGCAGGATTCTCTGCAGCTCCTCTTTGGGGAATGGGTGGAGACACCGCTGGCTGCCGTTAGTTTACTTGGACAGCCTTGTTGCCTGGATCTTGGGCTGGGCACAACCTCAGGCAAGTCTCCTGCATCCAATCCCTGGGTCTCTGCAGCTGTCACGTAGGAAGAGTCCAACCATTCCATTCACTAAAATGCAGTGTTTTCCAGAGTCTTTTCTGCGAGGTTTGCGCACTGATTCTGCAGATGCCGATCCTATCCATCCAGTCTTCCGGGCTTCCAGGTGTGACTCATCCCCTCCTCTTCCCTTCCAGGAAGCTGTTCTAGACTGTGCCATCATTCTGGGAGCACACTAGTCCTGCTTACTGAGGCGGAGAGGATGGGGAGATGAGAGAGGGAGAAAGGAAGCCCAAGAGAGGAAAGGGAGAAGAGAAAAGGTGGTCAGCGGCCCTGGGGAAGGAGTCAGCATCTGCCTGACTCTGCGGCACATTTTGTGGAGTGGAAAAGGGCAGGTTCTGGAGCCAGACAGACTTGGGGGACAAATCTCAGCTCCAGTCCCTCCTAGCTTTGTGAACTTGGGCAAGTCACTTTACCTCTCTGAGACTTCATCATTCAAATGGGATGATAACAGTTACCATCCCATACCCTAGGTCACATTACCATTGCCAAAGGAGGCCATGTATGTGACATGCTTAAAGCAAGGCCTGGCGCTTAGTGGGTGTGGCACTGACAGCAGGTGGATCTTACCAGGCCTCAAACATGGGGGACTCCCAATGGATCCTCTGTAAAGACTTGTATGATATGGAGCTTCATCCTCGGGAGCCTCTCCTCTTCCTCATCCTCCTGTCCCCAGGTAGCTGCAGAAGGAGCAGCCAGGATACCTAGGTCTCTGGCAGGCAGGGCCTGGATTCTCAGCTCCTGGGAGGCTGAGAATATTTCAGGTCCCTCGCTGCTGCCTCTCTCCTCTTCCAGGAAAAAATTTTGAAGTCAAATGGGTCCCGATGTGGAATATTTTCCAAATGTCAGTGCAATCTGTGGTACATTACAGCTAAATGTGATCATCTCAGTGCTGGGCTCTGAATGTCAGCGCACAGGCCATGATGGAGTGACAAACAGCAGGTTGACAGGTGGCGCTGTGGCCCCCCTTCCCCTGGGAAATCAGCCTGGGGAACTGGGCCATCTCTGGGTTGCAGCAGGCGAGGACCATGGGCCTCTGTGGGGACACACAGCGGGCTTCGAGGGGTCCTGTGTGCGTGGTGTGTGCATGCATACATACACAGGCGGCCATGTCTCTGCGTCTATACACCTCCTCCTCAGTGTGCACAAATGCTCAGACACCCTGGGAGGGAGTTCACTAAGCACAGCTGGAGATCTGTGTGTGGCTGTTGTATGTGTGTTCTTCATCTCCATCTCCATCATGTTCTCCGTGAGTTACACATCTTAGTACAACCGCTTGCATGGTGTACACCCATTTGCACTAACTGACCATGAGACTGTGTATCTGTGTAGATACCGACACCATCTAGCTCATGGAGCCTTTTCTGTTTGTTGTACACACGGTCTTCCTGTGCCCATATGTGTAGTTGTGTGTGGACAATTGTGCATGGTTCTGTGAATAGTATTTGATTGTGTGTGTGTGTGTGTGTGTGTGTATGTGTGTGCCTGCCTGTCTAGGTTTATATAAATTCCATCTCAACTGCAAAGGTGGAAGGGGAAGCTAAACTGGGGAGGAGGCTTTCTGCCTCGCCGCCCTTGTGGTGGGGGCATTTTGATGGTCGCCTGCTCTATGGGGCCTGTGATTGGCTAGGTCGGATGGGGATTAAATTGCCTCCAATGACCAGACAGTGAACAGTGAGCTGTGAGGCCAGGGGGACGGTGCGTGGATGCCAGGATCTGCCAACCACAACGGGATTAAAAAGCCCTATGTATGCAAGCGGCCTCACGTGTCTGTGTGAGGCTGCGTGCTCCTGAATGCCTGTGACCCTGTGTTTTAAATCTTTGTGTGTGAGTGCATTTGCCTATAAGAATGCACACAAGCATGTCTGTGTTGTGTGTGTGATTGTGGAGAACACAGATGTGTCCCTGTGCATCCTTCTACGTGGCTGTCATTGTGCCTGCGTGGCTGTGCTAGCGTGCATCTGTGTGTCTGGGAATGTGTGTGAGTTGTGGTCTGTGTCCATGCATATCTCCATGTCTGTGAGCATGTGTGTCTGTGCATATGATTCTGCATGTGTCTTTGTGTGTGAGGGTTCCGCATGGGTGGCTTTGAGTGTGTGTGTCTTTGTGTGAGACTTCACATGTATGGGTGGGCCTCTGGTTTTCTCTGAGGTGTGTGTGTGCACGTGTGCGTGTGTGTGGTTAAATGCGTGGGTCTCAGTGAATCAGTGGCTAGGAGGGAGAAAACTGTTCCCCACCCAATCCCCATCCCAGCTAGTGATCAGAATTCCAAGGCCTCCTCCCTCTGACTGCACCTGAATACAAACTTCCACAAAAAGTGGGAAGACTCCATTAGGGAGCCTGATGAGGGGTTTGTGAGCTGGTACTGGGCCTGGGATGGGGGATGCCATGGGTTGAGTTGTGTCTCCCTAAAATTCATATGTTGAATTTACAAATTAGTTGTACATGAGAATGTGACCTTGTTTGGAAATAGGATGGTGGCAGATGTACTTAGCTAAGATGAGGCCATCCTGGGTCAGTGGGCACTAATCCAATATGACCTGTGTCCTTACAAAAAGGGGCAGTTTGGATCCAGACACAGAGGTGTCACGGGAAGATGATGTTGAGAGACACAGAGAGAAGATGGCCATCTGTAAGCCTAGGAGGGGAGGCCTGGAACAGACGCTTTCTCACTGTTCTGCTGACACCTGGATGTCGGACTTCCAAGCCTCCAGGCCTGGGAGAGGATTCAGTGCTGTTGTTGAAGCCACTCCGTTGGTGGTGCCTTATTCAGCAGCCCTAGCACACTAATCCAGGGGATGTGAAGTGCTCACGGGCTTCCCCCTCCCAGTACCCTTCTGCTCCCTATGGACCCATTTCACAGATGTGTGTGTTGTGATCAGTGGCAGCCTCCTCTTTGCTCCGTCAGCTCTGAAGCACTCCACCCTGGAGGCCTCGGTTCAGCAGCCTCCTTTGGGAGACCTTCTATATAATCCCACCCCCTGTTCCTCTCCCAGCCCCTTCCCTGTCCCTGGATCTCACCTTCCTTCAGGCGCTCCTGGCAAGGCTGGGCTTTATCACCTTCTCAAAAGTAAGTGCATTTTCTCCCCATTTTTCTCTTCTCTCTGCCTAGCTCTGTGTCTTGCATACAGAAGGTGCCTACTAAAGGTCTCAGTGAGGATTCCCAGGTTTCCAGCCTCTTCCTGGGCTTGCGATGGGAAAGAGGATTTGTCCTCACCCCTCCTTTCCCCTACACCACGCCACCTCTTCCATGTGCTAATGGCTGATGTTTATTTAGTGCTTACTGTATGCCAGGGCTGAGCTAGGTGCTTTAGTGGGGGGGCTACTTCCTCCTCTGAACAACCCTATGGGGTAGCTGCTATTTCAGCTTCATTTTCCAAAGGGGAAACCAAATCACAGGGGAGGACAAATAAATGGTCGAAGGTCACACCTTAAAATTCACAAATGCCAGATCAGGAAGGCGCTTTTGGAATCTGTTAGCTTAGCTCTGTCAGCCACCCGTATTTCACGGCTGGAGAAACTGAGGTCCAAGTGGCTCTTCTCCCCGCACCTGGCTCTGGTGCTCCACAGGGCTCAGCCCTGACTCTTGGATCCTCTCCGTTCTACACTCTCCCTGCGCCTCCTACTCTTGCAGCTTCAGCTCTCCTGAAGACACTGGCGAGCAGAAAGATCTCTTTAGTCCCGCTCCTCCTCCTGAGCTCCAGCTCTGCATTTCTACATCTTGTGCGTGTGGCCTGCAGGTCCCTTAAACTCAGCATGTCTAAAATCAAACTGAACTTTCCTGACCCCAGATCCAAAGCTTCTCCTGGGTTCCCTGGCTCATTACTAGCTTTGCCGCCCTTGTCACTCAAGCCTGAAGCCTCTGACCTTCTCTACGCGCCATCCCCACACCCGGTCAATTGCCGACTCCTGCTGGGTCTTTCTTCTAAAATATTTCTCAATTCACTGTTGCTGACCCAGTTTAAGCCTCAGCGTCTCTTCTGAGAGTCCTGTGTCAGCCTTTCATATCAGCTAGAGTTAGGTTTGGCTGCTTGAGCAAAAGACCAAAGCGACAGTGACTTTGACATGTTGGAAGTTTATTTGTCTCTTGTGTGAGCCAAGTCTGGAGATAGGAGGTTCAGGGTGGTATGGTAGCTCCATGAGGCTGAGGAGAACCTAGTCCATCCGTAGGGTATGACCTTTGTCCTCATGGCTCGAGGTGGCTGCTTGAGCTCCAGCCATCTCAGCTGTGTTCAGCCAGCAGAAAGAAGAAAGGGACAGTAAAAAGAGGCAAAAGACATGGGTCAGCAGCCTTTTAAAGAGGTGTCCCAGAAGCTGCCACATGACAATTCTGCTTAAGTTGTTTTGGCTGGGACTCAGTTCATGCATAGTTCACACACAGCTGTGAAGGAAGCTGGGAACGTGGTCCTTGTAATAGAAGGCCATGTGCCCAGCTAATATTTGGGGCTTCTCTGATTAAGGAAGAAAGTGAGACTGAGACCTCCTCCCTTCCTCACTGTTCTCCCTCTCATTTCTTTCATCCTCTAATCCAACTTGGGCAAGTAGCCAGGATCATCTTTCTAAAATGCAAATCTATATGTAGGGTTGCCAGATTCAGCAAATAAAATACAAATTCCCAGTTCAATGTGAATTCCAGATACGTAATATATGAGTGATTTAGCATAAGTATGTCTAACTATTGCACAGGCGATAGTTAGAATGCTAATACTAGAAAAATGACTTTTTATTTATCTGAAATTCACATTTAACTGGGTGCCCTGCAATTTATCTGTCCAGCCTATCCATCTAGTTTTTATGGTTCCCCATTGTTGTCAGAAAAAGACCCAAGCTCTCCGGAAGGCTTTGCTGGACCCTTTGCAATCTGTCCCCCCACTGATCTGTCTAGGTCCTTGTTCTCTAAACGAGCCCTGTGCTACTTCTGCTCTCTCCAACCCTGTAAGCCTTTGCTTAAGCTCGTTTCTTGGGAGACTGTCCTTCTCCATCCGAGAAGGCCTATGGTCCCAGAGGGAACATGGCTTCTGTAGCTCTAGATTCCTGGGGACGTGGTAGGGACGAGTGATTATTTGCTGAATGAAGTGATGGGCACAGGGACACATGCAAATGAGACTCACATTATGACTCCCTGTACAGTGCTCTCTGCACCCAGATTGGCTCATGTGGATCCAGCACTGAGATATCTGTCTCTGGGGCCTCCATTTTCCACAATCCCACGTCTAGGCATGTTACCCCCCAGCACACAGGGGGTTAAGCCAGCCTTGGAGTTGCGAGCTGGAGTCCATGGAGTCCTTCCTGACAATAAAGCTAATGAATCCCTCCTTGCTGTTTTCTCTTGCACAATAACATTTAATCATCATTTGCACAGCAGATGAGAAGTTTGCAGCAGATGCAATTCTGCGTGAGTGGCGATTTCTGCGTGTAGGCACCATTCCTTCTGTCCCCCAGCACACCTGATGATCTGGGGATGGGCATGCTGTGCCCCAGAGAGGGTGTGTATGCAGCCACATGCCAGGGATTTGACTCTGCACATGTGTGGGGAGATGGGCTTTGGAGGCACGTGTCTGTGTGCGTGCTTGTCTGCGGGGGTTGAGTTAGGCACATGGGGCATGGCTGTGGGTGAACTGTGCTGGGCCTGCCTAAAGGTGCACGTGGACATTGGTGGTTAAGTGCCTGAGGACACGTTGTCTGGAAGTTGAGGTACCTACATGGAGACAGGCAGATGCACGTATACCACTGCCTGTGTGTGAGTGCTTGGTGTAGATCTCAGCATTTGTTGGACGATGGCTGTTTGTTTAGGTACTTGTAGGTGATCGTGTAGATTACATTCATACACACAGACCTGTGCTCACATGCACAGACCCATCTATGGGATCGTGCACGTGAATTTGGAGTTCGTAATGGACTGCTCCTGGGGTTTCGTTTGCTTTCCTGTGCGTGCATACAAATGTGCATATGATTGAGAATGAGCGCATGGAGCTGTATGCTCACGCACAGAAGCACACTGGAGGGTATACACATATATGTGCTGTGTATCTGAGTGGGAGTTTCTGGGGACACACTTATGTTGGTGAATGTGTATGAGTATATGCCTGAATGGGAAAATATGTTTGCTTATTGAAGAGTGCCAGTGGACACACAGGTCCATGCACATAAGAGAAGTTATCTACGGCAGGCATGTGTACGCTCTGGGGACAAACACGAGTGCACACATGAGAGCTTGCCTCCCGTGCGTGCTTAGCATGCTGGCACATGTCCACATCTGCAGACCTGCAGGGATATGCTCTGTGTGTATAGCTGTGAACATGTCTGCGTTATGCCCAGAGGCGCAAACATATCTGTGGCTATGACATGTGCATGCGTCAGGTGCTGGCATGCTCATGCACACACTGGAACGTGAGCCATCTCGCCTCAGAGTGAGGGCTGACAGGGTTGCATTTTCCAAAGCCTCAGCGAACAGTGACAGAGCTGGCCTGGGAGTGCTTGCTGGCAGAAGGTGAGTGGAGCTGCTGACTCGTGACCTGGGGGGTGGGCTGTGATGACGGCTGGCTGACGGATGCAGGCGCTTGGACGCCCTCTATGACAGCAGCCGGCTCTCTAAGCTGCTTGAATCAGGAGGTGGGAGGTTAGTTCTTGACCTGTGCTGCTCAATGCTGGCTTCCCACCTCCCTGGTGCTGGACACACACACACTGGTACACACCAGAGACACAGACCCAGGTTTGGACAGTGGCCAGCCAGCTAGGCTTCTCTGTCCATCTTGCTCCCAGCTCTGCCATCCCCCTGGAGTGCCTCCCTTTCTCACCAACATGCTTCTCTGTCCTCCAGGAAACTCCACTCAGAACCCGAGTCATCTAGGCCCTGTGCAGAGTCATGGTGGGTGGGGGCGTAAAGTGATTTCAAGCCTTTAAAGGCTTTGTGCCCTTGGGCAAAGCACAGTTCATCTGTGAGCCCTGGGTTTCTCATCTCATCCTCATAAAATAGGCCTAATGAAAGCACCTGCGTAAAATTAAACAAGGCGAATTACGTAAAAGCACTAAACACAGTAAACACAGCGTCCATTCTCCGTGAGATTTACCTGTCTTAGTATTAATTACGTACGGTGCTGAGAACAGGGCCTGGCATGCCGCAATGCTATGTAAGTGTGCCATCACCGTCATCACTACCATCGTCATTGTCGTTAATACCCTGCTTCTGAAATCCTTGGCCAATTACACATCAATTCTTGCTCAAGACCCTGAATACTCTTTTATCCCTTGATAATGATGGGGATGGTGATGATGACAATAAAAGGGGGAATATTTTTCTTTTCATCTTCCTAGATGCCTTGTAAGGAGGGCAGGCATAGTAAATGGAAGGCTCTTTATTTTCTAAGCTCCTCAATAGAGCTGGGTTTGCTCATTTGGAGCCTGGAGCTGGCATGGCTGTATTTCTCCCTAACACAGGGAGAGGATTTGGAACTCTTGGGGGAGCCTGTGGGAATCCATGAGACAGATGACCAAAGCCTGTGTGTCCCATAAGACCCTCCTCCATGACCCCAAGTCATCAGAAAAGCTCACACATGCTTGGCAGGAGTAGACACCTTGTGCAACCCAGTGAAAGGGCAGGACTCACTGGATTTCACTCTGGGCTGGCTCAGCACCCAGTGGAGGTAGCACGTGTGGTTGCGGGAGCTGGAAGCAAAGAGGATCGAGGGAATGTCACCTTTTCCTCCACACCCCACTCTGGAACTAGCAGAAATCAGGGGGGAGGCTTGAGGACTCCTGCAGGCTATGGAATGCGGTGGCGACTTAGAGGAACGAGCTCTCCCAGAGCACAGACAGGGACTTTTGGATACACCCAAGACATATGTTCGGGGCTTCTTGTGTGTTGGATACTGTGTGTGCTGCTGACGGGGTAGGTCCTGGGGGCCAGAGCACCCGGGTTGAAGTCTCAGCATCTCCACTACTAGTCATTTGATCTTGCACAAGTTGCTTAACCTCCTTGTGCCTCAGTTTTCTCACCTGTAAAACGGGGGCTACCTCATTGTGTTGTTGTGGGATTAAATGCGTTAATTTTTGTGAAGTGCTCAGTGTCAGCTGTTGCTACTGGGTTTTATCCTTATTGCAACCCTATGAGGTAGGTGGTCTGAGCATATGCACCTTATGGATAAGAAAATGGAGGCACACCAAGGGTAAATAAACGTCTGAAGTCACACAGTGGCTGGGCCTGGTGGCTCATGCTTGTAATCCCAGCACTTTGGGAGGCCAAAGCGGGAGGATCACTTGAGCCCAGGAGTTTGAGACCAGCCTGGGCAACACAGCAAGACTCTATCTCTGCAAAAAATTAGCTAGGTGTGGTGGTGCATGTTCGTAGTCCCAACTACTTGGGGGACTGGGGTGGGAGGATCGGTTGGGCCTGGTACATTGAGGCTGCAGTGAGCCATGATTGTGCCACTGTGTTGCAGCTGGGCAACAGAGTAAGACCCTGAAGAAAGAAAGAAAGGAAGGAAGAAGGAAGGAAGGAAGGTAGAAAGAAAGAAAGGAGGGAGGGAGGGAAGGAAGGGAAGGAAGAAAGAAAGGAAGGAAAGAAAGAAAGAGAAAGGAAGGAAGGGAGGGAGGAAGGGAGGAAGGAAGGTAGGAAGGAAAAAGTCATACGGTGGGTAAAGAGCAGAGCCAAAGGCTCAGAAGGCGAATCTGGATAATGTTCTTTATTTCTGGCAAGATCTTTGACTCTGGATGACCTTGGGTAAGTCATTCTCCATGTATGAGGTTTAGATAGATGTTCAAGGGACCTATGACTTCATGTCCATGTGTCCCTATGGACAGGTGACCTGCCTGTAATCTCCTTCTTGGCAGGGTCAGTATCTGCTAAGGCAACCAGTGCATGTGGAAGGGACAGACTTGGTGCCAGGGGGACCTGTGCTGTCCCTGCTCTGTCCCATACTAGCTGGGAGACCTTGATCCAGTCACTTTATTCCTCTGGGTTTCAGTTTCCCCTTCTACAATGGAGCTGGCAACCAACCTCAGAAGTGCTGTTGGGTTCTGTATGAGAGAGCTGGGCACACAGGGGTGAGAGGACATCTCCCCAGTGGTCCCCAAGGTACCATGCCCATTTGTAGCATGAGCTATAGGAGCCATGGGGTAAGGGTCCCACGTGGGATGATCTGGGGGTTTCCAAATATCCCTCCACTTGGGTTTACCATACTAATACCACAGTCCTGCCACTGGCCACTATCAATGGACTTTAGAAAGGAGGTTCAAGTTGAGCAAGCTATCACGTTCCTTAACCTGGCCTTCAAGTTCTTTTCACAACTACCTTTAACCAGCCTTCCCTGCCTCACCTCCCAACAGTCCTCCACCCTGTGATCCAGCCCCCAGTGCCACACATCCTTCCTGAAGCTGCCGCATGCTTCTTGCCTCCTCCCCCACCCCCAGCTTTTGCAGATCTGCTTGGAATACTCTTGCTCACTTGGCCACCTCACATCCTATACTCATTCTTCAAGACCTGGTTGAAGTTACTTCCTCTGGGAAGCCCTCCAGGATGACTCAGTCTTTCTTCAGTGCTTCCAGCATATTTTTCTGGTAACTCTGCTACAACTCTTAGCAAACACATTATTTTTGGCTACTTCCACTCCCTGATCCACTTCCTTCCTCCAACTTAGGTCTTGAGCTATTGGAAGGGGAGGAACTACCTATCATCTGTGTAACTCTTGGCAGTTTACTACTCACTCAGCCTCAGTTTCCTCATCTGTGAACTGGGGCTGACAGTATCTAATGAGAAAAAATAACGCAGGTAAGGCACTAGAACTTACTGGCCGTCTCTAGATCTATCACAGTGGATCTTGGCAAATGTGGAGGGAATGAATGAGAGCTCCCTGGGAGGGTAAGGAAAATAAGGCTAATAAGTATTTACTGGGCACTTTCCACATGTCAGGAAGGCACTGAGTTCAGAGCTTAACAACCACTATCTCCTTTAAGACTTTTAACAATCCTTTAAGGAAGAGACTACATTACCCCCATTTTACAGATAAGGAAACTCGAGTCTTCAGCAGTGGAGGACCCTGCTGAAGGATGCCCAGCTGGCAGGAGCTGGAATTCACGTTGGATCAATGTGGAATGAATGACTCACTTGGGCGTGGGGGGAGGTGGGAGGACAAAATAATCCGTATTTTATAATCATATAGTTTTAGAGCTGGAAACTCTTCAGGTGACTTAGTCCAGGGGTTCTTAATTTGGGATCTATGACTGGGGAGACTGATGGGTTCCAAAGTCAAACAGATAAGGCCCCCACCCCCCGGCGCTTGCCCAGTGGCTTCTGATCCCTCTGTCTCCTGCCAATCCTTGCATCCACTCAAATCCTGGAGTCACCCAGCTTGTTCTTGCTTGGTACCGCTGGTATTTCAGTGTGATCGAGACTTCCAAAGGCTCCACAGTTGCTGGGGGTGTCCTTATCCCCATGCAGGGCAGGATCAGGAGCTGACGGCTCAACCTTTTCCTCTCCCCTTGGAGATGTTGGGAAAAGGGGAAGGGCATATGGAGCAAGGGAGAGAGGTCAGACCTTGGAGGCAGACACACTGGGCTTCTAAGAACCACAGAGATAAGAACAGTAACAAAGGCTAGCATTTATTGAACACCTACTATGTGCCAGGCACTGTCCTAACCACTTGACACATACGAACCCTTTTTAGCCTCACAACTCTTCGAGGTAGGTTCTGTTATTAACCCCATTTGACAGATGAGGAAACTGAGGCCCAGAGAAGTGAAGTGACTTGCCCGAGGCCAGGCAGCTGGTCAATGCCAGAGGCTCCACCATTCACTGGCCACGGGCCCTTGGACGGGTCACAGCCACTTCTCTGGGGTCCTTTCCCCTTCTATTCCGTGCAGGACCCCACCTCATGGTTTCTCTGACGACTGAGCTGGTCTCTGTACAGCGTCCCAGCACACAGTAGGTGCTTAGTAAATGAACAGCCTTCCTTCCTCTTAACTCTGATGGGGGAAACCTGAGGCGGGGGCATCTCAGCGGCGTGCTCGCTCCAGCATTCTCCCCCAGGCCAGGATTGAGTAACGCGCCCCTTTCCGACTCGGCAACGCCACCCCCATCTCCCATTATAACCCCAGAGCCACGCCGTGCCCGGTCTCGCCTCAGTTTTAATGACGGTCAGAGTCCCGCAGCTCCGGGCTGCAAAGCTGCACCCCTGGCGGAGGAAGAGTGGGAGAGTCAGCCCCTAGCAAGCCCCTCCTCCGTCCGGCCGCCGAGGGAGGGTGAGGGGAGGGCGGGGCAGGGGGTCCGCGGGGAAACGCGTCGTCCTGGGGCCCCGGCGGGTGCTGGGCGGCGGAGCAGCCGCGCCCCGACTGCAGGGCGCGGGGCTAGGAGGCCTGGGTCTCGTCGTCCCCGCGGTGGCCGGCGTAGAGCGCGGCCAAGGGCCGGAGCGCGGACCCCAGCTGCTGAGATAGGCGAAGTCCTGCTCGGAGCCCGACGAGCCGCTGTGCAGGGAGCTGAGCGAGGCGGCCGGCGAGTCCGCGCCCTCGAAGGCGTAGGTCTGGAAGGCGTCGTAGGGCGGCACCGACAGGTCCCCGTCCGCCAGCGCCACCTTGCGGCTGATGAAGTCCCTGAACACCGAGAAGTCCGGCTCGGGGCTCGGCGGCCCCTGCGGCAGCGAGTGGCGCTCGGAGGGCAGGTGGGCCTGCGGGGGGCTGCCCGCGCCCCGCCCGCGCCCCCGTCCGCGCTGCCGCCCGCGCCGCCGCCCCCGTCGCCCCCCTTGAGCTCGCCAAAGTCGTAGAGGCTCCGCAGCGCCGACATGTCGTAGGCTTCGGTGTCCTGCTCGCCGCCGCCTTCGTCGTTGTATTTGATGACGTTGTCCCGCATGTCCTCATCCTCGTCCGAGCTCAGGTGGCTCTTGTGGTGGCGCCTGAGGGTGAGGATCAGCAGCACCAGCACTGCGAGGGGGAGCAGAGGGGGCGACTGAGGGCCGAGCCCCTCCCAGGGCGTTAGGAGGATCCTCTACCCCGTCTCCTCCCGCCTTCTGCCAGCAGAGTGAGCCCAATCTCAGCAGTCCTACAGATTTCTTAGAATTCTGTTTAAAAAGCCGTTCTTACAGTCAGAACTGAGCTGAGTGTCTGGAGAGGTAGTGAGTTACCCATCTCGGGAGGTATGCAAATCGAGGCTAGATTACCTCTGGGGTGGAGATGGCCAACGGGAGGGCAGTGTTAAAGGTTTTCCTGGGTGTGGAGGCCCGAGGCCTCCCTTCTCAGCTCTATGAAGAGATACATTCTCTGAGGACTCTAGATGCTGGGGGTGTGAAGCAGGCAGCTGAGAAACAGATGGGGCCAGGGGGCGGCGTGAAGACGTCCTTCACTCTGACCTCTGACCTCTCTTCACCCTCACCTCCTCTGTCCACACCAGAAGTCCTGAGCTCCTACTCAGCCCTTGGGTTCTCAGGTCAAGGTCTGCAGGAACCCTGAGAGCTAACGGCCAGGTTCCGTGCCTTCCCCTCCAAGATCCCCCAGGAAGGGGCTCCTTCCTCTATCATACTGGTTTTCAAAGTGTGGCCCCTGGGCAAAAGGAGCATCCTCTGGGAGCTTAGGTTAGAAATGCAGACCCTTGGATCCTGCCATGTATCCTGTGGCAGTGGAGGGGGATGTGTGTTTTAACAAGACGCCCAGACAGGAAGAGGCAGCTCAAATTTGAAAGCCACAGCTCTGTCACAGACCAGGCCTTGCTGTTTTACCACATCTGCCTCCACGCCAAAACACAAGCCCTAAGCTACTCCTGAGGACCTGGGAAATGTTCCCCTGGCTTGGTGCCTGGCATGCAGTGAGCACTTGAAGCATGCTTGTTGAATGAATGAATGACTGAAGGAAGAGTTGGACGGAGACATGGGTAAATGAATGAATGATTATCCCCTCCTGGCTTTCTTCACTTGATTTCTAGGACTCCACACACTCTTCCTCCTCCTCCCACTTCACTGAACACTCATTCTCCATCTTCTAAGCAGGCTTCTCCTTGCCTCTCTTAATTCAGATGTCCTAGGACTCAGACCTCGGTTCTGTGTCCACGCTCCCTCTCTTGGAGCTCTCCTTCAGTCTTATTACAGCTTTAAAAGTTCCATTTAGAAACTGACAATTCCCATATCTCAGCCTCCAGCCTGGACCTCTTCCCTGAAATCTAGATCGTACATTCCATTTCCTACTCAACGTGTCCTCTCGTTGACCAAGAGAATCTCAAGCTTAACATGTTCAAAGGTGAAATACTAATTTTTTCCCCTTCCCCACCCTGAGTCTCCCCCTTCTCAGTGTTAGCATCCCCAACTTTTCAATTACTCGGAGCTTTTAGGTCTCTTCTGTTGACTGCTAAATCTCAGGGTTTAGTACATGGGAGGGGACTCACTGGATGGATGTATAGGTAAATGATGACGGATGGATAGACAGACGGATGGACAGACAGATGGACAGACATGTACCAGGTACTGTGCTGGGCACTGGACTCTTTGCTCCTCCAAACAGCTCCAGTGGCCAGAGCTGACTGCAAGGGCCCTGGGGCAGGGCACCTGCTCACCACCTAACAAGGTGGCTTGTGATAGGGAAGAGCACGGGCGCTGGGGGACAGGCCCCGAGGGAGGCCACAGGGAAGGAAGGTGTCAGGAGAGAATGGAAAGATGGATGGATGGCTTTCGGAGCGGAGGCTGGGAGCTATGGAGGGGGATGCCCGTGGGAGCAGATGGTGAGGTTTGTGGGCGGCGGGCGACAGATGTGCCAGGCCTGATCAGCGATTCCGCCTGTCACCTTTAGAGCACTGATGTGCACTTTCTTCGTTTGTGGGCAATTAGGCAGAAATTTGTTTGCACTGCCTCGGAAAATGAAACTGCTGTAAAGTACACCCTCTGGAAAAAGGGTTTCTGAGCCATAAGCTGGGATGGGGAGAGAAGCAGGGGCTCCCAACTAGGAGGAGCCTTCCCAGGTCCTCTTCAGGGATGTGAGGAGGTACAGCCTGGCCGTGGGTAGGTCCTCAAGAGGGTGGACAGAGGCCATGCCATTTCTAGGCAGCGAGGGCGGGGGAGGCAGCTGACATCTCCCAGGGAGCTCAGCAAAGCTGGAATCTACACTTGGACCTCCCTTGAGCTCCTCTAGCTTTGGCCTCAGTGCCCTTCTGTACTTGGGTGGCCATAGCTGTGACAGGTGGCATATGGCCACTCAAATCCAGGTTAACTTCTGAAACTTGACCTCTTCACTGGGGACACTTTGGGGTTCAAATGGCTGCTAGTGGGCTGGTACCAGTGTGGATTTTGCCCCCCCCACCCCCCTCCACCGCCAGTGACTTGAGATTTTGCTTTCAGTTTAGGTTCATAGCAGGTGGTAGTTAGAGGAGCAGAGGACACAGAGTGAGAAGACCTAATATCAAATCTGAAGACTATCTGGTACCCTTATACCAGCCACCTAACCTCTCTGAGCCTCAGTGTTTTCATCTGAAAAATGGGATAATATGCCTGGCCATACAGTTGTGAGGTTCACAAAAGCCCTTTTACTAAAAGTCCTATGTAGAGAATAAAAAAGGACTGTTCACATGAGAGAATTTTAAAAAATATGATTGGTTTTTAAAAATTAGGGTGGGGCTTGGGCTGTGCAGGGGCTGGCCCATGGTGAACTCAGTCTTGGAATTGGTTGGGGGCTGCTCTGCTTTTAGAAGACTCCTCATGGGGACTGCGTGTTAGAGCTTGGAGATGGTTCTACCAGCGCATCCTCATGTGGAGAGGGAAGCTGAGGCCCCACGCAGCCCGGTTAGGAAGGAAACCCAGGACCCCAGGATGGGGGTGAGTCAGGCAGGGGTGGGTGGCTCTCGAGGGACTCACCAACCAGGATGAGAACGCAGACCAAGAGGGCGATGAGGGCGCCGGGGCTGAGGGGAGGCGGCCATGACAAAGGCTGTGGTGTTGCACGACTGGATGGCACCGGAGCTGTCGCAGCCACAGATGCGGATGGTGAGCGTGCCCGTGCTGCTCAGCGTGGGCGGCCCGCTGTCCACTACCAGGATGGGCAGGAAGAACACATCCTGCTCCTGCCGGTTGAAACCCACGTGCTGCGTGTGCACTGCAGCGGTGTTGTCTGTTCCAGAAGAAGGGGGTGCAGTGTGACTTGGGGCCTGGGGTCAGCATCCTTGTCCTAGCCACCTCCTGATTGCACCCCGAGATTTGCCTCCCTATGCCCCAAACTACAGCCTCCCAGTGGACTCATGGTTCTCTTCTCTGATCTCCCAAAATTCTGTACCAGCTGCCTCCAAATTCTGCCCCATGCTGCCCAAAGATTCTGTCCCCCAAATTCTGCCCTCAGCTGTCTGGAGACCCTGTCCCCATGTAGCCCACAACTCTGTCTTCAGCCCTCCCAAGATTCTGTTCTCAGCTATTCTAAGATTTTGTCCTCAGCTGTGCCAAGGTCCCCCAGCTTTTCCAAGATTCTGTCCCCAGCTAGGCCAAGGTCCTGTCCCTGGCTATGTCAGTTTTTTTTTTTTTTTTTTTTGCCATTTGTCTCAACAGCCTGTTTTTGTTCTAGATTCCACCCCAGCTTCCCAGCGTATTCCGACCTTAGGAGTCCTAGGGTCCTTGGGTTGTGGTTTGTTGGGCCCTGACAAGTCCTGGATTATCAGAGGGGACTGGGAATGCTGGCTGGCATCTGCCTTTGGCTGTGGGATCTTTCTGTCCTTCATATCCCAAGGCCAGTTGAGAGTCCTGGAGCCTGACAGAGTCTCTGCCTAAGAGGCTGAACCTAGAGGGCTGGGAGCGTGGTGAGGGGCCTGATGAGGGGCTCTGGAGCATCGAGGTCTCCTTACCCACATCTTTCCTTTTCACACAGACGGCCAGAGAGGACAGTGAACGAACACAATGGAACTCATGGCACTGATTCAGCCTGTTGCTGGGGAAGCCAGGCAGGACACAGGGGGATGGTGGCTGCGTTGGAGCACAGGCTGAGGTGACAGGTGGCACCCCCTTCTCCGCCCTTCCTACCTCCTTCACACCTGTTCTGTAGGAGTCAGGCCACCTGACCCTCTGTCATTTTGATGGCCTCTCTCAGTTCTGCACACACAGGGGTATGAAGTGCCCAGAGCTCCAAAGGCTGCTGTCTGCCCTTTACAGCCAACTCTGCCAAAGGGGGCCCTGCCTTCCTGCTGGGGGCCTCCAGTCCTCCTTCTCCCCCGCAGTCTTCAGTCTGGTCTCCCTAATGTGAGAGCCAGATCTGAGAGATCTGTTGGCAGCCTGGGTTCCTTACCCTGCTTCGTGGCCCCAGTTAACCCAGCCCCCTCCCTAGCTGCCCCCCAATTCAGTGCCCCAGATCTGGCCTTTCTCATCATGGACGCCATGTAAGAGAAGGAGCCCTGGGAGCGTCTGACTCGTGGGCTTTGGCAATCTTGGAATTGGACTGCAGGTCCAGAGGCAGCATGACTGGCCACGAGTTGGAGGCTGCCCACGAGGTGCTGGGCACGTGAGGGTTCATTCCATCAGCCTATCTCCTTTTATACACGTTTGAGAATTGCCATTAAAATGTTGAAAAATAATGCAAGTCTATCATTTACTAGCTTGGGAAACCCACTGAGCTGCTGCTGCCTTTTTTTTTTTTTTGAGGCAGAGTCTCGCTGTGTCACCCAGGCTGGAGTGCAGTGGCATGATCTTGGACAACCTCCGCCTCCTGAGTTCAAGGGATTCTCTTGTCTCAGCCTCCTGAGTAGCTGGGACTACAGGTGCCCACCACCACACCCAGCTAATTTTTGTATTTTTAGTAGAGACAGGGTTTCACCATGTCAGTCAAGCTGGTCTCGAACTCCTGACCTTGTGATCTGCCCACCTTGGCCTCCCCACTGTGCTCTAAGCTTCAGCTTACCCATCTGTAAACTCAGAAAGGGTATCACGCAGGTGTGAGGATTCAATGGTGTAATCCACACATAACCCTTAGAAAAGTTCCCAGCCCAAAGAAATGCTTAATAAATGCTGGTTAATATTTTTTTAGACTCCACCCCCATCTTCCCTGTCCTGCACCCGCTGCTGGCTCCCTGTCTAGGCCCTCCTGCCTTTGCTCATAAAGTTCTCGCTATCTGGAACACCCTCTTCACCTTCCTGCCTGAGCAAATTCCTCGTCCGTCATGCTCTCGATAAATGTCACCTCCTTTCTTATGGCCTCCTTTCTCTGCTTCCCTGGGAAGGAGGATTTATGGCTCCCCACTCCCTGCTCTGACTATGCAGGTGCCATGCACAGTTCTGTTCCAGCACTTGTCATGTTGTGTTAAGTTAGTGTGCTCCTGGTTCTCCACTGCATGGCCGGCCAGGGCTGGCACGGTGCCAGTCTTGAAGAGCAATCCTTGAATGAACCACAGCTTTTGGGAGAACTGGTGGTCTTGGGTCACCTCCTCAGGTCACTGCTGCCACCCTGTCCCCAGAGCTTACGTGGGGTGGTCACACTGGATGGCAGCTCTGGTGGCCATTCCAGTGGAACAGAAGCAATTGAGGCAGAATCTTGAGCTCGTTGGGTTGGAAAGCTTTGTGAACTTGGCAAGGTTGAGCCGAGTTCAACAGTTCAAACTAGCTACATTCAGGCTTGGACTCTAGCTCTCCTGCTAAGGGCGCACCAACCCCACTGGATTGAAAAATCTGCCTTCCACTGGGGCAGAAAGGCGGCTGGAGGGCAAGATGGGGAAAGAGGGAATGGCATTGGAACTATTTGCATGTATATTTTTTATGCATCAAGGACTCTCTGCATATTTTAAATGCATAGTAATGCTTAATCCTCACAACCCATTAGGAGTTGTGGCATTATTCCCATTTTGTATATATGGAAATCGTGGCTCAGAGACGAGTGACTTGTCTGAATTTTTCCAGTGAAAGCACTCTTCCTTTCTTCCATCCATCCAATAAATCTTTTTTTTCCTCGAGACAAGGTCTCGCTCTGTCACCCAGGCTGGAGTGCAGTGGTGTGACCTCGGCTCACTGTGACCTCCGCCTCCCAGGCTCAAGCAATCCTCCCACCCCAGCTTCCTGAGTAGCCAGGACTACAGGTGCACACCACTATGTGCAGCTAATTTTTTTTTAATCTGAAGGTTTTTTTGTGTGTACAGACAGGTCTCATTATATTGTCTAGGCTGGTCTCAAACTCCTGGGCTCCTCTTGCCTTGACCTCCCAAAGTACTGGGATTACAGGTGCGAGCCACCATGCCTGGCCTCCATCCAACAAATCTTTATTAACTACTATGTGCTAGGCACCGTGCTATTCACTGTGAAAAAACAGTAGAGAGCTAAGCCAGCTCACGGCTGGTCCTGGATCAGAGCTCATATTTTAGTGTGAGAAACAATGCTAATCAGATAAGCCCCCAATTTAGTCTACAATTACAAACCAGGGTGAGTGCTGTGAAGGAAGAATATAGGAAGAGCACATAACAGAGGACGAGCCAGCTGAGGAGGTTGGGGGAGAGCTTCTTGGAAGAGGTGATATGATCCCTGAGGCTGAACGATGATTGTAGGGAGAGGGAGACAGTGCATGCAAAGGCCCTGGGGCTGGAAGAAGCATAACACATTCAGGGACACTCAGTCCTTTGTGGCTGGAGGGATGAAGGTAATAGCTATGATGAGTCAAGATGATGCTGGAGGAGGAGGCCAGTGCTCACTGTGGAAGCCTGGGAGGCTGTGGTAAGGAATTTGGGTCATTTTCTTTTCCTTTCTTTCTTTCTTTTTTTTTTTTTTTTTGAGACAGAATCTAGCTCTGTTGCCCAGGTTGGAGTGCAGTGCCGCAATCTCGGCTCATTGCAGCCTCCGCCTGTGGGTTCAAGCGATTCTCCTGCCTCAGCCTCCGGAATAGCTGGGATTACAGGTGTCTGCCACCACGCCCAGCTAATTGTTGTACTTTTTAGCAGAGACTGGGTTTCACCATGTTGCCCAGGCTGGTCTCAAACTCCTGGCCTCAAGTGATCTGCCCTCCTTGGCCTCCCAAAGTGCTGGGATTATAGGCGTGAGCCACCACTCCTGACCAGAATTTGGGTAATTTTCTTAAAAGCAACAGGAGGTCATTGATTGATGGGCTTTAAGCAAAGAAGTGATCTAGTGACAAACCCGTTCGTTGAACAGCAAGTAGGAATCGGGCACCATCTCTCTGTCAGGACTAGTCTAGCCCCTGGGAATACTGCAGTGGACGAGACAGATGCGGTCCCTGTCCTTGCTGGGCCTGTGTGGTACTTAAGGGAGCTTATCATCTAAAATGCAGGAGCTGATGTGGAAGAACAGCCAGGAAGCTCTCGTGTGTTTTAGGTGTGCGATAATAGTCGTAGCGGAGGCACAGAGAAGTAGGAAGCTTTGAGAAATGAGTGCTGGCTCCGGCTCAGCCTCGGATTGCCAAGCAAGAACAGGGATGTTTGTCTCTCAGGGTTGCTGTCTTGGGCCATGGGACCATATGTTCTGGGAACTCTGGTCCTCACCACTCCTCCACCCCATGAAGGGGAATCCCCAGGCATCATCCCTGAACGTATCAAGCTGCCCTCTTGGGCAGCAGCTGGCTTCCGCTGGGGAAGCCGCTGGCCACCCCAGCCCCCTACCCTACCCTTCTAGGTGGGATCTGTGCCCAGTGCTGCATCCATCCATCTGGCCTGACATACATCAGTGTCAATCCCTGGCTGCAAAGGCAATATTTATAAATCACGTTTCCAAACTGGCTACACATTTGTACAAGAAACAGATGGGTTGGGGTAGCCGTTTGTCACCTAGGATATTTATACAGTGAGGAGGAGGGGGCTTGGCAAGTAGTGGGAAGGGGCTGAGGGACTGGAGGAGGAGGACTTCCACGGCTGCTGTGACCTCAGTGTGCAGCTGCCACCTTGTCCCTGGAGCTTACACCAGGTGGCACTCTGGATGGCAGGTCTGGTGACCCCCCAGCTAAACCAAAGCAATGGAGGCAGAATCTCAGGCCCCTTGGGTTGGAAAGCCTTGTGAACTTGGCAGAGTTGAGCCAAGGCTAGCTGTGTTTCCTGTGACCAGCTCAGGATACTACTGGAATAATGAGTAGGCAGGAATGTACCGGTTGTTAAAATATTGAAATACTTCCAAAAAAGGTTTAAATAGCTTTGACTCTGAGCCTCCCAAGTCCCTCCCTGCTGCCTCAGCCTTTCCCCCTGGCATCCTCCCAACTTTGACACAATCAAGCCATGAAGGAGTTAGTGCCTGGCGAGACAGGGTTTCCGGGGTCCTGCTCCAGGTTTTGGCCAGCGTCCTTTCTGATTGGCTAGCTGAGCTGTACTGGTTGTTAAATATGTTTATTATTTTTCATTATTTATCTTTATTTATTGATTGACTGAGACAAGGTCACACTCTGTCTCCCAGCCTGGAGTGCAGTGGTGCAATCATGCTTAATGGAGCCTCAAACTCCTAGGCTCAAGCGATCCTCCTGCCTCAGCCTCCTGAGTAGCTGGGACTACAGGTGTGCACCACCACACCCAGCTAATTAATTTTGTTAAAGAGATGGGTTTTCACTGTGTTGCCCAGGCTATTCTCAAACTCCTGGCCTCAAGGGATCCTCCTGCCTCCGCCTCCCAGAGTACCGGGGTTATAAGCATGAGTCTTACATATTTTTAACAGGACTCTCAGGGATACAGATAGGTCTGGCTTCAGAGGCCACTAAGGCCTCTCGCACTGGGGTGTGGGTGTGTAAAGGCCTTGAGAAGGATCCCAGACCCGTTCCAAGGCCAGAAGGAAGCCACGTGATCTGGCCTCCTCGCTGACCACATCTCCTCCCAGTCCTATCTCTTACTCACTCTAACCATGCAGGTCTCCTCCATTCCTAGGCTACCCCAGTCCTGCCCATCGCAGGGCCTTTGCACTTTCTGTTTCTTTCACTGGGATGGTCATTTTCTCTCACATCCTTTAGATCCCTTCTCACTGTAGATCCCTCAGAGAGGCCTTCCCAGCCTACCCTATTTAAGAAGATAGCTTCTCTTCTTACCCTGTTTTTCTCCCCCTTTTTTTTTTGGGATGGAGTGTCGCTCCTGTTGCCCAGGTTGGAGTGCAATGGTACGATCTCACTTCACTGCAACCTCCGCCTCTCGGGTTCAAGTGATTCTCCTGCCTCAGCCTCCAGAGTAGCTAGGATTACAGGTTGCCACCATGCCTGACTAATTTTTGTATTTTCAGTAGAGACAGGGTTTCACCATGTTGGCCAGGCTGATCTCGAACTCTTGACCTCAAGAAATCCCCCCACCTCGGCCTCCCAAAGTGCTGGGATTACCGATGTGAGCCACCATGCCCAGCCCTGCTTTACTTTTCACTGTTTCATGGAACACATTTTATCAAACACTTACTATGTGCCAAGCCCTGCTCCAGGTACCCAGGGTTGAACAACGTCAAGTCCAGACCCTTGTGGCGATTGCATTATTCCTTCGCCCCAGCCACTTATCATCCCAACATACTTTTTCATTTGTGTAATTTCTGTCTCACCTCACTAGAATATAGACTAGGTTTTGTTGTGTTTGCTATTGGATTTCCAGGACCCAGAGCAGATCCTGACACAGAGGTTTGTGTCTCAATAAATGCTCAATAATTGCTCAATAAATAACTGCTGGATGTAGAAATTGACATTTCTAGGTACTAACACTATATCTTGGTGGCCCTTATCTTGCTGGGGCTACCTAGCTGCCCAAGGCAGAAGGTGTTATCATCCCATTCTAGATGATGAAACTGAGGCTTAGAGAGGAATAGGCACCCCAGCACTTTGGGAGGCCAAGGCGGGTGGATCACCTGAAGTCAGGAGTTAGAGACCAGCCTGGCCAACATGGTGAAACCCTGTCTCTATCTACTAAAAATACAAAAATTAGCCGGGGATGGTGGTGTGTGCCTGTAACCCCAGGTACTCGGGAGGATGAGGCAGGAGAATCTCTTGACCAGGGGAGGTGGAGGTTGCAGTGAGCTGAGATCGAGCCACTGCACTCCAGCCTGGGCGACAGAATGAGAGGCCGTCTCAAAAAACAAACAACAAACAAAACAAAACAAAACAAAACAAAAACACTCCAAAAACCAAAAACAATAACAACAACATAAAAAAAAAAACCCCGAGAGGACCAGGCGCTTGCTAGGGTTGTATAGAGCACCCTTCGCTGAGCCTGGTCTCTTATTTCCAGTCTGGTGACTGCCCCTTCCCTCAGTCTATTCCTTAAAGCTTCAAACGTGAACATCATGAAGAGGGGGAATCTTACAGTGGACTCAGGCGGGGGTGGGGGAGTTTGCTTTCCAGGTAGTGTGCTTAGGCAGGAGGCACGCTGGACCTGAGATGGGGGTGCATTGAATCCTACCCACACCACCGAGGCCCTCTGTGACCCTGGGCAGGGCTCTTTCCCTCTTAGAGTTTCAGTTTTGTCACCTGCAAAATGGGGAGAGGGGTCAGAAAACTACCTCACGGGAAGGCTGTGAGGATGCAGAGAGACATGTGAGTGGGTCTGGCGTGGTGTCTCACGCCTGTAATCCCAGCTCTTTGGGAGGCCAAGGTAGGAGGATTGTTTGAGCCCAGGAGCTCGATACCAGCCTGGACAACACAGCAAGACCCCATTTCTACAAAAAATAAAAAAATTAGCCAGGTATGATGGTGTGCACCTATAGTGTCAGCTACTTGGGAGGCTGACGCAGGAGGACTGTTTGACCCTAGGAGTTCAAGGCTGCAGTAAGCTATGATTGCACCACTGCACTGCTGCCTGGTGACAAAGCGAGACCTTGTTTCAAGAACAATTCCAAAAACCAAAAAAGGAACGTGAGTGGAATAAAGCAGTTTTTAAACTGCATCATGGGCTGGGCACAGTGGCTCACATCTGTAATCCCAGCATTTTGGGAGGCCCAGGCAGGCCAATAGCTTGAGCCTAGGAGTTCAAGACTAGTCTGGGCAATACAGCAAAAATCCCGTCTCTACAAAAAATACAAAAATTAGCTGGGCATGGTGGCACATGCTTGTAGTCCCAGCTACTTGGGAGGCTAAGGTAGGAGGATTGCTTGTGCCCAGGAGGTGGATGTGGCAACGGGCCACTGCACTCCAGCCTGGGTGACAGAGCGAGACCCTGTCTCAAAAAAAAACAAAAAATCAAATAAAAAACCAAAAACCTTCAGGGTGGGGGGTGCACGTGGCTTAGTTCAGTCTTCACTCAGAACGGGGGCTCTTTCCACCCTGGACTCTGGCACAATCACTCCTCATTTATTCCTGTCTATGTCTTCCCATCTGCCATTTCTCATCTTTGGGATGCCCTCCTCCACTCCACCAACCCACACCCTGCTTGTGTTTGGCCAGTGGGCTGGGTAGCAGCTCCAGCTTGGCCCAGACTTTCCATGTGATCTTAGATCCAACACAGGCCCTGTGGATGCCTCCATCCCTCTGTCTTTAATAGGAAACAGGGCAGGGAGACTGTGCCCCTCCCTCCTTGCATCCTAGGGTTTGGAGGCTCACCTTGGATGTCAAGCAGAGAGAAATGAGGGTTGCTGGGAGCTTCAGGCACCAGGCGGAAATAGAAGCGGTGCCCGCCTTGGGGCTCGTCTCTGTCCACCACGCTGATGGTCTGGATGAGCTGAAGGGTGAGGAGGGGGATGGGGGCTAGTGGTGAGGCTGAGACCAGTCTGGGCCCAGGTAGAGGGTGCCGCTGGCCAGTCCTGGAGGCAATCCCCAGCCCCAGCCCCACAGGGGTACCTGGCCTGGCTTGGCATCCTCGCATACAGCTGCCTCGTAGGGTGTGGCCAGTTCTGGGGGATTGTCGTTCACATCCAGGATCCGGATCCTTAGGGATGCCCGGGATAGCTGGGCATGATTGTCTGGAATGAGAGCACAGGAGCAGGGGAGAGCCATCAAGTGTGAGAACTAGATAACCTCCTCTCTACTACCAGGACAACAGTGGGCAGTGGGGTCACACTGAGAGATCTGTGGGTTAACCAAGTTGGTACAAGCACCAGAACTGGGAACATTTGGGCATAAGTTGAGTAATCATCATTGTGACCATCACCACCATTACCATAAGCCTTGGCACCATGGGTATTACCACTACAACCCTCACCACCACAATCGCCAGTAGCACGCATTGCCATCACCAACAGCATCACCACTGTCATCATCAACGCCACCATCACTGTCTCCACGATGGCTGCCTTTGCCATCACCACCACTATTGCCATTGCCATCATTAAGCCATTAGCAGTACCACCATTAGCATTATCATCAGTGCATCTACCAACATAATTATCAGTACCACCATCACCATCCTGACACTGCTGCCATCACCACTGCCGTCGCTACCACCACCATCAGGTCATCAGGTCATCACCATCACTACCATCACCATTAGAATTAGCATCATCACCACCACCAGAACCACATCCTCAAGTACTACACTCATCATCTCTACCACAAAGAATACTAATGCCATCACCATCACCACCCTCACCACCACCACCAACCCCATCACCATCACCAGTATCACCATCACCATCACCATCACCAGTACCACCACCATCTCTTCCATAGTCACCACAACCACCATCACCAGCCCACCTGTTACCACTATCACCCCATCGTAACCACCAATATCACCATGACATCCCTGGCCCCCAATGGCACTGTCATCACCACTGCCATCCCCCTCCGCCCCACGACCACAGAGCACACAGCATGCACCTGGAGCAGCTACTACCATTATTTGAAGTATCCCTGCAGAAATCCTGTGGTTTGGTACAATTTCTATCCCCATAGTGCAAAGGAGAAACTAAACCATGGGATGCTTTCAAGACATGGGTCAGCTGGCAACTAAACTCCAAAACCTCTCTTTTCTCAAGACCTGATCCTAAAAGCGCCAGACAAGTCCAAGGAGTAGATCTTGGCCAGCAAAACTATGATGTCCTCACCCCTCCGAGTTGGGATGTCTTCAAGGTCATGGTCCCTGTCATATTTATCTCTGGGTTACCAGCAGTATGGGATATGCTCCAGGTCAATTCGAATACATTAATATTTGCTGAATGAATGAATGAAGCCTGGAAGGATTGAGACTGCAGGAGGCTTGAATTCCAGGCGTGGCTGTGTCCCTGACCCAGTGTTTGGTCTTGGGTAAGACCCTGCCTTCTCTGACATCAGTTTCCACACCTGGAAAATGAACAGAGGGCATAGTGATCACGAGCAATGCTGGGTAGTTCTGACTCCAGCTCTGCCGCTTTCCGTCTGTGTAATCCGAGCCATGTCACTTGACCTCTCTGCGCCTCAATTTTCTCACCTGTAAAATGGGTCTAATACTGACCCATTTATGTCTAGTGTTCCATTATTGGAATGCTGAGCATGTGAAAGTTACTTATATCATACTGCTCAAGGTCATCGCCAAGGTCTGATTGCAAAAATTCAAAAAATTGCAACCTCAGGCATAAAGGAGTTAATAGCTGGGTGAAGAGACAGATTGAGTTAATACCTGCAGGGCATTTAAAACTGTGTGTACAACACACAGCAAGTGCTGTATAAGCGTTTGTAAATAAACAGACATCCTCAAAGGGTCTTATCAGCAATGACATTAAATAACTCTAGGATGTGGAATACTTTATCCCAGCCTGTCCTGTCTGAACAGTGCCCTGAATGTTGGTGCTTTCTAACCTCTGAGCAGCCCAGACCTCTGAGTGCTCTCTGGTGCCCCAGCCTCTGCTATCTTGGCCACATGTACATTACTGACACATTCCACCTGCCAGCGACCTCAGTAACATCTCCTGGGGGGAGGAAACCACACCTCACTTCCAAGCAGTGACTTGGAAGATGGGGGATCTCTGGCTGGGCTGGCAGGAAGCTCTCTTAGGGACAGCCTGAAAGCTTCCAGACATCCAGGCTCCCCATGAGTTTCCCGGGGAGTGGGACTAGTCGGTTGCCTCCTGCTGTGAACTTGGGGTCTGCTGTGTGCTGACGGCAGCTGCTCATGTGTTGATAAAGAGAGAAACAGAGATAGGAGGGCAGGTGCAGCCACCTCCTGGGGGGTTGGTCAGGAAAAGGAAGGGGCTGAGTTCTTAATTAACTGAGACCCCGGCTTCTCTCTGGAGTTCCTCTTAGCCAGGGGCACATTATCTTCTCAGCTCACCCAGATCTGCCACTCCAGTCATTAGAGGGGGCTTTTCCGGGGTGAGAGATGGGAGTCGTGACTGGGAATGCCGGGTGAACCGTTA
Source organism: Ateles fusciceps (assembly GCA_036589455.1). NCBI lineage: Eukaryota > Metazoa > Chordata > Mammalia > Primates > Atelidae > Ateles > Ateles fusciceps. The sequence goes on from JAZHEH010000847.1 coordinate 2,188,737, forward strand.
TTTTTAAGAGTGTGTTGCTGGAGAATTTCAACAGACAGACGGTGGGTGGTTTTGGGAGGAGGGAGGTGAGGCCCACAGCCAGGAACAGGCGCCTCTCTCCCGGCAGAGGCAGAGGGAGAGTAGAGGGGGCGGCCAGGGCCTAGTGTCTCTGCAGGGCACTTTCTCCTGCAGTGGAGGGTGGTGGGGGTGTAGGGGCTGGAGGGAGGGACAGGGTCCTACGGGTCTGCCAGAGCAGGAGGGACTGCTGAGTGGGTGATCCCTCCTGGAGTGCTGGTCTCACTGCGGATGAGACCCCTATTATAGCACCTTTGCTTTGGGCTATGCTGGGCCTCTCCTACCTCTTCTTTTAAAATGTCACAGGTCACCTTGTGGGAAAGCCCTAATGCGCTTGGCATGAGTGAGAGTCTCAGACCTAAGCGGTGGGGCAGTTGAGTGACCTCTAAATTGCCAAAGTTGCCATCTGCAGATCTTATTCTAGGAAATCCTGAATGTGGGGCTAGCCTGGAAGCTCAGAGCTCATGGGCTGCCCCCAGGTCAGCAGCCATCGCCACTGCCATTGCCATTATGGCAGTGTGTCTCCAGCATGGCTACATTACAATCACCTGGGAAGCCTTTAAACAACACCGACACCCTAGGCTTGCTCATGGATGATTTTTTTTAACAGCTCCAGGGGGATCAACCTGTAGCAAGGTTTGTAAACCACCACCCTAGGGTGACTGGGGAAATGGGGGATCCAACCTGGTTGGCTTCCTCCAAACCCCTCCTATCACAGTTAATAACATTTATAAGAATTGAAAATAATCCTATTTTTGCCCCCTTAAATGTTTCTGGGATAAAACAAGGAATCCATCAGTTGATTAAGCTTGACCTCCTGTGCAGGATTTTCCAGTCCACAACACCCTCTCTTATTATGACCTCATGTGATCTTTGAAATAACCCTTGAAGAAGGCCTTGTTAATCCCACTTTCTGGATGAGGGAGCTGAGGCCCACGGAGGGGGGGAGTGTTTTCCTCACAGCCCTGGGTGAGTCAGCAGCAGAGCTGGGGCTGGGTCCGAAACCTCCCGACTCCAAGTTCACCACTTGGTCCTGATACAACATCAGGGGCCCTCTCGCTGCCTGAGCATCTATCCATTCAGTGGCAGCTGTGGCTTAGACCTGGGCCCAAGCGGCTCTCACACAATGGCCAGTGGCAGGTGCCCCCTCCAAGGACTGGGTCCCCCACAGCCCTCCCCTCTTGGCTTTTCAGTTCAGCTGACTGACATGCAAATTAGTTTAATTATTTCTTCTTCTAAAATAAATTATATTTTGCAGTAGCTGCAATATGTTGTGTCAGGCAAAATTACATTCAATATTTTTAAACTAATTGATGCAGCCTTGAGGAAGGCTGATTGACAGCCCAGGGCTGAGCAGGCCTGCAGCCTTAACCGATTCCTAAATTAAAATTAAACGTGCTTTGGCCCGGTACTTCCTCCTTGAGCTGCCTCACCATTAATCCGGGGAGGTGGCAGGTGAAGCCCCGGGGGAGTCTGAGAGGCCTGAGGAGGCTGGGCAGCTCAGGGTGCCTTGGGGAGAGACCAAACTCGGGACAGGAGAACTGCTGTGGAGTGGGGCTGGTCTCTGGCCTCCACTGGGCCTCAGAGTTTCTTCTGTGTAATGGACGGGGGATTGGACTGGACAGTCTGGAACTGAGACCTGTGCTTTATGCTGACAGTTGTGGATCAAGCATCTCCTTTGTACCAAGGACACAGCAGTGAATAAGACGGCATGGTCTAGGTCTGGTGGCAGGGACAGAGATTACTCCAGACTGTGAGAAGAGCTGAGGGGAAAAAAGCTCAGGAGCTGTGAGAGTTTGGAGCAGTGGGTCTTGGCTGGTGGGATGCAAGATTTTTTTTCTGGACTAAGTGATATTTCTGCTGAGTCCTGCTGAGTCCTGACTGGGAAGTAATTGTACAAGGGGGGATGGGGAAAGGAAAGATTGTCTCAGGCAGTGGGATCGGCACGTGCGAAGGCCCTGGGGTGGGAGGGGAGGCTGTGGATAATGAGACTCTGGATCTCTTCCAAGGAGGATCCCAACCCCTTGTACAGTTACTCATTTGACATCCGACCAATCTGAGTGAGCGTGGGGGACAGGACTGGGGGCCGGTGGGAAGGGAAGAGGAGACGGGCCCTGGCCTGGTGCCCCTGTTAGGGCACTCGTAGGAATGTGCTCCTCCCTGGAAGAATGGTAACAAACGCATATTAAGCACCTGCCAAAAGACCAGGGTCTGGGCGGCACCGTTTCATCCTGCCAACCATGGTGGGAGGCAGAGACTGGTATTGTTGCTGTTTCACTGATGAGGAAACTAACTCAGAGGGGTGGCCCAAGGTCTCATAGGAGCTGGGACTGAAACCTGGTCTGGTTTAAAGGGGGATGTTTTAACCACCACATGGGGTTGCCTTTTGTGTCTTTAGCTGTCAGAATCCATTTTGCCTTCAAGGCCCCAAACAAATGTCCCTGCTTCCTCCAGGAAGCTTTCCTTGATTGCTCTTGGTTCTGGGTGATCCGAAGATAAGCCCAAGTCCCCCCACGCCCACAAGACCCCTGTGATCATCCTGCTGTGGCCTCCCTGGCCTCGTCGCTACCCTCTCTCTCCCTCTTTTGCTCTGCTCCAAGTTTGCTCCTTTACCTCCTTCAGGTCTTCGCCCAGATTTCTTCTCGGAGAGGCCTCCCCTAAAGACCTTATTTCCATTCACCCTTTGCCATCCTACCAGACACTGCTTCCCTGCCTTACTCCTCTTTGTAGCATTTACCCAGCCACTCTCCGTTTTGATTTAACTTGCTCACCCTCTGTCTATCTCCTCCTCTAGAAGGTAAGCAGAAGTTCTGTATATTTTCTTTACTGCTGCATCCACAGCAACTGCTTGCATGGTACATAGTAGATGCTTAATAAAGACTTGTCCAGTGAATGGATTCCAGTGTCTGTGGCATCCCTGACCATGAGCACGCTCCAGGAGGGATGCTGGGGGAGGTGCAGGGGGAGAGAGAGACCTCCTTGAATGAACTGACTCTGTCGTGTTAGGGGTTGGGTCCCCTCTATTTCAGAAGCAGTCTAGTGTTGGGACCCTCTTCCTGCCTCTCTCTTTCTCTCTCTCTCTTGACCAAGGTTTTCTCATCAGTAAAACAAATGGAGTGGGATTCTGTGGTTTTCCTTGGCTGTCACAGAGAAAGAGAGAAGTGAAGCTGCAGAGTGGGAGTGGGAAGGAGAGTGGGGGGGGGTTGGGAGGGGGGGAGAGAGAGAGGAGAGAGATCAGCTCGAAGAAAGCGCCTTCCCTCTCACTTGCAGTGATGGGGGACCTAGCAGAGCTTGGACCCTCTTCTCACTGTCGCCCCAGCCCCTCCTTCCTCCCCGAGGGAATTAGATTGCATACAAACACCAGGCTCTGATTAGAGCTGGCCAGCTGGGCAGGAAGATTTATCATCCCAATTACAAGCCCACCAAGACAAGCAGGCAGGACAGTGAGGCGCACAGGGCGAGCAGATGGGGGTGCTCCAGGGAAGGGGGTGTCAGGGCAGCCAGCAGTGAACTCCTTGCACTCTCTGCCCTGTCCCCCACCCCTCCAGTGAGAGCAGGAGGCTCAGGTGCCCTTCTCTGTCCCTTGAAGGGACTTCAATGATCTATTTGGTTTCCACATGGAGACTGGAAGCTTTGACCCTATTGGGGGGGAAGTTTATTTCTCCCAGGGGTGGGGGGAGGACTCTGGGTGAAGTAGGGACCCTGAAATTATAACATCCCTGAAATTCAAAAGGGGAGATGGGGGAAAGCTTTCTTCCCCGGGGGGTCAGCTGGTCCCTAACGTCTGGGCTGTCCTGCTGAGACCCCACGGATATCACAAAATCTTTGTTCCTGTTGGGGTCCATTAGGTACTCAACATGGCGTAGGATCCCAGGAGTCATCCAGTCCAAGAGAAGCCAAGGCCTGATTTACACACCTCTGGTGACAGGGAGCTCACTGCCTCTCGAAGCAGCCGCTTCCATGCAGAGCCGTGACATGTCTCTTTCCTGGACAGCCTCCCTGGAGCACCCAACCACCTGCCCTGGCCCTGCCCTGGCCCCTGAGCCCAAAGCTGAGCCTGACAGCCTCCCGTGTCTTCCCCAACTCCATGTTTGTCTCTTCCAAGCCACCCTTTCCACAAACCCAAGGGAAAATTGGGGACCAAACATGCCACTCTTCTACTCAAAGACCTGTCACCTCCAGGAGATGTCTGGTTCCTCACGGGACATCAAGGCTCTTTCTGTACAGGCCCAGTGAGCTTTTTCACCCTCCCCTCACCTCACCTGCTCCCGACACCCTCTAGCCCCAGAGCCTGGCCAAACCCAGCCTCTCAGTTCTCAGAATGGGCCTCGGACTTCCAAGTTCACAGGTCTTTGCACACAGGGGGCTTTCTGCCTGGAGCACGCGAATCCCCCTTTCTGCCCAGGGAGAAACTTCCTTGGCCTTTGAGATCTGGCTCAGATGTCCTCTCAGCCAGGTGCTGGTGCTCACGCTTATAATCCCAGTGCTTTGGTTTGGGAGGCCAAGTGGGAGGAATGCTTGAGCCCAGGAGTTGGACACCAGCCTGGGTAACATAGTGAGAGCCCCCTTTCTACCAAAACCAAACAAAACACACACACACACAAAACAAAACAGATGTCCCCTCCTCTGGGAAGAGTTTTCTGGCCCTTGCTGGTTCGGCTGTCCTACTGAGACCCCACAGATATCACAACATCTTTGTTCCTGTCAGGGTCCACTAGGTACTTAAGGTAGCACAGGATCCCAGGGGTCATCCAGTCCAAGAGGAGCCCAGGCCTGATTCACACACCTCTGGTGTATACGGCTGTACAGGTTCACTGGGCTTGTATGGAAAGGGCAAGTCTCTCCCTGCTCCTTAGGAATCGCTGCGACCTCATGACTTTCACTCTGTGTTGCTTTGGTTTGGGAGGCCAAGGTGGGAGGATTGCTTGAGGCCAGAAGTCTCTCCCACCCCCCTGTGAACTCTCAGGCCAGTGGTCAAGCCTCATTCATCACCAGGTCCCAGAGCCCGGCCCAGGCTGGGGTGGGTGACAGAGGCCCCAGAAAACACTGGCTGGGGGTACATGGCTGGTGGGTGTGTGCAGGAGAAACCGAGCACTCTCTGCTCCTCAGACCCCACTGCCACCTTCGTTTCCCATCCCTGCCCCTTCCTCCAGCCTCCTCAGGCTCCCTCTATGGTCCTTCTGAGAGGCACAGACTGGGAGGCAGAAAGCCTCACGGGGGGACTCCCTTCCTTGGCCACTGTCTCCCCCAGGTACAGAACAGGATGGGTACGGGGCTGGAGCCCATCATCTCTGACAGTTCCTCTCCTCTCAGATTCTTTTTCTGACTATTAAGAGCACCTACTGTGCATCAGGCACACAGTAGGTACCTGTGCTAGGCACTTGAGGCACATTATTTCTAATCTTTGGGGGATTTATGTTTTATAGAAAGCATTCAGCACAATGCCTGGCATATTGTAAGCTTTAAGTAAACAGAAGCTGCCATTATTATTATTATTATTATTTGTTTTTTGAGATGGAGTGTTGGTCTGTCACCCAGGCTGGAGTGCAGTGGCACAATCTGAGCTCACTGCAACCTCCACCTACTGGGTTCGAGCCATTCTCTTGCCTCAGCCTCCCAAGTAACTGGGATTACAGGTGCCCACCATCATGCCCAGCTAATTTTTGTATTTTTAGTAGAGATGGGGTTTTGCCATGTTGGCCAGGCTGGTCTCAAACTCCTGGCCTCAGCTGATCCACCCACCTCAGCCTCCCAAAGTGCTAGGATTACAGGTATGAGGCACCGTGCCTGGCCGGAAGCTGCTATTATTAATAGTTATTGTCACAGCCATCCAGTAAAGTAGGTATGATTGTTACCATTTTATAGATGAGAAAACCAAGGTGACAAGATGGAGAGTGACCTGTCCTGGCCCACCTAACTGGGACTCGCGCCACTAGAAGCAGTTCTTCCCCATCATGCATTCCTGTTTTTCCATCTGGGCAGGCAAGCCCATTCATTTGTCCATTCAGTAGACACACATGCCTACTGTGTGCCTGCCTGTGTGAGTGCTGCAGGTGTAGACTCGGCCCTGCCCTCATGGAAGGCACACTTTCCTGGGGAAGAGCGATCTTCACTGAATACTCACACCGATGCATCTATAAATCATAACACGTGCTCTGTGGCATGAAGGGAAAAGCAGGGTGCTGTGAGACTTGACTTGGCCTGGGGTGACCCAGATGGGGAAGCTTCTGGCGAGTCTGGTTAACCCTTTGCTGTCCTGGACATCTAGCTGTGACCCCTCCAGATCAGCCGAGGGCTGGGTGACTCCTGCGAGTGTGGCTGGATGCCCCCCTGGCACTCCCTGCTCCCAGTGTTGGCTTTCCAAGTCTCCCCTAGACCCCCCCTCAGTCTCTTTGAAGACTGTCCCTTTACAACTGCCCTTTCCACCGAAGGATTCAGACACAAATTGTACTTTAAATTCAATATCAGTCATTAATATTTCATGATTACAAAACGTTAAAGATAATGTCAGTGGAAGGAGCGTCTGCATGGGCAGAATGGATGACTCAGAAGTTCGGGGAGAGGGGGAGCCGGCATACTAAGTGGCTCGGCAGTCTTTGAGGTAATCCAGTATGACAGGCGGCGGCTCCCGGCTGAGTGCAACATTCTCCGAGGTGCTCACCAAGCGCCGCCGCCGTGTATAAATATTTCCCCTCTGATTCTTGTCACCTCATGTTTGTTACGCCCGGGAGCAGGTGGGGCCGCTGTGACCCTCTGAGCTTCCCTTCTGTTTTTGAGGAAGCCAAATGGACGCTCTGGTGGGAGGGCATGGGACTGGGCGGGCAGAGCCTGTGGCCATGCATCTGGGGCTCCTGCTGGCTCCTGGGAGGCGGGAGGTCTGGGGTCGAGCCTGCTCCTGCCTGGACTTGCTCTGTGATCTTGGCACCATCCCTGTTCTTCCTTGAGCCTCTGTTTCCTCATCTGTAAATGAGGATAATAAGTTTGTCCTCATCTCATGGAGACGGTGAACATTTGGACAGCTCTTTTTTTTTTTTTTTTTTTTTTTGAGACAGAGTCTTGCTCTGTTGCCCAGGCTGGAGGGCAGGGGCATGATCTTGGCACACTGCACCCTCTGTCTTTGGGTTCAAGCCATTCTTGTGCCTCAGCCTCCCCAGTAACTGGGATTGCAGGCACGCGCCACCATGCCCAGCTAATTTTTGTATTTTTAGTAGACATGGGGTTTTGCCATGTTGGCCAGGCTGGTCTCAAACTCCTGAACTCAAGTGATCTGACCACCTTGGCCTCTCAAAGTACTGAGATTACAGGTGTGAGCCACCATGCCTGGCCTGTGAGAGCTCTAGATTTTGTGCCAGCACTAGGGAAACTGGACTGGACGGGCAGCTGAGGAGAGCCGGGCTCTGGAGTCAGGCAAGCTGGGGCTGGGACTCTGGACAAATGACTTCACCATGCTGACTCAGTTTCCTCACCCACACAGTGAAGATGGCAGTAGAATGGACACCCCTTAGGGATGAAGATTTCATGAGCTCATCACAAGAAAGGGCCCGGAACAGAGTCAAGACCGACAGATACCATCAACTGAGCACTTACTAAGCACCAACCACTAGGCTAAGTTCTTCCCTTGAGCTATGCTGTTTAATCCTCCCACCACCTCTGTGAAGCAAAACCATTCCTTTTCCCATTAATTAATTTCCTGGGTGCGGAGTGGGCAGGGGTTGGGGATCGCAGCGCAGAGAAGGGGGGTCTGAAGCCCAGTGGGCTAGTCTTTTCCTTTCAGGGATACATCTCCTTCCCCATGGTCAGTTACTGGGGTTGATGGATGGGACGGGGGTGGGGCTCAGAGAGCAGAGAGAGCCCGGAAAAGGGAGGCCACAGCATGTCGCGGGGATCAAGCATGCTTGGTCGGAATCCCAGCTTTGCCAGTGCACATCTTTGGCAAGGAAGTTTCCTAACTCTCCGAGCCTCGATTTTCCCATCAGGAAAATGGGTGCTGATCATGCTACTGATCATAATTCAATAAAGTATGTGCTATCCCAGAATATATATTAAGTAAAAATTGTAAAATGTTTGTGGAGTACCCCCCCCCACCCCGATTCTCTCTCCTGTGAAATGGCAGTCTTACAGGCTTCGTATGCTATTCTAGTTGCTTTCTGAAAGAGACCCACTGGGTAGAAGCACAATGCTAACCCGAGAGGATATTGCTGCTGGCGGTGGGGATATCGGTCCAGTGACAGGTTGATGGTGCGCTGGGGGGGGGGTCATGTATTTGTGGGTAGGGAGAGGAGGCATCCCTGCCCAGCAGCCAGGCCAGTCCTCCCTGGCTTTCTCTGCAGACCAAAGCCTCAGTTGCTACCTAGGGAGCAGGTTTGAGGAGGCAAGAAGGGGGGGCTCTCTCCCCCAAGTCCAGCCGCCACTTCCTCTGCAGCCACCTTTGTTATCTCCCTTTCATGCAGCGGAGGAGTGGATTCAAAGGCTCCAGAGCAGCAGGCACTGAAGTTTGAGCCAGCTTTATATTTCCTTTTAAACTGCAGTTGAAAGACACGAAGGGAACTTCAGCCTAGGGACTTCCTTGGCCCCAGAATGGGCCAGTGGGGCCTGGGAAATGGGGGGGGGATGGCAGCTAGGGGAGGAGGAAGAGGGCTGGCAGGAGGAGCTTGGGGCAGGAGGGGCCCGGGGGGAAAGAGGCCTGGGGTCCCGATGGGCAGAGGTGGGTTTCAATGTTGCCTGCCTGCCTGCAGCTCAGAGAATCAACCATATTCCTGTTGTCATGATTGCTTACTGGTGGCTCTGTTGATGCCTGAGACATTGAGGGCTGATGGGGCAGAGAAGCTAGGAGAGCAGGTGGAGGCCGTGGTGGTGGCAGTGTTGCTCTGGGCATGGAGGAAGCCCGAGGGCACTCCCCTTGCCCCCTCTCTCCCTGTGGACTCAGTTCCTCACCTCCACAGCCTTACTGAGCTGGATGCCATGTCTCAGGGCTCTCTCTCTTTCTCTCCCAGCTCACATTTCTCCCTAGCTGCACCAAAGTGACAGTGACACTGACACACACACACACACACACACACACACACACACACACACACATGTATTCTTCCAGAAACTCAAGCCGAGCACCTTGGAGTCATCCTTGACACCTTTCCATCCCTCCCCCAGCACATCAGCCCATGAGCAGGTCCCACTGGCTCTATCTTCACCTGTGGCCCAAAGCCAGCCACTTCTCACCTCCTCCTCCTCTCCTCTGAAGCTACTGCCCTGGGCCAGGCCATGGTCCTATCTCTCCAGAACTATTGCTTTCAGCTTCTAGCTAAGCCCCGGCTTCCCCCTCAGGCTCCACGCTCCTCTCAATGCAGCTGCCAGAGGTACCCTGTCTGAGAACATCCCTCCTGTCCCCAAACCCCTCCAATGACTCCAACTTCATTTGGAGTAAAGTCCAGAGACTCTCCAGTAGCTCTGGCTGACCACGCTGCCCCTCATCATCCACACTGGCCTCTTTGCTGTTCCTCCAACATGCTTGGCAAATTACACCACAGGGCCTTTGCACTGGCTGCTCCCCCCTGCTTGGGATGCTCTTTGTTTAGTCAGCATGACTCCCTCCCCTTCTGAGGTCTTTGTTGAAATGTCTTTTCCTCATCTCTTAGATGTTCCCCTAAGAGAAGAAATGCCCCTCCTCCTCCCAGTTCCTTTTCCCAGCTTCCTTCTCTCCTTGTTTCTTCTTAGCACTGAACATCACCTGACATGCTATGTCCGTGCTTTCTCTGTTGATAGTTTTGTTCTCTCTGTGAGGACAGGAGTTTTTTTGTCTTGTTCAAGGCTGGCTCTCCAGCTCCTAAAACAGGGCTTGGCATATAGCAGGTGCTCAATAAATAATAAGAAAGCCTAGCTTGAGACCAGCCGTACCCCCTTGACTTGAAACCCCGCAGGAGCTTTGCTCGCACCCATCAGCTTTTGACCCCGCCTTCACCCCTGTGGGATCTTTGTCTAGTATCTTTCTCTTTGCCCCGCCCCCAACCTTTGGCCCCTGCCTCATGGGCTTTGACTGACAGTGCAGCCTAGGCTCTGCCCCCAGCCCTTGGCGCCTCCCCCTCAGCTTTTGCTCCTTCGCCCCATATTTGCCTTTGGACGAGGCGCGGCCCCCAGCTCACCCGCCTCCATGGCCAGCACCGTGATGTTGTGCCAGCCGGCCGTCTCGCGGTCCAGCCCCTTGCCAGTCACGATGGCGCCGGTGTCCGCATCGATATCGAAGATCTGGTCCAAATCTGATTCGCGGTCAATGGCGTACCTGCGGGGGGGCAGGGCGGGGCTGATTGAAGGTGCCCCCCGTGTCAAATGGAGCCCTTGCCCCTGTCCCCTTACCCCACTCCAAGAGAGGGACCGCCTGCCTGGGACACACAAGGGGCAGAGAAACCCCTTGAGACCGAGGAGGAGCGGGAGAGCAATTGGGTTTGCATCCCAGTTGCACGGGTAGCTGCTGTGACCATGGGCAGCCTTCAACCTTTCTGAACCTCAGTTTCCTCAGTTGGAAGGGAGAGAATAATTTGTACCCACAGTTGTTGTGAGGGCTGGAAGCTGGCAAAGTGCCTGGCACAGTGTTAGACTCACTGATCTTTTCTTTTCTCTCGCTTCCTGCCTTCCTTCCTTTTCTCTCTTTCTCTCTTCCTGCCTTCCTCCCTCCCTTTCTTTCTCTTTTCTTTCTTTCTTCCTTTCTTCTCTCCTCTCTCTCTGTCTCTCTCTCATCTCTCTCTCTCTCCTTTCTTTAGCCAGGGTCTCACTCTGTTCCCCGGGCTGGAGTGCAATGGCGCCATGATGGCTCATTGCAGCCTGGATCTCCTGGACTCAAGCGATCCTCCTGACTCGCTGAGCCTCCTGAGTAGCTGGGACTGCAAGTGCGTGCCACCATGCCTGGCTAATTTTGTGTGTGTGTGTGTGTGTGTGTGTGTGTGTGTGTGTGTGTTTGCAGAGACAGGGTTTCGCTATGTTGCCCAGGTTGGTCTTGAACTCCTTAGCTCAAGCGATCCACCCGCCTCGGCTTCCCAAAGTGTTGGGGTTGCAGGCAAGAACCACTGCGCTAGGCCGATTCTCATCCTTTCCTAAAAGGTGCCCCTGGAATTGAGCTTGAAGACAGAGGCCAGGAGTGGGGGATGACATTCTGGGCAGGGGAAACAGAAGGGGCAAAGGCGTGTCGGCTGAGAATTATCCCAGGAATGGTAAACACTGCAAAATGGCTCGAACCGAGAAGTGGGGGAGAATTCACCACCAGAGCACACGGGCACAGCACGCAGTTGGCTTATACCGGGGAGCCAATGGGGAATTTTGAACAGGGGCGTTAGGTGGCTTCTCTGGATGCCGCGGCGTGGAGGTCCCAGCCCAGGGACACGCGCTGGGTGAGTGCGGTGGGAGGGGGCCTGGGCTCACGGCCGCCGGCTCCTCCCAGCACGCCCGAGCTAATCTGCAGCTTTTCAGTTGCCGCATGAAAAAGCCCTTTGTTCCGCCTTCTTCCCGGGCCTTTGTGTGGCGGCTCCAGGCCTTAAAGGCCCGTGTCCAACACATGTCTCCGAGGGCGGAGGCCCAGAGAGGCCCCGCCAGCTTGGGCCGCCGCTTCCCGGTGCTGATAATGCTGGTAGGGGCGCCGCGAGGCTGCGCACGGACAAAGGCCTCGAATGCCAAGCAAGCGCTCTTTGTGCGCCACGACAAAGTAGCCTGGTAAGGAGGGGGCCCCTGCGCAGCCACCCGGCCCCTCCCACAGGCAGGAGGAAAGGGGCCCTTTGCAGTCTCCCCCGAGTGGGGAGGTGAGGACCCCAGAAGCATTGCCTGTTTGGGGCCCAGAGCCCTGAGATGACCCTGAGTGAAGCCTTGGCTGCATTGCCAAACCTCTCTGGGCCTCAACTCCCCATCTCTGAAATGGGGATATTGACACCCAGTGGGACTGTGTGGGTCTGAAAGCAGTCAGAGTTGGGTTTGAGTCCTCTGCCACTGATTCTACCTGTGCGACCTTGGGCAAGTGTGTTTCTGTTTGCTCACTTGAAAAAGGGGGATGACTGCTACTCACCTCACATTTCGGTGTTAGAGGAGGGGTGGGATATTCTTAGGCTTTTCATGTTTACTGTCCCGGAGGTGAATGCCTATGGCAAACTGTAAAGCCTATGGGTGTAGTGGGAATTATAAGCCAATCCCCCAAACCCCCAGTTTAATGCTCCATCCTGTTCCTAAGCTGCTAAACCCATATTCTTCTTGCCCCTGGCCACCTTGAGTCCCGCTGACCTGGGTGAAAGTACGTGGGGGAGGTTCAGACCCATGATTATAATTCCTCCCTAGCACACACTTAACAGTTTGGAGACTGTTTTTCCCCCAGCCATCCCTCCATTCGTTCCGTTATATCCTAAACACTATTTGAGTGCCTTCTCTGTGCTGGTCTGTGCTAGACCCTGGGGGATAAAGTGGGAAGTAAGACAGTAGAGGTCTCTGCCAGGCATCTTATGAGGCTGATGTGATCTCCCCCATTTTGCAGATGGAAACACTGAGGCTCAAGAGGAAACTTGCCAAGCTTAGAGCTGCCAGGTGTGGTTTTGAAGGTTGTGTCATGCACAATGATACCAGGCTGAAGTGGGGAGCGGGCGTGAATTCCAGCCAGCCTTCTGCTTGCCCAACCACATGTCCTAGACCAGGAAGTATCAAAGGGGGGGCCTGTTTCTTATTTATAAAAGGTGACATGGGTCAGTGATGCCAGTGCCCTGCTCACGGGTGCACAGCGACTCTGTCACAGAACTGAAATTTGAAACCAAATTGGGGACTCTCTACCAGAGTTCTTTTTAGCCTGACCCACGGCCCATCCAAAGTTGAACCAGCCAAAGCCTCGATGCATGCAGCTTCAGGCCCCCTTCGCCCCAGCGTGGCCCCATCAGATACCCGAGTCCAAAGGAGGCTGAAGGAGGCTCCCGAGCATCAGTTCAGCTGAAAGGAACCTTGGAGACCTCCCCCATTCTACAGGTGGGAGGATAGAGGGCAGGAGAGGATCAGAGACACGACTCAGCCGGGGCTCCTGGTCCCCGGTCCGGGCTGGGCGAGAGGCTGGGCTTATGGGAGGATGCCAACTGCCTTCTTGTTTCTCCTCCCATGCTGTCAGAGCTGTCTCCTCTCTCCTCCCTCCATGCTGCTGCTGCTCCTCCTCCTCCTCTTCCTCCTTCTCCTCCTTTTCCATGTTTTTCTCTTTTGTTCCTTCTTTGAGAGGAAAGGAGGGGGCTGGAATCTAAGTGGAGGCAGCTGTTCCCAAGGCCATAGGGCGGGGGCAGCGGCGACCCGCCATTAACCAGCTAAAGACTTGAGGCTGGGGGTCAGTGCGGCTGGCTGAACCCAGGTGTTTTTGTTCCAGATCAGGGAGCCAGAGAGTGAGTGGGAGGGAGGGGTGGGAGGAAGCAGTGTGTGGCAGGGCCTGTGGCCAGGCAAATGTGGGGGTGGAGGGGTGGGGTGGGGGCAAAGCTTGTGCAGCTCATGTGGAGTACTCGCATGGGTTGTGCGTTTGGTCTGTGTTGTGGGTGGACAGTGTAAGTTTTGTGTGGCGTGAATAGGTGAGTGGTGTGCCTGTGTGGGAGTTTGCATGATAGCTGAGCAGAGGCTCAAGAGGCAGCAGCTCAGCCCTGGGTCTGGAGCCAGGTCTGCGTTACCCTGGCAAGTCACTTCCATCTTTAATTTCCAGCACAATAGAGATGATAATCCTACCTTGTAAATTGTCGGGAGAATGAAACGCCTGTAAGGTACTTAGCTGAGTTCCAGGAAAATTACTCCATGAATGGGAACTATTGTCACTCTAATTATTATTCAGAGATGTCTGGCGGGGGGTACACAGGAGTCCCCCTCAGCCAGTGTGTGGCTTGTATGTCTGGGGGCAGGGAGGGCACCACGCAGGGACACGGTAGTCTGAGAAGGACAGAAGGCAGCTGTGGGTCTAGAAGTTTCTGCTGACATTTTGCAGTCTTACTTCTCATTTGGTGACAATGACCTGAAGGGCAGCAAGGGGAACTAGAGCAGGTGAGGCTGGGGGAACAGGGGAGAGAATATGAGTTTGTGGCAGCTCATGTGTGTGTGCACCCGCACGTGCAAGGGAGGCCTAGGAAGGGTGCTTAGGGGTGAAATCTGATGCCTATCTGCCTCGGTTTGAAACCTAGCTGTGTGACCTTGAGCAAGTCACCTAATCTCTCTGTTCTTCAGTTTCCTCCTCTTAACAATGGAGATAGTCATACCTACCTCACAGGCTGGTTGTGAGGTGTGGACAAGTGACTACCCATAAAGCACTTAAGACGGTGCTTGGTGTATAGATCAGCTCTTGCTTTTATTTGTTGAGCAAGACTTTGTGTCGGGGAGCTCTTCAAATCCTCCCAGATGCCATCGTCACTCATTGTATACAGGAGGAAACTGAGGCTCGGAGAAGCCAGGTACCTTGCCCTGGGCCACACAGGGATAGTTAGTGGCAGAGCCAAGCTCCCATATCTGTTCAGAGCCAGAGGTTAAGAGCATTCTCTTAAGGAGCCAGCCAGGTACACCTGCTGGCATTTCCATGTGTTAGCAGCAGCACAAAATGCTGCTGTTGTCAAGGTTAGGGTGGAGAAAATGGGGCGGGTGCTGCTTCCTGGTTGGGGTGCACATGTGGTTTTCCTCTACATAAATATGTGCATATATAATGCACACAGGCATAATAAATTGGGAAGGCTGCAGGCTTATGCACATACAGGCTTGCTGGTGTGCCTGTGTGTGGGCATATGAACATACATGCAGCTGGGTAAACGGTGCAGCTGCCACCCAGGCTGCTTGTGTGTGTGTGTGGGGGGGGGGGGGGGAGGTGGGTGTAGTGGGAAAATCCTCTTCAAAAACAAAGCGGCCTGCTTCCTGCTCCACTGTCCCAACCAAGGGATTCCTTTCTGCTCACTCCACCCTATCTGTGACTTTTTCCCCCCCCACTCCCTTTAGGCTTGTACTCAAAAGCATGCACACGATGCCTGGAAAATTGTATGTGGTTAATACTGGCTGCAGAATGAAAGGGACAAAAAACGGATGTGCAGACCACCAAGAAAAATGGTAATGACTATTTCCTGAGGGCTGCTATGTGCTAAGCCCTTAATCCTTCTTCCAACCCTGAGCGCACCAGGCACAGAACTCAGTACGTGGTAGACATTTAATACGTATGAATGAGGCACATACTATTATGATGCCTATTTTAGAGATGGGGAAACCAAGGCTCAGAGCGGGTGCATTGACTTGCTGAAAACTCTCCAACTGAGCTGGGATTTGAATCCAGGTCTTCTCTGATTCCAAAGCCCTTGCACTTTCTGCTGCACTGCACTGCAGGGTGCTGGGTGGAGAAATGAAGTGCTCCCTTCCTCTGCTGTAGTGTGGACTAGCTGTTTTTGATGTTCAAAGGAGACTCACAATGGGGCTAGGTAGGAACATGGCTGGGCTGATAAATGGCCAGTCTATGTGCAAACCTCCTAATCGAGAGGTGGACCCATCTGAGCACTTGCCTCCCTCCTAAAGCCTACAGGATAAAGTCTCGCTTCTTCAGGTGGCATTCAAGGTCTTTCGCTGCCTGTCTCCAAGTGCCCCCTTGTCCCTGTCATGAACTCATCCAGCTAATCTCCCTGCTCCCAAACTTAACCTCCTGGCTCCACGATTCTGTCCCTGCCACCTCCCCTCCCCCATCACGCCAACCTGGAGCACACTCTCCCCATTCCAAGCCTTGTCCTCTTTGTCCCCCTGCAGAGGCCCCTTTGGGCAAACCGCTGTCCCTCCTCTTCCTGGTGCATAAACTACTCACCCCTTCTTGGAGCTCCTCAAGCCCCTGCCTCAGCTCAGGCCTACTTGGACCTGGATCTGTCACTGTATTTGTTCACACAGCAGCCCAGTCCTCCCACTAGCCCCTGTCCGACTCATCTCTGTGGCCGGTGCACAGGGGAGGGCACAGCACAAGTTTGGGAACTACACCAACCACAGGGAGAGTAGGAAGCAGGGGTGAAATGGCAAAAGGCTAGATTCAGGAAGTGGTCAGTCATGGGTCAGACCCCAGTGCTTCCCCTTTTGAGCTGGGTGGCCTTGGGAAGTCATTTTCCCTCTCTGACCCTCGGTTTCTTCATCTGTCAAATGAGTACGATGCACTCTAATGGGTAAATGTAGTAACACGAGGCACCGTCTACTCTCTCCAGTGCAGAGGCTCAGAAAAATCTCTGTACTGTCTGCATTTCTGTAATTTCCAGGCACTCACTGTTCCCTGCCAACCATGCTAGGCAAAGTCTCCCAGGATGCCACTTCATTTCTTCATTTCCAGGGACACGCCAGGCTTATTCCTGCCTCAGGGCCATTCTACTTGCTTTCCCCACATTTTTGCATGGATGGCTCCCTATCATTCTGATCTCAGTTCACGTGTCACATTCCTGACCACTCAATTCAAAGCGGCCCTCTGTGGCCCGGATCCCTCCTTATCCTATCATCTGTCTATTTTCTTCATAATGCTTTCAGCAGTTATTCCATGTAACCATTTGCTGTCCGTCTCCCTGCAGAAGGCAAACTCCATGTGGGCAGGGATCCGGTTTTATCATCTCTGCTTCTTCACTGCACAGAACAGTGCCAGGCACGACTCAAAGCTGAGTGGCTGCCTAAGCCTGTGACCCTGAGAACACAGGCGCTGCCAGAATGGAACCCTTAGAGCAAGCTGCGCTCTGGCAGCACACATGGCTGGAGAGAACCCCTTCTCTGTCTCCCGCAGCCCCTCACTTCCATGTGTGTACCCCACAGTCTGGGAGCTCCACCCCAGCTCTGTCCTTGGCTGAGTCATCTTGGTGTCCCCAGGCCTGGCTCAGAACCTGGCACGGAGGAGGAGCTGGGTAAATGTTTGTGGCGTTAAATTGGACCAGTCTCAAGCTCCTCACTGCCTCCACATCTGAGGAGCCCCAGGGAAGGGGCCGGCAGAGAGAGATGAAAGAAGGTGAGAAGCAGGTTTCAAAGTTGGCCCTTTCAGTGCAGATAAAAGCAGGAAGGAAGGGAGCCAAAGTGGGGGAGGAGGGAGAGGACTGAGGGGGCTGTGGAGAGTGGAATTGGAGAGGAGGGGGAGCTGGCAGACGGGAACACTGACCTGGGGCCAAGGACTTGCCTCCATGTTCTTATCTCCCTGGGAGAGGCCGCAGAATCCTTCCCCACTCCCTGGCCTCAGCTCCCTGACAAACAGGGGGTGACAATGCCTTCTCTGGAGAGGTCTGGACCCAGGCCAGAGGCCAAGGGGGATGTTCACAGACTGTGCCATCAGCCCCGGTGGAAGGGCATGAAGGAGTTTAGAGGCAGTGGCACTGGCAGTGAGTGTGGTGAAAGCAGCGTGGGCATTCCGGGCTTCAGGACAGAGTCTGAACTCCTCGGCCTGCCTCTGAGACCCTGCGAGACTTCACTTTTGTACCTCATCTCCCCCAGCCCCTTATAGCGATCACAGTCTGCTGTTCTCCAGGCATACCTACCACTCCTTTGCCTCTATACCTCTGCACAAGCTGTTCGTCTGCCTGGAATGTGCCTCTCCTCATATTTACACCATACCCAGATATCCAACTCAGGTCAATTCCTGTCTCCTCTAGAAGTCTTCCCAGACCCCTGGGGCTGTCTCCCAATGTGAGAGTCCATGAACAGTTAAGCAGGATAGCATCTGTGTGTCTTGCCTAGGGCTGCCATGTAAGGTTGCACAGGCTGTGCACTGCACAATCCTAATAGAGCCATTCAGACACACAATGATGGGAATGTTGCCCTCTGGAGCTGCACAATGCAGACGTCCTCGAATAAACTTTCCTCCCACCTCTCCTTAATGCCCAGCACAGAGCTAGGCTCATAGTCAGCTCAGGGGTTACTCATTGACTAGGTACAGGGGTTTTGGGAATGAATCAGGGAGCCCCAATGCCTCCTTCCCCATCCATCTAACACCGGCCACTCCCCCCCACTGCTAACTGTCTCCTCTGGATCAGTTTCTTCTACAGCCTTTCCTCCCTCCTCTTCTATCTGAACTTCTTCCAACTTAGGCTACCATCAGGAACTCCCCCGACACATGCAGCTCCCAGACCCTTCCAGGGAACACAGCTGAGATCCATGCTCTGCCTTTGTCTCGCCTGTGTGTGTGTCTGTTTTTTCCCGGGTCTGGCTTCCTCCCCAAGGCTCCCTTCTCTGTTTCCACATTGCCACTTCGGTCCCTTCCGTCCTCTTTCCATGGGTTTTTCTCTCTCTCCAATCTCTTCCTCTCATTGTTGGTCTCGCTACATCTCTGTGAGTCTGTTTTTCTGCCTCTTTTCTCAGTCTTTATTTTTATTTCATTTTAATTAATCTATTTATTTTCAGACGGAGTTTTGCTCTTGTTGCCCAGGCTAGAGTGATCTCGACTCACTGCAACTTCTGTCTTCCGGGTTTAAGCGATTTTCCTGACTCAGCCTCCAGAGTAGCTGGGAGTACAGGCGGGCATTACCATGCCCAACTAATTTTGTATTTTTAGTACAGATGGGGTTTCACCATGTTGGTCAGGCTGTTCGCAAACTCCTGACCTCAGGTGATCTACCACTTCAGTCTCCCAAAGTGCTAGGATTACAGGTGGGAGCCGCCGTGCCCGGCATCAATTTTTACATGTCGTTAATTCACTACATATTCAGCATGTGTCCACTGAGTGCGGAGGCCTGGGCTAGGCCCTGTCGGTATAGCAGTGAACAAATAGATATAAATCCCTACCCTCAGACAGCTTACCTTTCAGTTGGAAAGACAAACAAGGCCATCAGGAAAGCAAGTAGCGTGTCAGATGGCGATGAAGTCTAATGAGGAAGCAGCACAGGAGGACAGGGGGATAGGAAGCGTCAGGGCTAGGGGTTGGGGTGGAAATTTTAGGAAGAGCGATCAGAGAAGTTCTCACTGAAAACGTGACTTTTGAGCAAAGACCTGGAGGAAGTGAGAGAGCGAACGATGCGTGTTGGGGGGGGCTATTAGGGGGAGAACATTCTAGGCCGAGGGATCGGCTGTAGTACAGGCTCAGTGTGCAGGTGAGCTTGGTGTGTCTGCAAGGCTGTGAGGGGCTGGTGTGGCTGTGGCCGAGTGGACTGGAAAGGAGCGGGAGGTGAGGTCTGAGAGGCTACAGGGCGGCCAGAGCATGTCATGGTCAGGGCTTGGGCTTTTATTTTGAGCTCAATAGGTGTCTTTAGAGGGCTTTGGGCAGAGCAGGGCCAGGCTTTGGTTTGCATTTAAGCAGGATCGGGCTGGCTCCTGCAATTCTAGGTTAAAGAGGGGGTGAGGACAGAATCAGAGACCATCGAGGAGGCAACTGCAATACTCCAGGCAAGAGAAAATTGTGACCTGGACCGAGGTGTAGCAGCAGAGGTCAGACTCTGGATCCATGTTTAAGGTAGAGACAGCAGGATGTGCTGACGGACTGAAGGGAGGCGTGAGACAGTGAGAGGGGCAAGGCTGTCTCCAGCATTTTTCACCTGAACAACTGGAAGGATAGAGCTGTCATTCCCAAGACGGAGATGACGCCAGGCAAACTGGTGTTTTTTTTTTTTCTTTTGGTGGAGAGACCAGGAACTCAGTTCTGAATTAAAGTTTGAGGTGTGTAGCAGAGCACCAAGGGAGATGACGAGAGGGAAGGGGGACAGGGAGAAGACTGGGGGAGTCCTGGGCACAGGGATGGCCCAGCCAAGAGACCAGGGAGCTAGTGTGGCTGCAGCCAGCAGTGCCCGCTCTGTCTGTCCCTCCTGGTCCTCTCCCTCCGTGGCCTGGCTCCCCTGCCTCTCTCACTGACTGTTCTCACATCTGCTTCCTTGGCCCTTTGGCTCAGTGCCTGTTTCTCTCCACCCCTGTGCGCCTCTCTCTGAGCCTCCCTTCCCCACGCAGTCCCCCTCCTCCGGCCCTCCCCGCCCCAGCCCTCCTCCCATCTGCCCGCAGTCTGTCTGCAGGGACGATGGCGGGGATAGCAGGCAGCAGGCGTCGGCCCCGGGCGGGGGTCTCACCGGACGGGCCGGTTGGCGGCGTCGGGGTCCCGCGCCGTCACCACGCCGACCAGGGAGCCCACCTGCGCGTCCTCCTGTACCTCCAGGAGGCCGGAGGGCGGCCGGAACTCGGGGGGCTCGTCCACGTCGGTCACGGCCACGCGCACGATCGCCTGGTCGCGGAAGGTGCCCAGGTCGGCGAAGCGGGGGTCCACGAACTTGTTGAGGGCCTCCAGGACCACGGTGTGGACGGGCTGGGACTCGAAGTCCAGGCGCTGGGGGAAGGAACAGAGGGCCGGTTAGTGGGTAGGGTCTGGTGGACACTGAGGCCTTCACGAGGGATGCCAAGGCAGGCGGGGCTGGCCCAAGGTCACACGTTGTCTCAGCAGGGGCAGCAGGGATGATTGGGCTGCATTGCAGAACTGACCCAGACCAACCCTGTGGATTATGCTGGAGAAACTGAGGCTCCTCGAGGACAGTCTTGCCTAGGGACACAGCCACTCCAGGCTAACGCGCTGGGCTCCCAAACTTCCTGCCTCCCAGCACAGTCTGTGGGTATATTTCATTCGTTTATTTCACGACACAAAGCACCTACTGTGTGCCAGTGCTTTAAATATATTAACTCGACTTTACAGCAATCCTAAGAGGCTTGTGTTCTTATGATCTGATTTTACACATGGGGAAATCGAGGCCCAGAAAGGCTCAGTAACTTGCCCAAGTCACTGAGCAGGTGAGTCACTAGCAGAGCCAGGATTCCCTGGTATGCAGGAGTTAGCAACTAATGTGAGTTGAGCCCGATAAGCCGAGCTGCCTTAGAGCTTTCCTCTGAGATCCGGCTAAATCCACGCTGAGCCTGTGCTTCTTATCGGGGGGTGCTAATGGGTGACCCTCTGATGAATGAGCTCCAAGGCTGTGTGTTAGCTCTGGCCTTCTAAGGACACTGCCTATAGCAAAGAGAAATAGCCATGGCGGAGCTGCAGGGACCTCAGTTGCATGGTGGGGGAGCAATGTGATTGGCAAGAGTGACCTTCCAGGAGACCCATAGGCAGGTGCCTGTCCCGGCCTTGTGTATGGGGTCCCTCCATTGCTCTCAGAATCCCCCACCCCCGACTTCTCCAGCAGCAAAAACAGCCGTGTCCTGCCTCCAGCCTGTTGCCTGGGAAATCAGGATGCAGGGGAGGCAGGCAGTGGCCTGGCCTGGGAGTGAGTGATGGACTCTGGAGCCAGGTCATCAGTCTACTCTCTGAGCCATGATTGACTCTGAAGAGACAACCTAGGCCTCACTGCTGGAGCAGGCAGTGGAAGGGGGCCTGAGAGCTGGGGGGTGGGGGAGATTAAACAGCCCAGGGGATGAGCGTAAATGCTGTGCTGGACTCCCCAGGCTAAGTTTGAAGCCTGATTCTGCTGTTGGGTGAAGCTGGGTTTCTCTGGGCCTCCAATTCTCCATCTGTAAAATGGGCTCATCTATGGAGATCAAAAGACTAAAAACCACTAGTGCTTATGGAAGGGAGATTATAGAGCTGGACCCCCCTGGGCCTGTATCCCTGCTGAACGAGGCTCGATGCATGACCTTGTGAAAGTTACTGAATTTCTCGGGGGCGTCAGCTTCTCATCTATAAAATGAACAATAACGGCATCTCAGAGGGTTGATGAAGAGATCAAATGAATTAATACGCAGAAAGTAGTTGAAGGACATGTGGCACATGGCAAGCACTTTACTACAAGTAGTGGCTATTATATTATTATCCTCTGGGAAGGAGCTGAAGGAACTGGGCGTTTTCTCTATCCTCAAGCCCTCAATGCCAGGTAAAGAGCAGGTCATTATGTACTTGCTGAGTGAAAGAAGGGCTGTTGGGGCAGATGTTTCTAGAGGTCCTGGAAGGCAGCACTCAGGCTGATAGGCACAGATTTAAGGAGACAGATGCAGGCTGAATGGGAGGAAGAAGAGCTGGACGGTGGCAGAGAGTGAGCGTCCTGTCACTGGAGGTATACAAACAAAAGCCTATGACCACCTGTGGGCCAGTGCAGGGGACTTAGACCTTGCATGGGAGAGTGGGGTTGGAGTGGATGGTCTCAATGGCCTTTGCAGCCCTGAGTTGCCAAGCCCCTGAGCAAATCCTGGAAGATGGATTTTTGCTTCTTTATTTGACCTCCCTAGGGATCGCTGTGTTTGCAGTTTTCATTTCTGGTTCCCGGGTCAGCTGGTGGGCGAGGAAGGCTGTGAGAAAGGAAAGAGCTTTGGAGTCACCAGACTGGGGCTCAGATCTCTACTATGTGCCTTACAGGTGTGACCTTGGGCAAGCCCTTTTACCTCTCTGAGCCTCTATTTTCTTACTTGTAAAAATGAGGATAGCGACCTCAGCTTCAGAGGGAAACATGAGGATTAAAGGAAATGAGGAGTGTGAAGAGCCTGGCAAGGATGTGAAGCACACATCAGAGTGTTTGAGGGTGTGGATTCCCATCTGGATTGAATCCCGGTACTGACAACGAGCTGTGCAACCTCTGACAGGTTACTTCACCTCTATGCCTGGTGTGCAAAATGGGAATGAGACTATCGGTGTCTTTCCACGTTGGCCTTGGGCCTCTAGAGAGAACTAATCTATCGAGTGGAGTGAGGTGGGGGTGTTGGACTGGCCAGAGGCCTCCCTGGTCCTCCTGGTTCCCCCACCCCTCCGGAGGCAGCTGCACCTTCTGCACTACGATGATGGCCTCCTGAGTGTCGCTGTCTGTGGTGACCTTGAACACGTCGCCGCCACTGCCGCTCTCCTCCTTAAGGTGGTAAGTCATGTCCGTGTTCTCTCCCACGTCTGAATCCTCAGCCTTCACACGTCCCACGGCTGTTCCGACGGGGGCCGACTCCTGGATGCTGAACTGGTACATCTCTGTGGGGGACACAGCCATGAGCAGGGATGGAGGCAGACCCTACCCCAGCCTCTGTCAGCAGTGGCGGAGGGGGACAAGAGGGCCCGGGTGAGCCTCTGTGGAGGACAGTACCTGAAAGGGCTCTCAGCTTGGCCGAAATGGGGCTGGAGAGGCATGTCCCCTGTGGAAGTTTGGGTGGCAGTGCAAAGAGAAGGGTTTTAAATTCTGACCCTTGGGTTTATTCACTGGTTGATTTGGGAAAATGCCTGCAGTTCTTTGGGCCCCAGTTTCCCTACCTGGCCAGTGACAGGGACAGAGGAACACAGTGATAAAGGCTAAGGCTCTGGAGTCAGTCCTAGCTGTGTAACCCTGAGCCTCCGCTTCCTCATCTGTAAAATGGAAATGAATAACGATGGTGCTTTCCAACAGCTGGGTGGTTATGACAACTAACTTCGATGATGATGCCTGTAACTTGCTTAGTACAGTGCCTGGCACTTGGTAGCTACTCAATAAATAGAATAAATTGTGTTAAAATGCTGGGGCTTCATGCGGATTTTGCTGTTGATATTAATGGTAGTTATTCCTTCATTTCAATATATACATTGAGCACCTATGATATCCCCAAACCTCATGCAGTTCTAAGCACTGTGGTTACAGCAACCGATAGAATGAACCAAAACCTCAGCTCTCGTGTTGCTTTCCTCTTAATAGAAAGGGAAAGACACTGAACAATTACATCAGTGAAACATACGGTATGTCCAACGATGATAGGTACTTAGGAGAGGAATAAAGCAGGGAAGGTGCGGGAGTGCTGATGAGGGTGTCATACCATTTTAAATAGGCTGATGGAGAAAGATCTCACAGAGTAGATGACATTTCTGCATAAGTCAGAAGGAGGGGGAGGGAGCGAGCCAAGCAGCTATTTGGGAAAGAGCATTCTAGACAGAGGGAGAAGCAGGTGCAAAGGCCCTGAGGTGGGTGCAGTGCCTGGCATGTTGGAAGAATGGCAAGATGGCTGTGTGGCTGGAGGGGGAGGAGCAGAGGGGGAAACCAGAAGGAAAGAGATCAGATGGGATAGAGGTTGCAGCTTTCCAACTAGAACTGAGGTTGAGGTGAGAATGACTTGCTAAGTGATGGGCCAGCCTAGCTGAAGCAGGAACTGTGGGGATGTGTCTCTTGGAGGCTCCACAGGTCTTGGTAACACTTGTGTGGAGTGGCTGCCTCTGATTCATCCTCATACAGCAGCCAGGGTGGGGCACTTTCTGAAACACAAGCTGAACATGCCACTCCCCTGCTTTAATCCCTTCCATGGCTCCCCCATTGCCTTTGGGATGGAGTTGTGCAAGCCCCTTGGCCTGCCCTACAAAATGCTGCCTGGCCCCTGCTGGCTTCTCCAGCCTCATCCTCCAATCCCTACTCCATCTCAGCCTCAGCCTTGCTGAAGTTCTTGTGATTCTGCAACTCTAACTCACTCTCGCTCACCTCCAGGCATCCCCCTCTCCCTGTTCTCCTCTCTGCCTTTGCCTTCCCAATTCCCGCTCTGCCTTCTAGTCTCGCTGAATGTTACCTCCTCCAGGGAACCTTCCCAGACCTCCAGGCTCTGCTCCTGTGCTCCCTTGTTCCCCAAGCTTATCCTATTGTTAGAATTACTGCGTTTTACTCTCATTTTCTGTTTATTCTCTCTCTCGGGTATGAGCTCCTGGAAGAAAGGCACCACATCTCTTATTCATCAGGCATTCCTAGTGCCTGGCAGAACGCCAGGCTGTCGCATAAATGAAATGTGTGAGGGACTAGTGAGCGTATGAATGAAAACCAGCATGAGTTACCAGTAGACACTCACCAGATTAACACAAATCAAAGAATCTGACAGTACCAAGAGTCAGTGAAGATGCGGTACAGTGGACATGTGCATTTCCTCATGGGGGAAAAACAGTTTGGCTTTATATGGTGAAGTTGAAGATGAACACATCCCATGACCCACAATTTCACTCCTCCATATCCACAGAGAACAAGTGCAAATGGGCACCTGGAGACCTGGGGCAACAAGGTTCAAAACAGTCTCCTTCCCAATAGCCCCAAACTGGAAATAATGCCGGTGTCCACCATCACCAGAATAGATAATTATGGAACACTACACAGCAAAGAAAATGAATAAACTATAGCTACTAGCAACATAAGTTAATAAATATAATTTTGAGAGGTAAAAAGCAAGACAAAAACAATTTGTATTTTATGATTCATCCCATTTATATAAGGTTCAAAAATGGATGAAATTAGACTTATGTCTGGTGATGCCTACGTAGATGAACAGACTTAACGATGATCGTCACAAAAGCAGGCGGTGGGTGACTGGATGGAGGAGTTGGGGAAGAGGCTATGATCAGGAAAGGGCATCTTAGGGCTTCTGGGGTCCTGGCTGGTGGTCACAAGAGTGTTTGCTTTATAATTATTTGTTGAACTGGACATTTATATTTTATGTTCTTTTCATGTGTTATAGTTCACGATAAGAAAGACAGAAAGAAAAAGAAA
The DNA here is from genome assembly GCA_036589455.1 of Ateles fusciceps. Taxonomy (NCBI): domain Eukaryota; kingdom Metazoa; phylum Chordata; class Mammalia; order Primates; family Atelidae; genus Ateles; species Ateles fusciceps. Next base: position 2,214,152 of record JAZHEH010000847.1, read on the forward strand.
GGAAGGAGGAAGGAAGGATGGGCAGGAAAGCAAACCTTCCCGGGGCCCTGGCCTCCTCCTCCCTGCTCTGCCCCACTCCTTCCAGCTCAGAGCTCATTCAGAGCCTGGCACAAGTGAGCAGAAGACTGGGTGGGGGTGCATCCCACCCATGCCACCCAACTGCATGGGGCTTTGAAGCATCTGCCTTCAGTGGGTGAAGCTGGACTGGGAGATTGGGCGGTAGGCTGGCTCCTGTGCCAGGCTCCCTGGCGCCGGGAAGCTGGTTGGTGAGCGCGGCCCACTCTGCTCTGTGTCTGAGCTGAGGCTCTAGGCCGCAGTGATGCTGTGCTCTCAGCTAAGGGATTGGATTCCCTTATCTCTCGGGGGTCAGTCCCCTGTGGCGGGGCCTAATGTGAGAGCAGCAGACCTCAAGTAATGACTCACCCGATAGGAATCAGCCCAGCTCCCCCACGGCATTTAGTCTCTGCCAGCTTCCCTGTCGTGGCTCTCAGCCTGAGTCGGGACAGAGGGGTTGGCTGGGCTGATAGGGAGCTGGGGGGCTGAACCGGAGACATTCCCCCAACCCTTACTGTGCCAGTAGAGGCAGAGGGTGGAAAGGCCTCCTAATTCAGAAGCACAGAGTCCTGTCCCCCAGGCTCAGAGGAGGAGGGAAATGCCTGTCACTCAAACTCAGTTTTTCCCTGCACATCTATGGGCCTCCCTCTGCCTGGGGGCTGCAGCTGCCTCTACCTAGATCCCTGTGCGCCCCCTTTCTCCCCAGTACCTTCCTTTTGCAAGCCTAGTTTAGCGGCATGGGATTGTCCAACAAGTGGCTAGGGAAGTGGGTAGGGGCCAGTGATGGGTTGGAGGATGGATGGAAGGCTGGATGGATGGGGCTCCCCCTCTGCAGGAAGCAAGAGGAGGTCTGGGAAGGTAATGCATGTTACTTGGCTCTGTGGAGCATTGGACAGCTCTGGGTTCTTCCTTGGTAGGAAGGATGGTTGGAGGGGACTGGGGGATAGCTGGTGGCTTAGGTAGGCAGACAGACAGACAGGGGAAACCCTTTTTTTTGGTAGGAAGTCTAAAAGGAAGCTGGGATTGGCAGGTGGCTTGGATGGGCTAACAGACAGACACACAGATGCGCCTTCCTCTGGGAAGGCCTCACTCACTCTGCGGGAAACGGGGGCGGGTTGTCATTGACGTCGGTGACCACGATGGTGACGGTAGTGGAGCCCGAGAGGCCACCCAGCTGACCCGCCATGTCTGTGGCCTGGATCACCACCTCGTAGCGCTCCTGGCTCTCACGGTCAAGGTCAGGCACGGCCGTCCGGATTACACCTGTAGATAAGGGTGGGTGAGGCCAGGACAACCCACACCAGCTGCCCACTGATGTGGGTCTGCGCACAGACCCTGTGACTCCTGGGGAAATTCAAGTTCAGGAGGAGAGTGGGCCACGCAAGGACACCAGTGTGGCCACCATGTGGGACAGGGCTCAGTGGCTGCCACACACACTCACACACGCTCATACAGAGATACACATGCCCACACGGATATATTCCTCATGCTCACACACACACGCTCACACAGATACAGATACACATGCCCACACGGATATATTCCTCATGCTCACACACACACGCTCACACAGATACAGATACACATGCCCACAAGGATATATTCCTTATGCTCACACACACACGCTCACACAGATACAGATACACACGCCCACACAGGATATATTCCTCATGCTCACACACACACGCTCACACAGATACAGATACACACGCCCACACGGATATATTCCTCATGCTCACACATACACGCTCACACAGATATAGATACACACGCCCACACGGATATATTCCTCATGCTCACACACACATGCTCACACAGATACAGATACACACACCCACACGGATATATTCCTCATGCTCACACACACACGCTCACACAGATACAGATACACACGCCCACACGGATATATTCCTCATGCTCACACACACACGCTCACACAATACAGATACACACGCCCACATGGATATATTCCTCATGCTCACAGACACACGCTCACACAGATACAGATACACACGCCCACACGGATATATTCCTCTTGCTCACACACACATGCTCACACAGATACAGACACACAGGCCCACACAGATATATGCCTCATGCTCACACACACACGCTCACACAGATACAGATACACACGCCCACACAGGATATATTCCTCATGCTCACACACACACGCTCACACAGATACAGATACACACGCCCACACAGATATATTCCTCATGCTCACAGACACACACTTACACAGATACAGATACACATGCCCACACAGATATATTCCTCGTGCTCACAGACACACGCTCACACAGATACAGATACACACGCCCACACAGATATATTCCTCGTGCTCACACACACCCGCTCATACAGATACACATGCCCACACGGATATATTCCATGTGCTCACACACACACGTTCACACAGATATACTCACACACATGCTCATACAGATGCAGATACACATACACACACACAGATATACTCACACTCCTACAGATACATTCACACAGGCTCACACAGAATCACACACACAGACTTACACAAATACATTCATACACACTCACACAGATACATTCACAAACTCATACACACCCCTATAGATAAATCACAAACGCACACTCATCTACCCTACAGATCCAGTCACATGCGCACACTCATACACTCACAGACTCACACAGAATTACACACAGGCCCATATAGATCGCCCACACACTTACCTGCTCATGCAGAAATGCACACAGGCTCAGATACACTCACACATCCATACAGAAACACACACACTCACACCCGGTCATACAGACGCACTCTCACAAATAACTGATACCCACATACACACGAACACACAAACACATAGATACACTCTCAAATACACACTCAGTGATACACACACACACTCTCTCAAATACACATCTCACACAAACATACACACACACAGAGACACACTAACATATATACATACTCTCTCATACACACTCTAACACATACACACACTCAAATACATGCACTTTCTTTTTTTTTTTTTTTGAGACAGAGTCTCGCTTTGTTGTCCAGGCTGGAGTGCAGTGGCGCAATCTCAGCTCACTACAACCTCCTCCCAGGTTCAAGCAACTCTCCTGCCTCAGCCTCCTAAGTAGCTGGATTACAGGCGTGCGCCACCACGCTTGGCTAATTTTTGTATTTTCAGTAGAGACGGGTTTTGCTGTGTTGGCCAAGCAGGTCTTGAACTCCTGGCCTCAAGTCGTCCGCCTGCCTCGGCCTCCCAAAGTGCTGAGATTACAGGTGTGAGCCACTGCACCTGGCCTCAGGTACATACACTTTCAAACACACTTGCTCACAGACATGGCACATGCATTCTCTCACATGCAGACACACACAAAAGCAACAGAATGGACTATTGGTTTACTAAAGAGTGGACTCCAAGCTAGAACCTGCCACTATGTGACACCCCTGGGCAACCAGTTCCACTTTTGGGGCCTCAGTTTCCCCACTTGACATTCTCTGCATGAACTAGGCCTGTGTCAGTAACATACAGCTCAGAGCCAGGCATGGAGCAGCAACTTGGTGGGTGTGAACTGGACTCATGTCCATACTCATGTACACTCACTATGCTGTCACATTCACCTGTATACACACACACACAATGTGGTTCACACATTTGTGGACTATGCATATAAGAACACGTACAAAGTCACGTACACATAGGCACACTCATAGCTACCATTACACATTCTTATTCACATCCTCCTCCCACAACCAAATTATCCCCCAGCCCTAGGGGCCTGCCCCGACCCTCTCCTGTTCCTGGGCCCTCTGTCCAGGCACCAGCTAATCGCTGAGCAGACAGTCCTCCAAGCTGTTATTGGAAGTGGGGGAGGGGAGCGGGCGTGGGGGTGACCGCAAGATTAATTCTGCTGTGGGGAAGACTGGGCTTCTTGTCTCCCTGCCAGTAGAAGAGACAAGTGTCAGGTGGGGGAGTCGATGAGGCATTCAGAGCCTCTCCCACCACCCACTCCAATCTGCCGAGCACCAGGTGGTGACAGGTGGTGCCCGGGGCCTGTACGCCAGGTGGAGTCACGCACCAGCAGCCCCATGCTGTGCCCCATAAAACCCAAGCTCCAACACCTGATGGTCCCCAGCAGTCCCCAGACTCCCATACAGGCAATAGAACGGAAGGAGAGGCTATATTGTGTATGTGTGTATATGTGGTGTGTGTGTATATGTGGTGTGTGGGTGTGTATTTGTGTGTACCTGTGGGGAGCCAGAGGTGGGGTGCCTAAGGGGTGGGACTGCTTTCATGGGATCACATGCAGATACAAAATGGGTATTCTGTCTAATCAAGGGTCGCACAAACCCTCTATCAGTGGCCTTCGCAATTCTTCTGTAGGTCCCCCTCCCAACCCTGTCTCTGCCACCACTGGTCTTCCCAGCAACAGGGGAGTCTTGGCAGTAGATTGCCTTGGGATAAATTCCAGATCTGTCATTTCATTGGTCATGTGATTTTGAGCAAATCCCTTTGCCTCTTTGAACCTCAGTTTCCTTATCTGTAAAGTGGGACAACCCCCATACTGACCTGAACAAGAAGATTTCTCAGACTTGGCACTATAGACATTTTGGGCAGGATAATTCTCTGCAGAGCGACAGAGAGGTGTGTGTGTGTGTGTGTGTGTGTGTGTGTGTGTGTGTGTGTGTCCTGTAGGCTGTAGGATATTTAGTAGCATCCTTGGCCTCCCACCACTAAATGCCCGTAGCACTAACCCTTGCCTTCGTTTCAAAAATGTCTCCAGTCATTGCCAAATGGACCCGGGGGCAAGATTGGTTGAGAACCATCGTGTACGATTTCATCTCATGAGAATTACATGTAATAAAAACAATTAATGTTTATGTGCATTTGTGCCGTGTCCCACACTCTTCTAAGCACCTTAGATGAATTGTCTCATTTAATCCTCTCAATATCCATATGAGGAAGGTGCTGTACTGTGATTATACCCATTTTATAGATGAGGAGACAGAGGCATGGAGAGGCTAAGTAGCTTGTTGAATGTCACACATGTAGAAAGTGCACAGCCAGGATGCTGAGGCTTTGCAGCCCTGGACAGCAGGGGCTATACAGAGAAGGTGGGATCTGTCATATTCTCCACCCTGGGGGACTGGAAAGAGAGAACAGAAGGCAGACAGAGGGGAGGAAGAGGGGGAAGGTGATGGATAGGGAAGAGGAGAGAGAGAAGAAAAGGAGTCCCAGGGAAAGAGAGACAGAGAGAAAACTGGTGAGAGACAGGAGGAAAGAGACAGAGAGGAAGGGAAGAAAGGAAGGTTGGGGAGGGGGAAAGGAGGGGGAACAGAGACAGAGGGAAATTGAAAGAGACAGAAAAAGAGAGAAGGGAAGATTGGGGGGCGGGGTAGATAAACCAGAGAGAAAGCCAGAGATACTTAGAAAGAGATAGTAACAGAGAAACAGAGACCTGGGAAGAAACAAAGAGGAAGAGAAAGAAAGGAGGGAATAAAAATGGGTAAAGAACAACTGAGAGAGTGGGAACAGACATACAGAAAACAGAGAGGGAGACGCAGGAAGGGTGAAGAAAGATGGTGGGGGGTGGGGAGGGGAGGGCAGATAGGTTTACAGAGCAGCAGCTGCCAGGCCAGGGAGCAGGGGGATGCCAGGTCAGGGGAGCAGGGGGATCCTAGGCGGAGACGTGGGGAGGAAGTGACTTTAGCTGAGCACTTGCTGTGTGCTAAGCTTTGTGCTGGTCACTTGCCATCCAGGACCTCAGTGAATGTAGAAGATTCATGGTAGGATCTGGGGCCACTGTGCATCTCTGGGCTTGGGCACCAAAGGCTCAGTGTCCCAGCTCTGAGTGGAGGTTGGAGCAGAGGTCTCCACCTCTGTGAGTGAGAGAGGCCCCACGTGGCTGCCCTCTTTGCTGTCCCTGTCACTTCCAGCTCCGGGGGAACTGGGGACATGACACTCTCCTCACTTGGAAACTGGTCCTGAAGCCTTGTAGAGTGTAGGATGCAGGTGCCATCTCTGGGTGTGGGTGAGGTGGGTCCCCCAGAAGCCACGATGCTCCCTGGGCCCTGTTCTCAGGATCCAGGGAATAGGGTAGGTTGCTATGGTGACAGTGCCCAGTGAACCACACCTTCCGGCATCCACGCCCTTGGGTCGTTCCCCTCCCACACTGACTCTGGCCAGTGGGACATCAGCAAGTGTGCTTTGGCTAATAGGACATCAGCAGGTGTGACAAAAGCAGAGGTTTCATAAGCCCTTGTGTGCTGCCGCCTGTCCTCTTGGAGTCCTGAGACCATCGTACTGTGAAGAAGCCCAGGATAAAAGGCCACATGGAGAGGGAGGCCTAGTCATGCCAGCTGTCCCAGTGAAGTCACTCCCAGCGACCCGACAGCTGACTGTTGCTGCATGAGTGACCCCAGCAAAAGAACTGCCCAGCTGACACACCAAATTGTGACAAATAATAAATTATTGTTGCTTTAAGCCACCACGTTTTTGGGGGGTGTGTGTGTGTGTGTGTTTTACATAGCTGTAGATGACTGATAGAAAAACCCAGTTGGCTGGACCATTCCTCTGCTGACTTTGTCTGGGCACACTCACATAGCTGAGCCTAAAACGGAGGAGCAGCTGACTGGAAGGTCCAAGATGGCTCATTTACATGTCTGGCAGTTGGTCTTGGCTGTCGGCAGGGACACATTGGTTCTTTCATCCTCCGGTAGGCTGGCTTCCTTACACGGCAGTCTCAGGACTATGTTCCAGGGCAGTGAAAGTGAAAGCTGCAAGGTCTCTTAAGGCCTAATGTCAGAATTTGCATCACATCACTTCTGCCACATTCTATTGGCCAAAGTAGCCCCAGGCGAGCCCAGGTTCAAGGGGTGGGGAACAGACTCCACCTCTTCCAGGGAACAGTGGCAAAGTCACATGACTAAGAGGTCATGTACAGGGCGGGGGAGGAATTGATGACATATTTTCTATCTACTGTGTTCCACTCTGCTCTCTTTCTCTTGATGCTGGGAGAAGCATCGTGGAGACTATTGCCCTCTGGGAGATCTAGGGGTACAAAAATCAGTCCATGAAGTTGTTCTTGAAACCTTCCAGCTCTTTGAGTTCATCCATTCAGTCATTCATTCATTAGACTCTTACTGAGGGCCTGCTACAGATGCCGGGGCTGCACAGAATCAGACAGGCTACAGTGTGAAGAGGAGGACCCTGGGGCCAGACCAATAGGGGCTCAAGTCTTCTTTCCACCATTTACATGCTAGCTGACCATGGGTAAGTTCCTGGGCCTCTATGAGCCTCTGTTTCCTCTTCTGTAAAATGGGGGACATCTACCTGGTAGGGCCGTTGAGAGGACTGAATGAGAGGAAGCTTCCAGCAGCAGGCCTCACATTTTGGAGATGCCCTGCTGATCTCTTGTCTCAAGTTCTGGTTTGGGTACCTCCATAAATAAGCTTCACAGAGGCAAAGATCCATGCTGGTCTTGTTCGTCTCATGTCTATAGGGCCTGGCACACAGCAAGTGCCCAAACAACATTTTGACTGGCTGACTCCCAGTGCCCTTCCACTGCCCCCTCACAGCCTGGGTGTAGCTATCCATTTGCTTCTCTGCTAGAGCAGAAGCTCCATGAGGGCAGAAACTAGGTCTAGTTCATTATCCTGACCCCAGGATCTGGCACTTAGAAGGTGCTCAACAAATGTTAGTTTCATTTCCTCCCCGTAAAATGGACATCTCTGGCCCAGTTGAGAATTTTCAGCAGAGATCTTGAAGTCTCAGAGAATGTTTCTATTCCTGCTGGGGTGGTGGTGGGCGGGGGCTGGTAATTATAACCTGGCCTCAACTCCCGCAGCCTTGTCTTCACCCATCGTCCCCAGTTCCAGCTGTTGTCCCCGCCGCCCCTGCTGTCCCCTCCAAATGCTGCAAAAGGGGTCCTGAAGCCTGTGTGATGCCTCATTAGCCTGCAAATGCCATCCCTGTCGCCCCTGTGGGGGGCCTGCTGGCAGACCTGGCCTTTAAAACACACAAGTTAATTCCTCCTCTGGCATTGGGGCCTCACGGCGCCCTGCCTCCTCCCTTCCCTCACACCTTCCTCCCAGGCCCCGTTCCGGCTCTGCTCCCTGCTATCTGCACAGCGAGAACAGACTGTACCTCGCAGCAGCTGCTAATATAGACCCGCATCAGCGGAATATTCCTGGCTGGGGAAATGGAGCTGGGGCTGGGAATGGCACCAGGGTGCCTCTTGCCGTGGGGCTGTGGGCAAGGGGAGGCAAAAATCTGGTTCTTCCTGGGACGTGCCAGAAAAAACCCTTTTCAGACTGAAGAGTTGAGGGACCCTGGAGCAGGGACCCCCTTTGAACTCCTTCACCTGCCTTGCCTGGTTCTCACTTTCTGGCCTCTTGGGAACTGCTCCTGCTCCCGCAGGCCCTGTGGCCTCCCGCTTGTCACCATCTTCTGGGCCCTTTGCAGCGGGGGATGCTGTTTCTTAGAAACTGGCTGCCTTCCCCACTGTATTGGCATCTGATCCTTCACCTGCCCAGCTCTGCCGCCTCCCGACTCAGTCCTGGCCCTTTTCTTATTTCTGTGTTCTTTCTTCCCCCCATCTCCCAAGTCTTATCAACCCTAAGGTACCCACCTCCTCAGTGGAATGCCTGAAGGCTTCTTCATCACCACCACCATCCTTCTGTGCCAGGGCTTGGGCTGAGCACTTTACACACTTGCTGTTCCCTTGGCCTGCAGCGTTGGTCCCCAGAAATCGCATGGCTCATGTCTTCACTGCACTCCGTCTCTGCCCCAAGGTCACTTCCCCAGAAAGGCCTGTCATGATTTCTTTTCTTTTCTCTTCTCTCTTCTTTTCTTGCTTCTTTCTTTCTTTCTTTCTTTTTTGAGACAGAGACTTGCTCTGTCTCTCAGGCTGGAATGCAGTGGCACGATCTTGGCTCACTGCAACCTCCACCTCCTGGGTTCAAGCGATTCTCCTGCATCAACCTCCTCCTGAGTAGCTGGGATTACAGGCGTGTGCCACCATGCCCTGCTAATTTTTGTATTATAGTAGAGACAGAGTTTCACCATGTTGGCCAGGCTGGTCTCAAACTCCTGACCTCAAGTGATCTGCCTGCCTTGGCCTCCCAAAGTGTTGAGATTACAGGCATGAGCCACTGCACCCAGCCGTGATGTCTTAATCTAAGTCCTTCCTCTGTATTAGGTTTCGTCCTTACACTTGTCACTACTTGACATTATGTGTGTACATGCTCATCTTCTATATTCTCTACTTCAATAAAAGTGCCATGAATGCAGGCCCTTAGATTTATCTATTGCTGCATTCCTGGTGCTTAGAACAGAGCCAGGCACATAATAGGCACTCAATAAACAGTTGTTGAATGAATGAGTGAACTGTCCCACTGAATCATCACAACCATCACATGAGGTGGGTGTGATTCTCTCCCCTGTGCACATGGGGAAACTGAGGCTTTAAGAGCCCCAACCATTCTTGGCGCTCCACACCTGTATTTCAGATGGCCTGCTAGAAGTTCTAGATGTTTCTTTCCCTGGTGTTTCCCTAGCTGTTTTCTCTCATCTTAAAGCCAATATGGTTAAAGCTGAATTATTACCTCTGCATGAGATTCCAGAGCACATTCACGAATTCCTCTGCTCTAGTAGCTTTCTTAATTTACACTCCTGTTTCTGTTGGTGATACCCCTTGCCTAGATGAAGAAACCCTTTCTATACTACATGGAAAGAAACTCTGACTCCTCCCTCAACCTAGTCCTGCAGATTTGTGCTGGCCCCCAAGGTTTATCCTTTGCAGGATCTCACTGCCATCCCCTATTCGCTCCTCTTGGCATCTCAGTCAACCCTCACCACAAATTCTTCATCATCCCTGGCCTCCCAGCTAGACAGGGGGGTTCAGGAGTCTGAGTGTCAAGAAAGGGCCCAGGCTTTTGGTTTTTGCTCTTTGGGACTCTATAATGGGGACCCCCGGGCTCTAGGGCCTCCCTGCCTCCAATTCCTTCCTCAGAGCCAAGCTCTGTAGCAGCAGCCCGAGGGATCTTGTTAAAATGAAAACCAGAGCATGTCACTTCCTTGCTTAGAAGTCATCAGTGAACCCGCAGTGTCAGTGAGGAGGAGGGGAAATGGGCACTCTCACACGTGGCTCACGGGAGCGTCATCTGGTATGTTTTGACATTATCTATCGAGATTCCAAACGCATGTGCTCTTTGACCCCGCTTCTCCACTTCCTGAAAATTATCCTGCAGATATACTCATATAAACACAAAATGATGTATGTACGAGGTTATTCACTGTAGCATTGTTCGTTGCAGCAAAAGATTGGAAACAGCATAAGGGTCCATTGGTAGGGGACTGGTGAAATAAATTTTAGGTATCCATAACACCCATTAAATAAAAGAAGGAGGAAGCTCTTTATGTACTGATATGGAATAATCTTCAAGATGTATTGTCAAGTGAAAAGGCAAGCCGTGTGTATAGTGTGTTTATAGCTACCATTCATGTAAAAAAACAAATACATGTACCTTATTTCTTGTACATGTACAGAATAGCTCTGGAAGATGCATGAGAAAATTACATTGGTTGCCTTGGGGATACAGACTGGGCGGCTGGGGGACTGGATGGGGTGAAGAATTGCCACTAAATGCCTGTTTGGATTTTTTGAATTTTGAACCTTGAGATGTATTATCTATTAAAGATGACTTAATATTTTCAAGTGAATGAGTCTAAGATCTCATAGGATATATACACCAAGTGGCTACCTTTGGGGCTGCAATTACCGGGGATAGAGAGTGGGAAGCACTTTCTTTTTTTCTTTTTTTTTTCTTTTTTAGCATTTCCTTAATGTTTGAACGTTTTCTAAAATGTATTACTTTTGTGAGGAGAACGAAATAATGAAGATACGTTGTGTAACAGAATACAATTATAACTGTGCTCATGGATCGGAATCCTCTCCCTTCTCCCCCAGACAACAGAAACACACAAAAACCCAAAACCCAAATCCATCAATTCTCCCCAACCCCACTTCCCAACTTTGCCCTTAGAATGAAATCCAAGCTCCTTAGCCTGACTCACCCAGCACAGCCAGGCCCCTGCCACCCTCTCGACGTGACTGCTCAAGCGTGAGCTGCTTACAATTCCCCTCAAGCCCCAGGCTGTTCCACTTCTTCCAACTTTTGCTTGAGCCATGCCCTCTACCTGAAATGCCCTTCTCTGAAATCTTGGTCTGGCAACACCTTCTTTTTTTATTTTTTGAGACAGGCTCTTGCTCTGTTGCTGAGGCTGGAGTGTGATAGTGCTGCCATAACTTGCTGCAGCCTCGACTTCCTGGGCTCAAGCAATCCTACCACCTCAGCCTTCTGAGTAGCTGGGACTAGAGGCACCTGTCACTATGCCTAGCTAATTTTTTCTTTTCGTAGAGATGGGCTCTCTCTGTGTTACTCTGGCTAGTCTCAAACTCCTGGACTCAAGTGATCCTCCCTCCTTGACCTCCCAAAGTCCTGGGATCACAGGGGTGAGCCACTGCACCCCAAAGACACTTTCTTATTGTTTGTAGATTGCAACTACTGCCTCCAAGAAGCCTTGCATCTAATCCCCACATATCTGCCTGTCCCCCCTGCGCCATAGGGCTGTGAACCCCACAATGGCATTTGATAAACATTCTGGGTTTCTGACATCTCATTCCTGCCTTCACCCAAGCCAGGCGCCTCCTATCCCAGGAGCAGTGAGAGCACCCTGCTGGAATCACCACCAGTCACTCTCAGCTGTGTGACCTCCAGTGAGTCACTTTACCTCTCTGGGCTTCAGTCTTCTTATTCTGTTCTCCTGGCACTCCCCAAGGCTTCTCAGAGATGAGGCAGGTGCTAATGTCACAGTGAGTGAAGTAGGGGACAGCGGGTGAGTGTGCTGCACCATTGTTTGGTGGTGTTGGGGGGATAAGCAAGAAGAAGCCAGCCTTCCTTAAAGGTCTCTGTGTCTTCAGCACCCTTCCTTAAAGATGCCTGTGAATTTCTGTCAGATCCTTAACAACTGCCATGTGGGCAGAGCTCTCAAAACTGCTGAAACCAGCCGTCCTCCCTCCCCCAAACTACACTTGTGACCCTGGAACAGCTTACACGCCTGCTTCAACTTAACTTCAAGGACAAGCCCCTTAGTTCGGACCTTCGAGGTCCTTTTAGGGCACCCACAGCAGCTGCCTCCTGCCTTTCTGTTTCTCTGCCAGTTTTGGAAGAACCGCCCCCTCACCCCATTCCTTTTCTGCTTCTCAGTCCTCCCTCTTCTTGCCTGGCTGCCCCTCCTCTCCGCGGCCATGGACTCTCCGGATGTGCACAAAATGCCCCCTGTCCTGCCCTCAGAGCTGCTGGGTCAGAAGGCTGAAAGCAGACGTCTGGGGTGGACCCTGCCCCACGGCCCCGCCTCTGGCCCCGCCTCGCCCCTCACCGGTCTTGGGGTCCACGGTGAAGTGGTTCTCGCCGTCCAGCACGCTGTACACCAGCCGAGCGCTGCTGCCGTACGTGGGGTCATCCGCATCCGAGGCCATCACCTGCATCACCGACGTGCCTGGGCCCAGGGGACCAAGCAAGACAGGGGTCATCTGGGGCTGCCAAGCTCATTTCCCCATTTCGCCTCACCCCAGGAAAGCTGGGAGAAAAGACTTTCAGGAGACCCACGGGAGGTCATCGAAGATAGCCCCTCACGGTCCCCATCCCCCACTCTGAGTTCCAACCCTCTTCCTGTTCTGAGGCCTTTCTAGTGGCGCAAGTGAGACCAGGGAGTCGGTTCTGGATTCAGGTCTCCTTGGGGTGGTTCCCAGCTATAGGACTCTGGCCACAAAAGGCAGCCTCTCTGAGTCTCAGTTTCCTCTTCAGCAAAGTGGGATGAATCCTAGCGCTTGGTTCACTAGGTTGAGGGGATGAATTCTAAACTCCCAGCACAGAGCAGCTCAGAGCAGCTCAGAGCAGTTTCTCAATGACGGCAACAATCATTATTGCCTGTTACAGTCATCACCATCAGCGGAGCCAGGACTGGAAACCAGGACCTGACCCCTGACCCCTGACCCAGGCGCCGTTCTACCCACTCCAGCTCCTACTGATTCTTCAAGGGACTTCTGCCTCCTCTCCCCCAACCATGGTGGCAGGGGATAGCCCAGAGGGGGGTTAGAGGCCAGTGTCTCTTGGCCCCCGGCAGGAGAAGGCAGCACCCAGCCTTCCCTTTGGAAAGTCATTGGCTGCGGGCCCTGGTGCCCTCCTCGCCCCCTCCCTCTGGGTGCCCAGACTGCGCCCCCCCCCAACACTTCTCCTCATGCTCTGCACGTAGGCTGCTGGGGAGAGTATAAATTGGATAAAAGTCCATCAAACAGCGGCAATTAAGTTATTGATTTTTGACGCTGCCTCATTAAACTGGGAGCTTCTTTTGGTCTGTCCCAGAGATGGCTCTAATTTGACATCATGTTCAATTTGACGAAAGCAGGGCTTGGGACGTGAGGCTAGACTGGGTGGGGGTGGGGGCAAGGGTGGGGGAGGATCAGGTGGAGGGGCCAGCAAAGCCATCAAGTCCATCCAAACCTTTCCAGAAAGAAGAGGGTTAGGTGGAAGACTCAAGAGTGAGTCTTGGGGGTTCAGGATATGATCCAAATGGGAGGAGACAGAGACCCCACTTCAGGGAGATGCCTTCTGCTGGGTGGCTACTGGTGGGGCCAGGCAGATCCCTCCTGGGGCTGGGCTGGGCTCCCTGAGCCAGCAGGGCTGCATGCTGGGAGGTGAGGCCAGTTCACTGCCTGGCTAATGAGTGAGAGTCTGGAAGTGCTACTGCAGCAATTCTGCTAAGCCCAGCCCGCCGCCCGCCTCTCCCGCCTCCAGCACGGGGCCCTCAATCATTCCAGACAGACACATGTATTTATTTTTCACTCTTTTGCATTTCTCATTTCCCTCTCCAGGTTCCCCCTCCCAGTCACAGTCTCCTAAACCGTCCCTGCAATGCGCCTCTCTCTTTGGCCACTCCAGCTCCATGTCAACCATCAGAGTTGTCCACAGAATCTGGGGAAGAGGGGTGAGCAAGTCTCTTCCCTCCTGATGCTGGCACCCGGGGGTCTCCTACTTAGGGAGGACACAGCCCCAGGTGCCTCCTGCTGGTACAGAGAGAAGGGAAAGGAATGATGTCCTACTAAGCACTCACGACACACTGGCTTCACCAGCCACTTAAATCCATCACCTCTAATCCTCATAGCATCTCAGAAATGCAAAGCGGAACCCCCCACCTAATATTACAGGCAAGGAATCAGGTCAGACAGAGGAAAAGATTTGACTGAGGGCACAGAGTGAGGAAGTGGTGGGATTTGAACCCAGGACCCTAGGATGCCAAGTCCCTTCTGGGAAGCAGTGTCAGCACAAGCACAGTGACTTTGGGGACAGTGGTCTGGTGAACTGAGTCACAGTCAGTGAAGACACTGCCACTTATTAGAAGTTTGACCTTGGATCTGTCATGAACCCCTTTGTGCTTCAATCTCCTCATTTTGCAAAATGAGGGTGGTAGTATTACAGATCTCCTGAGATCATTCTGAGAATTCAATTTCCACATCCAGCACTGAGGACAGTGCCTGGCCCATGCCAAGAGCCCAATAAGTGCAGGTTGTTGTCGTCGTCTCAGGAGGCACGGCACGCCAGTATACAATGGCACAATTATGCTTCCCTCACAGAGGTACTGAAATGGGAGAAGATACATAAACCATCAGGCTCATGGTAGGTGCACAATAACTAGTGGCTGTTATAATTGTTATGAGAGAGGGTCTCCCTGTCACTCCCCATGCATATCCCCTCCACTCCCTGGGCAAAGCACAATGCAGAGCTGAGTGACTCCCCAGAGACATGGCTGAGCTCTCTCTCTCTCCCTGGCTGCATCCCAGGGACTCCCGAGGGGATGATGGAGTCATTTCCCCAATCCAGGATTCTTTATTGCAGCCATTACAGTTAATGTCGACACATGGGAATGGTAAAGGGTCAGTGATTCACCACTGGTTTCCTAGGCCCCAGGGGAATGGCTTCCTTGGGCCACACACCCCCTCCCACCTTCTTTACAAGTCAGCAGCTCACCAGAATTGGCCGAAAAAGGGTGCCAGGCTTGTAGCTACTATGGGACCACCTCGGGGTTGTCCCACAGCTTCAGCAGTTTATTTATATTTTACAATGCACCATCATGTCCATTCTCTTCTGCAGACTTCACACCAGTTCTGTGATGTAGATGCAGTGGTTTGTTGATGAGTCCGCTCTGAGGGGTGGAGGGGTGGGGGAGGAGTGCCCTGCTTTGTAATGTTTGCTGATTTCCATGGTGTAAATATTCCCACCATGGCCCAATTTCAAGCTACCAGCATGATATCAACTGGCCCACAAAACTCCTGAAAAATCAACGTGTGGCTCTTGTGAGCTGGTACGAGCTGACTCCAGCACACCCCTGCACCATTCCCATTTTACAGCTGAGGGGGCTGCTATGCACAGTGAAGGGTGCAAACATGAATTAATCATGAACTCCATTGTGAATTATATATCATTATTCAATAACTGATAAAGATAGCTTCCATTTATTAAATAACAACTTCGTGCTAGAGACTATGATATAAGCCCTTTTCATATATGATAGAATTTCCCAAATAAGGCCTTTAGATAGGCTCTATTAATATTTTCACTTTAAAGAGGAGGAAACGGAGGCTGAGTGAAGTTAAGTAATGAACCTCTTTGTGCTTCCATTTTCTCATTAGCGAAATAGGGGTAAGATACTACCAAACTTGTGGATCATTGTGAGAACTCAGATTTCTATGCTCAGCACCAAGGACAGTACCTTGACAAGTTCACCTGGTGCAGAGGCAGGTTTCAAACCCAAGTGGATCTGATGTCAAAGCCCACATGCATCCGGTCTTAGAGGTAGGAGGAGGGGCTGCTTGGAGTAGAAGTAGGGAGGTGTGTATGTGAGAGAGAGGGAGGACTCAGACACAGGAGAAGAGGCGCAGAGGAGGGGAAGGAGAGGAGCTGGATTTAGATTCTCCCCTACAGCTGGTTCAAGCCCAGACTTCCAGAAGTAGAGCTGGGACTGGTTGACAGGAGCAGACCGCTGTCCGTGGTGCTGCCGCCCAGCCCTTCTGCTAAGCGGTGGTTGGGGCGTAGTCCAGGCTGGAATACGAAGGGTTGCCCAACTGATTCTTGGCTAAACAGGATCTCAGGGCCCATGGATCCATGTGGAATGTTAGATATGGAAAGGCTTGTCCTTGGAGAGCACAGAAACTAGCTCTTTTCAACTTGGCAGCACATTAGAATCTCTTGGGAGCTTTAAATAACATTGATGCTGAGCCCCATCCCTGACCAATTAAATAGGACTCTTGGGGAGAAGCCCAGGCAAAGGTATTTTTTGATCTCCAGAGTGAATCTAAAGTGCCTCTAGGTCTAAAAACTGATGCCCTAGACCCAACCCCTCACTGAACTGATGAGGAAATTGAGTCACAGAGGGGCTCAATGACTTCCCCAGGGACACATCATTAGTAAGCAGTAGGGAAAGATTCAAACTCAAGTCTGTCCCAGCCAGCATGCTGCCCTCCTGGAGTAACTGAGACTGTTCTGAGACTGACACCCGGAAGGAAGCAGGTAGGATGATGCAGCCACCAAGTCATTAGAGCTCTTCCCAGCTGAGGTCAGCATGAGAAGTCAGATACTCTTGAGAGGAGATGCCCCTCACACATCCATGGAGACTGGGTGGGCTTTGGCATCATACAGTCCTGGTTTCAAGTCCCACCACTTCCTTATACTATGCCCTCAGTCAGATTTTTTACCCTGTCTGATCCGTTTCCTCACCTGTAACATTAAGGGGTACCCATTCTGAGCCTCTGAGATGCTATGAGGATTAGAGATGATGGATCTAGGTGGCTGGTGAAGCCAGTGTGTTGTGGGTGCCTAATAGAAGTTCACTCCTTTCCCTTCTCTCTGTATCATCAGGAGCCACCTGAGGCTGTGCCTCCCTGGGGTAGGAGACTCCTGCACACCAGCATCAAGAGGGAGGGGCCTTGCCTACTTCTCATCTCTGAGTTGTTCTGACTTGGTTTGTCATGGAACCAGAACTGGAATCTATGTCCTGGATCCCAGGCCAGAATTCTTTCTTTTCTTATCCCTTAATCCTTGCTATCTGTGAGGTGCAACTGAGGCTCCAGATTCAAGTTCCAGAGGCCCCAGGAGGAGCCCCAGCTGGCTCTTGGAGTGGGTGGTGCAGTATGGAGTGGCGCTCAGGGATTACAGACATAAATTCTCATCCAGCCCTGTCCTTGGCTTTGTATGGCTGTGGAAAAACTTCCCAATCTGATCGCACCTCAGTTCCCCTTCTGTAAAATGGAGATAACACTTTATCATTCCTGCCTCCCTCGGTGTGGGAGACCCCTTAATGAGAGAAAGAGATGAAGCACTCTGGAAAAGAACAGAGTTCTCAGCCAAGGTGACCAAGTGTCATTATTATGAAGACATTTGTAATTATTATCATCCTGCCTCTTCTCTACCTCCTTTGCCACCCCACTGGGCCTGGGGGAAACCCTAGGCTCACATTTAGCTTCTCAAACATTTATAAAAAATGAGTTCCACCCCCTGATGCTGCCAGCACTGTGCAGAATGTTTTCTATTAAAAATTAAAAACCACTTGTCGAGTCCCTGAGAACACTCAGATTACACAGGAAACAAGCCCCCCCCCCCCCCTCAACATCCACCCCCGCTGCCCTCCTCCCAACTCCCTCTTCGATCATCACTTAGAATGCCAGCTGGCTGGGCTGGCCTTGACCCTGCTTCCAGCCTCCCAGCCAGGGCAGCCTAATACAGATGAATGGCACACAGGAGTTGCAGGAAAGTGGCTGCATGGGAGGAGGCAGGTCCAGAGACAAGTGACAGAGGAGGCGGACAGAGATGGGGGCACGAAAGTGAGTAAGAGACAGAGAAAGGAGGGTCAGAGGGACAGAAAGTGGGACAGACACAGACAGAATGCAATAGAAACACAGAGGTTAAGTAGGAAACCAGAGGAATCTAGAAACAGAGACAGAATGAATAGAACAGAGACAGAAGTATATTCAGAGCAGGAAGATGGGGGCAGAGCAGGAGGAGGAACTAGGAGAGGAAGGTGAGGTTTGGCCTGGTGGGATGAGGGGCCTCCTGCATTGCAAGCACCTTCCTCCAGTCTCCAGAGAACCCAAAACACCCTCCCCAAACCCTTTCTTTCCTTAAGGATCCTGGCTATGGACTCGTCCATCCAGGCAACCCCTGAGTGTGTGTGTGTGTGTGTGTGTGTGTCCACTATGTCCCCCTGAGAGAAAGCACTCTCCTACATCCCCAACTGAGACCCACAAGCTCTTCTGTCCTCTCAACATTTACTAGGCCTTCTGTTATGCAGTCTAGTGACTTTGTTTGTTTTGGACAGCAATATTTAAAGTATCTGTGATAGCATCCTCTGCCAGTGACAGAAAGCAAACATTTTTGCTTATGATTCAGTTCCATTCATTCTCCCAACATCTACAGAGCACCCCACTATGTGCTAGACCCTCAAGGGCAGGACGGTAGCTTTATCACCTTTGCACTCCTGTGCCATGTGGCCACAGGGCCTGGCATACAGAGGGTGTCATGTTTGTTGAATGATTTGTTGATGGAAAAGACAAAGAGTGACAGGGATATATTCCTCCCTGTCCAGATTATCTGGGCCATGGGGCCAACTTCTGAGGGCCAGGGCCTCTGCTCCTGTCTGTTGCTTCTCCCCCACCAGAAGCCTCCTGTCCTGGTCCCCCCCAGCCCGGGTGGTGAGAGCCAGTGCCGTTGCTAGGCAAGGAGATATTGCACGTATAGATCTTCCTGGACTTTAATTAAAAACATCTTTAGAAGTTGTCTCTACAGAGACCAGCGATTGATTCCTGGCTTGGGCCTGCGGGCTGCTGAGCTACACTCTCTCCAGCTACAGACGGGACAATCGGAGGTTCCCAGCTTGCTGCTGCCCTCTCCAAATGAGATCCCTGGGGAACACACTTCTTCCTGCCTTCCTTCTTTCCTGTCTGTCCCCCACAAGCACTGAATTTAAGAATCAGATAGCGTGCTCTCCCAGTTTTACTTTCCTTCCCCTCTTGAGCCTCAGTTTCCTTAGCTGTAAAATGGGGATGTCAATACTTGACCCAAGAGAGTCCCTAAGAGGCTGCAATGAGATTAGGGATTTGAAAGTGATTTTCAAGCTATGCAGTTTTGTGCAAGAAATGGTCATGACTCTTTCCTCAAAGAAAGCCATGGACGCTGAGACAAGGAACTCGGGTTCTGGTTTCTGCTTCTGGGTCTAGTTCTGGCTTTAGCTCTTACTGCGGAATCTCGGAAAAATCACTTTGCATTTATTTCTGTATCAGTGACATGAAGACACTAATGCCTATCCTGCTTATTCCCCAGGATTGTGAGAATAAAGGGAAATAGCTCCATGAAAGCAGTGCTGGCTGATAGCTATTATTTAGTGAATATCCCAAGAAGTGCAGGCTGTATTACCAAACAGTCTTTTCCCATCTATTAAAGATGCTGCTCACAGAAGAACTGAAATACATGGAAAAGTGGCTGCAGCCGGGCCCCTGCCCATTTCCACATTCTGTTGAGCCCCAATCCCATGGTCTGGCAATGTCAATCCTATGGCATGTGTGCTATGACATTCTCCTTCCTTTGCCCATGGCAGACATAACTAATCCATCATGACATTCTTTTCTGCCTAGGCTGAATGAGACCTTAGACTCCTCAATACAGCCCAACAGTCACTACCAATTGATCTGAGTTAGCACAAGATATGAAAGTGATCTGATACCACTTTGAGGTCAGGGGTGGTGTCTTGCTCTTCTGTGATCTCCACATACCTAGCAAAGTGCTATGAACATAGTAGGCACTGATATGTGTTTACTGAGTTAAAAGCAACTTTAACTTCTGTATCCTCTGTGGGGCCACATATAAAGTAGGTGCTAATAAATGTTTGCTAAGTTGGGTGACTCATCTTTGCAAGGCCTACAAAGTCAAATACATTGGAGGCCTTGCGTATAATGGGCGCTAATAAACATTTGTGGATTTAATTCAATTACTTATCTTTACATCCCCTGCAGTGCCCAGAATAAAGAAGTGGTTAATAAATGCACATTGAATTGAATTTCTCATTTCTGTCTTCAGTATCTTCAATCATGCCAGGCATAGTGTCTTGCACAAGGTTGGCATGAATAAGTAGGGGGAGTTGAACTGGGTGTGGGAGATCTGTGAAGTCCTCTTGCCATCCCATGGTCAGGTTGTGACAGCCTAGGGAAGGGGTCTGGCTCCCTGACACTGAGAGTGTCTAGTCCAATTCTTCTCTATCAAAACATACTCCCTGTGATGTATTTGGCCTCAAGCTGTAAATTCTCTGCTGCTGATTTCCAGAGTTGTACCTTTAGCCTCATTTCTCTCCTGATGTCCACACTCATAGATCCAACTGTCCTTTTGACATCTGAACTTGGATGTTCAGTAGACACCTCAATCTGAACTTGCCCAAGAATAAGTTATTCTGCGAACTTGCTCTTCCTGGAGCAGTCCCCATCTCAGCCGCAGCAGCTCCATCCATTCAGTTGCTCAGGCCCAAAACTCAGCATCATCCTTGTCTCCTCTGTCTCTTATTCCCCACATCCAATCCCTCATAAACCTTGTTGGCTCTACCTTCAATGTACATCTGGAATCCCATCCTTTTCACCATCCACACTGGTCCAAGTCACCATCACCTCTTGCCTGCACTATTGCAATTGCTTCCTCATTGGTTTCCTCACTTCCAATCTTACAGTCTATTTTCAACATGGCAGCCAGCAAGTCATTCTTTTAAAAATATAAGCCAGATTAGGTCACTCCTCTGCTCCTCATGTCACTCAGAGTACAACCAAAAACCTTTCAATTGCTGCCAAGTCCTGCGTAATCCATTGTCTGAGGCATCTAGACTGCAGATATTCTCCCACTCACTCACTCCTCTTTAGCCACAGACCTCCCTGCTATTCCTCAAACACGACAAACATGCTATGCCTCAGGACCCTTGCACTTGCTGTCCTCTCTGCCTGGAACATTCTTCCTGTAGCTTAGTGGTTGTCCAGGTATGATCACTAAGCCAGCAGCATTAGAGAGTTTGTTAGAAATGCAAACATTTCCACAAGCTCAGACCTCTTGAGCCAAAAACACTAGGGGACAAGGGCAGCAATCTGTGTCTTAACAAGCCCTCCAGGTAATGTGGATGCATGAAAAAGTTTGTAAACCAATGTTTCACAGAGCTCCTTGATTTCCTTCCTTCAGATCTTTATTTAGATGTTCTCTTCCAGAAAGAGAGGCCTTCCCTGACCCCTCTATCTAGAATAGCACTCACCCCAAATTCTTCTGCATAGCACTCACACCACCAAGCATATTAATATTTTATATATATATATACATACATACATACATATACAAATACTGTTTTTTTTTTTTTTTTTTTTTTAGACCCAGTCTCACACTGTCACTCAGGCTGGAGTGCAGTGGCACAATCTTGGCTCACTCCAACCTCTGCCTCCCCAGTTCAAGCAATTCTTGTGCCTCAGCCTCCCGAGTAGCTGGGACTACAGGTGTATGCCACCATGCCTGGCTCATTTTTTTGTATTTTAGTAGAGACGGGGTTTCACCATATTGCCCAGCTGGTCTCGAACTCCTGAGCTCAGGCAATTCACCCGCCTTGGCCTTTGAAAGTACTCGGATTACACCGTGCCTGGCCTATTTTATATTTTTAATTATTTATTTGCATACTATACATTTGCTTATCTCTGTCCTGACTTTCTCCCTGCTATAGTACGTAGGTTTCCTAAGAATCCCCAATGTCTGGAACAGTGCCTGGCACATAGCCGGCACTCAATAAACATCTGATGCTTGAATGAACTCTCTCAATGCTCAGAAGGGAACTTGGAGTCCAGAGGGGCAGAAGTCAACCAAGGTCATGCAGGGAGCCAGGCCTCCTGACTGTCAACTCAGGACCCACTTGGCTGCATCAGGCTTAGCATGACCGGTGTGCCTCTGCTCAGAAGCGTGGCTCATTGGAGGCCCCCGGCACACTTCCCTTCTCTTTTAAGCTGTGAGTGGTTTAATTTGCAAGTGCTGCTGCCTTTCATGTCCCAAGCTGCGTCCCTGCTCCCTGTGATCTCGGAAACTGCCCGGACCCTGGTGCTGCTTGTCAGCCCCGCCCTACGCAGCCTGATCAGGAGGCTCAGTAATTGTGACTGATTTTCAAAGCTGCCTGGAGTCTCTGCAAGCATCCTGGTGTCAGATTTGCTTCCTCTTCAAAAAGTTGCTCAAATGAAATAAACTAATTTAATTTCTGCTTTTCCCTCCCCCTTCCTGGGTTCCCCAGCTAGTCCAAATTGAGTCCCCCCTCCCTCCCAACTTTTTTCCTGAGTGGAATGTGAGAGTCAGTGGGCTGGGAGAGGGGGTCAAGGCAGGGCTGGGTCTCCGTAGGCTAGTGCTCATAAACTGGGGGCTGCCTCTGCCTCCTACTCTCTGCGTGACCTTGGATGAGTCCTTGCCCTTCTCTTGGTCTCAGTTTCCCCACCTGTGAAAAAAGAACCTTTGCCATTCCAACAGCCTGGGAGCTATGCCCAGCAACTTGCTCTGTCACTGACTTGCTATGTGACTGTAGATACTTTCTTCTCTCTGAGTCTCAGTGTTCCCATCTGTTCAATGGGGGGATGCTACCATCAGTCCTGCCACCTCTCATAGTTGCAGTGAGAGTGAAGGGGTCATGGAGGAGCCCCATGGTGGAGATGAGGCTGCTCTTCTCCCCCGCTCCTCCCCATCCTCAGCCATTCTCCACAATGCAGCAGATGGCATTTTCTAAAACGCAACTCTTCCCACGTCACTCTCTCGCTTAGGCCTTTCCCAGCTACCTGCTTTCCTCTAGTCCTTCAGATAGGGCTCCTGCTTCTTTCTCACTAGAGAGCATCAGCTCTTCTCGCCTTTCTGGTCTTTTTTATGCAGAAATGTGCAGGTCAGTTTTAGGTGAAGAGAGACAGGGCCGTGAGTTTAAGTCAGTAGGTGAGGGCTGCCGGACCTAGAAAGTCAGGGACTTGCTGTGTGACTATGGCTATGCCACATACACATACAGGCTTTAAAGGGCTTCTTGGCTAGGCTGTGTCTGACGTCTTCAAGGAGACGTACATTTCTGTGTGTGTGCACTTCCCTTTCTATGGGTGCAATCATGTGTGCAGTGTTCCTGGGTATGTGCAATCATACCCTGGTAAATGCAACTGAATCTGTGTCTGGGGGCTCACCCATCTCTGTGTGAGACTCTATCCCTAGCTGGGTCTTGGCGAGCTATGGCTGTAGACAGAGCTGGCTGTCTCATTCATCTGCCTGTCACTTGGGCATATCACTGTCTCTCTGAGTCCCAGTTTCCCCATTTGCAAAATTAATTGCTCAGTTCTTGCCAGGCTCTGAAATTCCACAGGTCTTTGCCATCGACAATATCCAAATTTATCTCTCCAGCCCAGACCTCCTGTGAACCCAGATATTCAACTGCCTTGTTCAAGATCTCCACTCGGCAGCCTAACACGTTTTTCTAGCAACATACTTCACACCAAACTCCTAATTTCCTCTCATCCCCCAAATCTGTTCCCTCCATCTCAGTAAATGGAGATCTATCTATTTAATTGCTCAGGTTACAATCCTAACAGTCATCCTTGAGTTTTCTTTCTCTCACACTCTACATCCAATCCATTAG
Organism: Ateles fusciceps; assembly: GCA_036589455.1. Classification (NCBI taxonomy): domain Eukaryota; kingdom Metazoa; phylum Chordata; class Mammalia; order Primates; family Atelidae; genus Ateles; species Ateles fusciceps. Next base: position 2,237,971 of record JAZHEH010000847.1, read on the forward strand.
CAAATGCTTTCAGCTCTACTTTCGGAATATATCCAAAAGGCGACCTCTTTTCAGCACCTCCACTGGTACCATCTTGTTCCAAGCCGCCATCACTTCCTATTTGCAGGCCACCCGCTTTTGCTCTTGCCCTCTTTTCTACCCATCTATTCCTCGTGAAAGAGCCATGGGTCCTGATCACATCATTCTTCTGAGAAAGACCTTCCATTGACTTCTCACCTTGCTCAATGTAAAAGGCAAAGCCCTGGCTATGGTCTACATGGCTGCATGAGCTAGTCACCTTATTTCTTCTTGGCAGAATTCAACCCCAGGGCCTTTGCATGTGGGATTCCCTCAGCCTGGAATGCTCTCCCCCCCAGGGCCCATGCTCTCACTTCCTCAGGTCTTTGCTTCAATGTCACCTCTTCAGAGAACTCTTATTGGACCAATGATCTAGTTGTTCACTTGCTTATTGTCTGTCTTCCTTAGGAAGAATGGGCCCTCCTTGAGAATAGGGGACCTTCTGTCCTTTCACTGCCATGTTCCCAGGGCCTAGCACATAGTAGGTACTCAATAAATGTTTGTTGAGTGAATGAATATACTCATATAGACAGAGCATGTCACATGCACACACAGGCCTTGAAGTGCTTCTTGGCTAGGTGTGTGTGCATATCTTTATATATATTTGAACACACATGTATATCAGGCATGCATGTGTGCCTGTGTATGTGTGTATGCCAGTCTGCACCCACATCCACAGCCCCATTGTTCCCTATTTCCCCCTCATCCCTTGCCTACCATTCTCTCCAGTTCACCTCCTCTTCCCAGCTGGCTGCTTGCTCATTATCCTGGCAATCTGCCAGATTTGGCCTAACCTGGGGAAGCTGGGCTGACAGCACCCTTTCCCAAGAGTCCAAGTACTCCTGGCCTCTGACATGCAGCCATAGAGCTGGGAGGTCCAGAGAGGCACAGCATCCAGCCTTCGGCCGCAGTGAGTCAGCGATGGAGTGTGGCCTAGGACCCAGGGCAGCTGCTTCTTGTCTAGCCTGGCTTGCAGATGACTTAAAGTAACATGGTAGGAAGGAGATGCCCCTTACCCATGACTCCAGTTTCTACCAGAGCTCCCGGAGCCCTGAGCTAAGTGGGGCCTGGATGGTCAGCAATGGTCTGGAGGTTTCACAGTGGGAGAAGACAGAGTCACGCAGCTTTAGTTCCAGTGACCCGCTTCTGTGTGCATGACCCTTTCTAAGTATGGCTGTGTCTGATGTCTTCGTGGAGATGTACGTTTCTGTGTGTGTGCACTGCCCTTTCTATGGGCACAATCATGTGTGCAGTGCTCCTGGGTGTGTGCAGTCATACCCAGGTAAGTGCAACTCAATCTGTGTCTGGGGGCTCACCCGTCTCTGTGTGAGACTCTGTTCCTAGCTGGCTGGGTCTTGGCGAGCTGTGGCTTCCTCTGGGCTGTAGACAGAGCTGCCTGTCTCATTCATCTGTCTGTGCCTGTGGCTGCATGCCAGGGGAGCTGGGTCCCAGGATGCTCATGTCTGCTTGTGGCTTTTGCCTCTGTCTCTGTACATGGCTGAGTCTGTGCAGAAGTGCTATCTGCGTAAGGGCCCATTTCCTGCCTGGGGGTGTGAGTGGCTATGTCAGGGTGTGCAGTCATGGGTCTGAGTGTGTGGTTGGGCCCTGTTCCAGCTGTGTCCCAATCTAGCTGTCCCCCAGTGGTGGGTGTGCCAGAAAATGGGACTATGTCTGTGTGGAGGTTGTGGCTAAGGGCTGTGCTGTGTCTGTGTGCAGTTGAACTTCTGTGAAGGGTGCTGTCAAGGTGTCCAGCTGTGCCTGTGTGGGGCACTGGATCTATGAATGGGGTTGTGTACCAGTGTAGTGGTGAGTGGTATTCGGGGCTGGCTTGTGCATGTGGCATGTCCAGATCTGCGGCTGTGTCTATGTTAGTGACTGTATGTGGCTGTCCGAGGGCATGACAGTGTCCACATGCAGGTCCAAGTCCATGTGGGGGCTGTGTCCATGGATGTGGCTAAGGTCACATGTGTGGTTTTCTCCAGGACTACACTTGACCACAGGGGGCACCTGGGCTCACTCACATCTGTACCCTGTACCTTTGGGCAGGAGGCCCTGTCTTTCCTGCCCCTTCCCAGAGGATCAGCGATTCCCCCTTTCCAGCAGGCTCCACTTCCCTTGGGGATCACCTAGATCCCACCCCCACCCCCAGGGCCCACAGCGCACCTGTGGGTGAGAGCTCGGCCACGCTGCCAATGTAGGGGCCGTGCAGGAAGCGGGGCTCGCTGTCATTGATGTCCTGCACCTTGATGATGAACTCCGACTCGGGCTCCAGCAGGCGGTTGGTGGCGCGATCCCGAGCCTGGGCCCGCAGCGTGTAGAAGGTTTTCTGCTCGCGGTCCAAGCGCTCCATGGCGTGAATGTCGCCTGTCAGCTCATCGATCAGGAAGATGGTCCCAGCGCCCTCACCTGAGATGGTGTACTTGATGGCTCCGTCACCCTCGTCTGAGTCCGAGTGGATCTGGGGGAGGCAGAGAGGAAGGTAGGGTGGAGGGTGAGGAGGAAGCTCCTCTGGGCCTCACCTCTCCCATCCCTTTCCCAAGCCCATCTCTTCTCCAACACATACATGTCTTTAGTGAGGACACGGAGGCCCAGCAGCCACGCTCCCTTCCATCCCTGGCCTGGAGTGTCTCCCCAGCCCTCTGGGGCTCTCCCTGCCCTTGGAATCTACTTTCCCCTCTGCATTCAGAGTTATCAGCCTCGGAGGCAGATCCGAACGTGGCCTCCCTGCTTGCAACTCTCCAATGGCTTCCCATTGCCTTTACAAAGAAGTCCAGCACCACCGCCAAACCCCTCTCCCCTTTAGCACGTACAGCCCTGAGGCTCCTGCTTTGGGTCATTTCCTTGTTTCTCTGCCCGTGGAAGGTCTACTCATCCTGCAAAGTGCAACAAAAATGCACCTCTTTCAGAAACTTTTCTGGATCCTCAGTCTCCCCCTGCCCCCAGGATCTCTCAGTACATCAAGCCATCATTATTGTGTTCAGCCTTGTAGGATGGCTGTAGCCAGCACTTCTCAAACTCGAGTGTGCGTGCAATTCACCTGGGGATCTTGTTAAAATACAGATTCTCACACAGTAGATCTGGAGCCAGGCCTCAGGCTTTGCATTTCTAACAAACTTCCAGGCTGCTGGTCTATACCTCACTGTGAATGAGAGGTCCACCGCTCCCTAGACTCTACACCCCAGAAAGTTGGGGTCACATCTTATTCATCTTGGTATATGCAGAGCCAGGTTCAAGACGTAGCACATGACAGAGAGTGAAGGGAGAGAGGAGGAAAGGAAGGGATGTCAATTGAAAGAGCACCTTCTATGGCTAAGCAATTTATGTACTTTTCTAGTTCAAGACACTTAAAAAAAAACCTGCTAGAGTAGGATTTGCTGTCTATTTTACAGATTTTCCCCCCCCATTTCCTAATGAAGATCGGAGGAGTGGGATGGGTTCTTCAAGGTCAGGCCACGGGAAGAGCTACTCTGGCTCCACACTGGACTTTCCCATTCCATCTAAAGCCTCCTGAGAGGAGCGCAGGGGAAGGGAGAGACAGTGCAGCCTGGCCCAGCCTTGGCTTTGGCATCGTCTCCCTGTGCGTTCTCACCTGTCACTTCGCCTCTGTGGCCCTCAGTTGCTTCATTCTGTAACATGGGAATCATATTAGCATCTTCCTCCCAGAGCTATTGAGGGGTTTGCTGAGTTGAGAATCCACGTAAGGCCCTTAGCAGGTGGCACCAGGTGACATTTGCAATATTTAACAGTCAGCATGACGGGGGCACTGCCTAGGCAGTGGTACTACAGCAGGACCCCTGCTGAGCCAGGCAGGAAGCCTTTGATTGCTGGATCACGGAGAGGTCCAGGGGGCTGAGAGAGTTGGGGCGAGGGAGAGGAGGGACTATTTACTGCAAGTATGGAGGTTTTTCATGAATTTAACAACCAGTACAACCATACCAGTTTGTACTAGCTGAAAATCAGCCCTGTCTGAGACATAATAAGTGCCCAATAAATGTTAGCTATCATTATTATTATATTATTACTAAATGTTAGCTATATATAACCGGGATTTAATCTAGGCACCATTAGGCTCCAGAGTCCAGGCTGTTTTCACTGCCCTGAGATCTCTTGGGTGAGGAGCCAGCAAGAAGTCTGCTTTCTTGCAATCAGAAACACCTAAGTCCTTATCCTCCAATGCCCAAATCTCCCAGGCAGCTTCGAGCAGAGGAAAATCCATTCCGATGAAGCTAATGGCTTTGGGCAGGTCCCTGCTCCTCTCTAAGCTTCTATGGAGATGGGGTGTGAACGAGAAAATCTCTAAAGTTCCTTTCAGGCTGGGGTGCCGTGAACCCCAGCCCACTCAGCAGGGGAACAGGTACCCATGAAGTCATCATGAAGGGGGACGAAAGCCCATCCCCTGCCACGCAGGAGGAGCCAGGGTATAAATTCTGCTGGTAGAACTTTGTGTCTGAAAGGTGGATTATAGAAGTGCCATTTGGAAGATTGAATGGCCCATAAACATTTTCATATTTCATTAGCCGATTAATGGGCATCTCTCTCTTTTGGCGAGTCTGCTGATTCTCAGCAGAAATTGCGGGGACTAAATGGAGGCGTCTGGTGGAACCTTTCCGGGTCCCCGTCCTGTTATAGATTGTCCCAATTAATGCCCGTCCTGGGCTCCACTGAGAAGCCTTCTTCCTGTCCAGTTACTGTTAATAGATTTCTCATAAGTGGCTGGATTGTAAAAACCTCATAACTCAGTTTAATGCCCCCAATAAAATTATTTCAGGACATCGGCCCTGAATCATTGGTAGTGCTGGGGGTGAGGAGACCTGTCTCTCCTGTTTGCTGTTTATGCGTTTTTTCCACCTTTGACCAGGGGGAAATGGGATGAGAGGGGGTGAGTCTGTTTCCTTTTGGAGTGCCTCTGCCTGCTTCCCAGTCAGATCTGTTCTCTGCTTATTTCACCAGAAAACATTTTTTAGCAGTATGGTAGAATAGATGCCATTTGGAGAGATGTTTAACAGCTATAATCTTACTAGTCTTCATCATTGCCCTGCGAAACATTATTATTCCCACTTCTCAGGTGAGAAAACTGAGGCACAGAGAGGGGTAATCATGTGCTCTATCAGACAGCCAAGTGCGGGAAGCACGCTCCTGATTCTACCATTCACTAATGTTGGGACCATGGGTTTGCCTCTCTGAGCCTCCGTGTTTCCACCTGAGAAATCAGACCAAGCCCTACTTGGCACGGGTGTGGGGAGGATTAGATGAGAGCATGTTTACCTTGACCTAAGCACTCTGTTAATTGTTGTTTCCTTCCCTTTCCATCTCCTGGGTCTCCATCATGTCCCTGCAGCCCTTGACGTAACTCAGACCCCAGGCAGGGCTCATTTATGAGTGAGGAATGGAGAGAAGGGCAGAGAACCTAGTAGGACGTCATCCTCTGTGGAATATGAGCTCGCCCTGGGGCCTACTGGCTGCTCCCCTGGGGACTGCAGAGTCAGACAGGGGCAATCTGCCGGGGCGGGAGCTAAGATCTGGGAGTTATGAATTCAGGCCCAGCTGGTGCTGCCTGCCCTGCCCACCTGGGTCTCGGCTCCAGAGGTAAGAGGGAGTGCCTCTGGCTCTGTCCTAGGAAGGTATTTCTCAGGACTCTTAGCTGTGAATGGTGGCTGGAAGATGGTGCCCTCATTTACTGAGCACCTAGTATGTGTCAGACATGTGTTGCAGGCCATCTGCAGAAATCGAACTTGACTTTGTGGGCATGTAAATGTATCCCTATTTTCCAGGTGAAGACACTGAGATGACCTCAGGTCTGTTTGACTCCAAAGCCCCGTTTGGTCTCTCTGCAGTCTCCGGGAATCTGGTCTGCTTACAATGCCTATAGCAGAGGGTGAGGGAGAAAAGGGGCAGGATGGGTTGCCGGGCTGCCACTGAGCTCCATGGCTTGGGGAGTGGGCTTCACAGAAGTCTTTTGCCCTGAGCCCTGCAGGCCACAGTCATCGGTGGTCTCTTTTCTATCAGCCTCCATTTTACCACTTGGAAAAGAACCCCAAATCATGAATCAGGAAAAATTATGTGCTTTGGAGTCCGGAGCAGCTGGGTGCCAGCTTCAGCTTTGCCAGTGACTTGCTGTAGGACCCTGGGCAAGTGGCTACCCTTCTCTGATCCTCAGCTTTCTCATCTGTAAATGGGACTGATATTGCTTCCCCATATAGATTCTGAAGATTTGTAAGATAATATATGGATGCTCCTTGCACTTAGTAGGTGCTCATCATAGATTAGCCCCCTTTTCTTTTCCTGTTCTGGTCTCAGGAGGGGTTGAGGGTTCACCTAGTTCATCCCCCTATCTCCTGAGACAAGAACTACACAGACTCAAATCCTGACCCACTGGAGATCTGGGGACTATCATTCAATGCCTTCATGTCTTTCAAACTTAGCCTGTGTCCTCCTCCAGGCAACCCTCTCAGATGCCCTCTCATTTGGTTGAAGAGACCTCACCTGCCCTGTTCCTGCACCATACACATGCCCCTTACTCCACCCCCTCCTGTAACTTCTAGTGCTGCACATCTGTGTCCGCAGCTGTCATAGGCCTCTAGGCATGAACTAAGTTAGGTGTGTCTCTGTCTGAACTCTTCGTACCTGGTACACACTAGGTACTCTGGCAATGCCTGCAGAGAAAATACAGGGGGTGGGAGGATTGAATGTGTGTGTGTGTGCATGCACATGAGTGTGTGTTTGCAAGCTCCTTGAGGGCCAAGCATCTGGCTGTTTATTCGATTTCCCCAGCACCCAGCACGGGGCACAGCACCAAACATATTGAATAAATGAATAATAAAATATCCAACTGTCATTAGACTCTCCCAGTTGTCTTCTGGGATTTCCAGAGGATTCAGCCACTCTTAAATGCCAGGTACACATGAGCCAGACTAAGGAGGATAGTCACTGAGAACCTAAAAACTCCAGGCACAATTCTAGACCCTTTACTGCCATCTCACTGATGTCTCATCTTGTGCATCAGAGATTACTCTCTCCCCATTGTATAGATGGGCAAACTGAGGCTCAGAGAGGGTTTAAACCCCACCTAAAGTCACACAGGTAATGAGAGACAGCCCTAAAGCCTTACACCACATTCAGGGTTCTTTCTACCACATCACGTGTGGCCAGCCCTGGAGGAGAAATCCCCCCTCAAGTCTCATGCCTTGATCATAAACAACATGAAAAACACAAGAGTGATGGTTTCTCATCCCAGGGGGCTGAAAAATGGGATTTATGAAGCCATTAATTACTTCCTCCTAATTAAATCAAAATTAAATGCGAGCAGAGGTACGTTTTCCTTATTAAAGACAATTAAACGGACAGTGCGGCTACGCAAATAAAATGAGTCCAGGATTTAAACGGAAAGCAAATCAAATAAAAAGCCTCCCCCGGAATGAAGGGTGTGTTCACGCCTGTGCTACCCGTAAACCAGGAGTTCATCAATTTTCTTTAAATATTAGCAACTTAATTAAATCTGCTCTCCTCCCCCACTTTAATCCTGCCGTATATCTAAAATAGATCTCACCACCCACAGGAGTTGGTCATAAGTGCTGACCCCATAATTCTATCTTTTTTTAAAAAAATTAAAAATCCTACAAAATCCACATCCAGCTGACAGAAGCCTCGGGGGAAGTTACAGTTCGGAAAAGGGATTAGCCAGAGTACCCAGATTTTATGGAAATGCTGGGAGGTTGCTTTGAGGGTGGGTGTCGTGAGAAGGTTTGGGGAGAGGTGGGTCAAGGTTGCTGACAGGAGCAGGGCCGAGGAAGGAGGTGTTTTGTGTGGGGCCTGGGCGACCACCGCGGGGCCCAGTGGTTCCTGTGGGTGCTGACAGGAGCCTGGCGGTGAGTGATGGAAGAGGCGGTTGTAAAATAGGTTACCGTCGGGCGCCTGGGGTTCACTCTGCTGATGGTGCTGTTGCTAAGCTACCTTTAGAATTCGACAAGGACGGATGCTCCGAGCAGCTCCCTGGGGTGGGGGGGAACCAGGAAGCAGTGAATTAACTGAAACCTTGGTGAAGTCCTTTCTTCCTGAAGAGTGAGAGAGTGTGGTATGAGAGTGTGTGTTTGCATTCATGTGTGTGCCCACACCAGCACTTGTATGTACTAGGGACTCAGCTGGAAAGGGGACAGGTGGCTTTTAAAAGCCCAAGCTCATATTCCTAGGGACGGGGATGGGCTAATGACAACCTCCCCCCGACTTAGTGAGAAACTAGAATGTCAGGTTGCCAAGAAGACTTTGGGGATTTGGGGCGGGAGTTCATAGTTAGATGGTACACTCAAGGTGGTGGAACTATCAATAATAGTGAAACTTACAAGACGAGACTTAACAATAATAAAAATGAATAGTTACTGAGCATGTGCCAGGAGCCAGCAGGTATTCTAGGTTCTTGACAAATGCTAACTCATTGACTCCCCCACTGCCAGCCTTTGAGCTAGGTCCTAGTAATAGCCTCACTTAACAGATAAGGAAACTGAGGCACAGAGAGGGTGTATACAGTCAGCCTTCTGCATCTATGGCTTCTGCATTAGCGAATGCAACCAACCAAGGATCAAACACATTCAGAAAAAAAATTGCATCTGTACTGAAACGTACACTTTTTTTCTTGTCATTCTCTAAACAATATAGTGTAGCAACTATTTGCATAGCATTTACACTGTATTAGATATTATCAATACTCTAGAGATGATTCAAAGTATATGGGAGGATGTGCATAGGTTATATGCAAATATGATGCTATTTTATATGGGGTTTTGATCTCCACAGGAGGTCCTGGAACCAATTCCCCATCGAGAGATACTGAGGGATGACTGTAACATGTCCAAAGTCAGAGAGGTCATAAGCAGCCGGGCTGGGGTTTGAGCCGAGGCAGTGCAGCTCCAGGTGGCCCTCCAACCACGCACAATGCCACCTCCCATAAGAAAGTGCACATTGGGCAAATATTTGCAAAGAGATGGAAACTTCTTCTCCCTCCCTGCAGAGAGTGGTTTTCTGGAGGTAGCCTTGAGAGTAAGAGAGCAGAGCAGGGGCTCTGGGTGAAGGTGATGGAGGAGGACGGTAACGAGTCACAACAGCAGTGGCAGTGTGGACAGAGGTTGCTGGGGGGGAACAGAAAGGACCCTGGGCACAGTACAGTGCTTGGCTCCTGGCAGCTGCTTGTTATGGCGCTCCTGCAGTGAGCACCGAGATGGTGTTAGAAGACCTTGTTCCTTGGGTTGGTTCTGCAGCTATGTTGCTGTGTGGCCTTGGCATGATATTCTCTGCCTCTGGGCCTCAGTTTCCCCCCCCCTTCTAATGAAGGGAGCTACAGGGCTTTCCCCCTGCTCTTAGGCTGTGGTTCTATGAGATGGGCGGGGGAGGGTCGTCGGCTCATGCGGTTGAGATGATAAAGGCTAGGTAGAGGCAGATGAAAGCATGAGTCAGCAGCCAGTTTTCTGATCTTTTCAGGATGTGGGTGGCTGGGGAGGCTTTTGCAGAGCCCCAGCTGCTGGGCGGACAGCAGGGCTGACATGCCTGAGATGACCACCTCCTCTGACATTTAGGCAGATGCATCAGTCCTTCCCTGTGTCTCCAGGGTTTTCCTGGACCAAAGGCTTTTTCCCAGGTCTGGGAGTCTCAGAGGAGTCTGGAGAATCGGGCTGGGATTGGCCTCTTCTGGGGCTTAAAAACCTCAACTCAAGGGGCCAGGTGCGGTGGCCGATGCCTGTAATCCCAGCACTTTGGGAGGCCAAGGCAGGCAGATCACTTGAGGTCAGGAGTTCGAGACTAATCTGGCCAACATGGTAAAATCCCATCTCTACTAAAAATACAACAATTAGCTGGGCGTGTTGGTGAGTGCCTGTAATCCCAGCTACTCGGGAAGTTGAGATAGGGGAATCGTTTGAACCCAGACGACGGAGGTTGCAGTGGGCCAAGATTGTGCCACTGCATTCCAGACTAGGCAATAGAATAAGACTCTGTCTCAAACAAACAAACAAAAACAAAAACAAAAACAAAAACTTCAACTCACACAGGTTCAACTCTTGGCTACGCCACACTTGCCCATTGTATGACTGTGCCTTCTGTTACTTTGGTTTCTTTACCTACAAAAGGGAATGATGGTTTCTACTTTGTAGTTTAAGGGTTAAGTACTTTATATGGGAATAATAAAAAACAGCAACAACAAACAAGCTGGAGGCTGAACACTTTGTGTGCTCTGTTTTCTTTTTTAATCTCCAACAACCTTAGGAAGCCGGCTCTCTGAGCCCCTATTTTCACAGATGAAGAGACTGTCAGGGAGGTACAGTAACTTGTTCAAGGTCACACAGTAAAGGGGTTGGCAGAACCAGGCCTCAAACTCAGGTGTGTCTGCCTCCAAAGCCTGCATTCTTAGCTACTTCACTGGCTACTACGTATCATGTAGTGGGCTTGGTCACTCCATCCCTACCCCCTCACCCCTTTCTTCCAGTGCCACCATCTCCCACCCCTGGCTGGGAGTGAGGAGTCCTAGGCTCTGCTACTAGGTTGCTGGGTGATCTTGAGCGAGGCCCTGAACCTATCTGAGCTCTGTCTGTCAAATTCTTGCTCAGCTTAATTGTGGAATCATTCATTCATTTGGCCATATGATACAGGGGAAAGTAGCTAAGCGCCAGGGATTACTACTGTGTCTGGACCAGAGAAAACCTGAGCTTCCTGCAAGGCAAACCCACAGGTTTAAATCTAGACTTTCCTTCTCTCCTTGTCAAGGATCCTGATCTCTGAGCCTCAGAACTGCTCAGCCTCCCAATTCCCAGACTCATTTAAGCACACAGGAAGCTCTGGAGTGGTCTTTCCCACCCACATTCCTGACCAAGACTCCCTGGAGAGCTAGTTGGCTTTAACAAAAGCCAGATACTATCCTGGGGCACCACCCCACCCTCATGCCCTACAATAACCCTCCGCTTCAACACCTCAACTGCTGACAAGGCTCTCAACAAATAGGTACCTTCAGGTCTCCAAGTCTTTGGATAGGTTATGTCCTCTTTCCCATTAGCCTGAGGAACTCCTACACCTACATCAAAACCCAGTTCAGGTGTTTTCTCCTCCATGAAGCCAGACAAAGTATACCATTTAATGAGTGCCTGCTCAGTGCCAGGTGCTGACTTGTGAAGCTTTTTATCACCAGGTGTCTCTGCAACTCTGGGGATCTCTAAACTGGCAGAGACTGGATCTCATTCACCTTTGTCTCCCCAGCATCACACCTGGGCTCTACAAGGGGCTCAGGAATTGAAGAATGAATAAAATTCCTTCTCAGCTCCTTGTACTCCTACGGCACAGATCTTCAGCCAGATTTACCAGCATTTACTTAGAGAGTTTAAGAAAGTAGATTTCATTCATTTGTTCATTCATTCATTCATTCATTCATTCAATTAATAAACAGTTTGCAAGCTATGTCTGTGCTAGGCACTGGGGATTTCATGGTGAGCAAAACAAACACGGTCTAAAAGGAAAGACTCACATTAATTGCATAATCAAACAAATACATGCATAATTAAAGTGTTATGAAGGAAAGATACTGGGACTTCAAGGGGGACGTGACAGCAGATCTGTCCTAGCCTGGTATGTGTGTGTGGGAAGGGTTTCTCTGAGAAAGCGGCGTTGGTGCTGAGATCTGTAGTGCGAGTGTAAGGTCATCAGTGGAAGGAGCAGGAAGAGCGGTTCAGCTGGAGAAACAACCTAGGCAAAGGGGCAGCGGCAGGAGTGTGCATGGGCATTGGACCGACTTTCAGAAGAGCAACAGAAGGGCAGTGAGGCTGAAACTGAGTGTGGCAGGAGACGAGGCTGGAGGAGGAGCCAGATCTTTGTAGTCAATGGACAGAATTTGGGCTAGACCTCAAGTGCATAGGAAGCTGCTGAAGAATTTTAAGCAGAGTGGCCAGATTATGTGAGATGATCGGATTTATAAACGTGTTCTAAATCCCATATGCACCAAGCTACACGATGGGCTGGGATCGCCCGCTGGCACTCTCTTTAAGATGTAAGAGTGGGGGGGGAGGGGAGGAGGGCATGGGGCGGAGTGGGAGTGGGGCTCAGGACCCATTTTTCTTGCATCTACCAGTGAGTGTCCCCAGGGTCCTGGGATCTGGAATTGGAGTGGGGCCCCACTTTACCTTGCCCACGTACAGGGGCTCCGTGCCCGTGTACTCCTCCACCACGAAGAACTGGTTCCACACCCAGCCGCGTTTGACACGGCCGGCTCCCAGCGCGCCGTCCTGCCGAGCCCCGGGCGCCGACGGCGCGGGGGTGCCCGCGGCCCACAGACGCCCCAGCAGTGGCAGCGGCGGCGGCAGCAGCAGCAGCAGCAGAAGCGCGGGGGACAGCGCGGCTCCCGCCCGGAGCCCCCTACCGTCGGGCCTCGGCCTCATGCTTGGCCTGCGCGGGACCGGGGCCCAGGAGCATGGACGGGAGGCACCAGAGCGCCGCCGCTCGGTCACGCAACGAAGCGGCGCCGTGTCACATGGTGGCCTCACCACGGCCGCCGGGTTGTCGCCCACGACGGGGCACCCGGACAGGCCCGCGGCCCTAAATGCCGCCCAGCCGCGGGGGTGCCCGGCTGGAGGGGGAGGGGGCGCGGCCGCACCCGGGGCATGGACAGCCCCCGGGATCCCCTCCCGCGCCCCCCCTCGCCGCGTCGCGTGCGGCTCACTAGGCAGCGCCTGGGCAGCTCCAGAGTCCGGGAAGCGCCATGGTCCCTGCGCAGAGAGGATGCGGGCTGGGGCCGGCAGATCCTGCCAGGACTAGGGGCCTTCCGGTTCCATCAGGAGCCTGCAAGAGAAACAAGAAAACATCAGAGGGGCTTCTGTGTGCAGGGAGGGCAAGTTGAGTCTATCTTTCCTCTTGTAGGTACTAAATAAGCACATACTGTGTGCCTGGTACTGTACAGAGTGGGACAGACATCATGGAGACTCACAATGGTCCCCTCTTCTTGGAACCCATAGTCTAGTACGCGCCCTCTCCGGCACACCGCAGCCTCTCCCGCCACCGCGCCCTCTCCCGCGCACTGCAGCGTCTTTCACCTGGTATCACATGCCCCTGCTCTTCCACCCTCCTGAGCCTTTCTCCAGTCCCTCCTCAGCTCAGCCCCCATGCCCACACAAGCAGAGACCCTAGCAGCCCGTGCCCCTGCCCTGGCTGACAATCTCTCCAGCCCTGCCCAGTCCCCAGGAACCCCCCACCCCAGGTGCTTCTAGAAGGCATCTTCAAGAGCCCCCAAGACCCAGACCTCCTGGGTTCACAGAAGCCCAGCACCCAGACTACCACCCAATATTCCTGCCCTCCTATCCCTTGCAGCAGACAGGTCATTCCATCTGAAACAGGCACCAAAGAAAGTCCCTCTGAAGTGCTCCCACCACCACAGCCGCTTAGGGATAGAGCACCTGAGTCCCAGAGCGCCTGGCTTGGAGACACCCTGAGTGACTCCGGGCAGGGTCACAACCCCTTTGAGCTTGCCTCTGGTGCCTCCACATTCCCCCAGAAAACAGTTCTTTTCCAGAGTCTGAGAGACACCTTTCCTCCCCACTCCTGGACCAGCCTGTGGTCCCCAGATCCATCCATCTCTCCTCCCCCTCTCTCCATCAGATCCTGCTTTCAGCAGGAAAGGATCTGAGGGACTAACGCCTACTCAAGCCATAATGATGAATAATGGCTTAATGTGGGTGTTTACAGGGGACAGCGATGCTGCTTAATGGAGGAATTTCAGGCACAGAGAGGAGTGCGTGGAGGTGAGGGGCTCAATCCCCATTCCTCCTTCCCCTGAGCCCAGTTCAGCTCAGTTCAACAGCTCAATTCCACCAAGCTCCAACTTTCTGCCAGGTTTGGCCTGCTTGCCAGGGGCATGGTAAATAAGCTCACAGTTTTGTGGGGTGGGAGGTGAAACCCCTCTTATAGCAACCTAAATGCCAGGTGGCATGTGATCGGGCTATAAAAGTGTCTGTGTGTGGACACCCTGAGACCTGTGGGGCTCAGGGAAGGGACTGAGCTCCTGTGTTTGGAAAGGGAAGGTAGGCAGGAGACAATCAGGGCTACTTCTTGGAGGAGATGGCATCTGAGCTGATGGGAAGAAAAGGGTGGGCATTTCAGGCAGAGGAGTGTGCATGGTGGCTGAGTGATCTGGCCAGTTTGAGGAGTTAGATCGTGAACAGGGGGTGTGTGGCTGGACAGACGGTATGTAGCTCGTGGGGGGTGCGGGTGTCTCACCTGGCTCTAGCCAGATCTTCCTGAGAACAAAGGAAGTGGCCTCTATAGGGAGGAAGAAATGCAGACCACTTTGGTTTTGAGACGCCGTCTTGCTCTGTTGCCCAGGCTGGAGTGCATGCAGTTGCGGGATCTTGGCTCCCTGCAACCTCTGCCTCCCGGGTTTGGGGGACTCTCCTGCCTCAGCCTCCCAAGTAGCTGGGACTATAGGTGCCTGCCTGGCTAATTTTTTGTATTTTTAGTAGAGACGGGGTTTCACCATGTTAGCCAGGATGGTCTCAATCTCCTGACCTCGTGATCCGCCCACCTCGGCCTCCCAAAGTGCTGGGATTACAGGAGTGACAGGCCACCTTCTTAACCCAGAATCATAGTGGGGAATTCCCACCCCTTTAACTCATGGGAATCATGACTCTGAAAGTTCTTTTATGCCCATTTTGTAGATGCCTAATTCCTCAGTGCTTTTTTTCTAGAATCTGCTCCAGAAAATCTTTATGGAAGGAGTTTCAGGGTGGGGGAGTCATTGCTGGAAGGTGAGGGTGATGGTGAGGGCGTTAAGCTGCAGTTCTGGGCAATAAGAGTGGGAAAACGTCCACATTCCACAGGCAAGAATGGAGGGGAGGGGTCTGGACCATGCTGTTCCCTCTTTCCCTATTGGCCCAAGCCTGAACTAATGGGGTCAGGAGGACCTGTGAGCCTGCTGTGAACATACCCTGCCTGGGTACAGAACAACTTCTACGGGCCTGGCCATGACAGTTCCGATGCTGGCAGCTCTGTTCCGCAACCCCTGCTCTGTGCTGCTGCCTCCAGGGATCTGGCTTTGATTCCCTGAATTATGACCTGGGCTGGTCGTAATGAGGCTGGAGTTATGGGTGAGGAGGAGGTGCCTCTCCGAAGCCTTCATTTCCTGGAGCGTATGGCTTCCCTGCGTGCACCACAGGAACTGTTCCCCCGACTCCAACAAGCAGCTCCAGGGCCCATCACAGCCCTGCAGGGATGCAGAGCAGAGGAGGGGCTGGAGAGAGACAGAATTTGGAGGGAGGCTGTGGCCACTTCTGGAGTGGGCTGTCGAGGTCGAGGGAGGGGCACATCAAGGGGGAGATCCACCAATGTTTGCAGACACCCAACTGTTGCTTTCCTTCTCTCCTTTCCTTTATTTCTTTGTTTCTAACACCTTTTACAAGGATGGGAGGCACTGAGATTCAATCATTCATTCAGTCACCAAACACGAGGGTCTGCCACAAGCAGGGAGACAGAACAGTGTTTTATTCTTCCAATCATTCATTTATTCAACATATTTTAACGATCGTTTCTCCTTTTAAGACAGCAAGATGCAATCAGTTATTCAGCGATCTATCAGCAAAGAGATGCATTTCTTCTGGTTATTCCTTTATTCTTTCCACAGCACCTCTCTGATGCCAGTCCATGTGCTGGGCACTGGAGACATAGCAATAAAAAAATGAAGTCCTGGCCTGGCATGGTGGCTCACACCTGTAATCCCAGGACTTCGGGAGGCCGAGGTGGGGGGATCACTTGAAGTCAGGAGTTTGAGACCAGCCTGGTCGCCAACAAGGTGAAACCCCCCCTCTACTAAAAATACAAAAATTAGCCAGGCATGGTGGGTGTTCCTGTAACCCGAGCTACTCAGGAGGCTGAGGCAGGAGAATTGCTTGAACCCGGGAGGCGGAGGTTGCAGTGAGCCGAGATTGCACCATTGCACTCCAGCCTGGGTGACAGATCAAGACTCTGTATCAAAAAAAAAAAAAAAAATGAAGTCCTGACCCTCATGGAACTGACCTTCTGGTGGGGGACACAGATAATAGATGAATGAATATACAATATAATTTAATATAAAACATTGAGAAGAAAAGTAAAGAAGGAGGAAGTGAGAGAGAATGATGGAGGGAATGGAGTGAGTGCGTTGTTAAGGATACAGTATCAGGGAGGGAGGTCCTCTCAGAGGAGGTGGCATTGGGCCGAGTCTGGAAGGATGAGAAGGAGCTGTGCACAAAATAGTTTCACACAGAGGGGAACAGCATGTGCAAAGGTCCAGGGGAACAGCATGTGCAAAGGTCCAGAAGTTGGAACGAGCTGAGATGGCACTTGCAGCTCAAGTGCAGGACGCATCTGGACATGTGGAATTTGGGGTGTTGGGGAGGAGAAGGTGCTCTTGGTAGAGGGCTGTCCAAGGCAAAGACCTGGAGTCAGATCCCACTTGATGTATTTTTTAAATTTTATTTTATTTATTTATTTTTTTTGAGACAGAGTTTCTTTCTGTGGCCCAGGCTGGAGTGCAGTGGTGTGATTTCGGCTCACTGCAACCTCCACCTCCCAGGCTCAAGCAATTCTCCTGCCTCAGCCTCCTGAGTAGCTGGGATTACGGGTGCACACCACCATGCCTGGCTAATATTTTTTTTTTTTTTTTTTTTTTAGTAGAGACGGGGTTTCACCATGTTGATCAGGCTGTTCTTGAACTCCTGACCTCAGACGATCCACCCACCTTGGCCTCCCAAAGTGCTGGGATTACAGGTGTGAGCCACTGTGCCCAGCCAAGATCCCCACTTTAGAGAGGGGGAAAGGTAAAGTCCAAGAGGACACTACCAAGTATACTTCATGACAAAGCAGTGCCTTGAACCTGGGACTTGGACTCCCCAGGTATAAGGCATCTCTGGGGAATGGGAAAAAATGCACCTCTGGGTGCAACCCAGTGTCAGAGTCACATCTGGCAGGGCCAGCCTACCCTCCTCGTGAGGGCACAATCTGCACTATTGTTTGAGGATGGGGCCCTGGCCCTCCCATCCTCACCTCTCCCTCCCCCTCCTGGCTCTTCATACCTCAGCCTTCAGGTCCTCCCAGGGGCATCTTGGCTAGGTGCCCTGGCAGCCTGCCAACTCTTCACCTCTCTGCACAGCCCTGCTAGGGCTGCCACGGACACATTGGCCTCCTCCCTCACTTCCTCCTTCCTTTCCTCCTCCAGCTGCTTTTCCTGAATGGATAGTGTCTACAGGACCCTGTCCTGGCATTCAGAATCGGTCCAGGGAGGCAGCTGTGGAGTCCTGCAGCTGCACTCAGCTCTCCCGGGACCTGGGGCATGTTGGTGGCCTTCCCTGGGCTGCAGGTCTCAGCCTATAGCACAGAGCCATTTAATCCCAACGAGATGAAAAACTGAGCCCTGGCCTGGCTCAATGAATGTTGGCTTTGGCCTGTCCACACTTCAGCCTCACCTCTTACAATCCGTCCATCTGCCCATGGGTCTACATATATGCTTATGGCTTCTATGTGTATGCGAACACGTGTCTGCAGTCACACATGTGACTGAGTGGGCATGACGATCTGATAAACATTCCTTCATTTCACAAATATTTGTGAGTTTCCACTCTGTGTTGCTCTAGGCACAGCAAAAAGAAACAGGTAGAGTCCTTGCCAGGTGGGGGCATGGACAATAAACAACGTGTTACATGATGGCAAGTGCAGGGGGAGAAAGCAAAGCAGAGTAAGGGGCAGGAAGTTCTGGGGGTAGTGGGATTTGCTGTTTATCTGTCCATCCATCGTCATTATTATAAATGATCATTTATACAGGGTAGTCAGGGGAAGGCTTTGTCCTTAAGATGACATTTAAACAGACATCTGAAGTGAGGGAGAGAGTTGTGCACAAAGCTGGGAGAAGAGGGTTCCAGGCTAGGACAACAGCAAGTGCAAAGGTCCTGAGGTCAGCAGCATGTGTCTAGTGGGAAGCAGGAACATCGGGGGTCCGGTGTTGCTGAAGTGGAGGAAGTGCAGGGGAAGCAGCAGCAGACGAGGTCAGAGAGGTGTGGAGGTGCAGTCAGGGCTTACAGGCTCTCTTGGGTTTTTACTCTGAGTGAGAGGAGACCCCTAAGAGGGTTTGAGCAGAGGACATGATCTGACTTATGTTTTAAAAGATCATCTGGGCTGGGATGATAGTGGTTCACACCTGTAATCTCAGCACTTTGGGAGGCTGAGGCAGGAGGATTCCTTGAGTCCAGGAGCTCAAGGCCAGCCTAGGCAACATATCAAGATTCTGTTTCTACAAAAAACAATTTAAAAAAATTATCCAGGAGTGGTGGCATGTCCCTGTAGTCCCAGCTACTTGGGAGACTGAGGCAGAGGATTGCTTGAGCCCAGGAGTTCAAGGCTGCAAGTGAGCTGCGATCACACCACCAACACTCCAGCCTGGGCGACAGAGTGAGACCCTGTCTCTAAAGAAAAAAAAAAAAAAAAGAGGCCAGGCATGGTGGCTTATACCTGTAATCCCAGCACTTTGGGAGGCTGAGGCAGCTGGATCACTTGAGCCCAGGAGTTCGAGACCAGCCTGGGCAACATGGCAAAATCCTGTCTCTACAAAAAATAGAAAAATTATCTGGGTGTGCTGGCATGTGCCTGTAGTCCCAGCTATTCTGGAGGCTGAGTTGGGGGAGATCACCTGAGCCTGGGGAGGTTGAGGCTGCAGTGAGCCATGATCATGCCAGCCTGGGTGACAGTGAGCCCTTGTCTCAAAAAAAAAAAAAAAAAAAAAAATCATACTGGCTGGCTATTGTGTTAGGACAGGCAAAAGCTGGGATTGGAAGGGGCCTATGGGAATATTTCAATAATCCAGTAGAGGACTAGTGAGGGGTTTGGATCAAGGGGAGCAGGGGGAGACGCTGAAAAGCGAGGCTGGGCCACAGAATATGTTGATGGGTCAGAAATGGGGTTCAAGGGAAGACAGCAACTGAGCACGACCATGCCCTGAGCCTGGGCAATGGGAATGAGCTTCGTTCAGAGCTGAAGACGTAGGAAGAGCAGATTTGGGGGGGTGATCAGGAACTGAATTTGACGTGTTACAGTCACGTTTTGGACTGGTTGCACCCCAAATACTTATTAGACATAAAGCAGAGATGCAGAGCAGTCTTCCATGGCCAGGAGTTCAGGGGTGAGGTCCTCCTGCAGGTAGCAGTTTGGAAATTTGAGTGGCATTTCAAATTGAGAGTGGGTGAGAGCACCAAGGAGTGGCTGTCGGTGGAGAAGAGATCTGGGGACTAAACGCGGGGGCCCACAGCTATGGTGATCCAGGAGGTGAGGAGGAAACAGCAAGAGAGACTGAAAGGGAAAAGAAGAGGAAAAGGGAGATATCCTCGGAGCCAACAGAGGAAAGTGCTGTAAGGAGGGAGTGGTGAACTGTGCCCAATGCTGCCTTTGGGGGGTGAGCATCTGCAACTTTGACTGGGACAGCTCCGTGGCATAACTGTTCATAATGTCCCCCAGTTTAGATGATAAATCATGTGGTGATCCTACTGATAGAGCAGATGTGGACTTGGACTTGACCATTGGAGTTAGCCGGGTGGAGGTCATTCGTGAGCTTGTTGGCAGCGATTTGATGGAGTGGTGGGTGCACACGCTTGACTAGAACAGGTTCCAGAGAACCGGGAGGAGGGGAAGGTGGGGGATGTGTGTGGGTGAGTGATGGCCCTGCTCAGGATTTGTGAAGGTTCATTTGCCTGCCCCCGCCTGCCAACCTCATTCCAGTAGAGATGGCTCAAGACAGAGGCTCAGGACACAAATCAGCATCCACACGATGCCACCAGGGAAGCTTTGGCTGTGTGGGGAGGGCCAGCAGAGCCCCCTTCTCCCTGCACCCCTCCTCTACTCTTCCCATCTTTCCTGCTACAGGGCCCAGCCAGACTCATCCCCATGTGCCCGGACCGAAGCCGCCACCACCATTTGCCTAAGACCCCTGTGGGCCCTGAGCCCCCTTGCAGGACAGGTGAGTCTCTGTCCTTGCTCAGGCTCCTGTGACCCCGCAGATCCTTGATGCTCCCACCTAGGTCTGGGTTTCTCTAGTGGGTATGGAAAGAAGAGAGCAGCCCCATCCCTGGGTGTGCCCCCTGCCTCCCAGCTCCCTGACAGCCCCGGAAGAGTCCTACAGCTCCAGTCTCTGGCAGTCACCGAGCACCTGCTGTGCTCTGGGTCCTGTCGAGGCTCTGTCACTCTGTGGGGGCACACAGAGGGGGCAGGCACAATTCGGGAAATATTAACAACTTGAGGCAATGGAGACACCAGCCACACTGACGACAGGGTCCCAGAGGCCAAGGAGATGGGGAGGTCCAGGAGATAGTCCCTGTGGTAAGGGCTAGGGTAACAAGGCTGGGTGGTCTTCAGGGGATTTGGGACAGTGGCTGTTTACCAATAGTGATCTAGCATTTTCATACACCTACAGCCACACCACATGTACCTGACTCTTCTCAGCCCTGGAAGTAGGCCAGATGTGGTCCCTGCTCTCAAGGCATTCACAGCCTAGGGTAAAGACATCCATTCCTTAATTCATTCATTCCACAAACTCTTACAGAACATTCCCTAAAAAGCCAGACAGACCGTTAGGTACTCTTGGGATGATGGAAACCTAAAGACATAATTCTCCCAAAGATCTCACCATCTAGAGTGTGGTAACATTCATTCAGCATTTATAGTGCACCTCATGTGTACCATTGACTCATTTATCCATTCAGTAAACACTTACAGAACTACTATGTACCAAGTTCTGTGCTGGGTCCTTTGCAAGTTTCATAAAGAGCCTTAACAGGTTTATGGCCAAGTTACCAGATGCTAATGAGAGAAATCCCTGGCAGTTGCTCATTTATCAGTGAACCAAAATCTAGTGAAGACCGACTATGTGCCACACCACATGTAAGTGCTCTGCAAATTAAATGCACATGCTCACAGACGAGTAGGAGAGACCAATATATATATATATTTTTAAACTCAACCAAAAAATAAAACCTGGAAAATGGAAAGCATAGGAAACTCATACACAGATGTGAAGGCTCAGAGGGGAGAGCTCCGATCTCCATGAGTAATTATGGAGGGCTGCCTGGAGCAGGGGGGGCATTGGAGCTGACTCTTGAAAGGTGAGGAGGATTTGGACTTAGGGAGATGAAGTAGGAAATTACTGAAAGAAAGAGCATGAGCAGAGGAAACCTAGGACATGAACAGGATACAGTGAATAGCATACTCTGGCTGGGTTTTACGGTGTATAAAAAGAGTGACGATTGGTACCAAAGTTATCAAAAGAAAAAGACAAAAATGAAATGAATAAGAAAAGAGTTATGGGAAATACAAAGACATGGCTGGCTGCAAACAGTCAATTCATTTCCCATCCTTCTTCTTGTTTCAATACCATTTCAATATTCACCCTTACTCAGCCATGTGCTAGCCCGTCCTCTGTTAATAGTGATTAGTCTAAACCAATAGGATGAAGACCCCTCTCCCCACCAGCAACTGATTTAGAAGATATTATGTGATGCAGTTCTGGTCAGTGAAATATAAAAGTATATCTCCTGTGAGCTTATGGAAATTTTTTTATTGTTAAAAAAGAGATGCCTTAAGGAGGAACTTTTTGTTTTCTGCATATGTGAATAGGTGATGTCTGGTGCAATAGCAGCCACTTTTGGATGATGAAGGAACCACACCAAGAGGCCAAAGAGGCCTACTGGAAGAGATAGAACAATCTGTGTCTTTGAAGATGTTGTTGAACTACTGAAGTAAGCCACTCTGGGTCTCGAATCCACTTCCAGCCTCTACTTCCTCCAGATTCTCTTTCTTTTTTCTCTGAACTTCCTCAGACCTGTCTGGCTGGGTCTCCCTTTGGGGTTTGCTGTCAGCTGCAATGGCAAGTTTTCAAAGGACAAAGACCACGCCTACTCCTTCTTTTATCCCTTTCCCCATTCCCACATGCATACCTGGCAGAGCTAAGTAGAGAACTGGGGCCTGGGAGGGACTCAGGAGAGGCTTGCTCCAGACAGACTTCAGAGGCTGCTTGGGTAATATGATCTTCCTTCTCACTGGGGAGTTGCCAGCTCTGGGCATCACTGCTGCCACCTGCACTGTGTCCTTCCAGAGTCTGGCTGGATGGCCAGCATGTCCTTTCTTGATTTCTCAATGCCCTGGCACCATCACTGCCAAGGCTGTGTGGCTGCCAACTCGGTGGCTCCAGGCTCTCCCTTGTCATCTGGCTGTCCCCCTTGGGAACAGGGGAAGGGATTCTTATCCTACCTGTCCCTCATTAGTTTTTTGTCCTCTCACTCTGCCAAGACCAAGAAGAGGGGCTGCACAGAGCAACCACCAGGCAGAACAAAGTAGAACAGATTTTGTGGTGCTGCCTGGGGCTTCTGCACCTCTGCCTCCTCCCCCAAGTTCCTGACAATCCTCTTAACATTAGGGGACCTAAGACCATGAGATCCAAAGTCAGACCAGAGTTTGAGTCCAGTTCCACTATTTTACTGTATGTGTGACCTTGGTAATTTGCTTCATTTCTCTGAGCCTCAGTCTTCTCATCTGAAAAATGGAGATAATAGTACTTACCTCCCAGGGTGGATGTAAGGAGTAAACAAAATGAGGCATGTGAAGGAATTTGTGGTGCTTGGCAATAAATGCCAGTGAATGTCATCAGAATGACTAGTGTTGTTATTATTTTTGGTCCCTGGACAAATACCACTGGACCCTATTATGCACAAAGTATCCTGGCCAGGAAAGGAGAGTTTAGAGATCTTCGTCCACTCAGCCATTTATTTATTCATTCATGCATTTATTTAACAACTGTGCTAATCAGGCCCATAGTGCAGCCTGTGTCAAGAAGAGTGAAGACTTGCACAGGGTATGGGAGTTGTCTCCTGCTCCAGTGCCAGACTCAGGCTGGGGAAAAGGTGGTTCAGGAAGAGGCAGCTCATTCATCTGTTCATTCCTTCACTCACTCACTCACTCCTCTCGGCACACCTGGCTTGTATGTGTCCTCTCTCTACGCATGCCTGGCTTCCAGAACTGCCAGTGGGAGCCGTGCCTGGCAGTCTGGCTCCTGTCTGCCCCACTGAGTCCCAAGGGCACTGTGCCTGCTGGATCCTGAGCCCAGAGCTCTCTGTGCTTGGCTGCTGTCTTCTCCCTGGGGGAAAATTATTTCTACCAGCTCAGTGCTCTCCTTTTGGGCCAGAATAGCTCATAGCTCTCAGTGTAATGCAGGAGCTATTGAGGCATGGAGGGGTGCTGGGAAGAGCCACTTTGTCTCTGCTCACCTCTCAGTGCCTCCCCTGCACACATCAGTGATGCACATGCAGGCGTGCGTTCAGCCACACACACCGTCATGTGAGTTGCAGGCACACCAAGGCAGTAAAGGGTTGCCTCCTTCATCTGTGGCTCCTTCACGCCTTACACCCTGTGGCTCAGAACCGGGCTCTTCTTTGTCCTGGCCTCAGCACTCTGCCCACTGGCTATGGATGCTCCATTATTCGTCTCTGTCCTTCAACTCACACTTCAGTGCTGTGCTCAGAGTGGGAACTACTGAATGTGTAAGTGAATCCATGAAGGGATGTGTGGATGGATGGATAATGGATGAATGGAAGGACACATGGTGGGGTTGCCTGGTTACTGCCACACACCCTCCCCCAGACTGCTCTTCTATGCTTGTTCCACTTACTGATTCATCAGATATTTTTTGAGCACCTACTATGTGCCAGGCTAAGGATGCAGCAGTTAGAAAGTCAGACAAAGTCCCTGTCCCTGACCTTCCATTCTGTGTGTGTGTAGCAGGGGAGATACACTCATTCACCCAATAACCTCACAAATAAATGCACAATTGCCAACTGTGTCAAGGTCTGCAAAGAGAAAGTACAAGGAACCCCAGATTTATAGGGGACACTACCTCATTAAGGATGGGTGGGGCAAGTTAGGGAACAGTTGCCTGAGAAGGGAGTTTTAGCTGAAACCCAAAGGATGAGTGAGATGTACTGCGGCACAGGTGGCAGAATGTGCAGAGCCATATTCAGGGGACCGAAAGGCCAGGGGCAGAGCAGAGTGTGAGAGGGGGAGGCCAGGGAAACAGCTGAGGATGGGCCTGGAGGAGTTTGGATTTTGACTCAACCAGAAGGCACTAAGAGTTTTGAGCAGAGGAGATGTGTTCAAGGTTGTGTTTTAAAAGAGATCACTGTGCTTGCGGCTGGAAGAACAACTGCGGATGTGCAAGGCTGGACGTGGGGGGACCCGTGAGAAGGCCGTGGCAGTGCCTGAGGAAGAGGAAGAGGGTGGCGGTGGCTTGGACCAGGGAGGCTGGCGTGGGTTGGAGAAAAGGTGCAGATTTGGAATACTTAGGAAGCAAAATAGACCAGACTTGGCAATGAATCAGACGCAGTGGAGAGATATCAAGAGTGACTCTCTGGATTTTATTTTTGTTTTAGTTGATGTTTATTGATCACCTACTAAGAGCCAGGCACTGTTCTAGCACTTTATGTGCATTACCTTATTTATTCCTCACAATAACCCCATAAAGTAAGTTACCATTATCCCCTTCACACTCATTTCACTCCAATGAGAAGGCTGAGCAATGGGACACAGTGGGATGTGTCCCAGGCTTTGTTCTTTGGGGGAACAACCTTGGCAGATCAAAGGCACAGGGAAGGAAGAAAGAGAGGCCAGTTGCATACATTGAGCTGATTCTGAGTCAGTGAGAATAATGACAGATAACATTTATAGCTCTTTTACTATGTGCCAGGCACGGTGCCATCCAATTAGCTAATAATAAGAGGTAACACTTAGTTCCATGCAGGGCACTTTATATCAATGATCTGATTGAATCCTCACAATAGCTCTTTTTAAAATTTCAGTTACAGAAGCAGGAACAGTGGCTCAGAGAGGTTGAGGGACCTGCCAAAGATCACACAGCTTTTAGTGGTGGATCTGGAATTCAAACAGGCTCTGGCAGTGGGAGGGGAAATGAGGATGGGCTAGGAGTTGCTCAGTGGCTGCTGGAAAGGACAGGCCTGCATTTGGCTCTCAGCATGAACTATGTCCTTCCCCCACACTGCTTGACACGACTTAACCCAGGCCTGAGTCCCTCGTTAAGGCCTGACCTCCCGTGCAAATTATGAACATGCATAAGAATGTACACACACACACACTGTGCACACACATCATGTAGACACACATACACACACCGTGTACACATGCACACTCCTTGGCTAGCACTGCTCACCTGCCCAGGGGCAGCCTGTTAGGACCTTCCACCCCAGGTGCCCCTGGTCTGCACCTGTCTGTCTGCCCCGCCCCCGCCCTGCCCGAGTGCTGGTGCCGCAGGCAGAGCCGCGCTGTACATCATGTTGACAGTAGAAATTACATCCCGAGCTGCTGTTTTACACCGCGCCCTGTCAGAACTCACCGCAGCCCAGTGATCAGGACAAATTGAATACCATCCTGGCCGTGTCAATATTTATTCCATTTTACAAACTCGTCCGGATGGGGGCAGGGCCCTACCGTGGTGCCAGTCAAGCTGAGTCCCAGGAGGCCCTTCTCCCTCCAAACCACCTCCTCCTTGCTCTTTTCTCCTCTTCCTCCTCCTGTTTCTCTACTTTTCATAATCAGTTAAAATGGTAAAATTCAGCCTTGATAACAAAAGCTGCACTAATCATAAATGCGGAGTTTAACTAAAAATCATAAAACGAACCCATGAATCCACACTTTGCGCAAAATACTGAAAATAGCCTCCTCCTCAGAAGCGCCCGTCGTGTGTCCCTTCTTGACGGTAGCCCACTGGTTCCTTCTGTCTGGCTTTTATAATGACTAGTGCGTTGCGTTTCTTTATTGTTTGCCTCCCAACTATGCGTTCTTGACTGTCTTAGTCTTGCTTGTTTCTGAGCTTGTGTATCACACTGAATGGCCTTTTGCATCTTGCTTCTTTTTCTAGCATTATGCTTGTGAGATTTGTCTTTTTTCTTGCATGTGTTCCTTTTCACTGCTGCATAGTACTCCATTGCATGAATATCCTGCAACTTAGAAATCCATTCATCCATTCTCCCTTTTCCTCTTCGTTCCCCTTTTCTCCTGCTCTTCCTTCCCTTCCATCTTCTTCCCTTCTCCTTCCTACTTCTTTTCCAGTTCCACCTCCTGGTGGCCTGCCCACTGTTGTTCTGTCTGCTACATCTGGGAGCCATGCACACATTCACACACACACACACACACACACACACACACACACACACACACACACTTGATCCCAGCTCCTCTATCCTACTGGACTACTGGGGGCCCAGATGCCACCTCTGGGTCTCTCTCTCTTCCCTGCCCAGATTTTGGGTATGTGGCTCAAGCCAGAGGGGAGGCTTTCCCTGGACCTGAGTCTATTAAAATTTATCTGTTGCAGAGGATTCCTGGGGCAGAGACTGGGGACATGGTACAGCAGGGCCCTATGTCCGCACACCTCCCGCCTCTACTCTAGTAGCCCTGGGGGAGAAGGTCTCTCCTCCCACTCTCACCCGCTCTGGACTGGGGTGGGAACTGAGGTGGCGGCCAGTGGCCCTGCGGCTGTCTGCAGGATGCACAGATGCAGGGGGAGAGAGGACTGGAACCTGGGCCATTCAGGGGCCAAGCCTCAACCTCAGCTCTGCTCATGGAAGGTCTCGCGGAGCACCCACCCTGTACCTAGCATTGTGTCTCACCAAGGCAGAGAAGACCTGCAGGCTGGCGGGGGATGGGGGGGGGGGCTCATAGGAGCCATTACAGGCTTGAAGACCTCAGGAGCATGTGTGACACATTCCATCCCAGTCTCCCTTCGTGTCTTCTCTGCCTTGGAGCTGCTTTGATGATGCACATATTCGGGGTAGTTAATTTTTATTGCAACCTGAGCAGATGACATTAAAGAATCTGTCCCTTTGTGGTACAGGAGAAAGCTCTCTAGGCTGGAAGGCAAGTAGAGTAGGTTGGAGCTTGGCTTTGATCCCATGACACTGGGTGACCTTGGGCAAGTCTTTGCCCTCTCTGGACTTCTGTACAATGAATGGAAAGTCAAACTGCAGTTCCCAGGGTTCATCAGAGGACTAGGGTCATGCTGGTGTAAAACAAGGTGGGGCTTGTTTAAAATCACATTCCCAGGCCTCTGGAGCCTCCCAGTTCAGTAAGGATAATAGTACTAACAGGAATGTCTATAGGCTGCTTTGGGTTTTTTTTGCCTTTTCCCACATGTTCTAACAGGGTGCTTTCTGTGTGCCAGAGACTGTGCCTTTGATGAGCTGAAAAGAAGAGGCTGTACTTTTTGACCACTCTGCTAAGCACCCTCCCTAGGTTATCTTGCTTCATCTGTGCCACATCCGTTTTATTATAACTTATATTACAGATGAAGAAACTGGGTCACAGAGAGGTGAAGTCACTTGTCCAAGATTACAGCCAGAAAGTAGGGGAGGCCAGGACTTGAACTAGGAAAGTCTGGAGCCAGAGCCTATCCTAGGTCTGGGATAGCTCCTAGGAGATTCCGATGTTGGCCTGAGAGCCTCTGGAGCAGGTGGCCAGCAAGTTGTGGAACAGAGATCAAACACTGTACACTAACTGTGTGCCCCACCCCGAGCCAACTGCTACATGTTTTCATGGTGATTCAACAAGATATGTGTGAAGGGCCCATTCCCACACACAACCAGTGCGAGCTCTTATTGTTATTATTTTAGGCAATTGTCACACCATCCTCCTGAGGTGGGCTTTAGTCTCTCCAGTTACTGATGAACAAAGAGAAGTGTCAAGAAGAGAGGTGGCTTGCTGAGAACCACGTGGCTACGGGCCAAGCCCAGAGCAGTGAGCTTCCACCCCAGACTACTCGGCTTGCATTCCCCAACTCAGCTCTGCAGCTGAATGGCGTCCCCCGGACTCTCCAAACCTCAGTCTTTCCACCTGTGAGATGAAGCAGTTGAACTAGCGGGCTGGGAGTCCAGAATCCCAGCTTCTGCCCCTGACGCCATGTGTGACCTTGAATGAGTTTCTTCCGTTCCTGAACCTCAGTCTTTCCATCTGTAAAAGAAGT
This sequence comes from Ateles fusciceps, assembly GCA_036589455.1. NCBI lineage: Eukaryota > Metazoa > Chordata > Mammalia > Primates > Atelidae > Ateles > Ateles fusciceps. The sequence goes on from JAZHEH010000847.1 coordinate 2,266,076, forward strand.
TACCAGTATCCTACTCCAACGCTACTTATAAACGCTGCTTTAAACAAACCTCCTGCTGAGGGAAGGCCCTGGTCCAGCTCCCCTGGAAACAGACCTTGAGCCAGAGCTTTGCCTGCAAGAGGTTCACTGGGGGAGAGCTCTCGGGAACACAGTGGAAGGCATGAGGGAAGCAGGACCACGTGGAGGGAGAAGTTGAACTGTGAGGCTGTCTCAGCAGGGGCCTCAGCTGGTCCCACAGGAAACTCTGGAGCTGCGATGCTCCAAATTGAGCAAGGTGCCAGGCCTTTGAATCCATGTATTTAGCTGATATTGGACATGGGTTTCTGCCCCCCACCCACCTAGAGGCATGACCTGGGGTGAGGCAGCTCACTTTGGCTGAGGGCTGTCAGCAGCCACAGGGTCACAACTGTCCTGCATGGTACCATCCACTACATACGATCTGCTAAAAACCTGGGGCCGACCTCACCCCCGGAGATGACAGCAGGCAAGACGGCAAGACGTGGCCTGAGCCTGGGCTTATCCAGCCGGGCCTGGCCTCGCTCCGGGGTTCTGTGGCCCTGATGTGTCGCCTGCTGTCATCACAGCAGGATCAGTGCCCCAGATCTTGCTTAAAGCCTGGCGGCCACCGCCTGCCTTGCGGCTCATCTCCCGCAGCTCCCCGAGGTCCCAGTGATTATGCCACTGAAAATTCCGCTTTCATCTTGTCAACCTCGCAGTAAATTACAGGCCCGGGGAGGCGTGGGCCTCCTCCTTAAACAAGATTCAATTCCACTTAGCTGCCCCCATTCCCACCCCACACGCGGGTTCCCTCCCTCCCACCACCCCGGGCTCGGGATTTATGGCCTCTCTTTGCAGGCAGCTGGTAACCATGGCAAGCTCCTTAGGGAGGCTTCAGGCTGGAGCCTTCTCAGCCCCAGACTCCTGCGTGGCCGGCCGCTTTCTTGTAGGATGGAAGAAGGGAGAGGCTGGACATGGCAGGAATGGGCTTCAGAGGCTGAGGCCCAGAGGTCATAGTAACCCCAGCAATCATGAGCACTTCAACACCATCACATCTGACCCTCACAATAACCGTCATCACCCCCATTTTATAGATGGGCAAACTGGGGCCAGGGAGCATGAGGTCACCGCCAAGGTCACATACCAAGGAAGCAGTTGACTCCGGGACTGAGGTGCTTAAGCACTCTGGCACACTCCTTTCCCCAGCCGCTGCTTTTGGATGTTTGAATGTCTCTTAGATCTCAGTCCCTGCTTACATTCCCCTAGTGATGGGGAATTCACTCCTCTCCGGACAGCCTGTTATCTCTCTAACGATTAGACACAGTTGCCAAATGATTGATCAGGCCCTGTGACTCCTCAGAAGGGTTATTTTGGCACTGAGCACCCTCTGTGATCTGACTGCTGACTCTCTTCTGCGAACTGATCTCTCACGGCTCGCCACCACAGCAGGCTGCCTGAAGTCTCCTTGCTGCTCAGTGTCCCGCTCTGCCCCGGGTCTTTCTTATTCATTCCCATCCTGCTCCAATTACCAGCCCTGTCTCCATTCCTATCATGGAATATCAAAGCTGGAAATCCATGACTCCTCATTTTCCTGATGGAGAGAGGCCCAGAGAGGGGGTGCATTTCTCCAGTGCACAGGGTGAGTTGACAGTGTGGGTCCCAAATCATCTGCCAATAAAATAATAAATAGGACTGAGCCTAGCCAATTTTTGTCAAGTGCTTGATAACCACCATGCTAAGTATCTCACGAATGTAATCGATTTACTTCTCACATAGCCCTGTGAGGCGGACTATTTCCACTGCCATGTTGCCATGCAGACGAAGCACAGAGCAGTGACTTGCCCAAGATCACACAGGCATCTGACATCAGAGCCAGGCTCCGAGCCGGGGGCTCCCCCGCACCGTGCACCCGCTCTCCATTCCACGTGGCCCATTGTGGGTGATTGAGCAGACAGAGGATGACAAGAGGAGCCAGCCTGCCAGGGACAGGTAAGGGCGCCTGCTCCGCCAGGGAAACTGGCCTGTTGCTTTCATTCTTGGACCAGGGGCCTGAGGCCACCATTCTCCCTGCCCTAAGCCCACCCCCCTGGGGATTGTCACTTCCCATTTCCCCATCTACCTCCTCAGCGACTTCCAGCCTTGTGACTTCTTCCTACTGGACCGCAACCCTGGACCTCTGGAGGCAGGGGCCAAGGTCTGATTCACCTCCATACCCAGAGCCCCAACCAGGCACCCGTATGTAGTAGGTGCTCAAAAGAGACTTGCTTTTATCCAAAGGGAGTCAGGTAGTAGGCTTCCTGTAGCGGGAGACATTTGAACTGATCCTTGAAGGATATGTAGGGGTTCACCATGTAGAGTAAAGGGGAAAGGAATTCTAGGCAGAGGGAAGAACCTGAGCAAAGTCTTGGAGGAAGGGCTATTCAGAGAGCCTGGGGGAAGTGAGTTGAAAAGGCAGGGGCAGCCAGGCTGAGCACCTTGCTATGGGAATACTCATTCTGACCTGGCAGTGCCAGGAACAGATGGGGGAAGAAGAGAGGGAGAGAATATTTTTCACGGGTCCTATATCGCCGGGTCGGGCCTGCTGGGGCTGCAGGGTGCAGTGCAGTTTGGCCAAATCACTCCCTGCAGACTGTGAGCAGGGCCCCATCTGGGGTGACAGATAGGCAGCACTGAGCCAGGCCTGAGGGGCTTTTACTTTATTCCCTCTCCTGACAAGTGATGGAGCTGGCAGATAAGGCATCTTCTTCCCTAATCTCCGGTCTCAGGCTGGAACAAGAAAGCTGGTTGAGACTGGCACCTCGTTCAAAACTTAATCCTCTTTTTTTTGAGTTTAGAGCTATGGATTCTAGTCATGGATTCTTCATGGGAATCCTTTCTCCAGGAGACAGTGCAGGTGTTGAAAGAAATGAAGTTCACATACAGGGCTATACTGCAGGGGCTACATGCGGGGGTGGTGAGAACCTAAATCTGTGTTCACCTTTACCCCATGGATGGAATAGTCTGAAACTCCAAGAAGTCTAGGCTGGAGATATAAATCTGCAATTCATCATGTAGATGACATCTAACACTGATGATTAATTTGGCCATGGAAACTGGGCTGGAATTCCAGCTTCGTTATTACCAACTGTGTGACCTTGGGCAGGCCACCTCATCTCTCTGAGCCTCAGTGTCCTGTTCTGTAAAACAGGGAACAGGAATCCCAGGTTCGTTGTGAAGCTCGAATAGATGACGAATATAAAAGTAATCCTCTGGAAAGAGTCAAGTGCTGTAACTTGAGGTTTGATTATTATTCCCCACAGGCGAGAGTGGAGCAGTCATGAGAGAGGAAGATAATGAATAACAGCTGCTGTCTGTGGAGCCTGTACCACCTGCTGGGACCACCCTGGGCTGAGACCATTGTAAACATCCGTTCATCAAAGCCCCATCACAGCCCTCAAGGTAGTCACTGTTACTATCCCATTTTGCAGATGAGGAAACACACCCATGTCCGTCCTCTATTCTTCCTCTCTGCAACAGAGGAAATGGCTCTCCTTTTGTCTGAGACCATGCACACCTTTCTGGAATCTGAGAAACCTTACACGATGGATTCTCCCTTCTCCTGCCTTACCTTCAACCCTCTCTAAGAGGTTTGCAGGCATCAGCATTTAAACATGCTCAAGTAGATTCCATCTTTAAAAAACAAAACCAAGCACATACCTCCCTATACTCCCCAACCCCTTCCCTTAATAGCAGAACCTCTCAGAAAACTGCCTGATCATACTCACTATCTCCTTTATTCACCTCCTACTCTTCTCAACCCACTGCCATCTGGCTTCTACTCCCAACATGCACCGAGATGGCTTACTAAGGTCACCTTGACTGCCATGTTGCTAAATCCAATGGATGTTCTCCAGTTTTTATTTTACGTGACTCTCAGCGGCATTTAGAACATAAAACTAAACGACTGGGTTCCCTACTCCCTCTCTAATAATGCCTTCTGCATCTCCTTTGCAGGTGTGTCTTTCTCTATCCCACCTGCAAACTCTTCACTCTTTCCCTGGGCAATTTCATTCATGCTGATGGCTTCCACTATCATCAATACTATGATGGCTCTCAAGCTTAGTATCCTCAGTCCTAACCTTTCCTCTGAAGTTCAAGGAGAAACATACAGCTGCCCTTTCATGCCTCCACTTAGGTACCTCCAAAAAACCTCAAACTCAACATGTCCAAAGCTAAGTGTATGTTCCTCTTCCCTAAAACTGACTCTTCTCTGGGGTTTTCCATCTTGGTGAATGACACCCCCATCTGTCAAGTGTTTTAGGCCAGAGGGCTGGAAGTCATGCTTGGCATCTCTCACTGCTGCACCCCCAAAAGGCAATTATGAAGTCTGGACCACTTCACCTTCTAAATAGTTCTCTGAATTGACCATTTCACATCATCTCCATCTCCATTCTAATTCCAACCAGAAATTTAAGAAGACGCTTAGGTTTTTTACAAGTTTGGGGAGAAAGGGTTGGGGAGGCAGCAACCCTTTTTGGATACATTATGTTTGAGATGTTCCTGTGAGACACGCATGTTGAGATGTGTCACAGACAGTGGATGAAACAGTCTGGAACTCCAAGGAGAAATCCAGGCTGGAGACATAACTCTGCAATTCATCAGCATGTGGATGATATTTAATGCTGAGGAAATGAATGAGATCACCTGGGGAGAGATAGAGAACAGGTCCTGAAGTGAACCTTGGGGCACACCACCATCAGAGATGAAACAGAGGAGGAGAAGGGAGCACGATGACTGAGAAGAAGCTGCCAGTGAGGTTGGAGGCCATCCAAGAGTCTGTCATGGAAACCAAGAGCAGAACTAGAGGTCAGCATGATGAAACCTGTTGAGAAGCAAAGTAAACTGAGGACACAGAAATGCCTCCACTAGCAGAGATTGCTGGTATCCTTGCTAAGAGTGTTGATGTCTGTCTTCCCTGCTGGGCTGTAAGTCCCACGAAGCAAGGGATGTCATTTTTTTGCTCACATTATACTGCCAGTGCTTAGTTCATTATGCATTGTTTTCTGGTGTATCTGGTTATCTTTGACTACATGTTGGCCATTGTACTTGAAATTTTATTTTAAGGAATAATTTGAAGCCCAGGATAAAGGTATTTACTTCTACTGAGCATTTACATATGGCTGTGGGTGCTATCATTCTGTGATTAAATAAAATTAAAGGCTTGAGGTTCCCTGGCATACCAAAGTTGTGTGGATGAGGCTTCCAATCTATGATTCAAGGCTGGGTCATCTCTGGTTCACCCTTACCCCAAGGGTGAATCCTTTGGAGTTCCAGTTTATTTTGGTGAGAATCTCTCAACTGATTTCCCACCTTGTTCAGGCCATGAACTTGGATTTCAATTCCCCCTTATGCTGTGAGATCATCAAAATACAAATTGAGATTTTCCAGGATCAGCAAATGCCCTCAGGACAAAAGCGGTTTCTGTGCTCTCTAACTTCTCTGGGGTTTCTGTTTTTCCTTCAGTTTTGACCTAATAATTCCTGGTAATTCCTTACAAAGAGCTTACTTGTCAGCTCTTTAATGCTTTAATAAGATGCTTTTTATATTTTATTCAGCATTCTTTGCCCTTTTTAGCTGAAGGGTTGACCCCAAAAACCTAACCTCCTGTTTCTAAACACAGAAATGGCTAATCCCTAGGACTTCATCACGGTGCATGGCACATCATTATGGCTCAATAAATATTTGTTAATTAAATGAATGAAGGAAACCCAGGTGTCCAATGTCCCTACTCTTTCTGATGCATTGATCGTCATATTCACAGGCCAAAATGCTAAGAGAGAGCTGTGCTCAGAGCTCGGTGAGCTGTGCAGAGAGGCAGGATTGTGAGCTCAGAGGAGGGAAAGACCCCCGTGGAATGGGGAGAGACAGTGGCGGGGGGTATCAGATAGGTGAGTACAAGGATGGAACAGCATCTTGGCAGATAAGCCACTGGCTTGGGAAAGGACTCAAAGGAAGTGGACGTTGTAAGTAAAGGCCTGAAATAAAGACTGGAATGAATGAGGAATCCAAGAGCTAGGAGTAGGCAGAGAAGCAGGGACCAGCCAGGGAAAGGAGCCAACGGAGACCCCAGGGCCCAATGTGAATGCAGAAGCCAAGCTGGGCCGGGGCAGTTCCCTGCAGCCACTGGGAGGAGGGAAGAGCGGGGGAGACGAGGCAACAGCTTTTGTTGAAATGCACACATGGTAATTGCTACAGAAGAGCATTTCCCTTAGTTTAAAACGCTTTCTCCTCTGCATTTTCCTTGGTCCTAGTTTCAAAGGAATTTTAATTGCAAAGAAAATTTTGTCATCTCCCTGGGGGGGAGAGGGCTCCACAACTTCGAACAGTCATGCCTGATGCTGATTCTTACTTAAACTGGGAATTTTCACGCTTTGGCTGCGTAGAAGCTTTCTGGGGATTGGGCAGCAGGGGAAGGAGGGGGTAGGGATACAACAGGGCTCTCTGCTCCTTTCTGGGGTGGGAAGGCTGGGTTTGCAGCCAGGGGTTCCCTGGCCTAGGTCCTCAACAAGGGTCTTTGGTGCCGACCTGGACACCATGTACCCAGGTTACAGATGACGGTTCTAATGCCTTTCTCCTTAAACCCGGTGGAATTATTTAATTAATAATATTAATGAAACAACTGGACCCTTAGCTTCCATCCTTGTTCCACTCTAGATTATTCTCCACATGGCAGCCATTTGGAAAAGAGTTTGGTCGTTTCTTTAAAAGTTAAGTATAAATTTACTATATGATCCAGCAATTTCATTTCTAGGTATCTACACAAGAGAAATGAAAACATATGTCCACATAAAAGCTCATATGAAAATGTTCACATAGCCAAAAGCAGAAAAATCCCCCAAGGCTCTCCCCCAGTGAATGGACAAGCAAATGTGGTATATCCACGCAGAGGAGTACTATTGAGCAATAAAAAGGAATGAGCTACTGATATCTGTGATAACTCGGCTGTACCTCCAAAACAGATGCGAAAAACAAAACAAAAAGCATATATGGCATGCCTTTGTTTATAACAAGTGTCCTGAAAAGGCAACTCTATACAGACAGAAAGCAAAAGAAGTGGTTGCCTGGGGTTGGCAGTGGGATGGAGAGTGACTGCAGATGGGCGCGAAGGCTCTTCTGGGGTGAAAGGAATGTTCTGTAATTGCATAGTGGTTGCACAACTCTGTAATTTATGAAAACTCATTAAATCGTATGCTTACAATGGGTGAAGTTTAGAGCATGTAAATTATACCTCAATAAAGCTTTTGGAAAAAGTGGCTCCTATTTCTCTCTACAAAAGGCAGTGTTTCTATAAGGCTCTATGTGATGTACCCCCTGAGGCCCCTCTAACCTCGTCTGCCCCCCCGCCCCCCCCGGTCCTCTGCTCCAGTCCCCCTGGCCTGCTGGGTTTTCCTTTCTTGGCAGGCATTCTCCCACCTGATTGCCTTTGCAATAGCTGTTCCCCAAGTCTGGATGCTCCTTTCCCCATATCTGTGGGCCTCCCTCCCTTGCCATCTGACTCTCTTTGTCCAAATGTCATATTGTCCATGAAAAGCAACCCAACCACTCCACCTAAAATCACAGCCCCCTTCCAAGGCTCTGCCAATTCCCCTTTCTCTATTCTTTACTTTCCATAGCTCTTATCACCTTCTAACGTATTATGTGATTTACTTATTTATGATGCTTATTTTTTGCCTCCCTCTCTCCTCCCTAGCACGTACGCTTCAAGGGGATGGGAATCTTTGTTGGTTCGATTCACTGATGTATCTTTAGGGCATAGAATCGTACCTGGCACAGAAAGGTGCTCAACAAATATTTGTTGAGTGGTTGAATTAATAAGCGATTCAACAAAAGTTGTCTGAACGCCCTCTCTGTGCCAGGAGCTGAGCATTCAGAAGCGCATTGAATGAGCAAGTCTCTCACCCCTAGATGCCTTGCATTTTAGTGGCAGAGGCCACAGGCAAAAAAAAAAAAAAAAAAAAAATTCAACCAGTAATAGAGGGAAATCCTCTTAGCCCCATTGGTAAGAAATCACGAGTGAAAGAAACTTTACAAAAGGCTGCTGTGGGAGCAGGATGAGGGAGGGTGTTCCTGGAGAGTGATAAGGAGGAATTGGCCAGGTTGGGGTGGGGAGGGGAAAGGGGTTCAGGCCCAGGGAACAGCATATATGATAGCCTAGAGGTCAGGGAGAAAGTGTGTCATCCTGTTTGGGGAAACAGAAGATGTTTGTTCCAGCTGAAATATGAACTTGAAGAGGATGGAGGAGAGATGCTGGTGAGGTGATTGCTAGTGCCAGGCTGCAGAGGACCTTGGGCACGTCCAAATATGTGGCAGTGAGCTCAGTGGGGCACCCACCAATCAGAGAAGATGTTGGCCACACACGGCTGGAACTCTCCGGCTGAATCTCTGCAATGCCTGAAGCCACAGGAGAGACCCTGGACTTTAGACATGTCAGTGATCCCTGAAGCGTTTAAATAAGGGAGTGACAGTGATTAGATTTACCTTTTAAAGGATCACTTCAGCTCGCAAGAGCAGAACAGACTGGAGGGGCTGGAGTTGCTTCAGGGAGGGTGGGTGGAAGACTGTTTAGCCAGTCCGGCTGGGGGAATTGACAGTCGTGGACGATTGATTGGATGTAGGTGGTCAGCAAAGGGAGGGATAAGGAGGGATTATGGACAGCATTTAGTGAGCAGATACTTGTGCCAGGGAGGGCTGCCCCAAGCACCATCCAGGTCCTATCTCCTTTAATCCACATATACCGGGAGGAAGGAACTGCTGTCATCTCCATCTCACAGATAAGGCTCCACAAACCTAAGTGGTGTATCCAGCGTGCAGACACGGTCTAATGATGATTTGGACTTTCAGGGGTGACTCCCAGGTTGCTGGCTGCGGTGAGCAGTGGAGCTATTTGGGGGAGATGGAGGTGGGCAGGGCCAGAGAAAGTGACAGTTTTCTGTTTTCCAGGGAAGATGCCAGATCTACAAAGAGTGTGAGCTTCTCCACCCAAGTGGAGATGTCAAATAGATGGTCGATTTTGTGGGTCTGGAATCCAGAGAAGAAATTCAAGCTGGCAGGAAGTGAATCAGGTCTTATCACCACAAAGACCCCATGGGGTGGCTGAGATGGCTGGCTTGAGGCAGTGTGAGGAGTAAGAAAAGGCCCAGGGCCTGTGCGGTGGCCCACACCGGTAATCCCAGCACTTTGGGAAGCTGAGAGGGGAGGATTTCTTGAGCCCAGGAATTTGAGACCAGCCTAGGCGACAAAGCAAGACCCTGTCTTTAGTGAGACTCCACCTCTAAAAAAAAAGAAAAGGCCCAGGACAACCCCAAGATTTAAAGGGTGGCAGAAGCACAAAACAGGCTGTTAGAATAGTCCCTTTGGGGTAAACAAACGTAATATCAAGACACATATGGTGGTGTATGAACAAAGCGTTTTTCTAGAAGGCATTAGAAGATAGTATTGGCAGGGTTTACCTCGGCAGAACAGCAGGTCAGGTGGGGGAGGCGCTGTCACTGCCTCCTTTGTCCTCTCTGTGGGCACAGCATGGGCTTATGCGGGTGGCACACCCACCACGTCTATTTTTGCAAAAAAATGAATAAGGGAGTAACTGGTTGGTAAGATTTCAGGTCATTTTTGTTTGTCTTTTTCTCTATAGTTCTTTGTATTTGTCATAACTAATAATAAGTGTTGTTAACCAATGAAAGGGCAGGTGTGGGAGATGGTGAAGGTGAGTGACAAGGGTGGTCAGAGAGGTGGGAGGAACAGCAGAAGACAGTGGGGTGGAGGACATCAGAGCGGGGTGAGTTTGGAGGAGGGCCTGCCCCCAACCAGTCCAGCGCTCATAAGAAATCAAGGGGGAAGGGCTTCCTGAGGTGAGGATCAGGGCGTCCTCAGTGACAGCACCAGGATGGCCGCCGGTGACCTGTGATGGTTGTAATGAGGAGGGGGCGGGCACCAGATTGGAGTGGGTTGAGCAGTGAGTGGGAGAGTGATGCGAAGACAACTTGATAAGTTGGGCTTTGAAGGGAAGGAGGGAGGGGGCGGTAGCTGGAGAGGAAGGTAGGGCCGAGGGAGGGTTTTCTTAAAGGAGAGAGTTGAGTGTGCTCAGTGCTAATGAGTGGGGGCGAAAGTGTAGATCCAGGCAGAAGGTAGGGGGCAGGGAGGCGTTGGCCGAGACAAGAGGAAGGAAGGATCCTCCGTGATGACAGGTGACAAGGAGGAGGAGGAGGATGAGAAGGAGGAGGAGCGAAAGGGTGGTCAGAGGGTGGGGGCCCCAGGGGAGCTGGGAACAGAAGCAGGCCTCAGGCCCTGGGCTCCTCTGGGGGGACCACCCTCCAGTGCTACACTTCTGGGGACAGATCCTGACTTTGCTTCTCATGTGGGCCACCAGCCTCGGCCTGGGCTTGCAGGCCCTTCAGTGGCTCAGACCTTGGGCCCAGGCAGCCTTCTGGTCCTTCACACCTCCGCTGCACTGCGTGGCCTTCAGCAAGTCTGCCCCACCTCTGCCCCAGGCCTCAGTTTCTCCTTAAAGGTTGTTTCAGCTCCAGGAGACTAGCACTCCATGGTTCAATGCCCCTTCCAGTCCTGCCTCTGCCGCCCCAGTCGCCGACATCTGGATTATGGAAAACTCTGGACCTCCTGGCCCAGATATGATCTAGACAGCCACCTTTCACGTCATCAGAAGGGACCTGTCAGTTGGAATTTCGTGGACTTTTTGTATTGTTTTAATTGTTATTATTATTATCTATTTATATATTTTTGAGACAGGATCTCGCCCTGGCACCCAGGCTGGAGTTCAGTGGCATAATCACAGCTCACTGCAGCCCTGACCTTCCAGGGTCAAGCAATCCTCTGACCTCAGCCTCCCAAGTAACTGGGACTACAGATGTGTGCCACCACACCTGGCTAATTTAAACAAATTTTGGCAGGGATAGAGACAGGGTCTCACTATGTTGCCCAGGCTGGTCTTGAACTCCTAGCCTCAAGCAATCCTCCCACCTTAGCCTCCCAAAGTGTTGGGATTACAGGTGTGAGCCATTGCACCCAGCCATTTAGTGAATTCCTGGCTCTGGGTCCAGAATGGCCCAGTTAATTTTTCCAGAGATTCTTGCCCTAAGTCTTCAAGAGCAGAGGGAAAGACTGCTGCTGGGGAGAAGGGGGTGATCTGGGCTCAGGAAGGCCAAGCTCTGGTCCAGACACTGTCCCAACCCAGCTACGTGGCTCTAAGTAAATCCTGCATCTTTCTGGGTGGGCCTCAGCGGTCTCTTCTGACAACTGGAGAGAATCTTGGCTCCCACGTGGTTTTACTGTGAGGGTTAAATGAGATCATGCGCACACGCTCTCCGAGAACATTGCAAAAGCTCAGTACATGACAACTATTATCATTATTAATAAGCCCCACCCTGGTCTATTAACACTGAAAACGCAAAAAACTCATGACTCAGGAGTCGGTGCTAGAGAAATACCGGCGTGTGTAGCGGGAGGTGTGTACACAGATGGTCACGTGGCACGGCTGACGATAAGGGGAATAGGGAAAACATCGTACAGGTCTATCACTAAGGGAGTGGACAAATAAAATGGAGTGCATTCATTCCATGGAACACAGCCACTTAAATGGAGTGAACCGGAGCTATATATGACAACATTGATAGCTTTCAAAAACGTTGTTGGAGAGAAAAAAGCAAATTGCAGAGTGATACATCAGTATGAATCCATTTACATTAAAAATACCACAAAACAATGCTAGTTATTTTCTGTGGGTACATATAATGTATGCTAAAGTCTAAAAATGGTCTGCAGTGATACATACTAAGCTCATCCTAGGAGCTGGCACTGAGGAAGTGGGAGGGGACCAGATTGGAGGTGGTGGGGAAGGGACTTCAGCTTCATCGACAGTGCCCTGATTTCTAAGAGAATGGATTCGTGTATTTCTTATAAAATGAAAATTATTTTCAGAAGAAATTAACAACTTTATTTAAATAATTTCTGCCCTGCCTATTTCACTAAATTGTTTGCAGGATCAAATTATACATGCAGAGAAATGAATGTGTAATTCATTTTCTAGTTGACAGAGCATTTTTTTTTTACCCACGTGACCTTACTCCATCCTCTCAACAAGACTTTGAGGGATGGATTATAATTTCTGTGCGACTGAGGAGGAAACAGGGGCACAGAGGGCTGCAGTGATTTGTCCCAGGTCACATATGTGTCATGGGGACAAGTTGGGAGTCACACCTGGCGCTGTCTGGTTCCATAGGCTGGATCTCTCTTTCTGCTGCTTCAAGCTCTGGGATACAAATAACGGGATGGGTGTGGTGGCTCACGCCTGTAATCCCACACTTTGGGAGGCCAACGTGGGCAGATCACTTGAGCTCAGGTGTTTGAGACCAGTCTGACCCACATGGCGAAACCCCGTCTCTACTAAAAATACAAAAATTCGATGGGCGTGCTGGCACATGCCTGTAGTCCTAGCTACTGGGGAGACTGAGGCAGAAGAATTGCTTGAACGTGGGAGGTGGAGGTTGCAGTGAGCTGAGATCATGCCACCGCACTCCAGCATGGGTGACAGAGTGAGGCTCCGATGACAGCAGCACCTTTTTTCTTCTTTTTTTTTTTTTTTCCTCTGTCGTCCAGGCTGGAGTGCCGCGATCTTGGCTCACTGCAATTTCCACATCCCAGGTTCAAGCAATTCTCCTGCCTTAGCCTCCTGAGTAGCTAGGATTATAGGTGCACACCACCACACCCAGCTAATTTTTGTATTTTTAGTAGAGACAGGGTTTCACTATGTTGGTCAGGCTGGTCTCGAACTCCTGACCTCGTGATCTGCCCACCTCAGCCTCCCAAAGTGCTGGGATTACAAACAACACCGTTTAAACTGCCTGCTGGCCACTGTTGTCATTAGGATAATGATGGTGGGACAGGGTCCTCTGAGCAACTTCTCAGGGGGGCTGGCAGTCTCCAGGCAGAAGTACTACAGTCCCATCTGAACTGGCCCCAAAGACCTCAGCCATATGGTCTGGGGGCTGCCTTCTCTTTTGAGACCCTCACTCACTATTCCCGGGGAGGCAGTGTGGTGCCAAGGAGAGACCTTGGCTATTGGACTCAGAGAAACCTGGATTTGAATCTCAGTTCTGTCACTTAAGGTGACCTTGAGCAAGCTACTTCCTCACTCTGTAAGATAAGACCTAGTTTGCAGGTCGCTGTGGGCTAAGTGTATATGTTGGGCACTCAATGAATGTTACGTCCTGCTCTCTTTTCCTCTTCCAACAGCTTCTCCAGCTCTGAGCAGGGGCCTGGATAGCCCTGGGCAGTGTGTGGCTTGTGGCTTCACCCTGAATGCTGTGTGAGCCGCAGTGCCCAACACAAAGTAGGTTCTCGGGGAAGTTTGTGATTTGGGTTCAGAAAGTTTGTGGGCTTAAAGGACCGATGGCAACAGGAAAAGTCACCACAGTCTAACTGGGGTGGCAGACCTACTCACAAGCAAGGGTCTTCCCAATCTCAATTGATTTCTGGGGTCAGCTCATTGGGGCCATCTTGAACTTTACCTGAAGGGCAGTAGGGGGCCATTGAAGGTTTTATCAAGGGAGTGACATGGCTAAATAGGCTTCTGAAAGGACATGCTGTGCATGAGAAATGTGGCTTTGGTAGGGAAGCCCAGAGGTAGAGAGACTGCCTAGAGGTAGAGAGACCGCTTGGAGGCAGAGAGGCCTTTCAGCAGGCTGTGGTGAACCCTTCAGGTGACAGATGGGGCCCTGAGATCTCTTCTAATCCTCTGAGATGCTTGTGCGACTGGAGGAAACCAGGGAAGAGTGCGGTGGCTGGACTGGATTTTGAAAGATGCTAGGATTTTCTTGGAAATTGAAAGAAAACCTGTGATGTATATGATGATGTGTTTTGTAAACAGAAAAAAATTGCATACACCTACCCTGATACTCTCTTGTCCTTGTCAACAGCTTTTCTTGGGCATATAACATCCTGCCTTTGTATTCAGGGAGCATTGACACAGGTCTCAAGGAAATTCCCAGCTCACCTGAATCACTTGGCAGAAACAAGTTTTTATGTCAACTCACAAACTGACCCATGTAAGCCCTCCAACAAACACAGAGTGCATTATTGCGAAGGCAGGTAGCCAACAAAGGGAAATGGTCAGTTTTTCTTTTTCCTTATTTGTCACAGACGCGTCTGTCGACCCACACCTGGCATTCAGGATAATATCACAGATGCACAGATCTTCAGCTTCAAGGGAAAGGCAGGGAGGACAGGTGGAACACAGACAGGATATGAGAGAGGGAGTTTACAGTTCATCATAAATATCGCAGCTCCTGGCTTTTGAATGCTTACTATGTGCGGGGCACACGCACTAATTCTTATGTCAATGTCTGATGCGGGTGCTGTTTTTACAGATGCCTTTTACAGATGACAGAATGCAGACCTTAGGCAATGGAGGTATCTTACCGAAATTCACACAGCTGGTAAGTGGCAGAGCAGGAGATTGCTCTAAGGTCCACTACGACAGCTTTCTCCTGTCACTAGACTTGAATATCAATACCTTCCTTTTTGTCCCCAAAGATACCGATACTGATGAGTCTGATGATGATGCTTCATTTATTCATTAAAAAAATAATTATTGAGTGCCTACACCATGCTTGGCAAAGAGAGAAGAGAACAGCCATGGAACAGGATAGACAGGGATCTAGGGAAAGAAATGAATACAACATGCCCAGGATACCCTGGATTTGGTGGGTTAGATTCCAGCGTAGACTTGTCTGGGGTGGGGGGGTGGGAGCAGCGCTGGGGGAGAAAGGGGTCTGTATACACAGTGGGTGGAGATGGGTGGCGCCAAGTGCCCTGAGAGAGCAGGAAGGAGTCTCACTTCCTTATTTATTACCTCTGGGCTTTCAAATGTATGACTACTAGGCAGAAGTGACAAAATAAAAAGGAAAGGAAAAAATGCCAGCTACAGCCAGAATAAAATCAGGGCAAATAGAATAAAACCTGACAGCCAAGTATTAATAAATATTCGTAAAAGAGTTAAAGGACAGATTAAAATAAAAACACCAAATGCAATTCTTACCCCTTGACAAATGCAGTACGAATTGGGTTCTTTTAATCAAATGTTTGGCAGGTGTATGAATTATTTATAATTCAATATCGGGCGGTTAAATGGAAAATGGAAGATGTTCCCGTGGTCTTCTCAGAGCTTATCCCCCTCCCCCAGTGAGTTATCCCCGGGGGAGGGAAAGGGTGGGTGGGTGATTGCCCCTCCCCCATGCCAGGTGCTGGGCTGGACGCTGGAACCCATAATCCCTGCCTAGTTCTGAGCGTCACCATTTGTCAACTTGCTCCCTCATCACAAGCCTTCTTACTGCTCAGCTTTGTTTAGGAAGGTGGCCTCTTCAAAGCTTGGGACAGGAGTGGGAGCAGCTGGCCAGGTCTAGGGGAGCCTGGAGTCCAGAGACCCGGGTTCATGCCCCGGGGCTTCCACAGACTCTGTGCAGCTCTTGCCTCTTCCTGGCCCTTCTCCACTGCCATCCTTTGCCTTCCACATCCTTTCATTTCTGTTTACAGCATGCAGTATGGCACGGGGAGCTCCCACATCCAGTGCGGCAAGAAGCAAACCGTCTCCATTTTACAGAGGAGAAAACTGCGACTCAGGGAGATGCCTGGATGTACCTCTGATCACACAAGTGGTACGAGCTCGGGTTGGGGTGGGAACCTATGTCTTCAGCCTCCAAGTGCACTGGAAATGCATTCTGGGAGCAAGGGGAGGTCTGGAGTCTGAGTAGAGTGGACAGGACATGAGGTCCAGAATGACACAAACTCAGATTCCGACTCCAGCTGCGTAAGCTGGGGCACATTCCCTAACATCTCTGGTCCTCCACTTTCCCATCTGTATGCTGTGCTAATGATAGGAGCTGCTCCCAGGGCTATGGTGAGGATGAAGAGGGAGTGGAATCACCGTGTGGTGCCTGCCTTCCGTGGAAGATGGACATTGCTGTTATTACCGTAGTTACAAGAAATGATCCTCATTTTACAGATGAGAAAACTGAGGCCTGCAGTCACAGAGACTTCCCCTAGTCATTCAGTGAGTCGGCAGCAGGGGAATCCAGGCCTCCAGGAGCTGGGCAGACTGTGTGTGGCTGGCTCATGCCAGCATCTCCCCAGGTACCCACCCACCCCCTGATTCAGAGTTGGATGTCTACCCTCCCACCCGACCCCCATTACCAAAGAGTCTCAGAGAGCTGCTTCACACGGAGTCCTGGACCTCTCTGCTCTTGTCTGCTCCCCAGTCCGTTTCTCCATGTTTCTGTCTCACACACACATATGCACACAGACACACATACACACACCCCGTCAGCCAAAGCAGGAGCGGAGGATCCCACCATAGCCAAATGTTGCCTGACTTCCCTGAGCAGCAGATGAATGAGTCCTCGCAGCTAAGAAACGGCTGTCGGAAAGGTGGGAGAATGAAGGTAATTAGTCCCCTTAATGCCGATTTCAGACTAATCTTTCACACTTAAGGAAATTGTTCCAATGATTTTCTTATTTTCAGGGGAGCTCGTTAAGTAAGAATTAGAAAAATAGATATGGCAGGAGATAAGAAAATGGATTTCGTAGTGACAAGCTGCCTATACACACTGAGAGGGGGCTGGCCGGCGCAGGTCCAATGCACAGACCCAGATCTTCCTGGAGTACACGACAGGGAGGTGTTCCAGGGTCCCTGGGCAGGACAAAGACCCCCAGGGGGGGCAAAGGTGAACCCTGATTGCAGTTTGATGTCTTTTGCACCCAAATCATCCTTCTCACGCTCCCTGCTCCTAAGCCCTGGCTAGAAGAAGTGGTTCACAACTTTCCTCAACATCTGGAAAGAATGACATCTTTGCAGGGACCCACTTCAGGGAATTCAGACCTCAACACCTTCTGGGATCCTTGGGGGAAGCCAAGGAACAGTTATTGAATGCCTGCGGTATGCAAGGTGCTGTGCTGGGTGCTTTATCTCCATTTCATCCGACAGCCCCACAAGGTAGATGTACAGAGGTGGAGGTGCAGACTCAGAGGCTGGGCTGATGTCCAGCTAGCCCTGTCAGTTGTTTTCAAGTGTCACCTGTTCTGACAGGATCAGTGACTATGCTGGTCCAGTGGCTCAGTGTTTTGAATATTGCCCTTGTTCATGTGAGCCAAGGCCACAGAGCTGTAGCTTCCAGTCTGAAACTGGAACCCATGATGTCTCACACCAAAGCTCACACCATTTCTGTCCCCTCCAGACCATCTCTGTGTAAGGGGTCCCAGTGGGAAGGAGACATGGAGGGGGATGAGTTGAAGCCAGGAGAAACTGTGTCCCCTGCCCAGATGGGGCAGCTTTGCTAGGTAGGAAAATGGGAGGGGAAGTCTAAAAGGTGTTTGTCCTTCTGGGATGGGCACAGATCATTTTTTCCCTCACCTCTCATCAGCCCTCATTTCTGCCTCTCCATCTTTGCTCGGGCTGTCCTCTGAACCACAACCTGACCACGGTACCCAATGCTGATCACTCCTGGTCTTCATTCATCCCAACAGCTCCAGACTTCTCTTTCACCCCTGTACCTGGTGGGGACTCATTGGTTCCCAGGTTTAGCTGCAGTGCATTCTGGGAAGCTTGTCTTTGCATGCCCCGTCACCATCGGTCTGTGGACCAAGTCAGCGTTGTTAGCAGAACTGCCTGGTGATTGGCTCTGCCAAAGAATTGTTCTCGAACGGGCCAAATGGGAAAGCGGGACTTTGTGAAAATGTCAACATGACATTTTCCCTGGGTCACAGGCCAAGTCTCCCCCACTCCCCCAATCACAATGTAAAGCTCTGCTGTGCAGAATTTGTGCATTTGGAGAAAGCCCCTAGTGCAGTGGTTCTCAACCAGGGGGGGACTTTGCCACCCTTGGGACATTTGCAATGTCTAGAGACATCTTTGCTTGTCACAACTGAGAGGCCGCTACTGGCACCTAGTGGGTGGAGGCCAGGGATGTTGCTAAACACCCCAAAGTGCCCAGGACACACCCACTCCCAAACACCCATACACAAAATAACTATCCAACCTATCAGTAGTGCTGATGTTAAGAAACTGCCCTACTGTCATCTGATCCAATGTCCCCTTTAAGTAACTTACCTCAGAACTGGGGATAGGATCCAGGTCTCCTGACTGTTTCTACCACTGAGATGAAACGATGGAAAGGGAATTGGACCTCTGAGGCAAGAGCCAAGGGTCAGACAGTTTTTGTTTTCAATGTGACACATACACATTGTGCTCCTGTGATACACCAGGCATTGGGCAAGGTGCTGGGTACTTGAGGGTGGATAAAATATATACAATCTCTGCCCGTTTGGGACTCCTATGTAGCGAACTTTGAGCTGTGCGTGTCTCTTAGGCGTGTCCTTAGGCATGTCTCTTCCTCCCCTGAGCCTTAGTTTCCTAATCTCTAAAATGGGCATGACACACCGTCTCATCTCTCCCAGCATGTTTGTGAGGCCTTCAGTAATTTAAATGTCAAATACAATTGTAAATTCTCGATAAACATTTAAGTGGAGTGAATGCCTCCTTCCTGGAGAGGGCTGGCAGGTGGTGGGGGAGAGATTTTCTACAAGGAAAGAGAAGGGGGAGAAAACTAAGACATTATGAGCACTTACTGTATGCTTTTCATGGGATCTTCCTGTCAACCCTGCAAGGCAGATGTTCTCTTACTCAAAGAGAAGATGAGGAAATGGGCTCAGCAGGGGAAAGAGACATGCTCAAGTTGGATTTGACGCAGCTCCCTGGCTCTTTCAGCTCTCCCCCCTCTGATGCAGGGCAGGGAGTTGAGGTCCAAATCTGACCACTCCTGGCCCTCGAGCCTTATTCCCCAGCATCCCCTGGGGTCTCGGTCTCACCCCATTAGCGCTGCTTTAAAAAGTGCGGACCGACCAGGGCACATTATTGCCCACATAAATCAGGCGGCTCCAAGTATGGAACACCTTTAAACAAACAGCTGATGGGAGTGAAGTTCCAGGATCATTATTAATAGCTTTTCATTTCGGTGGCCGCTGTGCTGTGACATGCCTTCCCAGCAGAAGCCCTGCGCAGTCAGCCCCCATCCGCTCATCCCCGGAGTCTACCAGTCAGAATGAATGACTGTACCTTTGTGTTAATTGAGGAGCCCAGCCACATGCAGAATGCTAATAGGGCCGAGTGGGAGGGGGTGGGTGCCAGCCTTGCCTGGTTGCTGGGCAGGGAAGGACCCCACCTCTGGTCTTCCTCCATGGCAGCCAGCTGCTAGATCTCTCTAACATCCTTATCTGAGCTCTGCCCTCCCCTGCTCAAGAAAGCCCCATGGCTCCCGTGGCCCAGACCCAAGTCCAGACTCATCTCTGTGGCATTTGGGGCCCTTCACGTCTCATCCTTTCTGTGGCTCCAGCCTCCTTGCTTGCATTCCAATACCATGGAGCCCTATGCTGCTCAAACTGGTATTCACTTATTCATCCATTCAATCAATCATCCATTCATTCAATAAACATTTACTAAGCCCTCTGAGGGATGGAGGGGGATGAAGCTGTGAACAAGACAGGCATGGTCTGTCATCCCATGGAGTTTAATATCAAGCAGAAAAGACAGACATTTGTGGGCTCTGGAGCCAGGCTGCCTGGGTCTGTGTCACAGTTTAGCTCTTTATCATCTGTGTGACCTTGCATGAATAACCTTTTCTGGGCCTCAGTTTCCTCCTCTGTAGAATGGGAATAATAACGGTAGCTACCTCACAGAGTGGTGTCAGGATTTAAATAGCTAAGAAGATATGTGAATCACTCCATATTCTTCCCATCATTTACTAGGGAGCAAGACGTACTCCGTAAGTGTTAGCTGTTATTATCATTATTAACTCACGACTTCATTAAAACGTAAGACGATGAGTATAAAAGAAAGGTACAAGGAGAGCATCCGACAGGGAGCTCGAGTCAGCCTGGGGCTCTTGGGAAGGGCTTCCTGAGAAAGTGATTTGTTCGCAGACTGGAGGGTGGGGGTGGTGAGGGCGAGGGCAGTCAGATGGAGGGGGACGGCCTGGGTAGAGGCCCTGAGGCTGGACGGATTTTGCCAAGCTGAGAAACCCGAAAGGCAGCGGGGAAGGCTGGCACATCAGGAGTGATGGGGAAGAGGCCAAGATGAGACAGGAGAAGCAGGCAGGAGGCCACACAGTGCAGGATCTCGTGGGCCTTGTTAAATTTTAGTTTTCATCCTAAGAGCAATGGGAAGCTGTTGAAAGCTTCTGAAGCAGAGGATTGGCATGAACTTTATTCTGTCTGGAACTCGCCCAGGCCACTGTGGGTGTGGAGCAGACTGCCCCCCCACCACTTCACCTGCTGGCATCCCCCCATGGGGTGGCTGAGATGGAAACAGGGACATGGGAGAGGAAGAGGTTGTCCAGATGAACAATAACGGTGGCCTGAAGGACGTGGGGGGTAGTGAGGTTGGAGAGGAGTGGGCTATTTCTAGAGACACAGAAGGCAGAATCCTCGGGACATAGTAGGAATGCTATGGGGGAGGTGCAAGACGAGGACCTGTTGAGTAAGACTTTGAGGTGGCCCCATTCACCAATTTGGGGGAAGACAGGGAAGTAGAAAGTTTGGAGGATGAGGAACCACGAATGTAGCTTGCCATGCCCCAATGTCTGGAGACCTCTGAGCCTTTGCATGTACTGTTCCAGGGAAAATGTCCTTCCCCCGATCTTGTCTGGTGGATTTTGTATGAATCACTCAAAGCCAGGCTTCAATATACCCTTCAATATATGAAACCCTCCCTGCCTACCCCAGGTTTGGTCTCTCTCCCCTGTGTGTCCACACCTCTCCCAGAACCGTGTACCTCATAAAGCTCTTGGCTCCTTCAGTTTCCTCTGCTATTTCCATCTCATCTCCCTCCAAATTTTGGAAGACTCAAGAGCATAGTCTTTGGGCCACTCCTCTTTTCTGTCCATACCCACTCCTAAGATGACCACATGCAACCCCACAGCTTGAAACCCCATGGATTTGCTGATAATTCCCAAATGTGTGTGTCCAGCTCAGATGTCTCCCCCAAAACCCTACACATAGAGCCTCTTGCCTCTTCAGTGTGGGTGCCTAAAAGACACTTCAAAACCCTCATGTCTAAACCCAAACTCCTGAGTTCTACCCGCCACCACGCACAAATAATGAGAAAATAAATTCAAAAACTGCTCCTTTCCAGCTTTCCCCAGTTCGGTAACTGGCATCTCCATTCTTCCAGCTGCTTCCGCCAAAAGCCTTGAAGTCAGTCTTGACTTCACACCCACATCCAATCCATCAGCAAATCCTGCCAGCTCTAGCTTAAAATAGATCCAGAATCTGGCCAATCTTGCCACCTTCATTCATTGTTAGCAGCCTGGTCCTGGCCACCATCATCTCTCACCTGGATGATTGCAACAGCTTCCTAACCGTCTCCCTGCTTCTGCCCTGGCCCCCTGCAGACTGTTCTCAGTTACGGTGTTAAAACATATATCTGGTCATAACACTCCTTCTCTCAAAATTCTTTTGGCTTCTTGTCTTACTCAGAGTAAAATGGCTCATAAAACCCAACATGAGTTGGCTTCTTGTTACTTCTCTGACCGTTTCCTACCTCCCCTCTCCCTCTATTCCAGCCACACTGGCCCTCTGGCTCTTCTCTGAATAGACCAGGTATGATCCCACCTTTGGACCTTTGCACTTGCTGGTCCTCTTGCTGGGAACACCCTTGCCCCTGATGTCTGTCTGGCTCACTCTCTCCCTCTCTTCCTTTGAGGGTCTGCTTATATGGCTCACCCCATGCACCTTTCCCTGACAACCTGAGATAAAACAGCTCCCCAGTTCCCCAGGCCATTCCTATCCCCTCACCCTGCTTTCTTCACCTTCTTTATAGAACTTAATCACTATCTGATACGTTATAATGGATGCCCCCTTTCTTTCCAATGTGAGTACCATGATTTTAGGGGTATTGTCTTTTTTTTCTTGATGTTGTGTCCCCAGCATTTAGAACAGTGTGTGGCACATAATATGTGCTCAGTGGATCTTTCTTGAATGATTTGCATAGTTTTTATCTGTCTGTCTTCCTGTTTGTCTGCTCGTCTATCTCCGACAGCAGACAGCGGGAAGCCACTGGATCCAATTCTCCAGACTTTCCTGGTGTCCAACACAGAGTCTGCAGAGTGGGTGCTCATCAAATGTTTGAATAAACAAACGAATAATAATAGAATTTCCAGATGGATTGTCTGGGGTGATGTGAGGGAGGGGCTGTGGCTAGACAGAGCTGCCTACTGGAACTTTTCCTGCCATTCCTGAAGGACCTGGGGTCACCTGTGAGGGAAGGAAGCTAGAAACGTGAGCCAAGGAATCTCTAGAGGCCAGAAGGGATAGGGATTAAAATTTAGGAGCTGATGATGGAAGGATCTAGAAGTGTAGGTTTCCAATTGGGCTTCATGTTTGGAGCTAACCTGTGGCTCTAAAATTCTGTTGGAAGTTCAGGAAACTCAAGTTTTAGAAAGGGCCAAGAGTTTAGGGTTAGGGTCTGAATGAAGGTTTGGAGTTTGGAAAACAGGCTGAAGTTTTGGATTTAAGGTTAATATTCAGAATTCCAGTTAGGGCTGAGTGTTTGGGAGCTGGGCCTAATGCTTGTGATCAACTGGTTTTGAGGATGGGTCAAGGAACTAAAACTTTGGTGAGAAAACTGGATAAAGTTGAAGGTGGCATCATCTTGAGAGGCTCAACTTCAGGACGTTTATTAGATTTTCAAAGCTTCTTTGCCAGGACAGTTATGTGACAGTAGCTCACATTATATAGCCAAGTTTTTGAACAGTTTTTCTCTACCAGGGGCAATTTTGCTACCCAGGGGGCATTTAGCAATGACTAGAGACATTTTTGGTTGTTGCCAAAACTGGGTAGGGGGGTGCTGCTGGCATCTAGTGGGTAGAGGCCAGGAATGCTGCTAAACATTCTACAATGCCCCAAACAGGCCTCCACGACAAAGAATTATCCAGCCCCAAATGTCAATAGTGCTGAGATTGAGAAACCCCACGCTGGAGGATTTATTCATTCTCTGAAGGGTTAGCCAAGGCTAATCCAAATGGGCCAGGAGTCAGGATATGAGTGTTTAAGGGGGAGGGCTAGTGTGATGTGGGCCTGAGCTATAGAGTCAGGTGCACAGGTGTCCCTCTTCCCTGGATGGAGCTGCTCACAGCTATCTCTGGTTCTAGCAGACTCTAGGGGAGAGGAAGGGGGTTAGGATGGAGATGGGGGAGGAAGAAGGCCAGCCCAATGTGCCAGGGAATTCATGAAGTTACAGACAAGCAGGGTGGTAGCTGATGAGAGAGAGAGACAGAAGGAGAGAGAGAGAGAGCCTGACTAACAGGCTTGCAGAGTTGCAGAGACCCTGAGTAGGGTCTATGGGGGTGTGTTAGGGAGGAAGGCTGAGAGTGTGGCACGGATAGTCAGAGAGCTGCAGAGAGTTGGCATCTGGAGGGCCTGGTGTCTGATGCACGCTCTGCAACTTATGTGATTGCCTTGTTCAAGACAGAATTCAAATAATAATAGCTGGCTGTGCAGGTGGCTCACTCCTGTAATCCAGGCAGTGTGGGAGGAGAGGCAGGTGGATCACCTAAGGTCAGGAGTTCAAGACCAGTCTGGTCAACATGGTGAAGCCATGTCTCTACTAAAAATATGAAAATTAGCTGGATGTGGTGGCGTGCGCCTGTAATCCCAGCTACTTGGGAAGCTGAGGTAGGAGAATCACTTGAATGTGGGACGTGGAGGTTGCAGTGAGCCGAGATCATGCCACTGCACTCCAGCCTGGGAGACAGAGCAAGATTTCATCTAAAAATAAGTAAATAAATACATAAAACAAAAAACAAATAATAATAGCTAACGCTTGCATCACACTTACTCTGTGCCACTCTCTAAATGCTTTACATCTGTTATTTTTAATAACAGATGTTTTAATCCTCATTTTTAATCCTCCATCGAGCCTGTGTGGTAGGTACTACTATAATCTCCATTTTACAGATTGGAAATGGAGGCAGAGGGGTTAGGTAAGTTGCCTAAGATCCCATAGCCCTGAGCGGCCCTGCTGGCTCCAGAGCTGGCTCCAGGCTTCCACTTTCCATTTACTTCCTCTACCATCGCCATTCATGATCTCATCACACCCTCTCAATGGTCTCCCGAGATAGGTGCTCTTGTTACTGCCCCTGCTGCACTGATGAAGTAACCAAGGCACAGGGAGGTGAAGCACCTCTCAACACCCAGGTCTGCCTGACAGTGAGGCCACTTCTGCTTCTCTGCATTGCAGCCTGGGGTGCACCTCTGCACAGCCCCATGTGACCACTCTTGTGGCCACATCTGATCTTCACAAATGGCCTCAGACTTCAGGGTTTCTCAACCTCAGCACCAGTGACATTTTAGCTGGATAACCCTTTGATGGTGGGGGCTCTCATGTGCAGGGTAGGTTCTAGCCGTATCCCTGGCCTCTGCCCATTGAATACCAGTAGCACTCTTTATGCCCAGTTCTAACAACCAGAATTGTTGTCTAGATAATGTCAATGTTCCCTGGAGGCCAAAATCAACTGCCTTCCCATCCCAATAGAGAATGACTGCTCCAGACAGTAGGCAAAGGAGGATCCTCCTATGACATATCGAATCATGGAAGAAAGGACCAGAGAGGGTCACACCTTACCCAAGGTCACTCAGAGAGTCGGTGGTAGGACTCAGGTCACTCCAGTCAAGGGGAAGGCATGGCTGTTGAGCTTTCTCACTGGAGTCTTTCTCCCCCCAGGGTGAGTGCTGAGTGCCAACAATGTGGCAGGAGCTGGCTGCCTGTCCCAGCAAATGCACAGGTCCCAGGAGCCTGTCCTTGCCAGAGCCCTCTGCTCTCCAGCTGAGTTAAGGTGGGGCTCCCTCTGCCCCCAGCTGTGGCGCCAGGGAAACAGCTGTGGCTTTCATGTCCAACTGACCAGATTTCAAATCCCAGCTCTGCTACATCCATACTGTGGGACCCGAGGCACAGCACTGAACATCTCTCACCCCCTGTTTCCCCATCTGAAAAATGGGCAATTTGGATTAGAGAATTGCAAACACCCAACTAGTTCTGATATTCTGATTTTCTGACAAAGTCGGGTATCTGGTGTCTTAGTCCTGGCTGTGCCTGCAACTCGAAGTGGCACCTTGGACAAGTCACTGCCCCTCTCCCGAACTCACTCTCCTCAATCCACCATTCACCTTCAAGCAGCCAACACTTTAGTCACACAGAACTTCTCATTATGATCTAAACCGTGATTTCTTCCCTGCCTCGGTTCATGTTGCCCTTCTGAAATGCTCTCCTGCCCATTATCCACCTGGAGAACTATTCATCTTTTAAAGACTGAGCCCAAGTCATTTGCTCCAGGGGGTCTTTCTGATTCCTGCAGGCAGAGTTAATCACTCCCTCTTTTGTTCTGTTCTGGTGCTTCTAGAAGAGCAACAGCCACTGGGGTGGGGTGTGTGTGTGTGTGTGTGTGTGTGTGTGTTTGTGTGTTTGTGTGTCTTCCCCACTAGACCAAAGGAGTCCTTGAAGACAGATCCTGGGTCTTCCTAATCCTAATATTTTTGTGGCCAACACAGTGCCTGGCACAGAGTAGGTGCTCAATACATGCTGAGTAAGTAAGAATGAATAAAGTGGGGGGAGGAGACTGCCAAGACCCCTTAGTGGTTACAACCCTCTGGAATCCAGGGAAGGAGGCCAACCTCTTGCTGTCATCTGAAGACTGCCCCCATCCCCAGTCCCAGCAATGGCCTGTTGCCTAAGCCACCCACACAATCAGCAGACTCAGAGAGTACCTTGGACAGCAGCAACCAGACACTTCATAAAAAATGCTTTATCCTCTGTGAAGTTGCCGCTACAGGGAGCTGTCTGTGCAGACCTGCATCTCGTCTGTGCATGGAGACACGTGCTTGTAGAAGACGCCTTGCTTCTTCCATTTTTAAATCCATCCCAGGCCTTTCTGAGGATCAGGCAGGGAGCCTATGTTTTTCATGTTTATGTTTCTGAATGTGCAGTCTCTGACTCAAGCTAGGGGTGGCTGGGGGTAGGGGGAGCACTCTGGAATTCCCTCCTGCTCATAGTCCCTTGAGGAATCCATCCTTCTCTTCCTCTGAGCCACATGTCCCCAAAATGTCTTCAACCCTCTCTTGCACGAAGTCCTCTGACTAAAGAAACCAGATCTCAGTTCCTGGTTTTGGGGGTGGGGAGGAGGGAGGTGCTCTGTATTCTTTGAGACCCATCCATTCAACAGGTATTTTCTGAGAAGTAAAAACACAGAGGCCTGGTGTGGTGGTTCATGCTTGTAATCGCAGCACTTTGGGAGGCCAAGGTGGGTGGATCACGAGGTCAGGAGTTCAAGACCAGCTGACCAACATTCTGAAACCCCGTCTCTACTAAAAATACAAAAATTAGCCAGGCATGGTGGCGCATGGCTATAATCCCAGCTACTCAGGAGGCTGAGGCAGGAGGCTGAGGCAGGAGGCTTGCTTTAGGAGGCAGAGGTTGCAGTGAGCCGAGATTGCCCCACTGCACTCCAGCCTGGGCGACAGAGTGAGACTCTGTCTCAAAAAAAAAAAAACAAACCCACTTATATTATGTTTAAGTTATTGGAGTCTTAGTTTGTTCACTTGTAAAATGGGGGTGGGGTAGGTAGATATGCCTACAAAAGGAGTCCTTAAAAGGGGGCAGCTTTATGGTTAGTGTATTGACCCTCAGTGCAGCACATCAACTTCAGCTTTCACCAAAAGGCAGGACTGGATGTCCTTGTTCAGCTGTGTCCAGCCGGTGGGTCCCTAGTTAAGGCCCTTCCCTTCCTTGAGTCTCTGGTTGCAAAAGAAGTGGGTTCTGTTCTCTAAGTTCTGGTTCAGCTGTGGAGTCCTGAGTTTCCAGGATTCTGTAATGATGCTGGGAAGTCATACAACCTCTTCTTTCTTCCTCCCGCCTCAAGGAAGGGGCTGGTGCCTCAGACAGGAGATGGGGACAGACCAGAGCTTCCGGGGGAGGGTAGGAGGGTGTTCAGAAAGAGGAAAATCTGTCCTAGCTGGGGTGTGAGAGACAAGTTAACAGCTCAATTGTTATTTCAATTACACGGATTATTTGAAAACAATGTTATGAGTTTCATCACTGACAACCCCGGGAAATGGCTGCTATGGCAACCAGGGAAAAGAATGGCCCTGACCAGCCAATCAGAAGTTCCAGCTGTGCCCCAGTTTGTACAAACTCTCCCTCCTCCACAGGGCTCCTCCCATCCTCTGCTGGGGTGGGTGGGGGCTTGGGAGAAAGAAGGAAGGAAAGGGGCAAGGAAAGGGCCACTCTGTAGAAGGGAAGAGGACAAATGAGGAAATTGAGGCACAAGAAAAAGTGGGATTCCTGGCATTGGGTGTTCATCCCAAATTCTTCAAAGGCAAGAACATATCTGACCCACTGCACCTTCCCGGTGCCCAGCACAGGCCTGGCACCCAGCAGACAGTAACAGGGCTTATTCCAGAGCTGCCTGTGGCTGGGGAGGGGTTTCCCCTTCACATCTTTCACTCCATGCTCACCATCTGGTGGGAGGGAATTCTCTAAGACCTTGTCCACGAAGGGCATACACTGGCCTTGTCTTTCACTGCCAGGAAGAGAACAGGCATGCTAGGAGCCTCTCACTGGCAGGTGAGACCTGGGAGGTTCTGGGGTGTTTCTGAAAGCCCTGGGTCTTTCCCTGCTGCCCTCTGCAGAGGCCACCTCTCTGCCACATCCTTTGGCCAAGCCTTCTACAAACAAGGCACCCCAGTGGTCTCCAGAAAAAGTGTTTTTGCTTTGAGAATATCCTGTGATTTCCCTAGTCAGAAAGAAGCCAATTTGACAGGAAGCTGGGTGGACTCTAGCTCTGCAAAAGCTCCCTTCTGAAAGCCCATTTCCTATCTGGCCTGAGCTCCCTGCTGTCCACTCCTGTGTCCCCAAATCCTTCATCACATTTACTTTTAAAGAAACCCTTACATAGGGCTTCCAAGTGCTGGGCACTGTTCTAAGATTTTACAAACATTAGCTTGTTTCATTCTCACTACAACCCCTGTGACGCAGCTGTGATTATCATCTCCACTTTACAGATGGGGAAACTGAGGTGGTTAAGTAACTTGGGTAAAGACAGGCAGCTAGGAAGGGGCAGCTCAGGGAGCAGAACCCAAGCAGTCCTGCTTCCAGAATCCAAGCTCTAGGCTGCCATCCTCATTCCTCCTGATGGATGCTGACCTACCTTGAGTCATGCCTGATAGTCAAAAGACTCAGAAAATTCAACTTTTGTTGCCTCATCTATTTATTTTTAGAAGCAAGGTCTCGCTCTGTCACCCAGGCTGGAGTGCAGTGGCATGATCATAGTTCACTGCAGCCTCAAACTCCTGGATTGAAGCAATCCTCCCATCTCAGCCTCTGGTGTAGCTGGGAATACAGGCATGTGCCACCACACTTGGCTAATTTTCTAATTTTTGCAGAGATGAGGGTCTTGTTATGTTTCCCAGGCTGGTCTCAAACTCCTGGTCTCAAGTGATCCTCCTACCTCGGCCTCTCAAAGTGCTGGGATCACAGGTATGAGCCACCGTGCCTGGCCTGTTGCCTCATCTTTTTATATCAGGAGCCTCCCAAGTGCTGTTCCTGAAACTCCTGTGCCCTCTTTTTGTATCTTCACAGTAGGGGAGTGGCAGACAGACACAAAGAGGGGAGGCACCTGGGGACATCATCGATAAGTGGACGTCTGTAGATCGATGCTGGTTCTCATAGTCCAAAGTCCTGATCTGGCTGTAAGGCAGGGAGGGGTATCTTCACTAATGTGGTACCTACTATGAGGACTCTATGTGCCCATTATCTCATTCATTCCAGCAAGGGAGGCCTTACACTCCTCATTTTACAGACGAGTAAACAGAGGCTCAGAAAGTCGAACAGACTTGCCCAAGGCCATCCAACCAAAATGTATCCAATAAGGACTGGTGCCCAGATCTCTCTGTCTCTGACTGTCATTAGCAAAAGACATGAATCCTGTCCTCAAAGGACCAGTTAGAGAGGCAAGACAGGTAACAATGGTTCTCAAAGGGCTGAAAGGGGGCACTGAGATGGAACAGAGGTAAGGGCTCAGCCCAGGTGAGCAGAGGTTTGCAGGTGGGAGTGGGTCCTGGAGCAATGGCCTAGCAGGTGTGTGTCTGGGCTCATCAGGTGACCATGTCAGATAATGAGATGCGGCTTTGAACGCCAAGCAGATGGTTTGGCGCTGACAGGCGAGGCCACAGGGAGCCATTGCTGTCTTAGGAGCCCCTTTCCCTCCCTCCTGAGGCAAACTCCCTCTCGCACAGCAGAGCAATTTCCCAAAGAATTTTCTCTAATTTGTGATTGTTTTTCTAACCAGAAGCAGCCAAGAGTCTCCAGCTTCTCCCAGCCCATGAGCTGAGCCTAACGGAGCTGCCAAAGCTGCGGGTCTCCACCCCCAGCTCAATCCACTTGGGTACTTACAAGTCCCTCTGTCCCAAAATCCCCCCACAGTACTGGGCAGGCTGCGGGGAGGGTCAAGTGGTCCCAAATCCAGGGGCTTCTTTCCCAGCCAGAAGCTGGCTGAGTTGATGCAGAGACCTGGGAATGACTTTAAGCTGGGGCCACCCACTGCTGGCTGATGGTGCTTCACAGACCTCGAGGGCTGGTACCCCAGGACAGAGGGTGGCATGAGGGCTCTGGGAGGAGGCCAGGGGCTGCTCGAGGGCTCCAGGAGGGGCAGGGGCTGAGTGAGGAGGCCAGGGCTCTGTGAGTAGGGATGAGGGCTCCTTGAGGGAAGGTGGGCTCAGAGAAGAGATGAATGTTCAGTTCGGGGGGCAGAAATTCTGTGAGAGAACAGGGGCTCTGGAAGGGACAGGCATGCCAGAAGGTGACCAGGAGCTAAGTGAGAGGATGTGCCGGGGGGCAGGGAGGGCCTGGGGCTCCAGGAAGGGAGGCTCCGTGGAGGGTTAGGGCTTTCACAGGGGGTATAGAAGATCTGTGGAGAGTCTGGGGAATGGGGTCTCTATCCTGTAAGAGGACCAGGCCTCCAGTGGGAGGTAGGGATCTGGCCAGGGGCTAGGCTGCAGGGCTGGGATTTGTGAGCACAAAGGCTCAGAAAAGAGAGCATGGGCTCAATGAAGGGATGGGGGCTAACTTGAGGGGGGACAGAGGCTCTGGGAGGGGCTCAGGGCTGTGCAAGAGGATGGGGGCTTGGAGAGAAATGGTGGCTTATGAAGGGACAGGGGCAGTGAGAATGTGGGGAGGCCCTTCCTCTAAGGTTGTTTTGGGGATTAAACGTAGCCGTCTCCTCCCCAACCCACTACCCAGGTGCCCTACCTCAGCTGGCCCATCCTAGCCACAGGCTTGTCTGTTTGTCTTCCACAGCCCTGTTCTCCTGCGGGTCCCCCACCTTGGTCCTCTGCTCCACCACTCCCCTACCCACCTCTCCTCAAGGCCAGATCCCGACGCCCTCTCTACTATCCCCCTCCACAAATGCCCCACTCTGCACCCATTTCCCCAAAGTCACCCCTATAGATTTTCATGTTCTCCTATAGCTCAAATGCATTATCAGGTCGGTACTTCAGACACCTGTAATGATCAATAAGGTAGTCCTCCCTCACAGCCAACCTCAATCCATCTAGCTGCAAGTGCAGCCAATTTCCTCTCTTCTGTCCTGGAAATAGAAAAAGAAGGCTGATCTACAGGCCACTGTTCATTCCATTCTTCATCGCTTTGGATAAAGTCTCCTCTCAAATTTCTCTCTTCCAGGTAAAATCATTCTGCTCCTTTTCGTTGGCTTTTCTAATCATGATCTTTAGTATCAGGTATCTTCAAATGCTGCTGCGTTTTTACCAGAGCCTGGCACATAGTAGGTCCACAAGAAACATATTTTGGATGGATGGAGAAGTTGGTAGATTTCGGGGGTGAATGAGGGTGGGGGAGATGGGCAGTAAGAAGATGGAAAGAAAGGTGGTGATACATGTGTGGGTGGATGACAGGTGGGTGGATAGGTGGGTGGAGGTGGGTGAGGGGTGAACTGCAGGCAGATGGATGTTTAAATGGAGGTGGGTGGGCCAGAGGATGATGGATTGAATAAATGGATGGATTGATGAATGGGTGGATGGATGGATGGGTGGGTGGGTGGATGGATGAGTAAATGGATGGCTGGCTTAGATGGGATGCTGGTTGGCTGAATAATCTCAGCTGGTATCTCAATTTTCCCCTATATCTCCCAAGTATAGGCTTCCCTAATTTGGTTAATGGACCCCAGTTATCCCAGACACCAGGCTTGAGACTGTCAAGTTCATTCCTCCCTCACCCTTATCGCCCACAACCAAGCAGCTCTGAGTCCTGCTGATCCTTTTCCTTGGGGCCTTTCCCCACTGGCCACTGTTCTCTACGACTTCATTAAGCCCCTACCCCACTCACCTCCGGACAATTTCATCTGCCCCTGTCTGCCGTCGCCTTTCTCTTTCCTTCAAGTCCCTCCTAAAATACTGCCAGCAGCAAGATCTTTCTACAGGTTGATTCCAGCCAGCAACCTCCAATAGCTCCCTATTGCCTACATTCCTCAGCCTGGAGCTCCACGCATCTGCATTCAGCTGCACCTTCCCTTTCTGGTCCTCTCTGTCTTTCCTGCCCTCCATGTCCTCTGTGCCCTGATCAGTGGGGCAACCAGCTGGGATCCAAGCCTTCGCCAAGCTCATGTTCTTCCCACCTGCTGGAAAGCTCCCGCCCAACCCGTCACCTCCACCTGCAGCAGTGCCATCCTAGCTTCAACATGCAGCTCAAATGCTGCCTCCCCCACGAAGCCTCCCCCGGTGCCCTCAGCCAGATAGAGTCAAACTCACCACTTCTTCAAGAGCATTTATGGAGCACCAACTATGTGCCCAACTGGCTAATAGTGTCCTATGGTAGGAGGGCTGGGACACAGGAGAGCCACAGTCTTTGCCTTCCAAGGTACACAGCCTGCTCATGCAGTCATGTGCGTGTGAGCACACAGGTGCATGCAAACATCTACAGAATTCAAGGGAAAAAGGGGCAA
This sequence comes from Ateles fusciceps, assembly GCA_036589455.1. NCBI lineage: Eukaryota > Metazoa > Chordata > Mammalia > Primates > Atelidae > Ateles > Ateles fusciceps. The sequence goes on from JAZHEH010000847.1 coordinate 2,298,175, forward strand.
AATAGCATAGTATTAGTAGCTAGGGCTTATAGAGCACTGAATATGGGCCTAAGTGCCCTGTTCTAAGTGCCTTCTAAGAAGTCATTTCACCTTCTCAATAATCCTATGAGGTAGGTACAGATGGGGAAACTGAGGCAGGAGGCAACTCAGCTAGTAAGTGGCAGAGGAAAGATGGGAACCCTGGCAGTCTGGCTCCCCGGGCAGTTCTCTCAACAGCGCACAGCAGTGTGGCATAAATAGCGCTGTGGGAGTGGAGTGGACAGAAAATTCATGACAAGGTTCATTCTGACCTCCCAGCCCCGCTCCCACTCTGCCAACCCATCTCCCTTCCCTTTAAGCCATTTGAATAAATGGACATTGAAATAGACTCAATTAGGGGCAAAGGACTCAGTCTGCTCTGAGACACCGTAGGGCCCTGGGCAAGTTCCAGCCTCTTCCTGGGCCTCAGTTTCCCTTCTGTATCATGGGCTTGGACTTGTCCATCTAAAGGCCCTTTCAACTCAAAAATGCATAACCCTAAAGAGCCACTTGGATCGTAGAAGATATAAGCCTTGGCAGCCTCCTGGCCTGGGGGCTGGGCTGCCTCTCCTGGGAACTCTCTGTTGTCCCTGAATACACAATTTCAGCCTCTGGTCCCTGTGAGCTCCGCTGTGAGACCACAGTCCTATGTCTGGTCACCTGAGTCTGTCCAGCTCATCACCTGCCCATCATCTTGTCTGGTTGCTGACCTGGATCCACCTGCTTCTGCTACCCATCCATCAGCCTGCCTGGGTCCATCCACCTTGTGTCCCCCACCTGCCTGGTGCCTGTCATTCTGCCCATCACACACACACACACACACACACACAGACACACACACACACACACCCCCTCCACCTCCCCTCCCCTACTCTTCGAGCACCACCATGACAACAAAGAAGATGGGCAGTGCCTTCTGCTTTTTTCATTTGCAGAGGGGTCTGTGGTGTTAACATCTGGACCTACTTTCCAGAAGCCAAAACAGTTCTCCGCCGTCCAGCATCCTTCCCTTCCCCCAGGGACCCACCAACCCCCTCTTCGCTGGGCCCAAGGGCTTCTACTTGAGGAATCTGGTCAGGGCCACATGTCTCCTGCCAAAAACGTCCAAGTGGTCCCTGAAGAAATCATCAGACAAGAGCGTGAAGATGTGTGTACAAGGATGTTCATGGCAGAATTGTTTGTAATAGCGAAGGATTGGAAGGAACCCAAATGTCCAACAGTGGGGGCTGGTTAAATGAATTATGGGCCAGCCACACAATGGAGAACCATGCAGCTCTTAAAAAATGATGATGGAGATGTAGATTTATCGAAATGGCAAGACATTCACAATATATTACAGGGTGAAAAAAAGCAGGTTACAGAGGCATATGTATAAAGCAAGATACCATTTTTATTTTTTAAAAATCTATATATGTCAAGAAGGATATGCACTGAAATGGTAGCCAAGTGGTGGTAAAATTATGGCTAATTAAAAATGCTTTCATATATAAAAAGATACATATATACATATATATATAAATTTACACACGCATGCACACACATATAGAGTCACTCTGTATTAAATACTTCCTACAAGCCCAGCTCGGTGCTAAGTGCTTTGTCTGTATTACTTCATTTCTCCAGAGACTTTGGAGGTAGGTTTTATTAAAACCATTTTCTAGATGAGGAAACAGAGGCTCACTCAGCTATTAAGTGGCAGAGCCGGGACTTCAACTCGGCTCTGTCAGGCTCCAGAGCCTGTTCACCTACTCAGTAGGTTGTCATGTTTCTCCTTTTGTTTATCTGTAGATATATATGTGTTATATATATATATATATATATATATATATATGAAATCATGCTGGGCACAGTAGTTCACGCCTGTAATCCCAGCATGTTGGAAGGCCAAGGCAGGTGGATCACCAGAGGTCAGGAGTTCGAGAACAGCCTGGGCAACACAGTGAAACCCCGTTTCTACTAAAAATACAAAAATTGGCTGGGCGTGGTGGCGGATGACTGTAATCCCAGCTACTTGGGAGGCTGAGGCAGGAGAATTGCTTGAACCTGAGAGGCAGAAGTTGCAGTAAGCTGAGATTGCGCCATTGCACTCTAGCCTGGGCGACAAGAGTGAAACTCCATCTCAAAAAAAAAAGTATATATTATATATATATGTATATTTTATATATATGTATATATATCGACTTGAGTGATAAAGAAACAACATAAGTTAACAAAACAATGAAAGAACAAGGCTGGTGAACTATACACGGCAATGCACCCATGTACCCTCAACCTCTGGGGTCCTGCACAGGAGCTCCCCACCAGCCCGTCCATCCTTCTCTCCTCTCTAAGAGCTTATGTACTAGGACGGCCCAGCTCTCTGCGGGGAGGGACTAGGCAACCTGGTTAGAGTTGGGCCTTTGTCTTGCAGATTTCAAGGCTGTGTGGCCTCAGGGCTCCTCTCCTCACACCCAAATTGAATTCAGTGAATGGAGTGCAGCTTTGCACCATATGCCACGCTAGACCCTAGGGAGGAAAAAATGAAAACGCCCGGCGCCTGCCTTCAAGATCTTCTCATCCAGGGCTTGGTTTCTCAGCCTCCGCACTATCAACAGTTTGAGCTACATAAGTCTTTGCGGTGGGGTGGTGGGGGGGGCTGTCTTGTGCCTTGTAGGCGGTTCAGCAGCATCCCTGGCCTCTACCCATCAGATGACAGCAGCAGCCTTCTACGCAGTTGTGACAGCCAAAAATGTCTCGAGACATTGCCAAGAGTCCTCTGGGGGACAAAATTGCCCCCAGTTGAAAAACACTGATCTAATGTGCTGCAGATGATACAAGGCAGGCAGTGAGAAAAAAAACTAAACTAATTGCTACAGAGGTTCAAAATATAGACAGGAGTCACGTGTGTCTGGCTGGGTCCAAGAAGGCTTCCGGGGGATGAACCTGTCCCTGAAACTTGAGAGCTCCTCAAGGTTCTTTCTATTCTACAGACTCATCCTGGATGGTGAGCTCCTCCTTATGGCCTCAAAACTCTATTTCCAACCCAGAACTCTCCGAGTGGGCCTAGATGTTTTTACATGACTGTCCATCAGGCATCCTCACTTGTGTATCTCACTAGGATCTCACCCTGGACCTGTCCACAGCTGGTCCCCACCTCTTCTCGAAAGCCCTTCTCCTCTTTATTTAGCATCTTCACGACCCACATAGCCTCCTGAGCCAGGAATGGGAACTCCTCTCCCCCGTGCCCACACAGTTACTCAGCTCTGTCCATTCCATTCCCACAACCCTCACGAGTCCCCCTCCATGCCCCAGACCCAGACACCATCAGCCCAGGACCTGGTCTTCCCCACCCAGCGGCAGGATGAGGCTTCTAATGGCAAATCTCCCCCGCACCACTCCTCTGCTGAAAACCTGTGTGTGGCTCTCCACTGCTCTCGGGATGACGGTCAAGCTCCTTCTGTGGCTTTCAAGACCCACGGGACCTGGCTGCTACCCACCTTGTGGCCTGGTTTTCTGTGACTCCCACTCCCTGAACCCCAACCTCTGTGTTTTCTACTTCAGCCAGCTGAACTCACAGTTCCTCTGCTATTCTTCCTCTATTTGGGGACTTGATACTCCTCACCCCTTGGCCTGGAGGCTCCTCTCCCTGCTCTTGTTCCGCCCTACCTGCCTTTATCCCATAGATAACCTTGAGTCAGCCTGCAGGTGTGCTCAACATCACTTCCTCCTAGAAGCCTCTGCTGCCCCACCTGTCAGCTGTCACAGTTAAGAGAATTGTTCATCTTCCTCCCTGGACCACCAGACTCCTGTCGGCTGGGATTCAGGCTGCTTGCTCACCACTGTGTCTCTACCATGCGGCACAATGCTTAACACATAGTAAATGCTTTATGTATATGTGTAAATATACATATTTTAAACTGGATAATGAATGGATGGTCAGACAGGCAGATGGGTGATGCAAGGAAGAGGTGCCGTTTGGGTTGGGTCCTTAATACTTTGGAATGTCTTCAGGGAAGTGCATTCAGGTGGAAAGGCAGGTGGGGCTGGATGCGGGAGTGTCAGATTGGAGGCACAGTGGGAGATAAAGGAGAATGCAGACGGATTACAAGGACCTTGAATGTCATGGTGCCGAGTCTGGACTTAATTCAGTAGGCAATGGGGAGCCATGGAAGGGTTTTAATCAAGCCAGTGACACGATCCCACCTGCGCTAGAGAAAGATCGCTCTGGTTGCTGCAGGGGTTGCAGCGGGAGGTATCAGAGGCTGGGAGGTCAGGGAGGAGGCTGCCACAAGTTAGGCAAGAGCCAGCGAGGTCTGAGCCGGAGCAGGAATCGCGAGATGGGTGAGAGGGGAGAGAAGGTAGAGTTTAGGATGAAATGTATCTGTGGGGATCTAGAACATGTTCCTACACTGCCGGATGCATGCAGGGACTCCACCATCCACAAGGCAAAGGCGGAAGGATCCTGAAGTCAGAGACAGATCCTGGTGGTCCTAACTCAATTCCCCCTCCTGCGGGGGTGCGGGCAGCCAAGATCCTGTGCAAAACCAAACAGGGAGGAAAGGCTGCCTTTACCCCCTGGGAACCAAGGAATACAAACGGAGGGATATGAACAATAACAATACTGCTGGCTGGGCGCAGTGGCTCACACCTGTAATCCCGGCACTTTGGGAGGCCGAGGCAGGCAGATCACGAGGTCAGGAGATCGAGACCATCCTGGCTAATGGGGTGAAACCCCATCTCTACTAAAAATACAAAAAATTAGCTGGGCGTGGTGGCCTGTGCCTGTAGTCCCAGCTATTCGGGAGGCTGAGGCAGGAGAATTGCTTGAACCTGGGAGGTGGACGTTGCAGTGAGCCAAGATCGCACCACTGCACTCCAACCTGGGCGACAGAGTGAGACTCTGCCTAAAAAAAAAAAAAAAACACAAAAAAGCACAAAAAAGAAAACGATACTGCTTTATGTATGGGGTGTCCCATGTGCCATCGTCCTCAGCACCATGCATGCTCATGCACATTTAATCTTCACAGCAACCCAATGAGATAGGTATTACATTTTCCTCCATTTCACAGAGGAAGAAACCGGAGGCTCAGAGAGGTAACTTGCCAGCAAGTCACAAACTCAGGCTGGTTGGACTCCAATGCCTACGCGCTTAATCAGCTATTTATATTATGCAAAGGAAAGAGCTGGTTAGAAGTGGATGGCTGAAGACTTGTGGGTCTGACGACAAAGCAAGAAGTTCCCAGCCTAATCCCAATGTGACAGCAGGAAGGAGCCTGCTGGTGGGGCACGGAGGGAAGCGTGGGGGAAGAAGGGAATTCCTCCAGGTCTCTGCACCTCATGTGTTTGGAATCAGACCCACATACTCAGAAAGGTGTGTGCCCATTGTAAGAGAACTGAGCTAAGGAGTGAGCAGTGGGCATATCCTTAACCTGCAGATGGGTCACCTCAGAGTAATTAAAGAAAGGCATCCCCCCTCTGGGGGGCAACCAGCCCCATAGGCCCATGGCTGGTAAGTATATGAAGCCTTTTTACATATTAAAGAAAGATGCCCCCTCCTTCAGGCAGGCACAGCCTGTCTTTGGGACATCTGACTTGGAGAGTGGAGCTTAAAATGGACTTCAGCCCCTGCTCTCCTTCTGTATGAAATGCTCTTGGACAATCAATGGCCTGCCCAGCTGCATGTAACAGCCATGCCTCCGGCCTCCCTGTCCTGTACCTCTGTTTCCAAGCACCCACTTGACATCACAGCAATGAGGAAATGTCCCTCCTGCCAGATCCACAGAGCTCACATCACTCCACAGACAACTTTCTTGTTAGGCCTTGCTCCATGGGGGGGAAAGACAGTCCTGTCGTGCCCACTGCCCTGATGAAAAGTTGAGGTCAGAGCCTATCCTGGTGGTGAAATATGTAGGTTTTCTCTAGAGAGGCCAGAATCAAACACAAGGTTCTAGGAAGGAGAGGCCTTGAGTCGAAAGCTCCATCTTAAAGGTGCTCTGAGGAACCCGGGGTGGAGGGCATGCCCACCCTTGCGGGACCATGAGGCTTTTCTCTCTGAGCCTGGGTGTCCTCTCAGCCTGACAGTGGTGGATTCCCTGCCCAGTCCCCAGCCTCTAGCACCCTTCCTGGCTCAGCTATGGGGAGGAATGAGGAAGTCCTTGGCCCTGAGGCCTCAGCCTACACACCACCTTAGGGTCTTCTATTCCCCTACTCCCTCCCAGGCTGAGCAGCACCAGCTGCTGCCCATGTTATATAAACAGAAATCATTCTCTCTTTTCTCTCTCTCTCTACCTGAGGCTGCATTTCCGAATGGAGCTTCCTGATGGAAGAAAAAGGGGAGGAGGAAGAACAGAGAGAGAGAGGAGAGGAAGTTTAATTGGCTGACACTTATCGTCCATGTGGTAAATAAACTGGCTGCTCTGAACTTTGCCAACTCAGGAGGAGACAGGCCTGCCTGGGTCCCTGCCCCAGCTATGGCCCAGCCCCCTGTCCAAGGACTTCAGAATGCAGGGCTCCTGCAAAGCCCTCAGAAAGACCAGTGCCTGGGGAAGCAACAGGGGCACTGGGTGGGGGGTCCAACGTCTAGATATGATTGTTCCAGAACACCACCAGAAACATCCTGAGATCATAGCCACTCTTTTTACAGAAAGGCTGGGACTTGCCCAGAGGTCACAACACACTTTTAGGGGCCAAGCTTTGTCCTCTGCTTCTGCTACTCGGCTTCTCTGCTAAAGGCATTCAACAGCCTTCTTGCCGCACTAGGCTGGGAGCACTGGGGGTCTAACTTGAACACCTCATGTTGAATTTAAGCAAGTGTCTTCTTGTCCTGCCTGAAGTGCAAAGCCAAGAAACAGCTCAGTTTTGCCCCAGACCTGCCCAATATATAAGGAACATTAGTGAGGCCTGGAAGTCAAGGTGCCTGGGTTTCTATTCTGGCTCTGGATCCAGCTTACCATGTGACATCAGGCCGCTGTTGCCAATCCTTGAAAATAGGAAAGAGGGCAGCCCAGTTGGTCTCCAATGTGCTGCTCACAGTAACGAATAGGGAAAGGGGTTCTTGTCTCCAGGACCCCCCTGATGGGGCCACCCAAGAGGTACGGGTGCCCCTTAGCTGAGAGAGACCTGGTTGGCTTTATAAAGTACCCTGCCCCCAACGCATTGGCAGTGGTGGTTCCAGAAGGGCACGCAGACAGGAAGCAGTGTTCAAATGTTGGCAATGCCCTTCCCTTCCAGGAGGAATGGAAGAGGAGCAACCCAGACACTGGGCCAAGGAAGGAAATAAGGGTGAAGTGGAGAAATGGCTGAGGCAGGGAACAGGTGAGTGCTACAGAGAAACTGAGGCAGACAAAATAGAAGATGGGTTGGTGGCGGTGGGGGGGGCAGGGAAATGGTGACAGATGGGCAAAGACCAAAGCATGTCACAATGGGTGTAGAGGGCAAATTCCAACAAGCACTGTAGACTAGGGACAACTGAGGGGGACGGAGTGGGCACTGATGGGCACATATACGGGATACTAGTGAAGGACAGAGAGTCATGGTGTTTAGGGAGGAGCCTTTGGGTCCTAGGCCAGTGGCGATGCTGATACAGGGTAGTGGTGCTGACCAGTGGGAGAAGAGCATGAGATCTTGAACCTGGGTGGAGAGACCACAGGGAGCTCGCACCCCCAAAGCCCTCAAATGAGCCGCTGCCTGTGCTGGGGGCACCTTGGCCAGCGCCAGAAACCAGGGAGTGCTGGAATCAAACGCAAGGAAAATGAAGCTGGCATCCGAAACCCTGGCGACGCCCGAAGGGGTGGTAGAGAAGAGGTTCCCAGGAGCGAGCGCCTTGGAAGCCCTGAACACCTTTAAGGAGCAGCTTCTCTGCCCGCCACAAGGGGGTGCCCTGCACCTCGGGGAGACCTCGGGAGACCTCGGGGGGACCCTGGATCAGCTCCACCAGCTGCAGCCCCGCCTCGTGGTCTCCGGCGGCGCCCCAGCTGGACAGGGCCCGACGGTGCCAGAGAAGAGGCAGCGGGGGAGGCGCAAGCGAGACGGGTCCATACTGTGCCCACCGAGCGCCCACGCAGTCCACTCTTCCCGTAAACGCCGCGGCCCCCGAGGGTTAGCCCTAAGTGGCGCTCTCTTAGGACGTTAGGCTGTCGGGTGCCCCGTCCTTCTTCCGCGGCAGGTACCGTGTCTCCGGAGTCGGGTCCTAAGGAAGAGGGCAGCGCTGGCCCCTCCTCACCGCCAGCCCGCCCGACGGCCAGAGGGCAGCGGGGTCGCGCTGGTGCGGCCGACAGGGGTCCCTGTGGGCCGGCGCCCCCGCCCAGAGGGGGCCAGAGTCGTGCGTGTCGCCGCGGCTGGAGTCAGCCTCCGGGTGCCCCCGGACGCGGCACGACCTCGCACACTCACACCGCGCGCACACGCTCGCGCCGTGCGGTCTTTCCCGGCCCCGGACCCCGCCTCTGGGAGGGGCCGGGGAGCCGAGCCCCGCTAGCAGGGTAGAGGAACCGGGAACGCCTGGGTCCCTGCCCCCGCGTCAGGGCTGTGCGCCACCTTCCCAGCCCCTTTCGGCGCGCTGGCTCGGCCCCTGGCACTGCCACCCCTCGGCCTGCGGGGGTCCCGGAGGCTCCCGGGCGCGCGGCGTACGAGGTTGGGGAGACGGGTGGGGCCGCGGGCTTCGGGCCGAGAGGCGGCTCGGCTCCGCGCCGGGGGAAAGTTTGGACGTGGGGAACCCTCCCGCCCGCCCTGCTGAGAGGAGGGGGCGCGCAGGGCCGGGCGCAGGCACCCCGGCTCCTCCTGCGGCTGGAGGCTCGCCCCCCGCGCCGCCTGCCCGGCCGCTCCCGCCGGCCAGGGGGCTCCCTCCTGGCCGGGCAGCCTCCCCTCGGCGGCGATCCGGCCGCCCCCTCCTGCAGCACCCCGCACTCTTACCTCGGGGAGCGGCCCGGGGCTCCCCCAGTCCTGCCGCCTCGGGACGCTGCGTGGGGCGGGAGCCCTGGCGCGGGCGGCGGGCGAGTCCGGAGCCCCGCGGCCGCCCGGAGGAGCCGGAGGGAGAGCGGGAGCGAGAGGGGGAGCCGCGGCGGCGTGTGCGCGCGTGTGTGAGCGAGAGAGCGAGAGAGCGAGGGAGTGAGCTAGCGGGAGCGAGGGAGTGTGCGTGTCTGACTAGGGGGAAGTGTGCAAGGGACGGATCCCTTCCTTCCTCCCGCAGCCTCTGGTGGAGACTCCGAGAATGCAGCGCCCGCCGGGCAGGAGCGCCGCGCAGCGCCGAGCTGCAGGCGGCCTCGGGGCCCGGACCTCCGCAGTAGGGGGAGCCCCGGCCCCCACCCCCCCGTATCGCGCCCCCTCCTACGCCACCAGGAGGGGCGGGCCTCTCCCTCTCGGGTAGCTCAGTCCCAGAAACCCCCCCCAGGGGACTTTGCCCTCCCTCCTCCAACCCGAGATCCGCGCGAAGGGAGCGCCCCCAGGAGGGGGACCATCTACCTCCCTGCCTGGCAGCTCCTCCGGTGGTCGCAGTTGGAGACCCGAGCCTATTCCCCCCACCCTGATTTTACTGCGACTAGGGCTTCCCATTTCCCCGCAGCTAGGGGAAGGGGCCCTTCAAAGGAGCAGGGACGCAGGCGAGGGTGGGAGCAGCCTTCTCCGGTGGCCGCCCCTGGCTTGCTGCCCAAGAAGGCCCCTTGCACAGACCAGGTCAGTCAGTTCAGAAACAGTCACTGCGCATTGAAGTGGACGGAGACCAGGTGCCCAGTGCTGAGAGTCTCCAGGCAGGTGAGAGGTCGGGTGTCCCCGCGAGAGAACCCTGTGGGCTTTTCCTCTGGAGGGTCCCGCTGACATCCCTGTAACCAACAAAGTAAGCAGGCAAAACAAGACAACTCCATCCTTAACTTGGTGCCACCTTGACCTGGACGAGTCTCCCAATAAAATCTTCCCACCGCCCAGAAACTCCTTGCTGGCCAGGTTTTCTGTTCTTTAAAAATCCGGCTAGCCTGCTCCTGGATGTTTTTTCCACCTGGCCCTGTTTCTTTCTCCGGGCTGCCTGGCTCTCCTTACTGCTTTGTCTCTCTGGGATGAGACCTAATGGAGGCGACACTCCCACTCCCACTCCTGAGTTCTCAATATTAGGTTGTTGATGTTAGGATAGGAACAGTGACTCTCATAGACCTACCCTTTGTCCTGGGTGTGGGTCCCCTTAGGAGCTACCCACCTCCCCCACTCCCCACGGCTGCCAGATAGTTGGGTGAAGGATAACAGGAGACTGGACAGCTGCAGACCTCTGTCCTGCCGTGCTGCCACTGACCAGCCATATAATCACCCACATCAGCTGCTGAAGTTCATGGCAAAGAGGGGGTGGGGCCTTCCAGGATCCCGGCTCTGCCTCACCCCTATCCTTCTGTCCTCCTCACCTCCTTCCCCCAATTTCCATCTCCATCTCCACACCCCAGTCCTTCTCCCTGATGATTGGAATCACCTCCCCCTACTGGCTGCCCCTCCGGCCCCTCCTAAGTCCCATCATTCGTTTATTTATTTTGAGATGCATTCTTTATTGTGCCAGGCTGTTCCCACCCCTAAGTCCTTCTCTTGGTTTATTTCCCTCATTGATCTCTTCCAGTCTTGCCTTTCTATCATCTTCCTTTCCTGCATCTCTCCTCCTCCCCTCTCCTCTCTGTTCTTAGCCTGTACTCTTTCGTGCTTTCAGAGTGAGGCCAGCCTTCCAGATGCATCTCTTCACTTTTGGTTCTCTCCACCCGCTCCGACTCACTTTTGCTGTTTGCTCCAGTCCCTGCTCCCTCTTTGCCTCTTCCTCCTGGCCCTGGTGTGTGCTGTTCATCTCAGGAGTCAGACCTACTTAGTTGATCACAGGTTGTTTTGGCCTGGGACACTGTTGCTCTCACATCTGCATGAACACAGTAGGTGCTCAGTAAATGTTATTGAATGAACTGTTATCACATCTCTTTCTTTTGCGCTGGTGCCTCTCCTCTCTTCTCTTTTCTCTCTCTCTCTCTTTTTTTTTTTTGAGATGGGGTCTCACTATGTTGTCCAGGCTGGATTCCTGGACTCAGGTGATCATCCTGCCCCAGCCTCTCAAGTAACTGGGACTCCAGGCATGTGCCACTGCACCCAGCTCCCCATGACTCTTTATTAGGCCCCCAAGTTTTCCTCTCCCAATGTTTCCCATTTTCAGACTCATTCTACTATAATTTCCAATCCTTTCTTCCTTCAACAAACTTTCTCTGAGCATCCACTCTGTGCTGGGCACTATGGCTAAGCTCTAAGAACACATTGAATGTTTATTGAGCACTGGCTGTGTGCCATAGTTTTGCTTTTAAGTCCTCACAATAAGCAGATACTAGTATTAGCCCATTTTACAAATGAGGAAACTGAGACACAGTGTTGAAATAGCAAGATCATCCAGATGGCAAGTAGAGAGATCGGGGTGATGCATTGGGCCTGGGTCAGATCTCTAACTCTGGTCTGGGAGAAGGTAAGCTGGGAACTTCTGCTGCAGTGTGGCAGGTGCAGCAAGAGGCAGTGTGGTGTGACAGAGGAAGAACTGGGCAGACCTGGGCTCTGAGAGCAGCTCTGCCCCATGCAGCCTGTGTCACACGGGGCAAACCAGTTCCCCCCAGTGTGGATGTGAAGAGAAAATGAGATGATAGTAACAATAGTTAGCATTTAGTGAACCTGTGCTGTGTGTCAAGTCCTCTCCTGAATGTTTTACGCAGATTATTTCCTTTTACTCTAAACAGATTTATAGATTTTTAATGGGGAAACCAAGGCACAGATAAACTATGAAACATGCCCAAGGTCACACAATTCGATTGTGGCAGACCTGGGATTCAAACCAAGGCAGGCTGGGGCCAAGGCCTACACACTGAACTGGTGTGCAATACTGCCTCTGGGCAAATAAAATGCCAAGTGCTTTGTAATTAAGTTTGAACCTGTGTTTTATATATATATATACACACACACACACACACACACATATATATATATATATATATATATATATAATGTGGTAAGTCTACAAATAAGGGGAGACACCACTCCCCCAGGGACTGGGTAGAGTGAGAAAGGACTTGGGAAGAGAGGCATGACCAGGGAAGGATTCCAGGAGGAGGCGCTTGTGAGAATTCTCCTTCCCCCTCCATCAGAGGGGCAAGCAGCCCTGTCTTGGCACACGGGGCATGTTTTCCCTCTGCAGTAGTCTTCTGGGTCCATGGGCATTTCTCTCTGTCTAGCCAAGGGTCACTCCGTCTTGACCCTATTGATATTTGCGCCAGATAATTATTTGTTGTTGGGTTCGTCCTGTGTAGGATGCTTAGCAGCACCCCCGGCTTCTACCTACTAAAGGCCAGCAGCACACCCCCTCCCCAGTTGTGACAACTAAAACTGTGTCCAGACATTGCCAAATGTCTCCTGAAGGGCAAAGTTACCCCCAGTTGAGAGCCACTGCTCTAGTCTGAGCCTTAACAGCAGGGTCTGCTCCAGGGAGCCTGCGAGTTTGAGCAGGTGTCAGTGAAAGGTGTGTGTGTGTGTGTGTGTGTGCACGCATGTGTTGGGGGTGGGGGAGGCTGCTCTTAGCTCCAGGCTCTGCTCTTGTCCCTGGCTCTTTTCCTCTCCTCTACACTTTGCTGTCATCTCTTATCTGTCTGCCACCTTCTCATGCACTGTCCATGTGTCCTCGCTTCTCTGACTCCCTCCACTCCAGGCCCTGTCTCCTCCCCCCTCAGTGCCTCTGGTCTCTCTGACTTTCTGATTGGGTGTCAGTCTTTCGCTACCTGCTATATCCTCTCTAGGGCCCTTCTCTCCTTATCTCCCTCCTATGCCCCTGCATCTGTCTTTCTCTTTCCGTTTCCCCCCCTCCCTCTGTCCTGTTCTCCCTGTCTCTGTGTCTGTCTCCCTCTCTCTGTTTCTCTGTCTCTTCCCATCTCTGTTTCTTAGGGGCACCCCAGTCTCTCTCTGTCTCCCTCTTGCCTGTTCTACCTGGGTTCTCTCTGTCCTCATCCCCCCCACCTTTTCCCTTTCTCTCTTTTCCTTCTCCTCTTCCTCCTTCCCTCCTTCCTTCTCCTCCCCCTCCTTTCCTCTCCTTCCTCTACTCCCCCTCTCTGTGTTTCCCCTCCACTCCTCCCTTCCTCCCCCCTCCTCCCTTTCTCCCCCCTCCTCCCGCTTTGTCTGTGGGAACTGGAAGTTAAAAGCTTTTCCGAACTTGCTCTCCAGCCGCTGTTCCCGGCGCCTTTCATCTCGCCAGCACATTTGTAAAACTGCGCAGACTGAAGGGCCGTGACATGAACAACCAAAGAAATGTCAGCGCAGGGATGGGGCCGCTAGCCAGCCGGGGGGTGTAGGGAGCCGCCGGGGCACACCCCAGCCCCTCCCCCAGAGGGACCCGAGACCTAACGAGGTCGCCCCACCGGGGGCTCCCGGCGCTCTGCGCCTCTGCGGAGCCCGCTTCCTCCGCCGGGGCCAACGGGAGCGCAGGGCGGGGGAGGGGGACTCCGTAGGGAGGGGACTCCGGGGGAAGGGGACTCTGAAGGGAGGGGGAGCCGCCCGTGGCTGGGGGTGCCGGGAGGGGGAGCGGTGAACCTGCGGGAGCCACAGGCTCAGAGGCCGCCGTGCCCTTCAACACCTCCACCTTGCAGATCCGGGAGACAGACTGCCTCGGTTCAAATCCCATCACTGCCCCTTACCAACTTTGTCACTCTGGGCAAGTGACTTCACCTCTCTACGTCTCAGTTTCCTTATAGGTAAAATAGAGATGGTGAAGATTGGATGAGCAAATCCTTGTAAGGCACTTAGAATTTCTAAATGTTTGCTGTAATGAAGAAGAAGAATAGCAGTAAAAGCTCACAAAACAGGGTTATCAGCCCCATGCTATCGCTGGGGAAGCCAAGGTTTAAGAGGAGAAAGTGACTTGCTGGATGAGTCAGACCAGGGGATGAACAGGAATTTCAGGCCAGCTCCCCTCCTCTCCCTTCCCGTCTTTCTCTTCAGGGAACTGGGAGCAGGGATGGAACACAAGTTCTAGGAGCTTAAGAATTGAGTCTGTTTTGTTCACTGCCATATCCTCCGAATGCAGCACATAGTAGGTGCTCAATCAATACTTGTTGAATATATGCGTGAATAAATGAATGCGAATGCTGGCAAGGTGCCGAGGTTAGAAAAGGGAAAGTCTACTTTGTCTGCGGTGGGGTGGGGCGAGGTGAGAAAAGTAGGAGCCCGGCGTCTGTCAAGTTCCAACCCCGGGGAACTTGACACTCCCTCCAGGGCCTAAGCACCGCGGCAGCACCATGGACAGTGGCTGTGGTCCAGGCCAGAATCCAGCTTCACACCGGGAGCTCTCCGGCAGCCTGGCAGGCTGGCCCTGCTTCTGGGCATGCACATCTCAGCCCACATTCCAGCTCCCTAACCCCGCTCCCGTAACTTCTGCCTGGGACTAGGTCCCAACCTTCTGCCTCCTACACACACTTTGTCTCCTCTCTTTCTCTCTCTTTGGACCTAGATCCAAAGCCACTGGGAAGGACGTGCCTCCCCCTCTTTCCCTCTCCCTTCCTGTCAGCCCTAGACGGCGTCTGCAGCCCTGAGGCCTGACACACTGCAGGTGACTGCGTGGAGATGGGAATAAGAGTCCCCTGAGCATCCCTGAAAGGCCCTAAAGACACGGCAGAGTAGAGCAGAAACTAAGCACTTGGACCTTGCCTCCTGAGCCCCCTTCCCTGGGGTAGTGGGGTGAGACACACTCCCCCCACACACTTCAAACACCGAGTCTCCCTGAATTATTCACCTGCCTCTCCCCCAGGGCTGCTGCAGAGCGCCCAGCCCAGGTGCTGAGGAGGAAAAGCAGAAAGGCCCATTAAATTTAAACACCGCTGAGGATTGTCAGATGTGAGATTCTATTCCTGGCCTGGAGAAAGCCGCCAGTGGGAAGGGAAAGGGGACATGCGAGGGGATAATGACGAGGGACCTACCCAGGGCTGAGTGACCTGCTGAGGACCAGATGCCTGGGGCCAGCATGCCAGGGGACCCGGGCCTTCCCTCACCTGCAGGTTCTCACCCATGAGGAAGTGAACTTTGCCATGCCACCTCATTTGCCTTGTTCTGGCATGTCAGGAGGACCCATCTAAAAATAGATTCCCTGCAGCTACCTGAAAGCCCACCATTATGGCTTCAGCATGAGGAACAGGGCATTACCTCTCCAGCCTCCTCTCCTGCTGTTTCCTTCTTGCACCTTATAGCCTGGTAATACCAAACTCACTTAGCTTTTATCACACTCTGAGCTTTTACAATGTGGTCCCTGCCACTTGGAGCTCCCCTCTCCTCCTTTGTTTTGCTGGAAAACTCTTATTTCTCTTTCAAAATCCAGCTTAAGTATTAATCCAGCAGATGGCAGGAAGTCCTTCACCTCTGCACTCCATCGGACTGGAACACATGCCCCTGGATTCTTCCCCTCGTCCCACCCCGCGTGGGGTGGGGGGTGAGATAGCCCTGCCACACTCCCCCACACACTGTTACCTGTTTACAGAGAACATCCCTGAACATCCCAAGGCAAATGGCACCTCATCCCTATTCCATCTTTCCGTGACATCACTCAATCTTTTCACCCTGCAAGGACTCTCATGGGTAGCAGAGTCCTTGACTGTCAGGCCTGATGGGACCATCATAGATCATGACTTCTTAATAACAGGCAGTTGGATGCAGCGGAGAAAGTGCTAGATATCCTGAGAAGCCTAAGGTCTTCCAGCTGTGACTCTGGCCTCAACTCCCTCTGTGTTTTGGGTGAGTCTCTAGTTCTTTCTTGGCCTTGATTTTCTATTGCATAAAATATAGGGGGAGTGGCAGGGGAAAATTTCATGATGACCAAGAGTCCTTCCGGGGTCCAGGATCCTCGGCCCCCCCACATACTTTTACAAACCATGTCTTGCTTCTTCCTGTTGTGGATGCTGCCTGGCCACACTCTTAATGACACCTGAGGCAGTGATGTGCTGGAACTGGTTTGTGCTGCCTTATCAAAGCCAACTGTTAGAGTCTTTTCCAGGAATTTTGCAAGCCAGGTTGGCAAGCCCTTGAAATTGGCCAGGTTGAAAATATTTACACCACGCAAAAGAAATGATAAGCAATACAAATCAGGGCTTGCTCCCTGCTTCCCCCTGAGCCAGCTCACCTCTGCCTGAAGGTCTCATTCCCACCTCCAGGCCCTTGCACCTGTGGTCTCTGGCCGAGCCACCTCTGCTCCACTCCTTGCTATCTGTTCTCTCTCACCGAGGTTTCAGACTTCAACTCATACCTCGCCCACTCAGAGTTGAGTGCTTCTTGCTTCACCATGTAGTGCTCCTTACTGCCAGGAATGCTCATTTTTAGTAGGGGAAAAATACATGCTTTGAAGCAGACGGATCTAGGTGGAAATCCCGGTCCTGCCCTGTGCTGGAAAGGTTGTCTCCTTCTTGTCAGTGGCGCTCCTGCTCAGCGGTTACCTGTGTACAGAGAATATCCCTGATCACCCCCACAGCAAATGGCACCTCGCCCCTATTCCATCTTGCCACAACATCACTTGACCTTCTCACCCTGCTTTGACATCTGAGCTCTTACCACTTTTAACATTTACATTTATTTGCTAACTCACACAATGCCCGTTTTTCTCTCTAGGATGCGAGTTCTGTGAGGGCAGAGATCTTTCAGTCCTGCTTGCTGCTACATCCTCGTCTCCTAGAACCTTGCCTGGCACATGGTAGGTACTTAATCATTTCAGTGATTATATTAATGTGACCTTGGGCAAGTCATGTCACCTCCCTGAGTTTCAGTTGCCTCCACACCCCACCTGGAAGGATGTTTGGGAGGTGTATTCCTGGCCTGAGCTGCCTCAGAGAAGGGCCAAGGACCGGGATCCTAGTACCAGCCCTACCACCAACTTGCTGTATCGCCTTGGGCAAGTCACACCTCCCCTGGCCTCAGTTTTGCCATCTCTCAGGGATCAGGTGAGATGACAAGCAGGAGTGAGGTGTCATTTCAATCTGTGGGTCCCATCTGCTTCTCCCTCCCCACTGCATTCATTCATTCATTCAACAAGTATTAATGAGCATCTACTATGTGCCAAGCACCGAGAATACAGCACCAAATGTGGGGATGACCTCATGGACTCTTACATCCCAGTTGGAGATGAAAATAAACAAGATAAATTCACAAAATAAATAGAATGCCAGAGGGTGACTGTACCAAGGAAAAATTAAAAGCTGGAAAGGAGCACGGGGACAGTTGAAGAGGTATCAGTTTCAGGCAGTGGCGGTGAGGGATCAGGGAAATATCTTACTGGGAAGGTGAAACATGAAGAAAGATGCAAAGAAGGCCAGGCTCAGTGGCCCATGCCTCTAATCCCAGCTACTCAGGAGGCTGTGGCAGGAGAATTCCTTGAACCCGGGAGGTGGAGGTTGCCGTGAGCCGAGATTGCACCACTGTACCCTAACCAGGGTGACAGAGTGAGACTCTTGTCTCAGAAAAAAGAAAAAAAGAAAGAAAGAAAGAAAGAAAGAAAGAAAAGAAAGATGCAAAGGGGTGGCTTCCTAGGGTAGAGGGAATGGGGTAGCTGGAATGGCAAGTGCAAAAGCTGGGGAGCAGGGTGGGCCTGGTGTGTCTGGAATCCAGCGGGCCAAGCCCACGGATGGGACGAAGCATCCTATGCCTCCCTCCGTCCCCTCATTAGGAAGATGGCCCCAGCGTGTGATATAGGAGTCTCAAAGGAGGATGAAGGGGACTCCCCCTCTGCCCCTCCCTCCCTCCCTCGCTGCCTGGGCGTCTCCTGAGTGGGGAGCCTGGGATTGCTGTGCGTGTTGGCAGCTTTTGGATCTGCAATTTATCTCCTGGAGCCTGGAGTTTCCTGGAGCTGGGCACTTCCTCCCCACTCAACCGGGCTCCCCTGA
This sequence comes from Ateles fusciceps, assembly GCA_036589455.1. NCBI lineage: Eukaryota > Metazoa > Chordata > Mammalia > Primates > Atelidae > Ateles > Ateles fusciceps. The sequence goes on from JAZHEH010000847.1 coordinate 2,316,057, forward strand.
GCGGCAAAGACAGGTGTGAGGAATTAGCTGTGGGGACTAATGCCGTGACAGGAACCGGCACAAAAGAAGGGGACAGAGTGTAATGTTTATTACGTTTGAAGCAAAGCAAACATGCGGCCTATTTATGTATCTATAGAGAATTAATTGGCGAGCGGCAGCAAGAAGCAGATTATAAATTAGAATCATTTTCGCCAACTGAAACCCATTCATCTTGCTTCAGAATGGGCCTGTCACCTCCTCCTGACTAATTCCTTTTAAATTCCCTGCTTTTCTCACCAGCCCCCTGCGGCTCTCACCTTGAGACCTGAACCCCAGGAGGTTGCCAGCACCTCAGGGGAAGGGCCATGGCCAAGCCCTGTACCACTCTCTTCCCCCCTCCAGCCTCCTGGAACTCCCTCCACCCCCCCACAACTAGTCCTGGGCCTGAGCACCCGCCTTGCACTGCTGTCCTTCCTTCCTCTCTGCCCCAGAACCTCCCTCAGCCCCTCTCTGGCTCTGACCTGTCCCCTGAGAATCTGGGACCCCGCCCCCAGGTATCCCCCCACCCTGCCCCCACCTTGCAGAGGCTCAGGCCAGACTGATGGTTGAGGGAAAGGGCAGCATGGGGCTGCCATCCGATGGACCCTGGGGCACTGGCCGCTGCCGCCCCGCTTTTGATTCTGGGCTCCACGGGAATCAAAGGGAAGCTACGCTGCTGGGTCCCTGGCAGGTCTGGCTCTGGCTTCTCCCACCTGGAGCCTGTGGAGATGAAAGGCCAGGGCAGGTGCCAGAGGCTGCCAGGCCCGAGAGTGGTGCTGTGCCTGCCCTGGCCTGTGGCCCAATTAACCCTTCCCTTCCTCCTGCCTGAGCTGCCATTGGCCCTTTGAGTCTGGACGCTGCAGGGAGGCCTTTGGGGGAGAAGAGAAAGCAGCCAGAACGTGAGTGCCTGGGACTGGGACAAGGTAACTAAACATTAGAAGCCTAATGGTTCAAGGTGCAGGCCCTCGAGTGAGCCCACCTTGGGTCTGAATTCAGGTAGCACCTCCCCCACTAGAGGTGGCACCTCTCTGAGCCTCAGTTTCTTTGACTGTAAAATGGAGCCGATGGTAGTAGTGTCTACGACCTGAACCGATATTCAGCCGGGCTTGTTAAAATATTGTAATATGGGGCCAAGCATGGTGGCTCATGACTATAAACCCAGCACTTTGGGAGGCTGAGGCAGGGGGATCATTTGAGGTCAGGAGTTCAAAACCAGCCTGGCCAAGACGGTGAAACCCCATCTCTACCAAATTTTTTAAAAAAATTAGCTGGGCATTGTGGTGGGCACTTGTAATTCCAGCTACTCGGGAGGCTGAGGCAGGAGAATCTCCTGAGCCCAGGAGATGGAAGCTGCAGTGAGCTGAGCTTGCGCCTCTGCCTAGGCAACAGAGCGAGACTCTGTCACTAAAACAAAAACACACAAACGAGAAAATTGCAATACATTTGTCCTGGTCACTGAACAGCCCATGGACCAAATGTCCTCTCCTGCTACTATCCCCATCTCACCTAGGGACACCTCCTCTCGCCAAGATCCAGAAATTAAAGGTTGACTCCTCTGGGGGCCGTGAGGACCTGCTGCAGCCTCAGTGGTGAATGTTCTGATTGATCCTGCATGCTGTAGTGAGTGTTAAATATTTTGTTTATATGCCCTGCTTTTGTCCCATAGATGTCACGAAGATTAAACAAGATGGTAAGTGTATGCTGCATGCCATCCAGTAGGTGCTTAGCACATGTAGGTATTGTTGGTGCTATTATTAATTTGGATCAAGGCTCTAAGCCTGGAGTCCTGGCATTCCAGGTCCCCACTCTTCCCCACCTCCCCACCTTTTAATAAGATTCACCAGGCTGGGGGTGCAGTGGCTCACGCCTGTAATCCCAACACTTTGAGAGACTGAGGCAGGAGGATCACAAGGTCAGGAGATCAAAACCATCCTGACTAACATGGTGAAACTCTGTCTCTACTAAAAATCCAAAAAATAAAAAAATAAAAATTAGCCGGGCATGGTGGCATACTCCTGTAGTCCCAGCTACTTAGGAGGCTGAGGCAGGAGAATTGCTTCAACCTGGAAGGTGGAGGTTGCAGTGAGCTGAGATCACGCCACTGCACTCCAGCCTGGGTGACAGAGTGAGACTCTGTCTCAAAAAAAAAAAAAAAAAATTCACTAATAACTTCCAGCCTCCCCCACTAATGCACTGTTCCCACCCCAATTGCTGGGCCTGAGAATCTCTCTGTGCTGAGCTCTTGGAACCTGCCAGAGCACAGACCTCCTGCGTTGAGGAACCTTCTTCTTTGGGGATGGGGGAGGTTGACTCTCAGAGGCAGACCTGGAGTCCTTGAGAGGAGCACCTCAGCTAACTGACCTCTGTGCTCCCCTTCTCCCCAGATTGGCCATGGCCTAGGGGTCTCCAAAAGTCCCAAACTGAGACAGAGAGATTGATGTGGGCCCAGTACTGCAGGCAACATTCAGGCAGTTGTCAAAGGCCTATGGAAAAGTTCGAGATGTGAAAAGGAATAAAGAAAAGATTAGCTCCAAAATACAAACGGAAAACTGCAAAATCAAAATTAATGAGTGTTTAATTAAATGTCTACAAAATCCAGCATTGTGCCAATTCTGTTCACCTCTCCTCTACCCATGCACGAGAGAGTTCCAAAGTGGGAGCTGGTGTGTTTCACTTCGAGTGGTGTGGGGTGGCGTGGGGACCTTCAGAGCAGGAGTGTGCTCAGGTCACCTTGCTCTTCAAACTTTTGGGTCACAGCTCTGTTCCTTGCTCACTGTGTGACCTTGGGTGAGTCACCTGTGCTCTCTGGGCCTCAGTTTCTTCTTTCTTCATCTGTCAAATGAGGAGAACCACTTCCCAGCTCCCAGAGTGGCTAAGAGGCTATGGAAGTATGTTTCAGGGAAGCCTGGCAAGTGCTGATCTCGTGTTGTGGGAATCCAGCAAGGGGAGGCGGCTTGCCAAGACTGGCCGAAGAGGACCTGAGCCTCAACCTCTGAGCCCCTCTCTGCCTCATTCCCCCACACAGGGTTATGAACAAGGATGATATTTAAAATATATAACAGTTAATAATGGCCATTGGAGCATGACCCTGGAGGTCCTGCTGGGCCACATGTAACCCTTTAGTTGCTGGATCCTGGGAAGAGTCAGATGTTCCGGGGCAGAGCTGGGTGTCAAGGAGCTGGGCTGAGCCCTTGGGAGACTTAACACAGGTGAGCATCTATTTGCTTGCCAGAATGGAAAGATGTCAACATTTGAACACCTGACATAGCCCTAGGGGCGCATGCTGCCTCCACCTACCCTGTTATGGGTCATCCTCCAAGATGGACCAGGACACTCTTGTGAGTGACATGGCATTTAGAGATCATTATTTATATGCTGACCCTATGGCCCAGAGATTCTTCTCCTGGGTGTAAATCTCAGTGAAATTCTCAGCATGACTCGGGGGAACAAGTCTGAGGATACTTGTGCCTACATTGTGGTGAGGGGGATTTGGAGGCAACCCCCCCCCCTCTCCCTGGGGGAGTGGATAAGAAGACATGGGAGACACACCCCACAGAGATCCTGGCAACTGTTAGACAAGTGCAGAGATGGCCATGGACAGATCTTTAAAACATGAGATGAAAGGAGTGAGGCATCAACTGGGATCTATAGCATAATACCATCTATCTGAATTAAAAGTGCATTCAGATAGTGGTTATATGAATTTATATATGTGTTGAAATTTATAGAGCTGTACACCCAAAGAAAGTCAATGTTACTTTATGATAATTGAAATAAAATAAAATAATATAAAATAAGACAAGTGACCACTTTCAGAGGGCTCATAGTCTAGAGGGGAAGATACATATGAAAAACTGCATTTATACAAAATCGTGCTCATTTGCAAGAACACACAAAACAAAGGGTCTCTGGCGACCTTGCTCTGTTATCTTGCTCCAGGAGCTCTCAGATTAATGCAGAAGACAGAAAAAATAACCTTACTCCAGTATCATCAGGCCTGTACATCCATATGAGGCACTCTGGGACCACAGAGGAAGGAACAAGTTATTTTGTCTGGGGATCCCCAGAAAGCTGCCCCTGGAAACGATGATATGTAATTTGAGTCTCCAATGCTGTCTACAAAGAGTTCATGGCATAATATGAACTCCCCACCAGAGACCAGGCAATGCTTAATCCAAGGGAATGAAATTGACATGGTGGGTTTTAGGTGCCACCGGAGGAGATACAGTTGGCCAGGGGGCCTTTCAGGCTGGGGACGCTTCTTGCCTTATCAGCTCCTGGTGTCTAGGTCCCCTGCAGCTCAAGCTGGGATTGAATAGGCAGGCTGTGTCCCCATCCCGGAGAGGCTAGCATGGTTCCCTGAGTCGAAGAAGAAAGGTGGCCCTCCTCACATCCATCTAGGAGCCTCTGTGTCCTTCCTGCACTCTTCCTTCTCCTCTATTCTTATTCCACTTTTAATCCATCACTTATTGCTTGCTCCTTTTCCATCCCAGTAGCACGTGGCTCAAGCGCAACCCCTGGCCAGCCCTTCCCTGCTCTGTCATCCGTCACCCCATCTCTTTCTCACAGTTCCCTTCATCCTGTAGCACAGAGGGAGCATCCTGAAGTCAGATCTCCGCTGCTTTCCTTGTACGGCTCTTCATGGCCCTCAGTGAGGTTCCAGCCCCACTCCTGGGCTCCCCCAGTGTGGTCTCTCCCTGTTCTCATTGCACTCCTTACTCTCAGACATCACTAGACCATCTGAGCGCTGCCCTGCTTTGCTCACGATGTCCTATCTTTCAGAATTCCTTTCTACTTTCCCTCCTACTTCACCCAGCTAACTCCTATGCACCCCTCAAGACCCAGACCTCACCCTCTCCTGGAAGCCTCATTCATCACCCAGGACTACAACCCCTAAACCTCCCCCTATTCCAGCCTGGTGCACACTGAATTAAAACTGCCTTCTTACTTCTCAAAGGTCTTGGGTTCAAACAGCTGGCTTTAGATCCAGGGGCCTGAGTTCACTTCCTGATCCTGCTGTATTGCACCCTTGGACCAGTGATTTGATCTTTCTGCGCCTTGTTTCTCATCCGTAAAATGGAAATAAAAAGAGTACCTATCAGAAAAATAAAAGCAAACAAAAAACTCCAAACCACAGAAGTACCCACCTCATGGGGTTTTAGGGAGGAATGAATGAAGCAGTGTGCATAAGTTCTTGCCTCAGTGCCCAGCACATAGTAAGTGCTCAACAAACGTTGGCCATTTACCTGTCTCCTTCCCACCAAGCCAGGAGCTCCTGGAGATTAAGGCAGAGTCTGAACTGCATTTGGGTTCAGACTCCAGCCCCTCCCTAGGATCTGCTTGCTAAGCAGCCATCTGCCAGACACTCCACTACTGCGTACTAAGAGACTCCACATAGGTGCCCAGCATTAGCATATTTGAGCCCTGGGTCTTTGAATTGGCACTCACATTGGAGTTGTTCCATGCTTTTGATCTGGGGCCTGGGAGTGTCTATGATGCGGGTGAAGGGGCCACCACTAGCCAGATCTCTTTCCCTGGCTTCCACTCACCTGCCTCCTGGCCTGGTTCCAGACTGCCACTCAAGCCATCCTCTCTGGGTGATGTAGCACAGGAGGTAGAGGACAGGGTCCAGGGTAGGAGCCATCCCCGGCCAGACTGCCCTCGGTCCTGCCAGGGGCATCCTTGGTGCCGCCTGCCTGGCCCCCGCCTGGCTCCCTGCTGACTTGCAACCTTTCCCAACTAGGCTTTCCTGCCTGGGTGGCCCTTAACCTCATTAACAAAGAAGTTTTCCTTGGCAGCATTACTAATTAGCAGCAAAAGACGATTAGTGTCATTAACAGACTCAAAACATTTGTATTATGAGCTCCTTGGTGGTTTGGGGGTTGCCTGGATGGAGGTAGGGGTGGGAGCCTTCAGGGTGGAGAGCGGACTTGAGAGGGAGGTGGCAGGAAAGGCAGTGAGACAGAGGTGGCGGGGAGGGACCTGGTGAGGAAAAAAACGAAATTTAAAGTGGATGAATTATTTACTGCAGGAAACAATCCTAGACTCACTCATTCTCACTCAGATGATCCCAAACTGTAATCTGCAGTATTTTTCACATCTCCCTAGTGTGCTGAGTGATTTTCTTTACTATTGGATGCCAGAGGCCGGGGGGAATCTTGTAAGAGATTGGCTTAGTATTGATCATGTGCGTCTTCCTGGTTCCTCAGCTCCCACCCACCATCGAGGCAGGCATCCCCAACTTGGATGACACCCCAAGGCTGGGTGGGACCAGAGATAGCCCCAGGTGGGAGCTGATGTGGGGGCCATGACCCTGGTGAGCATTTAGAGCCACGAGGATAGGCCCCTTGGCCCGAACATGAGCTGAATGTCCCTGTCTCAGAGTCACCTCGCCCCAGCGTGGTCACTAAAGGAGCCCCTGCCATGTTGCCATATGTTTTAGATGCATTATGTCATTATCTCTTCCAAGAATTCTAGGCTAGATATTATTAATCCCATTTTTCAGATAACAATAAGAGCTACTCTTTATCGACCTCTGCCTAGGTCCTAGGCACTGTGCTAATACCTTTAATTTATTATCTAATTGTTTCCTTACAACAGCCCTGGTTATGGAGAGACTCAGAGAGGGGACATGGCTTGCCTGGAGTCACACAGTAAGTGGCAGAATTGGCCCCAAATCCAGATCTCCCCACTGCCATCACGGGGCACACACTGACCCACCCCCGAACCCCGGGAGCAATGGAAGGAGGGTCAAAAGATAAGGGACATAAAACACATGGAAAGGAAAGACAGCAGGTGTTCCCTGCTATTCGGGTGCCCCTCCCGGTGAATTCCTGACAGGACCATGCTTCACCTGGAAGGACATGTCTCCAACAGCGAGCGTCAGTGGGGCGTGGAGCACAGCATTGCTCACTCAGGGCCAGAGGCTGCCTTCAGAGCAGAGATGAGGAGTCTGGCTGGCTGGGCAGACCTGGAGGACCCTGCTGGGCTGACAAGGTCCTCCTGCTGCAAGGTGCTTCTGGCCCTGAGGGTCGGAGATCTCCGTGGAGTCAAGGAGGAGGACGGAGGCAGCGCTGAGTGCAGGGAGGCAGAGAAAGCTTCCTGGCAACTGCAAAATCTAGGCTCTGGATCTGCCTCTGGCCTCTCTGCTTCCCTTCCAAGGAGGAAGGGAAGGAACCTGAGTCCCAGACTCTGGTCCTGATGGGACTGCAACATTAAGTGGGCGTCCGTTCTTCTCTGTGCATCTGACTTTTCATCTGTAAGGTGGAATCTTTGTCACTTAAATGAGCTCCAGTCAATGAGGTCAACAGTTGCCCTTTGGTATGGGGGTGGGGACAGGGGGAGATAGCAGGTGCCAAATCTCCCACCACTGCCCCGACCCCGGAATGCTTGCCTGTCAGTGTGGGAGCAACCTCTTGGCTCTGCCCCTGTGTGACCTCCACTCCCATCTCTGTACCTCAGTTTCCTCATCTATAAAATGCCAACCCACCCATTTTATAGATGGGGAAACTGAGGTACAGAGATGGAAGTGGAGGTCACATAGGGGCAGAGGCAGGATCCCAGACATGCATTCTGAGCCCCGGCCCACTCCTCTTAAGTTGGCTTTACCCAGGCTGCAGGGGCAATCTGGCTCTAAGGCCACTTTGTTTGGGACTGAGGGACCACAGACATGGAACTGACAGAGGGAGCAAGAAGTGAATCCCACAACAGGGTTGTGGCTCTGGCATTCAGCCACTTTTCTCTGTCATTGTAACTGTAAATAAGGCATCTGGGAGGACTCCCAGCACTTTAACGAATTTAACAAGCAGCAGCGGGTGACCCACAGTCCAAATGGATTTTTTAATAATGAATAAGCATTTATTTAACAAGTAATAACAGTTTTACCACCCTCAGGATCCTCAGAAATCCAGAGCTCTCGAATTAACTCTTTACACTGGCATCTTCTGCTGGTATCATTTGTCCATTTTTTTTTTTTGGTTGTTTTTCTCTTATTGATTGGCAAAAGCTCTTTATATATTAAGGCCATTAACTCTTTACCTGTGATATGCAAATATTTTCTCTTAAGTCTGTATAATTATTAATTTTTCCTTAGATCATATAGAAGTTTAAATATTTTATGTTGCAAAATGGTTTTTTTGTTGTTTGTTTTTTTGTTCTAGAGACTTCTGAGTTTTCAGAATTGCTTGTGAGCCTGAGGAACCCTGTGGCTCTGTTGGAGAAATGCTCAGCTGCATTCAGATACAACAACCCTGGCCATGGAGTACAACTGTGGGTGAGTGTCTCTCTTAAGGCCTTGGTGGCCCCCATATAATAATGTGTTGAAATAGACAACCTCTGAGTGCCTCACTGCATGAACTTCCCATGATTGTAAGATGGGAATTTTGCAGGGAAGAGGCTGCAGTGCACTCTGGGAGAAGTCCCAGCCATACAGTCTTTCACAGATCTATCCCCCCACCCCTTCCAGCCCCTTTGAGAAGAGGAACTGCTGCGTCTTTTCATTGCGCTGTCCTTAGCACCTTGCAGAAGGCTGCCTGCCTCATAGTAAGCCCTCAGGAGAAATTTCCCCATCTGCACTGCTGATTGTATCTGGAAGTGAGCCCTGGCTCCATTCCATGCCTCTATCTAGAGGCGGTAGAATGGAGTGGATAAGGCAGTGTGCTCCCTGAGTTTGGATATTGACTGTTTTGTTTGCTGGCTGTGTGGACTTGGGTAAGTCGCTTCACCTATCTGAGCAAGTTTCTTCATCTGTAAAACTGGGACAAGTCTTCCCAGAGCTGTCTGGCAGCATGAATGAAAAATTGATCTAGGAGCCAAAACGCATGATTCCTGCCATGTAGCAGGCAATCAATAAATGTCAGGCCTCTTCTATCTCCATTGCTGAGCAGAATGCATTCCATCTTGAGATGCTAAAAATCTTCGGTGTTCCCACAGCTTGGTTTCCCACAGTAGACCCTGAGAAATGGATTCAAGGGCAAGTAATTTATTTGGGAAATGATTCCAGGAAGCACCATCAGGGCAGTGGGAAAGTAAGACAGGAAGGGCAGGCAGCCAATACCGGATGCTTGATCAAGCCTGTTACTACTGTGGGCAACTGGAGGTCAACTCTGCTGGAGAATTCTGGGAGGGAGAATAGAACTCACATCACAGAGCAATTCACTCCCACTCCCCAGCAAAGGGTGAGGGAGCTGGGGTACTTATACTCCGGCTTCAAAGAGTCATCAGTTAAGAGCTGGACATTAATTTCCTGACTCTTTCAGTCTGCCCACTGGGCAGCAAAGTGGCTCTGGAGGCCTGAGAAAGTAACTCAGCCAGGCGTGCCCTGAAAGGCTAAAGACGAGGTCCTGACACGTTTTTGGAAGGGCAGGTGAAGCAGACATCTCAAGTGGGCTGACCCCAAAAGGTCTAAAGGAAGGATTAGGTGGCAGAATGGGAGTTAATGGGGCCTGATTCTTCGTTGCGCTCCACTCTGATCGCCGCCTGAAATTGATAGCTGGCACCAAAGGGCAGAAGTGTCACCTTTCAATAAGATGAAATCTATGTCTCAAGCGGATGGAGACGACAGGAAGATTTATCGAGGCCCTGGCAAATTAACATTTGGACGGGGGACACGGCAAGAGTAGCCTCCAGAGAGGGTCTCTTTGCATTTATTCCGGTTGGTTCCTGCCAGCAGCTGGACTAGAAAGGGCTGCAGGGGTCAGCCATCCAGCTGGCCTCTCAGGGAGGGGACGCCTGGACAGACAGATGCGACACAGAGGGCAAAAGGAGACTGGAAGGAGAACTGTCACCCTTGCTGAGCAGGAAGGCCACCAGGGGACTTGGGGCTGAGTTCTGGCCCTGCCACTCACTTGTTGCAACCCGAGGCCTCAATTTCTCCATTTGAAAGGCAAGGGCATTGTGCTGGATGCTTCTAGCTCTGGCAATCTCTGAGACCATGACACAGAGCAAAGCTTGGCCCAGTGCTACTCCAGCAGTCTTAGGAGGTGGGCATGAAGACATCCACAGAATGATGGCTAGCCTGGGTTGAGGACCTACTACGTGTCAGGCACTGTGATAAGGGTGTTACTTGTACTTCCTGTAATACTTACAATAGCTCCATATGGTAGGCGCTATGGTTTCTACATTTTGCCCTTGAGACTCAGAGAAGTCAAGTAACTCACCCAGGACTGCACAGTGAGTTTGGGGCCAAGTAGAGCTCAAAACCCAGGTCTACTGGTTCCCAGTCCAGGGCTCCTTCCACTGTAGGTACCCTGGGCTCTGGTTCCAGGCTCTCTGATGTTGAACTTCGAGAGGAGTCTCAACTTCTCTCTTGCACAGGAGGGTGTATCCAGAGCTCAGGTTCTGGATCAAGACAAACGTGGGTTTGAATCTCAGCTCAATCAGGCCCTTGCCATGTGGCCTTGCCTGAAACCCTCCACGGGAGCCTCTGTTTCTTTGTCTGTAAAATGGGCATTGGAGCCGCACTGGCTTGTGGGTCTATCATGAAGATGACATGAGGCAATATACATATAGGGCTTGGCTCTGAGGTCACTGGGGAGCAGGCTCCCATGGACCACCTCCTCGCCTCTCCGTTATTCCACCGTGAGCCTGCAGAGTTGTGTGGTTTGCATATGGGGTACATCTGGGAATTAATTTGTGCTAAGGAGGTGAGGTCCTCCCCCCAAAGGAGCAGTGTGGGACAAGGGACCTCAACAGGCCTGGAGGATGCTGGGACAGCAGCCTCTGCTCAGGGAAGGAGAGAGGCAGGGCCGATGGTGGAAAGACAGGTGTTGGGAGCCAGTTCCCCCTGCCCCACCTCAGACACTTTCACTGAACACACCCTCTGAAACCCTAGACTTCTACCCTGGAAATGCCCTGGGCCCAGGGATGGGAGAGAGGGAACGGAGCCCTTGGTGGGAGCCACAGAAAATTAAAACTAATAGGTCTGGATCAGACCTCAGTTTCCCCATCTGTGAAATGGGCACAGGCCATAACCCTCTACCTCAGGGCTATTTGAGTGTAACTGGGTTTTTAAAGTTGGGATTCTAGGCCCCCCCACAAACCTGAAAGATATCACCATGGGGGCTGTCTGGACTCTGAGCTACTTACTTAACCCCTCTGTACAATGGGACATAATCATACTTAATGCACCGGGCTGTTGTGGGGGATGAGAGGGGTAAGTGCTGTCCTGCATAGCACTAAGAACAGTGTCTACGTCTAGGAAATGCTATGCAAGTCATGGCCGTTTTTATTATTAATATTATTATTATCATTATCATCATCTCAGATGAGAGACTGTGGGGCCCGGAGAGGGCAGAGGCTTGAGAAGGCCACGTGGCGGTCAGGACTGTAGCCCAGGAGTCTGGCCTTGGACCACAGCCTCAGCCCAGGTCCTCAAACATCCCCTCCCCCATCAAGGCTGCCACATCCCCCTCCCTCACCAGGGAGTGAGAGGAGGCCCAAATCCAATTAGCCTGGGAGCCAACTGCAGAGCGTTGCCCCTTTAATATCGCAGGAGAAGCTGCAGAGATAAATGAGAAATTAGAATTCTGCTGGGGTCCCTGAGACCCGCCTGCTGGCCCGCCCTGAGCTGGGGCTGCGGTAATTCTCCTAGGGACCCGTGGAGCTGTCTGAGCCCCAGTGGAGGAGCTGCTCCTGAGAGGCCCTGGGACAGTGCCTGGGTTTCTCCTTAGGCCTGCCAGCCACTCCTACTCCCAACCTCCCATTGCCACCCACCTTCCCCAGTGCTGCCCTCCCACTCCCCTCCCCCTCATCCATAGACAGAATTCACCTCTCCTCTCGAAGGACCCCTTCCTCTCCTCCCTCCACAGCCCCCTCGTTCCTGTATCTGAGGGCATCGGGCCAGGGTCTGACCCTCATTCTTGGCCCCAGCGTTTCCCCTTCCCACCTCCTTTCTCAGCCCTAACCTAATCCAGGATCCTTCCCTCCTTGGGGTAGGACTGACTCTGCAGCTGAGGCCTCTCTTGGGCCTGGGGGACCCCAGGGAGGACATGACTAGTCTCCCTCAAGGAAGAGGAGGCTCAGGGTCTGCAGCAGAAGCTCCTCCTGAGGGTCCCAGAGCAGGTGTGCAAAGAAGGCATCTGCAGCCCTCTCCTCTAGAGGGTAACGGGGCTGTCATACAAAGCCCCCAGGTCACCACCAGAGCCCTACTGTGGCCTTGCATGAGCCTCAGTTTCCCCTTCTGTACAATGGGGAGGGGCTGACATAGGCGCAGGCCTATGATCTTGGCTTGGACACTTGGCCCGACCCTGGGAAGCAGGCAGGCCCTCCTGTCATCAACCCAACCCACCCCGCCTGCCTCCTTCCCTCCCTCCCTCCCTCAGGGGACACATTTGCTGCTGGGAAAGTTAATCCATTACAGTTTAAAGGCTCCGTTCCTCGCTGGCAGTAAATTACCTGCTTTGCATTTTGCAGCAACAACTTAACGGTATTAATTTATTGTGCTCTGTCTTTAACAAACATCATTATCATATTGCCAGCCAGGATTATGCAAATGGGAGGGACAAGGGAGAGAAAGAGGCCGATTCTCATCCCCAAAGTCACCTTGATTTATTAACTTTGGGGCCCTGCAATTGGCCAGCTCTGGGAGGAGCAGGTGAGTGCAGAGGCCAGGAGAACTCACAAAGTCTGGGCAGAGAGAGTCCTGGGGCCAGAAGGGGACTCCCAGGAGAGGGCACCCTTGGAGGGGAAGGGCTGGCTGAGATTGAGAGGGATTCCTTTGTCATGTGACTTTGGACAAGTCCATTCTGTCTCGGGCTTCAGTTTCCCCACCTGTAAATGGGAGTTGAATTAAGAAGTCCCTGGAGCTGATAACAAGTGAACTTGAGATTCAGCAATACATTGTGAATGAGAGAGAGAGAGAGAGGGTTAGTTTATGCGTTTGGGCAGGGTGGGGTATGTAAAGAAGCCACACAGTCCTGAGGCTGCGGTCCCCATGCTGGGCTCCCTGGCTGCCTCGACTCCTTGTGCCCAGCTGTCCGCACCAGACTAGCCATGGGTGGGAACGTGGGGGGGAAATGGGTGAGCTGGGGCTGAGAAGAGAGGGGTCTGAGGGAAGAGGCTACTTCTGAGCTAAGAGTCTAAAGGCTGAAGGCCAGGGCCTGTTCATGAGAGGGTACTTTCAGGCTATACACTGAGATGCTGGGTTGGGAGGGGGAAGCAGGACCATCCCAGGCTGGGAGGCAGCAGCCTTTAGCTCCTGATTTTGCATCTGGCCTGGGGGCTGGGTTGGCTAGAGGTCTACTCTTGGGGTCCTAGCCCCCTGCACAGCCTCTGGCAGCTCCTCCTGAGCCTCCTGGACTCTGAGTCCCCCAAGATACTCCAGGCTGGGCTGCCAGGGGAGCTTGAGGTGGCTGGGCCAGGCCCTTCTTTGCCCCTCCCCGTGTGCCTCCTCCCTCAGCCTGGCAGTGGTAAGAACCCACCTGATTACACAGCTGGCTGTCCCCCACCACCAGGCCTGCTCCCCCACCACCTGCAGACGGGCTCTGCCAGGAACTCACTGGGACTGCATCCAAGCACCCGTGGGCGCCAGCCCAGGGTTCTGCCCTGGCCATCAGAGCCCTTCCCGGGCCGTGCAGAGGCGCCAACATGGGAGCTGGAGAGGGGCCAACAGGGAGGAGATGACACCAACCTGGCTCCCAAAGCTCCAGCCTGGTGAGCGCGGGGGTGGTGGGGGGAGGCCACGGGGAGGGTGGCACCCTCTGTGGCCCTATCCCTGCCCTGCCTCTGGCTCATTGCCAGCCCTGCCCTTGCCTCCTGGTGCCCCAGTCTCTCAGCACCCCCGCTGCCCCCTCTACTTGCTCTGTCCTGCATCTCTGTCTCTGGGTCTCCTCCTGACGCATGGACGGGGTTAGGGAGGGAGCAGGAAGCAGAGAGAAGAGGGATTCGGGGGACATGGAGTGGGAAGCAATTCAATTTCCAGAGTTGGCCCTGGCAATCCTGGTTGTGTCGTGATAAGAAAGCCATTTCCCGCGATGGCTCCTAATCCACACCTTCCTGTCTTTGCAGGCAGCAGCTCCCTTCGTCTGCCTGTGGCCAGATGCTGTAAGGGATCCCTGTCCACCATGGAAGGGGCCGTGCCTGCTCCAAATGAACCATGCTGAGCAGCAGCCATGTGTCTGGAACAAAGACCCATGCGGAAATCGACAAGCCCAGGAGAAACCGTCACTCCCGACGAATGATCCCTCGGATTGTTCTAAATTCACACAGGTATTTTCAGCTGTGATCTAATTTGAGCCATGCATCAGGCCTTGAGAGAAGTAGGGATCACTCCCATTTTGCAGATGGGGAAAGTGAGGCTCAAAGCCGTTCAGTGATTTGCCTGAAGCTACACAGCAAGCGCGTGCAGAAAGAAGCGCAGGTTGCTGCATGCAGGGCTGAAGTGCGAGGCGAGGATGCAGGGTGGGAGCCGCCAGCCTGAGCTGCGAGGGTGGGGGGAGTTGGGGAAGGAGGGGGAGTGAGACAGGCGGGGGAGTATGAGGAGAGGTCAGAAGAGGTGCGTGCTGGGCAGCAGCTTGGGGGGAGCCCAGGCTAGGAAAAGACCCTCGGGGTGGCCTGGAGAGGATTTTAGTGCTGGCTGGGCAGGGGGTCTGTGGGATAGAGACCTGGGAGGGTGGGGGCATAGCAGTCAGAGAGAAGCTGCCGGGGAACACAGGCCAGACTGGAGCACAGTTGGGGCGGCAGCTGTGGCTGTCAGCAGGAACACGGGAACCCTCCCCGAGACACGAGACACGCACCTGAGTTCTGACATCAAAGGGGTCTCCTGCCTCTCCGGTCGCCTGGTTGGGAGCTCAGCTTTCCTGAACACTTTCCTCCTTCCAGTCTCCTCTACAGGCCCTGGACACTTCCTCGGGCTCAAATGGCCCCCTCTTCCTGCCACACCCTTCACTGGCTGGGGAGGTTGCAGGGAGGCCTGGGGTTGAGCCATGCCCTTCTGCCAGCTCCCCTCTGGCTGAGGAGGGGGGCGCAGACGAGGGAGGGCAGCTGAGCTGGGGATTCAACAGGAGGAGAGTGGCAGTGTAGACGAGGCCAGCGGGCCCTTCTGATTTGCTCCCCCACCAGGAAGTTTTCTTCATTAGGTTTTTGTTTCATTGAGACAAGGTCTTGCTCTGTCGCCCTGGCTGGAGTGCAGTGGTGCAATCATAGCTCACTGTAGCCTTGACCTCCCAGGCTCCAGCGATCCTCCTCAGTCTCCTGAGCAGCTGGAATGACAGGCATGTGCCACCACGCCTGGCTAATTTTTAAATTTTTTGTAGAGACAAGGTTCACTATATTGCCCAGGCTGATCTCAAACTCCTGGCCTCAAGTGATCAGTCTTGGCTTCAAGTGATCCTCCCAGCTCAGCCTCCCAAAGTGCTGGGATTACAGGTGTGAGGAGGACTGACCAGGGGTACAAGCAAGGGTGGATCCCGAATCCTGTTCCTCTCCCTCTGATCCCCACCCCCCAACTGCAGACTCCAGAAGGCTGGTGGGGGAGCGGTGGTGGGTCTGGGGGCTACAAAGCCGGGCAGGATTGCTTGCCCTCTCCCTACCTTCCCCTCGCTGGCCCAATTGTGATGGGGGGTGAGGTGTGGGCTGGGGCTGTGGGAGGCTCCCAGAACAGCTGGTGGCTGCGCAGGGCCGTGGGTGGTGGCGAGTGGGGACCTGCTGGAGCAGGCGAGCTAATCTCATTTGGTTGCTGCAGTCTCACAGCCAGGGCTGCATGCTAAGTGGCCAGAGGCAGCAGCAGGGCTCAGGGCCGATCCAGAGAGGGGATAGGCCCCACGCACACCCGGGAGTACCCAGAGGCCAGCCCTGGCTTGGATGAGGAGCCACTCTGGGCAGGGGCAGGGGGGATAGGGAGGGGGAGGGTGTGTCCTGTGGGGTGAGAAGTTACTCCCCCGGGTACACCTGCTGGGAGATTGGGCGCCAGGGTCAGCCAGCTCCTCCCATCCTCTGGCCTCTCCTCCTTAGCCCTCCTCCTGTGGGGTCCTGGATCAGATGCCTCTGGGCAGCAGGCACCTGGAGAGCAAGCTTCATCTCCTTTGCCGGCAGAGTTGTGATTGGAGAGAGGGACCCGCCTGGTCACAGCAGAGCATGACAGAGGAGGCATTGGGGGAAGGTGCTGGAAGAGGTGAGGGGAGGGGGCTGGGGGAGCCTTGAGCCCTGAGGCCCTGCCCAGGGCTCACCCCACTCCTCTGAGCCTCTAGGGGCTTGTTTATAGGCAGGGTCAAGGAGGCCCAAGAAAGTGCCTTCGCTGCAAAGAGGTGACTGGGCTTGGGACTCCTGTGAAATGGTCTGAAACTATCTTTAGCTTAGATGGGAGTGCCAGGTTTGCAGGGCCTGGGCTTGGCAGAGGAGCCAGGCCAGAAGCCAGTGCCCCGAGGGCTTCCTGACTGCCACCCATACTCCCCACCCGGCCACGGCCTCTCAGAGCAGCTGGTACCGTCAGCTCCCAGGGAGAATCCTGAAATCACACAGGCAGCTCTGGCCTTTGGGTAAAGGTCTGTGGCTCTAGACGGGGGTGGCCTGAACTTGGGGCTGCATCATGGTGACAGATGGAGTTGAAGCCAGAGCCTGCCTGCAAGTGAGTCCAGATGGCCACGGCCACCATCCAGGTCTCTTTTTGGTACTTGCTGGGCTCCTGT
The DNA here is from genome assembly GCA_036589455.1 of Ateles fusciceps. NCBI lineage: Eukaryota > Metazoa > Chordata > Mammalia > Primates > Atelidae > Ateles > Ateles fusciceps. The sequence goes on from JAZHEH010000847.1 coordinate 2,332,697, forward strand.
GGGCAGCTCAATTTGCAGCCTCTTTGAGAGCTCCTTAGTTCAGGTCTCGCTGATGAAAACAAGCCGTGCCAATCACAGGGGGCTTGAACCACTGTGTGACTCAGTTTCCCCATCTAGCCCTGAGGGGGCTGCTAAAGAAATGAGGCATCTCAAGTGTCCCACCCAGGAGCCAGCGCAAAGGGAGTTCTGTTTTCATTTTGCAGCATCTCAGCCAGTGTACTACAGTGTTCCATCATTACAGTCTGATGGGTCTTTAGAAAAATGGCTCTGCCTCACTTGCTGTGTGACTGTGGGTAAATATCTCTACCTCTCTGAACCTCAGATTCTCCATCTGTAAAGTGGGAACACTAATACATATTTTATAGGAATGTTGTGAGGAGCTAAAGAATATAAGCAAACATGAATAAGACCATAAATAGAAATGTAGAACAGTATTCAGTTGGCAATAGGTGCTGGATAAATATCTATTGCCTGTGCAGCCTTTACCTTTCAGGGGGATACACTGAGGTCCAGGAAGGGGGAAACGTTCCTCCAGAATCCCAGCTGGATCAAAGGGCTCCTGACATCCGCTGGAGGAACAAGACAGAGGAATCCTTCAATCCTTGGCCTTCTGTTTCACCAGCTGTAAAATGAGAGGGCTCCAGTGATCTGTGATTTCCAGCTGGGATCTGGGCTCTCAGGGGCCACCATTGGTGTCAACACCAAGCCCGTGGAGCTCTGGGACCACCTCTTCTGGTTCCCTCAGCCCACGTCTCTTTCACTCGTGGAGGGCCACAGAAGGCTCCTTGTGAACAAAGCTTCCTGCGACTCAGCCTTGAGTGTGTGAAAGTCCCCTACTTGTTTCTTTTCAGGGGTCCTGGCAGCACAGACTCTCTGGGACAAGGATTCCTCCCCAGACCCCTGCCCACGTAGAACCCCTATGTCCCCGCCTGGGTCAGGGTTGGCTCAGCTGCCTGGAGGGGGGTGAGCAGACCAGAAGCGTGACCCTGCCCCACCCCCAGCCAGCTGCAGCTGGGGCCTGGGACGCTGGTTCTGCCAGCAGTTAAAGTCCCCCTGGTTGTCTAATTTAATCACAGCTGTGTGCACGGTGACTCTATAAATAATTTTTAGTGTGACATAACCATTATTTCACTAATTGCTTCACGCACACCCCTGGCCTGTGAGATAAATTAAGGTTTGCTGAGTCAGCACCTTTGCAGCCCTAACAACCGGGCTGTTCCCACACCAACCTCAGTCCAGCGCTGAGGGAGGACGCTCCTCACATGGAGTGGCCAAGGGTGGAATGTGAGGAGGAACGAGGAGAAAGGGGTTAATAAGGGTGGCCATGTACAGTGGCACAGGCTGTGTCCTGCACCAGGGTGCTTGGCCAAGGGGGCAGGTGGGGGCTAAAATCCAGACCATACCACACTTCTTCAACCCATGTGCCCAGACATGGGATTTTGTTGGCCCAGAAGAAGGTGGTACCTTCTTGTAATTTGCACAAAGGCTAGGAACAAATCAGCAGCTCTAGAGCGAACTCCCACATAGCAGGTTGTCAGGGCCACCCCCCGCTCAGAGACGAGGCCAGGCAGAACATGCTTTAAGGACCCTTCTCATGCCAGCAACAGCATGGAGACCCAGGCTCTGGATCTGATGCTGCATGACCTTGGGCAAGTGACCTTCCCTCTTCTGGGTTTTAATATCTCCATAGCTTGATCCCATCTAAGGCTGGGCCTTGCACCCAAGTCACTCTGACTCAGAGCCTGTAGCCTTTCGTCTGCCTATCATATTCCAAATTCAGTAGGTGCGGCTTGAAAAAAAGGTTCACATGGTCAAGTACGTTTGAGAAACATGGAATTAAGTGGTTTCTTTCTGCAGAACTTTCCAGAGAGCCCACAGTGGGTTCAGGAGCAGCAGACTTGCAGGAAGGGGTGATGGTGTGGCTTTTCCCAATGCATTTGGCCTGGAATCCTTTATTTTAGGACTCTTACTCATCCTGGGATCCTAGTATCTATCTCTGGGCTTATTAGTGAGTGGATGTCATCCCCCAAGGACAGAGAACACTCCTATTCCTGGCCATAACTCTAGACTCAAGGCACTTCCTGATCTGTCATCTAGATCTGATGTCGTGTGACCTTGGGCAAGTGAGCAACATTGCTAGATCTTCCTTCAAATCGGTGAAGTGTGGGGACAGCATCCTGAGTCCACGGGACTCAAAGTTCCTTTAGGGTAGGAGCTATGTCTGCCTTATTTATTGCCAGTTCCCTAGGGCTTGGTTTGGGGACCATCTCTTGAATGAATGAATGAATGAATGAATGTCTATTTTGAAAGAGACAGGAAAGGACATAACTGGCTTCATATCCGGCCGCAAACCTTACTGGCTGAGTGACTTTTGAGCAGATTGCTTCTGAGAGTCCATTGCCACCACCGCTCTGTGTCTCTTCTGTCAAATGTAGATCAAGGGCCAGGCACCATGGCTCATGCCTGTAATCCCAGCATTTTGGGAGGCTGAGGCAGGCGGATCACCCGAGGTCAGGAGTTCGAGACCAGCCTGGCCAACCAGGTGAAACTCCGTCTCTACTAAAAATACAAAAATTAGTTGGTTGTGGTGGCGCACACCTGTAATCCCAGATACTCAGGAGGCTGAGGCAGGAATTGCTTAAACCTGGGAGGCAGAGGTTGCAGTGAGCCACGATTGCTGCATTGCACTCCAGCCTGGGCAGCACAGCGAGACTCCAGCTCAAAAAAAAAAAAAAAAAAAAGTACAATAGATCAAACTCTCGGTCCTTCAGCCATCAAAAAGGAAGGAGATTGTGTCCTTTTCAGGGATATGGATGTAACTGAAGGCCATCATCCTTAGCGAACAAATGCAGGACCAGAAAACCAAATACTGCATGTTCTCATTTATAAGTGGGAGCTAAATGATGAGAACACAGGGACACAGGGAGGGGAACAGCACACACTGGGGCCTGTTGGAGGGTGGAGGGTGGGGATGAAGGACAGAACCAGGGAAAAATAACTAATGGATACTAGCTTAGTATCTAGGTGGTGAAATAATCTGTACACCAAACCCTCATGACATGGGTTTACCTACATAACAAATCTGCACTTGCAAGCCCTGAACTTAAAAGTTAAAAACTCTCCATCCTTTCATTCTTAAAGTGCTGAAGTGAGGCTCACGTGCAATGATGGATGTGAAGGAGTGCTCCTTCTAAAGTGTGAAGCACTCGACAAATCAAGGGATCAGTCCTCTGATGTGTATCCTCCTTGGCTCCCTCTCTGGGCTGGGCTGTGACCACGTATTCTGAGCTGCTGTTGACTGAGTACTGACCTCAGGTCAGGGCCTGTCCCAGGGGTCTTTCATACATCCTGTGCACACTTGTCCAGTCACCCTCACAGCACCATGAGAAGAAGGTATTATCTTTGTTTTATGAAAGGGAAAAGTGAGGTTCAGAGAGGTGATGTGGTTTAATTGAGGTCACACAGCTGTAAAGTGCAGAGCTTGGGATTTGAATCCAGAGATGGTTCCAAAACATGTCTTTTCACTCCCAACGTACTGGCTCTCAAGTTACCACCGTATTCTCCCCCTAATCCTCCTTGGGCAGGCTGGTGAGGCAGGTTATGAAGGGATGCTGGCTTGGAGTGGCTGCTAGCCTCTTGTCGAGTCATTTTGTTATTTTCACAAGGACAAAGGCAACCATTTGTTGAGCATCTACCATGCATCTGGCATTGAGCTGGCTGCTTTAGATCTGTTATTTTCCCACATTAAGTACCCAAAATCTGTGCTGTAGAAAAAAACACTCTCATTTTAGAAAGGGAGCCTGAGGCTGGGTGCGGTGGCTCACACCTGTAATCCCAGTGCTACGGGAAGCCCAGGTGGGAGGATTGCTTGAGCCCAGGAGTGAGAGACCAGCTGGGCAACCTAGGGAGACCTCGGCTCTACAAAGAACTAAAAAAATTAGGCAGGGCTGGTGGTGCATGCCTGTAGTCCCAGCTACTTGGGAGGCTGAGTGGAAGGATTGCTTGAGCCCCGGAAGTTGACGCTGCAATGGGCCAAGATTGCACCACTGCACTCCAGCCTGGGACACAGAGTAAGACCCTGGCTCAAGGAATAAATAATGGAGACTGAGGCTTGGAGCGGTTATGTGACCTGCTCAACCGCATGCAATTAGGAAACAAGCAGCCAAGCTGAAACTCCACCCAAGTGGGTCTGATCCCAGAAGCTGGCTATTTTGCTGGCTTCTCATCCATGGCCCCGATATGTAGCCCTAATCGGGGAGGGGTGACCTGTGGCTCCTGGGTCCAACACCGGGTCTCTCTGCAGTACCTGCTGTTGAGACACCCCAGGGTGCATCATGACCTTTGGGGCTCTCCTTCCCCAAAGCCCTGTGGGCCCTGTCCTTGGTGCCTGGCACACACCATTGCTGCCTGGGAAATCTGAAGAATGACAACAGGGCTTTGAGCTCGGCTTCTCCAAGGTTCCTGCTTAACCTCCAGGGGACCAGAGAAGGAGCCAGGAGAGGAGGGCATGGAGTGGCTGCCGACATCCACAACTGATGCAGGGACTTGTGTATGTCTGGGCCTCCCTCTGAAAGCTGCCTCTGGAAGGTGGTCACTCCACCTGTCAGCCTGGCTGCCCTGGGCACAGTGACTTCTCCCAGGCTGGTGTCCCCCTCCCAGGGTGAGTCCATCACTATCGGTCACAGCCAAGCTCCTGTGCATGGCTTTCAAGATCCCTTGCATCTGCCTCCAGCCTCCCCTACTGCTCATTCATTTATTTAAAAAATATTTGTTGATCAACTATGTGCCTGGCAGGTATTCTAGGTCCTGAAAATACAGCAGAGAACAGAACAGATGAAATCTCTGCTCTTCTGGGGAAAACTGACAGAAAGCAAGCTGACAAGTAAATGTATGATGTCAGGCAGTGAAAGGGACTTAAAGGAAAAAAAAAAGCAGACCCTCCCCCTGCCCCAAGGGATCTAGAGATAGAATTCAGGGGGTCAGTGAAGTTAGATGAGGAAAAAAATTACATTTGTATTTCACTAACCTGTAACTGAAATATCGCATTTTTCTTCAATTATAAATGTTGGCAACATACCACGGTAGTATTAGCAGTGCCTGTGACTTTGTCACCAACAGAAATCAGATATTTCCTATCACATTACAGTTGTTGCATACATTTTGAAATATCATTGACACTCATCACCGCTTTAAAATTGTGGTGGTTAATAGAACTGCCACTAGATCTTGTTATTTAATGCATTAATAAAGAAGTGTGTCTAGCAATGTACCACTCATTTGTTTTGTAAATATTTTGAAAACGATTTCTATACAATTGGCTGCCTTTGTAAATCTACGTATTTTCTTCTATGCCTTTAAAATCATTATTCTGAGAAAGGCTCTGTAGGCTTCACCAGGGCCAAGGAGTCCATGGCCCCAGATGCATTAACTCCTAGAGTAGAGATGGTTGGGGGAGGAGGGGCGGGTTTTTAGCTGGAGTGATCAAGGAAGCCTCTCTGGGGAGGCGGTATTTGATCCGCAACCTAAAGCGGGCAAAGGAGCTGCCATGCAGATTTGGAGTCAAATTCATTGCAGGCAGAGGGAACAGCAAGTCTGGGGGCTCCGGGGTGGGGAAGGAACCATGAAGCCAGGGTGGCTGGAGCAAAGTGACCAGCAACAGGAGAGGACAGAGAGGAGCAGGGACCGCAAGATGTAAGGACTGGCTTTGGTGAGGACTTGGGATTGTATTCCCAGCAAGGTGGGACGCTATGAAAGGACTCTGAGCCGGAAGTGATGCATTCAGATTTATTGATGAGAAGGATCCCTTTGGCAGTGGGGCAGAAAATGGGGCATTGAGCAGTGGGTAGGAGGGGGAGCAGGGAGACCAGGAGCAAGGGGACTGCAGCCATCTAGAGACTGGAGCCTGCAGGGCGTATGTGGGACTTAACACCATGAGCTTTCACCCTTCTGCTTTGGCTTATGCCACTCCTAGAACTCGCTTTCCTGCCATCTCCATCCTCCAGCCAGCTGTCTCCCCGGATTCTTCACCCACATCGCCAAGGCTGCTAGTAGCCTCCTCTTTATCCATTTCCTTACCAGTAGCTTCCCAATATTACCTGGGGAGCAAAGTGCCCAGCTCAGAGGCCAATTCTCCCGGCCTCCTTTTGGGGGAGGGGCTGCTTTGGAGATACTGGAGATGCCATCCGGCAGGGCTTCTGGGAACAGGCTTTTTATAGGAAGCTGACTACTCCTTTTGCCCCTCTTTTCTCCCTGGAACATGAACAGGATGGTTGATGGCCACTTCCCCAAAAGTGTTTTGGGACCATGAGGGAATCACAGTGACCTTGACACTGATATTCTTGATATCAAGGAGGGGGCTTTATGGATTCGAGCAATTCCAATTAGGTGTTGTTCTTAGCAGTAGAATAAAAGTCCTACTGGGTACAACTACAGATTTAACTGTTTATTGGACATCTCCCTCCAAATAACATAGTCGCCCAGACTCACTGTGTCTAATTCTGGGTCTGCCATCTTTCTCTCAAGCAATTTCTTATTGGGAAACCCAGATATCTGTAAGAAAAGAGAATGAATAGTGTAAGAGCTGCATCTCTCTACCCTTCCACCACCCATCCACTCATCCATCCTTCATCCACCTCTGTTCATCTGGACAGCCATCCATTCAGCATGCTTTTATTGAGCACCTACTATGTATTGGGCCCTGTGCTAGACAGAGGGACTGGAAGTATGAATAACATGTCTCTCTCTCTCTCTTTTTTTTTTTTTTTTGAGACAGAATCTCATTCTGTCACCAAGGCTGGAGTACAGTGATTTGATCTTGGCTCACTGCAGCCTCTGCCTCCTGGGCTCAAGCAATTCTCATGCCTCAGCCTCTTCAGTAGCTGGGGTTACAGGTTTGCACCACCACACTCGGCTAATTTTTAGTAGAGGTGGGATTTCATAATATTGGCCAGGCTGGTCTTGAACTCCTGACCTCAAGTGATCCATCCGCCTCAGCCTCCCAAAGTGCTGGGATTACAGGCATGAGCCACCATGCCCCACGAACATATCTTATTTGATGTCCATTTGTGTCTATATGAACAGAATATCTCTAGAAGAATCTACCAGAAGCTGGGAACCATGAGTGCCCCATGGAGGGAAACTGGGCACCAGAAGACATGGGTATTTATTCCTTTTGAACCTTCTGAATTCTGTATCATGTATATATATTCACCCTCTAAACATTTTTAATTAAAAATGTATGTACATCTCATTCAGATCTTCAGAATTTGCCTTGCTCCTGGAAGGATTTGAGGCAGCCTGTGAGAATACACAGAGATGAATAGATGCAGCCCTGCTGTCCGGGAGCTGACAGTCTCGTGGGGAAGAGAGATGAATAAACAATTCCAATACAGCGTCGCAGGAGGGGGCAGAGGGGGCACAGACGTCAGGCCACTTGGCATGCTCTTGAGTGATCATGGAGCTGCACTCAGCCACTGCCCCTGGTAATGACCTGACACGGCCACCTTCTTCTTGCCCCTGTCTGGGCTTGAAAACCAAGATGCCCACATCTGAAACATACATGATGGAGACGCTCCTGTCCCTCCCTGAACACAAGTTCAGGCACTTGTGCTGAGCTGACCCCCAAGTCACCAGGCACCACAGTGCCCCTGTGCCCACATGCCCAAGTTGGGGGTGGCTGCAGTAGCATGGTGTGCTGTCTCTGTGTCTCTGCTTGCCCCAGGGATGAACGCACATAGCGCATGAGGGAGGCTGTCTCCCGCGCCCTGATGTCCAGCGCAGCCACAACCCCTTTCGCAGCCTCAGGCTAGGAAGTGGGGGATGGGGGCTGAGGGGAGGGCAGGAGCTGGGATGGCACGGTGGGGACGGTGGAGAGGACTAGCCAGGCTGCTTAGAGAATGTGGTCTTTTCAGAGCAGCCTTTTGAAATCGAGCAAGAATAACTTTAAACAATAAGATGCTTCTCTCTCCCCCTCAGCTGTTGCCCAGGCAACGCCAGAGTGCTCAACAACTGTTTAGTTTTTTAAGAAACCAAATCTCCCTCCCTTTGGTCAGCTACCGCCAGGAAGATGAAGAGGCGGCGGCGCTGCCCCTTGCGGCCCATTGTGTGGGACCAGGGTCAGCTGCCTGCAGCAGTGACATTTAAATCTGACGCTACATATTATGTATGAACCCTGAGCTGCACTCCTTCACGACTCCTGCTCCCTAACCAGGGAGGCTTCAATCTCCCACCCCAGACTCCTTGCCTGGATGTGGCTCTTGCAGTCTTGGAGGGCTGGGGTCATAGCTGAGAAACCTACCTCTGCCTGGCAAAGCAGCTGGGAGCTGATGAGGACACTGGGTGGCGAACTGTCCCCAACCCTCTGCATCTCCGACCCATGAGAACCCTCATCAGGCCAGCAGTCACTTCATCCACCCGAGCAGTGTTTAACCCCTGGAAGCGCTCCTAAACTCTGGTTTTGAGGGGCCTTGACCGCTGCACCAGCAGCTCACCTGTTTTACATTTACCTGCTCACAAGGTAGAGTGGTGCCCTTTATCTCTGTGGGGTCTTCTGCAACCCAGCGAGGGAGGATTTTGTTATCCCCAGTTAGAGATAACGCAGCCCAGGTGCAGAGAGCTCTGCAAGCTGACGATGAGATGTCAGGCACTACCAGACGGAAACTCTGATGGCCGCCCAAGGAGGCAGGTGCTACCTCGAGCCCATTTTTTCCGGAAGTGTAAACTGAGGCTCCAGGGATTAAAGGGATGGCTAGCGGGTATGGCAGGATTTGGACCTGGGCCAGCCCAACTTACAGGGCCTTGCGTCTCATCCCACACTGCCTTGGTGAGATCCTGTGACTCAAGGACAGATGGGCAGCTCTCTCCTGGCTCCTAGCGTGCCCTCTTAGAGTGAGGATCGGTGCCCCACTTTGCCTCCCAGGAAGGAACATGATAAACTTTGGCAACAGGAAGTTCTGGGTTGTGTGTCCTTTAGGCAAGTTCAAAGAAGGTATTTAAATCCTCACTTTGCTTATCTGTAGAATGGGGACGGTCTCCAGCTGGCAGGACGGTTGTGAAGAAGCGAGTAATGACAGCTGCCCCATAGAGAGAGCTGACATGTTCTGAGCAGTGTCAAAGCACTCCATTTAATCATCACAGCAACTCCAGACTCGGGTCCTATGATCATCTCCATTTCCAGATGAAGAAACGGACACCCCAGGAGGTGGAGTCACATGGCTAGAAATTAAAGCCAATGAACATGGACCACAGGGACAGGTCCTGGCACATAGTAGGTTCAAAGTGGACATCAGTGCTCTTCTCTCAGGAAGATAAATAGAGGGGATTCTGTCTCCTGGGAAACAAAACCTGGGAGAAAGTTAAATTTAGAAAAACCAAACCAGGTTAGAACAAGCCCCTTATCCAGCTCGGCAGCAGAGTTGGGATGGGAAATTGGCTTCAGACACAACAAAAACTAGAAGGGGAAGTGTCGACACTTGTGAAATGAGAGAGAGCAGGGGTTGGGGAGGCAGGGCCCTGGACTCTGAGGAGGGCGCGTCTGGGATCTGGTCTTCACCACCCAGGGCTTGATGGGCGGCGTGATGGGGATGCCACCAGCAGAGGATGGGGCAGGGCCAGTTCCAGGCCCAGATGGGGTGAGGGAGTCCCATACCTGAGACAGACGGCCTTGCCCTGTCTGGGGATCCCTGGAGGCTGTGCTGAGTCCTTAGCAGTGACAGAGAACACAGGCAGACGACAAGCTGCCAAGGTGAAGGAATCACATTTCCTAGCTGACACTTCCGACCCGTCTCCTTGGGTCCTTTCTCTCCCAGGAAACCGGTGGACACTCATCCTCCAGTTCCCGCCTCCCCCTGCGGAAGGTCCCCGCATGTCCCCCCCTTCCCGCCCCCGCCAGCGCATCTCGTTTAGCACCGCTAAATGGCAAGCCCAGAGGTACAATGTTGGAAGGGGCTGGGGTAATGAACTCCCATTGGCTTCCTTCACGAGATCACTGCCTTAATTTACGAGGCCTGAGTGAGTCTCATTTCCCCAGTGCGCGTTGAGTAATTAACTATTAATAAAAGCATTACTGAGTTAACCACGGGGGCATGTTTAATTCATGGGGCAGCCTAGGAACAGGATGGGAGGCTTGGGCTCAGTGGGGGATTCCTTGCAGAGCAAAATATTGCCAGCAGGATGCCACCAGGCCCTGGGCCTCCTGCAGCGGGCCATCCTTTCTGTCCCTAACCAGAGGGACCTAATCCCAGGAGGGTAGTGAGGCTGCCTGCCACCCCAACTGCAGGGCTGCTGAGCTCTGGGAGGTGTGAGCCTCTGCTGGGCTGGAGGACTCCCTGCTTGGTGGCTCATGAGCTGAGTGACCTTGGGCAAGTCATTTAGCCTCTCTGAGCCTGTTTCTTATCTGGAAAGCAAGGTTGCTCATAACCAATGGCTTCCCAGGGTGGACTGCAGGACCAAGGAACTCAAGCATGGACAAGAATGTGGTAAATGACCCAATGCTCTTCACTTGCATGAAATTATTTTAGGACTTCACTCCTCCCCCTACTCTTGGTAGAGACACCACTGTTGAGTGTTAGAGGGGCAGGATATACTTACTTGGTCAAAAGAACACGATGAAACAATCCTTATCAGGCAGGTGGGTCAGTAGCCCCCTCCGCCTCCACTTTCCCCATGTGCACCTCTGGCCAGCTATGGTAAACGAATTCTTACAGCACCCAAACACATCATTCTCAAGTTCACCCACAACTTTGTGCCTTCGCATCTGCTTTCCCCCTGCAGGGTATGCCTTTCTTCTTTTGTCTGCTTAGCATACTTCTATTTAGTCTTCAAGACTCATTTCAATTCAAAAGGGTCAGCTCTTCCTGGAAGTCTGCTCTCCTCCTGACCCGGACAGAATTGGTTGCTCCCCCTTCCTGCACCTCCCATATATTAATCTATTATGGCATCTATCCATCCACCCATCCACCCACCCATTCATCCATCAATCATCTGTCTACCCATCCATCCACCCACCTGTCCACCTACCATCCATTCATCCATCCATCCACCCACTCACCCTTCATCCATCCATCATATATCCATCCATTCATCAACCTATCCATCAATCCATCATCCATCCATCCATTCACCTATCCATTCATCCAACCATCCATCCAATCATTCATCCATCATCCATCTACCCCTCCATCCATCCATCTATCCATGCATCCGTCCGTTCATCATTCATCCATCATCCATCTACCCCTCCATCCATCCATCCATCTACCCATGCATCCATCCATTCACCCATCTGTCCATCTACCCATTCACCTATCCATCCATTATCCATCTACCCCTCCATCCATCCATCTCCCCATCCAGCCATCCACCCCCTCATCCGATTATCCATCCATCCATCCTTTTATATTTATCAAACAACTACCGTGTGCCTCTCTGATCACATGGTTTTGAAGTTTTGAATGAGTCTGGCTTTCCATAGACCAATGATTCTTAATCTTTTGTGGGTCAAGGAAACTGTCTTCCAGAAAAATATGCATATACATACACATGCTGGATGCTGCTTTCCTCTTCAAAGACCTCTGGTCATCCCTGAAGCCAGACTGTGGACCCTGTTTGTGGTGGACACCGATGTGTTCAGATCTCCTGTTGGGAGTGGAAGACTTATTTCCTCAGTTGCTGGGAGTCTGGCTAACAGACAGCCCTTAGCAGTCAGCCTTCTTTGATTTGAAGAACCTGAAAGTTACACCTCCTTCCAGGGGCAGGCTCCCTTCCAATGACAGGTCAATGCTGTGGCAGAAAGCCATGAACTTCTCACCCCAACTCAGGACAACTCTGAGAGGCATCTCAGCTTTAGAGCTTCTTATGGGGTTGGCTGAGGCTTTTGGTGGGACTGCCTGGAAGCTCAGCTTCCCCTCTGTCCAAACCTGCAGCCTTCTCCTTTCCACAGGTGTTTTTTCCAAGACCACTTTCTAATAAATGTCCCTCACTCTAATCTCCATCTCTGAATCTACTTCCCAGGGAACCCACTGGATTAAAAAGCCCCGCAGAAGCCAGGCATGGAGCAAGCCTGCAGTCCCAGCTACTTAGGAGGCTAAGGTGGGAGGATCACTTGAACCCAGGAGGTCAAGGTCACAGTGAGCTGTGATTGTGCCACTGCACTCCAGCCTGGAAAACACAGCAAGACCCCATCTCTAATAAATAAAATAAAACAAAATAAAAAGCCCTACAGAAGTTCCTTGAGGACAAAGACCATGTTTTAATGACTTCTATATCTCCAGCAGCAAACACTGAGCAGCACATTGCAGATGCTCCAGAAACACTGACGGAATGCATTTGAATGCATTTTCCTTTGGTTCCATGCTCTGTCCTTCTGCTGTTCCCAGCGGGAGAGTTCTCATCCGACATCCAGAAGAGGACGGGCCCACCAGCAGGATGCCAACGGGACTGGGGGCTGCTGGCCTGTTTCTGAGAAATATGTTAGTTGCCAACGAAACTGTAAATAACCATGGGAACAGACGTCAAGCTAATTGGTTAAGACAAAGCAGGGGTGAAGGGGCCTGGCTGATGTCAGCGCTGTGCAGTTAGGGTGAAGGTCCCGTGGGATGGCTGGGAGACTTGGAGGTTGACAAGAATGGGTGGCGGTGGGAGGGAAAAGCCCCTTCTTACAGGCAAGTCATTTGGAAGTTAGAACCTGTAAATTCCCCCACGTTAGTTTCCACTCGTGGAAATTCCTTCAAAAAACAAGCATCCGGGCCGGGCGCGGTGGCTCACACCTGTAATCCCAGCACTTTGGGAGGCCCAGGTGGTGGATCATCTGAGGTCAGGAGTTCGAGACCAGCCTGGCCAACACGGTGAAACCCCATCTCTACTAAGAGTACAAAAAATTAGCTGGGCGTGGTGGTGGGCACCTGTAATCCCAGCTACTTGGGAGGCTGAGGCAGGAGAATCGCTTGAACCTGGGAGGTGGTGGTTACGGTGAGCTGAGATCGTGCCATTGCACTCCAGCCTAGGCAACAAGCAAAACTCCATCTCAAAAAAAAAAAAAAAAAAAAAAGCATCTGTTAAATGCATGCCTGGTACCAGGCATTATTAAGCAGCGATGGGGACCTCAGAAGGCCAGAGCTCCAAGGCTGGCTCCTCCTCTCACCTGAGCGAGTTAAGTAACGTCCTCGCCGCTGCCATTTCCTGAGTGGTGATCACTACGAGCCAGCACTGTGTGCTCTACCTACATTACTTTATTTTACCTTCACAGTAGCTTCCTTCAGATGTATATATTATTATTCCTTCTTTAGAGACAGGTTCAGAGAAGATCAGCAACGTGTCCTAAAGCACACAGCTAATCACAGTATAGAGTCTCCGGCGTCTGGAGACTGTATCCTCAGCCATTGTTATGCTTAACCACTTGGAGCTTAGTTTCCACAGCTAGGAAATAAATACAGTCAGAACCTACTGCACTGGGTTGATACAGATTAAATAACCTGTGGCAAAGGCCTCGATGGTGCCCAGTGAACAGTCCTTCTGTTCTTTCTTCCCCATTCCCCAGCCCACTGCCTCACCACTTCCCTGGGCTGGGAGGAAGGCTGACTCCAAAAACGAATGTCTCTGTCCCCAGGTCCAGCAGTGTCTGCCATGTAGCCAGCACTGACCGAGAGCTGTCGACCTAAATGGATGACCTGGGAGTCCCCTCCCTCAGTCCATCACTAGTCTGTGATGCAGGGAGCTATAGCAAGTACCATGAAGAGAATTCTCTTGCTGCCATGTAACTCTACTCTCAAGCCACTAGGATGTTCAGGTTTTTCACAGAATGGAGCAGAAACAGATGGAGACAATCCCTTGAGCCCTCAAGGCAGAAAAGGGTACCAGAGTGAAGACGAAGGTATGCCGGGCTCTGCCTGATGGCTCAGGTCCCTCCCACAGGCAAACTGCAGCCTGTTCTCATCGCCACCACAGCACCAACTGCAGATGTCCTCACATATTGGGGGCATTCACCTTCCTTCCACCGTGGGCTCCTGGGAGAGGTGGTGGGCATGTAAGCACTTAAAACTTGAATCTGCAGGTCAGCCTACCTATCTCCTCCCCCTTCTGCAGAAGCCTCGGAGCTGGGGGCTGTGTGGGGACAGACATCATAGCCTTGGAGAGACAAGTCACATCCTCAGCTTCCCTCAACCTGTGCAAGCACTGAGTTGCCATGGTGATGCTGCAGCCGAGATGCAATGGCTGCAGACAGCATGGGTGGTTCTGGGGCTCAACGCCGAGGTGGACGCTGTCTGGCCTGGGAGGCCAGGCGATTGGGTGGGCCGGGTGGGGGAGGAGAGGGAGCCCTCCTCTAGGCTCGGCTGGTAATTGCTGCTAAATGAAGGGCTGTCATTGAACCCAACATGTGTGAGGTAAGGGCTCCCGCTCTGTACCTTGTAATTACTGCACCAGACAGCAGCGCTTGCTCCCTGTGCCAGGAGGCGGGCAGTGGGAGAGCAGACAGGAAGCTCTCATCCACCTGAGCCAGCAGGCCTCTGGCAGGCTCCCCACCACGCCCAAGCGGCCTGCATCCCAAGCAGCCTCTCAGAGGAGGCCCTGGCCCCTCCTTGGCCGAGCTCTCCCCTCGTCATCCAGCTGGAGCACGAGCCTCCTTTAATCCTGGCCTCTGAGCTTGCAGAATCCAAGGGGGGCAGAGGTGCAGGAGCCAGATAAGGCACCGCTTCCGAGGGCCCTTGGTGCTCCACCCCCGCCAGCTGAGCCTGTGCTGGGATCTGAATTAGAGGCAGATCTCCGTCCGACTCCTCCAGAGCACAGAGGCTCTGAGGGCCCTGGGGCTAGTCACCGCCCCCTCCTGGCTTCAGTCCCCCTGACTGTGGAAGTGGAAGCTGGACTTGGTAATTCTTGAGGGTTCCTCCCCGGCTGGCAAACCTCAGCCGGCAAGCGGGATCCTACTTTTGCGAATGAGGTTTCACTGGAACAGCCACACCCTGTGTCTGCGTCATCTATGGCTGCTTTAGTGCTACAATGGCAGAGTAGTTGTGACAGATGCCATATGGTCCCCAAAACCCAAATATTTACTATCTGGCCCTTTACAGGACGTTTGCAGACTCATTTCTAAAGTATTCCAGTTCTCCTGGGCTTAACCGAGCGAGCTTGAGTGACTCCAATCTGATGGAAACGATTTTAGAACAAGCCCCGTACTGGTCCCCACCCATGGACACCCACTGTCCTCTTCCAAGCACCCCTTTTCTGCCTCCGTCTGGATAGCAGTGGCAGGGCAGCTGGGCTCCGGGAGCCAGTGTGGTGCAATGGCGCCACCTGCTGTGAGTGCCTAAGAGCACTTCACCTGGAAGATTTGTCCCCAAGGGCTGGCGGGTCTCCCAAGGCAGGGGAACCAGCTTACAGGAGTAGACTGAGTCCACAGCACATCAGAGCTGGGGTCTTGCCCCCTCCCTTCCTCATCTGGGAGAGGACTGCAGTCTAGAGAAGAGGTGGGACTTGGCCAAGGAGGAGTAGAAGGCCCAGGACCCAGGGGCCCATAAACCCCTCCAGGGGGCGGTGTGGATCAGTCACGTGCCGCACGTGCACACACAGAGGTACAGACCTGGACACGAATCCCAGCCTGGCCGCTTAAGCAGCTCTTTATCTTTTCCAGGTTTTAGTCTCTTAGTTGTTAAAAGGATTAAAATAAACACTTATATAACATTTAATCTGTTGCTAATATTGACTCAATCTTCAAAAGGACTCTTAGATATTCTTATCCCCCATTTCACAGATTAAAAAACTATGGCACAGACAGGTTAGGTCATTTGCTTGGGGTCACACAGCTAGTGACAGAGCGAGGATTCAAACTAGGCTGTGAAACCACGTAAAGTCTCCAGAATGCAGTACTCAGTAAATATTCAGCTATTTCCTGCCAGCAGGTGCAGTGGGACTCCATGGGGAGGGCACTGGTGCTCGAACAGGAACGAGAAACGAAGCAGGCCTGGCTTATGACCAGTCATTTGAACAAGGCCCCAGGCAGGGAAAGGAAAGGAGAGGCCAGGCCCACACTGTCCCCTCCCTGTCCCTACGACTCCAGCAACACAAGGTGATCAGTGGACTGTGAATCATTTATTTCCAAACTATAAATAAATCTGCTCTCTGAGAAGACGCTGCCCAGGTGATGGGGCCCCAGCCCCTCCAGGTCCTGTTCCCAATTGCTCCACAGTCCAAACCCGGTCCCCTTACAAAGCTGCTATGCCTTGGAAATGAGTCTTGGCTGTCAGAGCTTGGGAAGAACCAGCCCACTCCCTTATCCTGCTGTGATTCCAGCACAGGTTGGGCCCAGCTCCGGCCAGGACCCATGCTGGCCTGGTGCTTGCCCCTCATGTGACCAAGCTCTGAAGGAAGGGGCAGGAGTCATGAGTCTCTGGCCTGGCCCCACCACACGGTGACTCCCTGTCCCTCCGTAGTTCCCAGATACCGTGAAGAACCCCCAAGGCTTGAGCACAGTAAGTGCTGGCAGCAGGTTGGGGAGTGGTCTGCTTCTAAGCCACTCACCCTGACTGGTCACTGCTGCCCCTGGGCCACAAAGTACTCCTCTTCATTGTCACCTTCCTCTTGCTGGCTGCTCCGGAGCAGCAGCTCCAGGTCGGGGCTGGAGCCCAGCCCCTTCAAGGGCTTGGGGCCACCATCACCTTGGGATAGAGAGAGACCACAGTCACAGGCCCAGTCATGGTTTTCTTGGTTTGCCCTGATTTGCAGGTGTGCTGAGTTACCCAGGTCCCCACTCCCTCACTCTGGAGATGACCCCCACATCTTCCTAGAGGAGTGACGGCAGCAGAGCCACTGGGCACAATTCCTGCATCAGAAGTCACTAAGAGTCACAGGGAGGAGGACTGAAAACAGAGGCTTCTGGAAGGGGCTCCGGGTTACCTCTGGAATGCAAGGCTTTGAGGGCAACATGGAGGGGATATTCCCGAGAGGCAGAGGGCGAAACCCAGCCAGTTCAGGAGGCTGATCTGATCGCCCAGCAGATGAGCTGCCAACAGCAAAGTGCAGACTTCCTGGGGGCAGAGAAGCAGGAGGGGGCGTGGTCAGCAGGGAGTGATCGGGAGGGTGGAAGGCAGGGGCACTGGGTGCACTCAGGTGGGCAGATCAAGATCCACCTGAAAGCCTGGGCCCAGGCAGGCAGAGAGGTCAGGGGACCCGGCCGGTTTGTGGTGCTGCACCACCAGCCTCCCTCGGTGAGATGCGACAAAGGAGGTGCTTGTCACAGAATTCTGTCAGGAACAAAGAGGCAAACCAGATCCCAGGCTGGGGACCAGGGTGTTCAGCTTGCACCGTATCCACAAGGATAAAGGACGCTGCCCCAGAAGGCAGGTACAGAAGGGAGCCCTCAGCCTGTGCACGAGAATGCTGTCTTACCCCAGGCTCTGAGGACACACACTGGTCCCAGGGCTCTCCAGAAACGGAGACTGCAAACGGGACTGGCGAGGCCGTTCATCACAGACCACAGCCAAGCCTCAGCATGTGGCTGGCCGCCAGAAGACCCCTCGGGCAGGCCTCCATGTCTGGGTTTAGGCAACACTGCTCTGGTATCGGTGTGTGCCTGGCCAAGAGAAAACTCCCTCTCTGTCCCTGAACAGGGAGGGCTGTTGAAATGTGTGGGATGGGAGAGGGGATAAGTGAGGTGTGAGAGCGAAGGACAGGGCTGCAAGGCGGCAGTACAGTGAGGCTGGCCACAGGGGCGCTTGTTCAGGGTCTCACTAGCCCTGGCCGTGGCCCTGACGAACACCACCTATCAATCACGGAACTCTTTCCTGATGAGTCTGGATAGGGGCTGTTCAACCTGCGGCTCCAGGCCATTGCCCAATGCCAGAGTTGGCAGTCAAGGTAAAATGTGAATGTGTTCCAGGCCTAGTGGGGTCAGGGCTGGCTTTGAGGCCCCTGCTGTGCCCTTGGGCAAGGGCGGTTCCCCCATCTGTGTCCCTGTCTGTGGGGTGGGGGTGATCATGCCCACTCACAAGGCTGTGGTCAAGGCGGAAGGAGGGGCCAGCACAGCACTCAGCAAAGTGCCTGGCACCTAATGGGGTACTTCCATCTCTTCTCTGCAGGGCCCTGGGGTGCAGGAGCTGGGACCAAAGCTGCTGGTCAGAAATCCCTGGGGGCTCCCCCTCTAAGACAGGACTGGTATCACCCCCAAGTCTGTACCTTAAAAATGCCAGCAATGGAGAGAGTGAGGCTGGAGGTTCTGGAGACCAGGAGGAACTCAGAGAAGCCCAAACCAAAGGCGAGATCCCGCCAAGGAAGAGGCTCCCAAGTACCCGCAGGAGCAGCCCTGTGTCCTGGAAACGGAAGATTTTCTCAGATGTGGACAAATGGAGACCTGAAAGCAATGGGGGAGAGAGAGTGGGAGCTGGGTCCTGGGCTGCTGAGGCAGCCCAATGCCAGCCACATGAAATCTTCCACTGTCGCAGCGAGTCCTGACTGAAACCTGCTGACTGTCTGTGGCCAAGAAAAAGCATGGGAGGTATAAAGTGATCCCACGCAGATAGCCTGAGACCTGGGGAAACCAGGGAAGCCGTGATGGCTGCCAGAGCCCGGGGGCAACATAAGCCAGATCCTAGCGGGATGAGGGGGATCCTAGCGGGATGAGGGGGATCCTAGCGGGATGATGGGGGGGGATCCTAGCGGGATGATGGGGATCCTAGCGGGATGATGGGGATCCTAGCGGGATGAGGAGGAGCTTAGCGGGATGAGGAGGAGCTTAGTGGAATGAGGAGGATCCTAGCGGGATGATGGGGAGGGGCTCGTTCGAGCCTCCACGCTAGAGTAGAGGAGGGTGGCACTGCATGGAAAGACAGATGGAAGTACCCTGCGCCTTTGGACAGTATTCACTTACTCGTCTGGCAGGGAATGGCGCATGACTGCTGACCTCATGTGGTCACTGGACTTGTGGTAACTAATGAGCCAAAGAAGGTAGGGCAGCCACAAGTGAGGAAGGCCCAACAGTGCCCTGGCCCACTGGGGAAGCTCCTTGGTCTACACGTCAGCCTACAAACAGGGACAAATTCCATCCCTACAAATGTTCCTTTTAATCTAGGTCTTGCTAGTACAGAGCTGTGGGACTTGGGCTGAGATGTGTCCCCTTTCTGGGCCGTGTTGATAAAATGAGAGGCCTGGGACCAGACTGGTATTCCTCCAACCCATGGTATCACTTGACGAACATTTCCCAAAAAGGAAACACAAACACATATGACAAAAGCCATGGCCCCGCGCTCCAGAAACACTGGCATGCACACGCCCCACCCCCCCAAATTCTGCTTAGACTTTCAGAGGAGACATGGTCCCTCCAACACTGTCCATCCGGGAGAAGGACTCCCAGCGTCCTCCCACAGGAAAGCCCTCATGGTGCATTAGCACAGGGTGAACGGGGGCCCGGGGCTGGGCCCAAAAGACACCTGTGGTAGCTGGAAGCTGGAGGAGTATTTTGAGATTTTTGGAGGGAAACACCAAAGAAATGCCGAGTACCAGTCACCCTAGGCCAAACAGCCTCACAATGCAGGATATCCTGTTTGGTGCTGGGCTCAGCAGTACTGCAAAGGCCTCCGCAAATTGAAGGAATTCGGGGAAGAGCAACATAAGTAATGAAGGCGCTTGGGGGATTAATTTACCAGAAAAGATTAAAGGAGCTAAATCCATGCAGCTTTGCTAAGTGACAACTACCAGCGGCTTTCAGATGAGGTTTTGCAGAGATGAGGCATGGTGTAAACACCCAGGAGGGGGAGGGAGAGTGTGGTGTTTGGTACAAGGGGGCATAATGAAGGAATGGGGAGAGATTTTAAAAGAGAAAAAAAAATGAGGCCCTGAACAGAAGTTTCCTGGACAACGGGGCTTTAGAATAATTTTCTCAGGGAGGTTCAAGACACTTCACCGCTTGAAACTTAAATGGATGTGGGACAGAATTTTCTGTAATGACCCTGAGGGCAGACGGGACTCTGGGAGGAAGGATAAACACAAAGGGGACAAGGCTAATCCCAAAACATCAAAGGAAGGAAAGTGGCGCTACCCCTCCCAGACTACGCAATTCTCCAGGCCTCTCCTCTTCCCTGAAGACAGCAGAGGAACAGCTGACCAAGTCCCCAGGCTCCTGTGTGCTGGCTCCTGGCCTTCAGCCCCCACTCTGGAAGCCCACCCACTGCTGACCCTGAGTGGCCCACACTCCCTGAACACACAGCCTGCTGTGACATGCCCGGATATGGCTGAGCCTCCTATTCCCACTTTCCAGATGCCCTGACCCCTGCAGCCTGCCAGAATCTCACTCACCCTCTAAAACCACAGCCGGGGGAAGCCTTTCTGACCTGCCTCATTACTCCGGCATCTTGGAACAATCCCTGATTCCCCCGCTCCTTAGAGGCAGGATAGGGTGCTTAAGAGTAGGGCTGGACCACTTGGAGCCAGGCTGCTGGCTTCATATTCTGGCTCATTTATGAGCGATGGGACCTTGGGCAAGTTATCTTTACTTCTTTGTGCCTCACTTTGTTCCACCTGCAAAATGGGATAATAATAGTACTGCCACACAGGGTTTTTGGAAGGACAAAATGAGTTCGTATGTTTAAAGATATCAGAACAGCCCTGCTGCACTTTCACGGCTCCATGCACACTTACTGTCATTAATGTTCCCTGGATTTTACATGCGCTTTCTCCATAGCATTTATCATGCTGGACTCTAGCCATTTTTTTTACATGTCTGTCTGGAACCATGTGCTTCCAGGGCAGGGACTGCAACTTTGACCTCAATAACCTCTGCAGCTCCCACTGTGTTGGGCTCAGGGCAGGGATCTGTGGTCTGCTGCACTGAGGTGACCCTGAGAGGGATGGCCCAACATACCTTCAAATACAGCAAAGAGAGGGAAGAGCCCCAGGAACATGAGTGGCTGCAGGTGGAACATGGTGTCGATGGGATTCTGGAGGCCTGCAGGGCGGGGACGGGCACCATCAGGTCTGGCCCGGCCCTGCCCTGCCTCCACCCTGCCTGTGCCAGCGTTCCTTTCTCTGGAGGGTGAGTGGCATGTGCTCACCGAGTTCAGCCTTCTGCAGGAGCATCTGGGTGAGGGTCCAGCGAATGCCACCGATGAACGAGGCCCCCAGCACCAAGGCAAAGCCCTCCACGTTGAACTGTGTGGACTTGTAGGTGAACATGAAGAGACCCCCGGCGATGAGGAGGACCACCAGGACCAGTGCAGCGCGCTGGGAGGATCGGGGAGCAGTGGCAGCTAACTTAGGGGTCTTGAGGGTCAAGGTTTCATCACATTCGGAGTCTGGGGTCAGCAGCCATCTTGGCTGCCCCTGGGGCAGGAAATCCTTCTACCCTCCAGTTCTACCCCAGGGGGTCCTGGACAGTCCTTGCCCACCCATGCATGCAGTGTTGACGGTCAGCTGGTATGCCAACAGCCCTGCTCACTCTGCCACACTGACAGCTGTCCTAGGTCCCCAAGCGGCCCCACCTCCTCCCCTGGGCCTAACACACACGGCTACTGCCTCCCACAGTAGGGAGCTTCCCAGACCCAGCTCTGCTGGGACCCTCATACTGGAGCGCTTTCTCCTTCGGTTATTATTGTCCATGTCTAGGTCCCTTCTCAGGAAGCAAGCTACTGCCACCTGGGCTGGGCTTGTCTCCTCTGTCACACAGCGGGACAAGCCACTGCTCAGATTCCCCTTTTATTCTTAGCATCTGTGGGGGCAGGAGGGACAAAAGAGAAGCTGGGCCTCACCAGCTCCTCCAGCTTGAAGATCAGAGAGAAGATCAAGATGAAGAGGACAGCTGAGGATTTGGTCATTGTGTACCTGGAAGCAAAAATTACCCACAATGCACTGCTGGAGTCCAGGGCTCAGATCCGTTACCAAGAAAGGAGCCAGAGCACAAATCACTGAGCTAGAAAGGCAGGTGTGGACTCCCTGACTTCCCTGGCCATAACCTGGGTCCAAATGACCAAACGAAGCTGGGCTAAGTCATCTGGGCTCATAAGCGACCTTTAATCAGAAGGAATCTCTGACTAAGAGGCCTCTGGTTATCACCAGGGAGAAGAGGCTGCAGCCTGACGTTGAGCTCCCCTGAGTCCTGTTCTTTAACTAACCCTCAGTGGAGTCCAGGAGAGGGAAGGAAGGATGACAAGTGGGAGGACGAGAAGGCAGGAACTGTGCTCTCTGAAGCAAAACATCAGAGGGAAGAAACTCCTGCATGGCCCCCAGGCCACACAGGGCTCTGCTGTGGCTGCGTGTACCACCCACCAGTGACCGCCTATCTGTGGCCTTGCAGCCTGCCCTCCCCTGCTCTGGCGGTGGGGGTTCTGGGTGAGCTCCCTGGCTTCCCCACACTGCCTGGCAGGTGGGCACAGCATCCCCCTCTGCGCTGGGCTTACGGAAAAGGTTGGCGACTTTCTGAAGAGCTGCTGGGTGCCAGGGAGAGGCTGAGAGAGCAGGGGCTAGTCCCAGAGAGTGGTGGAGTGGCTGGCCTGGCAGCCAGGTGTGCAGACAGCCCACTGGACAGAGAGTTTGAGCCTGAAGGGGAGGCGGCAGGGCATGGCCGGTACTCACAGCGAGACGGTGACATAGAGGAAGCTCCAGTTGGACAAGCCCACGTCAAGTGCTGTCGCTAGAGCTGTGGAGACAAGGGTACCCACAGGACAGTGTGGGAGGTTCACATTCTGCTGGGGTGGGCTGCCACCCTGAGGCACCTGAGCGCCCCCCCACTTCTGAATCATCCCGGCTCCTCCTGTGGGGCCCTCTGGCCTTCTTTTCCACCAGCAACTAAACGGTTAATATCTGGCCCCAAAGGGGTAGGGGGCTGCTCCAGCATTAAGGCTGGGCCCATTCCAACTGGCTGGGCCCGGTGTGCTTTCCACAAACATTCCGGCTATCCCCTGAGCCAAGGTATTAACCCGATCCAATCAATTCCTTACTGGAAACCCTTTTCCCTCAGGATGGAACACAACTCCTCCATGGGGAACCCGGCCTCCAGGATGTGATCCCCGCCCAGACTCTCGGTCTCTCATTTCTCCCACTTCCTCTGGCCAGCACTGCGTTCTTAGCATCCTGAAACACTGAGTTCCCTTCCAGACCCCAGAGCTGACACTAAACCTCCCTGGAGCCACTAAGGCCCCTCCTCCCAGGGCCAGCCAGTCCCATGCATCCCTCAGGCCTCGGCCCACTCAGCACCTGACCGAGGAAATCTTCCTCCAACAGCCGCGGGCCCTGGCCTTGGGTCGGTCCCTCCCTGGTCTCCCACGGTGCCCTCCATGTCCGTGTCACAGCCCTGCGAGGGCAGGGGCCCTGCCTGCTCACCACTTATCTCCAGGCCTCAGGGCTGCACTCCAGGCTCGGTGTCTGCTGTGGGGCGAGGGAGCTGCGGGGCCGTGGGTGCAGCAGGGGGTTTGTGGGTGCGTGGTGGGGCAGTGGGAAGACACACACTGTGCAAGAGGCAGCAGCACGGGTGGAGGGAGGCCAGGACAAGAAGGCAGGGGAGGAACAGTGCAGGAAGAGGGGAGGGACTCAGCTTCCAGCATGCGGGCATCTCTGTCCTTGTCCTAGTTCTCCAGTCCCTCTTCCCGCCCTGCCCTCCCCCGGGGTCCCCCCCACCTACCTGTTGGAGCCACTCTTCTGAGGTAGTCAGCCCAGCTCAGCACCACGCGGGCCCTGTGGCTGGAACACTAAACCAGCGCCCTGGACAGGGCGGAGAAGAGGAAGATCACAGCCAGGTGCAGCATCGTCATGAAGAGGGGGAAATGGAAGCTCTGTATGGAGCCCAAAGCAGACACCCCGGCTCGGTTTAGACAGCCTGCCCCCCACCAGCTCCCTCTTTCTTGCCCCTTTGCTGCAGTGGGGCTCATTCGGCGTTCATGAGGACCTTGTTGTGTGTGTAGGGCCTTTAGTTACAGTATCATCGCTTGGAATGACAGACTCTTAGGTCACAAAGACAGGTGGCAGCCTGGAGACTCAATGCTAGCCTGGGGCTGTCTCCACCACTTCCCCACACCTTCGAGCTACCTGCCCAGCCCTCCTCAAGGCCTATGCCCAAGTCAGAGCTGCTGCAGGTCACTGCGTTGTATCACTGATTAAAATATTGAAAACCTTCTCTAGCGGGGTCAACAGCTGCTGCTTGAGCCCCCCGTTTTCCCAGCTCGTCCCTTCACACCGCCTGCTCTCCTTGGTTTCCCCTGGATCCAAACATTTACAGGGAACCCTGGTGCGGTGGTCTTGGAGGGCCCTGTTCCACCCCAGCTGTGACTGGCTTCCAGTTAGACTGGTGGAAGCTTGCACGTTCCTATTAAGCATGAAGGGGCACCATAGCCACAGCTCTGGCCACCTCCACCCCAGCGCCCTGCCCAGCAAGGCCTCCCGGTACCTTTGTCAGCCATTTGTTGTAGAAGGTGATGCCGATGGAGAAGCAGTAGTAGAGAAGCACCAGCCCCAGGGTCAACACCGCCTTCCACACAAAGGCCACATCGAGGGCCCACCTCCCCATTCGTGGCAGCTGCAGCACCCGAGCTCCTGAGTCAGCGGGGGCAGGCACCCCTCTTGAAGACAACGTGCGGGAGAGCCGGCGGAGCTGGACCACAGCTTTCACCAAGAACGTCTCCTGGCTGGAGGAGCTCTCTGCAGCTCCATGACTCAGAACCGTCAGCGGAGCCCCAGGCGGAGTCCTCACCTAAGGGGCTGGTGGCTGGTGCTGAGTCTTCCCATGGTTAACCGGATGCAGCTCTCACCAGTCCCTAGGTCTGCTGCTGGGGACAAAGGCAGCTCTGGAGTTGTAGGCAGAGACTGCGCTTCTCACAGCCACGGTGCCGCTGAAGGCTGCACAACTCAGGGCTCCAGAGGGGCTGCCCAAACCAGCACAGGCCCTCCCAGAGACCCATGTCTGCTCTCTTGTCACCTCAAGCTACTCTCCATGAACTGCCACCAAAGTGACCTTTTAAACACAAATCTGATCATGTCAGGCCACTGCTTAAAACCCTTCAGCAGCTTTCAGGACTTTTCTGATAACGACTGGGAGCCTTCCCTGGGCTACCATGGCCTGATCTGGCCCTACTGGTCTTCTCAGTCTCAGCCAGAGGCTCTCCAGGACCTGGCCCCACTGGGAACCTTTCAGCTCCCCAAACACCAGCCTCCTTCCTGTTGTCTGAAGGAAATGAATGAACACCGCGCCCACCCTTCCGTCCTCTCCTCATCGATCCTACCTATCTTCAGCTCAGAGGCCACTTCTTCAGGGACCCCCGTCCCATCCCCTTAATCAGTCCCCTGAGATACAAGTGGCTTTCACGACTTCCCTACTTCACAGCACTCGTGCAGGGTGTGATTTGAATAATGAATGTCTGTGTCCGCTGAGAGGCTACGAGTGGCACATAGGGACCACTGTGTCCACACCCGCCTTACGCACACTTGGCATGCTTTAAGTTCTCCATTTGGTTTGATGACTGACAGAGAGCAGGCATGTGATTTTTCAGGGGACTGGTCTGGTCTTTAGGGGTTAGAAATAGAGCAGGAAACCAACACTCTAACCACTGGAACACTCTATTGACTACCGACTACCAGTCTTGCCAAATGAAACCACTCCCAGCCTCCCTGTCAATCCAGCCAACTCTGATGAGCGCCCTGAGCATGCCGGGTAGACCTGTCTGTGCCCAAAGAAGCCTCAGGTTCAGTATTACGACACCTGCTGCTTCATCTGTGTGTCCCTCCAACCACAGCTCCTCCTTTGAGGCATTCCCATCTTGCTGAAACGCCACCTTCTTCTTGAAGCCTTCCTAGGCTTCGAGATCACTCTTTCCACCTCCCTTCCCACCCTTTCTGAAGGGGAGCTGTTTCG
The DNA here is from genome assembly GCA_036589455.1 of Ateles fusciceps. NCBI lineage: Eukaryota > Metazoa > Chordata > Mammalia > Primates > Atelidae > Ateles > Ateles fusciceps. Next base: position 2,358,513 of record JAZHEH010000847.1, read on the forward strand.
TTCCGTTCTGCACTCTGGAACCTGTGTTACCATTTCCCCTCCCAGGGAAAACAGGGAGCTGGCTGTGTCCAAAGGAATCTCTGGGGCTACAATTGTTTTGAGAGGAGCTTTGGAAACCTGTGCTGGTGTTTTGGCGGTTGCTCCTGGCGTTGGTGAGCGGGGGAGGAAGGGGCAGTCCACATAGCCAAATACTGCTCTGCATCCTGCACGACTCTGACATTGATAAAGGTGAAACATTAGCTTACAATTATCTGAACCTAGAATGTAACTGTTTATATGTAAACACAGGGCAGTTTTTCCACGGTTCTACTGTGAACTAACATTTCCAAGAAAACGATGCCTGTGTACAATGAAGGGAGACTTAAGAATGGTGAAAACTGTCTCAAAATGGTACCAAAAGTTCCCATTCTGGAAAAACCACATCAGCTATGGCAACGGCACTAGTGGTTTTTGAGGTGCAACACAACCTGGCTGTGCCAGTCTGTGCCTGTGGCCATCACACTCCCAGAGGGTCCACACAGAAGGGACAGCAACTGTTGCTTCACTGCGACCTCCAACATTGTTGTGCTCAGGAACCTACATATTGAAATTTTGTTGTACTGTCAATTACTTTCCTTTTATGTTATAGGGCATTGCTGATTTTTAAAAATTATATGTAAGCAGTTTTTATTAATCATTTGTTTCATTTTAGGGTAATAAAAGGGACTGTTACAAAATATTTGTAATAAAAAGGAGGTGTTAGACCCAATGAGTTGAGACTCCTACCTGACCTAATGCAGTCTCATTCCTTCAAATGCCTTCTGTAAGCTGACGTCTTCCCAATGTATACTCCAGCTCTGATTCCTGTGAACTCCGGAAGAGTATCCAATGCCTACCGAACCTCTTCTTCCCCTGGATGTGTAATATCAGGCATCTCACTCACATCTACAGTGTTCGGAACGGACTCCTGTTTTCCACACCCTGCTTCATCCAAGCCTGCTCCTCTCCCTACTTCCCATCCCAGCAGATGGCTCCACTACTCTCCTAGCTGCTCAGGCCAAAAGCCTTTGGGTCATTCTTGACTCCTCTCTTCCCTCAGCCCACATTCAATCAATAACCGTCAGCTCTATCTTCAGAAATATCCCAAATATGAGCACATCTCTTGAACTCCACCACTACCGTCTCAGCCACCATCCTCTCCCCAAATGACTGTGGCAGTTTCCTACACAGTTCTCTCTACTTCTCCTGCGACCGCCACCGTAAGCTCCTCCAACACAGGGGTGCACGGGCCTCAAACATATCTACAGATCTCAAAACCCACACTCTCGGCTGGGTGCAGTGGCTCACACCTGTAATACCAGCACTTTGAGAGGTCAAAGTGGGTGGGTCAGGAGATCGAGCCATCCTGGCCAATATGGTGAAACCCCATCTCTACTAAAAATACAAAAATCAGCTGGGCATGGTGGTGCATGCCTGTAATCCCAGCTTACAGAGCTTACGGAGGTTGCAGTGAGCCGAGATCGTGCCATTGCACTCCGGCCTGGGCAAAAAGAGTGAAACTCCATCTCAAAAACCAAACCAAACCAAACCAAACCAAAAAAACCCATAAAACCCACACTCTTTCCTCTATACCAGGGTTTCTCAACCTTGGCAATACCGCTTGTTTGGGGACAGATAATTCTTTGGGGAGAAGACCCATCCTCTACATGGTACAGTGGTTAGCAACATCCCTGGCCCCTAGCTACCAGACATCTGTCGCATCCTTCCCCCCATCCCAAATTGTGATACCCAAGAATGTCTCTAAACACAGCCATGGACTCCATGTTTGCATCTCCTTCCACGAACACTCCCTTCATGGGAGCCATCTTCCTCTCTCCTGGATTTCCCCTCTGGAGTCCCCTTCCACACTCTCTCGTGGAAGCCGTCTTTCTCTCTCCTGGATTTCCCCTCTAGGGTCCCCATCCACACTCTCTCATGGAAACCATCTTTCTCTCTCCTAGATTTCCCGTCTGGGGTCCCCTTCCACACACTCTCGTGGAAGCCATCTTCCTCTCTCCTGGATCTCCCCCTCTGGGGTCCCCTTCCACACCCTCTTGTGGAAGCCTGTCTTCCCCTCCTAAACTCCATCTCTCTCTATTCCCTTCCACTCAGTGTGGAAGCTGCTTTCCTCTCCTGGATTCCATCTTTCTGGATTCTCTCACTCAGTGTGAGAGTTAGCTGTTTCTCTCTCCTCTTCCTGTTTCTCTGTCTCTTAATAAATCACTTTCTACAAACAAACAAAAAATAAATAAACACAGCCATATGTCACCTGGGGACCAAACCTGGTCCCTGTGGAGAACCACTGCTGACCATGTCCTGTGACAGGCAATCACAGGACATCTGGCACTAAGAGAGCTTTCTTCCTGGCACTCTCCCCTCACAGGTCCTCCTGTGGCTTCCAAGGCGGCAAAGTCTGTTCACTCTTCTGTTAATCAACTTCTTGCAGTTCCTGCTTTTGCTGCATTTCCTGCTGCAGCACTGCAATGCCCTCTCTCCACTGTTCAAATGCTGACCTTCCTTCACACACCTGGCCCAGGTCCCCTGCCTTCAAGAAGTCCCCATGGCTACCCCACCTACGGAGCAGTGTCTCAAAGTTAACTCATTTTCTTATTAGGATTCAGACAGTCACCTATCCACAAACACAAAGGCAAATCTCAGCTAGAAGGGTCCCTGGACATCATCTCGGCACTTAATTGGCATTTATGAAGCACTCCTGTAGGCCCACCATTGGAGACACAGACATGAAACTGAAAAGATGCCCACCCTTATTTTATAAGGGAAACAAGATTTAAAGGGGTAAATGTTCTTTGTGAAATCTCATTTGCTCAGGAAGGAAACTCCATATTCTGCCCCACTTTCCACAGAGAGCAGCTTAGCTGGGGGCAGCAATCACATCAAGGTAAGGCTGGCTGGTGCATCACTGTGGCACCTGCTTCCCTCAGTCTTCCTAACTGTAACTTGGGCAGCATGGTTTAGTGCTTAAGAGTGTGGGCTTTGGAGTTAGAGACCAAGAATAAAATCTTTCTGTCCCTACTCACTACTGTGTGACCCTCAGTTACTTGACCTCTGGACTCAAGTTCTCCAGCTATAAAGGGAGAGACCTCTGGACTCAGTAAAGTAGCATCAGGTGCAGCATTAAATGCTGGCTCATGGTAGAGGCTAACTCCCCTCTTGGTCCCCTTGCGGTGAAACTTCCTCAAGGGTCCCGCACTGCCAGCTCCACTCCTTCATCTCCTGTCCTCACTTCTCCACTGCCCATCTCCACTGCTCCAATGGGTTACCTACCACACCTCCTCCCTGCTGCCCAGGCAAAGGCCTAGTCTCTATTCTTATCTTACACAACGGATCACTTCCTCCTCCTAGAAAAAAACCTTCTTTTGGGTGCCACGATACCACACCCACCTGGTTTTTCTTCTGCTTTTCTGGACTTTTTCTTGGTCTTTTTTGCTGGCACCTTCTTGTCAACTAAATCTACAAAAACTGGGTGCCTAAAGCATGGAACCTGCCTTCACTTCCCTATTAAATCTTACGCTACATAATCTCATCCTACCCAATCCACTTACCAATGATTTCTAAATTCTTTACATCAGCCCTGACCTTTTCTGTATCAGACTGGTATAGTTAACTGCCTATTTGGTGGCTGCACTTCAAATATCTAAAACTTAAGTTGCCTTAAGAAGACTTCATAATTATTTCTCATGCCCCAATCTATCCCAGAGTCATTTAGTACATGCCAGCATAATACACTCGGTTACTTAAGCTACAACCACAAATCTATGAAGTAATCTTTGACCACTTATTTCCATCATTTCTCAAATCCTGCCCTGCCAGTTCCACCTTCAATACACTTCTTGACCCATCTACTCTCTTTCCCTCCATTCCCACTACCACAGTCTAAGCCACAATGATCATTCACCTGCTGACTACTACTGGTCTAACTGGTCTCCTTGCTTCCTCTTCGCCCCTAAGGCCTGGAATCTATAATGCAGCCAAAGAGGTGCTGTAGGCACACAAAAGAGACCATGCTCTAAGGCTAAGCCCAACTCCTCAACCAGGTCCACAAGGAAGGCCTCTCACGATCGTGCCTCTGCAACCTCATACTTCTGCCACTGGCCCCAGGACCCGCCACAGCGGCCCCCTGCCGTGTGTCAAACACATTAAGCCTGTGTCTTTCTTTACTTGCAGCTCCTTCTGCCTTCAGCACCCTTCCGCAGACCTACGCCTGGCTGAATAATTTCTCCAATGCCCCACCCCTCCCAATCCTCGTGGCACTTCCTACTTCTGACGTTTCCTTGTTTGCTCACGTGTTTACTGCCCGCCCCAACCCCACCACGGGAACCAGCCTCTCTGAGGGCAGGGCCATGTCCGATTCCGGCCTGGGTCTCGAGCCCAGCACGTCGCAAGTGCCCAGGAAATACCAGATGAACCGGCGTGGGGCAGGTGCCCTACAGGAGGGCGCTTGGAGACCTCTGCCCCCTCCTCAGAGGGCGAAACTGAGGTCTGGAGAGGGACAGGGGCGTGGCGTGCCCCATGCCAACGCGTGCAGAGCCCGGGCGGGGAGCCCGCTTCCCGGCTCCAACCCTGGTCCCCCAGCCCCTGAGAGCGCGCCGGGCCGCGCGGCCACTCACCTCGGTCTGGGGGAGCTCCCGGCCGGAACCTTCCCACCGGAAGTGCGAGGCCGGATGACGCGGCCGAACCGCGGCAGGGTCGGTAACTTTCCGCCGGAAGCTGCAAGGGCTGGGCGGAGCCGGGGCGAAAAGGTGGGGGGCGGGGCAGCACGGCGGCGAGGCGTCCTTGGTGGTTGGGTCCTTTGGAGGTACAGCGCCGTTTCCTCCTCCGCGAAGTCCCTCCCGCGCAGAGCACAGCCGTGTATCGTAATTGTTTGCACCTCTCCTGCGCTCAAGCAAAGGGCTTGCTTTGGAACCCCGGTACCTGCTAGTGTTCTGCACACAGTGAGCATCCAAAAATGGTCTACTGAACAAATTGTTTTTCTTATGTCCCGTCCAGTGCTGGGCAACCATGGAATGAACCACGAAGATAAGTATCACATGGGCTTTATCTTCTGGGATCTCAAGCCAGCTGGGGACATTACAACTTAGGCGATCCAGAAGTAATAAGAAACATTTGTGAAATATTTTTATATGAAACTTTCTAAGAATTATCTCAATTTCAATAGGTTGTGTAGGAGGAGAGCATCCCAGATAGAGGAGATGGCAGAATCCTAAAGGAGGGTGAGAAGGCTCTAGCCGTGCCTGGGGCACAGGTTTATAACTGTGGTGGTTCAAAAGTAGCCAAGGGGCAGGTTGCAGTGGCCCCAAAATGCCAGCCTAGGGAGTTCAGATTTCTTCATCTTGCAGGATGGATGAAAAGGGCAGCATTTGTAGCCAAGAACATTAGGGCAGGGCAAGCTAGGGTTGCACATTCAGACCCAATTTTGTGCTCTTTGCCCTCCAGCCTCCTCCTGGGCTCTCTGGCAGAAAGACCAGCTGCAAACATGGATCCTTGCAAGTGACTCAGCTGGGCTCCCTGGCCCCTCTGAGCAGAAGGCTCAAGGCCAGAGTGTAAGCAGTGCTTTGTGCAAACTGCTGCCGTCACTGCCGCCAGCTGGCATCATGCAGGCATTAGTTCATTCAATGCTTACCAAGCACCTACAATGGTACCCATCACTGCCCAAGGTCTTGGCTTTATTCAGCCCTCAAGGCTTGTATTGCATACACTTTCTGTACCTTTTTAAAGAGCTTGTCCTCACACCCTTCTCTCTCAGAGGCAAGAGAAAGTATCTATTTTCACCACCATCCTCATTCAAGCCTCCCAGCTACCAAGGCCAAGGTTTGGAGCAACAGCCTAAAACACCAGCTGGCAGGCTGGGCACTAAGCATAGGCATCACACAGGGTAAAGAGCATGTCTTCTTTGTAAGGCACAAGTACTCGAGCTGTTGCCTGGCTGTGTCCCTGGCAGGGAGAAGAGGCAGGATGTGTTCATGGGGGTGTACAGTATGCCTTACCCTGCTGTACGCAGCAGGGTTGAGCAGAAACGCTTTGTCCCAGTACAACAATCTGTGAGCATCCTTCACCAGCAGGTGTGTGTCTGTGTGTGTATGTGTGGGAGGAGCAAATGAGGAGGAAGGGACTCTTGGAAGGTGACTAAGGGCTCCAGCTGGAGCTCTCCAGTCTCCCAGACACACTGCAATGAAGTCTTGTCAAGGTGAAATCTTCGCCCTTGCGCAGGGAGCAAGTACAGACAAACAGCTGTTAGTAGGAACCACAGTTTGTACATGAAAGAGTATTTATTGAAAACATGGTTACTGACAGGAAGCTCCTGGCTGCTCTCTGGTTGCCATCTTGGCTCACAACTGAAGTGTTATGTACTTTTTCACTTCCCCCTCAATTTTCTTTTCCTCCAAGGTTTCACCCTAAGATAGGTAGATCTTATATAAATATATATACATGTCTGTATAAGTATGGCCTATAGTAAAGAAAATATATAGTACACTCTTCATTGGGTAGTACCTACCATGCCAGGCCACCAATACTGAATGGCAATGTGCTAACGTATGTCCAGGGAGAGAGGCTGTGTGTGTGGTTTACAAGTGCTGCAGCACCAGGGAAGCCCCACTGGTACAGGTGTGGCCTCAGCCGGCCTCAGCCAGCTCCCTGAAATCATGGCCAATGGTAGAAACCATAGCGCTAGGAAGGGAAGGCAAACTTCCTGGGGTCTGGAAGGCCAAAGGAAAGCAAACTGGAGGGGGCTGCAATTCAGGTTAGGTGGGAGATGTCTCTCTGAGGAAGGAAAAGGTATAAATGTGGGGGGAGAGGGGCAGAATCGAATGACCTCACCACAGTCTAGGCCCAGGCCTCAGCTGGGTTTTCCCTGCAGTGTTCCTGGAGACTTAAGAGGGCAGGACTTGGCCTGGAGGTCTTGGACTTGCCAGGATGAGTCTGAGAGCTGGCAGGGAGAAATTTCCATCTGTTCTGATATCTATATGGGCCAGAGAGATCTGGTGGCTCTAAAGACCAGGAGATGTTAGAGCCAGCCTCAGAAGCAGCAACATCTTGGCACCATATGAAGCTGGAGTGAGCCCTCACCAAAAAAGACAAAAGCAAAGGCCCCAGGCCTGTACTCAGATCTGAGATACAGGCAGTCACTCCAAGTCTCTCGACACGCCCAGCATACCTGTCCTTTGCAGGCAGCCTTTCCTGGGCCAGCTCTTGCTCATGAGGGGGATCCAGCTGATCAGAGGGCAGGCTCAGGAGGAAAAGGTGAGTGGCTGTTGTTAAATCCATTTCAGGAAGCAGTTTCTTAGACTGGAAGGCAAGGGCATCTGCTGTTTGTTCCTCATGGCCCAATCCCAGGCTTCGTGGTGATGGAGAGGGCAGAGCACCCTGTCTTCCTGACTCTTAGTAGACAGGGACCAAGAGGAAACTCTGGGTGGTCCAAGGTGGGTTTGAGAAATGGCTGGCATTTACTGGCCACCAAAATCATTACAGATTCTGTACAAGCAAAAGACAAGGCACCAGACTGTAAGTGTTTCTCCTGGGCCCAAAATCCCTTCTCCTGGGTACCGTCGTTTTTGGCTCCAGGTTCAGCCATAGTGATAGACAAAGTCATAGCTACTGGGCTCCTTGGGGGATGGGGGGTGGGGCTTCGGGAATTTGGATGTTCTCCAGGTCCAGGAGCCGCAGCTTCATCTCCATGCTCAGCAGGGTGTCCAGGTCACTCTTGGTCAGTTCGCTGGACATGTCCTTCCCCAGAAGGGCACTGAGGCCATCAATCCAGATGCAGTACTGTGGGGGAACAAATTGCAAAATGTCACATGGTGACCCCTGGTCAGCAGGAGATCCTGCTAAGGTCTCTTTTGTGATGGGACTCACAACAGTTCCTTTTGGAACTGATCAGTATAGGCAAAACTGATTTGGAATGATAGCAATCATTCCAAATATGAAATAGAACCTAAAAATGCAATGAATGAATACAGCAAAATGAGATCTGAGTACCAGGGCATCATCTACCTGAAGTTACCCCAAAATCAGAAGCGAGAGAAGGGAAATATGTATTAGGTGAAAAGAAGCAAGACACAAACAAGAGTCATCGTGGGATCTCAATTTTGTTCCCCCACCCCAAAAAAGTAAATTAAAAACAATCCAGTCAATACATATTAAAGGAAGTACTAAAGAAATGGAACTGGAGGATCTCATGCTAAGAAGGTGTAACCAGGAAGTCTTCTGATCCTACCCCTCCCTAACTCTTCCTGCTTCCTCTGCTGCTATTTTCCTTGTTCCATGCTGTTGCTCACTTGGTTCCCTACCTGCTTGTTCTTCATTTCCTCCCAACAAAATTCCACTAGCAGCAGCTCAGGCCCTGCCCAAGTGTTTCCTCTTCCAGAAGCCCCACCTCTAGTTCCCACTGAAGGCTCTCAGAACTCACCAGACACGTAGGGTCTCAAATGCAATCACTCATTTAATAGCTAGTGTCTTCCAGTGCTGTAGATGGAACTACAAGCCCCTTGTCAGAAGGACCAGTTCCATCTGGCTTTAGAAGTCCACACTGGATTCACTACAACATGTGACCAGCAGCACCTAGGAGGAAATCTGTCAAGATCTCTTGGGTAGTTGACCACAGAGAAACTGAAAAGGGGAGAATTTTCCTGGTCCCAGGTAAATGAATCATTCCTAGCTGACCTTATCTCTGTAATGACAACCTATGGCTGCTGCTGAAGAGTAATGTGGAGAGCCCAGCTCACCGATAAACAATCCAGAGTGTGGCAGATCCCTGGCATTCTACAGCCTTCATGATACACTGCAGCCACCCACCACAGGGGAGGTGTTCCTGTTCTGCTCATTCCTGCCACCAACTGAAGAGTTACAGAAATGGCTCTGCTGTCCAACGCAGCGCCACACTGCTCACCTCATATTTATTAGGCGCAATGAAGTTTAAGGTCTCATCAGGGTCATACAGAATGGAGAAGGCCAATTCCAACACCTCCTGAAGGAGAAAGGGTTTAAATTACAGCAATGGAACAGCCTGGGGTCTGCACATCAAGATCTTGGCCAAAGTCCTAGTGACTTGGCATCATCACCAAACATGTTGATTCAGATGAATGTCATCAGTGCTCTTAGGCAGCCACAGGTATGGCTGGAGATGAAGCTCAGCATAAATCGACCTTAACTTACCCACTCCCTGCCCAAGTCACACCACAGATGATGTGATATTTTTAAGATTGGAAAAAAAGTCATTTTCAACACTCAGAAACCTGGAAGGTCAGAGTCCATGACTGTAAGTTATCCTAAAAGTTTTTATATTACCAAGATGACTGACTTCTTTCTATCATGCTGTAATTGGCATAGGAATGTCAACAATTAAAAAACAAAACAAAACACACACACACAAAATTGGTCACTATTGCATGATACCAGGGAACTAACTCATTGTTTTGAAAGTAGGTACATAAAAGAAGAATCAGCATTTATTCTCGTTTCCTATACAAACTGTACTGCTGGGAAACCAATAGTAGATAAGGGCAAGTTTCATGGTTCAGCTCATAAATGAAAAGGAATGACTGCATCCAAATATCATGAGTTTGCAAAACCTTAGTTGACTAATGGAATGAGGCACTGAGCTTCAACAGTCTGCTGATATCACAAAAGAAGAGACAACTAGACATTATGTGCCTCTTGGTAGAACATAATGCCACTGATGATGTCGTCTGGCCAGAAAAGTCCAACCTGAACTGGATCAAACCTCTAGATCCCTCTGCCAATTTACAGATCTGGGGCAGAGGAACAAGTTAAACTACCATGGGGAAACAATCAGCAACATTCAGATGCTGGGAAACTACCAAACAAGCAATCTGGTTTCTTCAACTAATAAACTGCAAAGGAAAAGACGGGGTGGGGGGGGGGGGGGAACTTATGAATTAAGAAACTTACAAGACCAGTCTTATTTAGATTCTGGTTTAAACAAGGTGTGTGTGTGTGTACAAATATATATCTGTAGAGAAATTATGATATAAGACAATTGGTAGAAAGTCAGCATCAGTGGAATACCTGATCTGAAATAACTACTTTCGTTTCCTGTTATGTGTGCTAATGGACTGGTGGTTATGTTATATGCTATATGATGTACACTGAATATTTATAGATGAAACAATGTGATATTTGGGACTTTCTTCAAAGTGATAAAGGAGAGAAACAAGTGGATGGGCAGAACTGGCCATGGTTATTGAGTCTGAGTGATGTGTATATAGAGGTTCCATAGATTTTTTTGTATGTTCAAAATTCTGAAAACATTCAGGAATAGAGAGGGAAAGATGACAAGAATTCACCTGGAAAAACCCACCACCAATGGCACTCTCCAAGTATCACTGGGCCAGCTACTCAAACTGGCCTCTCCACTCACCTTGTTCTGTTTCAGAGCACTTTTCTCTTTCATGTGGGGGACAATCCTTCCCAGTGACAATAGCCTTAATGTCTGCAACAGGAACTGATAAATGATGGGAATTAGTCTCTGGAAGCGCATGCTGCAAGCTGGTCAGTGCCTGCATCAGTGCTGGAAGGGAGGCACTGGGACAGATGCTCAGGAAGCCTAAGCCCCAAACTTCAAGGGCTGCTGTCTGAGCTCAGTGAGGGTGGTGGGGAAGGTGGCCTTGTACTGCTCCCTCCCTGGTCACTTCCTGTAGACCATGAGCCATTAAGGCTGTGTCAAAGCTAATTGAGGGTCACTTCAGGGCGCTTGGATTTATATCCCCAAGGAATGGGACCTTGGTGACTCCCCCTCCTCGTCCCTTCACCATAATGGCAATGATGATGCCATCATTGCCAACAGCAGTGGCAGCTGCTAACAGTTATGCCGACTACCTGCCAATCACTCTTCTAAGTGCATTGCATATATTACTCATGCAATCCTCTTAGGAGGAAAGTGTGGCTATTATTCCCACTTTACAGGAGAAGAAACCAAGGCAGAGGGGGAGAACTAACTTGCAATTAATTAGAATTCAAGTTATTAGGAGCAAAGCCAAGATTTGAATTTGGGCAGTCTGGCTTCAGAGCTTCTGCTCTTAACTACTGCCTTTTGAATTAGTGTTGTACCACCCTTTACAATCTACACAACACAGTAGGCCAGGTAGAGGCGATCACTGACAGATAAGGAAACAGGTCCAGAGAGGTTAACAGGTACAAGCCCAGATGATCAGCCAGAAATAGCCAGGACTAGAACTCCTGTATCCTGACAAGTTCAGCGACCATGACACATCAACAGAGAAATGAACCTACTCTTCTCCTGCAGGGATTCAAATGTCACCTCCCCTTGCGGGTTGTCATCCAAGTCACCATAGTGAAGGACCTTGTGGTTCAGTGCCAACCGGCAGTACCAGAACCGTTCTGGAACACAATGGAAGCCAAACAGGTGAGCAAGGACAGTACTGGGAAAGGCCGGGGCACAAAAGGGGCCAGCCAGGTAGGCTCCACCCAGCATCAAGGAGTGCCCCATGTCTCCTCTCACCTTGCCTTCGGCGGTTCCCAATTTTTCGGAAGCTGCTGCCCTCACAGAGCCGGTTCAGGCGCTGCTGCTTGATCAGCTCAAGGATCTCGGGCTGGATCTTCTCTCTCAGCTCCCTGGGGCGGACACACACTGGAGTGAGCGGGTCATGGGGACAGTGGAGCTCTGGAAGGAAAGTAGAGCTGGTGGCCACCTCCCCAGCCAGCCTCCCCTGAGATGGCACTTACACAATTGGCGGGGACTGGAAGTCATCCTGACTCATCCTCTCAGACTGGCGCAGTCGTAGAATCTCAGAGTAACTCAGGCTACGCAGTTTGCTTTTGAACTGATCCAAAGAGTTGGGTTTGGAGGGCAAAGCTCGAGTGATTTGCTCTCGGACGACTTGCATAACCTAAGAAGAGAAGAACTCAGCCAACTGGCACCACTACTCTTGAGAAATGGACAGGCCTATTATGGAGCACCAAGGCTCTTTCCTACCCCAGTGTCTTGAGCAGGGTAGGCACTACGGCCATCTGCTGGGTGAGGAAGGTATGCCTTCTTAGATGGCTACTGAGGTCACATGACTGACACTGATAGATGCTTTATTTCTCATATATTTCAGTTGGTCAGTGTGGGGGAAATGAGCATAAATTTTTGTAGTTACAAAGAAATGGGTTCACATCTTGACTCTGTGCCTTCAGCAAGTCACTTAACATCCTTAGGTGTGCATCTACTCATCTCTAAAGTGAGAGAAAGGGAGACACATCTCCTGATAGGTGTTGCCATAAAGAATGTGAGCTACCAGCCAGTTGCAGTAGTTCATGTCTGTAATCCCAGCACTTTGGGAGGCTGAGGCAGGCAGATCACCTGAGGTTAGGAGTTCGAGACCAGCCTGGGCAACATGGTGAAACCCTGTCTCTACTAAAAATACAAAAATTAGCCAGGTGTGGTGGCTCATGCCTGTACTCCCAGCTACTCAGGAAGCTGAGGTAGGAGGATCACTTGAACCTCGGGGGGGGGGGGGGTTGCAGTGAGCCGAGATAGTGCCATTGCACTCCAGCCTGGGTGACAAGAACAAAACTCTGTCTCCAAAAAAAGAGTATGAGACACCACATGAAAGGCAAACATTGGGCCTGGCACATGTGGTGTTTTAAAAAAACGCATTAGTCCCCCTAAAACAACCGTTAAAGAAAACAACAGGATACCACACTACGTGTGCAGTATGATCTAACTAATGAAGGAAAAACCTACAGGGAAAAAAGACTAGAGGAAAACACAAAAATGTTTGTCACTGGATGGTGTAATTACAGGCAACTTTTTCTTCTTTATACTTTCCAAATTTTTTATGATGAGATGATCAACTTCAAAACGCTCAACCCCTAGATAATCAACCTTTGAGGGCCTGGCACAACAGTCCTCTGCATAGACTGGGGACTGAAAGCACCAAGGGATCACTATCCATTAAGTACCCAGGGTGTGCACGTCATGCCAGTCCACTCTTCTCTTTCCTGACATTCCCAGTTTACAAAACTACAGCAGTGCCTGCACAGTAAGCACTCAACAAACCACAGTGAGTCTTCTATGCCTATCCTCCTGACCTCTGTGGAGGACGAGAGGGACAGGTGCTAACTTCAATGGACAAATGAGGGCCTGTGGCACCAAGTGGAAGACAAGCTCAAGGTCACAGAGGGAGCAACAACCAGATGGAGCTGAGGCTCCCCCAATGCCTCAGTCTTGTGACTCAGCTCTGCAGACCAAGCTGCTTTTTCAACTCAGGTATTCTCCAGGTGCCAGCCAGCTGTCAGAGGCTGTCGTGTGATGGTCTCCTCCCATGGGCCTCAGAGCAGCCCGGAGACACTGACCTTGTTGAAGTCCTCTGCTGTTGCCCTCATCTCCTTCCAGGTCTTGTTCAACAGCTGGATGCAGATTCCAAAGAGCTCTTCAAAGGCTCGGTCATGGGTAAAGAACATCGGGTGGTAGTCGTTGCGTCCTTCATTTGCTGTGGAAGTAAAAACACAGGGAGAAGATGAAACCTCTGTCCACAAGAGCCTGGGAGCTCATGTCCAGAAACTTTGTACCAAAGTCCCGAGGAACAACAGCAGACCGAGGACTGCAGCTAACAGGGAGTATGGAATGGGCGTTTCTGACTTCCTTAGCTTTCTTCTTTTCTTGCTCTGCCTCTACCCTGTTACAGACTCAGTCAGCCCTTACCCACAGGCATGGGGTAGCTCTGGAATATAGCTAAAATTGCTAGCTCAAAGCAACCACCATGATTCCCATAAACAAGGATAAGATGGAATTACCAGTTGATGCAGTGATTTAAAACAAAAAACAAAATTAAAAACTCACCTAAGGTTGTCCAGTCCCACTGACATCATCTTTTTAAGACAGAGTCTCATTCAGTTGCCCAGGCTGGAATGCAGTGGCACAACTATGCTCCTGACAAAAGCGATCCTCCTGTCTCAGCTTCCTGAGTAGTTGGGACCAGAGGCGTGCACTACCACCTGGCTAATTTTTTGATTTTTTTTTTTTTATAGAGACAGGGTCTTATTATGTTGCCCAGGCTGGTTTTGGACTTCTGGGCTCAAGTGATCCTCCTGCCTTGCCCTCCCAAAGTGCTGAGAGTACAGGTATTAACCACCACACCCAACCCCAACTGACATCTGACTTTATAATTTTGAGTCTCGCTGAGCTCTTGATGACAAGGAATGGCTGAAGAAGAGGGAGCTGCAGAGACTTACGTAGTTCCCCAACCTGCAGGATTTCACAGAGCATTTTGGTGAGCTCAATGGCACTGCGGCCAAAGGGGCATTCATGTTTGTCTTCCCGGCTGCTGTTCTCCAAGACAATCTATGGGGGGAAAGAGAAAGGGAGGATTAGGGAGATGAGAGAGGAAGGCAGGAAATGTGGCACCAGGACTGAGAAGGCCAGCTCCCCCTGCCTTTACCCGGATGTAGGTGTCCTGGTGGACTTTAGCCAAGTACAGCATGTTATCCAAGGCCAGCATTCCAGGAGGAGTCTGGGTAAAGTCCATGGCTGGATTGATGTGATTCTAGAGAAATAAATACAGCTAATTTGAGATGCCGTAGTCTCCCAGTGTGCAGGGACCTCAGGGGATGCCCTCTCGCCTCTCCTCTTGATGCTGCTACCACTTAGCACCCACCTCCATCCTAGCTCTTTTCACACCCATCACAAACTGCGAGGTCCTGAGTGATGGATGGTGGCTGCCTCACCATGCATCCCAGAACCTACCTTGCATGCTGCTGGACACTAAGTAGGTATGCAAAAAATACTTCTTCCAGTTAACCCCATCCTCAAGCCCTACTATCACAAAATATTCACACTAGCTTTGCAAAGAACCTAGCAGTTCTACCCACTCTAGCGGACCCCAACCCCGCTACAGATGGATTTGTTTCACAAGGCCAAACTTTGCTCATAAACTCAGACTCATCATCAACAAAGCAAAGTACGTTTTAAAGCCCCACCAGGTTCCTAACTGTCATCTATTCTAGGGCCACCATGGGGTTGTCAGGGCTCTGTCTGGGTGGGACCACTGACTTCCCATCAGGGGAGAGGGCCTCCCACCTTCTATGCTTTAAGGTACATACGGTAAATCCCAGCATTTTGTAGTCCTTGGTGTACATGGCTTTGCGTTTTCGGTCCCACTCCCAGGGACATTGCTAGGATCAGACTCTGCGTCAAATGCAATCCTCCTCAGTTCAAATATGATGTCTCTTTGAGCCTGTGAGGTGAAACAGTCAGTCAGTAGGTGAATTGGCTAGCCAAGGGAGCAAGGAAAAGAAACAGTGGGTCAGGCTTTTCTGGGCCAAACTCTGGCCCCAATTAATCCCTTAGGAGGCATCACCTCTACCACAGCAGGACAGAAATGGGCCTGGCTCATGGTGCAGATCATGCTAGATTTTCCAGGGCAGATGCAAACTACTTCTACAGACAAAGACCAAGCACAGCGCCTGGCACACAGACTAAGGCTAGACTGCACCGTAGCCATGAGAAAACAGCTGTCCCATTTAGCACCTACCTGGTCATTGGGTCCATCTTGGTCATCATCCTTTCTTCCAGAAGGTTAAAGGTTAGGACTTGAAGGACATACAGCTGATGGGCCATCTCAGTTTTGATGGGGCGGTTCCCCTCGGATCACATGCTAGAAAAAGCACAGGCAGGGAGCAGGGCACTGAACTGATCTCTTTAATGAAGAGCCACATCTGTGCTAAGGAAAAGGAATGTATACCGGGAAGGGAACAGAACTATCCTCCCACGCACGAGGACTTCATATTCTAGAAGGTGATGGAGCATGAATGGGCTTGGTTCAGGCAGAGATGACTCACTGCAGGCCTAAAAGGTGCCATCCCTTCCTCTGCACTCCCTGGGCAGGGGAAGTGGAGTGAAGGCAGGGGCTATACCCAACCACACCAGACATGGGGGAGGCTACTCCATCAAGTCTATGATATGAAACATTGGCGGCTGGACCTTCCTCCAATCGGGCACTTCAAAGGCCTACTAAATGCAAAACAATAGATGGTGTGCATGGAGGCAGAGTTGTTTTTCCCTTAGAAAAATGAAATGTTTTGGATGGCTTTACCCAGCAGAGAGGCTTTGGGAGAGGCCATTTTCTTTCAATGATACTGAGATAACTACACAAAGGAGGAACAGCTCACTCTCCCACCAGCTCCCTCCCACGGCCCTCTCTCCTTCCTTCCTCTCACTTGTCCTCTCCTCTCTCTCCTATCACTGTGTCCCTGCTCCCTGTGCCACCCATACCATGTCCCTCTCCCTCCTGGCTCTCCTTCCCCACTGTCTCTGTGTCGGTTCATTGCCTCCTCCTTTGTCCCTCTGATGCCCACCCCGCCACTTTATGTCCCCTCATCCTGTCTCATGTTCTGTCTCTGTCTTTCTCTTGCATGCTGTGTCTCCCTCTGTCTGTCCTAGCTCATCCACCCTTGATGATGTTCTTGTCTCTCACTATCCTGTTCTTACTCCCACAATATCCTCCTTCCCTTCTTGTGCCCTTGTATTTCTCACTCCCCCTGTCTCACTCACCATCATGAATCCTGTCCCTCTTGGTTCTTTTTTGCCCAAATGAGACTCTCACCCCATTTCCCACATGCACCACCACTGTGTCCTTCAGTTTCCCTACTCAGTAGCTCCGTGTCTCTAGGGTTGTGCTGTCTAGTATACAGCCACTAGCCATATGTGCCTATTTGCATTTAAATGAGTTACAATGAATTTAAGTTGAAAATTTGGTTCCTTAGTTGCATCAGCCACATTTTAAGTGCTCAGTAGTCACCGTGGCTAGTGGCTGCAGCAATGCAGATAAGGAACACTTCTATTAACAGAGAGTTCTACTGAAGAGCAATGCTCTAGAGTGCTCTGACTCTAGATAGGTCTCTGACTCAGTATCTTTTTAAAGCTCCCTCTAACTTTAGATCAGGTCTCCCCAGAGCTTGCTCTGGCTCTAGACCAATCTCTTTAGACCTGTGTGGTCCAGTTTGGTAGCCACCAGGCCCATGAAATGTGGTTAGGCCAAACTGAGAGGTGCTATGAGTCTAAATGCACATTGGATCTTGAAGCCTTAGTAGGAAAAAGAAATGTAAAATGTCTTATTAATAGAATTTCATATTTATTACTTGTTGGAAAATGGTAATGTTTTAGATGTCATGTGTTCAATAAAATATATTACCGAACTTAATTTCCCTATTCCTTTTTCATGTTGTTACCAGAACGTTTAAAGTCGTGTGCATGGTTTGGTTCTGTGTCCGCTGGACGGCCCTGCTCTCGACCTCTTCCCCTGCTATGTGACTCCAGTGCTCTCTCCTTTTTCTCTTCCTTTCTCTAGATCTACACTTTCTAATACAGCAGCCACAAGCCACACATCGATATTTAAATTAAAAATGAAATTAAAATTACAAATTAGATCCTCAGCCACAACAGATTCATTTAAAGTGCCACACATGACTAGTGGCCACCATCGTGGACAGCACTTCCATAGCATGTGCTAACGTGCTGGAGCTCGGCCTCTGCCTGCACCCCCTCCCTCCCTCTGAATCGGTGACCATGTCCAGTCCTTTAGCTCTCGCCCTGTCACAGGCACGCCCTCTGTCTCTCAAGCATGAGATCGCTCTTCGTATCTCGGTCTCACTGTTTCTTTCATCTCTCCAGTCTTACTTTCTTGTTCTCTGCTCTGTGGCCCCGCCCTGTAACTTCCCTTCTTCCCACTCCCCCCCAGTCTCTCTCATGGCCCAGGGCTCCTCCCTGCCATCGCCACTTCTTTTCCTCTCCATACCTCTTCCTCTGCCTCACTCTCAGGCCTTTCTTCTCTACTGTTCCCTCTCTCTACCTCCCTGATTTCTCCCTGTCTATCCTATTCCTCTCTCCTCATTTTTCTACCTAATCTATAAAACAGCTTTGAATAGAGGTGGAAGTTAATGTGATCCTGGTTTTCATTCACTTTAATCCTCTTTCTCAAACTTAAGAAACATCAGGGCAGGAAGGTAATTAATTATCCTAGCATCAGTGGCTTAAAGAAGTACAGCTCCAGTGTGATGAGTGACAGTTTGAGGTTTTACCTGAAGTCTCACTTGACTTGTCAAGTATCTCAGGGCCTTAGCTCTCTGGCTTGACTCAGTGAAATCTCTGGACTTCAGTGACCATGCATTAGCCATTTCCTGCCAGACGACTTAAGTCTTGAGTCCTGATGCTCAACTGCCTTCTATAGTGGAATCTTTACTTGTTCACAAGGTTTGTCCAGAAATGAGCTGAACTCTAACCTGATTAAGTAAATAGTAAGTCTCAAACATAATTAAATTTCCTTCAGAAGGGCACTCTCATCCCCACACATGCAGAAGAGGGTGACCAGGACAGCTGCTCAGGAGTAGAGACAGGAATGCTCGGGAACCTGTGTACTCCTGTCACTTGTGGGCTTGGGGCCCCTCCTGCCAGGCTGGGAGCTTGGTGTGACCAAGGAAGCAGCCAGCAGGGAGAATCTGGTTCTCCAAGGTGAAGTCTGGCAGACTCTGCATGTTTACAGCAGCTGATTGCTCAGCCTCACAAGTGCTCAGAGCTCACTTCTTCAATCCTATCACCTCTGCATCCTGCTCTGCCAATACGAGCAGAGTGCTTACTGAGTGCCAGACACCCTGCTAAGCATGGTATATACATTAGCTCACTTAGTCCTCATATCCAGATGAGTCAATTGAAGTCCAGAGAAGTTATGTGAATTGCTCAAGGTCAAAGACTGGAAAATGGCAGAGAAGGGGCTCGCTGACTCCAAAGTCCATGTTTAGCTTAAGTCTTATAATTGACTTCTAATTTTTCATGTTATTCCTTTCATTGTGGTCTTCCAGGTTTCCCTTATTTCTGACAATTGATAAAGTTACCTCCTTTTCATTCAGATCCTTGTCTCTCCTCCTCCACTCCCACCAGCCCCACCTCTCAACATAGGCCTATTCCACCCCACAGGTGGTACAGGGATTTATACCTCTTCCCTGACAACTCCTGCTCTGCTATCCTCCCTCAGGCACCCCTCAGCAAACACATCTTTCATGTGCTCTTTCTAAAATGCAAATCTGGTTATTTCACTAACTTAATTAAATGCTCTCAGCTGTCCTTAGGAATAAGACTAAGGCCTTTCCTGATCTGGTCCTCACTACCTCTCCTGCTTCCTCACACATTTGCTCCTTGCCCTGTGCCTAATCACACAATCCTGAGTTCCAGCCACCTTCTGGCTGAAATTCCTATTATTTCTGGTCTGCCTACTCATCCTCCAAGGCTCACCTGAAGACATTCCTCTAAAGGTTTCCAGAAACACTCTCCTTCAAGGCAGAACTCACTGCTCCTCCTCCATCCTCTCCCAGACCACAAACGTGGATTATACCACACTATGATCACTAGTCTTTCCTACTGAGCTAGAAGGTCTTTGAGAGCAAATACACTTGCTTACTTATTTCTGTCAGTGCCCTACACAGTTCAGGTTTTTAGTGTTAGCTGGATGAATTACTGTCCCCTTTTGTGCCTATTTTAACATATTCCCTCTGGATAAGAATTCTAGAGTTGCAAGGCAACAAACAGTAGAGCTGGCCTTGGTCCCTCCCTGGAGGCACTGCAATTGCTGGTGAGATGGCCGCCTAGAGGCCACTCTGCTCACAGAGGATCACAGGAAAAAGCTCTTCAGTTCTAGAGGTATTTACCTATCGACAAGGTTCCTCTGTGTGTCCTCCTCACTCATTAATAATTTCAATAATAATATAACAAGAACAGTAATAATTGCTATTAATAGTAACAAAATACAGCATGTTCTGGGAACTCACATTCAGGATGATAGACCGGAGATGCTTCTGTGCAAATGCATTGGCCATATCCTATGGAGGAAAATAAGCAAATATTAGGCAAGGTGGCAGGCACACACCTGTTACTACTATCGAGAGGAAGGTGCTGTCTTAATTCTGGGCCTTTTTCGCTCCTTTAAATTTTTTTCCTCCCAAATGAAAAGTGGGTGAATTAACGAATATCCACTGACCATCCAACGTATTTTACACTCTGAAACATTCCCTATTTTTGTCAGTGCAAATTAATTCAAATAGGATTTCCCTTCTTAATGGCACAATCAACTGCACTGTCTTCATAGAGAGATATGGACTACTTGAAGATGAGACGCTTGTGTCACAAGGACATTGCACGTGAACAGAGAGCAACATGATGGTTTCCAAGCCACATGCATCATGCCAGGCAGACCCCACCGCTAAGGCTAGAAGGAACTCTACTGAAGCACTAACTCCAAACAAGGAAAGGCTTTGGCCCAGCAACCCGCCTCCCACCCTCCAGCAGACAGGCTGGGGCGTGGATATTCTACAATAGTAAGTAGTCTAGGATTCAGTTCTAACTGGCTTAGAGAATGATGGGTCGGGTGCTTTGGGTAATTTTTAATAACAGGCTCAGCTTTTTAATAATATTTGATCCAGATTTTGGCAGTTATGCTTTATTTATTTAGCATACTCAGGAAATAAAGTATCCTACATAAATTAATCTTCCAGGGAGCAAAGCTTTAAGGGTTCTCTCAGAACCATTATTTTGACCATTCTTATGCAGATCTTTTAGATATACACATTTCTTTATTTCTGGAGTGACTACAGTGATTATAGTTTAATCACTGCTAAGGAGTCGACTTCATCAAAAGAACATCAGTGATTATTCTGTGTTGTGACACTGTGATACCCTGAGGAGCTACTGAGATGTGAAGCTATTTTCCCATAAACAAAATGGTCCCAGATTACAATGGCTTTAATTTTTCTGACAGCTTTTCATAATTCTTCTGTCTCTTCCTTCCAATGTCGGCCGTCACTTCTTACTAATGTTAATTACTATGACTTCATTTTCTAAACTGCTGCCTTCATTTAATTTTATAGAGAATCCTAAATCAATGGGCCTGAGGGAGCTGTCACACCTCTCCTGTGGAATAGTATCTGTGAGCTCTGTGTCATTTTCCTCAGAGCTGAAAGACACCCCTCTCTCACTTCTGGATTTCTAGCCATATTCCAAATGGAACATTAAATTTTACTTTGCATTCGCTGAGTACATACTGGCTGGCAGAGGATAGTGGCCTAGAAACTTCTATGGTAACTACAGGAGGACGACTGAGATTAAATCTTGCTGTGGCCAACTCACGAAATGGGTAACTGACAGTGGTCTGAAGCTAGAATATAAAGGTCTTAGACCAAAAGCTTCTCTGTGGTGTCGGGGGAGGCACTCATCCTCTTTCATCTTGTCGCAAAGCTGACCTCTCTAAAGCTCCCTGTAACGAAAAAATGAGCAGCCAAATACCCTTTGTCAACTGTCAAAACTTTTTCAGATTCCTATGGTCTAGTAAGAGTCCAAAAAGGGCATGGAATACCTTTTCTTTTCTGCTAAAGCAAGTAAGAGGGTGACGCATCCATGGTGTTGCCTAGATCAAAGTCACAAGCTGTTTCTGAGTCTGATCTTCCCTAGTTGAACCACAGACCCGTGCAAAGGCAAGGGACAAAGGAAAGCTGGGGCCACACTCCCTGGGGCAGGTACCCCCTTAATCGTTTCTGTGACTCTAATCTGCAGTACTTCCCTAAGTGTCCTGACAAAGGAGATTCACAGCACACAACCTTTCCCTGGGTCTTGGCATGCCCTGAATATCTAGATCAGACCATGAGATTCTTGCCCAGCTTTTACTTCCCCACCTGGAAGAACCGAGGCCCTTTCCACATGGCAGTGCTACTTACAGTGACAGGCAGGTCTAGAGGATTAAGGTGCTTGTCCTGCCGGCAGAAAGCAAAAGCACAGAGAGAAGCAGATGGAATGAGCTTTCAGCTTACATTCAAACAAGGACTGGAAAGATTAACAGAGCCAAGCCATCCAAGAAAGACAAGGACAGACAGAACCACAGATGCTTCTGGTCTTCCCTCTAGAATCTACCAAGAGCTGAGTACATACATCATCCCATTTGGATTTCATCCTACTGAGCCCATGAGATTGTCAGAGAACTAAAACATCTTACTTTTAACACCACTTGGGCTTTTCTTAGAGAAATCTAGAATGTTAATGGTGGAAGGGCTGTCAGAGATCATTTAAACTGGCCCTTTCATTTTACAGAAGAGAAACTGAGACCCAGAGAGGTTACAAACACTTGCCCAGCCAGCAGCAGGGAGAGTACTTAGTCCCAAGCCCCTTGGCTCTCAGGTCAGTGCTTGTTCCACCCCCCAGCTGATTCTTAGTTTCCTCATTTGTGAAGCAGGGATACTGTTTCTCCTCAGACATCCTTGTGAGGTAAACAAGGCAGATGTTGTTGCTCCCACGTAACAGGTGAGGAAACTAAGGTTCACAGAGGCAGAGCTATTTGCATAATGTCACACAGTTAATGAACAGGGGAAGGAAGATGTTTAGAATCTGCATCAGAGAACCTTTAAACATAAAACTTAGTGCGAAGTCCCTTTCATATTGGACTCCTTGGACTCATGGTACCAACAGGGTCTCCTCTTCCTGATTCTTGATCCTCTAACCCAAGAGTTGGCAAACTATGACTATATTGGGCTTGTTGCCTGTTTTTGTAAATAAAGTTTTATTGGAAGACAGCCATATTCATTCATTTACCTATTGTCTGAGGCTGCTTTGGCTATCACGGCAAGGTTGAGTAGCTATCATATAGACTACATGGCCCATAAAGTCAAACATATTTGTTCTCTGGCCCTTTGGAGGAAAAAGTTTGAAGGGCCCTGCTTTCATCAAGACCCAGCTGGTTTCCCCTCATAGTTCTTCCCTGTGTCTTCCTTATTAAAGCTGCCCTTCTGGGCATTGGACCAGTGGGCCAGGAGGAAGGACTCTTGGGAAAATGGCTGAATTTGTGCTCTCTGCACAGCAAAGAGTGCATGGGGTGAGACTTCTCTCAGAAAAGCCCAGATGAAAAATGTGAAAAGGCAGCCACAGACCTGTCGCTTGTCCTCAGGAGCCTTCAGGAAAAGTGCATTAATCAGTGCAATGGCATAGGTCTGAATCTCCTGGTTGGAGCTGTGTCAGTGGAGAAAGAAGGCAGAGGGAGATTAGAAGACTGAACAGCAAGACGATGATTAGAGGTGGTTTAAAACAATTACTCACAGATTATACACAATTAATGATCTGGAGCTAAGTCTCAAAAGCATTCAAAGTGGGCATGCTCTTGACCCAGCAATTTCACTAATAGGAATTTATCCTAAGACAGTAATCAGAAAGCTATATGCAAGATTTACTGACAAGGCGTTTCACTAAAGTACTACTTAAAAAAGAATGGAAAGTAATCCAAATGATCACATTAGCCAACTGTTTATATACATGAGAATCTTAACTAGTTATTAAAACTCATGTTTTAGGGTAAAGATTCTTTCTTTTTTTGAGACAGAGTTTCACTCTTGTTGCCCAGCTGAAGTGCAACGGCGCGATCTCAGCTCAATGCAACCTCCACCTCCCGGGTTCAAGTGACTCTCCTGCCTCAGCATCCCAAGCAGCTGGGACTACAGGCGCCCACCACCACGCTAATTTTTGTATTTTTTGTAGAGCCAGAGTTTCACCGTGTTGGCAAGGCTCATCACGAACTGCTGATCTCAGTGATCCGCCCGCCTTGGCCTCCCAAAGTGCTGGGATTACAGGCATGAGCCACTGCACCTGACCTAGGGTAAAGATTCTTAACCTGGGATTCAGGGATGGGCTTAGAGTATCTGTAAACCTAAGGAATGATACAGAAACTATTCTATGTAGTTCGTTGACTAATGGCAGAGACGTGGTACGCAGCAGAGCCTGGATTTGAACTGATATTCCAAACTCATGCCCGGTGTGATACTTCTTACAGTCACCCACATCATCAGTTTGGTAAGTGTTCATTCAACAAGTACTAATTGAGCCTCTACTTAAATCAAAACAGGGGATATGACAATGATTGGTCTCTGTTTCCAGGGGGGCTCTATGTTCAAAATGGGCAACAGATAATAAACATGCAATATTTTACATAACTATCATAGGTACAAACAGAGACTACTGAGCCCATATGGGAGAAAGCATCTAATTTTGTCTAGTACCAGGGTAGTATGGGAAGACTGGGAAAATCTTCATTTTAACCTAAAGGGCAGAGAGAGTTACAGAGGATTTTAGGCAGGAGCATGACATGATCAGGTCTGAATGATTGGAGAAATTCTGGCAGGAGTGCGGAAGAGGTGATGAATGAATGAACAAGCCAACCAGCAGCTTGGAATATAAGCAAAGCAGAGTAGGATTAGGAGACTTAAAATAAGAGGAGAGAAGAGGACAGACAAGCGAACGGAGGGAGGTACAGGGTCTTTTACTCACACCTGGAGGTGTGAGATGAGCTGTCCCACGGTGATTTCCTCAGCTATCTTCTGGTACAGACTCTGGCTGTTCAAGACCATGCTCTCCAGTATGGCCAGGGACCGCTGAAGGATTGACACATCCACCATGGGCTGACTCACATACCCTGCAATCTAGACCCAGAGACGGCACATCAATTGAGAAGTTCTGGGCCCAAGAAAGATAGAAGTTTAGTATCTGATGAGAGACCTCGAAGCTCTTTCTGCTTCACATCTGGGCAGCTGTTGCTAGCTGGATAGAGGTATCTGGTTTGTGGTTACCCTGGCCAATGTGCCAGGGATTCCCTTGGCATGGATGCCTCAATCTCGGATTATAGTATCTACTTAATCGTGTTTCCTCAAAATCTAAAAGCTTAATTCTTGTTATCAAAATGAGGGTTCCAGCATGAGAAAGTGGGGTATAAAAAACCAAAGGATTTTACTGATATTGGGATCTCATTTTATCTCCATGTATTCCTCCCCGATACACATTCTCCCTAAACACACTTAGACTTTAAAAGGTAAAAAGGACCTTGAAGCCTTTTACTCAAATCCTTCTTCTCAATCCCCATGATAATATCCTTGACACATGCTCATTTCACTTTTGTCCAGTGTCGGGGAGTCTCAATGTCATAAGCCAATATTAGGTGAAGTTCTAGGGCAGCAGATAGAATATTATTCATTGGTTTTAGGTCAGTTTTCTGAATTGACACTGGTCCTTTGTGTAAAAGAGAGGGTAAAACCAGCAGTACCCTCTCCTACCCACTGAGCTTAGTCTGACAGTCCAAACAGGCTATCTTGCAGATTTGTAAATAGAAGGCAGATTTGCAAATGAAATGCAGTTTTTTTTGTTTTGTTTTGTTTTGTTTTTTACCCAAAGAGAAGGGAGAGCTCAGCAAGTCGGTCAAAAGACTCAGGGATAGTACTGGTTGACTGGCTGGCTTTATCCCCAGTCTCCCTGACAATCTAATTCTACTTTGATCATATTTAGTTCTGACGGTCCAGTTCCATCTCAGTGCAGGCCCTGAGAGTATAACAAAATGCAAATCTTTCAGAAGCCACAGAAGACCAGAGCTTGAGGATGAAAAATCTGGTCCCAGGGAATATAAAACTGATCTCACCAGAATGGCTACATTGACTATATCTCCCCTTAAACCCTGTGAACTGGCGGCTGAGGGAGGAGAGAAAGACAATGTTGGAGGCCTCACCTGCTTAATAAAGGTGATTGAAACCATGTCCCAGGAGACAATGCCATGGTCCATGAGCTCTAGGAAGGCAGTCAGGGTGAATGCCAGCATCTCACTGTAGCTGAGACACATGGAATACACACACAAAATAG
Organism: Ateles fusciceps; assembly: GCA_036589455.1. Taxonomy (NCBI): domain Eukaryota; kingdom Metazoa; phylum Chordata; class Mammalia; order Primates; family Atelidae; genus Ateles; species Ateles fusciceps. The sequence continues at coordinate 2,384,212 of JAZHEH010000847.1, forward strand.
ACAAAGATTCAGATTGGGCAACACAGGTGTGAGGGCAGTCACAAAAAAAGATGAATTTTAACGTGAACACCCCATGGGAAATCAGTCGGTGCAACTGTAACTGTAAGTGCCTGTGTGCACACCTAGCCAGATGTAGAGCAGATTCAGCCCAGGTATCTATCATTGCAAAAAAAAAAAAAAAAAAGTGCTGCTGGGTGATTAGACCTTCCTTCTCCATACGCTTCATCCCAGCGACACAGAATCACTTATCTATTTCCCAGTGCCAAAGATGACATCGGACCTCTGTCAACCGAAGGAAGCAAAGTGCCATGTTAACCTTTCGGCCAAGAGGCAGGAGAGTGCAGGGGATGGGTTCAGTTACTGTCCACCTTACTAACCAAGCAAATATGATCTTTTCAAAATTCAATTTCTTTCTCTGTAAAATCGAGTTAGTCTCACAGTGTTAATCTCACAGTGTTAACCTCACAGGGTTTTGGAGAGGGCAAGATGATGATGTATGCAAAGCTCTTATTCTAGTGCTGGTAGAGAATAAGGATGAAAATGTTTTCTCTTTTTCTCTCCTGCTTATACATTTAATCCTTTATATATCTGTACAGTGCTCTAAAATTAACAGACAATATTCCTATTTACAAACCATGTTCAGACACATTCTCATTAACAATATTTCTCACAATAATACTGCAAGGTAGGTATTATCATCGTCAGGCTAAAGAGAGGGAAACTAAGGCTCGTCTAACCCTGCACTCTCGGGAGATTAGAACTATGTCAGTGCTCACGGCAACTGAAGGCTTTAGGACTTCAGTACAGCTGGAAGATCCAAGACGTAAAACAAGTATCTATCATTAGATTTGGCTGAAAATTTCAATAGTTGACCTATGGGCTGAGATTTCTGACTCCCTCTTCAGCAACTTAGGCTCCAAGCACCTGTTTATTGACTGCTGCCCACAAAGCATCACTGCCCACCACATGCCTGTCAACTCTGGGGTATGGTGAAGATGCTTGTGGGTATCACAAAGTTCTGGTCTCCTCCTCCCTATGCAAAAGTGTGGCAGGGAGATGGCAAATGGTTAGGTTGTAACCTGTGGTAAACACAAGGGAAGGCCTATGTGTGTGGTGGGGGCAGGGGGGTGGGTGGAAGGTGAATGGAGACGGAGGGAGCAGGGGATGATTACAAACAGATAGACACCTGGGAGATACTGGACCATCTGCTCACTAACCCACATCAGACCAAGCATTTCCAGCAATTAACAGGTCTGTCATGACCTGACCGCTCTCCTCCTGACTTCTCTAGCTCCTATTTTCACTGCTTACTTGGCACAGTACTGTTTTGTACTACCGTTTAATTTGTGAGAGCCCAACTAGACTACAAGACTTAGAACCACAATATGGAATTATATCTCTCGGTATAAACTCTAGTGCTTGGCACACTGCTCTGTACACAGGTGGTAGTTAATAAACTTCTTATTTGACTCAATGGAAATGAGACTAGGATGCCCTGTGAGATGTAGTAAACGGTTAAAGTCCTTGGAATGAGACCTTAGTTATACTCACTGGGACAAGAGCTTGGTTCCACTTTCCACAAGCCTCGTCAGCACAACGATGCCATCCATGTTGATGAACTCAGTAGCAAAAGTCACGTCGGCAGAGAGCTTGGCCAGCTCCTTCATGGCATCCAGCCGGGTCTCCATGTTGGATGACTGGGTCCTCTCCATCAGCTGTCGTGCAGCCCGGGGACTAGGAGACCAGGGAAAAGATATGTGCCATCTGCCCCTTGGAGCAGGTTACTCTGGATAGCTCACAGATTTCCTTCTGTGGACATCCAAACCTGAAGCAAACTAGTTTTTTCACACTGCTTAGGAGTTGCTAAATAAATGTTTATGGTATCAAGCAGGGAGTTACTAGTATGCCAAAACCAATCTGTAGTTATCTGTATCTTTTCTGTACCACTCTGGTCTACGGATTAAAAAAATTCCTACCAAGGGAATACCAGAGACATCTGGGAGACCCACTAACAATGATAAGTCACAGAGAAACAGATATTAGTTTAATAGAGGAAGGTTTTCTTTAATTAAAGCTGTCTGGCTGGGTGCAGTGGCTCATGCCTATAATTGCAAGGCTCTGGAAGGCCAAGGTAGGAGGACTGCTTGAGACCAGGAGTTGGACACCAGCCTGGGCAACAGAGTAAGATCCTGTCTCTGCAAAAAAATTTTTTAAATGAGCCAGGTGTAGTGGCGCACACCTGGAGTCCTAGCTACTCAGGAGGCTGAGGTGGGAAAACTGCTTGAGCCCAGGAGTTCAAAGTTGCAGGGAGCTAGGACTGTGCCACTGCACTGTAACCTGGGTGACAGAGCAAGACTCTTTCTTAAAAATAAAATAAAATAAAACTGGCCAGGTGTGGTGGCTCATGCCTGTAATCCCAACACTTTGGGAGGCCAAGGCAGGCGGATCACAAGGTCAGGAGTTCAAGACCAGCCTGACCAACATGGTGAAACCCCATCTCTACTAAAAATACAAAAATTAGCCAGGCGTGGTGGCGCACACATGTAATCCCAGCTACTCAGGATGCTGAGGCAGGAGAATCGCTTGAACCCAGAAGGCAAAGATTGCAGTGAGCCAAGACTGTACCACTGCACTCCAGCCTGGGCAACAGAGCGAGACTCCATCTCAAAATAAATAAAATAAAATTTATAAAACTGTTAGACAGCAGAAGAGGTTTCTCTTGACGTATTAAGCTCCCTGTCACCAGAAGCAATCAAGGAGAATCTGGATAACCATCTGTCAGAGATGCTGTAGAAGGGATTCTTGCATTGGCTAAAGAATTTAATCTGATGTCCTCTAAGGTCCCTTTTAATCCTAAAATGTGAAACGTCTGACAATTTTTTTAAAACTTTCTCTCGAAGTCCGTATGACTATCCGTCAAAGCGGTAGTTCTGGGGAAACACTCTTGGTCTTCTTTCCTTTTTCTCAGTGTTAAGCAAGCGACTGGAGCCCAGTTCCTGCTGCCACCAAGGAGTCAGGCCTGCTGTCCCTCTCCCCTTTGCCTCTCCTCTTTACTATTACAAAGTTGGCCCTTCACAGCACAGTGCTCTCTATGATACAGAAGCCCTCACTATCTCTGCAGTGGAGAAAATGTGTGGCACAGGAAAAGGTCACAGCATAGAACAATCTGAAGAGCACTGGTCTGCATCCCACTTCGAAACTTCCAACTCCAAATGTCAACTTTCCTCCTGAGACAGGATTTCTGGGCTGCTGCCTCGTGCTCCAGAGAGATGTACTTCTGGGAAAGTCAACTACACTGTGCAAGAGGTCTATGAAATGTGTCGGCACTTCCATAAAAGTAACTCCCAGGCTGTCGTATTAAATTACCAGAGCTTAGGAAGGAAGAATGAAGTCCTTAAGATGAGAAGAGTTAAGGACAAGAGAGGAAGGCAGAAGAACATAATGGAAGGAATATGGGCCTAGAGTCAGACAGACCTGGGTCTGAGAGCAGGTTTGGCTACTTTATTAGCTGTGTGACAAGTAGCAAGTAATTTAACCTCTCTAAGCCTTGGTTTCCTTGTCTATAGAATGGAGCTGTCAAGAGTACCCATCTCACGGGATGTTTGTAAAGATTAGATAATTACATAAAGTAGCAAAATACAGGCATTCAGTAAATGTTAGCTGATACCACTTCACACCTCCCTTCCTCTCAGATGAATCAGTCTCTCTCTGCACCATCATGCCCTTAATTTTCTGGCTGCCCTCTACAAACGTAACCAAAGGTGCAAGCACATTGACTGTCTTCCTCATGGGCCTAGCAGTCAAGGTGATTCCCTCTACCTGGGTTTGAGTCCTTCCTCTCCTGGTCCAATAAGGTCCTATTCTATTGATTACCTGCTTTCCTGCACCTTCAACCTTCCTCTCTTCAATCTTAACACATTCTTAAGGGCACATAAAAAACTGCAACAGAAACAACAACTATGAAGGGTCAGAAAGGTGGGGAACTGGGGCAGATAGGGACAGGAGTTGGGGGGGAGACCTTTTATCTTTTTGACTCCATGTCCCCTTCAGGTTATCACCTTCTCTGTCTGTCTTCTTTTAAAACCAAGCTTCTTGATATAGCAGTAGACTCAAAGTCCTTACTTTACCTTTCTTTTACTTGACCCACCTCAATCTGGCCACCTGGCCTCGCCACCGTAACTTTTTTTGTGAAGATCACCAGTGTCCTCGTCACCTCCCAAGTCACTGGACAGCTTTTCTGTTCTTTTACTAAATCTCTCTGTTCATTAAAAATTGCAGATCATACTTTCCTCATTCCTGACACTCTCCCTGCCCAAAGCTCCTCAGTCACTTCACCTTCCTGATGTTCTTTCTACCCTTCTGATTGCTTCCTTAGTGACCTTTAAGGGCTGCTCTTGCAGAAACCAGGGGTCATCCTCCATTCTCCCCTTTCCTTCCACATCCAGCATATCACCATACTCATTAAAGGTTACCTCCCAGACATTCTTCATATCCATCCTTTCATCTCCATTATCATCTGCCTTCACTGGGCTGTTATGTCCCTAGTTTCCTTCTGGAGAGATTTCAAACCCATGAGCAGGCCATCAAGGAACCTTGAATATCTGGCTTCTCAATGATTGCTACAAGCCTTCAGCCATCTAGCACTCCTGCTTTTCCCAAACACAGCACACCTCCGTGCCTTGGCGTATGCTGATTTCTCTGCTTGCAATATGTTTCCTTTTCTTTGCCCTGCTAATTCTTGCTCATCCTTTAACATCAGAGCTAAGTGACCCCTTCCCTGGCAAGGCTTTCTGGAAATCTCCAGGCTGGGTTAGGTGCTCCCCTTTGTGAGTTCCCGCAGCTCCCTAAGCGAGGCCTTATATTGCATTTGTTTACTCCCCACTAAGTGGTGACAACCAAGACAGACTTATTTTCCTGTATTATTTCCTGATACAAAAAGACCAACTTTTTAATCTCCAGAGTCCTTGTTTCTAGAACAGAGCCTGGCCCATGGTAGGTGCTCATATCTGTTTGTGACACAAATAAACTCCTCAGGAAGGAAGAATACCTACCGGAGAGATAGCCAGTTGTAAGATTGTCCCATTCTTAATGTCACTGCGAGTCTAGGTAGTGAAAAACAAACAAACAAGAAGAATAACTAAGATAAAATGTTAAAGTGGTACAAGCAAGTTGAATCCACAGATTTGTCTTTTTTACAGTAGGTGTAACTGAGGCTTCAGTTGGGCCCTCTTCTCCTGCTTGTTCCTTAGCAAAGAGCTTCTAAGATTCTCTTCTAGCACGCTGGACCCTCAGGAAGTAAAAGCTACCTTTTTCCAGCCACTAGGGAGGAACAAGGGCTGGCACTTCCCAGTCTGGCCAGGGAGCAACTCTTTACCCAACACATGGAAGCTACCTGGATGCTGAGTGAAGATAAATAGTGCTGTCTCCTTGGGTCATTTACTTCCAAGCAAGGCCCATATTGATTTTGTGTCTCCCTGTACTAACCTGTTCGGTGATGTACAGCTGAGGACCATCTGCGTAACGGAGGGTGTAATACTCTGGATTTGGCAATGACCACCTACAGAAGAGAAAAACAGTATATCCCACTTGGCCACGCTCTTGTCCAGAAGCTGCTCATAAGTAATTTTCAATAGAGCTGCTCAAAGGACTGGGTGGCCTATTTGGAATACAGTGGAAAAAAATCAAAGCTTTAGGCTGTCATGTTGAAAAAATCATGGCCTCGGCCTTTTGTAAAGATGACACCACAAAAGGAGGTGTGCGGAACTGAGGAGGGGTCTCAGATCGTACCAGGAGCTCAAGCAGGGCAATGCTAGACTTAAAGGAAAAAATTAAGAAGTATAAATGTCTTAGGGGCATTGCTGTCAACTGTACTTCCTTCCCAAGACAGTGAGTCCCAAGAGCCCCATGTTGGGGACGTGCCTAACTAGAGATCCTTCCCAGAACTCCCCCTCAAGGTGTGGCAGTGCTCCTTCAGTTGGAGCTGCCACTGTTGAAAAAAGGTCCGTTTCAACCTACCCGTCACAAACTTCCTTGATAATGGATGCCAGGGGCCGTTTCTGAAAGAGAAAAAGAGAGCCTTCAACAGCAGCAACATCCTATTCACGCCAAGGTTTGGACGAGAGGGGCTGCCAAGCAGGGTCAAGCTGGGGCATGAGAATGAACTTCTTTCCTAATAGCTTTTGTTGAAGAGGAAGCCTCTCCTAACCCATGGTGGCTGACCTTCCCTAGGGTGGGCCAGGCCTAAATCTTGGCCTTTCTGTTGCTGGTTCTTCCTCTTGCTGCCAGTAATCCCCATCCCTCAAGATACCCTCTACATTCACCCCCCTGGTCCCTTTCCTTGTATCACTGCTTCTCATTTCAGGAGCGTACCTGGTCGATTTCAAGGAGCTGGGCATTAGCACCTGGCCACTCAATGGCCACTTTGACAATGTCTGACGGTGGTGGCATCGTTCCCAATGGGCTCTAATTCCCCAAGACAAAAACACAGACGCAGCTGCCTGGGGGAGAAAAAATCGGAAAGGTGGGAAAAAGTCACAGTACATCTTCATTTTTCACTCTTGTTACATGTAAGAGTCTGAAGACAGACACTGCATAAAGTAACACAGGAAACTACTTGGTTTGAATTTTCCTAGATCATACCACAACCTCTCCTTGGGCTTTTGTTTCTTGAGATTAAAGCAGCAAAAATAAATGGGACAAACTGTCTATCATTCGTAGATCAGCCAGTAGCAAGATGTGCCAATGTGGTGCTTCAGTTTAAGAGTCAAGAGGACTCGGTGGTAGAAGAATGTATTTATTGCAAATTCCTGTCTTGAGACCTTGGGAGGAGGGAAGCATATGCTCTGAGACAGATAAGAATAGACAGCCTTTTCTTGGGTGAGTCGTTAGCTGGAGGAGCCAGGCTACTTCTGTTCTGCAGTCATCCTAGGAAGATCCCAGCGTCAGCAGGGCCCAGCTACATGCTCTCCTGCTTCCTCCGCACTCCTTGATGCCACTCCTTTCCCCTCAAAGGACACAATGCAAAGCCTCCTCTGTGTGGGACGACATCAGAAAATGGGGAAGAGAACTGGGACAGGAAATGCTATTTTTGTCCCTACTGCCAAGGGCAGGGGCTGCTGACAACTCAAGTGGAGGGGGGGTAAGGATATCCTCACACAAGGGCCCCTCTATTTAAGGACAGGGGCTCTGCAAGTACCTCTGACCCCCTCCCCCACTTCTCTCCAAAATAAAGGAAAATAAATCATCTTGAGCAAGTCTGGAAGATGGGCCCATGTGACTGGTATCCTAGGCAACTCTGATAGCTTACTGGTATTCCAAGCAGTAACTAAAGCATTCTCTCTCCAAGGTCTGATGAAGGGAAGTCACTTGGCTGATGGATTATTTCAATGTATATTTACACTCCTTGCCTATAGGTTCAGGAAAGGCCTCTCTCTTAATGAAAAAGACCTTTCTGCATCCTTGAGGTTCGCCATTCACCCACAGTTCATGCCTCACTAATGGGGGACCACCTGCCTCTCCTGGAGTACAAAGCATAGCTGTTGCGAGGCTATTATGTATGTATGCTATCAATTTTTCAGCCCAAACACAGATGTCAGTTCTCACAGCCTGCAGCCTAGTAAATATAAACCTCTTCGATGAAAAGGAGTAAAAGTCCTGTCCCCCACAAGCCCACAGGCCTCAGAAAGAGGGATGCTTTCATGACCATTTCCTAGTCAGGATGGGATGCTTCAGAAGTCTACTGTCATTAAAAAAAAAAACAAAAAAACCCCAGCATTTCCAGAACTTGACCGTGTAAAAGAACTAGTTTCCAAAGTGCTTTCACTTATTTTTTGTGTCGTCCCAGCAGCCCCATGAATTAGGCAGAATAGGATTATCACTTCCATTTGAAGATGGCACAACTAAAGCTCAGTGTTTTGTTAAGTGCCCAAGATCACCCAGCTAGTAAGTTACAATGGCAGGACAGAACTTGGACTGGCTTCAGCCAGTGCTTTCCCATTTTCCTCTGAGCCAGCCTCAACTTCTGTCCATTGCAATTAAACGCAGCCTAAAGGGATTGAAGTGGGTTGGGCTTATGGCCCACAAAGCTTCCATAACTTCTGTAGCTCACGGCAGAATTGTTCACATGTAATTTTTATGTGCCTAGACACATAACAAACCTCAGAAAAGAAACTGGCCCTATCAGCATAATTTCTGGGGAAAATGCTCTGCTCCAGTTATAGCAAGGCAGGGAGTTCTCGTTCCAGGGGTGGCACCATCAGTCTCTGATGCCTAGAGATGCATCCTTATCCTTATCTGCAAAGCTGCTGTAATTAGTAGACAGGACTGCACAGTTGTAAGGTCAATTTTAAAAACTGAGATATAATTTACATGCAATATAATGCAGAGGGCTTAAGGGTACATGTTTGTATATATAAGTATATATAATAGAAATATACACATGCATCTCCCTGCAACCACCACTCAAAACGAGACACTGAACATTTCATTTTTGTCACCCTAGAAAATTACTTCATACTTCCTCTTCCAGTCAATCCTTCCAGTTCTTTAAAGGGAAATTTCTGACTTCTATCATCATCCATGAGTTTTGCCTTATTTTTAAAAATAAGCAGGAACAGAAGGTATAACAGAAAGAGCAGTGGGCTGGGATAATTGTCCCTGCTAAGGAAAGTGACTGGATTTAGAGCCAAAGGCCTCAGGGCCCAGTCCTAGGTCTTTCACAATATACACACGTCCCTTTAACCAAATCTCAGTTTTCTTCTATTAAAAGATGTGAGTCTAGAACTAAAGCATGTCTCAGCTTTAGTTCTAGACTCACATCTTTTAATAGAAGAAAACTGAGATTTAGTTTAGAAAAGGACGTCTTAGATGCCTTCTAAGTCTAAAAGCCCATGGTTCTTAAGTGGAATTTTAAAAATCTAAGTGAGGATACCCATTTTAAAGTTCTCACCAAATAAAGCTACACCCTTCCTTAATTTTGATGGTGCTGCTAAGAAACAAACCATATTATTTTTAACTCCTTTCTGAACACCATCTTTGGAGATAAATAAACTAAAGCTCATTATGTTATAGCTATTATTTTCTCTTGACCCCACATGAGATATCCTAGGTTGAGTCTCTCTTTATTAAAGTTAGTCTTGAATGATTCTTGGCTGTTCAAAAATTCATGCACATTTTAAAACATGGAGATTTGCAACCACCAAACTATTTGAAAGATATTAACAAGCCCCTATTCTCAGTGACTCTGTCCTTCCCACAAAACCCAGGCAGCTTGAATGACACTCTCCACAACCCTGTCATAGCTGATGGGACCAAAGTGAACATCCAACTTTAGCTGAACTATTCCAATTCTTTCTCTTGAATTTAAAAGACAGACTGGCCAGGTGTGGTGGCTCACACCTGTAATTCCATCACTTTCAGAGGCTGAGGCGGATGGATTGCTTGAGGTTGGGAGTTTGAGACCAGCTTGGCCAACATGGCGAAACCCTGTCTCTACTAAAAATACAAAAATTAGCTGGGCATGGTGGCAGGCGCCTGTAATCCCAGCTACTCAGGAGGCTGAGGCAGGGAGAATTGCTTGAACCCAGGAGGCAGAGGTTGCAGTGAGCCTGAGATCGCACCATTGCACTCCAGCCAGGGCAACAGAGTGAGACTCCATCCCAAATAAACAAATAAATAAAAATAAAAGACACTAAGGGAGCTGGTGATAATGGGCCCTGGAGAAGTAAGATCATAGTAAGCTTCAGAGCAGGTACCATGGCAAGCCAAAGATTTACACAAGCCAAAGATTCACATGAGTCAAAGATATGGAGCATAAAAACCAAGAGCCTTTCAGAGGAAGTGATTCTGCAGGAAGAATCCAGAAATATATAAATGAGTTGAAGCCAGAAATCAGAAAGACATGGGAAAAGCCACTACCTGATAAATTTCCAGATTATGTGGCTACACTTCCTATGCTTGGGGTACCGGAAAGTCCACTGTATCCTGCCAATAAAACTCCTATAAATTAAGCTAGCCTATGTTTCTATTCATTGCACCTAAGACCAAAATTGCCCCCAAGCTCTGCAGGAACTCTAAAATGGAGATCTAAGCAGACAGCAGCATCACTGGCATAAGATGATGGTACTGAGTAAGCCATTAACAATGGCTAAATTAATAAGAGCAAAACCCACGGGTCTGCTCTGCTTTGCTCTTACTCACTAGATAAGTCTGATTTGTTTGAAACAGATCAGTTATATGGCAACTTCATAGTAATCATATATTTAATAGTAATGTACAGGCAGCCTCTTTGTTTTTATTTATTTATTTATTTATTTTTAACGACAGAGTCTTGCTCTTGTCACCCAGGCTGGAATGCAATGGTGCGATCTCGGCTCACTGCAACGTCCACCTCCTGAGTTCAAGCAATTCTCCTGTCTCAGCCTCCCAAGTAACTGGGATTACAGGCGCTCCCCCAAAACACCCAGCTAATTTTTGTATTTTTAGTAGAGATGGGGTTTCACCATGTAAGGCTGGTCTTGAACTCCTTACCTCAGGTGATCCACCTGCCTCAGCCTCCCAAAGTGCTGGGATTACAGGTGTGAGCCACTGGCCCGGACCAGGTAGACTCTTTATAGTTGATTGTTCACTCTATAGCATTATTACAGTTGATGCTCATAAGAACTCTGAAGAACATTCCTATTTTACAGATAAGGCAAATGAAGTTCAGATGGATTGACAAACTTATTCTCCACGTACTTCTTTCTACACCTCCCTCCCAAAAGACAGAAGGAAGAAAAAAAAGGAAGGGAGGAGGGAGGGAGGGAAAAGAAATAAAATAAATCAACCCATAACATCAGAACTAGGTCTCAAGCCTAGGTCTTAAGACTCCAAAGCTAATTCTCATCCATCTACATAATATTTCCCTAGATGAAGACATTAGCTAACAATTACATAATGCTAAGGCACTATTCTAAGGGCTTTACATATATTAATTCATTTAATCCACACAGCAATGCTGTGTGGTATATTATCCCCACTTTAGAGATAAGAAAATGGAGGCACAGAAGAGTAAAGTAGCAGGCTCAGTGTCACACAGCTAGCAAGTGGCACAGCCAGAATTTGATCCCAGGTTGTCCGGTGTTGCTGGAAAACCACGAGAAAGCAGGTGGCACTGCACCTGACCCACAGCAGGTGTCTTGTGGAGATTTCTGGTTTGTGTATCTGAAACCAAAGCACACTGAGGCTAAGAAACTTTCACAAGAACTCACTATTGTAATGGAAGACAGCCCATTGTCTACAAGTGGGCCACACTCCCTCGTGTGCTATTTGGTCTTTCACAATCTAGCCAGGCTCTTCCCTGGTATACCTGCTATTTCTATAAGGCAGGCCATGTTCTTTCAATTCTTCTGTACTTTTGCACATTCTCTTTCTCTACTGTCAGAAGAGCTCCTATTCAAGCATCAAAGCATAGTTCAGATGTTACCTCCTCCCCGTACTAGTCTTAGCTTTCTCTACCTTTCCCTGGCAAAACTAAATAGGACAAGAGCCTCTGTGTTCTCACAGTATCCCGTTCATACTTCCATTAACGTATGATCTCATCATACTCTATCACAGTCACTTATCTACACATCTCCACTAGCTCCTCCAGGACAGGTACAACTCTGCAGTCTCATAACCTAGCATAGCACTTGGTGTCCAATTAAGGCTCAGTAAGCACGTGTGTCTGCTTAAACCCGATGGCTCTGACTTCTTCCACTCCTGTGAACCAGGCTGGCTCCAAATGGACAGGGACTGGCATGAATTGTACAGGCTGGCTCCAAATGGACAGGGACGGGCATGAATTGTACAGGCTGTCTGGTGTTCCCTCTGTGTCCCAATACCCTCTAACTACAAAGTATTTCCATTGTTTAAGTTTGTTTGGCTGGGTGCAGTGGCTCACACCTGTAATCCCAATGCTTAGGGAGGTCAAGGCAGGAGGATCACTTCAGGCCAACAGTTCGAGACCCGTCTCTACAAAAAATAAATTAGCTGGGAATGGTGGCATGTGCTTGTAATCCCTAGCTACTCAGGAGGCTGAGGCAGGAGGGTCACTTGAGCCCAGGAATTTGAGGCTGTAGTGAACTATGATTATGCCACTGAACTCTAGCCTGGGTGACAGAGTGAGATCCTGTCTCTTTAAAAAATAAAACTAAAATAAAAAACTCTGTTTTCATATAAAACATTAGAATAAGTCTTACTGAAAAATTAGAGTCAGTACTCCTAACTCTAGTTAAAAGAAAGAGGAAAACATCCCTCTGCTTTTCTCCCTATGGAAAAGAAACATCAGGAGATAGGAGACTAGAAGTAATTCTATTCTCCAGATAATAGTCCCAGTATAAAGGATCTCCTTGTAGGGAACCCATCCAGCACGTGTTTGCTTACTCCCTTCATTTTCATTCTAGAAAGGAAGTGGAAATTAGGTCGAAGGAATTCAATAACACTGCAAAATTCTCAGGGTTATAAATAGCCTCTTGCTCCACCACTCAGCAGTACTGTAGCTCAATTGCAAACCATCAGAATAAGGGAGCTGTAGTTCCACATCCAGGCTCTGAGGGCCTCTTCCGGATTAAGCAACTCTCCACCTTTCTCCCTCCCACCCCTCTTAAGCATTACAGATAAAAGGATGATTTGGAAAAGTCAAAATGCCAAAAAATAAGAGAGAAGCACACATTGACCTGAAGTTAATTTTACTATAAGTCATAAGAATGAAAGGCCAGTTTTTCAAATACAGAGCTGGGAAAAGTAGAAAAAATAGGAACATTACTGTCTCCAATGGAGCAGTCTCTAAGTGGCTTCTAGAAGGTGTGCTTATAAAATCATCACTGTTACAGAAGGCCCCATGGAGCTTTATCAATCACCCATGCAGTGACTGCTGCTTCAAGGAGCTGGATTCTGAGAGCAGGGTTGGAAAACCCTTCCAAGGAAGGAAGTGAAAGGTGATCCCCTCCTATTAGTAAGGAATTTGGGATGAAGAATGCCAGGTTTCCAGCTCCCCTCCTTCCTCCTGTTCCTTTCAGGATAAGAATGGATGTGTGCTTTTTGTTCAGTTATTTTGCTTTTGATTTGGTGGAGGAGGCATGGGTAAGTTTGGTTTATAAGTTTCCTGCAACAGAATGCAACCTCATCAGGAAGGCAAGTTGGGGTCACACCCACTTTCTAATCGAGAACACGATCTCAAAGAGACTTCTCCTTCTGAAATCTTCTCATCTGAGAAGTGACTCAATTTCCCTTAGTTCAGTCCACTGAATGAGGATGGGACTCTGAGGTCCAGAAAAGGGAGGATTTGACTGGCAGAGATTACGGTTCTCACGTTTACTGCTAGAAACCCTGGGAAGGACCACCATACCAACAGCAGCTGAGGTTTTCCCTTTTGTTGAAGTGTGTTATACACAGGACTCATTCAAGCATGGTTAAAAGCCACAAACTTACATAGAGGCAAAAGTGTGGTGAGAAAGGGTGTGGGGGCAGGAGTACTGTTTGGGTTTCTTCATCTTGATTCCTGCTATAAGAACTGCCTGGGTCTTCTCTTACCCTGCATAGACAACTTCTGCAGTGTTCCTATACTTAAAGAATAGTGCTTAAGTAAACTCCTTAGCAGAGCATTCGACTTACTCCAGGTCCACCGTGGCTCTGCAGTGGGACTGGCTTTCAAACTCGCTTTTGCAGATGCCATGTTCTCGCCAGACCATCTGCTCCCTGAAAAACCATGCTCTTCTGAGTCTGTATGTTTGTTTGTGCTATTATTTCCTCCTCCTTGTCCAGCTGCCAAACTTCTACTCAACCTGCAAGGCCCAGCTAAGATAATCACTCTTCTATGTGGCTTTCCTAACCCTCTCACCTCAGGTAGAATTTACTGCATCCTCACCTGTGATCCCAGTCTTTTACACGTACTTTCATGATCCTACTGATTTAAAATTCTCTATGTGCAGTCTCCTCCCTGACTATTATAGGTGTGATCTGCACACCAGCAGCAGCAGTATCCCTGGGAGCCTGTAGTAATGTGGAACTGCCTCTCCAGCCCAGACCCACCCAATCAGAATCTGCCTTCAAACAAAATCCTGGAGTGGTTCAAGTGCATGTTAAACTCTGAGATGTAGCTTCAAGTTCAGATACAGTCCGAGAAACAGTAGTTCTCAACTCTGGTTGTGTACCATCAATGCACACCCCAGGGCATTTAGAAACTCCTGGATGATTTTAACAGGTGGCCAGGGTGGACCCACACTCCAGGAGAGTTGACAACCTGAGGGCAAAGACTCATGAAGCCTGAGTCTATTCCCCCACGCACACCTCCCCCCAGTTTGCAGCACACTGCCTGGCACACAGCTGTGTCCCTAGAATTCTACAGCAAAATTCCCTCCAGGGTGCCTCCAGACCTAACTGCCGTTAAAAGAGAGTGAAAACACTACTGACTGAGGATTATTAATTGCCTAGAACTTTCCAAATCCCTAACTACAATAACTGAGGAGATGAATTTACAGAAAGTCAAGTGTTTACAAACCACTTGCCTCAGTTTTTGGAAATGAGAGGAAACAGAAACTGAGATGGAAAATACAGATGAACTTCAGAATGAAACTTTAGAAAACTGTGGCTGCATAAAGAGATGGAGCTGGGGTAGGGACGGAGTGTGGTGTGCTGAGAGGAGTCCTGGGTTTTGACTAAAATCTTGGGCTGTGAACTCCTTCAGTACCAACCAGAACAGCACCTCATTGTTCTCAGCGTAAAATCAGGCCAAGCCCTTTCATTATATAAATAAGGGAACTGAAGTCCGGAGAAGCTGGCAAGGCCAGGCCACCAGTTGGGGACAAAAGAAGGCCTAGGCCCCCACTTCTGGTTTACTCTCTTCCTGCAGCACAGCTCTACCACAAGCACAAGCCTTTCTGGACCTCGGGCCCTGATATACATGGAGGGCTGGACTAGATGTTTTTGAGGTCTCTTCCAACTGGCCTTCTAATGAGGCAGTGTAGCTTAACAGTAGGAGCTGTGATCTGGAGTGGGGAAAGGCCTGAACTTGGCTCCTGGCACTAATAGTTTCCTTACCTGTAAAATGGGGATTATCATCAACCTACCCTGTAAAGCTGTTGGGAACATTAAGTGGGATAATAAAGCGGTAAGCATAATAGCAGAATTCTAATTGTGTGAACTTCGAAGAAACTGCAAAAGCTCTGTGACCATGTTTCCCCAGCCCTACCTGCTAGGCAGGCATATTGTGTATTGTTGACAAAATGAGAAAGCATATGTGAAAGCAGTCCAGGAGGAAAGTCAATATAAAAGGCAAAGCATTTGTTGGTGTTCCACTATTATCGTTATTACTATTTCCTAGTGGAAGAACTTTGGAAAATGTTATGATCAGTTCCAAAGCAGCAGCCAATACAATGCCTGGCACATAATAAGTGCTCAACAAATCTTTTCTAGTGACTAACATTAAACCAACATGCCCAATAGGGTTACAAATTCAAATGTCTTAAGAAGCCAAGCAGGTAAGGAAATAAACCAAGCAGCCTCCATGTAGGGTCTGTAACACTGTGAAGTACCACCTTGCCCAGAGGAGTTTAAATCCAACATTTTAAAAACACATCATGCAGCTTGGCCAAGACAGCCACTTTGCAGCCTCTGGCCCACACTGATTCTGGTTCTTCATTACACCACATGATGCCTCACACCACATTACACCTCCTAGTCATTTTATGTGATCCAGTCTTGTCTTTGCAAGTATACCTGAAGCGTCCTGAAGGTGAAGGCTATGACATACACTGCCCAATCACCACAAATGGC